>JAEOAD010000030.1:12442500-17242500 GCA_036365145.1 Orientallactaga sibirica | reverse complement strand
CAACAGCCTCTATGGTAGCCCCTGCACAGTCCAGGTACATCTAAACATTCTTGAGTCTCCACTGCAAACCATGGCCCATCTTCCAATGGCTTCACCAGCCTTGTCCTTAGGGTCATCATGCCCTGCCTATATGCCACATCTCAGTAGTGGCTCCTGGAACCATGTGTACTTCATGATGCACTTCACACATTTTTGTCTGTTTAAAATGATTATTATTCCAAAATCATAAAGCAGCATCTTAAAGAGCAAGTTCCTTGCTTTCAAAAGAGTTTGCATTTCCATCATTCAATCTTCCCTCAAGGATCCTCTCCATTGTTTTAATTCAATCAGTTGGGCCATCTTGCTTAAGGTTGCTAATATGTTTTACCATAGCATCTTCAGTACCCTAAAGCCAGTCTACATGCCAGTAAATTTTAAATTTGTTTGAATTTCTCCAGTTTTAAATCGTATACCTCTCAGGCCTATATCATAAGCCCAGCATATCAGTCCATTACAAATTTAACCTTGATCAAACTCACTGGGCCTGGGCAGCAAAACACAGCCAGCCATTATGCCAGTGGCCCAGTTCCAACAAGATTTTCTGCCATCTTTTCTTCTCCTTAGAAAGTTCATAAGTCAAGCTTCCAAATACAATTCTGTCTGCACGCAGCATTTTCAAACTCTCATCAGAATAGTCCATAGCACATGGCTTACTGCTCCAGAAGGTGTTTTCAGTTGCAAGCACCATGTTTCCATTCCTACAGCATACAAGTTCCAAAAGGCCAAAATCTATATGGTCAGATTCATCTCAACCACTCCCCACACTCTGGTACCAGTTCTGTATTAGATAGCTTCAGGTTACTGGGATGAAACTCCAGACCAGATAGAGTTTATGGGAGGAAGGAATTTATTGAAACTTATAACAGGCAAAGCTCAGGCACTTTGCGTAACTTAGGCTGGGATTACAAATCTGCCCTCATAGTGATACCTTCTCCAGCGAGGTGGCTGGAGATCTAAATTATAAGCTTTAATAAACACCGGAATAAATTGGAAGACATTCATTCAGATCATCACACATGCCATGATTCTCTGCTGGTTATTCAGATTTTGAGGAGGACTATGTATTTTATTATATCTTGTTCTCCTCTGTTTGGTTGGGAGCCTCTAAACTGATGCCTATGTGTTGTCCCTCATAGTTTGAGCAAGATTATTTTGAATTAGAATGTAAATGAGAGTGAAGGCTAGTTAGTAATAAGGCTACACATATTGACTGATTTGAAGAAGTTTTGAGAAGAAAACAGATTTGTTCAAAGATGGTGTGTGACTATTAATTTTGAGCCACCAAATCCCTTTATGAAAGAAGATGTTGTAACTTCTCAGGAGCTGTAGTCTGTGATGTCATCATATAAAATAACAGAGATTACAAAGACACCCTAACTCAAATATTCTTCCAAGTTTTCTTGCTATTATCTGATTGAAATATGAGGTTCTAGGAAAAAATTCTAATGAATTTGTATTGGTTAAGTTCATTCTCAACAAAGCTCTAGTATTAACAAATAATCCATTTATATCATAAAATATTCCATTATCATAACCAACTAGAAATCAAGAGAGAGGACACATGTGGACAGCTAATCATTATGTAAGAATATTACTCACAATTTTGAGATTTCTCAATTTTTTTTTACAATCTTGTTTTCTTCTATGAGCTCTTAGCATGTTGCATAGGAATCCCCTTCTTTATTCTACATTATTACTTTTCCTAAGAAATCACAATATTGGGTCACCTTAATGAAGAGGACAATATTCAGCCGGAAATAAATCAACTGCCACCTATGCACAATCATAAAGCAAAGACTGGGAAAAAAAAATCTGACCTGGTGTCAAATAAGTATTTATGAAGAATTCTTGGTTTAATAATAACAGATTGCAAAACAAACAGAATATCTATGATGAGGAAATGTAGAAAAGTCAGAGAACAAAACAACAATGTAGAAGATAGTGAAAATTATTGTGGGAATGTTTGAGAAAATATCTCATCAGGGCTTTGAGGTGAGCTGTCTGGGTGTCTAATCCTAATCTTATGTGCTTGCTTCCTTTCCCTGCCCTCTCATAGACTGTGATTTCTTTTCCCAGAAGTGTTTGCAGTGTGCTACAGAAGTAGCAAACTCTGGAAAATCATTCATCTACATTAAGATGGAAATTTGGTAAGTGGTGTTTGAACTGATGGACTTGTAGATTTGCTATAAGAATGGCAGGCACAATAAGGAGAACTTACTGGGAAAGTGGGAAAACATGACAGGAAAAGTTATTGGAATAAACTACATATTTTGTAAGTTTTAATTGAGAATAAAATTATGCCTAACACTGAGTTATGTAAGCATTAGGGTGGACAAGAGTGGCGTGGATATATGTCAATAGATAAACACATTTGATGGCCGATTTTTATAATGCAAGCAACAAATAACTCAAATACCAGGGTTATATACATTGTACACATGCTTACTAAACACAAATAGGATTTGGGAAAGATTATTGGTGGAGAATGAAGTAATAGTAAATAACAAAATGTGCAAGGTTTGTGTAAAATTAATTGGAAGGTTGGTAAAGTAATGAGGAAAAGATAAATAATAGTCTAAAGACAAGTGCTAGTTAAATGGTTTGGAAGGGGCTTTGGCAGTAAAAGAAACTTATGATTGAACATCTGGTCTTTGTGCCTCATGAGAATTTGAGAGTGGGAAGCATCTCTTCTGCTGGGCCTCTCATTGTTCAGATAGAAGATTTTGGAAAATTATTGGGAGGAAAACAGAAATCTCTATTAAAACTGTGAGCAGAGAAGAAACTGTAGTTGCCTTTCTGGAAAGACAAAGTCTGTAAGTGACAGGAATATTATTTTACAGGGAAATAGAAGTTGGGATCAAACTAAAGGAAAGGTTCATGTGAACAGAGGCCTAGGTTCAGGAAACCATGGGTACTGGAATACTTCTGTATTCCCTACTGTGGGAAGTAGTGTTTGATCAAAGCAGTGTGTTTATATTCCTTGTAGCAGATTTCACTTTACATGATAGTTCTTTATTTCCTCAAATAGTCTGGCAGTATTTGATTTCATAAGCCCTCTGGATATTTTCACATAGGTCAATGAAAATAGGCAATTTACATGTGAAATACTCAATGCATGTTTCCATACTCTTGAAGTGTACCTCTGTACCAGACATGAAAACTGCAGATGATTCATTTATTTAGGCTTGTATCATCCATTTGTTTCCCAGGTGTGAACTGCAGTATCTACATGTTACTCACTTTTATTAATATCTTGCTCAAAAATAAAGCAACCAATCAGCATTGTAAGCCAGGCATTGTGCTACTACCAATTTCTTATATACACAAATATGTGCCAGTGCATTTATATATTTTTTTTCCTTTGTGGCAAAGTCTCATTCTAAGCCAGGTTGATGTGAAACTGACTGTTGCTTCAGGCTGGCCTCAAACTTATGGAGATCCTTTTACCTAAGAGGTATAGTAGAATTGTAGGTACAAGCCACCATCCTGGTCCTATTTGTATACTTAACTTTATTTATTTATTTATTTATTTATTTATTTATTCATTCATTCATTTATTTATTTGGGGGATTGGTGTTCCAGGGCCTCCAGCCACTGCAATTGAACTCCAGACACATGCACCCTCTTGTGTGTATGTGCCACTGTGCATCTGGCTTATGTGGGACCTGGAGAGTCAAACATGAGTCCTTAGGCTTCACAGACAAGCATCTTAACCACTAAGCCATCTCTCCAGCTCTATTTCACCATTTTTAAATATTTGTGTTTTTATATGATGTAGGTATAGATATTTTTATTTTCTATGGTAAACCATTTGAAGTTTGATCTTTGGAGCTATGTAATGCTAAAATGCCAGGGATTTTGATGCCATTACCTCAACATGTTAACTTCCTGAGAGTTTCCTCTTTCCTTTGTGGTTCCTTGGTTTTCTTCATTTCTTATGGAACTTTGTTTTATCTTCAGTATCCTCCTATCCCCAACATTTACTGTCCTAATTAGAGTTCTTTTTCATGTTATATAGTGAGGAACTTTGCAAAATATTTTTATGAATATAATCACAGATAAAAGTACTTAAAAACTGCATCCATTTATTAGTCAGAGACTCCTGCCAATTCTAGTAGTTTCCTTCAGTGAACAAAGGTATCTATTCTATTCTGATTCTTCTCCATTCCATTCTGTTCTGTTTTATTCTATTTCCATTCTATTCCATCCCACCCCGTCCTGTCTCGTCCCATCCCATCCTATCCTATCCTATCCTATCCTATCCTATCCTATCCTATCCTATCCTGGCACTTTAGATGCAAAATCTGTGCTTTGACACTTTTGGAAAAGAAAATACTTGTTCCATGAGGTAAATACCATGGGGAAAAAATGATTAATGTGAGTTTTTTTCACATAGCTCTCCTAAGTAGTATAACTAATTAATTCATTATTTGATAATAGAAGAACTATTGATATTTATTCCAAGTAAATATGTATGTCAATACTGCCTCACCAAAAAGACATATACAGACCTCTACACTTTTCTATTATATTATTATATATGTATAATAAAACATTATAAGAGATAATGTATCCTTTATCTGGGTTCAGAAACTATCAACCTATAGCCTTCACACCCACCATCTGACTGTCCCATAACAATTAGAGCAAATCCAGTGCCCCTATGTTAAGTCATGTCATGTCTTTGGCTCAGTTTTAACCTACACTCTGCTCATTTTTCCTCCACCCTTACCTGATCATGCTTTGCCCACACCTGTGTTTGCCCTTGTTTTTCCTATTTCTTTCAGTCCCGCTGCTCTGATTGATGGATTCTGCCAGTAGAGAGAACATTAAAGGTCAGTGCTGCATGCAACCAAGACAAAAGAGGATACAGGGAGCGAGTTCTCCTCCCACCCTTCCTTGGCTCCCTCTACAGGACATGGTGGCTATAGATGAGGCCCTGCTACATGTGAGGATCTCAGGCCTGCAGCTCTGGCTGGGAGTATGGCTCTTCCTTTCTGCATGGCCCCTGTCTGGGCATGCTCAACTCCACAGTCGCCTAGAAGTGGTGATACCCTGGAGAGTCTCTGGCACTAGTAGAGGCATGAGGTCTCCAGGATGGCTGTCCTATAGTATGTACTTTGGGGGCCAGAGACATATTGTTCACCTAAAGGCCAAGAAGTTTTTGATAGCCAGACACTTGTCTGTGTTCACCTACACTGAGCAGGGGAATCTCCATGAGGACCAGCCTTTCATCCAAAGGGATTGCTACTACCATGGGTATGTGGAAGGGGACCCAGAGTCCATGGTTTCCCTTACCACCTGCCTGGAGGGCTTTCATGGAACATTACATATAAACAACACTGTTTATGAAATCAAGCCCAAGAGCCATTCTTCCACATTTGAACATCTGGTTTATAAGATGGAAAACGAGGAGATACAGTTGCCTCCCATGAGATGTCGATTAACAGAAGAAGAAATAGCAAGGCAAATGAAGCTTCAAGAGAGTGACAATTCCATGCTGATGCAAAGTGGTTATGAGGGCTGGTGGACTCACAGACAGTTTATTGAACTGGCAGTAGTTATAGACCATGATCAGTTCCTTCAACGGCAACGTAATATCTCATACATAGTAAAGGAAATAGTCACTATTGTTAATGAAGTTAATTCCCTTTATATTTCACTGGACATTAATGTGGTTTTACTCGGAATTGAGATCTGGAATGAAGGAAATCCCATGCCTACAGATAACATAGACATTCTCCTCAGTAACTTTTGCGATTGGAAGGCCAACAACATTAATTTTCGTATACATCATGACATTATACAGCTTTTTGTGCATAAAGATTTTGGTATATATCTTGGCTATGCCTATGTTAGTGGTGTATGTGTTTCATATTCTAACTGTGGAGTCATTAGTGTTATAACAGATAACATATTTGGCATTGGACATATTGCAGCACATGAGATGGGTCATACTTTGGGCATGAAGCATGATGAAAACTTCTGTACCTGTGGGTCAGGAGAATGCATAATGGCCCCAACTACTAACAGGTCCAGGAAATTCAGCAACTGCAGCTATTCTTCTTTGGTGGAACAGACTGCAAACAAGAATTGCATGCGCAAGGCACCAAATCAATCAAGCATCTTCTCCTGGAATTTCTGTGGGAATGGTGTGGTTGAAGATGGAGAAGAATGTGACTGTGGTTCTCTCATGTTGTGTCAAAATGATCCATGCTGTATGGCAGGCTGTGTTCTGAGATATGGTGCTGATTGTGCTTTTGGGCTTTGTTGCAAAGATTGCCGGTTCATGTCACGAGGCACAATGTGTAGAGAAAGGTACAATGAATGTGACCTTCCAGAGTGGTGCAATGGAACCTCACATAAGTGTCCTGAAGATGTGTATGTGCAGGATGGAAGCCCTTGCAAAGGTGGTGGCTACTGCTATGAAAAGAGGTGTAATCAGCATGATGAACAGTGTCGGCAAATTTTTGGTAAGGAAGCCAAGAGTGCAAATCAGATTTGTTATAGGGAAATGAACACCCGAGGAGACCGTTTTGGCAACTGTGGTGCCACCAGCCAAAAATACATAAGATGTAATATCTCAGACATCCTCTGTGGCAGAATTCAGTGTGAGAATGTGACAGAGATTCCCCTTTTGCAAGGCCACTCCACTGTGCATTGGCGTCACTTCAATGGTGTCACCTGCTGGGGTACTGACTACCACTGGGGGATAACCACACCTGATGTTGGTGATGTGAAGGATGGCACAGGCTGTGGTGAGGAGCATGTGTGCATGGACAGGACATGTGTCCATAAGTCAATTTGGAGAAGTGATTGTTCACCAAAAAGCTGCAATATGAAAGGAACCTGCAACAATAAACATCATTGTCATTGTGACTGGGGGTGGAGCCCCCCACAGTGCCTGATAAGTGGCACTGGAGGGAGTGTTGACAGTGGCCCTCCTCCTGACAGGAAAGTTGCAGAAAAAGAGAAATATACCTATAATTTCTTCAGAATGCATTTTTGGATTCCTTTTTGTGTTTTGTTATTCTCTTTGTTAATTTGCCTTTGTAGGATGGACAAATTATCAACCAAGAAGCAAGAATCCAATGTCCAAATTTTGCCTAAGGAAGAAGAGCTCCATGTTAAAATCCCACCGGAGAAAGAAAGTCCAATTGTCCAAACTTTGCCTGAGGAAGAAGAGCTCCGTGTTTAAAGCCTCACCTGAGAATGAAGAGTCCAATGTCAAAATTTCACTTGGCACAGAACAGGAAATTATTTCGATTTTGTAAATTATGCCCAATCCCTGAAGAATTTCACTGTGTGTTAGTTTGTCGTGTCCTGGTAGTAGAAATGCTATTGCCTATCTCAGAACCAGTCAGATCTACCTTGTTTCAGGCTCATAGACACTCACCACTAAATAAAAGTAAGCCCAATAATATTCATTCTTTTCATTATTTTAAGCCATTTATTGATTTATTTTTAGTGGAATTCATCTGTGCGTTCCATAAGCAAAGTCTAATGCATGGGTCCTCCGTGCGGTGTTTGTGGGGGCACGCGCACATGCACACACTATGTATGTCTGTGTGGTGTGTGTATGTATCTGTGTGTGGTATGTATGTATGTGCTGTGTATGTGTGTGTGGTGTGTACATGTGTTTGTGTGTGTGTGGCATGTATGTTGTCCTTATGTCTGTCAGTTCAACCTACCTTCTTGTTTTCATTCTGCTTTGTCATAGGGAGAGAAGGAACCTATATACCCATTTCCTCAGTGCCAGGCATCCCTAGGAAAACCCTCCCTCAGAGAGGCACAGGAGACTGAAAACCTGAGGAATGGTTGATTGACATTGCTGTGTGTGGTGTCTCAGTTGCAGCTCTCAGGTGGATGGCAGCAGTAGCTTTCAGTCTTGCATGATTACCATGTAAACTGTTGGCTTTCCAGAGCAAAGGCATTGCCAAGACCTAAACATCCAGCACAACTACAAACAGCCCAGAACAGAATGATATAATTTGAGGCTTATAGAAAATTCCAAAGGTTGTACCACCAATTGAATAGACCCTCTTCTCAGAGGTTTGAATCCTCAAACCATGCAACCTGTTCCAAAACTCTGGGCTGACTATTGTCAGCCTCTTCCCTGTGATCTCCAGTGTGAGTAGTGAGGGCTACACATTCTGGTTGGCAGCTCATGGGTATGATTTCTAATTATGGAGTGGATCTGTGAGTATCACAGAACTTACCTTGCTTCAATAACCAACAAAGCAAGAAGAGAGACATCACAAAATTTTGGAAGTTTTCTTGAAAAACTTTTCTTGGAAAATGATAGAAACTGAAGTGGAATTTCTTTAAAATCTATAAACCAATTGTGGTGGTTTGATTGAGGTGTCCCCCATAAGCTTAAGTGTTCTGAATGCTAGTCTCCCCAGCTGGTGGCAATTGGAAATTAAAGTCTTCTGGAGGCAGTGTACTGTTGGGGGCAGGCTTATGGGTATTATAGCCAGTTTCCCCATGCCACTGTTTGGCACACTCTCCTGTTCCTCTTGGCCACCTTATGTTGGCCAGGGGGCAATGTCCACCCTTTGCTCATGCCATTGTTTTCCCCTGCCATCATGGTGCTTCCCCTAGTCTGTAAGCCAAAAACAAACCTTTTTCCCACAAGCTGCTCTTGGTTGGGTGATTTCTATCAGCAATGTGAACCTGACAGCAGCAGTAATGTTGGTACCGAGGAGTGGAATTGCTGCTAGACACCTGCCTGTGTGGCTTTGGCCTTTTGGAGCTAGTTTTCAAGAGGAATGAGGAAGGATTTGAAACTATGGCCTAAGGAATGCCTTGCAGTGATGCAAGTACAGCTTGATGGACTATTCTGGTCAGAGTTGAAAGACCTGAATGCAGTAAGAATTATGGACTGTGGGGTTTGGCTTGTGAGGGTGAGAAAGGGCTTTATCTGGACTGGTCTAGAAGCAGCTTATGTGAGAGGTTTGCTGTCATGGCCATGTCCTGAGAAGTTGTGCAGGATTGCATTGTGTAGAAACAGACTGGTGTGAGCAGAGAGATATGGCACAGAAATAAAATCTTTGGGCTGGAACTTCTGCCCCGTCAGCTGCAATTATATGAGAGATTACAACCCTTGAGATTGGGCAATCTGACCTGCACTGGGGCAACAGGAAGAATGTAGACTCTTTTGAAGGGGCCTGAATGCTGAAGGAGTGTCCTGTTCTTCACAGTCTGCTTTATTCCCCCTGGATTAACAAATTGGCACCCCACTTGGTATTATGAAGTATAAGAAATGCAGGAAGAGAGGGTAATTGAATTTGCAACATGGTCTTGTGTTTTGGAAACGGACATGGGCAGGGTGAAGCAGGTTTGCTGGATGCTGGCATGGAGACCCGATGGAGCCATGAGGATGAACCATGGGTTGCACTGGAGACCCAGTGGAGATGCCAGGAACATGAGATGGCTGCCAAGGAGAGCTGCCAGCCCCAGATGAACTTTTATAGGACTGTGAGTAGCCTAGCTAGAGGGGTGGAACTGGAACTACAGAGGCTTGTTGCTGGTAAGAATTATCAGACTTGGAGACTTTTTACTGACTAAAGTTGTTGGACTTGGAACTACAGAGTTTGATGTTTGGCCTGTTTAAATCTTGTATTGGTTGAATATTTCTTTCCTATGTCCAATGTCATTTTTTGCAGTTTGGGGGGGATTTTTTGGTATTATGACTCAGTTAAAAGACCTTGGATTAGGGGGATGTTTGAACATCATTAGGATTGATGAAAACTATGGGGACTTCTAAAGTTGCATGAATGCATCATGTATGGTCATCAGTTTGTGGGGACCAAGGGTGGAATGTGGTGGTTTGATTCAGGTGTCCCTCATAAACTTAGGTGTTCTGAATGCTAGTCTCCCCAGCTGATGGCAATTGGAAATTAAAGCTTCCTGGAGGCAGTGTATTGTTGGGGGTGGGCTTATGGGTGTTATAGCCAGTTTCCCCATGCCAGTGATTGGCACACTCTCCTGTTCCTATTGTCCACCTTATCTTGGCCAGGGGGTGATGTCCACCCTCTGCTCATGCCATTGTTTTCTCCTGCCATCATAGAGCTTCCCATTGAGTCTATAAGCTAAAATAAACCTTTTTTCCCCCAAAAGCTGCTCTTGGTCTGGTGATTTCTGCCAGCAATGTGAACCTGACTGTAACACCAATGTTAATTGAAATTGCCACTTAACTCCTTTGTAACTTTGTTTAGAAAGGTGCTTCAAGAAGATATGTATGATTGATATAAGATAGGCTATCTTAGAAAACTATATATCCTTTAGGAAAATAAAACAAAATGTAAACCCCTCCGTGAAGATTTAAATATATTTCATGGGTATCAGAAAGCTGTAGACATGAGGACTAGTTGAACTCATGTCCCTAACATCAGAAACAGTTCTGAAATGAGGGAGCATGGCAGAGTTTTCTTCCCCTTTGCATCACTTGCCTGATGCTCCATGTGAATTGAGGATGACACTTGCTCAGCCGAGTCACGACTGACATTCTCTGTTGAGAGAGAAAGCCTGAACTTCTTCATACTACACAGTGCAAGATGCATAATGAGGCATGAGCATCATCATGATTAGTCATAATTATTATTTATTATAGGCATTACTTTTACCAAGTAACATTTGTTGATTTTGAGGGATGCATGGGATGTTACTGGGCTGGTTTGAAATTTCCAAATAACATATTTTCATAAATCATGTTTATCTGAACACAAGGCATGGGAAAGGGAGAGGCTTGCTTCAATCACGTACACAGTTTCTCCATTATGGCTCTCACTACATTTTGAATGTGTATTGTGCAAGAAAGTGGGGAGGTAGACTGTGAAGCTTGGGATAGTGCAAATTAATTCTCCTAGCTTTTCAAAACTGAGGAAACCAACAGTAATACACACTCCTAATTGGAAGTCTGCAGACCGATATCTTAGCAACATAGCATAGGAATATTAGTTCAGAGTCTACTACACCACCATCACCCATCTCTTAACTTGCTTATCATGACTGATTTACATGATCAGCTCTTTAGTGTATGTTTCTAATGGAGGAAATAGGTAAAAAGCTAATGGAACCATCTGGAGATGTTATGGTTGCTTGTATATACAATCCCTACAAATGGATGCAACTGGAAATTATCATATTATGGGAAATAAGGCAAAGAAAGATGAATATCACATTTGCTCTTATTTGTGGTCCTAGAAATATGTATAAATACACAATCACACATACATATATAAATAGCAACTAATGGTAAGGAAAAGAGAAGGGGACCTAAGAGGAAGGAACAAGACTGAGTGAACTTAGTAAAAGTACATCATCTATTGGAAAGAAATTGACTTCATGAAACAATACTATGTACAATGAATATGTGCCAATAAAAATATTTTAGTGGGGCTGAGGAGATGGCTCAGCAGTTAAAGGCACTTGCCTGTGAAACCTAAGGACCTGGTTCTATTCCCCAGTAATCACATAAAGCCAGATGCACAATGTGGCACATGCACCTGGAGTTCGTTTACAACAGCTGGAGGCCCTGGAGCACCCATTCTATATCTCTGTCTCTCTTCTATTTCTGTCTGCTTGCAAATAAATAAATAAATTTTAAAAGTATTTTAGTGGCTGAAGAGATAGCTCAACAGTTAAAAGTGATTGCTGAACAAGAATTGGGGCCTAAGAGAGACTGAGGCCACCAGAATTGGATTCTCCAGCACCCAAATAAACAACTAGACATGGTTGCACACATCTATAACCCCAGTCCTGAGTGGGCAGAGACCAGAGAATCACTGGGGTGGGTTGACTTAAAAAAATGATCACCTGAAAATGGCAGCTTTGGGTTGACTGAGAGACTTTTTCTCCAGGAAACAGGAAAATGAGGAAAGAGAGGACACCTAATGTTCTCCTCTGGCCTCCACATACATTGGCACAGGGCATGTGAATCTGTGCACACACATCCATACACTACATACATATTGCCTCACATACCAGACCACACCTACTCCACACATATACACACACACCAAAAATTTTTTTAAAATATTTTATTTTTATTTATTTATTTGAGAGAGAGATACAGAAATAGGCAAGTAGAAAGAGAGAGAGAATGGGCACTCCAGGGCCTCCAGCAACTGCAAATGAACTCCAGATGGGTGTGCCCCCTTGTGTCTCTGGCTTACATGGGTCCTGGGGAATTGAACTTGCATCCTTTAGCTTTGCAGGCAAGCACCTTAACTGCTAAGCCATCTCTCTAGCCCTCCAAATTTTTTAAACATTTTAAATAATAATAAGAGGATGAAGAGAAGGAGGAGGAAGGGGAAGGAGAAACAGAAGAAGAAACATTAAAGCATGACAGTGACTTTGAAACCAGATAATGTGTAAGGCTGGAAGAATTTGAGGAGTAGCTAGAAATAACATTAAGGTTCAGTTTTTTTGGGGTTCAGTGAATACCAGGGAAACTCTGGAATTTCCTAAATAGTGCTTCAATGGCTGTGATCAGCATATTGGCAGTAACGTGAATATGAATGAATAAGGTATGGATGACAATAAGAAAAAAGGGATTGGAAACTGGAGGAAAGGCCACACTTGCTACAGGTGGAAAGAAACTTGCTGCACTATGATCATGGCCTAGGGCTTGGACTTCAGAGTAACAAACTAGAATTTCTGGAAAAGAAATATCTAAAGAGCAAACTGTCAACAGAAGCAAAATGGAAAGACTCACAACCTGGCTTTTTAAAGAGTGAAAATAATTGTTTGGGAAAGGATGGGGGAGGGTTTGGTCCAACATGCAGAAAATCTTGGCAATTCCCATATGCTACTAAGATGGCAAAACATGCAGAATGTAAGAACTCTGAGAACACCATATCTTCCACCTAAATGTCAAATCATAATCCAAATAGCCAGAGGACCCATGTAGGGATTTGTCACAGGGCTGGAGCCATCATAGTAGACCTCTGCTAGGATGATGCCTACAGCAGCCACAGGACAGGGCTGCCCTCCAGATCCATTATAGACCATCCGGCATGTGTGACTGGTCTTGGAGGGCTGTGCGCATGAGAATCTAACATGCAGAGTTGAAGTGTTGGCTAAACCCAGAAAAACCATGGGGACAGGACAGTCCAAGGCTATGTGTGCACAGAAGATAAGACATTGAATCAAAAGGGATTATTCTCTAGATTTAAGCCAGCATGTTACCAGTGGCTCCTTTGTGGGTGTTACCATGTTCTTGGCATCCCATTCAAAGAATTAGAAAAGATGCACATGAAAAGTAAGGTAGCAAGAAGTTTTGTTAAGACCAAAACAAAAATATATTTTTTTGACACGCTGCCATAGAGGCAGTGGGCCACCTGAGCATGAGAGTGCTCAAGAACCGTGGGTTTCTGTTTGGGGCTGCTTTTGGGAACATCAGCTCACAGTTCTCCTTATTGGCCAAACATCACATTTTTTTAATATATATATATTTTTATTTATATTATTTTGATTTTACATTCATAGTAAAGGTTCCATTGTCCTCCTCCCTGTCCTCCCTCTTTCAAAGGGATCCTTGTCAATGGGGAATGTGGGTCAAGCATTGTGAGGTTAGTTAGCACAGGAGTTTCCCATGATGGCCTACAGTGGAGTGGAAGAAAGAAAATGAGAAGTATAGTTCTAATTACCCCCAAAATGGCATTCCCTGGAGAGGCAAGAGTAAATGTTGCCATGGCATCCCCCTGTGGAATCTCATGTTGGGTGCTGGACATCCCCAGCATTGGTTTGGATGAATGTTGTGCAATTCTTTTTTTGTTTCTTTGGTTTTTGGTTTTTAGACTATGTTCCCTCATAATCCGTGTCCTCTTTATAATTGTGGTACTCTTGGGTGTAAACAATGGCTTTTGCCACAGTCCATTTGGAGAATGTAGGTTTCTCCCAATAAGCTTCTTGGGCAAGTAGCATATGTGCCAGGTTACTGCCTGAATAAGGGTTGGGGGAGAAGTAGTAGCTATGACTAGGAGTGATGGCTCATTATAGTCATTATAAGACTATGGTCCCAGCATGCCACATGCCCAGTGAAATCAAGGAAATGCTATGATGTAACAGTCCTGCCTCCTCTGGGTTCAGGTCAGAACTGAGAGAGGAACAATCCAAAAGATATTTCACAATTATGATCCAATCAAGAGGAGATTCTTCCCAACTATAAGAGAGGGATTATTCAAGTTTATGCTGCAGAAGGGACAGGATCCCTGGGTTCCTGAATCTAGAGGCTGTCTTGGAAATTGTCTTGGAAACTGGCATCCTTCTAGTTTAATGACATCTAACTCCGCATGCTATTGACTGACAGCAGATAAGAGAAGTTTTAGAAAGAGGTGCTAAGGAGATAGTTCAGTGGATAAATTGCTTGCCATGCAAGCATGAGTACTGGAATTCAGATCCCCAGAATTCATGTAAAGCTTTAACACAAGTGCCTATAATCCCAGCATGCCTAGGGCAAGATGGGAGACAGAGATGGGAGAATCTCCTGGAAGCTTACTGACCAGGTAGCCTGAAAAAACAAACAATAGAGAAGGAGAAGGCCAACAATCAAGGTTGTCCTCTGACCTCACATGCACACCATGGCACATGTGTGCCAACACACATATGCATACATACAAAATATGTACACACACACACAATTTTAGAAGGAAGGAACAGCCAAGCAAAAATAGTGGAAAATGGTCCCCATTCTTTTTATAGATATATTTATATGCAAGAACAGAAAAAGAGAGAGAGTGAGTGAGTATTGGCATGCCAGGGCCTTCTGCCAATGCAAACAATCCCCAGATGCATGTGTCACTCTATGCATCTGGTGCTATGTGGAAATGGGGAAACTAAACCCAGGCCTTTCTTTCTCCCTTTCTTTCTTTCTTTCTTTCTTTCTTTCTTTCTTTCTTTCTTTCTTTCTCTCTTTCTTTCTTTCTTTCTTTCTCTTTTTCCTTCCTTCCTTCCTTCCTTTTAAATTTATTTTCTTTAGATTTTTTCATAAAAGCCTATTTTTGTTTTCTTGTACTTTATTCTGCTTTGATATTTTTCTTGAATCATGTATGTGTGTTTATACTTTTCACTACATGAAGAAAAAGTACCAAAAAGTCACTGGCTTCTTTTACATAATTTCTATCTCTTTATGAATATTCATAGTGTTTTTATTTCAAATTTATTATTACTTAGGCTGACCTGGATTAACTATTCTCAGGGTGGCCTTGAACAACATCATTTTTGTATGGATACATCATGTGTTGATACCTTCTTTTCTATCATCCCTCCCCCATTCTGCTGGGGACCCTCCTCCGTGGGGTTGCAGGTATCCCTATGGGGTTGTGGGTTATGCATTGTGGGGGCAGAAGACAGTTATTTGAGGAGGGGGGAGGGAATGCCTGTGGGCATGATGTCTCAATCTGTGGCTCTTACCATCTTTCTGTCCCCTCTTCCGCACAATTCCCTGAGCCGTGGTGGGTGAGTTTTAAGTCTGCTTCAGTGATGAGCTCTTATCAGCCCCTGGATCTCTGTGTTGGTAAGTGTTGAGTATCCTCAGGGTCTGTCTCCTTCACTCTGAAGCTGATTATGAGGTTCAGCATGGAAGCAGAACTCTTGCTTGTCTCCTCAATTCCTCTGTAGTTTCAGCTGTGGCTTGGCTGAAGTGAGAGGGGTAGTTTATTTCCTTGGGTCTCGCTGCCTTCTGAAAAGGAAGAACACATTCTCAAACAGAGAGTGAAGTCAGCATAGTTTAAATGGGATAAGTATTATTAATTTATGGATAATTTGATTATGTAACCCCTCTTTAGCCAAAGACTAATGAGAGCTTGACACTGGAAAGCATAATTTTGTCTCCATAGGATTTGAAAGTGGTTTCCAATTGCACATATGGGCTCCTTTACACTGAGTGGCTCTCTCAGACAATCTGAAAGCTATTGTTTACCCACTAAGGTTGTGTGCCACTATTGCACTGGCGTGTACATCCTGTCAGGGTAATTGCTTCCAAGTAGCTTAGACCATTGTTGGCCACTTTCCTCCAGTAGCTCATGTAGAGCTTTCCAGCACTAGATGGGCTATCTGGGGATTGCCTCTCTTCCAGACTCCAGCCAGGTCTCTCCATGTTCTGTGTTGGCAGCATATGATGTCTTCAGCAATAGGGTCTTATCTTTTGCCTCAGGTGGGTAATCAAGTGCTTTGATAGAAACCTGTCTTGATTTGGGGACCTTTTAGTCTCTCCAATCAACAGCTCATTGTGGGTATCAATGGATTTCTGGTACTGGGAGTTACAGGACAGAGACAAAAAATATATTTTTAAGCTTAATCTTCATTCCATTCTCTCAGGGCCCTTCTTTTCAGGTGCTCCACCCTTACTCCTTTTAAGGGTTTTATCTTTTAGTCTATCTCAAAGGAGAAAGGTTTCTAAGGTACCAGTTCATTTTGGATTTACTTTTTTGTTTTTCCCCACCCTTCCCTTCCTCTCACCCTATTGTCTGGTCCTTAAATTGCCTATCAGATATGTTAGCAACTCACAGATTAGGGACCACAGATAAGTGACCCCATGCGGCGTTTTGTCTTTCTGTGATTGTGTGAGTTTGCTGAGTATGATCTGTTCCAAGTCTGTCCATTTTTCTACAAATTTTATTACTGCTAAGTAGAATTCTGTTATGTAAGTGCACCAAAACTTTATTATTCATTCAACCAATGATGGGCAGCTGGGTTGATTCCAGTTCTTAACTATAATAAATTGAGCAGCTATAAACAGGCTTGAGCAAATATCTCTGTAGTGATGCATGGAGCATTTAGGAAAAATGCCCAGTAAGGGAATAACTGGGTATGTTGGTAGCTCTATGTTCATCCTTTGCCGGAATCTCTATATTGATTTCCATAGTCATTGTACAAGTTTACATTCCCATCAACAGTGGATGAGGGTTCCTCTTTCTCCTCATCCTCACCAACATTTGTTGTTAGATTTTTTAATGACTTCTAGTAAGGTGGAACCTCATAGTTATATTTCCCTAATGGTTAGGGATGTTGAACATTTTAAATGTGTGTTAGCCATTTGTATTTCTTCCTCTGAGAACTCCCTATTCAGTTCTCTGCCCCATTTTTGGAGTGGGTTGTTTGATTTTTTTATTGTTTAGTTTTTTGTTCTTTGTAGTCTAAATATTAGGCTTCTGTCAGTATACATATGTAGTTGGTGAAGATTTTTTTCTCGGTGGAAGTCTTTAATTTGGTTTCATTGGTTGATGTAGCAGACAGCTTCAGGTTCGCTGAGATGAACTTCCAGACCATGCAAAGTTATGGAGGAAGGGATATTTATTGAAGCTTATAGATCCAGGGGAAGCTCCATAATGGCAAAAGAAGCTGGCCTGCCTTCACAGGGCCAAACACAGAGAAGAAGCCACAAGCCAAAAACCACAGAGCACAGCACACTACAGGAACTCCAGCTAGGCACACTTTGCATATCTTCAGATTGAAATCTCAAACCCCCCACCACAACTTAAGATCCACCCAGTGACACTGCCTCCAGCCAGGTGGCTGCAGATGCATACTACAAACTAACAAAACACTGAATATATTGGGGGCCATCTATTCAAACTTCCACAGTCTATATTTCTGGCTTTATGCCAGTACCATGCTGTCTTATTACCATGGTTTTGTAATATAGCTTTAGATCAGGTATGGTGATGCCTGCAGAGGTGTTTCTTTTGCTGAGGATGTGTTTGGATATCTAAGGCCTTCTGGCATTCCATATGAATTTTGAGATCATTATTTGTATCCCTGTGAAGAATGATGCTGGAATTTTTATTGGTATTGCACTAAATCTGTATATTGATTTTGGTAGAATTGCCATTTTCACTATATTAATTCTACCTATCCAGGAGCATGGGAAGTCTTTCTATTTTCTCAAGTCTTCCTCAGTTTCTTTCTTGAGTTTTTAAAAATAATTTCATTATATAGTTCTTTCACATTCTTGGTTAGTGTTATTCCAAGGTATTTAATTTTTTTGTTGTTGTTTTGCTATTGAAAATGAGACACCTGACTGATTTCTTTCTCTGTATATTTGTCCTCTGCATATAGAATGGCTACTGGTTTTGTTTGTTGCTTTTGTATCTTGCCACTTTAATGAAGGAATTAAACACATTTCAAAGTTTGTAGATGGAGACTTTGATCACTTATGTATAGGGCTAACTTGACTTCTTCCTTTCCAATTTGAATCCCTTTTATTTATTTCTCCTGTCATATTTTGCTTGGGCTAAGACTTCTAGTACTATGTTGAAGAGCAGTGTTGAGACTGGGCACTCCTTTCTTGTTCCCAATATCGGCAGGAACTTTTTGAGTCTTTACCTATTAAGTATTATTTGGGTTTTAGGTGCTTTATATATAGCCTTTATTGTGTTGAGATATAAAGCCCTCCATGTCTACTCTTTCTAGCATTTTGATCATGAAGTGATGTTGTATTTTATCAAAGGTGTTCTCTGCATCAGTTGAGATGATTATGTGATTCTTATGACAGTATATTTATGTGGTGTATTATATTTACTGATTTTCCTATGTTGAACCATCCCTGTAGCCCTGGGATGAATCCTATTTGATCAAGGTGGATAATGTTTTTGATTGTTATTGAATTTGGTTTGCAAGGATTTTGTTCAGAATCTTTGCATCTAAATTCATCAGGGATATAGGATTACAGTTTTCTTTTCTTGTTTTATCTTTGTCTGGTTTTGGTATTATGTTGATGCAAGCTTCATGAAATGAGTTACGGAGGATTCCGTTCACATGAGTTTATGAACTTAGCAAAGTTTTTGGTCTCCCAATCAATTTCTTCTGTCTTATTTTCCAGCTCAGAGGTTCTGTCTTCCACATGAGTAATTCTGTTAGTGAGGGGTCTAGATAGGTTTTTAAAACCTCTATTTGATTTTTGATTTCTGTTGTTATTTTACATCATGCCCATCTCTTTTTTGAGCTACAATTTCAGTGTGAGGTCTTATTTTCTTAATATTTCCTGGAACTCATTCTTGCATTTGATCAAGTCTTTATGAAGCTTAATCAATTGATTATTGAGATTTTCCATTTGTTGATGCATACTCAATTCACTTATATCTCTCTGAGGCTTTTAAGATTTTCTTCAATTAAGTTGAGGCTAGTGTCAAAAGCTGAGTATTCTAAGAGATGATTCTGCTTAATTTCTTTTTTTTTATCAATATATATTTTTTATTTATATTATTCTGATTTTACATTCATAGTATTGGTTCCATTGTCCTCCTCCCCTTCCTCCCACTTTCAAAGGGGCCCTCATCAATGGGGAATGTTTATCATGCATTGTGAGTTTGCTCAAGAGTTCTGGTGGATAGGCCCCAGTCTCTGTGCATAATGCCCCAACTTGTGACTCTAACAATCTTTCCCCTCTTCCTTCTTCCCTGAGCCACATTGGGGTCATTTTAGTTCTGGGAGCATGATGAGGTTTTGGGAGCCTCTGTGTCTCTGGATATCTGGCTTGGACTGGTGTTGGATGTTCTCTGTATTTATCTCCTTCAGCCTTTTTCTGGTGTTGTGATTCACTAAGAAAAGCTGCACTCTTGCCCTTCCCCCAGTTCCTCTATGGTTTCAGCTGGTGAGGTGTGGTTAGCTGATCCTCCCTCAGGTTCATTGTCCACCTGAAAAGAGATAAGCAAATTCTCCAACGGAGAATGAAGTTAGTACTGGATAAAAGGGATAACCATATATGTTTTGGAGGGAACTTTATATGCATTGGCCTCTTCTAGCCTACTTTTAGTGGAGCTTGATCTTGGAGACTGAGCTCATTTTTGTACATGATTTTGACTTATTTCCCAGTTCCAGATATGAGTTCCACTCCACTGAGTGGATCTATTAGCCAAATCAAGAACAGTTGGTTACCCCCATGGCTGTTTGCCACTACTGCACTTGTGAGCATTATGTCAGATGGTTTCCTGCTGAGTTGCTTAGACTGCAAGTTGATTGGACAGATGTCAGACATTTTCCCCCAGTTGCTCATGTAGCACCCTCTGGTACTAGACTGGGCTAACTGTCTGGGGACTGACCTCTTCTCTGATTCTGGCCAGGTCTCTCTGTGTTTGGTCTTGCTGACAGTGCATGCTGTCTTCAGACAGTAGGTCTTACCATTAACCTCTGGTGGGTCACCAATTACTCTGACAGAAGTCTGTCTTTTTTTTGTTGGTTTAACCTTGAGAGTGTTTCAGATCAAAAGCTCATTGTAGATAGAAGGGTTAACCCCTTGCAGGCACTGGGATGAACTCCAGATGCACCACCAGTTTGGTGAGGGAGGAAAAATGATATATAATGTAAAAGAGTCCTGAGTATAGAGAGGAGAGAGAGAGAGAGAGAGAGAGAGAGAGAGGAGAGAGAGAGGAGAGGAGAGAGAGAAGAGAAAGAGAAGCTTAATTTCATTTATGTTGCTTTTCTTTCATTTTTTTGTTAGATATGGACATATTTAGTATGTAAGCAACACATGTTGGTACCACCTTTCCCACCTCCTTGCCCCTTTTCTAATGAGGACTTCCTCTTTTGGTATTCATGTCAATCCCATGGGGATTGTGGGTCATGCATTATGGGATGGGGAGAGGCAATGTGTCTGTGCAAAATGTCCCAACTTGTGACTCTAACAATCTTTCTGCCCCTTCTTCCACAAAATTCCCTGAGCTATGCTGGGAGCATTTTAAGTGATGGGCACTTAGGAGCCTCTGGATCTCTGGTTTGGTAGGTGTTGAGTGTCCTCAGGGTCTGTCTCCTTCATGCTTATACTGATATCAGATTCACTAAGAAAGCAGCACTATTGCTCATTTCCCCAGTTCCTCTGTGGTTTCAGCTGGGGCCAAGGTGGAGTGCACTGGGTCATTTATCTCCTCAGGTCCAGCTCCCATCTGAAAAAGAGAAGCAGAGTCTCCAACAGAGAATGAAGTCAGCACTGGTTAAATGGGATAACCATTAATAATTTAGAGATAATTAAAATGATGCAGTTCCTCTTAGAGTCTAAGGTTAGTGGGAGCTTGACAATGGAAAGGAGAATCATTATCTGGATATGATTCTGACTTGTTTCCCAGTTCCAGATATGGTTTCCTTCCCACTTAGTGGATCTGTTAGCCAATCCAAGAGCAATTGGTTACCCACCATGGCTGTGTGCCACTATTGCACTTGTGTGAGCATCATGTCAAGTTGTTTGCTTCTGAGTTGCTTAGACTTTGAGTTGATTGGACAGATGTTGGCTACTTTCCCCCAGTAATAGATAGGCTTTCAGCAATATATGGGCTAATTGTCTGGGGACTGGCTCTCCTCTGGATTCCAGCCAGGTCTCTCCATGATCCATGCTGACAGTGCATGGTGTCTTCAGCAGTAGGTCTTACCATTAACCTCTGGTGGGTTGATTATTGCTTTTTGATGGCTTGCTTCCAGTTCAGAAATTCTTTTTGTTGGTTTATTTATTTGAGAGCCACAGAGCGATAAAGAGGAAGATACATAGAGAGAGAGAATGGGTGCTCCAGGGCCTCCAGCCACTGCAAATGAACTCCAGATGCATGCACCAGTTTGTGCATCTGGCTTACATGGGTATTGGGGAATCGAGCCTTGAACCAGGGTCCTTTGGCTTCACAGGCAAGAACTTAACCACTAAGCCATCTCTCCAGCCCCCAGTTCAGAAATTATTTTGATCAGGGTCACATTGGTTGTTGTGTTTTCATTTTAGGATTGAATTTCTGTTGATTTCTCTTTGATTTCATTGGAGGCTTCTCTTGTGGGACTAGGCATCTTTGGTGGAGATCCCTCAGTTTTTTGACTTTTTGTTTTGTTTTGTTTTGTTTTTGCATTGTGGTCTACCCATCTTGGGGAAATGTTTTATTCTATTGAGGGTGAACCAAGAATTTTCCATGTAGGATCCTCAGTGGGTGTTCTGTTTAAAATGTGAACCAGATTTGTGTATGATATGGTTATAGCCACAGATGCACAGATTGTGGAGAATGCAAGTATGTGGTGGTTTGATTCAGGTGTCCCCCATAAACTTCAAGTGTTCTGAATGCTAGGTTCCCAGCTGATGGCAATTTGGGAATTAACACCTCCTGGAGGCAGAGTATTGTTGGGGGCGGGCTTATGGGTATTATAGCCAGCTTCCCCTGCCAGTGTTTGGCACACTCTCCTGTTGCTGTTGTCCACCTTATGTTGACCAGAGAGTAATGTCCACCCTCTGCTCATGCCATCGTTTTTCCTGCCATCATGGAGCTTCCCCCTCGAGCCTGTAAGCCAAAATAAACCTCTTTTTTCCCACAAACTGCTCTTAGTCAGGTGATTTCTGCCAGCAATGTGAACCTGACTGCAACAGTAAAGTGGTACCAAGGAGTGGGATTGCTGCTAGACACCTGACTGTGGCTTTGGCCTTTGGAGCTGATTTTCAAGAGGAATGTGGAAGGATTTGAAACCTAGGCCTAAGAGACACCTTTGCAGTGTTGTAAGTACAGCTTAATGGATTATTCTGGTCAGAGCTGAAAGACCTGAATGCAGTAAGAACTATGAACTGTGAGATTTGGCTTATGAGGGTGAGAAAGAGCTTTACTTGGACTGGGCTAGCAGTTTGTGTGACAAGTTTGCTGTTATGCCCGTGTCCTGAGAAGTTGTGCAGGGTTGCTTTGCATAGAAATGAACTGGTGTGAGCAGAGGGATATGGCACAGAAAAAATGAAATCTTTGGGTGAAGTCTACCCGTTCAGCTGCAGTTGAGAGATTACAGCCTTTGAGATTGGGCCAGCTGACCTGCAATGGGGCAACAGGAAGAATGCAGACTCTTTTGAAGGGGCCTGAATGCTTTGTTCTTCAAAGTCTGATTTATTCCCCCTGGATTAACAAATTGGCACCCTACCTGGTATTATGGAGTATAACAAATGCAGGAAAGAGAGGGTCATTGAGTTTGTAACGCAGTCTTATGTTTTGGAAATGGCCATGGGCAGTGTGAAGCAGGTTTGCTGGATGCCTGCATGGAGATCCCATGGGGCCATGAGGATGGACCGTGGGTTGCAGTGGAGACCCAGTGGAGATGCTGGGACTATGAGATGACTATGAGGAGAGCTGCCGGCCCTGGATGAAGTTTTCCAGGACTGTGAGTAGCCTAGCTGGAGGGGTTGTCAATAGAACTCCAGAGACTTGTTGCTGCTCAGAATTATCGGACTTGGAGATTTGTCACTGACTAGTTGTTGGATTGGAATTACAGAGTATGACGTTTTTGCCTGGTTGTTTTAAATCTTGTATTGCTTGAATATTTTTTACTTTGCTAAATGCCATCCTTTGTAGTGTGAATGTTTATTCTGTTAAATTATGGGTTTTTGGGGATATTTTTGGTATTATGGCTCAGTTAAAAGACCTTGGATTATGGGGATGTATGAACATCATTGGAATTGATAAAAACTATGGGGACTTTTAAATTTGCATGAATATGTGTTCACATGTGTGTGAAAGCCACAGAGCAACTGGCCCTTTTCACTGATTTTCAAGAGGAATTCTCATTGAACTCACCAAGAGGCTTTTAGTGTTGTAGTGAGCTCCATAATCCATCTATTTCTGGTCAGAGGACTGAAAGACCTGAATGCAGTAAGAACTATGAACTTTAGGTTTGGCTTATGAGGGTGAAACTCAGCTTCTTGGACTGGGCAAGCAGTTTTATGTGACAAGCTTGCTCTCCATGCCCTGTCCTGATTACTTTTATCCTTGCATTGCATAGAAATGAACTGGTGTGAGCAGAGGATATGGCACAGAAAAAAATGAAATCTTTGGGTGAACTCTACCCCATTCAGCTGCAGTTGAGAGATTACAACCTTTGAGATTGGGCCAGCTGACCTGAATGGGGCAACAGGAAGAATGCAGACTCTTTTGAAGGGGCCTGGGGCCTGAATGAGTGGTTCTTCAAAGTCTGATTTATTCCCCTGGATTAACAAATTGGCACCCTACCTGGTATTATGGAGTTAACAAATGCAGGAAAGAGGGGTCATTGAGTTTGTACCTTGGCCTTATGTTTTGCTTTGGCCATGGGCTATGTGAAGCACAGCTTGCTGGATGCCTGCATGGAGATCCCATGGGGCCATGAGGATGGACCGTGGGCTGCAGGGTTTTGCATTGGAGATGCTGGGACTATGAGATGACTAGGAGGAAAGCTGTTTGCCCTGGATGAAGTTTTCCAGGACTGCTGAGTAGCCTTAGCTGGAGGGTTGTGTTGAACTCCAGAGTCTTGTTGCTGCTCAGAATGCTCAGACTTTAATCCCAGCACTTGTCACTGACTAGTTGTTGGATTGGAATTACAGAGTATGACGTTTGCCCTGGTTGTTTTAAATCTTGTATTGGTTGAATATTTTTACTTTGCCCAATGCCATCCTTTGTAGTGTGAATGTTTATTCTGTGCCATTATGGGCTTTTGGGGATATTTTTGGGGATTATGGCTCAGTTAAAAGACCTTGGATTATGGGGATGTATGAACATCATTGGAATTGATAAAAACTATTCAAACTGACTTTTAAATTTGCATGAATGCGTTACATTTTACATGGTACTATGGAGTATCAGTTTATGGGGGCCAGGGGCATTGAATGTGGTGGTTTGATTCAGGTGTCCCCCATAAACTTCAAGTGTTCTGAATGCTAGGTTCCCAGCTGATGGCAATTTGCAGTGGAACACCTCCTGGACTATGGAGTATTGTTGGGGGTGGGCTTATGGGTGTGACCAGCCAGCTTCCTTGCCAGTGTTTGGCACACTCTCCTGTTGCTGTTGTCCACCTTATGTTGACCAGAGAGTGATGTCCACCCTCTGCTCATGCCATCGTGAAGTGGAGACCCAGTGGATTTGAGACACCTTTCCAAGAGAAAGAGGCAGACTGCCATCATGGAGCTTCCCCTCGAGCCTGTAAGCCAAAATAAACCTCTTTTTTTCCCCCTCCAGCTGCTCTTAGATCGGGTGATTTCTGCCAGCAATGTGAACCTGGAGACTGCAACAAAGGTCATCAAAGGCAAGTGCTTCATTGCTAAGCCATCTTCTCAGCCCCAGATGAAAGTTTTCACATGCTGGGATCAGCCTCACTGGAGGGTGGAACTGAAATTCCAAGGAATCTGGTTAGAGATGTCAGATTGGGATGCAGAGTTTGATGTCCCTCTGCCCTCTTTTCAGGGGATTGGTTTTCTTTACCTTTCAGTCAATTGCTAGACCAAATTCCATGCTTTTGTACCCCAATTCAGCAGCAGGGGTACTGTTCCAGGTGCTTAGAGATGGGAAGGTTTTTCTAGTATGCACCCTCCAAGAGCAGGAGATCTAGGATGTTGGGGAATAGGGGTCATTCAATCAAAAAAATAGACTGGGACTTTTAAAGTTTCTGTAGCAAGCTTGCATTTTCCAGGCAGCCCAAAGCCAGCAGTGCAGGGGAACCAGGAGTAAATGTGTTGGGAGATGAGGGTTCCCAAAACTGGGAGATCTGAATGCCAGATCCTCAGCTGATGTCAATTTGGGAATTGCATACTTCTGAGCAAGGGATCTTGGAAGGGTGGACTTAAGGATGTTATAGCCAGACAGCCATGTTTTTGTTTAAATAACTCACTTTGTTACAAGTTTTTCCAACTGATGTTGGCTAGAAGATGATGATTCATTTGCTAAATCTAATCTTTTTATGAAGTTATGGGTTTTTAAATGGTTTATGCACATATTGATTTAAAATTGATCCTAATTATTATAAACCATTTGATATCACCATTTTTTCATATATTGTCCAATAGGATATGTTCTAAAACTTCAGCCCATAACTAGATAGTTTCATTTCATTTTGTATTGGTTTATTTTCATCTCTAATTTTATTAGTTTGTTGTCTCTTCTCTCTATCTTTCTTCTGACAACATTTGCTTTGATTTAAATCCTGTATACCCTTTCTAAAACCCAATTAAAAATTCAGTGTGGAACTAAATTTATTCTTAAAATGGAACTATAGATTTTGTATAAACATCTAAAAAATGTATTTATCCTTAGCCAAGATAAAATGATTTTTAAAACTATTTGAGATTCCATCTCATTCTGTCAGAATGGGTGCATGTGTGTCAAGAAAACAAATGACAATAAATGTTGGTGAGGATGTGGAAGAAGGAGAACCTTTCTACACTGTTGGTGGGAATGCAATCTGGTCCAGCCATTGTGGAAATCAGGGTGGAGGTTCTTGAGACAGCTAAAAATAGATTTACCATATGACCCAGCTATAGCACTCCTAGGCATATATCCTAAGGACTTATCTCACTGCCTTAGAGATACTTGCACAATTATGTGTATTGCTACTCTATTCACAATAGGTAAGGAATGGAACCAGCCTAGATGTCCCTCCACAGATGAATGGATAATAAAGATGTGGCACATTTACACAATGGAGCTCTATTCAGTGGTAACAATAAATGAAATTATGAAATTTGCAGGAAAATGGATGAATCTGGAAAGGATTATACTAAGTGAGGTAACCCAGGCCCAGAAAGCCAATCTTCACATGTCCTCTCTCATATGTGGATCCTGGCTACAAATGTATATACTTCTGTGTGAACTGGAACAAAAAATTGGTAGCAGAGGCCAGTAAGCTGGAAAAAGGCTATAAGGGAGGGAGGAGAGGGAAGGACTTAAGGGGATGGTATTATATATATGTAAGTAGAAGAATAGATCACAAGGAGTGAAATGGCCTAAGTAAGGCCAGGGGAAGAAACTAAGTAAAAGAAGAGTTGGGGGAGGGTCAATCAAAATTCAAGATATTCTGAATAAGACATATGAAAGCCTACCTTTTGGGATAATGGCACATCCAAAAGCCATAAATTGTTACTAGAAAATTTTCAGTGCCAGGGATGGGATACCTTCCAGTGAGTTCTTGGTCAGGGAGGCCCCTGTTGCCTCCAAAACATTACAGGCTATTGCAAAGGCCCTTGGCTTCCCACCAGAAACAGATGGTAAGACCCTATTGCTGAAGACTCCACATGCCTGGGCAGCAAGGTCACTGAGAAATCAAACTGGTGCTGAGCTGAGAACCTTCTTCCTGTAGACCAACCAGTTGTACGCTGGAAAAAGCTGCACCTTATGCAGCCTTATGGGAGACAGAATTCACCAGCAGTGAAAATAGTGGACACTGGAAAACTCAAGTTTGGCCAGAGAGGCCAAATGACTGAATGAGTGCAATAGTGGCATGTCTGTTCTGGGTTACCAACTGCGCTCTAATTGGACTAGAGGCCCACTCTATGGGAAGGAATACATGCCTGGTACTGAAAACCTAATCAAAAGCCTATGGCAGGGGAGGTCATGAGCCATAAGGGTGTGAAGACTGCTCTTGTCTAGCTAAATGTATATACTATGCTCACCAAACTGCCCTGTAAGCACTTCACTTAATGTTCATATTCATATATTAATGATACTCTCACTTTTGGCTAGAGAAGCTTCTCTTTTCAGATAGTCGTGATCACTAAGATGACCCAAAAGGCAACATAATGCTAAGAAGAAGTGACAAAGGAGGACCCTCCAAGGCTCAGGCTCCATTGCAGAAGAGGTGATGGAAAGAATGTAAGAGCCAAAGGAAGGATACAACTCCTTACAGTGCAACTGTCCACACAGAAATTGCCTCAATATCCATGACCTCTCAGTGCCTAGGAATATTTTCACAAGACCCTCATAATAGGAGGAAAAGATGATGACATCAGAATAAAAGAGAGAGTAATGGAGAGGGGGAGGAGATATGATGGAGAATGGAATTGTGAAGGGAAAATAGGGAAGGGAATTATCATGGTCTATTGTCTGTAAGTGTAGAAGTTGTCAATAAAAAATTAAACATTAAAAAAATGAAGCACACAGTACCATCCATCCTTTCTCCCTGATTTACATCAGCCTTGAAACAAAAGGGACATTGCACTGTATAAAGAATGGATCAGCAGAAGGCCCTGTCTCCCACATCCTCATTAAGCAACTACAAAACCCACTCTGAATGGCTCAATCCACAAAGACATCATACAGTTACCCATAAGCTCTCACACAGAGACAAATACCGTGTGCCCCCTAGTGCAGCTCAACCACTATGTGGCCTTTCAAACACTAAAATACCTGGGCATTGAGAGTACTGTGCCATGGCTGCCTAGGTTCAATGGAGCAGTCCCATTCCCTCACAGCCCTTTGAATCTGGTGAATACCCTCCCACTTCTGCCATGCCAGAACAAGTCATCCTGATTAGCCCCACCATATAATGAGCTAGAGAAACAGGTAGGCATCCCATGTCTGTAATTGTTTGTACCATACTCAAACCTACTGGTAAACCCCTCTTGCCAAATAGTGTTACATTCCAGCTAAATGAACAATCCTCCTCTTAAGACTAAGTGACCAAAGTAACCATGGGGGTCACAAGGCTTAATTACATCTGAAGAAACTACACAAAAATCATACTATGGTGCTTAACCTTAAACAAAGCTATCTTAGCTTACTCAACTCACATTCTAAGACACATCATCAGGATAAAGTCTTTTACTATGAAAACCACCCTATAATGTTAGGCAGTTGATTTAACAAGTACACAAATATCAACACAAGAAGAAGCATGAAAAGGCAAATGACATCTCCAAATGAATGAAACTCTAACATTAGACCACCAAAGAAAAGGAAATAAACAGATTTTCTGAAAAAAAATCAAAATAATAATTTAAAGCAAAATCAGTGGGGTACAAAAGAATACTGACAATTTGATGGTTAAGAAAAGAATCCATGATACTAATAAGAAATTTACAGATTATTAAATACACACAACATAAATCTTGCATTTGAAAGCTCAATAAATGAAATAACAAATACAGTAGAAGCCTTCAAGAATAACAGAATAGATTACATAGAAGAAAGGATTTCTGAACTTAGATAAAATAATCTAGTCACAAAATAAAAATTAAGATGAGCAAAAAATATTCATATAATAGTGTATAAGAATGAAAGAAAAAATGTATGACAGGGTTGGAGAGATGGCTTAGCAATGATGGCATTTACCTGCAAAGCCAAAGGATCATTGTTCAACTCTCCAGAACCCACATAAACCAGATGCACAATGGGGTGCATGCATCTGGAGTTCATTTGCAGTGGCTTTGCAATGGCATGCCCATGCTGCCCATTCTCTCTCTCTGCCTCTTTCTCTGTCTCAAATAAGTAAATAAATAATATTTTTAAAAATGTTTGGCAGAAAACTTCTCAAAACTTTAGAATATGTGAACCATCTAGAAATCTTAAAATACCTCTATTATAGTCATACTGTTGAAAGTCAAAATCAAAGATAGAATTCTTAAAATAAGAAAAAAGAATTACTTCATATGTTAAAGAATCTCCACTAACCTATAAGAGGCTTTGGAACATGTAAATTGAATAACATGCTCTTGAACAACAACAGGCAAATGAAGAAATCACAAAGTAAATTAAATTTTTCTTGGAATGGAAGAAAATAGAAACAATATAGCAAAACCTGGGGCTGGAGAGATAGCTTAGCAGTTAAGGCATTTGCCTGCAAAGCCAAAAGATTTTGGTTCAATTCTCCAGGACCCATGTAAGCCCAATGCACAAGGGGCACATGCATCTGGGCACATGCATTTGCAGTGGCTGGAGATCCTGGCACACCCATTCTCTCTCTCTCTCTCTCTCTCCTCTTTCTCTCACTCTTGCAAATAAATAATTAAGTAAATAAATTAATAAAATATATATTAAAAATATAACAAAATCTATAAGCTAAAGGAAAAAAGAAACACTGAGGAAAGTTTATAACAATGATCTTCATAAAATAAATACTTATGAAGATGTGTGAGATGATAAAAGGAGACATTACAATCAAACCACAGAAGATAGAATCATTAAGGACTATTAGAAACAAACACATGGCAAAATATTTCAAATCTATGCATACAAAGATTTCAAGTATCCAACTTAAATGCAATGAAAAGAAATAAAACAATTAAAAATTAATAAGTCATCAATGTCTTAATCAGCAGTGAACCCTGCAAACTTTATAGCTTGCTAGCTAGGCCAAATATACAAACTGGTGCAATGGTGGCATGTCTGTTATAGGGCAAATCAACTGCTTTCTGACTGGATTTGAGGCCTGTTCTCTGGGATGGAATTCATACTTGGTACTGAAAACCTAATCAAAAGCCTATGGCTAGGGATATAATAAGCCCCAAGGGGGAAACTACAACTGTTGTCTGGATAAATTGATATATTATGCCCACTGAACTTCTCTCTAAATACTTACTTATGTTTTTGCCTATATATTAATGCTACTCTTACTTTTGGTTAGAGACGCTTCTCTTTTCAGATGGCTATGACCACTGGTATTACTAAAACTCACCACAATGCTGAGAAATGACAGGGGAGTGTTCAACACCAAACAAGTCATGTCTATCACACTTCCCAAGGCTCCAGGACCATCAGTGAAGAGGTAGAAAGAATGTAAGAGCCAAAGAAAGGGGAGGAGTGCTTACTTACAATATTGTCTTCTACACACAAAGTGGTCTCGATATTCATGACCTCAGACCAGCATAACAGGAGGGAAAAATGATGTCAAAAATAGAAGAGAGACTTGTTGGAAAGAAGATGGAACTCAGTGAAGGAAAGTTTTGGGGTGGGGGAAGAAAAGATTGTGGAAAAGGATTATGATCATGGCACATTTTCTATATTTATGACAGTAGACAATTTTTTTTAATTGAACTCAGGAAGGAAAAAAAAAAATCAGAGCAGAAATAAGTGAAATAGAATAGAAACAGAAATAAATGATAAAACAGACAAGTCTTTAGCTAAACTAGAGAGAAAGAGATCTAAATTTAAAAAAAAAAGTGAGATGATAAAAAGAGACATTACAACCAAACCAGAAGATAGAATCATTAAGGACTATTAGAAACAAAGACATGGCAACATATTTCAAAACCTAGAAAAATGTGACAAATTTCCAGACATATATACACTACCAAAAATGAACCATGAAGACATAGAAAACTTAAGGAAAAAAATCAAGTCATGAAATTGACTTAGTAGTAAAAAATCTCCCATGGAAAACAAAAATGTAGGATCAGATGGCTTTACTGATGAATGTTACCTAACTTTCAAACACCAATTATTTAGTTACTATTATCATAATCACAAACCAGATAAAAAGGCCTTACAAAGTATAGAATTACAGACTTATGTCTCTGATAACCATTGATGCAAAAATGCCCAACAAAGTTCTAGGAAATCAAATTAACAGGACATGAGGATTACATACCATAATCAAACAAGACTTATCCATGCAAAATAAGCAAACATAATACATTGTATTCACAAAATGACAAAATTGTATGGTGAGCTCAATATATATAGCAAAGGCACTTGATAAAATTCAGTATTCTATATGATAAAATGCTCAAAAAGCAAAGTATAGAATCAACATACCTCAACACAATAAAAGTATATAAGATATCCATAATCATACTTAATGGAGATAAGCTAAAAGCATTTTCTCTAAGATCAGAAACAAAAAAAGCTACGGGTATATATTATAGATAAGGGGCTTGACTAGCATAAACAAGCTTGTGAGTTTGATCCCCAGCACCAAAAAATAAAAATAAATGAGAGGAAAAAGGAGAAAGGAAAGAAACAAGATAATAGCTAGGGGTGGGAGCATTCAGAAATATTTCTACCTACTTAGAAGGTTTAGAGAGTAGGATTTTTAAAAAAGAACAAGAAAAGAATGAAACTCATTATTTTGTACAAATAATATAAACTAATAATTTTTGAAAAACAGAAATATTCATGTATACCACTCTTATTCAGTGTAGTACTGAAAGTTTTAGTGTAGCAATTAGGCAAGGAAAAGAAATAAATGTATTCAATTAGAAAAAAGTCATTATATGTGTTTGCACATGACATTGATGTTAGTTTTTATTTGTTTTTATCTGTAGTAAAGCCTAAAGTGATCACTAAAATACTATTAGAATTAATAAGTGAATTCAGTAATGTTGCAGGGAAAAATATGAAAAAATATAAACATTTTATACACCAATAACAAACTTGTAGAGAAATAAGAAAGCAATCCTATTCTCAATAGTAACTAAAAAGAGTACCTAGGAATTAATTTAAGTGAGGATGTGAATCATCTCAAATGACAATCATAAAATTCTGATGAAATAAATTTAAGTGAGCAAAAATATAAAAACTTACCATATCCATGGATTGAAAGACCCAATACTATTAAAATGCTCATACTACTAAAAACAATTCAGAGTCTTTTAAGCCTTTTGGACATTTTTTCCAACATAGCAGATTATTAGAGAAGTTCTTTACATACTCCACATCAGCAAAACCACTAGCTGAATAGTTCAGCTAAACTGTTACTGCTGTCACATAAAACATCATCACATGGGAGGATATTCTGTCACCTGATATACATATTGTTTCCCTGAGTCAAGGACATTGGATAGATTGGAAATTGCACAGAACTTCCATACATTGTGTAAGGCAGTGCTGTAGGATTTGCTTTGAGAATTAAAATGTTATGGAGGGAAATTGAAAAATCTACTTCTTGATTTTTATTTCCTAGCTCTACTGCCAATTAGCATTCTGGCTATAGTGAAAGAAATTTAAGTTCTTCATGTCTCTGTTTTTATTTTTCATACAGAATTAAATAAGGGTATAAGTCAACCTATGGTCTACACTGGCTATAGTCTTAATGGTGGTATGACCATAGCATGGTTTACCAATGATTAGGGAGAATACTGACCCTTAGGTTTACCATTTACCTTTTTCCTTGGAGGTAGAAATATAACTACAACATAGAGATCATCTCTAGAGGATTTGAAATCTGAAAAGGAAATTAACCATTGCATTATTTATGTAGTCATGCATTCAGAAGAGTATTTAAATACCTCAGATTTTATTTGTTTTATTGCCAATTAAATTCAAAGAATTGAAGAAAAATGTAGATGAGGGGGATGTAGCTCAACTGTTACTTTCCTAACATGCAGGAAGACTGGTGTTTCTCTTTAGCAATACATAAATGGGGCTTGGCAGCACACCCATTCAGGTAGAGGCAGAAAGATTCAAGGTCATTCTCAGAAGCAAGTTTGAGGCCAGCCTAGGCAATATGAATCCTCTAAAAAAAAAAAAGAAGAGAGAGAGAGAGAAAGAGAGAAGAGAAGAAAAAGAAGAGGAGAGAAGAGGAGGGAAAGGAAAGATAAAGGAAGGAAAGAAAGGGCAAAAAAAAAAAAAAAAAAAAACCACATCTGTTTTGAGCCAGGTGTGGTGGTAGTCCACACATTTTTATTTTATTTTATTTTATTTTTTTGGTTTTGCGAGGTAGGGTCTCACTCTGGTCCAGGCTGACCTGGAATTAACTATGTAGTCTCAGGGTGGCCTCGAACTCTCGGCGATCCTCTACCTCTGCCTCCCAAGTGCTGGGATTAAAGGCATGCCACCATGCCCGGCTCGGTCCACACCTTTAATTACAGCATTTGGGAGGCAGATGTAGGAGGATCATCATGAGTTCAAGGCCACCCTGAGACTACATAGTGAATTCCAGGTCCTACCTCAAAGAAAAAAAAACTATTTTGATTATAGTTTGTTTTTTTAAAATTTTATTTATTTATTTGCAAGCAGAGAGTGAGATAGAGAGAAGAGAGATAGACAGAAAATGGGCATGCCAGGGCCTCTAGTCATGGCAAACGAACTCCTTCTTGTGCCCCTTGTGCATCTGGTCTATGTGGGTCCTGGGGAATCGAACCTGGTTGACCATAGTTTTGATTATCTTTCATTTCATAATTAACCACAGAATGAATTGACTTTGATTTATTAAAGCATAAGATAATAGTAAAAATACTAATCCTGCATACACATAAATGTATAGAGAAACTAATACACAGCATAAAAAAGCATATCAACTAGTATTTGTTATGACAAATGAAATTCACAATTATTTTGCATAAGCAATGTGGTGGTTTGAATGTAAATGTCCCTATAGCCTTGGGTATATTTGATTAAGTTCCCTATTTAGTCCCCAGCAGGTAGTTTGCAAGGTGGAGCCTTGCTAGAGATGTGTTTCATGGGGTAAGGAGTCCAGCCCTGTAGTCTGTTCAGAGCCAGCTCATGTTTATTGTTTGCTATCTGCTGTAGATGTATGATGAAGTAAGCCAGCTTCTTCTTCCATGATGAAGCATCCTTCAAAACTATATGCCTGAGGGCTGGAGAGATAGCTTAGCAATTAAGGTGCATGGCTATGAAGCCTAAGGACCCAGGTTTAATTCTCCAGGTCCCATGTAAGCCAGATGCACATGGTGGCACATGCACCTGGAGTTCATTTACAGTGTCTAGAGGTTGTGGAGTACCCATTCTCACTCTCTCTCTCCCTCTCTCTGATTCTAATAAATAAATAAATGAAAATAAAATCTTAATGAAAAAACTATCAGCCTGAAATAAATCCTTTTCTCCCATAAGCTACTTTTGCTCAGGTGTTTTGTTCCAGTAATGGGAAGCTAAATACAAGTAGCTAAAAAGGAGAAATATATATGAAGGTTATGGAAAAGTATTTGGGCAATTTTTTGTTAGACTAGTAATCATGTAATCATAATCATTGTCCCAGGGGCCCTGTTTTGTTTTTTGTTTTTCCAAGATAGGGTCCAGCTCAGGCTGACCTGAAATTCACTAGGTAATCTAAGGGTGGCCTTGAACTCACGGTGATCCTCCTACCTCTGCCTCCCAAGTGCTAGGATTAATGGCATGCACCACCACTCCTGGCTGTTTTTTTTTTTTTTTAAATATATAAAACTTTGTCAAAAACTAGCAGAAAGCTATGGAAGCTCTCACACATTAAAAGAAAAAGTCCTATGATCCTTCTGATGAACCTATATATATCTATATCTATTTATATATATCAAATACAAAATAATAGTTTCCAGTATAAAATTGATTAATTTTGTTGTTAAAAAATAAAGAAAATCAGGGCTGGAAAGATGACTTAGTGGTTAAGGCACCTGCCTGCCAAACCTAAGAACACCGGTTCAATTCTCCAGGTCCCACATTTAGCCAATGCAAAAAGTGATGCAAGGGTGCAATGCTGAACTTGCCCACAGTGGGCACAAGTGTCTGGAGTTCTTTAACAGCTGCTGAGAGGCTGCTGGCATGCCCATTCTCTCTCTCTCTCTCTGTCTCTTCTTCTCTGTCTCTGTCTCTTTCTCTCTCTCTGTTCCGAAGAATAAAAAATGAAGAAAATCATAAAATAGTGGTACTTAAAATTAAACCCTGTAGAGAAAACTAAATATGTAAGCCTTACACATAAATCAACAAACTTAGCAAAACAGCCACAATTTTTAAGGCAAACATTATGCCCAAAGAGAAAACAGAATTTACTCTTTGTGGTGATTTGAATAAAATGTCTCCCATAGGCTCATGTGTTTCAAATACTTGATCCCCAGCTGGTCAAGCCCTTAGGATGTGGAGCCCTGTAGGAAGTGTTTCACTGGGGGAGGGCCTTGGGACTTTATAGTCCAGCTCCCTTGGGAGTGATAGCTAGCTCACGCTTTCTGTTCCCTCCCCTGGATCTGTAAGCTTCAATAAATCCCTTCTTCCCATTAACTGTGTCTGTTTGGAAGTTCACCAGCAATGTGAAGCTGACTACAATAGAAATTGGTACTAAAGAAGTGGGGTAATATTACTGTGATGAATTACTGTGACCATGTGAATTTTGGTCTTTTGGAACTTTTGTGCTGGAGGGACAGAACTTGGTACTTACAACTAAAGATACCTTCCAGAGGGTTAATCCAACTGTTAAAGGACAATTCTGATGAGAGTTTGAAAATGTAAAGTGAAGAGAGAATGGTAGTTAGAGGCTTTCAAGGGGGGAGGAAAGATAGCAGAGAGTTTTGTTGTAATTGGGCAACTGGCATAAGGGCTGGCTTATCTTCTGCCCAAGCCCAAAGAGTTTGATCAAGGCTGAATTTGAAAGTAAACGATGTGTTTGGTGGAAGATGTAGAATTGAAAGATTTAAGATATTAAATTGGAGAAATTCAAACAAGTTTAAAATTTACAGGCATACAGACTGGTTTTGGGTTGCTGAAGCTGCTATTGTCAAATACCTTAGCAATTATAAGGAAGATGGCCCAACTACTTAAATTGAAACAATGGAAAGGATGCCTAAGGAAAGACTAAATTGTAGAAATGCAAATTCTTTTGAAAGGAAGAAACCTGCTCCTCAAGATCATGATTTATTTCATCTGTGAATTAACAATATGGCTAGAAGCATTAAAAGTGCACAGAGTGGGTTATGAAGTACACATGGTTCCAGAAGCCACTGCTGAGATGTGGAATATGAGGCAGGGTATGATGACCCTAATAGAATAATGAAGCCATTGGAAATGGACTGTGGTTTTCACCCAAACAATATACCAGGACTGTGCAAGGGCTACCATGGAGCTCTGTTGGCTCAAGATGGAACTTTTCTATAGCTACTAAGCCCAGCTGGAGGGGTGGAATTAGAAATGTCACTAGTCAGTGGTTATGGATGTTGGACTTGAACTGCACTTGTTTGTCTAATGGTTACAGATTTTGCATTGGTCCAATCTCTCCTTATTGTGCCCTATAGCAATGAAAATGTTTATTCTGTGCCATTATATGTTGAATGTATGTAACTTCTTTGATTTTATAGGACTCATAGTTAAGAAACAATCTTAAAGTTGGTAAAGATATGGGGACCTTTGAAGTTGGACTATGCACAATTTGCAATGTAAGGTGGTCATGAATGTATTGTGAGCCAGGGGCAGACTGTGATAGTTTGAATGTATGCCCCCATAGACTCATGAATTTTATTAAAGCTTGTAACTTGGATTTCTACCAGCCTGGCTGGAAGAGGTGTCATGGGGGCTGATCCTGGGGTCCAGCTCCAGGATCTGCAATGCTTTCAAAAATTTTAAAAATCCTTAGTAGACTTGAAGAGTACTCAGTTTTATAATATTGTTAGAATATTTTAAAACCCTTAGACATCTTATTTATTATTTATCATTAATATTTAGATATTTTCAAATACTTGAAATAACTTTACAACATTATTATGAAAAACTATAGAGGGGCTGGAGAAATGCCTCATTGGCTAAAGACACTTGCTTGTAAAGCCTCAAAGCCAAGGTTTAATTCCCCAGTACTCATTTCAAGCCATATGTTCAGAGTGGCACATGCATTTGAAGTGTATTTGCAGCAGCAAAAGTCCTGCCACATCTATTCTCATTTAAAAGAAAAATGATAAAATTCGCATTTACATTTAGACTTTTGCATTTCTAAACCCCACAGCCTGTTTGATATTTATGTATGTTTAAATTAATGTTAGTAATTATTGTACTGGTTTGCATTTATTGTCAACTTGACAAGATCTGTGAACGCTATATAGGTTAGGTTAACCTCTGTGTGTTTCTGTGAGAGATTATTAGGTTAATAAAGGTGGGAAGACAAACTGTAACTGAGAGCAGCACTATTGCATGTGCTAGATTCCTAGACTATATAAACAGCAGAAAACTGACTGAACAGTAGCATTCTCTACTCTACTTCCTCACTGCTGAAAGTAACCAAGCACTTGCCATAGGCTCTTGCCACCATGCCTTCCTCTCCAGTATGAACTATAACCTGGAACTGTAAACTGAAATAAACCTTTCCACCATTAAACTGATTCTTGTCAGGTATTTTTATCTCAGCAAAAATAAAAAGATGATGTACAAATACTGTATTTTCATTTTTGCCAAGATTCATAGCATTCCTAGTTTGTTCCACAAACATAATTTTCACTGACCAATTCTAGCTCTATGTTCTTAAAATAGATGTAATACTCATGATCAGTAGCCTAGCATTATTTTTCAAGTTGGTGTCTACAAGTCCTATGCAAATGCTGAAGTTGCATGGCTATATCAAATTTTTCTTTGAATGTTTGTATTTGCATTTATGCTATAGTAACACATTAATGGAGCTCAAGAAGATATGAATAAAGACTCAATTTTATATGTAATAATTCACACCAAGCAAAGATAAATTCTTCATTCATTGTTCACTTTGTAAATGAAAGTTCTTTAGTTGTTCAAAAAATAAAAGAAAAATGGTTAAAATTACAAAAAACACCTTTAATCCCAGCACTCGGGAGGCAGAAAGGATCACCGGTTAACCCTGAGACTTAGTTAATTCCAGGTCAGCCTGGACCAGAGTGAGACCCTACCTTGCAAAAACCAAAAAAAAAAAAAAAAAAAAAAATTACATCATCCTGTGTAATAAAGGCAGGAAAGCTTTTTTAAGTCTTATATCCATTATTTTTACATGACATTTTACTTTTAACAAACTGGAATTTCATATTGAATTAATGTTAATGTGAACTCTATTGGTTTATAAATTTATTTCCTTTTAGGTCAAAGAGAGACTTCATTCCATGTTTATAAGGTGTTTTTTTTTTTTTTTTTTTTTTTAGTTTCATAAAGCAAAATCAACTAAAAATAAAAAGCTGAGCTAGAAATGGTAGAACACACCTGTAACCCTAGTACTTGTGAGATGGAGGCTGAAGGATGGCAGGTTTGATTTCAGAGCATGAGCTACTTAGAAAGTTAAATCTGGATTATGTAGTGAGACTCTATATTGTCAGAACAAAAAGTTGATTAAAAATAAGTGAAATTGAAAACTAAAAGTTGTAGGTAATGACAGTACCCCATGGAGAGTCCCTTAGGTCTGACTGGTCCAGTAGTGCAAACATTAATGACTTCTAATCTCTTTGCCTATAACCTATGGCTTTGTCTTATCACCTGAACCTACTGTGCCTAGCCAGATATGTTGGAAAAGTAACATCTTGGAAGCAACACCACTCTTATAGAAGGTAGCTTGCCACATGTCCATGAGTCAGGGAATCACTGGGTATTTTATGCTTCTCATCACCACAACTTTTGACCCACACTAGGCCAGGATTCCTAGTTCCTGAGAGGAAGAGGAGTCTTTCAAGAAAGAGATAGGATAAGGGTTCCACAAAATCTAAAATTATATCTTTTTCTTTGCCATTTTCAGCTTCTTATTCCAATTAACCAATAAGCAAAAATAATGCCCTAATTTTCATGAGATAAAGAGTTGCTATTATATGATGAGGGCAGAAAGATTATATTCTGCAGCTCTCTGCTGGGGGGGGGACTTACTTTGGCCCTTGAAGCATGGTTGCTTATTTCTCTAGCTTGGATCTGGAATGTGCTCCAAAGGTCCTTGTGAAAAAGGTTTGTACCCCACCCCTGGTGCTAGTAGGAGGTGGTAGGAACTTCATAAGGTGGGATCCAGTCTTCCAAGCATTCAGGGAGGGGGGGGATGTACATAAAGGGAATATTGGAACTTTAACCACTTCCTCCTTTCTCTTTTTGTTCCTGACCATGGCATGAGTGCCTTTGTGATATCACATATTCCCTGCCTCACCGTAGGATCAAAAGCAAGGAAACTGCAGGAAACCCATGTTAAATACTAATTCATAAATACATATAGCCTTGTCAATGTTATGTTGTTAGACATAATACACCAGACCAATTACTTAATAAGGAAGTGAGGTTTATACACCTCAGGGTTATAGTGGCTAGAGAAAAGAAAGACATGGAGTGGGCATCTAGGAAGGGCCAACTGGCTATGCCACCACATAATGTATAAGCAGACACATGTGGAAGAATCAGGAAAGGGAAACAAAAGATAACAATCAAAATAATAGGTTTAAAGGCCAAATTCATTTATAAAAACCTTTCTGAGAAATACTATCCAAGTCCCAGGACAGTTAGAACTCCCTGAGACAGCACTAACCCCTTCTGAGGATGGAGCTCTCATGACCTAATTACTTTCCTTACACCCCACCTTTAATGGTTTTACTACCTCTGAGCACCATCACAGTGAGGACCAAAACTTCCAGCATATGGACCTTTTGTGGCCATACCATATCAAACCACAGCAGCCTACAGGTACACATACATTTTCTATTTGGATATGTACATGAAAGAAATTCTGTTCTCTGAGAATCTCAAAGAATCTTCCCTTGCAGCCCAATTCATTAAACCCTTGAATTTTCAGTAAACCTGTTCAAAAGGATAAGTTGTATTCTGTATAACCAAGGAGGTGCTTTTCAAAATGTAATCCAGAGCAACCTTCTGGGGTTGTGCAGGACAAAAGCAGCCCAACCTTAGAGATCTATGCATACCTTTGTAAAATGGATATCTACCTCCTTAGATATTACTGCCAAACTCTCTATACTTTCCTAGTGTAAAGTGACATGAGACAGACCATCAAACTAAAGTTGACCTCCTACCACATGCACACACAACAAAGAAAATGTTAAAGCATGGATAGGGAGGTGACTTTTATTCATGTAGCTTTCAGCGACCTGAGTTGCATTATCTAACACTGGAATGTTCTCATTGAGTCATATTTTAAACCAGCATTCTCCATGATTCTATATGCGCCTCCAAGTCTAAGCACATTGGACCTAGATAAAGGGGCACTGTCAAGTTCAATTTAGTCAAGATTACCTCTCTAACAATACTTCAAAGATTTGATTCACAATAATTCATACAGGAGGATTAGAATATGCACTCAGTTAAAAAAGATGACCATTCTCATGAGTATGCACAATCTCACTGCTAATAACCCCTTTGTATAGTTTCCCACACAAACAAGTGGGGTTTCTCATGGGAAATGTGCTTCTGCAATTTTTTAAAGAAATATATGGAAAGGTTTGTATAGGTTTTTAAACAAATGATAACAGTATCTTGAAAGGAAAAATAAGCTTATAGCAAATGAACATCAGCTTTGGAGAATTAAAATTAATATTAATAAAGAATTCCCATTGGCCACATGATTATGTGAGTAAACTTAAGAGCAGATGTTGAAACTTTGCAGCCCCAAATCCCAATTCAGCCTTCATTGATAGCCTGTCTGGCAGGCTATCCGATAGGCTGGCTAGCTTGGTCTTTTTTATTTTTTCTAGATGTGAAATGCTTTCTCATACCCTAGCTTATCTTCTACCACATCACTATTATCTAAAATTTCTAACAAGATGGCAATTCTGTTCTTAACTCTCTGGCCTCACGGGGAGACTGAGATTGCCACCTCTGCATGAGAGCATGAGGCCCAACAGAATGTTTTGAGTGCCGTACTTAGCTATGTCTAATTTTAAAAATCCAAACAAGCTTTTGTATGTTTTTAATAATGACCACATACCAGCTGTAGTATGATTGAGCATTTAAAATTAAAATGCAATTTCAAGAATTTTTCTCCTATCATTTTTCTTTTCAGATATTTTTTGTTTCTTAAATAAGTATGCTAGGAACAAGATAGGCATAGGTCTGGAAGAAGGACAGGCAGCCTGAGCAGTAGACTGAAGTCCTTTGGGCCAGTTAACAGAGTCGTACTCTGGCAGTCATTGCTGCTGATACAAGGAGGTGGCTCCATAGATGGAACTATTGTGGAAGGACTTAGGGCAATATGATTTAAAAGGGTTAATTCTGTGTATATTGTATATCACCATAACAAAATGTCTTAGGCTTGGTGAGTTTTAAAGTAAAAAGGGTTATTGGGCTGAAGAGATGGCTTAACAGTTAAGGTACTTGCCTGCAAAGCCAAAGGAGCCAGGTTAAATTCCCCAATACCCATGTAAGGGAAATGTGCAAGGTGTCACATGTATCTGGAGCTTGTTGGCAGTGGCTAGAGGTCCTGGCATGACCATTCTCTCTCTCTCTCTCTCTCTTTCTCTCTCTCTCTCTTTCTCTTTGCCTCTTTCTCTCAAATAAATAAATAAAATTTTAAATAAGAGAAAGAAAATTTAGCTGGGCATATTGCCACATGCTTTTAATCCCAGCAATCCCAGCACTCAGGAGCCAGAGGTAGGAGGCTCACTGTGAGTTTGAGACCAGAGTACATAGTGAATTGCAGGTCAGCATAGGCTAGAGTGAGATCCTACCTTGAAAAACAAGAAAACAAACAAATAAAGGATTGTTTAGCTCACAGGTTTAGAAGATAAAAGTCCAAGACTGGCCCCAGCTTGTCAGCCTCTGTCAGGCTGTGGAACACATTGGATGACATCACTAAGTATTTGTGTATGAGGGGGTGTGTAGAGTGGCATATGTGGAAGAGGAAGCAAGAGAAAAAAAAACAAGGTTAGAGTAATTGCTTAGTGAATAAGGTAATTGGCCCTCAGCATGAGGACCAGAGTTTGGATCCCCAGCCACCATGTAAATGGTAAATCCTGGATATATTGCATCTAATATGTGATCCTAGAGCATAGGAGACAGACACAGGGCATCCTTGGGTCATACTGACTAGCTAAACTAACTGAATCAGTGAGCTCTGGATTCAAGTTAGAGACCTTAGCTCAGTAAAAAAATAAGAGGCCAGTGATTGAGGACAATACCCAATGTCAACCTTTGGCCTCCACACACACATGTATATGACCCCCCCATACACACACACACACACACACACACACACACACACAAAAGAGAAGAGAGAGAGAAAGAGATATCACCAAGGAAGACAACTTGACTACAACTCTCCCTTGCCATAACCCATCAGTTCCAGCAAAGGGGATCACACCAGTAGGAAAGCACTAAACCCTCCTGAAGGCCCCACCTCCCAACACACTATATTCCAGAACATGGATCTTTGAGGGACAAAGGACAGCACCTTACTTATCTTATTCTATTTCAAAAGGTAATGGTTGTTATCTACATCAAAAACTAAGAATTTGGACTTTTAAATTTTTATGTCTTATTTATTTAGTTGAGAGAGGGAGTATAAACAGGCAGAGAGATAGAGATAGACAGAATGGGGGTACCAGGGCTTCTAGCCAATGTAAGTGAACTTCGGACACATGTACCACCTTGTGTATCTGGCTTTACATGGATACTGGGGAATCAAACCTGCCTCATTTGGCTTTGCCAGCAAGTGCCTTGACAGCTAAGCCATCCTTCCAGCCTGAGAATTGAGATTTTTTTATGCAGTCTCATGCAGTTCATACTGGCCTCAAACTTGCAATGTAGCCAAGAGTGACCTTGAACTTCTGATCTTCCTGGCATCTCCTCCCAAGAATTAGTATTATAGACATGTGCCACCATGTCTAGTCCACATTTTAATTTTATCTTGTAACATATATTTTAAAATGTGCATGCCAATGCAGTGCCATATAATTTTTCAATATACATACACATATGTATAGTATTGTGCTTAAATCAGGTTAGACATTAATCTTAAATTTTGTCTTTTTAAAAAATACTTTATTTTATTTCTTTATTAAAAAGAGAGAGAGAGAATGGGAACACCAGGACCTCTAGCCACTGCAAACAAATTCCAGATGCATGTGCCACCACGTGTATCTGGCTTACATGGGTACTGGGAAATTGAGCCTGGGTCATTAGGCTCTGCAGGCAAGCATCTTAACCACAAAGCCATCTCTCTATCCCAAATTTTATCATTTTTTTATAGTAAAAACTTTCAAAATCCTTTCTTTTATCTTTCTGAATGCACTGTCCACCATTATTATCTCTAGTCACCCTATTAAGCAATAGCTCATTAGAGGTTCTTATTGCTGTTAACCTATGGCAATACCATTGACCAACCTTTCCCCAGCTCTCCCTGCACCCTCCTCTTCTCAGCCTCTGGTACCCACCATTCTACTCTCATTTTTTTTTTTTTTTAAATTTTTGAGGTAGGGTCTCACTCTAGCCCAGGCTGACCTGGAATTCACTATGTAGTCTCAGAGTGGCCTTGAACTCATGGCAATCCTCCTTGCTCTGCTTCCTGAGTGCTGGGATTAATGGTGTGCACCACCACGCCCGGCTCTACTCTCAATTTCTATGAGATCAATGTTTTTATATTCCATATATAAGTGAAATCATGTAGTATTTGACTAGAATTAATAGATTTTAAACTGTAAATTATGTTTGAAACTGAATTTTAGACTTATGGAAGTATGAACTGATATGAGTAAAATCTTCACAATTCAATTGGTTGTGTTTTTACTTTCTTATATATCTCATAACCTTTCAGAGAAGTTAAGTAAACATCATTATCCCTCCGTCACAGGAAAAACAGACTTGAAGAAATTTTAACTGAAGTTTTTTGTTTTTAAACTCAAAGTCATATATTTATTTAAGCTAGCAACCAGTAAAAGTAATTCAGGATTTTATTGCATATCTATGTATAACAGCATATTTTTATTTCATGATCTCTTTCTAAGAATTAAATAGAAAATCGGGCCGGTTAATATTCCCTCAGGGAAGGAGCTGAGAGAGGTTCATCAGACTCTCACCAGAAGTTACAGCCACTCCCTCCTTTTCTACCCACCCCACCCCCATCAGCTGCACATGGTCTTTGGAGATTCTGGAATATAGAAGGACCGGAAGGATTAACTGAAGTGAGGGGACTCCATCTATGTAGCTTTCTGGGGGTCATACTTGGGTTGGACTTATAGGTGATGTGACTGCTTTGAGGTCACCCAAGCATCCCCTCATCCATGCTTCTCTCAGTAAACTCATTGGCTCACCAAATCGGATGTGGATATAATTGTTTCTTTGGTCTGTGGTCTGTGGTCAGTGCCCTATCTGTGAGGTAAATAGACATTTGTTCTTATCTCCCCAGGAAGAGTAACACACAAGTACATGTTTTCAAAAGCTCTGGAGAAAGTACAAAGTATCCCTGCACTATGCAGTTTCTTTTGATCTGTGAGAGTAGGAGATGAGCTACTTTCAAGCCACCAGCTTCAACTCTTGTGGATAATTGAAGAAGGACCCAAGTCCTCCTGTCTATGTAAGCTAGCACTGACTTGTTAGAAAAAGCTGGTGGTTCAGACTACTCATTAAAATAGACTCTGCCTTTTTGTCTAGGGCACAAAGGGAAGGGAAAGATGCTTAATTTGATGAAGAGTATCAACTCATGCCAACCCAAATATGAAAATAACACCACTTTAAAAATATACTCTCTGAAGAATTTATTTCCTGAGGACATTAGAACACATCACTGACTCAGAGAACACTTTTAAGCATGGATTGTCTGAGCCAAAGCCAGGTAGTTAAAAATATCAAAGTTTTGTAGAACAAGGAACCAAAGTTCTATCTATGACTTTCCTTCACCACCAGAAAATAATTTATTTTTCACTGTTTGATCTCAAAGAACTTAATTTTCTAATGAAGCTACAGAGAAGCCCTGGAAGGTGCTAGATACTAACATTTTCCACATGAGTGTTTCCAGACCAGAGTTTTGCAACCTGGAATTCACAGAAGTATGCAAGAAGTTGTTTCCAAGGCAAAATTGAAACTTTGTTACTTTTTTAGACTAAAACTTCTGGGTGAGTTGATTGATTAACTTTATTTATAGGTGGAATATATGGTATGGTATGGTAAGGTTTCAGTTCAATGTCTTAAAGTTCAGACCTCTGGCCTATTATTTCACCACTGTGGCTTTTTTGAATTCCAACTCCCTTAGCCAACAACCTTTTTTTGTTTTTGTTTTTGTTTTTGAGGCACAGTCTCACTCTAGTCCAGGCTGACCTGGAATTCACCATGTAGTCTCAGGGTGGCTTTGAACTCTCAGCAATCCTCCTACCTCTGCCTGCCAACAACCTTTGATAAAAGGCATGGGACTTGGGGAAAATATGACTTCAGAGGAATCACAGGGAAGGAGTTGACAAAGGAGCTAAGAACAGATGGATATGTTACAGTGACTTCTATTCCAGTCTTTTTGGACTAAAGCATGTCTTTTATATTTGTTTTTATGGTATCTTTTTTTTCTTTTTTTTTTGAGACAGACACAGAGAGAGAGAGAGACAGATAGAGAATGGGCATGCCAGGAGCTTCTCAGCTGCTGTGAAATAACTCCAGATGCGTGCACCCCCTTGTGGGCAAGTGCAGCATTGTGCCCTTGTGTCATGTGTTTGCATCTGGCTAAACGTGGGACCTGGAGATTGGAACTGGCGTTCTTAGGCTAAGGAGGAAGGTGCCTTAACTGCTAAGCCATCTCTCCAGCCTGATATCTTTTTTCTTGCACATACTTGGTGACATATTCTTAAATGGAAAAGAACTGATGTTAATATGAAGAATTGTGACTACTGAAGACGTCAGAAAACTAAGTCTAACAATAATGTGAAGCGAAAATTGAGGTAGCCAGAAGAAGAAACTATGTTTCCTTTTAACCTACTTTCATTGTGTCTTCTCTGACGTTTTGTTATGACCATTCAATGACCAGGAGAGCAGTAATGAGAAATGAAAACCAGAGGTAGAACTGGAAATATGGCAACGTAACTAAGGTAGACCAGTTGCCCTAGTTTCCCCAGCACCAAGCTATTTCCTAGAACATGGAGCTTTGGTACTAATAATGAAGTATTACCAGGAAAATGTGAGTCAGCCTAAGTGAGTAATAACTAAACAGAGTTCTATTATTTACATGGATTGGCCTATCTCAAAAGGTTGTTTTAGTGTAAACATTATGTGCTATTGTCTAGCAATATACATTTGGAGCACATATTTGGAGCCATGGTCAGAAGCAGTACAATGTTCTGGCTGGCAGCAGAAATTTGCCTTTAATTTCTACTTTTTTTTTTTTTTTTTTGGTTTTCATTTTTTGGTTTTTCAAGGTAGGATCTCACTTTAGCCCAGGATGACCTAGAATTCACTATTGTAATCTCAGGGTGGCCTTGAACTCATGGCGATCCTCCTATCTTTGCCTCCCAAATGCTAGGATTAAAGGCTTGTGCCACCACGCCCAGCTGCCTTTATTTTCTAGCTTCAGGTTCTGAGTGTGACTTAAGCCAAGAAGAAAGAAATGGGACAAGAAGTTATTGTGGAGATGACTGAATGCATGGAGGTATAGACTCAATCCAAATCAGGGCACAACAGTCACCCCAGACAAATTTGCTGAATATCCCAAACCTACTCAATGATTCCCTACCTCCTCTGTCCCAGAATACCTTTTTCTTTCTTTCACAGATATAGAAAATAAAAGTTATCTATTATTCATAGATTTACAATCCCAGGACTCTGGCACCTGATATGACACCAGCCTGGGCTACAAAGTGATTTCCAGTGAAACCAGGATTCAAAAAAATAAATAAAAGAAAGAAAATTAATTCTCATCTCCTCAATGAGGATGTAAGTGCAGGATGATGGAAGATTATTATTATTTTTTATTTATTTTTGGAGAGAGAGACAGAGAGAAATAGACAGAGAGGGAGAGGGAGACAAAGATGGGCGGGCCAGCAGTCTCTCAGCTGGTGTGAACGAAATCCAGGTGCATGCGCCCCCTTGTGGGCAAGTGTGGCATTGTGCCCTTGCATCACTTTGCATCTGGCTAAACGTGGGACCTGGAGATTGGAACCGCTGGACATTGGAACCAGTGTTCTTAGGCTTAGCAGGCAGGCGCCTTAGCCGCTAAGCCATCTCTCCGGCCCTGGAAGATTATTGTTTCTTTAAAAAATAGTGTTTTCTTCTTCATGAGCCTTAGGGGTATAAAGCCTGTTCTTGTATAGCTAAATGTATATGTTATTCCCACCAAGCTGCCCTGAAAGCACTACACTTAATGTTCATATTCACATATTAATGCTATTCTCACTTCTGGTTAGAGAAGCTTCTCTTTTCAGATGGCGATGACCACTGGGATGACCCAAAAGCAACATAGTGCTGAGAAGAAGGGATGGAGGAGTGCCCAACACTGAAACATCTCTGTCACACTCTCCAAGGCTCAGGGCCCATTGTGGAAGAGGGGCCAGATAGAATGGAAGAGCCAAAGGAAGGGTACGACTCCATACAATGCAACTGTCCAGACAGAAATTGGCCTTGATATCCATGACCTTGCAGTGCCTAGCAATACCTTTGCAAGACCCTCATAATAGAAGAAAAAGATGATGACATCAAATTAAAAGAGACTAATGGAGAGAGGGAAGGGGTATGATGGAGATTGGAGTTTTAAAGGGGTATGGGGGCAGGGGAGGGAAATACAATGTATTTTTTGTATGTAAGTATAGAAGTTGTCAATAAATATATTTTCTTCTTATCTATTACATTGCACCTAGTTCAGAATAGACCTGTTGATTGTCTAAATCAGAGCTGTATAGTAGAAATATAAGGTGGATCACATTGAAAAAAGAACAAAGAAATATGTAAAAACTTAACCCAATTGGTTCAAAACATGATTGCAACATTTAATCAATTAATGGAATTAATAAAAAATTAATGAATCATATTTATATGACTTTGATTATATTAAGTCTTTGAAATCCAATATGTATTTTACTTCAACATATCTCAGTTTGGATCAGCCACATTGCAAATGCTCCAGAGCCCCATGTGGTTAGTGGCTACTGCACTGGATAGTGTGCTGCTTTGAATATGAATGTATGTCCCCCCAGAGCCTCAGGGTTTTCTTTTTAATTTTTTTATTTTTTTATTAGTTATGTATATAATGTGAATACATTCATGTTGGTGCCATCATTAGCATCCTCCATGTCCTCCCCCCTCTGAAGGGACCCTCCTCATTGGGGAATGTGGGTCATGCATTGTGGAGGTAGCCATGAGTTATGGGGAAGAGGCAATTACTCTATGGTTTCAGCTGGGGCCCTGGTGAAGTGTGACAAGCTGATTCTCTCCTCAGGTTCGACTTCCATCTGAAAAAGAGAAGCAAATTCTCTGAAGTCAGCATCAGATAAATAGGATAACAATTATTATTTTAGAGAGAATTTTATAGATGTAGGCACTCTTGTAGCCCACAATCGGTGGGAGCTTGATATTGGAGAGTGGGCTTATTTTTTGGATATGGTTCTGACTTGTTTAATTAAGGTTAAGCTTCTTGCATAAGTCTCCAGTAGTGTGCTGGAGGGCATGTTACTGGTGAATCTAATTCCAGCCCAAAGGTGTATGGAAAGAGCAGTTTGAATTCTGGCCATTCTTGCTTGCTGCTTGTTGGTATTTTCTTGCTGCTGTTGTTTCTCTCTGCTTCGATCTATGGAAGTAAACAGCTTCTTCTGCCATTGTTGGAACTTCCCTTGGATTTGTAAGTTGAAATAAACTCGTTCCTCCCATAAACTGTGTCTGGTTTAATGTTCTTCCCAGCAATGTGGAGCTAACAACAACAGATAGTATATTAGTTAACTTTCTTTTTACTGTGACCAAAATACATGACAGAACAAGGAAGGAACAAAAGAAGGAAGGATTCAGTTTGATTCGCAGTTACAAAGGGCTCAGTGCATGGCAGGGAAAACCCGGTGGAGGAGTTCACATGGTGGAGAAGAAGCAGAAAAAGGGAAATACCAGTGCTTGGTTGGTTTTCATTTTTTTTTCTCCTTTTGTCCCATCTAGGCCTCCAGCCTATTGGATGGTGCTTTTCAAATTCAGAGTGGGTGTGCTCCCCTCAGTTAATCCACACTGAAAATAATCTCATAGTCACACCAAGAGATGTGCCTTGCCAATCCCCTAGGTGACTCTAAATCCAGTCAGTTAACAATGAAGATTAGCCATTACAGGTGGCATAATGTTGAAAATGTACTAAAATGATTATGGAAACTTCCAAGGATTGAAAAAATTACTTGAATTCTATAATCAATGTAAAAACCATTATTTTTTGTGAATACTTCAACAACTTGTTTTAACATAATATGCTACTGACTAGGGATGTGAATTCATACAAGAAAAGGGATTATTTTTGTGGATAAAAAGTAAGTGGAGGTATAGCAGCAAAAGTTTGTCATTGGTGGAATACAAAAAGTTCAGGAAGAAGAAGGATCACTTTAAAAGGATAAAGGACAAGTGGAAATAACTTTTAGGTATTAAAATAAAGTACTAGAATAACTAAGAAGGATATAATAGAAGATAGTCTAAGAAAGAAATGATTTTTAATTTTCTATCCTCTTATTTTTGGAAAGATTTTCTCACCAGAGACACAGTTTGGAGCAAAAATGAAAGTCGCTTTTGGGAGTGATCCCATCAAGTTGCCTGAGCCTCAGGAATGGATTACAACCAAGAGTGTGAAGGTTAATAGAGATAAGAATGATTCAATAATTTAATCATGAAGGCCATAGTTAGCACACAGAATAAAAAGTTATCGCCGGGCGTGGTGGCGCACGCCTTAAATCCCAGCACTCTGGAGGCAGAGGTAGGAGGATTGCTGGGAGTTCGAGGCCACCCTGAGACTACATAGTGAATTCCAGGTCAGCCTGAGCCAGAGTGAGACCCTACCTCGAAAAACCAAAAAAAAAAAAAAAAAAGTTATCAAGATGGTAGTAGAGAAACTAAGAGATCATGGAAGCCAAAGGCGGTGGGACAGAGTGGCATTTCAAGAAAGAAAGGAACAGAAAGCAGGAGGGGATAGAAGGCACAGGAGAACTGAGAAAGGTCCACTGGATGTGGTTAGCAAGAATTCTCTGGAGCAATGATGGCCTTTGTTGATGCTAAAGGAGAAAAGAAGACTTTACATTAGCTGAGCTGTTTAAAAAAATAAAAACAATGTTTAATCCTTAAAGTCCAGGTTAAATAAATATATTTGGATTGAGCAAACTCATTTTTTTCCCCCAGCAGATATAGTTCCAGTAGGAATTTTGGCTGAAGGAAACAGAGACCAGCACAAGGCGGGTGGAGCTCTCAGCAATTCTTGATTAATGGCCAATGTAAAGAAAACCCAGCAGAAGCCAAGTGACAGGACCCAGGGAAATTTGTAGGGCAAGCAACGTGAGACCAAAAACCATTGTGAAACCACTATTTGGTCTCAGTTAAAAGAGAAGCAGAAAAAGATGAATTTAAAAAATAAGTTGAAAAAAAAAAAGAAAAGATAATTTGTCATCACAAGGACTTCTTGAGTGTTTTTTTTTTTTCAACCCTGTCCCTAATATTTCCTTAGTTACCTTAATGTTCAGGCAAAAGTGGAATCTGTCCAATGGAAAGTTGGCTTTAAATTTTATACTTTTTGAAAAGGGTAGTAGAGAGCAATAGTGGCTTAAAACACCCCAAACAATTGACAAAAACGGGAGATCTTTTTTTTTTTTTTTTAGCTTGTCTTTACTGAAACAGTCTGAAGAGAACAGTCACAAACTAGAACTAATGAGAATCAACTCTTTCAGTAAGTGGACCCCTCATTTGTAGATTTGAGATTGACTTTGTTTCAGTTGTGTTAGGCAAGTATGGAAGGATAGGGTGTGGAATTTAGTCAGCTACAAAATCCCCTTGAAATTCCCTGAAATTTCATGAAAACTTGAATTACGGCATCTATAAATGTTTGAGACATACATAAACAATGACAAATTGTTACTCTTGAAAATGACTATGGTAGTCAGCTCAATGCTGCTGGGATGAACCTCCAAAACCAGACACAGTTTATAGGAGGAACAGAAATTATTTCAGGCTTACAGATCCAGGGGAAGTTCCAAAATGGTGAAAGAAGCTGGCTCCCTTTCACAGGTCCATGAAGAGAGCAATACCACCACCAGCATCATAAGCAAACATACTCTGGGAACCCAAGGCAGAGCTCAAGCACTCTGCATACCTTTAGGCTACAATTCCAGGTCCTCCAACAAACACAGCGTAGGCCTGGACTCCAGGATCTGCTCACAGTGATGCTTCCTCCAGCCAGCTCTGGAGATCTAAGTTACAAGCTTTAATAAACTCCTGAATCTATTGGGGTACAGCCATTTAAACGACCACAATAACTAAGCTGGATTTTCTCATTCGTAAGGAGAACATTTTATAAATGAATGACTTAACTTGTTTCAAATATTTTTCTAAGATTCCTATGTCATTTCTTATCTCTCATGGTCCATCTTAGAGTCTAAAATATAGCCCAACTTAGAATCTAAAATACTCTATTCTCTCTATAACCACCTACATTTTAAAAGTTGAGAAATAACCAAAGTTATAATTAACACAAGAGTAAAGTTAGTCAATAATTTCAAATATGAAATACAATACATTATGTCAAAACTCAGTGGGTTGCAATACTCATCAATCTTGACAAAAATTTGTTGGAAAGGTTTGTATTTTTTGCTTCAAGAAAAAATAGCTTTATGTTAGTCACATGTGTACAGTGTATTCTTGTCTCAAAAAAATCAGATGGGCTCAAAGATCAGAATCTGAAAATATTATCAGATTAAACATGCATTTGAACATGATACATTTAAATAAAAAATATATATAGGGGAATAGCATTTTAAACTTTAAAATAGGAAGTGCTATGCCAGGAAACTTCAGTGACAGGTATGTGATGAAAGAATTTTCATTGGTACCCACCTATAATTCCAACACTTGGAAAATGGAGTTCAAAGCCATCCATAGCTGCATAATAAGTTTAAAGCCATCCTGGGCTACCTAAGACCCTCTTTCAAAAACAAATTATTAAACACACTTTGGAAGAGCAGTAGTGAGCTGCAGAGAGAAACTGTCTATCCACAGGCATTCAAAGGGTCTGTTTTCATGGGTAAGGAGGGGTTCTACTTAGGTAGACTGGCTGTGTTTCAGTGTTCGTGTACTCTGATTTTTAAGTCTTATCAGATGGGACACTCGTGTGGGGTTTATACCCAGATGATTAGGCAGAGAACTCATCATTTTGCTGGAGAATGTTTTGTAGTGTGAGTTATTTGCTCTTTGGACTGGCTATCTGTTGCTAAGGGTCAAATCCCTAATGGTTTGAGCCTGTTCATTAAAGACTGAAATTCTCTACAGGAGTGTCATGATGCCCTAAGACAGAATGTAGCTTGGCTTGGTGAGGTCAGCTCAGAGGTAACAGTGGCCTTGCTCTGATCTCAGACTGTTTTGAGGCAAAAGCAACTGAATAAGTCAGCATGGTCATCTGTCCCAAAATGATGTACACAGAAACCTCTACCTTCTTTTTTTCTTTAAGCCATGTTAAAAAATGCCCTATTAGGGGCTGGAGAGATGATTCAGTGATTAAAGATGCTTGATTGCAATGCCTGACAGCCCAGATTTGATTACCAAGAACCTACATAACCGCAGATACACAAAATGGTTCATGTGTCTGCAGTTTGTTTTCTGGAGCAGATGGCCCTGGCATGCCCATTCTCATCCTCCCTCCTTCTCTCCCTCCTTCCCTTTTCTCTTCTTTGTCTTTCTCACAAATAAATAAAATAAAATGAAATAAGGTTATATTAGAATCATTGCCCTTCTAAGCCAGATGAAGTGTTTTGAGGTGTGAGAAGTCAGTCTCTTCAGCAATGCTTCCCCAGTGTGTGGGGTTGAGTTTCAGTAGGCATTCCAGTTAGTGCCACACATACCATTTTATTAGATGGTGTTAGTGATGCTTTGCATAGAGTACAAAAAAGATAGTAACTGGAGCTGGGCGTGGTGGCTCACGCCTTTAATCCCAGCACTCGGGAGGCAGAGGTAGGAGGATTGCTGTGAGTTCGAGGCCACCCTGAGACTACTGGGCCAGAGTGGTGAGACCCTACCTCGAAAAACAAACAAACAAACAAACAAACAAACAAACAAACAAAAAGATAGTAACTGAAATTTTGTGGATGTACCATTTTCTGGAGTGAAACCTCCCACTAGTTATTAAAGTATCATGGAAAGATGAGTCTTAAAGGATGAGGACACCACATTAGAACTATGTATCTCATCAATGTATGAATTTGGCACACGGTATAGTTTTACTCAATGGATAAAGAGAGGTTTGTCACAGCATTAAGTAAAATAAGGGAGACTTTTCTGTCAAAAATAACATAATTTTGTAGTAAGTTTTATTTTCTCTTGCCAGGGACAATAATACACCGGTAAAACAGATTATAACGTGTCTGGAACCATCAAGTGAATGGTTTGAAGTGTTCCTGGAAAGAATTTGTGTAATGATCCTTGCAAGAGAGGTTCGTAGCTTGTGAAAACAACAATCATAACACACACACAGACCAAGTCAGTGCCAGTGCTTTGTATCATTTTGTACAAAAATGAACCGTTTCATGTTGTGACTTTATGATCAGAGGCTCTGAAAGCAAACAACAGCATAGTGAGAGAAACCTTGATTGTGAAACTTCTGTTCTTTGGGGCTTGAAAATACCAAATGCCATGACTACCTATTCACATGCCTGGAGTTTTCAAAGGAATAGCAGCACGTTATACAATTTTATTTTATTGCTGAAAGTTGTACTATTTCACAAAGCACATCCTTGAGGGCTTCTATTGATTACCGTCCTATACCATTATGATTTTATTTCCCAGCTCAGAACGGAAAGGCGTAAACGGGACAAAAGTCTTCTTGGAAGGAACTTGGGAGATGCCCAGAAAGGGTGTCCCCTGGGGAGCATTTTTCCTCAGGACAAAGCTCTGCTTCCCAGGCGCGCGCCCACCATCCGAGCCCAGGCGAGCTCAGAGCCCTGCGCGCGCTCAGAGGCCCGAGAGTTCGCCAGCGCCTTGCGCGGGGCAACGCCTACTGGAGACTGGAGGCGGGCGGGGCAGCGGCGGGGGCAACTCGGGTGGGGGCGGGGCGGCGCGGTCCTGGCCCCGCCCCGGCCCGCCCCAGCCCGACGCGGCTACACAGAGCGGCGCCCACGTGCCCAGCCAGCCTTCTGCCCCTCAACCAGCGGGGCTGCGGCCGCTCCTCCAGCCTGCCCGAGCCGGGGTCCCACCGCGCTCCAGCCGCTCTCCCTTCGCTCGCTCGCTCGCTCGCCCACTGCCGCCCCCTCGGCGCCGCCCTAGCGCAGCCCCAGTAAGTTGCCAAGTCCGCCGCAGGCTGCGCGCGGGGCCCCGGGCGCGGGGACGGAGGGGAGGCCCACGGGCGTGCTCCTGCCGGGGGGATATGGGAGAGTCCCTCCAAGGACTCTAGACCCCAAGGCTGGAGCCCCGGCCGCGTCTCTCCCTCCGCGTCCGCTCGAAACCCCGGGGCCACCAGTCCTAACCTCGGGCGCCTAGGCTCGCAGCGACCATGCTGGTCGCGGGACCTCGGATAGGGTTGGACGTGGGGACTCCCCAGAGGGGGTGGGCGAACTCTAGTTCTAGTGGACCCTGGTCACCCTCTCCCAGGCAGGCAGGCTGCATGATTGGTGGTCTCCCAAGTCCAGCCTTTTGCTCTCTTGGGATTCTTGCTTTAAATTTTGATCATGGCTTCGATCACTGGAAGTCTTTCTCCAGCCTGTTGGGGACCTGGTGGGATAGACAAAATGCAAAATGACTCGTTGTGGTGCTTGCATGGGTATTTTTGAGTAGGTATGTGCAGTTTCAAGTGTGTTTGAGTTGTTCCGTGCTTTTAAGGTCATTTCGTGAAACCTTCACTCTTGCACTTGAAGACCCATCACTCTGGAGCTGGCTTCAACCAGAGAGCACTCACTTTCTGTTTTCGCATGCGTGTATGGCGTAAGGTAATCATGGGTGCCTTATAGTTATTTTAAAGGACTATGTTCCAAAAAGCCACAAAGTCATATGTATATGTGGCTTTCGAAGTGAAAACGGCCTACATGTCATGAGTAATAAGGTTAATCTGATTCAAACTTTAAAATATGTATGCAAAATTGTCACAGTCCATAAGTCATTCTGTTTGGAACTGATAACAGACTTACGTAGATGTTTCTAGCAATCACTTTCATGAGCGGGTCTCGTCAGGTTTTGCTGGAATGGAGCTCTTGTGAATGCAGGTTGGGTATCAAGCCTGCAACTTTCTCCTCCTTGCCTGAGTCAGACCTTTAAAACCCTCTTCCCCACCCCTCCCTCAGTATGAATAAAAATCTCAGGAGAGTGCAATATTTTGCTGCCTCTGTCTAGATAAAGGATAAAAATATTCTCTCGTTAAATATACAGTTTTTTAAATATTATTTCTTAAAACTTCTCTAAAGCTTCACTTGAAGAAATGATCTGTGGGTGCAGAAATACATGGGAAGTTTTTCCTCCTAGGCTACCAGCGTGCTTGTAGTTGGCTGCTTCAAGGGTGAGGCAGAGCTCTGGATGGTGATTTTCAGGTTTCCTCACTGGCTCTTCCCTTTGCTTGTACTTTTGTTACTGGACTCCAGTTTCCTTAAGCCTTTTTAATCTCAAAGACCGTGAAGACCAGAAGCTTCTTGGTATCAGCAGAGATTCGGTTTGCAGGATCCTTGACCTTCTTTGGCACGTCAGCACAGCCCTTTGGATTTCAGCCTCCTATCACTATCTTGGTCCCAGAGTTAAGAGTCTGGCAAGGGGATGAGAAGCCAGGGCAGGAGATATCGTAGCTGTGATCATTTAAAAAGTCTTTGTTCTTCATCGTGTGCTCCCATGTATTTTTGCTACTTGAACACATGCCTGAAGAATTTTGGTAATTTTTATTTATATATGTGTGTGTACATATATAAATATGTCCTCTTGCCACTGCAAAGGAATGCCCAGCCAGCTTTATATGGGTGTCTGGGGGATTGAACCTAGGCAAGCAGGCTTGGCAAACAAGTGCCTTTAAGCTGATGAGCCATCTCTCCAGCTCCCGTGACTGAGGTGTTTGAAGAAAGTTAAGGCAACAAGCCGCCCACCTTTTCAGAGTTGTGCGCCTCCTGCCTCTCCTTTCCAGTATGACTCACTGCGCCCCTCTCACCGCCTTCTGCCTCCTACCATCAAGGCACTATGGGTTCTCCTGACTTGTTTTAGGTAGGCATAGACCCTCACCAGTGGTCACTTCCTCTCCTTTTGGCCCTCCATTTTCAAACATTTCTCCCTTGTAAGCTTTCTTTGGTAATGTCTCTGTAATTTAGCCTGGCTAATGTCTTCCCTTCTGTTGTGTGATATTTGTTTGCCCCCTGCCCTATGCTGCCTGGGGGGTGTATGTTTGGAGCCATGTCCTGGTTTCATCTCAGTGCCCTTTAGCAATCAATGTTCAGAATAGAATTTTGAAAATCCCCTCATGCTGTTACTTGCTTCATCTTCTCCCCAGGCATGATATGAACATGCTGATTCCAAAGACTGGTTTCTTCATAGACAGCTTGTTAGTTGTCATACTTTTAGCACAAAAGCAAACTTTTCTATTGACTGTATTTGTACTTTTTCACATTTGTACTACTCTGTATGTCATTGGAATGCTTTGCCATACCCTGAGTACTAAGAGCTCAGCTGCTGCAAGATTTGACTTTTGTCACTTTGTCTAAATGGCTTAGAAAATTTAAGAGCTTATCTTATTTTGAACCTTTATGAAAATATTCAATATAATATAGTTATAACATTGAACAACAATAAAAATGAATGAAATCCTTCCTTTCTTTGACTCCTATTTTAGTAACTTTTTCTTCCAGTTTCTAATACAGTATCACTAACGTGTTCAATGTGTCTTCATTGTTAAGTAAATGACAAAGATTTCAGCAATTACAGAAAAGGTGTTTTGTCTGTCTTCTAATGTTATCATTACTTCATTGAAAACTCACAGATCCCCTACACACTCTACTCCAGATACCGAGTAAGCCTGAAGATAATGTGTAGCTTTGGTCATAGAGGGATTTTATAATAATTTTTGCATAGGAGAAATTAATCCATTGGTGGACTTTCAGGATGGCATTTTGTTGTCTTTTTGTTGTTGTTGTTGGAATTGTATAAAAATCACATCAGATCCCAAAAGATGACATGAGTACTATGTGCCAAGTGAAGAACACACCCCAGTGGTATATGAAGATAGTGCTGTCTCATCATCAAAGCATGTGTGCCTGGCATTTTGTTCTACTGGTGGGAACAAATTTCTCCAGATGCCTTTCTGCCTATTTATTTAAAGTGGTTGTGGAAATGTTGTAGATGTGTAGAACCGAAACAAATAGGAATTCATGTCCAAGCAACAGCAGACAGTCACACCTCTGTTCTATTCATTTTTTTTCTCCAACTCAGCAAAAAAAAAAAAAAATACATACATACATACATACATACATACATATATATATATATATATGTATATATAATGTATATGTGGGATCAAACAGTATACTGCTGCTTTCCATATACTTACGGACTTTTAAAACTTCAAACATTTCTAAAAAGGACCTCTTTTGCCATTGTGGAAACCTCCACACAGGTAATGTATGGTTAGTATTGACAAGAAATGTGGCTTTAAAAATAAAAAAGTCTGGCTTTGAGGGATGGGTAGATGGCTCAGTGGGTAAAGTGCTTCTCGTGCAAACATGAGGACCTGATTTTAGATCCCCAATCCCCATATAAAATTCCAGGTGTAGTGGTTGTATGCCTGTAATACAAGCAATGGGGAAACGGAGACAGGAAGGAAATCCCCAGGGTTCACTGGCTTGCTAGTGTAGCCAAGTCAGTTAACTCTAGGCTCGTTGAGAGACCCTGTTTCAAAGATTAAGGTGAAGAGTGATGGAGAAAGATACTTGAAATCCTCTGCCTTTGTACATGTGCTTACATGCAAACACATGCGCATTACACACATGCCCCCAAAAGGCTGGTTTTGAATATGTGAGTCATGTCTCTTCAGTTTTTATTTTAACTTGTATCTTAAGTCTGTTTTAGATCTGTAGCTTAGGTTTTCCTAATGATGGATATTATACATTGAGATTGGATCATCCAGCTCAAGCTTGTTGTGCACCTTATATTATACTTTATGTTTATCTGCCTACAGAAAACATTAAAAAGTACATAACATGAATTAAAAGTGAAAATATGCCTACACATCTGAGGAGAGTAGAGTAGTGGTGCTGTGTGCTGCCATCTCTCTTCAGAATTGAGCTTAATCAAAGAACCAGCAATAAGGCCAATGATATGAGAACACACTCTGACCTTTCTAAAAACGAGCTTAAAAATTCCTGTGCTATATTCATTTTTGGAATATGTGTTGAACAATAAACAACAAAGAAATGTTATGGTCTTTGTTGATTCTTACTAGCTTTTCCCACAGTTGTGAAGGAAAACTCTCTTCTTTCTTTAACCCATTCTTGTTTTCTTACGCTTTCATTTAGTAACATCTAATACTGTGCTGTGTATACTTTCCAAACTCACTTACTGCCAGTGGCAACCTAATGACCACCGTGCACAGCACTTGATGCCACCCACCAATGCTGACCAACACTGCAATCAAGACCCTCGTCTTTTATTAGTACTTTGCCTACTTTCAGTCATAGTTTATCTGTTCTTGAAAAGATATTTTCCTTTCAGAAAGTTGGGTAATAAACTTTGAAGCACACTTTTTACTCATTTGTGGGCAAAAAAAAAAGTGTATGAGTTAATACTTTTGTCATAAACTAGAAGATTAACCTCACAGTGCTTAGCACTACCTTCACAAGACCCTCATAATAGGAGAAAAAGATGATGGCATCAAAATAAAAGAGAGACTAATGGAGGGGATATGATGGAGAGTGGAGTTCTTAAGGGGAGTGGGAAAAGGGGAGGGAAATAGTATGGTTTATTGTCTGTAAGTATAGAAGTTGTGAATAAAAAATATACATTAAAATTGTTTGGGTCAAGGTCTTTTTTTGTGTTGGCTATGATATCTTGGTAAATGATGATGTGATAGTCACAGGTGGAATAAACAGTTATGTTAAACCAAAACGAAAACTTTGAGTGTTTTTTTCAGTTTTTCCATTATTTGTTTACTTACTTAATGAAGTTGGGGCAAAAAAAAAAAAAATACCAAAAAAAAAAATTAAATAACACTCAACTTTCTAGAATGAGATTATTTGGGCAGTGGGATTGAGAATTCATCTGTCATTAACAATGTCTGCTTAACCACAGCATATGGATTCTTTTAGTTATCTCCCTCTGTCTACCATTTGTGCTATTTGGTATCATCTTTTTCTTTTTAAAAAATATATTTTATTTATTTATTTATGAGAGAGAGAGAGAGAGAGAGAATGGGCATGCCAGGGCCTCCAGCCACTGCAAATGAACTCCAGAGGCATGCACCCTCTTGTGCATCTGGCTTATATGGGTCCTGGAGAATCGAACTGGGGTCCTTTGGCTTTGTAGGCAAATGCCTTAACTGCTAAGCCATCTCTCCAGCCCCTTCTTTTTCTTTCTTAATTGAGAATTGTAACATACAGTAATTTGATCATGTTTTCAACTCATTATCCTTTTTTTAAAAAACAATGAATTTTTTTAATTTTTTTATTTTTAGAGAGAGACACAGAGAGAGACAGACAGAGAGAGAGGGAGAGGGAGACAGATAGAGAATGGGCATGCCAGCAGTCTCTCAGCTGCTGTGAACGAAATCCAGATGTGAGCGCCCCCTTGTGGGCAAGTGCAGCATTGCATCCTTGTGTCACTTTGCATCTGGCTAAACATGGGACCTGGAGATTGGAACCAGCGTTCTTAGGCTTAGGAGGCAGGCGCCTTAACCACTAAGCCATCTCTCCAGCCCTCATTATCCTTTTTTATCCATTCTCCCCCACCTTCCCCAGGACTTTTCTCTTTCAAAGTCGTCCTTCTGTTTCATTGTCCCTTTTCTTTTTTCGTCTTTCATCTTCCATGACAAAGTGCTGAGGGGTCATGAATGTAGCAGTTGATTATGTCAGGAGGACAGTAACCTAAAGTGTGTCTATATCCCCAGTGGCTCTTACATTCTTTCCATCTGAGCCATGGAGTATGTGCTTGAAATCTTTACTGTTGAGGTTTTAGCAGCTTCTTATTTTCTTCTCAGTTTTCTATTTTATTTTATTTATTTAGAGAGAGAAAGAATATGGGCGCTCCAGGGCTCCCTGCCACTGCAAATGAACTCCAGCTGCATGCACCTTTTTGTGTATCTGCCTTTACATGGGTACTAGGGAATTGAACCTGGGTCATTAGACTTTGTAAGCAAATGGCTTTAACCAGTGAGCCATCTCCTCAGTTCTTATTTTCTTCCTTGATGGTTTTGAGTCTCCTCAGTGTCTACTGCTATTTCCATAGAGATTGATCTCTGGCTAGTGGTGAGAACAGCACTAATATTTGTTCCACCACTACATCTGCAATGTCCCCTCAGCCCTGGCAGGTGTAGTAGAGATGATTTGTCCAGTGATAAGCACTGGGCCTTCTCTTGTTATTTTTTAAAATATTTAGTTTTATTTATTAGAGAGAGAGAGAGAATGGGTGTGCCAGGGCCTGTAACCACTGCAAACGAAATCCAGATGCATGTGCCTCCTTGTGCATCTGGCTCACATGGGACCTGGAGAATTGAACCTGAGTCCTTAAAGCTTCACAGGCAAACACCTTAACTGCTAAGCCATCTCTCCAGCCCTTCTCTTGTTATTTTAATGAGTCATGGGGCTTCTCAGTATTTTCTGCAAACTGTAAAAACAAGGTTCTATAACCAAAAGTGAAATCAGTATTGATCAAAAGGGCATAAACTACATATTTAGAAGGCTTTATGATGGGCGTAACATCACTGTTTAACCAAAGAACAGTGGAAACTTTCCTTTGGGGTCTATGACCTCCCAAGCCATAAGTTTTGACTCAGCTGACAATATTGGGTAAAATCCCTCATATTGAGTAGGATCTCATATCCAATCAGAAAGCAGTTGATTACTTACCCCAGGAACTTACGTGGCACTCTTGTGCCTGTGGGTACATCATGACTGGCTGGTTGATTTTGTAGCTTACAGGATCCAGTCTATAGATCACTTTTCTCCTCTGGGAGGAAGATGCCTCACATCTCAGTTCCAGCTTGATTTGTCAGTGTCCTGTGAACCCAACATGCTGTTTGGGTACTAAAAGAAGGCCTGTGTCTGGTAAAAGCAATTGATATAATGCTTATGAAATTAATATGCAAAATTTACCACTACTATATAATATTTATTATTATTACTTTGTTGTTGTTTTTCCAGGTAGGGTGTCGCTGTAGTCCAGGCTGATCTGGAATTCACTATATAATCTCAGGGTGGCCTTGAACTCATGGCAATCCTCCTACCTCTGCCTTCCAAGAGCTGGGATTAAAGACATACACCACCACACCAGGCTTCAATATGTATAATTTAGGAATGGTATATACAACTAAATTACTCCATGTGGTTTTCCTACATTAGGATTCTCTTGGAATAAGAAATAGAACTTTGCTGTTTTGATCCCAAGAATGTCCTATGAGGCATTCTGTTTGGCATTTTCCATCATCAGAGATTAGTTCATCCACTGTGGATGAACACATGCTGTATATAGCTATAGCCTGGGTCTCAAGTCAGTGGAGAAGCAAAGAATGAGAAGCTTGTCCCTGTCCCCAGTTGTTAACATCCAGTAAAGGCTATAATAAGTATACTGATATAATAATAATAATAATAATAATAATGACAATGAATGTGATAGGCCATACAATTAACTGAAGAGGATAAACAGTTTTAAAAATATATGTGCTATATTGTGTTCCTGATGATTAAATGTCTAGTTTTGCTACTGTCATTATTACTGATATTATTACCTTAAAACACTAATAATAAAACCATTCTTTGGTGAAAATTGGTTTGGCTAAGCAGTTATTCACCAACATTTTTGTTTGGGAGGGCAATAATACTTATTAATGGTCTGGCAAAAATCACATCATTTATTCCTTCAGGGTGCTAGGAAATTATATTTAACTGAAAATTCCAAGTATGCTGAAAGGTCTGAAAGTCAAATAAAATTAGGAGATTATATTTTAGATGGAAAACATGGAGAATAAAATTCCAAATTGTAAGAAAATTAAAAACATAAAGTTCTTTTAAAAACAAGATCTTGGTTTGTGAGGTTGACTTTGAACTTGAATCCTCTTACCTCAGCCTCTCAAGTGCTGGAATTACTTACAAGCATCTACACTATGCTTAATATAAAATTACTTCTTATTCTATTTGTTGAGTTGTTACATGAAGCAAGCTTGGTACTTTCATAAAAACTTAATGAGTTTAAAATTCCTAAAGGGACTTGATAAAGAATGGCAGGATTCCCAAGAGGTCTTTAGCTATCCCTCTCTTCTTGCTTCTTCAGCAGAAGTCCCTTCAAAATGCCACTCAGAAAATGGCATTGACAGCTTAGTGTTAGCTCATGTCTTGGATTTGGCTAGAATGGACAAAGGACTACAAAACACGTTGATGATGGGAGACATTCTTGTCTGTTATGCATAACAGAGGGAAGAGTTCTGTGTTAGAAGGAAATGCATTTAGTTTAGTGACTCACCATCGGCCGACTAGAAGAGATAGTTTAAGTGAAATGCACTTGCGGGTAGACTTCAGTTCCCATCATCTGTAGCTGTCTCTTCCATGAGGATAGGCTACCCTGGCTTCATCTGTCATGTTTCTCATTCTTAAGAAGGGGATGGATGAGAAATTAATTCATATTTTCAGTGTACTAGGCAAAATGTGTTTAAAAAGAATGCTAGAGTGAGGAGTCCCATTTCTTCTGTGTAAAAAAATTTTTTTGTTTAATGGGCCTCAGCTACTTAGGATTTCATTAATCATAATCCTTTGTAACAGTATTTATCATTGTTGGTTCATATGTGGACACTAAATACTCATTTTAGTTATTGGTAGTCATATTAATATTTAAGTAGAATATGAATAGTTTTCAAATGAATTTCCTTAATAAATTAATAAATAAAATTTAAACTAATTTTTTCTTTGTGTTTTTTCTTAAAGTAGAGAAAACTTTTATTGAGTGAATTTCCCTGCTTTCCTTCAGGATAGCTTTCCAAAGACAGTGATTTTTCTCTTTTGCTTTATGCTCACTTCTGTGTTGTTCCTGGTCTCTTCAAGTTAAGAAAACCGAGTATATGTAACAGAATGTATACCCAAACTGAGTTCATGCGATGCTTACAACTGCCTTGGGTTCCTGCCCTGAAAAAAAAAAAAAAATCAAGTGAAAAACTCTTCCTGATAGTTTGTATGGACTTGGATATAAATTCCCCTGGGAAATCCTGTTTCTGAAAACTCAAGCTACTCTCTGTGAGATTTTGTTTAATAATCAGTGGAAGAAAGAGCCCAAGATCACAGCTTTTATTTTGAACACAGTGGCTTGGGGTAGGAGGGAAGTATAGCCCATCACACCCATAAAAAAGAATGCATGTGCATGTATATAACTGACCTTCCTCAGCAATTGTGTTTGAGATTATTGGAAGTTCAAGGACTCTGCATTTCATCTATTGGGAAGCTAGTGTTTAAAAACTAGGAAAAGCTCCCTGCAATACAGAAGCCATTCTGAATCCTTAGGACATGTCTTAGGAGAGAACCCTTTGGAGCTGGATGAGGCCTTTTTGGTTATGCTTCCTGTGCTTATGTTGACTTAAGACTGTCTATGACTCCAGGGTAGGTGTGGCAGTTGGGCACACACTGAGGTCAACTAATTAAAGATAATGTCTTTAAAGCTCTGTGTGTAGTGTATTCATTAAAACAACAACAACAACAAAAAAACTAAATAAAAATGTACAAAGTAGCCTAAGTTTTTGGAAACAGGCTTTTCCCAGAGGAATTCATATCGGGTTGATACCCGCTATCAGGAGTCTTCATAGTAACAAAAAGATGGCTTTCTCCTCTGTGCTGTGGCAGAAGTGGTTCCTGTGGCTACAAAAGGAACACTTTGGACTTCTATCTCCAGCATCACCAGCTCCAAATTCTCAGACTCATGATTTCAGCACGTGCCTGTGAACTAGGCAGTCAGTTTGACTGCATTTTACGAGATCATTTCATTGGAATATTTGAAAATGAATCCCTGAACAGGTAAAACAAATGGATAAGAACAGTATCCAATCTGAAGTTGGAGCATCTTTATGGTGACATTGAAATCTGGTCTTAACAGGTCCTTCGTGAGTCTAATATGAACAGTGTGGAAATCACTGAGACTTAATAACTTCAAAGTTGAATAAGACTAAGCAGGTCCTACAAAAGGGCAAATAACCACAAGGCAGGGCTCATTTGTAAAGTGTGAAATAACCTGCAGCTCTCCCTTTTACTTGTATCTTTAATAAGGTACAGAATGGATAGCAGTGAGGGAAAATGAACATTTGAGAGGTGTTTTCTTTGCTGAAGTTATTTTCTTCTTTTTAAATATTTTTATATTTTTTTTTTTTTTATTTATTTATTTATTTATTTATTTATTTATTTATTTATTTAGAGAGAGAGAGAGAATGGGCACTCCAGGGCCTCTGGCCACTGCAAACGAACTCCAGATGCATGTGCTACCATGTGCGTCTGGCTAACGTGGGTCCTGGGGAATCGAACCTGAGTCCTTTGGCTTTGCAGGCAAATGCCTTAACCACTAAGCCATCCCTCCAGCCCATCTGCTAAAGTTCTTTATCTTTTGCAGCGTGCTTTTCACATGGTTAGGGTTTGTAATATTTGCTCTTACAAAAAGAATAGAAAAGTCACTCTGAAACTCACCCCATTTGTGGCAATGGCCACGTAGGTGGAATAAGTGTTCTGTGTGCACTATTCATCAAGAAAAGAGCACGAAGCTCATTTACATGCCATTGAGGAACAGTAGTGGGTGTTGATAAAGCTCATACTACTATAGCTGTGTAAACATATCCTAGGTTGGTGTCTGTTTTAAACTTTCCTGAAACTGAAAATTTCACCTCCTAAAACAAAATCACCTTTATGTGAGAAGATTGACACACAAATAATAAAGCTTAGTCTCCTCCTGGAAACTCACTTGGTTTTGTCACTGTACCAATGATGAGACATTGTTGTAATAGTTGACTTTATATTCCAAACTCCTTAAGTACCTTTAGAACTGTTTCATGAGAAATTTCTGAAGCTTTCAAGTGTCCATTTTAAGCATCCCTTACCATGGACAGTCACTCATTTCTGACAGGCGCTGTGCTAGACAAATGTGGAAAAGAAGTGCATGCCTGAGAATGACATTTTAGATTTCCTTCTTGTAAATTCAGAAACCAAGGTTCTAAGAGGTATGACATTGGAACTGAAGACAAGGGGTTAAGGGCAGAATCCAAACATTTTGACTTGGAATAAATACTGATTTATTTAGACAATTCTGCTTTTGTGAAAATGAATCATAATTGCTGGAATACAGACACTTTATGTGGAATTTTGTAAGTGGAAATCAAAATACAATAGTATTTTTTGTTTTAAAATTTCTCAGGGGCTGGAAAGATAGCTTAGTGGTTAAGACACTTGCCTGTGAAGCTTATGAACCCAGACTGGGTTCCCAGTATCCACATAAGCCAGATGCACAAGGTGGCACATGGATCTGGAGTTCATTTGCAGTGACTGGTGGCTTTGACGAACCCATTCTTTCTCCCACCCCCAAATAAGTAAATAAAAAAGTTAAAAATAATATTTCTTAGAACCTAACATGTTTGTGTATACTATTAGATTGACTTTTTCAGATGTAAATAGTTATAATCCATAGTATACTTTTACAAAATAAAATGAGAATCATAGTCATCTGAAAAATAAAAATAATTTAGATATGAGTTCTAAAGCATTTAAAGGGATTTAAGCCTCATAACCAGTACTTTTAGACAAGTAAATTCTGTTCGTATGTGCTTTTGTGTTATCTTTAAAAAGAAAGCTGTGTGAATTTTTGCTCTTGCACATTATCTAGGCAACAGATGGCTTGTGCTTAGTTCAGTGACCCAAACAAAAAAAGAGCAGACTTTGCATGAAATTTCTGTTGATGGTGCACTTTATGTGCTCTGAAATGGATCATATGAACTCTTTGGGTAATGAATAGCATATTTACATTGTTCTGATCTCGCTCTCTCTCTTGCTGCAGAATACAAGATGGTTAGGAAAGACAAACAACCTAACATTGTCCCTTTAAAAGTTATTCTTGAAAATTATTTAAAGTAATTTTCTATTTTTCCTGCATTGCTAACTGTAGATATTTTATCTGCCTTGTCTACTTCTAAAGGTGGTAAGTTAGCTCACTGAACTACTGGAAAGGGTACTAAATTAATTTTTGTAGAGGGTTTAAACTTTCAGGCTGGGTGCGGTAGGGTGCACCTATTCTCTGAGCACTTGGGAGATAAGGTAGGAGGTTCGGGAGTGCAAGGTCATCCCAGGCTACAATGTGAATTCCTTGACTGCATAGTAGCCTGGGTTGAGACTATCCCAACCAAAAATAAAAATAAAAAATTTAAAACTTGACAAAGCCAAAAGGAAGCACCACCATTTCTCTAAACACAGTTTTAAAAAGCATTTTATATAGTTGAATTTCTCCTCCAGTGGATGACCATCACCAGCTGTCTCAGGGTACGTGGCTGTCACAGTGAAAGGTGCAGGCAGTGGCCCTTCAAGGTAGGTAGAAAGAGATCCCTGAAGTACTGCATGTGATGGGCCAAGCCTATATTCCCAGCACTAAGGAGGCAGACTACCTACCTAGCAAGCCAAGTATCCAAAAAACCAAATATTGTTCCCAAGGTGGGTGGTTCTCTTGGCAAGGAGTGTGGACCTCAGCTGGAGTCCTTGCTACCTACATTAACAAAAGTGTTGGATATTCTATTATAAAAATGGACTGTTACTTTATCACTTGTAATTTTTATGCATTATACATTAAACCTGTGAAATCATATATTCAACTACATAATTGCACTTCTGATTTGTATCCTTGAACCATAATTCCTATTTTATTTTATATTTTCAAGAATTTGAAGCAAAGTCCTCATTTCATTGCAATATGTATACAATAAAAATAAAAAATAAGATGCAAGAATTTTTATTTATTGTCCTCCCCCCAAATGTTGCACGTAGAACAATAGTTTAAGAAGTTGCATCTACAATTATTGGATTAAAATTTGCACGTCATTAAAGATATGATATTCAGTATTGCTTGCTATCATTAGTGGATGATAAGCCTATATATTATATATTTTTGTCAAACATACCCATTCTTCATGAGTGTGTGTATTGTGTAAGAGTGATCTGGCAATAGTACACATGTATAGTCATAGCTACATGAAAATCATTATTAAAATACAAATTCCAGGGTTGGAGAGATGGGTCAGCAGTTAAGGTGCTTGCCTGCAAAGGCTAACAACCTGGGGTTGATTCCCTATTTCCCACATAAAGCCAGATGCACAAAGTGCACCTGCATCTGGAGTTCATTTACAGTGACTGGAGGCCCTGGTGTGCCCATTCACTGTCTCTCTTCTTTCTCTGCTTGCAAACAAATAAATAAAAATACTTTTTAAAAAATGTGACTTTCCAAATAATCTGTAGAAAAAGCAAGCAGGTTATCTTTCTAAACCCTCCTGAGGTATTTCTTTTCTTTGTAATTTTGCAGTTTTATACAGATCACATAAAACTTTTTATACTAATCTTTTTAAAGTTATTTTTTAAGATTATTTGTTTTAAGAGAGAGAAAGAGAGAGAGAGGATGAGAATGGATGCACCACTGCCTCTAGACACTCCAAACAAATTCCATACACATTCACCACCTTGTGCATCTGGCTTAGGTGGGTCCTGGGGAATTGAACCTGGGTCCTTTGGCTTTGCCAACAAGAACTTTAACCACTAAGCCATCTCTTCAGCCTGATCCTGAGCTTTTTGAAGTATGGATCCTAGTAGTGTTAAGAACCTTCACATTACTGGGGCACACATCCCCAGAACATTATTTTCTTGAAAAACAAAAACTCTGTCCCCAGTAAACACACCTACAACTCCAGCCCCTGACAACCACCATCCCGTGTTCAGTCTCTATAAATGTGACTATCCTAGGTGCCACATAGAAGAATCCTCTGGTATTTGTCCTCATGTGACTGGCATGTTCAATTGCACATAATGTCTTCTAGGATCCTCCATGGTTCGCCCAGATTCTAGTATGTGCCAAAATTTCCTTCCCTTTCAAGGCTAATATTTCATGGTATAAATGCTCCACATTTTTGGCTTTTTCCATTTATCCATCCATTGATTTGGGAAGTGTGACCTTGATTTCTTTCATGTATATACCAAGAAATGGTAATTCAGTTTTTCTTTTTTATATTGTATGTAGGTATGGGGTATGCATGTCTGTGTGCAGATGTGTGTGCCCTTTGAGCACATTTGTAGAGGCCAGAGGAGAACGTGGGGGGCAGTATCTTCCTCTATTGCTCTTCCACTTTATTTCCTTGAGGCAAAGACTCTCACTGAACCTGGAGTCTCACTAGCTGACCAGGAAACCCCAACAATTCTGTCTTCAATCTTCCTATACCCCACCTCCACCAGCTCTGGAGTTACAGGCATGAGGCCATGCCTGCCTTTTTATGTGGGTGCTGCGACTAGACCTTAGGTCCTCATGCCATTTGGCTTTCATACTTGTTATGCTGCTAGTTTCTTTAAAAAAAAAAAAAAAGCCAGTCTAATGGGTGTTAAAGCACTTTATGGTTATAAATTTGCTCTAAGATTAAAAAAAAGAAAACCAAGCTCTTCTAATCATGCACAAAGTTAAAATTTGCTAGTTATGTTTCCAAGATTTAAAATGTTTGTTTATTCTCAGAATCAGTTGTCTATGTTCATCTGTAATAATGAATAGCATGGGGTGGGGGAGAAACTTTCAGGACTTACATCAGCCTGTAAGTAGCATATTCATGTTAAAGGTTCTCAGCAGTCTCAGTTTCTTGCTACATGGCTATATGCTCAGCCCTTACACTATTGTTGAGATAAAACACCCAGACACATTTGTAACACTCCTTATCTCTCACAGAGCTCCTACTGATTTGGCTGATCCCAATTCTCCGAGCCCAGGAAGTAACAGAAATGAACAAATAGCCAGGTGTGGTGGTGCACTCCTTTAATCTCAGCACTTGGGAGGCAGAAGAAGGAGGACGGCTGTGAGTTCAAGGCCAGAATGAGACTACATAGTGAATTCTAGGTCAGCCTGGGGCTAGAGCAAAACCCTACTTCAAAAAACCAAAAACAAAAAAAAAAAAAAAAAAAAAAAAAAAGAAAAGAAAGAAAGAAAGAAAGAAAGAAAGAAAGGAAAGAAAGAAAGAAAGAAAGAAAGAAAGAAAGAAAGAAAGAAAGAAAGAAAGGAATTTGGGGGACTGTGAGGAACCAGACAGAAATCAAAATTTAGAAATTACTGTGTCCTAAAACACACATTAAATGTTGGGAGCAGTCACTGGGCCTGGTGGTACAGGCTATAGTCCTAGCTACTGTACTGAGGAGACTGAGGTAGGAGAATGGCAAGTTCAAGGCCTGCCTGGGCTATAAAGTGAGTTCAAGGCAAGTCAGGGCAACTTAGTGGACTCCTACCTCAAAATAAAAGAGAGGTCTAAGGATAGTTCAGTGTTGGAAATGGTAGACTGTTTGCCTACCATAAGTTCAGTTCCCAGTATTTCCCTAAACACACACACACACACACACACACAAAGGCACACCACAACCTCACAGTCCTTGAAGTTGTAAAAAAAAAAAATAATAAGCCTGGAGTGAGAAGGCAGCCCAGCCCACAAAGCCTATGTTGTGCTCTAGACCCTTTTAAATGACAGAACACGGTTGTATATAAAGCGATTTCAAATAAATCTTCCTGCCTTTAAAATACCTTCAGAGAAAATGACAAGGAAGAAAGTAGTAGTTGGTAACAGCTGAGCCCTGGAAGCCACCTAGTTAGAGAATAACTTGAAGTTTTAAGTTTTCCATGTTTCCCTTAAGTAGAAGAAAACACAGTTATGTTTGGTAGAATATTCTTTTCTTGTTTCTTATGTAGTCTCTTGTCCTTTCTTTAGTCACATCATTATCCTGTCACTCAACCCACAATGCTGTTTTATAATGATAACTCAATTAGTGCCAATTCTACTTTTTTTTTTTTTTTCAGTTTATGAATCACATCCATCTTAAGTCTTGGCAGCATAACAGTAGTGCAGATAAAAACAGTAGAAACTAATAACTTACTCAAGAGAAGGAAAATCTTTCCTGTTGGAGCTGGGCATGATGATACAGTCCTGTAACCTTAACACCTGAGAGGCTGGGGCAGGAGGATCACAGATTGCAGGCCAGCCTGAGCTACACAGTGAGACCCTATCTAGCAAACAAACAAGAACCAAGCAAATAAAATAAACATCCTGTTCTCGTGGGACCCACACATTTCCAGTTTCTGATTGTGCATGGACTGGGACACGTGGGTAAAGGGGAAAGAGCTTTGTTCTGGTCTTGTGAGAAATTGTTTCTTGGGTGGCACCTTGGTAGAAATACTACTAAAGGCTTGTTGTTCTGAATTAAATATGCTACTGAGGTACAGAGGAAAGAGGAATGAAGGGGAAATCGCAGTTAACACTAAACAGATTTGTTGCATCAGATGAACCTTTAAACTTATGAAAGGTTTACCAAATCAATATTTATTCAATCCTAATAGTGGTATGTAATGGTGTAATGTCCCTTGACCTTTTTCCAGAGTCCCTAGTAGTGAGTACACACTTGATGGTATTTTTATTTTCTGGTCTCTGTGCTCTTATGCGGTTGCTGTTTTGAAGGATGTGGGTGTTGAGTGGGTGTGAGGTTTGGGGCAGTTTGGGCTTTGGTGTAAAGTATCTGCTTACAATTGACTTTGGTTTGTACATTTGCAGAGAGCCTGTAGCTCAGCCATATTTTTTTAACTACAAAAAAGAAATCCTGTCATTAAATCATAGAATATGAGTTGGCAACTACCTCAGCTAATATCCTTCCAGCTAAAATTGGTTTTATAAAATTCGGGTATTGCCTGTCTTGTTTTAAATAATGACAGAAATCTGATGTCTTTATTGGTGAATGGCTTCTTAGAAGCAGAAATACTCTTTTAGGGAGCAATGCGGCATTTTATTTTATTTTATTTTTTTAATTAAATTTTTTGTTGTTTTTTCAAGGTCGAGTCTCACTCTAGCCTAGGCTCACCTGGAATTCACTATGCAGTCTTAGGCTGGCCTCCAACTCATAGCAATCTTCCTCCTACGTGCTGGGATTAAAGGTATGCACCTCCACACCTGGCTTATTTTACTTTAAAAAATATTTTTATTTATTATTTATTTGCAAACAGAGAGAAGGAGAGAGAGGGAGAATGAAAACAAAAAGAGATAATGAGCATTCCAGGGCCTCTTGCCACTGCAGAGGAACTCCAGATACATGTACCACTTTGTGTTTTGGCTTTAGTTGGGTACTGGTGAATTGAACCCAGGCCATCAGCATTTGTAAGCAAGGGCCTTTAACCACTGAGCAATCTCCCCAGCCTACTTTTTATATTATTATATTCCTTACTCATAGTTTTGTCTTCTACTATGCCCTGAATTCTTATGTTTGATCTCTTCATAGTGCCCGGATGTCTTGAAATTCCAATTCATGCCTTCCTATTAGTTTGTCTTTGTCGTTGTTGCCACCTGGTCCTCTAAATATTCTGTCCTCTCCTTGACCCATTCTACTGGTGAGACTTTCTAGAGTTTTCTATTTGACTTACTCTGTTATTTATTTATTTGAGAAAGGGAGAGATAGAGAAATAGGCAAGTAGAGCGAGGGAGAGAGAGAGAATGGGTGCACCAGGGCCTCCAGCCACTGCAAACGTACTCCAGATGCATGCGTCCTCTTGTGCATCTAGCTTACATGGGTCCTGGGGAATTGAACCTGGGTCCTTTGGCTTTTCAGGAAAGTGCCTTTACCACTATGCAATCTCTCCAGTCCCTATTTTTCATTTCTAGTATTTCTGATTGGTATTTTTTCATTACGTCTATTTCCTTATTCATGTCTTGTGTTGACCTCCGTATTTCATTAATTCAGTTTCCTGTGTTCTCTTGGGATTCCTTCAAGAGTTTGTTTTCTTTGATTTCTTTGAGCATAGATATAATTATTGTTTTGAAGTCTTTGTCAGGAATTTCATCTAAAACAGTCTCACTGGAGGTCATTTTTGATGGATTTATAATTTTTGGTGGAATTGTATTGTCTTGATTGTGTTTCTTGTATTATAATGTAGAGATTTTTGCATCTTGACTTAATTTGATGCTTGGGTTTTCTGATTATCTGAAGTGTTTTTAGCAGTGTAAATCCAACTTTACATATCTTCAGGGTAGGAGTTTAAGGTGCCAAGTGTAGTTCTTATACTCAAGATAAACACTAGAAGTGACCATAGGTGTTGAGTTTGCCTGCTACTCAAGTATTCTAATAGACTGGGTGGAGAGAATTACTGTCAGATTCTAAAATTCAACTGAGCAGTATACACATTCAGTCAAAACCAGCATAGAGTATTTATGCTAGAGTGGGGATTAAAACAAACAGATAATCTAATAAAACCAAAATCCCTAAAGGTGTGTGTTGTCCACACCCTTAATCCTGTCAACTAGGAGGCTGAGATTTCTGGTCTGAAATGGGTTCCAGGTCAGCCTGGGGCAGAGTAAGACTCTGCCCTCAATAATGACGGAAGAAAAAGACAAAGGCAACAATAGTCAACACCAAAATACAGCTTATTTGAAAATGGTAAAGCCAACTAAGAATATATCAATCAAATGTATACATAACCTGCCCTGACATGGAAAGAGAGATTAGCACTTCCAGAGCAGGCCTATGTACTTGGCTTTGTGTAAGTAAGCCCTGTTGCCTTTTGGGATGGCTTCCAATCTCACCAATGCTGACTCCCACCTCAATCCCTCTCTGTTGCACTGTGGACTGTTAGGCTGCTTAGGTTGCTGGATCTGGTACTCTGATCTGCTGTTCTGGATTCTGTGCACCCTGGGGATGAATGAGTTCTCCGGTGGTTTGCAGCACTAGCATTTGGGGGTTGGGAAGTTGTGCAGTGTGCCTGGAGTTGTACCCAATATACTCTGCTCAACTGGTCCCATTTGTGATCTCCTTCAGTAGCTGCTCAGCTGATCCCTGCTGTCTTTTTCTTCAGGTTTCTTGACTTTGCACAGAGGCTGGTGTGTGGGGAAAATCCCTTCACTTGGTTTCTGCTCCTGCAGCTAGGCACTGGCTAGGCAGTCAGGCTTGTGGATCAGAGCTGCTGGGGCCTTGTGTGTGTGTGGGGGGTGGTGATTCTGGCCAGTTTCCTCCTTCCTAGAAGATCTGAGTCTCTCCTGCTTCTCTGCTGTGGTTGTTAATAACTTATACACCTTCACTTTTTGGTAGAAGAGTGGATTTTGGTGTTTTTCTGCTTATTTCCCTCACTAGGCTGCTTTGGCATGGCTACTGTGCCACCATCTTACCTGGAAGTCAGTTTTGTCTTCTAGAGTAGTATAAATAGAATCATTGTCTTTCATATTCCCATTCACATATATTAAGTTGCCTCTGATTTTTTTCTAAGAATTAAAAGAAGCATAAGTATAGAAATAATATTAACTTACATTGAAAAATCCCTCTGCTATTTGTCACTTTCTCTACTCATTTAATCCTTAGGGTAGTTCTGTGAGGTCTGTTTACAAAGGTGAGAAGATGGGAACTCCAGTGGCTTTGCCCAAAGCTAGTTACATCCCTGCTTATTGTCTCCAAACTCTTGCATTTCTTTAATTGCTCTTTAAGTAAGAGCATGTCCTCAGGATCCAGGCCCCTAACCCATCTGGATCATCTTTACAGCTCATACTGGGTTAGCATTTAAGAAGATGCTGGGTATAGCCTGGCAATCATGCCCTAAGGAAATGCCGGAGGACCTTCTGTGTGCCTAGCACTCTCTAGGTATTTGGAATATATCATAGAACAAAACAGTCAACATCCCTGACCTTGTGTGGCTTACATGCTAAGAGTTTACACTGTGCATCAGGCCTCTGTCTCCATAGCGACCATTAAGTAGAGATGGGGAATTCCATGTGACAACCTCAAATGATACATTGAATATACACTGAATATCCCTGCTTCTTTGCCCCTTTTCATCACTTCAAACACATTCCTTCTCTGGATTAAGAAAGTAATGTTGGGCTGGAGAGATGGCTTAATGGTTAAGGTGTTTGCCTGCAAAGCCAAAGGATTCTAGGGCCCACGTAAGCCAGATGCACAAGACGGTGCATGCATCTGGAGTTCGTTTGCATTGACTGGAAGCCCTGGCACACCTATTCTCTGTCTCTTTCTTCCGCTCTCTCTCTCTCTCTCTCTCTTTCTCTTTCTTTCTATCAAATAAATAAATTTTTTTTTTTAAAAGAAAATTATGTTGATTTTAACTAAATTGTGCTGATTTATTTCCAGCACCAGAAAAACTTTTTTTTTTTTTTTCAAGGTAGGGTATCACTCTGGCCCAGGCTGACCTGGAATTCACTCTGTAGTCTCAGGGTGGCCTTGAACTCATGGCAATCCTCCTACCTCTGCCTCCCGAGTGCTGGGATTAAAGGCGTGTACCACCACACCCGGCTCAGAAAAACTTTTGACAATAGAAGGAGAAAGTTCCTGGCATCAGGAACACAGCCTAAACAGAGAAAAGGTGTGACTTCACTCTGAGATGAGTTTTGAATTCAGAAATATGGGAAGAATTAAGAGTATTAGATATTTGAAAAGCCAAAAAATTGATTAGGAACTATCTAAGTTGTGAAATGTGTGTAGTATTTTATAAAATGCAAAGTGTTTCCATAAATCCACAAATTTTGTTACAGATAGCCTTCTTCTTTTTTTTTTTTTTTAATTTGAGAGAGACAGAGAGAAAGAGAGAATTGGCACACCAGCAGCCTCTCAGCTGCTGTGAACGAACTCCAAATGTGTGTGCCCCCTTGTGCGCATCTGTGACATTGCACACTTGCATCATTTTTGCGTCTGGCTAAAGGTGGGACCTGGAGAATTGAACAGGCGTTCTTAAGCTTCATAGGCAGGTGCCTTAACCACTAAGCCATCTCTCCAGCCCCAGATAGCCTTTTTTTATTAAGTCATTGGAGGGTTTGTGCATAATATATTTACATGATGTTTATATAGTTATTTTTCTTCATCCTTAAAAATTTATTTTCTGAGCTGGGCATGGTAGCACATGCCTTTAATTCCAGCACTTGGGAGGCAGAGGTAGGTGGATCACCCTGAGTTCAAGGCCACCCTGAGACTGCATAGTGAATTCCACAACCTGGGCTAGAGTGAGACCCTACCTCAACGCCCCCCCAAAAATATATATGAATTGATATTCTGATAACCATTGCACTTGTAGTCTTCATACAGGAATGGTTTTTGACAATGAAAAGTTAAAATCTAGTGGAGATGAAGTTTTAAGTTCCAAAGCCTTTCAGATTTTTTTTTATGGTAACATATTGATGACCTTCACTCTTTTTTTCATTAGTTAAGTAAGCTGCCAAGAGCTTGAGAAAAGAAAGGATCCTGCACTTCCCATTGCTTCTACATTATATAAAGGAAAAGGCATAGATTTTGGAGCTATGTAGATATCAGGTGTAAATCTCAATCTGCTGGTATGATATGAGCAAGTCACTTAACATCACCAACCTCTGGTTTCATGATCTGAAGATGGGCTGTATCTCTTGCAGTGTTGTGAGATGGGAGCTCTCCTCAGCTTTGGGTGGGTTGAGCTTAGGGGTTGAAGTGCCAAACACTCAATGGTTGCTGGAACTCCTCAAGCCAGCTCTGGCTTACAACTAGCGAAGAATTGACCAATGCTGACACAAGGAAGGATAAATTCGAGCAGTATATTTTAGGAGAGTAAAGCAGAATATAGAATAAAATCTCCCAAAGCTGGAAGAGTCCTGCTAAGGTAACTATGTGGTGATTTGGGTTGGGTTTTCTTGTAACCTCAGATATGTAAATTAGGCACCCAGTTGGGATGAACTTCCTTCTTTAAATCTAAATATAGATGGAGGATCTTGATTGGTTGGTGGGCCAGGGCATAGGCTCAGAAAGAGCCCAGTGCTGGGGGATGGTTAGGGAAAGCCTATTAAAAAAATTCCTCGAAGGAGGAAGAACCAGAAAGTTGTCCCTGATCACCATATTGATAAGTCAGGTTTAAATTCAGACTGGAGTTGCCCTTACTCTCACCAGAATAGGTTGACATCAATGTTTTCTTGGGCCTGTGTCCCTACCTACCTACCTACAAAAGGAGACCATCTTGTTCAAAATCTCTATCACTGTAAGTATCAAATTAAGTAATACTTGTTAGAAGCCTTAATACATAAGAACAATGGCGAGTCTTGGTCTTCATGTCACAAAGTCTGGTGTGCAGCAACTTTGCTTAAAGGTGGAATCCCCTGGAATTACTTTGCTGCCCATATGGTAGTCTTAGATAGTTATTGATTTTTCTTTTCTCCTCCCCCACACTCAAACAACCAAAAATAAACAAAATAGTCTCCTGGCCCTCCATGGACGCTGAATTTCTCTTTAGCTATGATACTGAGCTGGATGATGTAATCATTAGCTAACACTGGCTGCTTGCCAAGCTGTGGCGACAGGTTTCTTTCCTGAAGGCATGCTAGGGAGATAGTGTTTCATCTCAGATTAGAAGGTTACTTCATTCTATTTATTGGTAGAGAACTGCCTGTGCTTCACTTTCTGGGATGTGGTCATCTGAGCACTTGCTTCCTCAACCTGGTGCCCATCATGGCACATATGCGCTCCAAAAGAAGCATGCCTCAAGCTTGTCTCCTCAAATGGTGCAAAACAGCCAAAACTAAAGTGAATAAAACATTAACTGAATAGAACAGTAGCATGATATTTCACTATGATATTTCATTGCATTGTATCTACAGTGCTAATAAACATCACATCCTGTTGTGGAGAGTCAGACAACTTAATGTTGTGCCCTCACTAGGGTGTTCCAGTGTCTTTGTCTGTGCAGGCTGTCAGAACAACTAGCCATAGACTAGGGGCTGAGCCCAAGGACTGAAGTCTGGGATCCAGTGTGGGTGGCTCAGGTGGGGGCTCTCTTGACTTTTAGATGCCCTCTCCTGTCTATGTCCTCACATGGTGGGGAGAGAGTGTCAGTTCCAGGCTCTTTTTATAAGGACATCAATCAATTCCATCATGGGGACTTACCCACATGATCTCATTCTAATTACTTCCCAAGCTATCTGCCTATAACGCTCTCACACTGAGGGTTACATTTCAAGTAAATTTTGGTGAGACACAAATACTCAGTCCATACCACCTAGCTATATCTCTAGACTTTGGCTTTCCTACCTGTCAACTAGAGTTAATGATAGTACCTACTTCACAGGGTTGATGGGCCATTTAGTTAGGTTAATATGTGTGGGACACTTTGTCTGGCTAAAGCCTAGGACTCTCTTGATGAAAGTTTCATTCATAGCCATGCTAGTGTATTTATGTGCATTTTATGAATGTATCTCTTTCCCACCTAATTCTAGGGACTTACCAGAAGAACATTTCTTACATTTTACAATGATTGCTGAATTCCTTTTTGCCATGTCAAAGTCTCTCCTGTATTCATGTTAGGATTTTCCTTCCCACGATAAGCGAGTGTCCTGAGTCCTATTCCTCCCAGCCCTGTCTCTCCAGGACAGCCTTCATTGAGGCTATATAATTATTTGGGCTTGTCTTGTGCTACTGACCAGACTTTGTATGTAGTTGTTTATGTTTTGTGGTCTCATGGCTCCCTTATCTTTGCTTCACATCCTTCAGACTATTTCCTCCTTTTATCTTGGCCACTCCATCTCGTCTCACTCATTCACTTCAAGATCATGTGTATTAAAAAAGTGAGAGTTCCCCCTCAGTCTTTTTTTTTTTTTTTTTTTTTTTTTTTTTTGAGGTAGGTTCTCACTCTGGCCCAGGCTGACCTGGAATTCACTCAGTCATCTCAGGGTGGCCTTGAACTCACGGCGATCCTCCTACCTCTGCCTCCCAAGTGCTGGGATTAAAGGCATGCGCCACCACACCCGGCTCCCCCTCAGTCTTCTGAATGAGGGCAGACAGGTTTCTAAAACAAATGTTAGTCACTTTATTCAGCTCACTCTGATTATTTTCTTCAATGTCTTCTCCATAAAGCCTTTCATAATGGTCCAGGAAAGTACCCTGCCTCTTCTGTGAATCCTTGGAATGAATTTATATTCTACCAGAAAAACCTGGATTCCCCAACCATGAGTTAGGAAAGAAGAGAGTTTTGGTGGGGGAGAGGAGTTAGTGCAATTAGAGGAGTTGTCAAATGAAACACATATATTTAAACTATATTACACTTGGTTTTAAATACTGTTTGGTAATGGCTTTCACTTAGACCATCAAAAAGTTTCATGAAGAAATTAAGATTTGAAAAAGACTGAGAGAAGAATGAAAGGGTACAAGCAGAGAAGTGGTTAAGAAGTCATTCTCAATAGAAAAGTCATGAGTAGAGAACTTTTTAAAGTATAGGACCTTTTAACAACATCATGCACAATTCTCCGTGACCAAAATAAGGTGGAATGTAAGAGTATGTGGGGAGGGGAAGGCAAGAGGAGAATTCATTCTAATAGTTCTCATTTACAACATGCCTACTAACTTTTAAACATTTTGCTTATATTGTCTGATTCAATCCTGATGAAGCTCATTCTAGAAACATGGAATAGAATGAGGTCACAGCAGAGACTTTGAATGTTGGGACAGTTTGTATTTGAATGCTCAACAAGGTGTCTGAACTGCAGCAAGTATAACTGGAGCTTGTGGAAGCTGAGGACTGTAGGATAAACTTTGTGTGTCCACACATACATGCATGTGCTGTGGCTTATGTGTGAAGGTCAGAGAACTACCTCAAGCATTGGTCTTCAGATGTTAATAGGCTTCTGGGAAATTCTCCTATCCCAGCCTCCCATCTTGCCCCTAAACACTGGAATTAAGATATCCCTCCTTTTAATGTGGATTCTGGGGATCCAAACTCAGGTACTAAAACTTGCACAGCAAGCTTTTTATCCACTAAGCTGTCTCCCCAGCCCAAAGATGAACTTTAATTTGAGGATTTCAGTGTTGGACTCTCCTGGAACAGTAATACTAGTATTTACCTATTTGCAAATTTCTACATCTTTAAGAAAGAAAATTTTTAAGTGTTCTGATTTTATTTTTATTAAGTTCTATATTAACAACCTCTATACATATACACAATATACTATGCTCTTAATCCCCTCCCACAACTCTCCTTTGTTCCCCTTCCCTTTCCAACTAGACCCTTGTCTATTTTGATGTCATTTTCCCCCTCTGATTATGCAAGTCTTGTGTAGGTAGCATCAGCCACTGTGAGGTTATGAAGATAGTGTTGCAAAACACTCCTCCTCTTCCTGTGGCTCTTACATTCTTTCTGACATCTCTTCTGCAATGGTTCCTGGGCCTTCCGAGATGTCATAGAGATGTCTCACTTAGTGCTAAATACTCTACTATCTCTTCTCAGCACTTTAATGAACTTTCAGTCTCTCTAGGGGTCACCACCATCTGAAAAGAGAAACTTCTCTATCCAAAGTGAGAGTAACATTAATGTATGTGTATAAACTAAAGTATATAGTGGGGCGTTTGGTGAGTATAATATATCCATTTAGCCATCAACAGTGGTAGTATCACCCCTGAGGCTTATGATCTCCCCAGCCAGAGGCTTTTGATTAGGTTTTCCATACCAGGCGTGAATTCCCTCCCATGGCCTCAAATCCAATTAGAAAGCAGTTGGTTTCCCTCATAACAGACATGCCACCAAAGTACCAGTTGGCACATTTTACCTGGCTGGCCAGGCATGAACCTTACAGGGTTTACTACTGGTTAACCTGTTGATGACTTTTCTCCCATGGCCTGCATAGCTCAAGAAAAAATATATTTTGAAGTTTATTATTCCATTATTATCTGTGACCACAAAACTCCTATATAAAAATTGTGAAGCATCTTAAAAGTAACTCTGTTCTATTATCTTTTTGAAGGCATTTGACCTTTTAATCTAGAGCTGAAATATACATATCTGAAATGAACTTTTGTCAACCTATGTTGGGCTTAGAATTGTTTAGATGTGATGTAATTTAGAAAGGAAACACATAGTACCATAACGATGGTCACCCACTGGTGGATTGATCGTATTGATTAGGCTGACACGTGCAAGGGAACTGGTAACTACATTCCTACTCTGTCTTTTTTCTTTTTTCTTTCTTTTCTTTTTTGTCCTAGAAACTTTTTAGGATTCTTGCCTCGAAAAAAAATATTTAAAAGGTGAAACTATATATTTTAATAAAAGGAGAGGCAAATATATTTATGTTTATGAAAAATGAAGGGAAATGCTTATATTGCTTAGGCAATGTTTAGTGTACTTTGTGTTTTTCCCCATAGAAAAGAGCTTGTAAATGGCCCGTGTTTGCTCTTTGTGATTGATGGCAAGGGAACAGAGTGTGGAGCTGCAAGAATTTGCATCAGATTAATTTGGCAGGATTCTGGTTTCTTTCCTGTTAGTTTGGTTGGACCTCTTGGGTAAGGACTCCACTGATGGAGTCTACTGTCTCACCAACATTGATCCCTGCCTGACAGCATCTGGTGTCTTTGGATCTCCATTCCTGAGTGGGATCACACAGTGAAGACAGCCATGGCAGGACTTGGCTCTGGGAAACTCCAGAGAGGTTCTTCACAGGAAGGAGACGTGGCACTGGGCTCTGGCCCCTTTTCAGCTTTTTGGCAGCAAGTCTCTCATTAGCATGAGGTGCTGGGATACACTTGGCTCAAGGGGAAAACCTAAGAGGCGAAACCTTGAAGAAAGCTCTGCTCTTGTGTCCCTGCCCGGAATGATGCATCACTAGCACACAGCAAGTCATAAAAGGGAGAAATCAAATCCAAATGTAGAGGCAACTTGCTTCATGCCCTCATTTTTCTATTTAAAGTGTTCTGCCCAGCACCTCTTACAGACCAGTGCTACCCTGTGACCATACCTAAGGAGATTGTATTTGAAAAGTTTTAAATCTGAGGCCGCAGAGCATCCATGACACTGTGCCCTTAAGGACTCACCCTCCCAGGCAGGAGCAGGAAATTAACCAGGCTGACCCAGCGGTCTTAGAGACAGACCAAGTGTGTGTTTTGGAACTTGAGTATATCATGAATTTGACATGCTACCCTGGGAAGTAGACAAGATTCTTACTATATCTTATCACATTTTCTTGAATGATATAGGAGAGGGTGCCGCTTATCCTTAATATTGGCTTCTCAGTCTTTACCTAGATATAAACATCCACACCTGAAATAAAAACTAGGTTCTCAGTGTTCCTTGAAGTATACTGAGGCTAGCAGACTAATTTTTACTAAGATCAAGTGACTTCTAGGAAGTAATCTTTGGAAAGGAAGGTCTTCCTTTCACCTCTTCCTACTTCATGCTAATGGGAATGCAGATGCTAGGGCTGGAGCATGCAGGCCTTGAGGTGCGTGCTGTGCAGTGAGTTGACAAGAGATAAGCTGGAAGGTGATCATTCACTGGTCTATAGTTTCAGGCACAGGCCAGGAGACATGCCCAGCATGACCATGAAGTAACCTCTGGGTCAAACTGGTGTTATCTGGAATTTTCTGTCACTGACATCGGAACCTAACCCTAATGACTTTGTTAGAAATGCAGACAGAAGAGGTTTAAGTTTTCAGTATAGGAGAATTTTTAGTGAACAATGTTAAACACTGGATTGGATCTGCAAGATCTGGGGTGAAGGTATTAAAATATGCAGGACAGTTTTTCCAGAGAAGCTTATATGCAGTTCATTTTGCATAAAAGTGGGATATTTGAAATTTTGGAATGCTGTTTTTATAAACCAGAAGTTCTGTAAATGCTGTAAACTTTATTCTGAGTTTCTAAAGTGTTCCGTAAGCTTCCAGATGTTTGAGTTTTCAAGTGAATTTGTAATTGATCTAACTGTCCAATCGTCATTGTCAAATTTGTATAATAAACTTTCCTTTGAAATTACTTTCATGCCTTATAATTCTATCAAGTTCCATATGCTTGTCCTGGCTTGAGAAGTGGATGGGTTCTCTAATTTCTCGAGGCAAAGTTCTATGTCATTAGTGCAACAAACACTTTTTTGTGTATTTGTTGTTTCCACATTTGGTAATGCAGGTAAAGACTTAGTTGGGTCCCCTGCTATGTGCCCAGTATCTAGTTCCTAAGTGAATTTAATCAAGGTAGCCGTTCATGTCATATGCAGCACTGATTTTTGCTTGTTGTATATTTAACATCAATAACTGAGAGAGATAAATTGAAGTCTCTTATTGTAGAAGTGCATTTGCCAGCTTGTCTCTATACTTCTCTGGTTTTCCTTCTTGTGTTTTGAAGTTATTTTTATTAGTACCTCTTCGTTTTGTTTTGTTTTGGATTTTTGAGGTAGGGTTTCACTCTAGCCCAGGTTGACCTGGAATTCACTGTGTATTTTCAGGGTGGCCTTGAACTCACAGCAATCCTCCTACCTCTGCCTCTAGAGTGCTAGGATTAAAGGCATGTGCCACCACACCTGGCTAGTATCTCTTATTAGATGTGGCCTGCCCCCCAAGGAGTCATGTTTGGAAGCTGGCTTTTCAATATGGCAAAGTTGAGAGTTGCTGGGACTATCTTAAGAGGAGAGACCTGGTTAGATGGTTAGGTGACTGGGATCACTGTCCTTTAAGGGGATTAATGTAGTTCTTGTCCAGGTCAGAGTTAGTTCTTATAAGAGCAAAGTGGCTTCTCCCTTCGCACTGGCCTGTCTGGCTATGTGATCTCTCCCTTTGCTTATACTCCCACCATGATGCCATCCAACATGAAGCCTTTACCAGAACTCAGCTGATGTCAGTGCCAGGCCCTGGACCTCCTAAACTGTGAGTTAAATAAATCCCTTCTCTTTATAAAGTATCTAGCTTCAAAAACTTTATTATAATAACAAAATGGGCTAATATATGTATGTACAAATATAATTAGTTTATCTCTTACAAATTGAATATATTTTTATTCCATAATGTAAATCTAATTGTTAGTGTTTTTGCTTTAAATTCTATTATGTCTTAATAAGCTACCTCTGCTTTGTTTTCTATTACAGTTTTTCTTTCTCTGTGTTTTGTTAACAAAACACATGTCCTTTTATTTGTTAGAATCATTGGCTTGACTGTTCATTCTCCATCTACTACCAGCTGGAATTTGTTTTTAAAATTCCTAATAGATACTCTCTGATTTTGATAGGAATTTTTTAAAAATCATATTTAGTATGGTTTTTCTTCTTCAGACATTGCTCATGTGATTTTTTATGGAACCTATTTCTTACTTTCTTATTTGTCCTTGTGTTGAATTCTATTTGTTATTCCATTTATTTCTTTTCTTTTGTGCATAGAGCTGAGATTCACCAAGCCTAATTAAAACTTCTGACTTTCTTTCCTGGCTATAATGAACATAGGACACATGAACTCTAGTTGTCCTCTCAGCTTACTGAATTCCATTTTGGTTCAGGAACTCTCTTTAGCTCATCTAATATGCTCCTTGACACACTTGCCGACTTTTTCATTTTTAAGATTTTTTTTTTTCCAGAAAGAAGTCTAGCTTCTCTTTTAATGATCCACCTGGTTATTTTGCTGGTTTTCTGCTCTGATTCATTTATACTAAAATTTTATCTTTTTTAAAGCCTTCTCTACAATTATCCCATATCTTATTTGAGATTTCTCTCATCTGAAGTTTTAAAGTGTTTACATATGTTGCTTCTATTTACTTTTATGTGCAGTGATTTATTGTATTTTGGGGTGATTTATTTTTTGTTTTGTTTGTGTTTGGGAGATTTTGATTGTGAGCCCATAATTTGCTTGACTTCATCTGTGGGAATCTTGATGTCTTAAACTGGGTGGGCTTTCCTCCAGAGAAGACTTGCATTTGTGCATAATGTACATGCTAGGAGTCTGTTTTATTGGATGTACTAAAGTGCTACTGGCCTTGGCCACTTGAGTCCTGTCTGGTTTTAGTCTCTCACCTTGGGGAGAGTCAGGGGCTTTACACTTACAGTGGTATCTGTATCATTAACTTTCCATCCATTCTTCCTCTCCAGTCTTGTTCATATTCATTTCCTGTCTTCTCTGTCCCTCCCTCCCTTCCTCCTTCCTTGTAGAACTCCTATTACTTTCTGCAGAATGGAGCTAAATTGTGCTTTCATTCAGAATTCAGTTCTTTTTGTAGGAAACATCAGAGTATCCAGCTCACTATTCTTGCAGAAAAAGGAATCCCCATGTAGTTTCCAAGAATTAAAAGTATAAGTATGGTTCATAGTTTTTATTTTTTTATATTTTATTTATTTATTTATTTATTTATTTATTTATTTATTTATTTATTTATTTAAGAGAGAGAGATACAGAAATAGGCAGGTAGAGAGAGAGAATTGGTGTGCCAGGGCCTCCAGCCACTGCAAATGAACTCCAGATGCATGCACCCCCTTGTGCATCTGGCTTACATGGGTCCTGGAGAATCGAGCCTCGAACCAGGGTCCTTAGGCTTCATAGGCAAGCGCTTAACCGCTAAGCCATCTCTCCAGCCCATGGTTCATAGTTTTTAAAATGCACTTATGACTTGGGAAAGTTATCTGTATACCTATTAGATTTAATAGCCTATGATTTCTCAAGTTTAGCCTATCATTTATCAAGTCTCCTAATATTATATTAAATGTCATTAACATCTCCAATCCAAGACTCCAAAATCCCAAATCCTCCAAGTCCAAAACTTTTGAGTGCCACATGACTTTTTTTTTAAAAAAAATTGAATTTCAGATTTTCAAACTAAGAGATGTTCAACCAATAAAAGTCTGCAAATATTCCCAAATCCCCAATGTCTCTCTAATCTGAAATTTTGCTGCTCCCCAGCATGTCAGCTAAGAGATGCTATGTCAAATCTACCTTCAAGGACTAATTATGCTGCTGTTTGAGCACAAGGGAATTTTAGGGATAAGGGAACAGTGAGACAAGAGCTAGGAGGGAAGAGCAGTTTGTGCCCCTGTTCCCACTCTGCTTTCCCTTAAATATCTTTGGGAGTGAGCCTAGGAACCACCAGCGAGAGCACCAGGTAGAATGGGGAGGCTGGCTTCTCACCACTTTAGCACAAAGGAACAGTCCTTAAGCCCAATATCTGCACTTTTTCTAAATAGAGTAACTGGTTTATTTAAATGGAGTATGATTGGTGTTCCAAGACAGGATTTCAAATACCTTCCTTTGGTGTATATTATAAGAATAAATCAATATGGGCCACTGCCATTCATGGCATGTCTGGTCTATAGCAGGCGCTTCATGTGTATATCTCATTTGACCTTCACAGCAACCTGGTAAGAATGGCACCCCTCACTTCATTTGGTCAGTGAGAAGATGGGGGTCTGAAAGGCAAGACATGTGTCTGCATCTGAAATCCCAAATTGCTCCCATACACACTTGCTTTTATAAGACTCATTTTCCTAATTATTAATAAGACCAAATGAGTAGGGTAAATGGTAATGAAATTATACCTTATTCTCATTAAAATTTTAAAAAATGTTTAATCTTCATGAGTGACATTTTATGGTAGTGTTTGATTGATAGAAGTATGAGAATAAGTGTTGTGTTATTGTTGTCTCTCTAAGAGGTGGGAAAGCAGTTTGCCTTCCTCCCTCTCCATTACCATAAAAGTCAGTAAAATCATTGACTAAAATGTTTGTTCATTGTGTTTGATGTTGCAACTGTCACACCCAACCCTGATTTTTTTTTTCTTGATTGTTTGTAGCAAGACTAAATACACAGAACAGTGGTCAGTAATCAGGAGTCAGTTCTTTGCATCCATGGTTAAATTCCCTGTGCTTATTCATTGCTTATAGTGATAGCACTCTACTTTTTTAAGTGGGGAAATTACTAAAAATTATTGATTGGGGCAAGAGTCAAGGATGACTCAGATCACAGCTCTTATCCCTGCTTGCACGTACAGTGTAATGTAGCATAGAACCATTTCCCTTGTATTTTCTTTACATTTGTGTGATTAAAGCCATCCATTAGACATCTAGAGAAGTTTGCCTTGATATTTTAAGGTGACAATTGTTCTCCTCTGTCCATCTTAGATGTAGTCTGTCCACCTGCCTCATTACAAACATATTTTTCACTGTGAATGTTTGTCTATTTGAAGAAAAACAAAATATTAAGGAGTCTTTTAAAAAAAAAGACTGTGATTAGGTAGATATATTAATGTGATTCACCATAGTAATCAATTCACTGTAAGTATATTAAGATGTCTTTTTTTTTTTTTTTTTTTTTTTTTTTTTTAGAGAGAGAGAGAGGGAGAGGAAGACAGAGATGGGCACGACAGCATTGTCTCAGCTGCTGCGAACAAAATCCAGATGTGTGTGCCCCCTTGTGGTCAAGTGCGGTATTGCACCCTTGCATCACTTTGCATCTGGCTAAACGTGGGACCTGGAGATTGGAACCGCTGGAGATTGGAACCAGCGTTCTTAGACTTAGGAGTCAGGCGCCTTAACCACTAAACCATCTCTCTAGCCCAATACGTCATTTTTTATTGTACCTGAAATATGTACAATGAAAATATGCAAAATAGTAAACCTTTGGAATTATAAAACAAGAAAGTATACAGAAATCTTGGTTGTAATTATTAGGGTTTGTTGTATTTGCTTCTTGTTATTCAACAAACTGTCCTAGCAATGGGAAACCATGCAGATCGTATTTGGGGCATGAGAACTGAAGGAGGGGCAAGTCCTGAGGGAGGCATAGTTGATAATCCAAAAAGATTTGTTTGGCCAGGTTTTAATCTGACAATGAGCTGTTTGCTTTTAAATGATAAGAGGTGAATTGTCTGTAGGCTGTGGATGAGTTCCTACTCAGGCACATTAAGCAACTACACAGTATTAGAGATACATATAATGAAACATCATTTTGCTGCTTGTGAACAAGAACGTTCCAGTGAGCACAATTTGGTGAGACCCTCCTTTGAAAGAGTCTTAGACAAACCTCGTCTTTGCTGACATAAGGTAAATGAAATTGGGGAGTTAACTAATGAGAGTTCTGGAGCTTCAAGTCATGTGAAGAAAATACACTTTTTGGTAATGTTCATAGTCTGTTAGTAATAGGAAAGTATTTCCATGAGAGCATTTCCTCATGACTAGCTAGTTTGCCCAATCTATAGACCCAACATCTTTTAAAATCAGATTTCTAAATACTTAGAACAAGTGTGAACTCCATGACTGTAGCCCTGAAGGGCTTAATGTTTGAAATGAAGAAAACCAATGTAGAAGAAGTCCTGTCAGATAGTGGGCATTCAGCATGAGGAGGACCGGGAAAGGCAGATGCCAGAAGGAATCACAGTGGCTGCCAAAAGTCACTGATGGTCTAGCTTTAAAGATGGAAGAATAAAGTTAATACTGTAGTAAGACTCATCCTGAAGACTTTAATTTGATTGACACCTACAAAGGTACATGGGTTTCACAACTTTTTGAGGGACACAGTTCAGGCCCTAGTAAGAAGTAAAATATGTTCATCCAAATAGTTGCCTGTAATTATGGTAATAAGAAAATGACATAGAAGAGGCCAAAGGTTTTGCTTGGTAGAATGTGTGTTTTAGTATGTATGAGATCCAGGGTTGTCTCCCCCAAAGAAAAAGCCAGTGCTGTGAGAGCAAGCAAAAGACTAACCCAGTTTAGTATGAGCAATTGGGAACAATCCAGGTAAAAGGATAAAGTAAAATTCCAAGAAAAAGAAACAACTGCAGAAAGCCTAAGGTTTAGAGTCTGAGGAAATGAAAAGTAAACCCATTGTTACTTAACAGGGAAGGGAGGATGTAGAAAATGGGCTAAGGAGATAGGGAAGAGCAGATCCAAGCCATGTTGAGGCAGGTTAGGGCAGTTATTAATAACAAAGAAAAAAGAATATAGAATGGGGCTGGAGAGAGCTCAGTTATATGTGCCTGCCTCTCAAGGAAGAGGACCTGTGTTCAGTCTCCAGCACCCATGTAAAAGCTGGGCATGGTGGTGGTGCTTGCTGTAACCCCAGTACAGGTAAGTGGATGATGGGTGCATTTCTGGAGCTCAGTGGTCAGCCAGTCTAACTTAATTGGTGAGCCCCAGGCTAGTGAGACACCTGGTGTCAAAAACAGGTGGATCGCATATCTGAGGAACTGGCCCGACACAAGGGCACACATACATGTACAAACACACACATAACACATATATGAAAAAAAATTTTTTTAAGAACAAGGCAAAAAGGTCATGGGCAAACCAGGCTCTCTGTTATGCTTGGCCACACCCAGAACTCTGTCTTACATGAAGCATCCATGTGGTTTCAAAAGTATTGCTAAGATTTCTAAAATACACTAAACCTACTTTATAATTAAAATTAAGAAAATTAAAAGGTTTTAAGTATTACTGAGGGGCTGGGAGGATGGCTTAGCAGTTAAGGTGTTTGCCTGCAAAGCCAAAGGACCCAGGTTCAATTCCCCAGGACTTTATGTAAGCCAGATGCACAAGGGGTGCATGTGTCTGGAGTTCATTTGCAGTGGCTGGAGGCCCTGGTGCACCCGTTCTCTCAGTCTCTCTCTCTATCGTTGACTCTCAAATAAATAAAACTTTAAAAAATTAAATAAATAAATAAAAATTAAATGTTGCTGAGGATGATTAAGTGATTGATTGCATTAAAAATCTTGGCAGAATTATGTAGACAAATCTACAGCATTCTCTTCAGTAGCATTTGTGTTTCCTGACACACTGCTGTCGTTACAATGGTTGGCCTTAATTTTGTTGCCTCATTCCATCAAAGTTGAGTCTAAGAATTAGATGCCAGAAATGTATGTGAGGCCAAATAGATCTTATTTAGAAGTGATGACATGTAAATGTGCTCATTCTATTTCACACCAAACAAGCAGTGTTTGCTGATTTAGAGTGTAGAGAACAAGAGGGCACAGAGTATAGACAGCAGTGTCAGTCCTGCCCCAAGCGTCCTCCAGGGAGTATTCACCAGCTTCCAAAAATGCATGTCAAGTGAATTTCAGCCTTCACTCATATCTCTTGGAGGAGATCTAAATCAGATTTCACTTCTCAAAATCTTTCCTCTCCATTTCTCTCTTATCAGGTGAATAATCTGTCATTCTTTAGCCTGTAAGCTTTTCCTTTTGAGTCAAAAAGAATGGTCATGAGCTGGTAGAGAAGGCAAAGACACTTCTTGCTTATCTCTGTATTAGTTCAGAAGACTGGGTAGCAAGGGCAGCAGTAGAGGAGCAAGGGGCCAAGCCAGGGGCAGCAGGGAACACACAGGTCAACACACCATTTCATCTGTGTGGGTGAGAAAACAAATGTCCTAAGGATAGTAGGTGTACAGGGGGAACTACAGTGTTCTCACAGAAAACAGCAGAATCCAAGGCTCGAAAGGTAGGCTGGCGCCAGATCACAGGGGTGGTTTTGAAACTCAGGCTGTAATGTTGGAGTTGGCAGGAAGCAGATGAAATTTAAATGTGACTAAATAAATTCAAAGCATTAAAATCTCATTCTTCATATTTTATGATATTTTATATATCTATATATCTATAATATGTCCAAGCACACAGAATTATGGAAACTAAATTCCATTTGAACAAAATTAAGTCTCTGTACAACATGGTTTCAAATATTCACTTCTTCCAGGTGTCATTTAACATTGAAGCCAGGAAATAACACTGTAGGTTTCCTGGACATAGCCAGAATTCAGAACCTAAAACAGTGATCTTTGTCTTGACAGCTTAGTGCTGAAGACCCTGGAGGTCAGATCAAGGTCTCATAGTAAAGAAGTAGCAGAAATTAGAGTTTTTATCTTTTTTCTTGAATTCTTTTTTTTTTTTTTTCTTTCTTTTTTTTTTCTTTTGTTTTTTCAAGATAGGGTCTCACTCCAGCCCAGGCTGACCTGGAATTAACTATGTAGTCTCAGGGTGACCTTGAACTCATGGTGATCCTCCTACCTCTGCCTCCTGAGTGCTGGGATTAAAGGTGTGTGCCACCACGCCCAACTTGAATTCTTATTTGAATACTGCGTGTGTGTGTGTGTGTGTATAATTTCTGTTCAGTTGTTGAGTTTAAAATGTGTTATGCATTTTGTTTTTGTAAAACCTACTCTTCATACATCATTTAAATATCTTAAATATTTATTGATCAATGATTATCAGATAGTTTTTAGATTATGAGATAATTTGAATTTTAATCACATAGTCATATAATTTATTATTTAAGAAATAAAATCAATATAGATGTTTTGAATAACTTCTTTTTTTTTTCCAAGTTAGGGTCTAACTCTCCCAGGTTAACCTAGAATTCAATATGTAGTCTCAGGGTGGCCTCAAATTTACAGTGATCCTCTTGCCTCAGCCTCCCAAGTGCTGGGATTAAAGAGATGTGCCACCATGCCCGGCTGTTATTTTTTGGATTTTGAGGTACTATGGATTGAACTCTAGGCCTTTTACATGCTAGGCAAGTGTTCTGTAGTTCTGCCATGCCCCAGCCCCTCACTAGTAGATTCTAGACAAGCACTCTACCACTGAGCAACATTTTCAGCCAATGTTTTGTTTTGTTATATATACATTTTATTTTTTAAATTTTTAAAAAAATTATTTAGTTACTTATTAGAGACAGAGGGAGGGAAGGAGGGAGGGATGGGGAAAGGAGAGAGGTAGGGAAGGAGTGACGAACTCCAGATGCATGCACCAGCATGTGCATCTGGCTTATGTGGGACCTGAAGAATCAAACCTGGGTCCTTAGGCTTCGTAGGCAAATGCCTTAACTGATAATCCATCTCTGTAGCCCTGGAAGAAATTCTGATTAAGATATTATACTATACTACTAGCTTGCCAGACAAGATGTGCCCAGTGGTACAATAGTGGCATTACTGTTATGGGAGTAAACATCTGCTTTCCAATTAGATTTCAGGCCCACTCTACAGGAAGAAATTCATTCCTTGTACTGTAAACCTAGTCAAAAGCCCATGGCTGGAGAGGTTATAGGCCCTAATGTGGAAACTGCTACTGTTGTTTTGCTAAATGGACGTGCTCTGACAATCAAACTGTCTCCTACATATTTATGTTCATTGATTGGTGCAGTTCTCAGTTTTGGCCAGAGAAATTTCTTGTTGCATTGCAGAAACTCATAACTGGTCAAAGTGCCAAGGATAAGTGACTCTTTGGTGCTCAGCTCTAAATGGGACATCTACCACCCTCTCTTCAAAGAATAGCTTGGAGGAGGGGGTGAAAATAATGTAAGAGCCAACAGAAGGGAAGCTGTGGTATGGAACACTGTCTCTAGACATTGCATGGCCATTGCGCTCATGGACTCATGGCAGCTGTGATTACTTGCACATGCTGTGCACAATACGAGATCAGGTCCATCACACTCCATAATGAATAAGAGTGGGCTCATGAGGCCCCACTCCTCTCTGAGGATTTATAGGCAGTTAATGTTTTCTGGAGGAAGGGAAGACATTTTCTTCAGTGGTATAGCTCCAGGCAAGTTCTTCATGATCTGGTAAATAACCCTCACTCATGCTCATGTAAACAACTCGAAGTAAACTCATTGAGTTACAAAGAAGAAGAAAGTTGAAAGAGGTCTAGTTGGGAAGAGCAAGGGGCTCAGCACTCTTGGGAGGGTGCGAGAGGAGGTGAATATGATTGAAATACATTATGTGCATTATGCAGTTGTCAAAATTTTAATAGGATGTCTGCAAAAAAAAGTGATCTATGTAGCACCATGAAAAAAGGTGGAAAGCTCTTGGGAGAAAGTGCTGATCTGGCAGGTTTATGAAGGTAGAGGAGGACGCAGGAACACTAAGTAAGGGACAGCCAGTGTGATCAGAACTTAGAGAGCAAAAGAACATATGAGATGAGGCTAAAAGAGTATGTGGAAACTAGAACACACCAGAGTCGATGCCAAGACATTTGATCTTTATCCTAAAACCAGTAGGAAGCCAAAGCGATGGCAAGAGGCACTGTGATGGCAGATTTGAAGTATTTGAAAGGATCATTCTGGTTATAGAGAGAGCTTGCTGGAGAGCCCATTATTACTGTCTTAAAAGTCCACATGGCCAGAATGGTGATTGCCTAGATATTATTTAGAAAATGTCTGTCCATACTGCCAAAGGAGGAGCTGCTTCCACTGTTCTGCCATTTAGAATACACACACCTCAATGCACGTGGCCAGCCTCAGGAAACAGCAAAACAAAGCACTGCTGTGTATGAGGAATTGTGTTTGTCAGGGCAGTGCTGTGTTTTAAATTATTGCTTGTGAAAAATAAAATAACATGAAAAAGGACTTTGTATATTAATGGTTATTTTAAGAATTTTCTCTAATTATTATGTAAATAACTACTTATTAATATTTTACAAAATGCATGTGTTTTTTCCCAAGAAAGGAATTGTTTTAAATAAAGTAAGGAAGGAATATTTGAACTTTGAATTGCTTTTTTTTTTTCCCCCCAGTTTTTCAGGGGGTAGGGTCTCACTTTAGTCCAGGCTGACCTGGAATTCACTCTGTCGTCTCAGGGTGGCCTCAAAGTCACAGTGATCCTCCTAACTCGGCCTCAGATGAATTGATTTTTAAGAAGTAGCAGATTATATGAATTGTTAAAATGAGCTTTGAGATTATAGGTATTACTTAGTTGTTAGAAAAAGGCTAAGAGGGTTTTCTTAATTATATTCTTTGCTCTACGGTCTATCCAAGCAGTATGCATTCCTATATTTAGTTAGTTAGCTATTTAGTTGGTTAGTTGATAGTTAAGTTATGCTTTTGACATAGCAGCTCCCTGCCCATGGTTCAGGCTGGCCTTGAACCTTTGATCAGCCTTCTGAGTACTGGGATTACAGGAATGCATTACTACACCTTACTTTTGTTCTCATGAAAATTTCCCCGTTTTCTCCAACTCCAGCCTGTCTGCTGTGTGCCTGAATAGTGCCAGACTTCCTTTAATAGAGACTTCTAACATGTTCCATGGTAATGACCAGTTTGCTTATCTGTCTCCTTCTGCCCATGTCTCCTTTCTCCCTAGAATTTTTTTTTTAATTCCAGTTTGATTTGTTTTTTTGGGTTGTTGCTTTCTTTTTTTAATTTTAAGGCTTGATTTTTTTTTTTTTAGAGAAATTGAGTTTTTTGAATAGTTGGTAAATTGAGTTCCAATCTATGCAATTATACAAAAATTAAGATATCATAGTAAACACTTATGGAAGACATTATTTACAATTGTGGAATATTAATAAGTAGAATAGAATTGTAACAAGTATGTTGGACTTCCCTTTTTAAGGAATTCATTATTCAAGTAGTGCTAATTTTTAAAATTGCTCCTGGTTTGCACATTCTAAATATAAAAGTCAGTGGCCGTGATCCAGTGGATGAACTGACTCTCCCTTCCCATGGTTTTCCAGCTCACAATAGGAGAGCTTTATTCAGAGCTAGCTGAAGGCAGTGCAAGCTTGCAAACTTCTCTCAGTCTCTCAGTCAGTAACAGTAATCTGCCAGGACACTAGCAATAAAAATCTCAAGTCATACATTTTTCCTGTAATTTTAGAAGTACCAAGTCAGAGCATTTTCAAAATCGAAATGTAGTTTCAGAAGTGACCACTTTTCAAGAACCAGCCAAACCATAAAACTCAGTATCCATCTGCATTTCTGGAGCTAAAAATGAGTGTGAATTCTTTTTAAATTCCTTTCCCACCACAGTTTCGTGGAAAGAATTTTGCCTAGCATTTGAACCAAAAGTTGTTGAATTCTAACAATGAGTTAAAAATTGAGTAACTTTTGGGGAGGTGAAAACTTGTGTATTGAAAAGTGTGGTGCTTTTCCTCTGGAAAGAGAATGAATAGAAGAAATCAATGCCCTTATATAATATTTTCAGTTCCATCCATTTTTCTGAAAATTTCATTTCATTTTTCTTCACATCTGCATAAATTACATTGTATATATGTGTATGATTAGATATATGTATGTATCACATTTTTATTATCCATTCTTCAGATGATGGACTTCTAGATTCCATTTCCTATTTATTGTAAGTAGAGCAACAATGAACCTGGATGTGCAAAATATTTCTGTGTTAGGATATAGAGTCCTTTGAATAGTATAGCTGGGATATATGTTAGTTCTATTTTTAAATTTTTGAGAAACTTCCACACTAATTTCTGTAATGGCTGTACTATTTTATACTCCCACCAGCAGTGGATAAGGATTCCTCTTTATCCATGTCCTCGCCAGCATTTGTTGTCATTTGTTTTCTTTGATGATAGCCATTCTGACTGGGGTACTCTTGATTTGCTTTTCCCTTACGGCTAAGGATGTAGAACGGAGCCTTTGGTTATCCATCTCTGGCCCAATACCCTGTGGCTTCAGAGTGGAAAGGCAGTGCTATGGGGAGGGATGAGCTGAAGAACTGTGACAGGGATCTCTAGCAAGGTGGTGGTGCAGTACAGAACTGTGGATAAAGGCTCCAGAGTTTCACATGGTAAGCTTTATCTTGAGTTTTACAACAGGCTGACAATGATGTTAGAGGACTGTTCTATATCCCAGTTTGTTCATCTGCACTATGAGATTAATATTAGGCTTGACCATAGAGGGTGATTGGGAAGAGTCCTGAGAGAATAAGAAAGGTGTCAGGTAGTACTGGGCACATCTGATAAGCATGTAACAGACTTTAGGCAATTTTATTAGTAGTGCTTATAGATTAGTGACAAGAGTAAGATAACTTTAGAAACGGTATCTCCTAATGCTTGCAGTGGCACATATAGGATGATTGGCCCCAGCGGCTTGGGGAGAGTGAACAGGTGGCACCTTCTGGCATTCAAAGAGATTTATTGGCTATCCATTGCTACAGAGCTTATGAGAACAGCATCTGCTTGGTGCCCAAGTGGCCAGGGAGCTCAGGCAGAGTGCTGACTGGGCAGCTGCTCTGGTTACCAAGGCACTAAAGGCTTTGCTTCTTTCATTTCATTTCGTGCTTCTTTCTCTCCTCTCCAACCCTGAAGACAAAGTTCCACACTTCGTGTTTTCTTAATTATTGTTCTCCTTCTCTCTGAGTAAGACCATGAAATATGCCTTATTTCGCTACAGTTTTGAGTTTAGTAAAGTGGATCTCTGTGCTATGAAGTACAAATTATCTTTATGAACTTTCCAGAATTCTGGATCAGTTGTTTATTTGTGAGGTATCATTAGGAAACATACTTGGCTATGAGATATTTTTGAAATAATATATTTTACTCCAGTTTTCTGGCAGTACTAGTTTGTGTAAAAAGGAAGAAAATAGGGCTGGAGAAATGGCTTAGCAATTAAGGCGCTTGCCTGCAAAGCCAAAGGACCCAGGTTTGATTCCTCAGGACCCACGTAAGCCAGATGCACAGGGGAGTGCATGCATCTGGAGTTTGTTTGCAGAGGCTGGAGGCTCTGGCACCCCTCCCTTTTCTCTCTTTCCTTGCCCATTTCTGTATGTCTCTTTCAAATAATAAAAATAAAATTAAAAAGGAGGAAAATATAAATGTCATGACTGCATTCTTCCTCATGTCTACATTGCTGTATACTATATGGAGAATACTTTGGAGGAAGAAGCTGTTAAGAAAATTTGATTTAGAGAAAAGATAATTTTGCATAAACTATTAAGTAAAATGTATATGGACACTTTTGTTTTACAGAAAAATAATGGGTTTTGGTTTTAATGCAAAGATTTGTTTGATTGTTGCTAATCCAGGCTTAAGAGTTATCATTTCTCAGGTTGGAGAGATGGTTTAGTGGTTAAGGCTCAGGCTTGCAAAGCCTAAGGACCCAGGTTGATTCTCCAGGTCCCACATAAGCCAGATGCACATGGTGACACATGTGTCTGGAGTTTGTTTGCAGTGGCTAGAGGCCCTGGCATGCCCATTCTCACTCTCTGTCTATCTCTCTCATTGTCTATCTCTAATAAATAAAGATAAATCTTTTAAAAAAGTTATTTCTGATTGTATTTTATCTTGGATAATACTTATATTTTTTTGAAAATTAATCTCTCAGAGCTAAGTAGAAAAGAATTAGCTTCAATAATTCTATGATACCACATTCATATTTTTCTTCCCCTTTTACTGAGTTATTCAACCTACAATGTAATTTTGAAAATTGTCTAGAAGTTTTGAAAGTGTAGAACATAGCTGATGTTGAGTAAGGAGATTACAAAATCAAAATGTCTAGTTTGGAGGGGGGGAAAGGGATGCAGGGAGGGGAAAGAACCCTGTGCTATATGGTTTAGTTATGTTTTTCTCCATCATTTCAGAAATGGAAAGTGCATATGTCTCACCACAAAGCTGGCATAGAGTGAGTAAGGAAAAGCTGGGTTATAATTGGGACCAGCTAGTTGGCTGAGGTTTCTTGAGATGTACTCCATCACTACTGGTTTGTCACTGCTGGTTCCTTCGTGATATTTATTATGATGGCCTGTTGTCATGATGTAGGGACTAAGTTTGGAGTTTCAGCCTTACATAGGCAGGAGAGAAAGGGTTCATGTCTATGTGATTATCTGCTGCTTCAAACTATGTGAAAATCCAGGATTGACTTTTGACTGTAATTAGCAGATTTGGAAAGAAATCTCCAAGCACTTGAGAGGAAATTTTCTTTTCTTTTCTTTTCTTTTCTTTTCTTTTCTTTTTTTTTTTTTTTTTTTGTTTTTTTTTTTTTTTTTTTGGTTTTTCAAGGTAGGGTTTCACTCTGGCCCAGGCTGGCCTTGAACTCACGGCAATCGTCCTTCCTCTGCCTCCCGAGTGCTGGGATTGAAGATGCACACCACCACGCCCCGCTGAGAGGAAAATTTTCTATGTAGTGTTAAATCATCAGGAGTAAGGATTTATTATACTCAAAATTCTGTGCTATCAAGTTGAGGACTTGGGTGAACCTGGGTGTACTTTTAGAAGGTGTAGCTACACATTGTTAAGAAGGAATTAGCTTTCTTGCAAGAATGAATGAAGTAATCGAAGCATAAGGTGCTTAGAAAATGTCATGACTCAGGCTGGGAGTGGGCTGCAGAAGATCCACATGTGTCATTAGTCCCTTTAGAATCTTTCAGAGACTTCTGCATGTACCATTATTCCCTTGGCTAATTATTCTCAGACCTCAGCTAATACATTTACTTTTTTTTCTCAAATGAGGCTACTGTCTTGACTGTTCATAAAGTAAATATTGTTGAAGGATGTGGATCTGTTTCTAGTGTCAGCAGAATCACTTGTGATCTCACTGGGATGCTCAAGTGTTGATTAGAGCCCATCCAGTCTGAGACCAAGGATGAGGGTATAAGGGGCACCCAAGGGAGAATACAAAATCTGTATTCTCCTTCAGTACATATGTGTATGTAAGTTTCATATTAGATATCACCACAGTCATTGCTAACAAAAGTCATGGCACAGTTCTAAGTTCTACTCCAGAAAGCATCTGCCCTCCAGATCAAGAACATCATTGTCAAAATCCCTGTGGATTGCCTCTGGTTACAAACTTGTTGTAAAAGGATAAGTGTGAGTGGATTATTTTTTAGCAATGAAAATACTTTGCAAAAATGAGAGTTATAGCCATTTCACTTAAGGAGTTTATCTTTTTCAAAAAGTTTAAAGAAGCCAAGCGTGGTGGCGCACACCTTTAATCCCAATGCTCAGGAGGCAGAGGTAGGAGGATTGCCATGAGTTCGAGGCCACCCTGAGACTTCATAGTAAATTCCAGGTCAGTCTGAGCTAGAGCAAAACCCTACTTAGAAAAACCAAAAAAAAGTTTAAAGAAAAACTATAAAACAAAATATATACAAGTATAAAATTACTAACATCAGGCATAAATATAATTTTTCAGACCATTGTCTGTATATATATTGCTCATATATCACTGTTTTCACAAAAATACTTTTTCAAAAACAAAGATTATTCTCTTTATCTGCTAAACACTATTTAAGACACCTGCTAGGAACCAATAAATGTTTAATAATGACTTAAGTTCACCCAGTATGTTTTTGTGTTTCTTTTATTTAACTTTTAAAAAAAATTTGACCTATTTGAGAGAGAAAGAGGTAGATAGAGAAAGAATGGGTGTACCAGGGCCTTTAGCTATTGCAAATGAACTCTGGACTCATGCACCACCTAATCATCCAGCTTCACATGGGTACTGGGGAATCGAACTTTGCTCCTTTGGCTTTGCCAGCAAGCACCTCAACTGCTAAGCCATCTCTTCATCCCTGTTTTTGTGGGGGGTTTTCTCTTATCCATTATATTTATTTTGTCATGACTTTTGTAATCAGTAGTTTACCTGGCTGTGCATAGTTGTGATTGTTTATAAAGAACTTTGAGTTCTGAGAAGTTTCAATATGTTTTTTTCAATTGCCCAAAAGCAAATGATAGCACTTTTGTCTTATTTCACCAGAGCAACATGGCAAAAATATATGCACATAGAATCCATCTTGAATACTAAAGAAGTGGTAGAAATCCACTCATGCCTGGTTAAAGTGATGCATTTATAAAAGCAATTCTTCTACCAAGTAATTTAGAGTGAATTTAATTACATTTTATTCTATTTTCCTCTATTTTTTTCATTGAGATAGAGGCTCTCTATGTAGACTACCCTTGCCTAGAACTCTTAGTTCTCCTGCCTCAGCCTCCCCAGTGTTGACATTACAACTGTGTGCCACCAGTTCAATTTTATATTGAAGAGAGGTGACAATCTACTCATTTGGGGTAACTTAGTTGATTTATTTATTTCTTTCATTTTATGCTATTTTCTTTTTAGCTATTTCAGAAATGTCATCATGATTATAATACCAGAACAAAAATCTTTTGTTTTGAAAACAAAACTTCAGCCATAATCTATTACCCCATCCCTCCATCTCTTCTTGGTTTTCCTTGTTTCACTCCACATCCCTTTCTATAAGTATTCATAGCTGTAAAACTTGGGGTGGTTTTTGTTTTGTTTTGTTCCAGGCAAGGTTTCACACTAGCCTAGGCTGACCTCCAGAATTCACTCTGTAGCCCCAAGTTGGCCTCAAACTCATGGTGATCCTCCTACCTCAGCTTCCCAGCGCTGGAATTCAGGCACGGGCCACCATGCTCAGCTGAATTTGTGTCTTTTATTTACAACGGTTGAGGTTATCCGAGCACTCACTGCACCATGAATGGTTTATTTAAATGTCAAGTATACTCGTTTGGCTGCCCATTAGTTGTACTCCTAAAGTAGAAATGACGTGTTCCATTTTTCCATGATCTTAAGTCATTAGTAAAATTCTGTGGGTCAATATGGAGCACTTATCAGCTGGCACTGTTCCCGATTCTTGCTCTTTAAACACTGTAATACCCCCTTCTCTTCTTAGTACACTCAGTTGACCTTCTCATTAAACTTCTGCTTTTCACTTCTTGATTCTTTGTGAGCAGAACACCGCCCTGCTTTAAACTTCTCAATATGTTATGTGAGGAATATGTATTTAAGGGTTAGCTAATGGTACACATTGACTCACATTTGATTTTTACCGTAACATTAATAGGTCGCTTTGAAGTTTGAATACAGCATTAACAAAATTGATTTATGTAAAAATGTCAGTAAGCATTTCTGTTGGTAAAATAGAATAAATTGAAGGCTTAAAAGTTTATTTTGCCTCCAAGGAACTTTACACCCATTTTCATTTTTCTTAAGGATCTTTCTATTTCTTGAATAACTGTTTTCAACACTTGCATTTATATTATATATGAATGATGTTTAGTGCTTTGAGTTTTTTTTTAATTCTAATATGTTCACATTTGCTCCATCTTAATTGTTTGAGATGAAAACACAGTGGTTCACACATATTCGGGCAAGCTTTAGAATATATAATGATGTCTCTTTTGCCTGCTTTTAGACCATAGCTAGAGTTTATGTCCTATAAGGCTACAGGCCACGTTTGAGTGATACCATTCTACACATATTCCCAGCACAACCTCTGACATTTAGTAAAGACTGAAAAATCTCAGGTTGGTTAAATGATGAAAGCAAATGAGAATCTAAGAGATATGATAGTTCACTCTTTGTAGTGAGGACTAAATTAGCCATCCAATAAAAATTTATTTTTATCAACATTTACAAAGATTGTAGTAATTGAACAAAAGAACAAATATTTTTTAATCATTTTTGCTTCATCTAAAACCCATTTGTTAGAATCCTTTCTCAAAGGGCATGTGTGAGTGCGCTCCAGGAAATTCTCAGCTTCCTCTTCTTAAATCTTTCTGGTTGCATCCAGCATCACATCTCTGTTGAGTAAAAGCTGGGCAGAGAGCACAGAGAGCTTCATCTTGCGAGGTGCTCAGCGAACCATGCAGGTGCTAGACCAACTATTTACTAACCCTCCTGTCTCTTGCAGGCTGATCTCTTCAGAATGATCCCCTGTGGAGCAGTGCTGACTTTTGCCCGATGTCTCATCCGGAGAAAAATCGTCACTCTGGACAGTCTAGAAGATTCCAAACTATGCCGCTGCTTAACTACCATGGACCTTATTGCCCTGGGGGTTGGAAGCACACTGGGTGCTGGGGTTTACGTACTGGCTGGAGAAGTTGCCAAGGCAGATTCTGGACCCAGCATAGTGGTGTCCTTCCTCATCGCTGCTCTGGCCTCGGTGATGGCAGGCCTCTGCTATGCTGAATTTGGGGCCAGAGTTCCCAAGACTGGGTCTGCGTATCTCTACACTTACGTTACTGTTGGGGAGCTGTGGGCCTTCATCACTGGATGGAATCTCATTCTGTCCTATGTGATAGGTATGTTTCAGAAGTAAATCTAATGTGTATAAGGGTGGAGCTAGCTCTCCTTGTACCGCTCAGCTGCTGGGTCAGCATGAGTGGGTTAATGGATCCCTCTGGGCCTCCAGTTTTTTTTTGTTGTTGTTTGTTTTGTTGTTGTTGTTTGGTTTTTGATTTTTCTAGGTAGGGTCTCACTCTAGCTCAGGCTGACCTGGAATTCACTATGTAGTTTCAAAGTGGCCTCGAACTCTCAGCTATCCTCCTACCTCTGCCTCCCAAGTGCTGGGATTAAAGTCATGCACCATCATGCCTGACTAGGCCTTGTTTTAAAAAAAAAAAAATGTGCGTGTGTGTATGTGTGTACGCGCACATGCATTCACACAGAGGTGGGCCCACTTGCCTCTGCAAACAAATGCCAGACATTTGTGCCACTTTTTTGCATCTGGCTTATGTGGGTGGCTTTGCGAATTAAACCCAGAGCCACAGGCTTTGCAAGAAAGCACCCACTGAGTCATCTTCCAAGCCCCAAGAGCCTCATTTTTGACATTCTAACATGTCTCTTTTTCATTGTGACTTCCATGCCTCATCTCCAAATATGACTTAGTATGTTTGAAGATCCTGGAATTTTTTTTAAATAATTTTTTAAGAGTTCTATATTGCAAATAAAGTTGTCTGATTCCATAGATAAGTCATTAATTATCATTGTAGCTAGACATGGTGGTACATACCTCTGATCCCAGAACTCAGGAGGCCAAGGGAGAATTGTAACTTTGAGGCCTGCCTCTGGACATAACAAAATCTGTGTTTAACGAAAAAAAAACTCTTGTAATTTAATTTTATAATATGATTGGACTGTTCAATCTATGTCAAATAACCCGTGTTTGTTCTAGAATAGATTACCAAATGATGTGATGTTAATTTTCTGCCAGTAACCTTGTATTCTCTGATCTGTTTGGGGAAGGTACCTCCAGTGTTGCAAGAGCTTGGAGTGGCACCTTTGATGAACTTCTTAACAAACAGATTGGCCAGTTTTTTGGGACATACTTCAAAATGAATTATACTGGCCTTGCTGAGTATCCAGACTTTTTTGCTGTGTGCCTTATATTACTTCTGGCAGGTAAGAAAACCAGTGGTATGCTAGTCCCAGGAAATTAGTACTTGGTTATACTGAGTACTCAATTACACTGAAGAAAATGAAGAAACATCTGTACCAAGTAGTCTTATGTAAAGAACATCTCTATTAGAGAACAATGGATGCTCTGAAATCTTCCTTTGTGACCAGATGTCTATACTATATAGAGTAACTCAGAGTTACTCTGTATTGACACATGTTATTAGTGTTGGATAATGGTGGTTTTCATCTCGTGATAGATATGTTTTGCAAATTGGACTCTATGAAAGGATAGAAATAGTGGTTCTGTGTAAAAGGCAACCAGCATGCATTAGGCAATAGGATGAAGTTTTTGAGAACATCAGTTATTATTTTTGTGGGGGGTGGTTCAAGGTAGGAACTCACTCTCACCCAGGCTGAATCAGAATTGACTTTGTACTCTCAGGGCAGCTTCAAGCTTACAGAGATCCTTCTACCTTGGCTTCCCAAGTGCTGGGATTAAAGGCACATGCCACTATGCCTGGCTAATTTTTTTAAAATTTTTATTCATTTTTTTCCATTTTGGGCATTTTTATTCATGTATATAATATATTTTGATCTCATTATCTCAATTTCCATCACTTATTGCCTCCCCTCCCATTAACCCCTTTCTTCTTCCTCATTAATCCCCATCTTACTTTATTTTTTATTTATTTTTTTTTTTTGGAGAGAGACACAGAGAGAGACAGAGAGAGAGAGGGAGAGGAAGACAGATAGAGAATGGGCACCAGCATCCTCTCAGCTGCTGCAAACGAAATTCAGATACCTGCGCCCCCTTGTGGTCAAGTGCGGCATTGTGCCCTTGCATCACTTTGCATCTGGCTAAACGTGGGACCTGGAGGTTGGAACCGGTGTTCTTAGGCTTAGGAGGCAGGCGCCTTAACCGCTAAGCCATATCTCCAGCCCACTTTCATTTTTTTAAATTTTATTTATTTATTTGAGAGAGAGAGAAGAGGGAGGGAGAGAGAGAGAGAGAGAATGGGCATGCCAGGGCTTCCTGCTGTGCAAATGAACTCCATCCAGATGCATGCGCCACCTTGTGCATCTGGCTTGTGTGGGGCCTGGGGAATCGAACCGAGGTCCTTTGGCTTTGCAGGCAAGCACCTTAACTGCTAAGCCATCTCTCCAGCCCCTCATTAAAAAAAAAAATTCATTCATTTAAATTTAGGGTTGTTGGCATGATCATGGATGGAAGGTTGTTTACCTTAAATTGTCAAATTACCATTGGCTTCACCACTGATTAACCTACCTTTAGCTACTCTGGGAGGTGTGGGGTCTTATGAGCCCGTCTCCCACCCATGGTGAAATACTGGCAGACTAGTCTTGTGCAGGAAGCCACAGCTGCATTGGGCATGTAACAGCCATGTGTTGTATCCAGAAGACACTTCTAGCCCTTTTCTCCATCCTTCTGTGCTTACATTCTTTCCACCCCTTCTTCCACAAGGTTCGCTGAGCCTTGGAGGGGATGATTTAGAGAGGACATCAATTCTATAATACAAATTGGAGGCCTGCAACAATAGCAAGGCTTAAACTTTAATAAGTCGATTATGTAAATATACATATAATGACTATATATATATATATATGAAAGAGTATGAAGAAATGTATAATTTCTTGTCATTGTTTCATCCTGTTAGGTACAACTCAGGGTATTTACAAGCATGTTATTTCTGGAGAAAGAATTCTGTTCTTTTGTCATGCCTTCATCTTTAGACATCTGGTCACAAAGGCAGAGTTCAGAACATCCTTTGTTCTCTAATGTAGCCGTTCCATAGAGAAGAACACTTGGTACACAGGCATCTTCATTTTCTTCAGTGTAATACTAGCAGGGTGGCTTAGAATTAGATAGACGCTTCCAGGTTGCCCATCTTCTGCCAGATACTACTTTTGGAATTTAGAAGACGTACTAACCTTTCCCTCAGTTCATCCATGAAATGAGATACCAGTGTCTGCTTTGGACAAATCTCTTGCTTGGTATGAAGTGAGCACACATAACAGCTAATTTTATTGTGTAAGCATAGCTGATCCCTGCTGTCTCCTTTTATTTGTTACTTGTTTGAATATTTCCCATTCTGGACTGCACTCCTGCTTAAGCCTTTCAATGACAGCACAAAGATTAAAATGCATGTTCCTTACTACTTCCTACCTCATTTACTCCAAGTAATTGGCCTCTTGATTTCCTGTCCAGCTTATCTCTAAATACTAAATACAGCTATAACAGAAATAGCTTTCCATTAGAAAATGATTATCTGTAAAATTATATAGTTTTAAAAATAACTTTACTCTTTAATTAAAAATATAAATATAGGGTTGGAGAGGTGGTTCAGTGGTTAAATGTGCTTTCCAGCAAAGCCTGACAGCCTGGGTTCCATTCCCCAGTAGCCATGTGAAGTCATATTCAGAGTGGTCCATGTTACTGCCTGACACACTTATTCTCATTCTCTCCCTCCTTGCAAATAAATAAAAATATAAAGATGGAGATGGAAATGTGAGAATTTTTATAGGTCTAAAATATTTTATATTTTATTTCAAATATGGTGAAAAATATTTTTGTAAATGGTAGCATTTGTTTGTTTGGTTTCTAACCAACCTAATATTAAATTAGTTATGTTGTGTTTTAATTGGAGATGGTTTGAATAAAATTAAAATATTTAGTTTTACTCTCTTAATGATGAGAAACCTGTTAGCTGAGACATGTGTTTAGAAGCATAAAAGTCCATGGCAGATACAGGCAGACCTTAGCTTGTATCATTTGTCCTCTGCTCATTCACCCTCCTGTCTTTTCTTTTTTTAAATATTTTAATTTATTTATTTGCAACACAGAGACAGAGAGTAGCAGAGGTTTCTAACTGAACACCAGTGACAGAATCTGTAATTGTGCTAACTCCATAGCTGTCCTTTGTTACATGAATGTAGTTGTGTGACTGTGGGAATTGTACATGGAGTTTTGTTTCTGGGACGGTGGGTGGTATGGATACAGGGAGAAGCAGGTAAACCTGTAGCATTATCCCTTCATAACAACATTGCCTCAGTGGTAAAGGATCGACTTTCTTAGGACTGCCAGTCATATGCCAGGTGGACTGAAAGATGAATATATGTACAGTATTACTATACTATGTTATTATTAAAAATGTAGATGTAAACAAAAGTGAACATTCTGGGGTTAATGTTAAGAAAAGATTATTAAAAATAAGAACTAAGCAATGTATATATTGCTTTAACAACTTTTTATTTGCAAGGAGAAAGAGAGTGGTGGAGAGAATTAGCATGCCAAAACCTCTTGCCACTGTAAATGAACTCCACAAGCATGTGCCATTTTGTGCACCTGGCTTTCTGTGGGTACTGGGGACTTGAACCCAGGCCATCAGGCTTTGCAAACCAGGGCCTTAACTGCTGAGCCATCTACATACTTCTAATAGCTTCTTTGCAAATATAAACTACACAGATTAAAAGTAAATGACAGGACATAAGGTGCAGTTGTATAGTATTTGCCTACCATGTACAAGGCTTCTATACCCATCACTAAAATAAATACTTTTAAAAGTGATACAGAGGGAAAGTTAGTGCTACATATAAAATAGAGAGCATTAGTAAATAAATACATCATATAGGTCAGTTAGTATCAGAATACCCTGATAGAAAAAAAGGCAATTACATGAGATCAGGTTTTCTATAGAATATTTTGACAATGTGAACCAAAAACTTTGTGTAAAAATGCATGACCTTTGATACATTACATAAAATATTACTGTAAAGAAATAATTGGAAAATATAGAAAGATATTTATAAAATGATGATGGTGTTGGTGCTGTTTATTTGCCTAGAAATAAGGGTTTCAGGTATCTCTATATAGTATATTATGCAGCTGTTAAAAATGAGATAATGGGGCTGGAGAGATGGCTTAGTGGTTAAGGTGCCTGCCTCCTAAGCCTAAGAACGTGGTTTCCAATCTCCAGGTCCCATGTTTAGCCAAATGCAAAGTGATGGAAGGGCGCAATGCCGCACTTGACCACAAGGGGATTACGTTCGCAACAGCTGAGAGGCTGCTGGCCTCTCAGCTCTATCTGTCTTCCTCTCCCTCTCTCTCTGTCTCTCTCTGTGTCTCTCTCCAAAAAAAAAAAAAAAAGAGATAATGTATTTGCTGGTGTAGCTTTCTGTGTGTGCTTGTGCAGAATTCTGGAAGGAGATTGTAGTTGATTATTCTTCATATTTTTGTGCACCTTCAAATTACTTGAATAGGATACATTTATAATCAAAATGTAAAACAAAGCTGATGAAGTGAAAGTTAACAGATAACTGTTTTGGCATAATACGTTTTCTGTTGATAGGGTCAGTAAATACATGACAAATATGATTGAGATAGCTTTTTAGGACAGCATTCCATTAAAATGAAGTGTTTTTAAATATACCTACCATAGTAATACTAGCCAAAGTTACGAGGTTAACTTACTGTGGAATCTCCTAATGTAAGCAGTCTGCCTTTAGAAATCAAATTAGTTGTGTCCACAAGGCATTGCTTCACAGTTAGGTGATAAGTGACTCTGAGGTAGAAGTACAGTTGGATAAATAAGAGCGAAGTACATGAGTACTAGTGCAGTCATGTCCTAAAGCATGTGTTTGTCTCAAAATGACATTGCCTTTCCTCTAGGTCAAACAACCACAATAATAAAAAGAATAATAATAATAATTAATAATGTCTTTTTTTCCATAGGTCTTTTGTCTTTTGGAGTAAAAGAGTCTGCTTGGGTGAATAAGTTCTTCACAGCTATTAATATCCTGGTTCTTCTCTTTGTCATGGTTGCTGGCTTTGTGAAAGGCAATGTGGCAAACTGGAAGATCAGTGAGGAATTTCTCAAAAATATATCAGCAAGTGCCAGGTAAAATATATAGCTGTTTCTCTCTCTCTCTCTCTCTCTCTCTCTCTCACACACACACACACACACACACACACACACACACTTTTAAGAGTGTATACTTGCAAATTTTCTCTAGAGCAATAGTTCTCAAGATTATTTTTAGTTTTGAGACTTTCCAAGGGCCCCTCTTCACAGGCCCCTATCCTGACACAAGAGGTAGGTGTGCTTGCTGCAGAGCCACTGTGAGAAGCTGTTCGGTGGCTGGTTCGCAACCGCAGCCTCTGCTTCAGTGTAGCACACGAGCCAGGGCCTAACCACTGGGAGAGCTTGACCTTTGCTCCCCAGCTGTGTCAGCCCCGTGCCACCTCTGAAGAGCTAGAAATATTTTTGACTCATGGTCCTTCTGTTCTTCCTTTGGGACCACTATTTCATTTTATTGCATGATTCTAAAGTTTTAGTAACTTTCAGGCCTCTTTTTAGTGTTTTATTTTTTAGTAATATTACTTGTGTCCGTAGAAATATAGTTACAAAAGCATCTATTATATGGAGTAATATGCATCTGTACGTTGTTTATGGTTTTACCTCATCTGTAATGTGTAATAAAATATTGAACTTCAGTATGATTAATCAAGGTTGGGGAATGTTGTTTGTCTTCTCAGTTGTTTTCTTAGTGAATTGTGAAGGGTGTCCATTCATCTTAATTTCTACCTCATGAGTTGAAAAATGGATTCTTCTGGGGAAAATTAATATGAATTTTCTTCTGTAGCCATAGACCCTAACTCATATGTGGGGTGTCTGCTGTCATATCTTACCTGCTTCTGGCTTCCAGTCAGCACAGCATGGTGGTGCTCACTTGTGATTCCAGCACTCAGGAGGCTGGGCAAGAGATTTGACATGAGTACAAGACTAGCCTGAGCTCTCTCTCTCTCTCTCTCACACACACACACACACACACAAATTTTCTATTTTTAAATGTGGTCTGGTCAGCATTGGTTACAGATCAGCCTGTAGGTGGGTGTCAGTGGCAGAGGAGCCATCATTGTCTAGAACAGAATGAGAGCAGTCTTTTAAGGATGTAGCTTGAGACACATTTCTAGGAGTGCAGATTTCTATGAAAATGACTTTGAATATGTTTGTTCTTTTCCTTAGAGAGCCGCCTTCTGAAAATGGAACAAGCATCTATGGGGCTGGTGGCTTCATGCCCTATGGCTTTGCAGGAACCTTGGCTGGTGCTGCAACTTGCTTTTATGCCTTTGTTGGCTTTGATTGCATTGCAACAACTGGTAAGAGCGGTGTCTCAACAGTAGGTCAAAGCAGAATGTTCCACTGCTTTGGGTGGCATCACAGGGTCAAGGAAACAGGGTGAGATTTCAGGTGGCACGGGCACTAGTTACAGACCCATCTGGGACACCTGCTTTGTAGGATATGAAAGAGTTGGTGAAACTTTCTGAGCTTTTGTTTCTTTCCTGGTATAAATGAGAGAGCACCTGAGATAGCATGTCTGAGAGATACTTTGCAGATACTTGCTGTCAATTACTGGCTCATTGGTTAAGGTGCTTGCTTGGAAAGCCTAATGGCCCGGGTTCAATTCCCCAGTACTTATGTAAAGCCAGATGCACAAAGTGGTGCATGCATTTGGAGTTTGTTTCCAGTGGTGAGAGGCCCTAGTGTGCCCATTATTTCTTCACTCTCCCTGTCTAGCCTACTATCTCTGCTTGCAAATGAATAGGTAAGTAAATAAAAATATTTAAAAATAAATATGAACACAATTATTACCCTTTGATCTGGAAGTGCTGTTATTTTCCAGATAACCATCTTTTGACTAAAGAGTCAAACAAAATATTACACTAAGTCAGCTGTCTTTGTATCCTGGATGACAGAGGACTTGTTCCAGAATCACTCTATTGCTTTCTCTGGATTCTTAACATCATATTGCTCTATAACTGACTGTGTTTGGCTACTTCAGGTGTCAGTCTTCTATGATGGATATTCAAGGTTTTCTTAAACACAAACTTGAGTTCTACATAAATAGATGAAATAAGTTTACTTGAAGCCTTCTACTGAATGCTAAGACAGTCATTTTCTCTCACCATGAGTTGACTCTCTAGTGCACTACCATTATATACCTAAGCCCTTAGGAATACTCATAGGTCTTTTTTTCCCCTGCAAGTAATAAATTGACATACTTGACTTCTCCTTGTCTTTCCCCCTTGGGACTTGGATTTTTATGTTAATAGCAGAGTTCCTTTAAAAAGAGAAAGGAGGGCTGGAGAGATGGCTTAGCAGTTAAGGCGCCTGCCTGTGAAGCCTAGGAACTCCAGGTTCGATTCTCCAGGTCCCACGTTTAGCCAGACGCAAAAAAGTGATGCAAGGGAGCAATTCCACACTGGCCCACAAGGGGGCTCATGCATCTGGAGTTCGTTCACAACAGCTGAGAGGCCGCTGGCGTGCCCATTCTCTATCTGTCTGTCTGTATCTCTCTCTCTCAAAATTAAAAAAAAAAAAAAAGAGAGAGAAAAAAGGAGAATTCATGTATGGCAGAAAAATCAAGCTAAGAAAAGCAGAATAGATAAAAGGAGGGTGGGGATACCACAGAGGAAGAGGACTGCTCCACATTGAGTTCTTAACCTATTGACAAGTTATTAACATTTACTTCTTTTCTTTCTATTTCCATAGGTGAAGAAGTCCGTAATCCCAGAAAGCTATTCCTATTGGAATAGTGACTTCCTTACTCGTATGCTTTATGGCCTATTTTGGGGTTTCTGCAGCTTTGACACTAATGATGCCATACTACCTCCTCGATGAGAAGAGCCCCCTTCCTGTAGCCTTTGAATATGTTGGATGGGGCCCTGCCAAATACGTTGTTGCGGCAGGTTCCCTGTGTGCGCTGTCAACGAGGTACACTGCTTGCCTTTGGGACTGGGGCTGTTTGGCTTTCTGCAATATATAGTCAGTAACAATGTTTGTTTCTGTGGGTTGTGGCTCAGTAGTAGAGTACAGCATTGGGTAGGCCCTGCTTTTGATCCTCAGCTCTGCCACACCAAGATTGGTTAAGATATTTTTCAAATATCCTAACATGAGCACCATTATGTAACTGTGTACTCAGTGAATAGTTTGCCTAGAACTGCTGTATAAAAATCTTAAATGATAAAAACCTTTTCCTTAGTTAAAAGTCAGCTTTTCAAGATAATGATGGTCTAAGCTATGATAGAAAAGATGGCAGCCCTGGCATACACACAAGTATTGGTCATGTGTGTTTATATATGTGTTTCATAAACCCTTGGGGTGATTGTGTGGCTTGGGTATTATTTATGCTGCTTCAGCCAATGGAATTGTAAACAGATGTCACAATTTCTGCTGTCCTTTATAAAGTAATACTGTGTGTGTGAACAGACACCATAGGCTGTGTCAGTTTAAAATATAAACATGAAACACCGAAAACCTTTTTCCAGAGTAAAGTTGCTCAAGAAATAGAACTTACTATTCTCAGATAACGTTAGAAATTCTTTTTGTGAAAAAGATATTTGATCTCAAATCTTCATGTTATCAGTAGCTGTTTATTTTAACATATACCACTAATATATCTAGATATCATATGCTCAAGTATGAAAATTAGAAAAAGAAATATTTTAATATAATTCATCAGTTTTATTTTCTAGTCAAGATACTATTAAATGGGTTTAGAAATTACCTCTTTGGGTTTTTTAATATCTGCTCTTGCTGTGGTTTGGCTTTTAGAAATTCAAGCAGTTTCAAGTCTAAATTGTAAAGACACTGTGCCTGCCTCCTTGGTCTAGAGGGGTGAGCAGGATTCCCCCTCTGGCCAACCTCAACTCAGCTTTACTAAAAGATAAACAAAAGAGACAAGGGCTTGCTGTGTAGACTTGCTGGCCTGTTTCTCACTCTTTCACCTGGGTTGGCTTCAAATTCATAGCAGTCCTGCCTCGGTCTCTTGACTACTGAGATTACAGGCATGGCCTACCATGACCATGTCCCCCCCCAACACACACACACACACACACACACACACACACACACACACACACACACTCTGCCAAAGAAAAAAGATTTTTAAAGCAAAATATTTTACTTTTTTTCTTAAATAGTTATTTTTTCACAACTAAGTCATGTGGGATGACATAATCAATAAAAACAAGTCATTGAAATCATCTTAAGAAAAATCGTGTGTTTAATCTCACTAACTTTTAATTATGGCATTTAATTTATATATTAAATCCATAGTAAGTTAATTTTTATTTTTTTACCTTGATCATCTTATGATGCTGAGAATTTGTTACAGATATTAAAGATCAAGCTATATGATATTGCTTTATGATATGGAAATACAAAAATACATAATTATCAAATGAATGAGGTGACTTACTAGGATATAAAGTTGTTTAATCTTTTTAATTACATGTTTATTTATTTGCTGAGTTATTAACTCTCAACATGTCTTAATTCAGTAACAATCATGGGTATACACAAATGGCTTGGAATACTGGTTTTGTTGTGTAATTTTGCTGGGCAGATACCTGCAACAGAATCATGAGCCTGATGCTCACTGTCAGCAGAGCTTTCTTAATGCCCAATCATGGTGCCTTTAAAAATAATATGAATCTGTAGTTGTAGCTGTCATGCTGAGCTCTGTACAATTACTTTGTTTCAATTCTGGTGTAACCTTGCATGAATGCGTTTGCCATACTGCATGTCTTTGCTTTTTATTCAGTCTTCTTGGATCCATTTTCCCAATGCCTCGTGTAATCTATGCTATGGCGGAGGATGGGTTGCTTTTCAAATGTCTAGCTCAAATCAATTCCAAAACGAAGACACCAATAATTGCTACTTTGTCATCGGGTGCAGTGGCAGGTGAGAGAGAGTTGACTTTTATTAAGAAAAGGGGGATCTTTTTCATCAAGAACACTGGAAAATATGAAAAGTTAGTTGGTTTTCTATATTGATTGACATGATGTTCAGGAACTCTTTTATGACTTTGCTCTTTTGAATTTTTTTCACTCTAACATTAGTGTGTGTGATCTTTACCTGTGTATATAGCTTTGCAGAATAATACTGAACTCACATGTGGATTATGAATTTTTCTGTTCTAGTCTTCTGGGTTCTATGTTTCCCTTGCCCCGCATTCTGTTTGCCATGGCCCGGGATGGCTTACTGTTTAGATTTCTTGCCAGAGTGAGTAAGAGGCAGTCACCCGTTGCTGCCACGCTGACTGCAGGGGTCATTTCTGGTAAGCTTTACACACACAGGCTTCTCCATCATTGGACTAGAACGTTGTGTGCATGCATGGACTTGAAAAAGGGTCAGCATGCTGTGCATGTAAGTTAACAACAAGATCATGGATAAATTAGTGTGTGGGTATTGGGATTAACATCTGAGAATTATGCTGCTGGTGGGATACTGAAATTCATTCTTAACTGATCATTTGAGATTTTCTATTATTTCATTATTTTAACAATTTGGGCTTCTAACAAATAAATGTACAGAGGCATAATAGTTCTCTACATATCAGGTATCTCTTTTCTGATCAATGAATGAGCATATAATATATTTTAACACAGAAAATTTTAATTAATTATTTAATTTTAAAATTCTAATTTAAAAATAATAATTATAGGACATTTGAAAAGCTAAAGATTACCCACTCTTAATCAAGTATGAGAAATGTCAAAGATATCTGAGGTTGGCCATTGTATTCACTATGTCCACTTACAGGAGTATCCTTGCATTCTCTCAAGCCCTCTTATGAAACTAGTTACCTTTCAACAGTTTGGACATTTAAGTTATGCTTATAAAATCCAGACTGCTTATATTTTGACATATTATAATATCCATGTAAACTGCCTTTGGCAAGATTCTTCATGCAAAAATTTTCATAACTTGAGAGAAGGACCATAAAGGTAATTCTATAGGAGCAAGAGAAAGCCTTTAGCAAGCTTTATAGATACATAAAATGATATGATAATGATAGTAGATATTCAAGTCAAAATGCTAATTTTCTTGAAGCTTTAAAGTTTCAGGAATTAGGGTAGAAAATGCAAATGCTTTACTATACATTGAGTAGACTTATTTTCCAGGAATTATGATAGAGAATGCTAATGTTTTGTTATATACTGAGTAGACTTATTTTTCTGGGTTAGAAAGTATTTGCTAAGCAATTTCACTTTACAAACATTTTCTAATAAATCTGGCACTTGAGACATATGTTAGAAGGTCAAATCACTTATTTTCTCAGACTCAATTTATGTTCCCATAAAATGAAGATTTTGTTAGATGACCTAAAGCTCATTTTATTATTAAACAAAATATTACAATGGTAAAGATAATTCAGACCATAAATATTTTTGACAAAGATTACACATTTTATTTAATTCCTAAAACTCTTTACTCTTCCTGGTTAAAAAAAATATATATTGCTCAGTAATAGTTCTATTTAGAATCTTAAGAATAGTTTAACATTCTTCATTCAGGAAGAATACAATTTATCAACATAATATTCAACATAATATTCAATATAATATTCAAATTAAAAATAATTTTATGGTGTTTAATGCTCTAAAATGTTATATTTTTATTATTTTATATTATTACTCACACCTGACCTTATTTGCTTTGAATTTGATCAGAGGCTTATATGAGTCATTAGTATTTGGCTATTTGTGATCCTTACAAAACAACAAAAATTTTGATAATCTACTATATAAGTATAGTAGTAATAAAGTGTTTTCAAAGTAAGGCATCCAGTCTATGGAAAACTGTAACACTATAGAAAAACTATAGCTGGTTAGTCTAGGAAGCTCTGCCCTTCCTTTGCCCCGTCATTGTGGCTTTGTTAAGCTATTCTGTCTATAAGATATAGGTAATGCAAGTAGCTCAAACCATGGAGACTATTGTGTTGTAAATTCAAGTTAATATTGAAGTATGTTTTTACTTTTACCCTTATTTGGATTATATGTGCAAGACCAAGTTTAAATCCAAAATATAATTTCATTGAGAATTACTGTAATATCTATTCTATAAAGATTGCCTAAATTTTTGAGTCAGTTATAATTCACTACAGATCAAAATGAAAGTGATCGTATAGTTTCCATAAAGAAAACTCTTTAAATCTTTTTGATTTTTTAGTTTGCCAGTATTTTCTAGTACTGTTTCTCTTCAACAAGAAAGGGCAATGTTGTGTCATGTAATACTGCTTCTCTGTCAGGTTGAAGAAATCATATAAGTACTGCACGCTAACTGATTGTGCCACTGGAGCTCCTGGTTTAAGAAATCAAAGGAGATAAAGTTTGTGTTGCTAAAGAGCTGAGGACTATGAGGTCTCATTAGCAGTTTGTATGACTTACAGACCATCTTACGATGTCATCTATGATATGACTTGGAAACAGAAAAGTATCAGTGATCCCTGGTTTGAAAGTGATTGACTGTAAATGTCATCAGAGACCTTTGGCTTTACCTTTCTTTTCTTTTCCTTCCCAATAGCTGTGATGGCCTTCCTTTTTGATCTGAAGGCACTTGTGGACATGATGTCCATTGGCACCCTCATGGCCTACTCTCTGGTTGCAGCCTGTGTGCTTATCCTCAGGTGAGCTAGGTGTTTGTCAGGTGGGATGCAGGGTATAAATAACAAGGAAGAGCTAGCAGTCTCACCACAGTGGGAGGCCATGGCCATTAGACACGCCATACGGAGAATAGGTGAACTTGCCCTTTAGCAAAGAATCAAATGCAATTTGACCATTACCCACAGGTTGACCTCAATCTCTGTGAAAGGCACTTTTTAATGATGTAGAAAGACTCTTTAAAATACTGTACTTTTTGTCTCAGTAATTCAGTGCCGAGATTTTATTCTAAGATTTAATCAAAGAAGCATAGATAAATAGATGTGAAGGATATTCATAGAAAAGGCAAATTTACAAGACAGAAGGAAATGTAGTTAACATGAATAACAATAGGAGAACGATTAGATGAGTGAAGGTTCATTTATTCAGTAGATTCTTCTATGACAAAAAATTATATTTCAATGTATAAACACATATTTTAGTTTCAAGTTACATAGCTGTGCATACTATTTACATTAATGAGCTATAAATTCATATTAAGAAATGGTAACTGTATATCCACATATGCTGAGATGAAATTGTATTAAAATGCCAACAATGGTTCATGACACTAGGTAATAGAGATGGTGCAATGGGTGGTTTTAATTTTCCTTTGTGCTCCTGTGCATTTTCCTCAGTAAGTATATCTCTACATGGATGGGGAAATGCTTCTTTCTAAAACAAGCAAAGGCTGCTCAGAAGAGATCACATTGGGGATTCTGGGACAGATGCTAGGAGGTAAAGCAGGCTGATACGCTGATATGAGCTACAGAGGGAAGGGGTGAAATAGCAAAAAACAATGGAATGTGGGGGGGGGTAGGGAGACACCAGAATGGCCAAATGCATTTCTCTAGGTTAAGATGGACAAGTCAGGCTAGAAATGGAAATCTGAGGAAAATACAGCCAAAAGGACAGACTGTTCTAATGCCTTTGAGTGCCACCCTGAAGAGACTGTAATTCTATAGCTGATATTTAACCAGTTCTTATACTTTGTTCATAAATTGTGTTTCCTTTGCATATAAATGATTTCAGAAATAATCCTGTTGTCACAGTTGCCCCACTTTAAATCTTAAAACTTCTTTCCCATCTACTAAATAGTTTTCTAATTTAGTAGCAATGAGAGGCAATTCAGAGTTGCTGCAGATATTTTATTGATAAAGCTTGTACCTGGCTCAGCAGGCTGTGGGGTTGGAGTCAAAAACTGTCACATGACTGCATACAGTCTAATGAAGACACTGATATTTGTTTGGGGATAGGTACCAGCCTGGCTTATGCTATGAGCAACCCAAATACATCTCTGAGAAAGAAAGTCTGGGATCATGTGCCAATACAACTTCGAAAAGCGAGTCCCAAGTCACCATGTTGCAAGGACGGGGCTTTAGTCTACGAACACTCTTCAGCCCCTCAGCACTGCCTACACAGCAGACAGCATCTGTCGTCAGCTTTCTAGTAGGATTCTTGGGTAAGTTTTTACTGAAGATATTGACAAGGCCCAGCAGATGTAAGTAGTTGGAGCCAATATGTCATGAAGACCAAGGCTTCACATTGCTCTGGAATATGTTAGCAGCCAGTTCAAGTCCATTACTACTTTGAGATAATCTTTATATTATGTAGGCAGATTTATCATATTCTCATAATTTAGGAAGAAAGAAATTCCTACAGCAAGAATGGCAGAAGTACAAATTAGCACATTAATTAGCTGATGGGATGTTCTTTGTGTGAAAGAACCAGACCACACACACACACCTGCCAGTAACAGCACTGGAACCTGTTAGGATTGGGAGACAGTATAGGAAATCTGTGCTCACCCTCAGTTGCCTACTCATCTGTGTTAGTTACATGTTGCCATGATAAAATACCCTGACAGAAGCAACGTAAGGAAGGGTTTATTTTGGCTCACAGTTTCAAGACACCGTCCCTCCTGGTGGGGAGGCATGGTGGCAAGCTCCTGAAGCAGTGGTCACACTGCATCTGCAGTCGGGAAGCAGAGAATGATGAATGTGGGTGCTCAGATCACTCTCCTTTTTATTTTTTTATTTTTTTTTTTTTTTTTTTTTTATTTTTTGGTTTTTCAAGGTAGGGTCTCACTCTGGTCCAGGCTGACCTGGAATTAACTATGTAGTCTCAGGGTGGCCTCGAACTCTCAGCGATCCTCCTACCTCTGCCTCCCGAGTGCTGGGATTAAAGGCGTGCGCCACCATGCCCAGCTTCACTCTCCTTTTTATACATTCCAGGACTCCAGCCCATGGAATGGCATTACCCTCAATTAGCGTGGGTCTGCCCACCTCAGCTAATCTAGAAACTCCCTCATCATCAAGCCCAGAGGCTTATTTCCATTATGGTTCTAAATCCCATCAAGTTGATGAAATTAGCCATCACACCAGCAATGTCCTGTGACATTTATTGAACATCATCTGTGTGCTGGGCAGTCTTGTGGGCACTGGGGAATTGAGACTCTTGGAAATTTCACAGTGGAATATTGGTAGCAGACTAGGCAAGAACATTTTTGGGTGAGAGCAAATAGGTGGGGCCTCTGTGGCAGACTTCATGATCCAAAGCAGCACAATGACATTGCCTGAAAGAAGGAGAAAAGAAGCAGGTCATTTAACATTACTTGTATGCAGTTAAAATTGTCTTTATGATAGCAAAAAAAAAAAAAAAAAAAAAAAAGACAGGCTTGCCATTTCTCATCTGAAAAAAGGGAGCTGTCCACTACAACAGTATCCCATATGTCCGTAGGATACAGTCAGACAATAGCAAATGAGGGCACTGCACATAGCCAGACAGAATGGGTTTTTTATAATCAATGAAATGGACCAGCTTTTGTCACAAACAAAAAGAAGAAAGGACAAAATAAGGCTTCATATTTAGCAAAGTAGGTAAATAATTGATGCACTAGAACAGGACAGTAGAACTGAAGAACTAAGCTAAGTGTGCACTGACTCTGCCCTCTGTCCTGACCACCTGTGCAGCATTTCTCATCTTGGGCCTGAGTATTCTGACCACATATGGAGTCCAGGCTATTTCCAGGCTGGAAGCATGGAGCCTGGCTCTTCTCGCCCTTTGTCTCATCCTCTGCATTGCTGTGGTTCTCTTCATTTGGAGGCAGCCACAGAATCAGCAGAAAGTAGCCTTCATGGTATGTGAAATAAGGATTAGAAATCCTAATAATATGTTCATTTTATATGTTTATGTGTTCTTTTTTGTATGTGGTGTCCATGGTTTATGTATGTTCATATACATGTGGGTACACATATTTGTATGTGTGTGCATGTGCATACATGTGGAGACCAGAGGCCAAGGACAGGTGTCTTCTTTTTAATCACTTCCCACCTTGGGGTGTGTGTGTGTGTGTGTGTGTGTGTTGTGTGTGTACATGTTCTTGTGTGTGGATGTTCCCTGTGAAGGCATGCACATGACACAGCACATGCATAAGTGGAGGTCAGCTCTTGGGTCAGTCCTCAGTCAGTCCTCAGCTTTCCATCTCATTTTCTGAGGCAGCATTTTTCTCTCTCTCTCTGAATCTTGCTTTATGATGAGATTTTGCTCTCCTCTTCTTCTTTGCTGTATTAACCGTGAGTTTCTGGAAAGTTCTCCTGTCTTTACCTCCTATCTCGCCATCAGCATGCTGGGGTTGCCAAAGCCCACCGTACCCTCTGGCTTTTTACATGGGGTCTGGGGACCCTGCACCTTACTTGTTTAGACAGAGTCTCTCACTGAACCTGGAAGTCACCAGTTTGACTAAACTAGCTAGCCAGTGAGAGCCGGGAGTCTTCCTATCTCCACCTACCTGTGCTGGGATTATGGTCATACACTGCTGCACCCAGATTTTACATGGATGCTGAGATCTGAACATAGGACGTCATGCTTGCCTCACAAGCACTTTACTGACTGCATCATCTCTCCAGCTCTCTGTGTTCGTTTCATAAAATTTCTTTTAAAGGGAACAAAACCAAACAGCGAAGCTTCCCAATTCTTTGACATGCTCCTTTTTGTCACACTGTTCTTTCTATACTGGCTGTCTTACTGTTCTCAAAAACTTAAATAAGTTCCTATGAGAGTATTTTATATATAATGCTAAATAAATTTTGTGTTAGACAACCTATATATCAGAAAAATAATTCAAGAGCACCAAAAAATAAATAAAGTAGAGAAAGTATAAGAAAGGAAGAAAGAAATATAAATTGAGTGTTTTAATTTTAGACATTCAAAGCCCTCCCATGAGGATTTATTTCCGCCAAGTGTCTTCCTTTGCAAGTATAATTGTCCAGTCCCATTGGACCTGGGCGCAGGCTTGGGTATGAACAGTGCTTCCTGGAGGGTTCCTCAGGGATAGCATGTGTTTGTAGAGTTCCGGAGACATCTGCTACTCTGGACCCTGAGCTATACTGATGTCCAAGGCCTGTTGTGTCTTAGTGATGATCTGTGGTGTTATCACATCTGATAACCTCCCGTTGCTTTGAGCTTCAGCAAGCAATCTGAGTTATGATTCTTCTTTCAGTAGTTTCTAGAAGAATAGTATATCTTCAGGTTGTGTTGTTTTGTGAAAATATAAGCTTGGTGACACAGTGTAACTGTATGGCAATATTAACTGCTGCTGTCTTGAAGTAATTTGGAAAATAAGCTTTCACAGTATGGCTATACTTAAAAGGACATTTCTCCCTTAGGTCCCGCTCCTACCCTTTCTGCCAGCCTTCAGCATTCTAGTCAACATTTACCTCATGGTTCAGTTAAGTGCAGACACTTGGGTCCGATTCAGCATCTGGATGGCACTTGGTAGGTTTTGTGTTGCCATAACTGTCTGAACTTTGGCTTGCTTTCTCATTCCATGGGCTGTGATTAGAGAAGAAAATTTTCTCCTCCTTCCCAGAAATAAAGGATCTATTCAGTTTCCTCCCATCCCAATTCATAGAACTTCTCAATGTTTAATTTTCAGGATAACTTTTATTCTTTTTGTGTTTCAATGCTGGGGACTCAGGACTCAATCTAGGACCTCCCACATACTAGGCCAGTCCTCTACCACTGGACCACACCTGAGTCCCTCACATGCCAATTTTAATTTAAATCTCTGAGTCATCTGGAATGAGACCATATAGGATCTGTTTTCACCTGAAAAAGTCATTTTATATCAACCCAAAATTCTCCCACAGTTTTCTAAAATAAAACTAAAGCATAGGAAAATACCTATTTATAACTAATTATCTTATGAAGACACTTAAAATAGTGTTTCTTCTCCCCACAGTTTGCATGAGCATTAATTAACATCTGTTTGTACACAGTCCTTTGGGCTCCCCTGGTGACAGTGCTCAGTAGAAGACATGTCCCTGTCCCCACTATGAACATAGAACATGCCTTCAAAACTACCTGGCCACAACTCTGATGACCCCCTGCTTGTACTTAGGATGGAATGTGAACCTTTACCCCATATATCTTTTTATTTAAAGTTACTGCAAGTTTTTTTGAGAATATAATTATTTGTTTTTCCATGTAAATGTTGTCTAAGAAACTGTTTGAGTGACAAGTACATTCTATAAAGTTTGGGTGTTAAAAGCAAAAAGGTGCTTTCTATCTGGAAAACATTTAGAGAGGAGACCTGTGCAGGATCTTGTATTTGTATTCCATCTCTAAAGTAGCACAGTAAGAGAAAGGGAAAACTTACTAAATTCAGCATTCAGTTTTCCATATTCAAATGCTTGTTTCCTGACACACCTAACACATTGATTTTTTTCTCTTTCTCTCTCAAAAGGTTTCCTGATTTACTTTGCTTATGGCATTAGACACAGCCTGGAGGGTAACCCCAGGGATGAGGAAGACGATGAAGATATTTATTCAGAACACACTAGTGCAGCAACAGAAGAAAAATCTGCCATGCAAGCAAATGACCACCATCAACGAAACCTCAGTTTACCTTTTATATTCCATGAAAAGATGAGTGAATGCTGATGTGTGAAGACCACAGCTGGCCCACAGTCTTACCACACATATCCTGCATTAAGTAAACCATGACAGGATGTCACCATCACGCTAGGTTGTCAAGGGTTTGCTACATACATAGTTCGCCCTAACTTATACTTCATCCAGACACTATCTCTTCAGATGGTGAATCATGTGCCTAGGGAAATTGCCCAAACACTCTTTTCAGTGACGTGTATCCCCAAAATAATGTGAGTGTGTGTATACATACATGTCTGGGAACATGAATGATAAAAGCTGGTGTTTCGTTAGTGTTGGGTGATGTTATCCCAGCATTGTAATTGGTGTCATATACTGTACATACTAAAATAGAGGCAAGATCACTGAGTAAAGAAGTGTTCTGTGTATGCTCTGTGTAGCTGGGAAATAGTGACTGCTTTTGCTTATTGGGTTTTACTAATGTCAATTTAGACTTGCTAAAAATACAGTCACCCACTTTGATGTCTCTCATTGGTCAGGGACAAGAGAGAGAAAAGAAATGAGCCTTTTGTGCAAATTATAAGTGACAGCAGTAGCACACACTTTTTTCCTCCCACATGGTCAGAGAGTTTATTGAACCTTTAGCCAGTTGGCATCATTACTTGCCTCTGTATAACACAGGATAGAGTGCCATTCCATGTCACCAGAGGGCATCCCTACTCTTTTGTCTTTGAGAGCCATGGTCCTTAAATATGACACCTCCACCTGCTTGAATGATATGTCCTCGCAACCCAGTCAGGGCTACAGGTGAGGAACTGTGGTCTTCTTGGGACCTTTGAAACTAGAGAGTGCAGTGATCCATATGCTCCAAAGTGTCCTTGATGAGGCTATGTTTGAGGATCAGAGAATTGGGCGCATGTTTGGAGAGACACCAGAATTCCTTCTTTCCAAAAGTCACTTACGCCAGTAGGAACTCCTAGATCACACAATTGGTAGAATGACTTTTATTTTATTCTCCATTACTTAATATCTAGTAACAGTTTTGCATTTTTCATGTAATCAAGCACAGAATTCACTCCTTTGTTTCTGTTATTTTGTCTAATCCTGGATGTAAGGAGATGCAGTAGCAAATTCTGTCTTTACAGTGAAGGAAAGAAAACGGAGGGATAGAAGTAAAACTTCCCCTATTCAAATATGAAAGGGCATTTGGCCCACTTAAGGAGTTTAGATATAATTTGCTCCTGATGTTTCTTTTAGAAATATTGAGGGATGACACACCCCCATCCTTTAGCACTTTTTACTTCATTTGCTTTTGAATGACCACAATAAGCCTATTAACACAAGCTACAGTATTCTATACAACTCATCAATGAGTGTGCGTTTATTTATTTTAGGAACATGATTATTTCAAGCTAAACAAGTAATCAAGTTGAATTAAAGATATAAAAACACAGAAACCATCTATATGAAATTAATTTTATATGTAAAATTCTGTTTGTATGTATTTTGCTTTATAGCATTCTCTGATAGTGGATTATATATCTTCAGTTTATTTTACTCCTCATGAATTATTATTATTATTATTTTTTTTTTGTCAAGGTAGGGTCTCACTCTAGCCTAGGCTGACCTGGAACTCACTCTATAGTCCCAGGCTGGCCTCGAACTTACAGTGATCCTCCTACCTCTGCCTCCCGAGTGTTGGAACTAAAGGTGTGTAACACCACATCCAGCTCAATGAATTAATTTTTGTATAAATAAATGGTTTATTAGATGAGGCTAGAGTCTAGAAACAGGGGAGGCACTGCCAGGATACCATGGGATGCTATACTAAGCATGCTAGCTGACCTGCAAAATCCACAAGCAATGAAAGCATTTGCTTTCTCATAGTTCTAAGAAATCAGTTGTCTCACTGATGCATTAAGGAGCAGGTTGCACTTGTTTTGCAGTAAGCAGGAGCTTACTGTGACAAGCAGGTAAGGAGCCTGGGGTTCTGGCTGCTAGTGTTGTATCCCTGGAACAGAGCTCATTGCTGACATTCCACAGTTCCCAGGGTACATGTGGTGAAATCTGAAGCCCAGAGTGCTCTTTCAAGCCTCATGCTTTACTGATAGGAGGAGTTGGCTAAGCAGACAGTAAGCCATTTTCAGAAGAACTGTAGGTATGATCAGAAATCCCTTTTGTTACAGCAGAACCCTGAGAATCCACTGCATTCTCTAATCAGTGTACAATAGGTCCTTTACACAGGAAATGTGAGCAGTTTTATACATGAATATTTAAGTGTTTTGCTATAACAAAATTAGATTTGTCTAGGTGATAACCAGCTAAAAATACTGTGCCCACTGTGTTCAATTAGGAGGAGAATTTAGTTAAAATTATTTTTTACATTGAAACATTTGCAAACACAAATGTGTATGAAGAGGTGATTTGTCAGTTACAAGGTGTTTTTTTTTTTTTGAAGACTCATATAGATGTGCATGTTTATATGTGTGAAATATTTGTAAACATATTTACATATGTATGTGTGACTGTATACTGTGTGTGTGTGTTTGTGGGTTTATGTATTTCAGTTGTCATTGTATAAGGAAGTTGGGCTTATGCTGGGCTTTGGGTATGATATTGTTACATGAATAAAAAAGCCCAACTGATGTGAAATAAAATTAATGTTTTATATTGATGTTTAGGTTTTAAACTATTTTAAAATATACAATTTTATATGTATGTTTTCTATAGATAGATTCTTTAAGAAATATTTATCATGCTCTAATATGAAATCACTAAACTCTAGTGTATTGTAACAGGTGCTTTGTAATCCGAGGAGTAGGACACATCGTGATATTCTTGTTGACTTGTGTCTGTGCACCTTTTCTGGCACAGCCATTCTGGGGTGTGCTTGCCACTGAAATCCTGCACTTCCAGCTCTTTGCCATGTCTCTGTTCCTGCATTTGAATCTCTTTTAGTGAAAGAGTTTTCACCTTTATAGGATTTCAAAAATGTTTATGTATATTTGACTAGCAATTAAACTATATAAAGTTCTCTCCAGAATTTTCTTAAATGTATATAGACTATTTTAATTGTGATTGAATAAAAGCAACCTAAATTACTATTTTTAACACTAGAAACTATGCTGCCAACATTTTCAGGGAGAACGTCTCATAATGGTTCCTTAATTTTATACTGTTAACAAAAGAGCTAGCCCTGCATTTTGGAAAGTGGCTGTGTAAACTCATGTTTAAAAACTCTTTATGAGAAAAACTTATTAGAACCTTTGATATCTACTAAAAATATCTTAATCTCACTTTCCCAAGTGATAAACATCAAGAAAGCTGAATGAAACTGTGTTTAATGATGTCAAAATGGGCATATAAACTTTATTATCACCCACCACTGAGAAAATACCAGTTTCTGAATCATCTTGCCTTGAAGAATAAGAACCCATCTTTTAAACTTTATGGCTAAAGGATTTTTAAAACTTTTTTTAATTTTAGACATTACACATTTTTTTTCTTAGACCCTGGATATTTGAAGGTAGTTGTTTAAAAATAATCTAATAAAACAATTTTATGTTTTTTGCCAAATTGTTTTCTACATTTCTTTGAACACTTAGCCCAGGACAAATATAGGCAAGTAATTGCCCTTCGGTACTAATGATGGAGAGGGAGGAATTGAGCCTTCCTTCTCTTTTCTTAAGGCAGGGCATTTGGACTGGGCTGCATTGCAAATACATTTTTTGCGCACACTTAAAAAATGGAGTAATCCAAGATTGTGAACCAGATGAAAGTGTGCCAAAATTCTGGCACTTACTTCCTTGCAGAGTTGCTCATACTTTTTCCTGTTAGGCCTCCAGGGAAGTCTCCAACTTCAGTTTCCATAGGACTTTAAAAGATTGGACTTAGAGTGTTATCATGAATTTGTAAAAATCATATACCTTCTAAGGGGAGGGTTAGTAGGATGACAGAAATTAGCTATCCTTTTTGCTAGTGCCAAAATAGTGCCTTCTCTGTACAATTTCTACTCTAGAAAGTTCTCCAATATGTCCTTATGGTGTCAGTGGGGAAAGTGCTGAAATTTGTGTAGTAAATCAAGCCAGCAAAGGTCATGTTTAGTCACATAGTTTTGAAATAAGGTAAATTGACTTTGTTGCTTAGCTAAGATTTTTTTTCCTTTTATAATTATATTTAAATGTTTTAAAATAGCTTTCTGGTGTCTGGATTTTGAGAGGCCTAGTGTTACTATGTAGTTGCTGGTTAAGATGGTGGATTTTGTAGCATTCATTGTTTCTATGTACACACACAGTTTTACTGATTTCAAGTGTGTTCTTTTATGGCACAACCCAGTTGTAACCCTGCTCACAGGAAACACTGTTCCTGGTTGATATCCACCATGGCTGGAGCCACTGCCACCATCTGTGGACTTTAAAGAACCTTCTCTGACTACTGACAGCTCAGTGGAGAACACAGCCAAGACCCCAGGCTGGTTCCAGGACCAGGAAGACTGCAGTGTGAGAGCGTCTGTAACTACCCCTGGGAGTCATAAAATGTTGGGGAAGGATATGAACTTGAAAAAAAAAAAAAAAGAACTTCTAATGAGAGGAAGACCGTCTGGAGTCATCAAAGTCAGTTCCAGATATCACACAAGAAATTCTGTGACTGGTGGAGGGAGTGGCTGCTGCTTGGAACGAGTGTGGTAGGGCCTGGCCTACAACACTTCCTGCAGGTTCACAGATAGCCTTACAGTGTGAAGTACATGGCCAAGACCCAGCTGGTAAGAGCCTTTTGTTGCCAATGGGGGAGGGGGTTCTGCACCCACATCTGGTTGATGAGCCCTTTATTTTTCTTGTCCACTAGTAGCACCCAATTGTTTTGTTTTGTTTTTGTTTTTATTGTATGTAATAGAAATTAATAATGCCTAAACCAGAAATTCTCTGTTTATAAAAACCAAGAAGTACACTTGTAAGTACATGTGCAAATGTAAAGTTTTTGTTGAGCAGATGGTAGTTTTGATGTTTTTAATGATAATCAGTGTTCTTTTTACATATAAAGTTGAATTCTTTTTTAGAATTTATAATAAAAACTTTTGCTCCTTTAACTACTTTAAGATGTGCTTTCTAATGGAACCATGTATTTTTAAATAAAGTTTAATATGACTTATAATAATTTAGTATGTCTGTGTATCACATGAACCAAAAGCACACATTTCATACTGATCTAATTTAAACACTTTTTTTTAAACTTCAAAACAGATTTATTATACTAACCTGGCACCCTCAGGTCATGACTATGACTGCCAGGTCCTGTGAAATAAAGCAAATGTTTTCACATAGCATCAGTCCTCAGGGCACATAGTACAGTTGTGTCTGAAACATGCCACCCCAAGATCACGCCCATCACAGCTGTTTACTACGCCAGCCACTTTGATGTCACTCTCATTTGCAAGAAGCTCCTCAACATCCATCCCACCAAATCACACTGTGAATGGCCTTTCCATCCCTGTGAGAAAAGTACCTCAGAAAACCAGCTTAAAGAAGGAAACATTTGTTGGGCTCATGGCTTCAGAGGTTTCAGTCTATGCTCACATAGCTGTTTCTGGGCCTGTAGTGAGACGGTGCATCATAGGAGAGGGAAGACTGCTCAAGCCAACCAGGAAGCCAAGAGAAAGGGCTAAGGGGACAGGGAAAAGGTATATCTTTCAAAAATGTACCTCACTGACCCATTCCTCCAACCAGACTCCACCTAATAGTCCATTGAGCTATTAACATCAATGCATTATACCATTGTGACGTTATTGTCCTTATAACCAATCACATCTCAATAATGCTGCTAGTTGGGAACCAAGCCTTCAACACATAAGCTTTTGGGGACATTTTACATCCAAACAATAATAGCCTGTGGTAATAATAACTAGTTATGTAATAGTCTAGCCATTCTGACTAGGTTGAGATGAAATCTCAAAAGAGGTTTTAATTTGCATTTTCCTGGTGGCTAAGGGTGTTGAACATTTTTTAACATTTTTGAGTGCTGGAGAGATTGGTCAGTGGTTAAAGGTGTTTCCTTGCAAAGTCTGATGGCCTCGGTTTGATTCTGCAATACCCATATAATGCCAGATGCATAAAATGGCACATGCATCTGGAGTTTATCTACAGTGGCAAGAGGCCCTGTACACCTGTAATCACTCTCACACACTCTCTGCCTCCTTCTCTCTGCTTCTCTCTCTAAAATAAAAACATTTTAACAAATGAAGTAAAATATTTGTTGATCATTTCTTTTTCTGAGAATTCTGTTTAGTTCCATGACCTGTGGGTGGGGGGTTGTTTTGTTTTTGGTGGTGGTGTTTTATTTTCTCAGTGTTTTGTTTTGTGAATTTTTTGTTTCTAGATACTGCTCCTCTGTCTATATGTACAGGTGGAAATGATTTTCTCTCATTCTACAAAATGTTCCTTGACTCAGTTGATAATTTTTATTGCTGTACAATTGTTCTTTTAGTAGCATGAGGTTGAATTTGTTGACTGCCTTATTTTCTTGGAAACTGGGGTCTTATTCAGAAAGTTCTTCCCTAAACCTACATCTTGAAGTGTTCTTCCTACTTTTTCCTCTAGCCATTGAGGTCTTTGATCCATTTTGAGTTGATTTTTGTGAGTGAGCAGTAAGGGTCTAGTTTCATTATTCTACACACAGATATCCAGTTTACCCAGCATCATTTGATTAAAATGTTCTCTTTGCCCCAATTGAGTATTTTTGGCATCTTTGTGGCTGTAGTTACATGAACTCATACCTAGATCCTCCTTTCTATTCCATTCATCTATGAATCTGTTCTTGTGTTAGTACCATGCTGAGTTTTATTTCTTTTTTTCTTTCTTTCTTAACAATGGCTCCATAGTATAACTTAATTTAAAACCAGGTATGGTGATGCCTTTAGCAGTATTCCATTTCTAAGTAGAGTTTTGACTATCTGGAGGATTTTGTGCTTCCATGTGCATTTCAGGATGTTTTTTGTGTGTGTGCCCTAGGCCTGAAACAGCTTTGGCCACCAAAGCCAGGCATCAAGCTAGGATGAACAAAGGACTTCCTTCTGTTCTGTCCCTGACTGATATAAGAACACCACCAGTGAGGTGTTTCTTTGCCCATTGCCAGGGGCTCAGGATTGTTTTTATTCTGTGAAAAATGATACTGGAATTTTGATTGGGATTGCATTGAATAAATTCTTTTAGACTGATTTTATTATGGAAAGTTTTCCTTTCTTCTATTACAAGTGATAATTTTTCTGTGTATAGTAGTTTGGGTTAGCAGCTGTGGTCTTGAAAGTCATTCCAAGCCCTTCTAGCTTTTACTGTCTCTATTTAAAAAAATCAGCTGTTATGCTTATGGGCCTGCCTTTATATGTGAACTGATGTTTCTCTCTTATAGCTTTCAGTACCTTTTCTTTGTGCATTTAGTGTTTTGATTATAACATAATGTAAGGAGTTCATTTTCTGGTTCAATCTATTTGATGTTCTATATGGCTTTTGTATCTAGATGGGTATATCTTTTGGGAAAGTTTGGGAAATTAGGAATTTATCCTCTATAATTTTATTGAAAATATTTTCTATTCCTTTGTCCTGAAATTCTTCTCCTTTTTCTAAGCCAATTATTCATACATTTGGCATTTTCATGGTATCCCAAAGGTCTCTTATGTCCTGCTCATACATTTTTTGAACTTCTTATTAATTTTGACTAACTGATCTATATCCTGTATTATTTCTTCAAACCCTGATATTCACCCTCCACATGATCCATTCTGTTGGTGAGACTTTCCACAGAGGTTATTTTTGACTTATTACATTTTTAATTTATAGCATCAATTCAGTTTTATTTTTCTTCAGCATTTCTATTTAAATTCCATTTTAATATCCTGCTTGTATTCTTTTGGGATTCATTTAGGAATTTACTCATGTCCTCTTTAAGTTTTCTATTTATAACCACACTTTTGAATTGTTTGCTTATAATTACCTCTAAGTATAATGTATGACCTCTAACATGGGATTAGACATTCTTGATGTTGTTTTTCATGTTACTTATTTTGTATTAAGATTTGCACATCTGAAGAGAATGCATTGATTAAATGTTTTTGGCACACGTGTGTTGTGTGTTTGGATTGATGTTTGGTGTTTATATTGATTTGAATGTGAAAATGTCCCCTATAGCCTCACTTGTTTGTGATTAAGCCTCATACTTAATCCCCAGCTGGTAGAACCTTTGAGAGGTGGAGTCTTGGTGAAGAATGTGTATCACTGGACAGGATGGGGCAGTCTTGGGGTTGTTTAACCCATTTGCCATAGCTAGGGAGCTCACTCTTGCTGCTTCTACCCAGCAGATGTGGTAAGATATGATGCCCCAGCTATCTGTTCCTGGCATGTTTTCCCCACTATGATGAAGCTTCCTCTTAAAACTGTAAGCTGTGTGTAAAACTAGTAAGTGAATGAAAGTTGCCATGGTGTTTCACTGTGACAGTGTGACCAGAAGCGTCCACAGTGAAGAATACTGCAGTGCATCAAAGTGAAACTTTACCCCACATACATTTTAAAACTCCTGTCAGTGTCACATGTCACAGGAGTCCTGGCTTGGTACCTAGGGGAGACTGTAATAACAAAGGCATTTCAAGCTTTTTAAGGCTGGGTTGGATTGTCCAGAAATCTGTTTCTAGCCCAACTTTATCTATTATTAAATTGGACTACTCAAACTTATCGCCAGGTCAACACAAGTTGAAATTAAAATATTTAGGCTTCTTTGCCATGGAGCAGTTTCTCCATCGTAGGGCAGTAAAGAGGTGTGCTCCCTTTCCTTTTCATTCTTTCATTGATCTGTCCCAGGGTAGCAAATGTCTGTGCAGAAGCAAATTTGCGGTAAGCATTATCATTTTTCCAGTTGTCATACTAGACTCTGGAGATAGAAAAGCAAATAAAACATAGACCTGGTCTCAAAAAAAAAAAAAAAAAAAAAACTGTAAGCGGAAATAGACCCTTTCCTTCCTCATCTGCTTCTAATCAGGTGTCGTGTCCCAGCAATAAGAAAATAATTACAACAGTGTTCCTTTGTCTTAGCTTGTTTTTGCTTGGCTTGTAGTTCAGTTTTGGAAATAGTTAGTGTTAATTCATGGATAGGGTAAGTTAGGTAGCCTCAGTTCAGCTGGAAATTCATGCACATACCATGATCTTGCAGGCTAGGGCATTTGTATTATGTGGGCATTCACAATTAGTTTTTAAAAACTTGTTAAAATTTTAGCTGTTTTTCTTCTTTTTGTTGCTTTTACGTAGCTTATTACTTTATTTGTTGCTTTAACCAAGACAGTGCGCAGACACAACTTGAGGGAATAAAAGTTTGTTTTGCTTTGTGGTTCCAAAGAGTTCAGTCCATCATGATGGGGAAGACATAGGGGAGTGGCTCCATTGTGGCAGTAATTAGTGGTGGAGTTCCTCAAATCACAACTAGACCAGAGGGCAGAGAGTGGGACTAGAATCAGGGCTAAGCTACAACCCTCATAGGTCTTCTTCCAGCAATCTACCTGTATCAGTAAGGTCCCACCTCCCAAAGGTTCTAAAACCTCCCAAAATAGCACCATCAGCTAGGGGTAAGGAGTTCAAACACATGAGACTCTAAGGCATATTTCGGACTCAAACCATAACAGGCAGCTATCCATTCCCACCTACCCTGCAAATGGTGAAAAGCCTGTATTCCATTTCTCAGTGGAATAGTTTTTCATTTTGGTTGTATCATTGTCTATTAATGTTAAGATCTCTGTTGACAAACCTATGAGGTAAACTACCTCCAGTTGCCAGAAGTTAAGAGCAATTTCAGAGACTCCTCTGCCTATGGATCAGGAGAACCATGATTTAAAAAAAAAAATTTTTTTTTTGAGGCAGGATCTCACTCTAGCCCAGGCTGACCTGGAATCCACTATTTAGTCTCAGGATGGCCTCGAACTCATGGTGCACCTCCTACCTCTGCCTCCTGAGTGCTGGGATTAAAGGCGTGCACCACCACACCTGGTTAATTTACTTTTTAATTAGCTTACAAAGTAACAGGTTTCCTTATGGCATTTGTATACATACTTAGATTTGACCCCACCTTCTTCCTCACTTCATCTCCCTGCCCCTATTATCACTTTTTCTTTTACTTGTTTTAAAATATTTTATTTATTTATTTAAGAGAGAGAGAGACTGAGAGAAAGAGGCAGAGATAAAGAGAGAGAGAATGGGTGTGCCAGGGCATCCTGCCACTGCAAACAAACTCCTGACACATGTGCCGCTTTGTGCATCTGGCTTTATGTGGGTACTGGGGAATTGAACCCAGGCTGTCTAGCTGTCCAAGCAAGTGCCTTTAACCACTGAGCCATCTCTCCAGCCCCTCCACATGTAGGAGGGCATGAGGCCCACATGCCCCCTGAGGAGTGATTGGCAGCTATTAGTTACTGGGGCTGCAGGAGATACTTCCTTCAATAATGTAGCCACTGGTAATTTGCAGGTACACTGGTATATAATCATGCTCGCTCATGTAGGCAACCTTAACTAAATTTAGTGGGACACACACACACACACACACACACACACACACAAAAATCACAATAGAGGTACTAGTTGAGAAATACAAGGGACTCATGGGAGGAAGAAGGAGACAGGGGACAAGAGAAAGTAATGGGAGGAGATTATGATCAAAATACACACACACACACAACACACACACACACACATACACATCAATAAAGAGTTAAAAGTAGCCATGATGGATGATGACTTACTTTTTTTTTTTTTCAAGGTAGGCTTCACTCTACCCGGCTTGGATGATGACTTACTTTTCACATTATTGTAACCAAACACTTGACAAGAAGCAACTTGAGGGAGAAGAGATGTATTTGGCTAACTGTTTAAGAGTGGATACAGTCCACCGTGGCAGCAGGCGTGGCAGCAGGAATGTGAGGCAGCTGGTCATACTACATCTGCAGTCAGGAAGCAAAGTGACAAATGATGGTGCTCAGCTCACTTTCTCCTTTTTTCCTTTTTATTTGCTCCAGGGCCCCAGCCCAGAGAAACCCTCACACACTTGCCCACAGCTGTGTCTCCTAGGTGAATCTAATCAAGTTGACATTGATGACTAATGATCACAGAAGATGTATTACCCTTCAAATCTTTAATATTAAACATCTGTTGAAATAATTCTCAGGTCTAATTTTTTTTATGAATGAGACAGTCCAAAATTTAGATAATTAAGAGAACTGTGACAAAAGCTGAGAGCCCATGATAGAACTGCAACCTAGACCTTGGCTTCTTTTATTCCAACTTTTCCAGGAAACTCTTTTCTTCTCAGCAACACAAGAGCATGGCAAAGCTAAGTTGGAGCTGGCAACACAGTACAGAATTCCTGCAGGAAGTGACTGGGCTACACTACAGCAGTTCTTGTATAGGGAGCTCAGAGAGAATTATCGTCCCTGTTTTCAGCAAGTGAGCCCTCATTAGTAATAATATTTGGCATCAAAGACCACAATAAGCATGAGGTGTGGTGGCATCTGGTTGTGACCCCAGCATTCCGGAGGCAGAGACAAAAGGGTCACAAATTGGAAGCTAGCTTGAGCTACATAGCAAGACCCTTTCTCCAAAAAAAAAAAAAAAAAAAAAAAAAAAAAAAAAAAGGCAAATTATAAAATGATCCAGGCTGGAAGCCTATAGGTCCTGCTTCTCCCCTGATTGGGGACACAAACAGGCATCCTTACATTGAAAACTGCTTTGATTCTGTGAGTCTGCAAGGCCTGGAATCTATGCCCACTCTCCACAGAAAGCTGCACAATGCCTGAATCCTCTGCCCTTCCAGAGCCTGCCTTCCACAGCCCCAGACTGTGCAGTCCTGGTTCCCTCCTGCCTTCCATATTAACTCCACTGTCTCATTTGTGGTCATTCAGCACTGTAGGATCAGTTCTACTTTGTGTCGTGCCCATGTTTTCTTGACCAGAGGCTGACCAGTCCAGGACTATCTTGGTGGAGGTTCCTCTCACCTCTCTGTACCCTTCTAGTACTGATGGTGTGTCTGCTACAATTCGGAGTTTAATTCGATTTTCACTTGCATTACTTCTTCCTCTTCATCTTAGCTCCTCAGTGAGTATCACAGTAGGGAGGATGGGATGCTGATACATCCCTTGGATAGTGATGATGATGATGATTTGGCACAAGCCCTCCTAAGCACATATTTAAAATGCCTTGTCTAGAGCATGAGGCTTATGCATATAAGATAAGCAATTTCTCCAAAGCCTCCATGGGACACTGGCGAAGCAGCTGCCTGCTGTCAGCCCTGTGACGGCAGGCAGGCAGCCCTGCTCAGCTCCTACAGCACTGGGATGGTGGCTCAGTGTAGCCAGATACCCAGCTCCAGCAGGTCCAGGCCTGAGTGCCTAGCTCATTTCTGATCAGACAGGACAACCAAAGGCAACAGGCCTGCTGATGAGTGCAAGCAAGAGACCTTCTGGAGATAAACAGAACCGTAGGAGGCACATTTTGCGGAGCATCAAGGCCTCGCTTGAACAGGCGAGGTGAGCACAGGTGCCGTTTGGACCTTTATAGTGAGTTGTTTCAGCTGGGGAAATCAAGGGGCAACTATCCTCATGGACATTTCATTTTCTCCCAGCATCTGGAAATAGCACTGCGCTCATTTCTCCACCAGGGGGCAGGAGACGTCACACTACGCTGGGAATTTTAAAAAGAAGAGGAACGCGGAAAAAAAAAAAAAAAAAAAAAAAGCCCCGTTTTTTTTTTCCCCTCCCAATTTGTGTTCCTCCCGGTGAAACCGAATCCAGCTGTGGCGTCCCAGGCGCCCGCCCCGTCCAGCCGCGGCTCCCGCCGCCTCGCCCTGCGCCCGGCCCGCCGCCCTGCACCTCCCGCGGTCCCCAGCAGCCCGCCGGGTCCCCAGCCCTGAAGATGAAGGTTTGGCTGTGGCTTGGACTTCTGCTGCTGCTTGACTCGCTGGAGGAGGGTGAGCGACTGTGCGCGGGATAGCACCCAGACTATGCCCACTTTTCGACCCGGATCCCCAGCCCCCGTTATCCTGCAGACCGCCGTTCCTCTAACTTTTAGATTTCTGGGCTCTGCTTCCTCGCCGCGTCGTGCCCTGGGCACCTCGTAGAAGAGTTCTTTTCTTCCATCCCCCGCCTCCCTTGAAAACCCTCAGGAAGGGTGGCCGCTCATTTGACCCTTAGGAATGCACGCAGACCTTTCCATCCCTCCCCAAGGGCAAACAGAGCATCCCCAGCCAGCGCCTTGGTCCAGCCTTCCTGTCAACGTGTCGGTGTGGGAGACGGCTCCGCAGCGGAGCGGTGGATAGCTGCCACCTCCGTGCAACGGAGGGCGAGTGCTACCGAGCAAGGCAGTTCTGTAAAATCCCCAATGTCCTCTGCTGTTCTCTGCAGCCCTGTTTTCTTTTTTGTTTTGTGTTCTATCTTGAATTTAAACCCATCTGCTACATAGGTCTTTAAGCAAAACATTCTGCATTAAACTGCAAAACAAATCAAAACTCCATAGCTGTTACACTTGGTATAATTGGGTAGGAAAAGATGAAGAAAATGAGGGTTTTTTTTTTTTTTTGTTTTTTGTATTGTATATGGCTGGCTTGCATCACTTTTAAAAATGCTTTTTAAAATGTGTGACTGTCCTGGATCCACACTATTGTGACCATAGGATCATGCTTTATTGTATGTGTGTGTTGGGGGGGGGAGTATTGGTATGTATACTACATGCAAATTATAGTAATAATCTAATTATTTTAGTTGCTCCATTTGTTGAATTGGCGTTATCTGTACAGTTTCTCTTTCATCTGGTCACATCCTGCTATCCTTAACCCACCCTTGAAATTTGCTCAGATCTGGTTTAAAAGCAGCTTTTGCTGTTATGCAACCTCAAGCCAGAGCCAGCTCAACCTGGCTCACATTTCAATCACTCCTCAATCTATTCTATTAAACTACAGGCATTTGCCCAAAAATACCATATTCTAGTTTGCAAATGAGAGAGCAACAATTGCTCTTTGCCCAGAGAGAAGTTGGCATCACCTGAGTTTGTAAAATGCAGTGTTGAACTCCTCCTGGCAGGCCCTCACATCAGATTGCTAGAATGGCTCAAATAAAGAATTTGGTAACATTTTTTAAAAATAGGGCAGGAGATAGCCAGACAAAATCATTTCAAATAGTACATTCATTATGTTTATACCCAAGATGCTAGTTTTAGAGATTCAGGACATGGCTTCAGTCAACATATGCCCAGGCCATGAGAATTATTGCAAACATCTGCCTAAATAAGTCAGCACATATTTAAGCAAATTGCAATTCATATAAAATATAACCATTTATGAGACAAATCAAGGAAAGTTGAATACAGACCAAATATTTTGTAAGCAATAACTGATTAAACTTTGAATGTAATGCTACTTCTGGGGTTTTGTTTTTAAGAAGAACATGCATATGATGTGCAGACCACTGCTAAAAATGTACTGCTAAAAATGTGTAGACCCCCCGTAAAAAAAGCGTAGATCACTGGTAAAAAGGTGAATCTGTTTCCTTAAGTTACATAATTGTTTCCTAACAGTATCAAGAACTTTTCTTTTTTTGAGTATGTGGTGATGGGGTCAGAACTAACCAATGAGAATGAATTATACCAGGAGCCCTTCTTCTGTTGGCCTCTGACTGGAAGGTCAGGATATGCTGCCAGCTGAACCACCCCAGAGCAAAAGCTGCAGGAACAAGGCTGTGCCTCCACTTGTCCCCTGGCCTTTCAGTTATATGACTGAAGAATCATCTCAAAGAAAGAGCCTTCCCTGCAAGTGCACACGGGGTATCCTAACGAGATATTTGCCTTGTCCAATTCTAAAATAATCATGTTTTAGAAATAATGTTATTTCTCTCCCTTACAAGGAGGACTGGAAGGGTACATATTCTATCTGTGTCAAGAAAATGGTGACTAACTAGACTAAGATCCCAGTTACAGCCAGGCATCACTCACAGCACCTGAGTTTTAGTATTTTGTAAAATAGGTGTTGCTGAGTGTACTAACACTTGCAAAGTCAGTGGTATAAAATCACAACACGGACTTCTGATGATCTTACATATCCTTAGTCAATGTCGGGGGCAAGTGCCAGGGCATACATGTTGACTTGTTGTTACTGCTGGGTTCTACCAGCACCTCCATCCATGTTGATTTCACCTTCAGTAACACAGGTTTAGTTTGTATCTTACAAAAGCATTTTCTTTCTGAAAGCATCAAAGAGATTCATCACTATGTAGGAGGAACCAGATCTTCAAGTAGGTAAGGAGAGTTATACAGGACCATGATCCATCAGCCAGGACCATTTACTACAATTGTATTTCAATTTTACTCCTTAGAAAAATAGTGCAGAAACCTTTGTAATGAATAAAGAATTGTATAGACCTCCTTGCTCAGGAGTGCAAATAATAAGCCTTTCAAACCATTTAGGATGTAGGCCTACAGGTTTGGCATATAAAATCACCTTCAATGGCCAATCAAGGATTCATTTGTGAGCAAGAGAGAGAGAGATCTGGCTATCAGAGTGAGAAAAGTCCTGAGAATGATGGATTTCTCTGGACAAGGTGGAAAGGCCATTTTTTCCTGATATTCATAATGAAATGAGAAGACAATAATTAACAAGTAAAGGTACAAACATCACTAATTGGGGTATATTAGTACCTAAAGGCTGCTGTAATATTACAGGTCAGATATCCTCTTTCAGAAATTCCTGAGACCAGAGGCAATTCTGGTTTCAAAATATTTTTAGATTTTGGAATATTCACATATACATAAGAAGATGTCTTGGGAATGGAACCCAAGTTTAAACATGAAGTACATTTGTTGCATGCATTGCTTATACATATAACCTGGGGTGGTCTGGGACAATATTTCTAGTGCATCCACATTCTGACTGGCACTTGAGGTCAGGTGTGGAATTTTCCACTTCCATATTGGCGTACAAAATATTTTAGATTTTGGAGAATTTTTAATTTCTGATTTTTAGATTATGGATGTTCAATCCATACTATGAACATGATGGCTTAAAATAATAGAATTCTAATCTCTGTCAGTTATGGAGGTCAGAAATCCAAAATCAAAATATCATTAGGGCCTTACTGTTACTGCTTCTGAGACTCTAGACAGATAACCCGTCAAGCCTCTTCCTAGCTTCTAGTAACATCCAGAAGCCCTTTGCTTATAGTGGCATGACTCCAATCTGTTTCTGTTTCATATGCTTGTCTTCTCTGCATGTCTCTATCTTCATGTGGCATTGCTCTCACTCTGTGTGCCTCTCCTTGGGAGGGCATCAGTCACATTGGATGAGAGACTATCCTAAAACCTCATATTATCCCAATCACATATACCAAGACCCCAAACCACAGTAAGTCCTATTGTCAGGTACCAGGAGTTAGGATTTCAATGTATTTTTCTGATGGACATGGTGTAAGAAATAACCCAGGTAGGGCATGACAGAGCAGTGAGAGCTGTTTGGAAGAGTCAGAGGCCTGCCTGAAGCGCGGTAATGTGTTACAAAGAAGAGTCAAGCAGGCTGTGGGCTTGACCCAGTGCCCAGGGTAGCTGAAGGACCCTGGAATGTGACATAGGAGAAGGCAATGACTTCAAGGGCATGAAGAGACAGAACTTTTTTTCCATGTTAGATGTAGGTCACTGCAGTGTTCTGAGCAGAGAAGAAACCATGGTCTGACTTAGCTTTGAAAGGTTACAAGTGCTAGGGTAGACACCAGGAACTGACAGTAGGAGGATGCTAATAATCTGGGTGAAAGTGTGGGGGCCAGGAATGGTAGCAGTGGATGGAGGGAAAGAAACTGTCTTTAGAGTCTACTTTGAAGGCAAAACCAAAAGGATGCTGCTGTAATGGACATGGTTTAAGAGAGAGGGGGGGAGAGTGAAGCAAGATTGAGGGTTTTGTATGGAGTGACTGTGTAAAGAGAGTTGCTGTCTGTGGATAAAGGGAACCCTGGGGCAAGGAGCAGATCTGAGGGGCTAGAGTTCAGTTTGGAACTGGTAAATTTGAAATGCCTGCTAGTTTTCCAAGTGACAGCACTGAGTAAAATGTGGAATATTTGGTTCTGGAATGTCAAGACAAGGTCAGGATAGGTACGAGGTGGCCTTGGGTATATGATGCTGCTAGAGCCTTGAGACAGTGAGACGGTGTGAAGTCACTGGAATATGCTTTGACAGAATTTGCAAGACAAATCCTGGGGGACTTAAATGGTACAGGACAGGAAGAGGAATTAGGAAGACTCACAAGGAAACTACAGGGGTTAGGAGGACACTGAAGACAGCATGATGCTCTGGGAACCAAGAATGTATGTTCAATAGATGTTCTAGAAAATGCCTCAGGTTCTATCCTGGAATAGAAGTAGCCAATTCTTTGCTATTTTATAAAAATTATATTTTAAGAAATGTTCAGAGGTGTGTGTGTGTGTGTGTGTGTGTGTATGTGTGTGTGTGTTAGATTCTAGAAGAAAGCAGGAAACAGTGGTTTTCATATTTCCCTAGTTGTCACTCTTCCAGATTCCCAGCTTTGTTCTTGGGAAAGGAATACCTGCTCCTATAGAGGTGATACAGGAAGAATGAAAAAGTGAGAGTAGATGTCAGTCAGTTCAAACAGCTGCCTGGGGAATGCCTGAGCCAATTCAGACATTAACAGTGTGGCTACATGGAACTGCCCCTGCCCTCATAGATGGCCTTTCCTCTACCTGCCCACCAGAGAGCTAAAACAAACAGCTGTGACTCTTGATGTTGATGACCTTATCTAACATGGAACCTCCCCAGAGAGCCAGGATTCTTCTAATGAATTCATTCTCTCCTCCCACACAAGTCCAAGAAGCTAAAGCTTAGTAGCTGGGTCACATTTAATGAAATAACCATTGTCCTTTTCCTGCTTGCTTCTTGCTTTGTAAGATGTGTTCATTCATTGGTAGTTCTTGATGGCACCTCTTCACCGGGAGGTATTACTATATGCCCTGGAAAGTCATCTCAGTTCCTGTGGTAACACCCCCAGCATCCAACTCTGTTTGGCTTGGGACATTTTGTTAAGGTCAGAGTCTAACAAACAAAGAATCTTCTTAGACAACGATGTTGTACAAATAAGTGAGTGGGCAAGACATGCTAATCTCTAAGTGAAGAGAGAGGCAACACATGACCTGGAGAAGCTGATATAGAGGCAGGGGACTTGGCTTTTCCCATCTTCTGGATGACTTCATAAATTATTAAGAATAGTGAGCAAGTTATCTTCACACAGGCATCTGCATTACTGTTCTCTGCATTTTAAATGCTTTGACTTAGTTATCACAACAATCCCTTCTCATGCTACACATAAGGAAGATGAGATAGAGAGAGGCAAGTAACTTCCCAGGACCTGAAGGCAATAATATTTTATGGTCTCTAGAAAATAGCCTCAAAAATGCAATGGTAATAAATTTTATTTTACTCACAATATAAACTCTTACATTATTCAGGTGTTTGAAATATAACTACTTTTCAGAGTTATGCTGTAGTCTTACTATAATATGACTGCTTTTAGAAAAGGGTTGTTAGGGATTGAACTTAGGGCCTTAAACATGGTCAGTACATTTTCTGGCACTAAGCTACACCTCCAGTCCCCTCTTCATCCTAGTGCCATTACCATCAAACCATTAATAAGATTTGTAGTCAGGGAGCTAGACCAATGATACAGTTAGATCAACTGATGAGTCTGTTTGGTCAAAAGGTCAACTTAAGGCTGGAGAGATGGCTTACAATTAAAGCACTTGCCTACAAAGCCTAAGTACCCAGGTTCAATTTTTCAGTGCCCATGTAAGCCAGATGCTCAAGGTGGCACATGCATCTGGAGTTCTTTTACAATGGCTGGAGGCCCTGGCGTGCCCATTCTCTCTGCCCCCCTCTTTCTTTCTCTTAAATAAATAAATAAATAAATAAATAAATAAATAAATAATATATTTAAAAGGTCAGATTATGTGAAAACATAATCTGATGTGGTTGAAAAGCAAGCATAACCCTGCAGGATCTGATAGTTCAGAAAGCCAGACAAATAGCACTGGTTGTCTAAATTCCATAGGATTTACAGAAGATTGTTACCATTTCTGACCACTGGAATTCCTATAACATGATAAATAAAAACATGCATAATTAGACATCAATCTAAAGAGAAGCCAATCACATAGGCATAATGTTTATGGGGCACAGAGTACATGACATCATCATGATAGGTCTTTTGTTTTTTCTTTAGGAAAAAAAAATGTGACTTCTACCATATTGAAAAGCTGAAGGACATCCTTCACAATTAACTCTGTTGAATTAATGAACATCTCTCCATCGGATGTGGCTGTAGTGTCTCTACTTCTTGGAAGTTAGGGAGGTTGGGGGTTTGTCCATTGCTGTGATGAAATACATGACAAAAGCAACGTAGGAAGGAAGGACTGATGTCGGCTCGTGGTTTGAGGGGATTTGGTGCATCATGGCGGGAAAGCATGGCTTCCCACATTCAGAGTGAGTCTACCCTCCTCAGTTCAACCTCTCTGGAAATGTTCTCATAGACATGCCCATGGGTGTGTCTCCAAGGTGATCCAAAACCCCATCAAATTGACAATCAAGATTAACCATCATAGGGACCTAGATAGAAGAGCCACTGTCTATCCCACTGTTATAACAAACCAGGGTTTATTCAGGGTTGGCAGGTGCTGGGTAAACATCAAGTATTGGAATTCCCTGTCTTGGAGAATCATGTTCAAGGACATAACTGTATTTTTTCTGGAAAGATTAATTAAGTTCAGTAGGACTCATACCAGAGGCATTAGAGTAGAAGAAAGAAGTAAAATAAGAAAAGACTCAGGGTGACATGTTTAGGAGTCTGGTTACAACTGGCTCTGAGGCCACAAAAAGGGACTTTACCTAGATGATACTAAAGATTCTGTAAGTCTAGAGCCTGTGTAATTCTGTAGTCATATATTGACACCTTTTGTCTTATGTGGATGGATGATCTGAGCGGAACTAAATGGTTTCGTTGCTTGTACATGCTTGCAGGGTGGGGGGCCCAGCTTCAGGGAGGGAAAGGAATTGGTTGAGATTTTTGGAACCCAGAGGACTCCAGAAGTAGGAGCAAGCATCCCAGAGTGTGAGCTACAATGGATGCCTTGTCTACCAAGGAGACAAAAACAAAACTAAAGCCAACATAAAGTAGGTCAGCTTTTTATAAACACAATTTACTGGCACCTTTCAACAATGTTGGTGATAAAATACTCCTACAGTACTATTTCATGTCTAAACTCTAAACCATTACTACTGTTGAGTTTGGATAACATATGTAACCTTCAAGTTGGTACTTATTCTTTAACAGACCATGTATTTAACATGGACACTATCAGCCCTTGACCAACACAGACACCCTCTCTGTACACTTCTTTTGAGAGACAGTCCGTAATGATTTGAAGTCACTTGAGTATACTTCTTGTGGTATTTGTGTTGCCAAGCCCAAGAGACAACATAACCCTGCATTTATTTAGTAGAATCAAATTGAACACCAAGCCCAAGGATCACTGAGACCAGAAAAGATTTTGTGTGGCTTCAGTTCTGCCCTGAATGATGACAGCTGAAGCAGAGCACGAACTCAAGGACAATGTTTTGGTTTTATAAGGGCAAATTTTAGTTTATATTTTTCTGACTTTGAATAATATTTTTAAAACTCAGATATACTTTTTATTTATTGTTTTCAGAAAGGGTGGGCCAAGAAAATAATGGTAGCTCTATGATTATTACTGAAAATGATTTTGGCATAAATTAGAGGAAGGGAACATTAAAGTCACCTGCTCTGGGAATGTCATCCATTCCATTGCTCTCCTCTCATTGAACAGTGGCTGGTCAAGACCCTCCCAAGCACAAGCGACCAAAGGACCAAGGAGAAAACAGAATCAAACCTGCCAACAAAAAGGTGAAACCCAAAATTCCTAAAATTAAGGACAGGGACTCTGCTGATCCGACACCAAAGAGTTCATCTATCATGATGCAAATGATGGATAAAGGTCGCTTCCAGAAGCCTGCTGCCACCTTGAGTTTAATGGCTGGACAAACCATAGAACTTCGCTGTAAAGGAAATAAAATTGAATGGAGCTATCCTGCATACCTCGATACCTTTAAGGACTCCCGCCTCAGGTAAGCCTGGCTGTGGTTCTGACTTGTTTTCCAGTTCCAGCTATGGGTTCATTTCCACTGAGTACATCTGTTAGCCAATCCAAGAGCAGTTGGTTACCCACCATGGCTATGTGCCATTATTACACTTGTGTGAGCTTCACATCAGGTTGTTTGCTGCTGAGTAGCTTAGACCTCGAGTTGCTTGGACAGATGTTGGCCATTTCCCCCCAGTAGCTCATGTATGATCTTTTGGCACTAGATGAGCTAACTGTCTGGGGACTGGCTCTCTTCCAGATTCCAGCCAGGTCTCTCTGTGTTTTGAACCAACAGCATATGGTGTCTTCAGCAGTAGTGTCTTACCGTTAACCTATGGTGGGTAATCAAGTGCTCTGACAGAAGTCTGTCTTGTTTTTAGGAAACCTTGTATATCTCTGATCAACAGCTCATTGTGAATGTTAGCCACATTGTGGTACTGGGAGTTACAGGCCAGTGCCAAGAGAAAAGAAAGAAGAAAAAGAAAACAAACAGAAAAAAGAAAAAAAAGGAAATAGGAGAAATTTAAGATTAGGCTTCATCTCACCCTCTCCAGAGCCCTTTGATTCAGGTGTTTGTTCCCTCTAAGGTCCTGTTGAGGGTGTAACCTTTTAGTCTGTCTTCCAGGATATAGGATTCTATGGTACCAATGCCAAATGGGTTCAGTTTTGTGTTACCCTCCACCTTCCCCTCCCCTCTGGTATTGTTTTTTTAATGTCTGCATTTTCCACTGAGTGTTTGGCATTTAATGTTGCCTGTTTCATGACTGAGTGGTGAAACTCTCCACCCTCCCAGTACTCTGCCTTGCTTTTGTGTACACACACAGCTTAGAGAAGGAATGACTCAAGATGCATGTGGAAGTAACAGCTATCTATCAGCCTGTCTACATGTCATCCTGTACTTAGACCTTTCACATCTTGATTCTGACTATATCCTCTGGCATCTCAAATATGACCATGTAAAGTTCTTCTTAAGGCTTCATTGGTTAGCTGGTGGGAAGACCATGAGAGGGAGTCAATCCTTCCTATTTCTTCTCCACACATGAAGTATATTGTAAGAGATAAAAATGTATTATATGTTATTTTGAACATATCTGGAGAAGCTCAGTGCTATATATATTTACAAATGTGTCCATGTACTTGGTAAAAACACATAACAAAAATTTACCCTAATATTTGTATTGTGTGTATGTGGTGATGGGATTGAACCCAGAGCCTCATGGGTGCTAAGCAAGTGCTGTACCTCCAGCCCCCATCAAACATTTTTTTTAAAAAAGTTCATAGCATAGAACATTATTGCTAACATGTTGTACAATAAATCTCCAGAACTTTTCTATCTTGAATGACTGAAACTCCATACCCATTGAACAGCTATCTATTTCCCCTCTCTCCCCACTGCCCCTGGTAACCACCATGCTGCTCTTTTTCTGAGTCTGGCTACTTTAGGGAATTGAGCCCTGGTTGGAAGACTTTGTAAGCAATTGTCTTTAATGGCTGAGCTATCTTCTCAGCCTTTTGAGTCTGGATATTTAGATACCTTCATTGAGTGGGATCATAGAGGACCTGTACCTCTCTGTTTGGGACTGGCTTATTCCACTTAGCACAATTTATTTAAGATTTATTCAGGATGTAGCATATCACTGGATTTCCTTTTTTCAGGTCAAATATTATTCCCTTGTATGTATCCACCACATTGTTTTGTATCCATTCAGTTACTGACTTATACAAAATATTTTAACCCTGGAGGGTTTGTTTTGTGCATGAATATTTAGCAAATTTCTTATTATTTATTTATGTATATATGTATGTGCATGCACAAGGGCCTTTTGCTGCAGCAAACAAATGCCAAATGTTGGCACTACTTTTTGCATCTGGTTTTATATGCTATTGAGTAATTGAACCCCTGGCTTCCAGGCTTTGCAAGCAAGTGCCTTTAACCAGTAAGCCACCTTCCCAGCCCAGACTTAGTATTTTCTAATAGTACTTTCAAAGTTGTATCTAAGTTATATGCTGAAATATGTTCAAGGACTCACAGTTAAGTGAGCATGAGGTTGAACTGAAGAGGAATATCCAGAACCTGAGAAAAACCAACTTTGACTTGATTAACTCATAGCATTCACTGTATACACAATAGGGGCTCCTTCTACAAAGCCAAAGACAGAGCTGGGTGTGATGGTGCACACCTTTAATCCCAGCAGTTGGGAGGCAGAGGCAGGACAATCTCCCTGAGTTTAGGGCCAGCCTGGGACTACAGAGTGAGTTCCAGGTCAGCCGGGGCTACAGTGAGACCCTACCCAGAAAATAAACAAAAGAATTGAAAATCAAATTTTAAAAAAGCAAAAGACAGATGTGGGTCCCCAAATGCCTTTGAAACATGTGAAAAATGTGGAAAACATAATTCTATCTTGAACAACCACTGAAAAACTCATGATTTATTTGACACCAGAGATGTATGAACTGGACTCTTGACATCCTTCCCAGAATGTGGTGCCTTTGGACAGTGGAGAAGAATTCAGCCTCTGTTCTCTTTCCTGTGGAATAAGTTCTTTCCTGCATTATGGCAGTGTTGGAGTTGGACACTCCCCAGGTATACTTCTGACAGAGTCTGAAGTTTTAACCAATATTAGTGGTTTTCTAGAACTAAGTTTATGTGTTAAAACATCTATCCAAATTTAATCTTCTGACTACTTCATCTCTCCACTAGATTGTGAGTTGTTCTTTGTCACTAATCTGTAAAAGCAGGTCCACTGAAGAAGTATTTTATGATGAAGGAGGGAGTCTAATTAACTTGTGGATCTTCTGCTATGTGATACAGGCCCTGTGGAGAGAAATGACACATATTTGCTTTTTGCCAAGAGTTGGAAATGTCAGAGTCACTTATTAAATACCTGAATTTATTAATATACTTGGCTGTATTCATTTAAGGCATAAAACATTTTTGGTAAACAATTAAAATGTGCTATGAAGAAAATCATCACTTTGCCAGGGTGCAGGAGACAGATGCTGACCTACCAAAGCAAGAGATCCTGAGGTTTCTATGACCTCATCACTGAAGTAGACTTACAACACACTGCCAAGGCTCAGGGAATTTTGTAGAAGAGGGAGTGGAAAGATTGTAAGAGCCACAGGGAGGGATGTCATGCCCAGAGGCATTGCCTCCTCTCAATAACTGACTGCTGCTCCCACAACATATAACCCACAACCCCATGGGGAATACCAGCAACCCCACTGAGGAGGGCGCCCTGCGGAATGGGGACAGGTAGTAGGGAAAAGATGTTTCCAACACATGATGTATCTATACAAAGTATGTTCTTAATAAATAAAAAAAGAAAGAAAGAAAACCATCACTCTGATATACTTTAGTTTCTCTTTAGGACTAGAGTATGTAGCAATTCTTTCTTCCAGTGATTTTTCACAAAGGTATTTGTATTAGCATAGAAACTTAGTTCAAAAAAACAAGATGGGAAGCCTGGTATGATGGCACATGTCTTTAGTCCCAGCACTCAGGAGGCTGAGGTAGGAGGATCACCATGAGTTTGAGGCCAGCCTGGGGCTATAGAGTGAATCTCAGGTCAGCCTGAGCTACAATGAGACACTGCCTCAAAAGCAAAAACAAAAGTAAGAAGGGATGTCGGGAGTATATCTCAGTGGATAAAATGATTGCTGTGCAAGCATGAGGACCAATGTTTAAATCCTTAACACCTATGCAAAGTCAGGCAGGGTGGCACATGCCTGTCTGAAATCCCAGCATGGCAGCAGGTCAGGGTGTCTCTGGGGCTCACTGGCTAGCAAGGCTAGCTGAAATTGGTGAGCTTCAAGTTTAATGAGAGGCCCTGTCTCAAAAGATAAAGTGGACAGTGAATGAATAGACATCTGTACAGTACATATGAACATACACACACACACACACACACACACACACAGGCAACTTCAAAGGTGGTCAATGCTGAGTCTATAGTTTGAGAAAATGAGCTTCTTTTAAAAATATTTTATTTATTTATTTGATTGAGAGAGAGAGACAGAGAGAGGAAGAAGCAGATAGAGAGAAAGAGAGAATGGGCATGCCAGGGCCTCCAGCCACTACAAACGAACTCCAGACACATGTGCCCCCTTGTGTAGCTGGCTTGTGTGGGTCCTGGGGAATCAAACCAGGGTCCTTTGGCTTTGCAGGCAAATGCCTTAACTGCTAAGCCATTTCCCCAGCCCTGAAAATGAGCTTTTAAATTAGGATTTCAGTAAAAACGTATTGAGTTTGAACCAGAAATGATTACATATAGATTTTTATAGATCTCTTTATAATTGACCTACTTACTGTTTTAATAATAATATAATGTTCCATCGATGAAATATGGCATTGTTTCCTCACCTGGCCCCCAGTGTGTGATGAACAACTTTTACTATTATACGTAGTATAATTATAAACATTTTATACCAGTCTCTCGCTATGGCTGTTTATATGTTTAACACCAAAAGAAAGAAACATTCTACCTCCTCAACCAACTCATAAGGATAACATCTTTCCTACCATAGAGTAATGAGAAAGATGCTTTGGAAAAGAGATGCAGACTGAGGCACAGTGGGCTTAAGACCTGCTCTTACAACTCATCTATAAAATGATCTTTGCTTAGTCATACCTAGGCTGTTTTCTCACCAGGAACATGAAGATAATATGACCTACTATGTCAGGTGCAATACAATGACTGGCCAGTGGTGGTTGTTTAGTAACCAGTGTGTTTCCCAAGCACATAAATCCATTTACCTTTTGGGTTAGTTCACTGTAGGCTGATGTCTGTATCCATCTCCTCATGAGACAATGAGTCCCTTAAGGGAAAATATCACAGTTGATTGCTCATCAGATTCCTAACACCTAGAACATGTCAGAGACCAGAGAATATTGTTTGGTTACCCCATGGTCTCAGAAGTCAGCTTGCAGCAAGAGGAGGGTTGGATAGGCAACAACTCGCTCGTCTCTATTCTGCCTGGAAAAGGGAATACATTTCACTAGTAAGCTCATATTTTCTCTCTTCTGTTGTTTTTTTTTTCTGTTTTACTTCCTTTATTTTTCCTTAGGGCTGTGCTATATAGTCCAGGTTGGCCTTGAACTCATGATTCTCCTGCCTCAGCCTCCCCAGTGCTGAGATGACAGGCATGCACCACTAACACTTGACTTTCTCTGCTCTGCAGTCTCTGATCTCCACTTTTCTTATTTTTGGCTGCTAAGACCATTCCCTAGTCAATGGTGATATTGGAGCCCTAGAGTTGCCTTGTCTTTCTCTTATCTCATTTCTGCCTTTCCTGTTTTTATAATTACCGTAGAGAAAGAGAATCACCTTGGATGCTTGCTGCTTTCATGTAAATGTTCAATCAGTGGATTTATGTCATTATTTCCCACTTCTTCCTACCACATTGGCGACCTTGGTTTCTTACCAGAGATGGAGTCTGTTTCTCCTCTGATGTTCCACAGCACCCAGACCAGGAGGTCACAGAATGAATGGGGCTCAGAACATGAGCTGAATATGGGTCTAAAGTGAGACCCCTGTGAACATGTGACCTGTTACTCTGGGAACAAGCTCATTGAACTTTAGAGCTGAACATGACCTTAGTGGTCATTTTAATTAAGTCCTTATTCTTTATATTTTTTGTTGGGTTGGGTGTAACCCAGAGTGTCCTCAAACTCATGTCAACTCTCCTTCCTCAGTCTCCCAAATGCTAGTGACAACAGATTCACAATAAAACCACCATGACTTACTTTTTCTTTTGTTTGAATTAGGCATATACATCAGGCACAATGGTATGTTTTGATATATATATTTGAGTATTGATCAAATCAAGATAGCTATCATACACATCACCTTATACATTTTGTAATTTCTTTTTGGTGAGGAGATTAAAAATTCTTACTTTTACCTGTTCTAAAATACCCAATATAATGAAGTCAACCATGGCCACCCTACTGTGCACTACAAGAAAACCAGGTTAGTTTGGCCTGTCTGACTGGAACTTCATGCCTGTTGACCAGTTTTCCCTGTTTCCTCCTCTCCCTGACCTTCCCTAGCATCTGGTAACTACTCAGATAAGGAACTAATTCACAGAGGAGAGATTTCTTGTACATGACAGACAGGCTGATAAATGGCACGGTGAGTCCGAGAATCCCATCCGGTTGTCCTGGCTTTTGAGGCTGAGTTGCTGCCCTTCTCCAGGGCTCTGAGATTATGATTACTGGAATAAACTTAGATCCAAGTCACTTGGCCTGAGCAAGGTGGCTTCAGGGAAAATAAATTTTTTGCCTACTATTTAACTAGGCTAAACTAGATCAAATAAATCTAGTTTCAAATTTAAAATTGAAAACAAATGAAAAACTATTTATCCAGAGTATTTTATTAATTTCTGTTTTTAAATTTTATTGATAACTTCCATAAATATAAACACTATACCATGATTATAATTCCCTCCCATAACTCTCCCTGTTCCTCCAGTTTTTCTCCAAATCCCCCCTCAACTGAATCCTTTCTTTCCAGCTAGTCCGTCTTCTATTTTAATGTCACTAATTTTTTTCCTCCTATTATGAAGGTCTTGGGTAGGCAGCACCAGCCACTGTGAGGTCATGAATATCAAGACCACAGGTTCTGGAAGACATAATTGTAAGCATTCCTCCTTATCCTTTGCCTCTCAAAACTCTTTCCACCACCTCTTCCACAGTGGTCCCTGAGCCTTGAAGAGTGTGATAGCGACGTCGTTCTTAATGCTGAACACTGTGCTGTCTCTTCTTGTCAGCACTTTGGTGAGTTTTGAGTCACCCCAGTGCTCACCACCATCTGAAAAGAGAAGCTTCTCTTAACTAAAAGTGAGAATATCATTAATTATGGGCAAACGCACTAAGCACTGAGAAGACAGTTTGGCAGGCATAATGTACCCATTTACCAAGACAACAGTGATAGCCTTCATCTTAGGGCTTATGCTCCCCCCCCCACTTAGGCTTTTGATTAGGTAGGAATTCCCTCCCCTGGAGCCGGTTTTATTGATTTTTTTTTTTTTTTTGATGGGATAGATTTAAAGTGACTGATTCTCAAACATGTCATAATTAGAATGCCCACTAGATGGCAGGCTTCATCTTTGTTGCAACTGTTTTACAATTGTAAAAGATTTTCAAACTAGGACTTAGTAGATGAAGTGACTTTGGGCCACATAGTGGTCATAGCGTGAAATTATATTTTAAATTACAATTAACTCAAGTTACCAATAAAAAAATTAAAAGGCGTCAGCACTTGTAACTTCGTGTACCTACAAGAGGATAAACTCAAGTCCAGGTCTGAGCCCCGCTAGTTCTTTCACGACCAATGGCTACTTTGAAGTTGGATTCGTTTCTCAGAGGCTGACAGTAACATGCTGGAGAATCGATGTTTCCAGTGTCTGCAGTGGTTTGGGATGCCCTTTCCACACTGGATCCATCCCTATTACTTGGATTCCATCTCTCTGAGGATAGAAACAGCTATTTTCTTCAATAGGGGTTGTTACCATGTACTGAATGTTCTATTTTCTGGTTCCTCTGCACCTTCCTCTTCTCCCAATACTTTTTTGAAGCCGCGACTTCATTCAAGGCCCCATGCAAGGCTGCCAGTAGATATGGCGAGAAACCCAGGCCCTCCCATGTGCTCATGGAAATGTTCATCCTAGAGGAAGATGGGTCACTGGAGAGCAAAACCCAGCACAGCTGTGCACTAACTGTGCTAACAGAGGTCAGGAGAGGAGAAAGCCTGAGCAAATTCCTTAAGCTTGAGAGTTAACCAGGTAAAGGAAGGTGGAGAAAGTGGTAAGAAAATTCTAGAAAGAGAGAAGAGCATGCAAGAAACTACCTAGAGGCGAGAATGGATCTAGCACCTGGAACAGTAAGCATGTGTGCAGATGAGGTGGTTAGTGGCGGGGTGGGGGTGTGGTATAAGGGGTAGCAGAAGGTAAGCAGGAAGCATACCATGGCATGCCCATTAGCCACGCTGAGCAATTTAGAGTGAAATCTTGTGCAATTGTAAGCCATATTAATTGTATGTGCATACATATAGAAATCACATATTGATATGCATATTAATTAGATGTACACAGACACACAGAGGTGCATATGTGAGAATGCACGGTTAGTACTCTTCATTGCCATAAGGAGAAAAACAGTGTCTCCTCCTCCACGCTGATACATCACTTCCCTTTCATGCAATAAACACCCTTGATTTCCAAAACTGGGTGTGTATAGATGTTTCTGGACCTAGTGCTTCTTCACAGGGATTGCTTTAAACATTTTTTTAATTTTCATTTTGCTGATAACATAAAGCACTTTAGCATAAGAATATTCCAGGTCACCTGATAAATTCCCATTGGTTCATTTCCACCATTTCTCTAAACATTTTATTTATTCAATCCTATCATAATACACTTCAAGCAATGGTAACAGGGAACATAGTGATACTATGCTGAGCATGGATGAAAGTAAGAAGTTTAGAATAGGTGGACCGGCGAAAGGGTTAAAGAAATCAGTGCTGGTAGGAACAAGGAGAGCTAGAGATGCCAGCTATGTTGTTAGCAACTTCATTAGCAGTTTAAAAGAGTGCCCATCCTGCTCCTGAGCAAACAAGGGTCCAAGCATTATCTTTCAGGATGTGTCTGGTGTCTGGTGGGATGTTAGCATTTTTCAATCAAGAACTGGAAGCTGGGAGGAGTGGGTGGGGCTCAGATCTCTTTGATGACTGGTTCCTCTGAGAATAAATAGCTTCTAGGGAGAGGAGAAGGCATCTGGATTTCCATTTGGCTGCAGTTTGTAACAGCTCACTCCACCCACCCACAGACAACACAAAGGAGGGTGGGCCAGCCAAGGAAGCAGACAGTGGGCTCCCAGCCAGTCCACTAAGCAGGCTTTATCTCCAGCATGCTCAAGGACCTTGGAAACATAAACAAAACAAAAGAATATATCACCATTGAGGGCTGCAGATATGGCTTAGCGGTTAAGGCGCATGCCTGCAGAGCCTAAGGACCCGGGTTCACTTATCCAGGTCCCACATAAGCCAGATGTTCATGGTGGCACATGCGTCTGGAGTTCATTTGCAGTGGCTAGAAGCCCTGGTGCATCCATTCTCACTTTCTCTCTTTCTCTCTGTCTCAAATAAATAAATAAAATTAAAAATTTAAAAGATAATATCATTATTGAGATAAAAACATCTACGTAAGAAAGTAGCTTGAACAACACTCTGATGATACACTGGCAACAACATCTTTTCCTCCTATTTATCTCATTTGGGTAAAATACACACAACTTAAAATTTATCTTTATTTTTTATTTTTAGAGAGAGACAGACAGAGAGGGAGAGGAAGACAGATAGAGAATGGGCACGCCAGCAGTCTCACAGCTGCTGTGATCGAAATCCAGATGTGTGCACCCCCTTGTGGGCAAGTGCGGCAATGAGCCCTTGGGTCCCTTTGCATCTGGCTAAATGTGGGACCTGGAGATTGGAACCAGCGTTCTTAGGCTTAGGAGGCAGGCACCTTAACCGCTAAGCCATCTCTCCAGCCCAAAATTTATCATTTTAATCATATTTAAGTATACAGTGCAGTCCACTTAAGTGCATTCACATTGCCAGTCAGGTCTAACTTCAAACTCACTTTCTTTCCAAGCTAGGTTTTCTTTATATATTCTGGGTAGAAAAAATGACAATGACAAGGCTCCTCTTTCTCTTTATCCTTATCTTGGGCTTAGCATACAGTGGCAAATTGTTAGCATGAGCAAGGTCTGGCCATGTCGCTCAGTGGTAGGGTGCTTGCCTAGCATAGGAAAAGTGCTGGGCTTGGTCTCTAGTACTACAAGGAAACAAAAGCTTTTATATAGCATGTAGCTGTAGCCAAATTCTAAAACCTATTTTCAATTGAATTTAAAAATAAATTAAAAATGAGCAATTCATGTCACTCTGAAGGGAGAAAACTCTCTCCCCAGACTCCATGGCACCAGCACCAGACTCCCACATGTCCCTAGACATGGACCTGTTGGGGAACAGGATCTAAGACTTCTTCAAGTGTACTGAATGTTCTGACAGTGTCCACATTTCAAAAAACAAACAAACCATCGAACAAAAACAGGTATGTTCCATTCAGGTCATGGGTGGGGGAGGGTAATGATAGACCCAGTCTCACTGTGTTATCAGGATAGAATGAGCCATGTATAGAGCAGCTGGCACACATAGTAAGCTGTCTCAATAAAATGATGAGCTAATTTTATTCATGTTACTATATCCCAGAGAAGTCACAAGAAACCAATCAGCTTTTCAGGAATTTTAAAGAAGAATGCTTCTGTCTCAGATTTCAGTCTCTGCTATTATAGGAAGACCATATATTTAATGTTTCTAGCTTATATTAGTTTAGATGGAACATAATCAATGTATCTATAAGAAATGTAATGTACCTAGGACTTTCAGTGAAGTGATAGTTGTTGCACTTCCCTCCTCTGAAACTGCAGTGGGGGGGATTCCACTGATGGTAGCTAATAAGAATTCTGTGAGTCTGAGCCTGGCCCCTTTGGACAATATATACCTGCCTTATCTCAGGAGACAGCTGCCTGTAGTTACTCTTATTTGACAGAGCCATACACTTATGGATGTAAATCTCTCCCCTCTCTAAGCATAGGAGAATCCAGACAAAGGATTGTAAAAGGTATATAAATGCTGCACAATCCATGTTCAGGGTTTCTGTCCGGTTTTTGGCATTAGCTAGCAGAGGTCCATGCATGAATAAAGGCTCTCTCTGAAGTGCATTTTGCCTGATTATTCTCATTGACTCATTAGTTCCTATAACACTAAAAGGAGACATCATGTGGTAGTTTGGATCTGCCAAGTGCTAGGCTGAAGTCTGGACCATGACTCAAAGGCTTGGTCTCCAATCTGTGGTATTATTCGGAAGTGATGGAACCTTTTAGAGGTGGAACCTAGTGGAAGGAAGTTAGGTAGTTGGGACTGTTCTCTTCAGGGGACCCTGGTCCCTCTTCTCTCTAATTGCTTCTTGGCTTCCATGAGGTAAGCATCGTCCTCTGCCATGGGCACCCACCATAATTTTCTACATCAGGGCCAAGTGATCATGGATGAAACCTCTGGAACTGTGAGTCAAATAAACCCTTTCTTCTTAAAGGAAGTATTAATGGGTATTTTGTTGCAGTCTATAAAACACACATCCCTGGGCACTGTATGATCCACCAAATCACCCTTACCCCCAATCATGAAGGAGGACAAAACTATTTTCTGTTGAAAGAATTCTAAAATAAATGTATTATACTGTTTCTTGGACATCCTGGTAAGTCTGATTATTGCAGATATTTGCAGTAAGAGGATTGTGGACAGTCAAGTTAATGTACAAAACCAAAGGCATGATAGGAATATCACAAGAACTATTTTAGGTGACAATTTTGGAGACTGGAAATTGTTTATGGTACAACCAAGTGATTGCATGTGCTTTTCTGATGCAATCCTGTTAACAAATACGTCTACACGTCTCTGAGGTCTGTGTTTAATATGTGAAAATGAAAATTGGTGCCTGATTATGATATGAACATTTTTGACAAGCATTTTATTATGTAAATCTAAATAAAACAATTTTAAAGATTTGTCAGAGGAGAAAAAGGAAATAAACAATCAGCTGTAAAATGGGGAATCTTATGTGTAATAGTATATAACTATACAGAATGGCATGTTGTAAAAAGGGAGCAAGCTTTTAAAACAAGAGATGGAGGACAGCTGGAGAGATGGTTCAATGGTTAAGAACACTTCCTATGCAAGCATAAGGGCAGAAGGAGGCCTGAAAGAATACTGAAGTTCAATCCAAAGACACACAAACAAGTGGGTGTGACCATGTGCATCTATAACCTAGTCCCATAAAGGAGCAGAGGCCCAAGCATCTCCAGAGCTCATAAAAACGAAGTCAGGAAGCTCTCGGAATCAGTAAGACTCCAGCTCAGGAAGAATGGGCAGAAAAGCAATGGGGCAGGACATGCGCCATTCCCCTCCAGCCACTGCAGGCAAGCACACATACACACGCATACACAGAGAAAGGAGGGGAACAAACCAAGATAGCAGAGCTTTGCCCCACTGTCTGGGCTTAGCTCCTGATAGTGCCATCCACCCAAAGGGACGACACATTCTCAGTGCCTTATTCTGGCCAGAGCTTGACCCCTACGTGTCTACTCTTAAGCCCTGTGATTGACTTTCGGGTTTGAGCCTCACCTCTCCCGACTCTGCCTCATGGGGTTTTCTCTCACTCTCATCCCATCTCTCAGAACCGAGGAAGAGACCTAGTGTCTCACTCACCTTGTAACAGAGGCCAGAAAACGTTAAGTGGAAGCTCTCCCTTCCTTTTAACATCAGTGCTCTTCCTTATGAACTTGACTTAGTATCTGGGATGAGGCGGGGGGGGGGGGTATGGGACCCTGTATGCCAACCAAAATTGTTATGAGAATGAACTCTCATAGATGTATTTACTTAGGTGGCTCGTGGAATGACATAAAACACATCTGCTGGTGGGCAAGGGGCAGCTGTCCCTATAAGACCATGAGGGATGACCACAGCAAGCAAGCCACAGCTTGAGATTGATAGGTGTTCACTTGAGTGGAGTACAAGGCAAACAGAGTTCCCATTTGTCTAATGAATATATAAGAATACATACATCAACAAGGCAGATGAGATAAAAACCAGAGCTGGTTCCAACCACAAGTAGCTTATGAAGCAAGTGAGATAAATGACATATCAGACACAATAAGAACAATGTAAGACAGCATGTGGTCTGGGCAGTGGGAGTGTGTATGTGTGTGCACATGCACACACACACATGTGCAGACTTTTGGGGAAGAAAGAAGACAGTTATCTTAAAGGACTAAAATAGAATGAATCCAAGAATGAACAAGTCCTTAACTGTAGATCAGGTCTTTCAAATGAGACAGAGGCAGAAGGAAGAAGCAAGAAGAGTGGATTGCAGTATGAGTCAGTATGGGGCCCTGCTCACCTGGCCTGGGCCCTCCATTTTACAAATGATTAGTCAAAAGACTGCCTGCCATTTACAGATTTTAGTGAACTACTCTGTCCACTGATAAGCACCTAGGGTGTAGTGATACAATAAGCATGGGCTGACTTTGATTTTTGGGAGTGGACTAACAGGATCATATTGTTCTACTTTGGTACATAAACAACGGCATATTAGTCATAAAGAAGAAGAAAGTATGCCATTTACAGGAAAGTGGATGAAACTATAGAGTATCATGAAGTAAGCCAGACTCAGAAAAACTAATATTTTATGTTTTCCCTCATATGTGGAATCTAGTTTTATTTTTTAAGACCTGAAAATAAAAGGGGGCATTTGGGAAGAGGAAAGGGAGTAGGAGTGAGGAAGGGTAACAGGGGATGAATATGATCAAAGTATGTGATACACATGAAAAGGGTACAATGAAATCTATAGCCCATCATGCTTAGCACACTAATTTTTAAAAATACACTAGACTTAAGCCTAATTTTCAACACTCCTGTCATTGTTATGCCAAGAAGCAATCTATGTATTTGTTTTTCTGATGTTAGTTCAGAAGATTCCACATTAAAGTGGCCTTAGTCCTAGCAAGTACCTTGAAATGATTTAAACAGGGAGATTAGATGAGGATCTTTCCATGGAGAATTCTCTGTACAGCGTGAGCATGGACCCAGGCCCCAAAGCCTCTGCATGCGCTGCTTTAGCATATCCATAAAGCACTCACTGTGGCTGTGGCCTTCCACATTAGGACTCCCCGGTTTGTTTTCCTAAGTGGGTGGTAGAGACTTGCTCCATTGTCTTCTGTCTCCTCTCCCTCCCAGGCCTATTCTTCCCAGGATACTTGTCTGAGGGCATTCAGCTAAGCAGAGCTGGGAGAGCTTGCTCTTGTTTTCCCAGAATCTGATGATCTAGTCTATGTGGTAAGACTGGAATGGCCAATATATAAGAAGGAAGACTCACTAAGACCAGGGGAGCTTGGCAGGTGGGGACTAAGCTGCAGGGAGGTGGCACATCTAAGGAGGTCCACCCAAGCAAGAACAGGTTTGAGAACAGTCAGCCTGCACTAGGTACTTTTTATGCTCCAATGGGCATTATTTTTGTCTCTGCCATAAGACAATATCCTGGTTTTTTTTTGTTGTTGTTTTTTTTGCAAGGTAGGGTTTCACTCTGGTCCAGGCTGACCTGGAATTCACTATATAGTCTCAGGGTGGCCTCGAACTCTCGGCAATCCTCCTACCTCTGCCTCCCAAGTGCTGGGATTAAAGGCGTGCACCACCACACCCAGCTGGAATTTTTTTTTTTTAATGCAACCAAAGGAATTCCTCCTGGCCCTACCCATTGGAAATTCATATTTTTAAAAGGTAACATAGTTACTTCCAGATATTCAAAATACCCAGGGCCACCCATGATCACACATTTATAGAGTATCTGTATTCTGTTTTGTAAAGAGTTTAACTTGTTTTCCTTTTGTGATAGTTTTTTTTCTGATTACAGAGCAATACACGCTCATTTGATATAGAAACTTAAAAACCACAGATTCACTGTTACTCTGCAGTATGGAATCGTCAGTTTTACTTTTTTTGTGTCAAAAATTATATGAAAGTGTATGCACACTTTCATATTAGCTTTTCCCCTAATTTATCCTGAATCCTTCTCCGTGTTATGGCAGAATGCCATATGAGGCTTAACTGCACATCTTAGAAGACTTGAACTCTTGGAGTCTATGTCACTTTCTACTATCTCAGTCTCTGTTGCAGTGCTGGGGAGGCTGCCATGAGTTATTTTATGGGTGAGGTTTGGGACCAGGCAATATGCATTTTAGGCATTATTCCAGATGGAGAAGGAGGAAGAGGAACTTTGCATTGGTGAAGATGCTAGGTATACTGGACAGAGGGGAGAAGAGAAGGATGACATCAGCAGGTTGGCAGGTTGCCAGAGAGGTGGGAGGAGGACACGGTGGGAGAAGACTTGGATAAATGTCAGAGACTGGCAAGGTTGGGGGAACATCACACGCACTATTTTCTGTGAGAGAATGGAAGAGTGCCAAGTGCCTTGTTATTCCTCAGTAACACAGAAAAGTAAAGTCTAAGTAACTGTAGTTCAAAGACCTATATTACGTCCACAGCCCATTGTTAGAATAGAAATATTGTAGTTACAGTGTTGAGTAGATAGCTCAGTTGGTAAAGTGTTTGTCATAAACGTAAGGACACGATTTAGATCCCCAGGACCCACATAAAATGCTGGACCTGGTGGGGCATGCATGTAATGCCAGCATTGGGGAGGCTAAGATAGGAGGATCCCTGGGGCTCACTGGTCACTCATTTGGTGAGCTCCAGGCCAACGAGAGTCAGTATTTCAAAGAGAAGTAAATTGCACACATTAGGAACACCACCAGAAGTTGTCCTCTGTACTCCACACACATGCGCAAACACACTCATGGACCCACATACAAAAGAGCATGCACAAATGCATCACATGTACACATGTGCAAAAAGAAGAAATATTACAGAAGAAATATTGCAAGAGTTGGGAATTATGTCTTGGATAGTATCCAAACATGGAGATAGATGATGGATAGATTGATAGATAAATTAAAAGATAGGTAAGTGATTGGTAAATGATAAGTGAACAACTAGGTAGATAAATAGATTGCAATACTTGTGCCTGATTTCTAATATTGGGACAATATTTGGGGGGAGGCTTTTTTAAAATTATGGACACACTTAGTATGGATACATCATGTGTTGGTACCACCCTTTCCCTCATCCCTGTCCCCATTCTGCTGGGGGTCCTCCTCAGCAGGGCTGCAGGGGTTGTGGGTTATGTTTTGTGGGAGCAGCAGGCAGTTACTGGGGAGAGGCAGTGTCTCTGAGCTTGATGGGACAATATTTTGAAGTTCTTTAGTTTGCATATTTGGTTCTCCAGGAGGGCTTATGTAGACTTCCTATTTCTAAATAAAACACAAGTGCTTCAATATGCTCTGCGCAGCTGTCTGTTGCGCAGCATTTGAGCCCAACTCATAGGTCTTCATTCCCAGCCTTTCATTCATAGGGCAATTTTTCTCTGACACATTCTTAAATTGACCCAGAGTAAACACAGGCTCTCAGCAAACACTTGAAACAGGAACTAGCAAACATCCACGAGCCTGTGTTGATATTTGGCAAAGTTCCTTGCATGTGGTAGAAACTAACCAATTAATTTTTGAAATGCAGGTGGGTGGAATGAGGATAGTTGATTGCATCTTTTTACACTATCCCTTACAGTTTTACTTGATTGCAACATAAAATGAATTCAGAGGTAAATGTCTGAGTTTAGATAGCTGAGCGATCCTGGGAATGTTATTTAAACTGACTTTCCAATTCTCCTGTGGCTCTGGAACATCCTGTATATTCCCAGGAGAGTACAGTAACCTCTCTGGCCAGGGGCTGTTCCCACACAACATTGGGATAATGACGGCGTCTGTCCCACAGGGCTTCATGGGGACTCAGGCAAAATGAGCAAAGGGCTTACCCCAATACTTTGCACATGCTGAGCACTACTTCAGTTTTAGTTTTTGTTAGTTTCATCTTTACCATGTCATAAGATGGAGGAAAAGTGACATGTGCCTTGGGCACTGTCAGTTACATAGTTCATTTCCTTCAATTAATTACTAGATGGCTTAACGCGAAGAGTCAAAGGAGAAATGGGGCTTTATTTCTATCACTGAATGAATTTCTATTAATGAGCTAATTTCATCAGATCATCCAAGTTCTTCTTTGTCATGTATCTATGCACGTGTGTGTGTGCACACATGTGCATATTTAGCATGTTTGACAAATAACTCAGAGGCACCATCTCTCAGTCAGAATTGCTTCTGCTCTGCTGTTTTGGTAGCACGGAACACATGCCCTGCTCCCTTATGAACAGTCATAACCCAAGTCCGTGTGGCACAAGATTGGATGCTCTCTCAGTGCTGCTAGGTGTCAGCTGGGGGACTTTGGAAGTGTCTTCATTAGTAAGAGGAAAAATTAGCGCCTCCATGCTAATGTGGTTGTGAGGTTTAAAAGGGACCATAATAATGATGGCACTGTCTAAAAGGCACTGTGCACTTGCCCTGAGCAGATGCTGCACTGCTTAACTTACGATGCCCAGCACTTCATGTGTGCTAGCTACTCATAACTGTTGCTACAAATCTGAAGTGATGGGTGTACATATGTTGATCTAGCTAGGAAGTTCAGAGGTCACTGTGGGACTGCTCCATTGCCTGGCCTCTTTCTGCAGTCTGGCCAACCTGTGTTCTGGTCTTACCTGTCTTTTGGGGAGCACTGATCTTTCCTTTTTGCTCCTCTCAGGATATCTCGTTCCCTTGAGTGCTCAGCACCTGCCTCCCACTTGGATGTGATCCTTCCCCGTCCCTAGGTCCCTGGGAAGCTTTCCCTTTAAGGCTGAATCCCCCTGGTACTTGTTAAATAGGAGAACTTAAGAATAAGGGACTCTAGGGCTGGAGAGATGGCTTAGCAGTTAAGACACATGCCTGCGAAGCCTAGGAATGTCCATTTGATTCTCTGGGTCCCACGTTTAGCCAGACCCAAAAAATGATGGGAGGGAGGAATGCTGCACTTGCCCACAAGGCAGCACACGTGTCTAGAGTTCTCTCACAGCTGCTGAGAGGCTGCTGGCATGCATCTATCTCTCTCTCTCTCTCTCTCTCAAAAATAAATAAATGAATAAGTAAATAAATAAATAAATAAATAAATAAATAAATAAATAAAAGAATAAGGGACTCTAGACATTTCTGCATCCCTTCTCTCCTGAATTCCTATCAATTTGCAATCATACATATTTATGAAACTAATGAATAATATAATCCAGAGATTACTCTCTGCTCTTGGCTTTTACAGTCTGGCTGCAGAACCTCACCACTGTCACCTGGTCACTGTTTCCTAACTTTGGAAGGTGTCAGCGCCCTCCTTTCTGCTCACCCCATCACTTGGGTCAAGGTCAATGGAGAGCAGGCTGAAGGTAGGAAGCTTCAGACCTCCACTGCTAAGGAGCAGGACCCTGTGTTTACAAAGCTAATGAGAAAACACACACACACACACACACACACACACACACACACACACACTTAAACATAAAACAAGCTCCGTAAATCCTGGCCTTCTCCATCACCAAGTTCTCCATAGGTCAGGCCAGAGTGACAGTTTGGAAGAAAACTACTGAAGTTTTTGGTGCATTAGGATGTTCAGAGCTGCTTCAGTCAGTGTAAATACTGATGCTGTTATCTTACCTTTTTATGGTACCTTTGTCATGGCATCTATTTTTACTCTAAATTTCACTTCTCCCAACACTGAAGATATTGTTTCGTGGTACAGGAGGAAGAAAGGGCTTTGGGTGAAGACTGTCCATACAGACAGTGGCTCTGCAGGGCTTAGACCATAACTCCTTGAGAAGCCTGCTGCTTAGAGACTATGCAAGACCACTACTAGAACTGGACATTGTAAATCCAGGCATTTACACTGTAATCCCGCTAAATAATTTGTTTCCTGTTTTATACAGTTTGAATAGAAGAGGGGGTGGAAAAATGCAGAAATGTTTTCCAGTGCATTTCCTTCCTTCCGCCCCCAATCCAGCTAAAGATACAGTGTGCTGATTTCATGGCTGCAGTGGAGTTAGTCCCGTGTTGGACTTTTGGTGTGCCTGCTTGTTTTCCTGGTAGGAATGGCATCTTACAATTTTTGTCATCACCATGCAAGCAAGTGCTGGGCCCAGAGGGGGTGCCTCATGCCTCATGCTTGTACCTCAGTCTGAGTTCTACTGGAAAGTGGCAGCTTGTCATGTCCCCCACCCCCGGGAGACTTCAACCTCCATTTGTTTTGCCATTCTTCACCCCTGAAATTGACTGCATCCTTAAAACTGAAACTGATATTTTGATAGTTGCCTGAGACCTTCCTACTGTCAAATAAAATTGTGTGAACAAGTGTGGTTATGTGTGTACACAACATGAGTGGTTGATGGGTCTCTTAAAGGCATCTGATTCAAGCATCAATTCTTTTTTTTAAATTTTTTTATTGACAACTTCTATACTTACAGACAATAAACCATGATATTTCCCTCCCCTCCCCCCATTCCCTTTTAGAACTCCAATCTCCATCATATCACCTCCCTCTCTCCATTAGTCTCTCTTTTAATTTGATGTCATCATCTTTTTCTCCTATTATGAGGGTCTTGCAAAGGTATGGCTGATTCAAACATCCATTCTTAAATCTTTGTCCTGTCACCTCCTCATCTTTCTCTTCCCTGCCTTTTTCTCCCTTTCATCTACCTCTTCTTATCTTGCTGAATCCCAGAGATGATTGTGGTGTTATTTGAGGACAGTGCTGTTTTTTAGGATGGTTGGTTTTTCTCTGGAGTCAAGTACTCACTACATAAGCCCAGGTTGGCCTGGGATTCAGAGTCCTTTTGCCTCAGCCTTCCAAGGGCTGAGATTATAGGTATATGCCACCATGCCCAGCTGCTTCCCTAGTTTTTTAAATGATTATTTAATATTTTATATTTTTAATTGTGGCACACCAGGGCCTCTAGCCACTACATACAAACTCCAGACACATACACCACCTTGTGCATCTGGCTAACATGGGTGCTGGGGAATTGAACCTGGATCCTTAAGCTTCACAGGCAAGCACCTTATCTCCTAAGCCATCTATATCTTTAGCCCCAATTCCCTAAGTTTGACTTTAGATTTTGTTTTCAGTCTTGTCTTCCTCTTCTACTCTTGGTTTATATGCTCATTCCTTTGACTTCTGTTCTCACCCCTATGTAAATGACCCTTCTCAAATAAATCTAGTATGGTTTTATGTTTTTTGTTCCAGACCTATATTTACAACTGCCTATAGGAAATACATACTTAAATGACACATGTGACCACAAATTAATTCAAAATCTCCATCCTTTCTGACACAGAAATTGAAATCGCAAGACTCTTCCAGCTGCGAGGCCTTCTGTTCTTACCTGCTTTATTGTAAATCCCTCACCCTCTTTTTGAATTTGCTTCTGCCCAGGGGCCCACCCACACCTCAGGTACTGGCAAGTTTTACTCTTACTAGAAATGAGTCTAGGGTTCAAGACTCATGCAACATATATGAGCAACGCAATGCTTACTACTGCAGAAGGTTGCGTAGCTTTCTGGAGAGTTCTGGTGAGCAAACGCACCAGCAAGGTAGGCAGTCTGTTTTGTGGTCAGAGATTGGCCTTACACTCTTACATGATTAGCTAAAATATGAATTGGCACAGGTTGCTAGAGGAAATCTAAGGGAAAGGTACATTTTGGGGAGTAGGGGTGGAGCTTCTTACCCAGTGCTGAAATAACACTCTGGTCTCAAGAATTCTTTCTCAATTTTGGCTTCAGAGGCTGCTGACTCTCAGCCTCCTGCTCCTGTCTTGTTCTGCAGCTAACAGATGAAATCTTCAAGTCATTGTTGGGCTCTTTCCACCCACTACACTAGGCCATGGTAGTGAACACAGCACACGAGGTTCCCTGCAGCCCTGGCATGGTTTGTGCTTCCTGAGCAAGCATGCTGTACTCACTGTTCATAAACCCCCTGCCATCCCTCCTTCTCTCCTACCTTCACAAACCTCTTCTTCCTTCTCTTTCTCCTCCTCCCCCTCCTCAAAGCTGTCTTCAACTGCTTTGTCCCACCCTGAGACATCCCTTTGAGAATTTCTTTCTTTTTGTGAAGACTTAGTTATTCCTGAGTTTTTAAAATGCTCTTGAATCAGACTATAATTTCTTTAAACCTACTGTATTTTATTTGCTGTGCTAACTCTCCCCACTGCTGGGAGTGGATGGTTTGTCATTGCTCCAGCAGTGTTCACAACAACTATTCCTAGTAGCAATTATGTGTAATTAGAGATAATTAGGCTAATACACTGAACAAGGCACTGCATGAAGAGCTCTGCATGCACTTTCTTATCTAATGCATATAATCACTTAGAGCAACCTGCTCAGTTGGTCACCAGCTGTGGGTCTCAGGTTTGTCATTTCTGCTGAGCCTCCGTGCTCTCATCTGCTATTGAGTTTGTTTCTGTAATGAATACTGGGAAGAGAAAAGGCTGATTCTGGGTAACAGGAGTTTGTGCCTCAAGATTGTCTCTGTTGTTTTGGAGCTGTGGTGACACTTCATGATGGCATACCATAGTGGCACATCAAGACAGGAGTTCATGATGGGGCAAAGCTGTTCTCCCCATGTCCAAAGGCCATAAAGGAGGAACAGAAGAGGGCTGAGTGGTCTCCACTATCCTCTACAAGACCAGGCTTCCGATGACCTGAAGCCCACTAAACCTCACTGTTTAATGGTTCTATCCCTGCTCATAAATCCATCAGCAGGGAACCAAGCCTTTAAGACAAGGGCCTTTGGGGACATTCCAGATCCAAACTATCCTATCTGTAAACAAGGAGGCAGATGCCTGCTTTTCAAGGTTCTTTCCATTTCCAACTCTTTGGTTGAGTTCAAGCTCAGTTCACTTGTATTTAGGGAATCCACATGGTATTCTCTGTACAGATTTATCACTTAGGGAATATGAAACCAATATGAAATGGTCCCTTCCCTTGTCAACATCTAATTAATGTAATAACAGGAAGTCAGGGGTACCTGAAGGGCAGAAAACAAGGGAGCCAATGACTTCACTAGGAGAAAGTGGGGAGATTCCTGAGAGTCTATTGTAATTAGAAGCTTCCTGAGGGAGGAGAGATTTCCGTTCAGTTTAAAGGAGGCAGTTGAAAAAGTGGGAGTATACAGCCTCCTCTTGGCAGGATGGGTGGGCACAATGAGCTATTCAGCAGAAAAGTAGAACAGGGCTGTGTTTAGGGACCCACCAACCAGACATTTTGCAAATACTACATTTAAAGTGATGGCCATACTGATACTGTTGTAAGATAAGACAGGAGAATCTCAACTACATCAGAAAGCTATGTGGGTCCCAGAGAGTGAAACATTTGGATCTTTGAAATGAACCCCTGAATTAAAACATTTATTTTGTCATTCCCCCATACTGAGACTTATAAGCCATAAGAAACCATCTATTATAAAGATAATGTGTCTCAATTTCCATCACAATATAATTATCAGTATTATTGGTCAATACTGATGTTTAATACTTAATAAGTAGGTCTCTCTTCATTTCAGGGATTTCAGACCTACTTACCAAGAGAGAAAAAAGGAAAATTTTAAAGTAGAAATAGTAGGATAAGGCCAGAGGGGAAAAAAAAAAAGCCCAAAGGTCTTATATACTTTAACATACCTGAAACTCATCATGTTAGCAGCATTAAAAAAGGTTTTGAGGCTGGAGAGATGGCTTAGAGGTTAAGGCGCCTGCCTGCTAAGCCTAAGAACCTGGTTCCAATCTCCAGGTCCCACGTTTAGCCAGATGCAAAGTGACACAAGGGCGCAATGCCACACTTGACCACAAGGGGGCGCACGCATCTGGATTTCGTTCACAGCAGCTGAGATACTGCTGATGCCCATTCTCTATCTGTCTCCCTCTCTGTCTCTCTCCAAAAAAAAAAAAAGTTTTGTTTTCAGTATAAGATTCCAAGCTTAAACTGGGAATGTTGGCACATGCCTTTAATCCTAACACCCAGGAGGCCAGAGATAGAAGGATCCTCATGAATTCAAGGCCAGCCTGGGCTATGTAGTGAGTTTCAGGTCAGCCTGGACTAAACCCTGCCTCAAAACAAACAAACAAAAGCCCAAGCTAATTCTCAGAGACACAATGATTGAAATTGACTGCAGTGATTTGGGGCAATGGGTAATGCTGTGTGCTCTCATCCACATTGTTTGCTTTTTAAACTAACTCATTCGAATCAAAGGCAGAAGCCCAAGGCTGAGCTTTCTAATGCAACCACTGGTTTTTCTTAAGGAAACCCCAGTTCTGAGACCAAAGAAATTTCCTCCCACTGGCAAATATAATTGTTATTTATCAATTCCTTTTAAGAACAGCTTTTCTCTGTCTCCTCCACACACCCCATGTTTCTCCGCACACACTCTGACTGTTTTGTGCCATCTTAGAGAGGGCACATCCAGTCTGCCCAAGGCACTGGGATGTTTACATCTGAGAACAGTGCAGCCACGGGTGATGGCTGGAGGGCCCCAGGCCTGGCCCTGACCTGCATCTGTGGTGTCCACCTCTGAAGAGCCCTGATGTTCCATCTCTCTTGAACTTCTAGTGTGAAGCAGCAAGAGCGCTATGGGCAGCTGACCCTGGTCAACTCCACTGCTGCTGACACAGGTGAATTCAGCTGCTGGGGTCAGCTTTGTGATGGCTACATCTGCAGGAGGGATGAGGCCAGAACAGGCTCCACCTACATCTTCTTTACAGGTAAGATGCTTAGTACGTCAGCCGAACTCAAACTGCTGGAATTGGCTCCAAACTGGGGTTCCTACTGCATGCTGAATATCAAATAATTTTATAAAGAGCCTCTTGCTGTTTAGGCTCTGGGCTAAGCTATTATGTAAATTACTTCATGTAAATATTACACCAATCCTCCAGGGTAATATCACACATCATTTCGAGGTTCCTTTTTTCAAATTGGAAAATTGAAATCAGAGAGATTAAAACTCTCTTATGGTCTCAAGCAGCTTAGTGGTGGTACAAGATTCAAACACAGAATTGTCTAATACAAGGGTCTATCCCTACATTGTCCAATTTGATAGCTACTGGACACATGTGGACACCTAAATATAATCGAGTTTTAAATAAAACTAAGTAAAATTTAAAATTAATTTCCTTAGTCATACTTGCTGCATTTTGAGTGCTCAATTGTGACATGCTGAATGAAATGTTCTGTACTACTTCCAGTGAGACAGGAAGGTGTGAGAACATGTTAGTTTAAAAGGTTCCTGCTGCCCACAAGCCAGAGCAGGGTACGAAAACAAGACCAGCCCTGTGTTGCCAAGGAAACCCTCAGTCACCTGAGTTATGACCTTGGGTATATCTAAGAACAGAGAGTCCTCGAGGGGTCAGAGGCCATCTTTAGCTCTCATCCTCTCCTCCGTTGCCTCTACATCTTTCAGGACATGCCACCCCCAAAAAAAATCATAAAATGGACCATTTGGCTTGGTTCTTCCAATTGTCAGAGCCACTATCTCTCTGGCTTTGGATCCCACCATAGCATCTGTGGTGTCATGTTTCCAATTCTCCTAAGAAGGCTTTAATTCTAAAAGCCCATTTTGTCTCTTGGGTCTCCCTTAGAACCAGCATGCTCTTCCTCTTAACAATTATCACAAGGAACATTTCCGTCATGACAGAAAGTTTTCTCTGGATGGTGCTACTCTGAACTGCTCATCACTGTTAGAAATGAGGCTGGTGTCCGAGAAGGACCACAAAATCCAAAGTTTATTAGCAAGATGATTTCTTCTGCAGAAGGGGGCATAGCTTTTGTTTTCTTTGGGGGGATTGTTTTTGTTTTTATTTTTTTGAGGTAGGGTCTCACTATAGCCAGGTTGACCTGCAACTAACTCTGTAGTCCCAGGCTAGCCTCGAACGCACACCAGTCTTCCTATGTCTTTTTACATCTGCCTCCTGAGTGCTGGGATTAAAGGCATGCACCACTACGCCCAGCTGGGGCATAGCTTTGAAGAGTTCAGGCAAGCAAGACTCACCAGCAGGAAGTCGGCTAGGGTATCCTGTGCCTCACTCTGATTAGTCAGAGCTCGAACTCATATTGCTACATGATTGGCGAGGCTTTGGTTTCCAGGACTGTTGGCTCAGGAGGGGCTCTTCCACTAAATGACATTCTCTAGAGATGAGTTTCCCTATCTTATCTAACCATTTGATAGAAAGACGAATGCCTTTCCTATTTCTCACATTGGGAGGTCCCATCTTCCTAGTGTTCTAAGGTAACTCCATCCTGACTTCCTTAGCTTCCTTGTTTAGCTGACTTTGGTTCTGATTCTACTTTTTTTTTTTTTTTTTTTTTTTTTTTTTGGAGAGAGAAACAGAGAGAGAGGGAGAGGAAGACAGATAGATGGCCTCTCAGCTGCTGTGAAGGAAATCCAGATGTGTGTGCCCCCTTGTGGTCAAGTGCAGCATTGAGCCCTTGCGTCACTTTGCATCTGGCTAAACGTGGGACCTGGAGATTGGAACCGGCGTTCTTAGGCTTAGGAGGCAGGCGCCTTAACCGCTAAGCCATCTCTCCAGCCTGTGATTCTACTTTTCGTAGAAGAGATTTTTTTTTTCTGCCTTGGGGCTTTGGGGCTACAGACCTCAGTCATTTCACAGCCTGTAAATTTCCACTCTGGACAAAGGAATTAAAATAGTAGGTGATCAGTAACCTTGGTTTGTTAAGCCTATAAATTCTAAGTAAGATATATACACACATCACCATAATCTTATTTCTTCTATGGGGTTAGCACCTCAGGGGAGAAAGAAGTTCTCCGCACTTAGGGGACTCTTATACCCCAAGCCTCAGCTCTTAGTACTTGTAAGAACAACTGTGCTCAGAAGAACCAAGCATCTCATGACTATGGAGGCTCCAGAAAGGAATCATCATAGTTCTTGAGAGCATAGTGACACTGTAAAACCTTCTGGAATGGGGTGAGGAAGCAGAATGTCCTGTTAGATTTTGGGACTATGTTTGAGTTTGGTAGGTAGATCCTCTTTTTTAATGTCCAGACTCCTTTTGTGAACCAAAGGAAGACTAAAAGATATTGATTTTAACTTTCAAGAAACCTAAGTCAGAGAGGAAGTAACCCAATGCATTGTGTCATTTTTTGTTGTGTTCTTCAACATTCTGATCCAGTTAGATTTTCAGCATGGGGTTTGGCAGTGTGTCTTTTCAAGTGTGGGTGGTTTGGAAAAGCCAGATGGGCTGTTATAGACGCTGAGCTTCCCATTGCTGACTCAGGATTCTTTCAGAGCATATGCTTCTCCACTACCCATGTGGAGAAGCATCTGCCATTGCTTATGTGTGTGTGTTTCCCAGAGTTTGATGGGAAACACTGTGACAATTCTTTTGGGTGGCTGTTGTTAATTTGCACAATGTTTCAGTAAGTAACTGCCACATATATTTCAACTTTCATCTTATCCAGGGGACTTTCTCCACACTGAAGTATAACACACATAAAGAAAAACATTCAGATCCAAAGGATATAGCTCAAAAAACTGTCTTCAGGGCCTGGACAGATGGCTTAGTGGTTAAGTGCTTACCTGTGAAGCCTAAGGATCCTGGTATGAAGCTTGATTCCCCAGGACCCATATAAGCCAGTTGCACAAGGTGGTGCATGCATCTGGAGTTCGTTTGCAGTGGCTGGAGGCCCTGGCGCACCCATTCTCTCTCTCTGCCTCTTTTTCTCTCGTCTATTTGTCACTGTCAAATAAATAAATAAATAAACAAAAACAAATTTAAAAACTGTCCTCAATGAAGCAAACACAAGTAAGCATTGCTCAGACAGACTGAGGAGAGTATAGTACCAGCAGGAAGACTTTCTTATTGTGAAATGCTTGGGTAATGATTTTCATATGTGCAGAGACCACATGAATAAGTACTTTACTAAATACTCAATGTGCTGGAATTCGGAATTTAGCTTATAAACCATTAATTTTTGGAAATATAAAATTCCATGTGTTGTTTGCCCAAAGCAGTGTGGTACATGAGTACCACAATGTAGTACATTATATGTACTACATATGTACATACATAAGCGGGACATATGTAACCTATAATTTTTTAAAGATATTTTATTTATTTATTTGAGAGAAAGGGGGAGAGAGAGAGTGAAAGAGACAGATAGAGAGCATGGGCACTCCAGGGCCTCCAGCCACTGCAAACAAACTCCAGACACATGTACCACCATGTGCATCTGGCTTACATGGTCCTGGATAATCAAACCGGGATCCTTAGGTTTGGCAGGCAAATGCCTTAACCACTAAGCCATCTCTCCATCCCCCTGCAAATACATTTTTAAAGCAATGGTTGCTGACGTAGGGTCTTTTGACCTGGAATTCACTATGTAGTCTCAGGGTAGCCTCAAACTCACCACAGTCCTCCTACCTCTCCTCCTGAATGCTGGGATTAAAGGTGTGCATCACCATGCAGGTGAGATACTGTTATTGAGTTCTGAAATAAAAAGTGTTCTCTAATGCTACGGACTTTGCTCATTGATTCACTTTCCTCATTCTGCTAACCCTTAAAAGACTGCTTCGATCATCTTACCATTATAATATCCTTCAAGTTTTAAGCTTTCCTTTCTTGCAGTGCTGAAGAATGAACATGGCACCTGTGCCTGCTGGGCAAGTGCTCTACCAAAGAACTGCATTCTTAGCCCCTCAAAAGATATCTCAATAAATCTATTTGATATTTTTCTGTTTACAAAGGAGAATATTGAGGCACAAAGAGAGGAAGTAACATACCCAGTGCCATGTAGATATGCTCTAAACACATGGACATTGGACATAGCATCAGAATGGCTCCTCTGGCCTAAGCCTAAAAGCAATTTTTAGAATAGTATAAATCACCCAGTCTGGTCAAAATAAAGCCTTATCTTGATTGAAACTCTCTAAGCCACAACATCATCTTTCCCTATAGAAGGACCTCCAGGTAGTGAATTTGGTACTTGGAGCCAAAGAACTCGGCCCATGGAGACCCTTGATGTTGTTTCCAGGAATCCCAGGCCCAACCTATAACATCATATAATAACGACATAGGAGTTATTTGGGATATGAGGGAGAAAGTCAAGAACAATGGCTTATTTCAGGAACATTGTAAGAAAGCACAGGAAACAATTTAGCAAGTGTTGTGGTATGATTAGCCTAAAGGTTCCCTTACAGAATGATCCAGAAACAAAGGGTCTCGTGTGTCACGCCAAACCAAACAAACAACACATACACACGTGTGCCCAACAAGGCCAACCCACAATGCTTTCACTGTGCTAAATGACAATACGGGGAAGAAGGTTCTTATCTCTCCTCTTTCTGTGAGATAGAAATGGCATCATTTAGGGCTTAGCAAATCAGGCAGAGAGATTACAGAGGGAACAGGGGTAAGTGCAGGATTGGTTGAAAGTCTCCAGCTAGGTAGTAGCCAAATGGGGGCCAGACCTGTGTCCGGCAGGTTTCTTGTCTGTTCCTGTCCTATTCCCTTCCACTAACCTTGCAGGTACTATGTGTTTGGGGCTGGGTATGAGAACAGAGAACAGAGGACACAGTGCTGTCACTATGCTGAGCCTCCCAGAGGGACTCCCTTGTACTGAGAAATGCTTCTATATGGTCGTCACTGACTGTAGGTGTGGGGCTCATTTCTCCACACAGAAGCAGAGTGTTTCAAGAGTTTGAAACTACTTTTAACTTCAAGAAATCAGTCTCGGGCTGGAGAGATGGCTTAGCGGTTAAGTGCTTGCATGTGAAGCTAAGGACCCCAGTTCAAAGCTTGATTCCCCAGTACCTATGTAAGCCAGATGCACAAGGTGGTGCATGCATCTGGAGTTCATTTGCTGTGGCTGGAGGCCCTGGTGCATGCCCATTTCTCTCTCTCTCTCTCTCTGTCTGTCTGTTGCTAATAAATAAATAAAATAAACAAAAATAAATTAAAAAAAGAAATCAGCCAGCTTCCATAGGTTGATGCATGTGTCTGATTTTGAGTCGAGCTAGCACTTATTTTATTCATTTAACGAGATGGGCACTGTGACAAGTAGCCTTCCATGGCTATAATGAAATTCCCTGAGATAATTAACTTAGTAAGAGAAAAGGTTTATTTTGGTTCCTTATTTTGAAGACTCATATCTGTAACAGACAGCTTCAGGTTCACTGAGATGAACTTCCAGACCAGGCACAGTTATGGAGGAAGGGATTTATTGAAGCTTACAGATCCAGGGAAGTTCCATAATGGCAGAAGAAGCTGGCCTGCTCTTATAGGACCAGCCAAGAGAGAGAGAAAGCCAAAAGCTCACAGCACAGCACACTTCAGGAACTCCAGCTAGGCACACTTTGCATATCTTTAGATTGAAATCTCAAACCCACCACCAACCTTAAAATCCACCCAGTGACACTGCCTCCAGCCAGGTGGCTGCAGATGCAAACTACAAACTAATAAAACACTGAATATATTGGGGACCGTATATTCAAACTACCACAAGATCCATGATCAATTTACCTCATATATTTGTTCCTGTTGTGAGATAGCCTGCCATGGCAAGAGCCCAAAACTACTCACCTCATGGCCAGGAATCAAAGAAAAATAGAAAAACAATGGTGCCATATAGTTCCCTTCAAAAGCACACCTGAAATGATCCAGAGCCCTCCTCCCAGGTTCCACCTTAGGGACTAAGCCTTTAACTTCTAGATAACAGGCCACCTCTAAATGATAGCATAGAGTAATGCTCTTCTTCCAGAAAAATGCAAAATCCAGTCCTTTCTACTGCTACCGAGCAAGTGCCATGAGTATGTTGTCCCACTGCATTTCTTCAGAGTAAATCAGGCCTGTCTCCCCTTTGCAGAGAAAGGAGAGCTCTTTGTACCTGCTCCCAGTTATTTTGATGTCGTGTACCTGAACCCGGACAGACAGGCTGTGGTTCCATGCCGAGTGACAGTACTGTCAGCCAAAGTCACACTCCACAGAGAGTTTCCCGCCAAAGAAATCCCTGCCAATGGAACGGACATCATTTACGACATGAAGAGAGGCTTTGTGTATCTGCAGCCTCATTCTGATCACCAGGGAGTGGTCTACTGCAAGGCGGAAGCTGGGGGCAAGTCTCAGATTTCCGTCAAGTATCAGCTGCTCTATGTAGAGGGTAAGTAGAGGGTAAGCCTGCCCCCTAGGCTAGGCCTGTTGCTCCTTCTGGTTGCCACTGGCTACTGCTATTCCCTATGTGTGCTAGAAATGAAAAGGGATAGAATGCTGTTCTTTAGGCAATTCTACTATATTTTTAGAATGTCTTACCCTCTTGATTCAACTCACCTCTGTTTCCTTCCTCCAGATCCTTCTACTATTCACTCTCCTTCCACCTCTGTGTTTAATCACCAAGTCCCCTATGTTCACAGCCTCCTTTCACAGCCTTGTTGCTACAGCCATCCACGCCTTACTCCAGGCTGGCACCCTTTAAGCACCCATTCCCGCTTCCAGCTCTCAATCTGTCACTCTCTGTTCTAGTTACCTTTGCATTGCTGGTACAAAAGACCTGACCATAAGCAGCTGATGGGAAGAAAGTTTTTTGTTTTATGTTCCATGATGGCAGGGGAAATCAGGCACGAGGAGAGGCTTGACATCACCTCTGCCACAACAGGTGGAAAATAGCAGCAGGGACAGGGAGCCAAACTCTAACAAGAGAGAGCTGGCTATAACACCCTAAGCCCACCCCCAGAAATACACCTCCTCCAGCAAGGCTCTAACTCCCAAATTGCCACCAGCTGGGGACCAAGCATTCAAAGCACACGAGTTTCTGGCGACATCCAATTCACACCCCCACAGCCTCTGTGAGAAACCTCTGCCTCTCCACCATGCTGAGCATAGCTCCACAAGGTTTCCTGTTACTTCCTGCCACCCATTGAAGTGTTTTGTCCTCCTTTGTCACTGCAGTTCAGGATGACCTCAGTGTATACCCAAGAACCTCCTGGCCTGTTCGCTGATTGACTCCATTCCATCTCAGACTCAATCACAACTTAACACATCAACAGCCAGAACTGGTCAGATAGAGGAATCACAAGTCTGACCCTTAGCTGCAGATTTGGACCTTTCCAGGCTCACCAGTTCCTCCTGCACCAATCCTGACCTCCGCCCTCATCTCTCCACTGTTCTGAGGCCTCTTCTGTCTCCCCATGGAAAAATCCCACAGGTAGATAGGTGGTGACTCTACAGAGGCCTGGTCCCACCCTCCTCAGCCTGGCAAGCAGGCATTGTTTCCAGTCTCCACTTTCCAAACGAGTCCTACCAACCTTGTCTTGTCAGATTGCTGCCTGCCTGGCTTGTTTACCTGCTTCCACTTGTCCTCCCTCTCTTCCTCCCGACATTTCAAAGCATGATCAAATCCCTCCATTCAAAATGGAGATTTTAAAAAAATGTCATGTTTTAAAGAAAGTTTCAATGCAGTACATTCATACATGAAATAATTTTTTTTCTTGAAACTTCCATGAGTTCTGCTATGTTGAAAACCTCCTTCCTAAGAGTATAATGAGATCATCTACTTAGTGGTAGATAAGCCAAACTTCACGTCCAGCAGATACTTTGGAATAGTAAGACAGCCCCATTCTGGTTTCTAAGACTGCTTATTTTGTAATTGCACTCCACATTTGATCCAAAGCCTGTCTTGCTCTCCCAACCTGAGTGCAGCCTACCTTTGTGAATCGTCTCCCCTTCCACCACTCCTCACTCTGGTACTCGCCTGTGTTATGGAGAGGGTACAAAATAAAGACGGTGGAGCTCAGAATTGACTGTCCTCTGTAGTAAATGCTAACCTGGCTTATCTGTGAACCCCGTGGGGACAGGACAGGTGGCAGTTCCAACTCTTGTCATGTATGATAAAGGACTCACCCCCAAGTAGCCACCCCCTGGGTGTATCTAGCTCCTCCTCTGAGGTGACCTCTCTTCCCTCTGGGTCCTCAGCTACACGACCTGTCTACAGCACTTCTTTGCATTCCAGGTTGTGGTCACAGAGAGGTTTTAGCCTCTCTTATTCTCTCACTCTGGAGCATGTGGCAACAAGACCAACTGCCAGCCTGACTCGCTCACATCTGTCCACATCTGTCCTAGCACTTTTGAGCCCTGGGATGATGGCACTGGGACAGGCTGGTGAGCAGACCTACCGCAGAGCCACATACCACCTCCCTTCCTGACAAGATTCTCTTGGGCCTCCCTCCCTCTCTTCCTTCCTTGACTTCCTGGAGAGAGCCTCCCCTCCTAGGCCCTGGGTGGGGGAAAGGAAGTGGTTTCTCTTTGTGCACTGGAGTCCGCCTTAAAAATATTTTTATTTGTTTATTGGCAAGGAGAAAGAGGAGGGAGATAATGAGAATGGATACAGCAGGGCCTCTAGCCACTGCAAATGAACTCCAGTTGCATGCGCCACTTTGTGCATCTGGCTGTACTGGGGAATCGAATCCAGACTAGCAGGGTTTATGAGCAAATGCTTTTAACCACTGAGCCATCTCTGCAGCCCCCAGGATGACTTTTGTCTCTTTGAGAACTTTTACCCTGAGGAGGGATGAGTGATCTATGTGTGTGTATGGGGGGGGGTAGAGTCTGTTCTATTGCAGTGGTGCTTCTTTGGCAGCCCTGTGGAGAGATGGCTGGCCTCAGAGTGAACTGCTCTCAGAGATCAGAATGGGGGTCCTCAGTGCCTTCCATTCTCAGCTGTGGGGCTTATTCAGTAGATAGGCCTTCTGTCACTGTTACCAAACTCCTCTCACAACCCTGCTTTGCCTGTCCTCAGTTCTCATTGAGGTCCTTTCTCTACTCATCACAGCCAAACACCCTGGAAAAGCCCCCTGTATTCCCCTGCCTTCGTTTCTTCCCTACACTCACTCCGGTCAGCCATCTCCTAAAATAGCCTTTGCCGGGGACCTCAGGGACTCCCATGTCACTAAACCAGATAGGCAATGTCTATCCTCATTCTACCAGATCCCACCCTTCCTGTGTAAACCTCTTCATCTCTGACCCCACTTTCACTCTGCTTTGCCAGCTCTTCGAACATTTTGGGGGGGGGCTCTATTACTTCTCTCAGATTCCAAATGTTGGTGTCTCCAAAGTGGCTTTCTTTGTGTGTATGTTCATACATGTATGGGAACAAATGTGTGTAGGGGTGTTTATGTGCATGTATGCATGTGTGGAGGCCACAGGTTGGCAACATGTCTTTCCTGATAGCTTTCCACCTTATTTATGATTTATTGAGACATGTCTCTCACTTGAACTAGAGGTTGCTGATTCAGCAAGTCTAGCTCGCCATCTTGCTTCAGGAACCCTCCATCTCTGCCCCAAAGCCTCCCAAGCATTGTGATTACAGGTGGACGTCCATGCCCATCGCATGTGTGTGAGTGTGAGTAGTGTTCGCCCGAACTCGGGTCCTCAGTTGCTTTACTGGCTGAGCCATCTCCCCAGCCCCAGGATGCTGTCTTCTTTCTCGCTCCTTGAACTTGTGGTGGGGAGGCTCATTTGTCTTGTTTATACACTAAAGAGCTCCTAAGCGAGTCTGGGTGAGTGCCAGGGTCAGTGCCAGTACTTAGATGCCCCAGAGGCCCATCAATACCATGTGCCTGTCACCAACCAGCATCACCGTCCAGCCCTGGTTCTTCACCACAATGGTGGCTTTGCAGTCACTCAGGTACATGGCCACCACAGGAAGTGCAGCCCAACTTCTTTCTCCTTACCCTTTGGACTTCATTAAATCACTTCCAGATTCAAGGGTAAAAACTGGGCTAGGGAAATGGCTTAGTGGTTAAGGCACTTACCTGTGAAGCTTAAGAACCCCAGTTCAATTCCCCAGAACCCACGTAAACCAGATGCATAAGGGGGCACATGCATCTGGAGTTTGTTTGCAGTGGCTTGAGGCCCTGGCCCGCCCATTGTCTTTCTCTCAAATAAATAAATAAAATATTTTTTTAAAGGGCAAAAACTATCATTCTCTCTTCCTATTACCAAGAAGAATAGCTTTCTAATTGATATCCTCTGTGTCCACCTTCTGTTTACTAATCCGTTTTCCATACTGTTGTTGATTACTATTCTAATTAATCCATTCAGTAGGTTTTCACAAGCTTCTGACAAGCCTCTGATGGTGGTCTTAACTCTGCCCTCCTGACCAACCTAGGATGGTTCCTATCTACACCCCCCCCCAAAGCCTATCCCAGCCTTCCACCATGCCAGGGCCATTTTCTCTCACCCTCATGGGCTTTACTCAGGGATCCCTGGTCTGCCAGATCCTCCTGCTTCTCTCATTGAGATCTTATAAGCCCACTGCTGAGATTTTAGTTCAGACATTCCTTCCTCAAGGAGACTTTTCTTGGATCTCAGGTATTCTGAACTTAGGGAGCATTCTGGGCTTCTCTGTGGAAGTTTGAATGAAACATTGCAGTTACTGCCTAGTGATGTCCCCTTCTCTGGAATCTCCAAGAGCTCAGACCACCATCTGTTACGTTTGCCCTTGTTGTCCCGGTTCTAAACACACCTCCTCGCTCAAGGCTGCCATCAACATTATTCTCTGAATGAATTGACCATAACAAAGAAATATATTTCTGAAATGCAATGCAAACACAGGTAGCACCGGTGCCCTTCCTGCAGGCGTCTTTCTCATTTGTGTACTTAGGCTTGTTCTTTCTGAAGATAGCCACACTCTCACCTGTTCACTGCTGTCCTGCCAGGCTGTCTTCAGTATGCTCTACTTACTCTGTCCTTAAGTATCTTCTCCTCTTTCCACACACACGACCTGGCCAACCTGTAAGCCCCTCCCTTGACTCCAAGCATATGTGGAGACCATGCATTTTGGATGACTATCCATTTCTGGACCACTAAGGTGGAGAGACAGAGGATGCTTCCAAAGGAACCAAAGAGGTGGGATAGCATCAGCCTGGGATGGTGATGCTATAAGGAGGCATAAACAATGCATCTTCCTCCGTAGCAGAGTATGCCTGTCAGTTTGTCTTTAGCGACTTGTCTCATTCTGTCTCCTGCCTGCTCCCAGTTCCCAGTGGCCCTCCATCAACAACCATCTTGGCCTCCTCCAACAAAGTGAAAGGTGGGGATGATGTCAGTGTGCTCTGCACTGTCCTCGGGGAGCCGGATGTCGAAGTAGAATTCAGGTGGATCTTTCCAGGGCAGAAGGTAAGCCCCACGTCCCAGCTTTGATAACAGGTTTAAACCTAGTTTTCTTCCCACCCAGTGGCATAGGTTATAGCTTAAGTGCCAGAAATGTGTGGGATTATGGTAGGAGCCAGGGAATGTTTTCTTCTAAGATGTTTGTCTATTTAAAAATATTGTTTTAAAGAACAAGAAAAAAAAGTGAATAGCATCACTAGGCAATTCCCCCAAGATAACCTCTTCAATGGCAGTTTTTCATCGCCCAGAGTTAAGAAGGGACAGTGGCATGAAAGGGTAAGGAGCGTCTTCTCTTTACCCCCAAAGCTGCCTTCAGTTTCACCTTCTGGGTGTTCTAGGGGTCATCTAACTTCCTTTGGGATCCCTTCACAATGTTCTCTATCCAAGCTTAAAAGACGTGATGGGAGAAAGGAGAGGCACTGGCAGGCCACACATCCCTAGGCAAGGCCCAGGGAAAGCTCTGAGCTGACATCCTCTAAACATAGACCCTATCCCAAAGGTGCCATGAGGTCAGAGACCAATAAAAATAGACTTTCCATAAAAGCTACTGCAGTGTCTTGAGCCTCTGTGCATGTCCTGCTTACTGACATAAACAGCTCTGCCACCCACTGAAGAGAATTGGCCTCTCAAAGTATACTCAGTAGCCAATCCACTTTTGGACTAAGGACTGTGATGTGTGGAAAATAATGATTCGTAGTGACTAGTACTTTCCAGCATCCTGGTGCTAGGTGCTTGTTTTTAAAATGTTGAAAGACATTCATGATTTTTAGCAGAGTCTGACTTTTTACATTGTTAATCGCTATATGAGCAGAACAGACACTAATGTCATAGCACTTTTAAAAAAATCCAGAAAACACTGTTCTCATCACCAGAGCTGACTGAAATCACTCAAAAGTGACCATTTCTTCTAGAATGTGCTGTTGTGTGTTCTGAGGAATTAGCCGTCCTTGGCACAGCCTGTCTCCCTCTGCAGTTCTAGGGCACATTTGCCTAATTGCTCCTCTCCCTCTCCTAGTTCCAAACCATCAGGAGCCATGTTTCACTTACAGAATCCACTGGGCTTGCGACCTTAAATTCTGTGAATTAGAACCACTTTGGGATGAAAGTTGGCACTAGAGATGATCCAATGGAAAATTCTGATCATAGTTTTATGCATAATTTCCACTTGGAGTTCCAAAATAATCCATTCTTTTTTTTTTTAAATTTTTTTGAGAGAAAATGGGTGCACCAGTGGCCTCTCAGCCACTGTGAACAAACTCCAGATGCATGCGCCCCCTAGTGGCCAAGTGCAGCATTGCACCCTTGCATCACTTTTTTGGGTCTGGCTAAATGTGGGACCGAGGTTCTTAGGCATGGCAGGCAGGCAGGCGCTTTAACTGCCAAGCCATTTCTCCAGACAGAGAATCCATTTTATATTAAGTAGAAACTTGCTAAGGGATAGAAAGAAATCACCAAACAGCATCCTGAAATTCGACCCTCCGTGTGAATGATGCAGCCTTGAATGAATATAAAAGTACTCCCTGATCTATGAGTTCCGCAATCTAATAGTTTTCTATAGGCTGTGCTTTGCACATGGAAGGGTACACATGGTGGGGCTGGGTGCATGGGAGCTGTGGGCTGCAGCTTCAGCTTGGCTTCAGTCTGTGGCTATTGTTAAACAGGATGAAAGGCCTGTGGGGATTCAAGACACCTGGAGGCTGATCCACAGAGGACTCGGACATACCACAAGACTCTCCCAGAGTGTCATCACCATCGAAGACTTTGAGACCATTGATGCAGGATATTATATTTGCACTGCTCAGAATCTCCGAGGACAGACAACAGTAGCTACCACTGTTGAGTTTTCCTGACTTTGAAAATGAAGTTTAATGAACTGATGGAAAGTCTATCTGTGTACACACTCAGCATCAGGGTTCTTTTTATTATTGCTTTTCTGGAGGCCAGCGTCAAGTGCCAAGTTCTAAGCGCCAATCCCTCCCTGCCTTTAAGCCAGACAGACATCCTATTAGAAGGAGGTCATCAGTCTATTAATAGAAGTGTTTCTTTTTCTAACAGAAAGCATGTATTTTGATTGCTTACCTACATCCATGTGTTTCTAGTTTTTATACTAAGAAAACATGTCAACTTTATATAATCATTTCTATTAAAGAAGCACATTTTATAAAAATAAAAATCAGCTAGTGCTTGTTTTTAAATTTGGTTTAAGTATACCCAGAACAATTTGTTGACAGCAGCAGTATTTGAGTCAGTACCCAGGATTCTCTATGATGTAATCAAGTTCAACTGCTTATCTACAAGCAGGAGCTAGTGCTTAGACATGTCACTTTATTGCAGTAGCAATGTTACAAATCATGTGAGCTTATTTATGAAGGCATCGAAAATTATGTATTCTTAGTTTTAGTTTTATATTAAATTACTGCACTAATTCTAGATTCATCTCTTTAAAAGAACTGGAACAAATATTTATTAAATTCTTAGCTTTTAATACAGAATAGACACACAGAGTAAGGAAAATTTAACTTTGTCTAGATCTATCTTCAAAAATACTTCAACAATAGCTGTCTCAATTTTCTTATGTCATGCAACAGAAATTGTTTAAACTAGCCAAAATTTCTCAAACATGCATCTTTGAATTTTGAAAAGCTTAGCTCTAACTCTAGCTCTGTGAGCCACATTTCAGCTGATGAATTCTGGGAGTTATGTTGGAAAATTCCTGTAAAATAGCTTAGGGGACACACTCTTAACTATTGGGCTATAAGAAGGACTGTACAACTTAACACTTTGAAGAGCAAAGTATGCCAGAGGCTGCCATGCTTATATTGAATATTCCAGCATTGTTTATTTCATCAAAGTAAAATACACTTTCCATCACTATAAATTGAGCACAACTGTAGTTTGCCACACATCCCTAGTTTTATGATGTGTCAACATTTTATAGTCTATATAAAACATTTGGGAAAAAACATTGAAAGCTATTTTGTTTCCTATCTTCTCTCCTGTTGTTTCCCTATCTTCTGAAGATGTTTTTTTCTTAACTTCTAAAATTAGTTTCCCAGACACCTAAATGGTATGGAGGAGCAGGAAATGGCACGAGTGTCATCACACCTAGAGCGTGCATGGTAAATGCAACTTTGGCTAATGTTATTGAGAACTTGGAAGCATGAGCAGAGATACTCCTGGAGGTGGCAGTGAACCTACCTTCCCATTTAACAGAAGCGAACATGAAAGGCTATACACAATAAACTACTGGTGGTTAATGACTTCAAACACAATCATTGATGAAAAAGCATGCATCATGAATATTAATTTGCTGTGTAGTGTACATGTACTGGATGACTCAAATATCCACCTCTAGTGTAATGAAATTACTTACCATAGGGGTTATTTGCACAGCCATCCAACGCAGATTAGTGACTACTGACATCACAATGCTGACACATGCAGAAAGTAGGGGAGAAGCCACAGCTGTCCTTCCACCTTCCCCAAAGTCTTAGAACTAGGGGAGGTAACAAGTGAAGTTTTGAAAAGAAATTCAAATGTAACTTGGAGGGGAGTTGTAAAAGCCCCATTTTCATGGGCTGGCTGGTCCTTTCTGTGAACCAGAAAGCATGCTCAAAGCATACTCCCAGATCAGCATTATCTTCCCAGGCCATGAGTGTAGGGAAGGTGCCTTGTTCATCAGGGCATGCTGAATCCTTCCTTTACTGATGTTTCCCAAGGTTTTCCAAATGTATAGTCTCAGATCCAGACCTAACTTTATTTGGAAAATAGTTCAGCACCTCAAAGATAAGCTGGTTCAGGAAAAATATTTTTTTAAAATCTTTGACCCAGAGGAAAGTAGGTAGGAGGTAGAAGGTTTACTTTGTGGCTCTGAATTGGAGGAAGGAAGGGGGCAGTGAGGATCATGGGAGAGAAGATGAAGGTTTACATCTGCAAAGATATCTCAGACCAAGGTAAAAATAAGGTAGAAAAATCCATTGGTACTGCCCTCTTTATAGAGATTTCATATTTTAAGAAAAATTGGGTTCTACATTTGCTCATTGCCTGAGAAAATGGACCACAGTACAGCATTAGGCTCACAAAAACCTATGGAAAAATATAGCTAGTTTCAGCTGACAGAACTGACTATTGAAAACTTGCCAACTCCAAAAAGATACAAAGAAATATTCAGACATCAACAAGTCAAAAAAGCTTTTCCTGTCATACCCTCACCCCACCACATCACAGCACTAAGCAGAGCTGGTGGTAGATAATTATAATTGAATCAACTATTGCTTTTTCTTCTATGGCTTTTTGTTGACGTGTGTGTTATGACTTGATTAGTACAAACCCAGCTATATTCAACTTTTGGCTTTTAATACACAATAGGAAGGGTTGCATCAGACATGTGACACTCTGTTACATCCACTTCATTCACACACACACCCCCCAACCCACAGTCAGACAGAAAAAACATCACAAGAAGGTGTCTGTGGTGAAGAACTTTGTAAAGGTTATAAATCTTTATCTCAATAAGCCCTGAGAGGTTTTTCCCCCATATGCTTAGGCGAAAAAGGCAATGAACAAGATTCTCTCATTCCTTAAGTGCTTTGTGCATCTGTGTCCATGTCAATTCCAAAATCTTTTTTTGGAGGTAGCTTCTGGGCTGAGTCAAAAGTCTTCCTCCACAGTTCCCATCTCATAAGTGGCCAACATGGTGGTGCTTGCTTTCCAGTTATTCTGTGGAAATTCCACGAAAGCTAAGGCAGTTCTTGCTGCCATGATTGTTCTTAGGACAACTGGTTCAGCAGACCTGCATCCCAATGCCTTCAGAGAGTCTTTCCTGTTCAGAAAATGTCATCTGGGTGACACGTTGGGGCTGGGGAAGGAGCCGGAATTCCTGGGTGACTGGAAGGGGATAGCCGAGGATGTGGGGGATCGCTTGGGGCTACATAGGTCTCCATTGTGCAGCTTCCACAGCAGCTCCTCGTTTTCCATGGAGAGACGCTTGTTGACCTTGGACTCCTTCTCAAGGGACTCCTGCAGTGCTGCCTGTTCTGTGGAAAGTTGCCTTAAAAACACAAAGCAGAAACCATGTGAAAGCTAAGCTAAACAAAACAAAAACCTCAAAAAAAGTTTTCTTACTATTTAAATTTGAAGGTGCAAAAAACGATCCCAGTAGGATAAATAAAATCTTGGACACAGGGTCACTGGTTTTAAGATAAGAAACTGGGAGGAGGGATGCAGGTGTGGTGGTACATGCCTTTAATCCCAACACTCAGAAGAGTGAGGTAGGAAATTACTGTGAATTCAAGGCCAGCCTGGAGCTACAGAGTGAATTCTAGGTCAGCATGGGCTAGAGTGAGACCCTACCTCAAACACACACACACAGAAAGAAACAGAACTTTTGAGATGGGCTTGGTCATGCATACCTTTAATCTCAGTGCTCAGGAGGCAGAGGTAGGAGGATCGCTGTGAGTTCAAGGTCAGCCTGAGAGTACACAGTAAATTCCACGTCAGCCTGGACTAGAATGAGACCCTACCTCAATCCCCACTCCCCTACAAATAAAAGAAACTAGGGGGTGGGATACAGCTCAGTGGTAGAGTATCTGCTTAACATATTTGATGCCCAGGCTCAATCCCCTGCATCATGCAAAGGAAAACAAATCAAAAATCAAAACAAAAACACTGAAAATATAAGTCTGAGTCAAAAAAAAAAAAAGCAGCTGTACTTTTTGGGCAGTGGGCCTATAGGACACTTACACAAGTATTCTTCATAATTTAGGCCATCTTTGAGGGCTGTTTTCTAGATTTTGTGCTTCTCTTTCTCTGAAAGAGTCTCAGAGTCAAAAGCTAGGCCAAGCACAAGAGTTGTCTGCTTAGGCTGTCATGTTTGGTCCACTTAGAAAGAAGCAGGGACTGACTGCCACCCATTGTATTTCCAGATGGAAATTAGTGCCTCTTTACCCAATGTGGCCACATTTGTAGAAGGTATGTGGTGGAGTGTAGCATGGGAGGAATTCAGGACTTGCATTTTTACCTTGAAATTGCCATGTGCTTGTCCATCCGAGCTTTTAGCTCCTCGTTCTCCTGCTGGACTCGCTTCAGCTTGTCAACCAATGTTGTGTTGTTGTCCACCTTAGCATAAACCAGAATTCCTATGTTTATATCATAATATAAATAGATCAAATCTCTCATTTCTCAAAGACACCTTCCTAACAGAAGGATATTTTCAAAAGATGTAATTAGAGAAAATATAACATGTTTACACGTTTGTACATTAAATAAGGCAGCATAGCATTTAGCTATAATATATATACATATACATACTTACATACATATTTTTTTTTTCGAGATAGGGTCTCACTCTAGCTCAGGCTAACCTGGGATTAGTCAAAGGTTGACCTCCAACTCACAATGATCCTCCTACCTCAGCCTCCCAAGTACTGAGACTGAAGGTGTGCACCACCACACCCAGACATCCATATATTTTTAATGATTTTTATCTATTTGGTGTGCATATGCGTGTGTGTATGTGTATGTGTGTGCATGTGTGCCATGGTATATGGAGGCCAGCAGACAACTTTCAGATCAGTCCTTTCCTCATTTTGAGGCAGGATATCTCATTCGGTTCACTGCTCCCTTTGCAAACTTACAAGACATTCTCCTGTCTCCTCCATTCTTGCTTAAGTGCACTGGGTTTACAGAAGCCCACCACAGCTTCTGACTGTGAGGTGGGGTCTAAGGATCTGAATTCAGGTATTCGAGTTGCACAGAAAGTACTTAATTCACTGAGCTAGCTCCCCAGCCCTGATATTCATTTTTTTAAAAAAATTCTATTTGTGTGCATATGGGGGGATATGCATGGATGTGTTAGGGCTTCCTGCACTGCAAATTCCAGATGCATGTGCCACCTTGTATATCAGGGTACTGGGGAATTGAACCTGGGCCAACTGGCTTTGCAAGCAAGTAAGTGCCTTTAACTGCTAAGACCTCTCTCCAACCCCATTTGTGAAAATATATCAGGCCATTTAAATATTGAGACAGCCAGAATATGTCCCTGAGAGCTGGTGTCTTACCTAGGTGATCAAGGGCATTAAGCCTTTTTTCAGGGTGGTAAAGCAATCAGTGTAGGTTATAAGCCTGAGTTTAGCAGGTTCCTTCTTTTTCTCCTGGCTACTATTGCCTCAAAAAGGAAAGAAGAGTGGGTAGAAGGGAAGGAAAATTCTCTCCTCATATTTTATGGAAACTCATTGGTCAACAGATCATAGTTCCTGGTGATTTTGAAGGCCTTAACCATATTCAGGGTACCTTCCAGCACTCACTTCTGTATGGCCTCACAAAGGTGCAATAATACAACAAAGCTGTGTAGAACATCAAATTAAAGAGTTATTAACTCTACAGAAAGCCTCCCTCTTCTTTGATTTTGCTTGACCATTTTCATGGAGAATAATTTGTTCAGTCAAGAGATTAAAGGGTAGATTCTTGAAGACATTTACTCACTGAATACAAGAGTAAGTTGATTCCATTCAATTCTTTTCAATGGTACAGTTTTATTACTTGCTTGGGAAATGACATCACAGCTCAGTCAGAACTAATCCTAAATCCTTGTCATGCAGCCTATGACTCATCTATTTTGATTAAAGTGCCTCCTTGAAGATCTGTTGTTTTAAAGATGTCCCCTTATCTAAAAAAGTCTCAGGACAACCTATTCAGGTGAAATAACTTTCCAGAAAAATGAATCTGGAATAAGAGAAAAAGGCACCTTGAAATGCTCAGCAGTTATAAAGGAATCCAAGATAAAAGCACGAGTTAGGAAAACCTAGAATTAGGGACTAGGTGGTGAAATGGCCTTAAAATATTATCTCATCCAAACCTCCATGTCATTAGGGTAGAAGCTATACCTGATAATGTTGCAGAGCAAATTATTAACAGAGCTAGTTTTTAAACCAAAGTGCTCTTCCTTAGCCAGCCTCCTTGTGCTTACTAAGAATCTTAGCTTCTTCAAAGTCCTGGACCTTATGAGTAAAGAAGGCAGCAGTGGGTGTCCTTGTCATAGCAACTCATCCTGCACATATGACAAAGTGATGCTTACTGGGATAGTCAGGATGCCCCGGGGGCATGGTGAGAAACACACTGGATCAACAGAAGTTAAAATATGGTGGTACTTTTACAGCAGTCTTTTAAAAATTAATTTTATTTATTTTATTAGAGAAAGACAAAGAGAGAGAGAGAATGGGCGCATCAGGGTCTCCAGCCCTTGTAAACGAACTCTAGATGCATGTGCCACCTTGTGCATCTGGCTTATATGGGTACTGGGGAGTCGAGCCTCAAACCGGGTTCCTTAGGTTTCACTAGCAAACGCTTAACTGCTAAGCCATCTCTCCAGCTTTATAGCAGTCTTATCACACAAGATCTGAGAGGTTCTGATGATTAGCAGGTGGAGCAACAAATTATTAACAGGATTAGCTGAGTCATGACCAGCTGCCTGGTTTACAGAGCTATTGACCTGGCATAACAGGATAACCTTTGGCAGGAACTGCTATGTGTACGAGGTTGGGCCTAATAGCAACCATCAGTTCCTTGCATTCCTTAAAATGAAAAATTCTGTATTTCCTTTTCCACCAAGATGTGAGGAGTTGAGAACTTCCAGCTACACAATGCCTGCCATCATGCCACACCCCCTCCTGGATCCTCTCAGACTATAATAGGCACGGCCTCAAGAAATCACTCAGAAAAATTCTCTAGGAGCCTGAGAGATTATATGGATGGTGGGGGGGGGGAAGACAGCCACTGTGAACCCCAGCTGAACTCTGAATACCAGAAATGGAGAAGATGATATCAAGTGGAAATTCACAGTGGCTGAAAGGCCTGGCATGCCCATTCTCTCTCTGCCTCTTTCTCTCTCTCTCTGTCTCTCTCAAATAAAAAATTAAAAAAAAATAAGGTGGAGAGTGACTAATGGCCTTCCACACACATGCAACACACATGTGCACAAGGTGGTGCACACATCTAAGTTTGTTCACAGTGGCTGAAAGGCCTGGCATGCCCATTCTCTCTCTGCCTCTTTCTCTCTCTCTGTCTCTCTCAAATAAAAAAATTAAAAATAAGGTGGAGAGTGACTAATGGCCTTCCACACACATGCAACACACATGTGCACAAGGTGGTGCACATCTAGAGTTTGTTCACAGTGGCTGAAAGGCCTGGCATGCCCATTCTCTCTCTGCCTCTTTCTCTCTCTCTGTCTCTCTCAAATAAAAAAATTAAAAATAAGGTGGAGAGTGACTAATGGCCTTCCACACACATGCAACACACATGTGCACAAGGTGGTGCACACATCTAGAAGTTTGTTCAAGAGTGTAGTGCTGGATTGGTTCTAGTGATGGCCCGCATGCTTGAATGTACCACTTAGCAAGTCAGTATTAGAAAAAAATAAGGTGGCCGGGCGTGGTGGCAGAATGGAATCCCCAAGAACAAAAAGAGGCAGAGGGCTGGGAGGATGCGAGTTTATAACCACCCTGAGACTACATGAGTGAATTCAGGTCAGCCTGGACCAGGTGAGACCCTACCTTGCAAAACAAAAAAAATAAAAATAAAAAAATAAGGTGGAGGCTAGAGACATGAAGCTTAGCAGTTAAGGCACATGTCTGCAAAGCCTAAGGACCCACAGTTCTATTCTCCAGGTCCCATGTAAGCCAGATGCACATGGTGGCACATGCATCTAGAGTTTGTTTGCAGTGGCTAGAGGCCATGGTGCACTCATTATCACTCTTTCTCTCTCTTTCCCTCTCTCTCCTCTCTCTGTCACTAATAAATAAATAAATAGGGCCAGGTGTGGTGGCATCAGGACCTGCCAATCCCAGGACTGGGGAGGCAGAGGTAGGAGGATGGCTGTGAGTTCAAGGCTACCTTGAGACTACTTTGTAATTCCAGGTCAACCTGGGCTGGGCGAGACCCTACCTCGAAGAAACATCTGAAAAAAATAAGGTGGAGATCAATGGGGGAGATACCTGCTGTCAACCACGGTCTCACACATTCATGTGTCTAGGTGTGAACACACATACTCATGTACCATGTGCATTCTCACACACACACACACACACACAGCTTACTGGAAGGTGGGACTAAGAGCCAACTAGTGTGGGTGGTTAATCCATCTGCCCCGTGGATGAGCACCACCCACATTCTCTTGGTCTCTGCCTGCCTGTGCTCTCTAGCTTCCCTGTGCCTCAAAGCGTCCCAGCGTTTGGGCCGAAGGAACCGAATGGCCAGAGGAAGGACCTTTCAGGAGGTTGGCAGAGACCTAAGGCAAGAAGCCACCACTACACCAGGCTCTACCACACTCACACTGCTCAGAGGGGACCAGGGCAATTAATGTGCCTGACCCTCGGAAATGCTCTACCACCACCCATCCATCTATGGTTAGGAAATTTCCTGTCATGGTCAGGCTGCCGCAGTCCATTTCTGCCTCAGACTGCAAAGCCATGTCCATACATCACTCGATCTGTGGGTGGAGGGGTCAGGCGTTAACAAGATGATGTTCTGTTACAAAGGTCTTGGTGCAAACAAGCTTGGCGAGCCTCTTTCTCCCGATCCTTGTCCCTCAGGCAGATGGCATCTGCTTCTCCCAGGATGGCATTCTGGGAGTATCAGGACCCTAGACCCTCACCCCTGCCCAGCACAAGACCCCAAGCTCTCCAGCTCATGCTGTCCTCCCTCCCTGCAGTGGGGAGCACCAAGGCGTGTAGGTCTGTACAGAGTGGAGAGTAGTCTGGGTCCCCATCTGCAGCTCATACTTCCTGGGACTTCTGTTCTTCCTTGGGGCCTGTGAGGATGAAGTCATACTCATGACTGTTCTTCCTTGAGGTTCTGAGGATGAGCTTGCCCTGCAGACTGGGAAGAGCGGAACCATCTGGATCTGTGGAAGGAGGCACTGCCATGGATTCTTATCCTAATGGCCTTCTTATCAGCAACAGAGGCCCCTTCAAGCCTTCTTTTCTTTTCTTTTTCTTTTCTTTTCTTTTCTTTTCTTTTCTTTTCTTTCTTTTCTTTTCTTTTCTTTTCAGGAAGTCCTTTGGACTTTTTATATGTATTTTTATTTTTATTATTTTATTTATTTGAGACAGAAGAAGTGTGTGGTGAGAATAGGTGATCCAGGGCCTCTAGCCACTGCAAATGAACTTCAGGCGCATCGCCCACCATGGCCATCGACACACATGGGAACTGGAGAAGTGAAACAGGGTCCTTGGCTTTGCAGGCAGGCGCCTTAATGACCATCTCTCCATCCCCCAGAAGCCTACCTTTCAAAGCTCATTTCAAGGTTCTAAGAGGAAAAAATTAAAAATGGGTGTGAGAGTGACTTCATGGTTTATCTGATGTGCACAGGCATGCAATTATGCATAACATATTTTTGCATACACATGTGCTCACTGGACAAACCCAATAATACCACTATAAGACATGATAAAAAGGTTCTGAACCTCTATTAGTTCTAGCTGCTGCACAATTAATTGATTTTAGAAGCAAACTCCAGAAGTAGAAGAACACATGACTTACTGAATTTGCCTTCTCTCTGGATATTCTCTTTTGTTCTTCTGATTTCAACTTTTCATTTAAAGCATCATTCTCACTCTTCAGATCATTGATTTGTTTCTAGAACAAACAGTGTCATGTGTAATGTAAGATATCAGAAACCAAGCAGAGGTACATGGGGCATATTCTATATTAGTGCCACACAGACATCAGTGACTGACCCACCTCCAGTGATTCCTGCTTCTCATTAAGTAGATTCTCAAGTGATTTCTTTTCCATTTCATGGCTCTTCTTGATTTCTGGAAAGAAAGAATTTTTTTTTTTGAGAGAGAGAGTCTTGGGGGAGGAGGGGCAGAGATAGAGAATGGGCATAGTCATGCCAGCAGCCTCTCAGCCTCTGTGAATGAACTCCAGACATGTGCCCCCCCTTGCGGGCAAGTGCGGCATTGTGCCCTTGTGTCACTTTGCTTCTGGCTAAACGTGGGACCTGAATGGGAGTTCTTAGGCTTAGCAGGCAGGCACCTTAACTGCTAAACCATCTCTCCAGCCCAATAAAGAATATATTTTGAGGAAATAATATTCTACATGATCACTACTCTATAATCCCTGAAGTTATGACTATGTTAGTTTGCAATTGCATAGTGCTGTTATATGGCTCTCAGAATAGGCTTTACAAGATGGGCAGGGAAGAGACTTATAGTTTATGACTGGGAGACACAAGGCCCACAGAAGCCAAGACCTTAGATGATGCAGAATAAAAGGTAAGGTCTCAAAACACAGGCCTTAGACTTCCTGGTCTGGGAGCCCAGCATTCCTTTATGTTTGCTCTTCTAGAACAAAACAGAAACCTACACTTCAGCTCAGTCTAGGAGGGAGAAGAAAATGCAAGCCAATCACCAGTCCATCTCTGATGTCAACCAGCTTCATTTTTCTTGTGAGAAAAGTCCTGGCTAAAGGTCACATACCCCACGATCTTCTGTAGGATGAAACTGGTCTACTGTAAAGACTGCTGACGGTCCTGAAATAAGTGGCTCTGGTTCATTTCCTTCTACTTCAACCTTTTCCGTGATGATAGGTGAGAAAACAATATACAATTCTTCCCTTATCTATCTCCTGCCACCTGCTCTTCACCACGGGCATAGTGTACGGGGTGGATTCTTTATAGCACCAGGGTATGAACTGACACCTTTAACTATCCAGGACCTAAAGTAACAACTACCACCACCACCATGAAGGCCTGTAGAGTCTTGAGAAGTTCATCCCATTTCTCAAAGGACCCGCATTTATAACAGACCATTATTTGCATCTTTAGCAGAAAAGGGCATCCATTAACAATGAGCAATGCAAAAAACAAAAGCAAAACAAAACAAAAAAACAAGAACACTCCAAAATGAAGACAACAGGGCATTCTCTGGAAGGGAAAGTTATGAATCATTTCTGCTTTTTCCATTATGTCTTTTTTTTTTTTTTCTGTTTAAATAGCAAAAAGCATTCTTGCCTGAAAGGGAAGTTTCATAAGCCTTCTTCAGCAGTTCGACTTTCTCTGAGTGGCTGGCTTCAATTTCCAGCTTAGAGGTTTCATGTGCAGCATTTAAGTTGTCAAACTATAAGAAATAAAATGTAGTTTGTCAGTAAAACCAAAAATCCCCCAAAACAAGTACAACACTGGACTCCATGCACAAGCCTGTATGTGTCTATGGGCTCCCCAGCACAGGGAAACACAACCCACCATGGCTTTGCCACTCCATTTTCCCCAGGAACCCAGGCCTGCAAGCTATGCAGGGCTTGCTGAAAGTCCATCACAAGGAATGAGGATGTGTGCCACAGTGACAGGTCCACCTCAACCCCATGCCTGTCAGTCACACAGTCCACTATATTCTCAGACCCCAGCACATGTGAGGTATACAGTAGGAACTGTGTGAATATTTTCTAAATTAAAAACTAATAAAAAATGGCAGCAAATTAATGTCTATATCCATATATTAATGTTACACCCACTTTTGGTTAGAGAAGCTTCCCTTTTCAGATGGTGGTGACCTCTGGGATATCTCAAAATGCACCACAGTACTGAGAACAAGTAACAGAGTAGTGTTCAGCACTGAAACATCTCTTATCACACCCTCCAAGGCTCAGGGTCCATTGTGGAAGCAGTGGTGGAAAGAATGTAAAAGCCAAAGGAAGGGTAGGACTGCTTATATAATACATTTTCCAAACATAAAATGACCTGGATATCCATGACCCACAATGCGTGGAACTACCTATACAAGATCCTCTTAATAGGAGGAAAAGATGATGACATCAAAATAAAAGACTAATTGAGGGGCTGGAGAGATGGCTTAGCGGTTAAGCGCTTGTCTGTGAAGCCTAAGGACCATGGTTCAAGGCCCACAACCCAGTGTAAAAACCAGATGCACAAGGTGGCACATGCATCTGGAGTTCTTTGCAGTGACTGAAGGCCATGGTGCCCCATTCTCTATGCTTGCCTCCTCTCCTGTCACCCAAATAAATAAATAAAATACAATAAACAACAAAAATAAAAAAAATAAAAGACTAATTGAGAGGGGGGAGGGAATATTATGAAGAGTGGATTTGTAAAGAGGAAGGTGGGAGAGGAGAGGGAATTATCATGGTTTATTATTTATAATTATAGAAGTTGTCAAAAAAAAATAAAGTAAGGGCTGGAGAAATGGCTTAGTGGTTAGGGTGCTTGCTTCACATGCATCTAGAATTTGTTCACAGTGGCTGAAAGGTCCTGGTGTGCCCATTCTTTCTCTCTCTCTCAAAAAAAAAATTAAAAATAAGATAAAATTAAAAAATGGAGGCAATGAAATTAAAGAGGTTTATGACAAACTAATGTGAAAAATAAATTATTAAATTTGGGTTTATTTTTTATTATCTTTATTTGAGAGCAGAGAGAGACCGAGATGGAGAGGGAGGGAGGGAGAGAGAGAGAATACGGGTGTGTCAGGGCCTCTTGCTGCTGCAAACAAACTCCAGACATATGAACCACTTTGTGTATCTGGCTACATGTGGGTACTGGGGAATAGAACCCAGGCCATCAGGCTTTGTAAGCAAATACCTTATGGCGGTTTAAGTGAATGTCCCCCAGTTGACTCAGTTTATTAAAAGCTTGTAATTTGGATCTCCAGCTGCCTGGCTGGAGGAGGTGTCACTGTGGGGGTGGATCTGGAATTGCAGTCTAAAGATGGGCAAAGTTCCTGAAGCGTGCTGGCCTGTGATGGTATGGCTACTTTGGGCTTTTTTCTCTCTCTGCTTGGTCCTATAGAAGGGGGCCAACTTCTTCTACCATATGAACTTTCATGGCTCTGTAAGCAACAAATAAATCCCTTCTTCCTCCCATAAACTATGTCTGGTCTGGAGGTTCATCCCAGCAGCACGAGGCTGACTACTACATACTTTTAACCACCTAGTCATCTCCACAACCCTGGAAAAATGAGTAATTACAAAAGTGCCATTTTTTAAAGAAGTGTAAACCAATGACTTAGCAATCCAAAGGGATATTTCTGGATAGTGGGACAAAGGGATGTCTTCTGTTTTTAATTTTATTTTTCCTTCTTTTTTTTCTTCCCTTTTTTTGGTTTGGTATGATGCATTGAACCTAGGGCCTCATATATGTAGCAAGCACTCAGTCTACCACTACAATAATAGTCCCAGCTATTCTTTTCACTTTTTATTTTTAGATAAAGTCTCATTAAATTGCTTGGGCTGGCCTTGAGGTTGCTCTGCAGCACAGGCAGGCCTTTGAATCTTAAATCCTCCAACCACACTCCTGAGTAGCTGCGATTACAGGCCTGCCCACACCATGTCTAACTCCATCCTCTCCTTTTTGGGTAGTAGTAGGTATTGAACCCAGAGCTTTGTGCATACTTAGCAATTGTCCTACCACTAAACTATATTCCAAGCCACTTTTTTTTTTTTTTTTATTTTCTCTCCTGTTTTTTTTGAAGATCACATAGGCTCTACTTTCCCAGCATAGGCCATGCTGCCGGCCACTAGTTCACGGCAGGACCCTCGTGGGGCGAGGCCCTCACCACGAAGGCACATGCACCCCACGCCTGTGGGACCACCCCTGGGCAGGGAGACCCTGGGGATGACAGTGGTGCATGGTTGGGTGTAAATTAGCGAGGGCTGTGCACGACAGAGCAAGCGGAGGGGGGAGACAGAGACGGAGAGGAGAGCAAAGGGTGCTTTAAAAAGAAAAAGAAAAAGATTTCAAGGAGAAAGGAACAGACTGCAGAGACTGGGCTGGCTGACTGACTGACTGCCTGTTTGCCTGTCTGCCTAGATATGTAGCTGGCTGCTTTCCCCATGGTGATCAGGGAATTCCACACCCCTTTTTCATTTTTAATTTGAGGTAAGGTCTCACTAAATTGTCCATGCTGACCTTGAGCCTGTGATCTTCCTGCCTCAGCCTCCTGTGATGGGAACACTCGCGTGCACCACAAAGCCTGGCTACTTTCTGTTTAACTCAACATATTGCATTGCTTTGGTCAACAACAAAAAACACAATAAAAAGCTTTTCACTCACTAAAATTAAGACAAGCAGAAACTCATCAATAACTGCGAATGTAACAGGGATTTAAGATAAATACCGCCCAGGAGCAAGCTGGGTCTCTGAGCACAGACCTGTTCTTGCAGTTGGGTCTTATACTTCTCTGCTTCTTCAATGTAAATGTTCTGAAGCTTTTCACACTCCCATCGTATAGAACTCCTTAGCCGATTCTCCAGTTCTGCTAGATCCGTCTGGTGCTGGGTTTAGCTTTTGGACAAATCCTTCATATGCTGTTTGCAACTCATTCCTAGCTTTTTCTAATTTCTCACAGGTGGTAGAAGCAGCAAAAAAAAAAAAAAAAAAAAAAGAAAGTAAAAGGGAGGCACCATTAAATTTGCTCAGCTTGTGAAATTCACAACACTCCCTGACAGCTGTGATATAGGCATGGAAATGTCTCATTGTTCTGTGACCAGTGCTACAGTTTGGATGTGAGATAAATGTCCCTCAAAGGCCCACATGCTATATAGGCTTGATTCCCGGCCAAAGGGTGCTACTGAAGGTGCTGGGTCCTTGGTCTTCAGTCACTGGCACACACCTTGGAAGGGAATAAAGTGAAAACCATTCCTTCCTCCTTGCTTTCATTTCCCTGCCATGAGGTGAATCCTTTGCTCCCAGGGGCTTCCTCACCACCAGCCCAGAGCAATGGGGAAAACTGATCATGGGTTGAAGGTGGGATTGCTGGACCATATATAATCTGTTTATTTGAGGGACCATAGTGACTGCACATGTAATAAAGTTTCAGTTTCTCCATATCCTCACCAAAATATGCTTTGTTTAAATTTATATATAGACTACCTCTTAATGGGTATGGGATTCTGTGGTTTTGATTTGGTCAGTAGATTTTCAAACTGAATTGGTTATAAATATATAAATATATAAAATTTTAGTATGAAGAGTGAAAACTGTATTCTACCATGAGCACCAGCAAGATGCCTTTGGGACTAAAAAATTCACAGCAGATCTAGGTGTGGCAGCACATGCCTGTGACGCTAGTACTCAAGAGGCTGAAGCAGCAGAAACATGTTTGAGGCCATCCTGAATGACATAACCAGTCTATCTTAAAAAAAAAAAAAAAAAAACCCAAAGCAAAGAAAGTTCAAGAAGCAGAAAATTGGAGGCAAGATCCAAAAAGGTAGATGAATGCCACAAGAGTAGTAGCTGTCACAGAACACTGTTGACAACCAATCCTGTGGGGTTAAATATTACAAGTTAATTTTTCTTTAAAAGAATTTAGTAAAAGATAAGGACTTTCCTTTATTTTAACCCATTTGTAATTTTAGTAGTCAGCCACCATGCTTAGCATTTTCCCATGCTTTCACAGGACCAAACATTTTTAGTATTTCTATGGCTAAGGCCTTTCCCTAAGTATTTCAAGCTTACTCTCAACATTCCCCAGAGTACTATATTACCTGATTTTGCTTCTATGTTATCTTGCATCATACTCACTATTATTTTAGGAGCTTTGTCCTGGGATTGCACAAGGGTGTATACATACAAAAGAACAGACAAGAGATACACCAAGACTCATCTCTTGTCTCTATAAGGGCCATTCTACACTGGAGGTAAGTGGTCTGGTGATACATCAATAAAACTGATGACAGCATAATGAAAATATCATTTTGCCCAGTCTGAAATTCTTCATAACCATCTGGCTACATGTGGGTACTGGGGAATAGAACCCAGGCCATCAGGCTTTGTAAGCAAATACCTTATGGCGGTTTAAGTGAATGTCCCCCAGTTGACTCAGTTTATTAAAAGCTTGTAATTTGGATCTCCAGCTGCCTGGCTGGAGGAGGTGTCACTGTGGGGGTGGATCTGGAATTGCAGTCTAAAGATGGGCAAAGTTCCTGAAGCGTGCTGGCCTGTGATGGTATGGCTACTTTGGGCTTTTTTCTCTCTGCTTGGTCCTATAGAAGGGGGCCAACTTCTACCATATGAACTTTCCATGGCTCTGTAAGCAACAAATAAATCCCTTCTTCCTCCCATAAACTATGCCTGGTTGGAGGTTCATCCCAGCAGCACGAGGCTGACTGCTACATACTTTTAACCACCTAGTCATCTCCACAACCCTGGAAAAATGAGTAATTACAAAAGTGCCATTTTTTAAAGAAGTGTAAACCAATGACTTAGCAATCCAAAGGGATATTTCTGGATAGTGGGACAAAGGGATGTCTTCTGTTTTTAATTTTATTTTTCCTTCTTTTTTTTCTTCCCTTTTTTTGGTTTGGTATGATGCATTGAACCCAGGGCCTCATATATGCTTAGCAAGCACTCAGTCTACCACTAAGCAATAGTCCCAGCTATTCTTTTCACTTTTTATTTTTAGATAAAGTCTCATTAAATTGCTTGGGCTGGCCTTGAGGTTGCTCTGCAGCACAGGCAGGCCTTGAATCTTAAATCCTCCAACCACACTCCTGAGTAGCTGCGATTACAGGCCTGCCCACACCATGTCTAACTCCATCCTCTCCTTTTTTGGGTAGTAGTAGGTATTGAACCCAGAGCTTTGTGCATACTTAGCAATTGTCCTACCACTAAACTATATTCCAAGCCACTTTTTTTTCTTTTTATTTTCTCTCCTCTTTTTGTTTTTTTTTTGGAAGATCACATAGGCTCCTACTTTCCCAGCATAGGCCATGCTGCCGGCCACTAGTTCACAGCAGGACCCTCGTGGGGCGAGGCCCTCACCACGAAGGCACATGCACCCCCACGCCTGTGGGACCACCCCCTGGGCAGGAGACCCTGGGGATGACAGTGGTGCATGGTTGGGTGTAAATTAGCGAGGGCTGTGCACGACAGAGCAAGCGGAGGGGGGAGACAGAGATGGAGAGGAGAGCAAAGGGTGCTTAAAAAAAGAAAAAGAAAAAGATTTCAAGGAGAAAGGGAACAGACTGCAGAGACTGGGCTGGCTGACTGACTGCCTGTTTGCCTGTCTGCCCTAGATATGTAGCTGGCTGCTTTCCCCCATGGTGATCAGGAATTCACACCCCCTTTTTCATTTTTAATTTGAGGTAAGGTCTCACTAAATTGTCCATGCTGACCTTGAGCCTGTGATCTTCCTGCCTCAGCCTCCTATGTGATGGGAACACTCACGTGCACCACAAAGCCTGGCTACTTTCTTTGTTTAACTCAACATATTGCATTGCTTTGGTCAACAACAAAAAAACACAATAAAAAAGCTTTTTCACTCACTAAAATTAAGACAAGCAGAAACTCATCAATAACTGTGAATGTAACCAGGATTTAAGATAAATACCACGCCCAGGAGCAAGCTGGGTCTCTGAGCACAGACCTGTTCTTGCAGTTGGGTCTTATACTTCTCTGCTTCTTCAATGTAAATGTTCTGAAGCTTTTCACACTCCCCCGTATAGAACTCCTTAAGCCGATTCTCCAGTTCTGTTCGATCCGTCTGGTGCTGCTGGTTTAGCTTTTGGACAAATCCTTCATATGCTGTTTGCAACTCATTCCTAGCTTTTTCTAATTTCTCACAGGTGGTAGAAGCAGCAACTAAAAAAAAAAAAAAAAAAGAAAGTAAAAGGGAGGGCACCATTAAATTTGCTCAGCTTGTGAAATTCACAACACTCCCTGACAGCTGTGATATAGGCATGGAAATGTCTCATTGTTCTGTGACCAGTGCTACAGTTTGGATGTGAGATAAATGTCCCTCAAAGGCCCACATGCTATATAGGCTTGATTCCCGGCCCAAGGGTGCTACTGGAAGGTGCTGGGTCCTTGGTCTTCAGTCACTGGCACACACCTTGGAAGGGAATAAAGTGAAGCCATTCCTTCCTCCTTGCTTTCATTTCCCTGCCATGAGGTGAATCCTTTGCTCCCCCAGGGCTTCCTCACCACCAGCCCAGAGCAATGGGGAAAACTGATCATGGGTTGAAGGTGGGATTGCTGGACCATATATAATCTGTTTATTTGAGGGACCATAGTGACTGCACATGTAATAAAGTTTCAGTTTCTCCATATCCTCACCAAAATATGCTTTGTTTAAATTTATATATAGACTACCCCTCTTAATGGGTATGGGATTCTGTGGTTTTGATTTGGTCAGTAGATTTTCAAACTGAATTGGTTATAAATATATAAATATATAAAATAGCCAGTATGAAGAGTGAAAACTGTATTCTACCATGAGCACCAGCAAGATGCCTTGGGGACTAAAAAAATTCACGAAGCAGATCTAGGTGTGGTAGCACATGCCTGTGACGCTAGTACTCAAGAGGCTGAAGCAGCAGAAACATGTTTGAGGCCATCCTGAATGACATAACCAGTCTATCTTAAAAAAAAAAAAAAAAAAAAAAAACCCAAAGCAAAGAAAGTTCAAGAAGCAGAAAATTGGAGGCAAGATCCAAAAAGGTAGATGAATGCCAAAGAGTAGTAGCTGTCACAGAACACTGTTGACAACCAATCCTGTGGGGTTAAATATTACAAGTTAATTTTTTCTTTAAAAGAATTTAGTAAAAGATAAGGACTTTTCCTTTATTTTAACCCATTTGTAATTTTAGTAGTCAGCCACCATGCTTAGCATTTTCCCATGCTTTCACAGGACCAAACATTTTGGTATTTCTATAGCTGAGCCTTTCCCTAAGTATTTCAAGCTTACTCTCAACATTCCCCAGAAGTACTATATTACCTGATTTTACTTCTATGTTATCTTGCATCATACTCACTATTATTTTAGGAGCTTTGTCCTGGGATTGCACAAGGGGTATACATACAAAATACAGACAAGGAGATACACACCAAGATCTATCTCCTTGTCTCTATAAAGGCCATTCTACACTGGAGGTAAGTGGTCTGGTGATACATCAATAAAACTGATGACAGCATAATGAAAAATATCCATTTGCCCAGTCTGAAATTCTTCATAACCTGTGGGACAAGCCACTTTCCCTTTTACAAAAATTTCATGCAAGTCTATATTGTATGTTGAGTATGAATGTGGCCTGTACCTTCCCTTTTCTCACTCCTCCCCTTCCTGTTAGTTTCCTTTGTTTCTCTAAACTTCTACTTGCATGAAGAGCTTCCTTGACTGCCAAAGAATTTATGCTTCATTATCATGTATCCTTTTATTACTACTTACCATAGCAGAAGAAAAAAGGATTCCACAATTCCAACATTAGTCTAATGAGCAAAGACAGTGTTAGCCTCTGACAACTAAGTTTCCCATGTCTAAAGATGACGAGACCTCCATGATGGGAGCCTTCACACATTAGATCTTTATATGGAAAAAGCCTACAGAAACCACTTTGTAACCAATAAGCATCCAACAGCTTTCTAGTCAGAGCAATCTTGGATTCATGTGGTCTTTTCACTTAATTCCTTCAAAATTTCTACAAAGTTCATTTAAAAAATATTTTTATTTATTTGAGAGCAGAGAGAGAGAGAGAGAGAGAGAAAATGAATATGAATGTATAGGTACACCAAGGCCTCTTGCTACTCCAAACAAATTCCAGATGCATTTGCCACTTTGTGCATCTGGCTACAGCTGAGTACTGGGAAATCCAATTCAGGCTGGGCAGGCTTTGCAAGCAAGCACTTTTAACCGCTGAGCCATCTCCCCAAACCCTATGGGCATAGTTTAAAAAAGTTTTTATTTTTTTAAAACACATTATCAAGCCCATCCAAAAGCTCACATCAGAAATAAGCATCTAAGCAAACCCAGTGGCTCAGAAGTAAACTGCAGGAGCCTGTGCTCTGCTGTGGGCCCAATGAGTTCCTAAGTTGAGGCAAACAGCTACACCTGCCCAATTTTAATGTAGCTGTTTATCAAACTATTGTGGGTTTTAACATATAATGAGATCAGAGTTAGAAATCAAAGCGGATACACCGTGATCCTTTCCTGTGGACCACCGGATGGGCCGTTTCCTCTGTTTGAAAACACAAAGTAGCAGTAGTCCAAATGGTGTGCAGCTTTGTTGGCAGCATGAGCAAGGTGAAGGGAGGACAGATGGGAGGGGCATAGTAGGGATGAAGGAAAGAAGTCAGACGGGGTGGGGTGTGGGATAGGAGAAGCACTGGGTTATTTGGTTACTGTAACATACAGAGGGATAGGCCTGGCCCCCAGACAGTGGTATCAGCCTGCAGCTGTTCATGGACCTCTGCACTGTTTACCCAGCTGTGGCGTGCTGTGTGCAAAACAGCTGGTCTGTGATTATCATTCACACAGACGGCTTGAGTTTGAATCAACTGTCCTGGACTTCTAGGGAAACATAAATTTGGTAGAGAGACTCCTAGACCACTGTGAAAAGGATGCATTTTTAGAAGTTGCATTAAGGGTTCCTATAGTGCTCCTTGTCTTCTGGGACATACTGTGTAGTTGGGTGGGGGGAGTGTGGGGGGGTGCTTATCCCAATGTGGAGTGTATACCAGGACCACCTGTGCTGCCTCCTTCCCCTGTCCTTGCTCCTCCTGTTGCTTATTCGCTAAACTTCTACCTGCTTTCAGTTCCTCAGAGCCAACAAAGCCAAAAACCAAACAAAGTCATCTGGAGCTGGCTGAAAGGAGTCTACATGAACAGAAACACCTCCACTAAAGTCAGAGTCCTAGTGTCCTTGCTATACTCATCCCATTCGCTGCTACTTAAAAGCATGGAAAAGATTAAGGAACTCTTCAAAGGACACTGCTCCAGAACGGTTGCACACATGTGCAAATGCTAGCTCCAGCAATCAACCTTAAAATAAGACACAGCTAGATGTGGTTGTGTACACCTGAAAGCCCAACACTCAGAAAACTGAGGTAGGCGGCTAACACGTTCAACTCCAGTCTGGGTTGCACAGCAAGACTTTCTCTCAAAAAATCAAGGGCTGGGGCTGGAGAGATGGCTTAGCGGTTAAGGCCCCTGCCTGCTAAGCCTAAGAACGATGGTTCCAATCTCCAGGTCCCACGTTTAGCCAGATGCAAAGTGTCGCAAGGGCACAATGCCGCACTTGACCACAAGGGGGCGCACACATCTGGATTTCGTTCACAGCAGCTGAGAGACTGCTGGCGCGCCCGTCTGTCTCACTCTCCCTCTCTCTGTGTCTCTCTCCAAAAAATAAATAAAATAATAAAAAAAATTAAAAAAATATCAAGGGCTGCCAGTGTGGCTCAGTGGTAGAGTATGAGCTTCACAAGCACAAGGCCCAGAATTTTGGTCAGCAGCACTACTAAAACTTAAATAAAAATGTTTAGACTTTACAAAGAGGACTGGAGAAATGGCTAAGTTGTTAAAGGTGCTTGCTTGTAAAACCTTACAGATTGGGTTTGATTTCCCAGTCCTATACTGTCAGATGAACAAAGTGGCACATATATCTGGAGTTGTTTACAGTGACAAGATGCCCTGGCATGCTCCTTCTTTCTCTTCTCTCCATCTCTTAAATGAATATTTAAAAAACAAAAAGAGCCGGGCATGGTGGCACACGCCTTTAATCCCAGCAGTCAGGAGGCAGAGGTAGGAGGATCACCGAGTGTTCGAGGCCACCCTGAGACTACATAGTGAATTCCAGGTCAGCCTGAGCCAGAGTGAGACCCTACCTCAAAAAACAAACAAACAAACATCAAAAAAATAATAAAATAAAAAAAAATAAAAAGAGGGGCTGGAGGCCAGGCATGGTGGCGCACACCTTTAATCCCAGCATTCGGGAGGCAGAGGTAAGAGGATCGCCATGAGTTTGAGGCCACCCTGAGATTACACAGTGAGTTTCAGGTCAGCCTGAACTAGAGTGAAACCCTACCTTGAAAAAACCAAAAAAGAAAGAAAAAAAGAGGGGCTGGAGAGATGGCTTAGGAGTTAAGGCATTTGCCTGCAAAGCCAAAGGATCCCGGTTCAACTTGGCAGGACCCACATAAGCCAGATACACAAGTGGTGCATAGATCTGGAGTTTGCAATGGCTGGAGGCCCTGGCACACCCATTCTCTCTCTCTGCCTCTTTCTCTCTCTCAAAAATAAAATTTAAAAATATTAAAAAATTGTTTAAAAAAAAAAGAAAGACATGAAACCATTTATAAATCATATGTACATCCACGTGAAAGAGCAGAAGTTGGCATTTTCACTCGGAGAGGAGATGTTCTGGGGAAGGATTTTAGGGCAAGGACAGAGCAGGAAAAACTTGGAGACCTACCCTTCCTGTCTAAATCACATCTGCCTGAGCAAGGAAAAGCCATTCCACAACAACTGGAGAAAGAAAACCTGTTTTGCTTTTCAAACAATCATCTGTATGACATCTAGAAAACACCCAGTGCCACACTAAAATATAACCTGGAAAAATGGAGCCAGACTAATCTGAGTTGCATTAGCAGTGATCCCCACAGAATGGAAGTGGAGCCATTACTTAATTAGTCCTCAGGGGTTATTCTAGGAGGGTACAGTTAGACTTATTATTTTCATCTTGTAGAAACAAATGTTCCTTTGTTGACTAATAGTCTTTGCCAGAGTAAATCATTACATAGATATGACTTGATAACTTTAACATTCTTTTGAATGGTACAGAGCTGTTCTTTTTGATGTCTAAGCAGCATGCTTTATACGAGACAACTAAGAGCATAAACATCACACTAGAACAGAGCCAGAACGCTTGGGTCTAATCTCAGCCACGACACTTACCTATGTGATTTGAGCAGATTACTTAAGCTTTCCAAGCCTACATCTCCTCATTCTTAAAGTGGAGATAGTGCCAGTGCTTTCCCTATGGGCTTAACTTAATATAACATGGGTAAAGTGTCCGGCTATAGGCTTGGCCAGAGGAAATGTGCAACCAATGTTGTGATATTATTACCAGAGGATTCAACCCCATTTAAAGATTCCTTAGAGCCATACTTGGAGTTCCAAAACAGTGTGATGTTCATTGGGTTTGATCCCCAAAAGCATGTACTCACCCAACCCACACCTATTCTATCTACCTACCTACCATCTATTATCTATCTGTCCTTCTATCCAACCACTCCCACACAGATATATACAAAAACATACATATATACGTATACATATACATTACAGCTCAAAAGCAGCACATCTTGTCTAGTATTTAAAAGAGATAAATATGCACACATAATAGGGTGTTATTAAAGTGTGGGTTCTCCTCCTCCACCTACTACTATGGTCCTTGGCATTATGGACAACAACATTTTCCTATCTTTAAGGAGATTTTTTTTTTTTTATTTTGGACAACTGGAAAGATAAGATTCCATGGAAAGTAAAGCAAATTTTATGATACCACATGAGAGACAGCAACAGGAAGATTTGAATAGGGAAATGGGACAACTCCATTCTCCAGCTGTGTATGGCCACATTCCCAAGATGCTCTGGAAAGACTTGTGCGTGGAAGACTCTTCTCCTGGGTTCTCCTTCTCTGCACTTTTTATGAGAAACCAGGCTCCCAAGTCCAGCTGTGTCCTTGTCTCACTCTCTGTTTGGCCTCCTGGGAACTAGCCACCACCTGCTCTTAGATCTGAACTCCACCCCACTTTCATCAGCAGCACACTGTTGATATACTTCTCATGGTAAACACTATTTTCTAATTTTACTCTTCTATACCTCACCCCAGAGCCATGAACAGATAGGACTTTCTCCAAGGACAGTGTGATTATTTCATAAAGGAGAAATCCTGTCATGACACACTTCCAGGCCACGTGTGAGTCCAACATATTTTATATTTGGAGGCAGTCATGTCACTGAGCAATGTAATCAAGAAAGGGGAAACTCAGATAATCTGACCAATAAGCATTTCCAACTTTCTGGGACTATGTGACCTGACTAGCGAGGTAGGAATGAATACTACCTGTTTAGCCAGTCTTGCAGTCTCGTACAGAAAGTGACAGGAAGCGGCTGTGACACACTGTAGAACAAGTTTTCACAGACTCCAGAGTGAGCAACTCGGCTTAAGAGCTTAAGGCTTTGCTTTTCTAGAGGTACTTGTTCACAAAACCAAGTAATCTGGCAGACATGTAGTAGACACGGCTCCCTTAGTTTTCACAATTAGTTATGAGTGGCTTTCGGATTGCTGTTGGGCATAATATGCATAAATCCATGTGAACCAATTTCAAAATCTCTCACTAATCATAACTTGTGAGGAATTGTATTTTTATAAAATGACTGAACCATCAAATCAACACTGTGATAAATGCTACCACTTTCCCCTTAAAGCTCAGCTCAGACTTTGCAAAGGGCTCCTGTTTGGTTTTTCATGCAATTTAATAAATTCTCTGAATTCATGAATCTCATTTTATGAAAGAGGGAACTAGGATGGTATATTTGGATCAAGACCTCAAACTCCTTCCCAACACAGAACGCCCAAGAAGATGGGACTGGCCATACTGCCAATTTGAGATACAAAGGGAGACACTAATTCAGATAAGCAATGCAATGAACACATACTAAGAGTATGTGGTGGTTTAAATGTCAAATCTCCCTCCATAGGTTCATGTGTTTGAATACTCGATTAAGGTTTCAAAGTGGTAATGTTTGGGAAGGTTGTAGCACTTTTAGGAGGTGAAACCTTGCTGGAGGAAGTGTCACTGGAGGTGAGCCTTAAGGTTGTGTGGTCCAGCCTGACTTGCTATTTGATCTCTGCTTCCTGACTCTGGTGAGGCCACTGGGCCTGCCATGCCTTCTCTACCATGATGAAACTTCCCCTTGAAACTGTAAGTCTAATTGAACCCTTTTTCTTCCATAAGCTGCTTCTGGTTGGATATTTTGTCTCAGCAATAAGAAAGTAGCTGATACAGAGACCAGGGCTCAATTCTATTATGGAGGTGCTGCCAAAGAGATTGCAAGATAAGGCAGCTATTTTTTTCCCTTCTCTGGATGCAGGAGTTGGAGTCCTGGGAGGACTTAGTTCTCCATAAAGATGCAGCAGACATCTAGGCCCATGAACCCCTTGCCTAAGCTATCAAAGAATTAAAAATGTAGACTCAGAAAGGGAAAATTATGAATTATGGGATTTATTTTAGGGAGAGTTAGAATTAAGAGGGAAAGCAAAGCAGGAAAGTACTTAGGTAAAAGGTTCTCTCCTTTTTCAGCCTTGCTGTGAAGAGGGACAGAATATGGAGAAAATCCCCTACATAAAGACACAGAAAATAAAGCAGGAGAGCCCAAGCCAAAAGATCCCCTTGACCTGGGGAGGCAGAGAGGACAAAGAGAGAAGAAAAGGCTCAGTGTTTAAAGAGAGATCACACTGTCTGGGAAGGGAGAGCAGAGATCCAGAAGATCCCCCTCACACGGAGCCAAACGAGCCAACAGATTACAAAAGGGGCCAAGAGACCTCACACATATGGCCGTTTCTATAGATCAAACATCAGATTCAGGTATATAAAGGAGGGACATGATTGGTGGGAGGACTCTTGAGGCTGACTCAGAAAGGGCCAGCCCACAGGTGTGCTCAGGCCAGGAAAGGCTGAGGAAGAAGCAGAAAGCTGTGGGAGCGTTGATGCTGGCAGCCATCTTGAATGAGGCTAGATCAGACATGGCTTCTAGTCCTGCCAGAGTAGGCAAGGTGACATCATGTTTCTGTGGGCCAGTCCCTAATAAACTACCCATAAGAAAAAAAGAAAAAAAAAAAAAAAGCTATCTTGCTCCTATTCTGCTACCACTCCTACACTGGTCATTTCTGACAAAGTGTTATTGGCAGGTGGGTTATAATCTGACCCTACAAGCCCATCTTCCATCTTCTGACAAAGGCACCAGCTAGGCCTCACTGAGTTGCTCAGCACGCCCTGTGGATGCTCTCCCTCTGGCCCCTGAGGGCAGGCTTGAAAAGCTTTGGCTGGTTTTATCTCTTTCATTGGCCAATGGTAAGCTTCAGGTCCTATTCACAACAGACACATTCCACAGGCACATGAAAACATCTAGGAATGAAAGTAGATCAAAGACGCAAGCATGGCTGAATAACTGACAACATGTTCTAAGAATCAGGTTGGAGAAAAAGGACTTTCACTCCAACCTCATCAAGTTTCAATCAAAATACTACATTTAATGTTAATAGCAAGCTAACTTCAAGCCAGGTGCTAACTACACTGCATTGCCTATTCCTGGGAAAGACATTTTCGGGCATGATTATCAAAAGAACTGGGGGAAAGTCCTTGGCATGAAAAAAACTTGTAAATCTATTTACAGGAAAGGACTTGTTAGTTGGAGCTATTTGTCTTAAGTATGCTTACTTACTTTTTGTTTGATTTTCACATAGAAGTGGTAACACTGAAGACAGCTAGTGCCGTATCAAGATGCAATCCCAGGTGCACCTGTGTTAGACTTGCTGGAAAGATAAGTGTAGATGCCTGAACTCTATCCCAAACCAAATGAGTCAGAACTGGTGGACATGAGAACTGGGAACCTGCTCTTGGACCAGGTCTATTTCATCACACAGTGAAGTCTGGGAACCATAGCTGTAGACAAGCAGCACTAAATTAGGAAAATCAAAAGCTGAAAATCTGGGGTGAGGGCAAATACCAGGATGAGAAAGAACACCCAAGGGCTCTCAAAAACAGACACACGGGTGACATGCTGCATATCCTATGTGAAAGAACTTGTAATACAGCCATTCAAAGATCAAATTTAGGATAGACATAGATAAAAAGAGAATGACTCAAGTTTGAGGTTGCTATCAGCATCTTCAAACAACTCACCAAGCTTAAGAACTCTGTGCACAATGGATTTTCATGATATTAACACACTGAAAAATTGCTTCAGAGTAGTAGCTCCAAAGTCACTTAGTTGGAAAGAGTTTTTAAATTAAGCATCCAGCCTTGTTAAAGTAGAATAATAGCCAGGACTGGAATGCTGAAAGAATTAACACATTCCATAAGGTGTGAGCTAGTCTGAGTTTCATAGACACTGGGCAAGTGTTGATTAGAGTGACAGTCTGTATACTGCTTTTGATAAGTTACTTTTTTTAGTGAATAAGAAGACATTCCAGTTTAGCAATACTGTACTTCTTAAATGTCTTGATTAAAAAACAAAAAGATTCAAAAAGTAGTTATTATCAATACAAATGGTAGAGTTGATTTCAAGTGATCAATGTTCCAACGAGTTACATGGCACTGATAATTACACTATTGGCACTGACAATTCAGTCATGTGGTCACCCTGGGCTCTTACCCAAGCTCTTTGCTTTCGAGCTATGTAAACTTAGGTTAGCTACTTAGCTTCTGAGCCTCACTTTTTCCTTTTAAGATACTTTGAAAGTGGGAGGACAGGGAGGACAGCAATGGAACCAATACTATGAATGTAAAATCAGAATAATATAAATAAAAAATATATTTTTATATATAAAAAATAAATAATAAAAAAAGATACAAACTACTTAGGGCTGAGTATTGCTTCTTAGGAGTGAGTAGGTATCCAGTAAATGTCCTTGTCACACCCATTCTTTTTTACACACAGAGGGCAAAATCAACTGGCCTTTGAAAAACTTATCATGGGAATTCCAGGAATGGTTAGTGAATAATAGTTTAAGAATGTCATGTGGTTCATGAAATTGAAACAATCAGGACTAATTTATAAAAGGATGAAAGAGCTAGCTCTAGTTTCTTAAAGCTGAAAATAATTTTGAAATATCTTTCATGGAGCTGGGGACTTAGCTCAGTGGTAGGACACTTGCATAGCATGTGCATGAACCTGGGTTCAATCCCCAATACCACAAAACCAAGCAAAAACCTTTCTCTTGATTAATTTAAATGAAAACATGTGATTCTAAAGATTAAAGCAATGGGAACCTCAAAAAATCATGATTATAGGCCTCTATATACTAGATTTTTATTCATTATGACCCTAGAGAGAACTAGAATGACATAGTAACCCTTTCCCAGAGGCAACAAGTTGCTGTGGATAAGGCTTAACTGTAAAGTGATCTGCTGGATGACTGGGATTATCAAGAGATGGTCTTTATTACTATTCATTCTAAAATATGCAGACATCAGTCATAAACAAGTCCACTGGAAAATATCTGTGTACAAAAACTATTAAGCATCAATCAATAACAAGGAGAAAGCCACCTTTCCCTGTTACCATCTTTGGTTGCTTAAATCCAAACACACACATGTCCAAGCACAGGGTACATGGCCAGGCAAAAGGTAGTAGACCTACATTCACGAAGGATTATCTTTGAAAACCTAATAGTCCTGGATGGTGAGAAGAGGTGTATAAACAAACACCTGTAAGAACAAGGTCTTAGTGTATACTAAAGAACTAATTTGCTTAAAAGATTTAGGTGAAAATCAACTGAAGATGAGATGTTTCAACTAGGGTTTCAAAATGAGTAGTTGAGGAGTTTGAGAGCAAGTGCAGTTGGGTTGAAGAAAGAGGAGAAAGCGTTTTAGTAGAGAACACATGCAGAAAAGGAGGGTGGGCAGGTATATGAATGAACCCACATCTGAGATCTGTCATGAGAGAACACGTGAAGAAAAGGGTAACAAGGTGGAGACAGGCTGAGATGTTACAGCCATTCAGGAAGCTCATGTGCTTTAGCATGTCTGAATCTCTTACCAAAGTCAGAACAAATTCATTTGCATTTTTCAAAAATATCTAGAGGTGCTAGAGAGATGGCTTCGTGGTTAAGGCACATGCCTGCAAAACCCAAGAACCAGGTTCAATTCTCCAGGTCCCATGTAAGCCAGATGTGTATGGTGGTACATGCGTCTGGAATTCATTTGCAGTGGCTAGAGGCCCTAATGCACCCATTCTCATTCTTTATCTCCCTGTCTCTGTCTCTAATAAATAAATAAAATAAAAAATAAACTTAAAATAATATTCAGTAGACAGCCAAGCATGGTTGGTACACACAGATAGTTCTGACACTCAGGAGCTGAGACAAGAAGTGAGTTTGAGGCCAGCCTAGGGTACACAGTGAGACCATATATCCAAAAATAAATAAAGCAGTAAAACAGTCTAGTAGAGGCTGTATGTCAGATTTACAAGCACAGTGGTAGCAATCTGTGGAGAAAAGAGATGTGGAGCTGATAACAAGCTTGTTGGGCAGTCGCTGCAGTATCTTCCGTGAAAGAAACTCTGGAGCCAGAATGTTGAGGAAGAATGGATAAGGAGCAAGATTTAGCACAAACACTAATATGCATGTGGACAATGTAGAAAAAGCAGTGTGATTCGGCTGCTAGCTTGGGTGGTGACTGGCTCAGTAATGCCTCCTGAAACACTGAGGGATAGATTTTGCAGAACAGGTCTGAATAAGACACTGCAGAGGGCTCAGAAAGCAAGGGGCTATTCATGGGAAGGTCAGAGCCTGATGAACTGAAGCATGCTTCTACAGCTCAGGAGGGAGGGACTGGGAGAACACACCTGGGACATGTACATAGATGAGGCCTGGAAATAGATGAGAAAAGCCAAATCACAAAAATATTTATAGGATAGCTCAATTAGTGGTATATCAACTCAATAGACTGTTCCACAGTCATTAAACATGATCACATGTAGGCTGTGAGGTGATAATGGAAAAGCTCTACATTCAGAAACATGGATGCACCTAAGAAGCATGGCACTGGGGAAGAGACACACTACACTTTCCACTTCTTTGAAATTCTGGAGACAAACCTACCCTCTGGGGATCAAAAAGACCAGTGCTTCTAGAGAGGGACTATGCAACTATAACTTATGCCAGAGTAGTGAAGCTATGGGCTATTTTCTTCTTGCTTCATTTTTCTTTTCATAAGATAGTCTTAAGTAAAAATGAATTTTAAACCTTCAAATGCCAATAAATATTTAGCAGTGGCCCATGCAAATAGAGAGCTCATTATGATTCCCCTCCCCCAGGAAACATGAAAGAATCTCCTTAAAGACTTAAAAAAGATAACAGAAGATACACCAGGGCAAGTATCAGGATTGCCACTAGGGTAGGGGAGCCTCTTGGCTCTGCTCTGAGGTGGCTGAGAGGGGTTTCTTGAAGAAGTTTTGTGGGAGCAAACAGTCATTCCATGAGGGGTTGGGGTGGCTCAGATGGGAGAAACAAGCTGGTTGTATGTGGTAAAAGGCTTTACATGGGCAATAGAGGAGGCTTGTCAGGGAACTAATGAGAAGGCAGTAAGAAAGGCAGTTGATGAGATGGGGGAAGCAAATGGGGATCACTGGACTCTGAAGGTCAAAAGCATCAGCTCTCCCTGAGTTTTGGTGCTCCTGAGTTATGAGTTGTCTTTTATTCCTTGCAGTTCTACGTAGTTTGGAAATCTTGCACCAATTTTCAGAGAGAAGGCAAAGAAAATTACCCAGCTGAGGCCAAAAACCAATGGCATCAGGTCATTTTAGAGGGAAAAGGTGAATACTTTACTCATGGGTATGATGATACCTCTGATGACAGCAGCCCTCTCTCAAGCTGCCTGTGATGGGTCAGGCACTATACCATTGCTTCATGTACACCGACTCTATAGTCAAGCTCCACAGCAATCCAGCCAAATACACAGTTTATAGCACTGATGAGGAAACTACTCAAGCACATTAGGTCATTTCTAACTGGGACAGTATGGATAAAAACCCAATATGGGGCTAGAGAGATGGCTTAGTGGTTAAGGCGCTTGCCTGCAAAGCACAGTGACTTGAGTCAGATTCCCCAGTACCCACGTAAATCCAGATGCACAAAGTAGCTCATGAATCTGGATTTCATTTGCAGCGGCTGGCCGTCCTGACAAGCCCATTCTCTCTGTCTGTCTTCTTTCTGTCCTTGCAAATAAATAAAGTATGAAAAAAAAAACAAAACCCAACATGACTAACCCCACATTCAACTCTGAAGAATTGAGAACGTCTGAGCAGGTATCTCTGCCCCTTGAATCAGAGGAGCCTGTCCTGAGGGATTTCTAACAATATTTCATTTATTCATATTCTTTCCCACATGTAGTGTTTAACCGCACTGCCCTCACAAAATGGCAAGGTTCAAGTACCACATAGCTACAACATCACATACATTTTTGTTTTGTTTCATTGATGTATTTGAGGCAGAGTTTCACTATGTAGCCAAGGCTAGCCTTGAACTATGTAGCTCTGGCTGGCCTGAACTTATAGTGATCTTTCTGCCTCTGCCTCCTGAGTGCTGGGATTACAGACATACATCTCCACACCAGCTTAAAATAGCACACATTTTAATACATTTTTGGTGTATGTATATGATATATATGTATGGGCACATGTATGGAATAGCACATGTGTAGAGATCAGAGAGCAACCTTCAAGTATTGGTCCTCATTCCCCACTTTACTTGAGATAGGGTCTCTTACTGCTTGCTACTGTCAATGTGAGACTAGCTGGCCAGTGAGCTTTGGGATTCTCCTGACTATCCCCCACTGCCTTAGACACATTGAGATCACAGATGCATACATCACTGTGTCTGGCTTTATGTGGGTCCTGGGAAGCAGACTTTTTGGCCATCAGACTTGTGCAGAAGCACTTTTAACCACGGAGTAATCGTTCCAGCCTTTCATACATATTATTTAACAGAAGTTAACACTTAGTATTATACCCTTTCCAGTGTATTATCTTATGTGATCCTCATAATCATCCTTGAAGTATTTTAGAAAGAATGAACAAGGACAGGAGAGATGTAATATGACTGCTCCAGGCTACCAAGGATTCAAACCTAGGTATTGGGACAGTATAGTTCTAAGCATTTCACTGTCTCAAACTTAAACACTGAGTTTAAGCTGTGCTATGTAAACCTATCTTTTCCCACCCCAGCTCATGCTACAACAAACAATCCAACTGAAAGCTTGGAGAGCATTTTCTCTGGCCTGGCTCATCACAAACATTCAAAGACAGAACCAGTCCCCTCCCAGAATGCCTTGTGCTGGGCCTGGAACAAGCCTGCCTGACTCTACAGTAGCAATGACTCACTCTAGCCTTGGGTGACAGAACAGTATGGACAGGCCACCCATGGCATCCTGACATTTTGACAGCAGTGGGAAAAGCACACCAGGGCTTCTCCTTATCACAGACAGAAAGGAGTGAGTACAAATGGATGGCTATTTCCTGACAGGCTGTGTGACTGACTGAAGATGAGGTGTACCTGGGCCCCAACTTAAACTGCTTAATTGTGAAAAGAGGATGCCCATTCAAGCAGCGTGAATGAGCTCAGTGTTCCACTCTGGGTTCCTGCCTTGCCTTGGACAGTGGAAACCTGACACTCGAGGCCAGAGGCAGGCTCATCTTCACCTCCACTGGTCTGAAGAACTTTAAAACTCACAGAAAGCCTTCTTTTCTGATCTCTTAACTGCATATCCATGACAGTATTTAAAACACAGACAAAAGCAAATTAAGCTGGTGGTTTGAGTAATGGAAAGGGCTACAGCCAAGTCAAGTGCAATTGCAGAAAGCCTTCACAGTCTTTGAGGGCTGGCTGCCCACGTCTGTGGCTTCCTTAATCGCTTCACTAAAACTCATACATCTTTAGGGTTCTGCAGTTTCATCTGTCTTAAAATTACTTTTCCAGAGAGGGTCCTTCCTCACCACTGAAGTCTTGCCTACAGGGTTAGCCAAAATCTGGCCTTGCCTCCCATTTGGAGGTACAAAGAGCAAATACACATCGTCTCCTCCCCATATGCACTAGTCTCCGACCTTTGCCTTGGTTGTTGTTGGTAGCTTAAGGATATTCCAGCCCAGCAAATTAGACTGGCCATGCTTAAACTCTGGTGTTGTCCAGAAAAATGTGCAGGGTCTTGCAATGGACACAGTTGGTTTCTTTAGTTGTTATCTCATACGTTTGCACACTTTCATTGTAGTCTGTTGGCAAATACAGAAAGCAAGAAGGCCTTTTTGGTGATAACTTCAGGTCTAGTTGAAGCTAAAGCAGGAAGCCAATTCTTTAGACTGAGAAGCCCCACAGACAGGGGAACCCCAGGGTAGTCAGTTCACTTCAACACAGTAGCCAAGGTAAAAAAGGCATTGTAATTTCTGATCCTCAAATGGAGGACCCTCCAGGACAGACAAGAACTAAAACAGGCTGGCCTGCAAACCAGGCTCTGTGCACTGGGTACACGTTCCTTTCTGGCCCATCCAGACTGTTAGAGTAGAATACAGTATGCCTTATTTTGCTGTAACGTAATTACTGTTATCAGAGAGAGAGAGAGAGAAAGAGAGCGAGAGAGAGCTTGCAACACTCTTTAATATGAAAAGTTGTTCAGGATAAACCTTGGTGGAATTATTTAGCAGGGATTCACACCGTTACAGAAATAAGTCTGTCCCTGTCTATTCATCAGAGGCATGGTTTTGTCATCATAAGCTCTGCTAGGCTTAGTCAGATCGGTGCCAGGAATTCTGGAAACTTGAGGTCATGCTGCCAAGATTCAAAGCAATGTTGATAGTAAGTGCTTGCACAGATAGCAGAGGGGATCACTAACAGCTGCTGGCAAGCCACTCCAGCCACAGTGCAGAAGGGAAGGCAACAGCTTCCCTTGGCCCTTGTCTGTAAAGTTTACAGAAGAAAAATAAAAACAGTTCTTACCTAGCTCTCCTCGGAGGTTAACAAGTTCTTGAGACAGGGTTTTGTGTTGCTTCAATGCTTCCTCTTGCTGTGGAAAACACACACCAAGTTACTAAGGTTTTGAAGGGGGGGGTCCTTTCAGTAAGTTACGCATTTGTTATCACTAGGAAAATAAGACCTAGAATCCACAAGCTAAGATATGAATCATTTAAATTAACAGTCTGTATTGTGAAAAAACACAGATGTCCTTTGCTGGGAAGGAAATTCGCATTTCAAAAAAAATCTGTATTATCTCAGGTCCTAGTGAAACATCCCTCTGAGGAACTGAATGGCTCACTTGAAAATATTTGCTTTAAGCCAGCCCTTCACTTGTGGATCCATAGAAGCTTTCAGCTAATGCATACTGTACTTAAAACGTAATGCAGTCTCCTCCAAGGGCAATAATGGCCTAATCAGTTTAAGATAAATATTTAATGTTCTAAACATAGGCACTTATAAGGACTTTGTCCTATATTCACAAAGTTTTGTTACAAGGCCAATACTGTACTCTTACAAGACAAAAAAAAACAAGTTTGTTCAAAAGTATAACCAACACACACCCTAACCGCTGGTCCTTTAAAGACTAAAGTGAATTAATTGATTTTACCCAGATAGTATATCTTCTAAAAAGAGGTTAGAGAAATGAACCAAAGGAGACTAGACAGCTGCTTCAATATTAAAAAAGCAATTACTAACCTTGCAACAAAGAATAATTTTCAAGTTACCAGCAACTCAAGGCACTCACACATCCACACATACTTACACAAATACAGCAATCAGACACCGTTCCTGTTCCTTATGGGGAGAAGTCTCAGGATCTCAAAGCTCTCTGCAAATGCCCTTACTGGGATCCCCAGAGAGGGCTTCCCCCATACCTTATCACACTATGGCAGAGATCATGAAACTGGCCTCTGCAGAGTTGCTTGTCATTCTCGGCATTTCCCCCTGGCTCCAGACACCCTCCTGACATTCTTCCAGAAAAGCACTATAAACAAACACTAATTACCCTTGTTGCTGCACATGGAGGAGAGAGGCACATTTTGCTGCTGGGGCAGCCCATTCTCCAGCTTCTGTCTCCAGCTCCCCCACCCCCTGCACTGTCCAAGAAGGGCACAGGTGGCCGGTCCTCCCACCAGTCGGGTCAGTCTACATTCAAAGCTCTAGCAGGAGGAGTGCCATTGGCCCTGGTGGCCTCCCTCCCATCCTGCAGGTTACCGTATGCCTCAGACTCCTCTCTCCCCACAGAGGCTGATACTGCAGCTTCTGCCTTTGGCATGAGCAGCCTGCGATTACTTAAAGCCACAGCCCTTCATTTATGAGAAACGAGAGCCAGACATTAGACTGATCGATTGCCACTTACTTAAATATCAGCTGGGATGGTGGAAACAAAAACTGCCCCTCTCTGCATGGATAATGGAGCTATTTTTAGATTTGTGAGCCTTTTTACTCCTCTCTCTAATTGAGGTCATTAGATTATCATGCTTACTAATAGAAAAGGGAAACTTGTTCTTCAAACCCATATACTAAATGACATGATGAACTAGATGAAGGGCAATGAAGGGTGGGCTGTGATTTAGAATTTTTAGTGACAATAAGAAATGAACAAGACTTCCCTCAAAATTTAATTTTACTGCTTAGAGCACAGTCCATTGATATTTTTAAATATGAAGTTGAAAAGTACATATATTTTAATTGCTTTTATTTTTACTAGTCTCTCACGATCTACGAAGCTACTGATTAACACAGTGTTATCATATGAACACGTGAACAATGATTAGAATTTAAGAATTTCTTTTCTACTAAGTACATTTTTTTAAAGTGGTATTAATTGTTGTTTTTTTTTTTTTTTTTTTTTTTTGTAGGATTTCACTCTAGCCCAGGCTGACCTGGAATTCACTATGTAGTCTCAGGGTGGCCTTGAACTCATGGTGATCCTCCTACCTCTGCCTCCCGAATGCTTGGATTAAAGGTGTGTGCCACTATGCCTGGCTGTTATTAGGTTGTTTTGACATCATGAAACAGCAAGTTCCATATATATATATATATATATATATATATATATATATATATATATATATATATATATAATGTTTTCTCTCCTTACTTTTAAAAATATTTTATTTTTATTTATTTGAGAGAGGGAGAGAGAGAGAGAGAGAATGAGCACACTAGGGCCTCCAGCCACTGCAAACCAACTCCAGATGCATATAACACCTTGTGCATCTGGTTTACGTGGGTACTGGGGAATCGAGCCTCAAACTAGGGTCCTTAGGCTTCACAGGCAAGCATTTAACCACTCAGCCATGTCTCCAGCACTCTCCATGTATTTTTGATATAGGGTCTCACTATATAGCCCAAGTTGGCCTCAAACTTGTGATCCTCCTGCTTCAGTCTGTCAGGTGCTGGGATAACAGATGTGTGCCACAATACCTGCCTTTTTTCTTGTTCTCATAAGTTCAAAATAATAATAAGTTTAGTTTTATTAAATCTACTTCACATAAACATTAGCATATTTTGTCACTGGAGTGACAGGAAGCCAGAGGACAGACAGCCTTATTAGATGCCCATGGTGATCCTGAAACACATTCAGTGAACTTGATTCAAGTCCCCTTTCCAACAGCAGTGAAGTTGTAACAGAAAGGAGAGGTGCAAGAAAATTCAATCACATTTCAGGTTTATAAAAAAGAAAAGAAGATGGCAAAAGGTACAACTACAGATGGAATAACTTCAAAGAACACTTTTGGAAAACTACCATTCTATAACAAATACACAGCAAGAGATATTTTTGCTTACTAAAGGAGTTTGGGGGACAAGGAATTTCAATATGCATATCGATAGCTCCCCAACTCCACTACATTCAACCATCCTGTACTCAATGCCTTAGAAGCCATACCCATCCTCCGACTTCTGCCAGTTCCACACATAGCAAGAGGACCTCAAGGTCATCTTTCACTCGTTTTCTCTATGTCTGTGGAAAAGTGAGACAGCTCTTCTTTTATAAGGGTCTCCAACCCTCTTCACTTTTTTGTTAGTTTTGCCTACCCTCTAGTTTTGATCCTCAACAACCTGACTGTGGACCACTGAAAAGATTCTTCCCCTGTCCTTAAGGCTACTATACTGTCCTTCATGCATATAAACTCAAAAGCATTTCCCTGAGGGTGCTACAAACAAAAAAAAAAACAGGGCAGGAAGTATAGAGCCTGAGCTTAGCATGCATGAGGCTCTGTATTCTGCTTCCCGAAACACCACAATTAAAAAATATAGAGAGGGCTGGAGAGATGGCTTAGTGGTTAAGGCACTTTCCTGCAAAGCCTAAGGACCTAGGTTTGGTTCCCCAGTGCCTAAGTAAAACCAGATGCACATGGTAGCACATGCATCTAGTGTTTGTTTGCAGTGGCTGGAGGCCCATGTGTATCCATTCTATCTGCCTCTTTCTCTATAATAAATTAATAAAATATAATAAAAATATGGATATGTAATGCATGCCTGCACACATACATTGCATTACATACATACACATACATATGAAAATGTCACCATTAATCTGTGGGCTTGATCTGCCCAGCTCCAGTCCAGAATCCAAGTCTCTTCTGTGTAAGACACAAGCATCATGCTATCCTATTTCCATGATCTTATCAATTCCACCCTCTTTTATTTATTTATTTTTTTTTTTTGGTTTTTCGAGGTAGGGTCTCACTCTAGCCCACTCTGACCTGGACTTCATTCTGTATTCTCAGGGTGGCCTCGAACTCATGATAACCCTCCTACCTCTGCCTCCCAAGTGCTGGGATTAAAGGCATGTGCCACTATTCCCTGTGCAATTCCACCCTCTTTTGATGCCTAGTTTTCTTAACCTGACCCATTACACAAGCCTTCTGGAATACTAAGTGTCCAGGAAATCATTCCCCAAATGCTGAGAAAGGGTATTTCTGCTTCTAAATCACAAGGTGGTATTCAGTATCAACTAAGCAATAGCCTATGTTGCAATATATTTTTATAAAATGAAGACATAGCCCCTGCCTTCAAGAAGCTTGGAACTTAGTTTGGGCAAAAATGTTCCAAGTCCATTCTTTGGATGACATCATTTGAGGAGGCACAGTACAGGACAATGGAAAAACCCAGGGCTTTCAATATGATCTTTATGGAATGTGGACCACAGGGCCCATATTGCAACAAACACAGGCTATTGGTTTCTGTAAGATTGTCTGGGTAGCTTGCCCTTTAAATGTACTTATGATTTACTTATAGATGATAAAATTCATTTTGTCAGTTTTTTTCCAGATGCTTCTTAGATCAGTGTTTCTGTCATAGTTGATAAACCTGTTAGAGTCCAGATAATACATTTATTTAATTCTCTTTGTACTGTAACTTGCAGAACCAAACCCTTCCCCCACACACTACGTGAAAAAAGAGAAAGGTGAAAACATGGACAGAGAGATGCTTTCATAGTGATGCATTAAATACATGAAATGTTCCAAGGGGAAAAATGGATTCTCCATAATTTAATTAGGGGTCTCTGGGAAACAAGCACTTAAGTCAAGCTGTTGTCCCATCAGGGTTCTTGAATGCTGCTGGATACACTACTGGGAGCATCAAGAGGCCCAGAAATCTTGCAGAAAAGAGCCACGTAAGAAAGCTCAGACATTATCACAGTATTTTTGTCACTGGGGCCACTGTTTTTTATTTTGTTTTAGTTGGAGACAATTTTACTTAATATAGACTCCTAAAACCCCCTTTTAGGTGCTAGCCTAGCTTAGAGTCTACGTGCAAGACATTATTTAGAAGCACAATAAAGAATTAGAGATGTGGGAAAATATCTTGGTCTGGTTTGGGCTTACCTAGAAACCCAACCTGTAGACCTTTGTATGAAGACACTGGGCTTACTAATTTCAAAACTGTTGTCACATTGGCTACTGGTGCAGAATATTGCCCAAGCCTGCCAGGAAGAAGCAAGATTAAACATAGTGTGACATGTTTCCATACTGAGGAGACATTTATTAGAACTCATGCTGTACAATAAAATGTGTTTTTGTTGTAGTTAATAGACTTGCTACAGATAAAATACAGTTCTATGGTTCCCTATAATCAACTATGTTGTCCATAAGATAGGGTTTTAAAAACATTTGGAAAAGGTTAGCAACTACTATGTGGGAATATGTATCTCTATGTGTGCATATGTGTATCATATTTTTACAAGTATCATATTATACACATATAAATTTCATATACATCCCCTTCATTAATGAGTATGAAGGAACTTAAGAGTATTAAAATTGCTAACTTTCCTCCTGCTTATATCTTTCCTCACTATTTTATAGTGGTACTTTTTACCCATTAAACTATCGGTGAATATTTGCTGATTGTAATAGAGAAGGAACAAAAACATTTACAGATACTTGATATGCATCTCCTATGTGAGGTCCTATCATCTCCCTTCATTTCTTCACTCAAGCATGCACTGTCCACTACAGCTGCTGGGATAGTTTCAGAAAGAACTGGAAGCAGACCTTGCTCTCAATGACTTTCCTCTATCTTTTTTTTTGAGGTAGGGCCTTACTCCAGCCCAGGCTGGCCTGGAATTCACTATGTAGTCTTGGGCTGGACTCAAACTCACAGAGCTCCTCCTATGTCTGCCTCCTGAGTTCTGGGATTAAAGATGTGTGCCATCATGCTTGACTCTTTCTTTTTTAAATAAATAGATTGTAAGCTTTTTCAAGAAATATTTTTATTTATTTATTTGCAAACAAAGAGAGATAGAGAAAAGAGACAGAGAAGGGGTATGCCAGGGCCTCCAGCTGCTGCGAATGAACTCCAGATGTATGCACTACTTTATGCATCTGGCTTTATGTGGGTACTGAGGAACTGAAACCAGATCACTAGGCTTTGCAGGCAAGTACCTTAACTGCTGAGCCATCTCTCCAGCCAGAGTAGACACTATTATATAGAGAATGAAAGAGAAGTATAAATAGTACTAAAATCCAAATGAAGGGTAGAACTTGGAGCTAGACACCAGAATAAGGAAAGGGATCATATGGTAGAATCTCAGAGCTCTTTATCCTCCCTCTCAGCCTGGGACTGCCTCATGGTAAATGAATATACCTCTGGGCTATAAGGAGGGAAGGTAACTTCCCCCAACCCACACCACCCAAGACACTTCCCTCACAGAGGAGTTTATCCCCTCTTCCCATAAAACCCACTCCTTGGCTCATCCTAGTTCTCCTTTTGGCTCTCCTGCTACAGGTGTGTGCATCCCCCCTTTCTTTTCCCTTTCCTTTCTCTTTGCCCCCTTCTTCCTTCTTCATCTTCTCCATTACAGTAAAGTCTTAGATCTAAGAAGCTGTCTCAATCTCCAGTGTGAACCTCCAAAGCGAACACTGTATCTTCTTTAAGGAGGGAGTCTCTAAGACTTATCCATTAGATCATATTACATAGGTATTATCCTCTGGTATGAAGTGTCCTCTCAAAATGCTCATGTGTTGGGCTGGAGAGATGGCTTAGCAGTTAAGGTGCTTGCCTGCAAAGCCAAAGGACCCAGGTTCGATTCTCTAGAACCTACGTAAGCCAGATGCACAGGGGGACACATGCATCTGGAATTCATTTGCAGTGGCTGGAGGCCCTGGCATGCCCATTCTCTCCCTCTCTCTCTCTCAAATAAATAAAAACAAAATGTTCATGTGATGAAGGATTGGTCCCCAATCCAGAGGCGAGATGTGAGTGGATCATGAGGGTGCTAGCTTCATTAGTGGGACTGATACTGTGAGAAAGATGAGATCATGTGCGGATCAAAGGGAAGAGCAGCAGCCAGCAACACTGCTTCCCGTGTGATAGCACTCAACAACTCCATGCTTCAAGTCACTTACATGTAAATGCCACCTCACATTGTGGGTGGGTATTTAATAATGCCTGGTACTTAGTAAGTACTGAACAAATGTTAACTCCCATCTGCTCCTCTATCTTCTTAATATATGGGGGAGCATTTGGGCAGTGGGGGTCACATTTAAAAATGTTCTTGGTACCAGATTATAGAGAACCTTATGTTATAAGTTATAAATCAGAATCACCCCAGACATATATAATGTATGTAACTAGATACATCTTAATAGACACATGTTAACAATTATAAAATTGTTAAGAATTTTTTACTCAAGTATATACAATCTAATTATCAATGATATATTTTATATGCTCTTTTGTGTTCAAAGTCTTTAAACATCAATATGTATTTCACACCTATTGCACATCTCAATTCAGACTGATTGTATTACAGATGTCCAATAGCCTCCTAAGGCCAGTAGTTCCATCAGCTTAGGGAATGGAGAACCCCTGGAGGATTTCATGGGAGGGATGTAATGCTTCAGAGAGATACAGCTGTTAGCAATGCTGTACATATTACAGGGGAGAAAGGACATACACACAAAGAGTGAAGTTGCTATCAGTGAACAGCCATGTAGTCTGAACAGCATGACCTTAGCAGAAATAGGAAAAATGGGGTAAAGGGTGGAAATGCTATGAATTCAGAGTTTACAGGACCTGCTGATTGATTTTTAAGTGGGAGATAAAGGATAGAAAAGGACTGAAGGCAGGGTTATTGGGCTGGATGCAATACAACAAAATAATTGGTTTATTTCTAAATAGAAAGCTAAATGCTCCCCACACCTGACATTACATAGCTTTCAACTTAGCCTAATTGGTTATGGAAATCAACTCTTGACTTCCTTCCTCACATATTAAAGAGAAACAAAAACACTATATACAGAGCTGGGGAGATGGCTCAGCAGTTAAAGGTATTTGATTGCAAGCCTGATGGCTGGAGTTCAATTCCCCAGGTCCTGCTCAAAGCTAGACGCCAAGTGCACATCCGTCTGTGATTCCAACATGTCGATGGCAATGGAAAGCAGAGTCCGCATATTCATGGAGCTCACAGAGGACTGTCTAGACTGGCGCACATGTAATAGCAAAACAAGAGAGACCGTGTCCCCAAAAGGAGAGAATCCCAAGGAGAAAAAAAGCAGTACTAAGAAAATGTTTGCATCTAATTTCTAGAGAGGGATTGCAGTATGAAATGAGTGGACAAAAGCATAATTGGATGGGTTGCACCTGGTCTTTGCAATCACCAACTTAAACACACTTGCAGTACAGAGTATGAGTGTTCCCCCACCCTGAACGGCAGTCAGGAGCCCCAGGGATCAGTCTCACCTCAGACAGGAGGTGCTGGATCACAACTGTTAGTGCCTCAAGCTTGGTATTGCCACAGGAAAGAAGCTGCTTGAGCTGCAGGATAAATCCGCTTTGGTTTTCACATTTTGTCTTATATTGGGCCAATTCAAGCGCTTTCTCGGACGACAGCACATCTGGAGATGTCTGGGTCTGGATGCAGAGACTTCTGGAATTCTTTTGCCTGCCCTTCTCAACTACAACAGAAACATACAGGAACAGTGATATGTGAGGTTAATTTCTATAATCATAACCACGGGAGTTCAAAAACTAGGCCAGGGCTGAGGAGCTGGTTCTGTGGTGAAGGGGCTTGCCTGCGAAGCCTGTCAACCTGGGTTCAACTCCCTAGTACCCACATAAAGCCAGATGCACTAAGTGGTGCTTGTGTCCCGAGTTCATCTGCAGAGGCTAGAGGCCCTGGAGGCCCCATTCATTCACTCATTCATTCATTCTCTCTCTATGCTTGCAAATAATTAAAAAAAAAAAAAAACCTAGGACAGTCACAGATGTACATTTAAATCACATTTACACAGGGAATGCATATGGGCAAAAGCTGTATTTGATCAAGGATCTAGACGCTTAGACTCTGTAAACACAGACCATGGCTTTACTTCTCTCAAAGATTCATGAAAGGCAGAGCATTTATGTACAAGAAAAAAACAGGCTTACCAACTCAAACAGGAAAATTGGGTACAAAGTAATATTTTCATAGTTTTTACTTTCCCAGCTAAATTAAGAAGTTTGACAGTGACAACTACTCTGATAAAATATGTTGGTAGAAAAACACAAATTATTGGACTTTAAATGATTTTCCTTTTTAATTTTTTTTGAATATTTAGCAAACTTTATTTTCCATATGAGGGAAAATCACATTTATTATTACTGTAAGAAATCCTGTGTTGACATGCCATAAAGTGATACACATTTCTTCAGCATTCAGTGACCAATAAAAAAAACTGAAATGTTGTTTTCATTGACAGAAAATATGAGAACATGATACAAATAAATGTACTATTTTAAACTATTTATTGGTCAAGTTATTTTTGATGTTTGAATATATTTCTTTAAGCTATGAAACTTAGGTTTGATAAAGAGATCTTTTTTTTATTGACAACTTCTATACTTAGACAATAAATCATGATATTTCTCTCCCCTCCCCACATTCCCCTTCAGAACTCCACTCTCCACCATATCCCCTCTGTCTCTCCATTAGTCTCTCTTTTAATTTGATGTCATCATCTTTTTCTCCTATCATGAGGGTCTTGTGAACGTATTGCTAGGCACTGTGAGGTCATGGAAATCAAGGCTAATTTCTGTCTGGACAGTTGCTTTGTAAGGAGTGGTGCCCTGCCTTTGGCTCTTACATTCTTTCCACTGCCTCTTCCACAATGGACCCTGAGCCTCGGAGGGTGTGATAGAGATGTTTCAGCACTAGACACTCCTCCATCTCTTCTTTTTAAATTTACTTTTAATTAACATATAAGAATTATGTTTTACCAATGTATTTTCAGATAATTTGTTTTGGTTGAACCTCCTCCCCTCTCTTTTCCCGCAGTAGCCCCCTTTACACATTTAATGTCACAGGACTCCTACACACTTTCTACAAGGGTTCACCCTTCCCTTGCTGACTGCCTGGTCATTACAGAGATTTATACTGTAGACATGTCATTTCCAAACCTCTAACAAATCAGCACATAGACTGAGGATCTCACATTTTGCCTTTCAAGTTCACTGTAGAGAGCACAGTATGCTTGAATATACTATTCCACTTTCTATAAAATGCAGGCTTTACCTCACCTCTCATCGTTCAAGTAATCATGAATAAAATGTTTCTTCAAGTACTTGCGGATACTCTAGACCTGTCCAGGGTGCAACGGAAAGTGCTTATTCACTTCTCTTGACACAGCCCCTTGTTCTGCTCTGGAACCATTTTAACAGCCAAGCATTTATGGAACCAACAGGAAGCAGACTCCTTCCTCAGCTTCTTCACACAAACAGGAAGCAGACTGCCCTTCACACAGTCAGGAAGCAGGGCTGGGGAGATGGCTCTGCTTTAAAGGTGCTTGCTTGCAACGCTTTACAGCCAGGGTTTGATTCCCCAGTACCAAGTAAAGCCAGATGCACAAAGTGGTGCATGTGTCTGAAGTTTGTAGTGACAAGAGGCCCTAGCATGCCCATTCATGCTTTCTAGTTCTCCAAATCAATAATATAATACATAAACAGGAAGCATATTACTGCTCACCCTCTTCACACAAACAGGAAGCAGACTCTTCAACCTCTTCACATAAACAGCCCAAATAGCCAAACTTAAATATGAACCAAAAAGGCACAAGAAACTTTAAAAAGTTTCCTTATTCTGACAAGTGTTCCTTATGGCATCCACAATCTATGGTAACAAATCCTGGTGAACTTTCCCAGGCTGGCCTTGAGTTCACCGTGAGCCTGTTACCCTGGCCTCCTGAGTACTGGGACTAAAGGTGTGTGCCACCATGCCCAGCAGAATGAACTTTATAATGCAGCTAGATTTTTCCTATTTTTTAGGAGCAGCAAACTACTACCTATGAGTGCTAATACAGATACTTCAGTACTCACATACCAAAAACCATTGGCACGATACACTAACATTACTCCTGGGCTGGAGAGATGGCTTAGCGGTTAAGATGCTTGTCTGCGAAGCCTAAGGACCCATGTTCAACTCTCCAGATCCCACGTATGCCACACACACAGAAGCAAGCACAAAGTTTCACATGCCCCCTAGGTGGTATAAGTGTCTGGTGTTTGTTTGCAGTGGCTGAGGCCCTGTCATGCCAATTCTCTCTTTATAAAATAAAATATAAAATAATATAAAAAAACATAAATAATATAAAATAAAATAAAGTAAAATAATATACTCCTTAGGGCTCAGTGGCTAAGGTGCTTGCCTGCAAAGCCTAAGAACCCATGTGTATGACACAATGCAGGTCTGGCCCTAGCCAGACTGCATAATAAAAGAAACCAGGCCACACCCCTCAGGTTTTCTCCCCAGGATGGTGGGTAGTCAATGACGGTAAGACCCCACGAGATGGGGCAACCTAAGACAAGCACTATTGCATGTGATGATCGCTTGGGGCTTGGGTTCAACAATGGCCTGGCAAAGAACCATGCCTCCCAGGGTTGCCAAAAATAAAAACAAAAAGGAGGATATGTATGGCACAATGCAGGCCTGGCCCTAGCCAGACCACATGCCAGAAGAAACCAGGAAGTGGCTTCTGTAGACATGGTGTCCTTTGCAGGCCTGGCATGACAACAGCTACAGTCCCATGCTTGCGAGAAACCTGCTGCGAGATGACCTGTCACAAGAAGGGGATGACCCCCTACAATGATTGGCCAGCCAAACCCTTTAAACCCTCTACACTTCCTTGAATAAACGAGTTTGTGGCAGCTCGCCCTCTGCATGCTTCCACCCAACTCCTGGAGTCTGTGTTGTGACTCCGCGCCTCTCACCCCCAACTCAGCACAGACCCTGCGGTCCCTCCTGGGCTGGCCCTAGGGGGGACCCCAACACCCATGTTTGACTCTCCAGGTCCCACATAAGCCAGATACACAAAGTGATGTGAGCACGCGAGGTTGCACATGCACACAAGGTGGTACACACATCTGGAGTTTGATTGCAGTGGCTGGAGGCCCTGGCAAGCCAATTCTCTCTTTCTCTGGCATAAAAAGAAAAAAAAAACAGTCTGTAGGGCTTTGCCTCCCCCCAAATACTCGAGTATAAATCAAATATGGGCTCTCATTTCCTGTGGTTACTTACATGGTTGTATCAATTAGAACTTGAACATCCTCAGTTCTAAAGTGACTAAAATAATCACTGTTTGAAGAGGAGAAAAGCATTCATCCATTATTCTCTTACTAATTGTTAAGCTGCTTTTCACTATTGTGACTTCCTACATGGAGAAAACATCCAACTTGATTTCATCATGATTATAATGCAGAAGACAAATTATAAGAATCACTAACTATATTAATGAAAAATAAAGTTAACCATTTGTCAACATTAGTATTATTGTCACTTTCTAACTGTTCTAAGAAATTGAACTTGTCACATACTATGTAATAGTAATTACATGATGTTTTACTGTTCAGAGTGTTTGGTCTTTCCTTCTGTTTTCTGAGACAGGGTGGCTTCAAATCCCTTGGCTCAAGTCATCCATTCACTGTAGCCATAGCTAGACTGACATTTCTTTGGATCCTCCCAGGGTAACCTACACAGGAAGGTGAGGCTAATGGAAGCAGAGGCCTCCTCCAAGTGCAGTCTGCCTCTGCGGAATAGACTTAGCCAGAACATTGGCCTCAGACACAAGCCTCTGCTGTTCTTACATAATATGGAAATTGAATTGTATGGAAATGTAATCTATTACAAAAGCAAAAATAAAAATAAAAACAAAAACTATGGGGCTGGAGAGATGGCTTAGTGGTTATGTACTTGCTTGTGAAGCCTAAGGAACCCGGTTCAATGCTCAATTCTCCAGTACCCATGTAAGCCAGATGCACAAGGTGGCACATGCATCTGGAGTTTGTTTGCAATGGCTGGAGGCCCTGGTGTGCCCACCCTCTCTCTCTCTCTCTGCCTCTTTCTCTCTCTCTGTCTCTCTCTCTCTCTGTTGCTCTCAAATAAATAAATAAAAGTAAACAAAAATTTTAAAAATAAAATAAAAACTATGCAATAAACCAAATAGAGTTTTAAAACTGCCAGGTTATAATTATTTACAAAGTCTGAAAGGTGAATCTCCCTTCTCCCTTTTATTTTCCAGCACTGAGAATCAAATTCATAGCTTTATGCATAATGGGCATATACTCTATTGCTGTGTCACATCACCAGCCTAAGGGAAATCTTTTAGATGACATTTTTAGATAAAATATTCTTTAAGGTTTTATTTGTGCTCATAAATGTGACAAAATATTGCAGAGTAAAAATAAAAATCCTAACAATGTTTACCTTTTCAGATTAGAGAATAAGAATAGATAGAGAAACCATGGGGTAAATGTATTACTTACATAAAAGTTAAATATAAAATTAAAGCTAAAGGACATTATTTTCAAAATAGTTAAATTGAACTTTGTGCATTTAAATCCTTATTTAACACTTATCGACTAAGAACATATAACCTATGCAGACTCCTTCCTTAGGAATCTAGACCAGAATAGAAATAATACAACAGTTGCTGTGGACTTGGAAAAGATTTACAGTCAAGGAGGAAGGGGCCACTGACACATTATTCTTCTGAAATATATGCCTTCAATTGTACAGAGTGCCCTCTGACTGGCGCTGGAAAAGCATGTTGTGACCTCAATCTTCCGCTCCACATATTGCTGTCCCTTAGGACAAACCCTACCACGTGGCCACTGACGACCCAGTTTGCGCATCCTTCCCTGTCCTCATTCCTGTTCAACTGGAGATCAGAAACAATACCAAAAATCTCTTAAAGCTTATAGGGTACTACATAACACTGAAAAACCAAGGGTTTCCCTTAAACCTGTCCAGACTTTATTATTTACATAAAATTAGCACAATATCACCAAATTAGCATAACATGAGACAAATTTTGCTCTTGTGTACTTACATATCCTCACATGCTTCTCAGAGTGTTACTGTTTGGGTAATGCAGCTGAACTTGGAAGGGTGAACTATTTTGTTCATCATCTATTAACAGAACATGTTCTGATTTCAAGGAATCAATTTAATCAGAAACCTTAAAAATCCAATGTCAATTTCTCTAACAACTCGGTCTTCCCTCACAAATAACTACCACTACAGCCTCAAACCAGCCTTGCTCTGGGACTCATTCTGGAGCAAATGAAACCTCCATGAGGAAAACAAAAGTCTAGAGTCAAAGACATTTGTTCACTTGAGACAGACCTGAAGGACATTGCTTGCTATCTTTGTTCTTTCTACTCAGAAATCTCAATTTAATAAATTTAAAACTACCCCAATGACCAGGTGGCCTATCATCTTCTTAAAGAAAGTGGTTAGGTAAAGAGAAATCTACATGCTTTGCAGGCTCAAGTCACAGATTGACTCCATCTTAATACTAGAAAGTTTGAGAGAGAGACTTAATGACTCGCACTAACCATCTCCACAGAAAGCAACTACTGAAGCCCCCAGCCTGTGCACAAACAAACTTCCTATCTACAGGATCTGCTGCTTGCCTGAATCAGTAAAATCCCATCAGAAAAGACCACTACAATTGTCTGTCTTGGATTCCATGCAGCACAAACACAAGCATGGAATTTACTAAAGATGTCTCTTTTTTTCCATACACAAGGGTCCTTGGGGCCAGGGAGGTTCCACTTGGGAGAGTGGCATTGCTCCAGGGCTCCAGAAAATACTTGGGATACCTCAGGCCCAAGTTTCTCTTCTGCTAGTCTCTTCCTGTACCACTCTCAATAGCAACTCACCTGAACCAGGTGAGAGGCACTGGGTGGTATGTATTTTCACTATATACAGCATTGAAGACTGTTTGTGGTCTAATAAAACAAAATGTAGCTAATGAACACAGGAGCTGGTAGAGGGAGATCTCTGAATCTCTACCAGCCCAGACAGATGACAAATTCCTTCATTTTCTGCATTATTCAGAGCCCATATATCTCATGATACTCATATGCAATTTCTTTCAGTTGGTTTTTCCTCAGCATTTCATGGTGGTATTTTGTCATGAGGTATTACAAAAACAAAACAAAGGGTTCCATGAGAATCATTGGGAAATATGTTTTTTTTTTTAATTTATTTACTTGAAGAGAGAGAGAATGGGCACACTAGGGCCTCCTGCCACTGCAAACCAACTCCATATGCATATGCCTCTTTGTGGATCTTATGTAAGTACTGGGGAATTGAATTCAGGACATTAGACTTTGCAAGCAAATGCCTTTAACCAATGGGCCATCTTTTCAGCCTGGGAAATATGTTTTCTCATAAGAGAGAGAGAGTAACCAGTAAAGTGGTTACCCAAATGGCTACTGCTCGTTTTATAAATATCTATGGGATGCCTTTCTAATACACTGGTCCTTGCTCTCAAGAAACTTATGTGCAGCAGACAGAAAGATGCCACTGTCTGTGACAGCATGATTTGGTAATTAGATCCTAGGCTCAGGTACACAGTGAGGAAGGAGTACATGCAGGGAAACTCTTACATATGGGGCAGAGTCCATTCAGCATTTGCACACGTGGCAGATCGATAAGGGCACTGAAGACAGGTAAAGCCACCAACACATAGGCACAGAGGTGCAAAACCTGGGTATCTCAACATAAAGAGCAATCTCAGAGTAAAATGCAGCAGCTGGGAATATAAATAGGAGAGCGCTTGTGAGTGCAAATGTGCATGCGTGTGTTTTGCAAGATCTTATTCTGCAGTATACAGAGAGCTGAGCAGAGTCTTGTAGGCATGGGAAGGAAGATGTGAAGGGGCAAAACCAGAGGCAGCAGGGGCAAGAGGGAGGCCCAAGAAGAATTCTGGGATCCACATCAGTTAGAATAGGCAGGAAAGAAGACTGCATTTATGAGTTAAGTTGGAGGACTGCGTGGCCAGTTGGATCAAGATGCATGCAGGGTGAGTCACAGGTTTCCAGAGGAAATAACATCAGGAGGAGATTAGCAGGAGGAATGACAGCGAGGGCAGAGGGAACAGAGGGAGTTTGGAGTAGGATGGGGGAAGTGTGGGGACATTCTCTAACACTCTGATCTTCAGTCCCCAAAAATAGTAGATTCTAAACTCACCTGCTCTCTACATTTCATCACCTCTGTGTAGCTTTCTCAAGGTGCAATCAGTTCTTCATTCCCCATGGTCCTAAAGACTGACCTGATGTCACATACATTTTCTCCCATCCAAGTACTAACCAGGCCCAGCCCTGCTTAGCTGTATGGATCAGAAGAGATCCTGTGCATTCAGGGTTGTGTGGTCTATGGCCATACTTTCTCTTTGTAACAACTAAACAGTGAACTGATGTGAACCTGTATAACCTTACCAAAAACATTCAAAATTATTACTTATGTCAGCAAATGTTATTTTTAATTCTGTTCATTATTTGATGAAGATCAGATCTCTTTAAAATGAAAAATAAAAAGTTAATAATTTAGGAAACAAAAAACATTCCTATTTCACGTAGATGCTTCTTAAGAATATTTCAGTCTCCGGCCGGGCGTGGTGGCGCACGCCTTTAATCCCAGCACTCGGGAGACAGAGGTAGAAGGATCGCCGAGAGTTCGAGGCCACCCTGAGACTACATAGTTAATTCCAGGTCAGCCTGGACCAGAGTGAGACCCTACCTTGCAAAACCAAAAAAAAAAAAAAAAAAAAAAAAAAAAATATTTCAGTCTCAGCAAAGCACAGTGTTCAGTGTTTTTTTAAAAAATTATCCAGCCCAGCAACTGTTCTCATTTGTGGTAATGATGGGGTGCTTGCAGACAATGGAACATTTTTCAATTTTTAAAATCTATTTACTTGTTTGAGAGGGAGAGAAGGAGCTAGAGAGAGCAAGATAGAGAATGGGCAAGCCAGGGCCTCTAGCCACTGCAAATGAACTCCAGATATATGTGCCACCTAATGCTTTGGGCTTACGTGAATACTGGGGAATCGAAACTAGGTCCTTAGGCTTCACAGCCAAGAGTCTTAAGTCATCTCTGCAGCCCCAACTGAGCATTTTAAATGTGCATGACTGTATTGATGGCATGTGTTAAAATGGTCTGTATTATATGTAAAAAGATTTAAGTTTATTCTATTTTAAAAGCACAGTGGGGAATAGAAGGTATATTCACACAAAAATTACTATGTGCAGCGAGGCATGGTGGTACACACCTGTGATTATAGCACTCAGGAAGCTGTTGCAGAGGATCTCAATTTCAAGGCTAACCTGGGCTACATAATGAGACTGTCTCCAAAAGTAAAAATAAAATTAAATTACTGTTTGTAGTGGATTTTGCTTACAAAATTATAGTACAAACCTTATTTTAAGTATTTTATATGTAGCAGGTGGAGGAAAAGCTTGCTTCTCAAGTTCTCACATACCTATAAGAAACTAACTATAAGGAGGAGTTAACAAAAATTCACTTTACTCACAAGTACTTTCAAACTATACTGAATCAATTATGTAACTTTCTAAAAAATATCCATCTCAATAAGCCAATATTTTGAATTTATTTCAGGCCTAAAAGTTTATACTATAAAAACAATACAACAATTTCCAAGCATAACTTATAGAGGACTGGGAAGGTGACTCAGACAGAGCACTTGCTACACAAGTATGCAATCCCACGTACCGAGTGGCCACACACCCCTGGAATCCCAGCACTAAGAGGTGCAGAGCCAGGAGAATCACTGGAGCTCCCTGGTCAGGTTCAGTGACTGATTTGTCTCAAAGAAACAATAATGGAGAATAACAGAAGGACACACAATTAAGAAGAATGTAATGATTTTTAGGTTCAATTTAAATATTCTAAAGAAAGTGAATGAAACTATTTTCATTCCAATCATGTAGCAACACATTTCATTAAAGTCAATTTTAATTTTAGAAATCTGAATTCTTTTGACTTAAATCAGGAAACAAGTATATCTTGTTATGCTTATTCCCATTGCATGTGCACAAACTGGAAAGGCCTGTCCTCAGAGAACACCACCAAGAAAAGAATGAACAGATAACCACAACTTCCCTCTGGTGTCAGCAAGGTACTACTTCACAAGAGAGTCACTGGCACTGGCTCCTTTCCCCATTGTCACTGTTATTATACAGACCAGTTTCATTTCTAACATATTAAGCAGTAGCTTTCTTCCTTGATCTTAGCCAAAAGGCCAAGAAGCAGTGCAGCAGTAGCTTCTTAGTGAGCCTTTTCCCCTTTGTTTTCATCTTAACCATCATTTCAGCTCGTCAGTTTTATGAGGTATCTGAAAAAGTGCCTGCTTATGCCAAGCAGCTTCTTGTAATTTCAGCAATGGCAATATATATCAGGAAGGTGTACCTTTTAATTTTTACACATGGAAGAATACAGTACCTAAAATAACATCCTGTCACATAGGAACTGATTCCAAAACAAGAAGCCTGTGAGGGCCTCCATGTAATGACTTTCCAGCACATTTAGGATTTCACATATTTAAATACTGTGCCTTCTGTGATATTTAATATTTTTTTTATTTTTTATTTTTAGAGAGACACACACACACACAGAGAGAGAAAGAGAGAGAGAGAGAGAAAGAGAGAGAGAGAGAGAGAGATAGTGTAGAGGGAGACAGATAAAGAATGGGCACACCAGCAGTCTCTCAGTTGCTGTGAACGAAATCCAGATGCATGCGCCCCCTTGTGGGCAAGTGCGGCATTGCGCCCTTGCATCACTTTGCATCTGGCTAAACGTGGGACCTGGAGATTGGAACCAGCGTTCTCAGGCTTAGGAGGCAGGCATGTTAACCGCTAAGCCATCTCTCCAGCCCTTCTGTGATATTTAAACCCTGAGCTACTCAATGACATCAGGTGATGCTGCTGTGCCAACAGGCTGCACACTGAAGGTGCCACAGGTGACACCCTCCTCATCATAGGTCAGGTTGCAATTGTGCTTATTGTGAAAGGATGCTTGTGAAATATGGCTGTTCAACTGAGGCATTTGCAGACATAAACAGTGAAGGGGTATCCCAAAATGCACCAGTTAATAAAAAATCTCCTTATTATAATAAGCACAATAGACTATCTTGTGAGCAAAACAAAAATTAAATAGTTAATTAAAGCATTAAGTGTTAGGAATACCTATATAAACAATAAATAAAAAGAGTACTATGTTCCTTATATTTACCATTTAAGGAGGTACCTAGAACTTGGGTCATAGGAAGCAACAGGAAAAAAGGCAAGTCTCTCAACCACAAAGATTTCCCAATTTAATTTTCCCTAGAGCTACAGAATTACTGGTATTTATAAAAAGGACTCTCATCTTCCAAAATTACCCAAAGTGTCATTTAAGGAGAACAGAGAAAAGGGATATTCAATATAAGGTCCTTTTAGTACCACACCCATTGTCTTATTATCAAGGTTAGCAAAATCATGAGGACAGCTTATTCAAGGAAGCCAAGAAGAAGGGTCTGGATTCCCAGTGAGATAACACAGGGTACAAGGAAGGCTACATCCACATCTGTTATTCTTGAACCCAGCCTTTTATGTATCCCACAATTAATCCAATCTCTTTTTTACTCATAAACAGCAATACATATATTCCTATTTGCTTTCAGTGAAAGATGTCTATCATGTTTTTAATTGACTTTCATATTTTATTGTGTGTGAAATACAAAATTATTTAACCCAACAGTAAATGAATAGAATTCCCACCACTAATACTAAATACACCACTAATAAAATATTATGCATATAATAGCAAAATTTAAAGCACAGAACATGCTTATCAATATATTATTTTATAATGGAAAATTAATTCAAGTGACAAAAGTCAAATATTAGCACTTGTGTCCTAACAATAGCTTGACTGCTTAATTGAAATTATAAATATTTAATCACCAAAACTGCTCATATTATTTCAGAGAGAAAAATAGCAAGGCCCGTTGAAAGATTTGATTTTGAAATAATGCTCCCTTCATTCATAAATTACCAATAACAGCATTTGAGAGACAGCAAGTTTTTCCTTTTCTGAGGCAGATATTTGAATGTACTTCAGAAACTAGAGAAGTAAAACACCCAAATTCCCCACCTCCCTTGCAGGTAAAGATAGTCATGTGACTGGAATCTAGCCAATGAGATATAAGCTTAAGGTATTTGGCACCACCTGTCCCTATTTATTTTGCTTCCTGCTTAATGCAGCCATGGCAACATGAGGGAACAGCCATGAGAAAACAAAAAATCTACAAAAATATAGTCATGGACCAGGGAGGTGGCTCAGTGGGTAAGAATGCTTGCTGCACAAGCATAAGAAGCTGCGTTCAATCCCTGGCACATATAAAAATCAGGGTGTGGGCATACACAGCTGTAATTCCCGCCCTGTGGATGGGAGTTGGGGCAAACATAGGAGGGTTTCTGGGGCTCTCTGGTCAACCAATGTTACCAAAAAACAGTGAGCTCCAGGTTTAGTTAGAGACTGTCTTAAGAAAATAAGGCAGAAGAATGATAGAGGAGACCTGACATCCTCCTCTGGCCTCCATATGGGTGCACATCTGTGCACATGCATCTGCACACATATGTGCATGCCCAACATACACACATCAAACATTTGCTTAATGTCCCTAGCTCAGCAAAAATATAATTCTTACTTCTTAGTGTAGTTGCCTTGCCCTGAATCAAAGAGAATATTAACTATGTGAAGTTCGATGGACATGGTCTATGATAATTAATGCAGGTTTATTACCAGCAAGCAGAGAAGGAAAACTGAATTCTATGAGGCAAGGAGTATTTCTACTTGGAAAATTCCTTTCCCTACACTGGTCCATTGTTAGATGGGAACTGAGATGTGTTTAAAAATCTAAAATACATGTAGCTTAATACTTTCTCAAGAAAGACTCCTGCCAGCAATTTGGCAAATCAGTGAGGACATTCCAGACCTCTTGGATTCTTCCCTGATCCTGAATCTTCATCCACCATTCTCCTCTAGCATCATACAATCCCCTGAGAAACTGGCTCTTGTTCTCTTCTCACTCTTTCATTTACAAAAACAGTTACCTCCTGAATCCGATGACACACTTTGCCAATAATCACCCCAGCGCACACCTCTGTGTTTTGACCTGAGGTCTCATCACCAGCATCTCCCTGACTACATTGTTTGCTCAGAAATCCTGCCTTTCCTTCCTTTGAACCCCCAGGCTTTCACCTGCTATTTTCTCTGTCTGGAACACTTGTTACTTTTCAGCTGATTCCACATGTCCCAAGGACTCAACCTACAAGGCACTTGTCCTGCTGGCACACCTGGATAAAGGCAGCACCAGCTGCTAAGAGCTTCCTGGGGGCTCATGCCACCCCCCCCATGATTATGGATTATGTGTCTCTTGTCCAATTGTGGGTTTGGGGAAGGCAGGGGCTGTATGGGATTAAGTCCTGGTTATATTCACAGCACCTAGTATTGTGCCTGGCATACACCCCACATGCCCAACAGATACTGATAGAAGGCATGAACGAATGAATCCTGTAATGCAAAGAGCAATTGAGAAACAGATCAGATAGGAGACCCTTTGAAAACCTAATCAGTATCTTGGGTTGTATGACAGAAAACTCAAAAAAAATATTTTTGTTTTATTTCAAGGTAGGTAGGGTTTCACTCTAGCCCAGGTTGACCTGGAACTCACTTTGTAGTCCCAGGCTGGCCTTAAACTCACAACAATCCTCCTACTTCTGCCTCCCAAGTGCTGGGATTAAAGGCATGCACCACCACACCTGACCCAATTAAACTCAATCTTTGGTCATGTTTTTCACTAGTAGGAAGAACAGGATTGGGCTGTAGCATAGTGGTGGAAGCACTTCCATGGCATGCAGGAGGCCCTAGATTTAATCCCTACTACCGCAAATCAAACAAACATACAGCAGGCTTCAACCTAAGCTCATGAACTAGGATGTTAGCTGGGGAACCCATACCTGGAAACGGGAAACAAGTCAGAAACATATCCAAAAATAAGCCTGCTCTCCAAAATCAAGCTCCCACTAATAGTGGGATACAAGAGGGCCTACACCTATTAAATTCTCTCTTAAATAATAATGGTTATCCATGTATCTTGCACTGTCCTCACTCTCCATTGGAGAATCTGCTTCTCTCTTTCAGATGGACACAGAACCTGAGGAGAGAATCAGCCCATCGTACCTCACCAGGGCACCAGCTGAAGCCATAGAGTTATAGGGGAAATGAGCAAGAGTGCTGCTTTCTGGGTGAACCTGGGTGAAGCAGATAGACACAAAGATATTCAACCCCTACCAAATCAGATATCCAGAGACACAGAGACTCACAAAACCTCATCACTGAAATAGACCTAAAATGAACCCAACATGGCTCAGGGAAATTTGCTGAAAAGGGGGAGGAAAGATTGTTAGAGCCATGAATTGGGTCATTATACACAGTCATAGCCTCGCCTGAATAAATGATGGCTACCCCCATAAGGCAAGACCCACATAACCCATGGGGGGAGGATAGGGAGAAGGCTAACAAGGTACCATCATGGCTGTATATACACTATATACATAACTAATAAAAATATTTTTTTAAAAAGATGGAAGAGAGACTAGTTGGAAAGAAGGTGGGATTTGGTGAAGGGGATTCTGGAGGGAGAATGAGGAGGGTGGTGGAAGGGGATTATGATCATAGTATATTGTCTATATTTATAGAGGCTGTCAATAAAAAGTTAAAAGTAAAAAAAAAAAAGAAAAGAAAAAGAAAAAAGAACAAGTAGATACTCCAGAGGGTGGAGTCTTAGCTTCTTGAAAGGAATTGGTTACAGATAAATGAGGATGAATAATAATTCAAAAATGACTCAAGTTTCATGCCCAGATAAGAAAGAGACATGATGTCATGAAGAGAAGTAGATAAACCAAGAGGGTTAACTGGATTAGGAAGGTTATCAGATAAGATCAGGAATACACCCAAGTGTTGAAAACCCACAGCAAGGAAATACATAGACTTTGACTGCTAGAGACGACAGCCAGCCTGTGAGGTTAGGTTAGGTGAGGTTAGATGAAAACCAAGGCTTTCTAACGCAGCCTCATGGAACCAGGATCAACACCCTGTCATCAAGGCAACCATGCATTTTCTTCTCCAAGAATATAAACAAGACACTGATTCCACATGTTGCTTTTGAAGAATTTCTTGGACTTTTAAAAAATGCCCTGATGCAAATAGCCCAGAAAAGATTCTTAGTAGGAATAAATAATTAGAGCTATATTCTTTTTTTAAATTTGTTTATTTATTTTATTTATTTACTTGAGAGCGAGAGAGAGAGAGAGAGAGAGAGAGAATATGAATGAATATGGGCGCGCCAGGGCCTTCAGCCACTGCAAATGAACTCCAGATACATATGCCAACTTGTGTGCATCTGGCTTATGTGGGTACTAGGGAATCAAGCCTCAAACCGGGGTCCTTAGGCTTCACAGGCAAACACTTAATTGCTAAGCCATCTCTCCAGCTCTAGAAATATATTCTTTACATACTCTTAAATTGTTACCTCCACAGGAAACTTTTCCTCTATTAACAGCCACCCCTGGTTAAGTAGTTCAGCAACATTCACAGCTGGAACAACCTCTAAGGCCAAAAATTGAATCAGAGTTCTGGGCTTGAGTCCCAGCTCTTCCACTTACTGTGTGCTTATGGGTAAGTAAGCTCACTTTTTCTGGGCCTTAGACTGTTTGGTATAAAACAACACATACGTGCTTACTGCTATGACTACTCTAGCTCTCAAAATTATAACTCATCAAATATATTTAAATTCAGAAAGTAAAATGTGTCTTAAACATCACTATTAACTATAAACACTGGTAATTAAAACCTTGTGTCTTTTGCTCAAATGGTCACAAAAATACTACAACAATGTCAACTAACAAAAGGTTTCTTACATAAATCACAGTTCACCCAGCAATGGGATGCTTCAGGACTATTGCCAAAAGTGAAATAAAAGCTAAAAGTGTGGCTCAGTGATAGAATGCTTCCTTAGCATGTGCAAGGAATGGTCCAAGTTCCATCCCCAGCACCACTCAAAAAGATAATGCAGATGAACATGAAAGTAATTTACCTTTTAAAAAAAAAGTAATCTCTAGGGAATGGGATGGTGGCTCTGCCAGTAATGTGCTTACAGTGAACTCCTGAGAACCTGAACTTAAATCCATGTCACCCAGGTAAAGACAGATGCCACTGTAATCCCCACTCTGAGGAGGTGGAGACAGGAAGATCACTGGGGTCCCTAGTTAGCTAGTCTACCTTAATCAGTGAGCTCCAGGTTCACTGAGAGACACTGTTTCTAAAAACGATGTGGTAAGCAACTGAAAAAGACACTTGGCACACAACACATACCGCACATAAACATGCAAAACACCTTGAGATACAGAAGATATTCTATGTTTCCAATTTAGCAGCATAAAAAGGACATAAAAAGGGCTGGAGAGATTGTTCAGTGGTTAAAAACATATGCTTGCAAAAAAAAAAAAAAAAAAGCCAGATATACAAAGTGGCCCATCCATCTAGAGTTCATTTGCAGTACCAAAAGGCCCTATAGCATACTCCTCCTCCTCTGTTTGCAAATATATATAATTTTTAAAAGGACATAAAAGACCTACCCTGATTGTGTGTGATCAGAACATTACAGGAAGGCCACCTATGAAACTGGAGCATAGTATGTTTCATGCAGAGGTGTTGGAGTCAGAAAGGGGTTTTTGAGGATTCTACAGCCTTCTGTACTCTGATTTTCTTTTCAATTGGCACACAGATTACATTATTTGAAATAAAGCTTTTGAGAATGAAAAGGTACTTGAAACTGCTTTGGATCACAGAAACCACCTTAACCAGAAAAACCCTCCTAGCTGCTGTTCACTTTCCCTCCTTTTTATGTGATTGTGGGATTTGTATTTTGGAAGATGCACGGGTTTATACCCAGGACCATTTGAGCTCTGACCTTAGCCCCCATCTCTGTATTTTTCAAGGCTGTAAGAATGCCAGCAGTATCAGGGCTGGAAGAAGCAGGACCAGCTCACCTCATTTACCTTCAGCTGTCAGCTCAGATCCAGAGGGAAAGGCCAGCCAAGCTAAAGGCTGGGTCAAGGGGAGTTATGAAACATGAGGAGGAGATACTGGAAACAAACGAGAATTATCCCACAGGGAGAGCAGATGCCTCTGGGAAACTCAAAACAGTGAGCTGAAAAAAGCCACCAGGGACAGAGGCCAGTGGAGAGGCAAACAAGGCACAGGCAGGCAACACACACATGAAGCTGGTGTGGGGGCATGCATTCACAGCCCTGTGAACGTCAACAGCAGCTAGCCCCACACAATACATCAGCTCTCTGGCTTGCACAGAATAAATCATTTTATATAAGTGCAATCAGCTCAGAAAAGAGGTAGCAACCTGTGACAAGAGAATCTCCTAAAAGTGAGGAGGCAGGTTGGCATACGCCTGAGAGATAGATACTGAGTTGATTTTGACCTCAGGTGCAGAACAAATGAATAAAAGAGACACACATACATGCCAGGGGCTGTGTTCTGCCACCACAAACATTTTTACTATAAAGATTGGGAAACTGAACTTGTGGTTCACTTACTACCCCTCCACAAACAGGAGGATGTTTCATTATAACAGTGTTTAGAATATGGAAAGCTTCTAGTATATTGAAATAATATATCCATCTCAGGGAAAACTGCAGAATGAAAAAAGTATCTTTAGTGGAAAGAGAAATAGTCTTAATTTGCTCATATCCTAGTTCCAACATCACTTGAAGTCAAGTGCAACTTAACAGGTGTTGATTTTTACAGATTCGATGGCAGAGAAGTGAGCCAGGGAGGTACCAAGGCAATAGTTCTGCATTCCACAAACAGAAGGATCCCACAGCCGCCTGCACGCACACTCTAGCTTAAACGCAAGAGGAAACTGCTTGTTTTCACCAGTTAAGCCTCTCATTTAAAGAGGGCTTTATTTCCCCAATTATCTCTCCGCACCAACCTGACAAACATTTGCGTGCTCACCAAGATGTCCCCCGTGCAACACTGAGCAGAGATCTGGGCATGACCGACCTGTGTGGAAAATGACAGTGCTTTTCCTGAGCCCCGAAGGAAGCCGAAGATTCCGAAGCAGTCCTTTGGCAGTCAGTCGGACGTGGATGGTGGATAAGGAGAATTTGGGAGACAACAACATGTCTTCAGAGCAGGTGGGAGGACTTCACAGAGGAAACAGCTTCCACAGACCATCACATGCTGTCTTTAAAAATTCAGGACTCTTCCAGACCAAGAGATGCAGCAAGAGAAAACACGCCTACATAGCTCATGTCAGGCCTCCCAGAGACTCAAAAGAGAAAAAAAAACACCAGAGCTATCCCAGCTTCTGGCTCCTGTTTCACTCCCAGATGTTGCTAAAACAATGCTCTTCCTCTGAATAAGATCTGTGCTTAGCAAATCCGGAAGCGAGCAGCCTGGGTTACATCACACTGTCCATGCGATGCCTTGTTGTGGTTCTCAGCAGAGATGGGAAAGGGGAGGAGAAAGTGGGTGGTCTTAGAAGCTTTATATAACAGCCAATAATGTCTCAGGTCCTGTCACTCCTTGGAACATGGTTAAAAGGATTAACCAGCTCATGTGCCTGATGTTTATTTACTAATTTTAAAAATAAGATTTTATTACAGTAATCTGGGTCCTGATTCATTTTTTCTTAATTACATAAGACTCACAGTATTAACACTGAGCATTTTTTTTTCTTGGAATTTTACTTATAAAGTTATAATAAACATAACTGGGTACAGAAAAACAACAAAGCAAAATAAACACTCTCCAAGCAACAAACAGATCCAATCTTTAAAAAAAATTCTGTTCTAATATGCTAATGACGGATTGTCATAAGGTAAAATTTCAGCTTTAATCTTCATGTAGTGAGTACCTCACTAAAAATGGACAATAAAAGATTGAAGCAATTTCTCCAGCAGGTGTAGCTAGAAAGGACTAGTTAGTCAGATAGGCAGCCCTGCAAAGACTAAATGCTGTATTTGAAGAACACCAGGGAACTGTAATAGAGTTCAGTAGTGGGGCAACTGCCTGGTGTGTATAACTAAGTCCTAGGGGTGGTTTCTAGCACCTCAAAACACACACATACACGCACACCTCTCTTATTGCAGCTTGTTGAAGCAAACAGGACCTCACTCTTCAGTCCAGCCTGGCCCTGAACTTAACATCCTTTGCCTCAGCCTCATACATACTGAGATCATAGGAGTATACAACCACATCTGGCTCTAGGGATCTCTTACAGTCATTTCATTCATTCATTTATTTATTTATTTATTTATTTATTTATTTATTTATTTATTTATTTATTTATTCTTCAGCCATTTTTTTTAAGACCAGAAATGTACAGTTTGGTTTTTGTTTGTTTTCATTTTTTTTTTTTTTTTTACTGTTGCCTATTCATTTTCATTTCAGTAGAGTGATTTGCAAAAAAGCTACACTAAAATATCCTGGCAAACACCAAAAGTAGTTAAAGGTATAAATAGCAAAATTAACACTGGCAATAGGCTTGCTTAAATAAAGCTAATTCTGTTAAATCAGGAGTAGTCTGAGCTTGAAGGCTTTTTTTGTTTGTTTGTTTGTTTTGTTTTGTTTTTACATTTACAAAGTACAATAGAGCTGGGTGTGGTCGTTCACGCCTGTAATTCTAGCATTTGGGAGGTAGAGGCAAGAGGATTGCACAGTTGAGTCCAATCTGTCCTGCATAGTGAGTTCTAGGACAGACTGAGCTATGCAGTACACTGCAAGAGTGCCTCAAAACAATAAAGGTACATCAGCCCGGCATGGTGGCGCACGCCTTTAATCCCAGCACTCAGGAGGCAGAAGTAGGAGGATTGCTGTGAGTTCAAGGCCACCCTGAGACTACATAGTTAATTCCAGGTCAGCCTGGGCCAGAGTGAGACCCTACCTCAGACCCCACCCCCCTAAAAAAACAAAGGTACATCAATTATTAATTCATATACAAAAGATATCTGGTTGTTTCCAAGATCAAGTGAAAAAAATTAGAGAGTGATATGGAACTTGTTAACCTTAAATAATCTATGAAAATGCACTTAAAGTTGACAAAAACCCACTGTTCTTTTAGAAATTCTACATGGCATCCATGTAAGAAAGGAAAGTTTGGATAATTCCTGCTTCTCACTCAACACCCCATAGTCTGTCATGTCAGAGGTTGTCAAGCAGAGAAATAAACCCAACACAGGTCACTGAGAAAGACACAATGTGTTCATGTCCAATGACTCTCCCAAACACACTGCATCTATGGCAACTGAACCACAAATAGTCAAAGAAACAGAATCAAACAAACATACTTTTGGGTTGTTCTTATGTTATCACTGCTAAAAAAGAAATCACAGTGACCTAGATATTCATGACCCAAGAGTGGCTAACACTTTCTACACAAGACCAGCATAATAGGAGGAAAAAATATATATCACAATACAAGAGAGACTAGTTGAAATGAAGGGATTCAATGAAGGGGAAATTGGGAGGGGGGAAAGGAAGGGTTGTGATAGGGATTATGATCATGGTATAGTGTCTATTTATGGAATTTGTCAAAATATTTACGAAAATTTCAAGACATCTTTTCCCCAGATTCTGAATATTAAAAACATACCATAATCTTCTCCTACATCAACAAAACTATGAGAAAGGGCTTTGTTTGTTAATAATAAACTCTAATTATCTTGTCAAAAGGGAACTCTTTTAGCCTATATTACCCCCCAAAAAATAAGCAATTTAGTCACCAACTAGACTTATTTAAAAACGTTTCTTGAAGTACATGAAGCTTAAGCTATCATTATGCTATCCTACGTGCATTAAACATATCTTCAGTGATCCCTTTCCTGAAGACAGAGTAGGACTCTGACAGAACAAAAGCAATGTCAGCAAAGGAAAATGTAAAGCCCATAGTAGCTTGTGTACACAGTACAATGGAACAACGGTGTGCTCAAATACAAGACTAAGAAACGCTCCTTGAGCTTACGTCCTACCCCAGAGCTACTTTACACCCAATAACTGGGAAATGAAATCAACCTAAATGTTCACCAACTGATGACTGGATAATGAAAACATGGGTCATATATACACAATGGAATTCTACTCAGCTGTAAAGAAACAGTTGTGGAATTTTCAGGAAAATGAATGGAATTGGAAGAAAAATTATACTGTGAGGTAACTCAAGCCCAGAAGAAAGACAAAAATCACATATTCTCTTGAATATGTGAATCCTAACTTTTAATGTATGTATTTAAACATAGGAGCTTTCAGTGGGTATCGTGGCATAGTTGGTTAAATCAGCTGTCTAGTAAATAAGGGAATGTGAGAGAGAGCTAAGATTCAAGACCCGGGGGGGGGGGAGTGAGGAGTGGGGAGAGGACAAAAGGAAACTATGTTGGGAGGCATAAGAGGAGAGTGGGAAAGGGGAAAGAAAAAGAAAAAAATTGTTTGAATGCATCATAATTAAACCTACTTCTTTGTATACTAATAAGAAATTTTTAAATCATCTTTTATTTGTTTTTTTTTTTTAAATGTTCATAGGGGCTGGAGAGATGGCTCAGCAGTTAAAGTCACTTGTAAAAAAGAAAATATCTTCCTGGGCTAGAGAGATGGCTCAGCAGTTAAGGTGCTTGCCTGCAAAACCAAAGGACCCAGGTTTGATTACCCAGGACCCATGTATACTAGATGCACAAGGTAGTGCATGCAGCTAGAGTTCATTTGCAGTTGTGGTAGTTTGAATATATGTCCCCCAATATATTTCAGTGTTTTATACTTTGTAGTTTGCATCTGCAATCACCTTGCTAGAGGCAATGTCACTGGGGGCTGGTCTTAAGGTGTGGTAGTGGGTTTGAGATTCCATTGTAAAGATATGCAAAGTGTACCTAATAGGAGTTCCTGAAGTGTGCTGTGGCTTTTTGGCTATAGTTTTGCTGTGTGCTATGTGCCTGGTTGGTTTTTCTCTCTCTGCTTGGCCCTGTGAGAGCAGGCCGCTTCTTCTGCCATTATGGAACTTCCCCTGGATCTGTAAGCTTCAATAAATAATATCCCTTCATCCATAACTGTGACTGGTCTGGAAGTTTATCTCAGCAAACCTGAAGCTGTCTCCTACAGTAAAGTGGTACCAGAAGTGGGGTGAGATGAACCTGACTGTGTGGATATTCGTCTTTTGGAACTTTTGTTTTGGAGGAATGGGCATGGACTTGGTGCTTGTAACTGAAGATGCCTTCTGGAGTGGTAAGCCAAGTTTTATGGACTATTCTGATGAGAGTTTGAGAATGCTAAGTACAGACAGTATTGAACTTCGAGGCTTGGCTTATGAGCTTTCTAAGGGGAAGGAAAGACTGCAGAGGACTTTGTTGGAACTGGGCTACTGGCATAAAGGATGGCTATGTTCCACTATCCAGGCCCAGAAAGTTTGATTAAGGTTAAATTTGTAATGGACTGATGTGCTTGGCTAAAGATATTGGACTGAGAAATTTAAGATTTTAAGTTGGAAAACCTCAAGCAAGTTAAAATTAGAGGCACTGGGATTGGTTTTAGGTTACTGGAGCTGCTATTGCCAACACATTAGCAATCTTAAGGAAGGTGGAAGGAAGGTGGCCTGACTGCTTTACATTAAAACAATGGAGAGGATGCCTGAGGAAAGACTGTTAGAAATGCAAACTCTTGGAAAGAGTTGACTGGAGAAGGAAACTGCATTTCAAGGTTATGATTTATTTTGTCCCTGGATTAAGAATATGGCTGTGTCCTGCACACCTGGTATTAGTTTTGGAAGCATGAAAAATGCATGGAGTGGTCATGAATTTCACATGGTTCCAGGAGCCGCTGCTGAGATGCAGCATGAGGCAGGGCATGAAGACCCTCAGGAATAGGCTGGAAGAACCTTTGGAAGATGGACCGTGGTTTGCATGTAGACCTGAAGATGTTTTGGATATACCAGGACTATGCAAGGACTACCATGGAGTGCAGTGTTGGCATGGGATTGAAGTTTTCCCTGGCAACTCTGCCCAGCTGGAGGGGCGGAATTGGAAAACCTGGAGACTGTCAGTCTCAGGTTATATTGAACTTGAACTGCAGAAGTTTGATGATTGCTGGTGGTGGCTGAGTTTGCATTATATAGTCTCTTCTTGCTATGCCTTATACAGTTAAAAATGTTTACTCTGTGCCTTTACATGTTGAAAGTATTTAACTTGTTTGATTTTACAGGACTCACTATCTTAAGTTGGTTAAGACTGTGAGAACCTTTGAAATTGGACTGAGTACAATTTACAATGTTATGTGATAGTTATAAATCTATTGGGGGCCAGGAGCTAAATCTATTGGGGGCCAGAGGTGGAATGTGGTAGTTTGAATATATGTCCCCCAATATATTTCAGTATTTTATTACTTTCTAGTTTGCATTTGCAATCACCTTGCTAGAGGAAATGTCACTGGGGGCTGGTCTTAAGATGTGGTGGTGGGTTTGAGATTCCATTGTAAAGATATGCAAAGTGTGCCTAATGGGGAGTTCCTGAAGTGTGCTGTGGCTTTTGAACTGTAGCTTTGCTCTGTGTGCTGTTTGGCTGGTTGGTTTTTCTCTCTCTGCTTGGCCCTGTGAGAGCAGGCTGCTTCTTCTGCCATTATGGAACTTCCCCTGGATCTGTAAGCTTCAATAAATAATATCCCTTCCTCCATAACTGTGCCTGGTCTGGAAGTTTATCTCAGCGAACCTGAAGCTGTCTGCTACAGCGGTGATTGGAGGCCCTGGCACAGCCATGTTTTCTACCGCCCCCCCCCATACACACACACACACACACACACTTCTTTCTCAAATAAATTTAAAAATTAAAAAAAATAAATATATATGGTCCTAGTGAGGTCTTCATGATTCTAAAGTGAATCCTATAAACCCACTAAAGAGGACCTCAGGGAAATAGGACCAGAGGCAAGGGGATAAAAGAATATAATCACCCCGCCCCCCTCTGTGTGTGTGTGTGTTCCTAAAGTTTCAATTTTTCACAGACCTGGTCTGCCCTCTGGTGGCCATCATATTTGAATGCATGAATGCAACAACACAGGTTGATAGCACAAGCAGTTTCTGGTAGAGGAGCTCACCACTCTCCTGCATGCTGCACATTCATTTACTCATCCCAGTAATTGCATAAACTGTCACTTGATTGTTTCAACTAGTTTATTTATGTATTTATTAGGGAATAAGGATGAAAAAGTTTCAAAAGTTTATTATTTACTAATCTTTTATTACTTCTACACTATCTACTATTTCTGGAATTACAGTTAAGATGGAAGCTCAAGATAAAGTGTCAGACTGTGTGATGTCATAGTCTTAATTTGATACAATGTACAGAAGGCTCACCAAAGATGGCAGAGGAAACAAGTCACAGCAAGTTTGGTTTTTAAAATGGAGCAGGTTACAGTACTAAAAATTAAGACATTAGGGTTTTTTCTTTAAATACAGCAAAGCTTGTGGTAGGATGAGTGGAAAAGATAGAATCATGATGTCAAATTATATTCCATGAACGACTCAACTATAAACACAATGAGTAAGGAACACCAATGTAAATATATCAAAGTGTTACCAATGGTCTGCAACATTATTTTTCTTTATAATATGCTTTCTGAATTTTCCTATTTTATCATACATCTCAAAGGCAGGAAAATATAACTTAAACTTAAAATAGTTTTATAGAAATCCCATATATAAGCCATTTCTACTAATCATACAAATAGAGGAAAACAAAAATAATCGTGTAAAAGTCATGCACAACAAAAGACCCAGTGTTTGCAAGTGCACAGGAACACACAGCACTGTGTTTAAGCAGCCTTTGTACAAAGGGTGGGCTTCTTGTTTTGAATCCATGATTTAGAAAACAATGTCATCATGAGACTATGCTGTGCCAAGCTGCTGAGGTGCTACATTATGCATTCAGTGTACGATTAGTTGTCATTAATAATCTTAAAGAATCTGGAAGATTAAAGTTCAGATCAACAGGCTTGCTGGGAGACAGAAGCATCTCTATTCACCCAGCCTTCCTTAGCCTAATACACAGCGTTAATGTTGCCTTCATCTCCTTACTGTCCAGGACACAGCACAGACTGCAACACATTCTTTAAAATCTCTAATGTAGTACATTCAATTTTTATTACAATGTGGAATGTTCAACACAAGGTCCAGCTTTTCATCTTCTTCCTTAATAGAAGCTTATACTATAATATAATTATGAAAAGCTTCATGAAATAATTTTAAAATTTTTCAAGCTCCCCCCACCCATAAGATTGAGTCTTCAAAAACAGTGAGATTGGAGCAAATGAGCTCAATTGAAAAGCAGGACTCTCTGTGCAACCCTTGTTCTTACAAATAAAAAACCCTCACATCTTCATTATGGTGTTTTGAAAACTAAATTTAAATTACCTGTACCCCACACTGCTCTGCAACTAGTTTTTAACCTGAGTATAAGCTTTAAAAACTTAAAATTTACACACTTGTCTTTCAAAGGGATTAAACCCCTGTACTAATGACTTCAAAAATGTCATCAAAAACTCAATAGACATAATTTAGATGATACTTGTAAGACATTTGGTTCCAATTTCTCATTATTTATTTGCACATTGAGTGTATGTGTGTGTGTGTGTGTGTGTGTACACACACTAGGGTCACTTATTGCAAACAAATACCTGTTTAGCTTTATATGGGTGGTTGGGGAATTGAACCTGGGCCAGCAGGCTTTGTAAGCAAATGCCTTTAACTGCTGAACCATCTCTCCAGCTCCTTTCCCCCTATATCTGTTATTTTAAAACAATTCTTGAAAGTAGGAAGACAATCATTTTCCTTTGATCAGTTCTCCTGGGTGGAGGCTCTTGCTCTGTGCAGTGGCTGATGTAATGTATACCCACTTGGCAGTTTGTATAAGCTTCGGTTCCTTACCCATTCTCCGCCAAGGATAATCATGAAAACAGACAAGACAGTGTGTCTTTTTAGTTAAGTCAGTAAGCTTGCTTGCTTGATTTATTTATTTATTTACTTATTTAAGAGTGACAGACAGAGAAAGAGGCAAACACAGAAAAAGAATGGGCATGCCAGGGCCTCCAGCCACTGCAAACAAACTCCAGATACATGTGCCACCTTGTGCATCTGGCTTATGTGGGTCCTGGGGAATTGAGCCTTGAACTGGGGTCCTTAGGCTTCCCAGGCAAGTGCTTAACCGCTAAGCCATCTCTCCAGGCCAGTAAGATTTTCCTCTTCATGTTTCTCAGTCATACACAGTACTTTTCTGCTCACAGATTTTCCATCTTTGTGTATCTTCTTTATTCTTAGTATAGGAGGAACATAAGATCAACCCACAGATTTTTAAATGAACAAAATATTGTAAACTATGTCACAACTCTGTATGTTGTAACAACGCACAACCATTTCATCTTGTGTAATGAACTGTCCTCCTTGAACAGCAACTTCTCATTTCCTGGTAACCACCCATCAGTGCCCAGAAACCTCATTCTACACTCTGCGAATGGGATTTTGACTAGTTCATATGCAGTGTAAGTGGAATTATATGGTAGGCATTTTTCCTGAAACTTGCTTATTTCACTTGCTGTAACATCCTCCATGTTCATCCATGTCCTTAAATGGCAGGATTCCCTCCGTTTTGAATGCTCAACAGTGTCTGTTCTATGGATGCATCACATTTGTCTACTGAAACACTGATGTGCTTTTAGGCTGTGCTCACATCCTACTCAAAGAGACCATATCTCTCATCTGGATCCTGGTTCCATTTGGTAAATATGCTTTCTCAGGTGAATGGTTTGCAAATAGTTCCTTCCATCCTCTAGGCTGGCCCTCGTGCTACTGAACATTTCCTCTGCTCTGCGGAGCGTTTCGGTCTGATGGCGCTTCACTTGTCTGTTTCTGGGTCTGTCTCCTGTGCTTTTGTGTCATACCAAAGACTGTCATGAAGCTTTCCCTCCATTTCTTTTAAGAGTTACTCAGTTTCAGGTCTTAATTCAATCCATTTTGCATTATTTTCCATGTACAAGATGAGGTGAGATGAGAGCTCAGCCTCACTTTTGCACATGGATATCCAGTTTCCCAAGAGATTGTATTTTTCTGCTGGGTATTTTTGGTACTCTCATCAAAGCTCAGCGGATTGTATATCCATGGCTTTATTTGTTTCCTGTGTTTATTCAGCGCCACTGGCTAATGTGTTCACCTTTATTCCAGCACCACACTGCCTTAATAACTATTGCATGTATTTTGAAATTAGGACTGTCATGCCTCCAGCTTTGTTTCTTTCACATACTGGTTTCTGGTTATTTGGGGTCCTATTGTGGTTCCACAAGATTTTTCTTTCTTTGTAAAAATTCCCATGATGATCCTGATAGGGACGCATAGAATCTGAAGATCCTGCTGACTCAGGCCCATTTAGAGTGTGGAGCTCTACATGGAGCAAGGATGGTGTGGACATGGTCTCAGTCTGCTCTTGGCTTGTTAAACCCGCACTGCCTTTGACGAAGGGGAAACTTAGAGCACTTGCTGTCCCAGCTGTCTCTGCTGTTCACAGTGTCTTTGGACAAGACCTTTTCTACTCAAGGCTATCCTCTTAGGGCTTTTATCCATCTTTACACTTCACTGGTCCAGCCACATTCCCTCCTCTCTCTAATATGAAACACAAAGTATCACATATCTAAATAGCATCTGAACCATTAAGCATGAGAGGAAAATTATTATTGTAGTGGAGCAAGACAGGCAGCCGGGACACACATCACATCAGAGCAGAGCTGCATCCCTCAACCAATACTCAGTATATGGAAGAAGGAGATGTGAACACCTCCCCCACCCTGGGCTATCTTCACTAAACGGTTCAGAAGGAGCAGGCGTTTATATTCCCAGGGCAGACACTGTGGCAGCTTAGACAGACGATCTTGTGTAAAACAACTGGGGACCTGGATCACAGAGTCGGATGCCTCTGAATCCCATGTGTGTTGGAAGCAAGGTAATAATAGTTTGCTGTGTAGTGTCATAACATCTTCCATATAAACAGCAGGCCAAGTTTTATTTAAGCAGTGTTGCCTAGAATCTCATAGCATCATAGCCTTTAAATAAATCACAACAGCTAGATCCCAGAGGCTAGTTAATGGCTGTCAGTGGTCTTCCCTGCTTTCTTTAAGAGTTTCAAATAACTCAAACATGAGTGGTAGGGAGGATAAACTCTAAAATATAAGCTACAGAAAGTATAAGAACAATGGCAAGGGCCATCATGTTATCATCCCTTGCCATGAGAACCTTAGATGCAAAAAGGTCTATGATATCAAAATTATTCCTGTGCTCCCAAATGAGAAACTCAAGCCCCAGAGAGGTGTAGTGGCTGGCTCAGGGTCAGCACACAAACAGAAAGTGGCAGGACCAACAATTACACTAATGCCTAGTGCCTTACAAGTTCATTTTCTTTCAGTTCTTCTTCCTCTGTCTTCTGAAATAACAAAATTTAAAAATATAACTGCCTAAACATTAATCTAATATTGCTCAAAAACATTTAATTAACATCCAGTGTTGATGAGGGTATGGTAAACCTAGTACTCTTATGTTGTCAACTATGCATACACTGGCATGAGGCTTTAGAAAAACAATTTGGTTAGCAACATGAAATGTCTCCTCGATGCATATGCTTTGGCTCACTGATACTATTTTACAGACTCTTTACAAAACATTTTTATTTATTTACTTGAAAGAGGAGAAGAGAGGAGGGAGAGAGAGGGAGAGAGAGCAGCAAGCATGGGTGTGCATGGGCCCCTTGCCATTTCAAATGAGCTCCAGACACGACCCACTTTGTGCATCTGGCTTTGTATGAGTGCTGGGGAAATGAACTCCAGACAGGAGGCTTTGCAAGCAAGTACCTTTACCCACTGAGCCATCTTCCTAGCCCTGTTTTACAGAAATTACACAAGAAACTTCCTTAAGCATTGAAAGTGCTGATTGCAAAGGTAGTTGTTTATCATAGAATTACTTATAAATGGGATACAGAACTATCTCCAATATTCAAGAGCAGTGATTAAATGTCACTGTATTTCTGCTCCATATGACTATCAGTACAATGATCACTATGTGACAAGTGACAAAACAGGAACCACGTTATCCCATTTCAAACCAGCACAAAGGTTTTCCTCTGAATACTTATACACAGCAGCAGTTTCCTCATGAGGCTAAAGCTAATTCCAGGTAAGTCTCCAGACGTGATCATGCTTGTAATTGAGAAAACACATGGCTCACAATGGCATGCTAACCAGCCACTGTGACAGAAAGTGACCACCAGAGTGAATATGCGTGCTGGAGAACCATCTTTCTCTGCTCTGGTTTTCTCTTCTAATGTGCAGTGGACATAGAAGCGGCATAGCCACCTTATCTATTACTGATGTTTGTAAAACAAGAGATTGTAGGTGGCAGCTGATGGATCTGATAGCTACCTACAAAGTATACACGTTTTGTGAAATCTATACCTTCTCAAGAGATGAGGGGTGTGAGTCTTAGCTGTCTTAGGGATGTATGTCCCACCAAGAGGATAAAGGTCAGGAAAATGAAAGCTACTGAGCTGGTAAAGTGTTCAAATTACATCAGAAGACTATTTTGCCATTCAAGATGATTCAATTTAAAGTTACATTTGTCAGGCTGGAGAGATGTCTCAGTGATTAAGGTACTTGACTGCAAAAGCTAAGGACCTGGGTTTGATTCCCCAGTACCCATGTAAAGACAGATGCACAAAGTGGCACATGAATCTGGACATTGCTTGTAGTGGCTAGAGGCTCTGTCACTCCCATTCATTCATTCATTCCCTCCCTCCCTCCCTTCCTTCCTCTTGTAATGGGGACATTGGAGTTCTAGGGTGTTTCCTGGAAGCCCAAGCCCTGAGTTTTGCAAACTAACTAAAGAATTGGCAGTTTCAGATTCAGGAGGGAATGATTTTTAAAATATCACATTTTATTCAGATTTTACAAAGGAGTGTGGAAAGGGGAAGGCTGAGAGGTAAGGGGCCTGGACTAGGGCCTAGGCAGAGCCCCTATTGGCTGGGCCTGGGCTGAGCCAGTCCAGGCCCAGCTGAGGGAAAAACGCACCCACAGCTGGAAGTTCCCAAGTGATCACACAGCCTGCCCTCCCCTTGCAAAGGTATTTATAACCTTAGGGTGGTGGGCTATCTTAGGAAGAGATTAGCTCTGGGAGCTGAACTTGACCAACCACAACGTTTAAATCCTATGAAAGACCTCCCATCCAGGAGGAATCCTGACTTTTGTGGAAAAACAGTTCTTTGGAACTAGGCAAGAGATGAAAACCTTTCCTGCCCTTTTTACCTTCAGGGGTCCAGTCCCCTTAACTCTAATCCCCTTTACTCTCTCCTCCCTCCTCTCTCCTTCCCTCTGTTTACAAATAAAGAAAAAAAGAAAAATAATAAATCTTTAAAATAGCATTTGTCTTTGGAAAAGTGTGTTTCCATTTCATATGGACCATATGAAGAGTATCATTTTTTTAGTCTAAAATTATCTGTCATAATAAAATGTCCTCTTCTACAACAGATACCTTGTCAGTCATGGTCCCCAAATGTTAATGGTATGCTGGCCTATGTCATAAACAGTTACTTACACCTCAAAACCTGAAATTCTATTTATAAGCATATCAGCAAGAAATTATTATAAATAGCTCCCAATACTATTAGTTATAACACAACTTTTCAAAATGATTCTTTTCTCTGTCCATGTTTAAAGTGATCACTTACCTGTATTAAAAGCTGTAAACAGACTCTTTCTTGAAGGACCTAAAATGTAAAATAAATGTATGCTTTATTGGAAATATCACAAAAAGCAAACCATTTTGTAAATAAGAATGCTTTTCATTTTTCAAAATCAATCTATTAAACTCTAAATTTTAGGTTCCAGGAAGGGTATACCACTGAGATATATCCAATTTTATTGGCATATTTTAAATATAGACAAATATTCTGAATATCATTAAAATGTCAGTATAAACATAATATGAATCCATCATCAAAATTAAATTTTGTTTTTTTTTTTTTTTTTTTTTTTTGAGGTAGGGTCTCACTTTAGCCCAGGCTGACCTGGAATTCACTGTGTAGTCTTAGGATGGCCTTGAATACACAGTGATCCTCCTACCTCTGCCTCCCAAGTGCTGGGATTAAAGGTATATGCCACCATGCCTGGCTTTAAATATAATCAATTTTAACAGGACAAGCCACAGTATTTTTGTATCCATGAACAACAAAAGTTGATTTTTAATATAAAAAAAAAAACTTTGGAGATGATAGTAAATCCAGAGCCCTACACATTACACAAATGCTCTAGAACTGAGCCACACCCCAGCCCTGAAGCTCTTTTTCTTTTTGTAAGCAGTACTGGGTTCACACATTCCTTACTTCACTGCTGGCAGGAGGGCAAAGGGACTAGACTTCATGAAATATGCCAGTGGTGCATGCTTTCTGAAGGAGCCAATTTCTATTCAGATGTGAGGAAAAATATTAAACCTTTCCTCAAAACTTTTACAATATAAAATGCAATTAGGAATGGAAAAGGTTCAGTCCTGGAAGAAATGTACAAGTGCCTACACTTGACGTCAAGTAGTAGTCAAGCGAGTAAGTGCCTGTAGATTGGAACTGCCATATTCTGCCTCTGGAATTTTATAGAGATGGTAATCTCTTAAAAGTATGAGGCTATTATAAGTGAAAAGCATTGATTCCCACTCAAATAAAACCTCAGTGATACACACTTACAAATTCAACAGTAGGGCATTTGAGAACACTGCAGTTCCCTGTTCTCCAATGTCACCAGAGCAATGTAAATTCTGAAAGTTACCTTGGGATCCAATCTCCACAGAGATTATTTTCTTTATCATCATGAATAAAACTACAGTTTTATATAATGATGCCATCTCAGCAAGGGGCCATTTGAAGACCCAGGAATGCATCTAAAGGCCTGGACAAAAGAGACTCTGCTGGCATGTTGAACAACCTTTTTTTCCATGTAGTGATTTAAATGTAAAATGTCCCCCCATAGCCTCAGATGCTTGTAATTAAGACTCAAATTTAATCCCCAGCTAGGGGACCATTTGCAAGGTGGAACCCTGGAGGAGGGGTGTCATTGAATGGAACAGGCTTTGGAATTTTATAGGACAGTCCCCCTTGCCAGTGCTTGCTAGCTCACTCTTCCTCCCAACTGATGTGACACGATATGGCACTCAATCTGCTGTGCCACGCTTTCCCTGCCATGATGAAGCTTCACCGCAGAACTAAGCCAAAATAAACCCTTTCCATAAGGTGCTTCTGGTCAAGTGTTTTGTCCCAGCAACAAAGATGATAACAGCAACAGAGCCTCATCTTATAGGTCAATTTAATCATTCACAACTATTCTTTCAGTTAAGTAAGCTTTCAATTAACTATGAACACAGAGCAGTACTGCTTGCTTCAGGCCACTGTGATAAAAAGATGCATGCAAACATTTCATGTAAAATACAGACCACTTTTTTTTTTTTTTTTTTTGGATAGTGTTTCATGTTTTCCAGGTTGAACTCAAACATACTATGTAGTGGGGGTTACGGTGAATGTCACTACATCCACTTTATTCAGTGCTGAGGATCCAACTGGGTTTTGTGCATGTTAGACAAGCATTTAGCCATACCTACATGATCCACATACTTAGCCCTCCACCACATTTCGTAAGCCTGAAAATTATTCTTAATCATAGTAGTCACAATGTGAGTGATGTCCTGGGTGTGGTGGTGCACACCTTTAATCTCAGCACTTGGGGAGGCTGAGGTAGGAGGATTGTTGTGAGTTAGTGGCCAGTCTGGGCTACAGAATGAGACAGAGGAAGGAGAAAAATGAAGTGAGAGAATGGTCTTGAACCAAGACACGAAAGTACTAAACACAAAACACTGGCCCAAATGGGAAGAAAACCACACATGTCTCCTTACTGTCTGTATAGCAGATGTGTTCAACCTGCAGTCCATGGGCCACATGCAGCCAAAGGACAGCTTCAAATGGACCCAACACAAAACCATAATCTTCAAAACATGAGCTTTTTTAACTCCATTGCACAGTTCTCCAGTGTGTACTTTGTGACAATGGATTGTCACATTTTTAAAAACTGAATATGCCAGGCATGGTGGTACACGCCATTAGTGCCAGCACTCGGGAGGCAGAGGTAGGAGGATTGCTGTGAGTTCAAGGCCACCCTGAGACTACAGAGTGAATTCCAGGTCAGCCTGGGCTAGAATGAGACCCTACCTCAAAAACCCAGAAAAAAACAACGGACTATGCTTGATCCTAGAGGACTGACTACCTTAGAGTAATTTAACTCTAGATGTGTTGTTAGTTTCATCTGATGTCCTCATTCTACCTGCTGATTTGTACATAGCAGGTTTTACCCACAGAACCTACTCACCAAGAACACCATAGTGTAAAAATGAAGTATAGCTCCTTACTCAGCAGGCCGTTTGAAAAATAAAGAATTGTTAAATATGCTAGAAGCCTACTTGTCAAATTTTAATTTCCTAAAATCCCAAAATTTTATAAGCCTGCTGTTGCTTTGATCCATGATGAACATCCTACCTTTTGGAGGAGTTTTGAGCAAGTGTACATGAGCTCTGGGTGTCACAGGCTTCAAATATAAAGCTCCGGAGCCATTCTGAAATGCTTGCTTGGGAGGTTTCTCCTCGTACTTGATAACAGCAGAATTACCGGCTGGAACACGACAGGAAAGTATATCTCATTTATGAGTAAATACAGTATCAACCTCCCACATTTATTCCTTCCTCCTCAAATCAACAAGTGTTCACTAGGCAACTATAATGTGCCAGTCATGACTGAGTATTGGGAATACAAAGGTAGTTTTGTCCTCAGCTACGCAAAGTAAATGACAAACCCAGAAAGCATTCATTTTAGCTTGCCTGGCATAGTCCTAGGTTATGTATCTGCCCAGTTATGCTTTGATCCCAGTTGGAAGTTGGAAGAAGTGTAAGAAGCCCAGTGTGCATACGGGAGGAGCAACCCCCTCCCCCTCAATCAGGACAGTGCAGAAGGCTGGCTGCCTATGTGAGTGATGCATGAATGGAAAAAGGAAAACTTCTCAACAGCTACTAGGAGGAGATCAGTCCTGACCCTCAGCAGGAAGTCAGAATTAGAATTTCAACACCTGCCCTGTTACAAAGGTGCTTAGTCCCAAACAGAAACAAACACAAAGGGACTCTTACATGATGAAGCACATCTGTGTTACATGAAAACACTTTCCTTCCTCTAATCATAAACAGTCTTTACCATCTAATTCTAAGCATCCAATTCTCTTCTACCATTCAACAACTAGTTATATACTTATTTTTTGTGTGAAGGTAGGGTCTCACAATAGCCCAGGCTGGCCTGAAACTCACTTAGTAGCCCCAGGCTGGCCTTGAACTCACAGAGATCTTTTGACCTTAGCCTCCCAAGTGCCACCATGCCTAGCTGATAATTACTAACTTTGATGCCATTCCACACCATGTACTTCTAGTAAAAGGTGTATTACCTACTTGGTTTACAAACATATGAATGTGAGGATGGCTAGAAATGTCTCACTAGGCTGAGCTGTCTCAGCCCTTATAACAGTGCTCATACCTGTCACATTCTCTCCTGGTCCTCATCCAGTTCCCACACAGTGAGCCATCTGTTTATTCTCCTGGTGCCCAGAAATAGTCCTACATATTAGATCATATCAATGCACAGCATCCCCCTCCTGCAGACAAGCTTCTATCCATTTCCTTTCCTTCTCTCCAGTCTCACCTTCCCATCGAACCTAAGTACTTGGATTTTCCAAACTTGGCAGGATGCTCATCAAAATAATGGTATTAAAGATCCTGCTGCTATAAATATTACATGACTTTCTAAAGCATGGGAGAGGAATGACTTGTCTTAAAATGATAAAACCAAAATGTGAATGCATTTATGTTTTGATTTTCCACAAAGGATAATAGATTTGAGCAAGCATTTTATGGAATCAAATCCAATAAAGGAAGTGATGCCATTGTAACAACTTGGATTCAGGCTTTCTTTTTCTGGAAGCCATTTTTGTTATGCTCAGCAGCAGATGAGCCACTTGATCAGATGTTGAAAATTTAATTCAATCCAGTTTACATGCACATAATAAATATTCATGCTCTATGAATATCCACTATGTTTACTAATGATGGGTATAAACTGTGATAAGCTGAACAGAGTATTATGACCCAACACTTAAATATCTTTCCATTTTCAAAACCCTACTCCAGGCTGGCCCATTGCTTTCTGAGAACAGTCCAGGTGAAAGTTATATAGTACTCTGAGGCATGATGCCCTTAGTGCTATGTGGCAGCTGACTCAACATTCTGTTGAAATCTAGAATTTTCCTCAGAGTTGGTTCATTATGCCATCATCTTCAGTCAATCGGCTCAATGATGCTAGAACAGAAGATTATCTAGAATGTTTATTTATTTTATTATTTATTTATTGGCTTTTCAGGGTCTCACTCTAGTCTAGGCTGACCTGGAATTCACTATGTAGCCTCAGGGTGGCCTCAAACTCATGGTGATCCTCCTACTTCTGCCTCCCGAGTGCTGAGATTAAAGGTGTGTGCCACCACGCCCAGCTTAAAATGTTTATTTTTATTTTCCCAGACCAAGATATGTTTCAAGTGAAATACGAGGCAGAAATGAAAAAATCTAAGCAGAAAATAAAGTGATATTCTCAGAAAAATTTTAGCAGAAGAAATGAACTCCTACTAAGAAAGAGTTCTCATTGATCCAGACTTGATTTGACAACTAGATTTCATACTTCATTCTGGCATCTAGTTGAAATGAGTTTCTGTTTCATTAAATCATGTATATACACAGACAGCCAACACTCTGTTCATTTCTGGAATTCTTTGTGAATCCTTTTAACACTCCCCACTTGCCAGATCATCTGCCTACCTGGCTTAAAATCAAGTCACTACTGAAGTGTAAGCTTTAACATTTCAAAGAAAATTCATTCAGCTTTGTAATTATAAGAATGTCCCATATATTCTCTAGAAAGACATTAAGAGAGCACAAACATAAATAAAATAGTGGTCTGGGCAATATTTCCTTATTAAGTAGTCCATTTGAACAGAAGTGCTAATGTGTCTTGTAACAAGGAAGAGCCAGCAGTATATACTGTTCATTCTTTCATTCTTTGCCTGTGGCAGACATCACTAGTCAGACACAAACCTTTTCCTCTAATCTTGGAGACTGCCTGCAAACTGTCAAGATGGTACTGACCCTTTACTGACTGCTCAGAAGGCGTGCCCATACCCACTAATCATTCCTACCACAAGAGAAACAAAACTGAGGATCAGGAAGATTCATCCTTCTGTTAGCTTAGTCACTTGAACCAATCAAAATACCCTCCTTCCAAATGCTCTTAATGAAGTGGTGAAAAGAAGTCAGACGTGTTGCTTGAAATAGCCAGGATGGTCCAGTCCTTGCCACTCACTCAGTGAAGAGAAGACAGATGCTAAGTGAAGAGAACCACTGTTCAACTTCCCACAAGCTGGTAGAAAACCCAGGCGAGTGCCCTTTCCTGCAGATCAAGATCACTTGCTGTCAGCCAGGCTGCCACCAATATGAACGATGTGAGTGGCCCATTTCTTTATTTAGTCCTTCTGATCTCCTATTTCTGAGAGAGTGCAGGGAGTTGCCTCTCTTCCATTGCCCCACACCATCTGTCTCAAAAATAAACATGCTTTTGTGGCCAACGGGAAAGGGGAAGGAAATCTCGAGTCTTCACAATCCTGCTAACGTGGCAGAATTACACTTTCTTGAGACCTACTTCCAATTCTATGCAAGACCTAGGATGTATCATTTCTCTCTGTCCACTACTTTAATGATCTTGAAAGTGGACTGAGGCTGCATGAGCTTATAGTATCTAACCTCCATAACTGAGCACATATGGTATAGAAAACTGCTGTGCAATGCTTGATGCTAATATCCAGAAGAAGGCATTTTCTTGATTCTACATCTCTATGCTTAAAAGAACACACAAAAAGAATGTGCTCAAACTCTCAAAATTATTGTCTTACACCTCTTCAATCAATTTATGCTTGGTATTGTTATTTCTATGGGATCCCAAAGTACTAAGAACCGAATGCTCATCTCCCCCAGCACTAGCTATGTCTGAGTTGATAACTGATGCCACTAGCAATAAAACATCACAAAGACTGGAGCAAACAGAACAAGGGAACAATACTCCTTACAGAGGTTCAAATGCTTTAGCCAGGAAGAATCAAAACACACATCAAAAGATTAAGTTATCTCCTAACATGACCCTTCACTATCAGAGGCAGGAAGATTTCAGTTCAAAATGATTCTTTCATATTTTAAGGTAGTCTTTAAAAAAATATAAACATGTTTAATGCTTTTCTATGGATTATAAATTAGTTATAATTGAAGAAAACAAAAATGTGATGTTTCCATTTAAATTGTAGGAAAGCATTTTTCTATATTTGTACAACTATGCTACACATACAAAGCTACTATTTAATCATAAATTAAATCATTAAATAGTCTCTGTTAAGAGGATAGCTTCATGTCTCAAGAACATTGACAATGCTGAGTTATATTTTATAAGTACCCAAACACATAAGATACACAATAAAATTGGCTCCAAACAGGTGTACTCACATCTTAAATGCACATAAACATATGCAAGAGATACCACAATCAACATAAATTACAAGCTACAAAATTAACAATCAAGAGGTCTTAAAATCAATTTATTGAATAAAAATTTAAGCATGCTTACAAAGAAAAGAATCAAACCAGAAATCGTCGACCTACTTCTTTTCCCAGTAAGCGTGGCTAACAAAGGAATTATACACAGGCTGTAGGATCCCACGACCAGCAGTGCCAATAAGGTGACATCGTAGTGCCTCTCTGAACCAGCCGGGGGGGTGAGTGTAGAATTGATAAAGATCTTTGAAGAAATTTCAGTTTCTGTACAACTGCGAAATCCTCCTGGTATAGTCATTTAAAAGGATCAAAGCAAGTTCAGGCAGGAAAAACTGCAGCCATGTTCACGCTCACACCCCTCATGCTTGCTCTTAGTGAATTAGAACGGAAGGGGTAAATCTGTAAGCTCCACAAGGCTCTACCCAGGAACAGATTAAAGCAGCTAGCAAACCAAACCAAGAAAGAGACTCACTGATGTGAATGCTTAATCTGCAACGGGGGACATGTGGCCACTAGACAGGCTCTGTGGGTGCGTTGTGAGCCCCTTTGTTAACAGACACAAAGGAACGGACAAAAGCATTTCACAACCTCCTTGGGAGGGTCAGGCATGCCACTCAAACGGTGGCCAAGTCAACATGGCAGGCGACAGAAAGTGCTGGCGCGGCACTCCAAGATGTCACAGGGTCCATCACTATTGCTTTTGGAACATGTTGGTGATTCTATCTAGGCAGTGTGGTTTTAAAATTCACACTGTAGGACAAAGAAGGCTAGAAGGAAAACGACCTTAAAATATATGTAAATCACCCTTTCAAATTCATAGAGAACTATGCTAAATGCAAACCCTTCTGGGTCTCCTCCCTCCTCACAACTTTAACTTTCAAACAATAAGCACATTATGGTCCCATTTAATTTTAAATAACATATTCCAGTATTCCTTATATATCGCCCAGCATCTACTGACTTGCCTACCAGACCACTTCCTGCTAAGTGACCTGCTGGAAATGTGTTCATTGTTCAATGCCTTACTCTGTACAGATTATTCTATCACATACTTGCTGTGTGACTTTTGACCAGAAACAACATCTCTGAGCCTCAACTGCATTTTATATAAAACCAAGAAAATAGCAGAAATGTATTTGGGGATGAGAATATGAAATTGTGTACAGGAGCCCTCTGATACCACACCACATCCAGAAGGATCCAATAACTGTTTTGCTACATTGCCTTTGTGTGTGTGTGTGTGCACACACACACACACACACACCCCTTTAAAAGTAGAGAGATTGAGCTGGGCGTGGTGGCACATGCCTTTAATCCCAGCACTTGGGAGGCAGAGGTAGGAGGATCGCCTTGAGTTCAAGGCCACCCTGAGACTACATAGTTAATTCCAGGTCAGTCTGGGCCAGAGTGAGACCCTACCTCGAAAAACAAAACAAAACAAAAAAAAAGTAGAGAGATCACCAGACTGGAGAGATGCCTAAGTGGTTAAGGTGCTTGCCTGCAAAGCCTAAGCACCCAGGTTTGACATCCTAGTTCCATGTAAAGCCAGATACACAAAGTTGCATGTGCATGCAGTGGCTAGAGGCCTTGGCACACCCATATTCATTCTCTCTCCTTCTCTCTCTCAAGTTTTTTTTATAAAGAAAAATAGAACAATCACATCTCTTCTCCCCACAAACTCATATTTTATTCTGGTCATCTTTGCAAATATTTTCTTGCACCTTGTCTGTTTTTGAGAGTGAGGACTATTTTATGTCCCATCACCCTCCCTTAGTGTCTAGACATAGCAGGCACCCAAAATTATTTAAATTAATTCATGAATTATTTTTTGAAAAAAATGCAAGACAGAAATGAGAAAATAAGCACTCCATCATCCACTTTCTACACAGAAAACATAATTTATATTAAATATTTGAAGAATATTCTCCTCCTGAGCTTAAATGACTTACAGACTTATCACATTGGTTGTAGCACCCATTGAAAAGCTCATAGCACAGACATCTACAAGATACAATCTGCTATGACGTAAATGAAACTGCCCTCATGTTTTTCTCTGTTGTCCAGCTGGGTTCCGCAAGTTCCTGGTTACTATTCTTTGGTAAACAGTCACTTAAACACTACTAATTCAAATGTCCACCACGTGCAAAAATACAACGGGTTCAGTTTCACATCACATTCACCTGAAGAGATTTAAGAACTGTTTTTCCTTGAGAAACTTCGACCCTTCAAAGAAGTAATATGCAAATTTCCCCGTCATTACAGAAACAGAAATTCCACCGGTTATTTGCCCAGTGTTTTGTTTTTTTTCGTTGTTGTTACTTGTAACATCCATTTTGTTACAAAGATCCCCAAAGCTTGACATCATATCTACTTACAATTATTGCTGTAGGTGCTGAGATCACTGGGGGTGCTGGCTACTGAAGGGGTGCTTCCTGTCCTCCGCAGCACAGAACTTTTCAAAGATGCTTTGGATTTGGGAAGTGGTCTAGGCAAATTCACCCAAGATGGCTGTGAAGTTTTCAAGGATGTAGGCTTTCCTTGGGATTTAAAAAAACAGAATAAATTTCCACCACTATCCATTTGAAAGCTGGTGCTTTAAGCTTGTACATTCAAACATCAGAATGCAAACTGAATGTTGAAAATCAAGGCACTTCAGATGAAAGATATAAGCTTCACGCATACTTGGTTTTGAATAATTTAAGAGACAGAAGAGTAGAAAAGATGAAGCAATTAGGCTATGTGAAGTGTGGCTGTAACCCTGTAACCTGAGGTAATTAACTTGCACATCTCTAAAGCAGAAGACAGATCAGAATAATTGGAAAACTGAAATCAAAGCAGAAACAAATTGATATGACATCCTGTCATACTTTTAATATCAAGCAAACTGCTTCATGCACACACTAGGTAACCATGTAAAAATAAATAAATGAACATTTAGAAGCACTTCAGACAGACAGACAGACAGAAAGAAAGAAAGAAAGAAAGAAAGAAAGAAAGAAAGAAAGAAAGAAAGGAAGAAGAAAGAAAGAAAAGAGAAAAGCTACTGTAGAAAAATTTCATTTGAAAAAATTTCTTGATGTCTAACACCAGGGGGCACTATGTTATTGCTGTCTTCTTCTTTTTTTTTTAACTTCAGTTTATGCCAAACTTAAATGGTCTTCACTCAAATTTCTAATTCACAGCAAAGTGTTTTCACTTCTCCATAAAGTGGTGTGCTTTTTTTTCTGAGCTCTCTGAAGCCTCTTTATGGGGATACACCTATTAACTATGCATGTGTACTTTCTAAGCTCACTCTATGTGACACTCCTACTATCCACACATGTGTACTTCCCTAGCTATTAATTCTTTGCTCACAACTTCAAACTCATTCTTCTGGGTGTGTGTAGTATGTATTTTTATATGTGGGTCCATGCATGTACACAGGTGTGTGCTTATGTGTAGGAGCCCGAGGTAGATGTCTGGTGTCCTGCTCAGTCACTCTCCATGTTATTTATGGAGACAGGGTCCTTCACTGAACCCAGAGCTCATTGATTTCACTAGACTAGCCAGTTAGCATACTCCCATGTCTGCCTGTCTCCACCTTGAGTGCTGGGATTACATGAGTACACCACCACACCCAGCTTTTTTTTAATGTGTATATAGTGAGTGTGCTTGTATTTGTGTGATGGCGCGTGGGGGGCATGAACATGTGTTTGCACGTGTGTATACAGGTCAGAGGTTGATGTCTAGTGTCTCCCTATCACACTCTTACTTATATATGGAGATAGGATAGCTCACTAAGCTCATAGCTCACCAGTCCAGGAGTCTAACTAGCTACCCTGTTCCAGACAATACTTCTGTCTCTGTCCTGAGAGCTAAAATTACAGGGTCAGACTATCAAACCCTGCATGTATGTGAGTTCTGAGAATTCAAACTCATTTCCTTATGCTTGTGTGGCAAGCACTTTATGAACTAAGGCATCCCACAGCCTGGAAAGTCTATTTTACTTACTTGACTCTCTATTCAATGTCTTTCATGACTAAAGCTCACACTCTCAACTGCTGCCATACCCTCTTCCTGAAGTTCCCTCAACTACATTCCTTACTAGAAGTTTCCACTTGGATACTCTTCTCCTAACTAATGTTAACTATATCTGTTTTTCCTCTTAGTAATATTTTATTTGTGAGAGAGAGAAGGGACGGGGGGGGAGAGAGAGAGAGAGAGAGAGTGTGTGTGATGGGCACACCAGGGCCTCCAGCCACTGCAAACCAACTCCAGGCACATACGCCACTTTGTGCATCTGGCTTTACATGGGTACTGGAGAATCAAACCCAGGTCCTTAGGCTTTGCAGGCAAGGACCTTAATGCTGAGCCATCTCTCCAGCCCTGTTTTTCCTCTTTTTAAACAAGTCTCAAGAACTAGAATCAGGTTTTCTCCACAGGTTCCCATACAGTCCTACTAGAACTCTCTCAGTGCTGCCATCATCAGACCTGAAGAAACTCCAGGCGGACTGAGACCTCTGATGAAAGTGCAAGTGTCATTATCTAGCGGCACCATGAGTAAGGTAAGCGCCTGGGCCTCATGCTCATGACCTTGTCCTAGTGACTTCTACAACAAAAATCTCATCTTACTAGAGAAACATGAGCTCCCATCCCTCATGTGTGGCATCTGAAGTCACCCGCATTAAGGCTGTCTACCTCTCCAGCCTTACCCCACACTGCTCTTGACCATCAGGCTGCCCTAGCTGTCTCTGACATGAGAGCCTACTGCATGCAATGTTACTTTGTTAGGCACATTGTTTCTTTCCACTGAGCTTTTCTCAAACCAAGTCATATGAATAACCTTTGCTATGTCACCTAGACAACTGCAATGGACTTTTAACTATCCTTCATCTTTTCCAACTCCATCATTTTGTGCCTGAGTATTAAAATGAAGGTTGTGACCCAGGCTAAAATCTGAGATCCTGCAAGATAGTGACATTATCTTTAATCTTATTAATATTTATCTTTATAGGCATAAAGGTAGTCATGGCATTGATTCCCATTTTTATCTGTACACCTCTACAGCATACGTTTATTTATTTCTTCTAGGTCATTCTGCTCTATGCTCCGCTAATACCCTCCTTGGGACTAAAGTGATCTCCTTTCCATATAGACCTTTGTATGCACCAACAAAAACAAAGCTTGCTGACTACTTCAGAATCACAATCTGCATTCTGACAATATCCTCCAGAAAATTCAATTATACTTGCAGCCGAACTGAAAGTTCAAGACCTGACTGGGTTAGAGAGTGAGTTCAAGGCCAGTTTGCACAACTTAGTGAGGAAAGAGGGCTGGGGTGTATATCAGTGATAAATCACTTGCTTAGCATGTGTGTGGCCCTGGGTTCTATGCCTAGTACCACAAAACAAAGAACAAAAATGAAATTCTAGAATCTTGGCCTCTCCATGACCCTCTCCCACCAGGCCACCCTCCTCTGCGCACAGTGAACCACGTCACTCTATGCTCACCGCACATACTTGCATCATGAGCATCTACTTCCATATGTCTATTGGACTAGTATCTAAGATTCCTGAAAACAGGAAGTGTACTTAATTCAGGCTTGTTCTTAGACCTTACAGAGTATGAAGTATGAAATGAACCTTCACAGGTGTAGGTCAGATCAGTTTTCTTTCAATGCTCTTGGAGTTACCTTCACATTGCTGGGACCAAGCACCCAACCCAAAACAGCTGACCAGAGGAAAGGGTTTATTGTGCCTCTCAGTCTTGGGGGGAAGCTTTATGCTGGCAGGAAAGGATGGTAGAGAAGAGTGTAGGCAGGAAGCAAGTGAGCTGAACTAGCGTTGGCAAGCTGGAGACTAGTAAACCTCAAGAGTACAGAAAGAATATTAATAACATGTTCTCTCACCATCTGCACTGAGGCATCCAACCCTTCACCGTTTACAAGCCAACTTAGCTCTACAGTGGATTAATTACATGAAGGGAGCCATTCTTTTCATCCTTTACAATAGTTAGCAAATAACAGATATCCAAATCTAAATACCCATTTGACCTTTTCTTTGTATTTGCATCAGTTTTACTTGCTTTTAGAGGAACAGAAAAACAATTTTTTTGGAATATAAATTTACCAATCTGTGGCCTCTTTAGCAAAAGCGTACCAACTGAGACCTCACCACAAACAACAAGCAAGGTTGGGCAAGTAACAGACCAAACTTTCTGGTCCACAGCTACATTGCAGTCAAGACTCAACAAGTTCTGAAAGTTCGTGGATTCTTCAGAAATGCACATTTCCTGCCATTGCTTCTGAAGTGCCATAGAGCGGGAGACACTTCTCAGTGTCCTCGGGATTATCACAGAACACGTAAACCATTGCTCACTCCAACACACACCCAGCCCAGAAGCAAGCTCACGCCAAGTTCAATCATCATTACCCTGACCTGTCCTATTCCATGTTCATTGGTTTCCTTGTCCCATCCATTCACCCTTCCTTGCCACTGATGGCAACTCTTCCCTATCCCATCATTGCTCTTGATAAGGGGCATGAATAGTGAGAGTATAATACTTATTTCACCAAAATGTTAGCTTTTTTTTTTTTTTTTTTTGAAATGGTGTTATGTGCCCAAACTAGTCTCTGATGTTTGGACTCAAATGGTCCATTTACCTCAGCTCCCATTGTCCTGTGACCACAGACATGCTGTACAATTGTATCTGGCTCCCAAGTAGCTCTTATGCTACTGGTGACATATGACTATTACACTCTCACTTTATTAAAAACTACTTAGCAGCTGGGTGTGGTGGCGTACATCTTTAATCCCAGCACTTGGGAGGCAGAGGTAGATGGATTGCCGTGAGTTCAAGGCCACCCTGAGACTACATAGTGAATTCCAGGTCAGCCTGAACTAGAGTGAAACTCTACCTGAAAAAACAAAATACAAACAAACAAACAAAAAAACTACTTAGATGAGTTGACAGTTTGGACCACATGTCTACATAGTGGCAGTAAGTCCTAGTGCCTAACCACCTGTCTAATGTCCCCCCCGCTGTGCTACAGAAGAGCAACATCACAGTTAGAAGAAGAAGAGCTGGGTGGGAAGAAAACACATTCCTCCACCAGGAGGAAGTTCCAACAGTAGGATGGACAAACAGTGAACACATAGCAAAGATCTTCAATTGTTTCACCAATCATCCTAACATTTAATTTGATGGTAAAGCGAATCTAAAGTAGCTATATGTGTAAATATCACACAAAGATGCGTATAGATCATCAGCACTATATAAAGAAATGCATACCAATATTGGTCAAAATGGGACCCTGCACTGCCTGAGCATACAATTCTTACACAGTGAACTCCTTAGCTTCTTTGACCTACTGTCCTGAGAAGGTGACTCCTGGAACTGCATACCATGTTAACTCAACCCAGAATCAAAAGACAAAGATGTAAGGTGACCTCACAGAAATATTAGGGACCTTAGTGATTTCTTTAAGCTCATACATTTAGCACAGACATGTGTAAGCAACAGATTTGTTTTGATTATAATAATCACAGCCATATTTTGCCTGCAGAAAATCTAGAAGAAATAATGTTTGTCCTTTGTCTTATAAAAGAACATGGAGAGTTTCCTGGGCTTGAAGTACATGTTCATTAGTCAACCAATTTATGAGGATATTGCTTAGTGGTAGGGAGTTTACGTAGCATGCAAAAGGCATTAGGTTTGATCCCCAGTAACATACACACGCACGCATGCACGCACGCACGCACGCACGCACTGTTACTAGGACAAGGACCTTGGGAAAAATACTGTATACAACAGAAAGGTCTGTAAAAAATAAAACGCCTTGCAAAACTCAAAACCAAATGAAAGACTTACTAGGTAAAACAAAGGGCAATGTATACCATCTTTTACAGAAACTAAGTAGAATGATGCTTGCCAGGTAATTTAGACAGAAATAGGAGGCTTCTCAATGGTATAAGATTTCACTTATGCTAGATGAGCAGATTCTAGAGATGTATTGTACAACATAATGTCCGTGTTTGACAACATTATGTTACATACTAGAAAATTGTTATGAGGGTAGATCTGTGCTGGAGGGGGGCTAAAACAAAACACGAGAGAGCAAAAGGAAGGCAGACAAATGGAGGAAGTAGAGAAGGAAGGTGAGAGAAAAAGAAAAAGGGAAGACAACTTGAAAGAAGCAGTAATAACCAGGAAATGTGGGATATTGGGAAATGAATGAATGCAATCAATTTATTAGTCAGAAGTGACTGAGAAACTATCACTAAAACTTGAAATAGGTCTGCTGGACTGCTCAAAGCAAAGGTGAACTGTTTCTTTGATGATGACCAGTTAGATGATGCAAGGAAAAGTTTGAGAGGCCAGTTTGAGAGGAGGAAGTACGTAGAGACCTCTGGCAGGGAGGACTGTTTTACTCTGAGGTAGCAGAAAGACACAAAACATTTCAGCAGTCTTGGGACTGGAAACATGAAGCGCCCATGTATCTTTTTGCAGGGGGAGGTTATCTCACAAGGTTGGGTCATACTGGCACAGAGGGGGGAAGGAGAGGGATTAACGAATGATGGAAGGGAACTTCTTTCTCCTGAGACAGCCAGCCAGATATCCAGCAGGTATCAGGCTTCCCAGAAGCTGCCTTCTTCTGACAAAAGGTCAGTTATGTGATCTCTGGTGGATAGACTCCTTGGCTCCAGGAGGAATCTTATTGACTTCCTCAATAAAAGAGATTTTCTAACTCATTCAGATGGCTCAGCAGTTAAAGGTGCTTGCTTTCAAAGCATGCCAGCCAGCCTGGGTTCACTTGCCTAGCACCCATATAAAGCCAGAAGCACAAAGCAGTGCATGTGTCAAGAGTTCATTTGCAATGGCAAAAGACCCTAATGGGTTCATTGTCCCTCTCTCCCTCCATCCTTTCCCTCCCTCTCTCACATAAATGAAGAGAGTAATTGAGGAAGACGACACCCAACATCAATCTCTGTCCTCCACACACATACAAATGCACGCACACATACAGGAGCTGCCACCACCACACACTTAGCAACATACACAAAAAGCCAAAGGAACCAAATGTAATCATATAAAAAGATCAGGAAACCAAGAAAGGATCAACTGGATGGTATGGTAGTTTGAATATATGGCCCCCAATATATTCATTGTTTTACTAGTTTATAGTTTGCATCTGCAGTCACCTTGCTAGAGGCAATGTCACTGGGCGGATCTTAAGGTGTGGTGGTGGGTTTGAGATTCCATTGTAAAGATATGCAAAGTGTGCCCAGTGGGAGTTCCTGAAGTGTGCTGTGGCTTTGGGGCTGTAGCTTTGCTGTGTGCTGTGTGGCTGGGGGCTTTGCTCTCTCTTGCCTGGTCCTGTGAAAAGCAGGCTGCTTCTCCTGCCATTATGGAACTTCCCCTGGATCTGTAAGCGTCAATAAATAATATCCCTTCCTCCATTACTGTTTGTGGTCTGGAAGTTCATCTCAGTGAACCTGAAGCTGTCTGCTACAGATGGATAAAGTAGGTTCTAGTAATCATTTTGACTCCAGACCAAATGCAAGGAACAGCTGTTCTTCAAGCCCCTTTATCTTATTAAGGAAAAAACAAATAAGTCAGCATTGTCATTATTGCTTCTTTAAAATTTTTATTTATTTGTAAACAGAAAAAGAGAGAGATAGAAGAGAGGCAGACAGAGAGAGAATGGGCACACCAGGGCCCCTAGCCATGGCAAACGAACTCCAGATGCATGTGCCCCTTGTGCATCTGGCTTACGTGTGTCCTGGAGAATTGAACCTGGGTCCTTTAGCTTTGCAGGCAAATGCCTTAACTGCTAAGCCATTTCTCCAGCCCTCATTATTGTTTTTATATGGATATTACAGATAATCACCTGACTACTGGTAAAGTCTTAGGATAGCATAATGGAATTGCTTCCCAGAGCTGGAACTTTAAGCCAAAGAATGAACTCCTGATTGGTGCTCCTTTGCCTTGTCTATTAAATGAGCATTCTTCAAGAGAAATGCTCAGGCCTTCGTAGCTGCCTGGTGTGAGCTCAGTTCCTGCCTCCTCTGTTCTTTCAGGAAAAGCATGGGAAAGAAGGTGAGTCCCACACTGCAAGTGCAATGCCTTAAAGGAACCAGAACAATTTCCAGAGCCACAAAAACATCTGCCAGCCAAGACAATTTCCCATCTCTGATCTAGTAACTACACTAAGTTAACTCAGCTTTAACATATTTTCCATGAGACTCTTCAGTACTGAAAAGAATGACCAGCCCTTCTGTATATGTGATCAAATGTATGAGTTTTGGAGATAAAATTATCTAAGCACATACATACACACACACACAATCACAATTAACTACAGTGTTACCTTATATTAGAAGACACACATCACCTTTAAAAAGATCTAGCCAGGGGCCGAGTGTGGTAGCACACACCTTTAATCCCAGCACTTGGGAGGCAGAGGTAGGAGGACTGCTGTGAGTTCCAGGCCAGCCTGAGCTAGAGTGAGACCTCAGAAAAAGATCTGGACAAAGCCAGGCATGGTGCTTCATACCATTAATCCTAGTACTTGGGAGATTTGCCATGAATTCAAAGCTAGCCTGGGCTACAAAGTAAATTCCAGGTCAGTCTGTGCTAGAGTGAAACTCTGCCTCAACAAACAAAAACAAAACAAATAAAATAAAAGATCTGAACAACCAATTCACATGGATGGGTGTGTTACAGCAGTGTTTAGCTGCTTACTCTGAAAGACAAGTGCAAGTGATCACAAAGCTCAGATGTGTATGGTGCCACTGTCAGAAACTCCAGGCATCTTGCTATAGCGATCACTATCAAGCTATCAAGTGTCTGTGGAGAAACCTGCAAAGTATTAGAGCAGGCACTGTGTTTCATTATAATAAGATATCATGCTCTGTAGTTTGTACTGTTTAATGGGAACATGTGTCATAGGGAAAAACAATGAGGAAGGAGAGCTGGGTATTGTACAATTGGGACGGAGATGGTATGAAATGCTAGGTGAAGAATTTTAAACATTATTTTGGGGGGGATGAGTATGGTGAGAGGATGGATAGAGGAGCACTGTAGGTTCTTAGTATCTGTATGAGAAACTGGTCATAAGTTAGGAGGCTGGCACACCTGCCAGGGCTACAGGAATGAGAATTTTAACTAGACAATGAAAGCAGATAACCGAGGTCACTGTGTGACACATATCCTAATAAGGAATGCAAGGGCTCAGTCACTTAAGTATTTGCTTGCAAGCATGAGGACCTTCGAACCCAGACCCACGTGAAAAATGCAGGCATAGAGACCCAAGCTTGTAACATCAGCATTGGGCATTTGGAGAAAAGAGGATTACCTAAGGCTTACTGACCAGTCAGTATAGCCTATTTGGCAAGTTCCAGATCAATTACAAACCCTGTTTCAAAACTGTGGATGGTGCCTGAGAAATGGCACCTGAGATAGCCCTCTGGACTCCAAACACACATCAAAACATACACATAAGGCAAGCAAGAAGTGGCAGGGCCATTCACTTCAGAAGTCAGGAAGATAAAATGCTAATTAAATAGAGTTCATTTACCAAAGATAAGAACATGCTTATAGCTATAATTATAGCTTTGGTTCTTTAAGTGCAACTGCAGAAGATGACCTTGGTAGTAATTCTCTACAATAACTAGGCATTATAAAATTACATTTACCAAAAGCAATAAACAAATAATAGTAATAAGTTGTGGCAGCAATAAATTACATATACCCAAAACAATGGTTGCATTTTACTCCCAATTAACTCTGTTAGGCAAAATGCTTTCTGCTTTCATGAATGCATATTTCAATAATGCATATGTCTAAGAAATTATCTTCATTAGAAGAGTATTATACTGCATAAAGATTCTTCAAATAAACCTTACAGGCTATTTGTGAAATATCAGTATTAACAGCATGTGTGCGTACACATACATGCACACACGGAAAAAATTAAAAAATGGTCATCTAGCAACAAAAGGAGGTACACTGACAAATGTATACATTCTGTTTCTACACATTTGTAAAAAGGTATTTGAATGAATGTATGTTAATTTTCCCCCTGAGTTGATATTTTAGTTTAATGCTATTTTGATCTTAACCCACAGAAGACAGCATTTAAAGGAAGAATTGAATTTTTCACAATTTATGGTAATTAACATGCAACCAGCTTTAAAATTCTGAAAGAGAAAAATAATGAGAAGACTACAATTCAACAACAACAACAACAACAAAAAAAAACAATTAAATCTGAAAATAGTCAAAGGGCCTGAACAAGAGATTTCTCCAAAGATGAAACAGAAATGACCAGCAGGCACATGCAAATATGAATGACACTCAACATTCTCAGTCAGAAGAGGAAGAGCAAATGAAAACCACAATGAGACACACACTAGGTAGCTTACTTAGTACAAAGGAATATAGTAAGTGTGGGCAAGCACACAGAGAAATGAGAGCCTTTGTGCCTTGCTGATGGGAATGTCAAACGGAGTAGCCACTGTGGAAAATAGCATGGCAATTCCTCAAAAATGAAATGTAGATTTTACCATATGATCAAACAATTCCATGTCTGAATATATACCCAGAACAGGTAAGAGCCAAGACTTGAACAGATATGCATACCCATGTTAAAAGTAGTATCATTCCCAGCAGCCCCAAAGTGGAAGCTACCAAAGTGGGAATGGGCAGAAACATTGTCAAAGTGTGGTACATATCAACATTTGACTGCTATTCAGCCTTAGAAAAACCAAATCTTGGCTGGAAAGATGGCTTAGCATTTAAGGTGCTTACCTTCGAAGCCTATGGACCCAGGTTTGATTCCCCGGTACCCATATAAGGCTAGATGTACAAGGTGGTACATACACATACATCTAGAGTTCTTTTGCAGTGGCTGGAGTGCCCATATTCTCATTCTCTCTCTCTCAAGTAAATAAATAAAAAAGCTATTTAAAAAAGAAGGGGATGGAGAGATGGTTTAGGAGTTAAACGCTTGCCTTTGAAGCCTAAGGACCCCAGTTCAAGGCTTGATTCCCCAGCACCCACGTAAGACAGACGCACAAGGTGACACATGCATCTGGAGTTCCTTTGCAGTGGCTGGAGGCCCTGGTGTGCCCATTCTCTCTCTTTCTCTCTGCCTCTTTCTCTGTTGCTCTCAAGTAAATAAATAAAAATAAACAAAATTTTTTTTAAAAAGAAAAATTTGACACCACAAATATGAATGAACTTTGACATGATGCTAAGTTACATAAGACAGTCACAAAAGCACAAACATGGCATGATTCACCTTCTATTAGGTCCCTAGCACAGGCACATTTAGAGAGACAGAAGGAAGGATGGTTGCCAGGGGTTGGCAGAAAGGGAGACTTGGAAAATAAAGTTTATGCATACAGACTCCAGTGAGGGCAGAATGGACTTAGTGCCACAAAATCTGTACATTGAAAAATGTTTGAAAGGAGCCAGGCATGGTGGCACACGCCTTAAATCCCTGCACTCGGGAGGCAAAGGTAGGAGGATCATTGTGAGTTTGATGCCACCCTGAGACTACAAAGTGTATCCCAGGTCGCGTTGGGCTAGAGTGAAAACCTACCTCAAAAAACCAAACAATTTAAAGGTTCTTCAGTGGTGTATCCCTGCTTAAGTTGCCAATGCTCCAATGAGTAACCCCTCACCCATGCTTTTGTAAGCAACCTTAATTAAACTCAGAGGAGCACCAGAAGTAAAAGACATGAAAGTAGAAGGGAGGCTAGTTGGGAAGATGAAGGGGAGAGAAAGGGAGACAACAGAAGATAATGGGGAAACATGATTGAAATACATTATATATGTGTATGAAATCATCATAATTAAACCCATTATTACATATAATTAACATATGCTAATAAAACATTGAAATTATAAATATTGAAAATTCATTATTAATGTAAATTTTACTCTAGTTTTTCATGTTAAAAAAGTAAAACAGGGCTGGAGACATGGCTTAGCAGTTAAGGCATTTGCCTGCAAAGCCAAAAGATCCTGGTTCAATTCTCCAGGACCAGCATAAGACAGATACACAAGAGGCACATGCATCTGGAGTTTGTTTGCAATGGTTTGAGGCCCTGGTGTGCCCATTCTCTCTGTGTCTGCCTCTCTTCTCTCTCTCTCTCTCTCTCTCTACTTGCAAATAAATAAAAAAAATTTAAAAATGTAAATCAACAAAAAAGAATAAAACAATGGGTTGGGGAGATAGCTCAGTGCTTGCTTGCAAAGTTTGCCTGTCCAAGTTCATTCCCCAGTATCCACATAAGGACAGATACACACAGTGGCACAAACATCTAGAGTTCATGTGCAGTGTCAAAAAGCCCTAGCATGCCCTCTCTCTCAAAATAAAAATACATAAAACAGCAGTTAAAGGTGCTTACTTGGACAGCCTACCAACCCAGGTTTGATTCCCCAATACTCACATAAAACCAGATATATAGAGTTGTGCATGCATCTGGAGTTTGTTGAAGTAGCAAGAGACTCTGATGTGTCTATCCCCCCCTTCTCTGTCTTTTTATCTCTCTCTCCACTTCTCTCTCTTTGAAAATAAATAAAACTATAGGAATAAAACTCAGTAGCAGAAGCTAGTAAGCTAGAAAGGGGATATAAAGGGAACAAAAAGGGAGGGAGGGAGGGGGACTTAATAGGATGGTACTGTATATATGTAAGTCAAAGAACAGATTAATGGGGGTGAAAAGGCCTAAGTGAGGTCAGGGGAAGAGATTGAGTAAAGGAAAGGTGGAGAGAGGGCTAATCAAAATCTAAGAGTATATAAATAAGTCATATGGAAACCTACTTACCTGGACAATGGAACACTCAGAAGCCATAGATTGTTACTAGAAAAGTTTCAGTGCCAGGGATGGGATACCTTCCAGTGAATTGTTAGCCGGGGGGGGGCACAGATACACCCCAAAACATTATAGGCCATTTCCGAGGCCCTCGGTTTCCCACAAGGAATAGATAGACCCTATTGCTGAAGACTCCACATACTTGGGCTGCAAGGTCACTGAGAAAACCTCTGGAGCTGAGCTGAAAACCTCCTCCATGTAGACCAGCTGACAGAAAGCTGGAAAAAGGTACACTACATGTAGTTCAGTGGAGAGAGAAAACACCAGTGAAGATACTCTACGTGGACACTGCAAGCCTTAAATTTGGCCAGCCAGGCCAAATGAGCCAACAAGTGTAATAGTGGCATGTCTATTATGGGGGAAACCAACTGCTCTCTAATTGGACTGGAGGCCTGCTCCATGGGAGGGAATACATCCCTGATACTGAAAACCTACAAGGGGGGTAGTCATGAACCCTAGAGATATAACATCTGCTGGGTCTGGTTAAATGTATATACTATGCTCATCAAACTGCCCAATAAGCACTTCTGTTAATGTCCACACTCATATATTAACGCTACCCTCACTTTTGGTTAGAAAAGCTTCTCTTTTCAGATGGTGGCAACCTTGGGATAACTCAGAAGGCACCATGGTGCTGAGAAGAAGGGACAGAGGAGTGCTCAGCATTGAAATGTCTCTAACATACCTTCCAAGGCTCAGGGTCTATTGCAGAAGAGGTGGTAGAAAGAATGTAAGAGCCAAGGGAAGGGTAGGTATCCTTACAACGTGCTCCTCCAGACAGAAAATGGCCTGGATATCCATGACCTTTCAGTGCCTGAAACTACCTACATAAGACTATTGTAATAGGAGGAAAAGATCATGACATCAAAATCAAAAGAGAGACTGACTGAGAGGGGTAGGGGAAGAAGTACCATGGTATATTGTCTACAATTAAGGAAGTTGTCAATAACAAAAATAAAGAAAAAAAAGAAAATAAATAAAACTATTTACAACAAAAACAAATAAAACAAAATATTCTGGCTACTTGTAGTACTTGAGTTACTACCCAGCCCACTGCTCCGTTGCAGTGTTCCCAATCAACTATTCTCTATTTCCAAAAATAAAGTAATAAAGCATTCTGTATGAACTGGTATAAATCTGAATTAACAGATTAATAATCTGATGTATAAATCTCATAAATTCAGGATAGGATAAAGGGAATAATTGAATTCAGAAAGATATTCATTTGTATTATTCAGATATTTAAACTGCAAAAGTAAAATCTGAGAAACACTATAGTGTAGTGGCTACAGGTTCAAACCAAGCTCCACTACACACTCTAGGGGCAGGTTACTTACCTCTTTGCACTATTTCCTCTATGTAAGAAAGAATGATCATAGTTGTATTAAATAACATTATAATCTTCAGATGCTTAGAACAGCACCTGGTACACAGTGCAAATGTCAGCTCCTGCTCAAACTCGCCACCAAAATACATTAAAATTAATTAAAGACCAGAAAATTTAAAATGAACCCATGAAAAGATAAATTGATATCTTTGTGGAGGCCTTTATATATATACACAAAGAAAGAAATTGAAATTATATTTGATCACATAAAAATGAATAAAAAAAATCATAATATATAAAATTAAAAGGCATATAATGACACAGAGAACACTGACAATACCAAATCAGAAAGAATCATGGTCTTCAAAATATGTATGAGCAAAATCTCTAAAAAGTAAATAAAATCAATATAATTTTTAAAATATTGTAACCTGTGTCTAACTCCTTTCCTGGTGACTCAACTGTCATTCCTGATTCCCATCTCCACTGCCCACACAGAGAAAGTTTTAAAAAGTCAAATACTTGCTTCCAACTCTCATGGTGTTGGGAGTGACCATGTGCTCCAGCCTGTGCCAATGAGATCTGGGAATGAGAGCGCTCAGGGTAAATCACTGTCAAAGAAGTCCTCCCCTACACACACACTGAGGCACGTGAAGAGAAAGCCCTCCTCTTTGATACTGTCCTTGGCTTCCAGCCTTTGAAGTTGGTAGGAAGAGCTTGTGGCTTGTAGAACTCTTGGCGACCATATTTTAACCGATTTTTGTCACTGAGAAAATACAACATGCTGAGCAAGGAGGAGTGGGAAGGACAAGAAAGCTTTAAGATGACATTATTCAATCACCTCAAACCTGGAATGGCCCAGCTTTACACTTCCTGTTAAGAAGACAGTTTTAAGCCAGTTGGCTGCATTTTCTTTCTGCCTGCTACAAACTGTGCACGCCACTGCCCTAGTTACCCATCAGTAGCACCTGACTGACTTCCTCCCACACCTGCGCCATCCCTTCTTGATCTCCTTTATGAGTCTTCCTCATCCCTCCTTTCAGCTTATGAGGCCCTCTGACCTGCTTGCACTTTCTGTTGTGGTGGCTTTATAGATCTTCCATCAATTGCTACATCCGAAATTCATACAGACCTCTGTCTACACCAGACTTCTATCCATTTTAGACTTTTTGGTTTTTACGTGTGTGTGTGTGTGTGTGTGTGTGTGTGTGTGTGTACATGTGTATGTGCCCTCTCAGTGCTCCATGTGCTCACCTGCCATGGGTGCATTTGCCTGTGGTGGCTGGAGCAGAACGCTTGGTGTTCTGCTATATCACTTTTCTGCCAGTTCTCATTTTGAGGCAGAGTCTCTTACTGATACCAGAACTTGCTGTTTTTCATGCTCAGCAATTCTCTGGTCTCAGCTCTGTATTACAGGACTGGGGTTAAAGGTGCATGTGTCCATACCCAGCTGGGTATGTGGGATCTGGAGGCCATCATGCTTGTGCAGGAAGGACACTTAATTTCTGAGCCATTTATTCAGCCCCATTTTACACTTTCTACTCCAGACCTCCTTTTACATATCTACTATTCACCTCAACTAAATATCTCTGTAAATGAATTCCTGATACCCAACATCTGTATCTCCATCATCCTTTCCATCTCAGTTAAAAGGCACCTTCCACCTGTTGCTCACCCCTCAACTTTCCCATCAGCACATTATCTAGAATCTGCCACAACTGTGATCCAAAATACCACCATCTTCTGATGTCATTACAGAAATACCAACTCCCTCCTCACTGGTTTGTTCCCAAGCTCATTCACATTCAGCTCTTAACACAGCCCTCAGAGAGACCCTATCTAAGTTTATTCTTATGATTTTCAAGGCTATACATGAGCTGGCTCTACAACCTCAACTGCCTCTATTCCCTTCGCTCCTGCGTATTCCTTTGATTTCTAGAATACATTCTCAAGCTCCACCTCACGTCTTTCCCTCTTATAGTTACCTCAGCTGGTCTGCATCTAGAGACTCATGTGGCTTACTCCCTCAGGCCTTTACTCACAGGCTTCACACATGCACAAAACCCAAAGTTCATATCCTCCTCTGCTTATTAGTTTATCCCTTCTTTTTCGATCATCACCACTATGAAGCACACTACACACTGCATTAATGCATAGCCTCTCACTATATCACCATGATATAACTTCAAGGACAGTCTATTTTGACCTTGTCACTAGTGCATGATGATAATGAATCTACATGTATTCAACAAATATATGAGTGCCACACATATGCCAATTAAAATAATTTTTTATACCTTGCTAAACTTAAAAAGAGAATTCAAAACACCAAAATACTGGCAAGAGCTTTGGAAAACATTTTCACATGCTCAGAGTAGGAGCATAGACTTGCCCACTGTTTCTGAACAGCAACTTGGCGAAGCATGTCAGAAGCATTAAAGATGCTCACACCCTTTGAATCCATCTACAGTAATGTGCCCAGAAATTGATCTGACCAGTTTATGCACTCCTGTACAAAGTTCTATGTGGAGTTGTTTAATATAGTGGGGGAAAGGACTTAAAAACCACCTCAATGCTTAAAACCAATCTAAAGAAATAAATTGTAGCTACTATGGTGTGCATGAGTCCCTCAGCATACACATGTTTAAAAGTTAACTCCTGATACAAAAGTGTTGGGAGGTGGAGCCTAATAAGTAAGAGGGATTAGGTCTGGAAGCTCTGCACTCAGGAGTAGATTAATGCTTTGTAAATGGGATTGTAATAAAAATGAGTTTAACCAACCCTTTCATACTCTCTTGCCTTTCTGCCACCTTCTGCGGGATGATAACAATACCACGTTCTTGGACTTCCTAACTTCCAGATTGTAAGCCAAATCCATTTCTATTGTTTACAGATTATCTATTCTGTGATATTCTGTTATAGCAACATAACATAAAACAGACCACCAGCACATGAATATGACAAAATGCAGGCCTTTAAAACCATGTTCCAGGGCCAAGGAGACAGCTCAGAGAGCATGCATGAGGACCTGAGTTTTATCCCCAGAACCCACACTATAAAGAGAAAAATTAAAAAAAAAATAATAAAAAGCCAGCATGGTGGTACACATTTGTGATTCCAGTGCCGGGGAGGTGCAGACAGGTGGATCCCTCAGCCTCACTGGCCAGCTAGTCTAGTCTACTTGGTGAGTTCCAGACCAATGAGGAAATTGTTTCAGAAAAGGAAAATGGGTGGACAGCACCTAGGAATGACACTAAGATTGTCCTCTGGCTTCCATACATATGCACAAGAACACACACACACACACAAAATAACCATGCGACTAAGAAAAATTTAGGAATCTTAGGTAACAGTCACAGCACATGCATATGATACTGTTGCAGTCAGGTTCGCATTGCTGGCAGAAATCACCCGACTAAGAGCAGCTTGTGGGAAAAAGATGTTTATTTTGGCTTACAGGCTCGAGGGGGAAGCTCCATGATGGCAGGAAAAACGATGGCATGAGCAGAGGGTGGACATCACTCTGGTCAACATAAGGTGGACAACAGCAACAGGAGAGTGTGCCAAACACTGGCAAGGGGAAGCTGGCTATAATACCCATAAGCCCGCCCCCAACAATACTCTGCCTCCAGGAGGTGTTAATTCCCAAGTTGCCATCAGCTGGGAACCTAGCATTCAGAACACTTGAAGTTTATGGGGGACACATGAATCAAACCACCACAGATACCTTTTAACAAAAATAAATGAGGATTCGATCCACTAATTAAGTGACTACTGATTGTTCACTGTGGAACTTCTAAGAGCAAATATTGTCCCTGTTAAATATGTGCAAACATATGTATGTGATAATTTACAAAAAGTACTGGATAGTTATAGATTCTGACATTAAAAGTTATTTGGAGGGATGGAGAGATGACTTAGCAGTTAAGGCACTTGCCTGTGAAGCCTAAGGACCCAGGTTCAATTCCCCAAGACCCATGTAAGCCAGATGCACAAGGTGGTGCATGCGTCTGGAGTTCATTTGCAGTGGCTATAGGTCCTGGCACACCCATACTCTATCTCTTTCTCTCTCAAATAAGATATAATTGTTTTTAAAAAAAGTTATTTGGAGCCAGCAGTTATGATTCATGCTTATAACCCCACACTCAGGATACTTAGATAGCATGGGGCATGAGGTATAGACCAGCCTGGACTAAAGTGAATTCCAGGTCAGCCTGGACTAAAGGAAGATTCTGCCTTTAAAAAAAAAGTTATTTAGTAGTGGTAAGATTAGGGGTGGTTTTTTTTTCCCTTCTGACTTTTCACTTAAAATGCTATCCTTTTAAAACAGCCTATTAGGATGAGGAGAGCAGAAAACTGAGAAATTATCCATTGATAAGTCAAGGAGCAGAATAAAATTGTTCTCACACAAAACAATGCCCCCACGTTTCTTCTTACAGACCCGTGCTTCCGCTTATCCCAGGTTCTCCTGTTGACTGCTGGAACACCAATCTGCTGGGTCCTACTTGATCACCTACCCCCTTCCTATATCCATCATCTGCCCTGCTTCATTCTGTCTTCACACTATCCTCTCTCCAGTATTCCTAGAACTGTACTCAACTTCTTTTTTTAAAAAAATATTTTTTACTTATTTGAGAGAGAGAGAAAACAAGTGAAAGAGAAAGTGTGTGTAGGCATGCCAGGGTCTACTGCCATTGCAAGCGAACTCCAGACACATGCACCACTTTGTGCATCTGGCTTTATGTGGGTGCAGGGGAAATGAATCCAGGTTGTCAGGCTTTGTAAGCAAGGGCCTTTAACCACTGAGCCATCTCTCCAGCCCACTATCCAACTTCAAAAAAACACCTCAATTAATATGTATCCTTTCTTTTCTTTTCTGATTGTTTAGTTGATTGGGTTTTTGTTTGTTTTTTAACTAAGTTAGTTTATTAAAATAATTGACTTGGGCATCTGCAATGGTGACTTCAGCCTCCATTCCTGGCTCAGTGCTGAAGGAAGTAATCTGCTTAACGATCTCAGATGGATTGTGTAAGTCAATGAGTCTGTTGCGAACTCTCATCTGGAAGTGATCCCAAGTCTTGGAACATTCACCACAAAGTGTTTTCCCTGCAGTTATTCTCAGTGGTGGGCATGCAAACTGGTCCTTTCACTTTGAGGTTCTTTTCCTTGGAGTCTCTGATCAAGTCAGCACACACACCTTCTCCAGAGACTTCATGTTGCAGCTAGTAAGGGTGATCAGATTCGGTGGATGGCCACACTGGGTTCCACGGGTGTCTTCCCAGTGTCTTGGAAGGCCATGGCTGTGTTGTGGCTTCCTGACCAACTTGTTCCTCAGCAAGAGTGAACAGCAGTGAGTGAATGAAAGTTCCACTACACCCACAACCACATCTCAAAAACTGGTTTTGGCTTTTTGAGATAGGGTCTCATTCTATAGCCCAGGCAGGCCTTACAAAACTGTTGGCAACCTTTCTGCGTCTACTTCCCAAGTGTTGAAATTATATGCATGAGCCATCATTCTCAGCTTTCTGGGGGTCTTAAAGTTCAGAAAGCATCAACTCTAAATCCAGACTGGCTTGAACTTATATAAGGGTGCATTTCTATTGACTTACAGAATTACCAGTGCTATGGAAAGGGAAAGGATGTAAGCCAGCTTTTCAAATCCCACAGTTTGTTTGCAGTTTTACCATTTTACTATCATAAGAATAGATATAATGAAAAGAGCTCATTATCATTATCCCCAATTTTGTTATTAAGACCCTGAGAGCAAGAACCATGTTCGGCTCACTCCACAATCCCCAGTCCCCAGAATCTGGAATGACTTATATAACCAGTCACCCTCAAATCATTTGTAAAATGGATTACCTTCCAGAATATAGAATCAGTTACATTCTACATTTATATATTGTGACATGTGCTTTTAGAGGTCCACATTCTTGAATTCTCCACAATAATTTTTCCTAGCAGGGCATAAAAAACTAGTATGACCATCACCACTTGCTTAGATTCAAGGATAAGCTGCTGCATGTAGGTGAGTCACATCAAAACATGAGTCTTAAGAGGGGCAATTTGACAGAGAAACCAGAACATCCCACAAAGTAAGGTTCTCACGATGCCTTAAATCATACAGAAGCCTGTTGTGTATGGTGATGCTGTCAGTACCTGTCTCTGTGAGTACTTTCACAGAGAATCTGCTGCTCTGGGTGGAGATTCAACAAAAATAACATCCTTAGTCACAAGCCTGGGAAACAGTGTCCCACAACTAAGGGAACACTTAAAATTCAGAGTGTATAAACAAAGGCGTGGAGATAATTTCATCCTTCCCTCATCTACAATACAAAGATGAACAGGGTCTTCCTATGTTCACCAGCAAATTTATTTACCATCTGGCACTCAGGTTGAGAATCCAGTGAAAAATGTAGGAAGAGGCTGGGGTGCAGCTCAGTGGTAGTGCATGTGACTGGCATACATGAAGGCCCTAAATAAAAAAAAGCACCACCACCACAAAAGGACTGCTTCCTGCCTCATTAGAAGCGAAGTTCACAACTTCTTGGAACAGTATGCTCATTGAGGCCTTTCCTAAGGTAACCAAATGAACAATCAAAATCTGCACAAACTTGTTTGGAAAGGAAACACCTATGCTCATAAAAGTGAGTGGAAAACATGAATCTGCATCTCCATCTTTAGACATACCCAATGTCCAAGTGCTTCTCCATCTACACACAGCTGCATTCCTTTGATTTCAGAGGTGTGCTTGCTTATTTGTCATGGGGACACACTTGGGATCATTTTGAACCAAGCAAACTAACCAGGCAGTTCAAAGTAACAAACATGAGCTCTACTGTCTGCTCTCCAAAATGTATAGGACTCTTAGAAATTGTTTCTAGACTGCTAGAACTGATCTGACTGAGTCCCCTGCCCTGAGGCAGAGGCTCCTCTCTCAGGTTGCAATGTATGTTGTGACCCAGCATGCTCCCTATCCACACTGATCGTTCAGAACTCTACATCAGTACCCTGGGCAATGCCAGCAACCTTGCCTGTGAGCACATGCCAAGACTACTTCCAATGTCCCCACTTTTCTCTAGTTTCCCCTTAGGCTAAGCTGGTATCCTTCCTTTTACTGTGGATATCCAATGCTTGGTACAGGTCTCCAATCATATCAAGCTGACAACATTTTAAATAACCACTATGGAACAGGTACACAGCTCTGAGCACTGGAAAATATAAAAAGAACTGAGACCCAAATGCCATCCTACGGATTTCAGTTCGTCAGACAGATACTTAAGAAAATCACCATATAGCATAGTACACAAAATATCAGAGGCCAGGAGGACACTCAGCTGGGATTTGAGGAACAGAGAGACTGCAGGGCTCTGCTTAGCCATCCTGGCCACCTGTCCCTCAGACTCCTGAGCTTCTCAGAAGAGTACATTTGCTTAATCATGTTTGTGATTTCACAATCTAGTGTACTACCCAACACATGTCAGGTACTCCAAGCCTATCTTGGATGGATAAGACACTGTATAGTGACATGTTAAGCATATTCTAGGAGTTGTTCTAGAAAGTAATCTTCATAATTACTACTAAGTGAGAATTGTGGAAAATGTCTATCAGATTAAGAATTCACTATGACAATGTTAGGAAGAGAGTGAAGATACCTGCCTTCCAGGGGCCTAAAGGGCCTAGTTGTCTAGTTTCATCTCCTCTTCCCAACCTCGCATCATCTCTCCAGCCTCCACCAGGCAGCCAACAATTCCTCAGTACCTTACACACTGCCTCACCTTGGTTCTCTTGCCTGGCTGTTACCTGTCTGGGAAATCCTTCAGCCTGACACCCAAGTGCTTCTCTCTTTCAGGTGTTTATTCAATGTCACCCTGCTAGTAAAATTGTTCTCAACCACTGTATTTATAAACTAACTCCATTAACTGCTTTCTTTTTCTCCTAAGTACTTATCACCAACTTATGTACTAAGCATTTCATTTACTTATTTTATGTTCTGACTTTACTGATTAGAACAAACTTAACCTCCCCCAGGTAAAATCAATATCTCTATCTCTCCTTCTCCCCCCTCCCCACTTCTCTCTCAGGAAGGAGATCTGGTAACACAGAGTTTGGTGCTAGGCCTAGGTTGGCCTGGAAATTATAATCTTCCTACCACCATCTTCTGAGCACCAAGATTACAGGTGTGTGTAACTCCAACCAGCTCCCGGAATTTGTATCTTTTGTGCATATCTTCATACCCAGCACTAGGAAAAGTTCCCAACACAAACACTCACTCACTGGATAGCAGCCAGCTTACATGCCCTTTAGTGCATAATGCACCTGTCCACCAATGAAGAAATGAGTGTGTTGGGGCTGCAACATGCATAAGAGATAAACTGCCTGACCCATCCCCTATCCTCAGCCAATATCAGCCATGGAACTTCAGGGAAGTTACTTGAGCTTTCAAATTCTCAAATAACCATGTGTAGAATGGGGATAATTGTGGCACTTCTTGTTGAGAGAATTCAGCAAGACCTGGCATTTAAGAGTGTTTAGGACAGTGCCTGGCTTATTGCAACACTGCAAGCCATTAGCTACAATTAATACTGTATTAGAGAAATCCTGAGACACAGTCTAAATACGTTTCAAGTATATGCCAATATGAAAACATCTATTAGCAACACATAAGGAGAGCTTTTAGAATAACTTGAGTGTTAACTTAGTTTTTAATAACTAATGTATATAGACATGAAAAATTGCACTTTAATCCTGATTCTATAATCTATAATTTGGAAAGGCTTTTAATTCTCCTTAATGCAAAATAAATAAGAAAACTCAGTTTCTATAAAGAAGTCACATAACTGAGTGAAAAAGAGGAAACCCAGAACAATAGACAAATCATTACACATTATAGAGGTTCTACTTCTTTGGGAGGAATTTTTTAACTCAGGGAGGAAAATAGGATCAAATTACAGCATATTCTTGCATTAAAATTTTCAATTAAAAATGATTAAAGTGTATATAAAGGTCAGAAGTAAAAAGAAAAGAAGCTTAATAAGAGTAAATGCTTACTGTTTGGAAAAGTTATTCCTTGTTCTCTAGAATAAAAGGAAAACCCATGTCTTCCCTGTGGTCTTTCTTCACCCCAAGGCCTCCCACATTCCTTTGTGGTTGGGGCATAAAGGAGCATCAGACCTTCACAGATAGGATAAAGAATCCCAGGGCAGGGTGGGTAGGGTGTTCTGTTCTAGTCTGTAATCCTACCTGGTCCAGCCTGGCCCTTGAAGGGATCTCTGAAGATGCCTGAACTGTCACTATGTGATGAGTAGAAAGTTTATTTGGCAGCATTATTCTTCAATAATCATTTACACCATGGGAAATTGACAGAGACTGTAAGTTAAAGGCCTGAAAAGGGCCACAGTTTCTAAACCAGTGGTCTCATAGTGCTTCTTGAGACAAACGTGAGGCTAAGAGCTTGGTCTCCAGGGACTGCCTGCCTGAGTCTCACCTCTGCACTTCCCACCTCTACAACCTCAGACAAATTATTTAACTCTCCTGTGTAGGTTTCTTAACTTCTAAGATGGGAACAAGCCTTACCAAATTATTGGAAAGATTACGTGAACCAGGAGGTGAAATGGTTAAGACAGAGGTGTACACTTAATTGAGCGAGCTGCTATCAATGGCATAATAATTATTAGAAGAATTTTCCAACATTATCTCATCAAATTTAATTGAGTACATTAAAAAAATGCACACTTCAGTGGCTGGAGATACATCTTAGTGGTAGAATACTTGCCTGGCATACACAAGGTCCCATATTCAATCCCTAGTACTGCAAACATAAACACACAGCCCCAAAATAAAACAAAATAAACAAAAAACACCCTCATGGACCAAAGAAGTAAAATACTTAGGGAATGGATTGTTGTAATATAATCAGGCTTCATATAAATTTCCACATTTTGACAAATAAGGGAGCTCCACTGGATTTAACTGCAATTCTTTCTTATACTCTATCTAAAGCTTTATAAATGATATTTTAACTCTGGGTCTGACTTTCTACTTAGTTTTTTGAAAGGATTTTTTGAAAACCCTGTGTTGGCTGAACATCCCTGCTGCTTGCCTTTCAGCACAGTAGCTTTGTACGAGTACAGTGGATATCCGTTTGGTTCCAATTTCGAATACACAAACACTTCATTGTATAATAAACAGCAAAAGGCTCTCAGTGATCTAAAGGCACACTGTTTTTGCTCCTGGAGTTTTCTGTTTTACCTTTACCTCAGGGGTATTTCATTTCCATCTCCCATAACAAACACCTCTCGATTTGAGAACATCCAAACAAGTCAGTTGTTACTTCAGTTTTTTCGCTTGTGCATATGTGTTTGGTGTGCATGCATGTGTGTGCATGCAAATGGAGACCAGAGGACAACCTCAAGTGTCACCCTCAGTACACCATCCACCTCTTTTTGAGATAGGGTCTCTTTGGCCTGGAGCTCACTAAGCTAGATTGGCTGGCTAGTGAGTTCGAGAGATCTTCCTATCTCTGTCTCTCCAGGATTATAGGTATGTGCCATCATGACTGGCATTTATATGGGAACTCTTTACCAACTAAGCCCCTAGTTGTTGTTATTTTTTTAAACATAATATAGCATGATCAAGTTAGTCTTCTCTCTACCTTAGGCCACTATAACAAACATCACAGAGTGAACAGTTTAAACCACAGGAATTTATTTTCTCATAATCCTAAAGACTAAGATATCCAAGCTCTAGGTCAAATCAACTCATTTGGTTCCCAGTGAGGGTTTCTTCATGGTTTCAAGATCACCACCTTTTACTAAGAGACAACTCCAGGCCTCTCCCTCTTCTTGTAAGAGCATTAGCTCCAGTGGTCTAGGGTCCCATCTTTATGAATTCACTTAATCTTTATTATTTGTCATAGCCCCTAACTCTAAATATAAGTCAAGTTACCATTATTTGCAGATAAGATTATATACATAAAGAACCCTAGAGGCTCTACCCACAAACTGTTAGAGCTGATAAACACTTATAGCAATGTAGCAGGATACAAAATAAACACACAGAAACCAGTAGCCTTTCTATATGCTAACAACACGCAGAGGATGAAATAAGAGAATCACTCCATTCACAATTACCTTAAAAAAAAGTACCTTGGAATAAACCTAACCAAAGAAGTGAAGGATTTCTACAATGAAAACTATAAAACATTCAAGACAAAAATTGCAGAAGACACTAGGAAATGGAAAGACATCCCTTGTTCTTGGATTAGAAGAATCAATATTGTGAAAATGTCAATCTCAACAAAAGCAATCTACACATTTAATGCAATCCCCATCAAAATTCCAATGGTGAGCTGGGCATGGTGGTGCACACCTTTAAGCCCAGTACTCGGGAGGCTGAGGTAGGAGGATTGCTGTGAGTTTGAGGCCACAGCAATCTGGGCTAGAGTGAAACCCTCCCTCAAAAAAAAAAAAAAAAATTCCAATGGCATTCTTCACAGAAATAGAAAAAAAAATCCTAAAATTTACTTGGAAGCACAAAAAACCTGAAATATCTAAAACAAATTTGAGCAACAAAAATAAGGCTGGTGGTATCACCATACCCAATTTTAACCTATATTATTGAGCCATAGTAACAAAAACAGCTTGATACTGGCACAAAAAACAGACACACAGATCAATTTAACAGAATAGAGGACCCCGATGTAAGTCCGGGTAGCTACAGCCACCTGATCTTCAACAAAATGCCAAAAATACTCACTGGAGAAAAGACAGCCTCTTCAGCAAATGGTGCTGGGAAAACTGGACATACATCTGTAGAAGGATGAAAATAGTTCCTTATCTTTCTCCATGCACAAGAATTAAGTCCAAATGGATCAAACACCTCTGATATTTCAGACCCAAAACTCTGAATCAGCTAGAGGAAAAAGTAGGGGAAACCTTTCAACATATTGGTATTGGCAAAGACTTTCTGAATATAACCCCAGTTGCTCAGGAAATAAAACCACTGATCATTTGCTGCGACCTCACAAAATTACAAACCTTTTGCACAGCAAAGGACACTATGAATAGAGTGAAGAGGCAACCTACAGAATTGGAGAAAATCTTTGCCAGCTACACATCTGACAGAGGATTAATATCCAAGATATACAAGGATATTATTTATTTATTTATTTATTTATTTATTTATTTATTTATTTATTTATTTGCAACAGACAGGGAGAGAGAATGAGTGAGAGTGAGAATGGATGTGCCAGGGCCTGTAGCCACTACAAATGAACTCCAGACACATGCACCACCATGTGCATCTGGCCTACAAGGGACCTGGAGAATCAAACTGGGCTTTTAGGCTTTGCAGGCATTAACCACTAAGCCATCTCCCCAGCCCGAGGATATACAAAGAACTCAAAAAACTAAGTAATAAGAAATCAAACAACCCAATTTAAAAATGGGCTATGGAACTAAATAGAGAGTTCTCAAAAGAAGAAATACAGATGGCATTTAAACATCTAAAAAAAAAAAATTTCTGTATCCTGTAGCCATCAGGGAAATGCAAATTGAAACTACTTTGAGACTCCATTTCACTCCTGTCAGAATGGCTACCGTCATGAAAACAAATGACAATAAATATTGGCAAAGATATGGAAAAAGGGGAACCCTTTGACACTGTTGGTGAGAAAGCAATCTGGTACAACCATTGTAGAAATCAGTGTGGAGGTTCCTGAGACAGCCAAAAATAGATTTACCATATGACCCAGTTATACCACTCCTAGGCATATATCCTAAGGACTTGTCTCACTATCTTAGAGATACTTGCTCAACCATGTTTATTGCCGCTCTATTCACAATAGCTAGGAAATGGAACCAGCCTAGATGTCCCTCAACTGATGAGTGGATAATGAAGATGGGGTACATTCACACAATACAGTTCTACTTGGTGTTAAAGAAAAAATGAAGTTGTGAAATTTGCAGGAAAATGGATGGATCTGAAAAGGATCATACTTAGTTAGGGAACCCAGGCCCAAACGTCACATGCTCTGTCTCATATGTGGATCCTAGCTACAAATGACTGGACTTCTATGTGAGTTGGAATAAAACTCAGTAGCAGAGGCCAGTGAGCTAGAAAGGGGATATAAAGGGAACCAAAAGGGAGGGAAGGGGAGGAATTTAAGAGGCTGGTATTGTATAGATGTAAGTAGAAGAACAGATTACTGGGGGTGGAAAGAAAGGCCTAAGTGAGGTCAGGGGAAGAGATTGAGTTAAGGAAAGGTGGGGGGAGGGATATTCAAAATCTAAGAGGGTATGAATAAGTTATATGGAAACCTACTTTTTTGGACAATGAACACCCAGAATCCATAGATTGTTACTAGAAATTTTTCAGTAGCAGGGATGGGATACCTTCCAGTGAGTTGTTGGCCAGGGAAATTCCTGATGCCACCAAAACATTACAGGCCATTGTCGAGGCCCTTGGTTTCCTACCAGGAATAGATGGTAAGACCCTGTTGCTGAAGACTCCACATACTTGGGCTGCAGGGTCACTGAGAAATTCTGCTGGAGCTGAGCTGAAAACCTCCTCTGTGTAGACCAGCTGACAGAAAGCTGGAAAAAAGCTATGCTACATGCAGTTCAATGGGAGAGAGAGAAAACACTGATGGAGATACTCAACAGCGAACACTGGAAGCTTTAAATTTGGCCAGCCAGGCCAAATGAGTGCAATAGTGGCATGTCTGTCATGGGGGAAACCAACTGCTCTCTAATTGGACTGGAGGCCCACTCCATGGGAGGAAATAAATACCTGATACTGAAAACCTATGACAGGGGTAGTCATGAGCCCTAGGAGTATAATGTCTGCTGGTGTCTGGCTAAATGTATATACTATGCTCACCAAACTGCCTGGTAAGCACTTCTCTTAATGTTCCTACCCTATATTATATTTTATTATATTATATTTTGGTTAGAGAAGCTTCTCTTTTCAGATGGCAGTGACCTTGGGATGGCTCAGAAGGCACCAAGATGCTGAGAAGAAGTGACAGAGGAGTGCTCGGCACTGAAACATCTCTATCACATCTTCCAAGGCTCAGGATCCATTGCAGAACGAGGTGGCAAAAAGAATGTAAGAGCTAAAGGAAGGAAAGGACTCCTTACAACACATTCCTCCAGACACAGAATGGCCTGGATATCCACGACTTCATGGTGCCTGACACTACCTACACGAGACCATCATAATAGGAGGAAAAGATGATGACATCAAAATAAAAGAGAGACTGATTGAGCGGGGTAAGGGATATGATGAAGAGTGGAGTTGCAAAGGGGAAAGTGCGGAGAGGGAGGAAATTGCCATAGGTTATTATCTATAATTTTGGAAGTTTTCAATTAAAAAATAAACGTAAGTCACACTGGAAGTTAGTATGTCCACACTGTGATTTGGAGTGACACTTTCAGTCCACAAAAGTCTTTTAAACATTCAAGTAACTCTAACTTAGATCCATTTTTCTAGTAACATGGAATTTACTTCTATTCATATGTAGAAACAACCATGTAGCTGGTCATAGTGGTATTCCATGTGATTCCAGTGCTCAGGAGGCAGAGGGAGCAGGATCACCACAGATTCAAGGCCAGCTTGGTCTCTACAGTAAGTACTGAGCCAGCCAGGGCTACATACACAGAGAGAGAGAGAGAAAGAGAAAACAGAAAGAAAAAGCCATGTTGTATAATATAGTTTCTAACGCAGACTGAAGATTTAAATACACAATTACTTACTAAGTTCACTGACATGGGGTAATAAAAGCTCAGTATCTTCCCTTGTCTTCTCATTTAAGACACAACATCCATCCTAGCTCATGGCAAAAGTACTTAAAAATGTTTTGCAGTTTGGTGGAACCAATCATCTCCATAGAATAATTCTTTCAAAACATACCCTGGAGCTGGGCGTGGTGACACACACCTTTAATCCCAGTGCTTGGGAGGATGAGGTAGGAGATCGCCATGAGTTCAAGGCCACCCTGACACTACATTGTGAATGCCAGGTCAGCCTGGGCTAGAGCAAGATCCACCTTGAAAAAACAAAACAAGGAAAAAACATACCCTGGGTACTGACCTCATCTCTATAATGTGCACATAGGTCTCCAAGCACCATGTTGCTCAATTACACCTGCAGCCATTGCTCAGAAAATTAACTGAGCTCCACACTGTCCTTGTAAAAGGGCCACAGCTGTGGTCTTACTCCTTCATGCCTTGACTCCCAATTTCTTGCAGCTCTCAAATTTCAGCTTAACACAATTCTACAACTTTCAACATAAACCCAACATAAATGAAAGTTCATATTATAAAAGTTTAACTTTTTAGTTGCTCTCATATCCTTGAAACTTCTGCCTTTAGAACAAGGATCACTGTTTCTCCCAGGGTTTTTAGCATCTCTTCTGCTCCTCTCCTAACTGAAGAACAACTCAAGAGGTTCAATTCATCTTTCCATTCAGCACTCTAGGGATAGAAATGAGTTGTGAATTGCTCTTCTTCCATTCATACATCTTCTGGGGTTTGCTGCCTAAAATCAGATGTCCCTGACATTTGCCATGAATCTAAATAGACAACCCATAGCACAGTTTTGTAAATAATAGGCCTCTCACACCAGTAGCTTTGTGACAGAATTGGAAAATAAAACCTAAAACTACTAAGTAGTAGTGCAGTAACAAGATTCTGTGGAATTTAGAAGGCTTTATTAAGATGTGAAATGTTCTCACACATGTGGACCCGATATATCAGAGGCAAATTTTCATATATATATGTATATTTGAGAGAGAGAGAGACAGAGAGAGAGAGAGAGAATGGGCGCTCCAGGGTTTCCCACCACAAATGAACTCCAAATGCACGCACCACCTTGTGCATCTGGCTTATGTGGGACCTCAGGAATCAAACTGAGGTCCTTTGGCTTTGCAGGCAAACGCCTTAACAGCTAAGCCATCTCTCTAGCCCCAGAAGCAAATTTTCTTAAGAACAGTCAGTAGTAATCACTATTTTTATAAAGGGTCAATCTATCTGGTATGCCTTTAATTTGCTCAAAGCTGCACCTGCAGAAATAAAGGATGTTCCCTGCAGAGTACTCTCGCCCACTTGGATGACTAGCAGGCTTTCTGTCTTAGTCTCTATTAAACGGGACTGCATTCCTACTTAGTATTCTGATTCATAACACAAAGAAATCTGTACATCTGCCAAGCCTAGTATGGCACTTAATAGCCATTCTTGAAGCTTTCAAATTTCAGCCTAATACAACTTTAAAACTACAGCATCCAAAATACAAGGCAATGTAAATGGAAGTTCATATTGAAAAAGTTTAACTTTTTAATTATTTTTAGGGATATCCCTGAAAATTTTTGACTTGCAGTAAATTTAGGTCTTTCAGGAAAAAACCATTCTCTTCACATATGGTTAAGGGTACATAATGAACTTACTATTGTAAAATACTGAAGCAGTGTTAAGTACCTGATGATTTGTTTAATTTTGCAGGGAGGGAGAGTTCAAGGTGGGGTCTCATTCTATCCCAAGCTATCCTGAAACTCACTCTGTAATCCCAGGCTGACCTTGAACTCACAGAAATCCTCCTGCTTCTGCCTCCCAAGTGCTGAGATTAAAGGTGTATGAGACAAGATCTTGCTTTGGAGCTCAAGTTGGCCTTAAATTTTCAATGTTCCTGCCTCATCTTCCCACATTTTGCAGTTACCTTCACATTGCTGGACAAACACCAAACTAGAATCAGCTATGGAAAGGTTTTTCTATGGCTTACAGAATCCAGGGGAACACCATCAATGGTGGAAGAGGTTGGCTCACTTCAGCATCCTCAGCAGAGAGAAACAGATGCCAGCAGCAGCCAGCAGCCATTGCCAAATCTTTACACACCTATGACATACCTCTTCCCTAGAAGGGCTCCACCTGCTGGACACTCAAGTTGTAAGCTCAATCTTAATAAATGCCTGAGTCTGTGGGGCCCTACATTCAAACCACCATATCAAGTGACAGATGACAAGCATCATCACACCCAATTTTTAAACTAACTCGTATTTACGATAACTAGTCAGTTGTCCGGTTACCCCTACCTGCTGCTGAATATCCTGGAAGTTAGCTCATGCACGTGACACTCTCCCACATAGGCTCTGCACTGCTCTGAGACAAGGGCTGTGTGGTTCTCTTCATCCTTCCCCGTGAGGCTGCTGTATCAAACAGCTAAATGTTTACGGATGTTAGTGGCATTAGACTTACAGCCATTGGTGTTTGTTTTCTGCAAGCCTAAGTTTACATACAAACCATTCTCACACTGCTATGAGCATTGCTGCAACTTTATTCTTACCAGAAGTGGACACTCGCCTGATCCTCTGGGGAGATAAGGCCCGGTCACAACTGAGGGTTCTACTGTCATTCCCTCGCCGCAAGTAGGAGACAGCGGGCCCCACCTTGGCTTTCAGGCCCGCTGTCTTCCTCAGAGTGCAGGAGTCAGGCTTGGAGACGCTCCTTTGTGGGGTGGTAGTAGTCTTGGGAGCAGAACCCTATGGGGAAAACAAATACAATTTCAGTCCAGGTCATGCCTTCCCATACCTTTTCCCTACAGTGTTAGCTCTGTGAAAGAAACCATTCTGCCTCAATGGTATGCCAAGGTATGTAACTCTCATTTTTACTATTGAGCATTAAGACTTTCCCCAGGATCTGCTTAGGACACTTTAGTAACACTTCTCAAGTGCCACAAGTTGAATTCAGCCATATTGTTTGGTCCACTGGGGAGGGAGGGGGGTTCTGTCATCTTTGGTGACAGATGTAGCTCTTTCCTAGTTTTCTTCTAGTAATTGATTCCTTCTCTGGGATCTGTTCTTCTGTACCTTTAAATGCCGGCCTCCACCAGGTCTTAGTCTCTTTCTTCATCAGTACTCTCCCTACATGATCTTATCTGCTGTTTCCATTACCACCTATACACAGGTGTATCCAAACTCCAAGCCAACATATACATGTATGTGTATGCATGTAGTGTATGTGTGTGCATGTCTCTCCCTCTCTCTCTCTCTGTGTATGGGTAGGTATACATATTTTTTCTGCACATAAAAGCCAACTCTCTCTCCTCTTCAGCTGCCCCATATTTAACTTCTGTCTGCACCTTCCCACTGAGATCCCTCAGGTGCCTCTTCTTAATAAGGACAATTCTGTTATTGCTAGTCTTCATTAACACAGAGTTCTTACACTATGTAAACCACCACAATTTTTTTTTCAAATCTTGCATTCAAAATAATGGTTTTTATTATGAGATTTTTATACATATATATCATTAAACTTTACTTATTATCCCCATTAATTCCCACATCCCTCTCCCATCCATTTGTCCCCACTTCCTGGCTCCCTTCCTCTTTCCAAATAGTCCTCTTCCTGATGTTATATCACTTATACTTTGGTATGTGTATATGTGTGTATATTTTTCTTTCCACATATAATCTGGATTACATATTAAAGAAAACAGGATATTTTGTCTTTCTTCCCATTGCTCTCTCCTGTTATTCACTCTTTCCCTCCCTTTGACTTCTTCTTCCCCTTAATGGATCTCCTACTTTCATATACATATATGCACATGTATTTTATACATGAGAGAAAACATTTAATATTTGTCTTCCTAACTCTGGCTTATTTCATGATGATTTTTAGTCCCGTCCTTTTTTTTATTTTTTGCAAATGACATAATTTAATTCTTCTTTCTACCTAAATCAAATTTCACTGTGTATATGTACCATATTTTATTTATCCATTCATCTGTTGATGGACATCTAGGCTCCATATCTTGCCTGTGGTGAACAGTGTAGTGATAAATAAGCACTGATGCCTGGGGAGATTGCTCAGTGGTTAAAGACAATTTCTTTCAAAATGAACTACTGGCCAGCATTCAATTTCCCCAGTACCCAGAGTTCAATTCTCCTAGTGTCCATGTAAAGCCAGATGCACAATGTGGTGCATGCATCTAAAGTTCATTTGCAACAGCAGGAGGCCCTGGTGTGTCCTATTCATATTTTTGTTTTCTTTCTCTTTCATGCCCAAATAGTAACAAAATAAAATAAAAACTAAATAAATGAACACAGATATTTGAGTATCTCTGTGGGAAACTGACTTAGATTCCTTTAGTTATACACTCAAAATTGGTGTTGCTGGATCTACAGCACTTCTCCATTCTGAATTCTAAACATATGTGTCAACTTATTTAATATTCAGAATAATCCTATAAGATTATGATTTACTGTACACCTTGTTATAGAAAAACATGAAGTACTTTCTAAAGTGACACTGATTTTACCCATCCATCTCAGAACTTAACTTTTCTCATATTCACAACATACTCTAGCACCCAGAAAGCTATTTCTGCCTGTTTCTTGTCTTACCTCGTACCTTAGTGTAAGGCAGCATCATGTCTCCCAAGATTTACTGAGATCATGTTTTCTGGTCTCACTAGCCTCTAGTGCCTCTTCCACTCCCTTGCTACAGAAATCAAATTTAGGGGTGTGTGTGTGTGGTGGGGGAGTTAATGCTTCCCTTTGCCTGCTAGATAAATAAACCCTTTTAGAGTCACAGCAAACCCATTAGTATATGATAGCTCCTGCCACTATCTTCAGAATATTCCTCATTGCTGCTAGGTCTGCATGCCTAGCTTCCTTCCATCACACCCTCTACCTGGAGTCCCTACCTCAGAGTACCTTCCCATATGTGTTCATCTTTATACATGGTATTCTCACCACCAAAGCACATGCCCTGTAAGTTCTAGAGTGTGACTAATTGGCACTTCCCTCAGAATGCTCCTTGCATACCGCTCCCCAATGCCAGCCCCTTTTCTCTCCTGCAATCTAGCAACCTATTCCTATTCCTTGCTCAGTGTTGAGCATGCCCTGCTGGCTTACTTTCTAATAGCTCCCACTGCACTAGGTACCATCATAAATGTGGCACACACAGTAGGTGCTCAATAAATGTCTCCACTGTACAGATAGCAAACAGAAGCCTGAGCCTTACTCAAAGTACACACTCTTACAAACACTGGAAACCATAATTTGTCTTTTCCTTTTATGTAGTGAAAAAATGAGTCTCCCATAGAGCTCACCTCGCCATGAGTGATGAGGCTACAATCTGAAACCAACCCAAATGCACTCATCACCTCAGCATTGTGTGTTCCTTACTATGGCCCTTCACTATGTAATAAATCAAAAGTGACTGCTTCCAGTAGAGACACACACCAAAAAAATCCCATGCTGAAGGCTGCAAATACATGCTCTAGGTGCACTCAAGCACTCAACCCAGAGGCCAGGATCACAAGAGAACAGATGCAGGCCATGTTTTAGCACTGGAGAACAACACAGAATCAGCCAAGAAAGATGAGATACTGTGCCCAAATTCACAGGGTCTTTCTACCTCTACCTAAAAGTTGGCTAAGCTCATTCTCTTGAGAAAATTTAAAAAAAAAAAATTCTCACCAACTTATGGAAGTGAATCATCAACATTCTGAAAATTTGAAGACTTGTGACACATACATATCTGTATGCATGCATGCATACACACATGAATGAATGGGCCAAGATTTGAATCAGGAACCTGAGTACAATGGCTATGTGAGTTTTTAAATAACTTCTCAGAAGCATTAACATGTAGGTAACAATAGCCCTGTTGTTACTTAGAGGAATAAACAACAATGTATGTGAAACTCTGAGAATTCCCAGAGCAATTAAATTACAGCTCATATGGAAGGCACCTGAGCAATGTACTTGGCCCACAACATGTAACTTTTAACTACCAGTTCTTTTCCTTTATGTAACTCACCACTCCCTTTATCTAATCCTGTCTTGAACACATGGCCTCTGCCATGAGCAATGACTCTCAACCCTGAGTAGCAATCAAATTCCTTTTCCCAAATCAAAACCTTCCTGAAGTTTCAGATAAACCCTGGCCACCAAAGAGCTACGAGGTAGCAGGCAGCCTTGAGTAAACTAACTTTGCTGAACAATAGGAGCAAGAGACTTCCTTGAAAATCACTATCCTTCCACAGCAAGGAGAGTCCTTGGCAATGCTGAAGTGGACCAAGAAAAAATGCAGTGTGGGTTCATCCATTCAGTTCTCTAAAGTAAGCCACAGCTAGTGGCTTTGGTGGTCTGTCTCATCTCTTACCAACTTACCTTCCACAGACATGTGGAAATGCATAGGTGGTGAACTAGACAAACCGAGGGACACTGTGCCCAAGACATGGCCACAGAATAGTTCTTTATACAAAATGGTAAATAGAAGCCCCTTGCTGAGCATGTGGAACAGTCCTTACCGTGTTACAAAGCCCTTCCTACACCCCCCTTGTAGTATTGCTAAGTTACCAAGTGTTTCTTCAAGATGCACTGGGAAACATCGCAACCTAGTAACTATGACCTTACCTAAATTCCACACCACGGGCCTGACAAACAGGCCTTCATTCTACCAATGGGAGATATAAGGCTAAGACTGAATGTACAAATTTGAAAAGCCCTCTAGTTTTAAAACTATGCATCAAAGGGGCTGGGGAGATAGCTCAGCACTTAAAGGCATTTGCTTGCAAAGCCTGCAGGCCTGCATTTGATTCCCCAGTACCCATGTAAAGCCAGATGCACAAAGTAGCATATGCATCTGGACTTTGTTTGCAGTGGCAAGAGGCCCTAGTATACTCATTCTCTTTCTCCCTCAACCCCCACATGAAAGGGCCTAACAGCTCCCTGCATGGCCCCCATGCCTACACTGGAAACTGCTAAAGCAGCCTTGAATGCTTGACCATGCTACATGTTCATTCATTCCTCTTAGACAAGAGCCCCCAAGAGGACAGGCTGTCTGGATTACACCTACCTTCCTCCCCTGCTCCTAGCTCCATTCCTGGCCCAGAGGACAAGCACCCAAGGACAGCCTGTGTAGAGCTGAAAATACACGCAATCCTCTACTGCCAAAATCAGGGCTAAGGATACATACACAACCCTCACAGTGGCCTGATTAAGGCTTCAAAACCTCAGAACACCAGCTTCTTCATATGGTTGCCAAAAGCATGAACCCAATTAAAGAAAAATAATCTTGGAATTTCTATGAATTCTTTATTGTTTACATGTTCTATCTAGTTCCCCTGACAGGTGCTATGGGAAACATTCTGCTTTTTGCTAAGTGTGAATAACATGGATTTTACTTCATGCACTAGATCAATGCATGTGGGCGGCAAGAGACCTTAGACATCCACTAGTCCAATCCTTTTACTTTTAGCTGCAGACAAGTGATTTGGCCCACATCAGACAGCTGGGCAGAGGCAGAATGATGAATACTTCCTCAACAAGAGATCAGGAGTTATTTTTATGTTGATGTTTGCCAGTATTTCCTAGTCATTTCGTAAATGTGGGCCAATATGTTTGAAAGCTTATAAACTTTTCAGAAAAATAAAATATAACCTGATTATGTCAAATATTTAACTTCACGTAAGAGTTGTACTAAAACATCAACCTGTTCTCTTAGCACACTATTAAAAGGAATACTGACATTCAACAAAATACTAAAATCGAGGATATTTTTCAATGTGTGAAAGTTATATTACAGCCTATTTGCACTCTAATATGTACTGACACGACAGCATATGAACACAAGTTTATGAACCTGCTTCTGTGATGGTATTAGCTGGTAACTAATTGCTGATACACCTCGGTTTTCTCCACTCTCCCCCAAGCATGCAGAAACTTTTACTCACCAAAAACACAGACTCATACTCAAAAGTCTCATTCATGGCTTTCTTTTCTAGCTCTTGTTTGTCCACAGGTGTCCCATTGTCTTTTTCACCCTTTTCAGGGCTAATCCCAGTGATGTTGGACACATATGTTGTCTCCAAACCTTCCGGACTCTTCATTTTCGCAGGGAGTATGCCTTTGATCTTCTGGATGAACGCAGCAACAGCCCCAGTCTCACATGTTGAATGAGACGCTGCTTTGTCAACATCCTCCTGATTCGATTTCATGGCAGATGTTGTTCTTGGAAGCCTGTGTGGAGCATTTTTAGAATGAGTTGTAACATGCACAGCTTGGCTGGTAATGAATTTATTAAACTGCTGCTTGTGTGTCTTGTTAATTAAGATTTCTGCCTTTTTGTCTGCAGCAGTATCCAATCTTGGTGTTTTGCTCAGAACTGCCACTTGTCTTGAAGCTGAAGATGTTGGTGAGGGAGATGAGGAGCTGGCCGTCTGAGGTTTGGGTGTGACCTTTGAGAGGGTGGCATCTTTGGGCTGCAGCACTGGTCTAGAAATCACTTTTGCTTTAACGTTCTTGAAGTTTGGTCTCGGGTAACTTATAATTTCAGTTTTCCTGACTTTGCTGCCTACAGGGGTATTTGTTTTGGTGCTTGATTTTCCTAGACTAGGCTTAGACATGTTCAGACGTGCTCCCTTGCCATTCGGTACATTTTTAGGCTCACTTTGGCTTTTCTCCACTTTATTACATTTCTCTGTGGCTTCAACAGGTGACAGAGTAAAGCTTGGGGGTTGTAGTATGGGCGTTGACATGCTGACTGGATTATTTGTGCTAACATCATTCGCATCCCAAGCCATTTCAAAAGATGAAACCCTTTGTCCTGGTGAGCTACTAAGGACTAGTGTCACAGTGCTACTTTGGGTTCCCAAATCCTTGCCCTTAGAGGCAACATGTGGGTCTTTGGTCACAGTGACTTCAAGCTCTGAGTCCAAGGCTTTGGTTTTACTTTCATCAAACACTGGTACCAATAAAGGGCATTTATCATCAAGAAGACAACTGGACACTGTTTCTCTTAGATTTTGGCCCATTTCCTTTTGACCGTATGAGCTTTGTGAATGTGTCTCACTATTCAGTTCATCCTTTGATACACAATAGAACTCTTGTAATACAGACCCACTGGGGACTTCCATGCCATCAGCAACTGGTTCTATGGCTTTTATCTGTTTTTCCCCAATGAGTCTTTGCTGTGACCCATCTGTGTACTCTTTGGTGATTTCTCCTAAAGAATATTGACACTGGTTTCCAGTGTCTAGAACATTATCAGTTTGCATCACCACATCAGAAAATTCTGTGTATGTTGTGTTTTGGTCCTCTGCTGATACGACTGGGAGATTCTCAAAGTTCTCTCTGTGATCACAAGTCTCTCCCACATGCATCTTAGCAGAATGGGATGATGTCCAAGTGGAACAGCATAAAGACATATTCCCACTTCTGTCATGCAGACATCCAGGGGCATGTAAGGATTGGCCCTGGCCAATGGTATGATGTGTTATAAAGGTGTGGTTACTTTTGTTCACTTTTATGTCAAATGTCTGGTTTGGCTTCAAAACTGTAGGGCAGTCTGTGGAGTTCAAATCACCATTATCTTTCCACACAAAGGGCCGACAGGGCTCAATGCTCTGATCCTGGACTACTTCTAAGGAGTTTAAGCTACTGTGTGAACACTTAGACTGCTCCGTATTTACAAGGGCAGAACACTGACATGTAGGGTCTTCATGCACTTCTAATATACGTTTATTAGTGAAATCACTTGAAGACTTTTCATGATCCAGTCCTTCAACACACTGATGACATAATGAAATACTTGTGTCACTGTCCACAGCAGGGTCCATTTCATAATCAATCACCATGTCCTCTGGGTTGGCAGGATTCCAATTCATATGACTTGTTGAAGAGTTCTGGATGGATGGTGATTTGGGGTTGTATTCATATGTGCTTCTATTTTTATTGCTGATAAATAAGGAATTCAATCCATACTCTGTCTTATCTGAATTATCATCATTCATCCTGAATATTAACTTCAAACCTCTGCCATTTTATCTCCTCTTTGATTCCCTTCAAATGAGAGTGAAGGAAAAATTGACCATCTTCTGGCTTTTCTTCAGCATAGTGCCAAGTTTCTTCTCTAAACTGCTTTGAAATGGAAATAATTTGTTTTCCCTGAAAAAAATAAAGTATTGCATTCAAATAAATATTAGGAAAATTAGTGGCTTACTTTTTAATTTGAATCACATTAACATTCCCTAACTATTAATGTGAGGACTATTAGCTAATCTGCAAGCCCCTTTTAAAGATCATCATTTTTGAGGGAATAGATTACGATGGGAGATGGAGATGCTAATAAAGTCCCTGTGACTGAAGTCACAACTAATATCCCCTCCCAAAGACACAGAGAAGGAATCTAAGTCTGGAAATGGCTTTTCTTTCTTATTGGTTGACAGAGAAACAAACCATCCATCCTAATTTTCCTAGACAGTCACAATTTATGTCCATTGTCTTAGCATAGTTCATAATGGAGTCTTTTGCATTCTCTGAAGGAGCCCCTACCCTATCTAAGGAGCATTATTATTAGATACACCAAATGGACCTGACAAATAAGCTAAATATCAAAGGAGGGGCTGGGGGGATGGCTTAGTGGTTAAAGACATTGCTTGCAAAATCTAAGGACCAAGGTTCAATTCCCTAGTTCCCACAAAGACGTCCTGGCATTCCCATACTTACTTACTTCCTCCCCCCCACTTCCTGTTAATATAAAATTTTTTCACTGCCGGAAACAATGGTATCAAAACACATTACTATGAAAATAAAGCCTTGAACTAGAAAAGATTTACTATCCTTCCCTAGGAGTTTATTAAAACTGGGCCACCCCATCTCAAGACCAATTTCCTTTTTCTCCTACTCTAAGAATGATGTGTAAGAATCTACCCACCACGTGCTAGTCACACAACCTATGATTTCCTCTCCTGTGACTCAGAAGCAAAGATTTCTGATTCCTATACTTGCTATATAATGTGCATCAATATTTTCTAGACGCTTCAAAGTTACTGTTTTGAAAACGTTTTTATCAAAACAAAAACAGACAGAGAAAGGGAAATTTGGAACAAATCATTTTCACCCAATAGTATAATTTCTTTTTTTTAAAAAGTATTTTATTTTTATTTATTTATTTGAGAGAGAGAGATACAGAAATAGGCAGAAAGAGAGAGTGAGAGAGAGAGAGAGAGAGAGAATGGGCATGCCAAGGCCTCCAGCCACTGCAAATGAACTCCAGATGCATGTGCCCCCTTGTGCATCTGGCTTACATGGGTCCTGGGGAGTCAAACCTGTGTCCTTTGGGTTTGCAGGCAAGTGCCTTAACCGCTAAGCTATCTCTCCAGCCCCAGTGGTGTAGTTTCTAAAGTTTTCTTTCTTTAATACTATATACAGAACTAAGTAGAATCAAGTTTCCTTTATGAGAACCATCTGGAAAGAGAAATCTTAGAAAACACATGGAGGAGAGAATTTCCTACTTATTAAAATTTTCCACTCACCTTGAACAAAAAAAATCATCAAAATATGTATTCCTATGATTTATGAGGCTAAAAATTAGTAAATTTGAGCTGGGGAGATGGCTTAGTGGTTAAAAGTGCTCGTATGCAAAGTCATCCAGCCTGGATTCAACTCCTCAGCACACATGTAAAGCCAGATGAACAAAGAGCACATGTATCTGGAGTTCATTTGCCCTGGTGCACTCATTACCTTTCTCTTTCCCTCTTGATTGATTAGACAGTAAATCAGTCAGGCAATATGGTGCTCCCAGCACTCATAAAGGCACAGGGCAAGGACATGGGCATGAGGAGTACAAGTTCAAAGCCAACCTGGACAACATAGTCTTTGCAAAAACAAAACAAGAATACACACATATATATGAGAAGCCCTCCAAAAACTACTAGTACAACCTTTGAGGTATAGTTTTGATGTTTTTCATAATAATTTAGATTTTATTCTAAATCGTAGCCTTAAAACTATTCATTTTACAAATGAGGAAACAAGCTCTGAGAAATACCTGCATGGATGGCCAAATCAGCTGCTAGCAGGTCAGCATCAGGCTAGACAATACTGAGATGTGTGCTTCGCTTCACCCACCAGACCATGAGCTCAGCAGAGGCATATGCCTCAGTTGATGTCTCCTACACCTTCTTTTATCCAACACATCTAGCCCTAGCATTTAAACTTAGTGTGGATAAACTTGCAATACTCTGTGATAATTATGAAACGAAGAATGCTTCCATAGGTCAAACACAAAAGCTAGCTTTATTTATGACCATATACACCTTAACTCCTATTTATGTTAATGTATGGTGTGGTGGCTTGAATGCGAATGTATGTCTCCCATAGACTTAGGTATTTTATTAAGCTTGTAACTTGGGTCTCCAGCTGTCTGGCTGGAGGAGGTATGTTTACAGGCAGATCTGATTCCAGCCCAAAGGTGTAGGAAGCAGTCTAAGGCGGGGGTCCTGCTTGCTGCTTGTTTGTGTTTGCTGCCTTTTGGTATTTGCTGCCTACTGGTGGTTTTTATCTCTGCTTGCCTCTACAGTATTGATGAAATGTCTCCTGGATCTATAAGTCTGAAATAAATCACATTCCTTCCATAAACTGTGTTTGGTCGGATGTTCATCCCAGCATTGTGGAACTGACTACTCCATATGGAGATGCCATTCTTTTAAGATATAAATACAAATATAGCTACAATTTATACTTTTTAAATCATAAAACCACAATCTTCTTAAAAGCTTTTAAAAATTCATTTACTTCATCTTTGTGTTTTTTTTAAATTATTTACTTGTGAACAGAGAGTGAGTATAGGTGTGCCAGGACCTCTTACCACTGAAAATGAACTCCAGATGCTTGTGCCACTTTGTGCAACTGGCTTTGTGTGGGTATTGGAAGAATCAAACCCAAGCCAGTAGGCTTTGCAAACAAGTGCTTTTAAGTGTTGAACCATCTCTGCACCCATTTTTGTTTTTTTAATTTATGTATGTGTGTATATATGGGTGTGCCAGGGTCTCTTGTAACTCTGGTGGCTGGTTTTATATGGGAACCAGAGAACTGAACCTGAGCCAGCAAACTTTGCAAGCAAGTGCCTTTAACAGCTCTCTTAAAAACTTTTAAAGAAGCCCAGAGTGGTTGCACACACCTTTAATTCCACCACTCAGGGGGCAAAGGTAGGATTGCTGTGAGTTCAAGGGCAATTTGGATTAGAGTGAGACCGTACCTTGAAAACCCCTCCACACACAACCTTTTAATTAATTTGCAAATCCCAACAGTAATTCCACTCTCTAGGCCTTAAAAATCTTTTAAGTTGGGCTGGAGAAATGGTTTAGCAGTTAAGCGCTTGCCTGTGAAGCCTAAGGACCCCGGTTCAAGGCTTGATTCCCCAGGACCCACGTAAGCCAGATGCACGAGGTGGCATATGCATCTGGAGTTCGTTTGCAGCGGCTGGAGGCCCTGGAGCACCCATTCTCTCTCTGTGTGTGTCTCTCTCCTTCCCTGTTTCTGTATGTCTCTCACAAATAAATGAATAAAAGAAATTAGAGGGCTGGAGAGATGGCTTAGGGGTTAAGGTGCCTGCCTCCTAAGCCTAAGAACACTGGTTCCAATCTCCAGCGGTTCCAATCTCCAGGTCCCATGTTTAGCCAGATGCAAAGTGACGCAAGGGCACAATGCCGCACTTGACCACAAGGGGGGGGCACAATCTGGATTTCGTTCGCAGCAGCTGAGACACTGCTGGCGCGCCCATCTCTGTCTTCCTCTCTCTCTCTCTCTCTTTTTCTCTTTCTCTCTGTGTCTCTCTCCAAAAAAATAATAAAAAATAAAAAGTTTTAAAAAAAAAGAAATTAGAAAAAAACTTAAAAACATCTTTTAGGTCAAAAATACAGGTAAAATAGCTACATTACAAATTTTATTTTATTCTAAATTTATTTTTAATTTTTTTTTATTTTAGAGAGACAAAGAATTGGCATGCCAGGGCCTCAGCCACTGCAATCGAACTCCAGGAGCTTGTGCCACCTAGTGGGCATGTGAAACCTTGTACTTGTATCACCTTTGTACATCTGGCTTATGTGGGATCTGGAGAGAGACTGAACATGGGTCCTTTGACTTCACAGGTAAACACCTTAACCTCTAAAACCATTTCTCCAGCCCTTTTATTCTAAATTTAAATATACAAAATCTAAATGCAGGTAAGTATATGTATATCAATAAGTCTATGTCCCTTTAAATGAAGTTAAATACACCTTTATCAATAAGACTATCTCCTGTTAAAAATCACTCAATGCAGTTAATAGCTCCCTAAGCTTCAGTGATTCCTTTGTCACAACTCAGGACCAGATTCCTAATTTAGCTCCTGCTGCCTTTTTTTGGCAAACTCCTCCAGCACTAAGTTTAGCTGGGCATGCCTATGCCAAGGAGCCAGGACAAGCTATACCTGGCCCTTGATTCCTGTGAAATGATTTGAGCAAGAGGAAGTTAAAGTTAAAATGGAAGACTACAGAAGTAGTACCAGAATTGTACTTTAAATCTTTTAGATATACAAATTCAAAACTATGTGCTTTTAGTCTTCTAAAGCTCTGTGCTAATTTGATTTAATGTGCATGCAAATCACCTGAATTTCTTATTAAGAAATAAAAGGCAGATTGATTCAACAGTCATGGGCTGGAGACATGCTGTGATTCTGTGATTTCTATCTGTATCCCTGCTGATATTGATGCTTTTGGTTTATGTGCCACTGAGGTGTAGCAAGGTCCTAGAGAGCTTGAAAGGGCTGATCATGTCAATGATATTGGTGGCTATTGTCACCAGCTGCCTTCACCTAACTGTGCAATGTCTTACTTTAGGATCAGATTTTCCTTGCAGTGACCTCTTCAGGTGCACCTTTGAAAATTTTTCTCATATGGCTAAAGAAGGGAAGCGACTTAAATTAATCCCCTACTCCTGTCCTTTTCCTGCCCTCCTCATTCCACCCAGAAATAAAATGGCCTATAGTTTGTAAATAATTGTATAAGAAGAACTGGCCACACAAACTCAGAATAGCACAGCTCTGTACTGTTTCCTCTTGGGAGTGAGCTGCCCACTAAGGCAATACTATGGGAAATGTTTATCTGAGGCACAAAATTTAAGAAGGTAGGATCAAAGAATAAACACCTGAAGGACTCCGAAAGGAGTTCAGTGGTAGAACAGGTGCCTAGCCTATTCAGGCCTGTGGCTCAGTGCCAAGAGCACAAAAACATTCATTTTAAAAATTAAAAAAAATCAGAAAAAATAAAATTTAAAATTGATAAAATAAAAATTTAAAGATTTAAAAAAATAAAGATTTTTGGGCTGGAGAGATGGCTTAGCAGTTAAGGCGCCTGCTTCCTAAGCCTAAGAATGCTGATTCCAATCTACAGGTCCCACTTTTAGCCAGATGCAGTGACACAAGGGCGCAATGGTGCACTTGACCACAAGGGGGCGCACACATCTGGATTTCATTCGCAGCAGCTGAGAGGCTGCTGGTGTGCCCATCTCTCTCTGTCTCTCTCCAAAATAAATAAATAAATAAAAAATAAAGATTTTTAAAATAAAAGTTGTGGCTGTAGATAGCTTAATGGTTAAAGGTACTTGTTAACAAAGCCTGCTGGTCTGGATTCTATTCCCCAGAGTACACATAAAGCCAGTCTTGTGATCATTTCCATTAGCAAGATTCCCTAGCATGTTTATATAAATACACACATGTAAATAATTTTTTAATTAAAAATTTTAAAAATTGAACAGGCTGGAGAGATTGTTCAATAGTTCAAAGTGCTTGCTTGCAAAGCAATTCCCCAGGACCCACATAAAGACAGATACACAAAGTGGCACTTGCATCTGGAGTTGCTTGCACTGGTAAGAAGCCCTGGGGTGTTTCTGCATGCATATACTCTCGATCTCTGTCATCTCCCTCCCATGGTTCTGTCTCTCCCTTAAATAAATATTTAATTTTCAATAAATAAAACAGAATAGCAAGAATTAACAACTGATCCTGAACTGAAGTAGAATCCGGTGATGAGCCAGGCATTTACCTTTAGCTTTTGGATCATGGGGAGAGTCAAGGAACCACCTAGGAGAAAGGCTGGAGGGGCTGTAGTCCCCATGGAATCTCAAGGGCTTTGGGCAGTGGTTTCTTGCAAATCATTACACAGAATGTGTGCAGGCCATCAGCTCCTCATGCATGGGATTTGAAGGGAAAAGGGAATCTGTCTTACTTACCACCATAGTTCCAATACTCAGGAGAATATACAAAATGGGTTCTCAGTAACTATTTGTTATGAATGTATGAATATATGTTATATGTTATGAATATAAGAATTTGATTTTGGACTTGAATTCCTTCAGATTTTACAACAATTGAACTTTAACTTGACAGTGCAGAGGTCTTTAAATTTTTATTTTTATCTTTTTGAGGTAGGGTCTTGCTCTAGCCCAGGCAGACCTGGAATTCACTATGTAATCTCACAGTGGCCTCAAACTCACAGCGATCCTCCTGCTTGTCTCCCAAGTGCTGAGATTAAAGGTATGAGCCACCTCGCCCAGCAAAACACATATTCTTTGCCATAGCCACAGCCTATAGGACAGACATTTTCACCCCTCTCTCTAATGGGTGACATGGACTTAACCAAAGAAAGTGGTTCCTTGCTTTTTGATGCTCACATGGTGTGGTGGTTTGATTCAAGTGTTCCCCATAAACTCAGCTGTTCTGAATGCTATGTTCCCAGCTAATGAAGATTTTTGGAGCAACACCTCCAGGAAGAGGTGTATTGTTGGGAGTGGGCTTATGGGTGTTATAGTCAGCTTCCTCTTGCCAGTGTTGGCACATTCTTCTGTTGCTGTTGTCTACCTGATTTTGGAGGTGATATCCACCCTCTGCTCAAGCCATCATTTTCCCCTGCCATCATGGAGCTTCCGCTCGAGTCTGTAAGCCAAAATAAACCCATTTTCCCCCAAAGCTACTCTTGGTTGGGTGATTTCTGCCAGCAGTGGGAACCTGACTGCAACACATGGTAAAAGAGTCTCTACCTTTATTTCTTCACCTACACCTGCAACCAGTTGTACAAATGCTAACTAGAAAGATTAGATGTTTTCCAGATTTTTCTCTCTTGACTCATATCAGCAGGAAAAGTTAAAATTTCTTTTTCTCTCTTTCTTTTGTTTTTGTTTTTCAAGTTAGGGTCTTGCTATAGCCCAGGCTGACCTGGAATTCACTATGCAATTTCAGGGTGTCCTCAAACTCACGGTGATCCTCCTACCTCTGCCTCCCAAGTGCTGGGATTTAAGGCAGGAGCCACCATGCCTGGCTAAAATTTCATTTCAAGGATGAGAAGCAGCAGAAAAAAATTATCTGAGGTGAGGTTGATATAAATCCCAAAGCCTTACCTGGAAGGAGGATTACCCAGATGGTGACTGCTTATTTAAGCAGATATAAAGGAAAAGACTCATTTTTCACATACATATTAAGCTACTTTGGTAAATTAATCCCTACAGCAGTAAAGATCAACCCCTCAGGATGGGTCAGCATTGCTGTCATAATAACTCCAAATGCTACTGACTTAATATAAATGTCCAAAAGTATTATGAGCTCTGCCTGTACAACTGGTCAGCTCAACATTAGGTTTACTGAAGCTTTCATGGTCACTGGACAGAAGAAAATATCCTCCAAAAGCTATGCATAAATTCCTAAAGTTCCTGCCTAAAATGACAACACTTCTACTGATATCTCACCAGATAAATCAGGCCATAGCACAACTGCAGTCAGGAATGCAACCTCACCTTTTACCCAGGAGTAGAAGAATTAAAAGAATTTCTTTATCATAAGAATTAAAATGGGGCCAGGCATGGTGGTGCACACCTTTAATCCCAGCACTTGGGAGGCAGAGGTAGAAGGATCACAGTGAGTTCAAGGCCATCCTGAGACTACAGAATGAATTCTAGGTCAGCCTGGGCTAGAGTGAGACCCTACCTTGAAAAAAACAAAACAAACAAACAAAAAAAAATAATTAAAATGGGGCTGGAGAGATTGCTTAGTAGTTAAGGCGCTTGCCTGCGAAGCCTCAAGGATCCAGGTTCCATTCTCCAGGTCCCACGTAAGCCAGATGCACAAGGTGGTGCATGCATCTGGTTTGTTTGTAGTGGATAGAGGGCCCTGTCACACCCATCCTCCTCCCTCTCTCCCCCCTCTCTCTGTGTGTCTCAAAATAAATAAAAATAAATTTTAAAAATATATATTTAAAAAAATGAATGGTGGCATGTCTGTTATGGGGGAACCAAGTGCTTTCTGATTGGAGTGGGAACCTGTTCTATAGGAAGGAACTCCTTCCTGGTATTGAAAACCTAATCAAAAACCTATGGCTAGTGAGGTCATAAGTCCTAGGAGGGAACCTACTACTGTTTTCTGGCTAAATGGATATATTGTGCCTACCAAACTGCCCTCTAATACTTATGTTTATGCCCATATATAATGCCACCCTAACTTTTTGTTAAAGAAGTTTCTCTTTTCAGGTGATGGTGACTCAACCCTCCCCAAGTTTCTGAGAAGTGACAGTGAAGTTTTTAGCAGCAAATGAGACATCTTTATCACATCCTCCAAGGCTCAAGGCTTAGAGACCATTGCAGAAGAGGTGGTAGAAAGAATGTAAGAGACAAAGGAAGAAGAGGCATGCTTACAATACTGTCTTCTACATACAAAGTGGCTGTGGTATTTATGACCTCACAAGGGCTGAAACTTAACTATGTAAGACCTGCATAATATGAAAAAAATGATGACTCAAAATAGAAGACAGGGGATGGAGAGATGGCTCAGTGGTTAAAGGTGCTTGTTTGCAAAGCATGACAGCCTGGGTTCAATTCCCCAGTACCCACATAAATCCAGACGCACAAAGTGGTACATGTATCTGGAGCTTATTTGCAGTAGCAGGAGGCCCTAGTATGCCCATTTCTCTGTCTCTTTTCTCTCATACTCTTTCTCTTGGTCTCTCTCTGTCTCCAATAAATAAGTAAAAACATTTTTTAAAAAAGAGAGACTAGTTGGAAAAAAAGAAGGAATTCAGTGCAGGGGGACTTGTGAGGAGGAAAAGATAGGGTGGTGGGAGATTATGATCAGGGTATATTGGAAGTTGTTAATGAAAAGTTTAAAAAAACAGCAAAAAGATAAAGATTTAAAAGTTATGTCAATCTTTGTTATACAGTATATTATACCAAATTAAGATGCACACTGTATTTGTCACACATAACATTGTAATTCTTCTGCCTAAATAATACTATTTCAGCCAAGACCATTCCTCAGTGATTCACAGCTTTCAGAGAAGAAAAATGTAAAGCTTATGCAAAGTTAAATGAAGGCTTCTGGTTGTCACTCAGTTTCTGACTATACTCAAAACAAAGTGGCTTTTATGACTAATAGCTGTCTGGCTAGCCACTGGGCCCATTTCCTTCTCGTTATTTTTCTACATTTCTTGCAGGTGAATGCTATGCATTCCAGACAAAAGACCTTGAGTGGACATTATTTTCATCACACCTCTGGGCCTGCATCCTGAAACGCATGTATAAGATTTCACGTTCTTTCTCTATATGAGATTCAACACCCATGAACAAAGCAGGCCAAATATCAACAGACGGAAGAGGTCTGGATCCCCTCATTACTGTAAGGCAGCTAAAGGGTAACAAGACCCAAAAGTAAACAGCTTTCACTTGGCTAAATGCAGGAATTGTCCTTGGGCCCTGTAGCCAGAGAATCTAGGTCATTCCACTTTGCTACAGGTCAGAAATGTCAGAGGAAGAATCGGTCTTATCTTCTACAAACCTTTCCAGAGCAGTTGAATAAGTGCCTGCATTCTTATTTCTTCTTTTCTTGGGAGAGGAAGCAGTGTGATGGGACTAGTCCCTTCCCCAGATCCTGATACCACCCAGACACCTGAAGTCAGGAGTAAAGACCCCAACCTGGGTCTCAAGGTCTCAAAACCCCCTCTTGCCTCCTTGGGCAAGAGCCTTGCCTTCCTTCCCTTGAAGTTCTATATATAATCTAATAAAATCTCTCTAAGTCTTATTCGCTGGTCTTTGGATTTTCATTTCTTTGAACATCCAAGACAAGAATCAGGGCCCATTGACTCAGAGCAAGATATGTGTGATCATTGAATTTTACAGGGTCGAGTTGTTAACCACCAAAGAGCCAAGATAAGGCTCCATTACTGTTCTCAAAGACATCCCCAAATTCCTATATCAATTACTTAGAGGATCACTGTCCAATTATAAATATCACTGAATGTCAGTGAGTAAGAAATAAAGTAATATTGTATTTGAGCCTAACTACTTTTAGTTATTTTCGTGTGTGGTGCTAATATTGGTTGTGGGTATAGTGAGTGGATTATATTCTTAGATAATACTATAACTGATTTGAATACAGAAGATAAGATTTGTGTCATTCTAGTCGTCTTTATTTTGTCAAACAAACAATTAGCCTGACCTGGTGGCACATGCCTTTAATCCTAGCAGTGGGGAGGCTAAAATAGGAGGATTGCCATGGATTCCCAGCCAGCTTGGGACTACTACAGAGTAAGTTCCAGGTCAGTCTTGGCTACAGTGAGAGACTGCCTCAAAAAAAAAAAAAAAAAAATGAAAGAACAAGAAAACAACAAGGTGACTTCATAAATTAGCACCTTCTTAATACAAATAAACCATATTATCTATAACATCTCAGGCATCAATAGACTCACAGACTCTATTTGATTTTCCATATTCTTATCCTTTCTGATGCCATTCAGATAGCCAAGCAAATAGCTTCTAGGACTACCTACAAAAAAGTAATTTCTATATAGTTTCACTTGTTTTGGAAGCAAGCCCACAGACTGGCTTTTTTATGTGAGAGAGCTAGAGTGGGAGTGAGCAAGAGAGAAAAGTGGTGTTCCTGGGCCTCCAGCCACTGTAATCGAACTCCAGACCAGACACATGCGCCATCTAGTCTGGCTTATGTAGGACCCGGGGGTTGTACATGGATTCTCAGGCAATTGCCTTAACCACTAAGCCATCTCTCCAGCCCTATACTTGCATTTTTTAAGAAAGAAGATAGTTCCTTCAAGCAGCAGCTCTTCACAATGTGTTCCCTCCTCACTGAACAAACTCCCTGGTTCCTTTCTTTAATTCTGCCCTAGAATTGCTTCTTTCAAGAACTTGCCGCTGCTAATTTAGTTTAGAAGCTGGAAAACAAGTCTGTAAAGGGCCAAACTAAATATTTTAGGTTCTATGGGACAGACAACCTGAGCTATATTTATCCAGGGATAAATTCTGATGTAAATCATAAAGGGTACATTTTACAGGAGATTCAAACACATGCCACAGGCTCTACCATTCTCACTGTGATGTTTTAGAATAGGTTTTTAAACAAAAGATGATGAAGGGGCTGGAGAGATGGCTTAGCAGTTAAGGCACTTACCTGCTAAGCCCAAGGACCCAGGTTCGATTCTCCAGGTCCTATGTTAGCCAGATGCACATCATGGCACATACATCTGGAGTTCGTTTGCAGAGGCTAGAGGGGATGGAGGGGGAAAGGAAGGGAAGGGGAATGGAGGGGAGGAGAGGGGAGAGGAAAGGGAGAGAAGGGAAGAGAAGAGGAAGAGAAGAGGAAAAGAAGAGGAAAAGAAGGGGAAGAGAAGGGGAAGAGAAGGAAAGGGAGGTGAAGGGAGAAGGAAAGGGAAGGAAAGGGGAAGAAGGAGGGGAGAAGAGGGAGGGGAATGAGGAAAGGAAAAGGAGAAAAGGGGTAAGGGGACTGGGGAAGAGAAGGGGAGAGGAAGTAGAGGGGAGAAGGAGGAGGGGAGGAGAGGAAATGGAGGGGAAAGGAAAGATGGGGAAGGGAAAGGAAAAGGGAAAAGAGAAGGGATAAAGGGGGAAGAGGAAGGGGAGGGGGAAAGGGGGAAGAGGAAGGGAGGGGAAAGGGGGAAGAAAGGGGGGGGGAAAGGGGGAGGAGGGGGAGAGGAGAGGGGAGAGGAAAGGGAGAGGAGGTGAAGGAAAGGGAGAGGAAGGGGAGGAGGGGAAGGAAGAGGGGAAGGGGAAGGGAGAGGGGGAAACAGAAGGGGAGGAGGGGAGGGAAGGGAGGGGGGGGGGGAAAGGGGGAAGAGGAAGGGGAGGGGGAGAAGGGGGGGGGGGGAGGAGGAGGGGAGGGAGAGGGAGAGGAGGAGGGAAGGTGAAGGAAAGGAGAGGGGAGGGGAGGAGAAAGAAAGAAGAGGGAAGTTGGGGGAAGAGGGGAAGAGGGGGAAACAGAAGGGAAGAGGGGAGGGGGGAGGGGAAGGGGAAGGAGGGAAAAAGGAGGAGGGGAGGGGAGGAGAGGAGGGGAGGGGGAGGGGAGGGGGGGGTGGAGGGTGAAGGAAAAGGTGTATGGTGGAGGAGGGGGAGGGGAGGAGGGGAAGTGGAGGAGGGAAGTTGGAGGGGAAGTTGGAGGGGAAGTTGGAGGGGAAGGAGGAGGGGAAGGAGGAGGGGAAGGGTGAAGGAAAGGGGTATGGTGGAGGGGAGGGGAAGGGGAGGAGGGGAAGTTGGAGGGGAAGTTGGAGGGGAAGTTGGAGGGGAAGTTGGAGGGGAAGGAGGAGGAGGAAGGAGGAGGGGAAGGGGAAGGAAAGGAGGGTATGGTGGAGGAGGGGGAGGGGAGGAGGGGAAGGAGGAGGGGAAGGAGGAGGGGAAGGGGGAGGGGAAGGGGGAGGGGAAGGGGGAGGGGAAGGGGGAGGGGAAGATGAGGGGAAGATGAGGGGAAGGAGAGGGGGAAAGGGAGAGGAAAGGGGAGAATGGAAAGGGGAAGGAAGGAGAGGGAAGGGGGAGGGCAAAGGAGCACAGGGGAGGGCAGGGGAGGTGAGGGAGGAGAAGGGTAGGGTAGAGGAAGGGAGGGGAGGGGAAGTGAGGGTAGGGAAGGAAAGGGGAAGGGAAGAGAGGGAAGGACAGGGGAAGGGAAGGGAGGGTAGGAGAGGGGAGGGGACTGAGGGGAGAGGAGCGGAGGAGGGGAGGGTGGCAGATCAAAAGGGAGGGGTGGGGAGGGGCTGAGCAAAAGGGAGAGGAGGGGAGAGGGTGGAACAGAAGGGAAGGAAAGGGAGGGGACAGGAATGGGGGCAGAGGGCAGTGGAGGGGATAGGGCGAAGGATAGGGGACTGGAGGGCAGGGCAGTAGAGGGGAGGGGACTGAGGGAAGCCAAGAGGAGGGATGGGCAGGAGAAGAGAGGGGAAGAGAGGCTGGGGAAAGGGTGGTGAAGGAAAGGGAGGGAGAAAGGGAAGGGAAGGGAAAGAAGGGGGGATAAGAAAGAAAGAGGGGTAAGAAAGGGAGAGGGGGAAGGGGGACGAAAGGGGGAAGGGAAGGGAAAAGAAAGGGGGAAGGGAAAAGAAAGGGGGAAGGGAAAAGAAAGGGGGAAGGGAAAAGAAAGGGGGAGGGAGAAGGAAGTGTGGAAAAAGGGGGGAGGGGAGAGGAAAGGGAGGAGGAGAGGGAATGGGGAGAGAGGAAGAGAAGAGGGGAGAGAGAAAGAGGAGGGGAGAGAGAAAGAGGAGGGGAGAGAGAAAGAGGAGGGGAGAGAGAAAGAGGAGGGGAGAGGGAAGGGGAGGAGAGTGGAGGAGGAGGGGAGGGGAGGCGAGGAGAGGGGAGGGAAAGGGAGGTGAGGGTGGCAGACTGAAAGGGAGGGGAGCAGGAGCAGAGCAAAGGGGAGGAGAAGTCTGGGAAGAATACACAGGACTTTGTCCAGTAGAAATGGAGAGACAGGCAGTACAGGATGGAATTACAGAGGGTCCAAAGCACAAGAGAGTCTGGAATGTCTGGAATCAGTAAGAAGCTCTAAAAGGCACGTGGGTGGGATAAAGGACAGCAGTGGGGTCAGCTCAGGGTTTGGATTCTCTTCTGTATACTCCGTAGTCTGCCAGAGCAGGGAAAATGGATACTAACACTTGGCTGGACTAAGGTGTGGGCCATGTTCTGGTGAAATGGATCTGAACTGACACAGTGGTGGGGAGGGAAAGCATGCTAAAACCAGCTTCAAAGGCTCAGCTCTCTGCCATCTGCACACAGCCACAGAAAGCACGGAATACAGTAAGTGCCCAATAAATGTCTGTTCAATCAAACATTATTTTAAAGGATTACTTTGCCTGCATTAATATTTAAAGAAGAAAGCCACAACAGATAGCAGGAAAGCTGAATAAATAATCACATTCTAGGTAGATATGAACAGAATTTAAGACTAGTATAAATTAGAAAAAAATTATGATGTTCCCTTTTTAACAAACCAATACACATGTTTAGTTGTGTATCCACAAGGGGCTGAAAGGTTTACAACCCACTCCAAATAAATATAGAAAAGGCTCAAAGAATAAAAGAGAAATGTGGGTTAAATGAATAATGTATTAAACCACAGAGACAGACACTATTTAGTTTGATTGTCCAAGAAAAAGCACTTTGCTCCATTTTAAAACACACATTTAAGAACTTTTAAGAGAAAACATAACAAAGAATAACAGCAGAGAAACACTGTTTGTATAGTTAAAGATCATAAAAACTGGCTGGGCATGATGGATATACCTTTAATAACATTTGGGAAGCTAAGTTACAAGGATCATCTTCAGTTGGAGGCCAGCCTAAGATATGGAAGGAGTTCAAGGACAGCATGGGCTACAGTGAAACCTTGCTTCAAAAAAATAAAAAAAAAAAATAGACAGGCATGGTGGCACACACCTTTAATGCCAGCACTTGGGAGGCAGAGGTAGGAGGATCACTGTGTTTGGAGGCCACCATGAGATTACATAGTGAATTCCAGGTCAGCCTGAGCTACAGTGAGAGCTTGCCTTGAAAAACAAAACAAATCAACCCTCCCCATAAAATAAAATAAAAATAAAAAATGAAACTACTGAAATAAAAATAGATCTATCTACTACTCACCTTCAAAATCACATAAGGCTTGTATTTATAATATCTTTAAGGTCTTAGAGTTCACTAACAAATATTTTATAGAAATAATCTAATATTACCAAGTATCTTAAAAGCAAATAGGCACCTATTGCCTCAAAAACAAACAGGGGGCTGGAGAGATGGCTTAGTGGTTAAGGTGCTTGCCTGAAACACCAAAGGACATTGGTTCGATTCCCAAGGACCCACACACGCCAGCTGCCCAAGGTGGTACATACATCTGGAGTTCATTTGCAGTGGCTAGAAGCCCTGGTGTGCCCATTCTCTCTCTCTCTTCCTCTTTCTCTCTCTCAAATAAGTAAAAATAAAAATATTAAAAAGAAAGATCAGGGGCTGGAGAAATGGCTGGGCAGATAAGGCACCTGCCTGCCAAGCCTAAGAACGCTGGTTCCAATTTCCAGGTCCCATGTTTAGCCAGATGCAGAAAGTGACGCAAGGGTGCAATACCGCACTTGCCCACAAGGGGGCGAACACGTCTGGAGTTCGAGCACAGCAGCTGAGATGCTGCTGGTGGGCCCATTCTCCCTCTCTCTCTTTGTCTCTCTCAAATAAAATAAGACCAGTTAATAAAATAAAATAAATAAAATAACATAAAATAAAATAAAAAACAGACCTATTACAAGCCAAGACAGGTGACCTACCACAGTCCTCCAAAGCAGATTCAAGGCACACCAAGAAATTAAAGTGCAATCCAAAGGGAGATGACCATTTTACACTGATAAGTGAAGGTTAAACAAGTCACTTATATTTTGTTCAATCCTCATGTATTAAGTTTTTTTTTTTAAACCTATAACTACTTTTGGGGGGAGGTAATAAAGACTGAATTTATAGCCTTGCTAATGCTAGTCAAGCCTTCTACCTCTGAATTACAGTCCCAGCTCCATTTGTACTTTTGCATGTTGAGGCAGAGTCTTACTAAATAGTTAAGCTGGCCTTAAATTCACTTCGTAGCCCAAGCAGGGCTTGAACTTTGATCCTCCTGTCTCAGCCTTTGGCATAGCTGGGATTATGGGCCTGCTCCCCCAGGCCCAGCTCCTATGATTGAAATTGGCACTGGAACTCACTTGCTCTGTTAAAACCACAGGATCAGAGTTGGACCTGGTGCATACCTATGAAGTCCAATCATCCTGGGCTAAAATGAGATCCTGCCTCAAGCTAAAAAAGAAAACGAAAAAGAAAAAAAAACCCAGCAGGTCTTAAGAGCTATTCCACATTATACAGTCCAAAGTCTTTGGGATGGGCTGAGTGCTGCAAGAGCTGAGGCTCTGGACTATGCCAAGAACATCACTACTAAAGTCCCCAGCAAAAGCCTGTTATAAGTATAAAGGGTTAACACAAAGCCAATTAAACTGGCTTAGAAGTTCAACAATTCTTATTCTTGCTGCTTGTTCCAAAAATATGCTTTTATTCTAAAAAATTTCTGGCTCGAGAACTTCTTCAGACCTCCAAACCAGTATGTGTAAGACCCCACACATTCACACTCAACTGCATTCCTAAAAGCTTAGTTAGCTGTTTGACAAAATAAAATGCTTTAATATAGGCCTTTTACAAATAACTTTATTTCAGGATAGCCTACATTCTTCAAACATACTCTAAAAAGCACCAGAACTAACTAAATTGTGTTCCCCCATCCTCATTTTTTGCACCTAGGATAGGGTGACATTCAAATTGTCGAGTTCAACATGATCACAGAATTTCCAATCATAAAACACTCAAGCATTCCTAGTATTCTTCCGTCCGTCTCTCCCACTCAGCCTCATTCGTTTTATACACATCTGCGTGCACACACACACACAAAGATAGACTGAAGGAGAGAGAGAGGGAGGGAGGATGAATTAGAACCAGGATAGACATGGCACAAAGATCACTAGATAACCACAGCTCTAGATGCTTCAGATGATATCTGTGCATACAAAATAATATCCTACCACACTTCATGCTACTTCTTGGTGTAACTAAGGTCATGGTGTAACAATATATAAACTTTCACATGTTGTTTAATGACAGATTTTGTATTAGAAAATTTGTCCAAAGCAGAGCACTACATTTGACAACTATCCTTCCCAAAAAGCAGATGCTATTCATTTATATAGTAATCTTCATATTTTGACACATTCTAAAATTTATTCTAAAGTGGGTGTACTTCAGTAAAATAAATATCACAAACAAAGGTAAAAGGTGGAAAGTAGAAAAGATTTTAAATGCAAAGTTTTAACACTTAAAACTTAAACAACTCTAGAGCTGGAGAGATGGCTTAGTGGTTAAGGCACCTGCCTGTGAAGCCTAGGAACACTCATTCAATTCTCCAGATCCCACATTTAGCTAGATGCAAAATGTGATGCAAGGGTGCAATGCCACACTTGCCCACAAGGGGGCGCACATGTCTGGAGTTTGTTCACAGCAGCTGAGAGGCTGCTGGTGTGCCCATTCTCTCTCTCAAAAAAAAAAAAAAAAAAATACTTAACCAACTCTAGTGTTAACTTAAATCCCCCAAATCAATATTACCATGTTATCTCATCTATATTCCTCAGACTGCCAAAACTGAAAGCTAAGATATATGCATGCATACATTATGCCCACCAAATACTAATAGACTTGTTTTCATACAAGGCAGAAACTGCAACCAAAAAAAAAAGCAATCCTAACACAAGACCATACAGTGATTCCTCTCTGAAGACCACAGTTAAGACTAGCTTCACCTTGCAGTAGGAATAGAACTGAGTGTGATGATTTTTTTTTTTCCCACCAACTAGGGAATTTTCCTTGGACTCTATGCCAATGAAACATGACAACTTTTTTGAGGTTTTACAGGCAGAAGCCTTAGACCCAGATTTTATTTATTTTATTTTATTTTATTTTGGTTATACTGTCCATCACTTACAGTAAGAATTGAAACAAAACTAAAGTGACAAATTCTGTAAAGTAAGCAATGTCTTCGAACCATGTGTGACAACAGGAGGGACTTTTGCCTGTCATATTAAATCAGCAGTCACTGGTACAGGGTGACAGCTTCTGGATTAAAGACAGTAGAACTTTCCTTCTCATTTCCACAGAAATAAATTTTAAGCATTTCACATCCTTTAAACTTAAGAAGCTCTTAGTCTCCAAATGTTCTCAAGGTAATAAACAAGGGAAAATTCCAGAAAGTATACAAGAACCATTAATTATTGTTTCCCTCCTCAGGTTAGGGGAGGGAACAGAGGGATCTTTCACATTATTTATTTGCTTTGCATACTTCTATTTTCTTTGGAGTTTTATTGAAATGTTGAAATACTAAATATATATTCATGATTTAATAGAATAAAACAAATTCTGTGTGGACTATAGTTCTCTGATTAACAGATCTTTCATAGAAATGAAGTTAAAAGATTTGGCCAGCATATTTGGTCTTTCCTTGCAACACAAATAACTAGTATCTTCAAAGCTGTTACTTTACAAAATAATAAAAAGTCTTCTAAATCCCAAGTGACTATGTAACTCAGACACCTGAAATATATACCAAGCTATCTTGGAGGCAGTCTGAAAAAAAAAAAAAAAAAAACTTTCTGTCACAGGGCTCACTCATGGCATAAAGGATGATTAACACTGATCAGTCATCACTCAAGATTAGAGTATCAGAGTTATTTAATCTAATTTACTTACATTTTTAAGTGATAAAATGGAAATATTTTGAGAACGAGATGTTTTCTAGTCCCGCCTCCAATGCTTAGCTTTGGGAATCATATTTCAGATCATATTCTATGGAACAGAAATGCCAGAGGTGACATGTATTAAAGATGATGGAGATGACATTGTGAACTTTGTAATGTGGCAGCTCTGAAAACTTTCAAGTTCTTTCAATTACTAAAAGATGGAATCAGTAATAGAATTATATTCTACCTCCCCTTTCATTTACCATCATCTTGTCTCATAAATGTATGAAATAGAGCTGGGCGTGGTGGCGCACGCCTTTAATCCCAGCACTCGGGAGGCAGAGGTAGGAGGATCGCCGAGAGTTCGAGGCCACCCTGAGACTACATAGTTAATTCCAGGTCAGCCTGGGCCAGAGTGAGACCCTACCTTGCAAAACCAAAAAAAAAAAAAAAAAAAAAAAAAATGTATGAAATAAAATTTCATGGTGCATTTTAAATAAAACTCTGATGCTTTCAGGGAAATGCAAATTAAAACTACTTTGATATTCCATTTCACTCCTGTCAGAATGGCCACCATCAAGAAAACAAATGACAATAAGTGTTGATGAGGATGCAGAAAAAGAGGAACACTTCTACACTGTTGGTGGGAATGTAATTTGGTCCAGCCATTGTGGAAATCAGTGTGGAGGTTCTTGAGACAGCTAAAGATTTACCATATGATCCATCTATAGAACTCCTAGGCATATATCCAAACGACTCTTCTCACTACCTTAAAGATACTTGCACAACCATGTTTATTGCACAACAGCTAGGAAATGGAACAAGCCTAGATGTCCCTCCACAGATGAATGGATAATAAAGATATGATGCATTTACACAATGGAGTTCTATTCCACAGTAAAGAAAAATGAAATTATGAAATTTTCTGGGAAATGGAGGGATCTGGAAAGGATTATACTAAGTGAGGTAACCCAGGCTCAGAAAGCCAAATGTCACATGCTCTCTCTCTTATGTAGATCTTAGTCACAAACATATAGACTTGTGTGTGAACTGGAACCAAAAATTGATAGCAGAGGCCAGTAAGCTAGAAAAAGTTTACAAGGGAGGGAGGAGAAGGAAGGACTTAAGGGGATGGTATTGTATATATGAAATAGAAGAACAGATTATAGGCAGGGGAAAGGCCTAAGTGAGGCCAGGGGAAGAGAATGTATAAAAGAAGGGTGGGGGAGGGTCAATAAAAATTCAAGATATTCTGAATAAGACTTATGTAAACCTACTTTATTGAATAATGGCACATCCAGAAGCTATAGATTGTTACTAGAAAATTTTCAGTGCCAGGGATGGGATACCTTCCAGTGAGTTGTTGGCCAGGGAGGTCCCTGTTGCCTCCAAACATTACAGGCTATGGCCAAGGCCCTTGGTTTTCCCTTGCAAAACAGACAGTAAGACCCTATTGCTGAAGACCTCACTTGCCTGAGCAGCAAGGTCACTGAGAAATCAAACTGGTGCTGAGCAGAAAACCTTCTCCCTGTAGACCAGCAACTGAAAGCTGGAAAAAGCTGCACTGCATGTAGCCCTATGGGAGGCAGAAATCATCAGCGGTGAAAACAGTGGACACTGGAAACCTCAAGTTTGGCCAGACAGGCCAAATGACCAAACAGGTGCAATAGTGGCATGTCTGCTCTGGGGGAAACCAACTGCTCCCTAATTGGATTGAAGGCCCACTCTACTGAAGGGAATACATGTCTGGTACTGAAAAAAAAACTAATCAAAAGTCTATGGCAGGGGAGGTCATGAGCCTTAGGGATATAAAGCCTGCTCTTATCTGGCTAAATGTATATATTATTCCCACCAAACTGCCCTGAAAGCATTACAATTAATGTTCATATTCACATATTAATGCTACTCTCACTTCTGGTTAGAGAAGCTTCTCTTTTTAGATGGTGATGACCACTGGGATGACCCAAAAGGCAACATAATGCTGAGAAGAAGGGATGGAGGAGTGCCCAGCACTGAATGAAGCATCTCTATCACACCCTCCAAGGCTCAGGGTCCATTGCAGAAGAGGGGGCAGAAAGAATGTAAGGGCCAAAGGAAGGGTATGACTCCTTACAATGCAAATGTCCAGACAGAAATTGGCCTCAATATCCATGACCTCACAGTGCCTAGCAATACCTTCACAAGACCCTCATAATAGGAGAAAAAGATGATGACATCAAATTAAAAGAGACTAATGGAAAGAGGGAGGGGATATAATGAAGATTGGAGTTCTGAAGGGGAATTGGGAGAGGGGAGGGAAATATCATGGTTTATTGTCTGATACTTATAAACTGTCTGCCTATGACACCTTTGGTGAAATGGCATGAATCCATATGCCTCTGTTAATTTGGTGTGTGTGCGTGTGTGTGTTTGAGGTAAGGTCTCACTGTAGCCCAGGATAACCTGGAATTCACTATGTAGTCTCAAGCTGACCTTAAACTCAAAGACATCCTCCTATCAAAGCCTCAGTGCTGGCATTAAAGCATGTGGCACCATGCCTTGCAGAGAGAGAAAATGAGCATGCCAAATCCTCCAGATGCTACAAACTCAAGATGCATGTGCCATCCATATACCATTCTTGAAGAAAGAACCACATATATTAAAAGAAATGCTAGAGACAAGGGTGAAGAACAAAAATAATTGTAAAAACTAACCAGGACTCATTCTTCTGAAGCCACTATTATTCTAAGATCAAAACTGGATAACAAAACTAAAAGAATAGCTATAGAAAATTAGAGGGACAAATGTAAAAGAGGAAATAATTGTTGGATGGTGACACAAAAACATAATCTCAGACAAACATAATTTGTAACTCAGTGGCCTCCCAGGGTGAATTCAGACTGGAGAAGTGCATAGCTGAAAAGGGAGTTTGCCTTTTAGAAACTTTAGAACTTTGAGAAAGTTTACTGTCAAGGTTATAGGCAAAAGTTCAAGTAGTAGGCAACTAATTAAGGAACTTAAAGGAAGTACATCTGGCCATTGTTGATTCAGGCTAAATATCAATGGAATTTAAACATGAAAGAGTATGAACTCATCCTGTGTAAGGAAAAGCAGAGAGGAATAGTTACAGTTGCTGATTCTGCACGCAGAGATGACAAAGAAGTGATACCTTTCTAATAAGCCAGCTGACATGTCAGCTTTAAAGGAAAACAGAACAGCAGAGAATATATGAAGGCAGCATATATAAAACTAATGAAAGGTATCAACTGATGAGATTGGCACTATGCCAGAAAGGCAAGTACAGAATGGATTAAAAGTTCAAGTTTGAATCCCAACAAATACTATAGACCAATTTCCCTGATAAACATAGATGCAAAAATCTTCAACAAAATACTTGCAACCCAAATTCAAGAACACATTAAGAAGATTAAACATTATGACCAAAGTGGTGTTCATACAGAGATGCTAAGTTTGTACAACATATGCAAATCAACAGGCATAATTTATCATATAAATCAATGCAAGAACAGAATTCTGATCATCAGGATAGATGCAGAAAAGGCATTTGACAAAGTTCAATATGCTTTCATGATGAAAGAAATTAGGAATATATAGAACATACTTCAAAATAATGAAGGCTATATATGACAAACCTATAGTTAACACCATATTAAATGAGGAAAAACTGAAAATATTTCCTCTAAAATCTGGAATGAGACAAAAGTGACCATATCTCCACTTTTATTCTATATAGTGCTCAAAATCTTAGCTAGAGCAATGAGAACTATTAAAAAGGAATAAATATAAAAGATTAACCCTTTTTGCAGATAACATAATTCTTTATTTAATGAATCCTAAAGACTCTACCAAAAAACTCATAGATTTAATAAATATCTTTAACAAAGTTGCAGTTTACAAAAATCAACATATAAAAATCAATAGCTTTCATATATGCCAACAATGAGCTTACAGAGAAAGAAATTAGGAATAATGACCCATTCACAACAGCTCTGAGAAAAAGTGCATAGGTATAAACTTTACCAAGGATGTGAAAGACCTCTACAAAGACGCTGTGTTGCAGTCAGGTTTGCATTGCTGGAACACCCACCAAGAGCAGCCTGTGGTGGGGGGAAGGGGTTTATTTTGGCTTACAGACTTGAGGGGAAAGCTCCATGATGGCAGGGGAAAATGAAGACATGAGTAAAGAGTGGACATAACCTCCTGGCCAACATCAGATAAACAACATCAGCAGGAGAGTGTGACAAACACTGGCAAGAGGAAGCTGGCTATAACAACCATAAGGCCACCCCCAACAATACACTGCCTTCAGTAGGTTTTAATTCCCAAATTGCCATCAGCTGGCGACCTGGTATTCAGAACACCTAAGTTTATGGGGGATACCTGAATCAAGCCACCACACACTGAAATGAAAAATAAGATGCCAGGTGATGAAGAGACCTTCCATGGTCCTGGCTTGGCAGAATTTATACTGTGAAAATGGCTATATTACCAAAATAATTATAAGTTCAATGTGACTTACACAGTTCCAATGATATTCTTCTAGGAACTAAAAAGGAAAATACAATTCATATAGAAACACAAAAGATCATGCAGAGCCAAAGCAATACCGAGCAGATATAAACAGCAGGAGCTATCACAATCCCTGACCTAAGACTATACTGTAGAGCCATAGTGACAAATACAGCATGATATTGGCACAAAAGAGACATAGACCAATGGAATAGAAGATACAGAAATAAACCCACTCAGCTAGGGTTACCTAATTTTTTTTTTTTTTTTTTTTTTGAGGTAGGGTTTCACTCTAGTCCAGGCTGACCTGGAATTCACTATGTAGTCTCAGGGTGGCCTTAAACTCATGGAGATCCTCCTACCTCTGCTTCTCAAGTGCTGGGATTAAAGGCTGCATTACCTAGTTTTTGACAAAGGCATCAAAAACATACACTAGAAAAAAAAGGTTTATTTGACAAATGGCGCTGGCAAAACTGAAAATCTGCCTGCAGAAAATGAATTCAGATCTACAGTCCTCACTCTCCACAAAGATCAATTCAAAAATGCACCAAAGACTTTAAAACAATAAATGCTAAAACTACTAGAGGAACACATAGGGAATCCAGGAGAAATTATAGGTATACATAAGACATTTTTGAAAAGGACTCCACTAGCACAGGAAATAGCTCCAAGAATCAGCAAACAGGAATACATACAATTAAAAGCTCCTGCACAGTGAAGAAATTAGAAAAGTGAACACAAAGCCTACAGAATGGGCTCTAGCAGAGGTTTGATATCAAGAATATATAAAGAACTATAAACATTCAAGACTAATAAACAAATAGCCAATCAATAAATGGGCCAATGAAATGAACAGATCATTTTTTAAAAGAAACACAAATGGTCAAAAGGTATTTTAAAAACTGTTCAGCATCCTTGGCCATCAGGAAAATGCAAACTAAAATCACTTTGAGATTCCATCTCACCCCACTCAGAATGGCTATCATCAAGAAAACAAATAACCACAAATGCTGGTGAGGAAAGGGGAACACTTATTTACTTTTAGTAGGAATGTAAACTGGTGTACACCATGCAAGTAAGTGTGGAGGATTCTCAAAAAGCTAAAAATTAAACTATCATATGACCCACTCCTAGGACCATACCCAAAGGACTCTACATCCTACAACAGAGACACATGCACACCCATGTTCCTTGCAGCTCTAGTCACAATAGCTAGGAAATAGAATCCACCTAGACTTCTATTAGCTGACAACTGGATAATGAAGATGTGTACATAGACACAATGAAATTTTATTATGCTGTATACAAAATTAAATTCATGAAATTTGCAGGAAAATGGATCAAACTAGAAAATGATCATACTGAGGTCACTCAGGCCCAGAAAAGCTATATATATATATATATATATGTCTTCTCTTATATGCCAATCCTAACTTTGAATTTATGTGTGTATGTAAATAAGGAAGGTTGAGAAAGGGTAAAAACTATGAAGCTAGACAGGCCATGAGAGCAGAGGATGTGTGGGGAAAGGAGGAATGACAAGAAGTCACATATGACATTAAAGTGGAAGAGAGACTATGAGGGGAGGTAACAAGAATGTGCAGAAAATGGGGGGAAGGAAACAAAAAATTATATGAAAAATACTATAATGAAACCTAATTACCTGCATGCTATATGCTAAAAATTTAAGTTTAATTTTAAAAATAACCAGGCATGATGTTATATATGTGTTAACCCAAAACTCAGAAGACTGAGGCAAGAGAACTACAAGTTCAAGGCCTGTCTAGGTTATGTAGTGAGATTCTGTTTCATACAGTAAAACAAGCTGGCTCAGTGGTCAAAGATGCTTGGTTGCGGCTAGTGAGATGGCTTAGCAGTTAAGGTGCTTGCTTGCAAAGCCAAAGGATCCAGGTTTGATTCCCCTGGACCCACGTAGGCCAGATACACAAGGTAGCGCATGTGTCTGGAGTTCATTTGCAGTGGCTGAAGGCCCTGGTGCACCCATTCATTCTTTCTCTCAAAAAAAAAAAGTTTAAAAACTAAAAATAAAAAGATGATTGGTTTCAAAAAGAAAAACAAATCTTAAGGATGCCCTATACCCTTATAGTATATTAAATAGTTTATGTCTCAAAGCCACAGGATTAAAACTAGAATAAATATTTCCTTTATAAACCCAAAACTGAATCCCAATTGTTTGGAAAAGCCACACTGATTATCCCACATGGGGCTTTAAATAAAGGGGTTCGTAATTATGGCTGTCATGTTGCATCTTATAAAATAAAATGATGCCGTCTTACTTCCCAGGAGAAGAGGCCAGATTGTTCTAGATTAACGTCATACCAAAGAAGTACTTCTGGCTACAATCCTTGATGCCAATTAAGATAAGAAACCAGCACACTCAGTACTCTTCTGGGTCAAAAAGCATTTTAATTTTTCTACAAAGAGAAACTAGGCCCCACACAAGAAACTGTGTATGTAACCATTTTCAAATACTTTTTATTTATTTATAAACAGAGAGAGAGAAAAAAATGGGCATGCCAGGGCCTCCTGTAACTGCAAACAAATTCCAGATGCATGTACCACTTTTCACTTCTGGCTTACATGAATACTATGGAATTGTATTTCCTTAGTTCAATCATTTTCATAACCCACTCTGTCTCGATGATAAAGATGTCATAGTCACTAAGTGAAAACATTGCAGATGTCTGCTTCATAAACAGAGTTGTTCTTGCAATACCAGGCACTGTACAGCCACCTTGGACTCATCACAAAGAAACACAAAGGGGGGGAGCAGAGAGGAACAAAATGGACACAAGGTACCCTTGAAAAGTACTGGCATGGGGCCAACCTGAGGATGAGGTAACAAGGCTGATTAATCCACATTAGAGACTCAAGAGATTACACCCCCAGAGATAGGTTTATGAGAAAAGCTAACAAAATTATCCTTTTTCTAAGTGTGTGTAACACACACACATGCACATGTACCCTTTACCCGCTTCCACCAACGTGACTGGAAAAGTTAAATTAGGTTAAACAATCACTTGTATTTTGACATGCCAGTGAGGAGCCCAGATGGAAATAATGAAGAAATGCAGAGAAAGTCAGGAGTCCGAACCCGAGAGAGAAAAGAGGGTCTTTGAATCAACTCCACACACACATGGAATGGGTCAGTAATCAAGTGCTCTCCCATTGAGCTATTCCCCTGACCCTGAAACAAACTTTCATTTTCTTTGGTTTTTTGAGATAGGGTCTCACTCTAGCCCAGGGCTTACCTTGAACTTGCTCTTTTGTCCCAGGCTGGCCTCAAACTCACAGCAATCCTCCTACCTCTGCCTCCCAAGAGCTGGGATTAAATGTGTGTGCCACCTTGCCTGATGACACAAAGTTTTAAAACCTTCTCAAAGGCCTCCCTCACCAAACCCAGGTAAAGCCAGTGGGGGAACTGTCTTCATGAATCATGCTGGTCTCTCTGTCCTTCAGGCTGAACTCACAAGACACTGAGATGACCTGAAGCAGTCTAACCCATGTCTGCATCAGTGGCTTTCCTACACAAGGGCATGCTTAGGGTAACATACTTACTTTGATTTGAGAACAGAAAAATGGTGCAGAGCTGTGGCCAAATCCCATGTTTCCTCCGAAAGTTACAGACAGGGCTACGGAGGCAGCTGCATGGTTCAAAGCACTTTCTAGACAAGCCTGATGTGTAATCCCAACATACCTATAGTGATGGGTGGCAGAGTCAAGAGAATTCCAAAGCTTACTGGACAGCTAGCCTGATGTTTTCAATGGCAAACAATGAGACCCTGTCTCAAACCTGGTGAAAAGGTGAAGATTGACACACAGAGATTGTCCTCTGACCTCCACATTCATGCTGTGTCATGCAGACACCCATACAAACGCACACAAATAAGTTATCCACAAAATTTCCATATGATCTGGATTTCCACTCCAATACCCAAAAGAATAGAAAGCAAGGGTTCCAGTAGACATTTGTACCCACATATTCATAGCATTATTCACAATAATTGAAAAGTGGCAGCTTAAATATCCATCAACAGATGCATCGTACTACATTTTGTGTGTGTGTGTGTGTGTGTGTGTGTGTGTGTGTGTGTGTGTGTGTATGAAATAATTGATCATAAAAATTAAAATTTTGGGATGGAGAGATGGCTTAGCTGTTAAGGCACCTGCCTGCAAAGCCAAAGGACCCAGGTTACATTCCCTAGTACCTATATAAAACCAGATGCACAAGGTGGCACATGCATCTAGAATTTGTTTACAGTGGCAAGAGGCCCTGGGGCATCCATTCTCTTCATGTGCACCCCCTCAAATAAATAAATATTTTTTAAACAATTAACATTCTGAGCCAGACAGTGGTGCACCTTGAATCCCAGCACTGAAGTAGGATAATCATGTCAGTTCTAAACCAGCCTGGAGCTATAGAGTGAGTTCCAGGTCAACCTGGTATACAGTTGAGACTGTACTTTGAAAAAAAAAAATTGAAAGTCTGACACATGGATCAATCTGAAAAGCATTATGCTAAATGAAAATAGCCAGTTGGGAGAGGAAAAGTATTGCACAACTCCATTTTTATAATGGTACTTAATCAAATTCATAGAGACAAAGTAAAAAGAGGTTACCAGGGGTGAGAGGGAAGGGTAAGGAGTTTTAGTTTAGGTACAGAGTTTCTGTTTGGGATTATGAAGTTCTGGAACTAGTGATGATATTACACAACACTACAAATATAAGTTAATGCCATTAAATTGCATACTTTAAGCAAGCACCTTTAACCACTGAGCCATATTCCCAGCTCTGAAATGTATACTTTTTAAATGGTTAAAAGGGTAAATTTTATGCTGGAGAGACAGCCTAGCAGTTAAGTTGCTTGCCTGTGAAGCCTAAGGACCCAATTCTATTCTCTAGATCCCACATTAACCAGACACAAAAAGGTGAGGCAAGCTTAAGGTCACACAAGCCCACTAGGTGGTGCAAGCATCTGGAGTTCCATTGCAGTGGCTGAGGTCCTGGCACACCAATTCTTTCTTTTTCTCTCTCTAAAATAAAATAATGATAAAAGGGTAAATTTTATGTTATGCATATTTTACCACTTTGGTTTAAACAAGATCTCACTAGGTAGCCTAGGCTGGGCTCAAACTCATTATCCACTTACCTCCACCTCCACTACAGCCATGTGCCACCACACCTGGCCTCCCCGACTTTTTCCCAAAGGCAACACCACAAATCATACATCAGTTTTACCATTCCTCAAAATAGGGTCAAACCACTATACTTTGGGCTGCTTCACAAATATTTCAGACCTCAAACATGAAGCTCACAAGTGCTATATATTCCTCATGACTGACCATCACAGCACTATGCCACTGCTATCTAGAAGCTTCTCTGAGCTAGACAGTTACAAACTCCTTAAATATACAACTTGTATTCTTAAAGTCTGTACTGAAGACCTCACTATATCAACGTATGAGTCACAAAACAGACAAGTGGTTGCAGAGAAGACTAAAGTATCATAGTGGGTAAGGTCAGTTTGCTGACAGGTTTTGTTTTGTTGTTTGGGGCAGGGAGAGTTCTTTTATAGGCATGGAAATGCAGAGTTCAGAAGTCCCTAGGATAAACCTCAAGACATGGGGCCAACACGTACTGAGCAAGTCCCAGGACAACTCAGATGTAGATGCCAGGAGAAACAGCTTGCCCAACATAGGTGACTGCAGTTGAAACTCAAAAATCAAAGTGACCACAAGAAGCACACTTCATATTAACTCATCTGACGTAGGAACAGGCTCTGGGCTAGGACTTCACAGGCAAATCAAGGTGTTAAGGCATGTCCCCAGGCCTAAAAACATCCAACACCAAGGTTGAGACTACTTCCAGACAAACGATGATGCAACTACTTCTGCCTGGAACATTGCCATTCGAGACCCACTTACCATAGGATCACCTTTATCCAAGCTTCCAAGGTTAAATAAACTCCAGTTAGAACGCATGTCCCTGTGAGTAGAAGCTGTATTATAGACTTTCGTATAGTTACACAAGTCTCAGACACAAGGTTTACACAGAGTAAGCTTTCAAGAAACAGGGACTACAGCTTAGGTTTCCTTAACTGTTCATCAAACATCATGTACAGGAAATGGAGGAAAACCAAAAAGAAGTAATTATTTTGAACCTCTCAATGCAAAGAAATAGGTATGCACAATCACTATGGACTCTACTCTTTCAAGACCTAATTATAGCTAGGCACAATGACACTCTTATAGTCCAGCTACTTTGGAGGCTGAGGCAGAAGGTCTACTTGACAGGAGTTAGAGACAAGCAACATAGAAAAACCCTGCCTAAAACAAATAAGTAAATATGAGACCTAACTATTATCATCCTTTTGGCAAACATTCTCAACAGCCAAGAAATTTATCATAAGAAAAACTTTAGAGGCTTCCAGGTAAGATGGCTGCATAGGAGTCACACCAACCCAGCCTAGGGAGGGATTTAAGCAAAACCACAGCAAAATACACTTTTTGTCTGAAAAGTGAAAGTGTATACGTTTTTATAGGCCCAGAAAGCCAAATATCACATGTTCTCATATGTGGAGCCTAGCTACGAGTGTTTAGACGTGTGTGAGCTGGAACCAAAAATTGGTAGCAGAGGCCAGTAATCTAGAAAAAGGCTATAAGGGAGGGAGGAGAGGGAAGGACTTTAGGGGATGATATTATACATATGTAAGTAGAAAAATAGATTACAGGGCATGGAATGGCCTAAGTGAGGCCAGGGGAAGAGACTGAGTAACAGAAGGGTGGGGAGGATGGTCAATCAACATTCAAATATTCTGAATAATACATATGAAAGCCACTTTTTTGGAAAATGGCACATCCAGAAGCCATAGATTGGTACTAGAAAATTTTCAGTGCCAGGAATGGGATACCTTCCAGTGAGTTGTTGGCCAGGGAGGTCCCTGTTCCCTCCAAAACATTACAGGCTTTGCCAAGGCCTTTGTTTTCCCATGAGCAACAGATGGTGAGACCCTATTGCTGAAGACTTCACATGCCTGGGTGGCAAGGTTACTGAGAAATCAAGCTGGTGCTGAGCAGAAAACCTTCTCCCTGTAGACCAGCCAACTGAAAGCTGGAAAAAGCTGCAGTTCATGCAGCCGTATGGGAGACAGAAATCATCAGCGGTGACAACAAAGGACAGTGGGAAACTCAAGTTTGGCCAGACAGGCCAAATGACTGAATGGGTGCAATAGTGGCATGTCTGCTCTGGGGGAAACCAACTTGTCTCTAATTGGACTGAAGGCCCGATCTATGGGAAGGAATACATGCCTGGTACTGAAAACCTAATCAAAAGCCTGTGGCAGGGTAGGTTATGAGTCTTAGGGATATAAAGCCTGCTCTTGTCTGGCTAAATGTATATATTATTTCCATCAAGCTTTCCTAAAGGCACTACACTTAATATTCATATTCATGTATTAATGCTACTCTCACTTTTGGTTAGAGAAGCTTCTCTTTTCAAATGGCAATGACCACTGGGATGACCCAAAATGCAACATAATGCTGAGAAGAAGGGACTGAGGAGTGCTCAGCACTGAAACATCTCTATCACACCTCCCAAGGCTCAGGGTCCATTATGGAAGAGGTGGTGGAAAGAATGTAAGAGCCAAAGGAAGGATACGACTCCTTACAATACAACTGACCAGACAGAAATTGGCCTCGGTATCCATGACCTTGCAGTGCCTAGCAATACCTTCACAAGACCCTCATAATAGGAGAAAGAGATGATGACATCAAAATATAAGACAAACTAATGGAAAGAGGGAGGGGATATGATGGAGAGTGGAGTTGTGAAGGGGAAAGTGGGTGGGGAGGGAATTATCATGGTTTATTATGTATAAGTATAGAAGTTGTCAATAAATTTTTTTAAAAAGAAAAACTTTAGAGGACTTTTAGTAAATTTTATTTTACCACTGTAAAGGCTTAGAAGCAATATAAATAAAAAATAATTAGCAAATGACAATAAGGTGCTGGGGAGATGGCTCAGCAAGTAAGTGCACTTGCAGCACAGAAATGAGGGACTGTGAGGGTCTGTTCACCCTGAATTCAATTCCACAGCACTCGTGCAATCAGCTGGGTATAGCCACATACACCTATGACCCCAGTCTTGTAGAGACTGGAGACCAGGAATCACTGGGGCTTGCTAGTCAGCCAGTCTCACCAAAAGTGGAAGCTCCAGGTTCAGTGAGAGACTCCGTTTCAAGGAAATGTGTGGTTGAGCCATAGAAGTAGCACTTGATGTTCCCCTCTGGCCTCTGCATATGTACACGTGGGACACCTTCATCTACATACACCACCCACACACCAAACCACATACACATGCCAAAAGAAAAAGAATATAAGGGCTGGAGAAATGGTTCAGAGGCTAAAGGTCCTTGCTTGCAAAGCCTGACAGTCCAGGTTGGATTACGCAATACCCATGTAGAGCCTCATGGATAAAGTGGCACTTGTATCTGGAATTAATTTGCAGTGGCAAGAGGTCCTGGCATGCCCATTAATTCTCATTCATTCATTCATTCTCATTCTCTCTCTCCTTGAAAATAATTTTTATAAGTAAAATATTACAGTACAATAGCTCAACAAAATATGACCATTTAAAAAACAACTCAGAAAAATACTTGTGTTTCATGCTTGCTGTCATGTAAAATCCATTTGTAAAGAACATGGGAATTGAAAATCATAAATGTGGATGAAAGCAGGGATTATAGTTTCTGATGCAATTTTATTGTCAATTCCTTACATAGAAAAAAAAATAAAACTTCCACAAATAAAAAAAAATAACTCAAATGTCCAACCCTAGCTAATGACAGTTTTTTAAAATCACAGTAGAACCACATAATGAAATACCACTGAGCAGTAAAAAGTAAAGTATCAACACATAGAATGAATGTATCTCAAATACAAACAATAAGTGGAAATGCCATACACAAAAGGCTACATATATAGCTCCATGAACATAATATTATGAAACAGGAAAACTCAAGAGACAGGATCAATGTTTGCTTGGGAATGACAGAAGACAACTGAAGAGCACAGGGAAACTTTTCAATATGATGGACATTTCTATTTTTTGATTGTTCTTGCTGGCTACAAACTCTTATGTTTGTCAAAATGCAATGGACTTTCCAAGTGTGGTGGCATGTGCTTATAATTCTAGCACACAGGAGGCTAAGGCAGGAGGATAGAGTTTGAAGTAGCCTGAGCTAGATAATGAGCTCTAGTAGAAAGGAAGGGAGGGAGGGAGATGATCCAAGAACAGTACTGTATACCAAACCAAAAAAAAAAAAAAATTGCTACCTGTAAATTAAATTTAAAAAAAATTAGACTTAACAAGACTGTGTTTAGAAACCAAAACTGAAGCAACTTCTAATAATTAAGTTTATCAAGTACTCTTAACAAACATTCTGTCAAGAATTAGGATACCGGGCTGGAGAGATGGCTTAGCGGCTAAGGCGCCTGCCTGCTAAGCCTAAGAATGCTGGTTCCAGTCTCCAGAGGTTCCAATCTCCAGGTCCCACGTTTAGCCAGATGCAAAGTGAGGCAAGGGTGCAATGCCGCACTTGGCCACAAGGGGGCGCACGCATCTGGATTTTGTTCACAGCAGCTGAGAGACTGCTGGCGCGCCCATCTCTGTCTTTCTCTCCCTCTGTCTAGCTCTCTCTGTCTCTCTCTCCAAAAATAAATTAAAAAAAAAAAATTTAAGAATTAGGATACCGTGAATATACAAAAAAGAACCACAACTTTACAACTGTGGTCAATGCAGACAAGTGCACTGATCATTACCACAGACATGAGGGGCAAAGGGGGCCTCTCTGAACAAGTCATATGTCTTACTTAGACCTAAGGAGTAAGTATTAGGTTTCCAAATGCATAATTATGTTGAATCAATAGGAACTCAACTGCATATGAACTATGGTCATTTTAACATCCTAGTGTGTTGCTGCATGGTACCTCCAAAGGAAGGCATTGTGAATTAAGATTCTAACAACAAACACTACAAGCAGTGAGCCAAGATGCAAAGTGCTGGATTTTAGGGATTTCTACATAATATTGTACTTCCTCGATCTACTAATAAGATTTAAAAAAAATGGCAAACAGAATGTTGTATTTCACTAAAATGAGGGAGCTTGTGGGTAATTAAATCCTATGGTCTAGTGTTCGTGTGTTTGTTTTTTTAAAGGCTCTCTGTGTTGTTTTTACTTTGGGCTTAGCTTGCCATGCTATCTATTCCAAGGCTTCTTGCAACTTGTAAAAGGTTCTAAATGAACACACATGTACACACCTCATAAGGTACATCAATACGTTCCCAGTTCAATAAGTAAACTGTACACTATAAAGTTCAAGGGCACTGGCTTCATTTTGGCCTTGGATTTGCTACTCATATCTTGGCTGTCCTCCAAAACTCAAGACATTTGTCTTTGGCAAACGCCTCTGTAAGATTCTTTCCTAACCAACTTTCGAGTGTGTTGGGAGTACAGCAGGTCTTAACCCCTCAACCCCTTCCTTCCCACACTTGCATCTTGTTTTAAATATACTTGATTTGATAACAACTCCTCCACATGTGTCTGGAGCCTTGATCTTCCCCTAGAGATCCATATTTGAATATGCAACTGTAGTTAACATGTCAATTTACATATTTAACCGACATTCTAAACTTCATGTCCATATGAGACTGCCAGGCCTCTAAGACCCCTGAACCTTCCCTCTCAGTGCTCCTTATTCTCAGTAAAAGGGATCCAGGTTTGTCAAGCCAAAGACCTAGAAGGCAGCATTAAGTTACCTCTTTCCCTTTCATCCCAAGAGCAGCTCTAAAGGGTACCTTCAAAATACAACCCCAAAATATAAAAATAACATACCCCAAATGCAACCATTTCCTAACTTTGCTATACCCACTGGCCCAAGCCACCATTCGTTCTGTACTTTCTGTATTGAAAAACATTGTCCCCTGGTCTCCTTATATATCCTCCACCTGAATTGAAATAAATGAACCTTCTGAGTTATAAGACAGTCCATGCCTTTCCCATGTCAACCTTTTTCATAGCCTCCCATCACACTTGCCAGAGAAGGGACCCAGTGATCTGGAACAGAGTTATAGGGTGGATGAGTGGTCCCCACAGCTGGATTCCAGGGTGGCACTAATAGGAGGTGCTATAGACCTTCAGCAGGTGAAGCCTAATAGGAGGTCCTTCCTTAGGTTATTGTGGGCATGCCTCTGAAGGGAGGCTGTGGGATACCATGTCATCTCTTTCCCTCTGTGCTTCCTGGCTATGATGTAAGCCAACTGCCATGTGTCCCTGCCATGATGTGTCATGCTTGCCAGAGGCCCAGAGGATCTTAAGACTGCAACCACATGCCAAAATAAATCTTTCCTCAATTAATTACCTCAAGTGTTTCATTATAGTGATGAAAAGCTAACACACATAATAATTAGCAACACATTAATCTTTATGTTAAAGGTGACCAGAAACACCTTTAAGGCAGTCCAGTGCCATCCCAAATCAGATCACACTGCCTACATATAACAGGTAACCCCATTCTGCTGTGGCAGAATTCCTGAAAATCAGTGGCCACACATTCCTAAATAGTCTCCATTTATTAACTATTAGAACTTGATGGTGACCATGGAAGCTATGAGGGTTCCTGGCCTTTAACCATTGTTTCATTTTCATGAACTGAAGTCTTAACGCCCACGTGACTTCAACAGAGAATCTGTACCATACTGCATCTAAAGAGTTATGTGTAAGTATGTCAAGTGATCCTCCCATAAGCTTCCATCTAAAATGTATGGCCCAGCCTTTGTTTAAACATTATGGTCTTCAAGTTCTCAGAACAATGCTTCATTTTGAGTTTCTAGGCAATACAAGAAACAAGTTACTGTTTCAATTCCTCAGACTTACACTGTGATTAACTTTAAATACAAAACTCTCTTGCAAATTAGAAATATCAAGAAATATATCCTAGTGAGCCCAGTGACATAAAAGAATTACCTCAATATTTAGTTTCTAATTTTTTTTTAGACTTTTTACCACTAAAACTTTCACCTCCCCTATACAACCAGAAAGAAGACATTCAGGATCCTCCTACCCCCCGCCCCCACATGTCTGTGCCAGCTTCCCTCCCTCTTGTGATCATCTTTGGCAACAGGGAGGTACTGGTGGATCTGTGCCATGCAGGCCCTCTTTGGAAAACTAGGACTATTTTTAGGCCAGTGGCCCCTCTCTGATTCCTGACACGAGGCAGTCTTTAGACAGAAACCCTTCAGAAGCCAGGCAAGGCAAGTTTCCAGGGAATTGACAACACTCCTTGCTAACACAGCAAGAATCTCCTAAGGGCTTTAAAGGAGAGCACCCTCCTCGAGGACAGCCAGCTTGGAGGAGAGCCATATCCAACCTCCCTGCCCTCAGCTGGCCAGACCTCAAGCTGGGCCTCCATTTCAAGTGCACAACAGAGTGCTCATGATTTCACTAGGTTAACAATTCAAAGCTTAAGGAGCTCAGGGAGATTTTTGACCTGTGTGCCAGAAATTTTAAAACAGTTCATCGATGAGACTTCTTTGTTGTTTAAATATCGTGTCCATTGCCAGCACTAAGAGTTAGCCATAACAGCCTTAAAGACAGTGAAAAGAATGCTCAAATAAAATTTTAGTCATGCTTCAAAAAAACAATATATTAAGACAATGTCATAAGTTTCCCTTGTGCTCTTTATAACCATATTCTGTATCATATCTAATTAGAACAGTCCTTCCAGAAACATTGTAACTGATGCTAAAACTATGCCTAGTTGTGGATAAGATACCTCCTAGGGAGGCCACAAAGATCCCTAAAACAATATAGGTTTTTGCCATTGTTCTTGGTTACCTGCCAAAGTAGATGGTACGTCCCTATTGAGAAGACACCACAGGCTTCAGTTGCAGATAAATCAAGCTGAAACTAAGCATCCTCATGCTGGCCAGCTTTCGTAGTACCAGAAGGTATATACAGGCTGCTAGGGGAGAAAAGTCATCAGCAGTGCTGTGCCTTGTGTGTTCCACAACCAGACAACCAGGCAAGATATATCTATTGGTACAACAGTAGCAGGACTGCTACAGGGGTAGCCAACCTCACAAGGGAACTCATTCCTGGTACTGTAAACCTGTCAAAAGCCAAAGGCTAGGAAGGTCCTAGACCCTGGGGTATGTGGGGGGGAGAATAACCTACTACCGTTGTTATGCTAACTGGATGAGTTGTCAACTGGCCTTCCAAATACTTATGTTTATACCCCTAAATTAGGGCTGCTCTCAGCCCCCATCACAGGAGTTTCTTTTTGCGGTGGGCAGAGATTAATGTAGATATGCATAGCTGGCCAAAGTGCTGAGAATAAGTGTGTTCAGCCCTAAATGGAATATCTATCTCACCCTTCCAAGACTCAAGGACATGGTAGAAAAGGCAGTAAAAACAAAAGAAAGTTCAAACCAAAGAACCAGAGGCATGCTATAGAATTTCATCAATGGATAGGCATAGCCAGTACACTCATGAACTGACAGCAGCTGTGGTTTTTTGCACAAGACTGATCCCATCAACAGTCCATCATGAATGGGAGAGGGGCACATGAGACCCCACTCCTTGCAGAGGAGCTATTGGCAGCTCATGGTTTCAGGGAGAGGGGAAGTCATGTTCTTCAGTGGTTCAGCCATTGGTAAGTTCCCATACTCCAGTAAATAACCTCCACCCATGCCCATGCAAGCAACCCTAATTTAACTCAGTGGGTCACAAAACAAAAAAGAGACATAAAAGTAGGAAGGGAATTAGTTGGGAAGAAGGAGGAGTTCAGTGGGAGTAGGACAGAGGTAAATGTGATTAAAACACTTTATACACATGTATTAAATTGTCAGGAATAAAATAAAGTAGGAAGGTTTTAAATTCCTGATCTGCTGCTATGCCTGTATGGAAGACAATGAAGTAACATGAATTGTGACAACTAAAAATTTGCACTCTGGGCTAACTTTTCCATCTTACTAGTAAAATGAGTCAAAGAATCTCACACCAGACCAGGCATGGTGACAAACATCTGCAACCCCAGCACTTGCAAGGCTGAAGCAGGAAGATAATGAGTTTCAGGGCAGCCTGGGCTGCATAGCCAAACCCTGTCAGAAAAAAAAAAAAAAAAACTCAAATAGACTAAATGTCTTAATAACCAAAAACTAAAATATATGTGTAGAGGAAGTTGGTTACTGTAGAGTTCATATTGCACTTTTCCTCCAAGGACTCTTGACATATCAAAATTGATCTCTTTTTTTTTATCCATCAGCTAGGTTTTGCAAAAAAAAAAATAATATCTCTTCTGAACCCACAAGTCTATGGTGCCAAAAACATTTGCTCTGTAGATGTCTGCTAGTAACATCAACTAACAGCATTATGTAAATATGGAGTACAGACATTGACTCTCACCTCTCACTGAAGATTCCTGCCCTGGGGTTAGCTTTGCTTACCAGGAATCTAGGGCTGAAGACCCCAGTCAGGTGTTGTCTCCCTTCCACTGGCTGTGAAGCTGGGCTTTTCCAGAAACGCTAAAGGTGTGAGTGTTCTATAGAACAAAGAAGCACACAGTGACCTCAGGAAACAAGACACCCAGCCAAGTTCACTCCCTTACTTCCTCCACAGAACAAACTCTCTGCTCCAATACTGGCTACTTTCTGCATTTCTCAGATGGGTGTGGAGGAAGAAGAAACCTGCTGTACCTTGGAATTTGGCCTCAACAGAAATGGAGGAATACATTTTATGAAACAAAAAATCAATATGCATGCTATTGTGCTATGAGAACCATTTGGAAATTCTCAAACTCGACTTGCTGCCTTTACATTTCTAAGGATTTGCACAATTCAAAACCTGCAGCTCTACAAAGACGGTCCTTGAGTCTGGCTCCTAAATGTATCTGTGACAGCCTTTAAAACCATTGGTACCTGAAAATCAATTAAGATGTCACCCTTAGCAATAAATTCTCCACTCAATATATGTTGACTCAATCCAGAAAGGCGATCTCAGTTGTAGTCAACAAATTCCAAAACAATCAAGGCCAGGACCACCACTCCCAATCCCACACACTTGTGGGACCTGATAGCATGCATGACAGGTCAGCTCGGTGTTTAAAGACAGATAAAGGCAATAGGATTTTTCACTTCAAGGTAGAGAGAAATGTCCTACACATGCTTACACATGTAACCTCTATATGATTTTAAGCCACCCTCTCCCATTTTAAATAATCCCCTCAGGTTTTTCTCCACATGATTTCAGTGCTGTACAAAGCATTTCAAATCAAAAATCAAGTAACTTTTCTCCTTTGAGATACTAACTTGCTAGCTTAGCTGTCAGAGGCAGGATGGTTTAACTTAATAGAGCATGGATTGCAGTTGAGAATAGCACTGTTCTCTACATTTGTCTACATATTGCACAGGCTGATGGCAAACTTGTTATCCTCCCATCCTAGCCTCTAAAGTGCTGAGATTATGGGTGTGTACCCGCACACCTGGCTTTATTCTCTACCATTATATAAGTATATGATGTTTTAATTAGCAATCTGTATGTTGTCAATTTCCTTACTACTAGTCTCTTAATATGCAAGTCTCAAGAATGAAATTAACGTTATTTATTTCTATTACATGCATAGCCCTCCATTAGCTGCAAAAGAGCTGCAAAAGGAATCCCCATTGTAGCACTCAGAACAGCTCCCAGAAAGCTAAGTGGCTACTGAACTGTGGTAGATCCGTCACACAGCACTTCTGCCCATTGCCTCATCCCTGTGGCAGAGGGACCTTCTTCAACTAGCTTTCATTCATTCACAGAATATTCATCGTCTCCTGTGTACCACCTGCTTGGCCAGGTGTTGAGACACTGTGGTCTCCACAGAGCTACATGCAGTTCATTCAGGAAAACAAAGTGCAAGGCGAGAACTACAAAACCCCCAAATAAAGATGTCTCTGGACATAGGAGACCTAAGAGAATCTAGGGAGCATGGATTAGGGTAGCTCCTTGAAGAGGAGAAAACATGAGCTGAAGGTGAGGAATGGACAAGTGTGTGCTTCTCCGCCTCTGGGATTTCATGGCATAGAAAGAAGGCTTTCCTTCCCACACTCAGGAGACACCACATGGAGATACTGGCTTTTAAGTTCACCACTGAGGGTGCATCAGACAAAATTTGTGGCTACTATGTTATAGGAAACTTACTAGCACAAAAATAGAGTTCATAATTGCAGAATAAAGATAGTCCTTTATTTTGAGTTATATATTTTTCTTTTGTTTTGTATTGCTTTTGAAAACATACTCTGTGGTTCCAGGCTGGCCATGAGCTCACAGTAATCCTCCTACCTCAGATTCCCAAGTGCTGGGATTGAAGGCATGCATTGCCAAGCCTAGAAAGGGGTTATGTAATTTTTGACTTATGAAAAACTTAGCATACTGTTTGTTCAACTCTGCTGGTAATTACTTTGCCACCAAAACCCCTAGTTCACAGATCCACATTGGGCACCTCCTGAGCTTATGGTAAAAAGGATGCAATGGGGGTGACTTCCCACCCATAAAGACACAGATGCCCAGGGAAGACATGGCGGAGGACTAAAGGTGCATGGCATAGGGCTGAGGGCCCTCTGACAAAGGGCCATGCATGCTTACTCATTAGTGGAAACCACCACGGATATATTTACAAGCATGCTTGAGTCCTGAAGGATGTGAGCTGGGAGGCAGCACCCAGACCAGACCACTCTGACCAGTGCTATGATGCTGCCAGCTTCCTCCAGGACCAGGTACCAACATCCTTCTGTGAGAGAACAGTCCACACGATGAGTTTGAATTGACCAAGCAAATGCCAATGTCACTATTTACCTGAGACTGACTGTTTTAAGTCGAGACCATGTTATCTTCTGGTTGTGTCACATGTCCTCTATAAGAGGGACAAACTGGAAGCCTATGAACTACTTGGGCTACAAAGAAATAAAATCCCATTTCTGGGTCAAAATTTGTGTTCAGCCTGATTTTGTAGTTGTGGGAAGTAGAAGGATAGAACCCTTGCTAGTACTGTCAAGGAGTTGGGTTTCTAGGTCTCATCCTAAGAATCAGTGTAGCTTAACCACCTGCATTTAAACCCACTGAGGAAAGAGCTTGTTTTGGGAATCCAGGTGGCATGCTCAGGGCAGGCCCAGAGCACACCACCACCAATTTTTAGATCCCTGTTTTTTAAACTAGATATGGACATATTTAGCATGCAAACAACACATGTGAGTACCATCCTTTACCTCCTCCCTGCCCCTTTTATGAAGAGGCCTTCCTTGTTGGGGATGCAGGTCAACCCCATGTGGATTGTGGGGATGCATTATCGGGGAGGGGGGAGAGGAAATGTCTCTGTGCAAAATGTCCCAACTTGTGGCTCTAACAATCTTTCCAGCCCCCTCTTCTGCAAAAATCCCTGAGCCATGCTGGGAACATTTTAAGTCTACTCCAGTGATGGGCACTCAGGAGCCTCTGGACCTCTGGTTTGGTAGTTGTTGAGTGTCCTCAGTGTCTATCTCCATCACCTTACACACATGGGTTTTTATCAAGGATATGCTTTTCAAAAAGAATAAAAATAGACCTAAAAAAGGATTGCTTCCCAATATAACTGACAAGTATTGTGGAGTGAGACTGACCTAATAGCTGAAAAAATGATCTGAAGCTTTTAAAAGTCAGGACATGGGAGAGAAAGAGCTCCATAAAAATAGTGCAGAACATCAAGAGACTGATTGGCAGGACCCCCTGTCTCTGACACATCAATGTCACACACCTGCCTGGTCAGCAGTGTATGAAGCTGGGAAGGGGATGTAAGCAGCTACTTCTTCCACAGAGAGACAACATGCTCTGCAAAGTCCACAAAGCATTCTCACACCACACTAACAGCCCCTGAGACAGCCAAATCCCATGACAGTCACCTTCCTCATCCCATCTGCCCTTTTAGAGATGTTAAACCAGAGGCACAGAGTTAATAAATAACAGCAATGGACATTAGACCCAGTTCAAATGTGTAAAATATTTATTTTTTAGACAGTCTTTCTATTGCTCAAGCCATTCCCCTGTACTTCTGGCTCAAGCCATTCCCCTGCCTCAGCCTTCTGCCTAGCTAGACGCTAAGTGTGTAGCACCGTACCCACTCTTACAAGAATCAAATCACTTACCATTGGTTTTCTCTATCTACACAGCCACAGATGCCAAAGCCACCTGGGCAGGAAGAACAGCAGTTCCTCACTAAGCTCCCAAACTAACTCCATACCTGATATATTAAGGAGCCAAAAGTAATCTTGGGCTCATTTTATTCATTTACAAAAACTGATATAACAACATCATTCCATGTCATAGGGTTGTTTGAAATGAAATGAGTTTTAAATGAGTTAAATGAAATTATTGGAGACTTTATTACTTCCATACAATCATTAGATGCTATTGATACAATTTTTTAAAATATTTTATTTATTATCAAGCAGAGACAGGTTGAAGAGAGAAAGAATGGGTACACCAGGGCCTCCAGCTTCTGCCTAGGGACTCTAGATGTATGCACCACTTTGTGCATCTGGCTTTACGTGGGTACTGGGGAATCAAACCTGGGTCCTTTGGCTTTGCTGGCAAGCCCCTTAAATGCTAAGCCATCTCTCCAGCCCCTATTGCTATAAGTTTTAAAATCTTGCATGATATACATTATTATTGCCCTGACTTTACTGATAACCAAAACTCAGTAACTTGTTCATCTCACCAAGCGACCATTCTGTAATGGGTTGCTCAGAGTCCAGGAAAGTCCTTGAATCCCAAACCCTAAGTTCGTTTCTAATTTTAATCAAAGAATTGAATAAAAACGATGGAGAGGGATAATTATTAAATTATCATATTTACTGAGGGAAGTACAGAGCCAAAGAAAGGAACCCACATAACTAGAAATCCCATTTGGAGGGCCTGGAAAAACTGTGGAGAGAAAAGTTCAAGGCACTCCTGCCATGTGGGGAGCTGGAGGGGATAAGAACCCATGGGGAGAGTAAGGGCTAGGGGGACTTCCCCTTGACTCAGCCCTGCCAAGGGAAAAGTTACCCACAGCTGGAAGTTCCTAGGTGGTCAGCGAGCTTGTCCTCCCCTTGTAAAGGTATTTATGACCTTATAGTGGTGGGCTGTCTTCGGGCTCAGGTGAACCAGAGGAACAGCAGGTTGGTTAGGGCTAGGGGCTTTCTCGGGAAAAGGCTAGCCCTGACACCTAGTTCTAGGGGCTGAACTTTCCCAATCACAATGTTTAAATGCTATGAAAGACTTCCCTCCCAGGAGAGGTACTGGTTGTTTCTAAAAAAAAAAAAAACAGGTCTAGGAAACTAGGCAAGAGATAAGAAGTCAGATCATCTTTGAAGAATTTCCTGCCTTTTTTTACTTTCAGGGGTCCAGTCACCCTAACTGTATCCCTCTCCATTCCAGGTTGAGGGGCATGTTCTAAATCCAGATTGATATGTTATGTACACATATATGTATCAAAAATCATAATTGCACACTTAAGCTGGGACATTTTATGGTATTTAAGAGAAACAAGGAATTACTATTCGTCCAAGCTGACCTTGAACTTGGTCTCCTTCTGCTTCAGCCTCCAGAATGCTAGGATTACAGGTGTCTATCACCACCCAGCCACATAGTACTTAATTTTATCTCGTCTTTTTTTTCAGATCCTGTGGCAAATAAGCAGTAGTGTATATTCGGGAACATATCCATCCTTAAATGCTGGAACCAACAGATTGTGTTTTCTTGGTTCTTATTCTGTAATCTGCTTTCCAACTAATCCTTCCTACCCAATTGACACACTTAAGGATTGATTACACCTGAACTGTCTTCAAAAAGAGATGGTTCAAAGGATAAAACACAGAAGAAAGCCTGAGCACCTGCATTCAGATCCCCAGAATCCACATCAAAGCTGAACACTGGGTGTCTGTGATCATATCATATCTACAGCAAGAAGGGAGGCAGAGGACTGGAGAGATGGCTTAGTGGTTAAGGTGTTTGAAGCCAGATACACAAGGGAGTGCATGTAGTTCATTTGCAGTGGTTAGAGGCCCTCACACACCCATTCTCCCTGCCTCTTTCCCTCTCCCTTCTGTCAAAATAAGTAAATATATACATAAATAAAAATTAACAAAAAAAAGGAGGCAATGACAGGAGGTCCCCCCAGAAGCTTATGAGCCAGCTCGCATGGCAATTGGAGCCATAAACAATGAGAGATATTGCCCAAACAAGGTGGAAGGCAAGGACAGACACCTTAAATTATTATCTGACCTCCACACACACGACATGGTACCCACACACCTGCAGTCACACACACATGCACCACAAAAAAAGAAAAGGTCAAGATTTATGCGTCAGTTGCCTGCATCAAAAAAAAAAAAAAAAAAAAAAAAAAAAAAAAGAAAGGGGGAAAAAAACCAACAGACTTCTAAGTTAGCATTCCTTCAACAGTTTATTGAGCAGAGAAATATAAACATTCCAGATAGATAAATAAATTTTTAAAGTCAAGATCTTATTCCTTTGGCTATTGCATTATATTACAGATAATCTTCACAATTTCAGGAAAACAGACACTTTCTTATGAAAACCAGTAGATGTAGTGAGTTGAAACCAGCCAATTCAGAAAAGACTGTGATTATGAAAGTACATAACTAAAACCAATCCATTTGTACCCAGTGCTTATCAAGTGTGGTCAAGGGTTATGCACTCAGGTGAAGGAAATTACTTGATATAAAATCATACACTCTTGTAGCTGTAGCTCATTAAAATAATTACCTTAAAGGTGGCACAGGTTATTTGAGGAAAATGGAGATAGACTAGATGGGTGGGGCTTAGAGCTCAAATAAAAGCTTTTCTGGAGAGTGTTAAGTGACCATGCACAGCTCCATGTGCAGAATCTTCAGGCAGTTGTCACATTCAAAATCCACTTGGCTAAAAGGAAATAATTTTCCATCTAAATCATGCCAAGACCAACAGAAAAATGTGGTTATGTGTCTAGTAATTACGCAAGTTGGCACTTCACCTTGTACCTCCCAACCTTTATTAAACATCAACTTCCTGCACCCTTTACTTGAAAATGATTGCATATGTCAAGCTTTTCACTGGCCAGTAAAAGATCTTAAACAGAAGGGCAACATAGGAACACATCTAACTCATAGAGCAGCCAGCCTCCTTATTAAAGAGCCTGCTTTTAAAGACCTAACACTGCACATTTCTTAGAGGACACATGGGAAAGAGACCTGTCCACCTCTATGGCTAGAAGTCATGACTGAGTCGCCGGTGTCCCTGTGGTTTATGGCTTCCAGTTCCAATTGACACAGGTCCTCGCCTCCTAGTTAAAATCTGGAATTACCCCCTTATGTCCCACTACTTGTCTGTCTCTGCATAGCTTACAGTGAGGAAATAGTATTCAAGAGTTTGGTAGAAAAAAATCTGAGAAAAGTAAGTATTAATGTTTATTAAATGTACAAGACTTTGGGCTGCCACTCTGTAAAATGAGAAACAACTAATTGACTCAAAGTGATTATCCTTCTGGAATTTTATTAGTTTTTTTGTTTTGTTTTGTTTTTTTTTGGTTTTTCGAGGTAGGGTCTCACTCTAGCCCAGGCTGACCTGGAATTCACTATGTCATCTCAGGGGGCCTCGAACTCACAGTGATCCTCCTACCTCTGCCTCCTGAGTGCTGGGATTAAAGGCGTGCGCCACCAGGCCTGGCTGAATACTATAAGTCTTATAGAAATGGAATGTACTTGGCTAAGGAGATGGCTCAGAGGGTAAAAGCACTTGCTACTCAAGCACAAGGATGAGTTCAATCCCAAGCACCCAAGTGAAAAGCCAGGCCCTTGTAACCCAAGTGCTGAGGGTGGGGACAGAGACAGGAGGATATTACTGAGACTTGGTGGCTAGCTAGTCCAACCAAAAACAAAACAAACAAACAAACAACAACAAGAAGAAAAAAAGGTGGGAACTCCAGGTTCAGTGAGGAACCCTGTCTCACAGAAATAGGAAGAAGAATAGAAGATGACACCCTTCTCTGGCCTTCACACACAGGCACACAGGGCATGGGCACCTTCACACACATACACACACACCACACATAGTACACACATGACATTAAACAGATCACCAAGTGTGGCAATGCTTGCCAATAATCCCAACACTTGGGAGGCTGACAGAGAAGCATCATAAGTTCCATGCCAACCTGTGCTACATAGTAAGACTATCTCACAGAAAAGGAGGGTGGTTAAAAATGGAATATATCATAATGATCTGCGACTGCCAGTTTTCCATTTGTGCTACTAATCTAAATGCTTTACAGCACCAAACATTCTGTGTTCTGGGGTTAGAAAATAGAAAAGTAACCAAACATAATTCTAAGCTATGCCATCTGAACTTTTACGTATCAAATTACTGTATAACTTTGATATTGCTGCAGTACCAATAGATACAAGGCTCTAGCAATAGTAACTTATTACTTTGTTGGCATTAAAATTACTCAAACGGGGCTGGAGAGATGGCTTAACAGTTAAGGCACTTGCCTGCAAAGCCAAAGGACCTCAGTTCGATTTCCCAGTACCCACGTAAGCCAGATGCACAAGGTGGCGCATGCATCTGGAGTTCGTTTGCTGTGACTAGAAGCCCTGGCATGCCCATTCTCTCTTCTCTCTCTTTCTCTGCCTCTTTCCCTCTCTCAAATAAATAAGAATAATAAAATAAAGAAAATATTTTTTAAAAATAATTAGTCAAACTAAGATTTTTGAATTAGGAGTAGAGATTAGATGGATAGAAGTCTGGGTTCTAGTCCTAGTAAGTTAAGTAACTTAATTTACCACAAGACAAAACATTTATCCAAATAGTTCTAGTTCCAGATTTCCTTTTATATAGAGCAGAGCTTAGGCTGGAGAAATTGCTCAGTGGTTAAAGTGAAAAACTTAACCACTCTAGTGAGATTCCTCAGCACCCACATAAGCCAGATGCACAAAGTGGTGCATACATCTGGAGTTCGTTTGCAGTGGCTAGAGGCCTGGCATGCCCATTCTCTCTGTAACTCTCTCTGTCTCTCTCTGCTTGCAAATAAATAAAAATATTAACAAAAGAAACAGAGCTATTGTGACCTGTTCTGCCCACCTCATGGGACTGATCTGATGTGCTAAGCAATGAAAATGTACTTAATGTGTTTTATTTACAGGCACTTTCCATAAATATATGGAAGTATTTCATTTTGCTTGAAAGAAGGAAGTTCAGAATCACTTTAGTGTATGAATGTATAAACGGCAGCATTTACAATTGAAATTATTCAATATGAATGCTTTTGGATTATGGTAAAGATTAACAACTAGAAGGTGTTCCTTAGTACTTTAAATCCATAGGTGCATCATGAGTTCACAGTGACGACTCAACTCAGTGTGTTCAGAATGTGCTGGTAGCAACCCAGCAGAATCATTTACAAACTTTAGTAAAGAAGAAAGCATCTGCAAGTATCTGCTTTGATTGCAAAGGACACAGAAAATGCCAGCCACTAAATTCAACACTCTAAGAAAACCAAGGAGAAACAAAACTAGAGTCCAAGAATAAATAACATCAAGCATCCCCATGCAAATCAGATATATGGTTTTTCAAGATAGGGTCTCACTGTAGCCAAGGCTGACCTGGAATTCACTATGTAGTCTCAGGGTGGCCTCAAACTCACAGTGATCCTCCTACCTCTGCCTCCCAAGTGCTGGGATTAAATGCATGCGCCATCACGCCTAAAGAGGAAATGTTATCAGGTTCTTGTGCCTATAGAGTTTAATTCCTATGAGAGCACTCACAGACCCAAGCAAGGCTGAGCCATGGCAATTACATGAAATCCACCTTTGAATCAGGAGAGATTTAAGACAAGAAACAAAGGAAGGTATTGGCACCTATTGATCATCATCTATATGCCTGGCAATGGGATAGCCAAACTTAAGAGACAGATACTATCTCTAAGGTACTGTCAGGCAACCAGCATGTAGTGGAAATGAAGTAACTTACTCAATCCACAACACTAACAGAAAATTGCAGACATGGGGCTGGAGAGATGTCTTAATGGTTAATGTGCTTGCCTGCAAATTCAAAGGACCCAGGTTCAATTCCCAGGACCCATGTATAAGGTAGTACATGTGTCCAGAGTTAGTTTGCAGTGGCTTGAAGGCCCTAGCACACCCATATTTCGACCCCTCCTCTCTAATAGATAAAATAATTGTTAAAAAAAAATCACAGACATGAAGCCAACTTAGTCTGGTCAGTGAGTGCATTCCCAATTACATGCCTGTCTCAAGTGTTCTAACTTTTCTAATTCTTTAATAAAACATGTTTATCATAACTGATGTCAAGATGAGAAAATTCAAGCTAAATGCTGAATTACCTATTTTATTATTACAAATTCAATTTTATAAATTGTTTTCAAAATTCCAGGATGAATGCTACCTAAAACTCCATATGCCAATAAGAAAATTAAATTAAATTTAAAAAAAAAAACCAAATTAAAAAAGGGGGCTGGAGAGATGGCTTAACCATTAAGGCGTTTGCCTGAAAAGTTAAAGGATTCTGGTTCAATTCTCCAAGACCCACGTAAGCCAAATGCACAAGGGGGTGCATGCATCTGAAGTTTGTTTGCAGTGGCTGGAGGCCCTGGCGTGCCCATTCTCTCTCTTTCTGTCTCTCCCTCTCTCTCTACATCTCTCTCTCCTTTAAATAAATAAAATATATTTTTAGAAAAACCAAAGGTAAAATGAGAGAAGAAAATTAATAATTCTAGAGGGTGGCAAAGAGAATCATTCAAGATCAAAAAGATTTATGCTAAGCTGGAATGGTGTTGCACGCCTCTAAGCCCAGTACTTGAGAGGTTATATTTGTCTATACTGGGAGCTTGAGGCTAACCTGGGCTACAAGAGATCCTGAGAAATAAGAAGGCAACGAGGGAGGGAAGAAAGGGACAGACTTACACTATAAAGTAAAAAAAAAAAAAAAAGTAACTTTCTCTCAGTTATGTACCTACAAGGTTATATTTTAAATGTTTAGCTTAATAAATTCTAACCAGCATTTCTAATAAAACTGCATCTTCAATACAAAATAGTTAAATTTTTTCATAAAAAGGGAAATGCACAATTTTCCAACTCCCTTTCCATTGGAATGAAGAGTTAGTAAATCCCACTACATAGTTATATTACTATTTTCACAGAGCCCTACCAGAAAGTATCCCAAAGATATTTCTAAACTTGAAACACAACGCTCATTAATTCCAGTTCAATCACAAAGTTTCAGACATGCAGAATCAAACACACATCTTATTAAATATAACATGAAAGAGCATTCTTAGACTGAAAGTCATCTCAACTCCTTCCTCTATAAGTAGTACATAGTTCTCTAAGGAGAAACCAGCCCCCAAGTGTCTCTGTAAAAGAAATTGCCACCTTCTGACTTCTCTGCACAAATGGAGAACATAACAAGTCAGCACGGTGGGATTAATGTGTAAGTATCTGCACATGGGTGTGTCAGGAGTTCTGAGAATGGCTCTGCATAGCTGAACAGGAACTCAGGAACAGGACCCTCGGTCCCTTCCAGTTCCATTGCTCTACCCCTCATGCTTTCTTTCCTGGAAGGGCGTGAGACCGTTAGAGATCTTTCCAGCTGCTGAGTGTGTTAACACTGAATGAGGGGGCATAGGCAAGAAAAGAAGTTAACAAGGAAAGTAGAGAAGTGTAGCATGGAAATTAACTTCTGACTTAAATATTTTCTAGTATCCACAACTGAAAAACAAAATTTCAAATTCCTGTGCCATCTAGACAACGTATTCCAGGCTACTTCTGTCACAAAAGTACAAATGTGCCAGCATAAGGTTCAAGCTCTGTTGTCAAAATGTTTAAACAATGTGGGTTGGAGAAATGGCTTAGCAGTTAGGGCGCTTGTCTGCAAAGCCTAAGGACCTATGTTCTGACTCTCTAGGTCCCACATAAGCCCGCTGCACAAGGTGACACAAGAGCACAAGGTTGCACATGCGCACAACTTGGTCTGGAGTTTGAGTGCAGTGGCTGGAAGCCCTGGCATGCCAATTCTTTCTCTTACTCTCTCATTAAAAAAAAAAAAAGATAGAAAGAAAGCAAGCTTACAAAATGTAATAAGAAGGCTTTGGAAAAGACAATTGCAGAACACTATTCAAAGAAATTAAGCAAAGCTGCTGTAGTGGTCATTGTCCTACTAAGCTCTTCTGATTAGTACTTTGTTTGGGGGGAGTGTACTGGGAGTTGAACCTATGGTCTCCTGACTAGTAAGCAAGTGCTCTACCCCTGAGCCACTTCCCTAGCCCTCCTTTCACTTTTTATTTTAAGGTCAGTGGTCTTGACCTCACTCTACAATCCAGGCTGGTCTTGAACTTACTATCCTCTTGCCTCAGCCTCCCTAGTAAATGGGATAACAGGTCTGGGCCAGCAAGGTTCCTTTAGGTAATAAATTTTAGAGGCTGGAGAAATGGCTCAGTGATTAAAGGCTTCTGTTTACAGAGCATGCCAGCCCAGGTTCAGTTCCCCAGTCCACATGCAACCCTTGCAAAGCCAGATGCACAAAGTGGCACCATGTGTCTGGAGTTCCTTTGCAGGGGCAGAAGGCCCTGCCACGCCTATTCTCTCTCATCTCTCTCATTCATAAATAAATAGGTAACAAATCTCTTCTCAAAACTTGGTCAAGATAGCAGGCAGACCTTCCAACAATGTTGGGGAATATTTCTAGCAATACAAATACACCACATTCTTTCCTTATCTCTGCCCCTCCACCTAGCACAGTGTTCTGGCCTCTACAAAGGTTTGATATGGGGCTTGAAACTGATAAAAAACAAGTAGAATATCCTAACAGTTAGGGTTTTACTCATCCCATTTACAACATAACCTTACCTCCATAGGTAAATGGCTTGGTGCTACACATAGGGACAGGACTAAGGATCTAATAAAATAGAAGTGAATTTTCTTTTCTTGGTAACCAGGTTGTGGTAAGACTTGGCCCTGTCTAACCCATTTCTTATTTCTCCAGTCTTTCTTACTCTATCATAAGCAAGTAGAACTTCTGCAATCTTTGCTTCAACTCAAGTCTATTGGGTGAATAATGATGGGTGAATACAATTCAATTCTATAATGTGTCTAAGCATGAGATAAATATAGCATAACAGTTTACTGTATAATGAAAAACAATAAGACTTTTGCAACAGAAGGCAATTGAATCAGTATTCTGGTAAACATAACTCATCCAACTTGACACAGAGGTGACGGGGAGGGGGTGTTGAAGGGCATCTCTTAGATTACTTACATGTATATTGGCTTCTATTTTTACTCCACAAAACTAGTCAAGGGAGCTATGCTCTCAAAAGATTTCAACTTGATATCATTACTCATTAACAATTATCACCAAATCTACAAGAAAAACATAAAAGAAAATTAATTTCTCATGTGACAATGAATACTGCTAAACATCTCACATGAACTGCTTATCTGAAATAAGGTGAAGAAATATTGATTTTTTTTTCTCCAAGATTGGTATATGTGTAAATAACACCTGTGTTAAATATTACCAAGTTCTCAGTGTACAAAAGATATAGAAGATAAGCCACCAACCCAACAGTCAAGACTTAACACTGTCATAAATATGTTTAAACTATATTTACACAAGAATATATTTTTACACTTTTTCATCCTATTGTTCTGGGAAGTAAAGGTATTTTTCAGACAGCTTTCTCAGGGCCAATTTAGGACACAACATTTCCTGAGATATTTATTTTTTTATTGCATGTATGTGTGCAGACACATTAGTGCATGCTCATATGAGCATGGATGTGTGTTCCATGGCACATGTGTGAAAATCACAGGACCATTTTTATTTTTTATTAATTTTTGGAGAGAGAGACAGAGAGAGAGACAGAGAGGGAGACAGAAATGAGCACGCCAGCCGTCTCTCAGCTGCTGTGAACGAAATCCAGATGTGTGCGCCCCCTTGTGGGCAAGTGCGGCATTGCGCCCTTGCGTCACTTTGCATCTGGCTAAACGTAGGACCTGGAGATTGGAACCGCTGGAGATTGGAACCAGCATTCTTAGGCTTAGCAGGCAGGCACCTTAGCTGCTAAGCCATCTCTCCAGCCCCTCTTGCTTGAGGCAGGGTTTCTTTTGCATCCTTACCCTACTGCTTTTGCTGAGCTCATCACGAACTTTCTGGAAATTCTGTCTTTACCTCCTCAGTGTCAGCATGCTGGCATTACAAAAGCCCACCAGGGTTTCTGGTTCTGTATGTTAGGTCTGGACATTGAACTCCCAGTACTCAGGCTTAGTGGCATTTTATACAATAAATAGGCCATCTCCCTTGCCCCTCTTGACATATTTTAATTATGGAAAATCAGGGTAATTATGACTGCCTGACCTTCTATTTTATTTTTATTTAGTTTCTCTTAGAGAGAAAGATATTTGGTAGGCCAGGGTCTCAGCCACTGAAATTGAACTCCAGACACTTGTGCCACCTAGTGGGCATGTGTGATCTTGCATTTGCATCACTTTTGTGTGTGGGATCTGGAGAGTGGAACATGGCTTCCTAGGCTTTGCAAGCAAGCTCCTTAACTGCTAAGCCATCTCTCCAGCCTCCAACCTTCAATTTAAACATTTTCTTTCCTGCTGCAACAAGCTTAAAATGCAATTTGTTTACAATTATTTAAGATGATGTAATAGTTTAACCATCTTACCTGGAAACAGATGTATTCCCAGGTGATACTTCTCCCTTCCTCTCTGGCACTGTGGGAAGCTTACCAAACTGCCCTTCCACTCATCACAACATTGGCAGTGTGAATGTGCAATTTCGGGCATATTACATACCCAGAGGTGATTTCCCTCACAACATTTCCCCTGTTCCAGGTAGAGAAACTTGGGACCTACCTTCTTTTTCTTTCACTACTCAAAAATCCAGTCAAATCTACTATAAGAGCAAGCCTATTCTCTTAGGAGAAACTTAAGTTGACTTTAAAACTTCCTTGACTTCGTTTTTCAACTTCAAGATGAAGTAAAGCTTCTAAGTTACAAAGAAGGCAGGATGTATGGTTTTTCTTTTATTAATGTAACATGTACATATTGACAGCAGTGCTGAGCAGGGCAGAGGTAGGAAAAGCACCAGGGCTCCCTAATCTAGCTGCCTAGCCAAAAAACAGGACACTCCAGATTCAGAAAGAGGCTCTGTGTCAGACAAGTATGCTGGAAGAGCTATAGATGAGGGCACCTAACATCTTTCTCTAGCCTTCCCATGCATGTTCCCAGTGTGCACGCATCTGCATGTGCACACACACACACACGCACACACACACAATCACACATGCTACAAAAAATAAAAACAAAGACTTCTATGTATGCATGTACCTTTGAAGTATAAGAAAGCTATTAGATAGAGTACCTCAAAGTTCCACCTTATTTACAATGTGTTAAGTAAATCTTTCTTCCTTTATTGTGTATTACTTAGACGTCAAGGCAGCCACAAAATTCAAATTTTGTATATCATGGCATAAGAAAACAAAGCTTTATTGTATTTTTCTACAAAGTAAAGATCAACCTCCAAAGTTGTTATTGCCAAAATGGGAAAAAAAAAAAATTTGTCTCCTTCATTTTAGGCCAAGTGAATAAGGAAAAGTCAAACACCATGTCACTATGGAAAACTGCCCATGTGAAAAGGGGGTACCTGCTGAGGTCATGTAGAAAGCAACTATCTTCAGGGCAATCTTTTCTAAAATTTAGTTTAGAAATAACTGTTTAGAAGAAGAAATAGTCAAATTCAATTCCTAGTTCTACTGGACCATATTAAGCCAAAGATCAAGACCTCTTGTTAGAGCAGGGCTATTCAGAAGCAGCAATCAGGCTCGTGGAGGTCATACCATCCCTCCTGGTCCCTCTTTACTTCAGAGTAGGACATGAATCCTTGGTCACTAGCACTTCCTCCAGCAGCCACACTCACCACTGGCCAGGTACCTGCCAGCTGAGTGTTCCCCCTCTCCTAGGGCCCCCTACCTCCAGAGAAAGTCTGGAAGCATCTTTAACATATACTCTGAGCACCAGCTCTCCCGCTGGGCTCAGGTACAGACCAGTGGCTTACCCCTGGGATGGAGTAAAGAAAGGGCTTTGGACTTTGAGGGAGAACACACACCTCTTAGGGTGACCTTGAATTATCTACAGGGTGCACTGAAGCTTCCACAGCAGAAAAAGTTAGCTCCAGTTAGGAAAATCAGGAAGGCTTTTTGTCCCTTTCAAACAAATACCTTTCTATGACTAGTGGTAGAAATTAATTTGGGAAAAACCTTTAACTACATATAGATTTGGACAAGAGACTACTTGAATGAACAATTCAGTATGAATCCACAAAGACAACGCTAGTAAGGTATGTTACTACAAATGGACTCCTGGACAGATGGGTCTGCATTACTCTGGAGCAGTTTTTCAGAGCTTGGTCACTGCTATAATTCTTGTTGTTTTGTGTACTGGATTTGCAAATAGATAATTTGATAAGTACAGAATTTCAACTGCAGTGATAAATTCTCTTCAACAGAAGACAAGTCAAAACATAAATACTTGCTAATCATCAGAAAATCTGTAGCCATTTAAGCTGGCACAGAGAAATCCAACATGACTCAGAAGCCAAATCTTAAAAGACTTGCCCATTTAGCCTTTTAAAGTCCATTCAGAATAAATCCATTCTGTGCAACTCTGGTAAACTTTTGTGAGGGGAGGGATTGGGGCAGGGTCTCACTCTAACCCAAATGGACCTAGAATTCACTCTGTAGCTCAGGCTGGCTTCAACTCAGTGATCCTCCTACCTCAACCTCCTGAATACTGGGATTAAAGATGTGAGTCACCACACCTGACCCAACCTTTTTCTTTCTTTCTTTTTCGTTTTTCCTTTTTTCTTGGGGTGGGGGGACACAGGGCCTCATGTAGCCCAGGCTGGCCTCAAACTCATTACCTCACTATGTAGCTGATCCTTGCCTTGAACTCCAAATCATCCTGCTTCTATCTCCCAGATGCTGAAATTACAGGCATGCACCATCAAGACCTTCTAACTAAACGTGCATGACCAACTGGTACATACTATGACACTGAAAGAAATTTGATGGACTAATGGTGAGAACATGTCTCTTTCCATTCCAACTGCTGTTACAAATACTTCATTTTGGGTCATTCAGACTTCTTGCAATCTCAAAGTCACCTCTTTGGATACCATAAAAATTCCACCTAACTTTTTCTGCAAAGATGACTCTGAATTTTGAATCCCAAGTTCCAATGATGATGTAGAACACAAGACACCTCCACCATCGCATTGGCAAGTACAATGGACTATACAGCCAAACTAAACAGGACAGCCAGCAAGTTGAAAGGTTTTTCCCAGACTACCAGGAAGCATAGTTCTATGTTGATTCTTATCTCCACTGGCAAAAATAATAGATGGTATAATCAGGTGGGGTCTATACTATGAGAAAATCCACAAGATTTACATGTTATCATTATCACATTCTTAGCTTTAGGGTTGGCAGAAATTAAGTGTGCTCAGTTTAGTGATATTCTAAGTTTTATTATATGTCTTATGCAATTCAAGTTTTAGGGTAGTTACAGAAAAAAAAGTACATCTCAAAACTTATTTTAGGATTGCTCTGTGGCTGGAGAGATGGCTTAGCTTAAGGTGTTTGCCTGCATAGACTAAGGACCCAGGTTTGGTTCCCCAGTACCGACATAAGCCAGAAGCACATGGTGGTGCATGTGTCTGGAGTTCATTTGCAGTGGCTAGGGGCCCTGACATGCCTATTCACTCCCTCTCTCGCTCATAAATTATATATATACACATATATACATATACATATACATATACATATACATATACATATAAATATATAATATAAATACATATAAATATAAATATAATATACACACACACACATATATATATATATACATACATATACATATGTATATATGTGTATATGTATGTATAAGAAAGGATTGCTCTGGCACCAAAGAACCTAGGAAGACCCTCATCTAAGGGTTAGATGGACTTCTCCAAAATTTTCAGCCTTGATTTCAAAGAATATTATTTCACATATATATATATATTTGTTTTTTTTTAATTTTTTTTTATTTTTTATTTATTTGAGCTCAACAGACAGAGAGAAAAAGAGGCAGATAGAGAGAGAGGATGGGCACACCAGGGCCTCCAGCCACCGCAAATGAACTCCAGAAGTATGTGCCACCTTGTGCATCTGGCTTACATGGGTCCTGGGAATTGAGCCTCGAGCCAGGGTCCTTAGGATTCACAGGCAAGCGCTCAGCTGCTAAGCCATCTCTCCAGGCCCCAAAGAACATTATTTCTAATAGCATATACTACACTTGACAGTTCTCATGAACACATGTAAAAGTTTTGCAATAGCATCTACTCAAGGACACAGAAGTTGGAGTGATGTGATATATATGAAAAGAATAATTCAGAATTTAAGGATAAAGTATTTTAAAAGTTCTACCACAGATACATAAACTATGAATTAGGAGTATTAAAATTCTTTTGTGAGGCATTAGGAAGATGGATCAGTGGGTAAAAGGGCTTGCCATGAAAGTATGAGGACCTCCAGCACTCATATAAAATGTCAAACATAGTGGTCCATGTTTGTAAATCCCAGCCTCTGAGAGATGGAGTCAGGAAACCAATGGCTAGCTAGTCTAGCAGAATCAGTGAGTTCCAGGTTCAGCAAGAGACCTTATCTCAAAATATAAGGTGGAACACAAGCAATATACAAAGATTCTGGATGTCAACCTTTGGCCTCCAGAAGCACATGAATACATGTGCACCTACATACACATGTCCAACACACATATGTATAGAACACACATACTTGCACACCACACACACATGCAAAAAACTAAAAATAAAAAAATTAAGATTTTTAAATTCTGTTTTGAGAAAAGCAACATTGACATTAAGTAACATTGGAGTACAGAACTTCTGTAAGTAAACACCACCATAAATGTTTATAACACAAAAAAGACATCTGCAGTATGAATGGGTATTTACCAACAAACCATAAAAGAACTAGAAAAAATACTAATATCCCAAGAGAAAAGTCTAGCACTACACTGAATTAAAAATGAATAAAATGGAAAAGAGATTTATTTATTTATTTATTTGCAAGTAGAGAGAGGCTGATAAAAGAGAGTAAGAGACAGAAATAGAATGGGCACACAAGAACCTCTAGCCACCACAAATGAACTCTAGATGCATGTACCACTTTGTGCAACCAGCTGTACTTCACTTTTTACCTTGCAGGCAAGTGCCTTAACAGCTGCTGAGCTATCTCTCCAACCAAGAAAACAGATTTGTGTGTGTGTGTGTTCACCATCATTCATAATCAAAGAAATAGAAATGTACATCTTGAGATAGCACTGTTCATCTACAAAGCTAGCAAGAGCAATACTTCCTTTTTTGAGAGAGAGAGAGAGAGAGAGAGAGAGAGAGAGAGAGAATGGGTGCACCAGTGGCATCTCAGCCAGTGAATGAACTCCAGACACTTGCACCCCCTTGTGGGCACGTGCAGCATTATGCCCTTGCCTCACTTTGCATCTTGCTAAACGTGGGACCTGGAGAATGGAACAGGCCTTCTTAGGCTTAGCAGGCAGGCACCTTAACTGCTAAGCCATCTCTCCAGCCCCAATACTGCTCTTTTGAAAAAATAATTATCCACTTTAACATAAACTTAGGAACACAAAAATTTAGAATGCTGACAATCATATTTGAACATTTTTGAAAAACAAAAAATCAATATGTATCAAAAGATCTTTGAATCATCGTTTTTCAAGTACTCTATCCTTGGGGAAAGACAACTTGCAGACAATGTTTTTTTTTAAAAAAAAAAAATGACTGTTGCAGTAGCATGTTTAATAACAGTAATGAAAAGTTCCACTTAAAAACAAGGATAAAGGAAGCCGGGCGTGGTGGCGCATGCCTTCAATCCCAGCACTTGAGAGGCAGAGGTAGGAGGATCACCGTGAGTTCGAGGCCACCCTGAGAATACAGAGTGAATTCCAGTTCAACCTGAGCTAGAATGAGACCCTACCTCGAAAAACCAAAAAAAAAAAAAAAAAAAAAAAAAAAGAAAAGAAAAGAAAAGAAAAGAAAAGAAAAGAAAAGAAAAGAAAAGAAAAAATGGCTTAGTGGTTAAGACACTTGCCTTCAAAGCCAAAAGACCCAGGTTCAATTCCTCAGGACCCATGTAAGCCAGATGCACAAGGGGATGCATGCATCTGGAGTTCGTTTGTGGCAGATGGAGGCCCTGGTATGTCCATTCTCTCTCTCAAAAAATGAAGGAAAAATAATAAAATGTTGAAAAAACAAGGATAAAGTAAAGTAATACATCTACAAAATGTATTATATAAATAATGTATTATGTAGCCACCAAAATAAAATTTTCAAGGGCTTAATATCATGAGAAATTTTCCATGGTATTCTAAGAAAAAAAAATGGCATGTGTCTTTGGTTAAATGATATTATTGTATAAATATATCAACATGTACAAAGAAAATATTAGCTATTAACTGTGGTTATAATTTGAGTGACATGATTTTTTAACTCTTATATGTTCCTAAATCTACCAATTTTTATATATGAAGTATGCATCACTTTTGAAATAACAAGCAGGGCTAACACACAGGATTCCTCAATGGCATGCTTCTTCGATGCTAAAGTCTAATCACTGCAATTTAGTGTCCAAGAAATGCTGTAAGAAAAAAAAAAAGATCTATGTTTGGAGCCATGGCTCAGCAGTTAAAGGTGCTTGCTTGCAAAGCCTGCCCGCTTGGGTTACATTTCCCAAAACCCATCTAAATCCAGATGCACAAAGTGGCCCACATGTCTGTTCATTTGCAACGGCAAGAGACCCTGGTGGGCCCATCCTTTCTCTCTCTCCCTCCCTTCCTCCTTCCTTGCAAATAAAAAACAAATTTTAAGAAATTGATCCAGAATCTCATAATCCTACTGAACACTTCAAAAGTTATCCTTGAACTGTTTGGCAGGTAAAGGAACAGGCTTCTGCTAAACACTGTATTCTCCACATAACTCTGGTTTTAAAAGGAATACATGGGTTGGAGAAATGGCTTAGTGGTTAAGATGTTTGCCTGCAAAGCCAAAGGACCTAGGTTCGATTCCCCAGGACCCACATAAGCGACAAGGTGGTGCATGCATCTGGAGTTCGTTTACAGTGGCTTGGAGGCACTGGTACACCCATTCTCTATCTGCCTCTCCCTCTGCTTCCCTCGCTCTCAAGTAAATAATTTTTTTTTAAAGGACTAGGTGGGATGGAGAGATGGTTTAGCGGTTAAGGCACTTGCCTGTGAAGCCAAAGAACCCAGGTTCTCTTCCCCAGTACCCACGTAAGCCAGATACACAAGATGGGTATACATCTGGAGTTCGTTTTCAGTGGCTAGAGGCCCTGGCAAGCCCATTCTTTCTATATATCTGTCCCCCCCCCCCCGCCTTTCAAATATTTTTTTAAAGGAATAGGTGAGGGCTGGGAGCATACCTCAGTGCTAGATCAGGTACTGTTAGAGCAGGTGGAAAAGGTTTATGAAAATTATATTTTAAACTACATAATTTTAATGTAATCCCACTCCTATTTTTATTTTTATTTATTTATTTTTTATTTTTGGTTTTGCGAGGTAGGGTCTCACTCTGGTCCAGGCTGACCTGGAACCACTCCTATTTTTAAAGGATAAGCAAAAAGTTTTATTTTATATAGCTTTCCTCAGGAAACACTCAAATGTGTAAAAGCGTTCTGTAACTCACCACAGAAATAGGGTGTCATCGTTTTGATTTAAGAAATCCATTCCCTGCGTCATTCCTGGAAAAAGTTTGTCTGCAGAGCTGATTATGCAATTCTTTTGGGGGCCGCCTGTACACAATTGTTGCCGTGTATTCAGACTCTCTGGTGTGTGTGTGGGGGGGGGGGTCACAAGTTGGAAATGAGGCTCATCTGGATCTTAATCCCCCCTCCTCCTACGTCCTGCCTCCAGGCCAGCCCTTCCTTCCACCACCCCAGCGCTGTGATTTGATATGATGATTGAACTTCTATCACCTGGCAGAACATGAAAGCTTTCTTCCCTCCTGTTTTGCCCAAGATTCTGGTTTTAGTCACAAACAAAAACGCGCTGGATTTTCTTGCTTGGAACATTGACAACTTAACAAAAAACAGTATTTAATTGAGTGGGAGCCACTATGTAGGCTTAATGCAAAGATTAACTCCGTCATTCTTATTCTTAAGTAAATTAGTTTAAGTTTTAAAAGACAGGCAAGGACCCTAGTTGAAGAGGACAGAAACATCTCCGGTAAGTTTCGGCTCAGCACCCTCCCGAGGGTCTTACTGGTGCTTGCGGCGGCGGGGTTTTCCAGGACCCACCCGACAGCGCGCGAGCGCTGGGGCACCGCAGCGACGCCTCCCCGCGGGCTGACCGGAGCCCGGCGCGGGCAGCGCTGCGGGCGAGCAGGCCTGCGGGCTCCCGTGCCTGGGGGCCGGCCTGGGCCCAGGGTACCGGCTCGCGGGTGCAGGCGGCCGAGTCTCCGGTAAGCTCACCGCTCCGTCACCGTCAAGGTGACATCTCCTGGGTCCGCTGCGCTCATCCACGTGAGACCCTCACCGCACACTCGCTGCTCCGACTCGGCCACCCGCGGTCGCCCGGGCTCCCCTCGCACTTACCGCAGCGTCTCCGCAGCGCCGCGGGGCGCCAAGCCGGGCGCCCGGGGCACCGTGGGCGGCCGCGGCTCCCACCCCGAGGCCCGCGCGCGGCGTCTGCGCTCCCTGTACCCCGGCAGGCGGGCGGGCACCCCGAGTCCCGGCGCTGAGGCCTCCCGCCCCCGGCCGTCCGAGGGAGGAGCGAGGGCGGGGAGTTGGGGAAACTTGGAGGCTGCAGGGCTGGGCGGCCCCGGCCTCTCGGCGGCGGCTCCGGGGGAGGGAGGGACTCCTCGCCGGGAGACAAAACCCCGACGCGGTGGGAGACCACGCCGCCCCGGAGGCACTTGGGGGACTCTCCGCAAGCCCGGCGCGCTCCCCGGCTGAGTGTGGACCCGCCCCACGCCCCGCGTGTCCTCCCTGGACCCCGCTGCACCTGTTGCCACGTGCGACGCGATGCCCCGGGCTGCGGCCTGGTGCACCTGGCTGCACCGCGCGTCCCCGGACCACGCACGTCCTGGCCGGCGGGCTAGCTGAGCTCGGCGGTGCCCAGGAAGGGTCACCAGGGTGATCGGCCTCCCCCTACCGTCCTCTCGCTTCCGGGGGTTCTCGGTCCCAGCCTCCTGAGAGTGTAGGGGTGCTTCGGGGTTAGGAGGTGGAAGGTTGCCGAAGGATCAAGGCCGAGGTTTGCAAGTAACCAGCACTGATTATCTCTTGGTAGGTCCCCGCCGGCTGGCGGTCTGCACTGTCTTCAAACTTTGGAGCGGTTTATCAGCAAGCACCACCACCTATTAAAGATTAAAGAAATGAGCACTCCAGCTGTTAGGTGTTCACATTAAAACGTGAAAAGACAATAGAGCACAGGGGGGAGAAGCCAGGCCCATTCGACTTTAATCCCAAAGTCTTTGATCTTTGGTAAAGTCAGCAACATCCACCCAATCCCAGAGCTGTGTTTTGGACCCATGAAGTATTTTCTTCTATAAAGCATGTTTTAGTGTTTTATAGATTATCGATATTCTGCCTAGGGGAGATAAAACATTTATGAACCATTAATTGTCAGATAATCAGAGTTCTGATTTAAAATAATGTGAAATTACCTGGCTTGGGTTTGTTAAGAACATTTTAAGTAAGCATTTTCTGAGAGTGGGCAGAACTCCCAAGATGCTGCCTTTCAAAAGCTGTCTATTCCAGGGATATTAGATAAACTAATAGATTCGTCGCTGTTTATAGCTTCAAGCATTTTCACGTGTACAATGAACCATTATTTCCTCACAAGGAGACCCAGGTGTAAATAGGTCAGATTATTATCTCCATTATTCAAGTAAGGAAATTGATGTTCACAAAGGTCAAATGACTTGCACAAGATGACGCTAGAAAGGACAACGCAAGTGCAAACCCAGCAGGCCTCACTCCTAGTCTTCTATGTTTCTTGTTTCATTACATAACACCTCTAACTTTGTGTGTGAGACAAACAGACATGTAACCAACATGCCCTATGACATTAGGAAAAGGCATATGACTAACTTTAAAGAGATACATTAAACACCATTGGATGACTCCTCCTCTACAAAAGCATACACAAACGAAACAAAACAAAACAAAAAAAGCCACTGATGTTTTTCTGGCAAGTCATGAGATAATTATGCTAATTAGCAACACACTTCCTCCCTAAACAGAATACTTCTTGTATTAAACATATCATTTAATCTTTATGACCTCCTTGTGACCCAGACAATTTGTGACCCAACCCCTCCCCCAAAGTCCTATTGTGTGGCTTAGTTATATCTATAAATGTAGAACCTGTTTTACTTCATTTTTCTATGGGATAGATTGAGAAAACAAAAAACACCCTTATGAAGTAATTAGAGCTACTTTTGCGGGCATGGAAATCTGAAACTTAGCTTCCAATTGCATCCACATAAAAAACAGTAGTTATCTTCGAGGAACATCATCAGGGATCTGTCAAGGCAAATATTCATGAAATGGAGCTCATTGGCTTTTCTTCCACTTGAATCTAGGCACATTGCCATATTCCTGACCTCTGAACTCTAATGCTGACTTGCTATAGAGTCCAGAAACAATATTAAAAATCTGATAATAAGGCTGGAGGAATGGTTTAGCCATTAAGGCACTTGCCTGAAAAACCAAAGGACCCACAATAGCCAGATGCACAAGGGGGTGCATGTGTATGGAATCCATTTGCAGTGGCCAAAGGCCCTGGCACACCCATTCGCTCTCTGTCTCTCCCTCTTTCTCTGTCAAATAAATAAATAAATATAAAAATATTAAAATGATTACACAAATCAAAGAGAAATATTTTTAAAATCTGATAATAACTCCACATAACTTTGTCCTAAGTTAGCCAGTTAACTTTTTTTTATAAAGGTGTGAATTAAAAACTACATTCAAAATCATTTTTCCTGGGCTGGAGTGATGGCTCAACGGTTAAGGTGCTTGCCTGCAAAGCCTAATGAACTGAGTTCAACTCCCCAGTACCCACATAAAGCCAGATACACAGTGGCATATTCATCTGGAGTTTGTTTGCAGTAGCTGGAGGCCATGGCGTGCCCATTCTCTCTCTCTCTGTCTCCCTCCCCCTTCTGTCTCTCTGCTTGCAAATAAATAAATATTTTTAAATTGAATTTTATTTGATTTATTTGAGAGACACACAGAGAGAAAGAGAGAGAGAGAGAATATGGGCACACCAGGGCCTCCAGCCACTATAAATGAGTTCCACATGCATGCACTACCTTGTGCATCTGGCTTTCATGGGTCCCGGGGAATTGAACCTGGGTCCTTTGGCATCACAGGCAAGTGCCTTAACTGCTAAGCCATTCCTCCAGCCCTAAATAAAAATATTTTTAAAAATCATTTTCTCCACTAGGCATACTGTCAAAGATTAGAAAGTTTTATGGACACTGTGTGTTTGTGGAAGTGAAGAGAAGCTGTCACAGTGCAGAAGTAAATATAAATTGTAATGAGTTGTATAGAGGGCAAGTCACAAATCTATCAGAATTACAGGTGCAGATGTTCTATTTGTTGGTAAGTCTACATAGGAAAGTTTATCTTAGAGTACACACAAGAAATCACATGTGTATAAAGCCATGACTATTTCAGCATTGTGTCTACTGCTAAAAGATTGAAGAACAATAGAAATACTGATGAATAAGGAACTAACTAATAAATTATTTATTAACTAAGGATCACAATAAAGTAAAACTTTATGAAGACTTAAAAACAGAATGAGCTCCTTCTACCATTATGAAATAATGCCCAAATACATTATGTGCAAATGTTTAAGTATGCAAAACTATTATCTAATGGTATGCTACATTAAGGGAAAAAATGTATGATTATATACATATAAACATCTTTGTATAAGCAAAAAAGATGTTAGGATTGGTTGCATACTAGGGAGTTGGACAGCTGGAGGGTAAAGTTTGAAGAGAAACTTATTATTTGATATAATTTTGTACTTTCTTGATTTTGAACTATGTTAATAATAGTGCCCATTCCAATATTTTAAAATTTATCACCTCTTGATCTTGTGCCAAAAGTAATGACTAAGTTTCTCTGCCCACTAATTTCACTTTTAAATAAAATGGATGATCAAATTTCTCAGACATCAATGGGGGAAGGAACAAATGCCTGAAAGATATTTTTAACCCTATTTCTTCTCCAGTTCATTTAAACAGAAAGATTTTAGTACTTTAAAAGCCTAATAAAAGTGGCGTGAATGTGGTGAAATGATTCAATAGTGAATTCCTCAGAACTTTGTTAGCACTGACATCTCTCCAGGGTAGCTCTTCCAGCCAGCTTTCCCAAGGTCACATTAAATCTGGAAGGGGGAAAGAAGCCCACGCTCAGTTCTCAAGGGAGAAACTTCAGCACATGGATTAGAGTTGTGAGGAAGCAACTCCACGGAGTCATTTTACTTTGTTCCCAGGCCAGGTCCTTTTTCTTGTCACTTTTTAAATTTATTTCTACCACTCCTTCATTGAGCAGGGATTTGAACAATTCTATTTTTATTTATTTATTTGACAGAGAGAGAGAATGGGTGCACCAGGGCCTACAGCCACTGCAAATGAACTCCAGACGCATGCGCCCCCTTGTGCATCTGGCTAATGTAGGTCCTGGGGAATTGAACATGGGTCCTTTGGCTTTGCAGGCAAATGCCTTAACCACTAAGCCATCCCTCCAGCCCATTTTGAACAATTCTAAAAGATAAAGACAGCAAGAAATAAGAATCAATTAAAAGGTCAAATATTCTTTTTGGTGTTAGAAAATAGACTACCAGGCAAAGCAGTAAACTACACAGTGTTGAGTAACAAATTAAAACATGGGTTTCCTGGTGGCCAAGTACCTCAACCAGTTAAATAATTGCCATTTTCAAAAGGAACTGATAGTTCCTTAAAGGAAGCAAAGTTTTTTCTAGCACTGAATTCCAAGGGGGTGGAATTTTCTCTCATTTTTCAGGTCAATGTTACTGATTGAAAAAAAGAAAGAAGCATAAAAATATGGTAGCTCAGGGCTGGAGAGATGGCTTAGTGTTTAAGACATTTGCCTGCAAAACCAAAGGATTCCAGTTCAATTCTCCTGGGCCCTCATAAGCCAGATGCAGAAGGGGGCACATGCATCTGGAGTTTGTGTGTAGTGGCTGGAGGCCTTGACATGCTCTTTCTTTCCCTCCCTCTCTACCTCTTTCTCTTTCTCAAATAAATTTTTTTTAAATTGCTAAATATGGAGCTCAGTGGTAGAATGTTTGCATAGCATGTTTGAGGCCCTGGGTTGATCCCTAGCATGTATATGTGTGTGTGTGTGTGTGTGTGTGTGTGTGTGTGTGTGTGTGTGTATCAACCCATACATATCTGCATATACCCATATATATCTGTATACACACACACACTATATATATGCATATATATATAATCAAAAGTAACTTTATATCTTTTTTTCTATAGTGATTATGAATAAAACTCACAATTAAAAGTATTATAGGGCTGGAGAGATAGCTTAGTGGTTAAGGTGCTTGCCTGCTAAGCTAAGGACCCAAGTTTATTCCCCAGTACATAAGCCAGATGCATAAGGTGGCACATGCATCTGGAGTTTGTTGGCAGTGGCTAGAGACCCTGGCATGCCTATTCTCCCCCCCCTCTCTCTCTCTCTCTCATAAATAAAATATTGTTTTACAAATTATTATAATAAAAGCCAATTGGCGAAAGGTATTTACTCCATCAAGATCCAGGCTAATCTCATCTCAGTCTTAGAACAACATAAGGGGATCTAAGATTGGCTATCAATAGGAATTTGCATGGACAGCAGCTCCTTCAGACATACTTCTGAAAACCTGATATATATGCTCAGTGAAATTCTAACATCTCCATCAACTCCTTGCCTCAGAGATAGACATAGTTGCTGTATATAACATTCCAGAAATTTTCCAGTCAGTCAGCTATTTTATAGGTGCTAAAGAAATGTTAGAAATTAAAGTCATTTCTAATAAAGTCCCAGTGTTTAAATTTTGTAATACTGTTGGTAACGATTTTTGTGGAGAGGAAATGTACATTAATAATAGTCATATAAAAAAAGAATAGTCATACAGTTTTTAATTGCTGTATCTCAAGATGGTGAGGAGGATGCTCAAATACATAAACTATTCAGTTGCAGCAATGGCTACATGGCAAGAAAGCAAGAGCCTGAGTAGCCGGGCGTGGTGGCTCATTCCTTTAATCCAGGAGGCAGAAGTGGGAGAATCACGGTGAGTTGAAGGCCACCCTGGGACTACATAGTGAATTCCAAGTCAGCCTGGGCTAGAGTGAAACCCTCCTGGAGAAACCAAACAAACAGAAAAAAGTGTGGGAGAGCCTGAGAGCACTGGACAGTCCTGATTTACTTACACACAACTCTTGGGTTTCTAATTACCTGGGCTTAGAAATCCTAGTGTCTCTCTTCTTAATGTTCCAGAATGCTAACTATCAGAGTAGGGTTGTTTTGGCAGAAGTCTGCCGATTTGTAAGTAAAGTATCTCAACAAAACGGTTACTCACCACAGGCTCCTAGAAACAGCAATAATGAGGAAACACAGTTTCCACTAATCAAAATAATCTGAGACCATCTCAGAATCTCTTTCATCTCCCCAAACCATGGGTTTCCATTTATAGACTCTGTAGAAGAAAACATTCTTATAGTATGATGCCAGAATTATTATAGTTCATGTACAAACAAGTTGCTCTGTGATTCTTCTGTGGCCCTCCTCATATTAGGAAGAAAATAAGAAAAATATAGCACGACCAGTTTGTTATGCAACCAGTTTGAAAATGTTTACTTTGAGTGCTTAAAATGTCCTGACTAAAGAAACTACTGCTGTGTGTAATCCACTCTTGACAATGAATCATAAGTGTGTCACACTGGAACTTGTTCAGGCTTTCTTCCAATCAGATGTAGTGTTCCCTTAAGAAGGGAATATATTTTCTATTCAAAAATATTTTCTACTTATGACAAATATTAGTAACAAGTCTGTGGCTTTGAGGTCTCATACCTTTGAGATTATTACTATTTAATAAACACCTGGACATTCTGAATTTGCTCTCAATTCTATCCTTGTCCGCTTCACAAATGTAAGCTCTGGGAGAGTTAGGGATCACCCTCCAAATTGCCCTTAGCCCACTGGGCCCTACTGATGCATCAGTGGAAATAATCCAAGCAGTCCTGAAACCTGATGGTGCAATTTTGTGGCATTGTGAGCAGGTGAGAGTTCAGGTTCACTCCATTTGCAATTTTTTGGCTCTAAGAATTCATAGTTCCTGATATATTATTTACTCTGAAATCCTCCTTCCTTGTAAATGCTATGTAGTCAAGTGGACTAATTTATATCTTGGCAAACCTTTGTAAAAAATAATGACACAGGAAGAGTCCTAAACAACGAGTCCTCATGCTGTTACATAGCACTCTTCATAAGACAGTCATTCTTACACATGGCTGACAGTTCAGAACATATCATTGTTTTCTTTTTTAATATTTATTTATTTATTTATTTACTATTTATTTATTTATTTATTTATTTATTTATTTATTTATTTATTTAAGAGAGAAAGAGAGATACAGAAATAGGCTGGTAGAGAGAGAGAATGGGCACACCAGGGCCTCCAGCCACTGCAAACGAACTCTAAATGTGTGTGCCCCCTTGTGCATCTGGCTTATGTGGGTCCTGGAGAATCTAGCCTCAAACCAGGGTCCTTAGGTTTCACAGGCTAGCATTTAACTGCTAAGCCATCTCTCCAACCTAATATTTTATTTTTATTTATTTATTTGAGATAGAGAAAGAGAGAGAGAAAAAAAATGGTGCACCAGAGCACCCAGCCACTGCAAATAAACTCCAGATGCATGTGCCACCTTGTGCATCTGGTTTTATGTGGGTACTGGGGAATAGAACTTGAATCCTTGCTTTGCAGGCAAGCGCCTTAACTGCTAAACTATCTCTCCAGCCCTATCATCATTATCTTCTATGCACAGTGAACATAGACTGTGTTTGCCTAAATCATAATGCAGAGTGCCAACTTTATAAATTAGTTCCAAATTAGTTACTAGAAAGTAAGACTATCTTACCATTGGGCATCGAGAACTCTTAAGAAGTCCAATTCCTAATCCAGTCCAATAACTTAATGCCACCAAAATTTGTCTGTTCTGGAAAGGTATGTTACTGATCTCCTTTTAAGCACTTACCAAATTTATGGCTAATCCTCACAAATTTATGAACTAATTATCTACACATCAAACAGGAGAATCAAATAGAAAAATGTTATCACCTAAAACTAAAGACACAAACTGAAATTAAAAGATTCATTTTGGAGAGCTGGAGAGATACTCAGTGGTTAAGGGCCCTTTCTTGCAAAGTCTTGGGGCCTGAGTTCAATTCCCCAGTACCCACATAAAACCAAATATACAAAGTGGCACATCGGTCTAGAGTTTGTAGTGGCAAGAGACCCTGGCACATCTGTATTTACTCGCTATCACCTGTTCCTCTTACACTGTCTTTCTGAAATAAATAAATAGTAAATAAAATACATTTTTAAAAAGATTTATTTTTGGTACCTAGATATAATTTAATTGATTCGGCCTGTCCAGATTTTAGTTCCTCTTTTATAAAATTAATTATTTAGAACTTACAAAATTACTGTGAAGGTGAAACACAACTTTTCTTTTTGACAGAGAGAGAGAATGAATGAATGAATGAATGAATGAATGAATGAATGAATGAATATGGGCACACCAGGGCCTCCAACTATTACAAATGAACTCCAGACACATACACCACTTAGTGCATCTGGCTTGACATGGGTACTGGGGATTCAAGTCCAGGCTATCGGGCTTTGCAAGCAAGCACGTTTAACCACTGAGCCATCTCTCCAAACCTAAAACATTTTTTACTAATATTTTATGCCTTATTTGTGTATTACCACATGTGTGGAATTACTGATATCACTGATTTCTATAATCATTGGCTTAAGGACTCATTTACCAAATCCGCATTCCCTCCATTCTACTAATGCTGCCAGCCAGCCACATTTAAGACCTTCCGTTCATGCTCTGTGACCAACTGATCCTTTAACTTATAGATTTCCCTGTCTATAAAGACTGTGTATTTATTCATTAAAATTTTATGTATCACTGGAGTATTAACTTATACATACCATTAAACTATACCAAAAATAGAAAATAATATCTTAAAATAGATAGGTAGGTAGATCTCATTATCTTCTCACCAGATACCTTCTGGTGCTGAGATATTATTCCATACTTAATGGACTTTATTATAAAAGAATTTTCCACTGATGAGAAATGAGAAGACACAAAAAGTCACTTTTGGTCGTAATTGCCCAGAGTTATCTATTTCAATAGCTTGGATTGCTAGGTTACTTCTCAACAGATTTACATTAAAATGCATGTTCCTGAAAGCAGCTCTGGAAATATTAGGGTAAATTAACCCTTGCATCCAGAGAAACTGGGGGGGATTCATCCTTGTTAACTGTAAAATATAACTCAAGGGCTGGAGAGATGGCTTAGTGGTTAAGGCGCCTGCCTGCTAAGCCTAAGAACCCGGTTCCAATCTCCAGGTCCCACGTTTAGCATGCAAAGTCCAGCCCACAAGAGACTGAGAGACTGCTGGCGTTCATCTGTCTCCCCTCTCCCTAACTGTAAAATATAACTCAAATACAGAAAAAAAATTTAAAAATATATATATAACTCAAATACAGAAAATATCATACCAAGTTTATAGGGGAGGGGAGGTGAAAGAGATGACCCCTCCTTTAGCCCTTAAAAGTAAACATATTTGGGCCTGGAAATATATCTCAGTGGTTAAAGCAATTGCCTGCAAAGTCTAAAGACCCAGGTTTGATTCAACCACTACCCATGAGAAGCCAGATGCATTCAGCACAAAGTGGTGCTGAATCTAGAGTTCATTTGAAGCAGCTTGAGGCCCTAGAGCACCCATTCTATTTGTCTATCTCTCTTCTCTTCCCCCCTTTACAAATAAATAAATAAAGTTTTAAAAAACTTAAAAAGTAAATATTTTTTGCTATTTATGGTAAGTATGTCCTTCCTCCTCCTCTTTCTTAATAGTGTTATGATGCACATGTCCAATCTCAAACTATAGTTTTCCTGGGTATTTGCTTTGGTTTTTTGTTGTTGATGATTTATTTTATTTTATTATTTTATAAAATAGATAAATAGGGAGAGAAATGGCATGCCAGGGCCTCTAACCACTGAAATTGGACTCCAGATGCATCCACCACCTTGTGTGTATTTGTGATCTTGTGCTCATGCATCACCTTTTCTGTGTGCTTTACATGGATTCTGGGAAGTTGAACCTGGGTCCTTGGGCTTCATAGGCAATCACGTTAACTGCTAAGCCATCTATCTCTTCAGCTCTATTTTTTGTTGATTTTTGAATCAGGGACTCCCTGTAACCCAGGCTAGCCTTGAACTCTCAGCAATCTTCTTATCTCAACCTTCTGAGTACAAAGATTATAGATGTGAACTAGAATATCAGCTGTTTTTTTCTTTTAATTTTAATCTGCATGTGCTCTCTTACTCTCTTTTTTACTCCATACCCAAGTTTCCTGCTTTCCAAGTTTTCCTGACTGAAATCCCACCTTCCTCTGTTCTCTCTTCTCTCCTTCTTCTTCTTCTCCCCCTCCTCCTCTTCCTCCTCCTCCTCCTTCTCCTCTTCCTCCTCCTCCTCCTCCTCCTCTCTCTCTCTCTCTCTCTCTCTCTCTCTCAGTTTTGTGTGTGACTACAAGTTCAGTGGAGTTAGGTTTGACTCTGGTGAATGAGACACTGGTTAACTAATTTTTGATGTTCGTAACTACTAATGCTTAATACTTACATCTCATTTAGGACTTATTTAATTTTTGTTTTATTTACTACTTAGAATATTTCTTTTCTTATTTTATTTTTTTATTCTTACAGCTAGAAAATGTCATGAGAAGAAACTACTCCTGCCCTCCTATGTAAAATTCCAATGGGATATTTCTTATAGGAGAGGTAATGAAAACTACTTGATTTTTTCCCCTGGTACTTACCAAGTTTAATAAATAAGTGAGCTATTCCCCTGAAAAATCTACAAAGATAATCAAATAGATGTAAGGCAGGACAGATTGGAAAAATTGTAAAGATATGGGGAGGGCCCAGGCTATTTCTGAGATGTGAGCTGCTTTTACTGCTGAGACTTCAAGTACCAGTTGATAAAAGGCCAAATTCCCACCAAGATAATGTGTTTTACGGGAGGCTCTTGCTAAGGACAGTAAACAAGTGGTGCCTATTAGGGCTGAAATATGCTGTAGCCTTGAATCTTTAGCACTCCCCTCTCATTCCTAGGGCTGGGACAGTACCTGCCATAAACGTTGTGTACTAGAAGAAATTCTTTAACTTTTAACTTTGTTACTACTTACACTCTTTGAATGATGCTAGAGAGAAGGGAGGGATGACTTCCTAGGAACCTTTAGAAATGTAACTTTAAAGCTACCAAAATGCTATACATGGCTCATGCAAACACTCTTTCTTGAGGTGGAACTCAGACATTTGGTCACATTTTCCCTCATCTCCTCTCTTGAGAGCTCATGCCCCTGTTCACGCATGATGCGTTTTCCCTCCATGACTGACTCTGGGAAAGCCCCTGCCTGTTCTGTCAGGTGTGCTTTTCTTTCTCACTTTCCTGGACTTTCTTTTTTCTACTTTTATTTTATTTTATTTTAAATATTTATTTATTTACAAGTAGAGAGAGAAAAACAGAAGAAAGGCAAACAGAGAGAATGAGCACACCAGGCCTCCAGCTGCTCCAAACTAACTGCAGATGCATGCACCACTTTGTGCATCTGGCTTTATGTAGGTACTGGGGAATGAAACCAGGGTCGTTAGACTTTGCAGTTAAGTGCCTTAACTGCTGGGCCATTTCTCAAGCTCTACATTTTATTTTTATTTTTATTTATTTGACATATACAGAGAGAGAAGGAGGAGGAAGATGAGGAGGAGAGAGAGAGTGGATTTATTGGAACCCCTTGCTGCTTCAAATGAACTCCAGATGCATACAACACTGGGCATCTGGCTTTACATGGGTACTGGGGAATCAAACCTAGGCCATCAGGCTTTGCAAGAAAGCACCTTTAACTTTTTAATAAAATCTCAAATTTTGCTTCACCAATTAGTTCTTCCAGAAATGCATTTCTGTGCTAATGCCATTAATGTAAGGTTTTGCCTAGGTAGAAATCTCTGAAAATCTCCTCAGACCACTGAGGGGACTGATCAGGGCCAAAAGTAACTGGGAGGGTACATGCCTTCCTGATAACTGCTGACAAGTGACTTGTTATTTTGTTTTGTAAAAATAATGTAACCTGAACTTGTGCATTCAGTCCATTATAAATATTTTATATTTTAAAAAATTATCTTTGTCCTTTAGAAGCCTCAACTGGGTGCCTGAGTCCTCAACACATAATACTAATTAATAACCTTGAGATCATCCTTGCTGTCTGATATGAAATTGAACTCAGGGACTTGCGTGTGCAGGGCAAGTAAGTGCCTACCACAACTCTTAGCCCTTTATTTATTTTTTATTCTGATGTATGATTTAAGTTTCCAAGAATTGAGAGCCTCCTGATTTATATCCTGAGAGGCTGGGATTACAGGCCTACACCATCAGGCCCAGCAGGTTGGATCTCAAATTTCCCCAAAGGCCCATTTGTTAAAAGCTGGGTCACCAGCTTCAGGTACCATCAGAAGTGGTGGGACCATTAGGAGGTGGGGCCAAATGGAAGAAACTTAGGTCAGTGGACATATGTCCTTGAAGAAGATGTTGGGTCCTATGGTGGTTTGAACCAGGTGTGCCCCGTAAATTCATGTGTTCTGAATGCTTGGATCCCTAGCTGATGGCATTTGGGGAACTTACTGGAGGAGGTGTATGGTTGGGGGCAGGCTTGTGGGTGTTATAGCCAGTTCCTCCTTGCCAATGTTTGGCATACTCTCCTGTTGCTATCGTCCACCTGATGATTCCCAGAAGGTGATGTCCACTTTCTGCTCATGCCACATTTCCCCCTTCCATCATGGAATCTCCCTTTGAGTCTATAAGCCAAAGTAAACCCTTTCCTCTCATCTTCTGCTTTTGGTCTGGTGCTTTGGTAGCTGCAACAGGTCCCTTCTTGTCTCTCATGAAGCATGGAGCCTCCTCCAACACTTCTCCCTCTATGCACTGTACTGCCACAGGCCCAGAGCAATGGGGCTCAGCCCAGCAGACTAAAATCCCTGAAACCTGAAGCCAAAATGAGTCCTTTCCTTTGTTAAATTGATTTCTTCAAGTGTTTCTCAGAGACGGGAAGCTGTCTAACACAGAAAGCATTTTCTGGGATTATCTTATACATTTCCTAGCCCAGACTTGGAGCTGACCATTTCTTTAAGAAAAAGAGAGAGAGAATATGGGTATGCCAGGGCCTCTGGCCATTGCAAGCAAATTCCAGATGCATGTCCCACATTATGTATCTCAATTTATGTGGGTACTGGGGAATTAAACCTGAGCCTGAATGCTTTGCAAGCAATCACCTTTAACAGCTGAGCCATCTCCCCAGTCCACTGGATACTTTTTAAACATGAAATAAATTTGCTAAATCTTTGCAATGAAGTAGGATTTGAGATAACTTTTATAACTTTATAATTTTATCAGTCTTGTTCATGTTGTCTTTGTGTGAAATTTTTAATTTTTCATATCTTCTGGTTCTATTCTTTATTACTTTTTAAAAATCATGACCTTTCTTTTTCCTTCTCTATTGTTCCTGTTTTGTTTAATGAGCATTCTTTTCTCAGGCATTTCTTCTCCATCAGTGCTTGTCAGGGAATAGAAATCTGGTTGATTACTTTCAAATATCCATCACAGTCTCTAGACACGACACTGTCCTGCCACAGGAGTCTACAAAACTTCTTCCAATTTCCGCTGCTACTCTCAAATATAACCTCCAAGTTTCTTGGCAAGATCTAATGGCTCCTTGCTTCCTTCTTCTGTCTACTACATAGCTGTGGTACTATGCTGCTCTTGGGGCTGTCTGTGGCTTTTCTCATTACTTGTATTTTGAGGTCATGTAGGTACCTTTTTTACCTATTTCTTTATTTTTGTGTTTTTTTTTTTTTTTTTTTTTTTTTTTGATGTAGGGTCTCACTCTAGTCCAGGCTATCTAAAATTTTCTCTGTATCCCCTGGCTGGCCTCAAACTCATGGTGTTCCTCCTACTTCAACCTCCCGAGTAGTGGGATTTAAGGCATGCACCACCATGCCTCCCTCCTTATTGTCTAATTATATTATAGATGTTGCTTGTGTGTTTTGATCTTTGGTCCTCTATACATTTTATGACATTATTTCAAAGTGTAAAAACAGTGACCCCAGCTGGGCATGGTGGTGCACGCCTTTAATCCCAGCACTTGGGAGGCAGAGGTAGGAGGATCACCATGAGTTCAAGGCCACTCTGAGACTACATAGTTAATTCCAGGTCAGCCTGGGCCAGAGTGAGACCCTACCTCGAAAAACCAAAAAAAAAAAAAAAAAAAAAAAAAAAAAAAAAAAAAAAAAACAGTGACCCCTAGATACTGTTGCCTATGAAATGGGAGACCTTGGTAGCCATAATCCCTATAAGGTTACTATTCCTTGGCAGTGGAGACAAGAATCATCTAAACAAGGTGGAAAAAGACCAGTGTGGATGCTGCATGAGAGCCAAAGGAAGAAAAGAGCAGAAGCTAGTCAGCTTCTAGTAAACATCTACTATGTGTCACATATTTTGCCTATAGTTTCATTATATGTTATTTAGGTTGTTTTATTTTATAATCACTGTGAGCTTACTGATTAGAATTTTAATCCAGGTCTTCCTAAACCATATGCCCAATGGATTTGGAATTTATTCTCTATAAAGGATCAGGAATTGGTTAAAGTGCAACACAGAAGAGTAACTGCTTAAGCATTCCTGAGTCTGGTGACATCTTATTGTTTTTTAAAAAGTATGTTGTGTTAATATGATTCAGTATTTGGGGGTTTAGGAGGGGTCTCCCAAACTTGTGAATCCCAATTGTGGATCCTTATCCTATTTTAACAAAAAATTGACAAAAATGACTCAAGAAAGATAAAATATGAATTATTGAGTTTATTTAGGGAGAAATCATAATTCATGAGGTTTAAGGGAAATTGGTATCTAGGGAAAGGTTGGGGCAGTTCCACAGACACAAACATGGAAGATGGGTCAGGAGCCCCTCAAATAACAGACCATAGAGGGGCAAGAAATAGTGAAGGACTCAGAGATCAAAGATAAATCTTACATGTAATCAAAGTGAGAAGGCATGTCCAAAGCTGGACACAGAAGGGAAGAAGAAAAGTACCCAAGTCAAGACAAGTATTCTCACCTTTTCAGCCTGGCTAGTCCCAACATGCTGGTCCCCACCAGGTCTCAGGTCAGGAAGGAGGGCCAGACTCATGTGGATGCTCAAGCCAGGTCACAGGGCAAAATGAAGAGAGAAGAGTGAGGCTGGGCCAAGTGGATAAACTCCTTTATATGGTTTAAGACATCCAATCAGTGTGAGCCTTCTCAGCAGGCTGAGGTGTGTAAGCAGAGACCTGATAGATTTGGACTCAATGAGGGGGCCGATGCAGGAGTGGACAAGATCTGATTGGTTCATGGACTCACAAAGCTGAACCAAAAAAGTCAAGCTGAGATGAATCATGAGTGTTGCACTCACTTCTTTCCTGAGGACCCACCTCCTGCATGGTGATGCAGTAGACATGGAGGAGACTCAAAACTCCTCAAATCAGAAAATCAGAGCAGCAGGGAACTGAACACTAAGTGAGACATTCCATATACCTTCCAAAGCTCAAGGAATATTCCTGAAGACAGGGAAAAAAGAATTAAGAGCCACAGGGTGGGAACGAGTATTCTGAGGAGTATCCTGTGCCCCCACACACAGACTGAATGGAAACTTCATGACCCCACAGTGGAGGCAGGTCTGGTGAAAGACCCTAAGAAGAAAAACGGATGGGGAAAAGAAAAAAAAGCCCCATGGGAATTTGACCAATATGCAATATATGAATACAGTTACATGTTGGGGTCCCCCCTAGGGCCAGCCCAGGAGGACCGCAGGGTCTCTGCCAAGTGAGGATTGAGAGGCCCAGAGTCATGACACAGATTCAGGGAGTTGGGTGGAAGCAGGCAGAGGGAGAGCTGTGTTTAGGGGGTTTAAAGGGTTTGCTGGCCAATCATTGTATGGGGTGGTCCCCTTCTTGTGATCAATGACAGCCTGTCTCCGGACATATCATCTCACAGCAGGTTTCTCGGAGCATGTGACTGTAGCTGTTGTCACGCCAGGCCTGTGCAGAATGCCACTTCCACAAAAGCCACTTCCTGGTTTCTTCTGGCATGCGGTCTGGCTAGGGCCTGACTTGCATTGTGCCATACATATCCTCCTTTTTGTTTTTATTATTGGCAACCCTGGGAGGCATGGTTCTTTGCTAAGCCATTGTTGACCCCAGACCCCAAGGGATCATCACATGCAATGGTGCATGTCTTAGGTTGCCCCATCTCATGGGGTCTTATCCGTCATTGACCACCTGCCATCCTGGTGAGAAAACCTGAGGGTTGTAGCCTGGTTTCTTTTAGCATGTGGTCTGGGTAGGGCCCCACCTGCATTGTGCCATACAGTTACAGTCACAATTAGTAATGAAAATGCAATATATGTCCAAATACAAGGACCAAGAGCATCAAACTAAGAAATTGTTGTGGGTTTTTTTGTTGATTATCTGCTAGATAATTATATGTGACATTTGTATTCTTAAAGTATTGTCACCAATTATTAATTCATGTTAATATGACAGGTATGTGATATGCTCTAAAATCTAAATTTCTTTATTATTATTTATTATATATTTATTATTCTAAAGTTAAGATATCAGGAAATTATTAATGCTAAGAACAGTAGCTGCCTTTACTTCACTCCTAAAGTGTAATTAAATAACAGAAATTGTATGTGCCATTACCCTGATAAGACCCATCTCATTATCATGTGTAGCAGATACCTTCAGGTTCGCTGAGATGAATTTCCAGACCAGGCACAATTATGGAGGAAGGTATATTATTTATTGAAGCTTACAGATCCAGGGGGAGTTCCATAATGACAGAAGAAGCTGGCCTGCTTTCACAGGACCAACACAGACAACAAAGCCACAGCCAAAAGGCCACACAGCACAGAACAATTCAGGTACTCCAGCAGCTAGGCACACTTTGCATATCTTTAGATTGAAATCCTAAACCCATCACCACACCTTAAGATCTGCCCAGCAACATTGCCTCCAGTCATGTGGATGCAGATGCAAACTATAAACTAAGGGCTGGAGAGATGGCTTAGCGGTTAAGGCGCCTGCCTCCTAAGCCTATGAACACTGGTTCCAATCCTCCAGTGGTTCCAATCTCCAGGTCCCACGTTTAGCCAGATGCAAAGGGCACAATACCACACTTGACCACAAGGGGCGCACACATCTGGATTTCATCCACAGCAGCTGAGACAGCTGCTGGCGTGTCCATCTCTATCTGTCTTCCTCTCGCTCTCTCTCTGTCTCTCTCTGTGTCTCCCCCCAAAAAACTATAAACTAATAAAACACTGAATATATTGGGAGCCATGTATTCAAACTACCACATTCCACCCGTGGCCCCCAATAGATTTATAACTACCACACATTGTAAATTGTACTGAGTCCAGTTTCAAAGGTCCCCACAGTCTTGACCAACTTAAGATAGTGAGTCCTGTAAAATCAAACAAGTTAAATACTTTCAACATATAAAGGCACAGAGTAAGCATTTTTAACTGGTATAAGGCATAGCAAGGAGAGACTAGAATGATGCAAACTCAACTACCATCATCAATCATCAAACTTCTGCAGTTCAAGTTCAATATAACCAGAGACTGACAGTCTCCAGGTTTTCCAATTCCACCCCTCTAGCTGGGCAGAGTAGCCAGGGAACACTTCCATCCCAGGCCAACAGTGCACTCCATGGTAGCCCTTGCACAGTCCTGGTATATCCAAAACATCTTCAGGTCCCCATGCAAACCACGGTCCATCTTCCAAAGGCTCTTCTAGTCTATAAGGGCATCACCCCCTGCCTCATTCCATATTTTAGCAGCAGCTCCTGGAACTGTGTACACATAAAGCACCCATAAATACGTGACAGAACACACACAGAGAGACATTGAAATATACAAAATGCAAATAAACTAATAAAATTAGCAACAACAAAATGAAATATATAAGTACTATTTTTAATACCATCACAAGTCACAGAACCTGAGGAGAGAATCAGCCCATCGCACCTCACCAAGGCCCCAGATGAAACCATAAAGTAATTGGGGAAATGAGCAATAGTGCTGCTTTCTTGGTGAACTTGGTACCAGCACAAGGGTGAAGAAGATAGACACAGAGAACACTCAAGTACTACTAAACCAGATATCCAGAGACACAGAGGCTCCCAAGACCTCATCACTGAAGTAGACCTAAAATGAGCTCAACATGGCTCAGGGAAATTCACGGAAGAGGGAGCGGAAAGATTTTTAGAGCCACAAGATGGGACATTATGCACAGAGACATTGCCTCTTCCCCATAACTGATGGCTACCCCCACAATGCAAGACCCACATTCCCCAATGAGGAGGGTCCCTTCGGAGGGGGGAGGACAGGGAGGAAGCTAACTATGGTACCAACATGGCTGTACACACACTATGTATTTAAGCAATAAAAAAGACTCAATTTTTTAAAGATTTTTAAAGTAAATATCAGAAAGATCCACAAATTCTGTTTGATGAGAAAAGTAAGGCAACTTCAAAGCACATGTGTCTTCTGTCATAACTGCACAGGATCTGGAGACATTATGGAGGAAGTGAAGATTAAATATGGTAGTTGTACCTACTTCTTGCCTGAGAACCTCTGCCATGGTGATACAGCAGTCATTGAGGAGATGCAAAACACCTCAAATCAGAATCAGAGAAGCACCTCACATCCGAATATCTTAGCAGCACTAAAAGAGACATTGCATATGCTTTCCAGAGCTCACAGAATATTGCTGAAGACTGCAGAAAGAATAAAGAGCCTGGGGTGGGTAGTATCATCCCCAGGGATTGTACTTCTAAACAGAGATGGACTAGCACCTTCATGACCCCACAGTGGATAGAGGTGTGGCGAAGGACCATAAAAGAGAAACCAATGGGCATATAACCAATGGGCAATATGATCATATAGTAAAATTCACAATTGCTAATGAAATAACAATACTGAATACAAGGACCACAAGTATCAAATTATCAAATGGTGGTATTTCTTTATCTTAAAAATAATTACATGTGACATTTGTTTTCTTAAATTTTACATTGACTGTATTGTCACCAAGGCTTTTATTCATGTTAATATGACAAGTATGTGATACTGAGTTTGCAAAAACAAAAGAGCTACTTATGAAAGCTAAAGTTAAGATATGTGCTAATTGTTAATGCTAAGAATATTAGCTGCCTTTACTTGGCTCCTACATTGTAATCATGTAACAGAAATCTTACATTTTATTACCTTTTGTTTGTTACCCTAACAAAACCTATCTCATACTCACATAACACCTGTCATCCCCATGTCCCAATAACAAAGTGAGGTGGAGCCAATAAAACCTAAATCAAGAAGACAAACCACTTTTGCAGAGCAGCATACACTGTTTCACAGAGTACTGGAGCAGACATTCCCCAAAGTAACCCATTTACTTCCACATGCACAATGTGTCCTATGTATGTGATCAAGAACCCATCCATCCATCCATCCATCCATCCATCCATCCATACATACATACATACATACAACAAATACAGACATTCAAACATACAAATAAACTAATAAAATTAATGGCAACAAAATAAGGTAGATAATACTATACTTAAAACTATCACAGTATTTCTTATTATTTTAAAGTTGTAGTTAATTGTGAACTCTCCAATAGGAACATTTTACACATTGTCATATATCAACTGGGTTTTACCCTTATGTACCTTTTACCCTCTCTTACTCCCTATGTGGGTCCTCTGGGGTTGAATTTTCAATATTTACTGTTTCAAAATTAATGGGTGTCATGATGGTATCATCTTGTGTCATTCATTATACTTGGTGACCATCTGTTCCTCTCTCCCAATTACTCCATGTGCTTCCACTCTTTCTCCACTGGGCTCCTTTCTGTCCAGTAGCTACCATCTCCTTTTGCTTTATTATTCCTCCCTTGATTTCCCACCTCCCATAAGATCTCTTCCTCTCTCTTTTTTTTAAGGTATGGGTTTCACTCTAGTCCAGGCTGATCTGGAATTCACTATGTAGTCTCAGGGTGGCCTTGAACTCAACAATCTTCCCACCTCTGCCTCCCAAGTGCTGGGATTAAAGGTGTGCTACACCATGCCTGCTTTTCCTCTCTTCTTATCATCATCCCCTCTCTAGTTTTCTGGTCCACACACACCTATGTAAGTACTAACATGCATCTTCTTAGTTGGGGTGTGTTTTCTTTTTTTTTTTTAATGAAGTAGAAAGTTTGTATAGACACATCATGTGTTGGTACCATCATTTCCTTCCTCCCTGCCCCCCCTTCCACTGAGGGCCTACCTCATTTGAGTTGCTGGTATTCACCATGGGGTTATAAGTTTTGAGTTGTGGGAGCAGCAATCAGTCATTGTGGGTGGTTGGCAATTCCTCTGGATATTCCCACCCATCCTGTGGTTCTTACAATCTTTCCACCCCCCTTTTTTCCCACAAAATTGTCTGAGCTGTGGTGGATGTATTTAATACATACTTTAGTTTGAGCTGTCAGAAACTTCTAGATTTCTGCTTTGGTAAGTTTTTTTTTTTTTTTTTTTTTTTTTTTTTTGAGAGACGCAGAGAGAGAGGGAGACAGATAGAGGATGGGCACACCAACAGCCTCTCAGCCGCTGCAAACGAAATCCAGATGCGTGCGCCCCCTTGTGGTCAAGTGTGGCATTGCACCCTTGCTTCACTTTGCATCTGGCTAAACGTGGGACCTGGAAATTGGAACCCGGGTTCTTAGGCTTAGCAGGCAGGTGCCTTAACTGCTAAGCCATCTCCGGCCCATTGGTAAGTTTTTATGAGAGAGAGAGAATTGGTGTGCCAGGGCCTCCAGCCACTGTGATAAAACTCCAGGTGCATACACTACCTTGTGCACATGCTGACCTTGAGCATGTGTCACCTTGTGCATCTGGTTTATGTGGAATCTGAGGAGTTAAACATGGGTCCTTAGGCTTTGCAGGAAGGTGCCTTGACTGCTAAAGCCTCTCTTCAGCCCTGGTATGTTTTTTAGTATCCCTAGTGTCTGTCTCCATTACCCTGGCCCAGGTTATCATGCTCACCATGGAAGCAACATTCTTGCTCATCTTGACAATTCCTCCATGGTTTCGCCTGGGCTCTGGCTGATGTGCAAGGGGTGGCTCATCTCCTGACATGGAGTCAGCTATCTTTTCTTGTTGATAGATTTTGGTTGTCCTCAGTTCTCACTACCTTCTGAAAAAGAAAAACATATTCTCCAACAGAGAGTGAGATGAGCATAGGTTAAAGTGGATAAGCATTGTTAATTTACAGAGATTTTGAGGGGCATAGTCTCTCTTTTGGCCAAAACCTAGTGGGAGCTTCTCATTGGAGTCCATGATCTTGTTCTCCATAGGATTCTAACTCCATTCCCAGTTCCAGCTATGGGCTCCTTTCCAATGAGCAGACCTCTTAGCCAATCAGAAAGCAATGTGGTTACCCACCTAGGCTGTGTGCCACTATTGCACAAGAATGTATCTCTTGTCATACTGGTTGCTTTCATATAGCAGTATCCCCTGCTTACTCAAAATATTATTTGCCATTTTCCCCCAGCAGCTTATGTAGTACTTTCCAGCACTATATGGGCTAACCAGCTGGAACAGGATTTCTTCCAGAATCCAGCTGGATCTCTTGATGTTCTGTGTTTGCAGCATGTGGTGTCTTCAGCAATAGTGTCTTACCTTTTACCTCAGGTGGGTAATAGAGTGCTTTGACAAAATCCTGTCTTGTTTTGGGGACCTGTAGGTCTCTTTGATCAGTAGCACCATGTGGGTTGTAACTGATTTCTAGTACTGGCACTTATAAGCCAGAGTCAAATGTTTTAGGTTTCGGCTTCATTCCATCCTCTCCTGTACCCTTCTTACCAGACAATCCCCCTCATACTCCTAGTGGGGGTTATATCTTTTAGTCTATTATCAAGGAGGAAAGTTTCTATGTTTACAATTCATTTTGGATTTAGTTTTGTGTGTATCGTCCCCTCTCAAGCATTCCCCTCCCCTCAAACACTTCTATCCCTGTTATCTGTCCCCCAAGTTACCTGTCAGGTATTCCTGCAACTCAGTCTGTCCCAGGTTAGGAACCACAGATGAGTCAGGACATGGGACATTTGTCTTTCTGTGCTTGTATGAGTTCACTTAGTATGATCTGTTCCAAGTCTGTCCATTTTCCTACAAATTTAATTACATAATTTTTCCTCACTGGTAAGTAGAGGTCCATTGTGTATATGTGTACCACATATTCATTGTCCATTTGCCCAACAATGAGCATCTAGGTTGATACCAGTTCTTACCTATTGTGAACTGAGATGCTATGAGCATGGTTGAGCAAATATCTCTGTAGTGAAGAGTGGAGCCTTTAAGCTAGATGCACAGTAGAGGAATAGCTGTCTGGGTCAGCTAGTAGCTCTATTTTCATCTTTTTGAGGAGTCTCCATGTTGATTTCCATAGTGGTTGTACAAGTTTGCACTCCCATCATCAGTGAATGAGGGTTCCTCTTTCCCTACATCTTTGCCAACATTTATTGCCATTTGATTTTTTAATGATTGTCATCCTGACTGGAGTAAGGGGGCATCTCATAGTTTTTTTAATTTGCATTTCCCTGATGGTTAAAGATGTTGAACATTTTCTTAGGTATTACCCATTTGTATTTCTTCCTTTGAGAATTCTCTATTCAGTTCTCCACCCCATTTTTGAGTGGATTGTTTGATTTTTAAAAAATATTTTATTTGTTTATTTGAGAGAGAGAGAGAGAGATAGAGAGAATGGGCTGCCAGGTCTTCTAGCCATAGCAAATGAACTCCAGATGCATGCACCACCTTGTGAATCTGGCTTACATGAGTAGTGGGGAGTTGAACCTGGATCCTTAGGCCTTGCAGGCAAGAGACTTAACCACTAAGCCATCTCTCCAGCCCTGTTTAATTTTTTTATTGCTTAGCTTTTTGAGTTCTTTGTAGAATCTAGATATTAGACCTCTGTCATTGGTGCAGCTAGTGAAGATTTTCTCATATTCTGTGGGTAGTCTTTTAACTCTGTTTATGGTATGTTTGTCTGTTCAAGAGCTTTTTAGCTTCATGAGCTCCCACCAGTTGAATGATTGCTTAATTTCCTGGGCTACTGGGGTATTGTTCAGGAATTCTTTCCCCACTCCTATATAGTGTAGCATTCCTCCTATTTTTCCTTCTAGTCGTTTAAGAGATTCAGGTCATTTATTGAGGTCTTTAATCAATTTGGAGTTGATTTTTGTGCATGGTGAGAGGAGTATGTCTTGTTTCATTTTTCTACATGTGGTTATCCAATTTGTCCAGCATCATTTGTTGAAGATGTTATCTCCAGTGTATGTTGTTGGCTCCTTTGTCAATGAATCAAGTATCTGTAGTTACTTGAACTAAGGGCCAAGTCTTCAATTCTGTTCCATTGGTCTATATTTCTGTTTTTACGCCAGTACCATGCTGTGTTTGTTACTATGGCTTTTAAATATAGCTTTAGATCAGGTATTGTGATACCTCCAGAGATAGTTCTTTTCCTGAGTATATCTGAGGCCTTCTAACATTAGATATGAATTTTTTTAAAAATATATATTTTTTTTATTTGTAAGTAGAGTGAGATAGAGCGAAAGAAAAAGAGAGAGAGAGAGTGGGCAGTGGCCAGGGCCTCTAGCCATTGCAAATGAACTCCAGACATATCTGCCACTTTGTTCATCTGGCTTTTTTTTTTTTTTTTTTGTTTTTTCGAGATGGGGTCTCACTCTGGCTCAGGCTGACCTTGAATTCACTCTGTAATCTCAGGGTAGCCTCGAACTCTCTGCGATCCTCCTACCTCTGCCTCCTAAGTGTGTTCATCTGGCTTTTTGTGGGTTCTGGGGAATCAAACCCAGTTGTCAGGCTTTGCAAGGAAGCACCTTAACCACTGAGCAATCTCTCAAGCCCACCATATGAATTTTGAGATTATTTTTTCTATCTCTGTGAAGAATGAAGCTGGGATTTTTATTGATACTGTGTTGAATCTGTATATTGCTTTTGGTAGAACTTCCATTTTCACAATATTAATTCTACCTATCCAAGAGCATGGGAGGTCTTTGCTCATCCTCATATCCTCCTCAAGATTTATCAGAATTTTTTCAATGGTTTAAGGTTTCATTTAATAGTTCTTTCAGTTCTTTGATTAGTGATCTTTCAAGATATTTAATTTGGGAGGGGCTATTGAAAATGGGACAGCCTTGTGGATCTCTTTGGCATATAGAAACACTACTGATTTTTGTGTTTATTTTGTATCCTGCCACTTTGCTAAAAGAATTTATCACCTGTAGAAGTTTTTTGGTGGAGTTTTTTGGGTCACTAATGTGTAGGATCATGCCATCTGCAAATAAGGCTAGTTTGGTTTCTTCCTTTCCAATTTATATCCATTTTATATCTTTCTCCTTTCTTATTGCTTGGGCTAGGGCTTCTAGTACTATGTTGAAGAGCATTGGTGATAGTGGGCACCCCATCTTGTTCCTGATCTTTGTTGGAAACTCTTTGAGTCTTTCTGCATTAAGTATGATTTGAGCTTTAAGTGTTTTGTATATCGCATTTATTATGTTGAGATATAAACCCTCAATGTCTATTCTCTGCAGAATTTTGATCATGAAGTGATGTTGTATTTTGTTAAGGGTTTTCTCTGTATCTATTGAAATAATCATGTGGTTCTTGTATTTTTTTATTTATGTGATATATTATGTTAATCAATTTCTGTGTGTTGGACCATCCCTACATACCTGAGATGAAACCTGTTTGATCAAGGTTGATAATGCTTTTGATGTGTTGTTGAATTCAGTTTGCAAGAATATTGTTCAGGATTTTGCATGTAAATTCTTCACAGATAGGAGTCTATAGTTTTCTTCTTGTATCTCTGTCTGGTTTTAGTACTAGGGTGATGCTAGCTTCACAGAAGGAGTTGGGAAGCATTTTCTGTTTTCTGATTATGTGAAATGCCCTGAGAAAAATGTAGATTCAGCTGTTCAATGGATGTTTGATAGAATTTGGCTGAGAATTTATCAGGTCCTGGACTTTTCCTTTTGGGGAGGTTTTTGCCAAACTCGGTGGGTGTAATCGGTTTGTTTAGGAGATTTATCTGCTTTGGACTTAATTTTGGTAGGTAGTATGTATCTAGGAATTCATTCATTTCTTCCAGGTTTTCTAGTTTTGTGGAGTAGAGGTTTTGAAAATATGTCCTGATGATTCTTCTAATTTCATTGATGTCTGTGGTGACTCTCCTCTTTTTATTTCTAGTTTTGTTAATTTGAGACTTTTCTTTCTGTCATTGATCAAATTGGACAGAGGGTTATCAATTTGTGTATTTTTTCAAAGAACCAGCTCTTAGTCTCATCAATTTTCTTAATTCTTTTCTTAGTTCACAATTCATTAATTTTTGCTCTGATCTTAATTATTTTGTTCCTTCTGGAAATCTTGGGATTGGATTGTTCTTGTTTTTCCAACACCTTTAGGTTGATGGTTAGGTTATTAATTTGAGGTCTCTCTGTTTTGAAGGCATTTATTGTTATAAATTTTCCCCTTAGGACAGCCTTCATTCTGTCTCATAAGTTTTGGTATGTTATATTTTACAGTTTCCTTTTTGATTTCTTCCATGACCCTATTCATTGTTTAACAGCGTGTTGTTCAGTCTCCAGGAGCTGGGGCAATTTCTATTCTTTCTCTTATTGTTAATTTCTACCTTTAAAGCATTGTGGTCTGATACAATGCAGGAAGTTAGGTCAATTTTCCTGAATTTATGGAGGCATGCTTAATGCCCAAATATATGATCTATTTTGGAGAATATTCCATTGGCTGCTGAGAAGAATGTGTATTCTGAAGGACTGGGGTGGAATGTTCTGTAGATATCTGTTAGGCCTAGTTGAAGTATGGTGTTGTTAATCTCTATCACTTATTTCCCCATTGATTTTTCTGCTTGAATGTTCTGTCTATTGATTATAGTGGGGGTATTGAAGTCCCCTACTATGATGGTAGTGGGTTTATTTCTGGTTTGTTGTCAAGCAGGTTTTGTTTTCTAAAATGTGGTGCACCTATGTTTGGTGCATACAGATTTATGATTATGTAGTCCTCTTGTTGGATTATTCCCTTGATGAGTAAGAAGTGGCCTTATTTGTCCCTCTTGATTACTTTTGTATTAAGTCTGTTTTTTCAGATATTAATATAGCCACACCCACTTGTTTCATTTTATTTTATTTTTTAATTATTAACATACTTTGTATGTATACATCATGTGTTGGCACCCTCTTTGCTCTCATCCCAACCCCATTTCCCTGGGGAAGCTCCTCAGTGGCGTTTCAGGTATAACCCATGGGATTGTGGGTTATGTGTTGTGGGAGCAGAAGGCAATCTTTGTGGGGAGGCAATGACTCTGGGCATGATGACTAGATGTCTACACATGTGGCTCTTACAATCTTTCTGCCCCCTCTTCTGAAAAATTCCCTGGGCCATGGTAGGTGAGTTTTAAGTCTACTTTAATGATGAGCTCTTAGGAGCCTGTGGTTCTCTGCTTTGGCACATGTTGAATGTCCTCAGGGCCTGTCACCTTCACCCTGGCACTGATTGTCAGGTTCACCATGGAAGCAGCACTCTTGCTTATCTCCCCAGTTCCTCTGTAGATTCACCTGTGACTTGGCTGAAGTGTGAGGGGTAATTTATCCCCTCAGTTCTTGCTATCTTCTGAAAAAGAAAAAAAAAAAAAACAGATTTTCCAATGGAGGGCAAAGTCGACAGTTTAAATGGGATAAGCATTATTACTTTAGAAAGAACTTGATGAATGTAAGGCCCTCTTTTAGCCAAAGACTAGCAAGAGCTTGACACTGGAGAGCATAATCTTTTTCTCCATAGGATTCTGATCTGGTTGCCAATTCCAGATATGAGTTCCTTTACAATGGGTGGGTCTCTTAGCCAATCAGAAAACTATGTGTTACCCACCAAAGCTGTGTGCCACTATTGCACTGGCATGTATCAGGGTGTTTGCTTCCAAATAGCTTACACCTCTGGTTGCTCAGACCATTGTTGGCCACTTTCCCCCAGTAGCTCATATATCACTTTCCAGCACTAGACATGCTGTCTAGGGACTTGCTGTCCTCTGGATTACAGCCAGGTCTTTGCATGCTTTGTGTTGACAGCATATGGTGTCTTCAGCAACAGGGTCTTACCTTTTGTCTCAGGTGGGTAATCAAGCACTTTGACAAAAGCCTGTCTTGTTTCAGGGACCTTGTAGGTCTCTCCATTCAACAGCTCAATGTGGGTAGCAACCAATATCTTTAATTGGGAGAGGGGGAAAAATTATTTTGAGCTTATGCTTCATCCCACCCTCTCCTGGACCCTTCTTTTCATGGGCTCCCCCCTTACTCCTGTTGAGGGTTATATCTTTTAGTCTGTCTCCAAGGATAAAGGTTTCTATAGTATCAGTTCATTTTGGATTTAGTTTTGCATTTGTTTTCCCTCCTCCCCAAAAACCTTCCATCCCTATTGTCTGGGCCCTGAGTTGCCTATCAATCAAGTCAGCAACTCACGTTCATCCAGGTTGGGAAGTGGGGGTGAGTGAGACTGTATAACATTAGTCTTTCTGTGACTGTGTGAGTTCACTGAATATGATTTGTTCCAAGTCTGTCCATTTTTCTACAAATTACTTTGTATTACTTTGTCTTACTGCTGAGTAGAATTTTGTTGTGTAGATGTACCACAACTTTGTTATCCATTCATGTAATGTTGGGCACCTGGGTTGATTCCAGTTCTTAGCTATAGTGAATTGAGCAGCTACAAATATGGTTGAGTAAATATCTCTGTATTGATGCATAGAGCATTTAGGATAAATGCTCAGTAAGAGAATAACTGGGTCTGTTGGTAGCTCTATATTCAACCTTTTCAGGAATCTCCATATTGCTTTCCATAGTGGTTGTACAAGTGCACATTCCCACCAACAGTGAATGAGGGTTCCTCTTTCCCCACATCCTCACCAACATTTGTTTTCATTTGATTTTTTAATGATTGCCATCCTTACTAGTATAAAGTGGAATCTCATTGTTGTTTTAATTTGCATTTCCCTGATGGTTAGGGATGGTGAACATTTTCTTAAGTGTGTGTTAGTCATTTGTATTTCTTCCTCTGAGAACTCCCTAATCAGTTCTCTGCCCCATATTTGGAGTGGGTGATTTGATTTTTTTATTGTTTATTTTTTTTTTTTAGTTCTTTGTAGTAGATTCTAGATATTAGCCCTCTATCAGTGGTACTTCTAGTGAAAGTTTTCTCCTTTCCTGTGGGTAATCTATTGGCTCTGATTATTTTATGTTTGTCTGTGCAAAAGCTTTTTAGCTTCATGAGAATCTATTGGTTGAGTGATTGTTTAATTTCTTGGGCTACTGGGGGTTTAGTTCAGGAAGTCTTACCCCCTCCTATATCATGGAAAGTTCATCCTATTTTTTTTCTTCCACTTGGAGAAGAGTTTCAGGTCTTATATGGAGGTTTTTAAATACATTTGGATTGGATTTCTGTGTATGGTGAGATGAGTGGGTCTAGTTTCATTTTTCTACATATGGTTACTCAATTTGTCCAGCATCATTTGTTGAACATGCTGTTTTCTCCAGTCTAGATTATTGTCATCTTTGTCAAAGATCAAGTAACTATAGTCTTCAATTCTGTTCCATTGGTCTATATTTCTATTTTTATGCCAATAACATACTGTTTTGTTACTATGGCTTTGTAATATAACTTTAGATCAGGTATGGTGATACCTCCAGAGGTGTTTCTTTTGCTGAGGATATTTTTGGATATCCAGGGACTGCTGTCATTCATATGAATTTTTAGTTCATTTTTTTTCTATCTCTGAGAAGAATGATGCTGGAATTTTTATTGGTTTTGCATTAAATTTGCATATTGCTTTTGGTAAAATTGCCATTTTCACAATACTAATTCTACCTACCCAGGAGCATGGGAGGGCTTTCCATCTCTCAAGTCCTCCTCAGTTTATTTCTTGAGTTTTTTAATGTTTTAATTGCATAGGTCTTTCACATCCTTGGTTACTGCTATTCCAAGTGTTGCTATTGAAAGTGGGGCAGCCTCGCTGAATTTTTCTCTGTACATTTGTCCTTTACATATAAAAAGGGTACTGATTCTTGTGTGTTGGTTTTGCATCCTGACACTTTACTAAAGGAATTAATCACATTTAAAAGTTTGGAGATGGAGACTTTTGGGTTGAATAGAATCACATCTACAAATAGGGCTAACTTGACTTCTTCCTTTCCAATTTGTATCCCTTTTATTTCTTTCTGATGTCTTATTGCTTGGGCTAAGACTTCTATTACTATGTTCAAGAGCAGTGGTGAGAGTTGGCACTCCTGTCTTGTTCCCAATCTCAATGGGAACTCATTTATACTTTCTCCAATAAGTATTATTTAGGTTTAGGTGCTTCATATATAGCCTTTATTGTGTTGAGATATAAACCATCCATGCCTATTCTCTCCAGCATTTTGACCATGAAGTGGTGTTGTATTTTGTCAAAGGCCTTCTCTGCATCAATTGAGATGATCATGTGGTTCTTATGGTAAAGTTTCTTTATGTGGTGTATCACATTGACTGATTTCCATATGTTGAGCCAATTCTGCATTCCTGGGATGAATCCTACTTGATCATGGTGGATAATGCTTTTGATGTGCTGTTGAATTTGATTTGTGAGGTTTTATTCAGGATCTTTACATCTAAATTCATCAGGGATAAGGCCTATAGTTTTCTTTTCTTTTTGTATCTCTGTCTGGTTTTGTATTAGGGTGATGTTATCTTCATAAAAGGAGTTGGGGAGCTTTCCCTCTCTCCAATTATGTGAAACATTTTGAGAAAAATTTGTTTCAGTTCTTCAGTGAAGGTTGGATAGAATTTGGCTGACAAGCCATATGGTCCTGGAGTTTTCTTTTTGGGGAAATTTTTGATTACCTTTTTAATCACTGTGGATGTGATCAGTTTGTTTAGGAGATTAATCTGCTCTGACTTGGATTTTGGTAGGTGGTATGTAGCTAGGAATTCATCCATTTCTCCCAGATTATCCAATTTTGTAAAATAGAGGTTTTGAAAGTATGTCCTAATGATTCTTCTGATTTCATTGATGTCTGTTGTAACCTATCCTTTTTTTGATTTTGTTAATTTGAGACTTCTCTTTTTTCACTTAATCAAATTGGCCAGGGGTTTATTAATCTTGTTTATTTTTTTTTCAAAGAACCAGCTCTTCATTTCATAGATTTTCTTACTTCCAATTCACTAATTTCTGCTCTGATGTTGATTATTTCCATCTGGAGCTCTTAGGGTTGGATTCTTGCTTTTTGCCAATGCATTTAGGTAGAACAGTTAGGTTTTTAATTTGGCATCTCTCTGACTTTGTAGTGAAGGCATTTAGTGCTATGAATTTTCCTCTTAAGACTGCTTTCATTGTATTCCATAAATTTTGGTAAGTTAGTTTTCATTATAATTCAATTCTAAGAAATGTCACAATTTCTTTTTTTGTTGTTTGTTTGTTTGTTTCATCCACAACCTATTCATTTTTTAAAAGTGTGTTGCTCAGTCTCCAGGAGCTGATGGAGTTCCCAATGTGTCTTTTGTTGTTAATTTCTAACTTTAAGGCATTGTGATCTGATATGATGCTAGAAGCTACTTCAATTTGCCTGAATTTATGGAGGCATGGTTTATTACCTAATGAATTGTCTATTTTGGAGAAGGTTCCATGGGCTGCTGAGAAGAATGTGTATTCTGTAGAATTGGGGTAGAAAGTTCTGTTGATGTCCATTAGGTCTAGTTTATCTGAGGTGTTGTTCAGCTCTGTTATTTCCCCATTGATTTTCTGTTTGGATGAACTATCTATTGATGATAGTGGAGTATTGAAGTCCTTCATTATGATGGTGTTGATGTTTATTTCTATTCTGTTGTCAAGTAGGTTTTGTTTTATAAACTGTGGTGTACCTGTGTTTGGTGCATAAAGATTTATGATTGTGATGTCCTCATTTTGGATGGTTCCCTTGATGATTAAGAAGTGGCCTTCTTTGTCCTTTTCAATTACTTTTGGTTTGAAGTCTATTTTATCAGATATTAATATAGCAACATCTGCCTATTACTTTTTTCCATTTTCTTGGAATATCATTTTCTACCCTTTCACCCTGAGAGGTGTCTGTTTTAGTGGTGAGATGGGTTTCTTGAAGACAGCAGATAGAAGGGACCATTTTTCTGATCCACCCTGTTAGCTTGTCTTTTGATTAGTGAGTTAAGACCATTCATATTTAAGGTTATAACTGTGAGGTTTTTAACTCCTGCCATGATGGGGTGCTTTATGGGATTTGGTGTTTTCTGTGCTTTGTACTTTTTTGAGCCTGTTCTACTTTTGGTTATTGTGATCTTCTTGTAGGCTCTTGCGATTGGTAGTTTGACTCTTCTGTGTGGAGTATTCCCTGAAGTATTCTTGTAGATTTGGCTTTGTGTTCATATGATCATAGAGTTGACCTTTTTCATGGAAAGTTTTCCGTTTACCATCTATTATGAGGGATACTTTCACTGGGTATAGTAGTTTGAGTTGAAAGCCATAGTACTTAAGACTTTGAAGTGTTTCATTCCAGGCCCTTCTGGCTTTCAGGGTTTTCATTGAGAAATCTGAGGTATATCTGATGGGATTGCCTTTGTATGTAGTGAGTTGTTTCTCTCTTGCTGCTTTTAGTACTCTCTCTTGGTTTTCATTGTTAAGAGTTTGAATTATGATGTGCCTTGAAGAGTTTCTTCTTTGGTCCAGTCTTTTTGGTGTTCTGTAAGCTTCTTGTATCTGGATGGGCCTCTGTTTTGCAAGATTGGGAAATTTTTCTTCAATAATTTTGTTGAATATGTTCTCTGTGCCTCTGGCCTGGATTTACTCTCCTCTGGTATACCCATAATCCAAATGTTTGATCATTTTAGTGTATCCCACAGTTCCTTCATATGATATTTACATGAGTTTTTGAACTTAGAAAAAAAATTGGACTCTTGATCAATTTCTTCTGTCTTGTCTTCCAGCTCAGAAGTTCTATCTTTCATATGCATGACTCTGTTAAGGAAGGGTTCTAGAGAGGTTTTTAAAAACTCTATTTGATTTTAGTTTTCTGTTATGTTATTTTTGTATCGTGTCCATCTCTTTTTTTTAGGTACAATTTCAGTTTGAGGAGTGTTTTTCTTGATGTTTCCTGGAATTCATTCTTGCATTTGATCATGTCTTCATTAACCTTCATCAGCTGGTTATTGAGATCCTCTATTTGTTGACTCGCCTTCAGTTCATTTATATTTCTTTTGAGGCTTCTCTGATTTACTTTAATTAAGCCTAGTGACAAAAGCTGAGTGCTCCAAGAGACAATTCTGCTCAATTTTATTTATGCAATTGTTGGTTTTTTGATGGTTTGCTTCCAGATCAGCAATTCTTTTTAACAGGGTCACATTGCTTGTTGTGTTTTCATTTTGTGATTCAATTTCTCTTGTCTTCTCTAGGATTTCATTGAAGGCTTCCATTGTGGGGCATCTTGGTGTAGACCTCTCAGTTTTCTGACTTTCATTGTTTCTTTCCTTTCTTCTTTCTTTCTTTCTTTCTTTTTCTTTCTTTCTTTCTTTGCATTGTAGTCTACCCATCTAAGAGAAAAGTTTTATTTTATTGAGGTGGGAGCAAGTATTTGTCTTTGTAGGATCTTCAGTGAATGTTCTGTTTTAAATATGAACTGAATTGGTATATGATGGGGTATAACTGCAGAGGTACAGATTGTAGAGATTGCAAGTACTTCAAAGGTACCTGGGGAACTGGGAGGTTGGGAACTGAGAGTTCTGGCCTACTCACTCCACTTGCATGCACTCTTTGCTTCTGCAACAAGCTCGCAGGGTCCAGGCAGCCCCAAGCCAGCAGCAGTGGAACTGGGACCAGGGCTCTGGAAGATGAGGAAGGAACTATGAATGCTGGCCTATTCATTCCACACTGGAAATCCTCTGGTGCAGGGGTTCTAGGAGTTGGGGACCCAGGAGCCATTCAATCAAGAAGGCAGAGCAAGGAGGCTGTTTCCACAGCAAGCTCACAGGGTCCAGGCAGCCTCAAGCCAGCAGCAGGAGAATTGAGCCCAGGAAACTGGGAGGTGGGGAAGAAACTGGGAGCTCTGGCCTACTCACTCCATGTGCACATCCTCCAGAGCAGGGGATCCAGGAGTTGGAGACCCCATTTTTCTTCTTTCTATTTTCTTGGAAAATTATTTTCACCCTTACACCCTGAGGAGGTGTTTATCCTTAGTGGTGAGGTGGGTTTCTCAACAACAGCAGACAAGAGTGTCCATTTTAATGATTCACCCTGTTAATTTGTGTCTTTGATGGGTGAGTTAAGTCTGTTAATATTTCAGGTTATAACTATGAGGTTTGATTTAATCCCTGCCATATTGGAGGATTTATGGGGTTTGGTGGTTTCTTAGGCTTTGAATGTTTTTGTGCCTTTCTAGTTACGGTTATTGTTTCTCCACTTGTAGGCTCTTGCAGTTGGTTGTTCAACTCTTCTGTGTGTATTCCCTAAAGTATTCTCTGTAGGTTTTTCTTTGTATTCATATAATGATAGAGCTGGGTTTTATCGTGCAAAGTTTTCCTTTCACCATCTATTATGAGGGATACTTTCACTGGGTACAGTAGATTTGGTTGGAATCCACAGAGATTTTACTTTGAAGTGCTCCATTTCAAGCCCTTCAGGATTTCTATTGATGGGTCTCTCTTTTGAGGGAGTGGGAAAGTTTTCTTCAATAATTTTGTTGAATATGCTCTCTATGTCTTTGGCCTGAATTTCTGCCCTTTCTGGTATACACATGATCTGGATGTTTGGTCATTTTAGGGTATCCCTCAATTCCCTCATATTATGTTCATGTTATTTTTTTTTAACTTATCTGTGTTTTGGACTTCCAAACAATATCTTCCATCTTGTCTTCAAGATCTGAGGTTCTGTCCTCCACTAACTCTGTTAGTGAGGATTTCTAGAGAGGTTTTACAAGCTGTACTTGATTTTTGTTTTCTGTTGCATTTTTCTGTATCATGTCCATTCCTTTTTTGAGTTCTAATTTCAGGTCCTGGTTTGATTTTCTTGATGATTCTTGGAATTCATTCTTGTATTTAATCATGTCTTCATTAAACTTAATCAGCTAGTTATTGGGATCCTATATTTGTTGACTCACCTTCAATTCATTTTTCTCTTTTGAGGTCTCTCTACTTTTCCTCAATTAAGTTAAGCCTAGTGATGAAAACTGTGTGCTGTAGGAGATCATTCTGTTGCATCTCATTTATGCAATTGTTGTTTTTTTGGAGATTTTCTTCCAGTCCAGAAGTTTAATTAGCCAGGGTCACATAGCTTATTGTGCTTTCATTTTGGGATTCTAGTTCTGTTGTCCCCTCTATGGTTTCGTTGAAGACTTCCATTGTAGAACTAACAACCTTGGTGGTTGTTTTTCTTTATTTCTTTTTTTGTATTGGGGTCTGCCTATCTTTGGGTATAAATCTTATTTTATTAAAGGAGAAGAAAGTATTTGTCCTTGTAGGATCTTCAGTGAGTGTTCTCTTTTGGGTTTGAACCAGATTGGAGTATGATTGCATTGTATCCACAGATGTGTAGGTTGTGGAGGTTGCTCTTGTGCCAGCAGCTCTGGGCTGGTGGCTGATACAAAAGCTGTAGTTGGAGTTCCAGAATCTCTTCAGCCCACTATCACAGTGTTACCTTGCCTGTGGGTCTCAGGGGCAGAGCACTTGGCCCTGCTCCCCTATTGTACCCAACAGAGCAAGTTGTGGAGGACTCACTGATTCTTCCTGGTGGGTGGTTGCCAGATATTTCTGTGCTCCCCATCTGGGGCTGAGGAGATGCCCCAAGTATGTTCCAGTAGGTAGATACTTGTGGCAGGAGAGAGAAAGAGGAAAGGGCTGTGGGGAGGTGGATGGGCACTGACTTGTCCCAGGTGCAGGGAATTGGCAAAAATCTCCAAGTAGTCACTGTGAATGGGAGTGTGGGTCACTGAGCTCCATGGACCAGGCTGGAACTGGGTCTGTGGAATTGACCAGTGTATGGGGTGTTGTTTGAAGGTGGCCAGGAATCAGAGGAGGCAGATGAGGCCAGAGCAATCTGCTGAGGCTGGCAGCAGTGGGATGGGTATAGCAGCACAGTGTATGGGGGAGATCCTGGGATGTGGGGGTGGGGTTTTGGGGATCGACAGGGGAAATTCAGGGTGAGGTGGATGTGTGGGCCCTGGCTCCCACACTGTGTGTACCTACTCAGTGGTGTAGTCACTGAGAGCAGGAAATGTGGAAAAAGTTTCACCTCCCTGTATGGGGTCCCAAGCATACCTGTAATCAGCACTTCCTCACCCACCAGTGCCAAACCCCAAACACTCTGGCATTTCTCCCCCTGTCTGAGTTCACAGGCCCCAATCAAACAGTTCTAGTGCATAATCCCCCCCCCAGAAGCCTGCACCCAACCAGCCCCCAACACAAAGGCCCTAAGCAATCTGCAAGCATCATTTTTTTTAAAAAGTAACATAGTTAAGTGCCACATAAGTACATTATAGTCAACAACAGAACATGACACAATACAAGACATTGGGCCTGTAAGAGTCTATCATCTAGTAGCTTATAACTCTCTCAGTTTGTGTAAATACACTTTATGATGATCACACACTGGCAATCTCACCTACTAACACTTCTTAGCACATGTTCATGGTTGTGCAATGTGAATGTATGAAGATTCATTGCAGTAATGATGAAAATTCTTATGAGAACTGGTAGTGAAAATTAAGCAGATGCCAATGGCAAACCATTCCTCAGGTAATAAATGTGGCCTTGGCATATTTGGAAAACTGAATATACTGCAACATTGATAAAAATTACATGGTATTGGATTATCATCATCTGAAGTAAGAACTTTACCATGGCAGAGAGAAAACAGTGTAAGGATAGTCACTTAATAAATTGTCTCCCAAGTAGTTGGCTAATATGTTTGAAAATATCAACTTGGAGATATAAATGCAAGGGAGTAAACAGCACAATAAATGCCAACTGTACCAAAAAGTAAAAGCATTTTGACAATAGGCTTATTTATTTATTTATTTATGTAGAGGTAACGTGCACTTCTAATCATTGCCGAAGATGGAGGATGTTACAAAAGCAAGAGAGATTAATTAAATATATTTGCATGCAGCAAAATACAAAATAAAAATAATATAAAAGAAAATTTCTAGTACATACTAGATATGCTATAAACATAACCTGATAGCAGAATTCTTCCAGACACCTGAGGAAATAAATGGTTATGTTGGTGACCATCTGATTCATGATAACGTTTATGCTGAATAATGATTTTAAAGATATTTTATTTATTTATTTATTTTTATTTATTTATGAGAAAGAGGGAGAGAGAGAGAGAGAGAGAATGGACACACAAGGGCCTCCAGCCACTGCCTACGAACTACAGAGGTATGCGCCCCCTTGTGCATCTGGCTTATGTGGGTCCTGGAGAGTTGAACTGGGATCCTTTGGTTTTGCAGGCAAATGCCTTAACTGCTAAGCCATCTCTCCAGCCCTGAATCATGATTTGAAAAGTCATACTCTTATTTAAAATGAAAACACAGGTAAATTCAACTAATGCAAAGGCTGTCATACAGATGTTTGAAAGGGGAAGAAATTCAAAAGAAAAACCCAATCTTGCAAGTCTTTGTGTTGTGGGGAAGAGGAGACATATTTCATACATTAAGAGTAGAAATTTAGGTATTGAGAAGTAGCCCAGTAATAGAGTACTTGTCTGTCATAAAGAGGACCTAGGTTCAATTCCCAGTATCACACACACATGCATGTGCACACACAGGCCAGAAGGTTAACACAAAAAGTTATGATTATGAAGGGCAAAGGGTGTAACTCAATGTAGATCACATTGTTAGCATGCACTAGGGTTTGATCCCCCAATACCACACACACACACACACACACACACACACACACACACACAAACTTAAGCCATGGTATAATACTATATCCAAATTTAAATGATAAGTAAGTGGAGAGTGTAATTTATATGAAATAAATTAAATAATACAATTTGAATCTATCATATTATTTAAATAATGTAAAAATATATAAATGTATGTTGACATAGATCAGAAAATGATTTTGATTGATACAAATGATAAAATAATGCTCATTTATATCTTTTCTTCATGTAAGAAAAGTGTTGACAATTTTAACAATGATATGTTTCATTTATAAAACACTATATGCCCGGCATGCTCCTAACTGCTTTTACAAGTATTAATTTCTTCTGGTCTTTGCATTAGACCTATGTGCTAAGTACCATGTTTAGTCTACATGCTACAGATGAAGAGGTTGAACCATGCAGTACCCATACACATTATTCCAGGTCACACAGCTTAGCTTAACTGTTCCAAAGTGACAGGAATTTCCTAAGAGTAGCTTAGATGATTTCTATTTGCAAGTTGCTTTAATTAACTCCTGTATTAATTACATTATTTATTGCTATGATCAAATACCTGAGAAGAGGAAGAAGCTTAAGAAGAAAGGTTTATTCTGACTCACAATTTCAAGGGCTACAGTCCATCATGGGGTGACAGCATGTCAGCAGGAGGCCAGCTGTTCACACTGCATCCACAGAGAATGAACAGGAAGTGGAGCAAGGCTATAACAACTTCAAGATCTACCCCAGGGACCCACTTCCTCCAACAAGGATTTACTTTCTAAAGGTTTTACAACTTTCCTAAATAGAGCCACTAGCTAGGACCAAGTTTTCAGACACATTTGCCTATAATGGACATTTTACATTCAAACCATGACAATTCCCTAATTTGGGTTCTTATATTTCTTGTCTATATCCCCATTCATTTTTCTAGTGTGAATAAAAGGAAAAAACTGAAAATTTCTCGAAGATTCCAATAAGTCAAAACAATGAATTATTTAATAAAGAATTTGAAGAGAGAAAACAGAACTATATAAAACCGGTTTATTTAGGGAGGTTAAAGGAAAGAGGAGGGGGTGTGGAGGTGTATGCCTTTAGTCCCAACACTCTAGAGGCTGAGGTAGGAGGATCATTGTAAGTTCAAGACAAGCCTGGGACTACAGAGTGAGTTCCACATCAGCCTGAGCTAGAGGGAGACCCTACGTAAAAATAAAAAAATAAAAATAAGAGGGGGATGTTGATCAAGTGAAAGGTTGTGGATATGGGGGTGAATGATATATGGAAAACCAAAAACTACTCTAAAGACATAGTCTTTTACATTCCTCAAAAATCAATTTTAGGAAAATCAAGAACACTGGGACTCTCGAGGAAAAGCACCCTCAAGAAATAAAAGTACCGGCTCTTTCATTCCAGGGAATAAACTAACAAATCCACTGATATTGAAGGAGGGAATTTTCCCAAATAGATTGATTCTGAACTTTCCTTGGGGCAAATGTTCCAGAGAGGTCTAACCTGACAGGCTCCTTTGTGGAGGCTTGTTTGATTGTTCCAGAGCTTTGATTGGGAGAACTGGGAGCATAAGAAACCAGGAGATAGTTTAAAAGGTTTTACAAAAACACTGAAGGCTACTAACATGGCTCCAGTTTTATGTCCACGTAAAAATAACATGCAAGGAAAATCAAGTTAAATTCAACCTTGGGCTAGTGGGTCCAACAGAGATAAAAAAAGTATCTGTAGTATCTGAATTTGTGTAATGAAGCTCTGTGGGCCATGAACATGGGATTTAAATATACCCATGGCTAGTATCTCAGGACAACGGCCTTCAAGCAAAGGCTTTAAACCTTGTATCATTAGCCTAATTGTAATTCACTTGATCCCCACTGTAACAAAATCTGCCCATCTACTTTCTCAAGCCATTATTCCTTACATTCAGCATATTGGTTTGTCTGCCATTAAATATTTATTGTTTACAGCTTTCTGGACAGGGAACAAAGCAGCCACTTTACTGCTCTATATTGATTCCTGGGTTGTCCTTAGAAAAAGCTTTTAGGAAGTTTGTTTTGAATACTACTCAGACTAGCCTGTATACTTCTTTCTGCTTCTTCAATAGTAGAATATTAGAATGTAGCTCTGTATTTTTTTCACTACTCTATGCTATTATTATTAATGAAGGCCTCCAGTGACACTTGTTCTGTACTACCAATGATTTATTTAGAAGAATATTAAAGTAAAAAAAAAACACAAACTATGCATGTGCTTACTAAACATGATTTTAATTGCTTTAAAAGGAAATTATGCAACCAGTGAATGAAGCCATCAGAGTAACTTGAGGCTAAGAGCTTCATATATATTTCTGCCTGCTCAGAGGAAAAGAAGCCTTCATGTCTTCCTATAGGATGATTGTCAAGATTTATTCAAGTCATGAGAGCTCCCTTTGGTTCTAGTGTCTGACATGTTTGGTCTTCCATTAGGCAGGTTTAAATAAAACATGGCACTCTGCAGTCTTGGATGTATCAGCTGTATATTTTATGTGGTAGATATTGAAGAGGGGCCAATTATTTTTATTGTGGAAAACTCCATTTAAGTGTGCGCTAGTCATTTACTCTTTATTGTAGCTGATTAAAAACTATTTACCAAACAGAACCTATTTCTCCCAATGTACTTTATCATGGGGGATACTAAAAAAAAAAAAAAAAATCCCCTTGCATAAAGTAGAAAATGTAGTTTCTGCCTTAAAAGAGCTAAGAGATAATGATTATTTGAATTTCACATAGAACATTTTTGACTGTATTTAATGGCATACAGCTCTAATTCTAGCACTTGGGAAGATGAGGCAAGAGGAATGTGAGCTTGAGGCTGGCTTAGGCAAGAGCCTGTCAAAAACAAACAAAAGAATACATTGTGTTCTATACTGTCATTTCTAGTTTGTCATATTATTTAGACTTCATGCATTTATTTATTTTTTCTTTCCTTCTTTCATTTGTTGTTGTTGTTGGTTTTCAGATAGGGTCTCACTCTAGCCCAGGCTGACCTGGAATTCGCTATGTAGTCTCAGGGTGGCCTCAAACTCACAAAGAACCTGCTACTTGTGCCTCCTGAGTGGTGCTGGCATTAAAGGTGTGCACCACCATGCCTGGCTGTGTATTCACTTTCTTACTGAAGATATAACCTGAAATAGCAATTAACCTTAAAAAAAACTTCATTTTCTTCTATTACTACATCTCCTTTAAAATCTTCAATAAGTTATTTTACTGAAGAACACACTCCACTCATGAATATGGTGACAGTAGTGGGATTAAAAAAAAAAAAAAAAAAAAAAAAAAACAGCTGCTTAAATGATTCCTGTGTAGGTACCTTAAATTCTAGGTTTTAGTTCAGTCTCTGCTCAGGTAAGGCCCAGAGTTAGAAAATTAGCTTGTCTTTCAGCAGTGAAACAAACCATGTTTTCAGTGCTTTATCAACTTCAACTGGGCTGGAGAGATGGCTTAGCAGTTAAGGTATATGCCTACAAAGCTTAAGGACACAGGTTCGATTCTCCATGTCCCATGTAAACCAGATGCACATGGTGACACATGTGTCTGGAGTTCGTATTCAGTGGCTAGAGGCCCTGGCATGCCCATTCTCTCTCTATATATATATATCTATCTATCTGTTACTCTCTCTCTCTCTGTGTGTGTGTGTGTGTGTGTGTGTGTGTCTCAAATAAATAAAAATAAATCTTTAAAAGAAAAACATACTTTAAAATGTGGTCACCTGCATGAACACTGCTCTTCCTGCTAGCCTGACAACCAGCTCCAGGGTGATAGTGACAGACAAAATGGCCAATCAAAATCTATCAAAGCAGAAATCCAGAGGCTGCAAAGAACTCAACACTAAATCAGACTGACAACAGGCCTGCCATGGCTCAGGGAACATTGCATAAAAAGGAGTGGAAAGATTGTAAGAGCCACAGAGTGGGCAGGAGTACCCTGAGGTATGGTTCTCTGCTGTTCCACAAAGACTGACTTTATGGCCCCGCAGTGAATACCACAACCCCACTGAAGAGGGCCCAAGGGAAATGGGAGCAGGGGTAAGAGGAGAAAAGAGTATAACCTGTTTTAATATATATGTAAAATAAAATTTTAAAAGAACAACAAAAATGTCCTTTGGACATTGTTACTACTGCAGAGTAGTTGATATCAGACTAAACCTCTAGCAGAAGACAATTACATACTATGGAAAAAAATAGGAACAGTGTCTGTTTGATGGTACTGGAGAGTGATGAAAAGCAAGCAGAATTAGAAGGGAGCCCATACTTAAAAGAAGACCCTATGGATCATTTCTTAGCTGAGGACTGCCCAGTCCCTGTGAAATCAGAAGCTAGAAATCCAGCAGGAAAACATAGTCCTATTTATGTAGGTTGCTAACATGGCTGGATTTAGAGAGGAGAAATTTGAGAAAAAAAAAAAGGTAGCCAGGGCTGGAGAGATGGCTTAGCGGTTAAGTTGCCTGCCTCCTAAGAACGCCGGTTCCAATCTCCAGGTCCCACGTTTAGCCAGATGCAAAGTGATGCAAGGGGGCAATGCCACACTTGACCACAAGGGGGCACAGGCATCTGGATTTCGTTTGCAGCAGCTGAGAGACTGCTGGCGTGCCCATCTCTGTCTTTCTCTCACTTTCTCTCTGTGTCCCTCTCCAAAAAAAAAAAAAAGTAGCCACAGGCTGGAAATCTGTACATGTCAGTCCAGACTGTACTCATGTCCACAGACCTCTGAACTGTGTATGCGTATGCAAGACTCCAAGAAGCCCAACTTGAAAGCTTAAAATGAAAACAACAATAACAACAACAACAACAAAAAAAAACTGTTTAAGCAGGCTGGAGGGATAGCTTTGCAGTTAAGGCACTTGCCTGCAAGGCCAAAGGACCCAGGTTTGATTCCCTAGGACCCGCATAAGCCAGATGCACAGGGTGACACGTGCTTCTGGAGTTCATTTGCAGTAGCTGAAGGCACTGGCATGCCCATTCTCTCTCTCTCTTTCTCTCTTTTTCTCTCTCTCTCTCTCTCATAAATAACTTTATTTTAACTGTGTAAGAATTTCAGCTAATGCCAGGCAACGGAGTTTATAGTTTGAACATATCCAGGTTAAATGTCAGTTAAAACAAAACACCATGTTTCAGAGTATAAAACAGCCAACTGTCTTTACAATGGATCACCAAATGCACAAAATGTAATCAAGAATTAGACATGCATAAAAAACAAAAAAAAAAATTGTCTCTTGACCCGTAGTCAAGAAAATTAAATCAGTAGAAACTAAACCAAATAAGTCCCAGATGTTGGAACTTAAAAAAAAAAAAAATCTTGAAAGCAGATGTTAAATAAATATATTTAAGAACTGAAAAGATAATGTCAGTGGAGAAAGCAAAACAAAAATAACTAATTTGATGTTGGAGAGATCACTAGTAGACAAAGGCTCTTAAATCCAGGTTCAATTCCCCAGCACCCATGTAAAGCCAGGTGCAAAAGTGGTGCATGCAGACTTTTGGTCAAGATAGCGTCCACCCAATAGGGGTGGTTGAGTGGGAGGGCAGGAAAAGAGTGGGTGGGTGGGAGGCACAAAAAACTGGACCCAAATGGAATGGTACCAAAAAATTCTATATCCTGAAGGACATATTAAAAGGTCAAACCTATATCAAGTGCTTGGAGAGAACACCTGTATCACCGGGGCCAGGAGAGGGTATGATGAAGACTAACTTTAATCTTCTCCTGTTTAGCTCTGTATCACTCCTTCTTCTCTCTATTCTCTTTTTCTCTTTCATATTACCTATATTTTTTCTTCCTTCTTTTCCTTTGGCACTGACCTGTAACTCCCAATACCAGCATGTGGTTAACATCCACAAGGAGCTGTTGATCAGTGAGACCTACAAGGTTTCCCAAAAGAAGACAGATTTCTGTCAGATTACTTGATGACCCACCAAAGGTTAATGGTAAGACCCTACTGCTGAAGACACCATATGTTGTTCAGATGGAACATGGAGAGACCTGGATAGAATCTGGAAGAGATTAAGTCCCCAGACAGTTAGCTTGTCTAGTGCCAGAAGGTTCTAAATAAGTGATTGGGGGAAAATGACCAACACCTGTCTAAGCAATTCGTGGTCTAAGCTACCCAGCAGCAAACAACCTGAGGTGATGCTCATACAAGTGCAGTAGTAGCACACAGCCATGGTGGGTTACCAACTGATCTAGATTTGGCTAACAGATCTGCTCAGTGGAATGGAACCCATACCTGGAAATGGGAAACAAGTAAAAACCATATTCAAAAATGAGCCTGCTCTCCAATATCAAGCTCCCACCAATAGTGGGATATAAGAGGGCCTACACCTATTAAATTCTCTCTAAAATAATAATGGTTATCCATGTATCTTGCACTGACACCACTCTCAGTTGGAGAATCTGTTTCTCTCTTTCAGATGGACTCATATTCTGAGGAGACAATCAGTCCATCGCACCTCAACAGGGCACCAGATGAAGCCATTGAGTTATAGGGGAAATGAGCAAGAGTGCTGCTTTATTGGTCAACCTGGTACCAGCACAAGGGTGAAGGAGATAGACACAAAAAAATCTCAACCCCTACCAAATCAGATATCCAGAGACACAGAGACTCCCAAAACCTCATCACTGAAATAGACCTAAAATGAAACCAACATGGCTCAGGGAAACTCATGGAAGAGGGGGCAGAAAGATTGTTAGAGCCATGAGTTGGGTCATTATACACAGAGTCATTGCCTCTCCCACATAACTGATGGCTACCCACATAAGGCAAGATCCACATTACCCATGGGGGGAGGACAGGGAGAAGGCTAATGATGGTACCATCATGGCTGTATATACTATATACGTAACTAATAAAAAATATATTTAAAAAAAAAGATGGCATCCACCTAACCATGCCTCACCTCACAGGGAAGGAAAGGTAAGACATTTAAGGTTAAGTGGGGTTTTTACCAGTCTGCAGATTCTAGTAGACCTCCAGTGGGAGGGCACAGAGGAGCAGAGTAGGGAATCCACTGATTCCCATGCTCTTGGGTAGCCCACCAGGCCCCTAGTCCCCTCAAGCAGCCATCTGAACTGCACAGGTTCCTCCTGCACTAACCACAGGCTAAGTGGATCCAGGCCAGAAGGCCAGCATTCACCCCTCGACGCCCTGACCTAGGCTTTCTTGCCTAGGGAAATAACCTAACCATCCACCTAAAGGCATTGGAAAAATAAGAAGAATCCAACTCAAGGAGCTCCAGATGGAAAGAAACAATTAAGATCAGAGCAGAAATTAATGAACTGGAAATTAAGAAAACAATTAAGAAAGTTGATGAAACAAAGAACTGGTTCTTCGAAAAAATAAACAAGATTGATAAATCCCTGGCCAATTTGATCAAGTGAAAAAAAGATACACTTCAAATTAACAAAATTAGAAATAAAAAAGGAGAGCTCACAATAGACATAAGTGAAATTGAGAAAATCATCAGGACTTATTTCAAAAACCTCTATTCCACAAAACTGTATAATTTGGATGAAATGGATGAATTCCTGGACACATACCACCTACCAAACCTAAACTCAGATCAGATTAATATCCTAAACAAACCTGTCACAATCACTGAGATTGAAAAGGTAACCAAAACCTCCATGAAAAGAAGAGTCCAGGACCAGATGGCTTCTCAGCTGAATTCTATCAAACCTTCATCGAAGAACTGAAACCAATCTTTCTCAAACTGTGTCTCACAATTGAGAGCAAGGAAAGCTCCCCAACTCCATTTATGAAACTAGTATCACTCTAATACCAAAACCAAGCAGAGATGCCACAAGAAAAGAAAACTATAGGCCTATTTCCCTGATGAACATAGATGCAAAGATCCTGAACCTAATTCAACAACATATCAAAAGCATTATCCACCTTGATCAAGTAGGCTTCATCCAGGAACACAGGAATGGTTCAGCATACAGAAATTTGTCAATGTAATACACCACATAAATAAGCTTAAAGGCAAAAACCACATGATCATTTTGATAAATGCAGAAAAGGCCTTTGACAAAATACAACATCATTTCATGATCAAAACATTGGAGAAAATAGGCATGGACAGTTTTATATCTCAACATAATAAAGGCCATATATAAAAGCTCCGAAAGCCCAAATAATACTTAATGGGGAGAGACTGAAGGAATTCCCACTGAGATCAGGAACAAGACAGGGGTGTCCACTATCACCTCTGCTCTTCAACATAGTACTCAACTATCAGGATCTCATGAAGCTGAAAAGGTTTTTCACAGACAAACATACAATAAGCAGAACCAATAGATTACCCACAGAATGGGAGAAAAATTTTGCCAGCTATGCAACTGACAGAGGCCTAATTTCTAGAAGTTACGAAGAAGTCAAAAACCTAAACAATAAGAAGTCAAACCACCCACTCACAAAATGGGGCAGAGAACTGTACAGGGAGTTCTCAGAGGAAGAAATACAAAAGGAAATCACACATTTAAGAAAATTTTCAACATCCCTAATCATCAGGGAACTGCAAATTAAAAACAACTATGAGATTCCACCTTATCCCAGTAAGGATAGCAAACATTAAAAAATCTAATGACAACAAATGCTGGCGAGGTTGTGGAGAAATAGGAACCCTCATTCACTGTTGGTGGGAATGTAAGATGGTACAACCACTACCGAAAGCAATATGGAGACTCCTAAAGAGATTGACTATAGAGCTACCAACAGACCCAGTTATTCCCTTACTGGGCATTTACCCTAAAAGCTCCATGCCTCCGTTCAGAGAGATTTACTCAACCATGTTTATATCTGCTCAATTCATAATAGCTAAGAACTGGAATCAACCCAGATGTCCATCATTAGATGAATGGATAACCAAGATGTGGTATATCTACATGATGGAATGCTACACAGCAATAAGGAAAAATGACATAATGAAATTTGAAAAAAAATGGTCGAACCTAGAATAGGTCATTTTCGGCGAACTCACCCAATCACAGAAAAATAATTGTCGCATGGTCTCACTCATCTGTGGCTCCTAACCTGAATCTGCCTGACATGCTAACCTAATAAGCATCTCAAGGACCAGACAATAGGGAGGGTGGGGTGGGAGGGGAAGATAAAAGGGGAGGGACACAAAACTGGACCCAAGTGGAAATGGCACCATAATATCCTATATCCTGAAAGACAGACTAAAGGTTGAACCTTCATCAAGTCCTTATAGGGAACACCTAATTCACAGCGGCCTGGAGAGGGTATGAGGAAGACTAACTTTAAGCTTCTACTGCCTCTCTCTCTCTCTCTCTGCCTGTTCTCTCTCTTCTCTCATTCTTTTATGTATTACCTATCTTTTTCTTCCTTCTTTGCCCTTGGCATTGACCTGTAACTCCCAGGACCTGCTAGCATGTGGTTAACATCCACAATGAGCTGCTGATCAGAGACACCTACAAAGTTTCCCAAAAGAAGATAGACTTCTGTCAGAGTACTTGATGACTCACCAAAAGATAATGCCAAGGTCCTACTGCCAAAGACACCATATGGTGTTGGTATGGAACATGGAGTGACCTGGCTGGAATCTGGAAGAGAGCCAGTCCCCAGTTAGCCTGTCTAGTGCCAGAAGGTGCTACATGAGAGACTGGGGGGATGTGACCAACAACTGTCCAAGAAACGCGTGATCCAAGCTTCTCAGCAGCAAACAAACTGATGTGATGCTCACACAAGGGCAATAGTGGCACACAGCCATGATGGGTAACCAACTGCTCCTGATTTGGCTAACAGATCGGCTCAGTGGAATGAAACCCATAGCTGGAACTGGGAAACAAGTTAGAGCCATATCCAAAAAATAAGCCCACTCTCCAATATCAAGCTCCCACCAATTGTGGGCTACGAGAGGGCCTACACCTATGAAATTCTCTCTAAAATAATAATGGTTAGCCTGTTTATATGGTGCTGAGTTCTCTCGGTATTGGAGAATCTGCTTCTCTTTTTCAGATGGATGCAGAGCCTGAGGAGAGAATCAGCCCATCGTGCCTCACTAGGGCCCCGCTGAAACTATAGAGTGATGGGGGGAAATGAGCAAGAATGCTGCTTTCTTGGTGAACCTGATACCATCACAAGAGTGAAGAAGATAGACACAGAGAACACTCAACTCCAACAAATCAGATATCCAGAGACACAGAAACTCCCAAGACCTCATTACTGAAATAGACGGACCTAAAATGAACCCAACAGGGCTCAGAGGAATTTGTGGAGGAAGGGACAGAAAGACTGTTAGAGCCACAAGTTGGGACATTATGCACAGAGACATTGCCTCTTCCCCATAAATGATGGCTACCCCCACAATGCACAATCCACATTCTCTAACGAGAAGAGTCCCTTTGGAGGGAGGAGGACAGGGAAGAAGCTAACAATGGTATCAATATGACTGCATACACACTATCTACATAACTAACTTTAAAAAGTGGTGCATGCATGTGTTTGTTTGCAGTAACAAGAGACTGGTGTGTACCTCCCCCCGACACACATGCAAATTAATAAAACAATTTAAATGTTCAAAAATAACTAATCCAAATTATGGAATATAAAATTATAATAAATGAAGTTTTTTTAAGTTTGTTTAACAGAATGTTAGAAGCAGTCTCAGAAAAGATTAGTAAATTTGAGCTGGAGATAATAGCACATGACTTTAATCCCAGCATTCTGGATGCTGAGGTTGGAGAATCACTGTGAGTTCAAGGCCAGCTTGTGTTACAGTGAGTCCCAGGACACTCTGGGCTAGAGTGAGACCCTTTTTCAACAGAAACAAATAAAAAAGATTAGTGAATTTTTAAAATATTAACAGAAATCCAACATGAAAAAAAACATGAAAGAAAGTGAAATTGAAAAAAAAAAGATATAAGTACTCAAGAATCAAAATCAGATAGATTAAGACAGGAATGGTCAGGACTATGGTAGTTTGAATGGATGTCCCCCAATAGATTCAGGAATTTTATTAAAGCTTCTTGGATTTCCAGCTACCTGACTGGAAGAAATGTCACTGGGCAGATCTTGGTGCCCAGCACTAAGGTGTTTCTGGGGACACATCTGAATTCAAGCCTAAGATATGCAGAGTGCTTGAGTTCTGCTTGAGGTTCCAGGAGTGTGCTTGCTTATGGTGCTGGTGGTGGTATCTCTCTCTACATGGACTTGTCAAAGGGGTCCAGCTTCTTTCACCATTATGCAACTTCTCCTGAATCTATAAGCTTCAATAAATTCCCTTCCTCTCATAACTGTGCCTAGTTTGGAGGTTCAGCCCAGCAACATGAAGCTGACCATGATAGGGGCCCAGAAGAATAGAAGTAGAGAAATTTTGGGGAAATAATCACCAACATGTTTGCCCAATTTGGTGAAAACAAATATCCGCATCTGAGAAGTTCAGAAAATCTAAATAAAAAATAAAACCAGGGCTGGAGAGATGGCTTAGTGGTTAAGGCACTTGTCTGCAAAGCCAAAGGACACTGGTTTGACTTTCCAGTACCCATATAAGCCAGATGCCCAAAGGGGCACATGTATCTATAGTTCATTTGCAATGGCTAGAGGCCCTGGCATGCCCATTCTCTCTCTGTCTCCTTACACACACACACTCTCTCTCTCTCTCTTTCTCTCTCTCTCTCTCCTTGGAAATAAATAAAATAAAATATATTTTTTAAAAAATTAAAAATAAAAACAGAGAAAAAGTTATACTTTATAAATTGATTTTTTTATTATTTCAGTTGACTTACCACAAATTCAAAATAATATATCATAAGTGGGTTTCTTCTAAGAATAAGCTTGGTAGACTGAATATCAATCTGTGTGATTCACCATACTAGCAGGATTAAAAAAATAGGACAACATTAAATAGATGGACTCAGAATGAAAACTCAACAAATGAGGAATAAAAAAGGATTTCCTCAACCTGATAGAAAGCACCTATGAAACCCTTCACCTAAGGAAATACTGACAAAGACAGCAATGGGCTGGGGAGATGGCTCAGCAGTTAAAGACACTCACTGAAAGAGTCAGCTCTTCTTTCAAGATTGAAAACAACAGCTGGAGAGATGGCTTAGTGGTTAAAGTGTTTTCCTGCAAAGCCCAAGGATCCCAGATCAACTCTCCAGGGCCCATGTAAGCCAGATGCACAAGGGGGCACGTGCATCTGGAGTTCGTCTGCAGTGGCTGAAGGCCCTGGCGTGCCCGTTTCTCTCTCTCTCTCTCTCTCTCTGTCCCTCTTTGTCTCTCTCAAATGTATGGATCTACATGTTCTATAAACATTTTAATTTCTGTTCTGTTACCATGGGGAGGGCTGTTGGGAATTCAGGAAATTCCTTGAACTCCAAACCCTGAGCTCATGTTTGTATTCAACCAAAAAAATTGGGCAAACCAAACTGAGAAGGATAATTATTAAATTATATTTATATTATATTTATATTATATATTTTTATATTATATATTTATTAAATATTATATATTTATATTATATTATATTATATTTCTATTTATATTATATTTATTTAGGGAAGTATAAAACCAAGGGAAGGGAAATGGATACTCCACCTACTTTGAGAGCCTGTGTGATGTGCCTGGAGGAAAAGTGAAAGAGAATTAGAGAGGAGAGAAAAGACAGTGCAGAGAGTTCTTGCCATGTGGAGGGCAGCAGGGGGTAGAGAGGTATCAGAGGCTTTGCCCCTCAGCTCAGCTCAGTCAGTCCAAGAAGAGGGGAGACTTAGCAGAGCCTGGAAGTTCAGAAGTGATGACTGGGCAGCCAAGAGAGCTCTTGCCTCTGGAAAGGGTCTATTTATAACCTCATTGTGGTGGGCTCTCCCTTCAGGCTGAGGTAAGCCTGAGAGACCGATTGGTCTGAGCTAGGGGTCCTACCTCCTAGGGAGGGGCTGAGTTTTTTCTAGGGAATTCCTTTAGGCAAGAGATAAGGAGAAGCCAGATTCTCTGATCTCTAGCAAAGTGGACACTGCAAAGCAGACTTAAGGACACTTCTGTCTTTACTTTCGTGGACCCAGTCATCCTAACTGCCTTAGTTCTACTTGTAGTCTGAACCTATTTGATAAAATAAAAAATAGATAGAGGAGACAAAATTAGAAGGAACTGATTACTAATTTCAGATATTGAGGTTTGAGTACAAAGTGTTCCGTAAACGATTCATGTGTTAAAGCCTTGGTTGTAAAGTAGCAAATCATTAGCATTCCAGCTTCCATTGGTGGATTCATGATGTGATGATGCTGTTGAGAGATGGTGGGAACTTTAGAGTTGGAAGAAGTAGATCACTAAGGGCCTTTATTGCGGGCTACAGTTTGGTCTGGGCCCCTTCCTCACTCACTACCTTGCTTCCTGTCTCTTGTCTGCTATGAGGTAAGGCACTTTGCTCCTCCATGTGCTCACTATCATGATATTCTGACTCACCACACACAGGCCCAGACAATAGAGACTGAGACCTCTACATCTGTGAGCCAAAGCAATTTTTCTTTGTTCAAGTTGTTCTGTCTGGTATGTGTCCTAGGACCTACAATCCTAGCACTTTGTAGGTTGGAGGCAGGAGAATCAAAAGATCAAAGTTATCCTCAGCTACATAGTGAATTCAAGGCCAGCCCAAGTTATATGAGATCCTCTCTCATTAAGAGAATGAGAGATTATTCTAAGCCTGGTGTGATGGTTGGTGCATGACTTTAGTGCCAGCACATGGGAGACTGAGTTAGGAGGATTGCCATGAATTCAAAGCCAGTCTGGGACTACAAAGTGAGACCCTGCCTCAAAAATAAAATTATTCCATTAACAATAGCATTACATTTTCAAGACTTTTAAAAAATATATTTTTTGTTTTTATTTATTTATTTATTTGACAGAGAGAGAGAGAGAGAGAGAGAGAGAGAGAGAGAGAGAGAGAGAATGGGCATGCCAGTGCCCCCAGCCACTGAAAATGAACACCAGACGCAAGTGCCACCTTCAGCATCTGGCTAATGTGGGTCCTGGGGGATCTAACATGGGTCCTTTTGCTTTGCAGACAAATGTCTTAACCGCTAAGCCATCTCTTCAGCCCACAAGACACTTCTATATATTTGATAGAGAGAGAGAGAGCATGGGTATGTCAGGGCCTGTTGCCACTGCAACTCCAGATGCGTACACCACTTTGTGCATCTGGCTTTAATGGGTGCTTGGGAATTGAACCCAGGTCATCAGGCTTTGCAAGCAAGCACCTTCTACCACTGAGAAATCTACCCAGCCCAGCATTAAATTTTTAAATAAGCTTGCCTATAGCCCCAACTACTTGGAAGTCTGAGGCAGAAGGATCACTTAAATCCAAGAGGTCAAGGCCAGCCTGGGCAACATGGTGAGACTTAGTCTCAAAAATAAAATAAATTACTTAGGAAAAATTTTAACAATAAATCTGTAAGACCTCCCTAATGAAAACTATAAATACAATTTGTATTCATATATTAATTAAATGGCACCTAAATAAATATAAAAATATTTGTGTTTTAGAAGACTAAATATTGCTATTAATTTTCCTAAAATGATCTAGAAGTCTATTGCAATCTTTATCATAATCTCAGCAGGACTTTTATAAACATCACAATCTTATTCTAAAATTTAGGTGGAAGTGCAAAAAGCCTAGAGTGGTCAAAACAATACTGAAATAAATGGACAAAGCTAGCATGTTTATACTATTTAACTTCAAAACTTAACGTAAGTTTTACTAATCAAGATGTGTGATATTGGCAACCAGACAGACAGAGATCCACGGAATAGAATGAAGAGCATAAGAAATAGACAAGTATCAGTGTGACTATTTCCTTTTGACAATGATACTGAAGCAATTCAGCAAGGAAAGATCAATAAATTATGCAGGGAAACTGGATAACCACATGAAAACATAACACATACCTCTAAATTAACTCAAAGTAAATCATGGACCTGAACATAAAGTTAAACTACAAATATGTGAAAGGAAAAACACAAATATACTGTCACTACCTGGAGGTAAGGAAAGATTTCTTCAAACAAGAAAAGTAACCACTATAGAATTTTTGAAAGATAAATTAAATTTGGGGGCTGAGGAGATGGCTCAGTGGATAAGACATTGCTGAACAAGTATAAGAACCAGAGTTTGGACCTCCAGCATCCACACAAATGTATTGGCAGCCCATTTGTAATCCCAGCCCTCGTGAGGCAAAGACAGGGGATGCCAGGGACAAGCTAGCCAGCTAGACTAGTCAAATCAGCAAGCTCTGGTAGCCACCAAGGGAGACACCCAAAATCACCATTGGCTTCAACACACAAGTGCACACATGTGCACGTGTACCTGCACACATATGAGTACACACACATATGCACATGCATACACACAATACACATAAAATTCAGAAATTGATAAATGTTATCAAAACTACCTTTAAAAGGAATAGGGACAGGGCTGGAGAGATGGCTTAGCGGTTAGGGCGCCTGCCTCCTAAGTCTAAGAACACTGGTTCCAATCTCCAGGTCCCATGTTTAGCCAGATGCAAAGTGATGCAAGGGCGCAATGCCGCACTTGTCCACAAGGGGGTGCATGCACCTGGATTTCGTTCACAGCAGTTGAGAGGCTGCTGGCGCGCCCATCTCTATCTGTCTCCCTCTCCCTCTCTCTCTGTCTCTGTCTCTCTCTCTCTCTCAAAAGAAAAAAAAAGGAATAAGGACGCACCACTTGGCAGAGTTCAGAGGTGATGCAGGACCTCAAAGAGCAGAGGTATGAAGCTCACTAGTATATCTGTGTCCATCTGGATTCTCCCCTCTTCTTCTGAAGTCTCCAGGATTCAGACTTGAGGACTCTGCTCTAGTGACCTTTTAAATCCTAATAATTTTCCAAAGGTACCACTTCTAAACACCATAGTGAGGTTAGGTTTCTACCCTTTCAATTCCTCACAGTGGCATCACATTTCAACACTTGGAACTTTGGAAGATAGACCATATCGAAGCCACAGCACTATAAACTGCATCCTTCACTTTGTGTATTTCAGAGTGCTAAACCTTATCTAAAAATAACCCTCACTTTAGAGGGCTTTCTCCAAATTCTTGTTTTAACCAGAACCTTTATCCATGTACCAAAAAGTGTATGCAAAATATTGTGAGTTTAATTAGTTGTTTTTTCATTGTTGTTCACAGGCTGACACATATATGGTCTCATTTAGCTTGGTGAAGTAGGCAAGAATTGGGATTCATTCTAAACTTTATATATTGTCAAAGGAAACTATGTGTCATCTTTATCAAAACTGAAATCTGAAAAAAAATTGCAGTTGAGATAATTCAAAGCCATATATGATGATATAAATAGAAAATAAATGCAATGAATTAAAAATACTGAATAGGGCTGTGGTGTAGCTCAGGGGTAGAATATATGTTTAGCTTACATAGGGCCTTGCATTGAATTACCAGCAATAATTTAAAGTAATAATGATAACAATAATATGTTGAATAAAGTCTACAGGCATTAAAAATAGTGAAGGGGCTTCTAGCATCCCATATAGAAGTCTTATTCCCCAAACTCTACTAGTGAGAAGATGCAGGGCAACAAAAGAGAAACTGTGTTCTGAGGCCAGAAAGAAGGGAAGAGCACCAAGAACCAGGAAGACAGTGAAAGGAAAGTGGAAAAGTGCCGAGAAACAGAAAGATAACTCAGAGCAAAGTACAAGTTAATTCACAATCCCAACCCTGACTCCCTGGCAGGAGGCAAGAACTCCTGTGAGGCAAGCACAGCCTGAGCCCAGCAGAAGCAGGCACCCCAGTGAGAATAACAAACTGACAGAGCAGGCTGCAGGAGGTTTACATCTGTGGTTCTTGCAAGGGTTAAAGCCAGTCCTGGACTTAGTCTGAAAGTGACTCCTCCTGGCATGACAAGCCAGCTTTAGGGAGAAGAACTATTAGACACCCAAGATTTCTCAGAGTGCTATGTCCAGGGACTGGCCTACTGTGGGGATTAGAAAACACGGAACAGAACAGGCTCCCTGGGGACACTCCACAACAGTGACTGGATGGGGGACTGTCTCAAAAGATAGTCATGGAGAAAGGGCAGAATCTGCCATGAACCCACTGAGAAATTAAACAGTGAAGAGTGTGGGCTGAGGGGCGCGGTGATTGGTGGCCCTGTCCTCTAGGATGAGGAGGGAAAGTAGCTACATGGGTTTTAGGGCAGAGATGGATTCTGACAGAACCCATCTACCAAGGTCCGTGCACTACTCAGTTGCCATGGCTCTCCAGAACACAGTGATCTATCTGCTTCACCACCTCTGAGCTACAGCATGGCTAGGACATTTGTCACCAGGAGGGTGCCAAGTCCAAGGGCCTCTGGAGTCAGTGAGCACCTACCCAGCCTGTATACTGCACAACTCACCTGACTCCAAACTTTACCACACCCTCCAAGCACACACAAGAGGGTTTCTGACATTACTAAGCACCTGCTAGCATATCATGAAAACTACCCCAGGCCTTCAGCGCCTCTGGCACATATATCAAAAGCCTCTGGAGTCCAAACCTTGTCCCGGACAATATACCTTTGGCCCACCTGGAGGGAACGCGGACAGGGCTCAGCCTACATTCAGGACCAACCCGTTTGCTGGGAGCTGAGGAAAATTACAACAGATCTCAACTGTGACCTACTCCCCTCTCCCATAGCTGACAGAGTCCAGTATGAGAGGACATGAAAAGAAGCTTCTCCAATCAAAGTACCTCAGCTAGATAGACTGTTTTATTCACTTTTCTTGTTTAAGTCTTTTTCAATATTCTCATTTTTCTTTTAATTTTTATTGAATTTTACTTGGTTATTCTCATTCTTTAATCGAATGTTTTCTCTTTCCTCATTTTTTCTTCTTTTCCTTTCCTATGCCCCTTTTAATTTTATTATTCTTTATCTTACCTTTAATGGTATTCAACCTTTTAGTTTACACTATTTTTGCCTTTTCTTTTATGTTGACAGTGGTAGTGTAGCTCGCTCTTTCTTTCTTTCTTTCTTTCTTTCTTCACTTTTAAGCCTTGTTTGGGTTTATGTTGTTCATTCTGAAGTTTGTCTCCTCTGAGCAGTGCCAAGAATGGAGCTTTCAATCCATGGCTCCTCATTACCCGGACCCCCACAGAAAGGTGGAAGAGACTTCCAAGCCAAGAGGTTAGCAGATGTCAACAAAAAAACACAAGAAACATGAAAAGCAAGGCAATATTACTTCAAAGTCAGACTCTCTAGTAGGTCTCAGAAGACATGGACATATGGTATGAGGAGCATTTAATACACCCAAGAAACATGGCTAGAAAAACAGCTCTCCACAACATATTGTTACCTGCAAGAAATTTACTTCATCACCAGAACCAGAGATTGAAAGTAAAATGTTGAAAAATGATATGCCAAGCACATAGAATAGTAAAGCAAGAAGAAATAATATTTCATACCTGGCAAAAGAATTCCAGCCAACATCAGTCAAGATTTCCAAAGGTCACTACATATTGATCAAAGGAACAATACAAGAAAAAGAAATAATGCTTGTAAATACATACTGAATGTTGGAGCTCCCAATGTTAAGAAACAAACACCCAGTATAATCTAGGTTACTTCAGTATCCACTCTTAATGAATAGCTAGATCAGCAAGAAGAAAAAAATACCAAAGAAACATCACCATTAAATTATTGTATACATGAAATGGAATTTGCAGACATCTCCAGCATATTGAGCCAACAGTAGCAGAATGCACAGTTTTTTCACCATCAGTTGGAATTTTTTTCTAAAACAGGCTATCTTTTGGCCATGAACCAAGCCTAAAAATATCAAAAAATTAAAAGACACTTTCATATCTTATCAGATGATAACAGAATGGAGCTAAAAATCAACACCAAGAGAAACTATAGAAATTATATAAACACATGGAGATTGAATAATACACTTCTTAGCAAAGAGAAAGAAATCAGGAGAGAAAAGTAAAAAAAAAAAAAAAATCTAGAATCAAATAAAAATGGGATTCCTAGAATCCCAGAACTTGTGAGGTATAAAAGAAAACAGTTCTAAGAGCAAACTTTATAGCCGAGTGCCCACACAGGAGTGAGGAGGGGAGAAAGAGATGGACCCTGTCACAAGAGATTTAAAATATTAAGACTTTTTAAAAAGTAAAATAAAATTAGGTGGAAGCAAGAAACAAAGAGAGAGCTCAAAGAGACAGGAGCTTCTCAAGCCACGAGGTAGAACTTAGGGGAAAGCATTTATTAATGAGCAGTTGCTGAGAGGAATTGTGAGAGTGTAAAATGCAGAAAAGTATCCTAAAGCTATCCAACTATGCAGCAAGAATGAATTCTTTTGAGGATCTTCTGAAGCTGCAGAAAACACTTGAGAGCCTTTTACTTAGGTTGTTTTCTGCTCTACTAACCAAGAGAATGGCTGGTTTATATATTTGCATGTTTAATATTGATTAGCAACTCTGTCCTCCCCTCCATTCTTCTTGCAGACAACTCTGTGAGGTCAGTGTCCTTGTCTGTTTATGCTGGTTGTTGTAACCATACTTTGCATAATTAGTAGCAGGATCCATCTCAATATTAGATGAATTAATGTGGGATGTGGGGCAATTTGCTGACCGTCAATTGGGGTTGTCCTTCAACCTTCTCAAATTTTCCAATAGAAATAGCAGTAAAGGGAGGGATGAAGAAGCCACTCATTGCTGCACTTCTCCATGCCCTAAAATCCACCATGGCCTGAAACAGCTAATTTTAGTTCTGCTATTCCTAGGCACGTTTCTTTGAAGGTTCATGTTCCACCTTAAAAACTTGCTATTTGATTCATCTGAAAATGGCAAAGTGTTACTATGTATCACTATTTAATACAAAAGTAATTTTATCTGAAGTATTATAATAAAAATGAGTGGTATTGTGCCTATGAAACCCAGGACTATTAAAACTTCAAAACTTGTTTCAGAAAAACAAGTATTTATTGAATGATCTGCATGGGCTCCCATTCACTTCAAGGATTCTTTCATTTCATCAAGGCAAACACTAATATATCTAAGCTATGTTTACGAGAGGAGAGCATGCAAGGAATAATGTGATCAACTGTCTGCCTTTAAAGAAGTTGGTTTGTGGGATGGCATTTTAGCTTAGTGGTACAGTGCTTGCTTAGCATGTGAAAAGGCCTGGGTTTGATTCCCAGGGAAGGAAAGAAGGGAGGGATGGAAGGAGGGAGGGAGAGAGGGAGGGGAAGAAAGATGGATAATCTTTATTTTTAGCTCCACTGGATTTAGGATCACCTAAGAGATACACCCTGGGGGTGTTTGTGCATGTGTTTTCAGAGAGGTTTAACTGAGGGGGAAGCCCGTCCTGAATGGGAGTGGCATGATCCTATGGGTTGAGGTACTGGATTGAATAATAAAGAGGTGGAAACGGTGTCTAGGGAGATAGTTCAGTCAGTAAAATGCTTCTCCCACAAACATGAGGACTTGACTCTGATTTCCAGTACCCATATAAAATGCTAGGAGTGGTGCATGCCTATAATCTCAGTGCTGGACAGGCAGAGCTAGGTGGACCTCTGGATCTCAACAGTCATCTATTCTGGCCTAATTTGTGAGATCAAGGCTAATGAGAGATCCTGTCTCAAAGAAGGTAGATGGTATCCCTGAAGAAAGATACCCATGTGTACCCATACACATTTAAACCATCTATATATTTTTTCACATAAATACTTAAAATGATAAGAAAGAATAAGGAGAAGACCAGCATTCATTTCTCTGTGTTTCCTGGTCCATGTGAAGGAAGCAGCCACATGTTCCCATCCAGCCACTCTCTTAGTCCAACCACCTCACAGACCCACTCTATATCTTCCCCACCATGATGGACTGTGTCCTGTCAAACTGTAGGCCACAATAAACCTTTCCTCCCTTGTTTTCTGTTAGGGATTTCAGCACAGCAACAAGAAAATTAACTAATGCAGAAGGGTTGTCGTAAATCATATACATGAAAAGATAGTATGAATAGTCAATGTAGATTATGGGCTGAGCAGCTTGTAATAATTAAGAATGATTGGGCTCCCTAGCCCCAGTTTCCTCATTTGTATCATGGGATATCCTTATGTTTTATCTCTCAGAATGGTTATAAAACTTAATAAGATAAAATGCACCCACATACAAATGAGAGTTAATTTTATTAAGTAATCAGAGGGGGTTTAATCACATTATAGAACTGCAAAATATGAGTGGGAATGAGCTGACAGATGAATGTTGGGAAGGGACTTCATGAAGTGACACAAGGGAACATATATCACCAAGAAACAGGCAGCTAAAACCAGCAATCCTTATGAAACAGAAATTCAACTAAAGGAGAGATTTCCAAGAGCAGAATACTGTGGGCTTTGAATTCCAAGTTAGGGAAACTAGAATCACTACTGTGGACTTTATTTTAAAAAGATAAGTCCCTTGGAATAGTTTGGTTTATATTTTGAGATAACTGGGAACATTTTGGTACTGACTAAAGGGTAATTTAAAATGCTTCAACTCCTTTAAAGGATATTAAAGAGAGACTTGAAAAAAAAAAACAAGATAATTGCTTGCAGAGATAAGTATCAGAATGCTAATATTGCTTTAAAAATGGAAAATATGGTTGTATTTTTAGGGGAAAAAATGACATTATGCCAGATGTGAGAGAAAAGAAATTCTAAAAGGAGTTTCAATATAACTCTGATGGGAGGCTAAAAGCAAATAACCTTCTGCATAATTTAAAATAAATTTCATTATTATTGAATGGCTCAAATCTTAATCTGAAAACTAAATCATGTTTTCTGGCTCAGCAGGTCTTGAGCAGAGCCCAAGAATTATATCAAATGAATTAACAAGTAGTGGTGGTGGCAATGGTGGTGGTGATGGGGGTTACCTGGGGAACAAAATTTAAGAACCAATGTCATAACAATTATATCAGCAAAGAGTCACTGGAGATGTAAAGCATTCCTTATCTTAAGTAGAAATACAAACTATGGAACATAAGCAAAGCTTCATAAGTCTAAAGTGATAAGATATCATTGCAATAAATTGTTTCATGCAATCTTTTAGGCTATTAGTAAGCCAACACCATGACCCACTCACTATTGTGAATAATATAATCACATGTAAGATGCCATCAGGAAGCTTGGATCCAGACTAAAGAAAAGTCCTTTTTGATGGATGATCCATTTAAATATCCCAATATTGAACTACACAGGGGTTTATGAAAAGTTTGATGTTCCCTGTGTTTAGTTCTCACCTTTAATCCAAATCCAGGCCTGCAAGTGCTTAGTAAATAGGAAACAATTTGCAATTTTCAGATGGTAAATTAAAAGCATACAAAATATAGGTGAGCCTTACTGTTAAGGGTATAGAGCCTTTATTTCTCTCATGTTTCTTGATCTAAACCTGCTTTTAATTTTAACTATCCAAAGATTAGTACTCTTTCATGTTAATAATAAAATCTAATATTTAGTGCACACATGCTATATAATTTACCTGTATGAATTCATTTACTGTTCACAACAACTCTATGATATAGACTATTTTTTCCCCATTTTTCCAGATGTGAAACTTGTGCAAGATTACTTAGTCTGTCAGTAAGAACTATAGCTAGTATTTAAATAGGATATGTATCCTATTTTGATGTCTATTAAGGCAGATTTTCAGCCTTGTTATTCCATCTTCCCAGAAAATTCTTTCATGGCCCATCCTAAGTCAATTTTTCATCCTGTTTTGATTGCTATATCAAACATGAGTCTTTCTTATCCTTGAACTTCATCTATGGAAACCCATGGCATGAAGAAAAATATATTCAGCCTTTCTCACTTAAAAAATAGGACAAATAAATGCCCTAATACTTTTTTAAAAAACAAATTGCCTACTCTGATATAAGCTTTTTTAATGTAGAGAAAACATATTTATTTGATTATATAATATGGCATATGCACACTGTTTACAGATGATGATCAGATAGGAGGTTGTTATATTCAAATCATATATTTATTACAAAAAGTAAATAGTGGGCCTAAAGAGATGGCTTAGTGATTAAGCACTTGCCTGTGAAGCCTAAGGACCCCGGTTCGAGGCTCGATTCCCTAGGACCCATGTAAGCCAGATTCACAAGAGGGTGCATGTGTCTGGAGTTCGTTTGCAGTGGCTGGAGGCCCTGGTGTGCCCATTCTCTCCTATCTGCCTCTTTCTCTGTCTGTCTGTCTGTCTGTCATTCTCAAATAAATAAATAATTTAAAAAATTTAAGTAAATAGCGGGCGTGTATTGAACATCCTATAATCTTTTATAGTTCCTAACAGTTTAAATGTGTATTTCATTTTTTTTTTTTTTAGAGAAAGTTTAGCTATACAGAAAACTTGAACAGCATGCTTCTTTTTTCTGTGGCAGTTACCTTCTTGTTGATGGGACATACACCCAAGCAAAAGCAGCAGGTGGAGGGAAAGGGTTTACATTAGCTTACAGTCTTGAGGGAAAGGTTCATCAGGGAAATCATGACAGAGCAGAGGCTGGTACTCAGGACAGCTGGAAGGTAGCAGCAAGAGAAATCAAGCTCTGAACACCCAGTTAACTGGATTAAAAGCACCAAAGACCACCCATAGTGATACACCTCCTCCAGCAAGGCGTCACCTCCCAAAGGGTCCACCAACTGGGGAATGAGAATTGGGGTTAATCACAAACACATGAGGCTATTTCACATTCAAAAGAGACACTTCACATTCAAAGCACTGTACTCCCCTTTCTAGACACAAGTTCCTCCATTATAAGTATCTCCCACTAACTATTGTGTATTTGTTATAATCAATGACGTACTGATGAATGTACATTGACACATCATTACCAACCAATGCCCACAGTCATGGTTAATTCTTATTTTGTACATTAGGTTTTGACAAGTGCACATTGATACATACTTGTCATTACTATATTAAGCCAAATAGTTTTACTGCCTGTTGTGGTCTGAATGTAAAATGGCCTGAGGCTCACATGTTTGAACACTTAATACTCTGCTGGTAGCATTGTTTGGGAAGGTTATGCAAATTTTAGGAAGTGGAGCCTTGTTAAAGGAAGTGAGTCACTGGTAGTGAACCTTAAAGTTTTATAACCCAGCCCTATTTTCTGTTCAGTCTCTGTTTTCTGCCTGCCATATGACTAGTCTGGTCTGCCATGCCTTCCCCACTATAGTGGACTCCACCCTCTGGAACACTAAGCCAAAATAAACCCTTCCTTCCCTAAACTGCTTCTGGTCATGAATTTATTCATGGCAATGAGAAAGTAACTGATGCCCTGCCCTAAAATCCTCTGGGTCTATTTATTCATTCATCCACTTTTTCCCCCAGACTGGGGGCTAAGGTCCAGTTTCACATTTTATGATAAAAATAATATATGAGAAATATATTAAAAAGAAACATTTTGGGCTGGAGAGATGGCTTAGTGGTTAAGGAGCCTGACTCCTAAGCCTAAGAACACCGGTTCCAATCTCCAGGTCCCACGGTTAGCCAGATGCAAAGTGAAGCAATGCCTCACTTGCCCACAAGGGGGCGCACACATCTGGATTTCGTTCACAGCAGCTGAAAGGCTGCGCCCATTCTCTATCTGTCTTCCTCTCCCTCTCTGTCTGTCTCTTTGTGTGTCTCTCTCCAAAATAAAAAAATAGATATAAAAATTTTTTTAAAAAGAAACATTTTATCCAAATAATATAGTGTGGTTAAAGGTGTTTGCCTAGCATAGACATGCAAATAATTATCAAGAATTGCAGGCAATGTCTAGGCATTTGACCAACTAAAACCAAAGGAAGTATTTCACTAAATTATGTCTCCATCAAAATTCTTTTCCAGATATATAAACAGTCAACAAGATAGCAAGCATGATATGGTAGGATAAGCCTTCATGTATCTTGTACTTAATCAGAGATCAATCCTCTTCTGAATGGATATTTCTTTAATATGTTGCAGAAAACCCTAACTACAAAAAAGATTAATAAATTGAATGCAAAATTATTTACCCAGAGGACTGTAATTCAACATACCACAGATATATTAGCACATTAGTATTTATTTCAGCACTATTCACAATAACTGTGTTATGGATCCAACCTAGGTGTCCATCAACAGAGGCATGGATAAAGAAAATGTGGTTCATCTGGTCATGGTGACACATGCACATAATCCTAGCACTTAGGAGGGAGAGACAGGAGGATTGATGAAAATTTGTGGCCAACTGGCGACACATAGTGAGACCTTATGTCAATGGAAGGAAAGAAGGGAGAGAGGGAGGGAGGGAGGGAGGGAGGGAGGGAGGGAGGGAGGGAAGGAAGGAAAGGGAAGGAAAAGAGAAAAATGAAATGTCTGTCTGGGGATATGGCTCAGAAGTTAAAGGTACTTGCTTGCAAAGCCTGCCAGGCATCAATGTAAAGCCAGATGCGCAAAGTGGTACATGAATCTGGAGTTGGTTTGCAGTGGCAAAAGACTCTGGAATGCCCATTCTCATTCTCTGCCCCTTCTCTCCCTCTTTCTACTTGCCAATAAACCAATAAATAAAAGCATTTTTATAAAAGAGAAAAATAAAATGTGGTATTATATACAAATTCAATTTTATTCAGCTATAAAGTACAAAATTATATCATTTGCAGGAAAATGAATACAATTACATATCACATTAAGAGAATAATGTCAGTCTCCAAAAGATAAATAACATGTTTTCTCTTATTTTTGGACCCCAGATATACACCCACATAAAGTCATGTATAGTGTGAAAATATAAGTAAAACAGGTAGGGGAATTAAAGGGACTAACAAGAGGGGTGATGGGTAAGAAATGAGAGGTAGGGGGATGTGGAGGGAAAATGGTCATTATATGCTTGTATGAAAATGCCCTTATGAAACCTGGTACTATGTACAGTGAATATGCACCAATAAAATTCTAAAAGGAAGTTTATAGATGTAGCTCAGTTGGTTGAATGCTTACCTAACATGCATAAGGCCCTGGGTTCATGTGGTCCCAGCACCACATAAACCAAACATGGTGGCACATACCTGTAATCCCAGCACTCAGGAAGTGGAGACAGGATGATCATTAGCTCAAGGTCATCATCAGCTACACAGGAAATCCTTGGACACATGAGACCCTATTTCAAAAAAAAATAAAAAGTTCAGGTCTTAGAGCGATGGGTCCATTGTTGAAGTGCTTGCCACCAAGTGTGAAGTTTGGAGTCCCAGCACCTACATAAATGCCAAGGAGGCATGGCACTCACCAGAAATCCTAGTGCTCAGGAGGCAGAAATGAGAAGCCTGAGACAAGCTGTCTAGCTAGACTGACCAAATTGGTGAGATCTAGGTCAAGTTAGAGACCCTGTCTCAATACATAACGTGGAGATCAATTGAAAAAGGCACTCATTGTCAATATCTGGCCTCCACACATATGCACGCACACAACTATGCACACATGAACATGTACACACATGTAGCCACACATGAAAACATGCATATTACACTCATGCATACCATACACATGTACACACACACACAAAAATGCTCATCAAAAGAAAATGAGAAGGCAACCCACAGACTAGAAGAATATATTCACAGAACTTGTAATCAACAGTTTTTATATTAGGAATAAATAAATAAAGCCTACAATTCCTGAGAAAGGGAGGAAAGGAGGGAGAGAGAGAAGGAGAAAGAGAAAGAGAAATACTTCCTAAAAGAAGTTCCCTAACAGTAATGGTGGTGTAAGTACATGAAAAGGTGCTAAGTCACTTAGTCACTGGAGAAATGGCCAATAAAACCACAACAAGATACTACTACATGCCTATCAAAATGTGTTAAAAACAAATAAAATGAAAACCTGACACCAACTGTTGGTGATAATGGGAAGAAGCTAGAACTCTTGTAAGTTTCTGATTGGGACAGCCACTTGGAAACCTGCTTGGCAGGATTTGCAAAATTATATGGATGTTGGCCTGTGATCCAAGTAAGAGAAATCAGAATTTTTATCTACCAAAAGTCATATAGAAGAATATTCCAAGAATGTTCATAGCAGTTAAATTCTGGATAACAGCAATGCTGAAAGCAACTCAAGTGCATATCCAAGTAGGATAGAAGCTGAGAGTGTATCTCAGCGGTGTAGCACTTGCCTAGCCTCTGTTGAGGCCCTGGGTTCAACCTCCACCAACACAAAGCAAGAAGTGACAGAGATAAATAAGTTGAGAATATTCCATAGCAGGCACACCCAGGATGGAATGGCCATAGATGTTTAGCTGAGATATAGTCATACAATAGAATAAGCAATAAACAGGAATAAGCATATGTACTCTTACATAATAGACAAATCCTACTGACAAATATTTAGTAGCAGAATCCAGACAGAGTTGTCACTCTACTGTTCTCTGTGTGTGCATGTTTATGTATGTATAGGTGTTGCTTGGTGTTCCCAGAGGCTTGGCTCCTAGATACCCCATGGATACCAAAATCCGAAGCGTCTCAAGTCCCTTATGTAAAGTGGTACAGTATTTGCATATAACCTATGTACATCCTTCTGTGCACATTGTCATCTCCAGATTACTTATAATACTGAATAAAATGTAAATGCCATGTAAATTGTTCCACTATATTGTTTGGGGAATGATGACAAAGAAAAGTCTATGTGTGCTTAGTACAGACACAATTTTTTAAAAATTAGTTTCAATGCTTGGTTGAATTTATACATGTTGGATGGAGGGACAGAGGACTGTTTCTATCATCATCTATTTATCACCTATATAATCTATCTATCATCTGCATGTCTATTATCTCCTATCAATCATCTATCTAGAAATCATCTGTCATCTATCATCTAGCTCCTAGCTAGTTATCTATCCACCTACCGCTTATTACCTGTCTCCCCACCCATCTATGTCAAGAACAGTCACAACTGTGGGGAACAGTACACTAGCAACTGCATATTAGAGACTGGGGAGCAGTAACCCAGTGGGAAAAGGCATAACATCCTTCAGGGTGCTAGAATGTTCTATAATTTGTTTTGTGTAGTTACACAAGTGAGTACATATAAACATTCATTAAGGTATACTGTTACAGTTTATGTGCTTTATTGTACATATGATACACCTCAATTAAAATGAAAAGCAAATCCAATCTTTCTGTTTAATATTGTGAAATGCATATTGCCTTGCTGAAGAATTTCAAGCTCTCTCAGATTAAAAGACTGAAAAATATTGAGTACTAGTCTGGTCAGAAGGACCCAGCTGACTCTACTAAATATGGAATTGACATGGTAAAATTACACTTTACTCATGGCATTATGTGCTGTGACTGCTTCCGCCGAACCTCTGGGGGAGAATAATGACTGACTGTTATGCAGTGAATAAACTGTCTGTTAAGAAACACTTGCCTCTGACTGCTTTCAATTTGTGAGTCAAATTTGGGGGGCGAGGGAGTGGAACTATTCCTGCTTTTCTCCTACTCAGTTCCCTACTGACCACAAATCCTTGGGTTTGGTTCTTATTAGGGGTTTTCTGTCAGATTTTATATTTTTTCCACATTCTAAAATACAAAGTTGTATAAATAAATGACACAGGCTTCAGGCCCGCAGAAGCCTTCAGATATTTTTCAGACTACCCTGTGGGCCAGTTCTCTACCTTCCTGCTGCTCAGTCTCCACCATTCATAATGTAACACAGATTTGGTATGTTGGACTTGAATTAAGAGGCAGATCTTACTTTCAATTCTGATCTGCCTATTGTAGTGGCTCTAGGTGGGGTTTGTTTAGGATATATCGTACAGGATTAACAAACTTTCAGAAACTATTTGAAAGTTCACTTAATTTTATTAAAAAATTATCTGTGAGAAGAGAGAGAGATAGGAGCCAATATGGACATGACTTTGCAAATAAACTCCAGACGCAAGCGCCACTTTGTGCATCTAGCTCTACATAGGTACTGGCAGGCTTCACAAGCAAGTGCCTTTAACCACTAAGCAATCTTCCCAGCCCTAAAATTTTACTTTTACCAAGTGTTTTTTTTTTTTTTTTTAGGGGAGGAAAGATTTATTTTAGTTCAATTTCATGGCAGGGGAGGCATGACAGATATGTGGCAGCTGTAGCTCCTCCTGTGGCCGGACTCTGCAGGGTGGACCGCTACATCTCAGTGGCCAAGAAAGCAGGGCAAGGCATTTCTTGTAATATCCCTATATATACTGACAATATACTGGGGTACCAGCTGTAAAATAAAACTGAAACATATCCAAAGTAACTGATAAATTGCATTCAGTTGGCTCCTACCCTCAGGTTTAAGGATACATCTTGCTCAGTAAGAAGAGCAAACAGCTAAAATTTCTGCATAGCAGCACTTAACCTGTAGAACATTGTTTTTGGAGATTGCAACTGTTCATCCATTGTTCACCACAGGCCACATGCAGAATGCAGAATCGGTTTTATAATTGCTGTGAGTCTGTAGATGTCTGAGTTCTCATTCACCTGTGCTTGTATTTGGGTGTGGCAAGCCAGATGTTCCTGCCACTGCAAACAAACTCCAGATGCATGTATCACTTTGTGCATCTGGCTTCATGTAGGTACTGGGGAATCAAAGCTTGCCACCAAGCTTTGCAAACAGGCACCTTTAACCACTGAGCAATCTCCCCAGCTGTATTTTTCTTTCTTTTGAAAGTGGAATTTAGGGCTGGAGAGATGGCTTAGTGGTTAAGTGCTTGCCTGTAAAGCCTAAGGACCCTGATTCAAGGCTCAATTCCCTAGTACCCATGTAAGCCAGATGCACAAGGTGGTGCATGCATCTGGAGTTTGTTTGTAGTGGCTGGAGGCCCTGGTGCACCCATCCCCCCCCCTCTCTCTCACCTCTTTCTCTGTCTGTCTGTTGCTAATAAATAAACAAAATAAATAAATTAATAAAAGTGGAATTTAAAGCTGGGCATGGGGCTGGAGAGATGGCTTAGTGGTTAAGGCACCCATGTTCAACTCTTTTGTCTAGTTAACTTTCCCCTATTCCAGAAAATAGCTAAACCACCTCTCTAGCCCATGGAATTCATTATGTAGTCTCAAGTTGGCTTCAACTGCACAATGATCCTCCTACTTCTGCCCACTCAAATGCTGGGAGTAAAGATTTATGCCACCATACCCAAGCAATTCATTCTTTACATGCTCCATATCTATACATGCCAATTTGCTTAATAGTTAAGTTCATTTATTTATTTATTGGAGAGGGGGGAGGGAGAAAGAGGCAGCTAGAATGGGCATACCAGGCACTCCAGCCACTGCAAATGAACTCTAGACATATGTGCCACCTTGTGCACCTGGCTTACGTGGGTCTTGGGGAATCAAACTTGGGTCCTTAGGCTTCATAGGCAACCTGGCTTAGCATCTCCCCAGCCCTATACATGCCAATCCTATACAAGAAAAATCTATAGCAAGAAAAATACAAAAGATATTCTAATAATCCAGGTTTGATTCCCCAGGACCCAGCATTTGAGGAGGCAGAAGTAGGAGGTTGTCAATAAAAAAAAAAATTTATAAAAGACCTACAGAGAGGATGGGGCAATGGGTCAACAGTTAAAGGTGTTTGCTTACAATGTCTGTTGGCCCAGGTTCAATTCCCCAGCCACCCATGTAAAGCCAGACACAATAAAATAATTAGAATGAATTAAATAAAATATAATATAATTAGAATACCTTTTGTATTTGTCTTGCCATAGATAACAGCCTATATAAAATTGGATGTATAAGGCTGGGGAGATGACTTAGCATCTCCAGATGCATGCACATCTAATTATTTTGTCCCATCCTCTCTGTAGATTTAAAAAAAATTTTTTTTATTGACAACCTCTATACTTACAGACAATAAAACATGATATTTCCCTCCCCTCCCCCATTCCCCTTTCTCTGTAGGTTTTGATATTAGAATGCTATATCATGTGACAGTAGACCTGCATTTGCTAAATAGACCTACCTTTAAACAGCATCAAGGGGTTAATTCAACATTTAGTCAGCAAATGTGTTTTAAGCAACACATAGGTTCTCTCATAAATCAAATTTCTATGCTCACAGAGATTAATAAGCCCACCTCCTTTCCTAGAGACCTGTGTATACTTGAACCATCCAGCTCAAGGTTTATAGATGTAAGTTGAATGAACAGCAGGAAAAGGGATTATTAAACCCAACAGCTTAGTCAACAACATGCACCTCCAGCCATACACCCATTGGAAATGTCATGCAAAATCATGGGCTAACTGCCATGCAGAGTCAGCACCCATCATGGCTAAGTCATCAACTTCTGAGGACTGAGGCCATGGCTCAGCCTGCTGCAAGGAAACCGGACCCTGGAAACGTTCTGGGAATTCTGCTGTCCTGGCAGTTACATGTCATCCAACAGTCTGGAGCAAGAAAACTTATTTAGAGAACAAGCATGCCTTTCAGGAGAGGGCTGTGAGCCTGACCTTAACTAGAGCCCTAGAAGATTAGTTTCTATTTATGTTGTGTGTGTTTCATACCTGTCTCACAACTGTCCCTAATTATCTTTGGCTACTCCATGCTTGTGGCTATACTGAACACAAAGGAACAGATACCACAAGATTTTAAAAGCATCTTGATTTTGCACACTTGATATTCAGTTTTCAGCTTAGTTTGTATATCGATACTTCCAAAGGAAGTAGAAAATGTTACAAGTTCTCCTGATAATGAGGTCCAGGGTACTAGGTGATGCGGAAGAATGAAAAGTCAGTGTTCTTGTCTTTGATGTGATTTTCAAGGTGTATCTAGCTATAGCTCACTTTCTTCTTTGTTAAAACATGGTCCATCTATATAGCCAATCTTGCATTCATAATCTTCTTTCCTTGGCCTCCCAGCTGCTGGGAGCACAAGTGGGCACACCAGAATATTTATGGCTCCTTTCCTGTCTGTCTAATCATTTCCATCGGTGAACTAGATTTAAAAGAATAAAACCAAGTGCTGGAACAATGGCTCAGTGGTTAAAGGCAAGCACTTTCAAAGCCTGTTGGCCTGGGGATCAATTCCTAGCACCCTCAGAAAGCACATGCATCTAGAATTCATTTACAGTGGTAAGAGGCCCTGGCATGCTCATTCTCTGTGTGTGTGGGTAGGGGGGACTATACACACACATGTTTGCAAAAAAATGAAAGAAAAGAAAAAATAAATAAAATTAACCAGGGGTGGTAGCAAATGCCTGTAATTCCAGCACTTAGGATGAAGGCAATCAAGAGTTCAAGGCCAGTCTCCAGATTGAGGCCAGGCTACATGAAATTCTGTCAAAAGAGAAAGACAGAGAAAGAAGAAAGGAAAAAGAGAGAGAAGGAGAAAGGAAGGAAGGAAGGAAGGAAGGAAGGAAGGAAGGAAGGAAGGAAGGAAGGAAGGAAGGAAGGAAGGAAGGAAAGAAGGAAGGAAGGGAGAGGAGGAGGAGGAAGGAAGGAAGGAAGGAAGGAAGGAAGGAAGGAAGGAAGGAAGGAAGGAAGGAAGGAAGGAAGGAAGGCAGGCTGGCAGGCAAGCTAATGCTTTAATTATTGGAGGGCATTTCTACTACCTTAGAGAAAAAAAGATGGCCTTCTACCTTGCCTTGTTAGCATCTGAAAAAGAACACTAGAAAATCTACTGAACCTCCTACCATCACTTTCAAGGGAGAATGACCATTCAGTGGTAGGGCTTGGCCCCAGCCCAGGTCCCAAGAGTTTCTGCAACCCCTGAGCAGCCTAGTGCAGAGGACTAAACAGGTGGGGGCATGAAGACTCCAGAAGGGAGGCTCAAGGAAGGATCACCCCTTAAGAGAAGAAGGGCTAAAGGAAGGAGAGAAAGTGGCCTGGATTCTCATAGACTTGGATCTGTGAGGAAGAAAAAGGCATCTTTTCTAACTGCAGCTTTGTAGGGAAAGTCAAGGCATGCTATGAATTCATAGTGCAGTCTGTCTCAGAGGAGCAGGAGATGTCCCCACAGCAGCCAGCCAAACTGCATGAGACATCAGGTGTACAGCAGGTGAGCTACAAGCTGTGGCAGATTCTGCAAACGGTGGTCCCCGTGTCTTCCTACCTCAACTAGACAGAAGTCACAGCTCTGCTGTGAAGGGCCTCAGGTCTGGCTCCCCTTTCTTTTGCCCAACCAGCTGTCTGAGCATCTTGGTTCAGGGTAAGTGATACCCACCAGGCTGCTGAAGCATTTAGGGGACATACCCGATAGCCATTAAATGCTGCAGTAATCACTAAAGTGCTATTTTCTCCTTCTATTCCAAAATACTATAAAAAGCAGCAAATGTGTCTTCATATCCTGCCACTGCTTGGTCTTTTTTGTATCATAAGATCCTCTCTTACTACAGAGAATGACTTCTCACGTTTTCTGTTGTTGTTATTTAAGACCAAATCTCACTCTGTAGCTCTAGCCAGCCTCAATCCAAAACAATCCTCCTGCCTCAGCTTTGAGTACTGAGAACACACCAAACCTCATGGAACAAAATATTTTTCTGATAAAATACACAAATATATTTTTTTAATATGAGAATTCTAAAATGCTCTCTCCTCACAAAATATCCTTTTTGGAAGACTTGTCACATCTTGGTATTGAAGACTTTGGGCAGGTTTGATTTGTGAATCTCAAGGGGAAAAGAGTAACGGGAAATGGCCAAGAAGACTGTCCCACAGTTTACATTAATTATTTTTCCTGTTTTGCTCTGGGCCTGAATCCAGTATGGAAAAGTTCTAGTTTCTAAATAGATTCTTTCAAGAAGTTTTGGATGGAGGTGAAGATAGTATAAAAAGAGGTGGTGTGTTGTCCTAACTTCAGGTTTGATGAATTTCCCTATGAAAGAACTTTAAGCTCAGTGAGCTTCAAGGATTAGCTTTTTATTAAATTATGAAACAGCTGGCATTCATGCCCTCTTGGCAGGTAGTCTCCTCCAAGCCTGGCAACTGAAGGAATGAGTGTGGGGAACTCACCAGCTGTCTGAGCATCTTGGTTCAGGGTAAGTGATACCTACCAGGCTGCTGAAGCATTTAGGGGACATACCCGATAGCCATTTAAATGCTGCAGTAATCACTAAAGTGCTATGTTCTCCTTCTATTCCAAAATACTATACCAGAAAGAGAGCCAAAAATTAGCTTTTATCACCACCGGATCCATCATAGAGAATGTCCCTGAACTGCACTTCCTCTTGATCAGCAAAAGGTGGAGGGATGACTCCAGGGGGTCCTTACACTTTGAGGTGAGGCAGGTTTACATGTGGACTTTGTTCACAATGGAGTAACCAGGGCCTAAACTTGTTGTAAAAGACAGTCTTGAGAGTAAGACCCACAGTCTCTCCAAATTTTTAGCTCCTCTGCATTCACTCTTACTACACAGTGACTCACATGCAAACAATGGACAGATGTTTTCTAAACCTTTATTTCAAAAGAGCCATGTTTCAAAAACTCGTTAATCATAATCACCAACTGCCTTTCATATTCTGAGTTTTCCAAATTATTGTTTTGCCTGTTTATATTGATCTCTGAGTCAACATGGAACTCTTATTAATATTTCATTTTAGTTTCACATTGTTTTATTTTGCATTATCATTTACTATATAAATGTCCATTCACTTTTGACTTCTTAGAAAGGGAACCTGAGAAAAACAAAAACGATTTCCTGCCTTAATGCATAGTCCACAAGGATATAAGCCTTTACCACTAGAGAAGAGAACAAAAAATCAAAAGGGCATAGTGATATTCCACAAGTCAAATTTAACTTTCTTGAAATGAGGATAATATGGCCATTTTTATTTAAAAAAAAACTACTGACAAAATGGCTGGGATTATCTATAAAAGAGCCTTTTCTGAGGTATATGTGATTCCTAAGGCTGTCAATTAGTTTGTCATCAAAAAAGACAGAGGAGCCAGGAGTGGTGGCGCTTGCCTTTAATCCCAGCACTCGGGAGGCAGAGGTAGGAGGATCACCGTGAGTTCGAGGCCACCCTGAGACTACATAGTGAATTCCAGGTCAGCCTGGACCAGAGTGAGACCCTACCTCCAAAACCAAAAAAAAAAGAAAGAAAGAAAAAAACAGAGGAAGCTTTCTAACTAGCTGACTTTTTCAAGGTTTTATTTTACAATTCAAGAGCTCTGTGTTCTAATGTCACTCAACTAAAAACAGACACTGTAGGTACAATAAAGGGGAAGTAAAAGAGATGAAACCACTGCCATATGTTAACCATCTTGAGAGCTCCTAAATTACCTTGTATTCCAAAGGAATATGACATGGGTAGAATTCCTGAGGGCATAATCTTTCTTTCTGGGGGGAAAAAAAAGTCACAACAGAAGCCAAACATTGTACTAATGCCTGTTTAGATACTAGGGTATCTGTTTAGCTTGCTGAAAAAAAAAAAAAAGGAAATCAAATTGCCCCCAATCTGAACAGTCTGTGAAAGGTTGTCATCTTCTAGAGAACTTAAAAATGTAGTTCTTAAACTGGGCGTGGTGGAGCATGCCTTTAATCCCAGCACCCAGGAGGCAGAGGTAGGAGGATCGCTGTGAGTTCAAGGTCACCCTGAGACTACATAGTGAATTCTAGGTCATCCTGGGCTAGAGCAAGACCCTACCTCAAAAAACAAAACAAAACAAAACAAAAAGTAGTTCTTCTAAGATATACTCCTGGCCCCTTTCCAATTACCATATGACCTTGGAGAAACCTCTTTTGAAGTTTTCTGTGTCTATAAAACCTGGATAATAATACTTTCTGTCCCAGATGGTTGGAATCACATGAATTAATTAGTTCAGTCTGCAAAGGTCTTTGATAATATTAAGTGCTGAATACTGTTATTGTTATGGGTGCAGGTGGAGGCAATGTTACACAGCACATCTATAATTAGAAAGGCCTAGAAGCTGCAAATGGTGCCAACACCCCAGGAGTTAAGTTTAGAAGACAATACTCTGTGTCATTTTCTCCCTGAGACTCAGTCAGCTTGTTTTGACTGAATACTTAATTCCCTCTTTTATCCTCCTTGAAAAGCTAAGGCTTGTTTTGGACTTGCCTACCTTGGAGTGGTTTTTCCTGGGTGGATGTGCTTTTTAAGCCAGTGTTTTACAGGAAGAGCTGGCATTTGTTAGAACTAGGGTACTTTCAGTCTTCAATGGGCACTGCTGGTTGAGTGCTATGAGTCAGAAGAATAAGGAAGCCGGTGCCCAGAAATGCCTGCTATTTCAAAAATATAGAAGTCTTCTTGATTTACAAGATAGAGAAGACAACAACCTCTTTTAGAGAGATGAAAAGCTTTATTTTTCCCCCAAAATAAAACCCATAGTTTTATAACATATGGAACCAAAATACCCAAATAGTTAACAACTGAGCTATGCCGAATGAAAGGAAAAGGGGAAAGATTTCCCTGTACCAATGCACTTGGTCAGAATGTAAGGCTGCCCCAAGCCCAGCTAGGAGTCCACTGCATCAGATCATCTCTAAACCACGTTTTAATATCCATCTTTTAAAAAAAGTATGATTAACTGGTTAAGCATGTCTATGTGTTTGCATGTGTGTGAGTGGATGTCAGAGAACAGCTTTCAGGCCTGTCCTCACCTTCCACCTCATGGTTTTCTGTTTGTTTGGTTTTTAGTTATCTAATCAATGTCTTTTTAAATTTTGTATTTCTTTTCTAAACATTTTTAAATTATTTTATTTATTTATTTGCAAGCAGAGAGATACAGACAGAAACAGAGACACAGAATGGTCACACCAGGGCTGGAGAGATGGCTTAGCAGTTAAGCACTTGCTTATGAAACCTAAGGACTCTGGTTCAAGGCTCAATTACCATGTAAGCCAGATGCACAAGGTGGCACATGTATCTGGAGTTCGTTTGCAGTGCCTGGAGTCCCGGGTGTGCCCATTCTCTCTCTCTCTTTCTGCCTCTTTCTCTGTCACTATCAAATAAATAAAAATTTAAAAAAGAAAAAAAAGAATGGGCACACCAGAACCACTAGCCACTGCAAACAAACTCCGGATGCATCTTGTGCATCTAGCTTTAGGTGGGTATTGGGGAATTGGGAATTGAAGCAGGGTCCTTAACCACTGAGAAATCTCTCCTGCCCTGTAAGGTTTTTGTTTGTTTGTTTTTTTGTTTTGTTTTTCGAAGTAGGGTCTCACTCTAGCCCAGGCTGACCTGGAATTCATTATGCAGTCTCAGGATGGCCTTGAACTCATGTCAATCCTCCTACCTCTGCCTCCAGAGTTCTGGGATTAAAGGTGTGCGTCCCCATGCCCAGGTTCCCTTTAAACATGTTTATTGAGGGTTTTTTTAAAGATTTTATTTTTATTTATTTATTTATTGGAGACACAGAGAGGGAGAGAGAGTGAGAATTGGCATTCCAGGGCCTCTAGCCACTGCAGAGGAACTCCAGATGCATGTGCTTCCATGTGCATCTGGTTTATGTGGGACCTGGAGAATTGAACCTGGGTCCTTAGGTTTCATAGGCATGAGCCTTAACTGATAAACCATCTCTCCAGCCCTATTGACAATTATCATACATGAACATAATATAACTTGATCAAATCCCCTCTCATTACCTTCCTTGTATCCCGGAACCCCTTCCACTAAACCCCTTTTTTCAACTACTCCCTCTTCTATTTTGATGTCCTTTTTTTTTTTAGAGATAGAGAGACAGAGAGAGAGGAAGAGGCAGAGAGAGAGAGAATGGGTGTACCAGGGCCATTTCAGCCACTGTGAACATACTTCAGACATGTGCACCCCCTTGTGGGCAAGTGCAGCACTGCGCCCTTCTGTCACTTTTTGTGTATGGCTAAACCTGGAGAATCCAAGGGTTGTGGCAGGCAGGCACCTTAATCGCTAAGCCATCTCTCCAGCCATTTTTTTTTTTTTTTGCCTGCCTCCATCATACATGTTGAAATATTGTGCATGTCTTGTGGAGATAACAACTGCTACTATGAAATCATGATTGAAATGGCCACTTCATGTCCAGAAAACAATATCCCAAAGTATTCCTCCCCATCCTCTGGCTCTTACATGCTTTCCACCCCCACTTCCAAAATGTTCCCTAAGCTTTGGAGGGCATGATAGTGCTATGTCATTTAGCACTGAGGATTCAACTTACTCTTGGCACTTGGACAAGTTTTGAGTCTCCGTAGTAGTCACCACCATCAGCAAAAAGAAGTTTCTCTTAACAAAAAATGAGAGCAGCTCAAATCAGTGGGTATAACTATAATATAAATACATAGAGAGGAATTTAATGAGCACTATGATATTGTAGAGTGCCTGACATGCAGTAAGTGTTTAATAAATGTTTATTAAACTGACCATATGTTTTCCCAAAAGGATAAAACGTTCATTTAAGAGTAATACATTAACTACATTATAATGCTGCTCAAATAAAATTTAACATGATGGGCATTTTAAAAAGTAACTTCTAGTAGGAAGAAGACACCCCTGTGGTAAACAATTTCCACAGATAAAGAAGGTCAAATGACACAACTCTGTGAAAGGAATACAGCGATTTCACTTTTGCAAGTCATCTTGAGAAATTATGCAAAAGCAAATGAACAAAGAAAGCTTTGTATATTTATATTTATTACAACACACGTGTTGCAACAAATAATTGAAAATAGCCTCAATATTTTGAAAAGAGAAATCGTGGGGCCAGCCATTTGAGTTTTTATAGAATCATTAATACTGGGTAGGAAAACATATTTATTTTATTTTTTAAAAAAATATTTATTTATTTGAGAGAAAGAGAGAACACATGCAACAGGGCTTCCTGCCATTGCAAATGAAATCCAGGTACATGTACCACTTTGTTCGTCTGGCTTTACAGGGGTACTGGGGAATCAAACTCAGGCCACCAGGCTTCACCAGTAAATACCTTTAAATACTAAGCCATCTCTCCAGCCCCACAAAACATATTTAAATGCTTGATGATAATATTAATAAAGGGAAAACACATGGAATTCTTCATCATATGTGATGCTCTAGCTATTGTTACCCAAGTTCAAGAAAACAAAAGCTAAGGAATTTATGATTAATGACTTTTCCTATTACTGCTGCTGCTTTTTCCTTTTTTCTCTTTCTTTTCCTTTTTTTCTCTTCCTCCTACTCCCCCTCATCTTGTTCTCCTTCTTCTCTTTCTCTTCTCCTCCATCTTCTTGTGGAAGTAGACATCAAGGCCAGGGCCTTTCTTCTGTACTACCACTGAGCTGAGCTCTAAGGTCTACTCCTGCTCCTACTTTATTGCCTTTAAACATCTTTCCATTTAAAGTTTTTCTACAGGATTCTTTTTTTTTAAAGCAAACTTTATTTAAAGTGAATGTAAGAGGTAGAGGAACACAGGAGCTGGAATCCCAGGATTATTTTCTTATCAAAGGAAAATTAAACTATGATAGGATAGCTCACTTAGTAAAGTCCTTGCCTTGCAAGCATGAAGAATTTGTCTTCAGAATTCACATGAAAAATCCAGTGTGGTGGTGCATTTGTTATCTAAACACTGGTGAGACAGAGGCAGACAGATCCTAGCAAGTCTAGCTAACTGGCAAACTCCAGGCCACTGAGAGACCTTGTCCCAAAAAGAGGTGGACAGTGTTCCCAAGGAATGACACCCAAGGTTGTCTTCTGGCCTTCACACATTTGTGTACATACACGCATTCTCTCTCTTTCTCTTGTATACACACACACACACACACACACACAATTATTTAAGGACAGATATCTATTACCTCAAGGACAATTTGTTAAAATTAGGAAACTTTACAAAATGAAAAGACCCTAAAAAGAACAAGCTTGTTAATTTAATTTCTCAAGTCAACTACATGTCTCATATAAAAAAATCCATTTCTCAAGTACCAGAAGTCAGAAGGATGCATTTATTCAAATAAGAATGTATTATGATCAGAGTATAATGTGTATGTGCATGGAGATTGCCAATAAAATGTTTAAAAAGAATTTGTGTGATACCCGCATGACCCCAGCTTCATTCCATAGTGGCTTGTACTAGTATTGAAGGTCTTAAATTGAGATAGTGAGGTAAGTATGTGGAATCATGAACACATTAATACATACTTTATTACTTATAATTTCACTCTTGTATTTCAAGTCAGATTCAGCATGACATATCCTATGTTTTCATCAACTTATTCAATTTAATTCCCACAGTTTTTCAAGCCAGTGTTAGTGTCCAAAGATGACAGATTTTTAAAAAAAAACTAGGGTTCAAGGCAGAGGTAGGAGGATCGCCAGAGTTCGAGGCCACCCTGAGACTACATAGTTAATTCCAGGTCAGCCTAGACCAGAGTGAGACCCTACCTTGCAAAACCAAAAAAAAAAAAAAAAAAAAAAAAACTAGGGTTCAGAAAAGCAATCACTCCAAGGTCAATTTATTTATTTGGCTATTGTGTGTTAGTCATCCACCCTGATACTCTGATGGCAGCTAAACTAGACCACTGAACCTATTTTAAAAAGTAACTGAGGAGCTGTAGAGATGGCTTAGCAGTTAAGAAGCCTGCCCAACAAGCCTAAGAACCTGTTTGATTCTCCAGGTCCCACGTTTAGCCAGATGCAAAAAGTGACACAAGGGTGCAATTCAGCAATTGCCCACAAGGGGGTGCACGTATCTGGAGTTCATTCACAGAGGCTGAGACTCTGCTGGTGTGCCCATTCTCTCTCTATCTCTATCTATCTATCTATCTATCTATCATCTATCTATCTATCTATCTATCTATCTATCTATCTATCTATCTATCTATCTCTGTCTCTCTCAAAAAAAGTAACTAAAAAGAAACAATAAAATATCTATTAACCATTAAAGATTAGCCAAGCATGTTAGTGCACACTTATAATCTCAGCACTTGGGGTGAAGGCAGGGTGTGCAGAAATTCTAGATCATCCTTGACTACATAGCAAATGAAACCCAATCTCAAAATTAATTAATTATGGACATGGTGGTGCATGCCACCACTCTGGAGGCAAAGGTAGGAGGATGGCTATGAGTTGGATACCACCCTGAGACTATATAGTGAATGCCAGGTCAGCCTGAGATAGAGCAAGACCCTATCTAAAAAAAATTAGTTAAAAATAACTAAATATTCATAAAAAACCAAAAAGTAACAATAAGGACAATTTTCATTTGGGGGTTGTAATAATCTTTAGGGCTTATTAACTGGAAAAATTCTAAAATTATTTCTTATTAGTTTTTTATTTTCTGTCTATATTATTTGATGATTGACATATCTATAATGTCTGAGAACATAATACTGCCTTATATCACCATGCACATACAGTAAAAGATTCTTTGAGATGAGTTTAAACATGCAATAAAAAGAAATAAATACAGACAAGCCATGCGTGAATAGAAAGTTGTGACTTCACTCTAAACCACAGCAATTAAGACCTCTCAAAACAGATTGGGCCAGGCATGGTGGCACACACCTTTAATCCCAGCACACAGAGATATAAGGATCGCCATGAGTTCAAGGCCGCCCTGACACTACAAAGTGAATTCCAGGTCAACTTGGGCTTGAGTGAAACTCTACCTCAACCCCGCCCCCAAAAAAACAATTGGGGACTGTGTGTGTGTGTGTGTGTGTGTGTGTGTGTGTGTGCTTTCCTATACATTTTAAGGGACATGCAATGTGATGGGATTAGAACCCTCAAATCAGAAATCTCTTGGCAGCCTGGAGTTATAGCTCACTGACAGAATGTGTCCATCAGCAAACATGAAGCAGTAGATTCAGTCTCCAGCACCACTAAAAAGTAATAAATTACATTTAAAAAACTAAATACTACATATAATAAATGTGGAGTGGTTGTTAAAAATTTACAAAATAAATAAATCTAGGCACATGGTATAATCACTCACAAGGCTGGGGTAGGAAGACCATGAGTTTGAGCCACTCTGGGCTACATAGACTCTGTCTCAAAAATATGTATTATTTATTTATTTGAAAGAAAGAGTCAGAGAAAATGAAGGAGAGAATGGGTGTGCCAGGACATCTAGCGCTGCAAATGAACTCCAGATGCATGTGCCCCCTTGTGCATCTGGCTTACATGGATCCTGGAGAATTGAACTGGGGTCCTTTGGCTTTGCAGACAACTGCCTTAACCACGAAGCCATCTCTCCAGCACAAAAATAAATATATTTTTGTTTTTATTTTAAAATTTATTTATTTATTCATTTGTATGTATACAGGTGTGTCAGGGCTTCTTATCACTGTAAGCAACTGCCAGACATGTGTGTCACTTTTTGGCATCTGGCTCTGTGTGGGTACTGGGAAATCAAACCCACCTCAGCAGGCTTTGCAAGCAAATGCCTTTAACCACTGAATCATTTCCCTGGCCCCATAAATAAATTTTAAAATAATATTTGTCTTTTCAACCTGTTAGAATAGGTGAATGAAAGCTGAAAAGATTTTTTTTTTCAATAAACTAACTGTGTTTTAACTTGATATTATTGTGAACAGAAGGGCCCGGAGGGGGGGGGCGGGAACTCTATGTTAAAGACCCTGCTGACTGATAGATTGATTAGAACTTAATGACTATGGAGAGTTGGAATGTTGTGGATCAAGAATCAAAATTCTCTTCTGCTGTCTTAACAGACATTCATGACCAACCTTCAGATCTGATATAACACTCTTTTGACACACATGTCAAATCTTTGAGATGTATGAACTAAGATATTAGCAAGTTACCAGCTTCCACCATCCAAAAACGAAGGACATCATCAGATCGTGTCTAAAACTTAAGGGAGAGATTTCTCCACTTTGCTGTGCCTCACCTACCTGATGCCCCCACCTAGGTGCTTGAGACGTGCCAGATTTATGGCTGCCTTTTGTTCTGTGACCATAAAGGTGCATGTAACCACTTCCACAGTGGAGCCCTCATTCAGCACAACCTGAATCCATGTTCCCAGGCTGTGCTCACTTGTTTGGCTCAGAACAAGCTGCCATTTATGCTCTTTGGAGCAAGACGGCCTTGACATTATGAAAGTAGTCTTGAGGTTTTAGAATAGCCTCAGCATTGTTCTATAAATTCATTGTGATGAAAACAGTAAGTATCTCCCCGGCTGGCAGTGAATTGGCCCTCCATCTTTCTGCTCTCAGGTAGCACTTGTGATGCAACAAGTCTTGGACACGTGGCTGTATTTTCTTTTTCTTCTTTTTCCTTCTCCCCTTCTTTTATCTTTTTGAGACAGTTTCTCTGTGTAGCCTAGGTTGGACTTGAACTCATAATCCCCAGCCTCAGCCTTCAGAGTTCTGGGATTACAGGGTGAGCCACCACACCCCTGACAGCCAGACTCATAGGTGTTTAGTTTGGATCTCTTTCACAAAAGAGTTAAATTGTTGTGTATGTTAGTCCAGGCCTATAATCCCAGCACTTGGGAGGTTGGGGCAGGAGGATTGCCAAGAATTTGAGACCAACCTCAGCTACCTAATGAGTTTAAGGCCAGCCTGGATCCTGTCTCAAAATACAACAAAAAAGGATAAGGAAGTGCTAAATTGTCATACATACCACATGCCTAATAACATAATATCCTTCAAGTGATTTAATTTTTTTCTTTGGGACCAACAGCCATTTTTCTCATTGAGCTACTTATACAAAGTAAGTACAATATACATATAATTAAACAAGCAAACACTCACACACAAGATATAAAAGGCATAACATAATTAAAAGAAGAATATCCTTCCAGTATTGGGCTGGGGAGATGGCTCAGCAGTTCAAGGCACTTGTTTGCAAAACCTGCTTGCATGGCCTTAATACCTACATAAAGCCAGATGCACAAAGTGGCACATGCATCTGTAGTTTCTTTGCACTGGCAAGAGGCCCTGGTGTGCTCATTCTTTCTCTCTCTTTCTTTCTCTCTCTCTCATAAATGAAAGAAAGAATGAATAAATATATAAATAAATTTATAAATAAGAATATCCTTCTACAGTCATCTTTTAGCTCAGTTACTGGAGTAACAGACAGATTATTTTCCAGATGTATGAGATATGTATATCACTATTTTTAAAAGTATATAGAGAGACCTAATCTACTTTTCTTAGCTTTGATGAGAAAATACTTCCACAATAATTATAGGATTAGAATGTTTCGAGTGTAATTGTTTTTTTTATACCAATTAAGAAAGAAAAGGGGCTGGAGATATGTCTGAGTGGTTAAGGCACTTGCCTGCAAAACCTAAGGACCCATGTTTGACTCTCCAGATCCCATGTAAGCCAGATGCACAAAAGTGAGGCAAACGTAAGGTTGCATATGCCCACTAGGTGGTGCAAATGTCTAGAGTAGGATTGCATGGCTGAGGCCCTGGTGTGCCTATTTTCTCTCCTCTCTCTCTCTCTCTCTCTCTCTCTCTCAAAATAAAATAAAAGAAAAAGAAAGAAAGATGCAGAAGAAAGAGAAAAGGTATGTATAGTGGCAAATAATCACAGCATTCAGGAGGCTGAGGCAGGTGGATTGCATGTTCAAGGCCAGCCTGTGCTGCATAGTAAGGGGAAGAAAAGAAGGAAGGAAAGGAGAGACAGAGGGAGGGAGAAATGGAGGGATGGAGAGACAGAGGGAGAGAGGGAGGGTGGTATATGGTGGGGGAGGACACATTTAAAAAGAAAAAAAAAACACCACAAATGGAATAATGCTCACTGCAGGACTCTACATTTTATAGTCATGATTTTGCTCATTTCTTCACTTATTTCCTCAATGTGCAGTCAGTCAGCAAATATGTGAAAGCCTCTCATGTTCCAGACACTGGATTGGGAGCTGGACATAGAACAGGACAAGATGAATGCAACCTCTAGTGCAAAGCATTTCCATCCATCTGATTCTCTTCCCATGCCGTCAGCATTCTTGTATCTTCTCTATACTTTGCCTACTAAAAATAAATAAATAAATAAATAATAAATAAATAAATAAATAAATAAATAAATTTTTAAAAATAAAAATAATAATAATAAATAAATTCTTCCAAAATTTCATCATTAGAATTCTTTTTAGGCTTCACCACTTTTTAAAAACATTTTAAATTTGAAATTGATGATTATACTTTCAAATCAACAAACATAGCTAGTTTCAGTGCATTTATTTATTTATTTATTTATTTATTTGAGAGCGAGAAAGGAAGCAGAGAATGGGAGAGAGGAAGAGGCAGATGGAAAGAAAGTGAATGGGCATACCAGGGTCTCTAGCCACTGCAAACAAACTCCTGAATTAAGCGCTGCCTTGTACATCTGGCTTTATGTGGTTACTTTATGTGGTCCTTAGGTTTGCAGGCAAGTGCCTTAATGCTGACCCATCTCTCCAGCCTATTTTATTTTTTATTTTTTTAATTTTATTTATTTTTATGTATATTATTCTAGTTTTACATTGATAGTGGTGACTCCATTATCCTCCACCCTGTCCTCCCTCTTCCATAGGGACCCACATCAGCTGCTCAATTCATAATAGCAAAGAGCTGGAATCAACCCAGGTGTCCATCATTAGATGAATAGATAACAAAGATGTGGTATATCTGTACTATGGAATTCTACACAGCAGTAAGGAAAGATGAAATAATGAAATTCGAAAAAAAAATGATCAAACATGGAACAGATCATCCTCAGTGAGCTCACCCAAGCACAAAAAGATAATCGTCGCATGGTCTCGTTTATCTGTTGCTCTTAACCTGAATCCACCCGAGATGCTGCCAAGCCTAATAAGTACTCTGAGGACCAGACAATAGGGAGGATGAGATGGAGGGAAGGTGAGATGGAGTGAGAGGGTGGGAGGGAGGATAAGGGTGGGGGGATACAAATAGGGACCCAAAAGGAAACAATAGCATAAAACTCTATATTCTGAACAACAAGCTATTTTATTTTTTTATTTTTTTATTTTTATATAATTTTTTTTTGTTTATTTGTTTTTGAGGTAGGGTCTCGCTCTAGCCCAGGCTGACCTGGAATTCACTCTGTAGTCCCAGGCTGGCCTTAAACTCACAGTGATCCTCCTGAACTACACATAAGAATGCTGTATATCCATCCTAGGACTTCTTGGGATTTCAGAATGTGCATTAGTATATTTAAGGACCAGAGGAATCTGATAAATTTTATTCTATCATCTACATGTGTTTGATCATAAGATCTTTGCTTCCTACACCATTAATATTTCATAGAACTATTATTTCCCTACATTTTTGCTTTCAAAACATGCTTCCTAGACTATTAACATTTCAGTTGTCTGGAAACTTGTTAGAAAATCAGAAATTTTGTCAGGCATGGTGGCACATGTTTTTAGTCCCAGCACTTAGGAGACAGAGGTAGCAGGGTCACTGTGAGTTTGATGCCGGCCTGAGACTACATAGTGAATTCCAGGTCAACCTGGCAGCAAGACCTTACCTTGAACAACCAAAAAAAAAAAAAAAAGAAAGAAAGAAAGAAAGAAAGAAAGAAAGAAAGAAAGAAAAGAAAAGAAAAGAAAAAGAAAAAAGGAAAATCATAAATTTTGAGACAGAATTTCCCTATATATCAGAGGCCAGAACTCCTCACTAACTTATTATGTAGCCCAGGCTGGCCTCAAACTCACAATACTCCTGCTTCTACCTCGATCATTACCAGGTGTTATGATTATAGGCATCTACAACCATGCTTGGCTAGAAAAACCAAAATCTTAAATCCCACCCCAGAATCAGAATTTGCATGTTAATAAGATCCCCGGGTGATTTGTGTGACATTTAAGTTCAAAGGTCATTTCAAGGGCATCAGTTATTTTCTTGTTTGCTGCCTACTTCATTATGACCCCATTGAGGAGTTCTCACTGAATGCTTACCTCTTGCAAGGTCTTATGCTGTTTCCCTTGCATAACCCTCCAAGCACTATGTAAGGCACTCTATGTTATAGATGAGATAGTTGAGGCAAACTACTCAAGGTCACTCAGAGATGACAAGGCACATCTATAAAGCAACTACAACATGGAAAGGATATAAGGATCACAAAGCTATACTGCCTATCTACCTTCTATTGTTTTCATGCACTTTCTTGTTCTGTGTATTTTGTGTGTAAGGTTCCCTCAGTGTGCAATGATTTCCCCAAATATATGTACTTTAAAGGTTCAAAATTTCTTCTAGCAAGCCTTTCTCTGGCCTACTCTTGGGCCTAGCCAGGTCAGGACCCTGCTTTACACATCCCAAGGCACACATGTCTACTTTATACTTTCCAGTTTTTTGTTTGTTTGGGTTGAAGCTAGCCCAGCCTGACCTGAAACTCACTTTGTAGCTCAGGCTCTCCTGGAACTCATGGCAATCCTCCTACCACAGATTCCCAAGTGTTAAGATTAAAGGTGTGAAAAAAAAAGATTAAAGGTGTGCACCACCACACCTGACCATACTTACCAGCTCTTGAAATTATTAACATTTTTTTATCATTATGTGGTTGGTATATACCTTTTTCAACTAACCAAGCTCCTGCAGGCTTGAACAGTAGCTTCTGTCTGGCACAGTTGGCACACATATTTTTTAAACATTTTTATTTATTTGAGAGAGAGAGAGAAGCAGAGAAAAATAGAGAGACATGATGAGTATGGCACACCAGGGACCCTTGCCACTGCATATTCCAGACACATGCGTCACTTTGTGCATCTGGCTTTATGTGAGTACTGGCAAATCAAACCCAGGCTATAAGGCTTTGCAAGCAAGTGCCTTTAACAGCTGAGCCATCTCTCCAGCACGTATATATTTGTTTTGTTTTTTTGAGGTAGGGTCTCACTCTAGTCCAGGCTGACCTGGAATTCACTATGTAGTCTCAGGGTGGCCTCCAACTTATGGTGTCCACCTATCTCTTCCTCCCGAGTGCTGGGATTAAAGGCATGTGCCACAATGCCCAGCTTATTTTTATAATACTCTTACTCAATAGGCACAATCCAGGCTCTATGCAGGGGCCTGCAGGATGGTGACAAAACATTTCATTGAGCATGAGCATCAGACGATTACAGTTTGAGTTCTTGTTTCCTTCTTAGTAACTTTGTAATTTTGAGCAATCACAAAATTTCAGGCCTACAAATTCTCAGCTTGTTTAAAGGGCAAGAATAATACCTCCCAGGACTGGCATGAGAATTAAAATGAGACCTTTGATCACTTCCTAGCCTTTTGACTAAGGTCCAGTATATAATGAGGCCTATGAAAGAAGCGTGTAACCTACAGAAACTTCCTAAAGATCTGAGCAGTGGGCTGGGGAGATGGCTTAGTAGATAAAGATGCTTGCTTGCAAAGCCTGATGGTCTGGTTTTAATTCCCCAGTACTCATGTAAAGTTAGATGCACCAAGTGGTGCATGCATCTGCAGTTCATTTGCAAGAGGCCTTGGAGCATCCATACTCTCTTTTTCAAATGAATAAAATTATTTTTTTAAGATCTGAGTAGCATCTTATATTGCTTAAGAACCAGGGTTGTGGGTTAGAGAGACAGATAAACCAGTGAACAACTTACCATGCAAGCATGAGGACCTGAGTTTGATCCTAAGAACTTATGTTTTAAAATGTTAATGTTTAAGCTGGTCATGGTGGTACATGCTTTTAATCCCAGCACTCAGGAAGCAGAGGTAGGAATATTGCCATTTGTTTAAGGCCATCCTGAGAATACAGAGTGAATTCCAGCTCAGCCTGGGCTACACAGTGAGACCCTACCTCGAAAAAACAAAACAAAAAAAATGTTAATGTTGAGGGCTGGGGAGATGGCTTAGCAGTTAAGGCGCTTTCCTGCAAAGCCAAAGGACCTCAGTTTGATTCCTCAGAACTCACGTGAGCCAGATGCACAAGGTGGCACATGCATCTGGAGTTCCTTTGCAGTGGCTGCAAGCCCTGGCATGCCCATTCTCTCTCTCCCCCTTTTTTCCCTCTCTCAAATAAATAAATAAAAATAAAACATTTTTAAAAAATGTTAATGTTGGGCAGGAGAGATGGCTTATTAGTTAATGTGCTTGCCTGTGAAGCCTAAGGACCCAAGTTCAATTCCCCAGTACCCAAATAAGCCAGATGCACGTGCTGATGCATTCATCTGGAGTTTGTTTGCTGTGACGGAGGCCTTAACACACCCATTCTTTTTCTCTCTATGTCTCTTTCTGTCTCCCTCTCAAATAAATAAATAAATGCTGATATAATTGGTGAACTCAAGATCAATGAGACCCTATCTAAATTCAAGATAGTGTGAATAAGACTTATGTAAAACTACTTTTAAATAATGGCACATCTAGAAGCTGTAGACTGTTACTAGAAAATTTTCAGTGCCTGGGATGGGATACCTTCCAGTGAGTTGTTGGCCAAGGAGGTCCCAGTAGCCTCCAAAACATTAAAGGCTTTTGCCAAAGCCCTTGGTTTCCCTTGAGAAACAGATAGTAAGACACTATTGCTGAAGACATCTCTTGCCTGAGAGGCAAGGTCACTGAGAAAGCAAGCTGGTGCTGAGCAGAAAACCTTCACCCTGTAGACCAGCCAACTGAAAGCTGGAAAAAGCTGCACTGCATGCAGCCGTATGGGAGATAGAGATCATCAGCAGTGAAAACAGTGGACACTGAACATTCAAATTTGGCCATACAGGCCAAATGACTGAATGGGTGCAATAGTGGCATGTCTGCTCTTGGGGTAACCAACTGCTCCATAATTGTACTGAAGGCCCTCTCTACAGGAGGGAATACATACCTGGTACTGAAAAACCTAAGCAAAACTCTATGGCAGGTGAGGTCATGAGTCTTAGGGGTATAAAGCCTGCTCTTGTCTGACTAAATGTATATATTATTCCCACCAAGCTGCCCTGGGGACACTACACTTAATGTTCATGTTCACATATTAATGCTACTCTCACTTCTGGTTAGAGAAGCTTCTCTTTTCAGATGGTGATGACCACTGGGATGACCCAAAAGGCAACATAGCGCTGAGAAGAAGGGATGGAGGAGTGCCCAGCACTGAAACACCTCTGTCACACCCTCCAAGGCTCAGGGACCATTGCAGAAGAGGGGGCAGATAGAATGGAAGAGCCAAAGGAAGGGTAATGACTTCTTACAATGCAATGCCCAGACAGAAATTGGCCTCGATATCCATGACCTTGCAGTGCCTAGCAATACCTTTGCAAGACCCTCAAAAATAGAAGAAAAAGATGGTGACATCAAATTAAAAGAGAGACTAATGGAGAGAGGGAGGAGATATGATGGAGATTGGAGTTCTAAAGTGGAATGGGGTAGGGGAGGGAAATATCATGTGTTTTTTGTTTGTAAGTATAGAAGTTGTCAATAAAAAATAATAAAAATAAAAAATAAAAAAAATAAAAATTTGAAAAAAGTGCTGATATAATTGGTGAACTCAAGATCAATGAGACCCTATCTCAAAAAAGGTAGATGGGGCTGGGAAAATGATTTTGTGGATAAGAATGCTTGCTACACAAGCATGAAGCCCTGAAAGGGCTGGAATCACCCTGAGTTCCATTGCCCAGCACCCATTTAAAAAGGTGGGTGTGGTTGCTGGGTGTGGTGGCGCAGGCCTTTAATCCCAGCACTTGGGAGGCAGAGGTAGGAGGTTCACTGAGAGTTCGAGGCCACCCTGAGACTACATAGTTAATTCCAGGTCAGCCTGGACCAGAGTGAGACTCTACCTCAAAAAAAAAAAGAAAAGAAAAGAAAAGAAAAGAAAAGAAAAGAAAAGGTGGGTGTGGTCACACATGCCTGTAATCCCAGTTCTGTGTGTAGCAGAGACCAGAAAATTGTTCATACTCACTCGTCAACTAGTCTGACCAAAAATAGCAACACTAAATTCAGTGAAATACTCTAGGAAACAAAGCTTGTGAGTGACAGAGGAGGACCAGATGTTCTCCTCTGATCCACGTGGGGGGGCTCATGCATCACACCACCCACACACAAACAATGCCACATCACACACACAAAAAAAAAGTGGATGGTTGCAGTAGTTATTTCTCACTGTTAGGACAAACACCTTACCAGAAGCAGTATATGGAAGGAAAGGGTTTATTTCTGGCTTACAGTTTCAAGGGAAGTTTCATCATGGCAGGAAAAGCATTGCAGGAGCAGAAAGCTGGCTCACATCACATATCAGCAGGGAGGAAGCAGCAAGGGAGGCTGGATTATAAAATCCCAAGGCCTGCCTCCAGTGATACACCTCCTTAGTTAGGTTCTATCTTTCAATGGCTCCACCAGCTAAGAAACAATTATGAAAACTAATCACAAATGTATGAGGTTATGAGGGACACTTCATGTTCAAACTACCACAATGGTATCCTGAGGAACAACACCCAAGGTTGTTCCCAGCCTCTCTCACACTTGAGAAAACAAACACACACACACACTGAAAAAAATAACCTGGGTTGTGCTTAACAGTTTAACTCTATCAGCAGAGATGGGAATTTAAACCCCAACTCACAATATTTATTGACTATGTAGTTGATTTGGTAAGACATCATTTGCTGGATTTTGCCTTATCTTTTGTCAGTTTAATACACAGAGAGATTATGGTTCATTTATGTTTATGTAATTTCCTACATCATGTTAAGTAGTCTATGCATTTTTTTTTTTTTTTTTGATTTTGCAAGGAAGGGTCTCACTCTGGTCCAGGCTGACCTGGAATTAACTACGTAGTCTCAGGGTGGCCTTGAACTCTTGGCAGTCCTCCTACCTCTGCCTCCCAAGTGCTGGGATTAAAGGCATGCGCAACCACACCCGGCTAGTCTATGCATTTTTAATACAACATGAGCTCTTATCATAACCCCTTTGCACATAAGAATTCAGTGAATATAACACAGTAGACATTTGTTTGGTGAATATTGCATATCTAATACACTTACAGCACATTAAAAAGACAATTAAGAAGAATGAAAATCTATACACACAATGGCTGTTATTACATTTGTTTGTTAAAAATTATTTTTCAAATCATTTTAAACCAAAATGAATTACGGATATGAGACAAAAATAGAGACAATTATACAACATTTGAAATAAAGTCATTTGGCCTAATTTTCATAACCACAGATTTCAAAGAATACCACCACCCATGCCAGGTGTACCAGACCACTCCATTGTCAGTTTTGGCTGTGTAGGGGCCCCTGTGGTATACACCATTCAGGTTTGCAGAGTGACACCTAGTGGGAGAAAAAAAAAAGACAGAAAAATCAGAAGAAAAATACCCCTCGGAAACCTTTTTTTTTGCTAACAAATAATCAAAACTTTAAAACTATGGCTTCTGCCATTCCCAAGACAAGTGAGATTAGCAGTTTCCAAAACCAGAGGCTTTTCTACAAATAGGTAGGTTTTAAAACAAATAGATGAGTTTGACCCCATAGTAAATATGAGGATTGAACCCAAGGCTACTTGCACTGTGCTGAAAAATAAATATCTTGGTTCATATAGCCTTTAAACCAAAAGAATAATAAGCAAAGAAAAAAAAAAAAAAAACCTTGTCACCTCCAACCTGACATCCTCCTGACAGAAGAGGTTAACATCATGCTTAGCCAGGGCAGCGTGGTTAGCAAAGTAAGGGGGGAGGTAAAGGTAAGGGCTCTATTACAGCTTCCTTGGCAGTTTGTACTTCCAGGTACATCAGTCTATGCCAAGTTGTGGCTTTCATTCTTCAAATTGCCCTCCCTCTCCTCTTTACCTTGCTAGCATATCAATTACTTTAATCTCAAGGGTAAGCAAATGGAACCCAAACCATCATTTAAAAAAAATTCCCAGCAATCAACAATCATTTGTCTGATCTGTAGAGTTAGAGTTAATTTTCTACATGTATTGCCCCAATCTAGATAAGCTTGCCAGGCTATGATAATGTTAAAATTTTTTCCTTCTTCCTCTTTTTGAGTCTCTGTAAATTTATTTGTCCTTGGCACCAACAATTACATGGTAATTTTCTGTATTGTTACTATATTCATTACCATATAATTCTTATTACTATAATTAATGAAAAGATGCCAGATTGTTGCCTATAAAAACATTCATAAGAAATTCCAAAAGCCTGTGGGAAAAAATCCAAAGTATTAAATGAAAAACACATATAATCCACCCATGATTGTAAAATGACAGGCTTGGATCACTTAGCTTATTAATGTGCTTTTATTTAACATCCTAGCAGTTCTCTTAATTTAAATGGACTTGACTAATTGAAATCATGTATGCTAAATCTGCAAGGGTTGAATCTACTGTGTTTTTAAAACACTATGAGATATAATGCTAATAAAGAAAACACTGTCAGGGCTGGAAAAATGGCTCAGCAGTTAAGGCACTTGCCTTTAAAGCTTAAGGACCCGGGTTAGATTCCCCAGTACCTACTTAGAGCTAGATGCATAAGGTGGCGCATGTGTCTGGAGTTCATTTACAGTGGCTAGAGGACCTGGTGTGCCTTTCCTCTCTCTGTCTCTCTCACACAAATAAATATATAAAATATATTTTTAAAAACACTGTTAGTTGGGCCTTCAGGACAAATATTTCGACATATCTTTACATAGAGACATCTACTGGGGTCATAGCTCAGTGGTAGGGTACTTGCCTAGTATGTATGAGGCCCTGGGTCAATGCCCAGCACTAACCGAAAAGAAAAGTGCTTGCCTAACATATAAAGACATCTGCTACATATGCTTTTATATTTCGTCTGTGTGATTGTTAATCTCTTTTGTCTACTTGGTTGGATCTAGAATATCCTGGAAACAAATCCTGGGCATATCTATGAGAGTTTCTAGATTAAGTTAATTGAGGTAGGAAGACCCACCCTAATGGTGAGTGGCACCATTCCATGGCCTGGGATCTCAGGGTGAATAACAAGGAGACAGTGAACTTAGCACTAGCATTCATCACCCTCTGTTTCCTGGCTGCACACAAATGTGACCAACCACATCAAGTTCCTGTTGCCATGCTTTCCCTGACATGTTGGACGGGACCCTCAAGCCCTCCCTCCCTTCCTTCCTTCCCTCCTGCCTGCCTTCTAGTGCCTTTTGCCAGGTATTTGTCATAGCAATGAGAAAAGCAGCTAATGCAGTCTATGATTTTTCTGATTTTTTTAAAAACATGTTTTATTTATTTACGTAGCACTGGGGGAAAGTGGCCAACATCTGTCTGAGCAACTCAAAGTCTAAGCTACTCAGAAGCAAACAACCTGATGTGATACTCACACAAGTGCAATAGTGGCACACAGCCACAGTGGGTAACCAACTGCTCTTGGACTGGTTAACAGATCTGCTCAGTGGAAAGAAAACCATATCTAGACCTGGGAAACAAGTCAGAATCATATCCAGATAATGATTTTGCTTTCCAATGTTAAGCTCCCACTAATCTTGGGCTATAAGAGGGTCTACACCCTTTAAATTCTCTCTAAACTAATAATGGTTATCCCATTTAACTGGTGCTGACTTCACTCTCCATTGGAGAATCTGCTTCTTTTTTTCAGATGGGAGCAGGACCTGAGGAGAGAAATGACTTAACACACTTCACCCTGGCTCCAGCTGAAACCACAGAGGAATTGGGGAAATGAGCAAGAGGCTGCTTTCTTAGTGAACCTGATATCAGCACATGGAGGAGATAAACACTGAGGACACTCAACACCTACCAAAACAGAGATCCAGAGGCTCCTAAGAGCCCATCACCAAAGTGAACTTAAAATGCACCCAACATGGCTCAGGGAATTTTGTGGAAGAAGAGGTGGAAAGATTGTTAAAGCCACAAGTTGGGACATTATGCACAGAGACATTGTCTCTCCCCCATAACTGACTACTGCCCCCACAATGCATGACTCACAATCCCCATGTAGATGACCTGCATCCCCAACAAGGAGGGCCTCTTAGGGAAAAGGGCAGGGATGAGAGGAAGGATGGTACCAACATGTGTTGTTTACATACTAAGTATGCCCCTATCTAATAAAAATAAATTTTAAAATGGTTTATTTATTTATTTGAGAGAGAGACAGAGAGAGAGAATGGGCATGCCAGGATGTCTAGCCACTGCAAAGGAACTCCAGACACATGTACCATCTTGTGCACCTGGTTTACGTGGGTACTGGGGAATCGAACCTGGGTCCTTAGTCTTCACAGGCAAGCACCTTAACTACTAAGCCATCTCTCGAGCCCAGATTTCTTAAACTTTTTATTGACAATTTTCATAAAAATAGACAATTACCATGATCACAATCCCTTCCTACCACCTTCCCTTTTTCTCCTCCCAAATCCTCCCTCCACTGAATCCCTTCTTTCCAAATGAGTGTGTAGTGTGAGATTTATTAAAAACACTGCATGGTCAGGTGCTTATCATTCTGAGACCAATTTTCTAGCATCCGTCAGCTTCTAGAACAGCCTAGGCTTGACCCAGCAGCAGGATGACTGTTGCTCCCTTGGTAGAGAAGTAGCTGTGAGCAGCACTCACAAGACATTGAAGACAGCCATGCTCAGGGATTGACTGGCCATGTGAGTGCTTCAGTTTTTATTTTTTTTTTTTTTTTCTGGCTGTGACTAAATGCCTTACAGAAGCAGCTCAGGGAAAGAACTTAAGTTGGTTTATAGTTTATGGGGTTAAAGTCCTAGCAAGGAAAGCATGGCACAGGGTCAGGTCAGACTGACAGGAGCATGCAGAAAGCTCCTGCCTAAAGTAGGGCTGGGCTATAACCCTCAAGGTTTACCCACCAGTGACCCATGTTCTCTAGCTAGGCACTGCTTCCTAAAGGTTCTCCACCCTCCCAAAACAGCACTATCAGCTAGGGACCATGTTCAAATACATGAGCCTGTGGGGGACATTAAAATTAAAACTTTACAGTGAAAAATAATTCCAACATGCCAACATTCCATGTGAATGAGAAGAAGTATGGGACAGGGAAAATAAGGAGTAGAGATGAAAAAAGTCAGAATGATAGAGAACCAAATTTCTGAAACTATTTACTTTCCCTCTTTGCTGATTGATTTTTCTTGGGTGGTTCCTGCTATTGAATTACCCTTCTTTGTTCTCCTTGAACCCCTATCTCTAATCCCCAAGTAAATGATTCATTTGCCCACATTAGTATGTGTGTGAGTTGTCACTCAGGTGCAGACCAAGTCAGCCAATTGATAAACCACACATTTTTGATCTCAGTAATATTAGTGATTATTTCTATATATGAATTCTGTTCAAAATCAGACATTTCTGATGTTTGCAGGTGGCACTCTTAATTATAGGTACATTTAAAATAATGCTGTAGCCTAAGAAGAACAAGGAAAAGAAAAAAGAGGAAGAGGGAAAGGTACATATAGCTTTTTTAAAAGAATAGGAGAGACAGGCATAGTGCCTCACACCTTTAATCCCAGCACTGAATAGGCTGAGTTAGGATCACTGTGAATTCAAGGACATCCTGGGATACATAATGAATTCCAGGTCAGCCTGGGATAGAGTGAGGCTCTGCCTAAACCCCTATCACCCACAAAATAGATGATAGCTAGCTAGCTAGATGATAGATACATACATCAATAGATAGATGATAGATAAAAGACAAATGAATAGAAAAACCAGGAGAGAAAAGATTATAGTTCTTTTTCCCTTACAAAGTTGAAAAAATAATTTTCCTTCTCTGTTCCTTCACATAATTGTATAAATTCTGGCTCTTTTGCACATGGTCAAATATTAAATGGACTCACACTTTGAAAAAGTCAAATCCAGAAAAAAAAAGATTTTTTACAACTTGATTTGCCACAATTTGCCACAATAACTTCAACTCATTGTATCATCAACTAATCAAATCTACTACTCTAAAAGCAACACAGTCAGGCAAGGTAGAACATGTTGCAATTCTAGCAGTTGGGAGCTTAGGGAGCTGAGGTAGAAGTACTGTCAGAAATTCAAGGCCAACCTGGGCTACAGAGTAAGACTTTCTCAAAAGAGAGAGAGATAAGAGAAGTAAGGCTTTCTCGAGAGAGAGAGAGAGAGAGATCTGGAAATACAGCTCAGTTGGTATAGTGCTTGTCCAGCACACATGAAGCCCTGAGTCTGAGCCCCCAAATCATATAAAGCTAAGCATGGTGGTAATCTCAGCATCTCAGAGGTAGAAGCAGAAGGATCAGAAGTTCAACTAGAGACCAGGCTGAGCTACATGAGACTTTGTCTTACTTAAACAAAAATAAATGCATTGGTCTGGAGGATGGCTTAGCGGTGAAGGCATTTGCCTACAAAGCCAAAGGATCCATGTTCAATTCCCCAGGACCCACATAAGCCAGATGCACAAGGTGGCACATGCGTCTGGGGTTCATTTGCATAATTGCTTTTATAGCTAGGACTTCCATGGTTTTAAGGGAAATTAATATATAACTGGTATACATCCATTCAATAGAATAGAGAATTCTAAATTTTTTAAAAATACTTAGACTAAAGGGGAAAATACAGATTGTGAGTTCTTGATTGTATGGAAAATATCACACTCCAGAAATACTTGCCAAATATTCTATAATGGAAAGTTAAGTGTTCAGATATTTTGAGGTGCTCTTCTTTTCTAATGAGAAAAGAAGATGTTCAAAACCCACACATTGCCTAGCAGTGGTAGCACATCTGCTGTGCAGACGGAGCAGCACCCTGGGGCATTCTCAAGAAAGACATTACAGGAAGTTTCCATTCCTGCCTTAAGTCTGTGATTACAATAAATGGAGCTCTCTGGAAACCATCTCAGGTAGAGAATAGTTAAACTAATCAAGGATATTTGGTCCAGAGAGAAGAAAATACTGAGGAATGCAATAAACTGCCTTGCATTCAGTGCCTGAGGAACTGTGTCAAAATGGAATTACAATTACTCTGCAGCTACTGAGGAAAACCCTGGCAAGGTATAAGAAGGCAGATTTCAGCTGGGTACACAAGGGCACATCTGTAATCTCAGTATTTGATGGAGGATGCAGGAGAATCAGGAGTTCAAGGTCTTCCATCCTTAGCTATTACAGTGAGTTTGAAACCAGCCTGGGATCAGGGGACACTGTCTCAAAACTAAAACAAGGGCTAGAGAAATGGCTTAGTGGTTAAGGCACGTGCCTGTGAAGCCTAAGGACCCTAGTTTTATTTCCCAGTACCCACATAATTCAGATGCACATGGTGGCACACACATCTGGAATTCATTTGCAGTGGCTAGAGGACCTGGCATGCCCATTCTCTCCTCTCTCTCTCTCTCATATAAATTAATAAAAGCTTTAAAAAAATTAAGAAAAAACTGAAACAAAATAAATCAAAAGGCAGATTTCAGTTCATAAGAAGACAAGCTTGTACAATCAAATACAGAGGGAAGGTAGGGTCCAACTCAGTAGCACATTGGTTGCCTATCATGCACAGAGCTCTGGGTTTGATCCTCAGCACCAAGAGATAGATAGAGAGATAGGAGAGACAGAAGCAAGCGTGCTTGATGATAATGTTGAAATATGCAGTTAGCAAGTGGAGTGGGATGGGGTTTCAGGAATATTGCAACAAACATTACTGCATTGAGAACTAATGAAAATCACAGGAAATTAAAAAGTAGTGTTATAAGACCTGCACAATATTTAACCCATCAACATTCCATCATGAATGCTGGAGGAGGAAGGAAAACAAGACATCCAAGTAGAAGAGGAAGGAATTCAGTGCAAGAGGAATGGAGAAGGGGACAAAAGAAGCAACATGATGGGATTGTGATAAAAATATATTATGTACATTATGAAAAGTCAATAAAAAGTTATTTTAGGCTCCAAAAGGAAAAGTAGGCCAGGCATGCTACACAGAGAATTCCAAGTCTGCCTGGGCTAGAGTGAGACCCTACTTCAAAAACCAAAAAGAAAAAAAGACAAAAAAGAAAAGAAGTGCTAGAGCTAAAACTCAGCAATAGCAATGATTATCTTGTAAGAAACAAGAAGATAAGAGCTAGTTAGTTAATAGGCTATCACAGATTCTTTTAAAAATATTTGAGGGCTGGAGGGATGGCTTAGGGGTTAAAGTGATTGTCTGTGAAGCTTAAGGACCCATGTTTGACTCTCCAGGTCCCACATAAGCCAGATGCACAAAGTGAAGCAAGCACACAAGGTCGCACATGCACACAAGGTGGCACATACATCTGGAGTTCAATTATGGTGGCTGGAAGCCCTGGCGCTCCAATTCTCTCTCTCTCTCTCTCTCTCTCTCTTGCTCTCTTGCATAAAGAAAAAGAACAGTCTGAAAAAAAATTTTTTGAGACAGGGATCACTCTGTAGCACAGGCTGACCTGAAACTCATTGTCAACTCCAAACTGGTCTTGAAGTTGTAGAAATTCTCCTGCCTCAGCTTCCCAAATTCAGGGATTACAAGTGTAAGTCACCACACCTCACAAATAATTCTATATGTGAATATGTTCTAAACTTCTTTGTGCCAACTTGTGGCCTTCTATGTTTAATAATTCAAACATTTCAGATAATCTTTGCACAAGAACAATTTTGATTTATTTCTATGGCATTTTATTTTGAGACATGGTCTTTCTATGTACTCCTGGCTGGCCTAAAATTGGATATGTAAACCATGCTGGCTTCAAACTTGCTGCCATCCTCCTGCCTCTGCCTCCTGAATGCTGTGATATAGGCATACATGACACTCCCCGCTTCTATGACGTAGCTTTTAAACTTCACTGGTATACATAACGAACAAACCCTCAAAGATACATCATAGCTCAAGAACCTAATAATGATGGTTGCTTAATAATTCTAATATCACAAACAAGGCCAATGTTACCTCATATGTTATAATTAGTGCCCACCAGTGAGATATCATTAGCACCATTACAACAGTTTATAGAGTGCCAAACCTGTTAAACCACCAGCCAGACTGATCTTCCTGTGCACAATTTCCTTTGTAGTTGTCATTATCTTTGTCCCATGTGCTGAACTTCATTCTTTGGTGACTAGCCCACCACTGTACCTCCGGGTGAAATTTTCCTGAGAGGGAGTCTCCAGCTGTTCCAGAATATTCCCCGATATTCAACTCATAGAAAGACTAAAAGAAAAGAGGTAAGCTTCACTACCAATGGTCAACATTTTAAAACCATGTTTGAAAACAAAAAATAGGCTATACTGTATTTTATTCGACAGACTTCAGAGTTTATAGTGTATGTTTTTAGTGTTTATTTACGATGTTACCTATTTGAAAATTTTAGTACCTCTTCATCACCAACTTTGAAACTGTCATATTGTGCAAAACGGCTATTTCTTTCAAAATCTGCAAGGTCAATTTTTAAAGTGTAGTCACCTAAAAAAAAAAAAAAAACCAAGAAATTATAGTTTCCAAAATGTGCAACATGACATTAATTACCTAGGTTTAAAAATAAGTTGCAACTTTATTTTTCTTTTAACATTTCCCTCTGTTAAAAACAGGTTTCAGGGCTGGAGAGATGGCTTAGCGGTTAAGGCGCCTGCCTGCTAAGCCTAAGAACACGGTTCCAATCTCCAGGTCCCACGTTTCGCCAGATGCAAAGTGACACAAGGGCGCAATGCCACACTTGACCACAAGGGGGCGAACACATCTGGATTTCGTTCACAGCAGCTGAGAGTCTGCTGGCGTGCCCATCTCTATCTGTCTCCCTCTGTCTCTCTCTGTGTCTCTCTCCAAAAATAAATAAAAAAAAAAAAACAGGTTTCAAAGAATGAACAGTGACTCACTGTACATACAACATAAAAGTTTTATTGTTTATTTTATTGGAAAACAATGAAAGAAACAATAGTGAAGGTAGAAAATTTCTACTGAACCCATTGTAGGTAAAAATTAGTACAATTCACTTTGTAGAGAATAAAAGAAAAAGTCATTGTTTAGTTAATAAATTAAGAATTTTAAAAATATTTCATTTATATTTATTTATTTTTATTTTATTTTATTTTTATTTTTTGGTTTTTTGAGGTAGAGTCTCACTCTGGCCCAAGCTGACCTGGAATTAACTATGTATTCTCAGGATGGCCTCGAAATCACAGCGATCCTCCTATCTCTGCCTCCCAAATGCTGGGATTAAAGGCCTGCGCCACCATGCCCAGCATGTATTTATTTATTTGACAGAGAAAGAGGGGGAGAGACAGAGAGAGAGAGAATGGACATGCCAAGGGCCTCCAGCTACTGCAAATGAACTCCAGATGCATGTGCCCCCTTATGCATCTGTCTAATGTGGGTCTTGGGGAATCAAACAGGGTCCTTTTGCTTTTCAGGCAAATGCCTTAACTGCTAAGCCATCCCTCCAGCCCAATAAATTAAGAAATTTAACCAGATGGTAGTACACACCTTCAATTCCAGCACAGAAGGCTGAGGTAAGAGGATCATCCAAGTTCAAGGCCATCCTGGGATACAGAGTGAGTTCCAGGTGAGCCTGGGCTAGAGTGAGACCCTGCATCAAAAAAATTAGTAATGAAAAGATAGAAGTTTTAAGAATTTTTTTTGAGACAGTGTCTCATATAGCCCAGGCTGGCATCAAAGTTGCTATGTAATTGAGGATGACCTTAATCATCTGATCCTCCTGCTTCCACCTTCTGTGTGCTGGAATTACAGGCTTGTGTCACCATACCCAAATTATATGGTGCTGGAGTTCAAACCTATGCTAGGCAAGCACTATACCAACTAAGAAATAGTCAGTCTCCAAAAGTTTTAAGAATTTTAATTTTCTTCATTTTTCTTAATTTCAATTAGCATCTTATTCTTAAATAATAATTACTATTAATGACATCACATAATCTCTAGTAGTCAGGCTATGTTTGGTAACATAGTCACTGTTCACTGCATATGCATGAAATTGGTTGTTTTTCCTGTTAGCATAAAAGATGAGTCAGCAAACCCTTTTAGGACCATTTGAAGAAGAAATAAGAATCCTTGTTTGTTTTATGAAAACTTTCCTTTGATATTAGATCAAGAGAATGTTAGCCTCAAACTCTGTGGAACAGATGTGGTTGGAAGACCATATACGAGACAACAGTGGAGGAACTGTGCTTAACCAACGTGCGTGGTGACAGAGATGGTGTTAACGACTGAAAACACTAACATCAATGACTGAGTACTAAGGTATTCTCAGAGTTGATACATGAGTGTGAAAACATTGTGACATTCTTAAGCATCCTTACTGATTTACTTGACACATATTCTTATTTATGCTAAAATGATATATCTTTTAAATCTCTAAATATTAAGAAGTACTCTAGGGCTGAAGAGATGCCTAAGCACTTAAGGTGCTTGCCTGCAAAGCCAAAGGACCGAGATTGTATTCCCCAGAACCCACATAAGCCAGATATACAAGGTGACACATCTGGAGTTCATTTGCAGTGGCTGGAAGCCCTGGTGTACCCATTCTCTCTCTCTCTCTCTCTCTCTCTCTCTCTCTCTCTCTCTCCCCCCGCCTCCTTCTCTCATAAATAAACAAATAAATATAAAAATTTTTTTAAAAGGAAGTACTCTAATGACTGAAAATTATAGGTGAAAAAGTGAGGCAATGGCTGAGTGGGAAAGAGTGCCTGCCAAGCAAGCATGAGGGCTTGCTAGAGTGTGAGACATTCCAGGTTTGATGGCCAGCACTCACACAAGAAACTGTACATAGCAATTGTTGCAGTCAGCTTCATGTTGCTGGCAGAAAACCCCCAACTCAGAGCAGCTTGTGGGAACAAAGGGCTTATTTTGGCTTACAGACTTAAGGTGAAGCTCCATGATGGCAGGGAAAATGACGGTATGAGCAGAAGGTAGACATCACCTCCTAGCCAACATCAGGTGGACAATAGCAACAGGAGAGTGCCAAACACTGGCAAGGGGAAACTGGCTATAATACCCATAAGCCCACCACCCAACAATACACTGCCTCCAGGAGGATCCAATACCCAAATTGCCACCAGCTAGGTGTTGGGAATTGCTAAAAACGGGAGGGGACTGTGAGGAAGCTGGCCTGAGCTGTTGGATGTGGCTGGGGACCTTCAGCTGTGGGGGTTGCAGCTGGCCTTATCATCAGGAACCCACCCTGGCAACAGTGACTGGCCCTCCCTGCCCTCAGGCAAGGTTGTAGTGTGCCCTGTCATTGCTCAGAGTGGGCAGAACTGGCTAGGCCCTCCCTCCTTTAGATCCCCAAAGCATCTGACCATTCCATAAGTCAGGCTTTGCTTCCCCACAGTTCCTGACCTTGTGGCTAGCTGCCCAAGAGACTCTTATGTGGCTGAAGTCACATAGCTTTTCCCGCCACTTCTGTTTTCTTCCTTACAGCTCCTCCCTGGCAACTCTGAAGTCATGTAGCTTTTCCCACCACTATCTCCCTTACACTTGTGCCTTTCAACCAATTAGATAGCAACCATAAACTATGTATCCAATCACCATATAGTCTGTATGTGCCTTCTCAACCTTTCTCAAGTGTTTATAAACCCACTCCCCTGTTGAATAAACGAGAGCGTGCTATCCATCAGATGGTCTCCCAGGTGTTCATTGCCCATCGTTGCATTCACCCATTCCAGGACCCTGCTTCCCCCCAACTCCTCCTGCGCCCAGGATGTCAGTGGCCAATGACCCCCGGGGATAGTGAGGACCCACAGCTAGGGACCTAGCATTCAAACACATAAGTTTATGGGGGACACCTGAATCAAACCACCACTGCTATGCACAATTGTAATCCCAGCAGAGAATCACTGGGTCCCACAGGTCAGCCCCTCTGATCAAACAATGGCAGCTCCAGGTTCAGTAAGAGACTCCATCTCAACGATACAAAAGCAGAAGTGTGGTAAAAGAGTATATCTGGCCTCTGCACACACACAATGAGAGTATCTGCACACACATGTGCATACACTGTATATACACCCCCACACACATGCCAAAAAAGAATTCTAGGTGATAAAAACCATTATAATAAAAATTACTGAAATAGTTGCTATTTCAAGCCATCATTTTTTTCTCATTGTTTCACTGTTTGCTCGTCCTTCAAAATCAGAACTATTGCTGACAGCATTGAAAGTGGGCTGGTGAAATAGTTCAATTGGTAAAATGTTTGTTTCATAAGCATGAGAATCTGAGCTCAATCCCCAGGACCCACATAAAAATGCTAGGTATAGACCCTTGCTTGTAACATCAACACAAGAGAGTAAGGGACAGGACGATGCCTGGGGCTCACTGGCCAGCCCATCTAGTCTAATTGGTGAGCTCTAAGCCATTAGAATCTGTTTCAAAAACAACAAAAAAGGTGAATGGCATTCCTGAGAAACAACATGTAAGGTTGTCCTTTGGCCTCTACACACACACACACACACACCTGTGTGCATATGTGCCCTAACCCATGTATGCATTTGCAACACACATGATCACACCTACACACATATATTCAAAAAGCTAAAAAAGTTATAAATTATATAAGCTGGTGGCACATAATTGTAGTCAAAGCACTTAGGAGGCAGAAGCACGAGAATTGTAAGTTCTCAGGTCAGCGTGGTCTATCTATATAGGCCAAGTTCCAGGCCATCCAGGGGCTACATAGCAAGACCCTATCTAAGAAAGAGAAAGAAAGAAAGAGAGAGAGAAAGAAAGAAAGAAAGAAAGAAAGAAAGAAAGAAAGAAAGAAAGAGAGAAAGAAAGAGAAAGAAAGAAAGATGAAAGAAAAGAAAGAAAGAAAGAAAGAAAGAAAGAAAGAAAGAAAGATGGATGAAAGAAAGAAAGAAAGAAAGAAAGAAAGAAAGAAAGAAAGAAAGAAAGAAAGGAAAGAAGAAAAAAATGAAGGAGGGGAGGGAGGGAGGGAGGGAGGAAGAAAGGGAAGGGAAGAGAGGAAGGGAGGAGAGGAGGGAGGGAGGGAGAGAGAAAGGAAGGAAGAAAAGGTCAGGAAAGGGAGAGAGAGAGGAAGGAAGGGGGAGGGAAGGAAGGAAGAAAAGGAGAGAAGGAGGAGAGAGAAAAAGGAGGACAAAAAAGACAGAATGAAAGAAAACGTTAAAAATCAAGCTATTAGATAATATATGATTAACCTTCTATTTTATAAATAAAATGCAAGAATGCCTACAAGGCCAGGTTGGAATTAAGAGTTCCAGACTCCTGGGCTGGAGAGATGGCTTAGCAGTTAAGGCATTTGCCTGCAAAGCCAAAGGATCTTGGTTCAATTTCCCAGGACCCACGTAAGCCAGATGCACAAGTGGCACATTGATCTGGAGTTTGTTTGCAATAGTTGGAGGCCCTGGCGCCCCCCATTCATTCCCTCCTCTCCCTCTCTCTCTCTCTCTCTCTCGTTAAATAAATTTAAGGGGAAAAAAAAGAGTTCCAGTCTCCTTGTAGTTCTAAGCCAGCACATGCAGATCCAGAGACAGAAATGCCTTTCAGCCCAGTCTGTGATCGGCCGCCTAGTCTCCTATCCCTGTCTCCATCTTGGACAGTCGGGGACTTGGTCACACCTCGTGGAACACTAGATTGCACATCCTATCTCCGTGTACACTCACTATACAAGCAGTTCCTTGGCCTTCTCCCAGCTCAGAAACACAGGAGGACAAAAAGTACTGAATGGTTCCTGGAAACAAGCCCATGGTTGGTTGGGCTGAGAATTCTGCATTCTCATTTCTGTAGAAAGTCTTGGGGAGAGAGGGTCCCACAGACTCCTCCCTCTAGGATAGTAAATTAGGTCATGTGAGCTGACTGTGAAGTGGATGGGAACAGTAGACAGGAGGACAAACCAAGTCAGATGTCCTAAAAAGTGCTTTGTGGTATGGAGAGATATAGACTGCCTCTTTTTTAAAAGGTGACTGTCTAAATAGCTCCTTGGTCAACAAATGAATAAACTTGCAATTGAAAAGAATTTGTAAGTATCACAAATAGGTCCAGTAAAAATTTAGGTAATAGGAATAAAGCTATTTGCAGAAGCCATCTCATTAGCCTTAAGTGCTCTCATGATTAAAGAATGCAGGGACAAAGGCACTGTCTTGTTTGAAAAGATGTGATACGTGGTTATTGGGCCTGAAATTTATAAATATATTTTTACTACCATAAAAGTAAACAGTCTGAATATGTTAAAAAACTGAAAGAGGGGTCAGCAGGTAGGGCAGTGGTAGAATATATGCTTAGCATGTGCATAGCCCTGGCTTTTAGACCCATCTCCAAACAAAGATGAAGTGGAATCACATTTGTTGGCAAAGTCCATCTGAGCAAAAACATGTATGCATAATAATCATTTGGAAAATTAGTTTGAATTTAATATATTTAGAATGACCATAAGTCTTGCTTGGGATTGTCATAGCTTAAGCAATGAAGCAGATAAATATTAATGTACAAAGAAACAGAATATGGTATGGTAAAGGTAATGTGTCTGGGAAAAACCCATATCAAGTTGGGACAATAAGTATTTTTAAAATTTTTAAATTATTATTTATTTGAGAAAGAGAGAGTTGTGAGAATGGGCGCACCAGGACCTCTAGCCACTGCAAATGGACTCCAGATGCATGCACCACCTTCAACATCTGGTTTACATGTGTCCTGGGGAATTGAACCTGGGTCCTTAGGCTTTGTAGGCAAGCACCTTAACTGCTAAACCGTCCCTCCAGAAAGAAAGGAAACTTTGTATAAATGGAGAGAGCATTGATCACATGGGGAAAGAAGCATGGTGCTGTCAGGATCATCCATCTTCTATGGCTATCATTGTTTTGTCTCAAAGGTCATTGTAAGTATCATCCTACTGATGACTGTGGATATAGAAAGATCAGTGGCTGGAAACAAATAAACTATACAGTTAAAGCAGTGACAGTGTGAATCAACAAGCGTTCATGGGCAGTACAACTGTCTTCTATGAGACATTCAGGGTCAGGAATGAATAGGGTTCAGATTGCAGACTATAATCCAGTTAAGGAAGGTGATGAATAGGAGGCAAAGAACATGAGGAACAGAAGCTTGAAAAAACATTCTCAGTCCTGGTGATGTAACTCAGCAAGTAGAATGTTTATCTAGCATGAATGAGCCCTAGGTCCACTACCTAGCAATGCATAAACTGGGCATGGTTGTTTAAGTTTGTACTCTGAGTACTTGGGTAGTAGAGGCAGAAAGATCAGAAGTTCAAGGTCATCCACAACTACGTGAATTTAAGGCCATTCTTGGCTACATGAGATGAATGGGAGGAGAGAAAGCCAGGAAGGAAAGATTGTTATTAAACTAATAATATTTTATACCGATATTGAACTGTAGTAACAGAACATGTATGGAAAGAATTGCACTGCAATGTACAGTACTTTGTGATAGATAATAGATGATAGATAGATAGATAGCTTGATAAATATATAGATAAATATATAGATGGATATATAGAATCATGGGTACATAGATATATATGTGACAAAATAAGCACAGTAAAACCTTAATATAAATCTGGGCCTGGGGAAATGGTTCAGAGTATAAAGCACTTACCACTCAAGTATATGGACCTGATTTCAGATCCCCAGCATCCACATAAATGCCAGGTATAATGGTGGCCTGCCTATAATCCCAGCGCCCAGAAGGAAGATGGGGGATTTCCCTGGGGTGAACTGGCTTGCTAGACTAGCCAAATTGGGTTCAAGGGCAAGACCCTTCCTGCCTTGGTAAATAAGGTGGAGAGTGATCAAGGAAGACACTCAGCATCAACATCTGGCCTCCACACATATACACATACATGCCTACTTCCACACACGTGCACCCACATGCATACGCTCCACACACACTAAAAAGAAAAATGTTAATTTAGAGTCTATATGGTAGGGTAAGATGTCTTTCAACTTTGGTGAACTTCCCAGGTGAAAACCAAGAGAGGATGTGGAAATAAAGGCATTTAGAATACTGTGAGTATGTGGTTGCAAAAACAGCCTGTTTGCCTGGTGTAGTGGTGCACGTTTTTAAGTCTCATCATTTGGGAGGCAGAGGTAGGAAATTCACTGTGAGTTCAGGGCCATCCTGAGAATACACAGTGAATTCCAGGTCATCCTGAGCTAGAACGAGACCCTACCTGAAAAACAAAATAATAAAATAAAATCTCATTTCCTAGTTCTTCACTCCTTTTGACAGTGCTAACTTTGTGACTCCTCTTATCATCTATTTCCTTTCCCCTTAAATCTGAGCTGATCTTGTGACATGCTTTCACCATTACAAAGAAAATGTGTGCCAGTTAAAAGCTGATGCCTCAAGAGATTTATATGCTTCCACTTTCTTAAAACCCTGATTCTAGCATGTCCAGACTGGCTAGTTGGAGACTGAGAGACCACATGGGTCAAAATTGACTATTTCTATCTGGGGCAAACCTAGAGCAAGCAGCCTCCCACTGACCAGAATGTTGATTGCACACTCATGAACAAGGATCTGCGAAGCCCAACCCTGGTTGGCAAAACCACCCAGGTAATTTGTATGTTGATTCATGAGAAATAATAAGGCGATTGTTTCTTACAAGTCACTGTATTGAAGTGACTTATTAGAAAACATTATTGTGGTAACATATAACTACTATACTATATGTCATTTTCAGTCTCTCAAGTCATTAAAATGATTATGACTCCATTTCCTTTTGAGGAATATAAAATCTAAATGAGAAACACAATCCCCTATCAACCCAGTTCTAGTTTCTTGTCCTCTCTTCCCTGCTTAAGATGTCACATTTTACAAATTGGATTATGGCTCAATAGGTATCATTACCATCTACAAATTATAATAGATATTGAATTAATTTCCTTATCTATGATTTAGTGGACAATAGTAGATTTTGTTGTTTATTTGCAATATTAGGGACTTGAGCCTAGGGCCTCATGCATGCTGGGCAAGAGCTCTACCACTGAACTCTATCTCCAGCCCATGTTTGTACTAAATTGCAAATTAACTTGCCACCAGGCAAACCTTACCTTGTATAGTCAACAAATGAATATTCTTATTACCCAGCCAATATTCACCATTTTTTTGGACAAAATTTCCAAAGCCATTTTCATAGTCATTCCAACCCCTAAAAAATGTAAGTTGAAGGCTAGTTTTAGCAAAATCTAAATAAACATATCCATCATCCAAAATGTCCAATACAGTCCCCCACCTCCAATACTTTCTTGATTATTTGTATGGGCACAATGCAGGTCAGGCCCTAGCCAGGCCACCTGCTTGAAGAAACCAGGAAGTGGCCTCTGTGGATGTGGCATCCTGCACAGGACTGGTGTGACAACAGCTATAGTCCCATGTCCGCTAGCAACCTGCTGCGTGATGGTCTGCCTGGAAACAGGTTGTCATTGGTCACAAGAAGGGAACCACCCATACAATGATTGGCCAGCCAAACCCTGAAAAACCCCTACACTTCCTTGAATAAACAAGTTTGCAGCAGCTCGCCCTCTGCCTGCTTCTACCCAACTCCCAGAGTCTGTGTCCTGACTCTGCGCCTCTCACCCCCTACTTGGCGGAGACCCTGTGGTCCCTCCTGGGCTGGCTCTAGGAGGGACCCCAACAATTATTCATACTCAATATTCTTACTTAGAAATGAGAAAGTGAAATTCTGTCAAATTAACAAACATCAGGTATAAGGTTTAATTTATCAAACTCATATTTGCCACTCTAAATGAATCCTTGTTATAATTTATCTACCTGTTAAAGTTCTCACGGCCATCAGATCGTCTTTGAATCACAGTCCACCCTCCTCCATCAGACATGTCACAGAAAACAGAGAATTCTGCTGGGCTCTGGAGAGGTTTGATTTTATAAAATCCACTGCGCTGAAATCCATCATTGAAAATCTCAGAACAATCTGCAAAACAAGGTAATGCAAAGTTTGTCATGTGCCTTTTTTTCTCATTCTTTTTTTTATTTATTTTTTATTTATTTACTTATTAGAGACAGAGAAAAAGAGAGAGAGAGAGAATGGGCACACCAGGGCCTCCAGCCACTGCAAACGAACTCCAGACGCATGTGCCACCTTCTGCATCTGGCTTATGTGGGTCCTGGAGAATTGAGCCTCGAACCAGGGTCCTTAGGCTTCACAGGCAAGCGCTTAACCACTAAGCCATCTCTCCAGCCCCATCTCATTCTTTTTGTGTGTGGTACACATGCATGTTTGTATGTATGTTCGGATGTGTGTGTATATGTAGAAACCAGAGGTTGAAAACAGGTGTTTTCCTCAATCGCTCTCCTCCTTAATTTTATTATTTATTTTTATTTATTTATTTAAGAGAGAGGAAGGAAGGAAGGAAGGAAGGAAGGAAGGAAGGAAGGAAGGAAGGAAGGAGGGAAGGAAGAGAGGGAGGGAGGAAAGAGAGAGAGAGAAAGAAAGAAAGAAAGAAAGAAAGAAAGAAAGAAAGAAAGAAAGAAAGAGTGCACCAGGGCCTTCAGCTGCTGCAAACAAACTCCAGACACATGAGCTACCTTGTGCATCTGGCTTACATGGGTCTTGGAGACTTGAATCTGGGTCCTTTGGCTTTGCACGCAAGCACCTTAACTGCTAAGCCATTCCTCCAGCCCCACCTTAATTTTTTAAACTATGTTTCTCACAGAATCTGGAGTTCACAGATTCAGTTAGACTAGCTAGCAAGCCTGGGGATGCTCCTCTGTCTCCACCTCCTCTCCTCAGCACTGGGGTTGCAGGCACAGGTACTGTGCCTGGCTTTTACAAGGGTGCTGCTGATGAAGCTTGGGACCTCATGCTTGTGGGGCCAGCACTTCACCAACTGAGGCATTCCCCCAGCCTCCTTTTCTTTTCCTTTCTTACAAGAAAGCCTCTTACTCAAATTATCCAACATCAATGGAGACAGTCACAATGTGTACATAATGGTTTCTAAAAATTTCACCTTGTATACCTTCTAGTGGAAGTTCAGAAAATCTTATTCCCCTTCAAATGACTTAATGATCATCTGACTCCTTCATACAACCAGAGAAGAAATAAGAATCATTTGTGATTTTTATGGAAAGCAATTTTTTGTGTTTAGAAACCCTATATTAAGGAAAATTTGCAACTATATTTTATAGTGTAGTAAAATTTATCTCTTCTATAATGTTAACAACAAATATAGAAATGCTACCAATGGTCCCTCTTTGGGTGATTCCAGGTTCTTGACATCTTGTTCAAAGAATTGAAGAAAGGCTCAGACAAGTAGTTAAGCAGCAAGAAATGTTATTAAGAGCAAAGAGATAATAAAGGTTTGAATGAATTGCCAAAAGGCAGTGGGCCATTTGAGTGGAGAGTACTCATGGTCCATGAGTGTTCTGGGACTTGTCTTTATAAGATTTTTAGTGGTGGAGGGATCAGTTGCTAGGGCTATAGTTTGAGTGGTCTTCTGGTTTGATTAATGGGTTATATGATGTGGTATGTACACATGTTCCTTCCCATGGTGCATCTACTTTTAATCATGTATACCCCCATTTTGCATAGGCAGAATATGGTAAATTAGGGTTTCTCCCTAAAAGTTTATTTGGAGGACACAGTTTACTGTACAAGCACCCAAAATCCAGTCCCAGCCAGATATCCCCCTTCTGCTCTGATCCTGGATCTATCTAAGAACCTATTTGATAGATAGTGATCACAAAGAATGGTTGCTAAGAGGAGGGGAAACCTTGTTCATTGTATAGAGCAGAGTGTGTGTTCACCTCTGTAAAGGTGGAGAGTCCTGGTTCCCCACAGGTTGCTGGATGCATTGTTTGGGATGAGGGTATGTTTCTGGCTCAAGCCAAGCAGTGTCCCAGGCGGCTAACGTCTTTCCTATGCTTGCCTGCCTCCTAAATACAATATCGACAAATAAATTCATATGAATTATTGAATGAGCTTGAACTGGAGCCTTGTAAATCTGAATATTTGGCATTGAACCCCAAATAGTATTTTTGGTATTTTTTGTTTGTTTCTTTTGCATATGTGTGGTCTGGGGTGTATGTGTATATGCTGTGTGTGCAGATGTGTGCCCCATGAATGTACACTCAGAGGCCAGAGAAGAATGTCAGGTGTCCTCTTCTATCACTCACCCACTTTGTTTCTTTGAGATGAAGTTGTTCCCTGAACCTGGAACTGCTGGTTCTGTCAGACTGAACAGTGAGCTGAACAGTGAGCATCAGTGATTCTCTGGTCTCTGCTCCCCACAGGACTGGGCTTACATGTACATGTGGCCATGCCTAGCTTTTTATGTGAGGAGTGGAGATAGCACCCAAACCAGCTCAGGCCCTCTCAGGCCCCCATGCTTGTGTGGCAAGCATTTTTAACCACTGAGCCATCTCTCGAGTCCTGGCAGGTTTTTATAATCCCCCAGTTTTACTAGATTTTTTGAGTAACCCACTGAAATTTTTAACAGCTCCTTGAGGGTAGAGCAAATTTTAATATCCATTGATTCTCTACTAGGCTGCTTTGTGCAGAGTGGAAGACCTGCCTAAGTAAACATTAATCAGAAATTTGTGCAGAGATGACTGAAGCACAGAACATTACAAAAAAGTAGCCTCAGGAATGACCCCCCCACAGACATTTGAAAAGAAAATGTATCATCTCTAATATCTAATATCATCACTTTATACCTTCAGAGCTCCAGTACCCTCCTCTTTAAAAAACATTCTTTCATGTAGCCAGACACACCTTTAATCCTAGCACTTGAGAGCTTGAGGTAAGAGGATCAGAGTGAGTTTGAGTCCAGCCTGAGCTAGAGTGAGTTCCAGGTCAGTCTGGGCTAGAGTGAGACCCTACCTTGAAATAACCCCTGCCCAAAATTGTTTCATGATTGGATCATCTCAGTCTTCTAATATATTTGTTAATTTTAATTTATTTTATTTACTTATTTATGTGAAATAGAGGTAGAGGGAGAATGGGTGCACCAGGGCCTCTAGCCTCTGCAGACAACTCCAGACACATGCACCACCTTGTACATCTGGCTTCTGTGGGTACTAGGGAATGGTCTTTAGGCTTCGTAGGAAGGGCCTTAACTGCTGAACCATCTCTCTAGCCCTTCTAACACATTTTAAAGTTCTTTCTTTTGTTCTTTGTTTTAATAGCAATTTTCATATATAAAATACACAGGGTATTAAAGAAGATTAATGAGCAACAAAATTCAAAAGAGAAGAATAAGCCAGGCATGGTGGCACATGGCTTTAATCCCAGTACTCAGGAGGCAGAGATAGGAGGATTGCCCATGAATTCAAAGCCACCTGAGATTACATAGTTAATTCCAGGTCAGCCTGGGCTAGAGTGAAACCCTACCTCGAAAAACCAAAAAAATAAAAAAAAGAAGAAGAAGAAACTCAGAACCATAGTCACTTTACAAAGGCTGAGCTCCATCCCATGCTATTGCTTGGGGAGCTGTGCGCCTCCGTCATGATTTAGGCTTTGCTCCAACATTTATTTTCAAGATTCAGAAACATATGTGTTCTTTATGCATGCTGGAGTATAAAAGGGATTCTGTTTTGGTAACTCAACAAGGACAAAATACACTTGGAAACGTGTATGTGCAGTTAGCTCAATATTATTTAAGAGCATATGTTGTACAATCGAGTATACTGTACAACACTTCCATTAAAATAAAGACCTCTTACCTCAGTGAGGAAAGGAGCTGTTTGTTTATACTTCATCTCCCATCAAAGAGCTCAATAGCAGCAACTCACAAGGCTCCAACTATTTGCCAGGCAAATATGGAAATGATTACCTACAACTTGCTTTTGAAAAACTTCATGAATATGGGGATTTCTGCCAACACTTTCTATTTGTTTTTATTTTATGCCAACTCTGAGTTTGTGTTTTAAATGGTCCTTCTCCCCAGAAGAAAATTCCTAACACAACACCCAGAGAAAAACTTTGAATGGCAAAAAAATACCCAATATTTTTAAAAAAACTACAAATAAACATCAGGAAAAGCAAAGATTGCCAATAGTTCAACTATGTGTAAGAAGCAAACAAGTTAAAGATCTTGTCATAGGAAATGTGACTTAAACTGTGACTGCACAACGTTTGATCAATGGAGAATTAAAGTATCAGCGAGATAGTTTAAAATGTGACATTCCAAACATTTAACTCACTTAACCCTTTGGAGAATAGTTGGGAGAAAGGCAAAAATCCAAGAGCTCTGTGTTTGTAGGAACTTTTCAAAAGTGAAGATGTCGGAAGACTTACAAAGTTAGGCTGATTCCAGGACTTCCTGCCCTCTGTTTTGACAAACACTGCATTTAACTGGGTGATATGAATAGGTTTTCTGCCATACAGAAAATAAGCCATATTGGAAGGCTACATATTTAATTAAGCTTCAAAAGAAGAGACTTTTTTTTTTTACTGTTGTCCCAGAATGTTGGCTGAGGCTCTAGCCTGAGAATCAAAGACAGACATTAAATATCCCACAAGCATTGTACTGTTGTTTGTTTTTGTTTAGTTTTTTAAGAGAGTATTACTATATATCCAGGCTGTTATGTAGCCCAGCTGGCCTTGAACTCCTAATCTTCCTGTATTAGACTGCTAGTGCTGGGATAACAGATATGTACCTCTATGCCTGGAGTAAGTCACATTTTTTATTTAAGGGGGGGGGGGCGGAAATGGCCAGAAGCAGGTTCAGCCATCAGTTCACAGAGCATGCTGGACATTCCAGAAACACAGCCTTACTATAATAGCATCCTTACTCCAAGGCAACAGAAGAAAAGTAAGAGGAATAAAGGATGTGAGCTCTTTGGAGAGTACTTTATTCCCATAGGAGGTATTAGGTGGACCCTTTCCTCAAAAAACAAGGGAAAAGAGTGTATGATATTGCTAGTCAGCTAAACAGGCTAATCAGTAGACTTGGAATTCACTGACGAGGGACCCCTCCCTCATAATCAGCTTTGGCCCCCACTCCCCTTTCACTGGTGAAGGGAGGAGGGTAGCAGGAACAGGACTTTGTTGAGGAAAGGTTTCCTCCTGGTCAAAAGAACAAATCTGTTCTATCTCTGGCCATGGGTGGAGACATGACATTTTAAATTAACCAAAATATGAGATTTTAAAGACAAAATACAGACGCCTCCTTAAGAGTTGATACAACTAGGCCTGTCAGTCACCCAGCTAGGAGACTACACCTCAGAACAGCTGATTCTCATGAAGACATGCTAAGGTGATGAGAAGAATAACTGGCCCTTAATGATACAATGTGCTTGACCCCCAGAAGTTCCTCCTTCAAGTTGGTTGCTTATAGTCCTTCACTGCTAAGCCTGCTTGCTTGAGATCTAACTCAAGAAGCTTAACTTTTCCTTCCACCCCTTTTTGTCTCTTCTTTGGATCCTGGCCCAAATCCTAAGCATGCTTTTCTGATACTCTGGGTTTTCTCACTGATCTCTCTGAAGGAACTCTGCCCCCTTTCTACCGCTGTTTCAGACCATCATTGCTGAACCTAACTCAAAAGACATTTTATCTCTTCCTCTTTTCCATCTCCCTTTTTCTGGCAGCTATCAAGATTTACCATTTTTTTACCCTGTGTTTTGTTCCTTTCAAACTCTAATAAAATAAATGGTCCTTAAGCTTCCTTCTAGTCTGTTTTTAAATCCTTTTATCAATAATACTAAGAACCTATAAAAGGGAAATAATTCTCAGGTAACAATACTGACCATACATACTTAACATTCATTGATTATTTCTTTGAGGCTAAATGCTATGGTCAAAATGTTAACTCAGGGACTGAAGAGATTTCTCAGTGGTTAAAGGTACTTGATTATAAAGCCAGATGCACAAAGTGATGCAAGCATCTGGAGTTTATTTGCAATGGCTAGAGGCTTTGACATTTGCATTCTCTCTCTCCTTGCAAATAAATAAATAAATAAATAAATAATGCAAATGCAGAGATATAGCTCAGTGATTAAAGGTGCTTGCTTGCAACCCTGCCAGAGTTTGGGTTAAATTCCCCAGCACTCATGTAGAGTCACATGCAAAAAGTGGCATAAGCATCTGGAGTTTGTTTGTCATGGCAAGAGACCCTGACCTAATCATACATACAGTCAAATAAATATTTTAAAAATATTAATCCAGGGCTGGAGAGATGGCTCAGCTCTTAAGTCACTGGCCTGCAAAGCCTAATGACCCAAGTTTAATTCCCCAGTACCCACATAAAACCAGATGCACAAGATGGCACATGCATCTGGAGTTCATCTGCAACAGCTAGAGTCCCTGGTGGGCCCAGTCTCACTCTCTCTCTTTGTGTCTCTCTTCTTTCTGTCTCTCTGCTTGCAAATAAATAAATAAAATATGAATCTATTTAATTTTCACAACAAATAGTTTTTTATCATTTCCATCATATGAAGGATGAATATAAGACACATAGCAAGCTAGGCAGCTAGACTTCATACCAGGCTTCCAGGAGTACACCTGAACCATGACCCATCCTGCCTCCAGAGACTACCATGAAAATGGTGCTTTTGCTAAAAAGGCCATAGTAGAACCAGCATTTTCAATAGCCAAACAGATGTGATGCCAGATTGTTGCAATTATCAACAATGAATGTGAATTTGAGGACAATAATCTTTTAATTCATAACTCAATAGCACCCAAGTGCTTAAAAAAGATACAGCTTAATTACATGCTATATAAACATTGTGTGACTTATGCATTGTTTGGACAAATTACTAGGTTGTATATAATTAGATATTTTATACCATGTAATGAATTATAATTCAGGAAATAACTAATTTAATAATAGGATAGTGAGTTGTAAATAATAAAGAAATTGATAGCTATACAAATGTATGAATAGATTTTTTTTCTAAATCTAAAGACACCAAAAACACAAACTTTGATGCAAAAATAATCATAAATGTTCATACAGGCTGGGGAAATGGCTCAGCAGTTAATGGCATTTGCTTGCAAAGCCTGCTAGCCTGGGCTCAAGTACCCATGTAAAGCCAGATGCACAAAATGGTGCATATATCTGGAGTGCATTTGCAGTGGCAAGAGGCCCTGGTGTACATGTTCTCATTCTTTTTCTCCTTCAAATGAATAAGCAAAAATATTTTTAAATGTTTTATGTAATATTGTATAGCATATGTCATGGTATATTAAATCTTTAGTAAATTTTGTTATCTATTTTATTTATTATCTGCCTTGGGACTTTGCTGAAAAACATAAGTCTCTATAAAGCTTCACTTTTGAAAACTTCCTACACATACAGAGTTCTTGGAACCTTGCCTTTCCCCCAACTATTCCCCAAAGGGTTGAGTGGGTTAAAGTGTTTGGAAGGTTACATTTTAAACTCTCTCACTGATCTTTTAATCTTTACAGCAATCAAATTTTGTGCAGTCACAGTTTAAGTTACATTCCCCATGGCAAGGCCTTTACCTTATTTGCTCCCTACAAGCAGTTGAACTACAAGGTTTCTTTGTTTTTACTGATATTTACTTGTTTTTTTTAAACAATTTTTATTTATTTATTTATTTAGATAGCTAGAAAGAAGGAGGCAGACCCAGAGAGAGTGTGAGTGTGGGTGTGGGTGTGATAGGGCCTGCCGCCACTGCAAACAATTTCCAAACACATGCACATCTCCACACTCTGTGCATCTAGTGTTTCCTGGGTACTGGGAAATCAAACTTTGGCTATCAGGCTTTGCAAATAAGTACCTTTAACCTATGAGCCATTTTCCAGTCTCCCATGTTTTTTTTTGTGTGTGTGTGTGTATGTGTTTTTCTTTCCATTCAAAAGTCTCCTCTGCATACCCTGTGATGGAGGGTGCACACTGCACAGAATGAGTAGGCCAAAGCTCCCTATTCCCTCATTCCTCCCAGTTCCCTGGTCCTGGTAGGTCCCTCTTTGGCTGGTTTGGGACTACTTGGACCCTGCCAGCTAGCTGCAGAAGTAGGCCCCTTTCTCTGCCTTCCTGATTGAAGTGCTCCTGGGTCCCCAGTTCCCAGATACCCTGTGCCTGAGGGTTCAGGCAGCTCAAAAAGAGTTGGCCACAGCTCCTGGTTGGTCCTCCACTTCCCATTTCCCTTGTTCAGGTACCCCTGCTACTGCCTTAGGGAGGCCTGGTTATGTGTGTGGACTCTGGAAGCAGGTCTTTTGCTCTGGTATCCTGTCTGGCCCCTGGGTACTCATATCCCTATTCCCCTGAGTCAGAGGGTACCTGGGCCACCATAGGAACTGGCTTCTTGCTCCTGACTCTCCAGCTTCCCAGCTTCTAGTCCCCCAACCCATGGTCCCTGTGTGTTGAAGAGTACTTGTACATGGAATGAATAGGCCAGAGCTCCCAGTTCCTCAGGTACCTTTGATGTACCTGCAGTCTCCACAATCTGCACTTCTGTGGTTATAACCCCATTGCACAGCAGTACACCAATCCAGTTCACATTTAGGTCAGAACATCCTTGGAAGATCCTACAAGGACAAAAACTTGCTTCCTCCTCAATAGAATAAAGCATTTCGCTGAGATGGGTAGACCAAAACACAAAAAAGCCAACAAAAGTCAGAAAACAGAGATCTCCACCAAGGATGCCTAGTCCCACAATGGAAACCTCCAATGAAATCATAGAGAAATTAACCAAAATTCAATCCCAAAATGAAAACACAACAACCAATAAGGCCCAATCAAAAGAATTGCTGAACTGGAAGCAAACCATGAAAACCAATAATCATGTCAATAACATTGAAAAGAATCCACTCTTAGAGCATTTGGCTTTTGACAGAAGGCTTAACTTGATTGAAGAAAACATTAGAACCCTCAAAAATAATATAAATGAAGTGAAGGTGAGTCAACAAATGGAAGATCTCAACAACCAATTGATTAAGCTTAATGAAGACTTGAAGAAATGCAAGAATGAATTCCAGGAAGCACCAAGAAAATCAGAACTTCAAACTGAAATCGTACCTCAAAAAAGAGATGGACATGATACAAAATAATACAATAGGAAACAACAATCAAATAGAGCTTATAAAAATCCGTCTAGAACCCCACACTAACAGAGTTATTCATGTGGAAAACAGAACCTCTGACCTGGAAGATAAGACAGAAGAAATTGATCAGGAGGCCAAAAGCCTTGCTAAGTTCAAAAAACTCAAGTGAACATAATAAGAAGGAACTGTGGGATACCCTAAAATGACTAAACAACCAGATCATAGGTATATCAGAAGGAGAGGAAATCCAGGACAGGGGCACAGAGAACATATTCAACAAAATTATTGAAGAAAATTTTCCCAATCTCTCAAAAGAGAGGCCCATCCAGATATAAGAAGCCCACAGAACACCAAAGAGATAGAACCAAAGAAGAAACTCTGTCAGGCACATCATAGTTAAACTCTTAACAATGAAAACAAAGAGAGAGTGCTAAAAGCATGACGAGAGAAACAACTCACTACACACAAAAGCAATCCCATCAGAATTACCTCAGATTTCTCAATGGAAATGCTGAAAGCCAAAGTCTAAAATCCTATGGCTTCCAACCCAAGCCACTCTACCCAGCAAAAATACCCAAAATAGATACCTTTCCATCAACTTTATAATAGATGGCAAAAAGTGAAAACTTTCAGGAATACTCTAAAAAAAGTCAACTTTATGATTATAGGAGAACACAAAGCCAAAAAGTACTGAGAATAGTTAATTCCAGGTCAGCCTGGACCAGAGTGAGACCCTACCTCGAAGAACAAAAAAAAAAAAAAAAAAAAAGAGTCAAACAACAAATCTCAAGAGCCAACAATAAGATCACAATAACCAAAAAATAGACCAGGCTCAAAAAAGTGCAAAACATAAGAAAGCACCAAACCCCACAAACACCTCATGTCAGGGATTAATTCAAACCTCACAGTAATAACCTTAAATATTAATGGTCTTAACTCACCAATCAAAACACACAAGTTATTGGGCTGGAGAAATTGCTTAGAGGTTAGGGCACATGCCTATAAAGCCTAAGGACCCCGGTTTGATTCTCCAGGTCCCATATAAGCCAGATGCACAAGATGCACATGTCTGGAGTTTGTTTGCAGTGGCTGAGAGCCTGGCGCACCCATTCTCACTCTCCCTCTCTCTTTCCCTCTCTCTGTCTCTAATTAAATAAATAAAAATAAAATCTTTTAAAAAAACACGAGTTATCAGGGTGGATCAAAAATTGACCCTTCTATCTGCTGTCTTCAAGAAACCTACCTCCCTACTAAAGATAGACACCTTCTCAGGATAAAAGGATGGAAATGATATTCCAAGTAAATGGAAATTTTAAAAAAGTGGGTGTTGCTATAGTAATATCTGATAAAATAGACTGCAAACTAACAGTAATCAAAAAGGACATAGAAGACCACTTCTTACTTATCAAGGGAATGATCTAACATGAGAACATCACAATCATAAATCTACATGTGCCAAACACAGGTGCACCACAATTCATAAAACAAAACCTACTTGACAACAAAACAGAAATAACCACCAACACCATCATAGTTGGAGACTTCAATACTCCACTATCATCAATAGACAGATTATCCAAGCAGAATATCAACAGGGAAATAATAGAGCTCAACAATACCATAGATCCACTAGACCTGATGGACATCTGTAGAACTTTCCACCCAAACTCTACAGAATACACACTCTTCTCAGCAGCCCATGGAACCTTCTCCAAAATAGACCACATATTAAAGCATGCCTCCATAAATTCAAAAAAATTGAAGTAACTTCCTGCATAATATCAGCTTACAATGCTTTAAAGCTAGAAATTAACAACAAAAGACACATCAAGAACTCCACTAGCTACTGGAGACTAAACAACACACTTTTAAACAATAAATATGTTTTAGAAGAAATTGTAAAATTCCTAGAATTGAATGATAAGGAAGACACAACCTACCAAAACTTATAGGACTCAATGAAGGCAGTCATAGGGGAAAAATCATAGCACCAAATGCCTTCATAACAAAGACAGAGAGATACCAAATTAATAACCTAACTGTCCACTTGAAGGCATTGGGAAAACAAAAATAATCTAACCCTAAGAGCTCCAGATGGAAAGAAATAATCAAGATCAGAGCAGAAATTAATGAATTGGAAACTAAGAAAACAATTTTTAAAAAATCAATAAAATGAAGAGCTGGTTTTTTGATAAAAAGAAACAATTGATAAACCCCTAGCCAATTTGATCAAGAAAAAAAATAGAAATGTCTCAAATTAACAACATGAGAAATGAAAATGGAGAGGTAACAACAGACATCAATGAAATTGGAAGAATCATCAATGCATCAATGCACTTCCAAAACCTCTACTCCACAAAATTAGATAGTCTGGAAGAAATGAATTAATTCCCACCTACATACCACTTACCAAAACTAAACTCAGAGCAGATTAATCTCCTAAACACACCTATCACATCCATGGAGATTTAAAAGGTAATCATAGGCTGGAGAGATGGCTTAGTAGTTAAGGCACCTGCCTCCTAAGCCTAAGAATGCTGGTTCCAATCTCCTGCAGTTCCAATCTCCAGGTCCCACGTTTAGCCAGATGCAAAGTGACGCAAGGGCTGCAATGCCACACTTGACCACAAGGAGGCCCATGCATCTGGATTTTGTTCACAGCAGCTGAGAGGCTGCTGGCATGCCCATCTCTATCTGTCTTCCTCTCCTCCCCCTCTCTCTGTCTCTCTCCAAAAAAAAAAAAAAAAAAAAAAAAAAAAAGGTAATCAAAATCCTCCCCCAAAAGAAAAGTCCAGGACAGGAAGGCTTCTCAGCTGAATTCTATCAAACCTTCATTGAAGAACTGAAACCAATTTTTCTCAAACTGTTTTTCATAATTGGAGACTAGTGAATACTCCCCAACTCCTTTTATGAAGCTAGTATCACCTGAATACCAAAACCAGACAGAGGTGTAATAAGAAAAGAAAACTATAGGCCTATATCCCTGATAAATTTAGAAGCAAAGATCCTGAACAAAATCCTCACAAACTGAATTCTACAATGCATCAAAAGCATTGTTCACCTTGATCAAAGTAGGCTTCATCCCAGGAATTCATGGATGGTTCAACATACAGAAATCAGTCAAACTAATACACCACATAAACAAACTTAACCATAATAACCACATGATCATCTCAATTGATGCAGAGAAGGCCTTTGACAAAATACAGCACCACTTTATGATCAAAAAGCTGGAAAGACTAGGCATGGATGGTTTATATCTCAACACAATAAAGGGTATACATAAAGCACTCAAAGCCCAAATAATACATAATGGGGAAAGACTCAAGGAGTTCCCATTGAGATTGGGAACAAGATAGGGATGCTACTCTCACCAGTACTCTTCAACATAGTACTAGAAATACTTGCCCAAATAATAAGACAGGAGAAAGAAATAAAAGGGTTCAAATTGGAAAGGACAAAGTCAAGTTAGCCCTATTTGCAAATGACATGATTCTATACATAAGTGATCTGAAAGTCCCATCTCAAAACTTCTAAAGGTGAGCCAGGCATGGTGGCACATGCCTTTAATCCTAGCACTTGGGAGGCAGATGTAGGAGGATTGCTGTGAGTTCAAGGCCAGCCTGAGATGACATAGTGAATTCCAGGTGAAGCCTGGGCTAGAGTGAGACGCTACCTCAAAAAAACAAAAGCCAAACAAAAAAAAAACTTCTAAAGGTGATTAAGTTCAGTAATGTGGCAGAAATCATAATTAATGCACAAAACTCAGTAACCTTTCTATATGTAAAGGACAAATATACAGAGAAAGAAATCAGTGAGGCTGTCCCATTTTTCAATAGCAACAAAAATATTAAATACTTTAGAATAATACTAACCAAGGATGTGAAAGACATATATAATGAAAACATAAAAAACTCCAGAAAGAAATTGAGGAAGACTTGAGAAGATGAAAAGACCTCCCATGCTCCTGGGTAGGTAGAATTAATATTGTGAAAATGGTAGTTCTACCAAAAACAATATACAGATTAATGCAATACCAATAAAAATACCAGCATCATTCTTCAGAGAGATTGAAAAAATGATATCAAAATACATATGGAATGGCAGCAGGCCTCAGATATCCAAACATATCCTCTGCAAAAACAAAACAAAAGAAAACAAAACAAAACACCATACCTGATCTAAAGCTATATTACAAAGCTATAGTAATAAAAACAGCATGGTACTGGCATAAGTACAGAAACATAGACCAATGGAACAGAATTGACTCAGACCTTAGATCAAGTAACCATAGCTACTTAATCTTTGACAAAGGTGCCAGTAATGTGGACTGGAAAAAAGACAGCATCTTCAACAAATGGTGTTGGACAAATTGGATGACCATATGTAGAAAATTGAAACTAGACCCACTCATCTATCCATACACAAAAAATAAGTCCAAGTGGGATTAAAGACCTCAATATAAGATGTAAAACTCTTCTACTGGAAGAAAAAAATAGGGTGCACTCTCCACAATCTAGGAGTGGGGAAAGGCTTCCTGAACAAAAGCCCAGTAGCTCAAGAAATTAAACAATCACTCAACCTATGGAATCACATGAAGCTAAACAGCTTTTGTACAAACACACCATAAGCAGAGCCAATAGATTACCCACTGAATGGGAGAAAACCTTCACCAGCTATACCACTGACAGAAGCCTAATATCCAGAATCTACAAAGAACTAAAAAAACTAAACAATAAGAACTGGAATCAACTCAGATGATCATCATTGGATGCATGGATAATGAACTTGTGGTATATTTACAAAATAGAATTCTATTTAGCAGTAAGAAAAAATGATACAATGAAACTTGTAGAAAAATGGACAGAATTGGAATAAATCATACTAAGTGAAATTACAGTCACAGAAAGGCAAACACTGCAGTTAGTAACCTGGACCTGCTCAAGTTGCTGTCATACCTGATAGGCAACTCAAGGCCCAGATAATAGGGATTGAAGGGTTTGGGGGCAGGGGAACAGGAGGAAACAAACACAAAATTAAATCCAAAATGAGCTGATACCATAGAAACCTTTATCCTTGAAGATAACCTAAAAAAATAAAACCTCAGAAGGAGTAAGGGGAAAGCACCTGAAAAGCAGGGCTCTGGTAAGGGTGGGATGAAACCTTAGCTTAAAAGAATTTTTTTTTTCTGTCTCAGAACTGTAACTCCCAGTACCAGAGATCAGTTGCTACCCACATTGAGTTGTTGATCAGAGAGACCTACAAGGTCCCCAACTCAAGACAGCTTTCTGTCAAAGCACTTGATTATCTGCCTGAGGCAAAAGCTAAGACCCTATTGCTGAAGATACCATATGCTGCTGACACAGAGCACAGAGACCTGACTAGAATTCAGAAGAAAACCAGTCCCCAAACAATTAGCTTGTATAGTGCTGGAAAGTGCTACATGAGCTACTGGGGAGAAATGGCCAACAATGGTCTGGGCAACCAGAGTTCTACATTACTCAGAAGCAAACACCCTGACATGATGTGCATGTCAGTGCAATAGTGGTACACAGCCTCAGTGGGTAACCAATAGCTTTCTGATTGACTAAAAGATCTGCTCAATGTAAAGGAACCCATGTTTGGAATTGGGAACCAGATCAGAATCCTATGGAGACAAAGATGAGGTTCTCCAGTGTCAAGCTCTCACTAGTCTTTGGCTAAAAGAGGGGTTACATACATCAAGTTCTCCCTAAATTAATAATGCTTATTCCACTTAAACTATGCTGACTTCACTCTCCATTAGAGAATCTGTTTTTCTTTTTAAAAGGTAGCAAGACAGGAGGAGATAAACTAACTCTCACACTTCAGCCAAGCCACAGCTGAAACCACATAATTGGGTAGATGAGCAAGGGAGCTGCTTCCATGCTGAACCTGATAACCAGTGCCAGGGTGAAGAAGACAGATGTTGAGGATACTCAACACCTACCAAAGCAGAGATCCAGAGGCTCCTAAGAGCTCATTGCTGAAGTAGACTTAAAACTCACCCACCACGGCTCAGGCTCTTTTGCAGAAGAGGGAGCAGAAAGATTGTAATAGCCACAGATTGAGACATCATGCCCAGAGGCATTCCCTGCTCCAAAAAATAACTGACTGCTGCTCCCACAACACATAAACCACAACCCCATGGGGAATACCTGCAACCCCACTGAGGAGCATCCCCAACAGAATGGTGGCAGGGACGAAGGAAAAGAGGTTACCAACACAATATGTATCCATACAATACATGTTGCTAATAACCATAAACAAAATTTTTCCTCTGTATGTTAAGTTGTGTTTGGCTTTTTTTTTTTGGTGGGGAGAAGGACAATTTTTAAAAAGCAAACAGGGCTGGAGAGTTAGCTCAGGGTTAAAGGTACTTGCTTGCAAAGCCTGACGGCCTGTGTTTGATTACTCAACACCCATATAAAGCCTGAGGCACAAAGTGGTACATATATCTGGAGTTTGTTTGCAACAGCAGAAGGCCCTGGTGAGCCCATTCTCACCCACTTTTTGTCTCAAATAAATATTTTAAAAAGAAAATTCAGAGTTTATATAAAATAAAAAGAAGTATAGGGCTGGAGAGATGGCTTAGAGGTTAAGGTGCCTGCCTGCTAAGAAGGCTGGTTCCAATCTCCAGCGGTTCCAATCTCCAGGTCCCACGTTTAGCCAGATGCAAAGTGACACAAGGGCGTAATGCTGCATTTGACCACAAGGGGGCGCACACATCTGAATTTCGTTCACAGCAGCTGAGACTGCTGGCGCGCCCATTCTGTGTCTCCTTCTCCCTCTCTGTCTGTCTCTCTGTCTGTCTCTCTCCAAAAATAAATAAAATAATTTTAAAAAATTTTAAAAAAAAGAAATATAAAGTATTGGCAGAAATCCTCATACTCATGGCATAATAAGCTTGGGTGTGAGGCTACTACTACTACTACTGTATGCTGACTTGTATTCCTTTTCTTATATACCTAGAAGTAGAAGAGCGGGATCACAATGTAAGTCTTCAGATGTGTTATTTTGTCATTGTCTTAAGGAATTTAGGATAATAGTTCTTCATTTGCATGTATCAATTCCCTTTCCCTAGAGCAATTCTGTCAGCCTTTGGAATAAACTATCTGTATGCTCATCCCTTAAGTGAGTAACCTGTTGCTTTCTTCTCCAGTTAATATTCAATAACCATCTTATTTAACCCTATGGATCTTTTTGAAGTGTTTGCCTGTTCTTACTTGCACCAACTAAAAATTTTAAAAAGATATTAAACATTTAGGACTGAAGAGATGGCTTAGCAGTTAAAGCACCTACCTGTGAAGCCAAAGGACCCAGGTTCCATTCCTGAGTGCCCACTTAAGCCAGATGCACAAGGTGGCACATGAATCTGGTATTCCTTTGCAGTAGCTAGAGGCCCTGGCATGTCAATTCTCTCTCTCTCTCTCTCTCTCTTTGTCACTCTTAAAATAGGTGTTGCAGTCAGATTCATATTACTGGTAGAAATCACCCGACTAAGAGCAGCTTTTTGGGGGGGGGGCTTATTTTGGCTTACAGACATGAGGGGAAGCACCAAAATGGCAGGGGGAAATGATGACATGAGCAATGGGTGGACATCACCCCCTGGCCAACATAAGGTGGACAACAGCAACAGGAGAGTGTGTCAAACACTAACAAGGGGAAACTGGCTAAAATACCCATAAGCCTACCCCCAATAATACACAGCCTCCAAGAGACGGTAATTCCTAAATCTCCATTAGCTGGGAACCTAGCATTCAGAGCACCTAAGTTTATGGGGGACACCTGAATCAAACCACCACATTCTGCCCCTGACCCCCATAAACTGATAATCATACATGATTTAAAATGCAATGCATTCAGTCCAACTTTAAAAGTCCCCTTTATTTTTATCAATCCTAATGATGTAACTGAATCATAACACCAAAAAAAAGCCCCCCAAAAACCATAATGGCACACAATAAACACTCCCACTGCAAAGGTAGCATTGGGCATAGCAAAGAAATATTCAACCAATATAAGATTTAAACAGGACAAACGTCAAACTCTGTAGCTCCAAGCCCAACAACTTTAGCCAGTGACAAATCTTCAAGTCCAATAATTCTAACCAATAAGTCTCTGGAGTTCTAATTCCGCTCCTACAGCTAGGCTACTCACAATCCTGGAAAACTTCATTTTGGGCTGGCAGCTCTTCTTGGCAGCCATCTCATGGTACTGGCAGCTCCACTGGGTCTCCATTGCAAGCCACGATACATCATCATGGCCCCATGAGGTCTCCCTGCAGGTATCCAGCAAACCTGCTTCACACTGCCCATGGCCATTTCCAAAACACAAGACCACGTTGCAATCTCAATGACCCTCTCTTTCCTGCATTTCTTATACTCCACAATACCAGGTAGGGTACCAATTTATTAATCCAGGGGGGAATAAAGCAAACTTTGAAGAACAGGACACTCCTTGAGCATGCAGGCCCCTTCAAAAGAGTTGACATTCTTCCTGTTGCCCCAGTTCAGGTCAGGTGGCCCAATCTCAAAGGTTGTAATCTCTCAATTGCAGCTGAATGGGCAGAAGTTCACCCAAACATTTTCATTTTTCCATGCCATATACCTCTGATCACACCAGTCTGTTTCTAAACAAAGCAGCCCTGCACAAAATCTCAGGACACAGGCATAACAGCAAGCTTCTCAAACAAACTGCTAGCCCAGTCCAAGCAAAGCTCTTTCTCACCCTCATAAGTCAAACCTCACAGTCCATACTTCTTACTGTATTCACGTCTTTCAACTCTGAACAGAATAGTCCATCAAGCTGTACTTACAGTGCTGCAAGGCATCTCTTAGGCCAAGGTTTAAAATCCTTCCACATTCCTCTTGAAAATCATCTCCAAAATGCCAAAGCCACACAGTCAGGTGTCTAGCACAACCCCACTTCTGGTACCAACATTACTGTTGCAGTCAGGTTCACATTGCTGGCAGAAACCACCTGACCAAGAGCAGCTTTGGGGAAAAAAAGAGTTTATTTTGGCTTGCAGACTCAATGGGGAAGCTCCAGGATGGCAGGGGAAAACAATGGCTTGAGCAAGAGGTGGACATCACCCCCTGGCCAACATAAGGTGGATAATAGCAACAGAAGAGTGTGCCAAACACTGTCAAGGGGAAACTGGATATAATACCCATAAGCCTATCCCCAACAATACACAGCCTCCAAGAGGCATTAATTTCTGAATCTCCATCAGCTAGGAACCTAGCATTCAGAACACCTAAGTTCTAAGAATCAACCCACCACAATTGGTAAATAAAATATTTTAAAAAGCATTTATTATATGCCATTATTATATTATGCTGAAGGCATAATAAAAAACTAGGCAGTTTATCAGGGAAGATAGACAATTAAGCATGCAGTGCTAATGCTTAATGAGAAGAGCTTAAACACAAAAGTGAAGTGTGCTTTTTTTCATGTACATAGAAAGGGATGCTTTTGCTTGGGGGGACTTTTGGGGTTTGGGGGTTTTCTTTGAGGGGGGTTTGAGGTAGGGTCTCGCTCTAGCCCAGGCTGACCTGGAATTCACTATGTAGTCTCAGGCTAACCTCAAACTCACAGTCATTCTCCTACCTCTGTCTCCCAAGTACTGGGATTAAAGGCGTGTGCCACCATACCCAGTAAAAGGGATGTTTTAACCAGGCATTAGTTCCTGAACGAAGTGAAGGATAATTTGGGATAGAAAATATCAATAACAGGAGACAAGAGGAAAATAGACAGATGCTCCTGCTAGAGAAAAGAGCTAAGACAAAGCCCCAAAATCTCAGGAGGAAAGGATGCTTTTGAGAAAGTAAAATGAATTTAATGTGCCTGTAATCAAACATGGAAAAGAAAACATGGTGGTAACAGATAATGTTTAAATTCTGGTTCTGTCTTTTTTTGGTTTGTTTTTGTTTTTTTTTGGGGGGGGGTTATTCATTTTGTTTTGTTTTGTTTTATTCTGTTTTGTTTTGTTTTGTTTTGTTTGAGGTAGGATCTTGTTCTAGCCAGGCTGACCTGGAGTTCACTATTCTCAGGCTGGCCTCTAACTCACAACCATCCTCCTATCTCTGCCTCCTGAGAGCAGGAATTAAAGGCATCTGCCACCATGACTGGTGTGTTTTTTTTATACATTTGAAAATTATTTATTATTTACTTATGTATATATTTCTCCTGTCAATCTGAAATTTTGAATTCTTTGAGAGTTGTATCTCTACAACTCCTCAACCTCCTCTGGTAAGTACTATTCTCTCTGCCTCTATGAATTCAACTATTAAATATTCCCCTCAAGAGGTCATAAGCCCTAGTGGGGAAAGTATTGCTGTATTTTTCTGGCTAAATGGCTATATTATGCTCACCAAACTATCCTCTAAATACTTTTGTTTATGCCCATATATTAATGCTAATCTCATTTTTTGTTAGCAAAGCTTCTATCTTCAGATTCAATGAACACTGTAGAAAAAAAAACTCACCATAGTGCTGAGAAGAAATGACCGTGGAGTGTTCAGCACTAAGTGAGACATCTCTATCACAAATAGTCAGGGACCATTCTGCAAAAGGTGGCAGAATAAATGAAAAAAGCCAACGGAAGAATAGCAGTGTTTTGCCATATTGTCTTCTAGATACAAAATAGCCGTGGTATTCATAACCTCACAGTGACTAATGTTATCTATACAAGACCTCCATAATAAGAGTGAAAAAATGATGGCATTAAAATAGCCCTTTTCCAGTTGGAAAGAAGAAGGGATCCAGAGGAGTCGTGATTGGGGAAGGGGAAAAGGAAGGATGCTGGGAGGACACTAGGACCATGGCATATTGTCTATTATGTATGGAGGTTGTCAATAAAAAGTTAAAAACATTCCCCTCAAACAGTGAGGTCATCCAGACTTTCTGTACTTGCTTATTTCACTTAATATAACATCCTCTAGATTCATTCATATTGTTAAAATAGTAGGATTTCCTTTATTTTTAAGGTTAAATTGCATTGCATTGTCTATATATTCCACATTTTCTTTATCCATTCATCCACTTAGGTTGATTCTATACACTGGCTATTGTGAATGATACTGCAGTGAATATAGATACACAGATCTTTCCCACATATTTATTTCATTTCTTTTGTCTACATACCAATTAGTGGTACTGCTTCATCACATGGGAATTCTGTCACATACTTCTGATCCCTACCTATGCTGCTTCTACCAAGCCACTGAAAACTATATATCACCTTAGAGGGAAGGGGTGAAATAGTGAAAGTGTTGCAGATGGAATGAAGGGATAATGCAAAGCCCAAAGGCTCAGGAGGAAAAGATGCTGCTGAGAAATTGAACTGTGTGTCAGTCTGTGTGCCACTGCACTCTCTGTCACTATGGCAGTCTCTGCTGTTCCTTGATGAGAAGTCAACTATGTCAGCCAGGCATGGTGGTGCATGCCTTTGATCCCAGAACTCAGGAGGCAGAGGTAGGAAGATTACTGTGAGTTCAAGGCCAGCCTGAGACTACATAGTGAATTCCAGGTCAACCTGGGCTAGAGCGAGACAATGCAATTTAACCTTAAAAAATAAAGGAGGGCTGGAGAGATGGCTTAGCGGTTAAGGCGCCTGCCTGCTAAGCCTAAGAACCAGGTTCCAATCTCCAGGTCCCACGTTTAGACAGATGCAAAATGACGCAAGGGCGCAATGCTGCACTTGCCCACAAGGGGGCACACACATCTGGATTTCGTTCACAGCAGCTGAGAGACTGCTGGCACGCCCATCTCCATCTGTCTCCCTTTCCCTCTCTGTCTTTCTCTCTCTCCAAAAATAAATAAAATAATAAATAAATAAATAAATAAATAAATAAATAAATAAATGAAATCCTGCCATTTTAACAATCTGAATGAATCTAGCTCAAAAATAAAGAGGGCTGGGGATGGAGAGATTGCTTAGTGGTTAAGGTGTCTGCCTGCCAAGCCTAAGAACACCCGTTCGATTCTCCAGGTCCCACGTTTAGCCAGATGCAAAAAGTGATGTAAGGGTGCACTTGCCACAAGGGGGTGCAAGCATCTGGAATTTATTCACAGTGGCTGAGAAGCTGCTAGCGTGTCCATTCTCTATCTGTCTCTCTCTCTCAAAAAAAAAAAAAAAGAGGCTGGAGGGATGGCTTAGCAGTTAAGGCATTTGCTTGTAAAGCCTAAGAACCCAGGTTTGAGTCCTCAGTGCCCACATAAGCCAGATGCACAAGGAGGTGCATGCATCTGGAGTTCATTTGCAGTGGCTGGATGCCTGGTGTGCCCATTCTCTCTCTCTCTCAAAATGGATAAATAAATAAAATTAAAGAAAAGTCAAATATGTCAAAGCATGCCAATTTTTAAAAAATTATTTATTTATTTGTTTTGTTTGTTTGTTTAAGAGGGGGTGGAGAGAGAGAGGAAGAGGCAGATAGAATGGGCACACCAGCACCTCCATGCACTGCAGATGAACTCCAGGAGCATGTGCCATCTTGTGCAGCTAGTTTATGTGGGTCCTGGGGACTCAAATCTGGGTCATTAGGTTTCTCAGGCACCTCTCCAGCCCAAAACATGCCAGTTTTATGGAATGACTCTCTGGTTTCAAACTTTGAGAAGTCCAAAATATTATTCCTACTTTTCCTGTGGATTAAGCCTATGGCTCTCAATTCAGTTGGTTCTTCTAGAATTAGGCTATGGCTTGTATATAGGTCATATGACAAAACCTAATACAGTGTGATAGCATTTGGAAGGGATGCCTTTTGAAAAGTCATTAATTATAAACACTTTGTTACCATATGACTTTTCACTTTGTTACATGTATAAAATTGTCAATAAATTGAAAAATCAGAGAAGAACAAAAATCTCCTTAGTATAAAAACATAATAGGGGACTTCTGGTCAAGATGGTGTCTGCCTAACCATGTCTCACCTCGCAGGGAAGGAAAGGCAAGACATTTAGGGTTAAGTAGGGTTTCTAACAGTCTGCAGATTCTAGTAGACCTTCATTGAGGCAGAGCAAAGTAGGGAATCCACTGATTCCTATGCTCTAGGGTAGGCCACCAGTCCCCCAGTCCCCTCAAGCAGCTGTCTGAGCTGCATTCCCAACCGCAGTTTCCTCCAGCACCAACCACAGGCTTAGTGGACCCAGGCCAGCAGGCTAGCATTTGCCCCTCCCCGACCAACCTAGGCTTTCCCACCCCCACAGAGCTCACACATGAACCACATCCCACTCGCCTCCACTGTCACAGCCCCCAATTTCTCCCTCCAGTGCACCAACCCAGGCTAGCAGGCTAGCGTTCACCCCATCCCTCCCTGACCTAGGGTTTCCCACCCCTGCAGAGCTCCGTGTGTGAAAGCTGTCCCACTCACCAACAGGCTAGCATTTGCTCCATCCCAACCTAGTATTTCTTTTCTTTTTCTTTTTTTTTTTTTTTTGAGGTAGGGTTTCACTCTAGTCCAAACCTAGTATTTCTTGCCCCCAAGGAGCTATATTACAAAGCCATAGTAATAAAAACAACATGGTACTGGCATAAAAACAGGATTATAGGCCAATGCAACAGAATCGAGGACCTGGACTTTGGGTCAAGTAACTACAGCTACTTAATATTTGACAAAGGGCCTAACAATATAGACTGGAAAAAAGACATCATCTTCAACAAATGGTTCTGGATAACTATATATAAGACAATGAATCTCAATCCACACATCTTGCCACGCACAAAAATCAAATACAGACAAAAGACATCAATATACTACTACTGGAAGAAAACATAGGAGGAACTTTCCATGATATAGGAGTGGGAAAAGACTTCCTGAACAAAACCCCTGTAGCTCAGGAAATTAAACAATCACTTAACCACTGAATCTCATGAAGCTGAAAAGTTTTTCCACAGACCAACATACAACAAGCAGAGCCAATAGATTACCTACAGAATAGGAGAAAATTTTTGCTGGCTATACAACTAACAGAGGCCTAATTTTTAGAATTTACAAAGAATTCAAAAACCTAAATAATAAAAAGTCAAACAACCCACTCACAAAATGGGGCAGAGAACGGTACAGGGAATTCTCAGAGGAAGAAATACAAAAGGCAAACACATACTTAAGAAAATGTTCAACATTCATAATCATCAGGGAACTGCAAATTAAAACAACTATGAGATTCCACCTTACCCCAGTAAGGATGGAAAACATTAAGAAATATAATGACAACAAATGCTGGTGAGGTTGCAGAGAAATAGGAACCATAATTCACTCTTGGTGGGAATGTAACCTGGTACAACCACTATGGAAATCAATATGGAGACTCCTAAAAAGGATGACTATAGAGGTAGGTACCAACAGACCCAGTTATTCCCTTATTGGGCATTTACCCTAAAAGCTCCAAGCCTCAGTTCAGAGATATTTGCTCAACCATGTTTATAGCTGCTCAACTCATAATAGCTAAGAGCTGGAATCAACCCAGATGTCCATCATTAGACAAATGGATAACCAAGATGTGGTATATCTACACAATGGAATTCTACATAGCAGGAAGGAAAAATGACACAATGAAATTTGAAGAAAAATGGTCAAACCTGGAACAGATCATTCTCAGCAAACTCACCCAATCACAGAAAGATAATCATCGCATGGTCTCACTCATCTGTGGCTCCTAACCTGAATCTGCCTGAGATGCTGACATGCCTAATAAGCATCTCAAGGACCAGGCAATAGGGAGGGCAGAGTAGGAGGAAAATGTAAGAGGAGGGGATCAACAAAACTGGACCCATATGGAAATGGCACCATAACATCCTATATCCTGAAAGACAGACTAAAAGGTTGAACCTTTATCAAATCTTAGAGGCAACACCTGATTCACAGGGCCCTAAAGAGGGTATGATGAAGACTAACATTAAGCTTCTCCTGCTTCTCTCTCTCTCTCTCTCCCTCCCTCTTCTCACTCTCTCCTCTCATTCTCTTCTACATTACCTATCTTTTTCTTCCTTCTTTTCCTTTAGCACTGGCCTGTAATTCACAGTACCAACATGCAGTTAATATCCACAATGAGCTGTTGATCAGAGAGACCTTCAAGTTTTCCCAAAAGAAGACTTCTGTCAGAATACTTGATGACCACCAAATGTCAATGGTAAAACCCTACTGCTGAAGACACCATATGCTGTTGGTAAAGAACATCGAGTGACCTGGTTGGAATCTGGAAGAGAGTCAGTCCCCAGTTAGCTTGTCTAGTGCCAGAAGGTGCTACATGTGTGACTGGGGGAAAATGACCAACAACTGTCCAAGCAACACATGATCTAAGCTTCTCAGCAGCAAACGACCTGATGTGATGCTCACACAAGTGCAATAGTGGCACACAGCCATGGTGGGTAACCAACTACTCTTGATTTGGCTAACAGATCCACTCAGTGGAACAGAACCCATAGCTGGAACTGGGAAACAAGTCAGAACCATATCCAAATAATGAGCCCACTCTCCAATATCAAGTTCCCACCAATTGTGGGTTACAAGAGGGCCTACACTTATGAACTTCTCTCTAAAATAATAATAGTTATTCCATTTATCTGGTGCTGACTTCTCTTTCCATTGGAGAATTTGCTTCTCTTTTTCAGATAGATGCAGAACCTGAGGAGAGAATCAGCCCATTGCACCTCAACACGGCCACAGCTAAAACCATAGAGTAATTGGGGAAATGAGCAACAGCGCTGCTTTCTAGGTGAACCTGCTACCAACACAAGGATGAAGGAGAGAAACACAGAGAACACTCAACTCATACCAAACCAGAGATACAGACATACAGAGGCTCCCAAGACCTCAACACTGAAGTAGACCTAAAATAAACCCAACATGGCTCAGGGAATTTGCAGAAGAAGGGGTGGAAAGATTGTTAGAGCCACAAGTTGGGACATTATGCACAGAGACATTGCCTCTTCCCCATAACTGATGGCTACGCCCACAATGCATGACCCACATTCACCAGCAAGGAGAGTCCCTTCAGAGGGGGGAGGACAGGAAAGAGGCTAACAATGGTACCAGCATGACTTTATACACACTGTCTACATAACTAATAAAAAATAAATTTAAAAAAGAACATAATAGGGCAGAAGAGATGGCTCAGTGGTTAAAAGTATTGCTTACGAAGTCTGCTGGCCCAGGTTCTATTTACCAGTACTCCCATAAAGCCCAGATGCACAAAATGGTACATGTATCTGAAGTTCGCTTCCAAGTGGCACGAGGCCCTGGTGTACCCATTCTCTATCTCTTTCTCTCTTTCTCCTGCAAATAAATAAGTTTTTTAAAAAGAACATAATAAAGTGCACACAGCATCTGTGGGGGTACAAAGTACAATTTTTTGTCCTCTCATGCCCTTTTATCCTATTTATTTACCTTCAGGGTCTCAGAAGGGAAAATTGGATGTGTACCTAGAGCTACTGAGCCACTTGGGAGGTTAAAGTAGAAGGATTGCTTGAACCCAGAAGTTCCAGACCACACTGAGCAACAAAGAGATCCATTGAAAAACAAAAACAAAAGCAAAAACAAACAGAAGGGAAGTCTGCAAAACTGTAACAAAGAATGACATGCAAGTAAAAACACAGTTCAAGTCTGGAATTGCACTGTTACTGTACTAATGCTAAACTATCTATTATTTTGATTCTTTTGTTTTATTTTTTATTTTTCCAGACAGAGTCTCACTATAGCCCAGGTTAACTTGACTTTGAACTCACTACATAGCTCCAGGCTACTCTAGAATTCATGGTGATCCTCCTAACCTCACCCTCCCAAGTGCTGGTATTAAAGGCCTGCACCAACACAGCCAGCCTTTGATTTCTCAATAAACGACAACATTCTCAGACACTTAGCATTCACATTAAACATCCCCTACACACATAGTAAAAAAAAAAAAAAAAAGACAAAATATACCAGAGAAGACATTTTAATTGATACAGTGTCTCATGTTGTTTGTGACTTAAATAGGGGCAGCTCTTAAGCAAGACCCAAAGTGAGCTGAAAGTGGTGATGCACACTGAAAATCCCAGAACTTAGGGAAGCTAAGGCAAGGGATAGGGTGCTTAAGATCAGTCTTGGCTATATGAGGAAAGCCTGACTCAAAAAAAAAAAAAAAAAAGCAAGAAATAAATAAAAAAACACTTACAGGCACTAACACCTAGCACCATTACTGCTCATGGGGTATGGAACATACATTGTAGAAACACCAAAGAAGAATCAATTCTAACCTGCATACTGCCTCTTGCCTCCAAGGTTAACGACACTGATCTCCTCAACCTTGTCCAGGAACTGGATTTCTTTCTCATGCAGAAGCTGAGCCATCATGACCTGTTGCTGTTTGACCCGGGTCTCCAGCAGGTGCACCTGAGCTCTGAGCCGTGTCTGCTCCTGTAGACAGTTCTCCAAAGCCTGCAGAGCATGTCACATCTCATTTTCATGGGAAAGAAATGTTGCTAACACTTCAGATAAATCCATGATTTCATTATGTCTCTTATGCTCATTTTAGAATGTTATTCCACCAGAAAGAGGCTTTCTGTATCTTAGAAATTTGAGCACATTAGTGTTTTGTCCTTTTGGACTTATGAAGGGAAAAAGACAAGTTCATTGTGATTACTTTTAAATAATCTGGCCGCCCAACACCAATTCTAATTATGATCGCCAGTTTTAAATTACTGATATGCTATAGAGAAGGAAGTGAGCTTAAAATATGTTACTTATTTGTTATGAATACTCACTGTTTTACTTAAAAATTTTTAAGCACTTGGTATGTTTTGTGCCAGCTATTTCCATAAAATTTTTTCACTCTTTGTTATTCAGTGATATTATTCAGTGATAAGTTAAAGTAGGCTCTCAGTAAATTAAAAGAAAATCCATGTCAAAGTAAACATCATGAATGCTATGCTAAGCTTACCCAGCTTTCCTGGCCCATTATTAGAGTGAAGGTGACCAGGACGACCCTGAGCATGTTTACCATTTTTCCCATTGAATGACCTGCATGGAAAAAATAATAATAATTTAGTAAACGTACTATAGTAGTTTGAATGTATGTCCTCCATTGACTCAGGTGTTAAAATTAAACTTGTAACTTGGATCCCCAGCTGCCTGGCTAGAGAAGCTGTCACTGGGGAGAGATGCTGGAATCCATCCCTAAGTTGTCACTGGGGTGGGGGCAGATCTGAATTCCACCCTTAAGTTGTACACCTTTGAAAGCAGTGTGAACTCTGGCAGGGTCCCTGCTGCTTGCTTCCGTTTGTACTTGCTGCCTTTTGGTGTTTGCTGGCTGGTGGTGCTCTCTCTCTTTCTCTCTCTCTCTCTCTGTTTCTCTCTCTCTTTCTCTCTGCTTGGATTTATGAATTGGAGCCAGGTCTTCCACCATTAATAGAACTTCCTCTTGTATCTGTAAGCTTGAAATAAATCCCTTCCTCCCTTAAACTGTGTTTGGTTTCAATGTTCAGCCCAGCAACATGAAGCTGTGTACAACACTTATCAACTTGGAATTTTTCATGAGATCAGACTTAAATAGTTCCAGGAGTTCTGCTAAAGGTCCAGGCCATCCATCTTCTGAGGGTCACTTAGAAAACTCCTGCTATACTTTCCCAGCTTTCTAACAAGTAAGTGATGGGAATCAAGCCCGTCACACCTCAGAATTGAACCTGCTTAAAACACAAATAACAGAAGGGAGCTTAGTTTTTTAAGTCTGAATGTGCTGGTCTGATGATGGTATTGGAGAGGCAGAGGCTCTGTGAACAGAAAGGACTGAGGCCTATTTTGGCTGACTTACTTCCTATTTCTGTGACCTTGGGAAATTTACTAGTGTCCTTGATCTATCACATGGGAATAATAATTCCTATTTCTACTTTATAGGACTGTGGAAACTTTGATAAAATATCTTTGTATATAATGATGGTATATATGTGCTAGTATATTTTTATTTATTTCATTTTGTTGTTGTTGTTGTTTTTGTTTTTGGAGATAGGGACTTACTTTAGCCCAGACTCACCTGGAATTCACTATGTAGTCTCAGGGTGGCCTCGAACTCACAGTGATCCTCCTACCTCTGCCTCCCGAGTACTGGAATTAAAGGCATGCACCACCTTGCCCAGCATATTTTTATTTTTAAAAGAAGAAAGTTGGGACTGGGGAAATGGCTCAGCAGTTAAAGGCAATTGCTTGCAAAGCCTGACAGCCCAGATTTGATTCCCTAGTACCACATATAAAGCCAGAAGCACAAAGTGTCATACGAGTTTGGATGGAATTCCTTGGCAGAGGCAAGAGGTCCTGGCACGCCCATATTTTCTCACTCTCTTTCTCTCTTTTTCTCTCTCTGTGTCAAATAAACAAATCTGTTTTTAAGTAATAGAAGAAAGTTATAATAGAAGGTTGATGTGCACTATTTTTCTTGATACTTTAATGTAACAAGGAAAATCAATCAAGAAAATATACAATGTTAAGAACTGCTTAAAGTTGTGGAAGAAATTGAACTTATCTTTTTTTTTTATTAATTATGGACATACAGTGTGTAAATAGCACATGTTGGTACCATCCTTACCTTTATCCTTGCCCCCCCCCACCAAAGGGACCCTCATCATTGGGGATGCCTGTTATCACCATAGGGATCATGGGTCGTGCATTGTGGGGATAGCCATCAGTTATCAGGAAGAGGCAATGTCTCTGTGCATAATGTCCCAACTTGTGGCTCTAACAATCTTTCCACCCATTCTCCTGTGAACTTCCCTATGCCATGTTGGGATCATTTTAGGTCTACTTCAGTGATGAGGTCTTGGGAACCATTGTGTCTCTGGATCTCTGGTTTGGTACGAGTTGAGTGTTCTGTATGTCTATCTCCTTCACCCTTGTGCTGGTAACAGGTTCACCTAGAAAGCAGCACTCTTGCTCATTTCCCCAATTACTCTATGGTTTCAGCTGGAACCCTGGTGAGGTACGATGGACTGATTCTTTCCTTAGGTTCTGCATCCATCTGAAAAACAGAAGCAAATTCTCCAATGGAAAGAGAAGTCAGCACCAGATAAATGGGATAACCATTATTATTTTAGAGAGAATTTCATAGGTGTATGCCCTCTTGTTGCCCACAATTGGTGGGAGCTTGATATTGGAGAGCAGGCTCATTATTTGGATATGGTTCTGACTTGTTTCCCAGTCCCAGCTATGGGTTCCATACTACTAAGCAGATCTGTTAGCCAAATCAAGAGCAGTTGGTTACCCACTATGGCTGTGTGCCACTATTGCCCTTATGTGAGCATCACATCAGGTTGTTTGCTGCTGAGAAGCTAAAATTATGCGTTGCTTAGACAGTTGTTGGTCACTTTCCCCTAGTAGCTCTGCATCTATTGAATTGATCATGTGGTTTTTGTGTTTAAGCTTTAAGTGGTGTATTACATTGACAGATTTCCCTATGTTGAACCAACCCTGTGTTCCTGGGATAAAGTCTACTTGATCAAGGTGGATAATGCTTTTGATGTGTTGTTGAATTCAATTTTTGAGAATTTTGTTCAGGATCTTTGCATCTAAGTTCATCAGGGAAATAGGCCTATAGTTTTCTTTTCTTGTTGCATCTCTCCCTGGTTTTGGTGTTAAGGTGATACTAGCTTCATAGAAGGAGTTGGGGAGCTTTCCCTGTTCTCCAATTGTGTGGCACAGTTTGAGAAAAATTGGTTTAAGTTCTTCAATGAAGGTTTGATAGAATTCTGCTGAGAAGTCATCTGGTCCTGGACTCTTCTTTTTGGGAAGGTTTTTGGTTACCTTTTCAATCTCGGTGGGTAGAATAGGTTTGTTTAGGAGATTAATCTGCTCTGAGTTTAGCTTTGGTAAGTGGTATGTGTCCAGAAAATCATCCATTTCCTCCACATTATCCAATTTTGTGGAGTAGAGGTTTTGGAAATAAGTCCTGATGATTCTCCCAATTTCACTGATGTCTGTTGTGATGTCTCCTTTTTTCATTTCTAATTTCGTTAATTTGAAGCACCCTTTTTTCACTCCATTAAATTGGCCAGGGGTTTATCAATCTTGTTTATTTTTTTCAAAGAACCAACTTTTTGATTCACCTATTTTCTTAATTGTTTTCTTAGTTTCCAATTCATTAATTTCTGCTCTGATCTTGATTATTTCTTTCTGTCTGGAGCTTTTGGGGTTGGATTCTTCTTGTTTTTCCAATGTCTTTAGGTGGATGGTTAGGTTATTGAATTGAGATCTCTCTGTCTTTGTTATGAAGGCATTTAGTGCTATGAATTTTCCCCTAAGGACTGCCTTCATTGTGTCCTATAAGTTTTGGTATGATGTGTTCTCATTATTATTCAACTCTAGTAATTTTGCAATTTCATTTTTATTTCATCCACTACCCATTTATTGTTTAAAAGTGGGTGCTCAGTCTACAGGAGTTGATGGAGTTTCTGGCACATCTCTTGTTTTTAATTTCTAGCATTACAGCATTGTGATCTGATATCAGGCAGAAAATTATGTCAATTTTCTTAAATATATGGAGGCAGGCTTTATGGCTCAGTATATGATCTATTTTAGAGAAGGTTCCATGGGCTGCTGAGAAGAATGTGTATTCTGTCGACTTTGAGTAGAATGGTCTGTAGATGTCCACTAGGTCTAGTTGGTCTGTGGTGTTGTTGAACACTCTTACTTCCCTGTTGATTTTCTGTATGGATGATCTATCTATTGCTAAGAGTGGAGTATTGAAGTCCCCAACTATGATGGTGTTGGTGTTTATTTCTGTTTAGTTTTCAAGTAGGTTTTGTTCTATGAATTGTGATGCACCTGTGATTGGTGCATAAAGACTGATGATTGTGATATACTCTTGTTGGATCATTCCCTTGATAAGTAAGAAGTGGCATTCTTTATCTTTTTGATTACTTTTGGTTTGAAGTCTATTTTATCTGATATTAGTGTATCAACACCTGCTTGTTTCTTATTTCTGTTTGCTTGGAATAACATTTTCCACCCTTTCACCCTGAGAAGGTGTCTGTCTTTAGTGGTGAGGTGGGTTTCTTGAAGACAGCAGATTGAGGGGTCTAATTTTCTGATCTGCCCTGTTAGCTTATGTCTCTTGATGGGTGAATTAAAGGCCATTAATGTTTAGGGTAATAACTGTGAGGTTTGATTTAATCCCTGCCATACTGTGGTAGTTTATGTGGTTTGGTGTTTTCTTGGACTCTGTAGTTTTTGTGCCTTCTCTGAGTTTGGTTATTGTGATCTGCTTCTTGTAGGCACTTAAGGTTGGTTGTTGACTCTTCTGTGTGGAGAATTCCCTGAAGTACTCTCTGTAGGTTTGGCTTTGTGTTCGTATAGTTGTAGAGCTGACTTTTATCATGGAAAGTTTTTCTTTCACCATCTATTATGAGGGATACTTTTGCTGGGTACAGTAGTTTGGGTTGGAAACCATAAGTTCTTGGATATGCATTGTTTCATTCCAGGCCCTTCTGGCTTTCAGGGTTTCCATTGAGAAGTCTGAAGTAATTCTGAAGGGGTTTCCTTTATAGATGATGTGTTGTTTCTCTCTAACTGCTTTTAAGACTTTCACTTTGGTATTGATGTTTAGAGTCTTAATATGTCTTGGGGAATTTCTCCTTTGGTCTAGTCTGTTTGGAGTTCTGTTAGCTTCTTGTATCTTGATGGGATTCTTCTTTGAGAGGGTAGGAAAATTTTCTTCGATAATTTTGTTGAATAAGTTCTCCATGCCTTTGGTCTGAATTTCTGCTCATTCTGGTATCCCCATGATCCAAATGTTGGGATGTTTAAGGGTTCCTTCATGTTCTGTTCACAAAAATTTTTGAACATATTCAAATTTTTGGACTCACAAACTGTTTCCTCTGTCTTGTCTTCTAGTTCTGAGGTTCTTTCCTCCACATGACTGACTCTGTTCTTGAGAGCTTCTATAGAGGTTTGGACTTGTTCGATTTGGTTTGTATTTCTATGGCCTTATGTATAGCTATGTATAGGATCCATCCCTCTGTCAAGATCCCTTTTTTATGTCATTTTCTGATTTTCTTAGTGCTTCTTGGAATTTATCCTTGTATTTATTTATATCTTCATTGAACTTAGCTAGCTGATTATTGAGGTCCTCTTTTTTTTTTGCTCTTCTTCAGATCACTTAACTGTCTTTGGAAGACTTCTTGTTTTTTTTTTTTTTCCTGCTAGGTCTAATCTAGTGAGGAGAGCATTCATACAATTGTTGGACCTTTGTTGATTTTCTGCAAGTTCTGCTAATTGCTTGGCAAGGGTCACATAGCTTGTGTCTTCATTTTGGGGTTCTGATCCTGTTGTCTCTTCTATGTTTTGATTAGAGACTTCTATTGTGGGACTGGGCCACCTTATTGGATTTACTTCCATTTGATTTTTCATGTTATTCTTTTTGCGCTGTAGTCTGCCCATCACAGAGTGGAAATCTTACTTAATTCAGGAGGAAGCTGTAGTTTACCCTTGAAGTGTCTTCAGTGATTATTCCCTTTTATGTTTGACTAGATAAGGCTTCTGATGGCAAGAGGGCCTGTCTGCTCAGGTGGGAAAAGTCTTCTCTGCTCTGGTAGGGACCTGAAGACCTAGTGGATGGGCTCATTGGTCAGTGGGTTGGGGTATGGGACTGAATGGTCAGGTTGCCCAATGGGGCAGGGGGAGGGGGAATGGAACAAGGTGGTCTGGTGTTGAAGCATAGCTGGAGATAGATGGGACGGTAGGGTCCGATGACAAGGCAAAGTGAGAGGGGGATGGGACTGCTGATCGGTGAAGCTGTGATTGGGGGTGTATTGGATGGCGAGGCCAGTGACATGGCAGGGTGGGGGGATGGGACTGTGGTCCCATTGCAGGAAGAGGGAAGAAAGCCATGGGAGGAATGGAGAGATGGAGGGAGGGAGGAAGGAGGAATGCAAGCTGGCTGGCCTGGATCCACTATCCTGCAAGTAGTGCAGGAGGAACCTGGTCCACAGTGCTGTGGGGCTGTAGCAGGAACAGTGGTCCCAGCTGAGACAGTGGTCCTGGTGGCAGGAAGAAGGAGGAAAGCCACAGGAGGAATGCAAGCCTGCTGTCCTGGGTCCACAGAGCCTGCAGGCAGTGCAGGAGGAAACTTGGTCCACCACACAGCAGGGTGGCAGCAGGGATGGCAGTCCCAGCTGAGATGGCAGTCCTGGTGGAAGGAAGAGGAATGAAAGCCACAGGAGGGAGGGATGGAGGAAGGGAGGAATGTAAACTGGCTGGCCTGGGTCCACTTAACCTGCAGGAGGTGCAGGAGGGAACTTGGTCCATGGCACAGCTGCTGGCCCCGTGGCTGGGACGGCTGCTTGAGGGGTTTGGAGGACAGGTAGACTACCCAAGAGTGTAGGAATCAATGAATTCCCTACTTTGCTCCTCCATGCCCTCCCACTGAAGGTCTGCTAGTACCTGCAGACCCTAAAGGCCTCACTGATCTTTCCTTTCCTTCCATGCAAGTTGAAGCATGGTTAGGCAGATGCCATCTTGACCAGAAGTCCCCAATTGAACTTATATTTATAGCACCTTTTTTTTTTTTTTTAAGAAAGTATCATTATGTAAAAGCCAGGCTGACCTCAAACTCATGATTCCTCTTGCCTCTGCTTGCCATGTGCTCACCATTACTGGCTTCAATTCCTAAGATTATCTTTTGCAGTGATTGGGATCAAATCTGAGACCTTGTGCATGATGAGTAAGTTCTTTTCCACTAAGTTACACCCCCAGCCATTAATGGATCTTAAAGTCATGAGTCATGTTGAAAATTTTTACTCATATTCAGAATAGCTTCCATGTGCTTCCAAACAATGGCGAGTTTTCATAATTTTAGAAGCTAAGATGCCTACGAGGACAGAGTATATTTTCACAAGCTTAAAACAAATTTAGTACATGATTCCTACTACACAAATAACAACTGTATAACTGTTTGTTGGACCATCACCACTATTCCTTTTAATCAATCACTTTTTCTGCTTTCATGAAAGAAAAAGAACACTTTCTAAACCTTGCAATTCACTGGGATTATGTAAGAAATGTTGCAGTCACCTTCCTATTGCTGGCACAAACCATCCCACCAAAGCACCTTGTGGGAGCAAAGGGATTATTTTGGTTTACAGACTTGAGGGGAAGCTCCAGGATAGCAGGGAAAACATGACATGAGCAGAGGCTGGCCAACATCAAGTCAACAACAGCAGCAGGAGAGTGTGCCAAACATTGGTAAGGGCAAGGTGGCTATAACACCTGTAAGCCCACACCTCCAAAAAGGTTCCAGTTCCCCAAATGCCATCAGCTGAGTCTCAAGCAGTCAGACCACATAAGTTTGTGGGGAACACCTGAATCAAACCACCATAGGAAATATTAAAAGAAAGCTCCATATACAGAAATTAAAGCCACTGTTTACAAGGGTCGGTAAAACCTTAGAACTTGTCTAGCAATGGTTTTTATGTGTTTTGTTTTTTTGAAACAGGGTCTTATTCTATTGTCCAGACTAGCCTGAACTCACTATGCAGCCCAGGCTGGCCTTATACTCATGGAAATCCTCCCATCTCAGTCTCCTTGGTGCTAATAGGCATGCACCCTGGACTTTTTTGTTTTTTATTTTTGGTTTCTTGGAGGTAGGGTCTCCCTCTAGCACAAGCTAACCTGGATTTCACTCTGTACTTCCAGGCTGGCCTCGAACTCACAGCAATTCTCCTACCTCTGCTTCCTAAATCCTGGGATTAAAGGAGTGTGCCACCATACCCTGGCTATAGAGGAAGAAGTTGAATTTTTTGAAGACTTCCTGGGCTGGAGAAATGGCTTAGTGGTTAAGGTGCTTGCCTGCAAAACCTTAGACCTGGGTTTGATTCCCAGGACCCACATAAAGCCAGATGCACAAAGACTTCCTAATGATTCCAATGTTCAGCAACTTAAGAACCAGTATTTTGACACTTAAACAATTTTTTAAGTCTATCCTAACAAAGTAGATGGTTCTCTTGGGGTCAACAAAACAGTTAAAGAATAGGAATGGTATCATTTGAATTAGCAACAGAAAGCACAGCTTGCTACCTTGGGAAAGTACAATGCAAGTTTTTAAACTATATGAAATATGTACATCTTAGATAAGTTTCTAAACAATTTATTGGATATAAATAACTATAATGTTTTGTTGTATGGGTATGTGTTTATGTGTGTGAGTGTAAGTATGCATGTGTTACAACATGTGTGTGGAAGTCAGAGAACTTTTGGAGGTTCCTCAGCTTTCATGTCATTTAGGGCAGGGTCTTTCATTTTGTTCACTGCATTTAATTGCCAGGCTAGCTGATCCATGAGCTCCTGAGAAATTCTCCTGTCTCTGCCTCCCATCTTGCCATTGAGATCACAGAAGCCAACCACATCTTCTAATTTTTGCATAGGGTTTAGATGTCTCCTCAACCCCATAACTGGATAACTTTAATTTCCACATCTGTACAATTTAATAACCTACCTAGAAGTGTACAGTGTATTTTATAAGCACCATCTTATTTAATATACCATTAACTCTATAAAACAGGTACTTCCAGATGAATACACCAGAAAGATCAAGCCACTTCCTGAAAATCCTACAACAGTGCAATCACTGGAAGAACTAGAAATTGATGATGTTTCCACTTTAAAGACCCTAGCCCCTAACCAACACTCTCTTGGGGTCTTCCTCACTCTGCTCCTTCTACATGCAGAGAAACAGGTAAGAGGTTATGCAGAGGTCTTGTGATTTGGCCTTCTCCTAGGAACATCACCCTCTCACCCATCATTTCTTCCTTAGTCACACACTCCTACAAAAGAGAGCTGCATTGATTTCACAAAGAAGCCAGCTGCAGGAAAGCAGAAGCAGCCTGAGGAAATGGTACTACCCATCTGCTGCTGGCTCAGCAACACGCCAGGGGCTGGGAAATATAAAGCACAGTTGCCTTAGTAAGCTAGTGTTTGGAGGGAGGGGAATGAAAATTATTAATTGGAAGTTAAAGTCAATATAAACTAAGTACACATAAAATAGTACATAATTAAATATAAAACTAAATGTTCCCAAACACCCCTCAAGACAGAATTAATTACTTCCCCTACTGTGATCCCATACTACTACAATATAGACAATTTATTTGGTAGTATTTATGTATGCAACTGACACTGTTTATTTGCTAGGCACTGTGCCAGGTGATGGAATTATTGTGTGCTAGTGTTTCAGCTATTTTCCTACCAACTACTTTTCTTTGTCCTTTAGAATAAGAATCTGAAGGTAAAAGCCATACCATGCTAATTGTTACACCCCTTCATTTAATTCACTGTGCTGATCCCTATAAGTTTAGTTGTTGGCTCTGCAGAAACTGTTCCCCAGAAACACCCTTCCCATAAAGCAAAATGATGTCTCCTTGTCTTAAACTAGTCTGTTTATATTGACATGCTTTCCTCATCTGTGGAAAAGTAAGGGAAGGAGTCAATTTTGGGTTAGACTGAAGCATGAACTTACTTTGTTTTGTTTTTCTTTCCTACAAAACCCCAATAGAAAAGTAACAAAGAAAAATGTGAAAGACATGAATTGACAATATTGAAGTGAAAGGGAGAGAAGAATCAGGGTGTGTGACATCAACAATTCTCATTTCTGTAGATGAAAGTACAGACAAGAGCTGGCAGACTTGCTCCCAGCGAGGGGGCAGCTGCACTTGAATAGAGCAAGAAGTCAGCCAGCACCCAGAGCTAGGGTGGGATGGAGGGTCTTGAGGAGCTTGGAAGGGAAGGTGGATTGGCACCTCACCTCACCACATCCTGAGCAATGGTTGGGCTCTGCTTCTCTGATGCTATTAGAAGGTGAAAAGCTTCCATTTTATTGAGAATGAATCAGAGAGGCTCCATCTAGATGGCAGTGGAGTTTGGTGGTCAGGGCAAAGATGCCCCTTACCCCTGGTACTTCTATCTCTATAGCCTAGCAGTCAGCTCTTCGTTCCTTCCATGGCTGTTGGTGTTTGTTTGTTTGTTTACTTGTGTGATGTGTATGCATGTAAATGTATGTATGTGTGCACATGTGTGAGCCAGAAGGTAGCCTCAGATGTCATCCTCAGGTATGTTGTTCATCCCTTTTTAAGACAGGGCCTCTCATTGGCCTAGACATCACCAGTTAGGCTGGACAATCTGGCCAGAAAGCCTCCACCCCTCCAGCACTCAGATTATAGGTATGTGCTACCATGTCCAGCTTTACATGGGTGCTAGGGATTGAACTCTGGTTCTTATGATTGACTTTGCTGACTGTGTTCTCTCTCCAGCCTCCACTTCATGGAAAAGATCTGTAGAAATTTGGGTTTGTAGTACATGCCTGAAATCTCAGCACTTGGGAGGTGGAGGCAGAAAGGTTGGAAGTTTGAATCCTGCTTTCCCTAAGTAGTAAGACTCTGTCAATATATAAATAAACAAAAATAAATAAATACGTAAATATGTCATTTGTAGTTACTTTCTCATTGCTGGCACAAAACACCCAACCAAAATCAGCTAATGGGGAAAGTTGTTTATTTTGGCTTATAGTCTTGAGAGGGAGCTCCATGATGGTAGGGGAAAGGATGGCATGAGCAGAGGCTGGACATTATGTCCATGCCACAGCAGGTAGAACACCACAGTGTAAAACTGAGCTGAACTCTGGCAAGGGAAAACTGTTTATAACTCCCATAAGCTCACCCACCCCCTGCAACATACCTTCAGCAAGGCTTCAGTTCCCAAATTGTCATCCACTGAAAACCCAGCACTCAAAACACATGAGTTTATGGGGGACATCTAATTCAAGCCACCACTGTGTGTGTGTGTGCGTTAACTTTCAAAGAGTGAAAGAGAGAAAGAGAAGGATCACACCAAGGCCTATTGCCACTACAAATAAACTCTAGGTGCATGTGCCACTTTGTGTCTATGGCTTTCCAGGTATGGGGATTTAAACCCAGGCTGGCAAGCTTTGCAATCAAGCTTGCCTTTAACCCCAGCCCTAAAATAAAATTCTGGGAGAATTTTTTGATGTAGGGTCTCACTCTAGCCCAAGCCAATCTGGAACTCACTCTGTAGCCCAGGTTGGCCTCAAACACATGGTGATCCTACTACCTCAGCCTCCAAGTGCTGGGATTAAAGATGTGTGTCACCACACCCAGCCTAAAAATAAGTTTAAGAGTCCTGGGAGATCTTCTCTCTGAAAGAAGGCACTTTTGTAAAGATTTATTTTTACCTTTTTATTTATTTATTTGAAAGCAGATCGAGGCAGAGACAAAGAGAATGGGCATGTCAGGGCTTCTAGCTGCTGCAAACAAACTCTAGACACATTTGCCACTTTGTGCATCTGGCTAAAGCCATGGTTACTGGGAAATCAAACTCTGGCCATTAGCCTTTACAGGCATGTACCTTAACCACTGAGTCAACTCTCCAGCTCTGGAAGGCACTTTTTAAGTTTTATATTGTGCTCATATTTGTTTAAAACATCTAAATATAAATACTAAATATCTATCTCATAATATTGGGCAGAATCACATAACAGCAGTTGATTTATCATGGTATATTATTCTTACTATGATATAGCCCTTTTATCTAATATTGTTAACAAAATAACTGAAATACATATATAGAAAAGAGAAATGCTGAGTAAGTTATGCAGATAAATGCACACACAAATTGACAATAACACAAGAGGTCTGGCATAATGCCATATGTTCCATAAGCCTTGCCCCTGGGAAATGGTGGCAGGAGGATCCAGAGGTCAAAGTCATCCTCAGCCACATGGTTAGGTCAAGGCTGGCATGGACAATATGAGACAATGGCTCAATCAAAAAAAAAAAAAAAAAAACAAACAAAACAAAAACTCAAGAGCATTTATAAATTATTGAAAAGCTCTAAAAAGAATCAGTAGATGCATTTTATGTCATTCTTTTATAAATTTAGACCATAACATATGTAACAATAATTTAGAAAATGCTATTATTTCATTCTATTATCTTTATTATTTTTCTTTAAAAGTTGATCATGTATTGAGTACCTACTTCATATGAGATGCTGGGTATAATTGGTGCTTTTTTGGAATTTTTTTCTGTATAATTATTTTATTGACAACTTCTATACTTACAGACAATAAACCATGATAATTCCCTCTCTTCCCCCACTTTACCCTTCACAACTCCACTCTCCATCATATCCCCTCCCTCTCTCCATTAGTCTCTCTTTTATTTTGATATCATTGTCTTTTTCTCCTATTATGAGGGTCTTGTGAAGGTATTGCTAGGCACTGTGAGGTCATGGATATCAAGGACAATTTCTGTCTGGACAGTTGCATTGTAAGGAGTGGTACCCTTCCTTTGGCTCTTACATTCTTTCCACCCCTTCTTCCACAATGGACCCTGAGCCTTGGAGGGTGTGACAGAGATGTTTCAGTGCTGAACACTCCTCTGTCACATCTTCTCAGCACTATGGCATCTTTTGGGTCATCCCCATCTGAAAAGAGAAGCTTCTTTAACCAAAAGTGAGAGTAGCATTAATATACAAATAAGAACATTAAATGTAGTGTTTTCAGGGTAGTTTGGTGAGAATAATATATGCATTTAGCCAGACAAGAGCAGGCTTTATACCCATAAGGCTTATGACCTCCCCCATCATAGGCCTTTGATTAGGTTTTCAGTACCAGGCATGTATTCCCTCCCATAGAGCTAACCTCCAGTCCAATTAGAGAGCAGTTGGTTTCCCCCAGAGCAGACATGCCACTATTGCACCCATTCAATTGACTGTCCTGTCTGGCAAAACTTGAGGCTTCCAGTGTCCACTGTTTTCACTGCTGATGAATTGTGTCTCCCATAGGGCTGCATACAGTGCAGCTTTTTCCACCTTTCAATTAGCTGGTCTGCAGGGAAGAGGTTTTCACCCTAGCCACAGCTTGATTTCTCAGTGACCTTGCTGCCCAGGCATATAAAGTCTTTAGCAACAGGGTCTTACCATTGGTTACTAATGGGAAACCAAGAGCCTTGGCAATAGCCTGTAATGTTTTGGAGGCAACAGGGACCTCCCTGACCAACAACTCACTGGAAGGTATCCCATCCCTGGCATTGAAATTTTTCTAGTAACAATCTATGGCTTCTGGATGTGCCATTATCCAAAAAAGTAGGCTTTCATATGTCTTATTTAGAATATTTTGAGTTTTGATTGACCCACCTCCCACCCTTCTTCTACTCAATCTTTTCCCCTGGACTTGTTTCCACTCCCTGTAATCTGTTCTTCTACTTAAATATATATATAATATACCATCCCTTTAAGTCCTTCCCTTTCCTCCCTCCCTTACAGCCTTTCTCTAGCTTACTGGCCTCTGTTACCAAATTTTGTTTCCAGATCACACACAAATCTAAATATTTGTAGCTAGGATCCACATATGAGAGAAAACATGCAACATTTGGCTTTCTGGGCTTGGGTTACCTTACTTAGTATAACCCTTTCCAGATCCATCCATTTCCCTTCAAGTTTCATAATTTCATTTTTCTTTACCACTGAATAGAATTTCATTGTGTAAATGTACCACATCTTCATTACCCATTCACCTGTTAAGAGACAGCTAGGCTGGTTCCATTTCCCAGCTATTGTGAATAAAGCAGCAATGTTGTGCAAATATCTTTAAGGTAGTGAAAAGAGTCATTAGGATATATGCCTAGGAGTGCTATAGCTGGGTCATATGGTAAATCTATTTTTAGCTGTGTCAAGAACCTCCACACTTATTTCCACAATGGCTTTACCAGATTACATTCCCACCAACAGTGTAGAAGGGTTCCCCTTTTTCTGCATCCTTGCCAACATTTATTGTCATTGATGGTAGCTATTCTGGCAGGAGTGAGATGGAATCACAAGGCAGTTTTTATTATTATTGTTATTAATTTTACTATTATTATTATTATTATTGTGTGTGTGTGTGTGTGTGTGTGTGTGTGAAAGGGAGAGAGAGAGAGAGGAAGAGGCAGAGAGAGAGAGAATGGGTGCACCAGCAGCCTCTCAGCTGCTGTGAATGAATTCCACAAGCATGTGCTTGAGCAAGCACAGCATAACGTGATTGTGTCACTTTAAGTCTGGCTAAACGTGGGACCTGGAAATTGAATGGGTGTTCTTAGGCTTGGTGGGCAGGCACCTTAACAGCTAAGCCATCTCTCCAGCCCTCACAATGTAGTTTTAATTTGCATTTCCCTGATGACTAAGGATGTAGAACACTTTTTTAGATGTTTACATGCCATCTATATTTCTTCTTTTGAGAACTCTCTATTTAGTTCCATAGCCTATTTTTTAAATTGGGGTCTTTAATTTTGTATTGTCTTGATTTTGGAGTTCTATGTATATTCTGAGCATTAATCCTCTGTTAGATGCATAGCTGGCAAAATTTTCTCCTACTCTGTGGGTTGTCTCTTTTGCTCTATTAATAGTGTCCTTTGCTGTATGAAAGCTTTGTAATTTCATGGAATCCCAGTGGTTGATTAGTGGTTTTATTTCCTGAGCAACTGGGGTTATATTCAGAAAATCATTGCCTATGCCAATATGTTGAAGGGTTTTCCCTACTTCTTCCTCTAGCAGTTTCAGAGTTTAAGGTCTGATATTAAGGTCCCTGATCCATTTGGACTTGATTCTTGTGCATGGAGAGAGACAAGGATCTATTTTAATCCTTCTACATATAGATATCCCATTTTCCCAACACCAGTTGTTAAAGAAGCTGTCTTTTCTCCAATAAATCTATTTGACATTTTCATCAAAAATCCAATGGCTGTAGCTGCCTGGATTAACACCTGGGTCCTCTATTCTGTTCCTTGATATGTGTCTGTCTTTGTGCCAGTACCATGCTGTTTTTCTTACTATGGCTTTATAATATAGCTTAAACTCAGGCCAGGTGTGGTGGTGCATGCCTTTAATCCCAACACTTGGAAGGCAGAGGTGGGAGGATCACCATGAGTAAAAGGCCACCCTGAGAATACATAGTGAATTCCAGGTCAACCTGGACTACAGTGAAACCCTACCTTGAAAAAAAATGGGTATGGTGATGCCAACAGGCTTATTTTTGTTGCTCAAAATTGTTTTGGCTATTTGAGGGTTTTTTTTTTTTTTTTTTTTTTTTTTTGTACTTCCAAATGAATTTAAGGATTATTTTTTCTATTTCTGTGAAAATTCCATTGGAATTTTAATGGGAATTGCATTAAATGTACATTGCTTTTGGTAAAATTGACATTTTCATAATATTGATTCTTCCAATCCAAGAACATGGGCTGTCTTCTATTTCCTAGTATTTTCTGCAATTTCTCACTTGAGTGTTTTAAAGTTCTAATTGCAGAGATCCTTCACTTCTTTGATTAGGTTTATTCCAAGGTACTTTATTTATTTATTTATTTGAGGCAATTGTGGGAGACAGAAGTCATCAGCAGTGAAAACAGTGGACACTGGAAAATTCAAGTTTGGCCATACAGGCCCAATGACTGAATGAGTACAATAGTGGCATGTCTGCTCTTGGGGTAACCAACTGCTCCATAATTGGACTGAAGGCCCTCTCCATGGGAGGGAATACATGCCTGGTACTGAAAAACACTAAGCAAAAGTCTATGGGGGGGGAGGGTCATGAGCCTTAGGGGTATAAAGCCAGCTCTTGTCTGGCTAAATGTATATGTTATTCCCACCAAGGTGCCCTGAAAGCACTACACTTAATGTTCATATTCACATATTAATGCTACTCTCACTTCTGGTTAGAGAAGCTTCTTTTTTCAGATGGTGATGACCACTGGATGACCCAAAAGGCAACATAGTGCTGAGAAGAAGGGATGGAGGAGTGTCCAGCACTGAAACATCTGTGTCACACCCTCCCAGGCTCAGGGACCATTGTGGAAGAGGGAGCAGATGGAATGTAAGAGCCAAAGGAATGGTATGACTCCTTACAATGCAACTGTCCAGACAGAAATTGGCCTTGGTATTCATGACCTTGCAGTGCCTAGAAATACCGTCACAAGACCCTCATAATAGAAGAAAAAGATGATGATATCAAATTAAAAGAGAGACTAATGGAGAGAGAGAGGGGATATGATGGAGAATGGAGTTCTAAAGGGGAATGGGGAAGGGGGGAAATAGCATGTTTTTTGTATGTAAGTATAGAAGTTGTCAATTAAAAAAAAAAAATCACATGGAAAAAAAATACCTTGGAATAAACCTAATCAAGGAAGTAAAGGTTTTCTACAATGAAAATTTAAAACACTCAAAACAGAAATTGGAGAAGACACTAGGAGATGGAAAGACATCCCATGTTCTTGGATTGGAAGAATCAATATTGTGAAAATGTCAATCTTACCAAAAAAAATCTACACATTTAATGCAACCCCAACAAAATTCCAATGGCATTCTTCATGGAAACAGAAAAAATAATCCAAGGGCAGGAGAGATGGCTTATCAGATAAGCGCTTGCCTGTGAAGCCTAAGGACCCAGGTTCAAGACTCAATTCCCTAGTACTCCATGTAAACCAGATGCAAAAGATGGCACATGCATCTGGAGTTCATTTGCAGTGGCTGGAGGCCCTAGTGCACCCATTCTCTGTTTCTCTCTGCCTTTTTCTCTCTCTGTCTGTCTGTTGCTAATAATTAATAAATAAACAAACAAATAAATAAATAAATAAAAAAAAAAAAAAACAATGCAAAATTTCATTTGAGCTGGGTGTTGTGGCGCACGCCTTTAATCCCAGCACTCAGGAGGCAGAGGTAGGAGGATCACCATGAGTTCAAGGCTGCCCTGAGACTACATAGTGAATTCCAGGTCAGTCTGGGCTAGAGTGAAACCCTACCACAAAAAAAAAAAAAAAAAAAAAAAAAAAAAAGTTCATTTGGAAGCACAAAACCCTCAAAGAATCTAAAACAATTTTGAGCAACAAAAATAAGGCTGGTGGTGTCACCATGCCTCATTTTAACCTGTATTTCAGAGCTATACAAACAAAAACAGCTTGTTATTGGCACAAAAACAGACACATAGATCAATGGAACAGAATAGAGGACCAAGATGTAAGTCCGGGCAGCTATAGCAACCTGATCTTTGACAAAAATGCCAAAAATTCTCATTGGAGGAAAGACAGCCTCTTCAACAAATGGTGCTGGGAAAACTGGATATGGATCCACAGAAGGAGGAAAATAGATCTCCTCTCTCCACACACAAGAATTAAGTCCAAATGTCCAGGCATGGTGGCATATACCTTTAATCCAAGCACTCAGGGAGCAGAAGTAGGAGGATAGCCGTGAGTTCAAGGCTACCCTGAGACTATTCAGGTCATCCTGAGCTAGAGTAAGACCTTGATGCAAAAAACCAGAAAAGTTCAAATGGATAAAAGACCTTAATATCAAGACTTGAAACTCTGAAACTGCTAAAGGAAAAAGTAGGGGACACCCTTCAACATATTGGCACAGGCAATGACTTTCTGAATATAACCCCAGCTGCTAAGGAAACAAAATCACTACTCAACTGCTGGGACTTCATGAAATTACAAAGATTTGTACATCAAAGGACCCTGTGAATAGAGCAAAGAGGCAACCTATAGAATGGGAGAAAATCTTTTCCATCTCTATATCTGACAAAGGATTAATATCCAGGATATACAAAGAATTCAGAAAACTAAATAATGATTTCCAGGTAAGATGGCAGCATAGGAGCCACGCCAAACCAGCCTAGCAAGGGATTTAAGCAAAGCCATAGCAAAAAACATTCTTCTTCTGAAAAGTGAAGGTGTATAGGTCATTATTAGCCACAGTGAAGAAGCAGGAGAGACCAACATCCACCAGCAAAGTTGAAAATGGCCAGAACCCGATTGAGGCACTTGCAGCCCCAATCTGTGATCAGTGTGATCTGCACACCAGCCCGACTGCAGGGGTACAGACCAGACAAGGGAATTTTCCAACCGCACCAGCCTCCTTGCAACATCAAGAAGCTTAGTTAACAACCCATTAAATATTTTAGTTCTTTTCAGTTGGAATTCTAAGTTGGAGTCACAAATAAATAGCTTTTATATCATGCTTTGAGGCTGATCTTCCAGATCAGTGTAACTACATTTAGTGAAAGTCTATGCTATTTTTTTTTTTATAAAAGAAACTGTTAATAGCCAGTAGTAAACATAACATCCCCCTTTCTTATATAATTATGATTAAATCTTCCTCATTTCAATATATTTCCAGTAATCAGATAAAATACCTAAGACTCAAACTGGAGAGAAGGCTTAATGATTAAGGCACTTGCTGCAAAGCCAAAGAACCCAGGTTCAATTCTCTAGGACCCATGTAAGCCAGATGCAGAAGGTGGCTCATGCATCCATTTTCTCTCTCTTCTCTCTCTCTTTCTCAAATAAAATTAAAATTAAAATAAATAAAAATAAAATACTGAAAAGTCAAAGAGTAAGACGTGAAATTTGGGAGGCTTCCGGATTTTGCTTTAATGCTGTCTTTTGAAATTATTATAATCATAATTTTTGTTTCATTTTATTTTTTTAATATTTGCTTTCTGGTTTTATGTTTTCTATTTTTATAACCCTCCAATAGTTTTTAAGTAGTATCTAATGCATTCCATTTGCATCCTATCAATGTTTGCTTCATATTTTGATATTGTATTGTTGGTTGCATGGGTCCATAATTTAATATCTTTTTAAGTACTGTCACTTTAACTAATAAACATTGATGTTCTTTTGGTTTTATTTTTTGAGACAGGGTCTCATATAGCTCATACTGTCCTTGAATTCACTATGTAGCCCAAGGATAGCCTTGAACTTCTAATCTTCCTCCTTTTACCTCCAGAGTGTTGGGATTACAAGTGTGGGCACCACCATAACCAGTTTATGTAGTGCTGGGGACAGAGACCTTAGCTTCATCTATGCTAGGCAAGCACTCCTCTAACTTAACTACATTTCCAGCCCTGCTTCATAAATTTTATGCATTTTATGTAGTTTTATACTTTACATAAAAACTTAAAGATCTTACAAAATTATAATATTCTAATATCTGACTCTAGCTCTTCTCTGAGAGAAATTATGCTTTGAAAAGGTTCTGAGAAGGGTCAGTCATAGTGACACAAGCCTGTAATTATTTACTTGGAAAACTGAGGCAGGAGGATGGAGAGTTTGTGGCTATATGGCAAATTTCATGGCAGCCTGATTTAAAGAGCAAAATTCTTATCTCAGAAAAATAAACAAATAAAAGAAAAATGTTCTGGGAGATATATTTGTATACAACATATATGATTTTATGCATATATAAATAATTATACAACATTATATTTTATATTGTATAACATAAATATTGCATAGTATTGTATTTGGTAGAAATTATCTTGTTTTTTGGAGGCAGAGTCTCACTCTAATCCATGCTAACCTTAAACTTACTTTGTAACTCAGACTGGCCTTGAATTTACAGCACCCTCCTACCTCTGTCTCCTGAGTGATGGGATTAAAGGCATGTACCACCATGTTGTTGAAACATGTTTAAAAGTCAATGAAAACATTTTTAAAAGTTTCTGCCAGGTGTGGTGGCACATGCCTTTAATCTCAGCACATAGGAGGCAGAGGATGGAGGATTGCCATGAGTTCAAGGCCACCCTAAGACTACTAAGTGAATTTCAGGTCAGCCTGGACTAGAGAAAAACCCTACCTCAAAAAAAAAGTCTCTGTGGTGGTGTACGCCTTTAATCCCAGCACTCAGGAGGCTGAAGTAAAAGGATCACTGTGAGTTCAAGTCCACCCTGAGACAACATAGTGAATTCCAGGTCAGCCTGGGCTAGAGTGAAACCCTACCTCAAAAATAAATAAATAAATAAATAAATAAATAAATAAATAAATAAATAAATGTCATTATATTTTTTTCATAGGATTTATACTAATTTGGCTATTTTAAGAATAATTCCAGGGCTGGAGAAATGGCTCAGTGCCTAAAGGTGCTTGCTTGCAAAGCCTGATGGCCCAGGTTCAATTCCCTACTACCCACATAAAATCAGATGCACAAAGTGGTGCAAGCATCTGAAGTTGATTTGCAGTGGCAGGAGGCCCTGATCCACCTATACTCACACTCTTTGCCTCTTTCTCTGTGTCTCTCTCTCAAATAAATAAATAAAAATATTTTCAAAAAGAATAATTCCTAGTGTCCCATGCCAGAGCAAACTGTATTGCTGAACCATTGCCTGGCCTCTCCCCATAGGCTGTTGGCACTAAAGTGGGTAAAAAGAAAAGAAAGGAAAAGAAAAGAATAATTCTTGAGAATATTTTGGGTTTTTTGTGGTTTCTGTGTATGTGTGTCAATGTGTGTGTACATGCACATGTGTGTGCATGCATGTGGAGGTGAAAGGATGACCTCAGTTGTCATCTTAAGGAACACCATCCACCTCCTCTGAGACATGGTCTTCCATGGGCATGGGGCTTGCCAATTAGGTAAGAGTGACTAGCCACCAAGCTCCAGGCATCCTCCTCCTGGACACTGGAATTACAGTTCTGCACCACCATGCCCAGAATGTATGTGGGCTCTGGAGAATCCACATTTGTGTGTCAAGTGCTTTACTCACTGACCATTTCCCCAGCGAGAGGATCTTAAGTCATCTAAAATGTCTGTGTCCTGATTTTTAATTCTTACCAGCATGTTCTGTATTGTGGAATAAATGTTTAGGTAAAAAATAGTTTTCTTTACCTCCCCCCCCAAATACAGAAGATGGGCGTGGTGGCGCATATCTTTAACCCCAGCACTCAGGAGGCAAAGGTAGGAGGATCACCATGAGTTTAAGGCTGCCTTGAGAATACAGAGTGAATTCCAGGTTAGCCTGGGCCAGAGTGAGACCCTACCTCAAAAAACCAAAAAAAAAAAAAAAAAAAAAAAAAAAAAATGTTTTCTTTGAAAAGATGGTCTTTGGGCTGGAGAGATGGATCAGCAGCTAAAGGTGCTAGTTTGCAAACCCTGATGGCCTGGCTTCAATTCCCCGATACCCATAGCCAGATGCACAGAATGGCACTTGTTTCTGGAGTTTGTTTGCAGCAGCAGGAGGCCCTGGCATGCCCACACTCATTCTGTCTCTGTCTCTTTGTCTCTCCTGTCTTTCTCTTTCTCAAATAAATAAATAATATTTTTTAAAGGGAGAACAGGCTCTCTAATCACTTGGGATCTTCCAGCTGTGGGTGAGTTTTTCCCTCAGCTGGTCCTGGTCCTTAGGCCCAGCTCTGTTGAACCAAGATGAATGCCTCCTGGCCCTTACTCTCCACATGGGTTGTTTATCTATCCCCTCTAGCTTCTCACATGGCAGGGGCTCCTTGAACTTTCTTTTCTCTCTTTTCTTTCCACAGCTTTTCCAGTCCCTCCATGCAGGATCTCTATCCACATGGGTACCTTTCCTTGGCTCTGTACTTCCCTCAATAAATATAGTAATTTAATTTAAAAAAATATGGTTTCTGTCATGCATATAGTAAATATAGTCTCTCTGTCTATCTCAAATTAATGAATATTTTTTTAAAAATATGGCTTCTATCATGTATATAGTAAATATAGTCTGTTGTTTCTCTCCTCTTTCTCAAATAAATAAATAAAAATATTTTTTAAAAGAAAACATGGTTTCTATCATGCATGTGATAAATATAGTCTCTATAGCACATCAGTAAATCATTATTTATTCTGCAAATCTAGCTTGTAGTAGTGTCATATCAAAGCATACTGTTCCTCATTGTTCTTGTTAATTAAATGGATTTCTTTCATAGTATTATTAGTCTAGATTGTTTCAAATTATAAACCAGTGTAATATTTAAAATTGTGATAAGAGCTGGAGAGATGGCTTAGCAGTTAAGGCGCCTGCCTCTGAAGCCTAAGGACACTGGTTCCAATCTCCAGCGGTTCCAATCTCCAGGTCCCACGTTTAGCCAGATGCAAAGTGATGCAAGGGTGCAATGCCACAGTTGACCACAGGGGGTGCACACATCTGGATTTCATTGGCAGCAGCTGAGAGGCTACTGGCATGCCCACCTCTGTCTTCCTCTCCCTCTCTCTAAAAAAAAATTGTGATAAAATTAAAACTGTTTTAATAGCTGTTCTTTGATGTGTTGCTGGCTGGAGAGATAGCTCAAAGTAGTTGCTTGAAAAGTTTGACAGCCTGAGTTCAATTTCCCACTACCCATGTAAAGCCAGATGCACAAAGTGGCACATACATCTGGAGTTCATTTGCAGTGTAAAGAGGCCATAGCATGCCTATTCCTTCTCTCTTTCATGCTCTCTCTCTCTCTCTCTCTCTCTCTCAACTAAAGAAGTACAAATATTTTTTAGAGAGACAGCAAAAAACAGAGAGAATTGGCATGCCAGAGCCTTAGCGACTGCAATTGAACTCCAGAAGCTTGTGCCACATAGTATGCATGTGTGACCTTGTGCTTGCATCACCCCCTTGTGCATCTGGCTTATGTGGGATCTAGAGAGTCATATCTGGGACCTTAGGCTTCACAGGCAAATGCCTTATCCACTAAGCCATCTCTCCATCCCAATAAAAATATTTTTTAAAAAATGTTTTGCAATCAGTAGCCTTTCTATATACAAAGGACAGATATACAGAGAAAGAAATCAGTGATGCTGTCCCATTTTCAATAGCCACAAAATAAATCAAATACCTTGGATTAACACTAACCAAGGATGTGAAAGACCTATATAATGAAAACATAAAAAAACACTCAAGAAAGAAATTGAGGAGGACATTAGAAGATGGAAAGACCTCCCATGATCCTGGATAGGTAGAATTAATACTGTGAAAATGGCACTTCTACCCAAAGAAATATACAGATTTAATGCAACACCAATAAAAATCCCAGCATTATTCTTCACAGAGATAGAAAAAAAATGATCTTAAAATTCATATGGAATGGCAAGCAGGCCTCAGCTATTCAAACATATCCTCAGCAAAAGAATCACCTCTAGAGGTATTACCATACTTGAACTAAAGGAATACTATGAAGCCATAGTAACAAAAACAGCATGGTACTGGCATAAAAACAGAAATATAGACCAATGGAACAGAGTTGAAGACCTGGACCTTAGGTCAAGTAACTACAGCTACTTGATTCATTGACAAAGGAGCCAACAACATACATTGGAGATAACATCTTCAAGGTACCAACAACATACACTGGAGAAAAGATAGCATCTTCAACAAATGGTGCTAGACAAATTGGATAACCACATGTAGAAAAATGAAACTAGACCCATTCATCTCACCATACACAAAAATCAATTCCAAATGCATTACAGACCTCAATATAAGAGCTGAAACTGTTCAACTACTGGAAGAAAAAATAGGAAGAACTGTCCGTGACATAGGAGTGGTAAAAGACTTCCTGAACAAAATCCCAGTAGCCCAGGAAATTAAACACACTCAACTAGTGGGATCTCATGAAGCTAAAAAGCTTTTACACAGACAGACATACCATAATCACAACCAATAGATTACCCACAGAATGGGAGAAAATCGTCTCCAGCTATACCACTGACAGAGGCCTAATATCTAGAATCTACAAAGAACTCAAAAAAACTGAACAATAAAAACTTGGGGCTGTGAGCTGGGAGTGGTGGCACAAGCCTTTAATCCCAGCATTCAGGAGGCAGAGTTAGGAGGATCACCATGACTTCGAGGCCACCCTGAGAATACAGAGTGAATTCCAGATCAGCCTGGGCTAGAGTGAGGCCCTACCTCAAAAAAAAAAAAAAAAAAAAAAAAAAAAAAAAAAACTTTTGGCTGGAGAGATTGCTTAGCAGTTAAGGCATTTGCCTGCAAAGCCAAAGGATCCTGGTCGATTCTCCAGGAGCCACATAAGCCAGATGCACAAGGTGGCACATGCATCTGGAGTTCATTTGCAGTGGCTAGAGGCCCCGGTGTGCTCATTCTCTCCCTCTGTCTTTCTCTCTCTCAAATAAGTAAATAAATAAAATATATTATTTTAAAAGAAAGAAAGAGAGAGAGAAAGAAAGGAAGAAAAGATAACATAGCCGGGTGTGGTGGCACACACCTTTAATCCCAGCATTCAGGAGGCAGAGTTAGGAGGATCACCATGAGTTTGAGGCCACCCTGAGAATACAGAGTGATTTCCAGGTCAGCCTTTTTTTAAGCCTTGAAAAGCTTTAAAAAAAAATACTCATAGAACCCACTCAAAAAATGGGGCAGAGAACTTAATAGGGAGTTCTCAGAGAAAGAAATACAAATGGAAGAAAAAAAAAGAAATACAAATAGCTAATACACACTTAAGGAAATGTTCAACATCCTTAACCATCAGGCAAACACAAATTAAGACAACTATGAGATTCCCCCTTACTCCAGTCAGGATGGCAGTCATTAAAAAAATCAAACAATAAATGTTGATGAGGATATGGGGAAAGAGGAACCCTCATTCACTGTTGGTGGGAGTGCAAACTTGTACCACTACAGAAATCAATATGAAGACTCCTGGAAAAGATGAAAATAGAACTGCCAACGGACCCAGTTATTCCCTTACTGGGCATCTACCTGAATGCTCCAGGCTTCACTGCAGAGCTATTTGCTCAACATGTTTAAAGCTGTGCAATTCATAATAGCTAAGAACTGTAATCAACCCAGGTGCCCCTCATTGGACAAATGGATCATGAAGTTGTACATTTACAAATGGAATTCTACTCAGCAGTAAGAAAAGGTGATACAATGAAATTTTTAGGAAAACGGATGGAGTTGGAACAAATCATAGTCAGCAAACACTTACAATCACAGAAAGACAAATGCTGCATGTTCTCACTCATCTGTGGTTCCTAGCCTGAATCAGCCGGTGTGGCTGGCATACCTGACACATAACTCAAGGCCCAGACAATAGGGATGGAAGTGTTTGGAGGGAGGGAATGGGGAGATTGGGGGAAAACAAACACAAAACTAAATCTAAAATGAACTGGTACCACAGAAACCTTTATCCTTGAAGGTAGACTAAAAGATTTAAACCTCAACAGGAGTATGGGGTGATCGCTTGGAAAGAAGGGCCCTGGAGAGGGTGGGATGAAGCCTAACCTTAAACAAGTTTGGCTCTGACCTGTAACTCTCAGTACCAGAAATTGGTTGCTACCCACATTGAGCTAATGATCAGAGAGACCTACATGGTCTTCAAAACAAGACAGGCAAAAAGAAAATAAAATGTCAAAGCAGGGGCTGGAGAGATGGCTTAGCAGTTAAGCGCTTGCTTGCCTGTAAAGCCTAAGGACTGCAGTTCAAGGCTCGATTCCCTAGTACCCATGAAAGCCAGATGCATATGGTGGCACATACATCTGGAGTTCATTTGCATTGGCTGGAGGCCCTGGTGTATCCATTCTCTCTCTCTCTCTCTCTCTCTCTCTCTCTTTCTCTGTCTGTCTGTCTGTCTCTCAAATAAATTTAAAAATAAATTAAAAAAAATGTCAAACCACTTGCCTGAGGTAAAAGGTAAGAAAGACCCTATTACTGAAGACTCCATATGTTTCTGACACAGAACATGGAGAGACTAGCTGGAATCTGGAAGAGAGCCAGTCCCCAGGCAATGAGCCTGTCTAGTGATGGAAAACACTACTGCATAAAAGTTGCCAACAACAGGTGTGAGCAAGCATGAATCTAAGCTACTCAGAAGCAGCCAGCCTGACAAGTACACACCAGTGCAATGGTGACACATAGCCTTTGTGGGTAACCAATGGCTTTCTGATTGGCTAAGAGATCTGCTCAGTGGAAAGAAACCCAAATCTGGAATTGGAGACCAGGTCAGAATGCTACAGAGACCAAGATTATGTTCTTCAGTGTCAAGCTCCCACTAGTCTTTGGCCAAAAGAGAGGCTACATCCATTAAAATCTCCCTAAATTAACAATGCTTATCCCATTTAATCTATGCTGACTTCACTCTCCGTTGGAGAATCTGTTTTTCTTTTTCAGAAGGTGTTGAGACTCAAGCAGATAAACCATCCCCTGCACTTCAGCCAAGGCCCAGGCTAAACCACAGAGGAACTGGGGAGATGAGCAAGGGTGCTACTTCCATGGCGACCCTGACAACCTGAACCAGGATGAAGGAAACAGATGCTGAGGATACTCAAATCATACCAAAGCAGAGATCCAGAGGCTCCTAAGGGCTCAGCACTGAAGTACACTTAAAACAGACTCAGCAAGGCTCAGAGAATTTTGCAGAAGATGGGGCATAAAGATTGTAAGGGTCACAGATTGGTACCAGAGGCATTGCCTCCCCCTACTAAAATGACTGCTATTACCACAATGCATAATCGACAGTCCTGTGGTGAATACCAGCAACCCTACTGAGGAGGGCCTTCAGTGGAATGGGGGCAGGGAGGAGAGAGAAGATGGTGTCAACACATGATTTACCTATACAAAGTATGTTCTTAATAATAAAATGAAATAAATGTTTTGCTTTGCTTCATTTTTTTGAGACAAGATCATATATTGCCCAGGCTGGCCTTGAATTTGCTATGCAGGTAGCCAAGGCTGGCCTTGACCTCTTAATCCTTTCATTTCCACCACAAATGTTGGCATTACAGAAAAACAACACCATATCCATTTTCAATACAATTATTTTAAATGGACTGGAGACATATTTCAGTGGTAAAGCATGTGCTTAGAATGAATAAGACTCTGGAGTTCAACCCCTGACACATAAATAAATAAATATTTAATGTTATAAAGTTTAAGTTTTTCCTCCACTAATATTTTTAAATTAATAAATTATATTGCATTAAATTTAAAGACAAAATGTTAACTTTTGAAATGAGAAGTGCTATAGCTAATACATAACTTTTAAAAACATAAAAGTAGCCGGGTGTGGTGGCATGCTTTTAATCCCAGGATTTGGGAGGCAGAGGTAGGAGGATCACCATGAGTTTGAGGCCACCCTGAGACTACATAGTGAATTCCAGGTCAGGCTGAGCTAGAGTGAGGCCCTACCTCGAAAAACCAAGTAGATAAATAAATAATAGTAATAAATAAAAACATAAAAATACATTAATAGCATGTAAGTTTTCAATGGGCCATTTTGAGAGGATAGAAAGTAAAAGTAGTATAAAAAAGGGAAAGTTATTAAAAAAAACACATTTAGCAAGTTAGCATTCACAGATGGGCTATAACCTTAATTTGAGATAGTTAAAATTTTACCCATAAATAAGCACAGCCTTAGAGACTCTTGCCAGGCTATTTCCTTTCAACTTGACCACTTTTTTTTGAAAATACTGCTTATATTAAGAACATATAGTCAATGAAAGCTTTAAAAAGCAAAACATATTTGATCTCTAAATAAAATAAAGATATTTGTGAAACCAAAATCACAATGTGGTCTAGTTTATTTTTTATTTTGTAGGTTGAAACTACAAATCCTATTATTGACACTAGATACCCACCCAACTCATTCATAACATAAAGAGAATGGAAAGCTGATATAATTCTGACTCTCTTTTCCAAATTAAGGAAGCTTGCCAATCAACCAGATCTCTCAAAAGCCAGGGATTCTTTCTTGAATTATGGTTCCTATCATTTCTATGAAATAAATCAGCATAATTACAGTCAGGTCAAAAGTGCAAAGACATTAAATAACTTGCCTAAAGTAAAAAACGAACCAGACACTCAGCTCAGCCTTCGTCCAGACACTCTGCCTCCCAGGATCCTCTGACTGAAATCAGAATTTGTGGGGTTTTTTTCTCTGTTATCTGATTAGAAACTGGGGCAATATTTATTCTGGCTTTCACCCATAAACAACATGAGGAAATCAGTTTAACTGGAAGGAAAACTAAACATAAAAAATTCAAACAAAAAAAAGAAAAAAAAAAAAAAGCAAGGTGTGGTGGCAAATCCCAACTATTCAGCCTTAAGACCAGGTATTGCCCCAAGGGCAAATCCATTTATGCCCCCTTTTATGTTCATTTTATAAGATATCCAATAACATATTTTTATTTCAGCCTCTTATTATTGTGTTTCTCCAGAGAATTTTTGTACTTTCCCAAGTAATGCCTAATTGATGATGAAGTAAAATCCAAGTTCACCTGAAGGTTTGCTCTTCAGACACTAAGTGTAATAAACTGTTACCTATGAAATGAGGAATTAAAGTATTATTTATTTATTTATTTATTTATTTATTTGAGAAAGAGAGAGTATGGGAGTGGTAGGGCCTCTTACAACTGCAAATAAACTCCAGACATATGTGCCACTTTGCTTCTGGCTTTATTTGGGTACTGGGGACTCAAACTCAGGCTGCCAGGCTTTGCAAGCAAATGCCTTTAACCTCTGAGCCATCTCCCCAGCTCCATAGAGTATAATATCAACTAAAACACGGAAAGAGCTCAGTCATGGTGGCACATGCCTTTAATCCCAGCACACGGGAGGCAGAGGTAGGAGGATTGCTGTGAGTGCAAGGCCAACCTGAGACTACATAGTGAATTCCAGGTCAGCCTGGGCTAGAGCAAGACTCTACCTCAAAAACAAAACAAAACAAACGAAACGAAACAAAACAAAACAAAACAAAACAAAACAAAACAAAAAGCATGGAAAGAGACCAAATGTTCTAAAGTCACAAATATGTGCCAGGCTAATAATTGCTAAGATGAAGTGATCAGTATTCCATGCTATGCAAAATTGTAGTTTTATCTGTAAGCATCAAGTATATCTAAGCAAGTTGTTCCTTTTACTTTCAAGTGATCTAGAGCATTTCTAATGTGTAATAAGTAACTTTTTGGCTCCATTGATCATGTTGTGTAATAGTTTCAGACTGGAAATCTAGGTCATCTCTTGTCACTCTGATGCAGCTTAAGTCATTGTTTGATATTTATTGTGTGATCCTTCTTTATTAACTCAGATTCCAGTAAAATGTAAGTTGTGTTTCCCTTGTCGCTTGTTGATTACTGGGCTCAAGTATTACCTGTATTTGGCCTTCTGTTAATCATTTTTATAATTCTACTTGGAAATTTTGAAAGTTTTTAAGGAAAAAATACTCCTGACGTCTTACAGGGAAAGAAGTTAATTAGTCTAGCATAATTTACAAATATGGGAGAAATGAAAATTTTGTATTTGTAATGGTAGAAAATTCAAGTTGCTGACAATAAATTACAAAATAGGGGATGTTTTTAGTTAATGTATAATTACCTCTGTGGTAAAATGAAGTATTTAAAAATTTTTTCATTTATTTATTTGCAAGGAGAGAGACACAGAGAGAGAGAGAGAGAGAGAGAGAGAGAGAGAGAAGAGAGAGATAGAAAATGGGCACACCAGGGCCTCTAGCCACTGCAAAGGAACTCCAGATGCATGTGCTCCTTGTGCATTTGGCTTACTGTCCTGAGGAATCAATCCTAGGTCCTTTAGCTTCGTAGGCAAATGCCTTAACTGCTAAGCCATCTATCCAGCCCCAAAATAAAGTATTTTTAATGCATGTGTATACGTGTTCATGTGTTGTAAGTGTGATGTGTGTGTAGGTGTGTGTGCAAAGGCATGTGGAGGCCAGAAAAAAAACCTGTGTCATCCTCAGAAATGCTGTCCAACTTTTGAGACAGAGCCTCTCACTGGCCTGAAGCTGACCAATAAAGCTAGACTGGCTGGCCATCAAACCCCAGAAATGCCCCTGTCTCCACCTCCCCAGCACTTGGATTACAAGCACAGCCCCTCTACTCACATTTTTATGTGGGTTTGGGGTATTGAAATTGGCCTCATGTTTGTAAATCAAGTTATCTCTGCAGTCTCTAAAATAAAATATTTTGATATACAAACCAATTTTGCTCCTTATATCTGTGTTGCTTTCTCTTCATTCAAAAAATTGAGAACTGGGAATACAGTAAAAGTGAAAAAAGTGTGACTAAAATAGAAAAAGCAAAAGAGTGTATAAAACAACTTGTGCAGATATCTTACCAATAGGACCTTGTCCTGATGGGCAAAGTTACTCTGGATTGCAAATAAAACAAAGAGTTTCCCAAAACAAAGGCTGTGAATAAAGGACAAGGGATAATGTTAAAGGCTTTCTCTGGTCTTAGAATATTTCCACTGACAGAAGATACAATCCCTTCAAGAAGAGAATCCCTCCAGGATAGATCAGTTGAGCAAAGGGATAGTCTTCTCTGTTTTGAATACCTCACTCAGAGAACTCTTCATTTCATACATCAGACCCAGCACATCTGTCATCCAAACCTTCTGGACCCTGTGCTGTTCCTGCTGGATTGGATACTTACTTGCCCTTTACTTGCTACTTGATCCAATCCCAATGTGAAGGTTTTATTTCAGGTCTCTCCCTCACCTGTCCACTCAAATCTACAGCAGGGACTAGTGCTGGAATGAAAGGCGTGGGTCACCATACCTAGCCTTAGGCTTTAATATTTGTGTATTCAAAGATCATTAAGGGAGCTGGAGAGATGGTTTAGTGGTTAAGGCACTTGCCTGCAAGGCCTAAGGACTCCTATTCAAATCCTCCAGATCCCATGTATAGCCAATGCAAGTGACACAAGTATGCAACACCAAGCATGCCCACGAAGGGGTGCATGTGTCTGGAGTTCATTCACAGCATCTGAAAGGACCTTGAGAGCCCATTCTCTCTCTCTCTCTCTCTCTCTCTCTGCTTCCCCCATAACTCTCTCAAAAAATAAAAATAAACACTAAAATACAAAAAACATGTGAGAGATCATTTAGGGGCCAGGGAGATGACTCAGTAACTAAAGGTGCTTGCTTGCAAAGCCTGCTCACCCAGGTTCAATTCCCCAGATATTCATAAATCCAGATGGGTATTTGTTTGCAACAGTAAGAGATCCTGACATGCACATATGCATGTGCACATGCACATGTGTCTTCCACAAGTGCAAATAAAAAAAAAATTAAAGCTCATTAGAAGGTCACCTAACCAAGAAAAAGAAAATCTCAAAATAACTGGTTCTGCTCCACGTTCAAACAAAAATTATCATCAAAACCCTCCAAATAAATATGAGTGACTAATTACATTCATTTATCTCTGTTCCCTCCTCAAAACCTTCAAAAATTAAAACAAAGAAATAAAAAGGCATAAACCCATAATGCCAAAGGTATCAGAACTGATACACAAGATAGGAGATTACAAGTAATTTTGGAAAATGTTTTGAAAGAGTCACAAAACTCAAGGGTGAGTGTGAAGACCAATAATGCAATTAGTAAGATACTATCTGGATTTCAACTCTAGGATTCCTTCACCACAAAGATGCAGTTCCTACACTCTTCATTCTTGCACTCCCTACTTTTTGCCCTTATTTCATTCCTAAGAGAATCTGATCTGGAAAGCACTTTCATTTGGGGAAATTTCATTTCATTATTAGGAACATTGGAAAATAGGCATCCATGATCAGAGAAATTAAATAAAATTTTTATCATCAAGAGTGAAAACGGGGACCTAGGGAGATAGCTCAATGAATTCACTGCTCAAGCTTGAGTACCAGAGTTCACTATGTGCATCTGGCTTTATGTGGGTATTGGCGATTTGAACCTGGGCTGGGAGGCTTTTGCAAGAAAATGCTTTTAACCATTGTGGCATCTCTCCAGTTCCATGTGAGTACCCAACTTCAATCCTCAGACTCCATGTAAAAAGTCTGAAGCCCTGAAAGGCTTCTGTAATTGTAACATGACAAGAGAGAGATGAGAGGAGAACTAGAAGCTCTTTGCAAGAGCAAAGAGCGATCTAGAGAAATCCTGACTCGGATGAGATGGAACAGTGAGGTCAGACCCAAAGGTTGTTCTTTGACCTCCACACTCACACCATGGCACAGGCACACCCCCCACTCACTTACATGAGCATATACCCATACATATGAATATTTTTAAAAGAGAAAAACCAGACGGCTTTCTAAAATTCTTAATTTTTATTTTTATTTTGAGACTCTGGCCTCAAAATTTCTATGTAACCAAGGATGATGTTGAGCTTCTGATCTCCTGCCTCCACCTCCTAAGTGCAGGGATTACCACTATGCCCAGGTTTATGCAGTACTTGGGATCAAACCCAGATTTTTATGTGTGATATGCAAGTACTCTATCAACTGAGCTACCTACACCTTGAGATCAAACTATCTCTTCTAAGCCAGATTTCTGTCAGGTATTACAATGCCTTGCAGATGTCTGGATTCTTCTTGGGAGAAATGGAATAATGTACATGGAAAAAATCAGTGATAATACATACCTGTGTCCTTCCTTAAATCTGCCAGCTCACCATTTAAATCACACATGAAGGTGCACCAGTACACAAAACCCACCTGCACACACAACTTTCAGTGACCTTACCAGGTGATTCACATAGAGTCAAAAGACCACCAAACAGGAAGCAGAGGTAGGAGGATCACTTTGAGTTTGAAGCCAGTCTGGGACTATAGAGTGAGTTCCAGGTCATCTTGGGCTACAATGAGACCCTACCTTGAAAATCAAGGAAGAAAAGAAAAAAGGACTAAAAAACAGGGGAGAGGGAAGTACACCAGGCATAGGTAAAGGCTATGTATGAGGCAGAAGTGTGCCTGGATATTCAATGAACAGCTGAGACACAGACATTCATGACCACAGGGAGCATATTAGTGCCCAGATCACCAGGGGTCTACTGCTCTGCTGAGAGGGATTAGATTTTTACTTAGAGAGGTGGGGAAAGCCATTATGGGATATGTGAACCAAGGAATTATATGCTATGACATACATTTAAAAGTAAGGACTTGGGTTGGAGAGATGGCTTAGTAATTAAAGCTCTTGCCTGGGAATTCTAAAGACCCAGCTTCAATTCCCCAGGACCTTTGTAAGCCAGATGCACAAGGTGGCACATGTGTCTGGAGTTCATTTGCAGTGGCTGGAGGCCCTGGCATACCCATTCATTCTCTCTTTCTCTCTCTCTCTCTCTCTCCAATAAATAAATTAATAAAATATTTTCTAAAAATAAAAGTAAGGGTCTGGAGAGATGGCTTAGCAGTTAAGGCACATGCCTGTGAAGCCTAAGGACCCTGGTTTGATTGTCCAGGACCCATGTCAGCCATATGTACATGGTGACACTTGCGTCTGGAACTCATTTGCAGTGGTAGAGGCCCTGGCCACACCCATTCTCACTCTTTCTCTGTCCCTCTCTCTGTCTCTAATAAATAAATAAATAAATAAATAAATAAAAAAAATAAAAACTTTATTAAAAGCTCTAAAAATAAATAATAAATTAATTAATTAAATTAAATAAAAGCAAGGACTGATCTATGTGCAGTGGCACATACCTGTACTCACAGGTACCCAGGAGGCTAAGGCAAGGGAATAGCATGAGTCCAGGAGTTCAGGGCCAGGCTAGATAACATAGCAAGACCCCATCTCTTCCAAAAGAAAAGTCATAATTTCGAGGAATGAAGGTGAAGTACAGAGATTGGTTAGGAAAATAAAGGAATATTCTAGGCAGGAAATGATGAGCAACTCAGAATAGGGTGGTATATTAATTAGGTTTTTCATTGCTTTGATTAAGTATCTAACAGAAGCAACCTATGAGAGGAAGGGCATTTTTGACTCACAGTTTAGGGGATACCGTCCTTCATGTCTGGGAATCATAGTGGCTAGAGTGACTTGATCTCCAGAGTATGGGGGTGGGTAGGGTGTTTCACGTTTAAACCATAACAGGTACTAATGATTAAGGTGAGGAGAAATTATTAGATTCTGTATAGATTTGAAAGTAGAAGAATTTCTAACCAGGCATGGTCAGATACACCTTTAATCCCAACACTCAGGAGATTGAGGTAGGAAGATGGCTGTGAGTTCCAGGTCAGCCTGAGCTACAGTGAGACCCTGCCTTCAAGAAAGAAAGAAAGAATTGATTTTTGGATGGAAGTTGTGTGAGAGAAAAATGAACATGTCATAAATGTGAGATGGAGAAGAATAGATGAATAAAAAAAAATGGACCAGGGCTGGAGAAATGGCTTCAGAGAGTGGTTAAGGCGCTTGCCTGTGAATTCTAAGGACCCAGGTTCAACTCATTAGTACCCACATAAGCAAGATACACAAGGTGGCATATGAGTCTGGAGTTTATTTGCAATGGCTAGAGGTCCTGGTGCACCAATTCTCTCTGTATCTCTCCTTTCTCAAAGAAATAAATACAATTTAAAATTTTTTTAATTATTTTATTTATTTTTGGAGAGAGACACAGAGAGAGACAGAGAGGGAGAGGGAGACAGATAGAGAATGGGCACGCCAGCAGTCTCTCAGCTGCTGTGAATGAAATCCAGATGTGTGTGCCCCCTTGTGGTCAAGTGTGGCATTGCGCCCTCGCGCCACTTTGCATCTGGCTAAATGTGGGACCTGGAGATTGGAACTGGGTTCTTAAGCTTAGCAGGCAGGCACCTTAACCGCTAAGTCATCTCTCCAGCCCATAAATATAATTTTTAAAGGACCAGGGAAAGTGATTTTAAAACTCCATTTTGGACATTGTCAACATAAAATAATAAACCATACAAGAAAAAATGATAAGAAGTCAATTGATTTTAGTAGTCAATAGTTCACAGGAAATAAATATTTTAAAGTAAATGCCTAAAGAATACAATGAGGGACCCAGAGATAGCCGAGCAATGAGAGGTGCTTGCTTGCAAAGCCTGCTGGCCCAGGTTCACTTCCCCAGCTACTCATGTAAAGACAGATGCACAAAGATACATTTGGAGTTAATTTGCAGTGGCAGGGGGCCCTGGCATGATCAGGTGTGTCTCTCTCTCTCTCTCTCTCTCTCTCTCTCTCAATCTCTCTGTCTCTCATCACAAATAAATAAATAAATAAATAAATAAATAAATAAATATTTTTTTAAAAAGAATGGAGGGAGCCAGTGTGGTGGCCCATGCCTTTAATCTCATTATTCAAGAGGCAGGGGTAGAAGATTAATGTGAGCTTAAGACCAACCTGGGATTACAGAGTGAGTTCCAGGTCAGTCTGAGCTACAGTGAGACTCTATCTCAAAAACAACAACAAAAATGTAATGAGGACATTGATAAAGTGATTATAAATTTGAAAAATAATTCCCCAAACTGAAGAAGTTGAAAGAATCTATTTAGTGTCTAGCATAGTTTTGCAGTCAGGTTTTACACTGCTGACAGAAATTACCTGACCAAGAACAGCTTATGGGGAAAAAAATAGTTTATTTTGGCTTATAGACTCGAGGGGAGGGGAAAATGACAGCATGAGCAGAGGGGGGACATCACCTCCTGAGCAACATCAGGTGGACAACATCACCAGGAGAGTATGCCAAACACTGGCAAGAGGAAACTGGCTATACTACCCATAAGCCCAACCCCAATACACTGCCTCAAGGAGGTCTTAGTTCCCAAATCTCCATCAACTGGGAACCTAGCATTCAGAACACCTAAGTTTATGGGGAACACCTGAATCAAACCACCATACATAGCAAAAATTTTAAGCCCACCTTTGGGCACATTATGATGAAAATTTGCACGGTGATAGTGAAAAATAGTAAAACGCTTTTAGGAGGAGAAAATCACATAAAAAGAACTGGTACTAAAGATAGCAATACCCTTTGCCACAGGAAGAATACCTTTAAAGTTCTAATTTCTTAATGAGGACATTATATACAATTAAGGTATTGATAGTTGTGAAGAAAAAAATATAGATATTTCAGGCATTGAAGAATTTTTAACTATCATGCTTACAAGATGATTTAAATATATAAAGGAACAGAAATTGGCCTTGATATCCATGGCCTTGCAGTGCCTAGCAATACCTTCACAAGACCCTCATAATAGAAGAAAAAGATGATGACATCAAATTAAAAGAGAGACTAATTGAGAGAGGGAAGGGATATGATGGATATTGGAGTTCTAAAGGGGTATGGGGACAGGGGAGGGAAATATCATGCATTTTTTTGTATGTAAGTATAGAAGTTGTCAATAAAAAAATTTAAAAAAATATAAAGGAAGCCGGGTGTGGTGGTGCACACCTTTAATCCCAGCATTCAGGAGGCAAAGGTAGAAGGATTGCCATGAGTTCGAGGCCACCCTGAGATTACATAGTGAATTCAAGGGCAGCCTGGGCTAGAGTGAGACCTTACCTTGAAAAACCGAAAAATGAAAAACATATATATATACATATATATGAAGATCAATAAAGAAGAAAACAGGGGAGAATGAGGAGCTCCTATAAACTTCTGGTGGGAATGTAAACTTGTACAGTCACTATGGAAATCATTATAAAGTCTCCTCCAAAAACTGAACATTGAGGGCTGAAGAGATGGCTTAGCAGTTAAGACACTTGCCTGTGAAGCCCTAAAGTCTCAGGTTCAATTCCCCAGTACCCACATAAAGCCAGATGCACAAGATGGCACATGTGTCTGGAGTTCTTTTGCAGTGGCTAGAGGCCCTGTGTGCCCACTCTCTCTATATATCTGCCTCTTTCTCTCCTTTTTTTCTTTCTCTCTCAAATAAATAAATAAAATATTTTTTAAAAAACTGAACATTGAGCAGCCGGGCGTGGTGGTGCACGCCTTTAATCCCAGCACTCGGGAGGCAGAGGTAGGAGGATCGCCGAGAGTTCGAGGCCACCCTGAGACTACGTAGTTAGTTCCAGGTCAGCCTGGACCAGAGTGAGACCCTACCTCGAAAAACCAAAAAAAAAAAAAAAACTTAACATTGAACTACCCTATGACCCAGTCTGGTGCTATGATCAACATATCTTCCTTCTATATGACCAAGCTCTGCCACTCCTGGCTCTATGTCTGAAGAACTCTAAATCAACATATACAGAGATATTTGCTCACCTCTGTTGATTACTGCACTATTCACAATAGCTAAGAAATGGGGCCAGCCTAGATGTCCGTCAACAGATGAATGGATAAGGAAATATACATATATATATATGTATATAGTGAAATTTTTCAGCCATAAAAGAAAAAAATCATGACATTTACAAGTAAATTGGAGATTATGTTAAGCAAAATTAGCCAGACTCTGACAAATATTCCGTTTTCTCTCAAATTTGGTATGATGTGTGGTATATGTGTGTGCGAGCGTGTGTGTGTGTGTGTGTGTGTGTGTGTGTGTAGACTCGTGTACCCCCATGCACATGCTTACAGAGAGCTGCCAGAGGAGAACGTTGATTGTCCCATTATTTTTCATATGTGTATTTTCCTTGAGATGGACTCTCCCTCAACCCAACGCTGCTGCAGGTCAGCAAACACAGGAATTCTTGGATCTCCAACCAGCACCACCCCCTGGGGTTGTAGACATGGATGGACACTCCTAGATTTTTATGTGGGTTCTGGGGACGTGGAATCAGCAATCTTTAGCCTGAGAGGCCTTCATGCTTAAGTGACAAGTGCTCTTAACCATTGAGCCATCTCCCCAGATCCTGAAATTTTATCTTGTTTTGAGTATTTTTGGGTGTGGCAACTCTTCATGGAGTAAATGCATTGCTACATCTAATCTGAGTAGGGAAAGCAAAATATATAAGAAAATGTATGGTACAAGCAAACATCGAAATTGTTGCTATTTTTTTTTTTTGTATTTTCAGTTTTTTAAAACTGTATGTCCTTTCTTAATTCAAAACAGTCTTCATAAAATACTCTGTAAAGTGGGCTGAGGAGATGGCTTAGCATTTGCCTGCAAAGCCAAGGGATCCTGGTTTGATTCTCCAGGACCCACATAAGCCAGATGCACAAGGGGGTACATGCATCTGGAGTTCATTTGCAGTGGCTGGAGGCCCTGGCATGCCCATTCTCTCTCTCTCTCTCTCTCAAATAAATAATATATAGTTTAAAAATAAATAAAATAAATTACTCTGTAATTTTATTTCATTGCTCATTTCATATTAACCTAGTATTAATTATTTAGGTGCTAAAAGTGCTTAGTATTATTCTAGGTTAGTGTCCAGCAAACTATTACCCAGACGCCAATTTGGGCCTGCTACCTATTTATATATTTTTAAATGGTTTAAATGATGATTACTAATTGGTGACTTGTGAAGCTTATATATAATGTAGATTGCAGTGTCCATCAAGTTTTATTAGGACATAGCCATCATACACACTCATCTACACATCATCTGTGTCTGGCTTCATTCGACAAACACAGAGTTGGGAATGGTGCACAATGCCAAATGTTTAATATCTGTCCTTTCACAGAAAGCTTGACAACCCTTAGTATATATTCTGGTCCACTTGTTATCAGAGTTTTACTTGCTTCCTTCTCTAGGTCAGGTTTAGAATCTGGGATAACATCCTTGTTAACATGAGTTTGCACATGTGTTACGATTTCTCTCCCAACTTTACAATCTTTTTCATGATGAGAAATGCAGTGTGAGAAGCATTTTTATGGTAACAGTGTAAAAGAATGATAGCATATGCAGCTGCAACTTCCCCGTACAATGTGGTGAATCTAGTGTGGCTTCGTATAACTCCAATCATGTCCTGCACTCCTCCATAGTATGCACTTATTTGCAGGCATACCCCAAATATGAATATCTTATGTTTTTGAAAGAAAGACACTTTTCTAGACCAGATTTAATTTTAAAATCCAGATTATTCTCTTATAACCATGGCAATTTTGAGTCTTTGTCATTTTGTTTTCTATAATAGGGCTTTCTAAGTGAAAGCTGGTGTTTGATTTTTATGCCTTTAACATTTTTAGGAGACAAAATCTATATAGGCTCTATTTCCAAATTTTTGAGCCCTCTCATCAAGTTGCTGATTTCTCTATTTAATTAAAATATCTAAATCTAGTTATATTTAATGCCTTCACACTGTAGGGATGGTGAGAGGCTAGGAAAGAATATCCTTTCTTTGTAACTTTATGTTTACTGTTACTGGTATTCCTTTAACACCTCCAATTTGATCCTAGAAAGTGAGCATTCCACATATGATTACATTATTGCAGATCTAACCAGTACACATATATGGTAGGTTGAGTCAGATGTCCCCCATAAACTCATAGGTTATGAATGCTTGGTCCCAGCTGATGGTAACTTGGGAGCTGGAGACTTGCTAGAGGAGGTGTATTCCTGGGGGCAGGCTTAAAGAGTGTTACATCCATGCCCCCTTGCAAAGTTCAGCTCACTCTCCTGTTGCTGTTTTCCACTTGCTGTGACAGAAGTGATGTCCAGCCTCTGTTTAAGCCATGCGTCCCCATGCCATAATGAAGTTTCCCCTTAAGACTGTAAGCCAAAAGAAAACCCTTCCTCCCATCAGCTGCTTTTGGTCACATGCTTTATCCCAACGAGAAGGTAACTTCAACAACAAAGGATGGGGTAAAGGCATATAAACCCTCAAGAATACAAGCAGGGAAAATATATGTGCATGGTAATCACAACTCTAAAGAAGTAAAGCCATGTAAAGACCAGTGAAATGCAATCCCGGTCATTCTTATTTATCAGATGGTGAATTTTTTGAAAGAAAAGGATGTAGGTTGGTTACGGATAAAGAAACAACACAAAATATTGTGAATGTTAATATTCTATATGGAGATAAAGCTAGGTATTTAATTTAGTGATGAATTTTGACTATGCAATAATGAGATGTCATTAATTATACATGTGGATATAATTAGCTGATGTTCCTATAATTGATTTGACTGTGTTAACTTATTTTTCTGAACAAAGGAGATACATAAGAAAATCCTAATCAATATGGCTTTCTCAACTGGGAGGAATTTTTCTTTTCTCCTCAACTGCTTCTGGTTTCCAAAGCTGGGAAGCAAAACTCAGTTTTAATAGTCTAGTGGGCACTGCAGATTTTTCCTTTAAGTTCTATCACCACCTGCAGGTTCAAACTAGGTATTGCAGAAAACTTGTTTCCCAACACTATTCAGGCCAATAAACTCTGCAAGGCATTGGCAGGGTTTCTGCTATAGACATTCCTTTAATTTTTTGTTTGTTTGTTTTTTGGAGGTAGGGTCTCATTCTAGCCCAGGCTGATCTGGAATTCACTCTGTAGTCTAAGGGTGGCCTCAAACTCATGGAGATCCTCCTACATCTGCCTTCCCAGTGCTGGGATTAAAGGTGTGCACCACCATGCCCAGCCTTCTTTTAAATTTTTTATTTGCAGGGTGTGTGTGTGTGTCCTGTCCCTGAAAATAAACACCAGACACTTGCTCCTTTTTTGCATCTGGCTTAGATGGGTGGGTGGCTTTGAGGATTGAACCTGGGCATGCAGGCTTTGCAAGCAAGCACCTTTAACCACTGAGCCATCTCCATGTCCCCTATAAATATTCTTAAATATAGAAAATATATTTTACCCACCATGGCAATTTAATTTGGTAATTAAAATAGATGTTCTTTATTTTATTCATTCAGATACTACTACCTAACACCCAGCAAGATACCATCATTCTTTTGTTGCCCCTTTTTCTTTTCTAGTTAGCTGCCACAAAGAAATCTCATATCCATTACATACTGTGCTGGGTGGGAGTAGAGTGATGAATGCCCAAAATCCCAAGCACTCAGGAAAAGTGGGGATATGAGGATGACAAGTTGAAGGTGAGCCTAATCTACAAAATGAGACTCTGTCTCAAAGAATGAAGAGTTAGAAACAATGCTCATAGTAGAACACTTGTAAGGCTCTGCCAGAGCTCAATCCTCAGAATTAAAAAAACAAACAAACAAAAAAACTCTTCAAGCCGGGCGTAGTGGCGCACGCCTTTAATCCCAGCACTCGGGAGGCAGAGGTAGGAGGATCGCCAAGAGTTCGAGGCCACCCTGAGACTACGTAGTGAATTCCAGGTCAGCCTGGACCAGAGTGAGACCCTACCTCGCAAAAAAACAAAACAAAAAAAAAAACAAAAAAAAAACTCTTCAAGAGTCTCAAGGGGTTTTACACCACCCATTGAACAAAGTCCAAATGCTTCAGATTGGTAGTTACGGCTTTTTATAGTTTGGCTCTAACTTGTTGCTCAATCTTGCCTTTCCCAACCTTCTCCCAGTGTCACCCCACATAAATGTTCTGCTTCAGCCAGTCTGGTGTCTATATTGTCCATTGCTTATTCTGGATGTACTGTCTCTACTCCTGCTGTGTTCTGTTTCCTTCAACACTTAGATTCCCAGACGTTTTGACACACATTAAACTTTTATCCTAAATGTGACCTCTGTGGCCAGTCTTCCATTTCCTACTCATAGTTCTACAGATTTTTGCACCTAATTTCATCCTACATACAGATCCTAGAGCTACTATAATTTATTAAACACTATATCCCTTTTTTCCTGAATTACAAAAGCATTTTCCACTTTGACAGTCATATATTATTGATACTAAGTTACTTTCATAAGGTCTTTATACAGTTGTTAAATTTTTGAGAATCAAGTATAATCTTACAGTTTCTCAGTTTTTTTAATGAAAATCAGTAATGTTGGCATTTGAGTTTGACAGCTCCTTTTTGCTATAAGAATTTCCTCCCATCATCTATTACTGATATTTTGGGGGTCCATAAATTTACAAAGTGCCTTTAACTGCTAAGCCCCTTCCCCGGGAGCCATAAATTTTTCTTTTCTTTCTCTTCTTTTCTTTTTCGAGGTAGTGTCTCACTCTAGCCCAGGTTGACACTCACTCCATATCCCCAGGCTGGCCTCAAACTTACAGCTATCCTCCTACCTCAGCCTCCCAGGTGCTGAGGTTACAGTTATGTGCCACCATACACAGGTCTATAAATTTAAGAAACATTTTGACAATAGCTTTTACATGTATTTTTTAATTTTTAAAAAATTTATTTAATTTATTTGAGAGAAAGTGGGAAATAGGGAGAGAGAGAGAGAGAGAGAGAGAGAGAGAGAGAGAATTGGTACACAGGGGTCTCCAGCCACTGCAAACAAATTCTGGATGTATGTGCCCCCTTATGCATCTGGCTAATGTGGGTCCTGGGGAATCAAACCTGGGTTCCTTTGGCTTTGCAGGCAAATACCTTAATTGCTAAGCCATTACTCCAGCCCTTTTACATGTATTTTTAAACATATTTTTATGTTAATATTTTTATGTACTTACTTGAGACTCACACACACACACAATGGGCATACCAGAACCTCTTACCCCTGTAAATGACCTCCATATGCATGCAACACTTTGTGCATCTGGGTTTACATGGGTACTAGGGAATTGAACCTGGGCCATAAGGCTTTGCAAGTAAGCATCTGTAACCACTGAGCCATCTTTCTAGCCCCTACATGTATTTTTAAATAATAATGTATTTAAAACAAAATGGTGATGATAGTAATAATGTGGGACATTACCATACACTGGTGCTATTTTCTAAGCATCTTATAACTTAATAACAATAAAATCCTTCAAGGAATCAAGTAGATGTCAACTTAAAGTTCTACCATGTGGAGCTGCTAGAACCTTGACTTATTTCACTTCTCACTTGTAAAATGGGTCATGTGCAAAATGAACACATTCAGGGTTGTGAGAATTAAGCATAGTAGATGACTGGATTAATATTGCCTAGTATAAAGTAAGCTCTACGGGGCTGCAGCTCAGCAGTTAAAGGCTCTTGCTTGCAAACCCTGTTGGCCCAGGTTCGATTCCCCAATACCCACATAGAGCTAGATACACAGGGTGGCACATGCATCAGGAGTTCATTAGCAGTGGCAGAGGCCCTGATGTGCCCATACCCACTCTCATTCTCTCTCTCTGCCTTTCTGTCTGTCTCTTTCTCAAATAAATTTAAAAAGTAATAAGCTCTACAAAAATAAATTCCTGGGCTGGAGACATGGCTTAGCGGTTAAGCGCTTGCCTATGAAGCCTAAGGACCTTTGTTTGAGGCTCGATTCCCCAGGACCCATGTAGGCCAGATGTACAAGGGGGAGCATGCATCTGGAATTCATTTGCAGTGGCTGGAGGCCTTGGTGTACCCATTCTCTCTCTCTCTCTCTCTCTGTTGCTAATAAATAAATAAAAATTAAAAATATATATATAAAAAAATAAATTCCTTCAAAGTAGCCAATATTATATAGCCAGGCCTGTTGACTCCGGCTTACAATTACTTGAAGTCTAAAGCAGGAAGGTCTCTAAGTCAAAGCCACCTTGTGCTACAAAGTGTGTTCAAGTCCAGATTGGGGAACTTAATAAAACCCTGGATCAAAATAAAAAGCTGTTTAAAACAATTAAATAACCTTTTCATTTATTTGCAAGGAGAGAGAAAGAGAGAAAGGGAGGAAGGAAGGGAAGGAGGGAAGAAGGGAGGGAGAAAGGGATAAAGAGGGGGAATGGGCACATCAAGGCCTACAGCCACTGCAAACCAACTCCAGATGCATGCATCAGTGTGTATCTGGCTTTATGTGGGTACTGTGAAACTGAATCCCAGTTGTCAGGCTTTGTAGGCAAGTCCTTTAACCCGTGAGCCATCCCTCTGGCCCCTCAAAATAAAAAGGATTTTTAAAAGGGTTAGGAATATAGCTCAGAGATATTAGTGCGACTCTGTTCAATCCCTGATACCAGAAAAGAAAATGTAAGCAATATTATTTCTGTCCTTTCACTTCACAGATGTGGGGGGGTGGCAACCATGGCTTAGAAAGACTTCACAGTGGAGGTAGGGCATGACATTTTCCTCTACAACAAACATAACTGGTTAATTCCTCTGTTACATGAGCTCCAATAGCATTTTTCCTTAAAATACACAATGCATTTATATTATATCCCATGTCCCTAGCCTTCAGTAAAGTATGAACTCTTCAGGAACTGCTTTATTTTTCCAGTCCTTGGTTATTAAAAATAGCCAACAATGTATCATTATTACACTTATGGATTTTGCAGTAAGTTGCAGGGCTATGGAAAGGTTTATTATGCTCTGAGATACAGTTCTGCTAATTCGTTTTGTAAACAATTTGTTGGCAATTCGTTTTTCTAAACAATTTGTTGGCGATCGAGGGGAACAATTTGTTAAGGAAACCCATAAACCCACTTTTCAGTCTTCCTTAACATTATCTTGAATGTAAAAAAAAAAAAAATCTTATCCCATAATTATAAACTGTCTCAAAAAAGAATGCCCTTGCGTACAACGAAAATTGAGCCTGGCATGTTGAAATCCTTATAACTGCATCTAATTTTTGTTGTTTTAAAGAGATAATCTGTCAATTTACTAACCTATTTACTAACAGCTGTTAACAAGAGTATAAATAAAACGGTAACTCAAATACTATAGGTTCAGAGAAAACTTCGTGAGATTTAAATCACGTTACTTGCATGGAAAAGGTAAGCCAGCATTGCTAGTAGCACGAATGGTTATAATTTTTCCATCCACTAGCCACTATGACACGTGGTAGACTTGCTAAATCCGAGGATTTATCTCCTCGTTAAAATTAGGAAGGTTGGACTAGGTTGTAAAAGACCTTTTCTTGACAGGGATGTGGGCGGAAAGGGAGTAGCAGAGACAGCCCATGTTCTCCTCACCCTTCCGGCACCATCCCGAGCTGGTGCCCCCTCGGAAAAGCAGAAGGAGCCCCCGCTCTTCTTTCAGCAGCGGAAAGGCACAGTCCCCAGCCCTAGTGCGACTAGCGCCGTACAGCGCACGGCATGCTGGGACTTGTAGTTCACCGCCTTTGGGCCGTGAAGGGCGTTGATAGCCAGGGTTGTTGGCATTCTGGGACATGTAGTCTCTGGCTGTTCGTTTGTGTACATCCTTTCCTGACTAAAGCGCCAAGAGACACCGCGACGCCTGGAGGCCACGTGACACATCCTGGGCGCCGAGATCGCCCTGCAGCTCTGGCCCCGGCGTGTTCTCGCCCCCGCGCCGCCGTTGCCGAGGAGACGGCGCACGTCTGTCCGAGCGTGGCCCTCCGCCAGTCCTCCCCGCCCCGCCCCGCCCCTCCTCTCCCACCACAATGAGATCCTAAGATGGCGGTGGCGGCGGCGGTTGGCGCCTACTAGCTCGCGTCGAGACGGCGGCCATTGGGCTCTAGGCAGTCGGGGGATTTGTCAGCTGCCCTGCGGCGGTCTTCGAGGAGGAACCGCTGCCGGTGGCGGGTCCCGGGGCCCTAGGTCGGAGGGGCGGCTTTGGCTCACAGGTAGGCCTGCGCGTCCGCGGCCTTGGCAACGGCGCTGGCTGCCCGGGTTGCTGTGGGCAGAGGCGCGCCTGGCGCCGGCCCACGCCTCCTCGGCCGGGGCTCCGCGGCTCGCCGACGCGGGCTGCCCGCCTCTCCGGGGCCCCCGAGGACCGGCGCGCACACGCGGGGCGGCGGCGGCGGAGCGAGGCAGTCGTTGGGGTCATGGAGTCGCGTTCTCCGGGAAACTGGCCCGGGCGGCCCGCGGCCCCGTGAGCGCGCCCCAGCCCAGCGCAGCGCAGCGCGGCCTGGCCGGCCCGGCGCGCCGCCACATTCCACGGCGGGAGGCCGGTCGGGGCGCCGAGCCTGCGCTCGCGCTCGCGGCCGGGAAAGGGTGCTGTCTGCAGAGGGAACGGCGTCGGCTGGGCGCTTAGGGAACTGCTCATCCCGCGCCGCGCCGGTCAGCTCGCCTCTCGTGCCTGCGATTTTGTTGGGTGGTCGGCCGTCTTGAGAGCCGTGGCGTGTTGACTTGCGGTAACCGATCGTGTTTCGTCGCTGGAAGAAGCGGGTTTTCTGGGTGCCGCTACCGCGTCCGCCCCTAACCGCCGTGCGGACGCCGCCCCCTGATGCTTTCGGCTTACTTGCTGGGAGGGTGTGGAGAGACGCAGGTGCACCTGCCGTTCTCCTCTCCATCACCTCCTGGAGAGGCCCGCGGGGCGCCCTTCTATCGAATTTGGAAGCCAAAGGCACAAGTGTGAGTGTAGTAAACCTTACTTCATTACGAAGTACCTAGCTTTTCGTTAGCCAAAGTTCTTGCCTAGTTTGAGTGACAGAAAGATAACGACTTAACCAGCAGAGTAACCTTTTGCATGGATCTTTAAATAATAGCTGGGGTTATTTTCTTTATAGTCCAAAGAAGGTTTGCTGTTTGGTAGGGTCTTTGAATTTTTGGTGAGCTAAACACAGCTATAGAACACATTGTTAGGGCACTTAAACTATTTGTAAGTTAAATTTTAATTTTTTTGTTATCCTAAACATGTTAGATTTAATGTTTATACTATTCTGTACTACGTAGTATAAAAATTAATTGAAGTGTTTTTTGTTCTTTATTTTAATAAACAGACACCTTTGAAGTGTGGAACAGGGAAGGAGTTGCTGAGCTGAAAACAATACCCCTTGCTTCTAAATAGGTAATTTGACACATATATTTTCTTTGTATTGTGGGTGAGAACAGTTTTTGATAGAGCCTACTGTCCAAAAAGCAGTGCATGATTGAGGGTCCCCTCTACTTAGTAAACAGACCTTCTGGGTTTGCTGCTGCCTTTACTCTGGTCCTCTGCTTTTTGCCATGTCATTTTGGTCCACTTTCACTTTATTAGGAAAAAAGAAAGAAAGAAAGCCATGCCATTCCTATTAACTACACACCACTTTTAAAAAATTAATATTTATGAGAGAGTATGTATGTCCTAAGGCCTCCTGCCACTGTAAACAGACTCCAGATGCACTTAACACTTTGTGCATCTGGCTTTATATTTGTACTGGGACTTGAACTCAGGCTATAGGCTTTGCAAGCAAGTTCCTTTAACCTCTGAACAATCTCCCTTTCCATAAACACTGCTTTTTGAAATTTGTTTTCACAGGATTTCTTGAGCTCATTTGAGTTTGGCTTTGTTGTATGGCAACTACAACTGTTTGGCCTCTTTCCAAATCCGCTTAATCTCAAGTTACCGCTTTCCATGTTTCTTATTTGGCTTTATCCTTTGTTCATGAGTGTATCTACTTTTTTAGTTTGTTAGCCCTACAAGTGACCAGCATTCATTTAGTTGTCTGAAATTACTTTGAACATTAGTTGTGTGCATAGAACCTTGCCACATGGTAGAAATAGTGTTGGAGGAATGTAAGTCCAGGGAAATTTAAGTAATTATTTGTAAAGATCTATTTAGAAATTAAATGGCTAGGGTCTAAGATTTGTGTCAGTTGGCAGAATGCTTGCCTGGCATGCACAAAGTCCTAGCACCACATAAACTGGGCATGGTGGTACATGCCTGTAATCCCACCACTGGGGAGATAGAAGCAAGAGGATCAAAACTTCAAGGTCATCCTTGGCTTGCCAGCCTGTCCACGAGGTCATGTCTCAACACCTACACAGAAATTAAATGGCTAAAAGATGAGAATCGGAATAAATTTTATTAAAAGTATTTCAGCAGTAACTGATGTTAAAAAAATTCTCTGAATCTGAATTATAGCATTACAATTTTAAAAAGAGTTGAGCAGACATAACACACTTGTAGTTCTAGGACTTGGGTGGCTGAGCCAGAAGGATCAGAAGTTCAAGGCCAATCTGGAGTAAATAGCCAGATTCTGTCTAACAGAATCATATACACCCCCTCCCTTTCCTTTTTGACAGGGTGTCTCTCATGTAGCCCAGGCTGGCCTCAAGTTCCATATGTAGCTGAGGATGATCTTTAGTCTACTGCCTCCACCTCCCAAGTGCTAGGATTACAAGCATGCACCCCCATACCTAGCTAAGAAAGCTATTTTCAAGATTGGTTCAACAAAGTCTTGCTTTCTCTAAAAGCAAACACATGTTTAAGGTCCCTTAAGGATCTGAAATGAGACTATCTTGAGGAAATACAAATTGGTAGTTGATTTATATCTTAATTCCAATTCCCAATGTTTTGCTTTCCTGGAAGACTAAAACAAAGTAGACTAGGAAAAATGGAACTTGGTGAGAGTGTGGCAGGGTGTTTTTATACTAGATGATTGCTTTGTATTTGGTATTTAGTGAAATAAGAATTATAAAATCAGTTATAAAATAATTTTACTTTAGTACCTCAGGGAAAATGGATAAGAGAAATAAAAATATAGGATAATTGAGGACCTGAGAAGATGGCTCAGAGGTTAAAGGAACTTGCTTACAAAATCTTATGGCCTAGGTTCAATTCCCCAGTACCCATGGAAAGCCAGATGCACAAAGTGGCACGTGTGTCTGGACTTTGTTTGCAGTGGCAGTGGGCCTGGTATACCCCTACTCGCTCTCCGTCAGTCTCTCTCTGTGCCTCTCAAATGAATAAATAAAAATAAAAAAATATATGTATAGGGTAATTGACTTAATTCACATTGGAAGACTTGGTTTTCTCAGCAAGGGATTTAGTGTCTTGTGAAGGGGTAAATGATATGAAGTGAGGTGGAAAATGCAGAGACTTTTGATCACATTAGGGAATTCGGGATGAAGCTAACAGGAGATGCATAGGAATACCTTCATTTTACAAATTTTGATTACCTTCAATGTACTGTGTAATGAATATAAAATGAAATATGTCACTGAGCAAAGTAGACATGATGCATTACTTCACAGTGATGTGTTTGTGTGACTGTGTATAGAATAAATAAATATATGTAAAATACATATCGTCAACAGTGGGCACCATCAATCATTTCATGAGTATTTTCCCACTGTTTGACAGGGTAAGAGTAGAAGTAAAGAATGCAGGTGGTTAGATTATATAGCAAGGTTGTCCAACCTTTGTCATTGTGGCATGATATCATCTATAAATTTTGGGCTGCAGGTTGAACATATTAGGTAGAGTTAATGGAATGGGCAAATAGAGGAGAAAATCAAGGATGCTAACAAGGCATTCTTGTGATAACTAACTTAGGTTTGGGTTTGAATAAGAAAGCAAAATATTAAAAATTCATGGAAAGGAAAATGATCAAGGGACTAAAAATACTTAGGAAAGACAAGAGCAGGTTCAGCAGAAATGAGGCAGTAGTGTAATAGAAGCCAAGAACTTACGATCAGAGAGGAATTTCAAGTTCAAAGTTTTGAGCAAGTGAGTGAATGCTTGAGAGAACAAGTATGTGTCACCATCCCCAGCTCTAGTTATATACCGAAAGCTTTACGTATATAGTAGTGTATCATTTAAACACATTTGATATTATTAAATATTGTATTGTTGGCATGACTTTCTTGCAAGTTTAATTCATCCCAGAAAGAGAAAGCAACTACAGAACAAAGAAATGATTCTACCCAAGTACAGATTCTTGAACCAGGCAGTTTAATTAGGGTTATTTACAGGAGCATGTAGACTCCCAAAGAACACTTTCTTCTTTCTCAGCAGTTAACTGCTTATATGTCCTCAGGAAATTGAAGTGGTCTTGTATGTCTTTTTCCACAAGGGAATGTCAGTGGACCTAGTTTTTTGAGGGTTTCATGTTCTGATTTCAAGACAGCAATGGCCATAATATGGCCAGAGAACAGTTACATAAGATTACACCTCTTCCTGTGGCTTTCAGTCCCTTAGATAGGTATACGTTTATTTTTGCCCATTTAGCCCTGAGCATTGAGCCCTTATGCCACAGCAACAGTCACTTATATCAATATTTTGACTGGTTATGAGTCTACACAGTAACCAGTGACTACTGCAGACAAAAGCTTCCTTAACCTAAGGCTGAGAGCAGCAGTTATCTAGAAGCACAAACGTAAATGTTTAGAAGGCAATGTGAGAGGCATGTTATATCCGTTTAACAAAACAATGGCTTCATCATTAGGACCTGTTACTATTTCCCCAGCCACAAGTTTTTGTTTTACACAGTATCAAACATAAAGCCTCACTTTTGGAGCAGGCCTTAAATTGTATCAGAATGCAGTTGATTACACCCTTAACTGTGTGCCACAGTTGTACTAAGGGGTCACATCTTGCCTGTGGGATTAACACTTGTATTTGTAGCTGAGTAGTGCCTTGACTAATTCTTCCCCCAAGCCTGCATAGTGCTTCATGGAACTAGGAATGCGAGCAAGAAAGGAAGGAGCTCTGACTGATCTTTATTTTTCCATGTCCTCAGCCAGAGCATGCTGTACCTTCAGCAGCAGGATCTTATCATCCACTTCTGATGTACATTAGTGGCATTGCCTGTTTTATTTTGAGGTGGACTCAGTGGCTCCTTGGCCAACAAGTCATAGGGAGGTAGCTCACACATTGTACTGGAATTTAAGCAATGACCTTGCTTCGGAGAGTGCCTTTTACCTTTAATGTCCATCATTGATGGTTTTCTCATATAGGCACAGGTTGGTGTAGGACTTTTTCAATCGTTTTGTCTGCTATCATGTATGCCTTATCTAACCAAGACTCCAAAGACCTGGTGCAGACTAATCTCATCCTTGCTTCCTTAGGTGTGCTTGCACATCTCTCATTCAGAGGTTAGCATTATATAACGAAAACTTGTCCATTTCAAATACATGTCAACTGGTTTTAGGATTCTGTAGCTGAAGGGATACTAAAAAAAAATTAGCAAGATACACATAAAAAGATCCTATTGATATTATTGGTTGTTCTCAAAAAAAAAATCAATATTGGTTACAGTTATGTGGCTGGGAGGCACTTTTTTTTTTTTTCAAGGTAGGGTCTTGCTCTAGCCCGGATAACCTGAAATTCACTGTGTAGTCTCAGGCCGGCCTCGAACTCACAGTGATCCTTCTACCTCTACTTCCTGAGTGTTGTGATTAAAGGTGTGAGCCATCATGCCCAGCGGCTGTAAACTAACTACAGACGCATGCGCCACAAAGTGGTTATTAGGTTTTATGCACAAGCACCTTTACTGAGCCATCTCTCCAGCACAAAGCACTTTGTTATTTACCTCTCTGTGCTCCACAATTTTTGTACATGAGCTGCTCGCCTTTTTGGGGTATTTCCTGGGACCACTGTGTAACTTCCCACCCCTGCTAGGCAGGCCTGGAGTTAAGGGGAGTAGAACTGTGCTCTCAGCCTGCTGTGTCTCCCCAAGTCTGACACATTGCAACACTCAGGGATTGGCCCTGCAGTTGCTACTCCATTAGCCACACCTGGCTGCTGAAAGTAACTTGGGCAGGACAAACTCCCTCACTAGCATATTATTTGAGGGAGGTAATTGCCCACCCTAGGCAAGCTCAATGTTTTTCACATGCACCAATCTATCTTCATATATATATCTATTGATGCCATTGTCCCTGATGCTCCTGGGGGCCACCAAAAATCAAGGCACACTTGGCCCCACCCAGCATCGATCCAGCCCGAAATACTCTTCACATTAGCAGGAGACCAGTAAATCTGCAGTTTAACATAGAGTTTCCAGTAGCCCAACATGGTACTCACTTATAGGTAACTTTAGTCACTGTGGTGACTGTGAGGTGGTTTTCATACCAGGAAATCTTCCTCCTCAGTCATGAGCTGAATGGGAATCTCCTGCACCTCTTTCATTCTTTGTTGTGCAGGCAGTTTTAAAGCCTTCCAAAAGCTTTACTAGCACATCTTTTGGCTGTCAATATTTCCCTTAGTAACTATGGACACTAATCTTGTCACATTTGTTTCTTAGTGACCTTTTATCTGCTTTTATCTCATCCCCTCTTGATTGCTTCAGCATTTTGTGAACCCAATTTACATGCCACTCTTAAGTCATTCAGACTACTAGACCCTCTCCTACCTCCTAAAGTTGAAGACCTGTCAAGGTGCTGCTCAAAGCCCCAAAAGCTCCTTGTCTCTACTGAATTAGCTTCCTTAACTCTAGTGCACAGAGGTTTGGGTGTGTGTCACAGGACCTCTCATACCCAGCTCCCTTACTATCATTTCTACCTTATTTTCTGTCTCATACTATTTAATTGTCATGGGTTCTGAGATTTTTGATGCCAGGAGATTATTAGGATAGGTCTAATTTGGACTCTTGTTTTTAATTATGTCCCTGCCCCAGGTATAAGAAACTGAAAGTCAGTACCTCCATCTCATTCTCCTTTTTTTTGTTCAGTTTTTCTTGCCAGATCAGAGATGGATATGTAGTATGCTGTATGTCTGTTTTACTTTGTAATTCTCTTACATAGGCAAATTAGCATGTGGAACAGATAGATATACTGACCTCAGTTGTGTTTTATCAGCAGGACTGCAGATGCTTTTGTAGTTTCCTTGCAATCACATTTTATATGTGCTACTTTGAGGCATTTCATGTATTCTCTGGTGCATCAGTAATTCTTAGGGTATTATTCACCAGTAAGGCATGCCACTCCGTTAGACATAGAGGAAGACCACCGCACCCAGTATTCCCCTGTGAACTTCTCTCATTTTCCCTCTGCAGACAGTTTACACTTAGTTGCCTGTCTTATCACCCATAGCAGGGATGTGCAACTTTCTAGTATACCAAGGAGGCACACCATTCCATACTTCATAGAGAATGACTGCTTCATTGTGATTACTCCCTCAGACAGATACTGCATCCTTAGATGGCTTAATGTCAGTTGCATGTCTTAGCATCCATGACAGAGATAGTGCAACTGCTTCTTCCAACTCATACTTGGTTCTATCTGCTCTCTGCTCAGTCACCAAGCATCACATTACTTTTCCTGAAGATATGAACAAATGTCTGTTCACCCTGATAATGGCAGGGGTAGAGAAAATTCTATCCAGGTCCAGCTTGGTAAGGTACATGGGTGATAATGCCCAGACAGCTGCATTATCCCAGCATGAGTGATAAATTCACAAAAGCTTTCTAGATGGAGCCCTGTCTTTGGTAAAAAAAAAAATCCATCTTCTTGTATACTCTAGCACTTGAGACCATGTGCAGCTGGGTCTATGTGTTTGTAGAGGACACATGAGTGAGTGTGTGTTTAGAATTTCAAGTGAGGGTCTAATGATGCTCTCTCTGCACCAGCTCCATCTTCAGTGAGGAAATGTTAGTGGGACCAGTCTTGTGAGGATCTCATGCAGGTAGGGAGTCGAAGATGCTCCGATTTCAAGAAGGCAATGGCTGTGTCAAAAAGTTGTTAGCAAATTGTGTCATCAGTTGAATAATTACATATCAACAAAATTATGAAACTAAAATGATGCAGTAGACATAAAATATTTAGTGTGGTGTTTGTCATATAGTAAGCAATTATAGCTATAATTAATTTCCTTATTGTTTTGATAATTGGGTATGTTTGAGGATTTTATTTTTTGGACTAGAACTAATTTAAGTGGATATTATAGGTATTAATATTTTTCTGACGTATTTATTCTTCCAAATGAATTTTAGTCATTGTGTCATGCTCCGAGAGCAATTTCACTGAGGTTATAAAAAGATGGTATGTTTGCAATGCTGAGTCTTACTCAAATCTTCCCATACATTGTCTTACATTGTTGAGTAATGATTCTTTACATAGAACAAAATTATATTATTATTATTAGGTATGATATATCTTTGTCATATAGTAAATGGTTTCATTTTTTAAGTAATTATTGGGGATATCTTAAATTTCTCCAAATTTTTTAAATATGTGTTCTTTAAAAAATGCTTTCTTCATTCTTTTCAATATTAGTATTTCTGTTTCATATTTTTCTGCTTGTCAGAAGGTTGAAACAGTGCTAACTGACATTTTGATTTTGGTCTGTCTGGGTTTTTTAATTTTTATATCTTATTTAAGCGAGAGAGGCAGAGAGAAAGGTCACTCTAGGGCCTCTAGCCACCTGCAAACAGACTCTAGGCACATGTGCTACCTTGTGCATCTGGCTTACATTGGTACTGGGGAATCAAACCTGAGTCCTTAGGCTTCGCAGGCAAATGCCTTTAACTGCTAAGCCATCACTCCAGCCCTTAGTCTTTATTTCAGTAAGATTTCCCTTCATGTCTTAAAGATTGATTTTGACTGTTGGTTGAAGATATATTTCTTGGGGCTGGAGAAGGTGACTCAGCAGTTAAAGGTACTTGCTTGCAAAGACTGACGGCCAGGGTTTGATTCCGTAGTACCACATAAAGGCAGATGCACAAAGTGGCACATGCATCTGAAGTTCATTTGCAGTGGCAAGAGGTCATGGTGTGCTCATTCACTCTCTTTCTCACTCTTCATGAAAATAAATAAAAATTTAAAAAATACTTCTTTTCAATTCTTTAAAGAATTATTAAAATTTCTTGTGTAACACAGCTATTTTGCAGCTATTTTATCAGTTCATCTTTTGAGTACAATAAAGATAGAGTCCTCTATTTAAAAAAATATATTCTCACTTAATAGAACACAACTGGTGTGGGAATGTAGCAGTGGTAGAACACTTGCCTAGCATGCACCTTGAGTTCCAGAGCCAAAAAGAAATCCCTCTATAAAAATACACATAGCTGTAAAAAAAGATTATGTGTGGTTTTTAAGATTTTGCAGATATTGTGTTGAATTTTATCATGATGCCTTTTATTTTGGATTAATTTCTTGTGTTAATTTAATGATCATTCTAATAGATATCCTAACATTAAAATATCCATAAGATAAATCCTTCTTTTTCAGAGATGATAATCTGTTTGATATGTTATAGTAAGTGAAGTGAGTCAGGATCCTAGTCAAAGCAATATGGATTTATATTTTTTGCCCTCATAGCTGAATGACTGGTAAAAGTATCTCTTTTGTCCAAAGAAATACTTAATTTCCCTTCCTCTTCTATTTTAGGAAAACGTATATCCGTCTTTCCATCCTCTCCTCCTCTTCAACTTGCACAGATCCACAGCTAGTATCTCCACACCATCATATTGATCTTACTGTTGCTACTTGTGAACCTCTGCTTCTACCATTACTGCTTCTTTTTTATCATCTCTTGACATTCCGTCCCTTTATTTTCATGTGCATATGCAAAAACTATGAATTATCTTATGGATTTACTGGTAAATGCTTGTAATTCTAGTACTCTGGAGGCTAATGCAAGAGGTTCCAAAGTTCAGGCCAAATAATCTGAGCTACAAAATAAGAACCTGTCCCAAAAGAAGAAGAAACAAGACAACACTAAAATAAGTAAAACCAGGCTCTGTAGTCCACAAGTCCATAGGGGAGGATTTTTTTAATTTTTATAAAAGGTCTCATTATATAGGTCAAGGCCAGGCTTGGTTGGAATTCAGTATTTATTTTATTTCTGCCTTCCTATTACTGGCATTACAGGCTTGCCCCACCATCTCCATCATTTAGTTACTTATATCATGTTAATATAATATTAAGCTAAATTAGTTTATCTGTGACATTTGGTTGACATGACTTTATATTTCTTAAACTCAGTGTTTCAGATATTCCTTTATATTGCTTCATTTCATGAAATGATTTAAAAATTAAAGTTGTTTTTATATATTAAAAGGCTTAATTTTTACTTGTTTTGCAGAAAATTGTTAAAGCCAACATGGCCACAGGTGGTGGTCCTTTTGAAGAAGGCATGAATGATCAGGATTTACCAAACTGGAGCCATGACAGTGTGGACGACCGACTCAACAATATGGTATGGTATCTCACTATAGATGGTGTGTTGTTGACATTTTACTTTATTTGTGTATTTATGTACCAGGTTTTAAAATATATATTTTATTTGTATTTATTTATTTGAGACAGAGAGAGACAGAGAGAGAATGGGCATGCCAGGACCTCCAGGCACTGCAAACGAACTCCAGATGCATGCGCTCGCTTGTGCATCTGGCTTACATGGGTCTTGGGGAATCGAACCTGGGTCCTTTGGCTTTGCAGGCAAATGCCTTAACCGCTAAGCCATCCCTCCAGCCCTATATACCAGGTTTTTTTCAAGGGAGGATGTCACTCTAACCCAGGCTGTGCTGGAACTCATTCTGTAGCTGTAGGCTGGCCTAAAACTAATGGCAGTCATCCTATGTGCTAGTACTAGGTATACACTACCACTTCAAACATGACTACTAATTTTTTGTTTGTTTGTTTTTTTCAGATAGGGTCTTGCTCTAGCCCAGGCTGACTGGAATTAGTCTCAGGCTGGCCTTGAACTCACAGTGATCCTCCTGCCTCAGCCTCCTGAGTGCTGGGATTAAATGTGTGGCCCACCATGACCAGCTGATTTTTATTTTATTTATTTAAAAAAATTTTTTTATTGACAACATCTGTACTTAAAAACAATAAGCCAGGATAATTCCTTCCCTTTCACAGCTCCACACTCCATCATATCTCCTTGATCTTTCCGTTAGTCTCTCTTTTACTTTGATGTCATTGGTTTTTTCTCCTGTTATGAGCATCTTGTGAAGGTATTGCTAGGCACTGTGAGGTCATGGATATCTAGGCTGATTGTCTGGACAGTTGCATTATAAGGAGTGGTACCCTCCTTTGGCTCTTACATTGTTTCCGCCACCTCTTGTGCAGTGAACCCTAAGCCTTGGTGGGTGTGATAGAGAGGTTTCAGTGTTGAGCACTCCGTTGCCTTTTGGGTCATCCCAGTGGTCATCGCCATCTGAAAAGAGAAGCTTCTCTAACCAAAAGTGAGAGTAGCATTAATATACAAATAAGAACATTAAATGTAGTGCTTTCAGGGCAGTTTAGTGAGAATCATATGCATTTAGCCAGACAAGAGCAGGCTTTATACCCGTAAGGCTTATGACCTCCCTTGCCATAGGCTTTTGATTAGGTTTTCAGTACCAGGCATGTATTCCCTCCCATAGAATGGGCTTCCAGACCAGTTAGAGAGCAGTTGGTTTCCCCTCGAGCAGACATGCCACTATTGCACCTGTTTGGGCATTTGGCCTGTCTTACCAAACTTGAGGATTCACTGCTGCTGACTCTGTCTCCCATAGGGCTGCATGCAGTGAAGCTTTTTCCAGCTTTCAGTCGGCTGGTCTACATGGAGAAGGGTTTCAACTCAGCCCCAGCTTGATTTCTCAGTGACTTTGCTGCACAGGCATGTGAAGTCTTCAGCAGAAGGGTCTTACCATCTGTTACTCATGAGAAACCAAGGGCCTTGGCAATAGCCTGTAATGTTTTGGAGGGAACAGGGACCTGGCCAACAACTCACTGGAAGGTATCCCATCCCTGGCACTGAAAACTTTCTAGTAGCAATCTATGACTTCTGGATGTGCCATTATCCAAAAAAGTAGGCTTCCATATGTCTTTCTCTTACTCAGTCTCTTCCCCTGGCCTCACTTAGGCCTTTCCCCTCCCTGTAATCTGTTCTTTTACTTACATATATACAATATCATCTCTTAAAGTCCTGTCCTCTACTCCCTCCCTTATAATCTTTTTTAGCTTACTGGCTTCTGCTACCATTTTTTGGTTCCAGCTCACACACAAGTCTAAACATTTGTAGCTAGGGTCCACATATGAGAGAGAACACGTGACATTTGGCTTTCTGAGCCTGGGTTACCTCACTTAATATAATCCTTCCCAGATCCATCAATTTCCCTGCAAATTTCATAATTTCATTTTTATTTACCGCTGAATAGAACTCCATTGTGTAAATGTACTCCATCTTTATTATCCATTCACCTGTTCATGGACATCTAGGTTGGTACCATTTCCTAGCTATTATGAATAGAGCCGCAATAAACATGGTTGTGCAAGTATCTCTAAGGTGGTGAGAAGAGTCATTGGGATATATACCTAGGAGTGGTATAGCTGAATCATATGGTAAATCTATTTTTAGCTATCTCAAGAACCTCCACACTGATTTCCACAATGACTCTACCAGACTACATTCCCACCAACAGTGTACAAGGGTTCCCCTTTTTCCACATCCTCACCAACACTTACTGTCATTTGTTTTCTTGATGATAGCCATTCTGACAGGAGTAAGATGGAATCTCAAAGTAGTTTTAATTTGCATTTCCCTGATGGCTAAGGATGTAGAACACATTTTTAGATATTTATATGCCATCTGTATTCTGATGAGAACTCTTATTTAGTTCCATAGCCCATTTTTTTAATTGGGTTGTTTGATTTCTTATTGTTTTGTTTTTTGAGTTCTTTGTCTATTCTGGATATTAATCCTCTGTCAAATGTGTAGCTGGCAAAGATTTTCTCCCATTCTGTAGGTTGTCTATTCTATTCACAGTGTCCTTTGCTGTGCAAAAGCTTTGTAATTTCATGATATCCCAGTGGTTGATTAGTGCTTTTATTTCCTGAGCCAGCGGGGATATATTCAGAAATTCATTGCCTATGCCAATATGTTGAATGGTTTCCCCTGACCTTTTCTGTAGCAGTTTCAGAGTTTTAGGTCTGATATTAAGGTTGCTGATACATTTGGACTTGATTCTTGTGCATGGAGAAAGACAAGGATCTATTTTCATCCTTCTACATATAGATATCCAACTTTCCCAGCACCACTTGTTGAAGAGGTTGTCTTTTCTCCAATGAATATTTTTAAAATTTTTATTTATTTAATTATTTATTTGACAGAGGGGGGGGGCTGGGCATGCTAGGGCCTCCAGCCACTGCAGACTAACTCTAGATGCATGTGCCCCCTTGTGCATCTGGCTATCGTGGGTCCTGGGGAATTGAACCTGGGTCCTTTGGCTTTGCAGGCCTTAACCACTAAGCCATCCCTCCAGCCCATTTTTGGCATTTTTTAAAAAAAGTTTTTATTTATTATTTGAGAAAGAATGGGCATACCAGGGCCTCCAGGCACTGCAGAGGAACTCCAAATGCTTGCACCACCTTGTGCATCTGGTTTACATGGGTCCTGGGCAATCATTCCGAGGTCCTTTGGTTTTTCAGGCAAGTGCCGTAACAGCTAACCCATCTCCAGCTCTATTTTTGGCATTTTTGTCAAAACTCAGATGGCTGTAGCTGCCTGGATTTACATCTGGGTCCTCTGTTCTATTCCATTGATTCTTGTGTCTGTCTTTGTGCCAGTACCATGCTGTTCTTGTTACTATGGCTTTGTAATAGAGCTTAAAATCTGGTATGGTGATATCACCAGCCTTATTTTTTGTGGCTCAAAATTGTTTTGGCTGTTCGAGGTTTTTTGTGCTTCCAAATGAATTTTAGGATTTTTTTTTCTATTTCTGTGAAGAATGCCATTGGAATTTTAATGGGGATTGCATCTATACCTTGCAATGTGTAGATTGCTTTTGGATTGACATTTTCTCAATATTGATTCTTCCAATCCAAGTTCATGGGATGTCTTTTCATTTCTTGTGTCTTCTGCAATTTCTTGCTTGAGTGTTTTAAAGTTCACATTGTAGAGATCCTCACTTCCTTGGTTAAGTTTATTCCAAGGTACTTTATTTGTTTGTTTGTTTGTTTGTTTGTTTTATTTATTTTTGGGAGGCAATTGTGAATGGGAGAGATTGCCTGACTTCATCCTCTGCATTGTTGTTAGTAAATAGGGAAGCTACTGATTTCTGTGTGTTTATTTTGTATCCTGCTATGTGGCTAAAAGTGTTTATCAGCTCTAACAGTTTGTTGGTAGAGTCTTGAGAGTTCTTTATGTACAGAATCATATTAGCTGCAAATAATGATAATTTGTTCTCTTCCTTTCCAATTTGTATTCCTTTTATGAGTGTCTCTTGCCTTATTGCTCTAGCTAGGACTTCCAGTACTAATATGGGACAGTAGACACCCTTGTCTTATTCCTGAATTTAGTGGAAAAGCTTCAAGTTTTTCCCCATTTAGTATTATGTTGGCTGTAGGTTTGTCATAAATAGATTTTATTATGTTGAGATTCGTTCCTTCTATTCCCAGTTTCTGTAATACTTTCACCATGAAGGGATGTTGGATTTTGTTGAATGCCTTTTCTGCATCTATTGAGATGATCAGCTGATTAATTTTTTTATTTGAGAGACATAGACATAGAGAGAGAAAGAGAGAGAGAGTGGGCGCTCCAGCAGCCTCTCAGCTGCTGTGAAGGAGTCCAGATGCATTCACCCCCTTGAGGGCAAGTGCGGCATTGCGCCCTTGCTTCACTTTTTGTGTCTGTTAAATGTGGGACCTGGAGATTGGAACTGGCGTTCTTAGCTTGGCAGGCAGGTGCCTTAACCACCAAGCCATCTCTCCAGCCCAAGCTGATTAATTTGAAAACAAGACTTTCTCTTAAGTTTTTACAGAAACTTTGTGAACAACAGCAACAAAAAATTGTGGCAAATATAAGGAACCCTGTGCTACTTAATAGTGATTGAAGATACTGTGATTGCTGTTAACAAAAAAGTATAAATTAGCTTAAAGGAAATTTTATTATGAAGGAGATAAAGAGTGTTGTATGGAAACTGTTAAAAGAATATAATTGAGTTTTTTAAGATGGGCCTGAAAAAAAGAAACTGAAAGATGTCAGAAATTACTTTTTCACTGTTGTTACTCTGCTTCTAAGAACTTCTGTTTAATTTGACATTCTCTGTCTAGACCAGCTGTCTTCTTTGGTTCCATTTCATATACTGTGATAGTCATTTCATTCTGAAATTTTCAGTTATGGCTGAAATTATATATTAACTAGTTATTTCTTCATTCTAAATTGAAAATTTTAAATAGGATTATTTCACTTTGAATTAGATACAAATTTATTTTCCTTTCATCTGTGGCCTTGGAAGAGCAGGTTAAATAGTATAAAAACTTGACAGGAACATACAGAGATTGGGGTAGAGGAATAGTTCCTAGAGAGGCAAAGGTTTTTTTCTGAGGTAGTATCTTACTCTAGCCCAGGCTAACCTGGAACTCACTCTATAGTCCCAGGTTGGACTCAAACTCATGGTAGTAACTTCTACCTCTGCCTCCTGAGTACTGGGATTAAAGACATGCACCACCACGCCCAGCATGAGAGGCAAGTTTTGTTACCAGTCAGGTCAGTATACCACAGTTTTATTATAGCAGTAGCTGGATGATGTCTTCCAATGTGGCTAATGTGTAAATTTATATATATATAAAGTTTTATACATAATATATACTTTATATATAGATTTTTTTTTTTTTTTTGAGGTAGGGTCTCACTCTAGCCCAGGCTGACCTGGAATTGACTATGTAGTCTCAAGGTGATCTTGAACTTATTATTCTCCTTCCTCTCCCCACCACCCCCAGTGCTGGGATTAAAGGCATGTGCCACCATGCCCAGTGAAATTTATATTTTAGATGAATGAATTAGGTTACATAGGTATGAGTAAAATGTTTTCTCAGGGCTGGGGAGATTGCTCAGTAGTTAAAGATGCTTGCTTACAAAGCCTACCAGCCCAATGGCCCAGGTTCGATTCCCCAGTATCCATGTAATGCCAGATGCACAAATGGCACCTGTATCTGCAGTTCATTTATATTGACAAGAGGCCCCTGGGGTGCCCTTTCTCATTCACTCATTCATTCATGCTCGCTCTCTTTCTCTGCTTGCAAAGCTATATAAAGTGCCATTTTGTTCTTTACTGAATATTGTATAGGTTTGTCTATAAAAATAATTAAGGGTCTGGAAAGATGGCTCAGCTGCTTAAACACTCGCTTGCAAAGCCTAAAGGCCCTGGGTTCCATTCCCCAGTACCCACATAAAACCAGCTGCACAGAGTGGCACATATATCTGGAGTTTATTTGCAGTGGCAGAAGGTCCTGGCACGCTTCTTCCCCCCACAAATAAATAAATACTTTTACAAATACTAATGAAGAGCTGGAGAGATGGTTTAGTGGTTAAGGTGCTTGCCTGCAAAGCCAAAGGACCCAGGTTCAATTCCCCAGGACCCATGTAACCCAGATGCACAAGTGGCACGGGCATCTGGAGATTGTTTGCAACAGCTAAAGGCCCTGGCATGCCCATTCTCTCTTTCTCTCTGCCTCTTCCTCTCTCCCTCCCTCTAAAAAAGGAAAAAGTACTAATGAAGGTAGTAATAATAATGTTTCTATTAGTGCTTGTGTATTATCTTATTTTAAAGGAACACTTTTAGAGATTAGGTAACTGAAACTATATGAAATTACATAAATTTCTCAGGATTATACAATGCAGTATTTTCTCTAGAAAACAGTAATTCCTTCAGCGCATAAGTGGATTCCAGGTCTTTTTTTTTTTTTTTTTTTTTTTGGCAAGGAAAGATATGTTTATTTTAGTATTTGATTTATAGAGAACTACCATTTATTTATTCATTTACTTATTTATTTATTTATTTATTTATTTATTTATTTATTTTCATTTTTGAGACAGAGCCTCATTGTGAAGCCTAGTCTGAACTCTGTTCACCTGTCTCAGCTTCCTCAGTATTGGAATTACTGGTGTGCACTATCACAGCTGGCTGGGAAGAACAATTTTTAGTATATGTGCTGCTGAAATGAGCACATGTAAAGAACAGTTTTTTTAAAAAAATTATTCTATTTTTGTTTATTTGAGAAAGAATGAGAATGAGCATAGGCTGTGGGGCCTTCAGCTGCTGCAAACAAACTCCAGACACATGTGCCACTTTGTGCATCTGGCATGTGTCCTGGGGAACTGAACTTGGGTTCTTTGGCTTTGCAAGCAAGCGCCCTTAAGTCATCTCTCCAGCCTGGAAAGAACAATTTTTAAAAATATCTTTGAACAAACTTGGTGGTACACTTCTGTAATCTCTGCACTTGAAAACTGAAGCAAGATGATCATGAATTCAAAGCCAGCCTGGGCTACACTGAGAGTCCTTGTCTTCCTCCCCTGGCGCTCCCCCTCCTAAGCCAAAAAAAAAAAAAAAGTGGAGGAGGAAAGCTATTGAAAATAAATTATTTAAATTGATTTGAGGTTGGGATTTGAGAGTTTAGTAGGAAGGTAAGATAATTTTAGAAAGCTAAGCTGTGATATTAGGGTAGATACAATGTAGAGGGAATGAGTTAAACATCTCTTAGAGGGTAATGTGGGAAATGCCATTTTAATACTGATCAGAATTTTTGTAAGCATGCCAAATTATTTGCCTGGATTGATACAGGCCAGATTAACTTTTGGTTTTACTGTTTTAAAGGATTGGGGTGGCCAACAGAAGAAGGCAAATAGATCATCAGAAAAGAATAAAAAAAAGTTTGGTGTAGAAAGTGATAAAAGGGTAACAAATGATATTTCTCCGGAGTCATCACCAGGAATTGGAAGGAGAAGACCAAAGATTCCACATACATTTCCACACAGTAGATATATGACTCAGATGTCTGTCCCAGAGCAGGCAGAATTAGAGAAACTTAAACAACGGATAAACTTCAGTGATTTGGATCAGGTTTGTGAATTGTTTTTAGAATCATGTTAACTGTGGGGAATATTTAAAATAGATTAATTAACCTGTATCGAGAAAAGATTGAGAAGACTAAAAGTATCTGTGCATGTGGAAAAAAATCTTAAATGGTAATAGTAGTACTATGTTCTTTGGAGAAAAGCAGTCTTATTTCTAGATTTGTCAAAAGCACTTTTTTGCTAGATTTTATTACTTAAATTATTTTTATTGTGGGAGTAGTTTTAGTAGCAATAAAATTGTTATAAAATGGTATATTTATTGGATAAGTAAAGGATGTGCTCAGTTACATGTTTAGAGTAAAACTGACTTACAAACACTGGAATACAGCTTAGATCTGAAATAATAGTAGACTTTTGATCAATATTTTACTGTCATATCTGTACTTTGCAGATGTAAAGAGGTTTCCAAATATTCGGAAAAGTACATTCAAGTTGAATATGACAGTGATGGTGTAACAAGATCGTGTATTGTGTAAATATATGTATCATGTACATGTACTCTAGGTACTAAACTGAACCATGTGTGTGTGTTGGGAATTGAATACAAGACCCTACACATGCTAAGCAAACTCTCTCTGAACTATATTGCCACCCCTAAACTGATACTTTTTCAAATGATGCTACATATAGATAAATCTTTGTACTGATAACTCATAGTAATTACTACTGATTCACTGGGCCCAAGCCTATAAGAATTTTCTATGTAACAAACAGCAGTACAAATTATAAATGTGTTTATAGCCTTAGTATGGCACCTGACTATAGTCTTAATCATATTTATCAATTGAATTGTCTCAATAAAATGAAGATAAGGGAGTGCTAATCAAATTTTGATTCTTTTAGTAAAGAGTTGTATATCTGTAGCTTTTTCAAATCTTATTACAAAGTTGTACCTCAATATCTGATGTTGAAACTAAAAACATTGGAATTTTAAGGGAAACCAAAAAAAGCTTTGAAATGAAAACCCAATTATCTTACGTTAACAAAAAATTAAATTTAAAAAATTATTAAAAGATTAATTTTGTGTGGTTTGATTTCTTTTTCATATCTAGAGAAGCATTGGAAGTGATTCTCAAGGTAGAGCAACAGCTGCTAACAACAAACGTCAGCTTAGTGAAACTAGAAAGCCCTTCAACTTTTTGCCTATGCAGATTAATACTCACAAGAGCAAAGATGCTGCTACAAGTCTTCAAAAAGAGAAAACGGTTGGATCAGCACAATGTAAAGAGCTATTTGCTTCTGCTTTGAGTAATGACCTTTTGCAAAACTGTCAAGTTTCTGAAGAAGATGGGAGAGGAGAGCCTGCAATGGAGAGCAGCCAGGTAATACAGTGGGTTTGTTATGGTGGTAATTTTACAAGTTACAAAGCATAAACATTAATATTTTTAAAAAATATTTTAGATTAGCCAGTTATGGTGGTGCACATCTTTGATCCCAGCACTAGGGCGTCTGAGGGTGGAAGGATTGCTGTAAGTTTAAGGTCAACCTGGAGGTATAGAGTGATTTCGAGGGTGGAAGGATTGCTGTAAGTTTAAGGCCAACCTGGAGGTATAGAGTGATTTCCTGGTCAGCCTGGGCTAGAGTGAGACCCTACCTCCAAAAAAAAAAAACAAACAAAAAAAACAAATGTTAGGTTTTTATGGTAGTTTGAATTAGGTGTCCCCTTATAAACTTGTACGTTTTGAATGCTTGATTTCCAGCTGGTAGTAGTTTTGGCACCTTCAGGCTTATAAGCACCTAGCTTGTCAGTGTTAGATCAGCTCACTCTCCTGCTGCTGTTGTCTACCTGCTGGGGCAGAAGTGATGTCTAGCCTCTGCTCACACCATACTTTCCTGTGTCATCATAAAGTTTTCCCTTGAGATTAAGCCAAAATGAAACTTTGCTTCCGTCAGCTGCTTTTTTGACAAGTTAACTATAACCATTATAGGAATATTAGTTAATTAGAATTATTAAATTAAAATTATTAAATTAAAAATTAGAATTTGTCCCGAACTGTTTTCATTCATCTACCAGACTTACTTATTTTTATTTATTTTATTTTATTTTATTTTTTATTTTAATTTATTGGAGAAGAGAGAGATAGACTACTGACTATGGCACAACAGGGCATCTTGTTCTAAACTCCAGTGCATGCACCACTTGTGCATCTGGCTTTAGGTAGGTACTTGGGAATTGAACCTAAGTTGGCAGGTTAATGTTTCTATTAGTGCTTGTGTATTATCTTATTTTAAAGGAACACTTTTAGAGATTAGGTAACTGAAACTATATGAAATTACATAAATTTCTCAGGATTATACAATGCAGTATTTTCTCTAGAAAACAGTAATTCCTTCAGCGCATAAGTGGATTCCAGGTCTTTTTTTTTTTTTTTTTTTTTTTTTTTTTGGCAAGGAAAGATATGTTTATTTTAGTATTTGATTTATAGAGAACTACCATTTATTTATTCATTTACTTACTTATTTATTTATTTATTTATTTATTTATTTATTTATTTGTTTTCATTTTTGAGACAGAGCCTCATTGTGAAGCCTAGTCTGAACTCTGTTCACCTGTCTCAGCTTCCTCAGTATTGGAATTACTGGTGTGCACTATCACAGCTGGCTGGGAAGAACAATTTTTAGTATATGTGCTGCTGAAATGAGCACATGTAAAGAACAGTTTTTTTAAAAAAATTATTCTATTTTTGTTTATTTGAGAAAGAATGAGAATGAGCATAGGCACAACGGGGCCTTCAGCTGCTGCAAACAAACTCCAGACACATGTGCCACTTTGTGCATCTGGCATGTGTCCTGGGGAACTGAACTTGGGTTCTTTGGCTTTGCAAGCAAGCGCCCTTAAGTCATCTCTCCAGCCTGGAAAGAACAATTTTTAAAAATATCTTTGAACAAACTTGGTGGTACACTTCTGTAATCTCTGCACTTGAAAACTGAAGCAAGATGATCATGAATTCAAAGCCAGCCTGGGCTACACTGAGAGTCCTTGTCTTCCTCCCCCTGGCGCTCCCCCCTCCTAAGCCAAAAAAAAAGTGGAGGAGGAAAGCTATTGAAAATAAATTATTTAAATTGATTTGAGGGTTGGGATTTGAGAGTTTAGTAGGAAGGTAAGATAATTTTAGAAAGCTAAGCTGTGATATTAGGGTAGATACAATGTAGAGGGAATGAGTTAAACATCTCTTAGAGGGTAATGTGGGAAATGCCATTTTAATACTGATCAGAATTTTTGTAAGCATGCCAAATTATTTGCCTGGATTGATACAGGCCAGATTAACTTTTGGTTTTACTGTTTTAAAGGATTGGGGTGGCCAACAGAAGAAGGCAAATAGATCATCAGAAAAGAATAAAAAAAAGTTTGGTGTAGAAAGTGATAAAAGGGTAACAAATGATATTTCTCCGGAGTCATCACCAGGAATTGGAAGGAGAAGACCAAAGATTCCACATACATTTCCACACAGTAGATATATGACTCAGATGTCTGTCCCAGAGCAGGCAGAATTAGAGAAACTTAAACAACGGATAAACTTCAGTGATTTGGATCAGGTTTGTGAATTGTTTTTAGAATCATGTTAACTGTGGGGAATATTTAAAATAGATTAATTAACCTGTATCGAGAAAAGATTGAGAAGACTAAAAGTATCTGTGCATGTGGAAAAAAATCTTAAATGGTAATAGTAGTACTATGTTCTTTGGAGAAAAGCAGTCTTATTTCTAGATTTGTCAAAAGCACTTTTTTGCTAGATTTTATTACTTAAATTATTTTTATTGTGGGAGTAGTTTTAGTAGCAATAAAATTGTTATAAAATGGTATATTTATTGGATAAGTAAAGGATGTGCTCAGTTACATGTTTAGAGTAAAACTGACTTACAAACACTGGAATACAGCTTAGATCTGAAATAATAGTAGACTTTTGATCAATATTTTACTGTCATATCTGTACTTTGCAGATGTAAAGAGGTTTCCAAATATTCGGAAAAGTACATTCAAGTTGAATATGACAGTGATGGTGTAACAAGATCGTGTATTGTGTAAATATATGTATCATGTACATGTACTCTAGGTACTAAACTGAACCATGTGTGTGTGTTGGGAATTGAATACAAGACCCTACACATGCTAAGCAAACTCTCTCTGAACTATATTGCCACCCCTAAACTGATACTTTTTCAAATGATGCTACATATAGATAAATCTTTGTACTGATAACTCATAGTAATTACTACTGATTCACTGGGCCCAAGCCTATAAGAATTTTCTATGTAACAAACAGCAGTACAAATTATAAATGTGTTTATAGCCTTAGTATGGCACCTGACTATAGTCTTAATCATATTTATCAATTGAATTGTCTCAATAAAATGAAGATAAGGGAGTGCTAATCAAATTTTGATTCTTTTAGTAAAGAGTTGTATATCTGTAGCTTTTTCAAATCTTATTACAAAGTTGTACCTCAATATCTGATGTTGAAACTAAAAACATTGGAATTTTAAGGGAAACCAAAAAAAAAGCTTTGAAATGAAAACCCAATTATCTTACGTTAACAAAAAATTAAATTTAAAAAATTATTAAAAGATTAATTTTGTGTGGTTTGATTTCTTTTTCATATCTAGAGAAGCATTGGAAGTGATTCTCAAGGTAGAGCAACAGCTGCTAACAACAAACGTCAGCTTAGTGAAACTAGAAAGCCCTTCAACTTTTTGCCTATGCAGATTAATACTCACAAGAGCAAAGATGCTGCTACAAGTCTTCAAAAAAGAGAAACGGTTGGATCAGCACAATGTAAAGAGCTATTTGCTTCTGCTTTGAGTAATGACCTTTTGCAAAACTGTCAAGTTTCTGAAGAAGATGGGAGAGGAGAGCCTGCAATGGAGAGCAGCCAGGTAATACAGTGGGTTTGTTATGGTGGTAATTTTACAAGTTACAAAGCATAAACATTAATATTTTTAAAAAATATTTTAGATTAGCCAGTTATGGTGGTGCACATCTTTGATCCCAGCACTAGGGCGTCTGAGGGTGGAAGGATTGCTGTAAGTTTAAGGTCAACCTGGAGGTATAGAGTGATTTCGAGGGTGGAAGGATTGCTGTAAGTTTAAGGCCAACCTGGAGGTATAGAGTGATTTCCTGGTCAGCCTGGGCTAGAGTGAGACCCTACCTCCAAAAAAAACAAACAAACAAAAACAAATGTTAGGTTTTTATGGTAGTTTGAATTAGGTGTCCCCTTATAAACTTGTACGTTTTGAATGCTTGATTTCCAGCTGGTAGTAGTTTTGGCACCTTCAGGCTTATAAGCACCTAGCTTGTCAGTGTTAGATCAGCTCACTCTCCTGCTGCTGTTGTCTACCTGCTGGGGCAGAAGTGATGTCTAGCCTCTGCTCACACCATACTTTCCTGTGTCATCATAAAGTTTTCCCTTGAGATTAAGCCAAAATGAAACTTTGCTTCCGTCAGCTGCTTTTTTTGACAAGTTAACTATAACCATTATAGGAATATTAGTTAATTAGAATTATTAAATTAAAATTATTAAATTAAAAATTAGAATTTGTCCCGAACTGTTTTCATTCATCTACCAGACTTACTTATTTTTATTTATTTTATTTTATTTTATTTTTTATTTTAATTTATTGGAGAAGAGAGAGATAGACTACTGACTATGGCACAACAGGGCATCTTGTTCTAAACTCCAGTGCATGCACCACTTGTGCATCTGGCTTTAGGTAGGTACTTGGGAATTGAACCTAAGTTGGCAGGTTTTGTAAACCAACACCTTAAACAGCTGAGCCATGTCCCCAGCCCCAATATACCAGATTTAAAATAGAATACTTTTTTCCCCAATTGATTTGTGAGCTGAGCAGAGTGGCACACAACTTTAGTCCCAGCACTCAGGAGGCTGAAGTAGAAGAATCACCACGGATTTGAGGCCAGCCTGGCTACACATATGGAGTTCCAGGTCAGCCTGAGCTAGGATCAGAACCTGCCTCAAAGGAAAAAAATATATTGGTGAAATGACATATGCAGGTTCATTGAGACTTACTTGCCAAAAATAATTAGCCCATATATATGTTTTTTTTTTTTCAAGGTAGGGTTTTGCTCTATCCCATGCTGACCTAGAATTCACTGTGTAGTCTCAGGGTGGCCTCTAACTCATGGCAGCCCTCCTACCTCTGCCTCCCAAGTGCTGAGACTAAAGGCATATGCCACCATGCCCAGCATGTTGCTAATTTTTAATACAGGAGAATGGGAAGCATTTTGACTAGATTTATTTATTTTAGTTTTTAAAATTTTTATTTATTTATGAGAAGAGAGAATGAGCACTGCAGGGCCTCTAACCGCTACAAATGCATTCCAGACATAAGTACCACCATGTGAATCTGGCTTATGTGGGTTCTGGCCCTAGATTTATTTAAGTTAGTTTTTTTAAGAGCTGGAGAGATGGCTTAGCTGTTAAGGTGCTTGCCTGTGAAGCATAAGGGCTTAGCTTTGATACCCTAGTATCCACATAAGCCAGATGCACAAGGTGGTATATGCTTCTAGGGTTTGTTTGTAGTGGCTGGAGGCCCTTCCTCTTTCTCTCTCAAATAAATAAAATATTTTTTAAAAAAAAGATTTTTTAAGTACTAGGCTGGAGAGATGATTCTATAAAGTACTTGCTGTGCAAGCATGAAGATCTGAGTTCCAATCCCCAGCACCCATGGAAAAGCTATGTGTAAAACACATAGGTAATCTGATTATTGAGGAGTCAGGAACAGGAAGACACCTTGGACTTGCTGGACTCACTAGTCTAGAAACAGGAGGACACCTTGGGCTTGCCATCTAGCTAGTCTAGCTGTATAAGTGATCTTCAGGTTCAGTGAGAGACTGTGTCTCAATTAAAAAATAGAGAGCAACTGAACATACCCCAAATTGACCTTTGACCTTCATATACACACATACACCTGCACACGTGAACACACACCACACAGACACACCCTCCCCAAATGTTGATAATGTTTTTCAAAAGTAAGGTATTTTGGGCTGAAGAGATGGCTTAGTAGTTAAGCGCTTGCCTGTGAAGCCCAAGGACCCTGGTTCGAGACTCGATTCCCTAGCACACACGTAAGCCAGATGCACAAGGTGGCGCATGGATCTGGAGTTCATTTGCAGTGGCTGGAGGCCCTGGCACACTCATTCCCTCTCTATCTACCTCTTTCTCTCTCTGTCGCTCTCAAATAAACAAAATAATTTTTTTTTTAAAGTAAGCTTTGTTTTTTTGGCCTAGTACTCATGTGAAGCCAGATGCGCAAAGTGGCACATGCGTCTGAGAGTTCATTTACAGTAGCAGAATCTTCTGTTTCCTCTTTCTTTCAAATAAATAATATTAAAAACATCTAGGGACTGGAGAGGTGGCTCAGCAGTCAAAGGCACTTGATTGCTTGCAGAGCCTAATGACCCAGGTTTGATCCCTAGTACCCACATAAACCTGGTTGCATAATGTGGTGCATGCATCTGGAGTTGATTTGCAGTGGCTAGAGGCTCTGGTGTGCCATGTCCCCCTCACCTTCTCCTTCCACCCCATTCTTGCAAATAAAGTTTTAAAAAATTTTAACAAAACATACCTGACTCCCTGGCAGGAGATTACCCCTCTCCCCACCCCCCAGCATAATTGGCGAGATGAGTAAGGGTGCTGCTTCCATGGTGAGCCTGATAGCCTGAATAAAAGGAACCGCATTGAGGAGGGCCCTCAGCAGATTGGGGGCAGGGAGGAAGGAAATGATGGTACCAACACATGATGTGTCCATACATAGTTTCTTCTTAAAAAAAAATCTTGGTTATGGTAAAGAAGAGAAAATAGTAAAATTTAAAGTACAATATGAAATATATAAATGAAATATAATGAATTTTCTATATACATATAGTACATAATTAAAACATAAAATATAATAAATTGCATAATTTATTATGCAATTTTCACTAAAAAGTTAAGTTTAAAAAAGTATGGTACTTTAAAAAACTTTTTTATTGACAGCTTCTATACTTACAATAAGCCATGATATTTCCCTCCCCTCCCCCACTTTCCCCTTCACAACTCCGCTCTCCATGATATCCCCTCCCTCTCTCCATTACTCTCTCTCTTAATTTGATGTCATCATCTTTTTCTCCTATTATGAGGGTCTTGTGAAGGTATTGCTAGGCACTGTGAGGTCATGGATATTGAGGTCAATTTCTGACAGTTGCATTGTAAGGAGTGGTACCTTTCCTTTGGCTCTTACATTCTTTCTGCCCCCTCTTCCACAATGGACCATGAGCCTTGAAGGATGTGATAGAGATATTTCAGAGCTGAGCACTCCTCTGTCCCTTCTCAGCACTATGTTGCCTTTTGGGTCATCCAGTGGTCATCACCGTCTGAAAAGAGAAGCTTCTCTAACCAGAAGTGAGAGTAGAATTAATATATGAATATGAACATTAAGTGTAGTACTTTCAGGGCAGTTTGGTGAGAATAGTATATACATTTAGCCAGACAAGAGCTGGCTTGATACCCCTAAGGCTCATGACCTCCCCTGCCATAGGCATTTGATTAGATTTTTTAGTACCAGGCATGTATTCCCTCCCATAGAGAGGGCCTTTAGTACAATTAGAGTGCAGTTGGTTTCCCCCAAAGCAGACCTGCCACAATTACACTCGTTCTGTCATTTGGCCTGTCTGGCCAAATTTGAGGCTTCCAGGGTCCACTGTTTTCACCGTTGATGACTTTTGTCTCCCATAGGGCTGTATGCAGTGCAGTTTTTACCAACTTTCAGTTGGCTGGTCTACAGGGAGAAGGTTTTCTGCTCAGCACCAGATTTCTCAGTTATCTTGCTGTTCAGGCAAGTGAGGTCTTCAGCAATAGGGTCTTACCATCTCTTTTTCAAGGGAAACCAAGGGCATTGACAATAGCCTGTAATGTTTGGGAGGCAACAGGGTCCTCCCTGGCCAACAACTCACTGGAAGGTATCCCATCCCTGGCACTGAAAATTTTCTAGTAACAGTCTATGGCTTCTGGATGTGCTATTATTCACAAAAGTAGGTTTTTATATGTCTTATTCAGAATATCTTTAATTTTGATTGACCCTCCCCCCTGCCCTTCTTTTACATAGTCTCTTCCTCTGGCCTCACTTAGGCCTTTCCCCTCCCTGTATTCTATCCTTCTACTTTACATATATACAATACCATACCCTAAGTCCTTTCCTCTCCTCCCTCCCTTATAACCTTTTTCTACCTTACTGGCCTCTGCTACTGATTTTTGGTTCCAGCTCACGCACAAGTCTATACATTTGTAGCTAGGATCCACATATGATAAGAGAACATGTGACATTTGGCTTTCTGGGCCTGGGTTACCTCACTTAATCCTTTCCAGATCCATCCATTTCCCTGCAAATTTCATAATTTCATTTTCCTTTACCGCTGAACAGAACTCCATTGTGTAAATGTATCACATCTTTATTACCCATTCATCTGTGGAGGGACATCTAGGCTGGTCCCATTTCCTGGCTCTTGTGAACAGAGCTGCAATAAACATGGTTGTGCAAATATCTCTAAGTGAGAAGAGTCATTAGGATATATGCTTAGGAGTGGTATAGCTGGATCATATGGTAAATCTATTTTTAGCTGTCTCAGTGATTTCTACAATGGCTATACCAGATTATATTCCCACCAACAGTGTAGAAGGGTTCCCCATTTTCCATATCCTTGCCAACATTTATTGTCATTTGTTTTCTTGATGATAGCCATTCTTGTATTATGTTTACCAATATTTTGTTCAGAATTTTTGCTTCTATGTTCATGAGGGGGATTGGCATATAATTTTCTTTTTTTTTTTTCTTTGTCTGGTTTTGATATCAGGGTGATGCTGGCTTCCTAGAAGGAGTTCAGTAGAATTCCTTCCTTTTCTATTTTCTGGAAAAGTTTGAGAAGCAGTGGTGTTAGTTCTTCCATGAAGGTCTGGTAAAATTCACCAGTGAATCCATATGGGCCTTGACATTTTTTAGTTGGGAGACTTTTTATAACTGCTAGGATCTCCGTAGTTATAGGTCTATTTAAATCATTTATTTCATCTTGATTTAATTTTGGTAGGTCATATGAATCAAGGAAATCATCCATTTCTTTCAGATTTTCAAACTTAGAGACATATATATATCCTTAAAGTATGTCCTTGTGATTTTCTGAATTCTTTGTTATCTGTTGTAATGGTGCCTTTTTCATGTCTAATTTTATTAATTTTGAGTACTGTGGTTAAAGTCATACACCACCATGCTGGTCCGAACTGTAGTACTTTTGTTTTATTAGTATAAAAGAGTTTAAATCTCATTAGAGTACTTTTTCAATCAAAATTCATGGGTTTTTTTCCCCTTTGCCCCATCCTCTTCCCTCTCTTGTGCTCTCCCTATTCACAGGCTCCTTTCTGCTTTCATGTCACTATTAGCATTTCTCAGTACCTCTTATTTCCCTATTATGGCCTCAAATTTAATTTCATAGACTATACCCACATTTACATCCCCTGTTCACATTCATAGAAACATTAAACGTTAGTGTATGCATATGAGAGATAACATGTGGTTGTTGTTTTTCTGGGCCTGGCTTACCTCACTAAATATTTTCCAGTTCTATCAAGTTTTCCACAAATTTCATAGCTTGGGTTTTCTTTACAGCTGAATAAACAGCATTGTGTATTTATAGCATATTTCATTGTCCAGTTTTCAGGAATGGTATATCTAGGACATTTGGTAGGGCTTTTTTTTTTTTTTTTTTTTTTTTTAGCTTTAAAAAATATTTTATTCATTTGAGGGAGGAAGAGTTAGAAAATGGGCATACCATGGTTGCCTGCCACTGCAAATGAATTCTAGCTCTTGGTGCCACTTTGTGTATCTGGATATATGTGGGTACTGGAGAATTGAACCCAGTAAATTTGGCTTTGCAAGCAAGCAAGTGCCTTTACCTACTGAGCCATCTCTTCCAGCCCCTAACTTTTTAAAAAAAGTTATTTTATTTATTTATTGAAAGAAAGAGGAGGTAGAGAATGGGCATACCAGCACCTTCTGCCACTGTGAATGAACTCCAAGGACTTGTGCCACTTTGTGCATCTAGCCCAGGAATTGAACCTGGGCCATCAGGCTTTATAAGCCAGCACCTTTAACTGCTGAGCCATCTCTCCAACCCTATTTTTAGCTTAAAAAAAATATTTGAATGTAGATGCACATATTCCATGGTGCACTTGTTTTTGGTTTGGTCCTTACTTGTCCACCTCATTTGGGACAGTTTTGCTCTAGTTTCACTCTGATGTTTTGATTAAGTACCGTATGCTAACAGATTGTGTTACTGGAGCTCTGTCATTCTGTTGTTCTTTGCTGGGCTTGCCACAAGCTTCTTGGAAATTCTCCTGTCTGCCTCCTATCTGACTATCAGAGTCAGACTGCTGGGATTACAGAAGCCTTGTCATAGCTTCCCCACATTCTTGCAAGAATGTATTTTTGTTGTTGTTACTGTTTTTTTCAAGGTAGGGTCTCACTCTAACCCAGACTGGCCTTGAACTCATAGTGATGCTTCTACCTCTGTCTGTTGAATGATAAGATTAAAGGCATGCACCACTATCATGGATTTTTAAATCTAAATATTTTGTATTTATTTGAGAGAGAGAGAGAAAGAGAGACAGACAAGCAGTCAGTGTATGAGCATGCCGAGCCTCTTGTTGCTGCAAACCAACTCCAGGCTTAAACTCTGCTATTTACATCTGGCTCATGTAGTGGCTAAGAAATCAAACCCAGCCTGGTTTTGCAAGCAAGAACTTTTAGCCATTGAGCCATATCTAGTCAGCATTAGTTTTCTGGATGATAGTCATTCTCACTAGGGTGTGAGAGAATCTCAAAGTGATTTTAGTTTGCATTTCTCTGATGACACTCCACCATGCTGAATATTTTTATATTTGTAAAAAATTATTATTATAGTATTTTTAATTATTTATAAAGAAAACATTAGAAGGAATATTTATATAAATAATTGGTGTACAATTTTTTGCTTGGTATATGGGATAGGTGGGGGTGAAGGGGCAGAGGTTAACCTCAGATGTCATTTAAGGTGCCATCTACCTTCTTTTTGCTTTTAGATAGGATCACTTATTGGCCTGGAGCTCACCAAATAGGGAATACTCTCTGCCCAGTGAACCCAGGGATCAGCCTATGTCCACTTACCCAGCACTAGGATTATAAGGGCACAACTCTACCCAAGTTTTTTATGTGGTTTCTGAGGATGTTACTCAGGTCCTCATGCCTTTCAAAACAAGCACTTTACTGACTGGGTCATCTCCCTAGCTCCTACAATTTGTTTTATAAATAAAATTTTCAAATAACATAAGAAAAAATAATTTGGAAATTATTTCTAAGTTGATGGTAATTGAAGTTTTTGGTATTGACAATTAGATTTTGATTTAAATCTTGGTTCAGATTTTTTGCATGTGTAATTTATTGCGAAATATATGTATCTTTGTTTATATCTGTTTGAAGTATAATTGGAGTTACTTATACTCAGTTTTACACGTTATATATTGTAATGTTTTCCTTGCAGATTGTAAGCAGGCTTGTTCAAATTCGTGACTATATTACTAAAGCTAGCTCCATGAGAGAAGATCTTATGGAGAAAAATGAAAGATCTGCTAATGTTGAACGCCTTACTCATCTAATAGATCATCTTAAAGAACAAGAGAAGTCATACATGAAATTTCTCCAGAAAATCCTTGTAAGTTTTGGATCATTTTTAATTATGTATTGAGTTACTTTTATAATATAACAGTATACAAACATTAATGATATTCTGGTTCCACTTCAGAGGAGTTAACAGATTTTTGAAAAATCGTACCACCCATAATAACATTTTTATTGCCCTTTTTAATAGTTGTATGATTTATACCACTAAAATATTTCAGGCTAGAGAAAATGAGGAGGAGGATGTTCGGACTATAGACTCAGCTGTGGGATCTGGTTCTGTAGCTGAGAGCACATCGCTAAACGTAGATGTGCAGTCTGAGGCTTCAGATGCCACGGTAAGCGCTTCTTGCTACTTAAAGTTCTGGAAATCGAGAGTTAAACTTTTCCTCCATTTTTCAAGATGATAGCTTTTGGCATTCTTTAGTGAAAAATATATTTCAAGGAAGAAACCTTCAAATTGTTAATGATGTATATAATTTCTAAACTTGAAAGCTTACAGGTTGTATTTATTGACAAAAATAGTTTTAATGGATGAATTGGAAATCTAGTCCTTTCTGAACTTCAGAAAATTTCAAAAATCTTGTTGTTTTAAATATTTTTATTTGAACCGGGTGTGGTGGCACATGCCTTTAATCCCAGCACTTGGGAGGCAGAGGTAGGAGGATCGCTGTGAGTTTGAGGCTACCCTGAGACTACAGAGTGAATTCCAGGTCAGCCTGGACTAGAGTGAAACCCTACCTCGAAAAACCAAAATAAAAAAAAAGAAAGAAAGAAAAAAAAATTTTATTTGAGTTAGAGAAAGAAGCAGTCAGAGAGAGAGAGAGAGAGAGAACTGGCACATTAGGACCCCCTCCACTGCAAATGAACTCCAGGTATATGTACCACTGGCCTTACATGAGTACTGGGGAACTGAACCTGAGCCATGAGGTTTTGCAAAAAGCAAGTGCCTTTAACCATTGAACCATTTCCAGCCCCAGAAACTTTTTGTAGTAGGTTTTGTTCATCGTAGCTTTTCTATTTTTAAGCATTGCTAAAGCAAAATTTATTTTAGATATAAAGTAATTACTAATGATTACAAAGCATATAGCCAGTCTTCTGGAAAAGTTTCCATCTTTATTTGGAACACTCACTTTCAGGTGTATAGAATTTTCCATTTCTCAGGCTGTGGACTAGCACTACAGCAAAACCAAATTACTGAATTTTTGAAATAAAAAGTAGTCAATAGGACAAGGTAGCATTTATTTATATTATTTATATTATTTATTCATAGTGAGAAAAATAGTATGATTTCTGAATGCAGGTTGAAATTTATTAAAACACTCCCTTAGAAAAATTGTAATTTATAAAACTTGAGAAAGAAACGGATAGGATAGGATAGGATAGGATAGGATAGGATAGGATAGGATAGGATTGAATTGAATTGAATTGAATTGAATTTACTATGTAACAAAACTATTCTTTTAAGCATTCTTAGTTTAATAAATGTGACTATAAGCATGGTTTTACAATTTTTAGCATCTTACTTAATAAGGCTTTTCTTCTGAAAGGATAGCCATGTATGTCTCATTTCATTTTGGGGTATGTTCCAAAATACCACTCCGCATTAGGAATTTGAGGGTTTCCTTTAGCAGTGGCCTACAAATTTTATTTGCTCCCTTCCCTGCCCTTCCTAAATTTTATAGGAAATAGAATTGGTTTTTTTACCTTTTATATGGAAATACTCAGAGGGTGTGAATCAAACAATTGAAAAATGGATTCTGCTGTAGGAAATGTTCTGTGTACAGTGATGTTGGGAATAATCTCCCATATAACCAGCAGAAATAGAAGGTTTGGGCCAGTATGGTTAAAAGAATTTGTTGGGGAGGTTGTTGATTGGTTCATTATAATTTACATACTAGAATCAAAGTATTCACTATTATGAGAATTTCTTCCATAATAACATGAAATTGTGTCATGATGTAAGTTGGTATTACAAACTAAATATTAAAGTATGCTTTAGAAATTTTGTATAATTTGAAAAATTACCAAGTTTAGTCTACCGAAACTTTAAAGTCTAATTAATTTACTGCCTCTTGGGGTTGGGGGCTTTTTTTTTTTTTTTTTAAGATGGACTGAGAATTTTTTTTTGCATTTATTTACAAGGCTGGCTTATATGTTAAACAGGAGTTTGTGTTAAGAAATTAATATGTTACACTATTTAATAAAGGAGGCATCTTTTAGTCTGAGAATTCGGCCGTGCATTGAGGACAAACTAGGGAATTCAGCTTCACGAGAACAGGTTTCAGACATTGACGTTACTACAAGTCCAAAAGGGAAAGGTGACAGACCTCCTCAGAATGGCAGGGAACAGAGACCTAATAGGAAATATAGCCGAAAACGTGGATTTCCCTCAAAGGTATACTTCACAATATTAACTTTGGGAAGTCTATAAATGAGCACCTCTTGTTCATATTTCCTCTTCCTTGTTTCTCTGTTACTGCTTTTTTCTAATTATATCATAACTTGCTATCATAAGATGTCCCTTGATGTTTTTATTTATTTCTGCTTTAGTATATATACCTATGCATGGATTATATGTGGCAGCTGATTTTAATTGATGTTTATAAATGATTTGAAACATAATTTGATTTTATTTTTGCTATTGAGGGCTCAAAGTATATAACACATTCTTAAAATTGTACTAACAAGTCAGTTGCTTTTTGTTTATGATATTAGCATTCATGTATTAAGAGACTTTAACTTTTTGTTTTATTACCTTGGTAATTCATTAAACAGAAGGAAAGTAGTCTAAGCTGTTAGTTTTTCTATCTTTTTAAGAAAAAGTACTTTTTTATGTTTTCATTTTGCTTATGTTTATGCTGTTTGAAACCCTTTTTTGTTTAAAAAATATATAGTTTTCTAGTTAATTCTTCATTAATGTTTTAGTTGGGTTCTCTTCAGTGTTTGGTTTAAATGTTCTATCTTTCAATTTCCCATTATTGGCACAAAAACATTCAGGATAAGTTTAAAGAAAATGATTTGTGTAGTTACACTTAAAATATTTAGACTAAAATTACATTTGTAAAGAATGCTTATGTCCTTTTGGCAATAACAGAGTGCTGTGAGTGCAAATGAGAGTAATGTCATAGATTTTATTATCAGCCTGCTTCCCTAGGATAAGTCCTTCTTTTCTTTTGTACTCATTGTGTTTTCCTTTTGTGACACTTTAACCTTGGATATTTTGGCATTTTGTGATTATATATTTGTTTTGTTCTGTTTTTTGTTTTCCTGGCTCCAACAAGAATTTGAGAACATAGTGTGAGATCAGCTGTGGGAATCTTTGATTATATAAACCATTAAGTTAAAGGTTCCCCCAATTCAGCAGAAAAATAGCTGTTTATCCTTAAAACTATTAGCATTTGAGAGAAGAAACTGAATGTAAACTACTTCCTTTAAATCCTTAATCCTCTTTGTTTATAGAATTGACAGGTACATCATATTTTCCAGATCTTTTTTTTCCCGTAAGATGCTATATTTACTTTGAGAAAACTTTTATTTCTGTTTCTTTGAACAGTATCCTTACAGCTGAATATTATTCTTTCTTAAATGTGCTTGGAGTTTACCAATTGACTCTTCAGTCTTGATTCTGAAAGGCCATTTTAGTGTAGCTTTACTGGTTCATAATTCATAAATGATTTTAATTTCTTAGGAGAAAAAAAACCTTGAGTCCTACCACCTTTTTTTCTCCTCTGCTTACAGAATCTGTCATTCTCATCATCTTCTCCCTATTCCCTCCTTAGAATCCTTTCAAAATGTGTTCTGTTTGAAAAATAAGGAAAAATGGTGTTGGTAGCTGAGCTTTAGACCTAGAACAACCTATGAATTACAGCTTAATCTGAAACGATTGATATTCTAGCCATGTGTATCTCCAAAAGCTGCTCATATTTTATAGACATAACATGTTGCATCATTTTACAAACGAAGCCTTGCCCACTAGCTATTCCTTCATTGTTTTCTATTATTTACATTATATCTAGTTATTTCATGTGAGCTAGACTTGTCTCAAACCAGCTTACACTTCTGTGTTTAGAACCCAAGCTCATAATTTTGGGACAGACAGTATGATGTAAAGAACACTAAACAAGAAAACAGGAATATAGCTTAGTCTACCTAGGATATTGTACAAGTGACAGCTTTATTTTATTTTTTTTTATTATTATTATTAGTAGTAGTATTAGTATTATTACTTGGAGAGAGAGACAGAGAGAGAGGAAGACAGAGATGGGCGCACCAGCAGTCTCTCAGCTGCTGAGAATGAAATCCAGATGCATGCACCCCCTTGTGGTCAAGTGCGGCATTGCGCCCTTGCATCACTTTGCATCTGGCTAAACGTGGGACCTGGAGATTGGAATCGCTGGAGATTGGAATCAGTGTTCTTAGGCTTAGGAGGCAGGCGCCTTAACCCCTAAGCCATCTCTCCAGCCCAGACAGCTTTATTTTATCTGGGGTTAGAGTACCTCATCTTTCACATGACAAAATTGGAGTACATATCATCTGAAACTATAAAATATGTTTAATTCTCTGAAGATTACTAGGGGGACCCTATTTTAGTGGTGAAAAGGAAGGCAGAATTTCCTGAAAATGTTTTAAATATATCTAACTTGGGACTTTCTGCCCGAGGTTTTTGTTTGTTTTATTCTCTAAACTAAAAAAGTAGTTGGTGAAGGTGATTCAAAAAAGTTTAAACTTATGTGTCTAAAGGGTTTAACAGTATGTGATTTAGTCCTGGCATACTTTTGGGATTTTTATTTCAAGCACCATCATTTGAGCATGTTATTATTTCTAGATATTTTTACTTCATTCCCATCATTATATTTGGTCATCATCTGCCTTCTTTCCTTTAGCTCAACTTTTCCCAATACCAATCTTAAATGTTACTTATATGGATGTACAAGTTATTAGCAGTAATAGGCCTCCACTCTCCAACTTCCAGTTTCATTTTTACTTTCTTGAAATACTTAATTCTGTGCCATGTGCTTTTTTTTGTTGTTGTTGATTTATTTTTTTTGATTTCTAAGTCACAATGTAAAGTGTCATCATGGTTACTCACCCTTATGCATAATACTGATGGGTTCTATTTGAGGGGAGATAGATAGAAGAAGCTTTGTGTGCCTGTGAGGGATGGAAACTTCTCTTGAGCCATCTGTGTTCTCCATAATTTCTTCCAGAAATCAGATGTGCACAAGGAAAATAGATCAGTGTATTTTTACTCCCAAAAGAAATTTTTGAACTCTTTGATTCAACCTTTAAGATTAACATTCAAAATTTGACCTTTTCTTTCTTCTCTCTCTTTTTTTCTTCCTTCTTTCTTGAACTCAGGTCCTCATACCTGCTAATCAAGTGCTTTACCACTGAGCCATACCCCAGCCTGCTTGACTGTTTTCTTCTAAGTGGTCCCTGTTTAAATCTATTACTTTACGCTTAGAGAGGATGAAGTTCTTAGCATATGGGATGTTATAGAATCATTTACTTCTATTTTATACCCTCAGTTCAATGGGCATAATTTAAAAATAAAGATAATAGTGACATCTGCGATATAAAATGCAATTTTCTGTTTTGTTGTTTGCTTACTAGTGTAATCTTAACTTAAATAAAGTTATCAATCAAAAGAATGTATTTTTAAAAGTCCTATCCTTGAGATTGGAGTTCTAAAGGGGGATGGGGGGAGGGGAGGGAAATATGCAATTTTTGTATAAAAAAGTTAGTGGGTTTGTTTTCTACATTTTTTTTTCTATTTTTGGTTTTGTTACATGTTTTCAGCATCATTGCTAGGATGTATGGCAGAAAGTTTTCTAGTCTGATGTTTTAGAGTCTTCCCAAGTATTAACTCTGTATAATCTGCTTCCTCCCTTTTTTGTGGGTACCATATGTACCTTTTCTTGGACTTACTGTCTTCTGTTTGGATTTTTTTTTTTTTTTGCTAATTTCTCTTCATAGGCCATAAGCTTTTCATCTTTTACTATGAAATTACCTCTTTACATGGAACGTATTCTTTCTCTGAGCCAACTAAAGCTGTATCTAGCATTGTATATGTAATATTAATTTATTATCTGTATTATACTTTACCTTGGAAAGTTGAAATAGGAACATGGGTTTCAATATGTAGATACAAGTATTGTTGGTTTTATTTTCCAGGCCAGAGATCCTCAACAGGAACCTATGGAAGAGATAGAAAATTTGAAGAAACAACATGATTTATTAAAAAGAATGTTACAACAGCAAGAGCAGCTGCGAGCTCTCCAGGGACGGCAGGCTGCTCTTCTAGCTTTGCAACATAAAGCAGAGCAAGCTATAGCTGTGATGGATGATTCTGGTATGCTACAGTTTAAGAGCACTCTTTTTATAAGCCAGGCATAGTAATTAGTTGTATTGCAAAGTGGATGCTGACTAGTTTATAAACCTGAATATGAGGCTTACTCTGTCCTGTGCTTTTCTCTGGTTATGCAGAAAAGGTTGCAGGGGCAACTCCTGGCCATCATACTGTACCGAGCAGACAGCTTGCTCTCCTTTTCATCAGAGAGTACCTTTAAGAGGTAAAAGGGTCAGACTACAGATCTGTTTTTGCACCTCAGAGTGATAAGGCTCATGATGCTTTTATATCCATTTTGTTTTATTTTATATTCAGCTAGGATAGTCATTCTTTGCTAGTCTTCCAAGGAAGGGTTAAAAATCTTAAATGAAGCTGGGCACAGTAGCCTTTAATCCTAGCACTCAGGAGGTAGGAGGATTGTTGTGAGTTTGAGGGTACTCTGAGACTACATAGTGAATTCAAGGACAAAAATCTTAAATGAGGGTTGAGAGGCTACTTATAAGTTAAGGCACTTGCCTGTGAAGCCAAGGGACCCAGGTTCAATTCCCCAGAACCCACATAAGCCAGATGCACATGGTAACACATGCATCTGGAGTTCTTTTGCAGTAGCTGAAGGCCCTGGTGCACCCATATTCTCATTCTCTCTCTCTCTCTCTCTCTCTCTCTCTCTCTCTCTCTCTCTCCCCCCCCTCCCTCTCCCTCTCCCTCTCTCTCTCTCTCCTTCTCTAATAAATAAATAAATCTTAAGTAAGCCAGGCATGGTATCATATACCTATAATTTCAGCACTCAAAAGCCGAGACAAGAGGATCCAGAGTTCATAGTGAGGCTGTCTCTCACAAAATGTGTATAGTAATAGTTACACTTTTGTCTTTGCCTTTATTTTCTCTTATAAAATAACACATGGGCTGGAGAGATAGTTTAGTGGTTAAGGCACATGCCTGTGAAGCCTAAGGACCCTAGTTCAATTCTCCTGGTCCCACATAAGCCAGATGCCCATGGTGGCGCATGTGTCTAGAGTTCATCTCCAGTGGCTAGAGGCCCTGGTGTGCCCACTCTCTCTCACTCCCCCTCTGTCTCTAATAAATAAATAGAAATAAAATGTTAAAAAAACACTATTTGCTTTTATTTTTTTAAGAAAAAAATAAAATGTTTTAACAAACACTTAATACTAATTTGGTTAAGGCTAGCCTTTTAAATATTTTTCCACAGGGCTGGGGAGATGGCTCAGCAATTAAAAGGCAAACTTAACTTGCAAAGTCTGCTGGCCCACATTCAGTGGCCCAAGCACCCAGCATTCCATTTGCAACAATAAGAGACTCTGGTGCACACTGACCCCCACAAATACACTCACTCACGAATAAATTTTTAAAAATATTTTAAGTAATGTTCCAGTTTGTGCTATTGAATTTTAAAGATGTTCCCTTAATAGTATATTCTTGAATGTTTACATTTGTATCATCTCATTTGATCAAAACAGATTTGTAGGTTAGTTAGTACCCAATGCTTTTATTATTACTTCTATATTATAGTGAAGGAACTTAAGCATAGTTTTTGACTTGCCTAGGCTTATAAAGACTTGTAGCAGAATTTAATCTCTTGAATTTCAACTTACTAGTCTTCCTTGCATTTCTAAAAAAGAACTATTTAAGGTATACAAATAATTTCTCTTGATAAAATAGATTGTCATGTGTTGGGGAATGGCAGTAGAATGCACAAGTTTGAATTTGAACTTCTTTTATACACTTACTCAAAAAAGAATGTTAGCTTAGTACTTTTAAAACAGTTTTGCTCAATATATTTATGAAATTTTGCAGAGGAATACTGATGATAAGCCAAAATTACAGTTTCTCATCTTCTGGTGAGAAATAGCATAACTTTCATGGAGAAAAGTGTTTTTCTCCATTATTAAGCAAGTTGTTTATTAGTTATTTGAATTACAATTTTATTCTTTTCTACATAGAACTTAGACTAGATACATAGGTTTCTGTCAGTGTTCAAATCTAATTTTTTAGAGAAACTGATGGTATTTCCCTTGAAAATGGATCAGGTTGTAACTAGTCACTTCTTTAGAGCTAGAAAATCAGAGTTAAAGGTGAGGGTAAAATTGGAGTGGCTGGGTAGTGAAACAGTAATAAGTTTGTCATGATTGTCATCAGAAAGCTGCTTTATAAATGTGAAGGTGGGGCTTTTTTGTTGTTTTTAATTAAAGAAATAAAATTCATGGTGTTTTAATGTAATTTCTATGTAATAATTATTTCTGTCAGTTATGTGTTTAACTACAAAAGTAGTAAGCTCTGGCCAACTGGATTTGGCCTACTTTTGCTGATAGTTTTTTTGTTTTGGTCTGGTTTGGTTTGGTTTGATTTTGGTTTTTCGAAATAGGGTTTCACTAGGCCAGGCTGACCTGCAATTCACTCTACAGTCTCAGGGTGGCCTCGAACTCACAGTGATCCTCCTATCTCTGCCTCTGGAATGCTGGGATTAAAGCTGTGCACCACCATGCCCAACTCCAATAGTTGTTTTTTCCCTGGTAGAGCTGAGTAGTCACCAAGAGAGCTATGTTTCCTAGAAAGCCTAGGTAATTTGCCACCTGAACCTTCCCTTTATAATATAGTATTGATTTTACTGGAGGAAGCAGAAATTGAGACTTTTGTGAATTAGCTGTGTTTTCTCAGTGTACCACTTTACCCATCATTCCCTCTACACAGATATACTAATAGACCTTCTTCCTTGACCCATTGTGACACTTACTGTCTGTTGAGACCCAAAAAATTTATTTTATTTTATTTTTATTTACTTATTTGAGAGAAAGAGAGAGAGAGAGAGAGAAATGGGCACACCAGGGCCTCCAGTCACTGCAAACCAATTCCATATGCATGCACCCCCTTATGCATCTGGCTAACATGGGTCCTGGGGAATTGAACCGAGGTCCTTTGGCTTTGCAGGCAAATGCCTTAACCACTAAGCCATTCCTCCAACCCCCCCCAAAATTTTTTTTAAAAAGGAGCCTCTTTTCTGGAGTTTAGCAGTTGTCTCTTTATTTTTACATCAGCTAGAAACTTCTAATAAAATGATTGGTTGGCAGATAAATAAGAGGAGTTGATGTTTCAAATTATGTTAGGCTAAGCTTTTTGTTCCTCAGAACTTATGTTTAACTTCTTAGAAATTTGCTTATATTAATGAATAGTCATTAATTTTCTTTCCAGTTGTTACAGAAACCACGGGAAGCGTATCTGGGGTCAGTATCACATCTGAACTAAATGAAGAATTGAATGATCTAATTCAGCATTTTCATAATCAGCTTCATGATTCTCAGGTAACTTAATCTATTTATATGATTGAATTTATAGTTGCAATGGTTAGCACAGTGGTTTTCAGACCACAAATATCACCCAGCTTAATTAGTAAAAAAAATGGACACCTAGAGAGTAACTCAACCTCTAAAATTACGATTCATAGGATTTGGGTGGGTTTCATATGATTCCATTGCTGCTGTTCTAGGGATTGTCCTTTGAGAAACACTAAATTGGAGGAAAATCTACTTTGAATGCATTGAGTAGTCAAATTTTGTGGTGTGCTATTAGATAATGCATTCTTTTTTCCTCTAAAAGACTAGATGGCTATAATTTTTAAAGTTCTTAAAATCTTAAGACTTCAGTTAATTTTAAGTCTGTGTTCTTACAATACTTAAGTTTTGAAAGTTTGGGGCTGGAGAAATGGCTCAGTGGTTAAGGTGCTTCCTAAGTGTTGCTTGTGCTACCATGCTGAGATTGAACAATTTTAAGCTTAATGTGAAAGTTAATAAGTGTTATAATGTTATTAGCTATGTAAATAGTGATATAAATGCAAGTTTTCAGTGTGTGGGATTTGAGTAAGAAGGGGTAAATCATCACCTCTCCACTGGGAAAAGAAGTATTTTTGACAATGCAGTGATTCTCATGTTCTTACCGACCAAATGAAAGTAAAAGAATATGTCCCAACCACCTTGGACAGTTACCTAGCAAAATGTAGTAAGTTTTTTAGGGACATCTATCTTTCAGACTACTCTAAGGAATCTGTGGTGCTCACAGGAGGTGGGCATAAAAAATATTTGTGGCATATTCATGTTTTAATAGCAAACCGCAGGAAATAAATGTCTATGTATAGTGAAATAAGTTAAGAAGTTATGATATATACATGGAGTCAAATGCTGCTTGCTGTGTGCTTAAAATGTACATCTTAATTTTTTAGTGGATACATATGTGGATATCACAAAATAAAAATATGTAGATAACCCTAATTCCAGATGGTGAATTCCTCTGGAGAAAGGTAATGAGATTAGGGTAGAGTAACTGTAGAACTTCATATATAATTTCAATGTCAATATATAATTTCAATGAACATGGGAAAATGTATAAAAACCTATAAAGCTCAATGATAGGTATTTATTACTTCATTCCCTAGCAGGCTTGTACAATCTTTTTTTTGTTTTGTTTTTTGTTTTTTGTTTTCCTGAGGTAGGGTCTCACTCTGGCCCAGGCTGACCTGGAATTACCTATGTAGTCTCAGGGTGGCCTTGAACTCACAGCAATCCTCCCACCTCTGCCTCCCGAGTGCTGGGATTAAAGGCGTGCACCACCATTCCTGGCTCTGCATGTACAATCTTTTGACATTGCACTAAAAATTGTCTTGTACTAAGTTCACACTTGAAAATAACACAATTGAGTTCTTAAAAATTGTGAGAAAATGCAATCTCCAGTGCCCATGTGAAAAGTGAGGAAAAAAATCTCATGTTAAAGGTAAGTTTTTGATTTTGTGTCAGGCTGCATTCATAACTATCCTTGACTGCATATAGTCCTGACTTGCATTTGTAGGCTTGTGTATTCTTGAAATTATCCTTATTTTATTTTATTTTATTTTATTTTATTTTATTTTATTTTATTTTATTTTTCAACATTAGGTGTTGTAGTTAGCTTTGTGTTGCTCAAACACCTGACCAAAGCCACTTATAGGAGGAAAAGATTTATTTCAAGCTTACAAATTCCAGGGGAACATCATCAATGGTGGAAAAAGCTGGTTCACATTGATAGATCCAAGCAGAGAGACACTACCAATAGCTAGTAAACACCAAACATGAACAGCCAGAGCCCCAACTGGTCTCCATACTTCTTAGGGCTAGACTCAGATCTACCCCACTGACACACACACTGTAGCAGAGAACTTCCTGCTAGGGGTTCAAGTTGCAAGCTGATTTTTTTTTTAATAAAATAGAAAGTTGTATGGATACATCATATGTTAGTACCATCATTTCCCTCCTACCTAACCCTATTCTGTTCAGGGCCCTCCTCAGTTGGATTTCTGGTATTCCCCCTAGGTTTGTGGGTTAGGAGAGGTGAGAGCATCAGGCTCATTGTAAGGCGGGGGGGGGGGACAGTGCCTCCATTCCCTTCCACTCTATGGCTCTTATATTTTTTTCTGCCCCCTCTTCTGCAAAATTCCTTTAACTATGGCGGATGTGTCTACTTTAGTGTTGTGCTCTCTACAAGTTCTGAATTTCTGCTTTGATGCGTTTTGAGTATCCTCTATGTCTGTCTCCATGACCATGGCACTGGTTGGCAGGCTTACAAGCTAAATTTTAATAAAGCACCTGAGTCTATGGGGCCATACATTTAAACTATCCCATTTAAACTATTACATTAGGATAGAAGTAGTAAGAAAATGTGTTAGATTAGGAAGTTAAGGTTCATGGTAATTGTTCTAAAATGATAGCAAAAGAGAGGATGAAAGCTTTTAAAAATATATTGTATATAACATGGAATTGTTAGCATTTTAGATCTAGACAGTAGTTTCCAGTGAATCTAGTACCATTGTAGGCTTGCATTTGTAAATAAAACCATATGAATTATAGTTGCAGGTAAAGAGTATCTCCTTTGGGAGTAGGAATGGCAACTAATTTACCACTAGTGCAAGCAGTGACAATAAAACTTTCAATTACCTTGATCTTAAATTATCTTTTCCTTTTCTTTTTTCATGTTTTTAAATAAGGCTTCAGCTGTTCCAGATAATAGAAGACAGGCAGAAAGTCTTTCATTAACTAGAGAGGTTTCTCAGAGCAGAAATCCATCAGTTTCAGAGCATTTACCTGATGAGAAAGTCCAACTCTTTAGCAAAATGAGAGTCCTACAGGAAAAGAAACAGAAAATGGACAGATTACTTGGAGAACTTCATACCCTTCGAGATCAGCATTTGAACAATTCCTCATGTAAGTAAATCTGACTCAGCAGTATTATGTAAATGACATGTGTATATGCTTGCACATATAGTTTTTAGTAAATGTTTGATTAGTTAATGAATACAATTCCTTGAAAAATTATATATATATATATATATATATATATATATATATATATATATATATATATATATATTTTTTTTTTTTTTTTGGTTTTTTGAGGTAGGGTTTCACTCTGGTCCAGTCTGACCTGGAATTAACTATGTAATCTCAGGGTGGCCTCGAACTCTCAGTCATCCTCCTACCTCTGCCTCCCGAGTGCTGGGATTAAAGGCGTGCGCCACCACGCCCGGCTAAAAAAATTATAATTTATCTGAGGAGAAAAGGTTTGAATGTGGAAAAATTTTAAGTAATAACCCAATGTATGATAATATCCAAACAGAAAAGTTACTCAGAAAAGAGAAATGATAAAGTTGGGCTTGAAAAATTTGTAGGGTTTTTAAAATATATTTTATTTATTTATTTGAGAGAGTGAAAGAGGCAGAGAGAGAATGGGTGCACCAGGGCCTCCAGCCACTGCAAATGAACTCCAGATGCATGTGCTCCCTTGTGTATCTTGCTTTTGTGGCTCCTGGAGAATCGAACTGGTATCCTTTGGCTTTGCAGGCAAACACCTTAACCACTAAGCCATCTCTCCAGCCCCAAATTAGTAGGTTTTTAATGAGGACAAGGTAGAAAAGAAAGTAACTACTTTTGATACTTAGACATAATATTGCATTTGTTTTTAGTGTATTCAGAAATTTTCCTATGAGACTGGGTGTGTAGTTCAATGGTAGAATGCTTTTCTAGCATACTAAGGCACTGGATTTGATTCTCAGAACTACCAAAACATAAGCAAAGGAAACTATGATACAAACTCCAGAGTATTATAACAAACAAAAAGTGATATATGAAAAATTTATTTTGGGATAAGCAGATAGCTCAGCAGTCAAAAGCACTTGCTTGCAAAGCCTGCCAACCTGTATTTGATTCCCTATTACTCAAATCAAACTAGATGTACAGAGTGGCACATACATCTGGCAAGCCCATACCTCATTCTCTTTCTTTCTCTCTAGTCACAAGTAAATAATTTTTTAAAAATTTATCTCAGCAAGGCGTGGTGGTGCACACTTTAAATCCCAGCACTCAGGATGCAGAGGTAGGAGGATTGTGGTGAGTTTGAGGCCAGCCTGAGACTACATAGTAAATTCCAGGTCAGCCTGGGCTAGAGTGAGACTCTACACAAAAAAAGAAAATTATACATATTAATGCCTATAAATAACCACAATATAAATATTGTTAAATGTCTATAAATAATCACTGAACTTCTAGTCATTAAAAATAAGGCCAGCTGGGCATGGTGGTGTATGCCTTTAATCCCAGCACTCAGGAGGCAGAGGTAGGAGGATCGCTGTGAGTTCAAGGCCACCCTGAGACTACCTAGTTAATTCCAGGTCAGCCTGGGCCACAGTGAGACCCTACCTAGAAAAAACAAAACCAAAAAAATAAATAAATAAGGTCGGGCATGGTGGTGCACGCCTTTAATCCTATCTATCATTTGGAAGGCAGAGGTAGGAGAATTGCAGTGAGTTCAAGGCCACCCTGAGACTACATAGGGAATTCCAGGTCAGCCGGCTAGAGCGAGATCCTACCTCGAAAAACAAAAATAAATAAGTAAATAAATATATAAGGGCTACAGAGATGGTTTAGCAGTTAAAGGTGCTTGATTGCCTAAAGTGGCTTATTTGTCTGGAGTTCATTTTGTAGTGGCAAGAGGTCCTGGCATGCCCATTCTCTCTCAGATAATAAAAATATTTTAAAATATTTTAATATTTATTTATTTGAAAGAGAGAGCTAAGAGAATGGGCACTCCAGGGCCTCTAGCCACAGCAAACAAAACTCCAGACACATGCACCACTTTGTGCATCTTGCTTATGAGGATACTGAGGAATTAAACCTGGGTCCTTATGTTTCACAGGCAAGCGCCTTAACCACTAATCCATCTCTCCAGCCCAATAAAAATATTTTAAAAAAATGAAAAGTCATCTCAGGCAGATATATCTATATTATAGGGCTCTATTATAGGACTGTCACTGTCTTTTTGGCTCCAAGGATGATTTATCTATGAGTTGTTATTTATTTGTTTATTTATTTTGGTGCTTAGGATTGAACTTGAAGCTTTGATGATGCTAATCATGTAATCTACCACTGAGCCATACCCCTAGCCCAATGTCTGTCTATTTCAGATCTCATCTTCATAGCTATCCTAGTACCTTCTAAGAATAGTTCCTACTTCTCTGTAATGGGGCTCAGTGCTAGAATTTAAAGTCACATAGGGCAGCCACGTTAGTCATTATTCATTCACAGTCCAGTTATTGTCTTAATAAAGGAAGATAAGGAAAAAAGCACCATCTTTGGATTCCTTGTCTCCTTTTTTTTATTTTGTGTCTTTTTAGGCAAGGTTTCACGTTATTGCCCAAGCTGGCCTTAAATGTGTGATCTTCTTGCCTTATTCACCCGAGCACTGGGATTACATGAATGCAGTACCATATCCAACTTGGGGTCCCTGTCCTTTATTCTCCACCTATCTTTCGTTTCTCTGCTACCACCAAAAAAACCTTACTGTTTCTACTCTGAAACATGCTCCTTTTTTCCCTTTTGATATCTTCTTCTTTCCTCCTTATGTAAAGAATAACCTCAAATGTTACACATTACAAATAGAGGAAAACAACTGAGAAAAACTTAAAATTTGGAGCCAGGCATGGGGGCTCACACTTTAATCCCAGCACTCAGGAGGCAGAGGTAAGAGGAGGATCACCATGAGTTCGAGGCCACTCTGAGACTACGTAGTCTCTATGTCAGCCTGAGCTAGGTTGAGAACCTGCCTCGAAAGACAAAGCAAAACCAAAAACAGCAAACTTTAACATTTAAAAGATTTTTGTATATAGCCTTGTGGAAAATTGTACATACAAGGAAAGAAAATACCACTTAGCCTACAACAGAACATTTCACCCTCCCCCTCCCCCCAGGAACCAGTGTGAGAGCAGTAGCAAAAGTGGTTAATAGACCACTGGAAACCAGCTATAGTAATTGTAGCATTAAAGTAAGGTTCAATAATGATCTCTATGAGAAAGATAAATTACAATAGGTTTGAAGGTAGTCGGAGATTTTTTTTTTTTTTTTTTTTTGATTTTTCGAGGTAGGGTCTCACTCTAGCTCAGGCTGACCTGGAATTCACTATGTAGTCTCAGGGTGCTCAGGATGGCTGGAACTCATGGCGATCCTCCAACCTCTGCCTCCTGAGTACTGATATTCAAGGTGTGCACCACCACGCCTAGCTAGGAGATTCTTTATCTCATTAATTGCCTATTGCCTTTGAACATACATATTTGATATATGTGGACAGAGAAATAATTACAAGTTTTGACTATTGAGGATTAGCCATTATCTAATTAGAACATTGTATTGCTGAGTAGTATTTCATGTACTAAAATCAGATTACATGTTTGTCTCCTAGAACAAGAACAGTTCCGTCTTAGTAGCCAGATGTAATTCATAAGGCTTTGAATTTGAAAAACTTGCAAAGATCTAATGAAGATACCTTCTAAGAATAGCTTATTTTGTTTTGCATGTCATATGTAGTGGTCCTGCTTAACTAAATCTGGGACTGAGTTTATTCTTAACTACTATTTTAATTTTTCTAATATATAATATTCTTGTCAATTTTTATCTTGTCTCTCCTCCTTCTGTGACTATAATGTGAAAGTACTAGTCTCTGAAAGAAAGTAAAAATATTTTTCTGTGTTTATTTTGATGTGTTTAATTGTAGACTTTATTAATAAGAGGCCTGTGTATATCCTTAAGTTTCTAGAATTTAAGTCTTCAAAAATTAAGATGTGAATGAACTTTACTTTCTATTTGTATACAACTGAGCTATGAATCAGTGTTGCTTCATGTCATGTTTGTTTATGGTATTTGTCTTTTCTTTCATAGTTGTACCTTCTTCAGCTTCTCCCCAAAGGAGTGGGGATCAGAGAAGTACAACTTCAGCTCCCTCTGCTCCTGTAGGCTTGGCACCAGTTGTCAATGGAGAGTCCAACAGCCTTACATCATCTCTTCCTTGTCCCTCCACTACTCTAGTTTCTCAGAATGAAACTGAAAATGAAGGCCATCTAAATCCAACAGAAAAACTACAGTAAACATTTTTTACAATCTTTGTTCACATAAATTAGAATTAAGTAATGGTGATAAATCTCAGTTTTTTTCCTTTGTGTTGAAAATTTGGGGGAAACAATAAGATAAGCATTAAGATAACTATTAGAAGAGCTGGTGTGTGATATGTGTACTTTTTGAGTTGTCAAAGAAAATTATATCATAACACAGGTAGCTTCTATAAGCTTGCTTCTCAGATAAAGAATCAGAAATATAACTGCAAATGATTTTCAATATTCATATGATAGAGCCCAGGCTCAAGAGTCATTTAGCCCTGAAATTATATTGCACAAGGCTGTGTCAATGTGGGCAAATAACTTACCCTTACAAAACATTATTTTCTCAGTGTATTTGTTTATAAGTTATGTGTTAAAATATACTTACGGGCTGGAGAGATGGCTTAGTAGTTAAGATGCTTCCTTGCCTGTGAAGCCTAAGGACTCAGGTTCGACTCACCAGAACCCATGTAAGCCAGATGCACCTGGTGGCTCATGCATCTGGAATTTGTTTGCAGTGGCTAGAGGCCATGACATGCCCATTCTCTCTCTCTCTCCCTAATAATAATAAAAAAATATTGCTGGGCATGGTGGCACATTCCTTTAAATCCCAGCGCTTGGGAGGCAGAGGTAGGAGGATCACTGTGAGTTTGAGGCTATCCTGAGACTACATAGTGAATTCCAGGTCAGCCTGAGCTAGAGTGAGACCCTACCTCAAAATATATATATATATATATTAAGAATACTTTTATTTTTAATTGACATGTAATTGTCCATATTTGCTAGGTTCCCTGTGCTGTTTCAATCCATAAAGGTTTCTAAGGATTGAGAAGCACTAGCATAGTGATGGGCACTTAGGAAAAAGCCTAACTTTTTTTTAGTAAAAACCTACATTTTATAGATCTCTACAAACATTTGAGAAGCTGTAAATGTTCTGTACTGTCATAATACCTGATTTTTCTGAGTAGTGGTATTTAAATTGAATAGTACTTGATGCTTAGAGTAAAACCCAAGTACACATTTCTACTCTGTTTTCTGCTGATGATGTTTATGACTGCTTAAAGTAAACAGTTAAGGGCTTGAAACTTGGCTTAGTGGTTAAGGCACTTGTTTGTGAAGCTTAAGGACCAAGGTTCGATCCCACAGTACCCACTTAAGCCAGATACACAAGGTAGTGCTGTGTGTGGAGTTGGTTTGCAGTGACTAGAGGCCCTAGCACACTCATATTTTCTTTCTTTTTCCCTCTCTCTCTCAAATAAATGAATAAATGAAATATGTTTTTAAAAAGTGAATAGTTAAACTAGAATTACTAGTCATACATTTGTCACTACAAGAAAATTGAGCAAGATTTACTTGTAGTTAAACTCGGTGCTTTTTGGGCTGGAGAGATGGCTTAGCGGTTAAGGCATTTGCCTGCAAAGCCAAAGGACCCAGGTTCGATTCCCCAGGACCCATGTTAGCCAGATGCACGAGGGGGCGCATGTGTCTGGAGTTCGTTTGCAGTGGTTGGAGGCCCTAGCATGTCCATTCTCTCTCTCTCTCTGGCAAATATATAAATAAATAAAAATAAACTCACTGCTTTTTGAATACATCCCCTGGATATTTGACTTGGTCTATATTTTGTGTGTCAGTGTGTAATGTGTGTAAGTGTACCAGCTGCTAGTATGTGAAAATAATGCTGCCTTTTTTTTTCTTTTTTTTGCTTAAAGTGGGTATTTTTGTATTTTTATTAGGAAATTAAATGAAGTTCGAAAGAGATTGAATGAACTAAGAGAATTAGTTCATTATTATGAACAAACATCAGATATGATGACAGATGCTGTCAACGAAAATACAAAAGACGAAGAAACTGAAGAGTCAGAATATGATTCTGAGCATGAAAATTGTGAACCAGTTACTAACATTCGGTAGGAAATTTGGTTTTTTCAGTGTCTCCATCTGAACCTAGTACTTTTAGAGTGGGTGAGGTTTATTTCAATAAAGCATATTCAGTATTTGCTTTTAATTTAAATTTTTTCCTTGAAAATCTACTATTTTGTTCAGTGTAAATATCATTCATGCCTATAAAGAAAAACAGGGAAATACTGGATTTAGTTTAGTAAATTTTTTTGTTGTTGTTTGAGAGAGAGAGAGAGAAACGCAGAGAGAGAGAGAGAGAGAGAAATGCAGAGAGAGAGAATGGGCATGTCAGTGGCCTCTCAGCCACTGTGAACGAACTTCAGATGCATGCGCCCCTTGTGGGCAAGTGTGGCATTGTGCCCTTGCATTACTTTTTGCATCTGGCTAAACGTGAGACCTGGAGGTCGAACGTGCATTCTTAGGCTTGGCAGGCAGGCGCCTTAACCGCTAATCCATCTCTCCAGCCCTAGTTTACTAAATTTGCTATTATGTTTAATGCAAATAAATTATAAGAAATATCTAATTTAGTATTTTCATACCTATGTATTTTTTTATTTTTATTTATTTGAGAGAGAGAATGGGCGCACAAGGGCCTGTAGACACTGCGAACAAACTCCAGATGCATGTGCCACCTTGTGCGTCTGGCTTGTATGGATACTGGGGGATCAAATCTGGGTTCTTGGGCTTTGCACACAAACACCTTAACTGCTAAGCCATCTCTCCATCCCATACCTCTGTATTTTTAAGTGTATTTTGAGTTTTCAATTTTTTTTCATAAATTTCTAAGGACAACATAGAATAGTTGAGGAAAAGCAGGAATTTGTATTCAGAATTGGAATTTAAAATAGTTTTTTGGGTCTGAAGCTACTTTATTTTTGGTCTTAAGTATTTTTATTTTAAATAACTCAAGTTTTCTTTCCTTCAGGAATCCACAAGTAGCCGCTACCTGGAATGAAGTAAACAGTAACAGTAATACACAGTGTGTTTCTAATAATAGAGATGGAAGGGCAGTTAATGCTAATTGCCAAATTAACAACAGATCTGCTGCCAACGTCAGGGCTATGAACATGCCTCCACTTGGTATGATTGACTATATTTACAGATAAATGTGCTATGTTATCCTTGTAAAGTGAATGTTCTTTAATGATCAAGTTTATTTTAAAGTTGTTGATTTAAATGGTACATCTTTTAGCAGACTGTCGATACAATAGAGGAGAACAAGAAATGCATATAGTACAAGGTGAAGATGATGACGAGGAAGAGGAAATAGAAGAAGAGGGAGTCAGTGGAGCTTCAGTATCTAGTCATAGGAGCAGTCTGGTTGATGAGGCACCAGAAGATGCAGAATTTGAACAGAAGATCGGTAGGCTTATGGCTGCAAAACAGAAACTTAGACAGCTACAAGATCTTGTTGCTATGGTGCAGGTAAATTATTTGTTAAATGCTGTAGTCTTATGATATTTGTGCATGTGTTTGATAATTGTTAGTGTAATTATACTAACTTACATTCCTTCCTCTTTACTCTTCACTTTCTTTTTTCCTATAATAGTCATTGAACCAAAGGCTTTGCATATGCTAGACAAGCACAGTACAACTGAGCTATATCCCCAGCCCTACTTTCCTTTTTTAAAATGAGTTTTGTTAAAATATCAATTATAAGAATGAGTTTCTTTACATTTTCATCATGTGTATTGTGATCATGCTCACCATCTTGTTCCCCCTGCTTGCCCCTCCCACTGATGCCATTCCTCTCACCAACTAGTCCCCCTTATTTCTTATGTGTCAGTTTCAAAGGCTTAGTACTTCACATGCTGTAGATAGATATTGGCAAACTTTTCCTGTTAAGTAAAGGTGAGAGTAGTGCTGAGAGTAGAAGTGCATGCCCTATAGTCCCAGGGCTTGAGAAATAAGGACAGGAGGATCCAGGAGTTCATAGTCATCCTTGCCTATATGGTGAATTTGATGCGACCCTAGGCTACATGAATCTGTATTAAAAAATAATAATAATAAATGAAAGTGAAGTAGATATTTTTGTTTTTATGAGTAATGTAGTTTCTTTTACAACTTAGTAGTGCTAAAGCAATGGTGCATACAATGAAAACCTGAGCATGACTGTGTACCAGTATAGATTTATGTGTAAAACCAGATTTTAAAAATTATTTATTTACTTATTTGAGAGAGAGAATGGGTATGCTGGGGCATCCTGCTACTGCAAACATGGTGTACGTTCCATTTTGTGGGTCTGGCTTTACTTGGATACGGGAGAATTGAACCCGGGCTGTCAGGCTTTGCAAGCAAGTACCTTGAACCACTGAGCCATCTCCCAGCCCCTAGATTGTTTTGCTGATAACATTGGCCTTATATCATGAAGATATCATAATATCTAAATGAGGTGGTTATTAAACAGATTGAAGAGGTGTTAATTGACTGTGGAATGGTGGTTTTTTTTTTTATTTCTTCTTACTAAAGAATGGACTTAATGTTGTCTATAAAAATTCTCTATTACCTGTTTTGTGTTATGTAAATTTTATAGCCTAGTATACTAAGCTAAGAATTGGGTAATGTCTCTTGATAGATCATTTCATATAATTGTGCTATTGTAGGATGATGATGCAGCTCAAGTAGTTATCTCTGCTAGTACATCAAATCCAGATGATTTCTACCCAGCAGAAGATGATGCCAAACAAAATTCAAATAACGCAAGAGAAACTTCCAATAAAACACCGAAAGATACAGGAGTAAATGAAAAGGCAAGGTACAGTAAGCTTTCATCATGAAATGTAGTACTTGGCTAGGTACATACTATGTTGTGTTTTGCTTACTACTATTACCGTATTTTATTGGAGCCTATAAGTATACTATCAATTGAATTATAGAGAGAAATTTTATGAGGCTAAACTACAGCAGCAACAGAGAGAACTAAAACAATTGCAGGAAGAAAGAAAGAAGCTGATTGAAATTCAAGAGAAAATTCAAGCGTTGCAAAAGGCATGTCCTGACCTACAGGTAATCATGAAATTTATTTCTTTGAATTTTTCTGAAAAATATTTAAAACCTAAGATCAGCTTAAAGTAGTCTTTTTCTTTTACTGGAACAGAGAGGTGACAGGCTAACTTTCTGATTGCTGAAATCGTTGAACCAATGAACTGGACTGGGAATATGCATCTACACTATGATGGATAACACAGAAAGAATTAATTGATTTATTTCTATTCTTGTATAGCACTAGATACAGAATTTGAGTGCCTAAAAATATTTATTATATTAAAATACTCTGATTTAAACTTTGTAATTATGGATCAGCATTCCATTTTCATTGGCTTAGACTTACACAATAAGGCCATTTATTTATTTATTTGTTTGTTTGTTTTGTTTTGTTTTGTTTTGTTTTGTTTTTCAAGGTAGGGTCTTACTCTAGCTCAAGCTGACCTAGAATTCACTATGTACTCTCAGGGTGGTCTCAAATTCATGGTGATCCACCTACCTCTGCCTCCTGAGTGTTTACTTTAGTCCATGCTGACCTGGAATTCACTATGTAGTCTCAGGGTAGCCTTGAACTCATGACAGTCCTTCTACCTCTGCCTCCTGAGTGCTGGGATTAAAGGTGTGGGCCACCACACCTAGCCAGTAAGGCCTTTTTAAGCCATTATAAATTAACTAAAGAAAATAATATATATTTTCAATAATAAATTATATGTTTTGCTGATTAATATTCTATAATATAGTCTTTGAGCTAAAACAGGAGGCAAATAATTTTGGCCATGTCAGGCTAATAAGGAAATGGAATAATTATTCTTTTTTGAGAGCTTCCCAAAATTTATTGGTTAGCTTTATTCTTTGATTTCATTTTACTTTTGAAGAGAAATACACAAAATGATATATTTCTAGTAAACCATTTTCTAATCCCGTACCTTTTTTTCCTTTTTTAAAATTTGCTTTATCCTTTATCCTCAATCTAACTAATGCCCAGAGGAATTAGTAGCAAAAAGGGTTTGTTTATAAAACATTTGATTCTTGCCTCTGTTGCTCCTGAGTATTAACTTTTTATCACCTTTAGCCTGTTCTGTTTGGGTGATGATAGCAATTGAGTTCCTGTAATAGTAGATTAAATAACACTAATGTTCTAGAGAAGTAAAATACTTGCTTTTATGAAATCAACTGCTTTTTTATACCTTGTAGTAATTTTTGCTAATTCTTATTTTTAGCTATCAGCCACTAGTGTGGGTAGTTGTCCAACGAAAAAATACCTACCTGTTGTTACATCAACCCCAACTGTTAATGAAAATGAGACCAGTACAAGCAAATCTGCTTTTGAGCCTGAAGATTCTTCAGTAGTAGATAATGAGGTATGGTACAGTATACTGTATTGTTTCTGAATTGGTCTTAATTCACATCTTTAGAAGGAAAATTAAAAATCTGTGAAGGTTTTGAGAGGTTTGGAATACTGGGGATTGAAACTCAGGCCTTGCATGTACTTGACAGGTCCTCTGTGTGTCATTCATTTTCAGTGGATTTTTGTCTCTTTTAGTTGAGTGAATAAAGAATTGTTTCCAAAATAAAATCATACTGGGATTGTTTCAGAATAGTCATGCTCTTTATTAGCAACAAATACCAATCATTTCAATTGGATCTATTCTTTGGCATTTTGTAGAATGCCCAAATTGTTCATGGAGTATATTTGAGTGTTTCTCATTTTCATTATGAATTAGTGACCACCTAACTTTTTCTTAACACTAAAATGGTATTTTTAATCTTTATGAATATATGAGAATGAAAATAGGATATTGTTGCACTGACAATATTTTGTAAGCTATTATTCTGTAAGGCTACCACAAGTCCAAATATTTATTTGCTTCACTTTTAAAACAATAGTTGTGGTCAGACATGAGAAGACATGAAATGTTAAGGGAAGAGCTGCGACAGAGAAGGAAGCAGCTGGAAGCTCTAATGGCTGAACATCAGAGGAGACAAGGTCTAGCTGAAACCACATCTCCAGTGGCTGTATCTTTGAGAAGTGATGGGTCTGAGAATCTGTGTACTCCTCAACAAAGTAGAACAGAAAAGTAAGAGTTTTTTTTTTTTTTAATCATTTTTTAAAGACACCATTTATTTCAGACCTGTAGGCAAGTCAATCTTATTTTTCTGTACACCACAGCACAAATCAGATATTTCATTAAAGCAGGTATTTTCAATGCTTTCTAATTTGAACCATATCCAGCCAGCTATTTCCTTTTCCAATTTCTGATAATGTCAGCTTTCTTTTCTGTTCTTTTCATTTACTGTTATTTGATCAAATAGTGATACAGGTTTTCTAGTGTCTATAAGTCTTGTTTCTCTTGGGTTCTAAGATCATAAAATGAAAAATGTGATATTTTATAGTGCTTTTCTGTCAGACCATAAACACACAGTTTTTAAAATTTTATTTTTATTAATTCTGGACATCCTGAGTATGTAAACAATACATGTTGGTACCATTCTTTCCCTCTTCACTGTCTCTTTTCCAAAGGGACCCTCCTCATTGGGGATGCAGGTCATCTACGTGGGGATTGTGGGTCATGCATTATGGGGGTAGTAGTCAGTTATGGAGGAGAGACAATGTCTCTTGGCATAATGTCCCAACTTATGGTTCTAACAATCTTTCTACCCTTTCTTCTGCAAAATTCCCTGAGCCTTGTTGGGTGCATTTTAAGTCTACTTCAGTGATGGACTCTTAAGAGTCTCTGGATCTCTGCTTTGGTAGGTGTTAAGTGTCCTCAGTGTCTATCTCCTTCACCCTTGTGCTGATATCAGGTTCACCAAGAAAGCAGCACTCTTGTTATTGCTCTCAATTCCTCTGTAGTTTCAGCTGGGGCCAGGGTGAAGTACTACAGGTTGTTTATGTCCTCAGGTCCCAGTGCCATTTGAAAAAGAGAAGCGGATTCTCTGATAGAGCATGAAGTCAGCACCATTTAAATGGGATAACCATTATTAATTTAGAGAGAATTTAATGGGTGTAGACCCTTACTGTTTGTAAGGTTCCTGAGGATCATCTTAAAGTAGTTTATTATATAAAACATTTTGATATTAGGATTTAAATTTGAAATTTCCACACTTAGGATTTCTAAAAGAACTGGTAATTTGTAAGATACTTGAATATGTTGTAATGTTTAGTTTGAAATCCAGATTTGATCTTTTCATATAATTTCTAGACTATTGCATTCACTCTCTTCCTCTTTAGAAGAACTTTTCTAGTGTTGGAGTCTTACTATGTATTTTACCTTTGTTCTGGTTACCTTGTACCTGTTCTATTACAGACTATAGATAGTTCTGATGATCATCTGATTTCAGAACAATTGTTCCCTAAAGACTAGTTTCTTACCTGTGGATTTCAACTCCATGTATGTCCACAGAACTGAACATGGAGGTTGTGAAAATTTTTAACAAGTGGAAGGCTTCTGAATATACAATATCCAAAACTTAATTGAACATCAAATGCATAATCTGAAGTGTTTCTAGCAGTGCCTGCCTTCTAAATACAATGTGCACACTGTGCATCACAATGCCACCTCACAATGCTAACAAACACTGTCTGGCTCAGACTCAAGACTATTGTATGTTATGTTTTTACTGAACATAAAAACTTGTTTTCTCTTAATAGAATTTAATGGTTCAATTATGCAAAACTTGCAATATTTTACAACTGTCATCCATCATCATATGAGTATCAAATAAAACTTTGGAATTGTGTTGTTAGAATGTTTGATATTATGTATACAGTCAGACATACTACCATGAACGTGCTTGATCTCATCTGATCTCAGATGCTAAACTGGTTGAGCCTGGTTAGTACTTAAATGAGACAATCTTTGATTTAAAAAATTACATTTTGAGTTGCAAGCTTGAGTTTCATAAAAAAAAAATTGAAATGAATTTTGGATTGCTATTGAGACATACTGTCAAATACTTTCTCAAATGCTCTTAAACATACTTCTACCAGTTTGTACTACATATTTATACAAAACAGCATTCTAAACATAGGCAGTTATAAAATCAGAATATATGTTGATCCACTCTGAAAAAATACTGAGGGTGCTCTTACTGTAGCAAATAAAGATTTAATTCCTCATTTACTTTTTTTTTTTTTTTTCGATTAGGGTCTCACTCTAGCCCAGGCTGATCAGGAATTCACTATGTAGTAGTCTCAGGGTGGCCTTGAACTCACGTTGATCCTCCTGCCTCTGCCTCCTGAGTGCTGGGATTAAAGGTGTGCACCACCACGCCTGGCTAATTCTTCATTTAAAAATGAATAAGGGGCTAGAGAGATGACTTAATGATTAAGGCACCTGTCTGCAAAGCCTAAGAACGCTTGTTCAAATCTCCAAGTCCCACATTTAGCCAGATGCAAAAGTGATGCAAGCATGCAATGTCGCACATGCCCACAAGGGGGTGCACACGTCTGGAGTTCATTCACAGCGCCTGAAAAGGCCCTGGTGCACCCATTCTCTCTTTCCCTCTTCCTCTCTGTCTATCTCAAATTAAAAAAAAAAAAAATGAACGCCGGGCATGGTGGTGCACGCCTTTAATCCCAGCACTCGGGAGGCAGAAGTAGGAGGATCACCGTGAGTTCAAGGCCACCCTTAGACTACATAGCGAATTCCAGGTCAGCCTGGACTAGAGTGAGACCCTACCTCAAACCCCCCCCCCAAAAAAAGGACAAGCACATTAGCCTCATTAATGTGTAGATTTGCTTTCACCTTTAATAAATGATAAAATTATATATACACCAAAGAATTGTTTTAAAAGATTTCTTTATGAATTGTCAGTAAATGCATGAATTATATATCAGTTTTATACCTTTATTTAATCAGTACCTTAATTTCTTGGATGAAAAGGAAAAGGTCACAAGTGGAAACAGTTCAGCATGCCTTTTTCTAGAGTTGTATCTTCTAATAATGGCAGCCAGTAGATACGATGGCTAGTTAAGATAAATTTTAAGTTTTGAAGTGCTTTCAGTTATAGCAACAATATTTTAAGTACTCAATAGTCCTGTGTACTAAGCATCTTATTGCATCGATGAACACTGATGTAGAGAACCTACTTAAGGATAAGTTAAAAAAGGTTTAGTTGGGCTGAAGAGATGGCTTAGTAGTTCAGGTGCTTGCCTGCAAAGCCTAAGGACTCATGTCCAACTCTCCAGGTCCCATGTAAGCCAAACACTCAGAGTGACACAAACACGCAAAATTGCACATGCTCACAAGGGGGTGCACACATCTGGATTTTCATTGCAGTGGCTGGAGGCCCTGGAGCACCAATTCTTTCTCATCTTTCTCTCTCACTCTTAGTTTCACATTAAAAAAAAAAACAAAAACAGGCCAGTATGTTGGGCTTGCCTCAAAAAAAAAAAAAAAAGTTCTAGAAGATGTGATGGTTATTTTAATTTCTTTGAAGAGTTATTTTGTGTAAGGCAAAATAAATATTCTTATAGCAGCAATAGGAAATTAACATTCATAAAGTTACTGTGATTGGATGAAGCTTTATATACTCATGTGGATGTGTCTGTGTATGTTTGTTTGCTCCAGAGTGGATTTGAAAATATTTAGCTTATTTTCATAATGATACTTTTTTAATGTCTCTTAATCATTAGAACAATGGCAACTTGGGGTGGTTCTACTCAGTGTGCACTTGATGAAGAAGGAAATGAAGATGGTTATCTTTCTGAAGGAGTTCGGACAGATGAAGAAGAGGAAGAAGAGCAAGATGCCAGTTCCAATGATAACTTTCCTATGTATCCTCCTAACAGTATGACTCATAATGCCTATAGGGTAAAAGATACTAAAAATAGGTTAGTCTCATTATTTTAATATTTTGCTTGATTTTAAGTGTCTCAGGTCATTTTGACACCAAGGAGGTCTATGGTTCACAACCAACTAACCAAGTGTCCTGAAATTGATGTATGGCATTAGCTACTCAAAGTTAGTGGAGACTTCACAAATTAAGGAGCTTAGTGCCACAAGAGTGCCTTCTCTTTTAATGCAGGTACCCACTGTAACTACACTTTTCATAACTTGGCTATAAGTGTGTTCTTTCCCCACAGCCCCTCTTTAGGTTTAATAATTTGCTGTAACTCAATTTAGAAAAATATCTTAACTTCTATTTACTAATCTGTTACATTCAACTGAGGTGTTTAAAGTGAAAGAGATACAATAGGCAGCATATAGAGTGAAGGATTCCGTTGCACCCTGTGCCTGCACTGTGATTGGTTACAAACTTGGAAGTACTCCAAAGTCATTAAAGGCTTTTTAATGAAGGTCTCATTATATAGGCATTATTGATTAAATCATTGGTAATTGGACCCAATCTCTGATCCCTTTCCCTCTCTGGACGTCAAGGTTACTGAAAGTTAGAACCCTCTAAGAATGACCTGATTGGTCTTTCTGTTGACCACTCCATCCTGAAGTTATACAGAGAGCTTTGTAAGACTCATGTCTGTAGTATAAACTCAGATATGATTGAAAGGGTCTTGGATTGAGTAGTAAAAGATAATCTGGGCTGGAGGAATGGTTAAGGTCCTTGCCTGCAAAACCTGAAGACCCAGGTTTGATCCCCAATACCCACATAAACTCAGATGCACAAGGTGGCACATGCATCTGAAATTTGTTTGTAGTTGTTAGAAGCCCTGGTGTACCCATTCTCTTTCTCTCTCTTTCTCTCCCTCATTCATAAATAAATAATCTACCACTCAAAGACCTAATTCAAATTATTTAAAGATGTTTGTTCCAAGCTGGGTGTGGTGGCGCACGCCTTTAATCCCAGCACTTGGGAGGCAGAGGTAGGAGGATCGCCATGAGTTCAAGGCCACCCTGAGACTACATAGTTAATTCCAGGACAGCCTGGGCCAGAGTGAGACCCTACCTCAAAAAACAAAACAAACAAACAAACAAAAAAAAAAATCTCTGTTCTAGGAAGTGGAGTCAAAGACTTGATATATTTGTTATATCACAAGGGTGTTGCTGTAGTAGATCCCAGCTAGACTGCTATTTATATCTAATTCATTTGAACTGAAAGAGAACAGTGACAATTTTGGCTTTATTACTATATTTTAAAAGCCAGGTTAGCAGGGCTGGTGATGTGGCTTAGCATTTAAAGATACTTGCTTACAAAGCCTGCCGGCCGGAGTACACATACAAAACCAGATGCCTAACATGGCACATGCATCTGGAGTCTGTTTGCAGTGGCAAAAAGCCCTGACATGCCCATTCTCTCTCTGTCTCTCTTCCCCCCTTCTGTTTGCAAATAAATAAATAAAAATGTATCTCAAAAAGCTGTTTTTTTGTCACATGATTTTATAAGGTTCTAAATCTTGTGTTAGGTGGAAGAACAATCGCCCTGTTTCAGCAGATGGAAATTATCGTCCTTTAGCCAAGACAAGGCAACAGAATATCAGCATGCAACGACAAGAAAACCTTCGATGGGTTTCAGAGCTTTCTTACATAGAAGAGAAAGAACAATGGCAAGAACAAATTAATCAGCTAAAGAAACAACTTGATTTTAGTGTCAATATTTGTCAGACTTTGATGCAAGACCAGCAGGTTAATTTTATTTTAAAAAATAATTTTTTCTTTAATTTGTATAATTTGGAAGCACTACAATATTTTCTCAGTAACTTATCAAAATTTTCTTTCAACAGACTCTGTCTTGTTTGCTGCAAACTCTTCTAACAGGTCCTTATAGTATTATGCCAAGCAATGTTGCATCTCCTCAAGTACATCTTATAATGCACCAGCTGAATCAGTGCTACACACAGTTAACATGGCAGCAGAATAATGTTCAGAGGTAATTGTTTTCCAGAAATATGGAGACCGTAAAATAATTTAGTTTCTTATAGTTATACCTATTATCTGACAACCAAGTTTAGTGGCGATGACCACTGGGATGATCCAAAAGGCAACATAGTGCTGAGAAGAAGGGATGGAGAAGTGCCCAGCACTGAAACATCTCTGTCACACCCTCCAAGGCTCAGGGATCATTGCGGAAGAGGGGGCGGATAGAATGGAAGAGCCAAAGGAAGGGTACGACTCCCTACAATGCAACTGCCCAGACAGAAATTGGCCTTGATATCCATGACCTTGCTGTGCCTAACAATACCTCCGCAAGACCCTCATAGTAGAAGTAAAAGAGGATGACATCATATTAAAAAAAGAGACTAATGGAGAGAGGGAGGGGATATGATGGAGAGTGGAGTTCTAAAGGGGAAGGGGGGAGGGGAGGGAAAAATACGCACCTTTGGTATGTAAGTATGTTTTGTTGTCAATAAATATTTAAAAAAAAAATTTTTTTTAGAGAGAGACAGAGAGGGAGAGGGAGAGGGAGACAGATAGAGAATGGATGCGCCAGCAGTCTCTCAGCTGCTGTGAACGAAATCCAGATGTGTGCGCCCCCTTGTGGGCAAGTGCGGCATTGCGCCCTTGCGTCACTTTGCATCTGGCTAAACGTGGGACCTGGAGATTGGAACCAGCCTTCTTAGGCTTAGGAGGCAGGCGCCTTAACCACTAAGCCATCTCTCCAGCCCCCAAGTTTAGTGCTTTAAAAAATATTTGTATTTATTTATTTGCAAGTAGAGAGAGAATGGTGTATCAGGGCTTCTTGCCACTGCATATGAATTCCAAATACATGCGCCACTTTGTGCATCTAGCTTTACATGTGTACTGGGGAATTGAACCCAGGCTGTCAGGCTTTGCAAACAAGCACCTTTAACACTGAGCCATCTCTCTAGCCCCAAGTTCAGTTCTTATTCCATAGGCTGAGTTACTGACTTAAGCCAGCAGAACAAGCATTTGTTGTAGTATCAGAACTGTATGCCCTAAGTGCTAGTAAATCATTTCTTATATGTATTTCTAAATGTAGCTTACAGAGATGGTTATATAGCTGATTTTTAAAATTACTGACTTCTTAAATTTTTGTAGGTTAAAGCAAATGCTAAATGAACTTATGCACCAACAAAATCAGCATCCAGAAAAAACCAGAAGCAAAGCAAGAGCCAGTAGTGCATCACACTCCTCTTCTCCAAATTTATTTTGTCCTTTCAGCTTTCCAACACAGCCTGTAAATCTGTTTAATCTTCCTGGATTTACTAACTTTCCATCATTTGCACCAGGTAGGTAACAAAAAAAAAATCTAAAGTGAAAATAAATGTGAACATTTTGAGTTGAACATTATGTTGCACACTTGTAATTCTAGCCCTGGGGAGGTGGAAGCAGGAAGATTAGGAGTTCAAGTGAAAGACCAGCCTAAACTACATGAGACCTTGTCTCTAAAAGGACAGGGGATGAAGGGGACCAAAGAATTTAACATTATAATTTATCTGTTGTGTGGAATCTTGACAAGTTTTCGATTTGTAGGAAACACAGGGAAAGTTACAAACTCTACTTTGTTTCTTTTTTAAACAAAATATTATTTATTTATTTGAGAGAGAGAATGAACCAGAAGACAAAGCGTATGGGTGAGCCAGGATCTCCTGCCACTGCAACTGAACTCTGGATGCATATGCCACTTTATGCATCTGGCTTTATGTGGATACTAGAGAATTGAACCCAGGCCGTCAGACTTTGCATGCAAGCAAACACCTTTAACCACTAAGTCATCTCTCCACCTGCATTGTTTCTTACAGTGAAAAGTTAATAAATGTGGTTTCTAACCAAGCTAAATAAATTACTTATGAATGATTGCTTCAACTATGAATTAAGAGAAAAGATAAAAATTAGCCTGTTCAATGGCTGCTGTCACCATGTAAAATATTAGGAGAGTAAAGATGAGTAAGACTTAAGAGAAGCCATACTTTTGGTGAATGCATTTAGCTTTGAATTTTACTCAGGGCTTTTTTCCATTGCTCAGTATATGATAGGTATGATACAAAGTTACTGGGATCCAAAAATGAGCTAGAGAAATCCTTGAAGTAATAATTGAAGTAATTCAGAATGTAGTCAGAAAAAAAATAGTGATACATGCTTTAGCAAAGCAATGCGTACTATAATGGTGCAAATGCTTGGGTTGTGTCAGCAAACTAGTTTTTAAAAAGATGATACTTAAAAACTAAAGAATGAACACATTTCCTTAAAGATTAACAGGAAAAAAGACTTTTAGCCAGTGGAACCACTTAAAAGTTAAAACAATGAAATAATAATATCACTTAGAGAATATTGAGGTAGTTAGGGCTACTAGTGTCCAGAGCCAAGGGTAGGAGAAGGATAGTTTATTGGGCTAGAGAGTAACAACGGCTTTTGGTTATATGCAAAAGAACTTTAGACTTCATATTGGCAGTCAAGAAGGGCACTAAAGGACTTTGTATATGGAAATAGCATAAGGCTTATCTTTTAGGGCTGGAGAGATGGCTCAGCTGTTAAAACACTTGCTTGCAAGGCCTACGGCCTGGGCTCTATTCTCTAGTTCTTACATAAAGCCAGATGCACAAAGTGGTGGAAGCATCTGGAATTCATTTGCAGCAACTATGGTGTACCCATTCTCTCTCTCTCTCTCTCTCTCTCTCTCTCTCTCTCTCTCTCTCTCTGTTTACAAATAACACATAATTTTTAAAGAGGATTTATCTTTTAGAAAGATCATACTATGGTAATACTGAGAAATTGAAAGAGAGGAGCTAAGAGTATAAGTGGGGAATAGAAGATTGTCATAGATTAGGGGAAAGATGATAGCATGCCCTCAAGCTTTGGCAGTTATAAAGAAAAAGCAATAATTTAAAAGGTATAGAAGTGAGTGAATAGGATAAGTGACAAGTTACATGAAGTGAGTCATAGAGGAGAAAGAGAAGAGGTGAAGGTGTTTGCCAGGGAATGTAGGAGGAGATAAAGGTTAGAAGGCATTTGTTAATTGATATTCTACAGTGTACTTTTTAACAGGAATTCAAAGTAGTGGCTTTTAAAAAAAATTGACAAGCTTTTAAAGTTCTTGTCAATATTGGAACAAATTATTTGAGTAGGTTTTTAATAAATGAGAAGATACTGATAGTTTTTTTTCCCCCCCCCTTGGTTTTTCAAGGTAGGGTCTTGCTCTTACCCAGGCTGACATGGAAGTCAATGTAGACTTTCAGGGTGGCCTTGAATTCAGGTGATCTTCCCGCCTCTTCCTCTATCTCTGCTAGGATTAAAGGTGTACACCACCACTCCTGGCTCTGATAGTTTTTTTTTTTTTTTTTTTTACATTAATACCCTGTAGAAAGTTTGTTCATGAATCGGTTCAGTTGTATGAACCCTTCCTTATCCCTTCTTCTAGTTGTTAGTAGCCTTGTGCAGTTCTCTTGATGTACAGCACTTGCTTGGTAAGTAAAGTGTTAAAGTGGAATGAAAATAATCATTGGTATTATGCAGCTTGGATCCAGCCAGCTCTTCTTTTAGTAGACATTTGATCTCTGAGCCTCTTTTCTCAATGGTAATATGAGTAGTGTCAGTTGTATAGAATTATTTTGAATATGAAGTGCATGTAATACGACTATAATTAAGTCTGGTAACCTATAGTAATTGGCAGATGTCAAGTACTGTTGTTTACAACTTGTAGTTCTTAAGGCTGAGAATCACTAGTTCCCTTAGTATCAGAAGGCATATAACCAAAATGTGGTGAGCTAAATTATAAATAGTGAATGAATAAATGGACATTAGTTTATTAACATGACAATTTTTTGCTTTAGTGGATTTGAACAACACAGTTAACTAATATTAAAATTCTTGGGCTAGAGAGATGGCTTAGTGGTTAAGGCGCATGCCTGTAAAACTTAAGGACTCAGGTTCTATTCTCCAGGTCCCACATAAGCCAGATGCACATGGTGGCACATGCATCTGGAGTTAGTTTGCAGTGGCTAGAGGCCCTGGCATGCCCATTCTCTTTCTCTCCCTCTCTGTCTCAAATATATAAAATAAAATCTTTTAAAAATATTCTTGAAAGCTAAAACTCTTTAATTTCATTTTAAAGCTAAAATATTTCTTTGATTTTCTTTCCTGTGTTTGTATAAGGTATGAATTTCAGCCCTTTATTTCCTTCTAATTTTGGAGATTTTTCTCAGAATATTTCTACACCTAATGAACAGCAGCAACCATTAACCCAGAATCCTTCAGGGAAAACAGAATATATGCCTTTTCCCAAACCCTTTGAAAGCAGTTCTTCTCTTGGAACAGAAAAACAAAGGTATTTGATTATAATCTTGGTCTGCTTGATTTTCACATTCATTTTGTGACACATGGGGGGTGTTTGTGATTGTATGGCTTGATACATAGTGTTGATTATATAAAACTTCATCTTACTATCTATCTCTCAAGCATAAGACTTGGTAATCCTTGTCCAAGAGAAGTTCAGACTATTGATCCCAGGGTATACTATGACATTCAGTTTGAAGGTTATAACTTGAGTCAGAAAGTATTTTTGTCCTTACGTTAAGAGATTATTTACTGACTTTGTACTAGAAACTGATTATTAACTGATAGGGAATAAGTACTAAGTGATAGTCCCTTCATTTGATTCATTAACTTCTGATTATACTCAGCTCTTAAAGCCCATTCACATGTTTGGCTATAAAAACAACTTTTAGAGCTTGAGAAACGGCTTACTGCTTAAAGGCACTTGCCTGCAAAGCCTTAGGACCCAGGTTTAATTCCCCAGCACCCACGTGAAGCCAGATGATGCACAAGGTGGCACATGCACCTGGAGTAGTAGCTAGAGGCCCTGGTATGCCTATTCTCTCTATCTGCCTCTTTCTCTCACTCTCTCTCAAATAAATAAATATTTAATGAAAACTTTTCAGCTGAGTGTGGTGGCGCGTGCCTTTAATTCCAGCACTTGGGAGGCAGAAGTAGGAGGATTGCTGTGAGTTTGAGACTAGCCTGGGGACTGCATAGTGAATTCCAGGCCAGCTTGGGTTAGAGTGAGACCCTACCTACAAAAAAAAGATAAGAGAAGCAATTTTTCTTGGAATTTTTGATGGTACATGGTATCATAGTTAAGATTGAGCATAGTTTTCTCTTTTATATTTATTACTTTTTGATAAGATAATCTTCCCACCTGTAGTTTCATCACAAGTGATATGAAAGAAAAGATGTACTGGCAAATGCAAATCATTCTCTAGACATTTTCATTATAGCTACAAGATATTTTTATAAATAATGTGGGTTTTTTTGTATTGTATTTAAGGAAGAAAACAGGTTTATTGACAGTACATTGCAGGGGAAAGCAAGCAGGCTGGGCAGTAACAAGAATCCTGCTGTTAATTCAGAAAAAAATAACTTAGATGGTGACAAAAACTAGCTATTAGTTGACTTTAGTATTCTGTTAGAACAATCTTAATTTTCTACCTAAGTCCTCTAGAATATATAATTCAGACTACATCTCCTTTTAGCTATAAGATTGGGCATTTCTAGGACTTTTAAATTAGCCTTTGACACTGCTTAATTTTGAAATCACTAACTTTGGGAGATTTTGGGGGGGGGGAAATTTCCGTGAACTGATAAATCTAAAAATTCCAACTTTATAATCACCTTAGGAATTCTATAATTAATTTCCCTGACATTGTTGACTCCTACTGTTAGGTGTCCTAACTTTTTTTGGTTTTTCAAGGTAGGGTCTCCTTCTAGCCTAGGCTGACCTGGAATTCACTGTGTAGTTTCAGGCTGGCCGTGAACTCACAGTGATCCTCCTACTTCTACCACCACACCCAACTTGACTTTTTCTATTGAGTTTCATGTTTCACAATTAGAGTATTCTCTCACTAGAGCTTAAAACAGTATTTAGTGCACATTGTTATTTAGAAAGGCAGTTGAATAAATCTCCACAAGCAATAAAACTATATTCAAAGCTTTAGTGAATAGGGCTTCTTATTGTAAGTTTTCTACTTCATTATCAATGTTTCATATACATTAGGTAGTAAAAAAAAAGTTAATACAGATTTACATTAAGTATGTCATTTTTAGGATGTAGTATGTTACTTTAGCTATTTCAAATATTTTGGATTAATTAGTTCTTATCTCGCAAAATCTCAACTATCATGGGTTCCCTGAATTAAGTGACAAAAAATAACAAGGCAGTAAAAACCATGTTTTCTTAAATTAATTAATTAATTTACTTACTTAGGTTTTTTTGAGGCAGGGTCTCACTCTAGCTCTGGCTGGCCTGGAATTCACTATGCAGTCTCAGGGTGGCGTTGAACTCACAGTGATCCTCCTGCCTCTGCCTCCCAAGTGCTGGGATTAAAGGTGTGTGCCACCATGCCCAGCTGAATAGTTCATTTTTATTTATCTGTTGGGGGGGGGGGGTAGCATGTGTGTGCCAGGGCTTCCAGCCACAGCAAACGCACTGCAGATTCAGGCGCTTGCCTGCAAAGCCAAAGGACCTCAATTCGTTTCCCCAGGACCCATGTAAGCCAGATGCACAAAGTGGTGCATGCATCTGGAGTTCGTTTGCAGTGGCTGAAGGACCTGGTTTGCCCATCCTTTCTCTCTCTCTTCCTTTGCCTTGTTCTCTCTCAAAAAAATGAAATAAGTGGTGGTGCACTTGGGAGGCAGAGGTAGGAGGGTGGCCGTGAGTTTGAGGCTTTCCTGAGACTACATAGTGAGTTCCAGGTCAGCCCGGGCGAGAGTGAGATCCTGCCTCGAAAATCCCAAAAAACAAAACAAAAACAAAAACAAAATTTTTTTTAATAACTCCACTAGGGCTGGGGAGATGGCTAAGTGGTTAAAAGCACTTGTTTGCAAAGTTGCCCCAGGTTCACTTCCCCAGTACCCATGTAAAGCCAGGTGCACAAAGTAGCATACATGTACCTAGAATTTCTTTGTAGCAACAAGAAGCTCTGGAATTCTCTGAACATTCATTTTCTCTCTCTCCTCAAAAATAAATACATAAACAAATAAATAAAACATTGAAAATTGGAAATAAATATTCTAGCTCACAAGCCATATAAAAAGTAACAAGAAAACAGGTAATAGCTAAAAATTTTTTTAATTTTTAAGAGAGGCAGATAAGAGAGAATGGGTGTGCCAGGGCCTCTACTCACTGCCACCGAACTCCAGACACATGCACCAGCTTGTACATCTGGCTTACGTGGGTCCTAGGGAATTGAACCTGGTTCTTTTGGCTTTGCAGGCAAGCACTTTAACTGCTAAGCCATCTCTGTAGTCCTGAATGCATATTTTAGTGAAAACATTTTTATAGTCTGTTTATTCACTTAAACCTAATCCTAAACCTATCAGGAAATTATATCTGGAATTTTCAGTAAATGTAATAATTGTGGTTTCTAAAAGTTTGTTTTCATTGTCAAGGAACCAAAAGGAGCCTGAAGAGGAGGTAGAAAGCAGTAAGACACCATGGTTATATGACCAGGAAGGGGAAGTAACAAAACCATTTTTCAAGACTGGATTTGCCGTGTCTACAGAGAAAACTACGAATAGCAACCACAAAAATCAAGTAGATATAAGCTGTCAAAGACGCCAGTTTGATGAAGAATCCTTAGAAAGTTTTAGCAGCATGCCTGATCCAGTAGATCCAACAACAGTAACAAAAACATTTAAGACAAGAAAAGCATCTGCACAGGCCAGTCTGGCTTCTAAAGACAAAACTCCCAAGTCAAAGAGTAAGAAGAGAAATTCTACTCAGCTGAAAAGCAGAGTTAAAAATACTGGTAAGGATTTGGTAAACTTAACCCTTACATACATATTGACATAACTTCAGTATGGCTAGACTTGTGCTTCTCTTCAAACCTATTTCAACAGTCACTTTAGTTATCTTTATACTTTTTTAATTTTTCACATAGGATTTAATGTAAATATTTTAAAACAGTATTCTCGGGCTGGAGAGATGGCTTACTGTTAAGGCACTTGCCTGTGAAGCCTAAGGATCCAGGTCCCATGTAAGCCAGATGCACAAGGTGGCACATGCATCTGGAATTCGTTTGCAGTGGCTAGAGGCCCTGGCATGCGCATATTCTCTACCTCTCTCTCAAATAACTAAAAAAAAAATTTTAAAGAGTTATTAAAATAGTATTCTCTTGTGTGCTTTTTATAGGTTTTTATTTTGCTTTACGTGCATGAGTTTGACAGATGTTTTCTAGATTTTATGTTACTTAAAAATTGTCCATATGCCCAAATTTTACAGTTTTTTGTTGTTCACTGTTATATTGGGTCCTATATCAAACTCTTAATTCTTTTTTTTTTTTTTTCGAGGTAGGGTCTCTCTCTAACTCAGGCTGACCTGGAATTCACTATGTAGTCTCAGGATGACCTCGAACTCATGGCAATCTTGCTACCTCTGCCTCCCAAGTGCTGGGATTAAAGGCATGTGCCACCACACCTGGCCAAACTCTTAATTCTTTCTAGATTCTGGATTGATTCATTTAGAAATGTGGGTTTCTCTCCAGCCCAAGCAAGCTCCTTTAACCACTGAGCCATCTCTCCAGCCCATGGGTTTCTAATTTTAAATATGTTGTAGTTTTTGATTATCATAAGTGAAGAACTTTTTTAAAAGTTACTTTCAATTTATTTTTAATTTATTTTTATTTATTTGTTAGAGACAGAGAGAACGTGAGAAAGAATGGGTGCGCCAGGGCCTCTAGCCACTGCAAACAAATTCCAGACACAGGCACCACCATGTGCATCTGGCTTACGTGGGACCTGGAGAATCAAACCTGAGTCTTTAGGCTTCGTAGATAAGCGCCTTAACTGTTAAGCTATCTCTTCAGCCCTAGAAGCAACTTTGAAATAAGTTGCTTATAGTCCTTCAATAGCTAAATCCACGTCTTACTCAATCTTGCTATTGACTTTCATATTTAAGATCTTTTCATAGTATTACTGTATGTATCTCTTTTTTAAAAAATGGATTCCTGAACTGCCGGGTGTGGTGGCACACGCCTTTAATCCCAGCACTCAGGAGGCAAAGGTAGGAGGATCACCGAGAGTTCGAGGCCACCCTGAGACTTCATAGTTAATTCCAGGTCAGCCTGGACCAGAGTGAGACCCTACCTCGCAAAACCAAAAAAAAAAAAAAAAGGATTCCTGGAGGGGCTAGCGAGATGGCTCATCTGTTAAAGGCACTTGCTTGCAAAGCCTTCTGGCCCAGGTTCATTGTCCCAGTACCCTGTAAAGCCAGGTGCAAAATGTGACACATGCATCTGACATGTGTTTATAGTGGCAAGAAAGCCTGGTACAACCATAAACACTCTTAAACACACATGCAAATTAATATATAAAAATGTTTTTAAGACAGGTTTTTAGCCAAGTGTGGTGGCTCATGCCTTTAATTCCATCACTTGGGGAGGCTGAGATAGAAGGGTCATAAGAGTTCCAAGCCAGCCTAGGCTAGAATGAGACCCTTCCTCAAAAAGTGAAACAAACAAAAAACTAGACACACATACAGTGGTTTTTAGTGATTTTCTTAAAGTCTAGTACTAGATTAAAAATAATTTTATTAGCTACAATCTGGATTTTTAAGTTTTCAAGGTTTATTTGCTCATTGATTTGAGAACTTATTTTGAGTTTAAGGAGATAGCATTTTGATACTTCAGAACTAAGTATTCTAAACTTAGAAATGCTTAGAAAAACAGTACACCACTTACCCTTCCCTTGGAAGTTCACACACATAAGAATACAGTAAAGGACATGGGAAATCCTGTAGTAAAAACATACTTGTAAACTTTGGAAGCATTAATTGTAACTGTTTTTGAGTTATGGAACCCTTATAGACAAAAGTGAATGCTTCTGTCCCAGACTTCTACCCCTTCTGCTGTGTGAAGAATCTGATGGGAAACAGGCAAATTTGAACAGGGATTGCATTTTTCTTAGCACACACATTTTCCTTGAAATGATTTTCCAAGGTTTTGTGCCCCTTCCTGGTGTCTTCTGTGACAAAGGCAACACTAAAGTGAAAGGAACCACATGACAATTGTAACATGAGTGGTGGTTACCTTATTGTGAGAAGTCAGTCTGAGCTATTTCTCAGTGAGCCATTTTATAGTGTCCCTGAGAGGTGAGAGATGAATATGAGCACCTGTTTCTTGACAGCCTCCCAGGGTGGAAGGAAGTAAATGGTAGATGGTTCAGAAGATTGATATGGTCTTATGCAAAGACTTAAATCCAGCAGTGGTTTGTTCTTCCCTCACTTCCCTCACAGGCATGGCCATCCATATCCAGGTATCATGGCTGAGCCGTTTGCTTTCAGTGAAAGCACAAATAGAAGTTAGATCAGTCATGCTGAGACTAATAGAATGGGCATAAAGGAAAATAGTGGTAGAGTGGAATTGGAGAGAACAGCCTTAAAAGTATCATGCTGCTGCAATACTGGCTGACCTAGCCAGTGTTAAATCTAAATTATTAAAACAGAGTTAATGTGACTTAGAAACTTGGCCTGGTGGCTCACACCTATAATCCCAGTTATTTGGGAGGCTGAATCTAGAGAAGTGAGCGTTCAAGGCCAGCTTGGGAATGTTGTAAGATCCTGTCTAATAAAAACAATAGAAACTAGCAAAAAAAAAAAAAAAAGGTTCCTAGAAGCTGGAGAGATTGCTTAGTGGTTAGGGCACTTGTTTGCAAAGCTAAAGGATCCTGGTTCGATTCTCCAGGACCCACGTAAGCCAGATACACAAGGGGACACATGCATCTGGAATGCATTTGAGTGACTGGGTGCCCTGATGTGCCCACTCTCTCCCTTTCTCTCTCTCTCTCGAATAAATAAATAAATAAATAAATAAAATATCTTTAGAAAAAGTTTCCAGAGAGAAATAATTTTGTCACACATTATTACTCATGGGGTAATTTTTGTTTTGTTTGGGCAGGGTTATTTTTGTTTTTCACCCTTTTCATCCTAATTATATTATGCTGCTTCTCAGTTTCACATGTTTTGAAGGGTTGGCTGCATGTTTACTTTTTAAAGTGCTCTTTGGAGCTCCTCAAAGAATTTTATGTCACGTAGCCTATGTTTTAAAAGCAGTCAGAAGGTGCTTTTTTAAAAATATTTTTATTTATTAGTGAGAGAGAATGAGAATGGGCATATCAGGGCCTCTTGCTGCTGCAAACGAACTCCAGATCCATGTGCCACTTTGTGCATCTGGATTTACATTTGTGCTGGGGAATTGAACCCAGGCAGTCAGGTTTTGTAGGTTAAGTGCCTTAACCACTGAGCCATCTCTCCAGCACCAAATCAGTAGCCTTCTTATATATATTTAAATAATTTGCAAGCAAAGCAAGATAGAATGGGCATGATAGGCTCTCTAGTAACTGCAAACAAGCTCCAGACACATGCACCACTTTGTGCATCTGGCTTTACGTGGGTACTGGGAAAATCAAACTCGAGTCATTATGCTTTGCAAACAAGCACCTTAACTGCTGAGCCATCTCTTCAGCCCTGGTCAAAAGTTTAACTTCATTTTGGATAATGTTCTTTGATAGAATAATATACTTGATTTTTTTCAGAGTATTTTGTGTTATTAATCAGATGGCAGTACCTGTATTACTCCTAGTTGTGTCATTTTATACAGTACTTTTAGTAGTCATCTCCTTTATTTCTGGACCTATTTTATGTGAAGATCAGTAGGTGAAGAAACCAGAAACTTACATAATGGCCTTAAAAATAGAGAAGTTTGAATCCAGTAAGGCCTTCCTGAGCAAGTTACATAGAGAGATAGTCTTGAAAGCAAAACCAAAAAAGTGTGAAGGGGATATATGGTGGATTGGGACTGCAACTCAGTAATTCTGTATTTTGCCAAGACACTGTTTATGTGTCAGTGTGAAAAGAAGATATGAGTATATCCTATCTGAGGAAAGCCATAAAAATAATATATGGCTTAGAATACAGTTACCTTTTACCTTTTTAAAAAAAATGTTATTGTTTATTTGCAAGAGAGGAAAAGGAAATGAAAGAGTATAAGGGCATGGAAAGGCCTCTTGCCACTGTAAACAAATTCCCTATGCATGTGCCACTTTGTGCATCTGGCTTTAACTGGTTACTGTGAAATTGAACCCAGGCCATCGAGGGTTGCAAGCAAGTACTTTTAACCTCGGGATTATGTCTCCAACTCACCTTTTATCTTTCTATAGGGAAAGATAAAAACAGGTAACACTTCAATAAAGAAAGGAGTAGACAAGCTGGGTCTAATGGTTGTATACCTGCAATGCCAGCACTCAGTAGACTGAGGCAGGAGGATTAAGTTTGAGGCCAGTCTGGGCTAGATAGTAAGTAGCAAGACCCTACCTCCCTCCCTTCCAAAAAAGGGAAAGAAGTAGGTTGAAGGGGGGGAGGAGAGCAGGATATAGAGGAAGCGGAGGGAAGAGAGAAGGATGTAGAGGAGAAGGAATAGAAAACAACAATCTCTAAATTAAACGGTAAAGAAGCTAAGAAGATAGAAGGACTACTTCAAAAGACTGTCTGATGTCCATTGCATGCATGACCTCACAATAGCTATCTTTACCTGCACAATAATAGGCCTACCAACATTCCATCACAGATGACGGAGGAAGGCAGAAAGAAAGGAAGGAAGGAAGGGAGGGAGAGAGGGAACAGAAAAGAAAAGAAAAGAAAAATTCAAAATAGAAGAGGGACTGGTTGGAATGAAGAAGGAGGACAAATGAAGGTTATGGAAGGGGATTATGATCAAAATACACTACATATAAAAATTGTCAGTAAAAAAGTTTCAAAAGTAAGGAGGCTTTTAGCAGGAGGATTTCCTTGAATTTCAGGTTAGCTTGTGCTACATTATAGAGCAAAATCCTGTCTCCAAAAAAAAAAATTTAAGAGCCAGGTGTGGTGGCACACACCTTAATCCCAGCATTTAGGAGACTGAGATAGGAAGTCCGGGGCTACAGAGTGAGTTCCAGGCCATCCTAGGCTAGAATGAGAAAATATTACCAAATTGAATCAGCTAATGTATCAAAAGAATGTTAGATAGTTGGGGCTGGAGAGATGTTTTAGAGGTTAAGACACTTGCCTGCAAAGCCTAAGGACCCAGGTTCAATTCCCCAGTACCCATGTAAAGCCAAATGCACAAAGTGGCACCTACATCCTAGGGTTCATTTGCAGTGGCTAGAAGCCCTGGCCTACCCATTCTCTATGTGTACTTGCTTGTAAAACCTAAAACCTGTTGGCCCAGGTTCAGTTCCCCAGTACCCACATAAAACTGGACCCAAAGTGCATGCATGCTACATCCCCCATCCAGCACACACACAAATTCACACATGCAAATAAAATTTGTTAAACAGAAGTTGATGCCGGGTGTGGTGGCACATGCCTTTAGTCCCAGCACCCAGTACCCAGGCAGAGGTAGGAGGATCACTGTGAATATGAGGCCAGCCTGAGACTACATAGTGAATTTCAGGTCACCTTGGGCTAGAACAAGACCCTACCTCAACCCCCCCCCCCAAAAAAATAGAAAGAAAGAAAGAAAAAACAAAACCAAGAAGCTGAATTCCTACCTTTTTCCAGATAGCAAAATGAAAAATTTAAAAACCTTAGAAGGTATTGGAGAGATGGCTCAGTAGATAACATGAAGAATGAAGTTTGGATCCCCAGCATCCATGTAAATGCCAGACAGGCATGGTGGTCTGCTTATAATCTCAGTGTGTGGGAAGCAGAGACTGAATCCCTCATCAGAGAAGCTGACTAGGTAGAATAGACAAATTGGCTAGGTCTCATCTGAAGTGAAAAAAAAGCCTGCCTCAGTAAATAAGGTGAAGAGAGAATGAAAAATATACCTGATAACTTCTGACTTCTAAATGAATTGCACACACACAAAGAAAAAAACATTAGAAGGAAAATTTAGAATTATATACATGTTGATTTTATATATATGTATATATGTATACGTACATATATGTACATATACATATATATGAAGAATATATCCTAAAAATGGGTAAAGCCTTTTAAAACAGATCTTCAAACAAAAGGTTTATTATGAAAAAAGACATTTAATGCCTAGTGTTCTTTATTCTGGGTATCTGTATGGACTGGATCTGTTCGTTTCTGATACTTCGTAACATTATAAACTTGTTAGTTTAGAATCTTTGTTTCCTATGAGATCTGTCTTCTATTTTTCTTTGAATTGGGATATTAAAAGACTCAAAGGATATGGAACTGTTAGAATTTATTACAGTTATTTTGTCCTTCCAAAGGTTATTACCCAGGTATTCAAAGACTTTTTTTTTTTTTTTTTGTTTTTCGAGGTAGGGTCTCACTCTGGTCCAGGCTGACCTGGAATTAACTATGTAGTCTCAGGGTGGCCTCGAACTCTCAGCGATCCTCCTACCTCTGCCTCCCGAGTGCTAGGATTAAAGGCGTGCACCACCACGCCCGGCCAAAGACATTATTTTCTATTCTATCTATCCCAGGCTTTCATTGCACTTTAAATTGAGTTGCTTATAGTGTTTTACTATGGCAATCTATTTACCTTTCAGTATAGTTTATTTGATAACATACCACTTTTTTTATCCAAGGGTATGAAAGTGCCAGTATGTCTAGCACATGTGAACCTTGCAAAAGTAGGAATAGACATTCAGCACAAACTGAAGAGCCTATTCAAGCAAAAGTATTCAACAGAAAGAATCATGAGCAGCTGGAAAAAATACTAAAATATAGTAGGTCTGCAGAAATATCTTCAGGTATGTTCCTCTTTCTTTGTTGGCTTTAACTCAAAGAATTCTTTGTGTTTGAAAATCTAGATTAAAGCAAGTTTTAATACTGAACTGTTTTAATAATAGACGTGACAATACATATTACTTCATATAAAGAACTATAAACTGGAAATATTTTTGTTGAAATATTTTTGACATATTTAAGAATAGTTGACAGTGTGGAACTCCTAGTTGGAAATTCTAAATAAGAATTTGATAGAAAGTCATATCACTTCCCTCCTTAAAAGCTTTGGCTTAACCCTGACTGTTGGATAAGGTGTGGATGCCTTAGTGTAATCTTTGCTTTGACTTTGCAGATTCATTCTTCACTATCCTCTGCTTTGACCTTTACTCATAATAACACTGAGCTGGCATGTTCCTTTGGCTCTCATGTTATTTCTTGCCCTGCCAGCTGTCTTTTCTCAAGCCCCCTTTTTTTCCCTCTGTAAATCCTTTTCACTACTAGACTCTAAAATAAAATTTTCATTCTAGGGCTGGAGAGATAGCTTAGCAGTTAAGGCACATGCCTGCGAAGCCTGAGGACCCCAGTTTGATTCTCCATTCCACATTCAAAAACCTTTTTTCTGTTGCCAACTTTTTCATAACCCCTATATTCAGTTGTGTTATGAGAACACAACAGTTTTGATACATGTATATAGTTTAATGTCTTTTTGATTTTTGCCCTCCTCCCCCACCTATAAGGGAATGCTGATGGGTCCATTATTTTGCAAATCTTGTGCAGGTAATGACAGGTCCCACATAAGCCAGATGCACAAGGGGGCACATGCATCTGGAATTCGTTTGCAGTGGCTAGAGGCTCTGGAACACCCATTCTCACTCTCCATCTCTTTCCCTCTCTCTGTCTCTAATGAATAAATAAATAAATAAATAAAAGTAAAATCTTTTAAAAAATACATTCTAGAGCCCCAAAATTGTATCTGAATCCAAACTGGGATAGTGTTTTGTTTCCATTGGAACCTTATGAACCTTAATTACCTGAATCACATTATATAGTATTAAATGTCTTTGCCACCTTTTTGAGTCCCTTGGCAGTAGAAACTGCTTTTTTGTATGTTTTTATTAAATATTAGTGTACTTGATATATGGTAGGCTTTCAGTAATTATTGAATATTTGTCACCATTTCAGTTTAAGAACTCGTATTTTACAGATTTATAAAGGATATGTACATCTTAAAACTGAGAGTAAATATAGATTCATTGTTCTCATATCACTGGTGAGAATGATATAATATTATTAGCTACCATTTGTATCATGCTTTATTGTCACATTTCATAATTAATTTGAGGTATTTTTTATACATTTCATTTGAACCTCAAAATGCTATATTGTTTTCATATCCATTTTTCATTGACTCATAGAGAAGTACCTGTTTGCTGGGTTTTTTTTCCCAGTATTGAAAAGGGCTGGTAATATAACCTTTCTGAAAATCTTTCAAAAGTCATACCCTTAGTGTTCATTTTTGAATCCATTCTAAGGAAGCAGAGGGAGAAGGGCAGTTCAGGGTTTATTGTTGTCTGAACAGTATGATTCCATCCATATAGACATAAATAAAAAGACAAGAAAAATGCATCAAAATGTTACCAGTGGCTTCATGATCTTTAAGTTCATCTGTTTTCTAAAACTTCTGTAGTGAAGTTTGTTACATTTATGATCAGAACAGACTATCTCATTTGTTTGTGTTTTTAATGACTTTTAAATGCTCATATTGCTAGGAACTGGTAGCATTGAAGTTTCAACTGTTTGGTCCAGGGTCTTTGGGCAAAAATAGTAATTCTCTTGTCCCAAAACCATAATTTTAGCAAAATTTTAAAATTTTCATCACCTTTCATTATTATATTTACCCAAGAGTGATATCATCAAAGATTAGCACTTGGGTAAGACTGGAGAAGGGCTCAAATATGAAAAGTTTAATAAATTATTATTTCTTAAATAATTGATAAATAGCCATAATATTTCAGACCTTATTACTGTCACCTGAGAAAAAAATATAATGGTTGAATTTTAGTGTATTAAAATGTTTTAAGTATTTATATGTTACTCATTCATATTGTTTAAAATATTTTATTTTTATTTATTTGAGAGAGGTGGGAAGAGGCAGAGAGAGAATGAGCATGCCAGGGCCTCCAACCACTGCAAATGAACTCCAAACGCATGCGCCCCCTTCTGCATCTGGCTTACGTGGGTCCTGGAGAATTGGAGTGGGGTCCTTAGGCTTCACAGGCAAATGCCTTAACTGATAAGCTATTTCCCCAGACCATTCATTCATATTTTTAAGAGATATGTTTTCATTTAACCATTGCTCTCAAGTTGTCTATATCCTATACTAAGGCTTGTTGTGACTGTGTATAACATACGATTAATAGAGGGTAGTCTATATTACTATTACTGAATTATGCAGACCTTTTCTCCCATGGGGATTATAGATGTTTAGATTTTTTGTATGCTTCAAAAAAAAAAAAAAAGAAATGATAGTTTGTTATGATAGTCATCAGTATTCACAGTAATTTATTTATAGTAAATCTTTTAAGTTTCTTCTTATTGAGATAGCTTTTAAATAGACCATAAGCCATGACTTGAAATAGCATTTCACTGTAGGGAAACAACTTTTTAAAAATTGGCTTCCTTTTTTTATTCACTTAACTCATATTAAAAACCCTGTCTTTAACACATTTTCACACATTTTATGTTCATCCTATGTCTGCCTTTCCTACAGCACATGCTAGGAGAATACTACAGCAATCTAACAGAAATGCATGCACTGAAGCACCAGGTAACAATCTGCTTAGTTTTGGTGTCCACTTTTGTTAATTCTTTTTCATTTTTTCCTAAAAATCCTCTTTTTGTTTTTTTTTTAGATTTAGCTTAGTATATATGTTTTATGACTTATAAAAATGTTCATGTTCAAAAAATTCTGAAGCCTTTCATTCATAACTCTATTATATAGTTAGTAAATTGACTGTCTTGCTTGTTTTGGTGTTATTTTATGAAACCTAATGAGCACATTTGTAACGGTAAAAAAAAAATTATGGCTTAGTATTAGAAAGTTACTTATTTTATATTTTTTAAAATTTTAAAATATTTATTTTTATTTATTTGTTGGCAGAGAGTGATAAAGAGGAGACAGAGAATGGGCATGCCAGGGCCACTGTAAACAAACTCCAAATGCATGTGCCCCTTTGTGCATTTGTCTTACGTGGGTCCTGGGGAATCAAAACTGAGTCCTCTGGCTTCACAGGCAAGTGCCTTAACTGTTAAGCCATCTCTCCAGCCCCTTAAATTTTTTTTTGTATTTATTTATTTGAGAGAGAGCGAGGAAGAGAACGGGCATGCCAGGGCTACCAGCCACCACAAATGAACTCCAGACACATGTGCCACCCTGTGCTTCTGGCTTACATGGATCCTGGGGAATCGAACTGAGGTCCTTTGACTTTGTAGGCAAACACCTTAACCACAAAGCCATCTCTTCAGCCCCTTATTTTATATTTCTTAAATACATAAAAGCTTTTAACTTTTTTGGAAACATATGGATATTTTTATACCATAGATATTTATTTTTTATTATTAACATCTGTAAAAGAAACCATCAAACAACTATAATATGCACAGACTAATAATTAATAGAAATCTAAATTCCAAAATACTGTTTTGATTCCAAAGTATATGTTCTTATTAAATATGGTTTTATTTGATTTACAATTGAAACACATTAGCTCCTTCTACAAATATACATGAGTGAAAATTAAAGCCTGTTTGAACCCTTAGGGGACTGTAAAGAAAGTAAAACTAGGACCCAGCACTGACAAGGCTGACTTACACTGGTAGACTCAAGACTGGATCTGACAAAGCTATGCAATTTTGTTGTGCCCCCCCCCGCCACCCCCAAAAGCTAATTTTAATCCAGGAGGAGAAACTGGCATAAACTTTCATCGCTTAACTCCATAAGGAAAAGACAAAGGTTATGTTTACTTAGTGATAATTTTATCATATTCAGAACTCTTAAATGCCATTAAATGTACTTTTTAAAATAGATTTGAATTTTTTTTAAGTAGATAGCTATGATCAAGTTACAGTGTGTTATATAAGTTGAAAGCTTACATTTCAAATAATACTTCCTGATCTGGATTTTCCAGTAGAGATTTCTTAGTTTTGGTTCCTGCTTTTAGTAAATTTTGCTTTTGTAATAATATATCACATTTAAACATTTTAAAACTATCAAGAGAACTTGAATATATCTCTTCATTTTTTATGCATAACCTAAGGAAAGATAGGAAAGTTTCATGGTTTGTTGTTGTTGTTACTCTTTGTTTTATACCCTTGGAAATGGAGACCTGAGCATATTGTATTACTTGGCTAATTAGTGCACTTTTTCCATTAGAGTACATTCCTTCCGCATTTTTTTTATCCTTATCCTGCAGAAATAAATTCGATCTTTATGTTCTTGGCATACCTTTTTTTTAATTAGTTTTTTTTCAAGGTAGGGTCTCATTCTAGCTCCAGCTGACCTAGATAGAACTCACTCTGTAGTCCCAGGCTAGCCTCAAACTCATAGCAATCCTCCTACCTCTGCCTCCCAAGTGCTGAGATTAAAGGCATGCACCACCATGCCTGGTGTTGACACACTTTTAAAAAGCAGCACATAAGTGTTAAAATTTTACTTTCAAGCCGGGAGTGGTGGCGCACGCCTTTAATCCCAGCACTTGGGAGGCAGAGGTAGGAGGATCGCCGTGAGTTCAAGGCCACCCTGAGACTACATAGTTAATTCCAGGTCAGCCTGGGCCAGAGTGAGACCCTACCTCGAAAAACCAAAAAAAAAAAAAAAAAAAAAAATTACTTTCTTAAAATCTTATCGCTGATTGTTGCAGAAACAGAGTATATACTTGCAGTCTATTCTTCCCTAGAAAGTTTATGGAATTTGATAGCTAGAAGAAGCATTTGAAAGTACCTCTCCCCACTGCCAGAGAGAACAAAATAATGGAAACAGTTCCTAATCTGTACTTTTAAAATTAAGACTTCAAGCCAGGCGTGGTGGCGCACGCCTTTAATCCCAGCACTCGGGAGGCAGAGGTAGGAGGATCGCCATGAGTTCGAGGCCACCCTGAGAATACAGAGTGAATTCCAGGTCAGCCTGGGCTAGAGTGAGACCTTATCTCGAAAAAACCAAAAAAAAAAAAAAAAAAAAAGAGTTCAGGGCTAGAGAGATGGCTTAGCGGTTAAGGCGCCTGCCCCCTAAGCCTAAGAATGCCGGTTCCAATCTCCAGGTCCCACGTTTAGCCAGATGCAAAGTGACGCAAGGGTGCAATGCCGCACTTGGCCACAAGGGGCGCACACATCTGGATTTCGTACACAGCACCTGAGAGGCTGCTGGCACACCCATCTCTGTCTTCCTCTCCCTCTCTGTCTCTCTCTGTGTCTCTCTCCAAAAAAAAAAAAAATTAAGAGTTCAGGTGCTAAGCATATTCTTCAGAAGTGTGATATGTGTGAGGCCCTCGATTTGATCCTCAGCTCTCCTTCCCCCCATGGAAAAAAAATAAAACTTTTAGAGAGTAATAAACTTGTGTTATTAACAAATGCATGTAACAGAATTGTAGCTAATAGTGATGTGGAGAGTCTTTGAAGCTGAAGACCACAGTTGGGGCCTTCTTTCTTGGTCCAGTTTGTACTAAGTATATAAATAACACACTTTAGTGAAATTGCCCTGTTATGGTTATAGTTATGTATTGTTCTTTGTCAACACAGCACTTGCCTAAATTGGGAGAGATTTGAGAATTAGTGGCCCATACTAGATGAGATCTTAAAACGCATTTTTTTATCACTGGCATTCAGTTTGTTCTCAACATTGATGAAATAAACAGATTTCCTTGTTTTGTTTGTTTGTTTATTTTGGTTTTTTCAAAGTAGAGTTTCACTCTAGCCCAGGCTGACCCGGAATTCACTAGGTGGCCTCGAACTCACAGTGATCCTCCTACTTACCTCCTGAGTGCTGGGATTAAAGGCTTGTGCCATCATGCCTGGCTAAGATTTCTTTTTTGAAACCTTAAATTCGTCATCCTCTTGCCTCAGCTTCCCCATTCTGGGTTTATAGGCATGCTCCCACATCTGGCTAAATTTGTGTTGTTTTGTTTTGTTTTGTTTTGTTTTGTTTTGTTTTGTTTTGTTCTTGATATAGAGTCTCAGTCTAGCCCAGGATGACCTGGAATTCACTATATAGTCTCAGGGTGGACTTGAACTCACGATAATCCTCCTACCTCTGCTTCCCAAGTGCTGGGATTAAAGGCATACACCACCATGCCCGGCTAAATTTGTTTTTATTGAGAAATAAATATAACAAAGTAACAAACTTAGATATTCTTTAGTACATGTTTATCTTGATATTTTAGGATTATTTCTAACATGCACTGCCAAGCTTCTTTTTCCCCAACCTTAAAAGCCCTGAAATAGAATTGTGTTCTGTTAGAGCTTAGTGTAATCATACACATTAGTATGAACTATCACAAAAATATTTTGTCATTATTACTTTGCTGATCTTTTTTATCTTCCAGAAACTGGGAGTGATTTTTCAATGTTTGAAGCTCTGCGGACTACTATTTATTCTGAAATAGCGACATTAATTTCTCAAAATGAGTCTCGTCCACATTTTCTGATTGAACTCTTTCATGAACTTCAGCTACTTAATACAGACTACTTGAGACAGAGGGCTTTGTATGCATTGCAGGTATCTGGTACATAGCATTCTTCTGTCCACTTAATTCTTGCTTATATGGTTATTACTATAGATTGAAACATGTCCTTGTTCTATATGTAGTTTGATTGACTTCCTGCTTTTCTCATCATTTTATTTAAAACTCCTTGAATGAGGCTGGGGAGATGGTTCATGGTTAAAAGATGTTTGTTTGCAAACCCTGTCAGCCCGAGTTCAATTCCCCAATACCCACATAAAGCCAAATGGGGTATAGTGGTTCTCACACCTGAAGTTCATTTGTAATGGCAAGAGGCCCTGGTGCACTCATATTTTCTACCTCCCCCATGCACTCTCATTTTCTCCCCCAACCCGTAAATAAACAACTATTTTTAAAGTGTTTTTAAAAATGCGTATTTATTTGAAAGAGAAAGAATGGGCCCACCAGGGCCTCTAGCCTATGCAAACAAACTCCAGCTGTATGTGCTACCTCGTACATCTTGCTTTATGTAAGTACTGGGGAATTGAACCTGGGTCTTTGGCCCACTAAGCCATCTCTCCAGCCCCCCCCCCCCCCCAATTTTTTTTAAATAAAATAACTTTTATGTCTTACGTACCTTTTTTTGTAGTTTGGGAGCAATTTTTCTGCTTTTATTTTATTTTATTTTATTTTATTTCATTTTATTTTTGGTTTTTCGAAGTAGAGTTTCAGTCTAGCTCAGGCTGATCTGGAATTCACTATGTATTCTCAGGGTGGCCTTGAACTCATGGTGATCCTCCTACCTCTGCCTCTCAAGTGCTGGGATTAAAGGCGTGCGCCACCACGCCCGGCTTCTGCATCTTTTGTAGTTAGTTTTTTCCTCACACAATCTGTGACTTCATGTGCTTGTGCTTCTAAATTTGTAACATAACTTTGGAATGAAGCATATGTGTTGTACATAAATGTCTTTATTTTCCTATTTAGGATATAGTTTCCAGACATATTTCCGAGAGTGATGAAAAAGGAGAAAATGTCAAGTCAGTGAACTCTGGCACTTGGGTAGCATCAAATTCAGAACTTACTCCCAGTGAAAGCCTTGCTACAACTGATGATGTAAGCAAATAATGATTTGTTAAATGTGGACTTAATTTACATTTATCATAATCAAACGTTCAAGAAGTTAATGTGAATAGTGGATTGGACGTTCCACTTCTGTTCAGGCGCATGGAAGTAAGCTTTTGATTGGATCCCCTTTCCCCACTTCAGGCCCTAAGCACAGAAATACTCCTTCAACTAATGACCTTAGCTGAGGTCTCTGAGGGAGGGGCAGCATTTTCCCTCTGTGGGCTTCTGGGACCAAAACAGGATAACCTAGTTACTATAATCCCCATGGCTTAAATCTCCGTAAGTGCTTCTCTGTCACCTTTCTTTCTCTCCCTCACTTGGACTACTAATACAGTGATTTTTGCCCATTGTTGAAATGCTAACACAATGTTAGCTGAAGGTTGTGCTTCTCTTAAACTGAATCTTCAGGTAAAAAAATATTTTCATAGAACTATTAATTTTTGCTCTTAAGTGATACATCTCATCTTTTCTGCTCAGAATGTTTCTCACTGAGCTTCCAAGTCCTGTAGCACTGTGAACCAAACCTGTATATAAAATCTACAGTTTTATTTGGCTCTATGATGTCACAAACAAATTAGGAAATAAATACTTGCTACTTTGAATGCATTGTTATTACAATTAACTGAAAAAGGGGTATGTTCCTTTCTATGAAAAATGGTTCAGCTGTTCTTTTTTAAAATTTTTTATTTTTATTTATTTGAGAGCAACAGAGAGAGAGAATGGGTGCACCAGGGCCTCCAGCCACTGCAAACGAACTCCAGATACATGGTGCCACCTTGTGCATCTGGCTTATTATGTGGGTACTGGGGAATGGAGTCTTGAAACAAGGTCCTTAGGCTTCACAGGCAAGCACTTAACCACTAAGCCATCTCTCCAATCCCCAAGCTGTTCTTTTTTATAAAGAAGAAAAAGGAGTTATTAAGGTTACTCTAAGGGTTTTGGACATTGCAATAATAACTTCAGAAAGAATGAAAACTTTTTTTTTACTTTATACATTTTTTTCAGTAATTTTATTTCCTTAACTCCTGAGCCTCCTTTTTAAAAAAAAAAAAAAAATTATTTATTTATTGAGAGAGAGGGAATGGGTGTGCCAGGGCCTCCAGCCACTGCAAATGAACTCCAGATGCGTGCGACCCCTTGTGCATTTGGCTTACATGGATTCTGGAGAGTTGAACCGGGATCATTTGGCTTTGCAGGCAAGCACCTTAAATGCTAAGCCATCTCTCCAGCCTCCCGAGCCTCCTTTTTAATCCAAATTTAATATGAGCCATAAAAGAAGGGCTGGAGAGATGGCTTAGTGGTTAAGGCATTTGCCTGCAAAGCCAAAGGATCCTGGTTTGACTCTCTAGGACCCATACAAGCCAGATGCACAAGGGGGCACATGCATCTGGAGTTCGTTTGCAGTGGCTGGAAGCCTTGGCATGTCCATTCTCTCTCTCTCTCTTTTTCTCTCTCAAACAAATAAAATATGTTTAAAAAAAACTTTAAAAGACGGGCTGGAGAGATGGCTTAGCGGTTAAGGCGCCTGCCTCCTAAGCCTAAGAACGCTGGTTCCAATCTCCAGCGGTTCCAATCTCCAGGTCCCACGTTTAGACAGATGCAAAGTGACGCAAGGGCGCAATGCCGCAGTTGACCGCAAGGGGCACACGCATCTGGATTTCATTCGCAGCAGCTGAGACACTGCTGGCACGCCCATCTCTGTCTCTCTTCCTCTTCCTCTCTCCAAAAAAAAAAAAAAAACTTTAAAATAAAACAAACCTGTATTCCACAAAATTGGAAAATTTGGAAGAAATGATAAATTCCTTGACTCATCACCTTCCAAAACTAAATCCAGAACAGATGACTTCCTGAATAAACCTACTTCAAGGAAATTGAAAGCGGGTGGGGGAGGGGGGAACTGGGCTGGAGAGATGGCTCAACAATTAAAAGTGCTTGCTTGCAATGCCTGCTCTCTTTCTCTCTGTAGCATATAAAAATATTTTTTAGAAACAATAAAAACTTTGATAGTTTTCAAAAGATTTTTCCCTGAAGTCGGTTATATACAAAAAATGATTTGTAGCTGTACTACATAAAGAACTCTTAAGACTTGATTATAATTAAGTCAGCTTTGTAAAAAAAAAAAAATTGCAGCCAGGTGTGGTGGCGTTCGCCTTTAATCCCACCACTCTGGAGGTAAAGGTAAGAAAATCGCTGTGAGTTCAAGACCACCCTGGGACTCCAGAGTGAATTCCAGGTCAGCCTAGGGTAGAGGGAGACCCTACCTCAGAAAACCAAAGAAAGAGAGAGAGAGAGAGAGAAAGCAAGCAAGCAAGCAAGCGAGCGAGAGATTTAAACAGATGATTCTTGAAAGAAAATCTGTGAATGGCCCATTAGAAATGTTAAAACTGAAACCACTTTCAAGAAAGTTTGTTGAGAACACAGAACTGTTGGAATTTTATGCTGCTTGTAGAAATGTAAAATTGTGCAACCACTTTGGAAAGGGGTTGATGGTTTATTATATAAAGTTAAATGTAAACTTACATGAGGCCCAACACTTGATTATCTTGGTGTTCTTCCAAGAGCTGTGAAAACATACCCATAAAAATCCTTGTACCTTATTGTTCATATCACCTTTAGTTATAGCCTCAAACTGAAGCATCAACAGATACTTGATTATCTTCTGTATATCCATACAGAAGAATAATATGTAGCAATTTAAAATTCAGTTTTGAAACACATAGCAACATGGATTAATTTCTGAAACATACTGAGTGAAAGAAGCAGAGAGTATATTTTTAACATTCTATTTGTATTAAGTTCTAGAACTAGCAAGAATGATCTACAATGATAGAAATCAGATGAGTGGGCCTGGAGAGATTGCTCAGCAGTTAAAAGTGTTTTGTTTGATTCCCCAGTACCCACATAAAGCCAAGATGCACAAAGTGGTACATGTTTCTGGAGTTCGTGTACAGTGGCAGAAGGCCCTTGCATGTCCTTACTCAATCTACTCTCTGTCTCTCTCACTGTCATTCTCACCTACCTACCTGCCTAAAAAATAAGAAATCATATGAGCAAAGTGTGATGGAGATTAACTATAGTGGGGTTCAAAGGAACTTTCTTGAGCTGATGAAAATGGTCTTTACCATCAAAGAAGCTGACTACAGAAATGTATCCATTGTCAAAACTGATTATACTGTATAGTTACAATGGATGTGTTATGTTCATTATGACAATAAAATGTGTAATGTTTTAATTAATAATGGTTTGCAGATGTCTATGAGGATGTAAAATTAATTTAAAATTTTAACTGTCAGTTTAGAAATTTTTTTCAGTTCACAAATTTGAATAATGGCTTTGTGAATTTGTCTACATAATGACAAAATTCTGCAAGGTTGCTTAATGTTTTCTGTGACTTAATAGCTGCTTATATTCTAGTCTTGTTTGGGCAGAAAACTTGTGTAACTTTTTAATGTTGTTTTATATAAATAACAGTTTCAGTGTTAGATCTTTAATCTTTGTAAAATACCTTAAGTATGGGCTGGAGAGATAGCTTAGTGGTTAAGGAGCTTGCCTGCAAAGCCTAAGGATCCAGGTTTGATTCTCCAGGTCCCACATAAGCCAGATGCACAAGGGAGTGTGTGCATGTGGAGTTTGTTTGCAGTAGCTAGAGGCCCTGGAGCACCCATTATCTCTCTCTTATAAGTAAATAAATAAAATAAATCTTTAAAAAATACCTTAAATATTAATGATTTTGTTTATTTTACCATAATTTAGGAAACTTTTGAGAAGGACTTGGAAAGAGAAACACACAAGATAAATGATCAAAATGATGCTGATAATGCTAGTGTCATGTCTGTATCTTCAAATTTTGAGCCTTTTGCAACAGATGATCTAGGTAAGCAGAGCTTTTTTATAATCATAGCACATTACTTTAATTTGATTTCTTGCCATCTTTGAATTTTATAAATAAGAACACAAATTGTAAAAGCATTGTGTGGTTTAAAGACATATATAAAATTACCCATCATTCTAAATTCAAGACATGGTTAATTCTGAGCTGGAACAAATCTTCTGTCTAACCTTGGTGACTATGCAGATTCTAATGAAGTGGGGGTCATATCAACCTTTGTGTTCTTGGGGAAAATATATAGAACTTTAAGCATGAATAACAGGAATTCAGAAATGGAACCTTACTTTTTCTTAAGGAAAAAGATCCATTTTGTAAGTTGATCCAGTTACTCAGAAAATTTTAAGGCTTATCCAAACATGTTTACAATGAAAATGTGAAATTTACAGTTTGGTGTAAGAACTCAAATTTCTGATCATAAACAACTTGTAGTGAAACCTGGACTAAATGTAAGGAGCATGTTTAATTGGCTCTGAGACTTCAGGCAAGTTCTGTCATCTGAGGGTTATTAAAGGGTTAGATAGATAAATAAATGTGATATCAGTGAAGTGCCTCTTAGTACAAATACAGAATTGACATTCCTGGCTAGAGAGTTAACTCAGCCGTTTAAGGCACTTGCTTGCAATACCTAACAGCCAGATTCATTTCCCTGGTATCCACATAAAACCCAGATGCCCAAAGTGAGACATACATCTGGAGTTTATTCATAGCAACAGGAGCCCCTGATGTACCCATTCTCTCACTCTTCCAAATAAATATTTAAAATACCCCTTTTCTTTTGTTTGGATTTTATTTTCAGAAATATTTGTGTTTCAAATGCAGGTAACACTGTGATTCACTTAGATCAGGCATTGGTCAGAATGAGAGAATATGAGCGTATGAAGACTGAGGCCGATAGTAAATCAAGTATGAGATGTACCTGCAGGGTTATTGAGGATGAAGATGGTCCTGCTGACACCACAACAGTTAATAATTTAAAAGGTAGGTTTTTAGATTGATTAGAAATAATAATCGTAGTTGCATATAAAAAATTGAAAGCCATCTGGGCATGGCTATAGATGTAGTACTCAGGAGATTGAAGCAGAAGAATCACGAGTTCAAGGCCAGCCTGGAATACATGGGAAGTTCATGGCCTACCTGAACTACATAATGAGACCCTGTGTAAATAGTAAACTTCCAACAAGATACATCATAGTAGTTTTATTATTTCTTTCATTTGATTATTAGGACTGACTGCTAAAAGTACATGTATTTTTCCTTTTTGCATAAAATTATTTCTATTTGCATAAAAATAACATTCTTTAAATGTTTTCTAAATACATATATGTCATTAAAGTTTACTAATACACCGTTTTTCTTAAAAAATAGAAACTTCCATGATTGAAAATCATAGTTCACAACAACCTTTAAATGAAGTATCTACTGTTCCATGTCCTAGAATTGATACTCAGCAACTGGACCGGCAAATTAAAGCAATTATGAAAGAAGTCATTCCTTTTTTGAAGGTAATGAATTCATAAAAAGTAAACTTACTTTTAAGTCAAATGAAAGTTTAAGTCATATGAAAGACTTTATTGCAGTAAATAAGAAAATACAGATAAAAGACTAAGACAGAAATCACCCTTAATTTTAAGCCAGAGATACTACCAACATTTTATACATTATTGCTTTTCTATTGGATATTTTTCTCTTTTTTGTTATTGCTGCTATTAATATTTTGTATGGATACATCATGTGTTGGTACCCTATTTTCCCTTGACCCTGCCCCCATTGGGTTGTGGTTTATGAGTTGTGGGAGCAGCAGTCAGTTATTTTGGGGGGGGGGTAGTGATTGCCTCTGGGCATGATGTCTCAATGTGTGGCTCTTACAATCTTTCCTCTCCCTGTTCCACAACGTTCCCTGAGCCATGGTGGGTGAGTTTTAAATCTACTTCAGGGGTAGGCTCTTAGGAGCCTCTGAATCTCTGCTTTGGTGTTGAGTATCTTCAGGGTCTGTCCCCTTCACCCTGGTGCTGATTATCAGGTTCAGCCTGGAATATTGATTTTTGTAAAATTGTCATTTCACAATATTAATTCTACCTATCCAGGAGGATGGGAGGTCTTTGTATCCTCTCAGATCCTCCTTGATTTCTTTCTTGAAAAATTTTTTATGTTATCATTATATAGGTCTTTCACATACTTGGTTAGTGTTATTCCAAGGTGTTTTTTTATTGCTATTGAAAATGGGTCAGCCTTGCTGATTTCATTCCTTGTATATTTGTCCTTTGCATATAGAATAGCTACTATTTTTGTGTGTTGCTTTTGTATCCTACCACTTTACTGAAGGAATTAGTCACCTTTAAAAGTTTTGAGATGGAGACTTTCAGGTCACTTATGTATAGGATCCCGTCCTCTGCAGATAGGGCTAACTTGACTTCTTCCTTTCCAATTTGAATCCCTTTAATCTCTTTCTTCTGTCTTATTGCTTGGGCTAGTACTTCTAGTACTATGTTGAAGAGCAGTGGTGAGAGTGGGCACACCTGTCTTGTTCCCAATCTTGGTGGGAACTCCTTGAGTTTTTCCCCAGTAAGTATAATTTGGGCTTTAGGAGCTTTATATATAGCCTTTATTGTATTGAGATATAAGCCCTCCATGCCTATTCTTTCCAGTGTTTTGATCATGAAGTGCTGTTGTATTTTGTCTTGTTTATTTTTTTCAAAGAACCAGCTCTTAATCAATTTTTAAAAATTGTTTTCTTAGTTTCCAATTCATTAATTTCTGCTCTAATCTTAATTATTTCTTTCTATCTGGAGCTCTAGGGTTGGATTCTTCTTGTTTATCCAATGCCTTTAGGTAAACCATTAGCTTATTAATTTGGGATCTCTCTGTATTTGTTTTGAAGGCATTTTGTGCTATGATTTTTCCCCTTAGGACTGCGTTCATTGTGTCCCATAAGTTTTGGTAACTTGTGTTTTCATTATCATTCATCTCTAGAAATTTTACAATGACATTTTTTATTTCTTCTACAACCTATTCATTGTTTAAAAGTGTGTTGTTCAGTCTCTAGGAGCTGGTGAATTCCTGATATGTCTCTTGTTAATTTCTAGCTCTAAAGCATTGTGATCTGATAAGATACACGAAGTCACTTCAGTTTGCCTGAAATTTATGGAGGCATGCCTTATGACCTAATATATGGTCTATTTTGGAGAAGGTTCCGTGGGCTGCTGAGAAAAATGTGTATTCTGTAGAGTTGGGGTGGAAAGTTCTGTAGATCTTAGTTAGGTGTAGTTGATTTATGGTGTTGTTGAGCTCTATTTTTTTCCTGTTGATTTTCTGTTTGGATGATCTATTGATGATAGTGTAATATTGAAGCCCCAACTATGATTGTGGTAGTGTTTATTTCTGTTTTGTTACCAAGTCAAGTAGGCTGTTTTTTGGTGTTTTCTTTTTGAGGTAGGGTCTCACTCTACCTCAGGCTGACCTGGAATTCACTATGTAGTCAAAGGGTGGCCTCAAACTCACAGCGATCCTCCCACCTCTGCCTCCTAAGTGCTGGGATTAAAGGCGTGCGCCACCACGCCTGGCCCTGAAGTCTATTTTATCAGATAATAATATAGCAACATCTGCTTATTTCTTATTTTCCTTTGCTTGGACTATTATATTCTATCCTTTTATCCTGAGGGAGGTGTCTGTCTTTAGTGACAAGGTGGATTTCTTGAAGACAGCATGTAAAAGGGTCCACTTTTCTGATCCACCCTGTTAACTATGTCTTTTGGTGGGTGAGTTAAGACTGTTAATGTTTAAGGTTAGAACTGTGAGGTTTGGTTTAATCCCTGCCATGATAGGATGCTTTATTAGGCTTGGAGCTTTCTTTTGTTTTGTACTTTTTTGAGCCTGGCCTAGTTTTGGTTATTGTGATCTTCTTATTGGCTCTTGAGATTGGTTGTTTGACTCTTCTGGATGGAGTATTCCCTGAAGTATTCTCTATAGGTTTGGCTTTGTGTTCATACAATCATGGAGTTGACTTTTTTCATGGAAAGTTTTTCTTTCACCATCCATTATGAGGTATAGTTTCACTGGGTACAGTAGCTTGGGTTGGAAACCATAGTTTCTTAGACTCTGAAGTGTTCCATTCCAGGGCCTTCTGGCTTTCAGGGTTTGATTGAGAAATCTGAGGTAATTCTGATTTGATTGCCTTTGTATGTAGTGAGTTGTTTCTCTCTGCTGCTTTTAGCATTCTCTCTTTGTTTTCATTGTCAAGAGTGCCTTGGAGAGTTTCTTCTTTGGCCCTGTCTGGTGTTCTGTGAGCTTCTTGTATCTGGATGGATCTCTTGAGAGATGGGGAAATTTTTCTTCAATAATTTTGTTGAATATGTTCTCTATGCCTCTGGCCTGGATTTCTTCTCCTTCTGGTATACCCATGATCCAAATATTTGGTAGTTTTAGGGTATCCCACAGTTCCCTCATATTCTGTTTTTTGAACTTAGCCAAGTTTTTGGCCTCCTGATCAATTTCTTATGTCTTGTCTTTGAGGTCAGAGGTTTTCTCTTCCACATGTGTAACTCTGTTAGGGAGGTTTTTAAAAGCTCTATTTGATTTATGTTTTCTGTTGTGTTATTTTGCATTGTGTCCATCTCTTTCTTGAGGTATGATTTCAGTGTGAGGTCTGATTTTCTTGATGCTTTCTGGAATTCATTCTTGAATTTGATCAACACTTAATTAAGCTTAATCAGCTGGTTATTGAGATCTTCCCTTTGTTGACTCACCTTCAATTCATTTATATACTTTTTGAGGCTTCTATGGCTTTCTTCAATTAAGTTAAGCCTAGTGACAAAAGCTGAGTGCTTAAGAGAATTCTGCTCAGTTTCTTTTATGCGATTGTTGGTTTGCTTCAGTTCAGCAAGTATTTTGATGAGGGTCATATTGCTTGTTGTGTTTTCATTTTGTGATTCAACTTCTGTTGTTTTCGCTATGATTGGTTGGAGGCTTCCATCATTGGTGGGAATCTCTGTTTTGTGACTTTCATTTTTTTTTTTTTTTTTGCATTGTTGTCTACCTTTCTTGTAGAAAAGTTTTTGAACTGGATTGTTGTACAGTAGGTTGGTAACCACAGGTGCACAGATTGTGGGGATAGCAAGTACATCAAAGGTACCTGGGGAAATGGGAGCTATGGTCAACTCACTCCACTTGCATGCACTCTTCAGCACTCAGGGATGTTGTGTTGGGGAATCAGGCCCCAGGAAGCTGGAGAGCCAGGGGAAGAGGCCAGCTTTTACAATGGCCTGTGCACCCTCTAGCTCAAGGAAATAGGAATTTGGGTACCCAGGGTCCAATCAGGAAACCTAAGCATAAGGCCTGCTTCCTTAGGCCACATGCAGGGACCACCTCGCCCCCCCCAAAAAAAAAGAAAAACAGCAGCAGGGTAATTGGAACCAGGGAACTGGGAGGTGGGCAACGAACCAGGAACTCTAGCCTACTCACTTCATGTGTGCACCCTGCAAAGCAGGGTATCTGGGAGTTGGGGACCCAGGGGCCATTCAGTCAGGAAGGCAGAGCCTCTTTTGCATATTTTTAGTGATTATGCAATACTCATTAACCAATCAGAAATATAGATTTTTTACTTTATTGTTGTATTTTTAATTTTTTTAAAGAAATACAGTTCAAAGCCTTTACTCGCAAAGGCTGGCAAATATATATTCAGGCTATGTTTAGAAATTTGGACTTAAATTTAAAGGAAAACTCCTTGAAGGTTGTAAGCAAAAGAAAAGTTAAGTTCATTTTTGAAAAATTAAGTTGAGGGATTCAGAAGTAAAAATTGATTTAGGAATTCAGATGAGAAATGACTTACAGACAAGTGTTCTAGTAATAAAGGGAGAATTTGTTATAGTCAATGGGTCTTACTAATGATTAGGATGTTGGGAGTTAAGCGAAAAAAATTGGGTGGGTGGAGATGTGAGTTGGACAGGCAAATCTTGGGAGAAAGGATGTCAAGGCATACTTTTGGACCTTTGGTTGGTTGGTTGGTTGGTTGGTTGGTTGGTTGGTTGTTAAGTTATGACAGGGTAGTCTAGGTGAGCCTTGAAATTAAGATCTTCCCACCTCAACCTCCCAAGAGCTGAGATTGTAGGCCTGGCCTGGACATTAAATTTGAATTGCTTATTAAAGAACTATGAGAGTTCAAGTAGTCACTTGGCTTTTCACTTCTCTCCAGGCACAAATGGAGATAATGATACCCATAGAATATGTCATAGCATAGAGATATCACCTAAATTCATAAGAATGCACAGAAAAAGAGGAAGTTGCCTAGAATTGAGGTACCCAGACAGGTTAACAGAAAAGGAAAGAACCAGAGTTGACCAAAAGGACTGAGTGCCTGTAGTTAGTGAAGCTGATTATGCGGAGGCTTCAGTATTTATAGAATATAATTTTCTTTTTATTATTTTCCCAGTCACTGTTATTAAACATTGGTGTTTCTTGTCAGTTTTTTACTATTATTAGTACTTCTTTAGCAATATAACCATAACCATATTTAAAAATATACCCACTTTTTTGTAATTAAAAAAAATTTTTTTATTGACAACTTCTATACTTACATACAAAAATCCCATGATGTTTCCCTCCTCTCCCCCCATTCCCCTTTAGAACTCCAATCTCCGTCATATCCCCTCCCTCTCTCCATTAGTCTCTCTTTTAATTTGATGTCATCATCTTTTTCTTCTGTTATGAGGGTCTTGCAAAGGTATTGCTAGGCGCTGCAAGATCATGGATATCAAGGCCAATTTTGGTCTGGACAGTTGCATTGTAAGGAGTCGTACCTTTGGCTCTTACATTCTTTCCGCCCCCTCTTCCACAGTGGGCCCTGAACCTTGAAGGGTGTGACAGAGAAGTTTCAGTGCTGGATACTCTGTCCCTTCTTCTCAGCACGATGTTGCCTTTTGGGTCATCCCAAAAGTGGTCATCGCCATCTGAAAAGAGAAGCTTCTCTAACCAGAAGTGAGAGTAGCATTAATATGTGAATATGAACATTAAGTGTAGTGCTTTCAGGGTAGCTTTGTGGGAATAATACATATATTGAGCCAGACAAGAGAAGGCTTTATACCCCTATGGCTCATGACCTCCCCTGCCATAGACTTTTGCTTAGTTTTTTCAGTACCAGGCATGTATTCCCTCCCATAGAGAGGGCCTTCAGTCCAGTTGGTTACTTTTTGTAATTTTTTGTGGGAATGAAAGAGAGAGAATTGGCACCTCAAGGCCTCCAGCCAGTGCAGTCAAACTCCAGACATGTGTGCCACCTTGTGCACATGTACGGCCTTGTTGCATCGGGCTTACTTTGGGACCCAGAGAGTCGAATGTAACTTTTTAGGCTTCGCAGGCAATTCCCTTAACTGCTAAGCCATCTCTCCAGTCCTATACCCACTTTTATTTCTTGGAAATAATTCTTAGGCCATTAGGGAAATGGTTTAGTGGATAAAGTGTTTGCCCTGTAAGTGTGAGTTCCAGAGTTCACCCCTAATCCTAGCATGTCTATAGCAAGGCAAGAGTCAGAAACAGTAGAATCAGAATCATGAGGGCTAGCTAATCTGGCAAATAATAAAAAAACAAAGTAGAAGGCAAGGACAAATACCCAAAGTTGTTTTCTGATAATACAGATGACTTGGCACATGTGCACTGCACATGTGCGCATATTCACACATACAAGAAAGAATTTTTAATCATAGAATTCCTAACTAAAAGGACAAGAATATTTTTTAAACTTTTGAGATATAATGCCAAATAGTGCTTCAGTAAAGTTAACAAGTTTGTATTACTAGCACTGAATATGAGATTTACTGGTAAGCATTTAAAAAAATAATAACATTGACAGGGCTGAGGAAACTATGTGCAAGAAATGAAATATAAAGCCAGGACTTTGGGGCTGAAGAGATGGCTTAGAGGTTCAGGTGCTTGCCTGCAAAGTCAAAGGACCCAAGTTCAATTCCCCAGGACCCACGTAAGCCAGATACACAAAGGGGTGCACACATCTGGAATTTGTTTGCAGTGTCTGGAGACCCTGGCACACCTATTCTCTCACTCTCCTTCTCTCTCCCTGCTTATTTCTCTCTCTCAAATAAATAAATAAAATATTTTCATTTAAAAAAGGCAGGACCTTTTATCTGAAATCAGACTATTCTCATTGAATTGTTTTTTTTTAAGTCATGTGGATATGGGAAACTACAAATTTATTGTCATTGGACTTGTTTCTAATACCTAACTTGTATTTTAATTTCTTTGCAATTTATTGACAATACAGAATTGCTTCTATACTCATATAGTTCTTAGAATAGTTCTTTTTTTGGGACTATAACAGGGGTGATGTTGCACTCCTATAATCCCAGTACTCCAGAGGTGGAGGACCAGAGATCAGAAGTTCAAGGTCATTCTTGGCTGTATAGCCAATTAAAGGCTAGTCTGGACTTTAGGAGATTTTGTGTCAAAAATAAATAAGGGCAGGAAGATTACTCAGTGATTAAAGTTGCTTGCTTGCAAAGCCTACCAGCCAGGGTTCGAGTCCTCAGCACCCACATGTGGTGGCTTGAACACGAATATATGTCTCCAATTGCCTGAGGTATTTTTTTATTTATTTACTCATTTATTCACTTTTTTAAAATTTATTTTTTATTGACAACTTCTTTAATTGTAGACAGTATCCCATGGTACTTCCTCCCTCCACCCACTTTGAAACTTCACTCTCCATCATATCCTCAATCAGTCTCTCTTTTCAGTTTGATGTCATGATCTTTTCCTCTTATTATGATGGCCTTATGTAGGTAGTTAGTGTCAGGCACCACAAAGTCATGGATATCCAGGCCATTTTGTGTCTGGAGGAGCACGTTGTAAGGAGTCCTACTCTTCGTTTGGCTCTTACATTCTTTCCGCCCCCTCTTCTGCATTGGACCCTGAGCCTTGGAAGGTAGGTTTGAGATGTTTCAGTGCTGAGCACTCCTCTGTCCCTTCTCAGTACCATGGTGCCTTCTGAGTCATCCCAAGGTTGCTACCATCTGAAAAGAGAAGCTTCTCTAAACAAAAGTGAGAATAGCATTAATATATGGATATGGACATTAAGAAAAGTGCTTACTGGGCAGTTTGGTGAGCATAGTGTATACATTTAGCGAGACACCAGCAGACATTACACCCTTAGAGCTCGTGACTACCCCGTCTTAAGTTTTCAATATCAGGGATGTATTCCCTCCCATGGACTGGGCCTCCAGTCCAATTAGAGAGTGGTTGGTTTCCCCTATAACAGACATGCCACTATTGCACCCGTTGGCTCATTTGGCCTGGCTGGCCAAATTTAAGGTTTTCAGTGTTCACTGTTAAGTATCTTCACTGGTGATTTCTCTCTCTCATTGAACTGCATGCAGCGTAGCTTTTTCCAACTTTCTGTCAGCTGGTCCACATGGAGGAGGCTTTCATCTCAGCTCTAGCAGGATTTCTCAGTGACCTTGCCACCCAAGTATGTGGAGTCTTCAGCAATAGGGTCTTACCATCTATTCCTAGTGGGAAACCAAGGGCCTCAGCAATGGCCTATAATGTTTTTGGGGTATCTCTGACCTCCCCAGCCAACAACTCACTGGTACGTATCCCATTCCTGGCATTGAAAGTTTTCTAGTAACAATCTGTGGCTTCTGAGTGTTCCATTGTCCAGAAAAATAGGTTTCCATATGACTTATTTATATCCTCTTAGATTTTTATTAGCCCTCCTTCCACCTTTCCTTCACTCAATCTCTTGCCCTGACCTGAGGCCTTTTCACCCCCATTAATCTGTTCTTTTACTTACATATATACAATACCATCCTCTTAAGTCCCCCTCCCTCCCTTTCTGTTCCCTTTATATCCACTTTCTAGCTTACTGGCTTCTGCTACTGAGTTTTTTTGGAGAGAGACACAGAGAGAGAGAGAGAGAGAGAGAGAGAGAGAGAGAGGAAGACAGAGATGGGCGCGCCAGCAGTGTCTCAGCTGCTGCGAACGAAATCCAGATGTGTGGGCCCCCTTGTGGTCAAGTGCAGCATTGCGCCCTTGCGTCACTTTGCATCTGGCTAAACGTGGGACCTGGAGATTGGAACCACTGGAGATTGGAACCAGTGTTCTTAGGCTTAGGAGGCAGGCGCCTTAACCCCTAAGCCATCTCTCCAGCCCCTGCTACTGAGTTTTTGGTTTTGTTTTTTTTTTTTCTCACATAGAAGTACAATCATTTGTAGTTAGGATCCACATATGAGAGAGAACATGTGATGTTTGGCTTTCTGGGCCTGGGTTACCTCACTAAGTATAATCCTTTCCCGATCCATCCATTTTCCACCAAATTTCATAACTTCATTTTTCTTTACTGTTGAATAGAACTCCATTGTGTAAATGTGCCACATCTTCATTATCCACTCATCAGTTGAGGGACATCTAGGCTGGTTCCATTTCCTAGCTATTGTAAACAGAGCAGCAATAAACGTTGTTGAGCAAGTATCTCTAAGGTAGTGAGATGAGTCCTTAGGATATATGCCTAGGAGTGGTATAGCTGGGTCATATGGTAGATATATATTTAGCTGTCTCAGGAACCTCCACACTGATTTCCACCACAATGGCTGGACCAGATTGCATTCTCACCAACAGTGTAGAAGTGTTCCTCTTTTTCCACATCCTCACCAGCATTGATAGTCATTTGTTTTCATGATGGTAGCCAATCTGACAGGAGTGAGATGGAATCTCAATGTAGATTTAATCTGCATTTCCCTGACGACTAGGGATGTAGAACATTTCAGATGTTTATATGCCATCTGTATTTCTTCTTCTGAGAACTCTCTATTTAGTTCCATAGCCCATTTTTTAATTGGGTTGTTTGATTTCTTATTATTTAATTTTTTGAGTTCTTTGTATATCCTACATATTAACCCTTTGTCAGATGTATAACTGGCAAAGATTTTCTCCCATTCTGTAGGTTGCGTCTTTGCTTTATTTACAGTGTCCTTAGCTGTACAAAAGCTTTGTAATTTCATGAGGTTCCAACGGTTGATCTGTGGTTTTATTTCCTGGGCAATTGGGGTTATACTCAGAAAGTCTTTGCCAAGTCCAATATATTGAAGGGTTTCCCCTTTTTTTTCCTGCCTGAGGTATTTTTGATTAAACTTGGAACTTAAGTCTCCAGCTTGTAGCTCTATTAGGGAAGAGAGTTGCCACTGGGGGGGGGGGGGTGGATCTAGTAGCCCAGCCCCAAAGTGTATTCAGAGCAATTGGAGCACTGGCTGTTTAGTGTTTGCTGGCTGTTGGTGTTTGCTGCAATTGTGTCCCTGTTGTGGATTTGTGGAAGTGAGCCAGTTTCTTCCACCATTGATGATATTTCCCTTGCATTCTGTAAACTTGATAATAAACCCTTTCCTTCCGTAAGTTGCTTCTGAACAGATGTTTGTCCAGCAATGCAAAGGTAATTGGCAGCACCATGCAAAGCCAAAGCTACATGCACAAAGCAGTGCATACATCTATACCTTTTGCAGGGGCAAGAGGCTTTGGCATTTCCAAACTTTTTCCCCTGCAAACAAAAAATTTTTTTAAAAGAAAGAATAAGAAAATGTCACCTTTTCCTGGGCAGTTTGCAACATTTTCTATCACATGGTCTTACTTTGTGCCAACTTCTAACTTTTTGAACTCTCCTACCAGAGTAGTTAGCACTTTTAAGACCTTAATACCTCTTAGAATGCTCTGCATGGCTTGTATGGTAGAGCAGTATTTCGACTTTTGGGTAAGTGGCCTTCTCCCTTATCCCTTAACTCCTTTTGTCTGCATAGTGCTTGTTGCCTTCTAGTTAGGATTTGCTTTATTCACTTTACTTTGTTTCTCCTGCTAAAATGAAAATTGGGAAAGTTCATCTGTTTTGGTTGCTAGAAAGCCAGAGAAAGCTGTCCTTACCACTCCTGTACACTATTTTCTTGTGATAGGATAACCAGTGAGCCACAGTGATCTTGTTTCTGACCCCCTCAGCACTGGGATTACAGATGGGCACAGTCCTCCCCATCTTTTCATATGGGTGGTAGGGATTGAACTCAGGTCCTCATGCCTGTGCAGTAAAAAGTCTTACCAACTGAGCCATCTCCCTAGTCTCCCTTAATTAGGTGTTTATCCTATGGGCCAGCTATTTTCAAATTATGTAGAGTCTAAAGAGCTTGACTAATTTGAAAACTACAGTTGAGCGTTGATGAGTCCACTCATTTATTATGTCATTTAGCAGTGGGACACATGCATATGCCATATTCACACACACCAAATAAAGAGATCAAATTCAACATCATTTGTAAAACCTTTTACAGCTTGGTCCCATAGCATCCATCTCTTCCTGCAGAACATATGTCTACCTAATGTTCAAAAAGGTACATTTCAAACATTCTCCTTCTTCTGTTAATTAATCATATCCTCTAGGAGATAGTCTGTGTTATTACATGTCTTTACAGGCAAAATTCTTCCTTATCTTTGTTCCTAGGATATTTGGCCCATGTCTTCATTATAATACAACAAAAGATTATAATTTTTACATGTATCTCTCCATTAAAGTAATACAATTACTTATACCAAAGAAGGAATTAGACTGGGTAATGGGGATTAGAGTATATAGAGCACAAATATATTCATTTTACCAGTTTTATAAGTTCCTCTTCTATTTGTAAATATATGTTCATCTTCCCCAAAAGAATATATTTATGTTTTTATAAGCTGTAAGATAATATATCTTCTTATAGATAGGTAAATGTTTTTTAAGAGTTTGAATCTATGTATCAAATAAACTGATTTAAATTTTCTTAAGCAGTTGTTTGCTTTTGGTATAAAATGTGATCTTTTATATTTGTATTGTATTATGAATAATAAAATGAAAATCTGTAGCAGGGTATCATTGTGCACATCTGTAGTTTCAGCATTAAGGAGGCAGAAGCTGGATGATCACCACAAATGGAAGATCAGCGTGTCTATAGAGCCAGTAGCAGGACAGCCATGATAGCCCAGGTTCAGTTCTCCAGTACCCATGTAAAGCCATATGCACAAAGTGGCACGTGTGTCTGGAGTTGGTTTGCAGTGACAGGCAGGCCCCAATGTACCCATTCTCATTCTCTCTCTCTCTCCCTTACACTCTCTCCTTGCAAATAAGTAATAAAAATTTCTGCTGGGCGTGGTGGTGCAATGCCTTTAATTGCAGCACTCGGGAGGCAGAGGTAGAAGGATCACCTTGAGTTCAAGGCCATCCTGAGACTACATAGTGAATTCTAGGTCAGCCAGAGCTAGAACCTACCTCGAAAAACCAAAAAATATTTTTTTTTAATCTTTTTGAAGGTTAAATAGAAGTGATGTGCTGGGATCTGAAGTAGCTACAAACTTGCTAGACAAATGTTTTACCACCTCTGAGCTACAGCCTCAGGTCAACATTACTTTTCATTATATTTGGCATATTTGTAAGGCGAGCATGGTAACTACTACACTATGGAAACTTCTCTAATTAGGCATATCTGTAATATTTATTTTCTTTGTACAGTTTTCTAGGGATCAAAAAATCTCAATGATTTAGCTTCATACTTAGGGAATATTGCCTTCAGTTAGGATTTCTATTTTAATGAAATGATATATATTTTTAAGTGAGAATCATTTAGCTATTAAAATACTTGAAGAAAGAAGCAATTACCCTAAGAATTTATAAACTGTTTTAAGAGTCATGAATTTAAAAACATTGGATGTGCATCAGCGAGCACATCTGCACTTGCACATGCAAACTCCACATACACACTACATATGCAAAGGGGGGGGGAGCTTAAAATTACTGATCACAAATTAATACCTAGCGGGGCATGGTGGCACATGCCTTTAATCCCAGCACTCAGGAGGCAGAGATAGGAGGATCACCATGAATTCAAAGCAACCCTGGGACTACAGCGTAAGTTCTAGCCTGGGCTAAGTGAGACCCTGCACAAAAAAAAAAAAAAAAAAAAATTAAAAACATGGTGGTAGTGGTAGGTGTGTGTTGGTATTTAAATTGCATGTCATATATTTTTCATATGAATGTAAGTGTGATTATGTGGTTCTTCCTGTCTACATATGCATCAAAAGTATTGCACATGGGCATGGTCCATGTTTCTGAAAGAATATAAAAGCATATACTAAGACCCGTATAATTTCTAGTGTCTGTTCTCAAATCTAAAATAAAAAATATTTTCTTTAAATTGTTATGCCTCACTTAGCACTTGCTACATCTGATTTGATGTGTTGCTAATTATGAAATTCTACTTGGGAATATAATTTGTGTTTAAAAAATAAATCTCCCTAGTTTATTGGCATGAGTGCCAATGTAAATGCCAAATTGAATGCATAAGCACATACTTTAAATTGCATACTTAACCAAGCTCACTGGAACAGCTATATTTGTTTTGACATTTTAATATCTACTCTGGTCTTTGTTAAAAGGATATAAATTTATACCTGCTGTAAGAATTCATGTTCTGATAGAGTTATTTCCATTCATAATGTTCCATGATTTATCATGCAAAACCTGTCCTACAGTGTCTTTACATGGACATGCACTGAAGTCAGAGCCCCAGCTTACAGTGGAATTCCTTCAGCAAATTACATTTCAAAATACACCCAAACAGGAAGTGAGCCTCAGGAAAATGATTACAAAGAAATGAAGATGCTTTTACTTAGCCCAGCCCTTCAGTCCAGGCTTCAGACATTGTTGGCTGGTGAAACTTACTAGTACTACAATTGTTTGAACTAAGATTACAATGACTATTGTCTTTTGTTGCTTTGCCATTATGAGGATATAACAAAAGACCAATAAGATTATAAATGAGTAAAATTACAAAATAAGCATTGGAATATTTTTTAATTTTTCATTGGCTTTAATATTATACTATGCTGCATATGGGCAGCTTCATAAAAATTTATATTGTGCCAAAGGAAGGGTAGGACTCCTTACAACGTGCTCCTGCAGACACAAAATGGCCTGGATATCCATGACCTCACCAGTGCCTGACTATTTGATCTATGATGTCATTTAACTCAGATGTTTCTCTATTTTCTGTTGAGATAGGCCTGTTTTTTGGTGAGAGTTAGCCATCTCCCCAACCCTGAGTTATTTTTTTTTTAGAAAGGATTTTGCTAAGTAACTCAGGTTGGCCTAAAACTCAAAGCAATGCTCCTGACTTGACCTCTCAAGCGCTGGAATTATCAGTAATTCCATGCACAGCTTTCACTCATGCTTGTAAAAGGACAGTTAAGAAGCAACTTGCCTTAGGTGGTTTTAAAGAAAGTTAGGAAGATATGTTGTAAAATCTAGAGATATTCCTAGTTGCTAAAATGAGTGCAAGTTTGATGGCTATGGTACTTGTATCTAGTCACCCAGGCATATACCAGGGTGCTCCTAAACATCCAGAAGATGTCAATATTATGAAAATTAAGAAATCCTAAACTATAAGATAAAAAGTAATTGGTAGAAGGTCAGTATGATTGTGAAGAGTAGTTAAAATTACTTGAACTACAAACAAGCATATGGGAAATACAGCATGGATAGTTCTCTATAATACAGAAAGGAAGTAATGAAAAGTGTTGGGTTAGTCAGTTGCATTTATTGGTTTGGTGGGTCAGTCTTGCCAAACCTTTTTTTAGGACTTCACTGCCTCTATGAATTTTTCAAATGTCTGAAAATAAAAGCCATGTAGAAGAAATTAATTTCAGATTGTGTAGGTGGTTTTGAAAATATAGATAAGTTTATATCTTTACCCACTATAATTTTTTTTAGGAGCACATGGATGAAATATGTTCTTCACAACTTCTCATCTCAGTAAGACGCATGGTTTTGACACTTACCCAGCAAAATGATGAGAGTAAAGAGTTTGTAAAGTTCTTTCATAAACAACTAGGAAGCATCTTACAAGTAAGATCTCAGATTACTCTGCCTTTCCAATCTGTACCATAGAGTTAGGACTTTATTGCCATCTTCTGGTAATAAATAGCTTATTCAGACATCTGTTCTAATATCCATTTTGAGATGGCATTTTAATACTTTTTAGGGTATCTTTATTTAACTTGATCATCTCTTTAAGGCCTATCGCAGCTCTAATAAAACTTTATTGAAAGTATTTTGAGATTTTTTTAAAAAATCATTTTTAACTAAAATAGGGTATAACTAAAGTTTTTATTTTCTTGTTTGTTGATTTTACTGTTAACCATATACTACTACACATATTCATGGGATATAATGTGGTAAACATTGCAAAGAACATACAATGGTGAAATCAGGATAATTAATGTTTAATTTGGAACCTTCAAGCTTCTCACTTCTAGGTCTTCATAAAATGAGTAGTACATTAGTATGAGCTATAGTCATGCCACTGTGCAGCAGAACAGAACTTATGATAATCCTTCTGTCTAATTGTGTTTCTTACCTGTTATTTGACCTCCCTTATTACCTTCCCTCCCACACTGGCCAGCCTCTAGTAATCACTGTTTTAAATATACAGATGAAACAGCAACTTTATATTGTGGTTTTCAAGTAGGGAAGTTTGTTGTGTCCCAAATGATATTTAGCAATATCTACAAACATTTTGTTTGTCATAGCGGGTAAGGTGGGAGGGAAATAGAAAAGGAAAGGGGAAGGTACTAGGTAGAGGTCAGGCATGTTGCTAAATAAGCTCCTACAGTGTTCCCTCCAAACAATTATCCAACCCAGATTGAGAAATCTTATTTTAAGGCTCCTTGTTTACTTCATGTAATGAACATCTTTGCCATCATATTCATCTAAATATTTTCTCATTGAGATCGTTGATGGGTATTGTTATTTTGGAATATATAGTACATTTAAATTTCATTTTATTGCATAATTTTCCTGTGAAATTTTGCCCTGAGTTCAAACTGGCTTCAGGATACAGTATTGTCACTTTGCCCATTTTATTTTAAAACCCTGGGCTTGATGCAAATTTCCTTAGTATGATTTTTCATTTTATTAGCATCTTTGGCTGAAGTATAAATTCCGTAACAGTTTCAAAATTATCCTAACCTTTTGTATAGTGCCAGTATATAATTTATAAGGAATGTAATACATCAGTGGTGCTGTACATTACAGGAATACTGTAAATAGGATTCATCTGCAAAATTTTCTTTTAGATAATGTATTTTTGTAAACTGAACTAGCTAGATTATTCCTACAGAAATAACTTAGAATCTGGGTTAAGAGAAATTATTTTTATTATTATTTTTTTCATTTTTTTCTAAGGTAGGGTCTCACTCTAGCTCAGGCTGACCTGGAGTTCACTGTGTAGTCTCAGGGGGGCCTCAAACTCATGGTGATCCTCCTACTTCTGCCTCCCGAGTGCTGGGATTAAAGGTGTGTGCCACCACGCCCAGCTTATTTTTGTTTATATTTTATTTAGAAACCAAGAATGGACATGGCCAGGGCCTCTAGCCACCTAAAAAAAATCCAAACACATGTGCCATATTGTGTATCTGGCTCTGCAAAAATACTTGGGAATTGAACATAGGGCTTTCGGATTGCAAGCAAACTCCTTTAACTGCTGAGCCATATGTTTATTAATATCCATTCAGCCATTTGGTTTATCCTATATTTGTCACAATTGTGGACAGATTCCAAAAAATTAATTTGGAAATACAGTTTTTAATTTAAAAAAAAAATTGACTGCTTTATTTTCCGTTCCATTCCTGATTGTTTTTCACGGGGCCATGTACAATTAAAGGATAAAAGTTAGGGTTGGAGAGATGGCTTAGCAGTTAAGGCATTTGCCTGCAAAGCCAAAGGATCCCGGTACGACTCTCCAGGATCCACATAAGCCATATGCACAAGGGGGCTCATGCATCTGGAGTTCGTTTTCAGTGGCTGGAGGCCCTGGTTTACCCATTCATTCTCTCTCTCCAATGAATGAGTAAATAAATAAAATAAATTTTTTTAAAAAGTTAATTTATATTAAATATTGTCCAGAGTCTTTATTTTTTTCCCATGTGCTAGAGCTTAAGTTTTAACTCTTTTCCTCCCGTTAGGATTTTTCTTTTTTTGCAAGTCTCACAAAAGTATTTCATTCTGTGATTGAACTAGATAATGCTCAAAAACTTTCTTTGAAGAAAAAATTAAATTACATTGACTGACTGGTTGACCAATATACATGGTGTGGCTAAAAATAATAGCACAGGGCTGGGGGCATTCCTCAGCTATTAGGGATGGGGGTGTTGCTTAGCTGTTAAAACACTTGCCTGCAAATCCTACCAGGCTGGGCTTTATTCTCCAGTACCCACAGAAAGCCAGATGCACAAATTGGTACTTGTATTTGGAGTTTGTTTGTAGTGGCAGGAGGCCCTGGTATGTCTTCCCCCTCCCTTGCTTGCAAATAAATTAGACTTTTTTTTTTCAAGGTAGGGTCTCACTCTAGCCCAGGCTGACCTGGAATTAACTATGCAGTCTCAGGGGGACCTCGAACTCTCGGCGATCCTCCTACCTCTGCCTCCCAAGTGCTGGGATTAAAGGCGTGCGCCACCACGCCCAGCTGACTTTTTTAAGTAATGAAAATAATAGCACCACTAAAGATACAGAAAGCTGGGAGAGTTCGAGGCCCCCCTGAGACTACATAGTTAATTCCAGGTCAGCCTGGGCTAGAGTGAGACCCTACCTTGCAAAACCAAAAAAAAAAAAAAAAAAAAAAAAGATACAGAAGACTTTGTTGTTGTTGTTTTTTGGCAGAGTATTACTGTAATGTTTATACATTCTCTATATGCACTGTCAGAGAACTTTATTTTTTTTATTTTTAGTTTTTATTTTATTTTTAACTTATTATTTATTTATTAGAGACAGAGTGAGGGGAAAGTGAGAATGGACATGCCAGGGCCTCTAGCCCCTGCAAACAACCTCCAGCTGCATGTGCCCCCTTCTGCATGTGGCTTACATGGGACCTGGAGAATTGAACCAGGGTGCTTAGGCTTTGCAGGCATGTGCCTTAACTGCTAAGCCATCTCTCCAGCCCCAGAGAACTTTTTTAGATAAGAGGAATCTGTTTAATTCATTTGTATCCAGGAATTATATTAACTACTAAATTTAAGGATGACTGTTCATTTCCTCCTCTTGCATATGCTCTTTAAGCAGGACTAGGAAGATTCCTACCTACTCATACTTCAGAGTGATACTAACTTATATTACATCTTATACAAACATACATAAAAAGCAATTTTGGCGATTGGCTTCAAATTTTTCAATAGTTTCAAAAATCATTTATTTTTATATTCTTTTTTTCTAAGAATTATAGTTTAATCTTGTAATCTGTATTATTCTACCCACCAATGAAGTTTATTATAATCTTAAAATTGTTTTATTTTTTGTATAGGATTCACTGGCAAAATTTGCAGGCAGAAAATTGAAAGACTGTGGAGAAGATCTTCTTGTGGAGATATCTGAAGTATTGTTTAATGAATTGGCTTTCTTTAAGCTTATGCAAGATTTGGATAATAATAGTATAACTGTTAAACAGAGGTGCAAAAGGAAAATGGAAGCAGCTGGAGTGATACAGTCTTATGCCAAAGAGGTAATATTTACATTGATTTTGTAATAATTAGCATTAATATGTAGGTAAAGTTCCTGATATTATTAGTAAATAAAATCATATTTGAACATAGCAAAATATAGTTCTTAGTAATGCCAGTATTTTAAATTAAGTAGGTTGAGATCAGGGAAATTGTTGCCAGATGAACATTATTTAGAGGTCCAGTTCACTTGATTCATGGAGACTTACTCAGTTCTGCAAAAAGGAGAGCAGGACTGGGATCCAGACCTTGGCCAGTTACCTGCCATGGCCATTGCCTTCATAGTTTCTGAAGAATTTATATCACCCAGAGGTCACCCCCAGACACCAAATATGGTTGTACTTTAGTTTTTCATCATGCTTCTTTTGCCTTGTTAAATTAATGTTGATTCCATGTCAGATTGCATGAGTTGGTTCCCCCCACAATATGAGGCTTAACCAGTGTACTAGTTCCTAGGCTTTCCTTAGATATTTCTTGACCCTGTGATCATGAGAGGACAAGAAACCAAAGCCTAGACAAAAGACATAGCCCTTCTTCCTATCCTTGTGTTTTTCGTGATATTTTTATTCTAGACATAAATTTATTTAAGCCATTGCAATGAGCTGAAGGAAAACAAAACAGCATAATATCTTAATAAATTATTGTAATCTCCTTTCCGTCTCTTTAAGCAGTTTCATGAGGCTCTTCTGAGGTGAATGTGAGCTTGGCTTGGCAGACAAAAAGTTCATAATAAGATGAAGGGGAAAAGCTTTCCATAGAGAAAAAACTGAGTCTTTAAGACTAAGACTTTAGGGCTGGAGAGATGGCTTAGCGGTTAAATGCTTGCCTATGAAGCCTAAGGACCCCGGTTTGAGGCCTGCTTCTCCAGGACCCACGTAAGCCAGATGCACAAGGGGGTGCATGCATCTGGAGTTCGATTGCAGTGGCTGGAGGCCCTGGTGCACCCTCTCTCTCTCTCTCTCTCTCTCTCTCTCTCTCTCTCTCTCTCTCTCTCTCTCTCTATTTCTGTATCTCTCAAATAAATAAATAAATAATAAAATTTAAAAAAAAAAAAGACTAAGACTTTAAGGCAGGATTGAACAATTGAAGAACAGGGAACAGGCCATGAAGGCAGAAAGAAGCACATTAAGTACAGTAGTGGTGGGTTGTGGATATAGTTCAGGGAAAGAGTGCCTGCACAGTATGCAAAAGGACTTTGATTCAACCCACAGAATTTTTTGGTGTGTTTTTTGTTTTTGTTTTGCTTTTAAAGGGGAATGTAGAAAATGAGATCAAGGTGTTAGTAAAGACCCAAGTTGAGAAACTTTTGTAGGGACAGTTTATTTTAAACATTACGAAAACCTATGGGGAAGTCTGAAATAAAAGAATGGCATTATCTCATGTACAATTTATGACATTTGTCTGGGTGCCATGTTAAGCAAGGATTAAGGTAGTGTGGAAGTAGAAGCAGGGAAAGCAATTGAAAGACTTGCAGTTGTCCATATAATAAATGATAAGCTCATGTCTTAGTTTAGTGTGCAACTAATTTTGATAATAGAATCAATAATGTATTCCAGTGTTTTAGATGTAGGTTATTGGTTGTGCAGTAGGTTGAATGGGTGCCATTTACTGAAATTAGAAAACTGAAATTGAATAAGTGTTTTTTGCTGAATTCTATTTGATTGATTTGCTAATAGGCCAAAAGAATTCTTGAAGGAGATCACGGCTCACCTGCTGGAGAGATGGATGATGAAGACAAAGTATGTGCTACTTATCTTGTGCCTATAAATGACAGGAAATAATCGTAACATATTTAGCTTTAATATTTGAGAGCAAAGTATAGCTTCAAATGTCCTTTCTTGTGAAAAGCTAGACTGTCAAAAATAATTATTTTGTATTACATAATGACCATTATGTTTAGGATACATACATCTAAGATAATGCCTTTTAAAGTACTTTAAAGAGTTAATCACTAGCTGGGCGTAGTGGTGCATGCCTTTAATCCCAGCACTCAGGAGGCAGAGGTAGGAGGATTGCTGTGAGTTCGAGGCCACCCTGACACTACATAGTGAATCCCAGGTCAGCCTGAGCTAGAGTGAGGCCCTACCTTGAAAAAAAAAAAAAAAAAAAAAAAAAAAAAAAAAGAGTTAATCACTTAAATTATTTGTTTCCAGGACAAAGATGAGACTGAAATTATTAAGCAGACACAGACTTCTGAGACATATGGTGTAGAAGGTCCCAAAAATGTAAGATCTGATGTTTCCGATCAAGAGGAAGATGAAGACAGTGAAAGATGTCCAGTTTCTATTAGTAAGTTCACAGGCTTGGGGCCATGTTCATACATGAGTTCTCTACAGGTCACTCCCCAAAGCAGTTCTGTCGAGGATTGGGTCACTCTCAACTTGAATTCCAGTATAATTTTAAATATAATTGTATGCTCCTGATTAAATTCCCTGGCCATTCTGGATCACAGTTTCCACTACTTACTTTCAAGAACACAATAAGTGACAGCCATTACTAAGATTAAATAGGTGGATGGAGTGGTGCCCAGGACCAGGTGGCCATTGTGGAAGGTTAGTTTGAGTCTAGAAGTTTGGTACCAGCCTGGGCAACATAGTGAGACTCCTATCTAGTCTCTCCCTGCTATAAAAGCATACACACATACCAAAAAAAGGATTAATTTGTGAAGCTTACTAAAAATTGTATGTCAATCCATTTAGATTTGTCTAAAGCTGAAACTCAAGCTTTAACTAATTATGGAAGTGGAGAAGATGAGAATGAAGATGAAGAAATGGAAGAATTTGAAGAGAGCCCTGTAGATGTCCAGACTTCACTTCAGGCTAACACTGCAATGACGGAAGAAAACGAACATGACAAGCAGGTATTTCAGTAGAGAGCAACATAGCTTCTGTCAGTCTTGTTTGAGCTACTAAAAACAGAAGCCTTCTGAAAAATGGCAACATTTATAACTTTTCCCATTACCATGGGTCATAAATACAAGCCTTTTTAATAATTAAAACACTAGTTTACTTGTATATTTAACAATGTTTAATAAAACATTCTAATCTTTTTTTGAAACAAGTTATAAAAACAGATACTTTTCAAGATCTGGGCTTTAAATTAAATTTTTATATTTTTCTTGTAGTCATAAGTGAAAATAGTATGTAAAAGATAAAGTGATTTCCTGCCTTTACCTCATCCTATCCAAGACACAACATTTCATATAACTTCTGCTATTCTTTATCTCCATATTTCTTTTATATTTATTTATTGGTTTTTCGAGGTAAGGTTTTGCTCTAGTTCAGGCTGACCCAGAATTCAATATGTAGTCTCAGGATGTTCTGGAACTCATGATGATCCTCCTACCTCTGCCTCCCGAGTGCGGGGATTAAAGCTCTGTGCCACCACGCCCGACTTCATCTCTGTATTTCTTAATCAGGTGTCTTTTGGTTAAGTCTATAGACAGATATTTAGGCATAACAAACTATATAAATACTACTCTTGAACCAAATATTTTATTGCTTACCCTTGTACTTATTTCTCCTGATTTTAGTTGTTTTTTTTTTTTTTTAAATATTTGATATACTTGGGCAAGGTGGAGGGTAGAGAACTGCAAACAAACTTAAGATGCAAGCACCACTTTGTGAGTCTGTCTTTATGTTGGTACTGGGGAATTGAACCTGGGTTGTCAGGCTTTACAAGCAAGCAAGTACTTTTAACCACTGAGCCCTCTCTGCAACCTCATTTAATATTCTTTGAATATATACCCCAAAGGTTATACACTGTTCTCCAGTAGCTTTATAAAGTTGTCCACAGAGTTTTGTACATGAACTAAATGACATTCTTTTTTTCCCTCAAGTATTATCCCTACCTACTGCATTCTAGATTTGAACTATTCTTGAAACCCGCTGAATAGCTACCAACCTAAGAAAGTTCATATGCCCATTTCTCTCCCTTTTTTTTTAATATAAGATCTGTTTTTGGAATCTCCTATTTTGTCTGCCCCTTTCTTGGTTTATAGCCTTATTGTTGGGGGGAGGGGACATGTCTTCTAGTAACATTCTGAAAAAGAATACATAAAAAGTCAATTTTTTTTTCTTTTTGGTTTTTTGACGTAAAGTCTCACTCTAGCCCAGGATGACCTGGAATTTGCTGTCATCTCAGGGTGGCCTTGAACTCATGGTGATCCTCTTACCTCTGCCTCACAAATGCTGGAATTCAAGGCATGTGCCACCATGCCTAGCAAAAAGTCAATTTTTGTACATTATCTAAACAAACTCTTCATTATTCTGTATTGAAGCTACTTTCCTTTACATTTTTGACATAATGCTTCATTGTCTAGGTTCCAACATTGCTTTACATATCTACCATGCCTTTCTTCATTCTCATCCTTTGTGTGTACCTTCCCAAGTTTGCACATTGTACAATACACTTTATTGTCTGTTTCCTGTTTACTATGTGGGTACTCAGTTGGCTTTCTCAGTTTGTATCTTTTCCTTAAATTTGTCAAATTTTCTTTACTTCTTCCTCACTATTTTCTCTTTTTTTTTCTGATGGAATGAATGTACATTATCACCTACTGCTATCCCTCATGGATTGATCGACTCTCTTCCTTTCCTTGTCCATTGCTTTGTTTTTTTTTTAATTTTATTTATTTATTCATTTGAGAAATAGAGGAGGCAGCAGATAGAGAGAGAAAGAATGGGTACATCAGGGCATCTTGCTACTGCAAACAAACTAGAGATGCCATCTTGTGCATCTGGTTTTATGTGGATACTGAGGAATCAAACCTGGGTCCTTTGGCTTTGCAGGTAAGCGCCTTAACTGTTAAGCCATTTTTACAGCCCTGCTTTGTCTTTTTGTTTTACGTTCTGAATGCTTTTTTATACCTCAGGACATGTACTAATTATGTTTATTACAACTATCATATTGTTTTATTTCTAAGTATCTTTTAGAAATTTTTTTCTGATTAGTTTTTAGAGTGTATGTTATTTCGTGGAGGTAGAAGATTCTTTATGTACCAGGAAGTTGTCTTCAAATATGTGTTGAGCCTTGGGTATTTATATCATAGAAATAAACATATACCAGAAAGATGGTTTGAGTTCTTTTGGGTTTCTCTGAAACTTATGTAGACAGACTTCTGAAGAAACTCAAATATCAGTGCTAGTCTTCAATGTGATACAGTTTCTTCAAAAAAAAAAAAAGGTTCACAGTTCTTCTACCTGAGACACATTATCTTTGTATGCAAGAATTAAATGGGAATGGGCCAGGTGTGGTGGCACACGCCTTTAATCACAGCACTCGGGAGGCATAGGTAGTAAGATTGCCATGAATTTGAGGTCAGCCTGGAATAGAGTGAAACCCTACCTTGGAAAAAGAAAGAAAAGAATTAAATGGGAATGGCACTGAGTGTCCTTCCATCATACCAGATTTACACCAAATCATTCTGGTTTCTTTCCCTCTCTCTCTCTCCCTCTATCTATCTATCTATCTATCTATCTATCTATCTATCTATCTATCTATCTATCTGAGATAGAGAGGGTGAGAATGGGCACGCCAGGGCCTCTAGCCACTGCAAATGAACTCTAGACACACATACGCCACCATGTGCATCTGGCTTACATGGGACCTGGAGAATCGAACCTGGGTTCTTAAGCTTTGCAGGCATGCGTCTTAACCATCAAGCAATCTCCAGCCCAAATCCTTCTATTTTTAATGTGACTTTTTCTTTTCTTTTTTTTCTTTTGGAGAGAGAGAGGGAGAGTTAGATAGACAGAGATGGGCACACCAGCAGCCTCTCAGCTGCTGCAAACAAAATCCAGATGCGTGTGCCCCCTTGTGGTCAAGTGTGGCATTGCGCCCTTGCATCACTTTGCATCTAGCTAAATGTGGAACCTGGAGATTGGAACCAGCGTTCTTAGGCTTAGGAGGCAGGCACTTTAACCGCTAACCCATCTCTCCAGCCCTAATGTGACTTTTTCATGCCCATTTATGCCTCCATCTTTGATGTGAAGCTTGTTCAATTTCTCTAAAATGTAATCTCCTATATTCTGTGAGGAGGATGGGCATGAGATACTAGAAGTCAATATTTTCCTTTAAAAGTTTAAACAACTACCATCAACACCACTCCTTTTTGATTCCCAACCCCTGCCCTACTAGTATATTCCTTCCTTTCATTCCTTTCTTTCCATCCATTCATCTGGGGTGAATCTCAGTTTTGTTTCTTCCCCCTACTTAAAAAAAACAAACACATTGTTCTTTTCTCCTTCATCACCATTTCTCTCATTCCCTTCATATTTTCAAATATAAGTATCTTTCATTTTAAGAAAAAGAGTCTAGGGCTAGGGAGATGGTTCTAAAGTGCTTGTTATAGAAGCATGGGGACCTAAGTTTGGATCCTTGGCATCCACATAAAAGCCTGGAGTGGTGGTGTGCATCTGTAATCACAGTATGAGGCAGGAAGATCCTGGGGCTTGCTGGCCAGCATGTTTGGTCAAATCTGTGCACTCAGGAGCTTGTCTTAAGAAACTAAAAAGGAAGGCACCTAATGTCAACCTCTGGTCTCTATGCATATGCATACATACATGAGCATATGCAGGACATAGCCATACACATAGATAAAATAAAATTTGTAAAAGAAAAATACCATGTGAAAAATAATTTTAAAAAAATAGTGGGGTCATCTATTCTGAATTGTTTTGTATTTACTTGAGAAGGAAAAAACATTTTTATTCATCTTGTAATTAAACCAAAGCCACCTCAAAACGCTTATTTTTTTATTTTGTTTATTTGCATGCCTGTGTGTGTATGTATATATGTGCGCCAAGATCTTCTACTCCTGCAAACTAATTACAGATGCATGTGCTGGCTTTATGTGAGTACTGTGGAATTGAAGTTAGGCCAACAGGCTTTGCAAGCAAGCATTTTTAACCAATGAGTCCTCTCCTGGTACTTTTAGAATCCATTTTTTGAAGCTCCAAGATTGGACAAAAACCATGTAGTAATTATCTCCTTATGTCTTAAGGCATTGCTGTTAAAATACGTTTTTCCATCAAGGTTCTGCAACATGGTCTTGAAAAAATAGCAGAAAGCATAAGTGTTGCAGCAGACCACGACCACACCAGTAAGTAAGAAATCTGAATGTCCAATTTTAAGGTTATCTAAAGTGCTTTTTATGTGCTTGAAACTAGAAAGAAAGAATAAATTCGTAGCTAATATAAGTTTGAAGATACTTTGGATGTGATGTTAATCTGTGTTCTGGTAAATAATCTATAAAAGAGGGTTTTGTTCTTTAAACTGCAATTTTATTTATTTATTTTTAGTTTTTTGAGACAGTTTTTCATGTAATCCGTGCTTGTCTCAAATTCACTGTGTAGCTGAACCTTGAACTCATTGTCCTCCTGTCTCCTCCCAAGTGTTGGGATTACAGGTATCCCCCCATACTGCATATATAGCAGTTTTTTGCTTTTTATTTTTTTTAATTGGCAAATATTTACTTACATAGAAAAATTCTCCAAGGAGTTTCTTTGTATACAAATGAGAAGTTTTGTTTGTTTGCTTGTTTTGAACAATATCCATACTTGGGCCTTATTCCTAAAAATTCCAATTTATTGGAAACTTGGCCTTTGGGAATCTTAACTTTTCAAATGTCCCTAGATAAATCTATTCAACTAAATATGGGAGCTGTGACTAAGGAAAAACTGTAGGTATCTTTTCTTTTGTGTCTTAAGTGTCTTGAGTACTATCGTTTTATGTATATTGTCTAGAATAATAAAGTAAAATTGTTTCATTTCTCTGATACTAAGATTTTGTTTTGATGACAGGTGATCAAGATAATTCTCCTGTGAAACCCTGCTATCTTAATATCTTGGAAAATGAACAACCATTAAATAATACTACACATAAAGATTCACTCACTGCTACTGATTCTTCTAAACAGCCTAATAACCCTTTACCTGAAATTGAAACCTTAGTGCCTAGAGTTAAAGAAGTTAAATCTGCTCTGGAAACTCCTGAGAGCTCTCTGGCTGGAAGTCCTGATACTGAATCTCCCGTCTTAGTGAATGATTATGTATGTATCATTTACATTTTCAAATGTTTTTGCTTTTTATTTCTGTCACATTTCATTTTCAGAGTAACACTTGGAGCACATAAATCAAACCCACTTCGTATTTAGATTTAGAAGTGGTCAGGACATTTTTTATTTCTTATATTTACTTCAGCAGAAGAGTGATCAAGAATTAGCATGACCTTTGAAAACCTAAAAGTTGGTTTTTTTTTTGTTTTGGGATTTTGTTTGTTTGTTTGTTTGTTTGTTTGTTTGTTTGTTTGTTTTGGTTTTTCGAGGTAGGATCTCACTCTGGTCCAGGCTGACCTGGAATTCGCTATGTAGTCTCAGGATGGCCTCGAACTCACAGCGATCCTCCTACCTCTGCCTCCTGAGTGCTGGGATTAAAGGTGTGCGCCACCACGCCCGGCAAACCTAAAAGTTTTTTTATAGTTTTAAGAAGCAAAGAGAGTGACAGGTGGAAAGCTTTGAGAGTTCACTTTAAGTTCAGATCTAAAGATGTATTCATTACACATGAGTTATTAATCTCTTAAAATATCCATTTTTGTCAGTTGTTGAGAATATTTCATAATTCCTTGATAAAACTCTGTAGAGTGAATGATAGAGAAATATACAGGAAACCTTCACTTGAAATAAGAAGCAGGTAGGTTTAGTTTTACCCTGAACTATTAAGTATATTATAGCAGGTTACTTTGGGGCATCTTTTTATGTGCTTTTTCTTATTAGCAAAAGTGAAGAGATTTGTAACATAGTATTTATAACATCAGCAAGTATGTACTTGTAGATATAAGGGATGTGCTTCACTTTTTTTGTTTGTTTCATTATGTTTTGTTTCTTTGAGATAGAATTTCACTGTGTAGCCCTGGCTGGTCTCACACTTGCTAAGTCAACTAAACTGATCTAGAATTTGAGGTGCTCATCCTTGTTCTGCCTCCTGAGTACTATAGTTACAGATGTGTGCTGTGTCGCCAGGCCAGTGCTTCACTTGTTGTAGAATTTAAACTGATTTTGTTCATAAAGATATATTTACAGTTATGATTTCATGATCCTGAAAAAGTGAGCTTGCGATGTTTCAAAGAAATTAGTAGAAAGTAACTCTGATAAGTTCTTTTGTCTCACTCTCAGTAACTTAAGCATTTAACGGTCTGAAACTACTAGATTTATTCTTATTATCATTTGATGAGTGCAGAGTTTCCATAGAAGATACATGCTTGAAATTACCTCAAAATTAGATTATAGAGGGTCTTAAGTTTGAAGTTTTAGGCAGAGTTCACTGCTGAAAGTTTCTATTTAAGAAAGTGCAGTGGTCAGTGTTGTGATCTATGAAGATTAATGTGGTGATCCTATAAAATATTTTGTTAAGGGGCTGGAGAGATGGCTTAGGGGTTAAGGCACCTGCCTCCTAAGCCTAAGAACACTGGTTCCAATCTCCAGTGGTTCCAATCTCCAGGTCCCATGTTTAGCCAGATGCAAAGTGACGCAAGGGCGCAATGCCGCACTTGACCACAAGGGGGCCCACACATCTGGATTTCATTCGCAGCAGCTGAGACACTGCTGGCGCCCCATCTCTGTCTTCCTCTCCCTCTCTCTCTCTCTGTCTCTCTCTCCAAAAAAATAATTTAAAAAAATTTGTTTTTAATATTTTGTTAGGGGCTGGGAACATAGTTCAGTAGCTAAAGGCTTACAAAGTCCACTGACCTGGGTTCGAGTCCCCAGCACCCACGTAAGCTGGACTTAAAAAATGGCACATGCAGTTGGCATTCCTTTGCAGTGGCACACCCAAACACACATGTAAATAAATAGATAAGTGAATAAATAGAAAAAAAGAGATACTTTGTCAAAAGAAGCTGTGCAAGGAAGCTCCATTATCATATAAATATCAAATACAAATGAAATAAGATTTTGGTGGGTGAGAATGTTACGAAAAATGAATACCCTAAGGGTTCTACTTGGGTAATTGATACAAAGACAGTATTACATTAAAATCTCCTCAGAGATAACTAGAAGAAGGAGAAATTTAAGAAAAACACATAAGAAAATGAATTACCAAATGCATATGTTCTGCTTCTAGTTGAGCTTCAACAGAGTCAACATTGAAAAGTTTGTAAATGTTATAATCTGCTGGATATAATTCCAATGCATTCTGTGAACATAAGAAATAAGGGCTGGGAATGTAGTTGAGAAGCAGAGCTCTCCCCTAGTATGTGCAATGGAATGGGGGTGAGTTTGATATTCAGAACCACAAAACAGTGAGGGTGGGGAGAGGGAAAAAGACAAAAAGGTAGAAAAAGTAAATATATATATTTAACTCTGTAGATTTTTCTAAATTATTTTTATTTTTTTAATTATTTTTTGTCTTTTATTTTTAATAATTTTTTTCTTTCTTTCTTTCTTTCTTTTTTGGAGAGAGACACAGAGAGAGACAGACAGAGAGGGAGAGGGAGACAGATAGAGAATGGGCACGCCAGCAGTCTCTCAGCTGCTATGAACGAAATCCAGATGTGTGCGCCCCCTTGTGGGCAAGTGAGGCATTGCGCCCTTGCCTCACTTTACATCTGGCTAAACGTGGGACCTGGAGATTGGAACCATCGTTATTAGGCTTAGGAGGCAGGCGCCTTAACCACTAAGCCATCTCTCCAGCCCTTTAATTATTTTTTTAAATTATTTAATTACTGTTCACCATTTGTAAACTGTTTTGTTTTTTCCTTCAAACGGGAACCAAAAAGCTCAACAGTATGCTCATAGTTTGGGCTATGTAGTCCTTTCTGTGAACTGTTCTCTGTGTGTGCGTGTGTGCACATGCTGGTAAGCACATATCACAGTCCAGGTAGTCAGAGGATAATCTCCGGGTGTCAGTCCTGTCCTTCTGCCTTGATTGAGACAAGGTCTCTCTCTGTCTGTCTCTGTCTCTGTCTCTCTCTCTCTCTCTCTTTCTCTCTTTCTCTCTTTCTTTCTTTGCTGCTGGGAAGGCCAGACTGGCTGAGCTTCAGGATTCTCCTGACTACCTGTCATTGTTGTAGGTTCATTGGGAAAAACAGGTGCATGTGCCTCTGTGCATGCAGCTTTACTTGGAACTGGTATCTGAACCATTGGAATCAGTTCCTTTAACCACTAAGAAGTCTCCCCAGCCTTGTCATTTTTTAATTATTCATAAGTGTGAATATAGAAGAAAACCAAACATGGTAGAGTTACTAATATATACTTGCAAGAATTCACTTTGCAGGCTGGCTAGGTGGATAATTCTGAGGTTAAGGGCATTTGCATACAAAGACTGCTGTCTCAAGTTTGGTTCTCTAGCACCCATATAAAGCAATAGCAAGAGACCCTTGTGCACATACACATGCACACACGTAAGTAAGTGTAAGTAAGTAAGTAAGTAAATAAATAAATAAATAAATAAATAAATAAATAAATAAATTTCGAAAAAAGGAATCAACTTTACTTCTTTATTGATGCAGAGGTAAAATGTGTTTTTCATTAAATATAATTTATCCTATAGGAAGCAGAATCTGGCAACATTAGTCAAAAGTCTGATGAAGAAGACTTTGTGAAAGTTGAGGATTTACCACTCAAACTAACAATATATTCAGAGGTATTTAGCTCTCTTTAATTAAACTTTATAATAAATATTATTGAGATGAAAAATTATATTTTAATTTTCTTACAAAGGCAGATCTAAGGAAGAAAATGGTAGAAGAACAACAAAAAAACCATTTATCTGGTGAAATATGTGAAATGCAAACTGAAGAATTAGCTGGAAATTCTCAGACACTAAAAGAACCTGGTAAAAGTTACTAATTTTTATTTTATACTGAAAAATTCATGAATCATGAGCTACCATTTTGGTTTGTTTTTCAGATACACTATTAGCTCCTAGAAAATTTAGAGTACATTCTGCAAAATCTTAGTTCAGCTACTTCTTTCTTAAAATGATAGTAAAATACTATATTCTAATTTTAAAACCTTTAGCTTAGCAGAGTACCAGATGTATGAATGTTGCTTAAGGAAAAAATGTATAAAAGTTAATAAATATCAAGACTTTTAGTACTTTTAACTTTTGGTTTTTAGTTCTTTAGATTCTTCAAACTCTGATTTGTTAATGGTTAAAATTCAAGTAATAAATCATACCTGTCAGCTGGGCATGGTAGTACATGCCTTTAATCCCAGCACTTGGGGGTCAGAGATAGGATCACTGTGAGTTGGAAGCCAGCCTGAACCTACAGAGTGAAATCCAGGTCACCATGGACTAGAGTAAGGTCTTACCTGGGGGCAGGTGGGGGATCTTAAATAATATCTGTCATTTCCTCTTTCCGCCTGTCAATATTCGTATTATAATTTTTCCGGGCTTTGTATTTTAAATGTCCTTTAACCTTGATCCTGAGTTTACCCCTATTCTTACATTATTAAGATTAATAAAGTAGCTGGGCATGGTGGCACGCATCTTTAATCCCAGCACTTGGAGGCAGAGGTAGGAGGAGCGCCATGAGGTGGAGGCCACCCTGAAAATACAGAGTGAATTCCAGGTCAGCCTGGGCTAGTGTGAGACCCTACCTCAAAAAACCAAACCAAACCAAAAAAAAAAAAAAAAAGGTTAATAAAGTAAACACACATTTTGTTTCTTATAATTTGCATGTATGTGGAGGTGGGATGCACCAGGGCGTCTTGATACCAGATAAGTGTGTCACTTATTGCATCGTACCATAGGTGTAGAGGCTGGAGAGATGGCTTAGTGGTTGAAGGCACTTACTTGCAAAAAATGACAGCCTCGGTTTGATTCCCCAGTACCCACATAATACCATATGCACAAAACAGCACATATGTCTAGAGTTGGTTTGTAGTAACAAGAGAGGGTCTGGAATACTCATTCATTCATTCTTTTTTTTTTCTTTCTCTCATTGCAAATAAATAAACATAAATAAACAAAAGCAAAAGTTTTAATTTAAGAAAGTAATATATTTAAAGTAAATTTTAGAAAGTTATGCTTTAATAATTTATAGAGCATTATTACTCTGTTTTTCAGAAGCAGTTGGAACCCAGAGTGTATGAGATGTCTTCAAACTCATCTGTCTTTATACAGTCAGTGCATCTATAATAATGACACTAAATAAACATCTGTTTTGATCTGTATAAAATGTAAATTAGTTTGATACTGCATTATGATGTGTATGCTAATTTTTGCCCGTGGCAGTTTAAAACATCAGAATCCTGGACAGATTCAAACCTTGAGAAGTATGGTTTTTTTTTGTTTTGTTTTGTTTTTTTTCTTTTTGGCCTTTTGTTTGTTTTTTGGTTGTTTTATTTCTCATTGTGATGTTTGGTAACATTACATTTAAATTGTAGTTTTAAATAAAGTTTGAACTTACCTGTAAAGTACCCTTTTCGGAAATTTTATTGAATTCTATATGGCAAATTGCTATTCTGTGTAACTTGAGGCTATTCAGAGAGAGCATTGGTCAAGAATTAGAGAAATAATATTTATTATAAAGCTCAGCCTTAGGCCAGTCTTCCAAATCAATGCCAGTGTTGCTATTATTGGGATTAGTGTTCTTTCCAGCTATCTTCTGGTCCTGAGTAAGACTAGGGCAGAAGAAAGGGAACCAGCAATCATAGAATATATGTTCATAATCCACAGTGTTAGTATTTCAGTGCAGACAAGTAACATCTTGATTGATTTTAAATGAAAAACTAAACTCATGTAGGGATAAGTAAAACTAACTTTATAACAGAACATGAAGATTTTTGTATGCCTTTTGAGATGGTAATTTAAAATCAAAGCATAACTTGATTGGGGGGGGGGTTCTGAGAGAGAAGCAAATTCACAGGGAAATAGTGAAGTATTATGTAAAGAAAACTTATGTGACTTCTTTGATAATAAGTAAACCAACTTTTAAAAGTGATCTGCTTTTTCTCCCCCATACTTAACCACAGAGCCACTTAACAATGATTTAAGTCAGTCTTACTGATTTTTACCTTAAAAGTAGCTGTGTGAATTAGTTGTTAGTTCCAGTTATCCTTTTAAATTTGCTATCAATTGTCTAAAATACCCCATAAGAAAAGAACTTGTTGTGCTTTAAAGTTCTCACTTGCTGATTCCGTAGTATAAACTACAATGTCCAATCAGAATATCAAATGAAGATTTCCCTCTGAGATTATTCATTATAGTTTTACTTAATTTAAATTTAGACATATCTACAGCTTTATTAAAACCTATTAGAATAGCTACCAATTTGGAATTGGTGGTACTTACTCAATTGGATGACTGCAGGGACATTGGAACAATAAATTGCATTATATATCAGTAAATTCTGTATTTTCTAGACTTTAAGCAAGAAGTTCATTTTGGTCTTCAAGACAAGCCTTATATATTGCAGCTCTCTGCATGCATATTACAGATAAATGCACTGGAAGACTTACTGTGCTATTACCATGATACTTGAACCTTATCAAACCAGATTTTTTTTTGAACTGTGTTATAACTGGTACCCAGTCCGTTGATTTCCTATTTCAGTGGTAATTTAGTTATAAAATACCTAAGGATTGAGAACAGATAATATGTTTAATATGTTGTCCCTAGTAACTATTGCTCAAAGGTTAGGCTTTAAATATTCCTGTTTGTCTTAATTTGTAAGTAAAACTTTGGTTAGAGATGGATTTGGTTAGAGGGAAAAGGTCATAATAAGCAAGATGGAACCCTGTGTATGTTGAGATAATGCCTAAAACATTGAGCTGTCCAGACTCTGAAGGTTCTCTGTATTTTGTAACTTTCACTTTGGGTATATGCTTTTTCACTCTTAATAAAGGTATATCCTACATAAAATCCTGGTTGCATTCCTTTTTTTTTGTTTGTTTGTTTGTAGACTTTTTTTTTTCCTTTTTGGTTTTTCAAGGTAGGGTCTTACTCTGGCCCAGGCTGGCCTGGAATTCACTCTGTAGTCTCAGGGTGGCCTCAAACTCATAGCATTCCTCCTAACTCTGCCTCCCAAGTCTGTCTATCTGTCTCTCTCTCTTTGGTTTTTGAAGTAGAATTTTGTTCTTGTCCAGGCTGACCTGGAATTCACTATCTAGTCTCAGGGTCGCCTCAAACTCACAGCAATCCTCCAACCTCACCTCCCAAGTGTTGGGATGAAAGGCATGCACCACCATGCCCATCCAGGACAAGTCTCTTAAACTCACCTTCCCTGTGGCTCATTGACAATGTGTGGCACTTTGATTCAGGTGTCCTCCATAAACTTGTGTGTTCTGAATGGTAGGTGCTCAGCTGGTGGCAATTTGAGAATTGGAGCCTCCTGGAGGTACATTGTTGGGGTGGACTTATGGGTGTTATAGGCAGCTTCCCCTTGCCAGTGTTTGGCACACTCTCCTGCCACTGTTGTCAACCTGATATTGGCCAGGTGGTGATGATATCCACCCTTTGCTTATGCCATTATTTTCTCCTGCCATCATGGAGCTTCCCCTCAAATCTGTAAGCAAAAATCAACCCTTTGCTCCATGATCTACTCTTTCTTGGGTGTTTCCTGCCAGCAATGCAAAGCTGATTCCAACAGTAAAATTGGTACCAAGAAATGGGGTCACTAATGCTAGAAACCTGATTCTGTGGCTTTGGCCTTTTGGAACTGACTTGCAGGAGGAATGTGGATGGATTTAAAACCTAAGAGACACCTTGCAGTGCTTTAAAAACAGCTTGATGGACTATTCTGATTAGAGTTGAAAGACTCTTGTGGAGTAGAGGTTTTGGAAGTATGTGCTCTGATGGTTTCTCTAATTTCATTGATGTCTGTTTGTGATCTCTACTTCCTCATTTCTGATTTTGTTAATTTGAGACTTCTCTCTTTTTTGCTTGATCAGTTTGGCCAGGGGTTTGTCAATCTTGTTTATTTTTTTCAAAGAACCAGCTCTTCATTTCATGAATTTTTTTGTTGTTGTTTTATTTTTCAAAGTAGAGTCTCACTCTAGTTCTATTTCAGGCTGACCTAGAATTCATTATGTAGTCTCAGGGTGGCCTTGAACTCACAGTGATCCTCCTATCTCTGCTTCCTGAGTGCTGGGATTAAAGATGTGCACCACCACACCCAGCTCATTTCATCATTTTTTTAAAACTGTTTTCTTAGTTTCCAATTCATTAATTTCTGCTCTAATCTTGATTATCTCTTTTGGTCTGGAGCTCTGTGGTTTGGATTCTTCTTGTTTTTCCAGTGCCTTTAGGTGGACAGTCCGGTGATTGATTTGGGATCTGATGTTGTAATAAAGGCATTTAGAGCTATGAATTTTCCCCTTAGGACTGCCTTCATTGTGTCCCATAAGTTTTGGTAGGTTGTGTTTTCATTATCATTCAATTCTAGGAATTTTACAGTTTCTTTTTTGATTTCTTTCATGACCCATTCATTCTTTAAAAGTGTGTTGTTCAGTCTCCAGGAGCTGGTGGAATTCTTAATGTGTCTCTTGTTGTTAATTTCTAGCTTTAAAGCATTGTGATCTGACATGATGCAAGAAGTTACTTCAGTTTTCTTGACTTTATGAAGGTATGCTTTATGGTCTAATATGTGGTCAATTTTGGAGAAGGTTCCATGGGCTGCTGAGAAGACTCTGTAATTCTCTAGATTTGGGGTGGAAAGTTCTGTAGATGTTCATTAGGTCTAGTTGATCTTTGATGTTGTTGAGATCTATAATTTCCCTGATTTTCTGCTTGGATGATCTGTCTATTGGTGTTAGAGTATTGAAGTCTCCAACTATGATGGTGTTGGTATTTATTTCTGTTTTATTGTCGAGCAGATTTTGTCTTATAAACTGTGGTGCAGCTGTGTTTGGTGCAAATATATTTATGATTGTGATATGCTCATGTCGGATCATTCTCTTAATGAGTAAGAAGTGGCCTTCTGTGTCCTTTTTGATTACTTTTGGCTTGAAGTCTATTTTATCAGCTATTAATATAGGAACACCCACTTATTTATTTCCATTTGATTGGAATATCATTTTCCAACCTTTCACCCTGAGGTGTCTATCTTTAGTGGTGAGGTGGTTTTCTTGAAGACAGCAGCTAGAAGGGTCCAGTTTTTTGATCCATCCTGATAACCTTTGTCTTGATGGGTGAGTTAATACCATTAATATTTAAGGTTATTACTGTGAGGTTTGAATCAATCCCTGCCATGGTGAGGTGTTTTATGGGGTTTTGTGTTTTCTTGTGTTTTGTACTATTCTGAGCCTGGTCTATTTTGGTTATTGTGATCTTGTTGCTTTTCTCTTGTGGTTGTTTGAGTGTTCTGTGTGGAGTATTCCCTCAAGTATTCTCTGTATATTTGGTTTTGTGCTCATATAACCATAGAGTTGACTTTTTTGATGTTAAATTTTCTTTCATCATCTATTATGAGGAATACTTCTGCTGGGTTAGAGCAGCTTGGGTTGGAAGCCATAGCTTTTCACACTTGGTAGTATTCCATTCCCAGTCCTTCTGGCTTTCAGAGTTTCCATTGAGAACTCTGATGTAATTCTGATGGAATTTTGCCTTTGTATGTTGTGAGTTGTTTCTCTCACTGCTTTTAACACTTTCTCTTTGTTTTCACTGTTAATAGTTTTAACTATGTGTCTGGAGTTTCTTTTTTGGTCCTGTCTGTTCAGTGTTCTGTGGGCTTCTTATATCTGGAAGGGCTTCTCTTTTGAGAGATTCGGAAAATTTTCTTCAATAATTTTGTTGACTATGCCTCTGGTGTGGCTTTCCTCTTCTTCTGGCATACCCATGATCCAGATGTTTGGTTGTTTTAGGGTGTCCCACAGTTCCCTGATCAATTTCTTCTGTCTTGTCTTCCAGGTAAGAGGTTCTGTCTTCCACATGAGTAACTCTCTTGGTGAGGGGTTTAGAGAGGTAGGTGTGTGTGTGTGTGTGTGTGTGTGTGTGTGTGTGTGTGTGTGTGTATATATATATATTTTTTTTTTTTTTTTTTTTTTTTTTTTTTTTTTTTGGTATTTTGAGGTAGGGTCTCACTGTAGCTCAGACTGACCTGGAATTCACTATGTAGTCTCAGGGTGGCCTCAAACTCACTGTGATCCTCCCACCTCTGCCTCCTGAGTGCTGGGATTATAGGCGTGCACCACCATGCCTGGCTGGTTTTTATAATTTCTATTTGATTTTTGTTTTCTGTTGTATTATTTTGCATTGTGTCTGTCTCCTTTTTTGTGGTACAATTTCAAATCAAGTTCTCATTTTCTTGATGCCTCCTGGAGTCCATTCTTGCATTTGATTAAGTCTTCATTAAGCTTAATTAACTGGTTTTTGAGATCTTCCATTTCTTGATTTACTTTCAATTTATTCATCTCTTTGGAGGGTTCTAACATATTCTTCAATTAAGTTAAGCCTATTGTCAAAGCCTGAACACTCTAGGAGAAATTCTGTTCAATTTGATTGATATGATTGTTGGTACTTGGATGGTTTGCTTCCAGTTCAGTGATTTTTTTTTATCAGGGTCTCATTGGTTGTTGTGTTTTCATTTTGTGAATTAATTTCTGTTGATTTCTCTGATTTCATTGGAGTCTTCCATTGTAGGACTAGGTATCCTTAGTGGAGATCTCTCAGTTTTCTGCCTTTTGTTGGCTTTTTTGTGTTGTCTACTCATTTTAGGAAGACTCTGTTTTATTAAGGAGGAAGCAAGTTTTTGTCCTTTGGCCTTTGCACTCTCTGACTCTGGTGAACACGGATGTTGGTACTCAGTGGCCAGTCAGGATACCAGAGCAAAAGGCCTAATTCCACAAACCACACAGGATCCAGGCACAAGCAAGGCACAATGGGACCTACCAGGACCAGGGGAATGGGAGAAGCAAGGAAACAGGGATCTGGCCTAAGGAGTCTGTGCTGTGTACTCTTGCACTCAGACTGGTGCAGGGAACCCAAACCTGGGAGGTGGGAGGAGCCAGGAAACAGGGGTCTGGCCTACTCACTCCAGACCACTGGCAGGCAGCCCAGATCAATTTTCTGGTTCTTTTTATTTTATTTATGGGAGAGAGAGAATGGGTGTGCTAGGGCCTCCAGCTACTGTAAATGAAGTCCATATGCATGTGTCCCCTTGTGCATCTGGCTTATGTGGGTCCTGGAGAGTCGAACTGGGATCCTTTGGCTTTGTGGGCAAATGCCTTAACTGCTAAGCCATGTCTGCAGCCCCTAATTTTCGTTTTTAATGAGACATTAAATTTAATTATCTCCTGATAACTAAGCCAGTGTGTGTGGATTTTTAAGAAAACACTTTTTCTCAGCTACTAATATGAAATGCCTTATTTAATATGGCCCTTTGCAACTGAATGCATGAAAGCAGAGGCTGGCACTGGTGTGAAGTCATCTTCCCTTGCTAGCTCCCTAGGGCATGATATTTCACACACTTGGACATGCATGACCTTTTGGTTGCCCCTCATTATTTATCTACAAAGTGGGATGAGCTGAAATTATTTAGCCTGCTGGCATGCTTCAGTGCATAACAAATTTATATTTTTTTGGTACTGCAATAGAGTTTGCACTCAGATCAGGTATGACATTTATGACAATTGATATGTATACATTGAAATTAATGTGTACATATAAATGTAAATGTGTGCAAAATTTACACATCTATTACGTCCATATAGAATCATTTCAGCTGGGGGAGGATGTGGCCTGAGTCCACTCTGATTGGCAGGAGGAGTGTGCGGCACAAGGTTTCCTGGCATGGTAGTTGGGTGGGAGTGGGATAAAGTGTGGGCAGATCTTGAAATAAGCCAAAACTAGAAGAAAGAGACGGGGCTGGGGGTGATCAGCAATGGGTATAGGGCCCAGGCCCCTTTGGAAGGGTTCCCTCACCGAGGCCAGGCGGGTCTGATCCAGCTGCTGCAGGCTGCGCACGTGGCCGGGGAGCAGCGGCTACTCCCGTGGCCCTACCAGCTCCGCTTCCACTGCCAGCACTTCCCGCGAGGTGGCTGCGAAAGCCTTTGTCACCTCGTGCAAGGCGGCCAGGTAGTGCGGAAAGTCGTAGTGCGCACTGCTGCGTAGGTACTGGCGGTGCTCTCTGTGGCGGGTGTGGGATTCCTGAGGGGATGCCCCCTGCCAAGGAATTCAAGACCCCTCCCTCCCATTCACCCTGGGGATGTGGCCTCAGATCCCAGAAATTGGAGCACCCCCTCTTGATGCTTCCTGGAGCACAGGGCGTGGTGAAGCCACACAAGCACTGGGAAGGTGGAGGCGGGAGATCAGTTGTTCAAGGCCAGCTTGGCCTACAAGAGATCCGGTCTCAAAATACGTAAGGATGCTTCCTGCCTCTGGCCAGGGGAACCCAGGCCAGGCCCCTATGTGCTTAGACTAGAGCGAGGTCTCTGGCGAATGAAGGAGGAGCTGGGGTCTAAGTCCCAACCTGTCCCCCGCTCACTTCTTTCTGCAGGGTGGGGAGCACGCCTGGGGTATGAGGCCTGGCCTGGAGGTCTTTCACCGACTACTGCGCACCCATACCTTTCCCAGCCCCAGCTCACCTAGGGCCAAACAAAAACAAAAACAAACAAACAAACAAAAAAGGTTATTTGCGCTGGCAGGCCATTTTAGAGCATGCCAGCTCGCTGCTTGCCCACTCTGGCTCTGCATGTGCTTCCCACCAAGTAGAGCAGTGTCATTTTTACTTACTCAATTTGAAATGTTAATTGGGTTCACCCATCTATCTAGATGAATACCAAACACTACAAATCCAGGTGTCTAACTACACCGGAGTGTTGGCTGTTAATGAAATGCCCATAAACTTGAAGCACAATTTAAATCTAGATGCCTAGAGCTAGAGGAAAGTTGGGGTTAGATATTTTACAAAGACAGATATGAAGCCATAAGGAAGCAGCATAAGGAGTGACTTGTCTCCTATCACCCCATAAAATTAGCACTGAAGTTTTCAAACCTGTTTGCATGCCATGGCACACAGTCAAAAGAATGTTTGAGATATCCTGAGGTAAGCCTGAGGGGTGGATAGAGAGGTAAGGGTTTGCTTAAAAGTTCAGTACATTTTTATTGAAATTATAATATACACAAAAGAGTATCAGGGGAGATATTGCATATCAAATATTTAAAGGTACAAGCTTTTATTATTTCAATAGTACATTACATATTTGAAAATGCTATATGCAATTCTTGACCAAAACCTTATTATAGTATCTTCAAGTATTTTTGTTTTGAGACAAACTCTCATGTAGCTCAGGCTGATTTTAAACTATTTTATGTAGCTGAAGATGCTGTTGAACTCCTGATCCTCCTGCCTCTTCTTCCCAAGTGCTAGAATTATAGTTGTAGACCATACCTGGCCCCCAAATTTTAAGCCACTGAGAATAAATTTGTAAGTATAACTGGGTGGTTTAATTTTTGTAGTACCCTCTTTATTTGGCATTGTTGGGGATTGAAACCAGGGACTTACACATGCTTGGGTCATGCTTTACCAATGAGCAAAGCCCACAAGCCTGAGTGATAAGTTTAAGGCAGTAGTTTACAACCATTCAAGAACTTATGGAAGCTAAAATTCTGTGTAAAAACTAATTGCTTTTTTCATTGATAAAATATTAAAATCCTAATCAAAAAATCTCAAGTATTACAAAATAATAATGCCTCACTTGACAGAAAGCACATGTATTGTTGGATGTCAGGGCTACCAGCTTGGATTGCCTCCATGTTAGCTACAAAGGTTCTAGCTGTGACCAGGAGCTGAATCCTCCAGCGGCCCCACAATGCCTCTGCACCTCCCACCCACCTCTGCAAAGTGCTGTCCTGGGCTCCACACTTTAGAAAGACAGTTCCTTTAGCTGTACCACACAACTTGTTCAAGTAGACAGTAGAGAGAACACAAAGTCTGGTGCTAGGACACATTTGCAACCTCAGCCTTTCTAGGGAAGCAGCATGTACATCTGTCCCAGGTGCCCTCTCAGATCCCCCAGAGATCATGTGGATAGGCCATGGGGCTAGTGAGTACCAAGGACCTATATCATTAACTCGGGAATCTCAAGCTCACAAATCTCCCAGAAATACAAGACAATCTGCTCTACTAGTTAGCCTGACCAACCATTGCCCTGCAGGGAGATAATCTTTATTCTAGTCAAGAAACAAATCTGCCTTCTGCCTAGATAGGCATCCTTAGAAAGAATCTAAGGTGGACTTCCGGGTAAGATGGTGGTATAGGAGTCACGCCAAACAAAATCAGGGAGGGATTTAAGCAAAACTACAGCAAAATATACTCTTCTTCTGAAATGTGCAGAATAGTTTTTCCCTAGACATAGCGGAGAAGCAGAAGGCCAGAATCCCACTGAGGAGGTTGTGGCCCAATCCTCAGCAATCCCAGTCCCCCAAGGCTCCTATCCGAGTGATCTGCATGCCAGGCACCACCCGCCAGGAGTGCCTAGCAGTGGCAAGAGAGACCAAACAAGGGTATTTTCCAACCTCATCAGCCTCCTTGCAGAGCCCAGAAATCTAAAGAAAAGTCTGCTGAACTACTGAAAGAGATACAGGGGAACAGTGTGAGCAACTACTGGCTTCCTAAACTCTCCCATCCCCCAACCATCAGAACCGAACCTCCAGTATTCAGCACAGCTGAGTCAAGCTCAAGCTCCAGAGCACAACATGGAGGGAATGAGGTGGGCACTCAGCATTGGTGAGATTGGAAGCCACACCAAAAGGACAGCCGACTGACCAAAAAAAAAAGTACATAGGCCTGCATTGGAAGTGCTAATCTATCTTTCCATGTCAGGGCAGGTTATGGGTTACATATTTGTGCTTGGCTTTACCATTTTCAAATAAGCTGTACTTGGGGATTGAATATTGCTGCCTTTAATACTTTCAGATTTATAGGGCCTTTGTCTTTTGCTTCTGTCATTATTGGGGGCAGGGTCTGATCCAGATCCAGGCTGACCTGGAACCCAATTCAGAACAGGATTCTCTACCTCCTAGCTGACAGGATTAAGGGTGTAGAGCAACACACATCCTTAGGGATGTTGTCCTTAGAAGACTGTTTGTTTTAATCCCCACACTTGTATACTCTGTGCTGGCTTTTATTGAATGTGTATTTTGCTCAGTTGAAGTTTAGAATTTGCCAGTATATTGTCCCACCCAGTCCACTAGAATACTTGCTTAACAAGCAAACTCAACACCTAAGATTACTTCTGTGGTTGGATTTGGGTACAAGTGCTACACTTGGCACCTTAAACTCATATCCTGAAAGTATATAAAGGTGGATCACCACATCTAAGAACACTGCAGATAAATACAAAACCTAAGCATCAAATCAATCCAGGATGCAAAAGTTACTACATTATAATACAAGAAACACAAAGAATCAAGACAATGCAATCCCACCCAAAATTACAAACCCATCAGAAATATTCACAAATGAGACTGTTTTAAATGAGATTTCTGACAAAGATTTCAAAAGAATGATGTTATCTATACTCAAAGAAATGAAAGAAGAAATGGAAGGAATCAGAGAAGAAAACAAAGACATTAAAGAAGAAAACACTCCTGAAAGAGAACACAGGAAACCAGCTTCATGAAGTTAAAAAATGTCATTACAGGATGTGAGTAAGAAATAAAAATACTGAAGAAAAACCAGGCCCAAATCCTAGCTCTGAAGAACACAGCAAAATAAAAAACTCTGTGGGGCTGGGGAGATGGCTTGGCAGTTAAGACGTTTGCCTACAAAGCCAAAGGACCAAGGTTCAATTCCCCAGGACCCACGTAAGGCAGATGCACAGGGTGGCGCATGTGTCTGGAGGTCGTTTGCAATGGCTGGAAGCCCTGGTCCTCCCATTCTCTCTCTCTGCTCCTCTCTCTCTGTTTCTCCTCTCTCTCCAAAATAAATAAATAAATTAAAAAAAAAAAAAAAAAACTCTGTGGAAAGTCTCAGCAGTAGAATGGATGAAGGAGAGAATAGAATATCTACACTAGAAGACCAGCTGGCACACCTAATACAGTCCAACAAAGAGAAAGATAAGCTAATAGAAAGAATTGGAATTCCAAGATATCCAGGACACTATGAAAAGATCAAACATAAGAATTCAGGGTATAGCAGAAGGAGAAGAATTTCCAGAGGCTTAGTAGGTGTTTTCAACAAAATCATTGAAGAAAAATTTCCCCAAATTGGGAAAGAAATGCCAATGCAGATACAAGAAGCTTTTAGAACACCAAATAGACAAAACCCAGAAAGATCCTGTTCTCGCCATGTCATAATTAAACTACTAAGCACGCAAACCAAAGATAATATATTGAAAGCAGTTAGAAAAAGCAAGTGACCTTCAAAGTGAAACCTATTAGGATCACAGAAGATTACTGAACACAAACCACCAAAGCCAGAAGGGCTTGGAATGATGTATTCCAAGTTCTGAAAGATAACAACTGTCAACAAAGATTACTTTAGCCTGCAAAGCTATCTATCCAAATTGATGGAGAAATAAGGACATTCCACAACAAAAACATGCTAAAGGAATTTATGGCAGCTCTACAGATAATATTTGAAGGAATCATTCACACTGAAGAGAAAGCAAAACACACACAACAGGAAATAGGAAAAAATAAACCATACTCAAATTACACTGAAAACGAGTAAAGTGAAAACAGGAAGAACTACAAAACAAGAGGAATGGTGAGAATAAATACATAACTTTCAATATTAACTCTTAATATCAATGGCCTCAATGCTCCAACCAAAAGACACAGGTTTGCAAACTGGATCCTGCCATGTTACCTCCAGGAAACTCACCTCTCAATAAGGGTGAAAGGTTGGAAAATGGCATTTCAAGCAAATGGGCCTAGGAAACAAGCAGGGGTTGCTATCCTAATTTCTGACAGGATAGACCTTAAACCAACATTAGTGAAGAAAGATAAAGAAGGTCACTTTATACTGATTAAAGGAACACTCCAACAGGAGGACATTACAATCCTAAACATATAGGCTCCTAACATGGGACTCCCAATTTCATCAAACAAACACTATTAGACTTAAGGTCAGAGATAACTCCAAATACAATAGTAGTGGGTGACTTCAATACCCCACTCTCATCACTTGACAGTCTACCCAGCAAAAAAATAAATCAGAGAGACATCTGCATTAAATGATATCATGGAACAAGTGGACTTAACAGATATATACAGAAATTCTGTAAAATAGACCATATAATAGGACATAAATAAAATCTTAACAAATACAGGAAAATTGAAATGATCCCTTGTATGCTATCTGACCACAATGGGATTAAACTGCAAATCAGCAACAAGAAAAACTACAGAGCATACAGAAATTCATATAGACCAAACAGTACAGTATTGGATGATGAATGGGTCATTATGGAAATCAAAAAGGAAATCAACAAACTCATACAATCAAATGATGTACCAAAACCTTTGGGACACAATGAAGGGAAATTTATAGCCTTTATTAAGAAACTATAGAGTTCACAAGTAAACAATTTAATGCTTCACCTTAAGGCCTTAGAAAGAGAAGAACAAGGCAAACCAAAAATCAGTAGACAGAAAGAAATAATAAAGATTAGGGGAGAAATTAATGAAATAGAAACCAAAAAAACAAAAGAATCAGTGAAACAAAGAATTGGTACTTTGAGAGGATAAACAAGAATGATAAACCCTTAGCAAATCTGACCAAAAGAAAGGGAGAAGAGACAAAAATTTAAAAAATTAGAGATGAAAAAGGCAACATCACAACAGATACCAAAGAAATTCAGAAAATCATATGGACATACTTTAAGAATAAATATGCCTCTAAGTTTGAAAACCTGAAAGAAATGGATGACTTCCTTGATTCATATGACCTACAAAATTTAAATCAAGATGAGATAAACCATTTAAATAGACTTATAACAAGTACAGAGATCCAAGCAGTGATTAAAAAGCCTCCCAACTAAAAAAAGTCCAGGCCCACATGGATTCACTGGTGAATTTTACCAGACATTCATGGAAGCACTAACACCAATGTTTCTCAAACTTTTCTATAAAAGAGAAAAGGAAGGAATTCTACTAAAATCCTTCTATGAAGCCAACATCCTGATACCAAAACTGGACAAAGACAGAACAAAAAAAGAAAATTACAGACCAATCTCCCTCATGAACATAGATGCAAAAATTCTCAATAAAATATTAACAAACAGAATACAAGAATATATCAGAAAGATTATTCACCCCGACCAAGTGGGCTTTATCCCAGAGATACAGGGATGGTTCAACATATGCAAATCCATAAATATAATACACCATATAAATGGTCTAAAGGACAAAAATCACATGGTCATCTCAATAGATGTAGAAAAGGCATTTGACAAAATCCAACATCCCTTCACGTTAAAAGTATTACAGAAACTGGAAATAGAAGGAACATACCTCAACATAATAAAAGCTATTTATGACAAACCTACAGCCAACATAATACTAAATGGGGAAAAACTTGAAGCTTTTCCACTAAATTCAGGAACAAGACAAGGGTTTCCACTTGCCCCACTTTTATTTAATATAGTACTGGAAGTCTTAGCTATAGCAATAAGGCAAAGACATTCATAAAAGGGATAAAAATTGGAAGCGAAGAGATCAAGTTAACATTATTTGCAGATGACATGATTCTATGTATAACAGACCCTGAAGACTCTCCCAGCAGATTGGTAGAGCTGATAAACACTTTTAGCAATGTAGCAGAATACAAAATAAACACACAGAAATCAGCAGCTTTTCTATACACTAACAACAAACATGCAAAGGATGAAATCAGGGAATCTCTCCCATTCACAATTGCCTCAAAATATATATATATATCATGGAATAAACTTAACCAAGGAAGTGAAGGATCTTTACAATGAGAACTTTCTTTTATTTATTTATTTATCTATTTATTTTTATTTATTTTTGGTTTTTTGAGGTAGAATCTCACTCTGGCCCAGGCTGACCACTATGCACCCTCAGGGTGGCCTTGAACTCATGGCAATCCTCCTACCTCTCTGCCTCCCAAGTGCTGGGATTAAAGGTATGTGCCACCACGGCGGGCTACAATGAGGAATTTAAAACACTCAAGTGAGAAATTGCAGAAGACAGAAGGAAATGGAAAGACATCCCATGTTCTTGGATTGGAAGAATCAATATTGTGAAAATGTCAATAATACCAAAAGCAATCTACACATTTAATGCAATTCCCATTAAAATCCCAATGGCATTCTTCACAGAAATAGAAAAAAACAACCCTAAAATGGAAGCCCAATGGCATTCTTCACAGAAATAGAAAAAACAACCCTAAAATTCATCTGGAACAGGTAGATCAATGGAACAAAATAATCCAGGCATCTACAGCCATCAGATTTTTGGCAAAAATGCCAAAAATAGCCAAAAGAATTTTCAACAAGTGGTGCTAGGAAAACGGGATAACAAAAAAATCATCTCTCTCCATGCACAAGAGTCAAGTCCAAGTGGACCAGATATCACCATACTGCTAGATTTTAAAACTAGATTTACCATAAGATCCAGCTATAGTACTCCTAGGCACACTATAAATTACAGAGGACTCTTCTCACTACCTTAGAGATACTTAATATCCAGAATATACAAAGAACAAAAACAGTCAAACAACCCAGTTAAAAATGGACTTTAAATTGCTGTTCTATTCACAGTAGCTTAAAACTACTTTGAGAAATGGAACCAGCCTAGATGTTCCTCCAGAGATGAATGGATAATAGAGATGTGGAACATTTACACAATGGAGTTCTACTCAGTGATAAAGAAAAATGAAATTATGAAAAAAATGAAATTTGCAGGGAAATGGATGGATCTGGAAAGGATTATCCTAAGTGAGGTAACCCAGAAAGCCAACCATCCCATGTTCTCTCTCATATGTGGATCCTAGCTACAAATGTATACACTTTTGTGTGAACTGGAACCAAAAATTGTTAACAGAAGCCAGTAAGCTGGTAAAAGGCTATAAGGGAGGGAGGAGAGGGAAGGGCTTAAGTGGATGGTATTGTATATATGACAGTATAACAGATTACAGGCAGGGGAAAGGCCTAACTGAGGCCATGGGAAGAGAATGTGTAAAAGAAGGGCAGGGGGAGGGTCAATCAAAATTCAAGATGGTCTGAATAAGACTTATGTAAACCTACTTCTTTGAATAATGGCACATCCAGAAGCTATAGATTGTTACTAGAAAATTTTCAGTGCCTGGGATGGGATACCTTCCAGTGAGTTGTTGGCTAAGGAGGTCCCTGTAGCCACCAAAACATTAAAGGCTACTGCCAAGGCCCTTGGTTCCCCTTGAGAAACAGACAGTAAGACCCTATTGCTGAAGACATCTCTTGCCTGAGAGGCAAGGTCACTGAGAAAGCAAGCTGGTGCTGAGCAGAAAACCTTCTCCCTGTAGACCAGCCAACTGAAACCTGGAAAAAGCTGCACTGCATGTAGCCCTATGGGAGACAGAAGTCCTCAGCAGTGAAAACAGTGGACACTGGAAATCTCAAGTTTGGCCAGACAGGCCCAATGACCAAACGGGTGCAATAGTAGCATGTCTGCTCTTGGTGAAACCAACTGCTCCCTAATTGGACTGAAGGCCTTCTCTATGGGAGGGAATACATGCCTGGTACTGAAAAAACTAATCAAAAGTCTATGGCAGGGGAGGTCATGAGCCTTAGGGGTATAAAGCCTGCTCTTGTCTGGCTAAATGCATATATTATTCCCACCAAACTGTCCTGAAAGCACTACACTTAATGTTAATATTCACATATTAATGCTACTCTCACTTCTGGTTAGAGAAGCTCTCTTTTCCGATGGCGATGACCACTGGGATGACCCAAAAGGCAACATAGTGCTGAGAAGAAGGGACGGAGGAGTGTCCAGCACTGAAACATCTCTGTCACGCCCTCCAAGGCTTAGGGTCCATTGCGGAAGAGGGGGCGGATAGAATGGAAGAGCCAAAGGAAGGGTATGACTCCTTACAATGCAACTGCCCAGACAGAAATTGGCCTCGATATCCATGACCTTGCAGTGCCTAGCAATACCTTCACAAGACCCTCATAGTAGGAGAAAAAGATGATGACATCAAATTAAAAGAGAGACTAACAGAGAGAGGGAGGGGATATGAGACAATGGAGTTCTGAAGGGGAACTGGGGAGGGAAATATCATGGTTTATTGTCTGTAAGTATAGAAGTTGTCAATAAAAAAAAATTTTTTTTTAAATGAATCTAAGGCCAAATCTGTACAAGGCATGTAGAAATGCCATGGAAAATTATGCAAGCAAACCAGTCTTCCCTGTGGCATCCAGCTAGGGAACCCTGCTTTCTGAATCTAGGAACACAAGAGTCCCCAAAGGTTAGATCTCATGTCAGCTGACAACTCTTCACAAGTTGTGGATGGCTCAGGACCAACCATGTCTCTGTGATTTGGTGATGGGAACAGTAATCAAGAGAGGAAGTCTACAATACTAAGCTGATGAACATTTGTAAATTTTCATCAACTACCAAAAACTAGCCCTTATACTACTCTATGAGACCACAGCTAATAATACTCAGCTTTTCTACTCAACAATTTAAAAATAAAGTTTCAAAAATGTCTGTATATTTTAAAAATATTTTTTTATTTTTATTCATTTATTTGAAACAGATAGAGGGAAAAAGAGAGGGAGAGAATGGGCACACCAGGGCCTCTAGCCATTGCAAACGAACTCCAGACGTGTGTGTCCCCTTGTGCATCTGGCTTACGTGGTACCTGGAGAATCGAACCTTGGTCCTTAGGCTTTGCAGACATGTGCCTTACCTCTAAGCCATCTCTCCTACCCAATGTCTGTATTTTTAATGTTGTGCTGGGTTATAGGCACAGGAACTTGAGATTCTTTTTAATTCTGACTCTCCAAAGCTCAGCACAATTTGAATAGCATAGTAGTGCAAAAACTTGAAATCATCTTTAGATGAACACATCACCACCAGTTCTGAATCTCCAAATATTTATGATCCCTATGGCAGGAGAAGAATTTTACAGGGAACTCGCAAATGACAGAACCAATGTGATGGCGTACATAGCTTGGGGCATTCCTGCTCATGTGGGGACATCTCTCTGCAGAATGGCCTGTTGCTCTATTGGTAAAGTTACCTCCATGATAACAGCACAAGAAATGGGCCTCTATGGCTCAAAACATGGCTCTCACCCCCTCCTGCTAGAGGAAATGTGACCAACTTATATAGACTTACTTTTATCATAGTAAGTAGGATTTCATGCACAATGGGTTTGTTGAGAAAATAAGCTACTGCATGTAAAGCTGTATCTATTATAAATCTTGGTACACAATGAGTTCAACTTTACTGGAGACTGAACCCAGGGTCTCATATATACAAGTATGGGCTGTTTTAATTCCTACTCGTAAGCCTTACGCATGCTTGTAAGGCCAGCACTGAGGAGACAAAAGCATCAAAGGCAAAGGAGCATCACAAGATCAAGGCCAGGCAGGCTATATATGAGACCCTGCCACAAACAACAAAGAAACAGCCACAGTCCTCAAAATAGCCCATGATTTGAAGCCAATTGGAACCTTAACTGTATCTAATGTTTCTAGAAATATATCTCAATAATATCCATGGCTACCAAGTTGTGTCCTCTGAAAATTAAAAAAGTCCTCACTACTAACCAGAGGAGGAGTGCGGGAAGCCAGTATTTTGGTGAACATCCTCCTAGTTATCATTTTTACATTCTAGCTATATATTTAGTTATGCTTAAGTACCTGTATCAAATGTTAAATAGGTTTGTACTGCATGTATGACCTTACAAACTGCTTTGGCATTAAACAGTGCTTCCTAAAATTTTAAACAATTACTTCTCCACAGTCTCTGACTTATCCAAGTGATTAGTCTGTAACCATCAGCTTTCCCTACTAACTGAATGTTTTGTTTTGTTTTTGGAAATGGTCTCACATAGCCCTCAACTCACTATGTAACCAAGGCTGACTTTGAACTCCTGATCCTTCTGCCTCCACTTCTCAAGTTTTAGGATTATAGGTTTGCGACACCATGCCCAGCTGAGTCTTATTTTAACATAAATCCTCTTGTAAATTCTGGGTGTTTTGTGTAAGGACCTACTACTATTCCTCTGGGGGCAAAGCTGCCTTTGCATGAATGAAAACTAGGTTAAGAGAGGTGGTAAGTATTAGTCACATAAGATGGTGACCATTTAGTCATAGGTTTAGTAACCCACTTACATAACCCTTGTTACTGAATTTATACATTATGTTCAGCTTAGATCTCTTGATAATAACCCCCCACCCTCAAATCAACACATGGACACACCTAGTCAGCATGCATGAGTGCTGACATGCCTGCCAATGACTGTTTATTGAGTATCATGATACAACTGAGATTGTACAAAATACAGTTCAAACAGTCTAGTACAACTGGCATACATTTCACAGTCAAATGTGAAAGTTAGAAGGATTAACAATTTCAATTGCCTCTTTTCATAAATAGATTTCTGAAAATATTTTAATAGCTATAGTGTATTAAAAAGTTAAAAATATGCTGATTAGAAGAAAAATGAAAATATTATTTATTAAATGAATGAAACATGTAAGAATTTAAAATAGTGAGCTTTTTCTATATTCAAGTCCTTGACATGTTTATTAACTGATTCGTAGAATCTAGGACTCGAGTTATTTAAAGTTAGCAACTTCTTGGGGTTACTGGGAGGTAGAGTAATTATAAAAAAGAATAAACTTCAACTCTTTGCCCAAAGACTGCCTTGCGTACTGATTACTTCATGAACCCCAAAAAGCACTATTTAATATTCAAAGGTGTATTTACTTAAGAGAAATATCAAATGTCCATTTCACCCTTCCATCAAACATAATGAAATTAAGCTTCTGTCAACAGCAGCAAAGGTAATGAATGGTATGCTGATTTTAATAGTTCAAACCAGAAAAACATAAATACATAGATAAAAATGGACAACTGAATAATGTGGAGTATTTACTCTTTCAATACTCACACAGAGTCACTGGATTAACACCAGCAGGGAATCTTGCTTTATTCCATCCAGGTTGGGGTTCCCCAATAGCAAAGTGAAATGAAATTCAGCAAACTCTACATCAGTTCACTTAAAAGAATTTATCTGTAAGTAACTGATTATTTTAGCAAAAACAGTCTGTAACTGTAAACATACAAACATGACACTTGGAGAGAACAAGCCTTGAGTCTTAGTCTTTGTAAGGAGATCAGACGGATGCACTGGTCAGTCATACTGGAGAGCCCGTCTTCAGGTCTCAGTTCAGTAGGCTGGGTACATGCTCACCAGCCTATACAAGGGTCTGGGCAATCCCGCAGGTAACTTTCATAGTAACCTTTAGCAACATCAATCAAGGTTGTGAATACAGTCAGCTGAAAAAAAAGTTGTTTTCGCTTTAATGAATTTTCGAGTCTAAGATATTCTGGCACATAGTAGCATTTCTGTCCCCAAAGAACTTGCTTTATAAAGTTATTTAATATTAAACAACATATAAGTGTATATAGTAACATTATATAATAACAGCATATTAATCCTGAATATTTAAAGCAATTAACATTAAGAGAACCACCATTCTAAGTCAAGAATACTAACAGCATAGGAAAGCAAGTTCTTTACTAGAGTTATGTCAAGAAGTCATACTTGATGCTTCACCACTAACACTTGGGGTCACTGAACCCTACTCAATAGACAGCTAGCAGTTAGAAAAGCCTAATGGTACACTAGGAAACATAAACAGTTTACTTTTATCTTCCTTATCCTCAAAGTGTTCCAATTAAAGTGGGAAAACTGCAGGCTCACAAAGTGCAAAGCATACACCCAGGCACATGGAGTCATGCGCACTGTCAGCTCACATGGTGTTAGTGTGGCAGGTGAGTGACCTGAAGGAAGGAAGGCAGGCTTCCTCTGGCAGGACTCAGGTATTGATCCAAATGCTAAAGGGAAGGAAGCTTTTGTTCTGGCAGAGGTAAGGGAGTCAATCAAGGAGATAAGAAAAAGGAACAAATGGCATAGCTGGGGCACCATATCCACAACACACAAAGAATGACTATTACAAGTGAGATGATTTAGGATGCCAATCATCTGTACATTTCTCAGCTATAGTGTGGGGAAAAGATAAAAGGATGAAGAAAGTTAGCCTGCCAAGACAGAACTCTGAGAACGGACTTCACATGTGGTAAAGTCTTAGCTGTTAGTTGAACAGTATAGCCAGATGGGGAAAGTCAAGAATCAAGACTAGGCTGCATCCATGAGTCATGTAAATCAAGCTAGAAACAAGAGATTTGGCCATCACTTTATCTTATTCCTAAAGTTGTGCTTTCAGCCACACTAAAATACTTTAAAATTTTTAGTCTTTAAAGCCAAGTATGATGGCTTAGAATTGTAGCACTCCAGAGGCAGAGACAAAAAGATTACTGTGAGTCTGAGGCCAGCATGAATGACCAATCAAGTTCCAGGCCTACCTGGACTGGGACAGGGAGACCCTGTCCAAACAAGCAAGCAAACAAACAAACAAACAAACAAACAAACAAACAAACCAGTCTTAAACCTAGCATAACTTTGAAAATTTCAAAGTGACTTAAAACAAAAATAAAACACAGAACCAAATTCTTTCCCTAAATGCAAACACATACATTTATTTACATATATATGTTTTAAATACCTTGTTGAGGACAGGTTTTGTTGATAGGACATCATATAAGGTTGCAAATGAGAGCTTCTAAGACATAAAAACAGCTTTGTTCAGTAAGTTAAACACAGCCCTTCAGCAGCATTTATCCACACAATGAGTCATTAGAAACCAAAACATTCTTCAATCTCCCTAAAGGATTTTCCCTTGGGGATCACTGTAAGAAACAGAGGTGACAGTTCTAATATATCACTTTTTTTTGTCTCTTACTCCTTTTTTGAAATTCTTACCTGTTATTTAACTTCACAGAATGGTATCCAGTTTTAGTGCAAGAAAGTGCAGCAAAGCACTGCTCTTTAAGGTAAAGTAACAAAACCAAAGCTCAGTGGGATGTGTCTAAAGTTCCTAGGGTAATAGGAAGCTTAAGTTCTTTAAGGCCACAGGAAAATGCCAGAACTAATCCTTAGTGGAGATAGTTTCTTTCTATATTTAACAAAGCAAATGTACCTCTTGGGTTGTACGGTTTAGGCACATCTTTGCAGGTGTTCTGCGATCATCAAGGAACAAGGTGTTTTTCCATCGGTCGTAATTTGTCTGTACCACGTACCATCTACCATTCTTAGCATCAAGTCTAGACAAAAAGACAGATTCCCTCTTAGGCCTCAAGCCTTCAACCCATACATATGTCAGTCTGGAATTTCAACTTATTTTGCTTTAACATATATACTTACTCATATACATCCAAAGATGCTTTTCTTTCCCGAGTGATCACACAACCTTCCCCAGACTGGTTGCCCCCCAGGATAAAGTATGCTGGAGCCATTATCTTGGTCTTGGTCAATATATTCTTGGCTTCTGCATAGCTACATAGGAACATTTGTTTAAAAAATATTGTTTTAAGTTGATTTGGATTGGAAATGTTTTAATTCTATGGAAACTTTGGGAAAATAGGTGTCCAAGGCCCAGCCTCTTAAACTAGGTTGTAACCCTAAATGGAGTCATTTAACTGAAGGTAGTGGTCACAGAAAATTGACTGATAGTAGAACGTTTCTAAATGTACAATGCCCAAGACTAGTTCAAAAGCATATGTGCAATGAATCTGCTGTGTTTATGGAAGCGCTCTGTGCCCCTTCACCACAGCCTTAGTTCCGAACACACAATGTGGACATGGTGCTTGCTGCCATGCTATGAAAAACCAGTGAATGCTGCCTGAAACACCTCTGCTCTCAATAAAGACTATATATATGTTATAAATTGCAGTGTTTTTACTGTACATACAAAGCTATCTGCTTTACCAGAATAATGGTTTAATGGAAAAGCTTTGTGGGTTTTCTTACTGTTATTCCATAACTTGCAAGTACCCAATTAGTATATCTTTGAATGTAATTATGTTAGAATGTTTGATTTTAAAACTTTTTGTTTGAGTTGCTGGCTTGAGTTTCCTAGAAAATTGTAAAATGAGGACTGGGGAGATGGATCAATAGTTAAAGGTGCTTGCTTACAAACCCTGATGGCCCAGGTTGAATTCTCCAGCACCCATGTAAAGCCAGATACTCAAAATGGGACATGGATCTGCAGTTCGCTTATAATAGCAAGAGACCTTGGTGCATGCTTTCATTCCTCTCTCTCCTTGAAAATAAACTATAAATTTAAAATATTCTATAGAAAATTGTGAAATGAATTGTGGCATAGGTTCAGGACAGAATTTCTAACAATTCTATAATGCCTGTAAATATACTTTTGCCATTTTTCATTTCCTATTTATGCAAATTTTGTTCTTAGTATTAATTACAAAATTAAAATAACAATAAATTTTGAAAAATACTGAAGATGCTCTACCAACTGTAGTAACAATTCAGACAAGATTTAATTCTTCATGTTAAAATAGACAAAAGTAGCCAGGCATGGTGGCTCATGCCTTTAATCCCAGCACTTGGGATGCCAAGGTAGGAGGATCACTGTGAGTTCGAGGCCACCCTAAGACTACATAGTGAATTCTAGGTCAGCCTGAGCTAGAGAGAGACCCTACCTCCAAAGAGAGAGAGAGAGAGGGAAGAAGGGATGGCAGGAGGGAGAGGGAGAGCCGGAGAGATGGCTTAATGGTTAAAGCACTTGCCTGCAAAGCCTAAGGACCCAGGTTTGATTTCCCAAAACCCACATAAGCCAGATGCACAAGATGGCACATGCATCTGGAGTTCATCTGCAGTGACTAGAGGCCCTTGTGCATCTATTTGCTCTCTCAAATAAATATAAATATAAATTCAATTTTAAGAAAATAGAAATAGAGAAAATAGAAAATAAGAAATAAGAAATAGAAATAAGAAAATAGAAAGTAAAGTGCTCAGTGAGACAACATGAGGATCTGAATTCAGATCCCCAGGAGTGGTGATGCACACCTTTAATACTAGTGCTGGAGAAGTAGAGACAGGAGGATCCTTGGGATTTGCTGGCTAGCTTTTCTATGCAAACTGTTGAGCTCTGAAAAAGACCCTGTCTCAAAAAGTAAAATGGAGAGGGCTGGAAGATGGTTCAGAAGTTAAGGCAATTAAATTGCTTACAGAGCCTTATGACCCAGGTTCCAATCCACAGTACCCATGTTTACATGAAATGGAGCATGCATCTGGAGTTCGTCTGTAGCAGCAAGAGGCCAGGCCATGCTCATTCTCTATCTTTCCCTCTCCCCCTCTCCCTTACTCTTTCTCTATTCTTCCCTCCCTTGCAAACAAACATTTTTTAAAAATGAAGAATGATAGAGATGTCAACCTTTAACTTCCACACACACTTATCCACACATATTCAAACACAATACACACATGCATGTACACACACGTGCAAAATAATGAAAATATTATAATTAGTATATAAAGGCATGGGGAACAGAAAGTAACTTTTAAGTTAGCACTATTGGGCTGGGGCAATGGCGCAGTGATTAAAAGTATTTGTTTACAAAGCCTGATGGCCTGGTTTTGATTCTCCACTACCTACACAGGGCCAGATGCATAAAGTAATGCATGCATGTAGAGTGTGTTTACAGTGGCAAGAGGCCCTGACATGCCCATACACATACACACTCTCACTCTCTCTCATAAATGAATATTTTTTTAAACTTAGGAGTATTGAAAATTGAGTTATGAAGAAAGACAAGTCTTACTTCTTGGAAAACATTAAATAAGACTGATTTTCATGTAGTCTGTCCTTCAGATGTAATGCATGCTAAGGGAAAGGCAGCTCTGCTATTATTTCAGCATCATAGCTGATGATAACTTTCAGGTTAATATCTTACCGTTTTCCCTCTGACTAGAACCCAAATGTATTACAATTTAAATGAAGATTTTTATTGTAAAATATTTTTTTGCACACAGGTGTGATTATTTTTAGTACCAAAAAAACACTAGCTGCTTTTTATAGTGTCAATATGCTTACTATTTTAAATAATTCATTTCCTTGCTATGAGAACACAAACACAACACACACAAAGAAAACGTGAATAATTCTATGTGAGTGTCAAAGGTTCCCCTAAGGAATTCTTCAACAGTTCCTCAAGAGATGTGAAGCTAGCAATTGGAAAATATTTCAGTATTACAGTACGAGTTAATCAAATTAAATATCTTATAACGTCACCTTGTACTGTTTTCCAGAACTGATCTAGTAATAAACCCTACCCATGTAGCATCTTTCTTTCCCAGAATCCATTCTAGGACACCTGGAAGACAAGAAATACACACAGAGTTATAAGACCTACAGACCAATACTAATCATTTCTCCCTTTACAAAGACTAAAATCCCCATATCACTTTCAAACACTACTCACCCAGATAACCACCATTCATACTGAAACGTTCATTTAGTGAAAGGCTAAATAGTCCCTGAGAAAAAGACAAAATAATGTGGTCAGAAATGTCAAACAACTTCTTAAAGGCCCATCTCTGTACCTTACTATGACATAGAAAGGCCTGGATTGGGTAGTAGGAAGTACAAACAGACATCAAAGTCAGGATGCTATCATGTATTAACAAAACATTTTTTAAGATTTGTTTTTATTTATGTGTTAGAGACAGAGGAAGAGAGAGACAGAGAGAATATGAGAATGGGTGTGCCAGGGCCTCTAGCTACTGCAAACGAACTCTATTTGCATGCACCACCATGTGCATCTGGCTTACGTGGGACCTGAAGAATCGAACCTGGGTCCTTAGGCTTTGCAGGCATGTGCCTTAACAGCCAAATCATCTCTCTAGCCCCCAAATTTTAAAAAATATTTGAGAGAGAGAGAGTATATGAATGTACCAGGGCCTCTTGCCACTACAAACAAACTCCATACACATGTATAACTTTGTACATCAAGCTTTATGTGGGTACTGGGGGATCAAACCCAAGCTGTCAGGCCTTGCAAGTTAACTTCTTTAACCACTGAGCCTGCTTCTCAGCCCCAACAAAACATTTTTGAATTTCAAAGCTTGTACACATGTACTATGTGAGATAAAATTACTACTGAACCCATCATGCCTTGTCTAGGTGAGCAACAAGATCAAGAACAGATCCCAAATTTTGACTCCCAGACTATGGCAATCAGACATATGCTCTTTATGTTAACACAGGCTCAGAGTCCATTTCCCTTCTACTTTTGTGCCACGGAATCTCATATTGAAGAAAGTAACACAAGTGCAAGGAGCTAAAATGGGCTTCATAGTCTTCCATTTCAAAACATGTTCACTTTATTTATTTATTTGCATGTGTGCATATGTATAAACAAGCCACAGCCTCTTGCCACTGTAAACAAACTCTGAATGCATATGCCACTTTCTGCATCCGGCTTTATGTGGATACTGGGGAATTGAACTTGCAGGCTTTGTAAGCAAGTGCCTTTAACTGCTGAGCCATCGCCTCAGCCTTCATAATTCATTTTAGGTTTTTTCTTATACTCGACCCTTCATAGTTAAAACCTGGACAAACAACTACTTGTAAAGTTAAGTTAAAATAAAACAGATTTCTTACTGGTTTGAATCCTGTTAACATGCCTACATATCCAGCAAAGCTTGTAGCCTTGAAAACAGTGTTATTGTTTCTTTGGAAGTCCAAATTCACTGTAAGAGGCTTTAGTTCCTCAGTTATGACCCAGGTATTATTATTTATATTCCACCTACAAAAGAAAAATTTTGGTTACATTTAAGAATATGATAATAACAATGATGTAGGTGACAACTAGCCATTCCCTAGGTGTTTTAAAAAAAAAAAAAAAAGCTGGGCATGGTGGCGCATGCCTTTAATTCCGGAACTCAGGAGGCAGAGGTAGGAGGATCGCCATGAGTTCAAGGCCACCCTGAGAATACCGAGTGGATTCCAGGTCAGCCTGGACTAGAATGAGACCCTACACCTCGAAACGCCCCAAAAAAAAAAAAAAAAAAAACTTGTGACAGGTTCTTGCTGTTTAATCTGGGCTGGCATCAAACTTGTGATTCTACTGACTGAGCCTCCTGAATGCAGTGATCACAGGCCTGCACCACCACATCTGACATAGGTACTTCTTCTACCCAAACTCACAAGCAACTCTAACAAGTCCTTTACGTTATGAGCAAGTTACAGTTTGGATCTGAAATGTCCTCCAAAGCCATGTGTGTTAAGGCCTTTGTCCCCAGTGCACCAATGTTTAGAAGTGAGGGTTTTGGGAAATGGTTGGATTGTGTGGGCTCTAATTTCATTAGTGGGTTAATCTATTGATGGGTTCATAATTTGATGGGTTGTTGGGAAAGGATGAACAATTAGCAAGTGGGACCTACACAAAGGAAGCAGGACCACAAAGGTATGCTCTTGTGACTGTATTTTGTCATTAGCATCTTCCTTGTTTTGTTTGATTCCTGACTGCCTTGAAATGAGCAATCTCCTCCAATGCATACCTCTGCCACCATATTCTTCCTTGTTACTCTGAAAAGGACTGAAGTCAGAGCCTGGCATGGTGGCACATACCCTTAATCCTAGCACTCGGGAGGCAAAGGTAGGAGGATCACCATGAGTTCGAGGCCACCCTGAGACTACATAGTGAATTCCAGGTCAGCCTGAGCTAGAGTGAAACCCTACCTCGAAAAACAAAAAAATTTTTTAAAAAAAGGACTAAAGTCAGCTCATCATGGAATAAAAACTCTGAACTGTAAGCCAAAATAAGCCTTTTTGTCCATCCAAATAGGGTGTTTTCATCCCATGTTCCAGAGGATAAAACTGAGACTCAGAGAAGCTGAGTAACTCTCCATTCTAGACTATATAGTGAGCCCAGATTCAAATGTAGGCCTCTAGTTACAAAGCCATTATCTTTTTCATAAAGATCAAGATGCCAGAATAAAATGAAACAAGCATTTGTGTCCTTCAAGTATCCAAATTTCGGTTCACTAGATCCAACTTCTGACATACAAAGTCCCAAATAACTGAGAAAGTATGCCAAGAATGGCTATTTTTCTCAACACTGAGGAATCTAGTCATCTTCACTTATGGTCACAATAGGGAAAAGGGTAGGACTTGCTTTCACCAAGGTAATACAATCTATGCTTCTTATGAATAACATTTCAGGTTCCTTACTTACCCAAGAAATATTCCAAAATCCATGTTTCTTCCATGTAGTAGATGACCTGTTTGGAAGTAAACAGCGAAGACAATAGCTGCAGTTAAAGTACAATGGATTTTCAATCACAGATGGACACTTAATTTTTGTTCATACTTACAACTGTTTCATTTAGCAAGGATAAATAATTAGGAAGAAACCTGACAGCATAAGCCTTAACAAGATCAAAGTGGGATTACTGTCATACTGGTACCATAATCTCAGAGAGCACATGGCTCCAGGAGAGACCAGAAAATGGGGACAGGACCAATGGTAACTATGACAGTTCTATCAGGACATTACATATCTTAGCCTCTACTAATGTGACTTACCCAATACTTCCCTTCAGGGATTGCCACCTACAGACATCTCAGGGGTTAGGTGTAGGCTGGCTTTTCACCCATAAAATGGGTCAAAGTAACAATGAATAAAGGGCAAATCACTTTATGGACTGTATTTTGTGCACCAGTCGGGAAAGGATGGGAGAGTGATACTACTCCACATAGAGCTCCATGGCTGGAAAACAATAGGAGGATGCTTGTTCTAGGCCTCCAGAAAAACACGTCATTACCTGTGTGAAGATAATAATGTGTCCCTGAAAGGACTTCTACCAAGTTATACAGGTGGGCACACGCAGACTAAATAGGAAAGTAAGAATGTTTCCAGTCCTGGAATACTTGCAATTTTTCTGCATGCTTGAAATAAAGTTTAGTAAGCACTACAGTGTTCTTAAAATACGGCTTAAAATAAGGTCTGTAAGCCAGGCGTGGTGGCACATGCCTTTAATGTCAGCACTTGGGAGGCAGAGGTAGGAGGATCACTGTAAATTCAAGGCCACCCTAAAACTACAAAGTGAATTATAGGTCAGCCTGGGCTAGAGTAAGACCCTACCTTAAAAAAACAAAGAAACAAAAAACCAAAAAAAAGGTCTTCAATGCACTTATAAAAATTTACTAAGACATATTAAACTATATGCAATGTACACAAAATTTAAATAGCAAGCCTTGGTTTTAAAGGTTCTAATTCTACTTTTTTTTTTTAACTTTTTTAAAAAACCTTTCATTTTGTGTTGTACTCTGTATTGCCCACCCATTCCTCTTGGCATAGGTTACCTTCTGTGTCTTCTGTTATTATTGAGGTACACATGGTAAACAATTCATAAAATATGTTGAATGAAATAATCTCTCCTATGGGAAAAACAGGTACATTTTTTGTTAATATACAGAACCACGACCGTATAGAAAAATTGTTTTGTTTTTGTTGAAGCTAGGGATTGAACCCAAAGCCTCATGCATTAGTTATGCTCCAGACCCGAAACATACATCCTAAGAAAATCTAACTACCCTTACTGTGTGTGTGAGCATTGGCACACATGCTAGATGTCAGTGTCATGGGCCAATTTGTGTGTCTGAACACCAGGCTGGTGGCAGTTCCCTCCCCTACCTGGACTCTCTAGATTGACAATCATCAAGCCCTTAAAGAGGTAGCTGTTTAGTGTGTTTAATCTGAGTAAGCTAGAAATGTGCTATAACAAAATCCAAGATTTCCATTATTATCATTCATTTTAGATTTTCTTTGGGTGGCTCAAATATGATAATTTAATACATCCATCTTTTGTTTGTATGTTGAAAGTGTATTTTGTTCATATTTTTACAGTGTCTGTATAATGGATTGTTATTGTGCTAAGCTTACTATGTATTCTTTTTAAACTACAGTCAAATGTTTTAATTCCCATTTTGGTGAATCTTCACTTCATTATGAATTAACTATTATCTTCCTGATCCATTTTTCTATAGGGATACTTATATGTGGTAATGATTTGCTAGAGCTCTTCATATCATAAAAGTAAAACTTGCTTGAAACAAAACAGCTTTCAAGAGCTGGGTGGCTGGGGCATGCCTGTAATCCTAGAACTTGGGAAGATGAGGCTTTTAAATGATCTTCAGTTTTGGGGCCAGTCTGGCTACATAGTAGAAACCTTTTCTCAAAAAAAAAAAAACAAGAAAAGAAAAGAAAAGGAAAGAAAAGAAAAGAAACAAGAATAACAAAAAAGAAACAGCTACCCCAAACATCAGTACCCATGGTAATGCAGGAGGGCAATATAGCAAAGAGGATTTTGAAGAAAAACAGATTTGCAAGAATTATGCTGCTAATTAACTGCTAACTTCAAAATCTAGAGTAAAGCTTCAGTAATTAAGGTACTGTGATATTTGTATAAAACAATGGATGAATGAGACAATAGAAAGTTCACAAAGAGAACCAGGCATAGCGTCAACTGACTTACATCAAGGAAACCACTGTAATTTACTGAGGAAAAGACAATCTTTTCAACAATTAACCCTTAGTCCCTAACTTACACCATACATGAAAATTAACTTAATGTAAATCACAAGCTTACAGCCATATCTGGTGGTACATGCTTATAAGTGCAGCACTTGCACTCAGGAGGCTGAGGTGGAAGAATAGACAATTTGAAGCCAGCCTAAGCTACACAGGGAGTCAGACACATAGACACACACACATACACAGAGTCTGTCTCTCTCTCTCTCTCTCTCTCACACACACACACACACACACACACACACACACACACACACACACAAAAGACACAGGCTTAAATGTAAATGTAAAGTAACCAGAAGAAAGCATACATGAATATTTTCATGGCCTTGGAGTAGACAAAGATTTCATATACATAAAAGCACTACAAGTGATAGAGAAATTGTACTTCTTTAAAATTATGAATTTCTGCTCATCAAAGGGTATCAATAAGAGAACGGAAATGAAAGCTATAGACTGGAAGAAAACATTTGAAATCATATGTCTGAAAAAGGACTTTTATCTAGAATATACAGACAATCCGTTCATTCAAACAAAGGGGCAAAAGATCTCAATAAGCACATTACCCTTTTCCAAAATAAACAGAAAACTCAAGTTGTAAAAGGTCAATAACCTCTAGTGAAAATCAGTATCAAGTGAAGAAAACGATGCTGACTGTCAATCAATACATTTAATTTTGCAGAATTACAAAGAATAAGTATACAGCTACCCTAAGTACCAACAGTTCACATCTCAGGTAAACATCCAGTAGAAATGAGTGTGTATTCCCCTAATAGATATGTATAAGAACATCAGTTATTAGCCTCATTCTTAAAATTCAAAATCTGAAAACAACCAAAATATTCAAGAATCCACATTCATCAATTTAGATGTGCAGTTCTATTTTAAATAGGTTCAGGAGGAGTTGGATTAATCTACAGTGAGGGCAGAACAGTGTTTCTCTAAGGAGGCAGTATTATCTGTGAAGGGACAAGATCAAAGTTTGGAGTGCTGGAGAGATGGCTTAGCAGTTAAGGTGTTTGCCTGCAAAGCCAAAGGACACCGATTCGATTCTCCAGGAACCACGTAAGCTAGATACACAAAGATAACGCATGCATCTGGAGTTTTTCTGCAGTGGCTGAAGGCCCTGGTGTGCCTATTCTCATTCCCTCTCTCTCTCTCTCTCTGCCTCTTTCTCTCAAATGAATAAATAAAAGTTTAAAAACAATTTTTACAGACACACCTTAACTTCAGAGCTGAACACCTAAGAGCTGTGCACTCTGCCATATGCAGTGTATCATGCTTCAACACCTGTGTGTTCAAGTACTTTACTGACTGTTTTAAACATTGTAAAGTGACCATTACCTAAAGGTACCCCAGTGACATCTGCAATTCCCTTCATTTCCTCTTCATACGGGCCAGGAATGTTGCCAAATAAACCAGGCTGAAAACAAATACATTGATGACCATTTAACCTAAAAGCATGTTTCAAAATCTAGTTCTTTATCTTCTCCCAGATATTGTTGCTCTAGGTAATAAGACTTTTTTAAAAAACATTTTATATCATGTACTTCTAAAAGTTTCTATAGAGTGGAGAGTACTGGGCCCCTACAAAGTCTTATAATTCTTCAGTTTTGTTTTCCTGTCAGGTCTTTCAACCAGTTTCCAGAGAGCCAGGTCTAGAGTCATTCACCAGGATGAACTAATATGACCCACAGCCCAGGTCATCATGAACCAAGCTCTGCTCAAATTCACCCTTTGTTACTGGTGTATGTCACATGCACAGCCAAAAACCAAATCAAACCAAACCCAAATCCTACTATTCTATTGGACCACAGCATTTTTTTTTTGGTCATCGTTAATGACTGATCTTGACCTAAGATGCATTGACTGCAATCTGTCAGCAAACAACAGGTTGATGAGCTAAATCCAATTATGGACATAAAATTTTGTTCTCAACTAAACCTACTCATTAATAATGACATGATAATTTTATTTCACATTCTCTTGCTGAGATAATGCATTTAAAGTTCATAAGTCCTATTCTTCACCAGCTGGATATGGTGAGTTTAACTAAGCATACTTATTTTCTTATGAATTCAAAGCATTACACACATGAAACGTTCTAGCCAATTTAACAAATATAATTTAATGAACATTTATTAAACACATTACACCAAGCATGATGCTTTACAGATAGTATGTCATTTAATCCTAACAACTACCATATGAAATATCTATTATATTCTTCACCCAATGAGAAAACTCAAGTTCTGTAGGTACATGACTGATATGACCTTAAAACCCAATGATGTTAGATTCAAAATAAGGGACCAAAACCTGCAACGCTGACCTCTCTACTGATGTTCAGACTAAAGGGGTCATTACAGCACATGGAGTATGTTTTATTTTGGGGACTCTCGTAAGTTAGGCATATAAGAGAGTTATAATAAAAAGCTGAGCACAAAAGCATTATCCAACAAGCTTGCTGGCTGGAAGGTGCAAGTGTCTTAGGGAGGAGGTGCTTGGTCCATTTAGTCTCGAGGACAATGACTAGGGCACTGCTGTTTGTTTTAGTTGGTTAGTTATTAGCACTACTGGAAATTAAACTTGTGGCCTTGTGTATGCATGACAAGTACCTACTACTGAGCTACATCCTCATAGGCATTTCTGTTCTGCAAGAGAGATCTGGCAGTATCTTGTGAAGTTTTCAGTTGTCAAAACTGAGGAGAGCTGGAGAGATGGCTTAGAGGTTAAGGTGCTTGCTTGTGAACCTAAGGACCCAGGCTCAACTCCCCAGAGCCCAGGTAAGCCAGACGTACAAGGTTACAAGTGGTGTATGTCTGGAGTTTCACTGCAGAGGCTAGAGGCCCTGGTATGCCAATTCTCTCTTTATCTTTCATTAAAGAAAAAAAAATTTTTTTAAATGAGAGGAATATTACCAGCATCCAGTGGGTGATTACAAGCCAGGAGTGCAGCTAAATATCATAAAATACTAAGAACAGTCCCCACAACAAAATAACATTTTACTCTAAATATCGTAAGTACCCCATATCTGTTCCAGGGCATTGATAACTATGGTGATTTGAATGTAAGGTGTACCCCATATCCTCATGTGTTTGTAAAACTTCATACTTGGGCTGAGGAAATGGCTTAGCATTTAAGGCATTTGCCTGTGAAGCCTAAGGACCCAAGTTCGATTCCCCAGGACCCACATAAGCCAGATGCACAAAGGTGTGCATGCATCTGGAGTTTGTTTGTAGTGGCTAGAGGCCTTGGCCTGCCCATTCTCTCTATATATATGGCACTCTCTCTCTCTCTCTCTCTCAAATAAATAAATAAATAATAAAATACTAAAAAAAAAAAAACACTTCATACTCAATTCCCAGCTGGTGGAATCTTTGGTAAACAGAGCCTTACTGGAGGAGGTGTGTTCCTAGTGGACCTTGAAGTTTACTAGTCTAGCCTTGTTGGGTAATCATAGCTAGCTCATTGTTGCTGCTTCCTCCATGCAACACCCAGGTGTCTGCTCCTGCCATGCTTTTCCCACAATGAGGAAACTTCCCCTCATAACTATCTGCAGAAATTAAACCATTTCTTTCCATATGTGGCTTCTGTTTGGGTATTTTGTCCCAGCAATGAGAAGGTAGTGGCTACAGAAGCCTCCACATACATGATCTCTGTACCTGAATAAAAGAGGTCCTGGGAACCAGTCCCACCTACGTTTAAAAGAAACTCAGAAATACAGTTTTCCCACATGGGGAATGAAATGTTTTGGTTATGGCACAGCCATAAGAAACATTCAATCCAATTGCATTTCAAGGATCACAGCTACTATTCTGACATGTCATTTTGTCATATCTACAGAAATCTTTGAGTTTCCCAAGTTATTCAGGCAAAAATATTTTCAAGAAATATGACTTTTTTGGGGGTAGCTAAGGATCAAACCCAAGGACCTCCATGAGCTAAACATGGTGGCCTACCAACTGAGCTCCACTACCAGCAAAAACAAACAAACAAAACAGACTTTTCAATATTGTACCTACAAACCTAATTAGGCAAGAAGTTCCATACACCTGGATGAAATAGGTATATATTTACCCATGACTCTATAAAACAGCCCACATATCAAAGTGAACTAAACCACCAAAATCTGCCATCTTTGTTCTGTTACTCTAATATTACCAATCCCCAGAACTTAAGGTCCTCTGAAGTTTTGACAGCAATCTAGAAGAAATGCAAATATTCTCAACTTTTTTTTAAAAAAGGTCAATTCCTTCAAACACATCTCAAGCATATTTTAACTGTTGTACATATTTATGTACTGCTTACCAATTTTTGATCCACCATCTGCATAAGTTTCCCACTTGGCACAAATGCATTTACTAAATTCTTCATGGAATTAACCATGATCTTTAGCTGAAAAAACAGTTCAAAGACATAAAGAAGTACTGAGATTTAAGATTAATACTGGTATAATGAAAACTAATGTAGAATTTTTGACTTACTGCAAATAGGTAAGTCAAATAGAGTGGCATTAGAAAATATTTTATTTTTTCAATTTTATTTTTTATTGACAACTTCCATAATTATAGACAATAAACTATGGTAATTCCCTTCCTGTCCCACATTCCCCTTCATAACTCCACTCTCCATCATATCCCCTCCTCCTCTCAGTCAGTCTCTCTTTCACTTTTGATGACATCATCTTTTCCTCCTATTATGATGGTCTTGGGTAGTCAGGCACTGTGAGGTGGAAATCATTTTAAATTAACATGTAAACACAAGTTTATGTTTAAAGGGACATTTGCATTTTAGTTACTCAGACGAAGGGGGATGACATACAGGGAAAGAAACCAAAACCACACAAAAGCTACAGAAGATGACATTTCTTCAACTGTTCATTACTGCCCATGGCAGAAAAATACCAACAGCACAACTTTAAACTATTTGGTGGTAATTTTTTTCAGCAGGGTCCCAATCTGTGGCCAAGGCTGGTTTAAAACTTACTATGAGGACCAAGGCTAACTTCAAACTTACGGCATTCTTCTGACCTCAGCCTCCTGAATACTGGGATTATAGGAGTAAGCCACCGTACCTGGCTTATGAAGTGTTCTTTTAAAAACATAATTATATTTCATAAAGTAAAAAAAGAAAAGATTTAAAACCTACCATTGGTGCTTTGTGAATCATTAATTCATGCCATCTTTTGTAGGGTGGTAAATCAAGGTTTATAGTGTACCACGGAATTGGTCCTCTATAGCTGTAATGAGAGGTATACCATCTTGAAATGCTGAAAGTGATTTCCTGAAGGGGTAGAGAGTTACAACTAAAAGCATATGTTAGACACATACACTTAGAAACTGTATAGAAGTTGGTTACTCAAATCCAAGTTTGTTAAGAAAACAGAGCTTGCACCTGGTGCTTTTGAGTCTGACATCGTGGCATGTGAACCTCATTCCAATACACAGGAGGATGGCTACATATCAAGACCCTGGCTCAAAAACAAGCATATAAACAAAAACATATACATTCCAGATCTGGAAGGTTAATGACTTGCTGATATCAGAAAAAAAAAAAAAAAAAAAAAAAAAAACAACTATAGCTCAAAAGCTATCTCCTAAATACTACTGATGGAAAATACTTTGCCTTCTTCCTAAATATCTCCAACTTGGTTTTCAGTCTCAGAATTCTCTGTTAATCAAACAACAATGCCAGATCCAGTGTCTCTGGTGATCGTTTCAGTGAGCCCCACAGTGGCACCAAATACAGGCTTCAAGTGTTAACTCAGAATTCATGAGAATAAAGACCATCAGCCATAAATTATGGCCAAATTGAAGCAAGCTTTTAATTGTGTGCAATAGAGCCAGTCCAGCAGCTGCCTCCCTAAGGCGGGGATGTAGAGTAGCCCCGAGTCAGCTTTTCAGGCTCTTTTTATAGGGCAAAATAATAGAAATCCCAGGGAGGGGGTTTTCAGAGGCAAGCAAGCACGGGACAGAAGCAAACCAGCCCTTACAGTTAAATTACTTCCTGGAATGTTATGAATACACAGTCCTGGGAACACTAACCAGGGAACAATTTGTGGCCCCAGCTCAGACATAGAAACTTAACTTAGTCCTTGTATCAAAATGGCTCTAGCTGTTAAAATAGAGTCAGGTTGGCTCTTCAAAGAACCTTCAGTCTTTTCCAAGGGAAACTTATCTTTCCAGTATATGCTTCCACTCTTCTCATTCACCTGCAATAAGTTCAGATCTAAGCACTATTTTATCACAATCTCCAACTTCCTACCTTTGAACATACATAGAATTTCCACTACGGTGCCATATTTCTGGTAGAACTATGATTACTTCTGCTGCTACAGAAATATCATTTTCTGATACTTTTTTTTTTTTTTTTAGAAAGTCAAGAGAGAGAGAGAGAGAGAGAATGGGCCCGCCAGCAGCCTTTCAGCCACTGTGAACAAACTCCAGACGCATGCGCCCCCTTGTGGGCAAGTCTGGCATTGCGCCCTTGCATCACTTTTGCGTCTGGTTAAATGGGACCTGGAGAATGGAATGGGCATTCTTAGGCTTAGGAGGCAGGCGCCTTAACCCCTAAGCCATCCCTCCAGCCCACTTTTTTTATTTATGCCTTTTTGATACAGGATCTCATGTAGCCCAGGCTGGTCTTGAACTATCAGCTGCCTCCTCCTCCAAAGTCCAGGGACCAGGCTTGCACCTCTACACCCAGCTTTTTCTGGCACTTTTTACCAAATCAAAAGAGCTTTCAAGGGTGTGTCACTCAGTGATTTATCAGCTCACCTGATCTATTCATTGTTCTGTTAGAGAGGAGTGCACACTGGTATGTGCTGCAATGGTACTAGGTCCATAAATTAATGTTAACTAGACATAGCTATTTAGTAAGAGATAGGTTATTCCCTAAAAGTCACTCACTGGGTATGTATGTAAACTTCTATCATGAATATGTGATTCTCTAAAAGAGGTTGCTGAGGACTGGAGAGATGGCTTAGCGGTTAAGGCATTTGCCTGCGAAGCCTAAGGATCCCAGTTCGATGCTCCAGGTCCCACATAAGCCATACGCACAAGGGGGCGCACTCATCTGGAGTTCATTTGCAGTGGCTAGAGGCCCTGGTGCACCCATTCTCACTCTCCCTCCCTCTCTCTTCCAAATAAATAATAAATAAAAAGAGGTTGCTGAGCTTGGGACCTTCGTGCATCCACAAGGCTTTATGACACTGTTACCTGGCATCCATTCATGTTAAGAGCTAGATAGCAGAAAGAAGAAATTTTCAAGTTCCTCAGTTACTTAGAAGTTAATATCTATGTGAGTATAATATAACTTAAATCTTAGACAAAAAAAAAAAAAAAGCCTTTAATTGTAACAAATGCACTTGCTTGCTTGCAAAGCCTGAAGGCCCAGGTTTAATTTCCTAGTACCCATGTAAAGCCAGACACACAAAGAGGTGGATGCATCTAGCATTCCTGTGCATCAGCAAGAGGCCCTGGCATGAACATTCTCATATTCTCTCTCTTTCTCAAATAAATAAAAATATCTGAAAAACCGAAATCTGGACTGGAGAGAAGGCTTAGCAGTTAAGGTACTTGCCTGAGAACTCTAAGGACCAAGGTTCAATTACCCAGATTCCATATAAGCCATAAGCACACGGTGGCACATACATCTGGGCTTTGTTTGCAGTGGCTAGAGGCCCTGGAATATCCATTCATATTCTCTCTCTCTATTAAATAAAAATAAATTTAAAAAACAGAAATCTGCTACCACTATTAAGGGCAGATGCCACTTCCTTCCTTCAAGTTGTGCACCAAGTCTAGGTGAAGTAACAAACTGCCTCTTGGAGCTATACATGTTGGTGGCTGGTATTGTTTTTCCTGTAAACTCCAATCAACTGGTCCTCCCTTCATTACACCATCATGTCCCTACATCTGCCTTAGAGTCCTGATTGGTCTTCAGTCCACAGTCTTGGATAAATTCAAGAACTCCAGAGAGAAAAGGAGCTCACTAAAGGATAATATTAAAAATTTGTGGGAATAGTGAGACCTCAGAAGCCTTTATAACAAAATGTCTTCTAATCAAAATTTTCTGAGAACTAATCTGATTAACAAATTACTTTAACAAAGCTTAACATAATCCCGTTTTATTAGTTGAAGTACTTTTTTCTAACATATCTCAGTATTTAACATATTCACCCCTATTTTCTATAGACAAAAAGAACATCTACTTATAATGGCAGTGAGGATTACATGATATATGCATTGATGATCAATGAATGGTAACCAACATAGTATATTTTCCTGTTTTACTACAGATAATAAATACCATTTTGTCATTTTTTGAGACTTAGTGTTTCTACATATACTTAACATCAATCATAGTGCCTAAACAGACTTGGCTATCCAGGTTACTTGCAAACTAGTCCAGATGACACAATACATACAAGTGCAAACAAGACAGCAGAGGCTATGTACCAGTAAGCAGCAGAACAGAAATGCTTAATGGGATTCAGATCGATGCAAGATGATGAAGTTATCTGTTCCTGGAACTCTGCACTGATATGACTCATCAGGCTAGATGAGTAAGTATCTCCTTCCTCCCTCAGAGTTGCCTGTATATGCCATCAAAATCTAGGCACCCAATCACAAAGGATGACCTTTCAGGACTAGGAAGACTGTTGTCACTTAAAGGAATGTCCCCCTTATCTTCCAGATGTCAAGATCCATTTCCATGTAGTTCAGCGAAGAGAAAGATGAGTGTATAGCTGAGGATTTGGATGTAGAATTTGGTAAACAAGCAGAGAAACATACACATACATGGTGTTTATGTATGGATGTACATGTATTAGGTTCACATATATGTGTACACACACACACAGGGAAGTGTACGTGGTAACTGCTAAATGTCCAACCAGGGAAGGCTTATTTGCAAGGTGATAACTTCACATGAAAAGTACACATAGACAGGAATAGGGAAAAAGGCCTTCAATATAAAAAGGATTCATTAAATGTCGAGTAAACTGGAGAAGTGAGACTAGCCAAGAGATACAAATCAGTAAAGAAATGACAACTAGGAGAGCACCAGTGGCTTTCTGAAAGCAGGTCACCAAGGAGTGAGCAGGAACATGTACTGGCTTGAGAATAACTCCGAAACCGGTACCCTGAACATTAACATTAAAAGTGAATAAATCAAAGCAATTTAAATTATACAGTTCCAATCAATCGATAGTAATTGGTAATCTATAGTAATTATTGTATAATAGTATAATTTCCGACTTAATTACACACACTAAACATCACTGCATCATTTTGAGACTTACCATTTGCTATGCTTACACCATCCCATCAGTCATATTGCCTGCACCTATATTGGTCTGCAGGAGGCTTGCAGACTAATCCAGGTCACACAACACCCATGTACCAACAAGTGAGAAGATAAGTGCCCAAAAGAAATGCTTAATAAGATTCAGACAGATACTAGGGGATACTCCAGTGCATCAAGGATATCAGGACAGAAGCTATTTAGAATGCATAATTAAGAAAAACAGCAATATTACACAGATAATACACACACATATACATAAGTATATGTATGTTTGTGTGTGTGTAATATTATAAAAACTTAAAATCTGGCTGGGCATGGTGGCGCATGCCTTTAATCTCAGCACTTGGGAGGCCAAGGTAGGAGGATCGCTGAGAGTTCAAGGCCACCCTGAGACTATAGAGTCAATTCCAGGTCAGCCTAGGCTAAAGTGAGACCCTACCTCAAAAAAAAAAAAAAAAAAAAAAAAAAAAAACTTAAAATCTGGATATTTCTGGTTAAAGTTGTACTTTGCTTTCCCCTACTCCACCAGTCTACATTTATCAGGAGAGAAAAATGAAGAAAAAGATGGTCATTTCTAAACCTTTTCTTCCTTTCTACATTCTGTTCCTTCTGGGATTGTGAGCTATTGTGCATCTGGCTTACGTAGGTCCTGGGGAATCAAATCTGGGTCCTTTGGCTTTGCAGGCAAGCACCTTAACTGATAAACTATCTCTCCAGCCCTCTCTCTCTCTCTCTCTCTCTCTCTGTTTTTTTGTTTTTTGAGGTAGGGTTCCACTCCAGCCCAAGCTGACCTGGAATTCACTATGTAATCTCAGGGTGGCCTCAAACTCATGGAGATCCTCATACTTCAGCTTCCCACATACTAGGATTAAAGGCATGTGCCACCATGCCCAGCTTTTAAAAAATATTTTATTTTTATTTGTTAGAGAGAGAGAATGTGTGTGCACCAAGGCCTCTGGGCATCACAAATGAACTCTAGATGTATGCACCACCTTGTACATCTGGCTTACATGGGCCCTGGGGAATTGAACCTGGGTCCTTGGGCTTCACAGGCCAGTGTCTTAACTGCTAAGTCATTTCTCCAGCCTGTTACGTATTTCTTATAGGCTCATTTCATCCCTAAGGACTTTGAAAAACCAAAAATTAAACTAAAAAAATGTTAGACAGAATTAAACAAGATATTGGTCTTTCTCTTATGCTTTTCAATCCAGCTTTCCCAAAACTTTATGAAGCCAAGGTTTATTTCTTTACAAATACTTCACATATGGGATTTATGCTTTTGTGTTCCAATATAGTGGAACTTTGAGGACTTATATCCAGTCACTACAGGGAATCACAATTCACTGTATACACAGGCCTTACTTAGCATTTGTCATATATGATTAAACTGCTTAATGGTGCCAGGCTTGGTGCACATGCCTTTAGTCCCAGCACTTGGGAAGCAGACAGGAGGACCCCTGTGAGTTTGAGGCCAGCCTGACACTACAGGGCGCCAGGTTAACCTGGGCTAGAGACTCTACCTCAGGAAAAAAAATCTGCTTAATGGCATTTAGTGAAGAATGGAAATCCTTTTCTTGTCTATGGCCATACCATTCTGAACGTACCTGATCCTGTCTGATCTTGAAAGCTAAGCAGGGTCAGACTTGGTTAGTACTTGGATGGGATAAATCCTTTTCTCTCCTATGACTTTGATAGGCCAGAAATGCATATTTTAATCATACATTCATGCTTTTCTAAGACCGCAGCCAAATATATAAAGAAACCAAACTTTCAAAGTAGAAGACATGGCTTCTGTTTTTATCCACTACTACTAATTTTACAAGACTATTACATAGACAGTCTCTGTACAGATAAAGTGAGTTTTTATCATATCATGTTTACTCACGTTGGTCCAGAAGGAGGGTAAGTTGATTTTCTGCAATCTTCTGTCCACTAAAAAAAAAAAAAAAAAAAGAAAGAAAATCAAGCATTTCAGAAAGGTACAAATGTTTGCTAATTGTATATGCAATCCACAAAATATAATTAGTCTATGATGATGAAACATCCTTTTAGACCATTTCAATATCTTTCTATTTTATTTTTATTGACAGCTTCCATCATTACAGACAATAAACCATGGTAATCCCCCTTTTTTTTGTTCTTGAGATAGATCTTATTATGTAGCCTAGTTGGCTTCAAACTTATTCTTACACAGCTAGTCCAGGCTGGCCTTGAACTCATTCTTTCTTCCTGATCCTTCAGAGGGTTAGCATCATATGTATTCCTGAGTTCAATACCTTTTTCAAGATAATAGTGTTTATTCTCCAGAAGATTTCTAAAATTTCTAAATCACTAAGATCTCAACTCAGTTTACCTAACAGCTAGGTATTATAATGTGGTAGTTATATTACCAACATATTGTAGAAAGAAATATAGAAAAGGACTGGAAAATGTTATTTATTTATTTATTTATTTATTTATTTATTTATTTATTTATTTATTGATGAGACAGAAACAGAGAATGGGTGTGCCAGGGCCTCAAGCCACTGAAAATGAACTCCAGATGCATACACCACCATGTACATCTGGCTTACTTTTCTTTCTTGGTTTCTATTTTCTTTTTTTTTTTTTTTTTTTTTTTTTTTTTCAAGGTAGGGTCTCACTTTAACTTAGGCTGACCTGGAATTCACTATGTAGTCTCAGGGTGGCCTCAAACTCACGGTGATTTTCCTACCACTGCCTCCCGAGTGCTGGGATTAAAGGTGTGCACCATGACACCAGACTGAAAATGTTTCTTTTTCTTTTCTTTTCTTTTTCTTTTCTTTCTTTGTTCTTTTTTTTTTTTTTTTCGAGGTAGGGTCTCAGTCTAGCTCACGATAACCTGGAATTCACTATGTAGTCTCAGGGTGGCCTCGAACTCATGGAAATCCTCCTACTTCTGCATCCCAAGTGCTGGGATTAAAGGTGTGTGCCCCCACGGCCCGCTTGAAAATGTTTCTTTATGATAGGATGACATCACCTGCATTTCTGAGCCAATACTGTACACAATCTGCCCATAACCTTCCATCATCATCTCAGTCCTGACATTCCTAACAGTATGGTCACATGCAAACACTTCCTAAACGTCTCACCCTTCCAGGCCCACTCATGCTTGCTGTGTTCCCTTCTGGGAATGCCCACTCCCTCTCCTGGAGAACTTGGTTCTAACTTCTAAACTCTAGTTCAGATATCTTATGAAGTCTTTGCCTACCTCCTATATGAACATAACATGGTCATCCCTCCTCTGCATCTCCACAGCTTTTGTACACATCTCCATTACCATAATATGCCATTGCATTATAATAGCTGGCATCTCTCAATGCCAGCCTGTGCTCCCTGAAGGAGGGCAGCTCCAACAACAAGGTCACCACCAGAGACTGCTCCTGGGACATCTATCTGGTCACAACTAGTAGCAAAATAGAATTTTCTCTAACATAAAATTATCCATTATGATTTTTTGTAAAATATTTTATTTATTTATTTATTTATTTATTTATTTATTTATTTATTTGATTTGATTTGACAGAATGAAAGAGGGGGGAGGCAAGGGGACAGAATGGGCATGCCAGGGCTTCCAGCCACTGCAAACTCCAGACACATATGCCACCTTGTGCATCTGGCTTTATGTGGGTACTAGGGAATCAAACTTGGGTCCTTAGGCTTTGCAGACAAACGCCTTACTTGCTAAGCCATCTCTCAAGCCCTGATTCTTTTATTATTTGTTCCAGATGGCAATTATGTTTATATCTTCTCTAAAGACCCAGTTTTTGTTTTGTTTTGTTTTGTTTTTTGTAGTTTTTCGAGGTAGGGTCTCGCTCTAGCCGAGGCTGACCTGGAATTAACTATGTAGTCTCAGGGCGGCCTTGAACTCATGGCAATCCTCCTACCTCTGCCTCCTGGGTGCTGGGATTAAAGGCATGTGCCACCACACCAGCTCCAGTTGTTTTTTAAATATAAATGTATGGTAAGAGGAGACAGAATAGGGAAGGAAACTATCAGAATTGCAGACTGAATTCAGAAAATGTATCTGTATAGAAATGGAAATCTTTTACCTTTTGATAGCATAGGTTATATATAAAGGAATTTCATATTACCTGTGATTGAAATATTAACTATTATCAAAACAACCACAGTAAAGATTGACTTGTAATTTGGGTTTGAACTAATTAAGTCTGTAGCAAAATTCATTTATGACATCTCTATCATACCCTCCAAAGCTCTGGACCACTGCAGAAGAGGTGGTTGAAAGAATGTAAAAACCAAAGGAAGAGGAGTGCTTACAATACTGTATTCCAAGCCAGGCATGGTGGTGCATGCCTTTAAACCCAGCACTTGAGAGGATCTGTGAGTTTGAGGCCACCCTGAGACTATGTAATGAATTCCAGGTCAGCCTGGGCTAGAATGAGACCCCACCTTGAAAAACCAAAAGAAATAACATACAAACAAACTATATTCCTGACACAGATTGACCATGGTATTCATGGCCTCACAGTGGCTGATGCTACCTACTCAAGACTTGCATAGTAGGAGGGAAAAATGATGACATTGCAATGGTCTTAACAAGCAGTGGATCATGTAAGCTTTACGGCTGGCCAGCCAGGCCAAAGGTACCAACTGGTGCAATGGTTGTACATCTATTATAGGGGAACCAAAACCAACTGCTCTGATTGGCTTTGAGGCCTGCTCCATTGGCAGGAATTCATGATTGGTACTGAAAATCCTGTCAAAAGCCTATGGCTAGGGAGGTCATAAGCCCTACTGTTGTCTGGGTAACTGCATATATCATGCCCACCAAAATGTCCTCTAAACTCTTATGTTTATGCCCATTATTATTGCTACATTCACTTTTGAAGCTTCTCTTTTCAGATGCCAGTGACCACTGATAAAACTCAAAACTCACCATAGTACTGGGAGGAAGTAAGAGTGGCATGTTCAACACTAAGACCTCTATCTATCTCTATCATACCTTCTACATCTCAGGGTTCATTTTGGAAGAGGTGGCAAAAGAATGTAAGAGTCAAAGGAAGGAGAGGACCTGCTTATAATACTGTCTTCAAGACACAAAGTGGACTTGATATTCATGGCCTTACAGAGACTTATGCTACCTACACAAAACCCACATAATGAGGAAAAATAATGATGACACCATAATACAAGAGAGACTAGTTGGAAAGAAGGGATTCAGTGGAGGGAATATTGGGGAAGAGGAAAAGAGAGGGTAGTGAGAGGGGACTATGATCATGGTATATGGTGTATATGTATGGAAACTGTCAAAAAAAGTTAAATAACTGGGCACAATAGTGCACACCTTTAATCTCAGCATTTGGGAGGCTGAGGTAAGAGGATCACTGTGAGTTCAAGGCCAGACTAGGACTACAGAATAAGTTCCAGGTCAGCCTGGGCTAGAATGAGACTCTACCTAGAAAAGCTAAAAAATATTAGGAAACACTCAACTTATAAAGAGGAAAAAAGCCATTTATGATCAATAATGGTCAAGGGAGGTTCTTTCTGTTCAAGAATATTTCAGTCTCAGCCTTAAGCTCAAATACTGTACAAAATTCTATTACCAAGACATCTAATTCCTCTGCCAAATTGAAAAGTCAGAAATTTGGCTTCTGTTCCTAACAAGCTTTCACAGAAACAATGTTGGTTAAGTCTGTAAGAACAAATGAAGTTCATAGTTCACACTACTGGTTCAACTAGAGATTAGAATCAAATATTTTCCACAAAGCTTCACTCTTATAATGGAAAATAAGGGTAATAACCATAACCTTTAAGCATGTTGTATTTCTTGTTTTGCAAGTTTGTTCACCTCAGCCTTTTCTGTTAAAGGACATGTTTTACCACTGCCGACTGTTATATGTATCTATGCAGATTATAATAAGTTGTCTTGAATCATTTTTTCAACTTCTTTGAAAACTCCTTTAAAAAAAATGACTTAAGAGGCTAATTTTTCAGCCATTTCAAACCTCTGGCACTGACATTTTAATAAATATCAGCAACTGGTCAGTTTAAATATAACTCTAAGGGTCAAGAAAAAATACCTTGAAAATTGTTTGCCTTGTTGATTTTTTTGGGGTGGGGGAAATACTGGGAATTGAATCCAGGTTCTCAGTCTCATATAAGCTAGGCTAACACTCTACCACTGAGAAAACATCCCCAGTTCTTTGTTATTCATTTTAGTTTTTACTGTATCTTAGAGATAAGAGTCTCACTAGATTGCCCATGCAACCTAGAGCTTGCAATTCGCCTGTCTCACTCTTTCAAGTGCTAAGGTTCCAGGTAATTTATGTTGTTCCCAAAGTTCTAGACAACTATCAGTTAGACCTGTGAAACGGGGCTGGAGAGATGGCTTAGCAGCTAAGGCGCTTGCCTGTGAAGCCTAAGGACCCATGTTCATCTCTCCAGGTACCACATAAGCCAGACACACAAAGGTGAGGCAAGTGCAAGGTCGCACATGCCCACTAGGTGGTGCAAGCATCTGGAGTTCTAGTGAGGTAGCTGAGGCCCAGGCTTGCCAATTCTCTCTCCAAAAGAAAAAAATGGCCGGTTGTGGTGGCACATACCTTTAATCCCAGCACTCGGGAGGCAGAGGTAGGAGGATCGCCATGAGTTCAAGACCACCCTGAAACTACATAGTTAATTCCAGGTCAGCCTGGGCTGGAGTGAGCCCATACCTTGAAAAACCAAAAAAAAAAAAAAAAAAAAAAAAAAAGAAAAAGACTTGTGAAACAATCTTCTCTGAATTCATTTATTATGCAGCTACAACCAAATACAATTTAATTAATTTTTCATTTCCAGGCTTTCCTTAAGAAATGAGCTACTTGGACTGTTAGCAGAGAAAAGTCATCAACAATTTTAACCAACTTTAGACTCTGCAAACTTTATGGCTAGCCAACTAGGTCAAATGTACCAAGTGGTACAATGGCATACTACTAGGGGGCAACCAACTGCTGTCTGATTGGATTTGAGACCCACTCCATGGGAGGGAATTCATGCCTGGCACAGGAAAACCTAATGAAAAGCCTATGGCTGGGAAGGTCATAAGCCCTAGAGGGGAAACTACTACTGTTGTCTGACTAAATGGATATATCATACTCACCAAGTTGCCTTCTAAATACTTATGTTTATGCCCACATATTATTGTTACTCTCACTTTTAGTTAGAGAAGCTTCTTTTTTCAGAAGGTGGTGACTACTGGAGTGACTCCAAGTTCTGAGAAGTGAAAGTGGAGTGGTTTAGGAATAAGTGAGACATCTCTATCACATGCTCCAAGGTTGACGGCCCATTGTGGAAGAGGTGATGGAAAAAAATGTAAGAACCAAAGGAAGGGAAGGAATGCTTTGCAAAACTGTCTTCCAGACACAAAGTGGTGTGACATGCATGACCTCACCATGGCTGATGTTACCTACAGAAGACCTGCATAATAGGAGGAAAAGAAAATGATACCAAAATAGAAAAGACTAGTTGGAAAGAAGGAGGAATTTAGTGTAGGGGGGATAGAGGAGAAGGGACAAAGGAGGGTAGTGTGAGAGTATTATGATCATGGTATACTGTGTATATGTAAAGAGATTGTAAATAATCGTTATGTTTCAGGGTTGGTGTGGTAGTTTGAATATATGCCCCAATATATTCAGTGTTTTATTAGTTTGTTGTTTGAATCTGCAGCCACCTGGCTAGAGGCAATGTCACTGGGCGGATCTTATAGGTGTTATAGCCAAAAAAAAGGAGAAAAAGACTTGTGAAACAATCTTCTCTGAATTCATTTATTATGCAGCTACAACCAAATACAATTTAATTAATTTTTCATTTCCAGGCTTTCCTTAAGAAATGAGCTACTTGGACTGTTAGCAGAGAAAAGTCATCAACAATTTTAACCAACTTTAGACTCTGCAAACTTTATGGCTAGCCAACCAGGTCAAATGTACCAAGTGGTACAATGGCATACTACTAGGGGGCAACCAACTGCTGTCTGATTGGATTTGAGACCCACTCCATGGGAGGGAATTCATGCCTGGCACAGGAAAACCTAATGAAAAGCCTATGGCTGGGAAGGTCATAAGCCCTAGAGGGGAAACTACTACTGTTGTCTGACTAAATGGATATATCATACTCACCAAGTTGCCTTCTAAATACTTATGTTTATGCCCACATATTATTGTTACTCTCACTTTTAGTTAGAGAAGCTTCTTTTTCAGAAGGTGGTGACTACTGGAGTGACTCAAGTTCTGAGAAGTGAAAGTGGAGTGGTTTAGGAATAAGTGAGACATCTCTATCACATGCTCCAAGGTTGACGGCCCATTGTGGAAGAGGTGATGGAAAAAAATGTAAGAACCAAAGGAAGGGAAGGAATGCTTTGCAAAACTGTCTTCCAGACACAAAGTGGTGTGACATGCATGACCTCACCATGGCTGATGTTACCTACAGAAGACCTGCATAATAGGAGGAAAAGAAAATGATACCAAAATAGAAAAGACTAGTTGGAAAGAAGGAGGAATTTAGTGTAGGGGGGATAGAGGAGAAGGGACAAAGGAGGGTAGTGTGAGAGTATTATGATCATGGTATACTGTGTATATGTAAAGAGATTGTAAATAATCGTTATGTTTCAGGGTTGGTGTGGTAGTTTGAATATATGGCCCCCAATATATTCAGTGTTTTATTAGTTTGTTGTTTGAATCTGCAGCCACCTGGCTAGAGGCAATGTCACTGGGCGGATCTTAAGGTGTGGTGGTAGGTTTGAGATTCCATTGTGAAGATATGCAAAGTGTGCCCAGTGGGAGTTCCTGAAGTGTGCTGTGCTGTGTGGCTGGTTGGCTTTTTTTTCTCTCTTGCCTGGTCCTGTGAGAGCAGGCCCCTTCTCTTGCCATTATGGAACTTCCCCTGGATCTGTAAGCTTCAATAAATAATATCCCTTCCTCCATAACTCTGCCTGGTCTGGAAGCACATCTCAGCGAACCTGCAGCTCTCTGTTACAGCTGGCAAGATGGCTTAGCTGTTAAGGCACTTGCTAACAAAGCCAAAGGACCCTTCAGCCAGGCATGGTGGCACATGCCTTTAATCCCAGCACTCGGGAGGCAGAGGTAGTAGGACTGCCTTGAGATCGAAGCCACCCTGAGACTACATAGTGAATTCCAGGTCAGCCTGGGCTAGAGTGAGACCCTGCCTCGAAAAAACAAAACAAAACAAAACAAACAACAACAACAACAAAAAAAAAAACAAAGCCAAAGAACCCAAGTTCAATTCCAAGTAGCCACATAAATCCAGATGCACAAGGTGGTACAGTCATGCACATGCGCTCTCTCTCTCTCTCTCTCTCTCACTTTCTCATAGATAAATAAAAATAAATAAAATAAATGGTTAAAAAAAAAAAAACCATCTTTACTTTAGATCTGGGTGTGCTGGCACACGCCTTTAATCCCAGCACTCAGAAGGCAGAGGTAGGAGGATCACCAAGAGTTCGAGGCCACCCTAAGACTACATAGTAAATTCCAGGTCAGCCTGGGCTAGACCCCTATCTCAGAAAACAAAACAAAACAAATTAAAGTTTACATTGATAGACATGGCAATTAGCCACACTGCCAGGCTCCCACACAAACTACTTTTGGCCCACCCCAACAAAGTTTGTTTTGCTTTCATAAACTGAGCCACCACAGCCTACAGTTCACTCTGTATTTAGGTTTCCCATATACATAATGCCACAGACTAACATTCTACCTGCATAAGAAGGCACTGCAAGTAAAGAAAACCAGTGCAATATCTAAAATAAGCAGAGCAAATATTTAAGTCCTGCAGCTCTTTGATTGGCAACTGTGACCCGTAAAAAAGTCTCTGGAGTTCCAATTAAACCTCTCCAGATGGCCTGCCCAAAGCCCTAGGAAAGCTCCATTCTAAACCAGGTGCTCCCCCTAACAGCCATCCCATAGTACTGGTATCTGCAAAATCCTGGGATCTCCAATAGGTCTCCACTCAGGGGCTCTAACAATCCTGCCTCACACTGCCTAATGGCCATCTCCAAAAGAACTGGATTACAAATCAAAATGACCATCTCTATTCTGCATTGGTTATACCTCCAAAACCAGTATCAGGTGGACTACTAAATTTGTAATCCTGTCAGGAACAAAGCTGACTTTGCAGTCAGATCCTCCTCTACCAATGAGCTATACCCCTAAGAGAAACTCCAAAGACTTCTGGGTAAGATGGTGGCAAAGTAGCTATGCCAAAGCAGCCTAGGGAGGGGAATAAGTAGAAAACAGCAAAATATACTCTTCTACCAAAACATTAAGGTATATAAGGGATTATAAACCACAGCAGAGAAGCAAGAGAGACTCAGATCTTCTAGAAAGCAAGAAACTGGCCAGAATCCCACTGAAGTGCCAGTGGCCCCAAGATGAACTCCTGCCTGGCCAGCATAGAGCTGCAGGATCAGAAACCAGGTGAAGAGATTTTCCATTCACACCAGCCTCCTCAAAAGTCAAGAAACCTGAAGGAGAAGAAAGCAGGGGTGAGCTGAGTAGTTGCTCAAGGAGATCACAAATGGGACCAGCTGATCAGCTCTGGAATAATTCCAAGTATCCTGCACAGCCTCCCATTCAACAAACGCCAGTGCCACGAACCACTAGAGAACTCATCCATTCTCCGGCTGCACAGCATCCAGCACAGGTGATCAGAACACCAGATCCAGGGACCTAAGCAGCCTAACCCAGTCCACAGCACAAAAGAAAGGGATCAAGGTGAGCATTCAGCACTGGTGAGAATGTAACCCATCCCAAAAGATCACAGGGCCTACTTACACAAAGCCAGGTACATAAGGCCTGCAATATAGTGCTAATCTCACCTTCCATGTCAGGGCAGGTTATGTGTTAGATTTGAATGGTGTAATCTTGGTTGGCTTTACCATTCTCAAATCAGCTGTATTTTGGTGATGACTATTATTTCCTTTAACATTTCCTGATTTATAGGGCCTTTGTCATTTTTTGAAGCAGAGTCTGACTGGCCCCCAGACTGACCTGGAACCCATTTCAGAACAGAAATCTAAGCCTCCCAGTTGACAGGATTAAGGGAGTTGAGTAACACATACCCTTAGGTGCTTTGGTGTTATTAGATTATCTGTTTATTTTAATCCCCACTCTTACATACATACTCTGTGCCAGTTTTGATTGAATGTGTATATTGCTCAGTTGAATTTTAGAATTTGCCAGTGATTTGCTCCACTCAGCCTGCTAGAATACTTGAATAGCAGGCAGACACAACACCTACAGTCACTTCTGCTGTTACTCTTGAGTATGAGAGCTACACCTGGCACCTTGAACTCCTACCCTAAAGATATACAAACTTGGATTTACATGGCTAAGAACACGGCAGATAATTAGAAAAGCCAAGCATCAAATTAACTCAAGATGCAAATATCTCTCTCCACATTATAATACAAGAAGCAAAAAAAAATGAAGACAATACAATTCCAACAAAAATGATAAATCCATAAGAAATGACTACCAGTGAGACTGTTTTAAATGAAATGCCTAGCAAAGATTTTTTAAAAAGTAAAAACCCTACTGCTGAAGACACCATATGCTGTTCAGATGGAACATGGAGAGACCTGGCTGGAATCTGGAAGAGTCAGTCCCTAGACAGTTAGCTTGTCTAGTGCCAGAAGGCGCTACATATGTGACTGGGGGAAAATAACCAACATCTGTCTAAGCAATTCATGGTCAAAGCTACTCAGCAGCAAACAACCTGACGTGATGCTCACACAAATGCAGTAGTGGCACACAGCCATGGTGGGTTACCAACTGCTCTAGATTTGGCTAATGGATCTGCTCAGTGGAATGGAACCCATACCTGAAACCAGGAAACAAGTCAGAACCATATCCAAAAACGTGCCCACTCTCAAATATCAAGCTCCCACCAATAGTGGGATAATAATGGTTATCCATGTATCTTGCACTGACCTCACTCTCTGTTAGAGAATTTGCTTCTCTCTTTCAGATGGACACATATCCTGAGGAGAGAATCAGCCCATCGCACCTCAACAGGACACCAGCTGAAGCCATTGAGTTAAGGGGAAATGAGCAAGAGTGCTGCTTTATCGGTGAACCTGGTACCAGCACAAGGGTAAAGGAGATAGACAAAGAACTCTCAACCCCTACCAAATCAGACATCCAGACACAGAGACTCACAAAACCTCCTCACTGAAATAGACCTAAAATGAACCCAACATGGCTCAGGGAAATTCATGGAAGAGGGGGTGGAAAGATTGTTAGAGTCATTATACACAGAGTCATTGCCTCTCCTGCATAAGTGATGGCTACCCACATAACCCATGGGGGGAAGACAGGGAGAAGGCCAACTCCTTCTATGAAGCCAGCACTACCCTGATATCAAAACAAGACAAAGACAGACCAAAAAAAGAAAATTACAGGCCAATCTCCCTCATGAACATAGATGCAAAAATTCTCAACAAAATATTGGCAAACAGAATACAAGAATATGTCAAAAAGATCATTCACACTGACCCAGTAGGCTTTATCCCAGAGATGCAGGGATGGTTCAACATACACAAATTGATAAATGTAATACACTACAAAAATGGAGACTAGGATAAAAATCACATAATCATCTCAATAGATGAAGAAAAGGCATTTAACAAGATCCAACATTCCTTCATGGTAAAAGAAACTGGAAATAATAGGAACATATCTCAACATAATATAGGCCATTTATGACAAAACTATAGCCAACATAATAAATATTAAATGGGGAAAACTTAAAGCTTTTCCATTAAAATCAGGAACAAGGGAGCTGGGTGTGGTGGTGCATGACTTTAATCCCAGCACTCGGGAGGCAGAGGTAGGAGGATCACTGAGAGTTCGAGGCCACCCTGAGACTACATAGTGAATTCCAGGTCAGCCTGACCTAGAGTGAGACTCTACCTCAAAAACCAAAAATAAAGAAATAAAATAAAATAAAATCGGGAACAAGGTAAAAGTATCCACTGTTCCCAATTTCATTTAATATAATACTGGAAATATTGGCTACAGCTGTAAGGCAAGAGGCACAAATAAAAGGGATATAAATTGGAAAGGAAGAGATCAAAGTATCATTATTTGCAGATTATATGATTCTATACATAAAGGACCCTAAACACTCTACTAGCAAACACTTAGAGCTGATGAACACTTTCAGCAATGTAGCAGTTTACAAAATAAACACACAGAAATCAGTAGCCTTCCTATTACTAACAACAAACAAACTGAGGATAAAATTAGGGAAACACTCCCTTTCACAACTGCCTCAAAAAAAAGTAACTTGGAATAAACCTAACCAAGGAAATGAAAGATCTCTAAAATGAAAACTTTAAAACACTCAAGAGAGAAACTGCAAAAGACACTAGAAAATATAAAGACATCCCATGTTCTTGGGTTGGAAGAATCAATATTGTGAAAATGTCCATCTTACCAAAAGCAATCTACACATTTAATGCAATCCCCACTAAAATTCCAATAACATTCTTCACAGAAATAGAAAACACAATCCTAAAATTCATCAGGGATGGGAAATCTTTCAGTAATTTGTTGACCAGAGAGGCCTCTCAGGCCCCAAAAACATTACAGGCCATTGACAAGGTTCTTGGTTTCCAACCAACAATAGAGGGTAAGACCCTATTGCTGAAGACTACTCAGTCTTGGGCTGCAAGGTCACTGAGAAATTAAGGTGGAGCTGAGCTAAAAACCTCATCCCTGTAGACCAGCTGACAGAAAGCTGGAAAAAGGTATGCTGCATGCATCTTTATGTGAAAGAAAGAAGTTATCACTGGAGATAAACAACAATGGACCTGTAAGCCTTAAGTCTGGCCAGTCAGGTCAAATGAGACAATGGGTGCAATATTGGCATGTCTGTTGTGGGAGAAACCAACTGCTCTCTAATTGGACTGGACACTCCATGGGAGGAAACACATGCCTGACACTGAAACTTATGACAGGGAAAGTCGTGAGCCCTAGGGGTGTAATGCCTGCTGATGTCTGGCTGAATGCATGTATTATGCTCACCAAACTGTAAGGTAAGCACTTTTCTTAATGGTCATACCCATATATTAATGCTACTCTCACTTTTGGTTAGGGAAGCTTCTCTTTTGAGATGGCAGTGGCCTCTGGGATGACTCAAAATGCACCACAGTGCTGAAAAGTGACAGAGGAATGCTCAGCACTGAAACATCTCTATCACAGCTTTCAAGGCTCAGGGTCTATTGCGGAAGAGGTGGCAGAAAGAATGTAAGAGCCAAAGGAAGGGCACCACTCCTTACAATGCACTCTTCCAGGCACAAAATCACCTGGATACCCATGACCTCTCAGTGCCTGGCACTACTTACACAAGACCCTCATAATAGGAGGAAATGATGATGATATTAAAATAAGAGAGAGACTAATTGAGAGGGGGAGGGGATATGATGGAGAGTGGAGTTACAAAGGGGAAAGTGAGTGGGGAGGGATGATCATGGTTTAATGCCTGTCATATGGAAGCTGTCAATATAAAAAAAAAAAAAAAAAAAACTAAAAAAGAAAACTGAAAAGCAGGAAAAAGTCCTTGAGCATTCTTCCTTCAAACCACCTTACTGTCCAAAGAGTCAGTATTCCTCTGGCTGTCCCAAATGCAATGGTGGTAATCTTTCAAACAACTGCAGCTGAAGCAGGCTGCTTTCTCCTGCCCCAAACCTTCATTTGTTTCTGTGCCATATCTGCTCACACCAGCACATTTCTTCTAAAATCAATGCTTAATCAGTTCTCTGGACACAGGTAGAATGCAGTGAGCCTCTCAGATAAACTGCCTCTAGTCCAAATGGGACCAAGCTCTTTCTTCTCATAAGCCAATCCTGCACAACTCTCAACAGGATGGTTCATCAAGCTTTACTTACAGCAGAACAAAGGGTCTAGTGTCTTAGTCCAAGGTGTGGGGTGGAATGTGGTGCTTTGAATCAGATGTCTCCCACAAACTCATGTATTCTGAATGCCTGGCCCTCAGCTCATGACAAGTTCAGAAGTGGAGCCTTTCTGGAGGAGGTGTGTTTCTGGGTGGTGGGCTTGAATATGTTATAGCCAGCTTCCCATTTCTGAAGCTTGGCTCACTCCCTTGCTACTGTCTTCCACCTACTGTGGCAGAAATAATGCCCAGCCTCTCTTCATGCCATGCTTTCCCCTGCCATCGTGGAGCTTCCCTTTGGGACTGTAAGCCAGTACAAAAACATTCCTTCCATCAGCTGCTTTTAGTCAGGTGTTTTCTCAGCAATGCAAAGATAACTACAATAGAAAATTGGTACTAGGAGTGGGGTCATTACTGCTCAAAACCTATGTGGCTTTTATCTTTTGAAATTAATTTGAGGGAGGAATGTGAAAGGATTTGAAGCTTCCTCTCAAGACTGTAAGCCAAAAGTGAATCTTTTCCTCCCATGAACTATGCACTATGGAAGTAACTAAGTAACAGTGAGTGTTGGTAAGAATGTGAAAAAAAAAAAAAAACTGGATCACTCATATGCTGTAGATATGCAGAGTGGTACAGATGCTTGACAAAACCATCTGGAAGTTCTTCAAGCAGGTACACAGAGTTACCATATGACCTAGCAATACTGATCCTAGGTATAGCCCCAAGAAACAGAAAAACAAATACCCTCACAAAGAACTTGTATGCAAATATTCACAGCAGCATTACTCATAATGACCAAATACCCATTAACTGATATGATAGATTCGTATGATCTGGCAATTAAAAATGAAGTATTTATGTGTACTATAAGAAAGATAAACCATAAAACACCCATACTATGTAAAAAATGCCAGTCACAAAGGATCATGCAATCCCCTTTAAAATACACAGGAAAGAAAAACCTGCATAATACAGAGAAAAACAGTAGTAGTTGCTTAAAGCATAGGAATTAGAAGTGAGGGTAAGTGAGGAGAGGCTCCTTTGGGAAGGTGCCTAAAGTATCATAAAATTGACTGCAGCAATGGTTGTATAATTCTTACTATACTGAAGATACTTGTGTATTTTTTTTTCTTTCTTTCTTTCTTGGTTTTTTGAGATAAAGTCTCAGTCTAGCCAAGGCTGACCTAGAATTCACTATGTAGCATCAGGGTAGCCTTGAACTCTCAGCAGTCTTCCTACCTCTGCCTCTTGAGTGCTGGGATTAAAGGTGTGCACCTCCACTGCCTGGCCTACTTGTATATTTTGAATAACAAGATGCATAGTATGTGAATTTTCTCAAAAAAGCTATTTGGAAAAATGTAGCAGGAAGGATGTTTAAAATTAGCTACTTATATATACATCATTGCATATGAGATAGAGAATACCTAAAGCTAATTAATTCTGACAAATATAGTACAAATGTATTATCAATATCAGTATGGATAAAGATAATCAGTTGATTTTTTGTACCCAAGATGAAAAGCACCAATCAAAGAAGGAAGGCTGTAAACATCTACTATGGCAAGAAATGTTGGAGTCTGGGTGAACAGATGAATTTGAGTGGATAATCCAGCCAACTAAGACCAGAAATGATAAAAATTGGTTGCTTTGGGGAAGGGACTGGAGAAGAAATGGGGTAGGAGACTATAACTTTCATAAGCCTGTCTATACTTGTTCTGTTTTAAACATGTACACTTTTTTCAAATACTTATTTTAGAAAATTGTTTGATTTTATTTACATTATGTGGAGGATTTTAAGAGAATTGTTTTGTGATTTTTTTAAAACATTTGAAGTTATCACTAAAATTATTTTCAAATAAGAGTTGCTACAATCCACTCATAGTGACACACTCCTGTAATTTCAGTACTTGGGAGGGGTGGAGGCAGCAATCTCAGGAGCTCAAGGTCAACAAGTACACAGTGAGTACAAAGTCAGCCTGGGCTCTCTCAAACAATAACCAAAAGGAAAAAGAAAAGGTAAACTACTCTGAAATCAATACTAGTCATTATTTAGTAAATTTGAGAATCTGAGAATGATTACAAAACAAAAGAAGAAAATTTTTAATTTCAAATAAGAATTTTCCAAACATCATTTAGCAAGAAGGGTAATTAGGAACTTTAGAAATGTAATTTTTATTTTATTAACTTATGCTTATGTTTAACATGACTTAAGCAGTGTACAAGCTGTAAGAGGAAAAGTCACAACAGAGGATTGCTTCCAAGGGAAACCACATGGTCACCATGACCCTGACTCATCCTAGCAGATGACACAAATACTGAGCCACAGACCTTCTCCCCAACCCCCAAAAGTCTCTCGTAAAGTCCTGCAAATGACCTTTAAAATATCTACTAGAGGGCTGGAGAGATGGCTTAGCAGTTAAGGCGCCTGCCTGCTAAGCCTAAGAACGCTGGTTCCAATCTCCAGAGGTTCCAATCTCCAGGTCCCACATTTAGCCAGATGCAAAGTGATGCAAGGGCGCAATGCCACACTTGCCCACAAAGGGGCGCACACATCTGGATTTCGTTCACAGCAGCTGAGAGACTGCTGGAGCACCCATCTCTATCTGTCTCCCTCTCCCTCTCTGTCTGTCTCTCTGTGTCTCTCTCCAAAAATAAATAATAAAAATAATTTTTAAAAAATCTACTAGAGAGAGAGTTAAAATTTGGCCACCTATTTAGTCTTAAGCACTCAGAACAAAAGGTATAGCCAGGAAGTAAATAAATACTTATTCAGAGTGACATCTGTGCCATTATCAAGGTTATGCATTATTGACAATTCTGATAATGTCTCATCTGCTTTACAAGATCTACAAAAGCAGGTATAAACCATGCCAGACACCACCACGCCATCTAGTGAACAGCTTTAGAAATGGATTTTTGGAATTTCATGTTGAAAGAGAATTATGCCTATCATTTCTGGTAATAGTAACTGCTAATTTTTAGACCTTGTGCACTGAGCTGCTGATTTAACTTTATCGCCTCTTGCTTACAATCAGCTCACACTCAGATGGTCCTTGGACAATCTAACTCTATCTACCTGGATTCCCTTGGTTGCCCTCCAATGCCTGAAAGTCTACAAGAATGGAAACCCTGCAGAACTCCAATTTAGTCTATGCCCACCCACCCCCCGGCAATGCCTTGCTTTTATTCTTTCTTCCTAGAACTTTCTTACCAGACTGTTTACCCACACTCTACCAATGCACTTTTGGGGTCCCTTAGACCTATTGAAGAAGTTTTTCTAACTGCCACACCCAATGATCCCATTCACTTTGAAGAAGCCAGATTAATCATCAACCAATTCCCTAAAAGCTGTTAGGGTTTTTTCTTCAGAGGGGAAATCGAAGCAGTTTGACAAAGAAAAAAAAAAAAAGTAAAAACAGGGAATGTTCTTGAGCCTGACTTTGCAGTCTTCACCTTGCTCAAGGTCAGAGAAGGATCTGGCTTCTCCTTTTCTCTAGCCTAAAAGAGCTCCCCAGATCTGTTTTTCTATAAACAACCTGAGTCCCTCCCCAGGAAGGAGTTCCCCTTTCTAGAATTAAGATTCCTGGAAGAATTAAATCTGAACCTGGCACTGTGGTTGGTTAGCTCAGCCCCCATTCAGAACCTATAAATGACTTAATTTGGGTTTCTAGGTGGGCTTTCCTTCTCATGGACAGGAGCTCTTCGTACATTCTCCTCTTGCCTTCTCAATCTAATAAAGTCTCTGTAAACCTTAAAAAGTAAAAATAATATGATTTGAGGGATGGGGAGATGGCTTAGGAGTTATAAAGGCACTTGCCTGCAAAGCCTAATAGGCCAGGTTCAATTCCCAGTATTCATATAAAGCCAGACACACACAGTGGTACATGGGTCTGGAGTTCATTTGCAGCAGCAGAAGTCCCGGCATATCCATTCTCTCTCCCCACCCCACATCTTTCGAATAATAAATGATATATTTTTAAAGCTAGGTGGGGTGGCACACACCTTTAATCCTAGCACTTAGGAGGCAGAAGTAGAACCACTGAGAGTTCAAGCCATGCCTGGGGCTATAGAGTTCCAGGTGAGCCTGGACTAGGGTGAAACCTTACATCAGAAAAACCAAAATAATAATTTCAATAATTTCTTTAAATTTATTTGAGAAAGAGAAAGAAAGAACGAGGCAGGGGGAGGAGAGGAATGGGCAGCCAGAGCCTCAAGCGGCTGCAAATAAACTCAAGATGTGTGTGCCCCCTTGTGTGCATGTGCGACATTGCACACTTGTGTCACTGTGCATCTGGCTAAGTGGACCTGGAGATTTGAAAATGAGTTCTTAGGCTTTGAAGGCAAGTGCCTTAACCACTCAGCAATCTCTTCAGCCCAAATTTATTTTCTTTTACTCAATTTAGAACTACTGGAAATTTTATGATCATTCTCTAAACACCAGGCTTAGCACCATCAGTGATATGTATGAGGTCACAAGGCTGGTAATAGAATCAAACTCCAGGGTTTCATCTGCTCTATTCTACTTTACACAGCATAACAGTAAAATCACTGCTTCATTTTGATTCCCAATAGAAGATATCTGCACTTAGTTCAGTGCCTTGGATGATAACCAGACTCAACCAGACCAAACAAGTACAATATAATGACTGCTTTTCCTCCTAGTAATTATATTTTCATGCCATAGGTTCCAAAGCCAATATAAAATTCAGACAGGTGCATTTCTCACTGGACAACTGTGAAGGAAGTTGAAAGTTGTGTACCAAGTTTTAGGAAAGAAGTCAACATGTCCAGAGGTAAGAAAGAGCTATATGTGGGAGTCTGGGTTGGTAATTATGATAATCCTGGTGGCAGTAATCAGACATGAAATTGGCACAGGATCAACTGTAAGCATAAAAGGAAAGACTTACATGAACTAAACAGAAACCTAAGTATGGTTGCAAAAATAAAAAGTACATATGAGGAGACTGGAGAGATGGCTTAGTGGTTAAGCGCTTGCCTGTGAAGCCCAAGGACCCCAGTTCAAGGCTTGATTCCCCAGTACCCACATAAGCCAGATGCACAAGGTATCGCATGCATCTGGAGTTTGTTTGCAGTGGCTGGAGGCCTCGGCGCACCCATTCTCTGTCTCTCTCTGCCTTTTTCTCTCTCTGTTGCTCTCAAATAAACAAATAAAAATAAACAAAAAATGTATTTATTTATTTATCTTAGTTTTGCAAGGTACGTTCTCATTCTAGCCCAGGCTGACCTAGAATTCACTATGTAGTCTCAGGGTGGCCTTGAACTCAAGAAAATTCTCCTACCTCTGTCTCCCAAGTGCTGGGGTTAAAGGAGTGCGCCACCATGCCCGGCTCCAAAATAAATATTATTTTAAAAAGTACATATGAGTGAAAATGGGGAATGCAACATCTATGACACCTTGGTACTACAGGTGCTCAAAAACCACCAATACTGAGGTCTTTTACAGAAAAGGCTAGTTTTGAGTGCAGGGTGGAAAGAGAGGTAAATTCTTAGCCTCAAGAAAGAACTGCTTCACAGCTTTAAGAACAGTCCTGAAACAGAATTATAATGATGTTGTTGCCTATTTAAAGTCCGACTACCCTAAATTTGACTATACATGGTTTTAATAATAGACAACCTTACTGAGGTAGGTAAAAATGTAAGTAGACTGATAGTTAAGTGCTGTGAATAGGTGAAAGGTGGAGATAGTATGTAGTCGGCTTGGTATATCATGCTACTTTATTATAAGGAAAAAAATCAAATTTAGAAATCTCAATAATGACTGCCTTCTCCGGCATCTCCCTCAATTTTTTGTTATTTTCTAAGGACAAAGAAAAATAATGTTTCAATCTACTGGAAATTCTAGAAAAAGGTTTTTTTTTTTTTGAGGAAGGGACTAAATGTATAGTCCAGGTTAACCTCAGCCTCTCGGGTGTTGGAATTTAAACCAAGGACTGCCATACTCAGCTTGGAAAATATTTTAAAGATTTTTTGCATATTTGATAAGATCTTAAATCTGTTTTAAATTAGTCTTTATGTCCTCCCTTCTCATTAGGAAAAACTAACTATAGAGTACTAACCATAACACACTTAGGAAAATAGCATATAAAGTGAAAAGTATTTCATTAAGGACCCAATGAATGTTCTACCTTTTTAAAAAAACACAATGTCGGGGCATGGTGGTGCACAGCTTTAATCCCAGCACTTGGGAGGCAGAGATAGGAGGATTACCTTACATTTGAGGCCACCCTGAGACTATATAGTGAAGTCCAGGGTCAGCCTGGGCTAGAGTGAGACCCTACCCCCAAAAAAACAAAATCCTTAAAATATTTGTGTACTGCAGAACGAGTGAGAATCACAATGAAATGTATAATTCTAACAAAGTATAAAAAAAAGTTCACCTGGGCACGATGGTGCATGCCTTTAATGCCATCACTCAGGAGGCAGAGAGGTATGAGGATCGCTGTGAGTCTGAGGCCATTTTGGGGCTGTGGAGTGAGTTTCAGGTCAGCCTGGGCTAGTGTGTGACTCTACCTTGGCGGAAAAAATTCTTTTTGACCCAGATGTGGCGGTACAAATCTATAAACCTGCCACAAGGGAGGTGAAGGTAGAAGGATGTAGGGTTGGAGGCCAGCCTGGGTTGCATAAAGACACTGTTTTAAAGAAGCCATTTTTAAAGCTCATATGCCCTGTTTCATTCATATACTAAATAAATAAATAAATAAATAAATAAAGAAAGAAAGAAAGAAAGAAAGAAAGAAAGAACGAACTTGTATAGCTCATGCCAGTTTTCATACCTATCAAAAAAGAAGCACAACTACACTACCAACAATTTTACATTTCACTGTTTCTTGCATGCATAATTAAAACGAAGAGGTGTTTTCATATCTTCTGGGTTTTAATAGGAAGGCACCCTATCAAACTGCTGATATTTAGGCAAAAAAAAAAACCATGAATTTTAAGAAGACATTATCTAGTTTATCTTCTTGACTGACTCAACAGTAGTCTTATTTAGAATGGCAAAGTACTAAGTGACTGTGTTCTTTCCTTGCTGCAGAACCGTAACACTGGCAAAACCACATGGGGTTTGGATTATGGGAAACAGTGAAAGCCACTGATTCCACACCTAATGCCTGTAGTGTCACTCGTCACATGTGAAGCTGATGTATGAAATTCAGTTCATTTCAGCAATTCACTTCTGAGTCATTATGTTTCATTGTCACATAGCATGTGGATCTTCTCAAACATATTACTGGTAACAGGCACGATTTCCACATCCTCATTTGACAATAATATGTTTTCTGCCCTCAACACTGCTCAGACCAAGTAGACCAAGAGATCAATGATATGTAGTTGCCAAACAGTATTGATATCCACTCTTTTAAAAAAAAAAAAATTTATTTATTCATTTGACAGAGACAGAGAAAATATGAATGAATATGGCCAGGCCAGGGCCTCTAGACACTGCAAATTAACTCCAGATGCATGTGCCACCATATGCATCTGGCTTACATGAACCTGGGTCCTTAGGCTGTGTAGGCAAGTGCTTTAACTGCTAAGCTATCTCTCAAGGCCTTGGTATTTCACTTCTTAATCATATTTAGAAGAAGTAACTTGCCCTACTCCCTTGCCCAGGTGTCCTGTCACTTTAACTCTTCCATTTGAGCTGTTACATTAACTTTGTCAATTTCTTTACCTGACACATACATATGCAAGTCACTCAGCTTTTGCCTGGTTTTCGTCTTCTTTTTTTTTTCCTCACATTTTTTATGAAAAACTTTCATCTTCTTTTTTTTATATCCTTCCTAGAAGAGTTTGACTGCTCTAATGACTTCAACCAAACTCAATATGCCTAGACCTAGACTCCCATTATCCAGCCTTCTATCTCCATTCCCAATAGACTACTGTGTAACCCTTTCTGCCATTGGAAAGTCAACAGAACCAAAACAAAATCAGTCTCATGTTTTTAGCCCCCAAACTTTTTCCATTCTGTGTCCCCTGGCAGTGATGTTATGGCTCATCCAGCTGAGCACTGTAAAACTGTTTAGGTCATGTTGACACCCCACTTCCTCACCCTCAGGCAATCCATCCCTTTTGCTCATTCTGCCTCTTGACTGGAAACAACTACACCTCTTTCTCTTGCAACAGCTGTTACCCTTCTTTTTTATTATTATTATTTATTTTATTTTTTTTTACTTTTGAGGCAAGTCCAACAGACTAGCCTTTTTTTTATGCGACAGAGAGAGAGAGAGAGAGAGAGAGTGAGTGGTTGATGTGCTAGGGCCTCCAGCCACTGAAATTCAACTCCAGTGCGTGCACCCCCTTGTGCGCATGCACAGCCTTGTGCACTTGTGTGTCACTGTGCATCTGGCTTATGTGGGAACTGGAGAGCTGAACATGAGTCCTTAGGTTTCACTGCCAAGTGCCACAACAACTAAACCATCTCTCCAGCCCTGTTACTCTCCTTTAAGGCTCATTGTAATCCGGTCTGGTATCTGCATATTCAACCATACCAACCACATTCCTCTCCAATCTAAATTGATCTTTTTAAAATGTCATTTTGTCACTAAAGTTTTACCTTGTTTAAACTTGCCCACTGGCTTTTAGGATAAATAAAAATTTCTTTTCTTTTTTTTTTTTTTTCTTTTTTTTTTTTTTAAGGTAAGGTCTCACTCTAGCTCAGGCTGACCTGGAATTTACTATGTAGTCTCAGGGTGGCCTTGAACTCATGGTGATCCTTCTACCTCTGCCTCCTGAGTGCTGGGATTAAAGGCCACCAGGCCTGGCCACAAAAATTTCTTAAGAGGGTCTGTAGAACCCTAGATGATGTGTTGTTCCTGGTTGTTTACTTCCATCATCACCATCTCTCAAATGACTCTTCACAGACTTAATAATGAAGGACAACTCAAATGACTTAAAGCATGTATACTGTAAAAAGCCTCAAACAAATGCAACAGATGTTCCAAATCACTTGCTTGTCATTTAAGGCTGGCCCTCACGTTTATCAAACCATTTTGAAGTATCTTTTGTCACCACAAGGTTATGTAGTTTATCTTAGATAACTAAGTGAAATTTTTAAAACAAAATAAATCTTCTGTACAAACATGTGCCTCTGCTATCACAGTTACACAAAAGAACATTTTTTACATATTTTTATTTATTAATCTGAGAGAGAAAAAGAGAGAGAATGGGTGCACACCAGGGCCTCCAGCCACTGCAAACGAACTCCAGATGTAGACGCCCCTTGTGTATCTGGTTTATGTGGGTCCTGGAAAATCAAACTGGGATCTTTTGGCTTTGAGGCATTTAAAATGCCTTAACCGCTAAGCCATCTCTCCAGCCCAAGAAAGAACATTTTAACAAGAGGTCATAAAATCCAAATAAAAGCTAAAATTCTACACCAAGAATTTCAGTTTCAATCATTATATTTTTGTAATTTCACTGAACACCTGTGAAAACAGCTTTCCAAATTGACACCAGTGGTTTGAGTAGATTTTGACAACCATTGTTCAAAGTAAAAACTAGTCAATTAATTGCTGGACTATACATTCTTGTTTTGCAAACAGCTTACAAAACACTTTTGCTTTGGCTGGGGGTGGGGGGGTGTGGTTCAGTGTGTTAAGTGCTTGACTAGGTAGTTGTTCAAGGCCTTGGGCTTGAGTCCTAGTACTGTAAAATAAATAAGTAAATAAATAATAAAATCTCTGCTTAAAAAGTATTAAGAAAGACAGAAAGAAACAACAAATAAACCAACACTGATATATTAAAGTACCTTGAGGTAAATAGCTAGACATTATTACTATAAGTTGGGAAGACCCAGCCATGTTGTTCTGTTCTGCTCTTGGATGCAACTTCAGATAAAGTAATTCTGAGACATAATAAAGTAAGGTTACTTCATGCTACCTCCATTGACAAAAAGAATACTGTACAACTCCCAAAATACTAAACAAAATACTTTTGCTAAATGAATAAATGCTACTGTTTTACCCAAGAATTGCCCCATTTTCTACAGATATTCAATCTAGAACAAACCCTGAATCTCTTAGACTTAACCTCAAATACACAACCAAGGTCCAAATTCTTTAACACGTGATTTCTAATTCATGGAGGCCCTCTCACTTCCAATAATAAACTGAATTTGTTCAACTTCTTCTGTGTTCCTCATGATATTTGGATAAAAGGCATCAACAGTATCAAACTATTAAATCCTTTAAAAGACCCCACAATTCCCTCTCAGAAAAGTAGTCCCTTATCCACAACAAACTGACGTTGATTTACCTTTCAATCCTTATCTCTAAGTATGTGTATATTTTTGGCATGCTGAAATCATTGCACACACTGTTTTGTATTCTACTTTGATCTGCTAACTCTTACTTTTAATGGCTAATATTTATCCTTTTTTGAGTCTTACACTATTTCATTAAAAAAAAAAGTTTGTACATTTTTCTCTCACTTTCAATCCTTCCTAAAGAAGTCAATATCCTCATCATCCAGCCTCAGATATAAGATGCACCGAAGTAAGTTATCTAATGTGCTGGCAACAAAACCCAAGCACGGACAGTTTCACCGCTTATAAAGAGACGAATTATGAAACGCGCCAGACTGAACGCCAAGAGAGGAGAGTTTAGGAATGTTTTGCTGAACAATAGCGTGACCTCTGGCTAGACGTTCACTCCTGGACTGTTTCCTCTTGTGTGTCACGCTCATCTCTCCCCGTCCCTCGAGGTTTCAGCACGGTGGCCCTGGGGCTTGCTCGTGGTTAGGGCCCCCGGCGAGACTGTCGGGCCAGAGGGCCTGCGGCGTCCAGCTTCCCGTGGGACCCCCTCAGGTCCCCAGGCAGAGGGGGCAAGGTCATCCAGCAGCCTGCCGCCTTTTCTCGAACGAGCTCTGGATGTGGAATGTGGTGTGGTCGTTCAGAGATGCGAGCCCGAGATACAGAGCGCGCCATACCCAGACTTGCAGGCGACAAGGACTTCCCTGGAAAGAGCGCTGGTTCCAGAGAGTTCTCGGCGCCTGACCAAGGACGCTAGCCGGTGTCCCCGGCCCCGACCTGCACCTGCGCGCGCGCCCCCTCCGCAGCCCACCTACCGGCGGCACGTGCTGCGCTCCCGCGCAGGCCGCAGCCCGGGCCAGCAGGACGACGGCGAGGAGACGCGGGCCCAGCATCTTTGCACCGAGCCCAGGCCGCTCCCAGGGACTCCCGCCAACTCGGCACCACCACCTCGGCCGCCAGCAGGCTGCGCCCCCGCCGCCACGTGACCCGCGACCTTGGACCGCACCACGCTGGCGGGGGGAGGCGCCGTCCACGCCCCCGCGCCGCGCACACAGTGGTTGGGCCCGCGCTCGGCCACGCTCCCCGAGGGCGGGGCCAGAGCCTGCAGGGAGCGACGGGGTCAGCCCTTTCCCCTCCGCCCCCGCAGCCCGGGGGGACCAGGCGAGGTCGGCCCCAGCCGCTCGGGCGCGGGGAACGGCCACCGAGTCTCCAAAGGCACCGTAACTACGTGCGACCCAACTTGGAGGAAAGCGAGTCCTCCCGCCGGTGGGGCCACTGCGACCGACCCACGCAGGTGTCAGGGCGGGACGGGCAGGTCACTGAATCCACTCGGCTGTCACCGCGCTGCAGCCTTAGTCCGAGGTGGAATGACCAGGTGGAGCCAGCGAACCCGCTTTTTATTGATGTATTTGTTCAGCTGTCCTGCAGCTGTGTTTTCGTCTAGTTTGGGCTACACCTAGGCAGACACACGTATCTGCTGGGCTTTCAGGTCACCTGTGGAGGGATGAGGGTCGCCTTGTGGGGTGAATTCCTTGTAGGTGTCTGTATCTACAATCCAGCAGGAATCCCTGCCTTCTGAATTACACTTTCTATTGGGCCAATGAGGGAAATGTTTCTTACAGCGCCGTTAAAACTCAGAATACTGCCATGAGTATGTGTTTTGTTGGTGCTGGAGACCTAATCAGTGTGTTTCTCTTGGCATGTGTGCATGATATTGCAGTTTTAGTCAGCTAGTTGTATTAGTTCCTTAAAAATTCAATTATTTCAGGCTGGGTTCTTCCCCATCTAAACCTGGAGTGGGGAACACACTTTGAGGAAGTTTGATTTTTGAAACATATCACATGATTGAAACGCACTTGGGTTCCTGGTTCAGTAAGCAAACAGATCATAAAAAATACTAATAGAGGAGAGATGCCTAGAGTACCTGTTCTCAGTACTCAGAAACGTGAGGCGGAAGACTACTTCCAGCCTGGGTAGCACAAGACAAGACGCTCAAAACAAAACAAGGGACTATGCACCCACAGTTTGCCAAGGTTTTTCTCCTGATACTGAGTGTAAAGAAACAAAAAGCACCGCCCCCCAGGCTTTTTAGATAAGAAATGAACAATAAACATGCATAAGAAAATTCCCTTATTGTAACAGGAGGCAGTAAATGCTGGGATGCAGGTCAGTGTAAAGTGGTTGAGAATGTGGAGACTGGGGGAGAGAGAGAATTACAATTTTCATTGCCCTGGGCAGGCTAAATATTGAGAAGGGAAAGTTTGAGTGCCAGGAAGTTAGCTCAGAAAACCATCTTCCAGACTGAGGAAGCAGCTAACACAAAGGCTTACAGTGAGAATGAGACACCATTTCAAAGGGATAGAACAAAGGGTTTTGGAAAAAAAACTATACTAAAATAAAATATAATAAAATAGGGCCGGAGAGATGGTTTAGTAGTTAAGGCGCTTGCCTGCAAAGCCAAAGGACCCAGGTTCCATTTCCCATGACCCACTAAGCCAGATGCACAAGGCAGCATGTGCATCGAGTTCATTTGCAGTAGCTGAAGGCCCTTGTGCACCCATTCTCTCTGGCTCTTTCTCTATCTGCCGCTTTCTCTCTTTCTCAAATAAATAAAGGTAAAAGAAAAAAAAATATTTTTTAAAAAATAATCAAATATGTTTGAGAAGACAAATGTTTAACCTGATTTAAATGTTACATATTGTAAATATATATTAAAATATTGTAATACAAGATGTTTGTGGTGGTGCACACCTTTAATCCCAACACTTGGGAGGCCAAGGTAAAAGGATCCCTATGAATTGGAAGCTAGCCAGAGACAACTTAGTAAATTCCAGGTCAGCCTTGGCTAGAGTGAGACCCTACCTCTAAAAACCAAGAAAAAAAAAAAAAAAAAACACCATTGTAATACATTCATGGTTCACTGTACAATTTTCATGTTTTAGTATAACTTAAAAGTTTTTTGAGAGAGAAAGAAGCAGAAAGACAGAAAAGGGTGTGCCAGGGCCTTCAGCCACTGCAAATGAACTCCAGACGCATGCACCCCCTTATGCACATGTGCAACATTATGCACTTGCATCACTGTGCATCTAGCTTATGTAGGACCTGGAGATTTAAAAATGAGTTCTTAGGTTTCACAGGCAAATGCCTTAACTGCTAAGCCATCTCTCTAGCCAACTTGAAGGTATTAAATAAATTACATAAATAAAACACACAAGTTATTTTTGAAAATTGTATTAGGAAGTTCAGCAAATTCAGGACTTTCAAGCTCATTATTTATTCTCTTTATCCCCTCGCCCCCATTCCTATTTCCCCAGTGGTCTCCTTCAGTGGGGTTATGGTATTCATTGTGCCATTGTACCATTTTTTTGTTAAGCTCGTTTCTTTATGTTAACCAAAACCAAGGAAATAAAGTATATTCACGTAAATGTGCTTTGAAAATAAAAGCATTTTATAGTACCAAAAGGACATTAGGCAAAAAACAAGGAAATCTAAAGATATGGACTTTAGTTAATTTTTAATTTTTATTTATTTCTTTATTTGCAAAGGGGAGAAAGAGAGGAGGGAGAGAAAGAATGAGCATGCCAGGGCCTCTTGCAATTGCCATGAACTCAAGGAGACACATATGCCACTTTGTGCACCTGGCTCTGTGTGAGTACTGGGGAATCAAACCCAGGCTGTCAGGCTTTACAAGCAAGCACCTTAAAACACTGAGCAGTGTCTCAGCCTAAATTTTAATTTTTTTTAATTTTTATTTTTTATAAGTGAAAATGTGTCTAGTATTATGAGCTACAGCAAGGAAGCTAGCTAGTATTGCTGAAGCAGAAGGAGAAAGGGGGAAAGAAAGATGAAGTCAGAGAGGTAAAGAGGAAAGCAGAGTTTGTAGATCATTAAAAACCACTCTAAGGACCTAGGCTTCACTCTGGGAGTTTTTATAATGTATCTAAACTTTATACATTTTAAACATTATAAGCATACATTATAAAAACTACACATGTTTAATGTTTTAACATTATAGTATATTATATATGCTAAATTACCTTAGAGCTTAAAATTAGTTGTCTGTCAGAAGTATTTTTTAGTAGCTATTACCAAACCAAATGGGTATTTAATTTAAATATTATTCACCTTGCTGGACATGGTGGCTTATTCCTTTAACCCCAGCACTTGGAAGGCAGAGGTAGGAGGATTGCTGTGAGTTCAAGGCCAGCTGGAGACTACATAGTGAATTCCAGGTCAACCTGGGCTGGGGCGGTGCCCTACCTTGAAAAAAAAATTACTCACCTTAAGTACTGGTGACAGTACTTTAAATGTGTTACCAAACATTGGTAGTTTGGTGGTCTAACAGAATCAGATGCTTATAATGCAGAGTTGATGGTCAATGATAGGATGTTCTTATGTACAGTCTTCATATAATTATGCATATAATCTTAGAAGTCCTATGTACTGTTTGTTTTTTCTTTTCAGACAATTTGAAATTTAAATCTAAAGTCAGGTATAGTGGTGCATGCCTTTATTCTTAACTCTTAGGAGATGGAGGTAGGGGGATTGCCATGAGTTTGAGGCCAGCCTTTGCTACAGAGTGAATTCTAGGTCAGTCGGGGTTCAAGTCTATTCCAAAAAAAATTAAAAGAAAAATTTAAAAATCTATTTCATTGAAACTATACCATTTTATTCATGTCTTTCCCTTTCTCTAACAAACACATCCTTTGAGGGGTCAAGGGGATTGAACCTAGGATTCCATGCATGCTAGGCAATGGCTAATATCATTGAACCCTCTTATTTACATTTCCTTTTGAGGCAAGATCTCACTAAATTGCCTGGGCTCGCCTTGAACTTGATATCTCCCTGTTTTATCCTTCTGAGTAACTGGGCCACTAAGTCTGTCTCTTTCTTTCTTTCTTTCTTTCTTTCTTTCTTTCTTTCTTTCTTTCTTTCTTTCTTTCTTTCTTTCTTTCTTTCTTCTTCTTTTTCTTCTTTTCCTCTTCCTCCTCCTCCTCCTTCTTCTTCTTGTTAAGAAAATCTATTTGATTTCACAATGCTGGAAATGTACAGAAAGTCAAAGCAAGTTTTGTGACTATAGGGAAATACAATGAATGATTTGAGTATACTGACTTATTCATAGAAAATGGTATTTAAATGTACAAATACATGATTATGTCTGGGGAAAGGGTGGTTCAAATACTGCAAAGAAGCATCAAGTTGGAGACTTGGAAAACCTGTTTAGTTTGCAAGAGTCAGCATAAGTAATCAAATTGTTATGGGAATAGCTGAAGTTCTTGACAAGCCATAGACTTCCTAATCTCCTACTAACATTCCTGGGTTCCTGAGGTGGAGCTTTGATTGAAAATCACAGTGTCCTACTCACCCCACCCTAAATGAAATATACAACATGTAATACCACATTACCCTGAAAAGACTGACTAATTTAATAAGTATTGAATATACAACAAATTGTACTAGTAGGGCAAGAAACATGGATGTAGGGCTGGAAAGATGGCTTAGCATTTAAGGTACTTCCTGCAAAGCCCAAGGAACTATGTTTGACTCTTCAGATCCCATGTAAGCCAGATGTACAAGGTGATGCAAACAAGCAAGGTCTCACATGCTCACAAAGTGGTGCACTTATCTGTAGTTTGTTTATAGTGGCTGGAGGCCCTGGTGCACCAATTCTCATTCTCTTTCTTTCTCTCTCTCTCTCTCATAAAAAAAGAAATCTGGGGCTGGAGAGATGGCTTAGCGGTTAAGCACTTGCCTGTGAAGCCTAAGGACCCCAGTTCAAGGCTTGATTCTCCAGGACCCACGTAAGCCAGATGCACAAGGTGGCACATGCATCTGGAGTTCGTTTGCAGTGGCTGGAGGCCCTGGCATGCCCGTTCTCTCCCTCCTCTCTCTCTCTCTCTCTCTCTGTCTCTCTACTTGCCTATTTCTGTATCTCTCTCAAATAAATAAATAATAAATTTAAAAAAAAAGAAAAGAAATCTGGAGATAATGTTTAAGTTTGAAAAATAAGCATTTTAACAGAAGTATTTACTAAATTAAAATAATTTTTTATAAAAAACATAGAGGAGCTGGGCATGTGGTACACACCCATAATCCTAGAATTTAGGAGGCTGAGGCAGAATTGTGATTTTGTGGCAAGGTCTTGGCTATAGAGTGAGACCCCCATGTCCAAAACCAAATAAACTGATTAGATTTAATTTTGGAAGGCTTAGTATATTTAAAATGTCTTATGTATTTCAAGAAATTTTTGTCCATCTTTTCAGATAGAAATCTAGATAAAAGACAAAAAAAGGGAAAATCTAAGGTCATATAAAATTATTAAATCTTTTTTCATCTAGTATCTTTACAACACAAAGATGGCTTGTTTTTTCACCTTAATTTCAAATAGAAAAAATATATCATTATCTCTACTTGAAGCATCATGATACTGTATTCTGTTAAAAAAAAAAACAAAAAAACTTCCCAGCACATGGGAGGCAGAGGTAGGAGGATCGCTGTGAGTTCAAGGCCACCCTGAGACTACATAGTTAATTCCAGGTCAGCCTGGGCTAGAGTGAGACCCTACCTCAAAAAAAAAAAAAAAAAACTAAACTAAAAATTTGGCTGGAAAGATGGATCAGCGATTAAAGGTACTTGCTTGTAAAGGCTGCCAGTCTAAGTTCAGTTCCCCAGAACAAAGTAAAGCTAGATGCATAAAGTGGTGCAAGTATCTGGAGTTTGTTCACTGTGGCAAGAAGTTTTGGCGTGCTTATGCTCTCTCCTTCTCATTTTCTCTCTCCTTGCAAATAAATAATGATATTTTAAAAACTAAAGATTTAGTGTCCATACAGAAATGGCTTAGAGGTTAAGGCACTTGCCTGTGACGCCTAAGAACCCAGGTGTGATTCCTCAGTACCCATGTAAGCCAGGTACACAAGGTAGTGCATGCGTCTGGAGTTCATTTAAAGTGCTCAAGGCCTTGATGTGCACATTCTCCCTTCCCCTTACCTTCCCCCCCCCTTTCTCTCTCTGCCTCTCTCTCTTAAACAAAAAAATATTTAAAAATTTAGTGTTCATATGTACTCTAATTGTCCCCCTATGAATGTCAAAATAAAAGTTATATCATGAGTTGAAGAGATAACTCAGTGATCAAAAGCACTTACTTGCAAAACCTGACAGCCTAGGTTCAATTCCCTAGTTCTCACATAAAGCCATATTCACAAAGTGGTGCATGCATCTGGAGTTTGTTTGCAGTGGCAAGAGGTCCTGGTGCACCCATTCATTCATTCTCTCTCTCTCTCCTTGCAACTAAATAAATATTTTTGTAACAAGTTACAGGTATCCTTTAGTTTATGTTTGTTTTTATTTTGAAGTTTTATGAATAGTGATAATCCAATCAGGTAGAGAGTGTGTGTGTATTTGTTTGGTTGATTGTTTTTGAAGTCTGGTCTCACTGTAGCCCAGGCTGACCTGGAACTCACTCTGCATTTCCAGGATGGCCTTTTGTCTTACAGTCTTCTCTGTTGAGATATACTTCTAACCAGAATATTATTTAGTTATTTTTTGGAAGTGCTAGGGCCTTGTGCATTCTAACCATAGGCTTTATTTATAATTGAGATATATCCACAAGCCTAGAATGTTATTATCAATTTAACTGAAGTCCTACAATCTCTAAATTGTTCTAACTTTATAAATAGTCCTATTTGTGACCTATTACACAAATGATTATAATCATCTAATGCTTCAACAAATTGTTTCTAACAGGTTTGTGGTAAGTTCATAAGATTGAATACTTAAGAAAGGCACTGATAAAATAGTGAACAAATGATTCTTGCCCTCTAGGGGCTTTCAATCTCATAACAGAAAAGTGACGATGGAAGGCAAAATACAAATCAAATGATGGTGCTCCAGTGGTGCAATCGGTTAGCTCCTAGTACTTGTAAGTCAAATGAGTATTTTGAAACATACAGTACATTTAGTCCACTAGGCCACCTCTACTCCCTGGCTTCCTTGTGAATGTTTCCCAAATCTCATTACCATTCATTATCAGGATGAGACATAGCCTTATCCTTATCTTGGGTTGGGCACTGATTAAAGTTATGCTACCCTTATTGCCATAGAGCTTGGCTTAGGTCTTGGTCACTCAAATGCTTGTAGCAAACAAGCTGTGGTTTGAAGCAATTACCTTCTCTATTCTGATAGGAAAGAGGATGTTGGTAGTACCCACTGCTGCTGGCATTCATGCCACAAACTTGAAGGGAGCCGCCTAAGATGAAATAGATAGCATGGACAGCACAGTGGAAAGATGAAAAGAAACTGGGTCATGACATGGTTGAGATGCTAGATCAGCCAATCCCAGAGCCTGGCCAACAACTGGACTCTTCATTTCCAAGAGCAACTACTCTGTTGCTGAAGATAGCTCAGGCTGCAGTGCTTGCAAGTCAAATGGGTATACTAGAGAGCATCCTAACTGACAGGGAAAGAGAAGCATAGGTATTACTACTTTCTCAGCAGTAGAGAAGGATGTACTTACTATTAAGCTATGAGGTTTAAGTCTCTGCACCTTTATTTGTTCAGAATGCTTTGCAATCTCCTACAAATTTATTTTGAGTCAGGGTCTCATGCTAACAAAGACTGACCTGAAATTCACTCTGTATGTAGCCCAGGCTGGCTTGGAACTCATGACAATCCTTTTACCTTGGCTTTTTGAGTGCTGGGATTAAAAGTATGAGCCATTATGCCTGACTTTCCGCCAAATTTTATGCTTCTAATTTCTAATTATGTAATCCAAGTCTTAAGTGATGCTTCTTTACAGTATTTGTACCACCCTGCCCATTAGAAATTCCTTGAAGAGATCCACCCAAATTGTGTAAGTTTTTATCCTCACAAAATTGGACCTAACATCACATGTTTTGGGAGAGAAAACTTTACCTTTCTCTCTGATTTCTTTCATTCATGTCTCGCTAAGGGAGGAATGGCTTATATAATTTGTAAATAGCTGAAAGGGTCACAGCACACATGTGACCTGGTCCCTCTCTGGCTCTCTTATTCAAATATGGCTTCCACATTGATAAGGTCACTGCATACATCCCTGGATGACAAGAGTGGAAGCCAAAATAATTGGTGCCTTTGATCTTATCTTTCCAAATTGGCAGATCAACAATAGATTATAAAAATACAGTTCTAGCATGATGGTTATGAACCCTGAAAGGGGAGTTGTAGGGAAGATAGTCAAGTACTGGAGCCACCCCAGGCCACCAAGTGCAGGTCCTGTCTTGCCCTTCGGCCTCACCCATGTGTCCTCTTCACACCCTCTTTTTTAGGAGTTTGGCTGTGTCCCTCGAAGCAGTTTGTGTTTGTCAAATGGCTGATGCACAGATTTACTCTAAGGAAGAGAAGTTGGCATCAGATCCAAGCTGTTCTATCTGCTTCAGAATAATCAGCCACAAAACTGATATTTCTCAGAAATATCAGAGGAGCAGAAATATGGTCACTCTGAAATAACTACAGAAGCCAGCTATAGCAACTACATAACTTCACATTTGTATGATAAGTGCTAAATGATCATTCTGTACAAAGCAGATCAGTGGGTGCTATCAAAGATACACATTCAGATTAGATGCTTGTCTGTGAAGCCTAAGGACCCAGGATCAATTTCCCAGAGCCCATGTAAGACAGATGCATCTGAAGTTTGCAGTGGCTAGAGGCCCTGATGCACCCATTCTCATTCATTCCCTCTCTCTTAAATAAGTAAATAAATAACAAATAAATTTAAACAGATACACATGTAATAGAGCATGATCTCAGGAAATTTGCAGCTGAAAGGAAATAAGGAGTTGGGGAGATTATTCAGTGGGTAAAGCAATTGCCTTCTACGCATGAGGACCTGAATTTGATTTCTTTAAAAAATATTTTATTTATCTGAAAGAGAAAGAGGCATATAGAGAAAGAGAATAAGTGTTCCAGTCCCTGCAAATAAACTCCAGATCCATGTACTACTTTGTGCGTTTGCTTATGTGGGTCTTAGGGTATTGAGCCTGGGTCCTTAGGCTTCATAGGAAGTGACTCAATCTCTAGACCATCTCTCCAGCCCCTGAATTTGATTTTTTAAAAATATTTTATTGTTCGAGAGACAGAAAGCAAGATAGATAAATGATAGACAAACAGGCAGATAGATAGATGACAGATAGAGTGAGTATGAGAATGTCCGGACTCCCTGCCACTGCAAATGAACTTCAGATACATTCACCATTTTGTGCATATGGCTTTACATGGATACTGGGGGAATTGAATATGGACTATCAGGCTTTGAAAACAAGTGCCTTTAACTGCTGAGATATCTTTCCAGCCTGAGGACTTAAATTTGAATGCCTAGCACCCTTGTAAAATGCCAGGTGTGCTGGCATGTGCTTTTAATCCCAGCACTGGAGAGGTAGAGACAGGCATATCCCTATGGTTCACTGACTAGCTAATTTGACCAAAGCAGTGAGCTCTAGGTTTAATGAGAGGCCTGTTTCAAAAAAAGTAAGGTGGTGGGTTGGAACGAGGGCTTAGCGGTTAAGGCATTTCCCTGCAAAGCCCAAGGACCTGGGTTCAACTCCCCAGAACCCTGTAAGCCAGATGCACATGGTGGTGCATGCATCTGGAGTTTGTTTGCAGTGGCTATAGAGGCCCTAGTGTGCCCATTCTCCCTCTCTCTCTAATAGATAAATAAAAATAAAATATTAAAAAATAAGATGGAGAGTAACTGAGGACACTTGATGTCGAACGCTGACCTATACACACACAAAATAATACATAGCTCCAATTCATATATTTTATACATACCCAGTTATACCAGATTGAATATATGAATTCAAAATTTTAGAGGTAAAAAGGATATGAGCATCATTTTATTATAGCTAACCTAATGTTACCATCATTCAAAACATTGTTGGGTATAGATGCTCCTTGACTTGTAATAAAGTTATATCATGATGAACCCATTCTAAATTAAAAACATAAATTGAGGGGTTAGGAAGATGGCTCAGCAGTTAAAGGCATTTGTTTGCAATGCCTCCTGGTCTGAGTTTTATTCACAGTACCAGACACACCAAGTGGCTCATACATCTGGAGTTCATTTGCAGTGGCAAGAGGCCTGGCATACATGTTCTCTCTCTCTCTCTTTCTCTCTCTTTACTCCTCTCTCTTTCTCTGTGCTTACAAATAAGTAAATAAATATGTAGCAAGATATTTTAAAAAGAAAATATAACTTGAAAGTGCATTTAATCTCATCACTTTGCAACATAGTTTGCTCTGTTAGTTGTTTACTCTGAGGATCATGTGACTGGCGGGGAGCTATGACTTACTGCCACTGTCTAGCATATCATGGAAGATACTTGCCTAGGAAAGTTCCAAAATTCAAAATTCAAAAGTGTGGTTTCTAAAGAACACTTATCACTTTCATAACATTGTAAAGTGAAAAAGTTACAAGTGGAACATCCTAAGCCAGGGACTGCCCTTGATTACATCTGGAAGCTTGTGCCATTGCACTGTAGTTAGCATCTGTAGACTGGATGGAGTGGGGTCTGCTTTCTCCTCTCATTCATTGAAGGTTTTTACTCTCGCTTACTGTCCCTCTGATGTATCCATAAAAATAATCCTTCCCATATTCCAGTCCCTCTCTCCCTTCCTCTTCCTCCACCTTCTTCCCCTCCCCCTTTCTTCTTTTCTTTCTTGTGTTAGTACATGTTTTCACATAGCCCACACTAGCCTCTAACTATGTAGTCAAGGATGACCTTGAACTCCTAATCCTCCTGCCTCCACCTCCCATGTCACATCATGCCCTGCTCCTGGTTTTTTGACCACAATTCTTAGAATATCCTTGGCCTCCTTTTGACACCAAATACCCAGTTCCATGGTAATCTCTTTTCATTTTGTAGCGCTGCAGTCTGACTCCAGGGCTATGGATATGCTAAGCAACTACTCCACCCCTGAGTGGCCCATGGCCATATCTTAGACATGGGAGCATTTGTTTCATTCTTTGATTTTTCTCTTACTCATTGTCTACAACTGAATATCTGCTGATTTCTCCTCAGTGTGGAAATACCCAGGGCTTGGTCTTCAGATGGTCTTTTTTCTTTATTCATCAAATTTCATGTGACCTAAGCCAGTATTATGGCTAAATATTGATGATTGTTATGTTTTAGATGTGGCCTCTCCAAAATTCAGGTATTCCCAAAGAGAGATGGGGGTCTTTAAGTACAATCATGGTGATGACTTCATGGGCTCTGCCACCTCATAAACAAAATTGCTGCCTTTGTAAAAAAGGCTTCTTCACCCAGCTTATGCCCTTTTGCCTTCTTCTGTCTGAGGATGCAGTAGGAAGGCCCAAATCAGAGGCTGGAGCCTTGATCTTGGATTTCCCAGAAATGGAAGAAAAATTTTAAATTTTTAAGGAAAATATATTATCAACTGTGTTTTGTTTGTTTTTTGTTTTGAGACAGGGTCTTGCTATGTAGCCCTTGCTGACCTGGAACACCTTATGTATGCTGGCTTTGAACTTGTGACAATCTTCCTGCCTGTCTCGAGGTTCTGGGATAACAGGTGTGTACCATCATAGCTAGCTTGTGTAGTACTTGGGATCAACCCCAGAGCATCTACCAGTTGAGCTACATCCCTAGCCCCAAATAATTTATCTTAAGGTTCTTATAGCATCATATATAAGATTGTACCTGTACATACTCCCTAGCTTCCCAGCCCCACTGGACCTGACTGTGAATGCTACCACTTTCTCATGTAATATGTATTTTCCTTTTATTTGCCCAGCAGCTCCCTCCCGTAGCCAGAATGTAAGCTTCATGACGTCAGAGATTTTGTTTTGTTGATTGACATATTTTCATATTTTAGCTCAATATTTGACATAGCTTATGAATAGTTAGTCAATACACAAATTAACTAAAATAACTGCATTAGCATTATATACCTAGTGCCATATACAATTATATGAAGAATCACAAAATTACAACTGGATTATATTCCAAAAGGTTTTAAGTTGGCTGTTTGAAAATCTACACACACACACACACACACACTCTCTCTCTCTCTCTCCATACAAATATAGAGTGCTATAATCCCCATCTTACAGTGAGAAATCTGAGATATGTGCTGAGAAATTATGCCTAGTTTTCCTAATGCTTACCTAATCAGTGCACTGAATTTCCAGGTCATATCACAAAACCTTATATAAGTTATAATTCTCATACAAAGTCATCTATGAAAAGGAAGGACAACATGGAACACATCTAGTTTATACACAAGCAGCTGTATCTATAGATTAGATGGACTTCATAGATTGTTTGGCTAACTACACCTGCTCTTTAAAGGGTCTTTCTGCTTTCACCAGCTATTTCCTTTCTTCCTATCCTCTCCATTCCAGCTTAGATTCCAGGGTCAACCACTTACTTGCCAACATAGTAAACATTCTTGTTTCTTGTCCTTTTATTGCCCATTCTGTATGGCCCTGATCCTGAATAAATACAGCTATCTATGTCTTCTACATACTTGCACCCAGGCAGCTGAGCTCTATTTAGTAGATTCAATGTTGTCAAAAATTCATAATAAAATATATATGTAAAAATTCACAATAAATATAATGTGTGCTTTTGCTAATATGTGGCAAAATTGTGAATCTCTTGCAATCATCTTCTTTAATATCCCTTTCAAAACTTTTCAAGGTCTGGAGGGATGGCTTAGTCATTAAGGTACTTTCCAGCAAAGCCAAAAGACCCAGGTTTGGTTCCCCAGTACCCATATGAGGCCAGATGTACAAGGTGGTATATGTGTCTGGAGTTCATTTGCAGTGCCCATTCTCATTCTTTCTCTCTGTCCTCTCTCTCTCTCTCTTGCTCTCAAATAAATAAAAATATTTTTAAAATCTGTGGTCATGGGCTGGAGGATGGCTTCGCAGTTAAGGCACATGCCTGTGGAGTCTAAGGACCCATGTTCAATTCTCCAGGTCCCACATAAGCCTGATGCACATGGTGGCACATGCATCTGGAGTTTGTTTGCAGTGGCTAGAAGCCCTGGTGTACCCCATTCTCTCTCTGTGTGGGTGTGTCTCTAATAAATAAACAAAAGAAAAACTTTGGTCATCTATTTCTTTCATTGCTCTTAGATTACCTTGTCTTCTTCATGTGGGAAATACAAATTTCAGAAGGGAATTATCTCAATTCTCTGCCATCAAGTATATGTATATACTCTGCACCTATGTAGTCCCTCCACTTGTCTTCTATGTTCCTGCCTGTACTGTCTTTTCAGGAATTCCATCCTATAAATTATATTGTTTCTTTTCAGTCTTCACACCCTTAGTATTTAAACACAGACAGTTCTCTTCTGTTGTAGTTAGTATCGCAGTGCTGGCAGAAAACACTGGCTCATAAGCAACTTATAGAAGGAAAGGGTTTATTTTGGCTTATAGACTCAAGTGGAAGCTCCATTATGGCAGGGGAAAACATGGCATGAGCAGAGGCTGGACATCACTTCCTGGCCAACATCAAGTAGACAATAGCAAAAGAACGTGCCCAACTGGCAAATGGAAGCTGGCTAAAATACTGACAAACCCACCCCCCAACAATACAACTCCTGTAGGAAGCTCCAATTCCCAAATTGCCACCAGCTGGGGACCTGGCATTCAGAACACATAAGTTTATGGGGGAATACTTGACTCAAGCTACCACATCTCCTATATTAAGAAAAAAAAAAAATCTCTGCTACTTCCTGTTATTCACTCCCCTCCATGCACAGGCAAAGTAATCAACATATCTATGCTAGAAATTACCAAACACTGATCCATGGACTAGTACCAGACCATCATCAGGATATGTTTTTGTTGTAAAATAAAAGAGAAATAAGCTAATATTGTCCATGTGTACCCATCTAGTGTGCTACAGATAAACATGTCAGATGACTACTTTCTCTCAAGGATTGTCCTTTATTCTGGTATGTCCTTATTGTTTTTTTTTTAATGTTCTTAATATAATGGTAGTATTAGTTGGTAGAATTAAAAATATTTCCACTTGGCAAAAGAAAAAGTTTCTAGGCCTGGAGAGATGGCTTAGCAGTTAAGGCACCTGCCTGTGAAGCCTAAGAATGCCTATTCAAATCTCCAGGTCCAAGGTATAGCTAGACACAAAAGTGACACAAGTGTGCAATGTTGCACATGCACAAAAGGGGGCTCACGTGTCTGCAGTTCATTCACAGTGACTGAGAAGCCCTGGTGCACCCATTCTCTGCCTCCTCTTCTCTCTCTGTCTGTCAAATTAAAAAAGAAAACAGTTTCTAGCCCCCTCAAGATAATACAAAAACCTTTTGTATTTGTTTTTCCCTGTAAGTTCAAAACTGTGGAACTAATATTTCCTCATCCATCTCTTACCCACCCATCAACACTTCATCTAGATCACAAACCAACTACTCTTGCAAAAATACTTCTACTGAGATACTCCACAGGCTCTGTCATACATAAGGCAACTCATTTTAGGGTCTTCCAGTACATTAGATGAGATCAACCATTCCAACTTTCTTTCTTTCTTTCTTTCTTTCTTTCTTTCTTTCTTTCTTTCTTTCTTTCTTTCTTTTTTTTTGTTGTTTTTAAAATAGTGTCTCACTCTGGCCCAGGCTGACCTGGAAATAACTATATAGTCTCAGGGTGACCTTGAACTCACAGTGATTCTCCTACCTCTGCCTCCCTATTGCTGGGATGAAAGGCGTGCGCCAGTTCCCGGCTCCATTCCATCTTTCTTAAGAAGCTGTCCTAACAGGGCTCCTGTTATACAACATTCTAATGGTTACCTTGACTTAATTTCTAGTCTTTTTCCAGCTTTGTACCATATCCCACATAAGTGGTATCCTATATAAGGTATCTAATTGTCTTACTGTATGTTATTTCCCACTCTGATGTCATTCCCTCCCATGCCTTCTATGTCCAGATTTTATAACTACTCTTTCCAAATGGTAGTTCATAAATACCTCACGACAAGTCAGAAACTGAGTATATCAGTTTTCCTTCCTCCAGTTTTTCTCTTCTTCTACCTTAGTAAGTGGTAGCCCCACTTATTCAAATGCTTATTCTGGGGGTTGCTGGGGATTTAGGATTGATCCTGACTACTTGGTTTTCTACATTTTATCTTAATGATTAAGATAATTATTTCTCAAACAATTCTGTCACCTCTCTAGTCTCACTAATGACACTTTAGCCCAGGTCTCTACCATAGAAATGAATTTCTTCCTGAACTTGTAGTTTTCTCTCTCTTCTCCAGAATACCCTCATACAGTGAAATCAGAATTATCCTTTTATTTATTTATTTATTTATTTATTTATTTATTTATTTATTTATTTATTTATTTGGGAGAAAGGGCATGCCAGGGCCTCTAGCCACTGCAAATTAACTCCAGACACATGCGCCACCTTGTGTATCTGGTTTATGTGGGTACTGGAGAATTGAACCTGGGTCCTTAGGCTGCACAGGCAATTGCCTTAACCACTAAGCCATCTCTCCAGCCCAGAAATATCTTTATTAAAAAAATAACATAAATTTTGTCCTGGGGAAATGGCTAACTCGGTAAAAGCACTTGCTGCAGAAGCATGAACACCTGAATTCAATCTTAAGTACCCACATAAAAAGCTAGACATGGGCTGAGCATGTGGCACATGCCTTTAATCCTAGCATGCAGGAGGCAAAGGGAGGAGGACTGCTGTGAGTTCAAGGCCAACATGGGACTACAGAGTGAGATCCAGATCAGCCTGAGCTAGAATGAGACCTCCCCCTCAAGAAAAAAAAATTAGAAAAGAAAAGAAAAGCTGGGCATGGCCACACATTCCTGTAACTTCATTGCTGAGAGGTGAGAGACAGAAGGATTCACTGTGGCTCATTGGCCAGCCAGTCTAACTTAAACAATAGGGAGCTCCAGGTTCAGTGTCTCAGGGAAATGAGGTAGAAGAGTTATATAGGAGGACATGTGACATCTTTCTCTGGTTTCCACATACATACATACATACAGGGTGCACACATTTAAACTTAAGTGCATATACACAGAGCACACATACTATACACACATACCAAAAAGTTAAAAAATAGAAGTATAAATCCAACATTATTTTCTCACTTTCAGTGATTTCCTAGTAGTAGTCAGTTAACTGATCATGTTATGTGTAGTATAGTCCAGAATTCTCAGCACAACTTTGAAGGCTCTGCTCAGAAGCACCATTGCTCATGGCTTCCTCTCTGGCATCCTCTTGCTGTTATCCCTCACTCATTCTCTTCCAGCCAAAAAGCAATTCATCTAAAATACTCTTCTTCCATTTCAGTGTTCTCACTCATGATTTTCCTATTCATGGAATATTTTCTCTCATGCTGGTCTTTCCACATGTAACTCTTATTCATCCTTTGGTGTGCAGTTTGACATATGTCCTCCTTATGGAAGTGTTCCCTGACCTACATATCTCTACATCAAGTTTGTTAACCCTATTAATTAGTTCTCAGATATTCTGTGCTTTTCCTCACTAGTACTTTGCATACTTATAATTATTTGACAAATCATTTCCGAATTATTTGTTTGATGTGCCTGTCTGCAAACTTGATGTATCAAGATAGGGGTCATGTTTGTCACCACACCTGCATCATCTAGCATAATGCCTGACATAGTGTGAATTCATCATGAATGTATCATACCCAGTTAATTGACGACTGCTTACAAAGCTGAGGAAAATAAATAACAATGCTTTGTGGAAAAATGCATTGGAGTTTAATTTGGATTCTATAAGCATGTCCTTCTCTCCTCATTCTTCAACCATAAGTTTTTCATTGTTTTTCTTGATCTCTCTATATACATAGAAATGATAGTGACATTATTCATTCTATATGTAGAAATTCTTCAGTTTGTGTTGGACATTGGGAGAAGTGTGGCTATGGAAGGACTAGGTCAAGGAGCAAATGGTGAACAACTTGAGGATCTGGTTTTTGTTTATGATCATATCTAAGTTTTCTCTATAGCCTCTACCTTCCAAAATAAAATTTTAGATTGTGTGTTTCTAGTAAAGCCATACAAATCATGACCAAACCATCCATAATCATGTCATTTAATCAAAATTATGTCAGAAAAGATGAAGTATATTTAGACATTAATACTTAATACATGTCTTAAACACAAAGATCTGAAAGATGAATCATTGAATTGTGAAATAAGTCCATACTCAACCCATCTTTCTCACAGCACAGATGAGAGCTCCTACTACATCATGTTTTACCAACTCTGATGTTAACTAGCTTTTTAATTTTTGCTATTCTGGAGGCTAAAAACAGTATCTCATTGTTTTATTTTGAAGTTCCATAATTAAAAGTTGGCATCTGCTCTTATGGGCTCCTAAAGGCCAGTTGTGTTCAGAGGTATTGCACTGGTAGCTTGAATAGTCCATGATATTTACCCTACAGAAGTCAGCAAACACTCCAGGTCAGGGCTTTTCACCCATGGAGAGTCATTTGTTAAACATAACCAGTCCACCACTGTTGTTAAGACAGAATGTTTCTCATGTTTATGAGCTTTAACATTTTCTCTTTGTCTTTGAAATCTTTTTATTTTATTTATTATATATAGAGAGAGGCAGATAGAGAGAGAATGTGCACACCAAGGCCTTCAGCTGCCTCAAACAAACTCCAGATGCATGTGCCACCAGAAGGCTTATGTGGGTCCTGGGAAATCATACCTGGGTCCTTTGGCTTGGCAGGCAAACACCTTAACCTCTAAGCCATTTCTCCAGCCCTACTTTTCCTCTCTTTACAATACCTGTTTTTGTCTTTTGCTTGTTTACTAAAATTTCAGCTTTTAAAAATTCATTCATAGTTGCTGTGTAGGTAATAAGTGAATATTATTCCTTACCCACTTAAATGTTGCCGTAGTTTGGTTATGGTCTGAATATGCCCCTCAGGGTTAATGTTGACAATGTGTGTGAGATGATGTTTAGAGGTGATGGGACATTAATGAGATGGGGCCCTGATGGAAGGTTGTTAAGTCATTGAGAGCATGCTCTCAGAACATAGTTGTCATAGGACTAGAGTCTCTCTCTGGCTTTCTCTTTTACTATGAAACTCTCTCCCTCTTATATACATTATCACCATAGTGATGCCATTTAGGAGGCCTTCACCTGAGCCAAGCACTGTTGGGCCTTCCAGAGCAGGAAGCAAAATCTATACCATACAAAGTACCCAGCATCATGTGTTGCAGAAAAGTGGCTCCTACAAATGCACTACAAATATCTTTTCTCAACAGGGACTTTGTATTTTCACTTCTTCATTTTGGTTTTCTTTAAGAAAAATCCATTTTTTTGAGAGAGAAACACAGGGAGAGGAAGACAGATAGAGATGGGCGCGCCAGCAGCCTCTCAGATGCTGTGGATGAAATCCAGATGTGTGCGCCCCCTTGTGGTCAAGTGTGGCATTGCGCCCTTGCGTCACTGCATCTGGCTAAACGTGGGACCTAGAGATTGGAACCAGCGTTCTTAGGCTTAGGAGGCAGGCACCTTAACTACTAAGCCATCTCTCCAGCCCCCAAAATCCAGTTTTTGAATATACATACCAGAATCTATATATATATAATTGATGCATATAACTCAAGTTCAAAGAAAAGTACATACTTAAAAAAAACAAACTATTCTTCGGGTTAAGATGGTGGTGTAGGAACCATGCCAAAACAGCCTAGGGGAGAAAAAGGCAAAAAAAAAAAAAAAAAAAAAAAAAAAAAAAAAAAAACCAGCAAAATACACTCTTCTACTTAAAAGTGAGGTATATAGCCGGGCGTGGTGGCACACACCTTTAATCCCAGCACTCGGGAGGCAGAGGTAGGAGGATTGCTGAGAGTTCGAGGCCACCCTGAGACTACATAGTTAATTCCAGGTCAGCCTGGACCAGAGTGAGACCCTACCTCCAAAAACAAAAACAAAAACCAAAAAAAAAAAAAAAGTGAGGTATATAATAAATTATCAACTGCAGCAGAAGCAGAGAAGTAGGAGAGATCCAGAGCATCTAGAGTCTACAGAAGCAGGCAGAAGCGGCTCCAGCAGCAGGGGCATGAGTTCCACATGGCAGCAGCCACTGGGCTCAGTCAGAGCCACAGGATTTTCCACTCACACTGACCTTCTCACAAACTCAAGAAACGTGGAAGGAGGATGGCAGAGACCAACAGAGCAGCTTGTGTGGAAGAAGATCTTGAAGACCAGCGGGAGGACTTCAGCCTCCATCCACAGCCTCCCCTCCCCCATGTCCAGCACAAGTGCCAGCAAGCACCAGAGACCTGGGGAAGGGAGCTCACCTACATAGCACCCAGCACTATCACAGCAGTGACTCACAGACCCAGCCAGCCTACCTGAGCCCACAGCACTGCAAAGAGGGACCCAAGCTGCCTGCAGCATAGCTGAGACCAAAGCCATCCCAAAAGGTAACTGGGATTACACCATGTCAGTGCCCGCCAAATAACCCTAGTACATAGGCTTGCATCGGAAGGGCTAATTGCACCATCCATGTCAAAGTAAATTATATGTTAAATCTGATGGATGGTCAGATTTGACATTCTTAAATAAGCTTGTCATTTGTTGCTTCCTGATTTATAGTGCCTTTGTTTCCCCTTCTGTCATTTGTTGGGGAAGGGTCTCACTCAATCACAAGTTGACCTTGGAACCCTCTTCAGACCAGAAATCTTAGCCTCCCAGTTGACAGGATTAAGGGTGAGGGGCAACACACATCCTTAGGGACTGTGACTTTGTTAGAAGATCTTTTTGTCATAATACCTACTTTTGCATAAATACTCTGTGTTGTTTTTCATTGAATGTATACATTGTTTAGTTAAATTTTTAGAATTTGCCTGTATTTTGTTCCATTCGGCCTACTTGAATACTCTTGTAGCAGGCAAACCCAAACTTAGGGTCATTTTTCTGGTTACTCTGAGAGTCTAAAGAGCCACACCTAGCACCTTAAGCTCCTACCCTGAAGATATATAACATCAGATTGATTCATACACCTAATAATATTGCAGATAATTAGAAAACCCAAGCATTAAATTAATCCAAGATGCAAAAATCTTTACATTATAATACAAGAAACACAAAAACTCAAGACCATATAAATCTATAAAAAAGTATTAATGCATCAGAAATGACATTCAGTGAGACTGATTTAGAGGAGATGCCTGAGAAAGATTTCAAAAGAATGATTATAAATATGTTCAAAGAACTCAAGGGGGAAATCAAAGGAATCAAAGAACCCACAGGAAACCAATTTAATGAAATAAGGAGGCCAATACAAGACATAAATAAGGAAATAGAAATAATAAAGAAAAACCAGTCAGAAATACTAGCAATAAAGAACACAGTCAGTGAAATAAAAAATTCTATAGAAAATCTCTCCAGTAGAATGGATGAAGGAGAGAACAGAATATCTAAACTAGAATACCAGGTGGCAGATCTAATACAGTCCAACAAAGAGAAAGACAAACTAATAGGAAGGTATGAGTGAGAATTTCAAGATATTTGGGACTCCAAAGGCATAGTAGGTGTTTTCAACAAAATCATACAAGAAAACTTCCCCTAAATTTGGAAAGAGATGCCAATGCAAATACAGGAAGCCTTTAAAACACCAAAGAGACAAAACTTGGAAAGAAACTCTCTTTGCCATATTATAATTAAACTACCAAACATACAACCCGAAGAAAATATATTGAAAGCAGCTAGAGAGAAAAATCAAGTCACTACAAAGGCAAGCCAATCAGGATCACAGCAGATTACTCAACACAAACTTTAAAAGCCTGAAGGGCTTAGAGTGATGTATTCCAAGTTTTGAAAGATAACAACTGTCAACCAAGGTTACTTTATTCTGCAAAACTATCCTTTCAAATAGATGGAGAAATAAGGACATTCCACAACAAAAGCAGGACAAAGGAATATTTGAAGAGAAAACCAGCTCTCCATAAAAATACTTGAAAGGATATTCTATGCTGAAGAGAAAGGAAAGCACACACATAAGGAACCTGGAGAAAACAAATCATACTCACATACTAGTTAATAAAAGAGAGCAAAGGGAAAACTGGAAGAACTACAAAACAAGAAAAATGGCAAAAATAAATACTCAACTTCCAATAATAACTCTTAATATCAACGGCCTCAATGCCCCAACCAAAAGACATAGGTTTGCAGACTAGGTGAAAAAGCAGGATCCTTGGGCTTGAGACATGGCTTAGGGTTTAAGGTGTCTGCCTCCTAAGCCTAAGAAGGACCATTCAATTCTCCAGGTCCCACATTTAGCCAGATGCAAAGTGATGCAAGGGTGCAATGCTGCACTTGCCCACAAGGGGGTGAATGCATCTGGAGTTCCTTCACAGTGGCTGAAAGGCTGCTGGTGCACCCATTCTCTCCCTCTCTCTCTCTCTCTCTCTCTCTCTCTGTCTCTCTCTCTCTGACTCTCTCTCTCAAAAAAAAAAGTGGGATCCTTCAATTTGTTGCTTCCAAGAAACTCACTTTCTATTTATTTTTTTTTATTTTTGGAGAGAGACAGAGAGAGAGGGAGAGGCAGAGAGAGAATGGGCATGCCAGCAGCTTCTTAGCTGATGTGAACAAAATCCAGATGCATGCGCCCCCTTGTGGGCAAGTGCAACATTGTGCCCTTGTGTCACTTTGCATCTGGCTAAACGTGGGACCTGGAGATTGGAACTGGTGTTTTTAGGCTTAGCAGGCAGGTGCCTTAACTGCTAAGCCATCTCTCCAGCCTGAAACTCACCTTTCTATGAAGTATGGGCACTGCCAGAGTGAAAGGTTGGAAAATGGTGTTTCAAGCAAATGGACCTAGAAAACAAGCAGGGGTCTCTATCCTAATATCTGACAGGGTAGACTTCAGACCAACATTAGTTAGGAAAGATAGGGAAGGACACATTATATTAATTAAAGGAACACTCCAACAGGAGGACATTACTATCCTAAATATATATGCAACTAACACAGGGGCTCCCAATTTCATCAAACAAACGCTATTAGAACTAAGGTCACAGATAACACCAAACATACTTGTAGTGGGTGACTTCAACACCCTACTCTCACCAATTGATATGTCATCTGGCAAAAAGTAAACAAAGATGCTTCTGGATTAAATGAGGTCAAAGAACAAATGGACCTAACAGATATCTACAGGACATTTCATTCAAATGCTGCAGAATATATATTCTTTTCAGCAGAATGGAACATTCTCTAAAATAGACCATATATTAGGACAAAAAGCAAATCTTAACAAATATAGGAAAATTGAAATAATTCCATGCACTCTATCTGATAACAATGGGATCAAAGTACAAATAAATAGCAAGAAAAGCTATACAACATACACAAAATCATGGAAACTAAACAATACAATACTAAATGATGAATGGGTCAATGAAGAAATCAAGAAGGAAATCAATAAATTCATGGACTCAAAAGATAATGAGAACACAACATACCAAAACCTTTGTGACACAATGAAGACAGTTCTAAGAGGGAAAATTAAGTGCCTATGTTAAGAAATTAGAAAACATATCTCAAAAAAAAAAAAAAAAAAAGATAGTGAGCCAGGCATGGTAGCACATGCCTTTAATCCCAGCACTCAGGAGGCAGAGGTAGGAGGATCGCCATGAGTTCAAGGCCACCCTGAGACTGCATAGTTAATTCCAGGTCAGCCTGGGCCAGAATGAGACCCTATCTCAAAAAAAAAAAGAAAGAAAGAAAGAAAGAAATAAGAAAGGTTGCAAGTAAACAACTTAATGCTTCATCTTAAGGCCTTCGAAAAAGAAGAACAAAGGCAAACCACAAATCAGTAGATAGGAAGAAATAATAAAGATGAGGGCAGAAATTAATGAAATAGAACCCCCCCCCAAAAAAAATCCAAAGAATCCATGAAACAAAGAGTTGGTCCTTTGAAAGGATAAACAAGATTGATAAACCCTTAGCAAATCTGACCAAAAGAAAGACAAAAGAGACACAAATTAATAAAATTAGAGATGAAGAAGGCACCATCACAACAGATACCAGAGAAATTCAAAAAATCATAGGGACATACTATAAGAACATATACTCCACTAAGTTTGAAAATCTGAAAGAAATGGATGATTTCCTTGATTTATATGACCTACCAAAATTAAATCAAGATGAGATTAACCACTTAAATAGACCTATCACAACTATGGAGATCCAAGCAGTTATAAAAAATCTCCCAACTAAGAAAAGTCAAAGCCCAGATGGATTCACTGCTGAATTTTACCAGACCTTCATGGAAGAACTAACACCAATGCTTCTTAAACTTTTCCATAAAATAGAAGAGGAAGGAATCCTACGAAACACCTTCTATGAAGTCAGCATCATCCTGATCCCAAAACCAGACAAAAATAGAACAAAAAAAGGAAAATTACAGAACAATCTCCCTCATAAACATAGATGCAAAAATTCTCAACAAAATATTGGCAAACAGAATACAAGAATATATCAGAAAGATCATTCACCCCAACTAAGAGGTATTATCCCAGAGATATGGGGATGGTTCAACATACACAAATTTATAAATGTAACACATTATATAAATGGACTGAAGGACAAAAATCACATGATCACCTCATTAGATGCAGAAAGAGCACTTGACAAAAATCCAACATCCCTTCATGATGAAAGTCCTACAGAGACTGGGAATAGAAGGAACATATCTCAACATAATAAAGGCTATTTATGACAAGCCCATGCCAACATAATACTAAATGGAGAAAAACTTGAAGCTTTTCCACTAAAATCAGGCACAAGACAAGGGTGTCCACTGTCTCCACTTTTAATATAGTACTGGAAGTCTTAGCCATAGCAAGAAGGCAAGAGACACACATAAAAGGGATACAAATTGGAAAGGAAGAGATCAAGTTATCATTATTTGCAGATGATATGATTCTATACATAAAGGACCCTAAAGATTCTACCAGTGGACTGTTAGAGCTGATAAACACCTATAGTCATGTAGCAGGATACAAAATAAACACACAGAAATCAGTAGCCTTCCTATATGCTAACAACAAACACACAGAGGATGAAATCAGAGAATCACTCCCACTCACAATTGCATCAAAAAATAATAATAATAAAGTGCCTTGGGATAAACATAACCAAGGAAGTGAAGGATCTCTACAATGAGAACTTTAAAACACTCAAGCAAGAAACTGCAGAAGACACTAGGAAATAGACAGTCATCCCTTGTTCTTGGATTGGAAGAATCAATATTGTGAAAATGGCAGTCTTACCAAAAGCAATCTACACATTTAATGCAATCCCCATCAAAATTCCAATGGCATTCTAGATGGAAATAGAAAAAAAAAAACAATCCAAAAACTCATTTGGAATCATAAAAAACCTTGGATATCTAAAACAATTTTGAGCAACAAAAATAAGTCTGGTGGTATCATCATACCTGATTTTAACTTATACTACAGAGCCATAGTACTCGCACAAAAACAGACATGTAGATCAACGGAACAGAATAGAGGACCCTGATGTAAGTCCGGGTAGCCTTGGCCACCTGATCTCTGACAAAAATGCCAATAATAGGGCTGGAGAGATGGCTTAGTGGTTAACGTGCCTGCCTCCTAAGCCTAAGAATGCCAATTCCAATCTCCAGGTCCCATTTTTAGCCAGATGCAAAGTGACACAAGGGTGCAATGCCACACTTCCCACAAGGGGGCGCACACATTTGGAGTTTGTTCCCAGTGGCTGAGAAGCTGCTGGCATGCCCATTCTCTATCTGTCTTCCACTCCCTCTCTCTCTGTGTGTTTCTCTCTGTGTCTCTCTCCAAAAAAAAAAAAAAAAAAAAAAAAAAAAAAAAAAAAAGCCAAAAATACTCATTGGAGAAAAGACAGCCTCTTCAGCAAATGGTGCTGGAAAACTGGATATGCATCTGTAGAAGGATGAAAATAGATCCTTACCTCTTTCCATGCACAAGAATTAAGTCCAAATGGATCAAAGACCTTAAAATCAGACCTGAAACTCTGAAACTGCTATAGGAAAATGTAGGGGAAACCCTTCAACAAAATTGGTCTTGGCAAAGACTTTCTGAATATAACCACAATTGCTCAGGAAATAAAACCACAGATCAACTGCTGGGACTTCATGAAATTACAAAGCTTTTGTACAGCTAAGGACACTGTGACTAGAGCAAAGTGGCAACCTACAGAATGGGAGAAAATCTTTGCCAGCTATACGTCTGACAGAGGATTAATATCTATGATATTCAAAGAACTCAAAAAATTAAATAATAAGAATCAAACAACCCAATTAAATATGGGCTATCAAACTAAATAGAGAGTTCTCAGAAGAATACAGATGGCATATAAACATCTAAAAAAAGGTTCTACATCCCTAGTCATCGGGGAAATGCAGATTAAAACTACGTTGAGATTCTATCTCAGTCCTGTCAGATTGGCTACCATCATGAAAACAAATGACCATAAATGATGGTGAGGCTGCGGAAACAGAGGAACCCTTCTACACTGTTGGTGGGAATGCAATCTGATTCAGCCTTTGTAGAAATCAGTGTGGAGGTTCCTGAGACAGCTAAATATAGATCTCCTATATGACCCAGCTATACCACTCCTAGGCATATATCCTAAGGACTTGTCTCACTACCTTAGAGATACTTGCCAACCATGTTTATTGCTGCTCTATTCACAATAGCTGGGAAATGGAACCAGCCTAGATGTCCCTCAACTGATGAGTGGGTACTGAAGATGTAGCACATTTACATAATGGAGTTCTACTTAGCAGTAAAGAAAAATGAAGTTGTGAAATTTGGCAGAAAATGGATGGATCTGGAAAGGATTATACTTAGTGAGGAAACCCGGGCCCAGAAAGCCAAATGTCACATGTTCTCTCTCATATGTGGAGCCTAGCTACAAATGATTAGACTTGTATGTGAGTAGGAATAAAACTCAGTAGCAGAAGCCAGTAAGCTAGAAAGGGATATAAAGGGAATAGAAAGGGAAGGAGGGGCGAATTAAGAGGATGGTATTGTGTATATGTGAGTAGAAGAATAGATTAATGGGCATGAAAAGGCCTAAGTGAGGTCAAGGGAAGAGACTGAATAAAGGAAAAGTGGAGGGAGGGCTAATCAAAATCAAAGAGGATATAAATAAGTCATATGGAAAACTATTTTTTTTCGACAATGGAACACTCAGAAGCCATAGATTGTTACTAGAAAATTTTCAGTGCCAGAGATGGGATACCTTCCAGTGAGTTGTTGGCCAGGGAGGTCACAGATACCCCCAAAACATAGGGCATTGCTGAGGCTCTTGTTTTCCCACCAGGAATAAATGGTAAGACCCTGTTGATGAAGACTCCACATACTTGGGTTGCAATGTCACTGAGAAATCCTGCTGGAGCTGAGCTGAAGACCTCCTTCATGTGGACCAGCTGACAGAAAGCTGGATGCAATTCAATGGGAGAGAGAGAAAATACCAGTGAAGATACCCAACAGTGAATTTGGCCAACCAGGCCAAGTGAGCCAACAGGTACAATAGTGGCATGTCTGTTATGGGGAAAATCAACCACTGTCTAATTGGGCTGGAGGCCTGCTCCATTGGAGGGAATACATCCCCAATACTGAAAACCTACAACAGTGATAGTCGTGAGCCCTAGGGGTGTAACATCTGCTGGTGTCTGACTAAATGTATATACTATGTCTACCAAACTGCCGAGTAAGGACTTCTCTTAATGCCCATACCCATATATTAATGCTACTCTCACTTTTGGTTAGAGAAGCTTCTCTTTTCAGATGGTGGTGACCTTGGGATGACTCAGAAGGCACTACGGTGCTGAAAAGAAGGGACAGAAGAGTGCTCAGCACTGAAACATCTCTAACACACCTTCCAAGGCTCAGGGTCAACTGCGAAAGAGAGGGCAGAAAGAATGTAAGAGCCAAAGGAAGAGTAGAACTCCTTATAACGTGCTCCTCCAGACACAAAATGGCCTGGATATTCATGACCTCATAGTGCCTGACACTACCTACACAAGACCATCATAATAGGAGGAAAAGATGATGACATCAAAATGAAAAGAGAGACTGATTGAGGGGGGGTATATGATGGAAAGTCGAGTGTCAAAGGGGAAAGGGGGGAGGGAGGGAAGTAGCATGGGATATTGTCTATAATTAAGGTAGTTGTCAATTAAGCAAAAGTAACTAATAAAAATAAAGAAAAAAACAACACTATGCTCTGTCATAAAGCTATTCCTCACCTCCAAGTTTCTTCCTGACATTTATTTTTCATTGTAACAATGATTAACACAAATTTTACCTTTCTAGCGAAAGTATTGTTAACTATGGGCATCATATTTTATAATAGAGGTAACTTACTTATTTTAAATAAATGAAACTTTGTTCTCTTCAGTGAACACCCTCCCCCAGCCTTTAATAAATTCCTTTTCTCCCAGCGTCTGGCAACCACTACTTTATGGTACTTCTGTGAGTTTGACACACATTCATGAGACTGGTATGTATCATTTTCCATGTATTACTTAACTTGGCATAACGTCTCCAGGCTCAGCCATGTTGTAACAAATATGCAGAACATCACTTTTATTATTACTGTAATTATTTTGAGGATATAGTTTTGCTATAGTTTTGTCCAAGCTGGCCTTGATCTCATGATCCTCCCACCTCATCCTCTCATGTAGTTGGGATTATAGGCAAGTATCATTATGTTCAGCTAGGATTTCATTTTTTAGGGCTGAGTAATATATTCTGGCTGATATTAGGAGAGATTAATATATTTATACCATATTTTCTTTATATATCAGTGTACATTTCACTTGCTTCCATGTGGTGGATACTAGGAATAATGCTTCAATACTTGAGAAAGCAGAAAGATATATTTGAGATTCTCATGTCAATTCTATTAAATGTATACCTCCACAAATGGGATTACTGAATCATATTTAATTCTACTTTTAGATTTTGAGGACTCTCCATATTGTTTTCCTAGTGACTATACCAGTTTATGTTCCCACCAACAGAACACTTAGGCATCCTCTTTTCAATTTCATTCCCACCATTTCTTCAGTGTCACATGTAGCTCTGATACTCCAAGTGACCCTAGGTGTTGAGTTTGCCTGCTATTCAAGTATTGCAATAAACTGGGTAGAGCTAATCACTGGCAAATCCTAAAATTCAACTGAGCAATACACACAGTCAGTCAAACCAGTAAAAAGTATTTATACAAGTGTGGGGATTAAAATAAGAAGATAATCTAATAAAGCTAAAGTCCATAAGGGTGTGGCTTGCTCCACACCCTTAATACTGTCAATTAGGAGGTAGAGATTTCTGGGCTGAAGTGGGTTCCAAGTCAGACCCTGCCCCTAAGTAAACTTACTAAACTTGACTTTGCAAGGAGGCTTTTATGAGTGGAAAATCCCTTCACCTTGTTTCTGCTCTTGCAGCTCTGCACTGGCTGGATGGTGTGCAAATGAGGGCTGCAGGTGCCTCAGCAGGATTCTGGCTAGTTTTCTCCTTCTGGAAGAACTTAGTGTCTCCTGCTTCTTTGTTGTGGTTGATAATAACTTTTATGCCTTCACTTTTTGGTAGAAGAGTATATTTTGCTGTTTTTCTGCTTATTTCCCTCCCTTGGCTGCTTTGGTGTGGCTAGTATACAGCCACCTGACCCAGAAGCTCCTCCTTGCGATCATTTTTTACTTTCTGGCAGGTAGGCAGTTAAGGTAAAAGCAGTGTAATAGTGTGAGATGGCATCCCATTATAGTTTAGCCTCCATTTACCTTATGAGTAGAGCGCTTTGTCAACTCTGTTAGCCATTTATGTGTCTTTGGGAAATGTCTGCTCAGTTCCCTTGCTCATTCTTTTGTTCCTTTTAATTTACTTATTGGGCTTTTTTTTTTTCTATTGCATTACAGAAGTTTTGTGTATTTTAGATACTGAGTTATATAAATTGACTAATTTAATCAAATTTATAGGTTGTCTCCACTCTCATTTTTAAAATATCTATTGAATTTTTCGGAGGGGAAAAGACATACACACACACACACACAGAGAGAGAGAGAGAGAGAGAGAGAGAGAGAGAGAGAGAGAGAGAGAGAGGGAGAGAATAGGCACTCCAGGTTCTCTTGCTACTATAACTGAACTCCAGATGCAATGCGCCTCATTGTGCATCTGTTTTTACGTGGGTACTGGGGAATCAAATATGGGCCACCAGGCTTTGCAAGCAAACACCTTTAACCACTGATCCTCCTTCCCAGGCATATCCACTGTCTTGATTGTTCTTGCTGTGAAGAAGCATTTTAAGTTGGATGTGATGCCACTCTCATCAGTTCTTTTCTTGTGCTGACTATGTCTGTGCTGTCATTTCCAATTATTGTTGAGTCAATATGCAAATTTTTTCCTCAATATTTTCTTCTAGTTTTATATTTTTAGGTCTTATGTTTAAGCCTTTGAATTGGCTTTTGTGTATGTCTGAGATACAGGGGCAATGACATTGTTTTGTATATAGATGTCCTGTTTTCCTAACACTATAAAGAAACTACTCTTTCCCCACAGTTGTGTAGTCAAACACTAGTTGAATATACATAGGTGTATTAGTCAGTTTCTCTGGGGGCACTGAACATAGAATGAAATGAATATAAATTGAAATTTATTAAATTAGCTTATGTGGTTTTGGTGAGTAGTCCAGCAATGGCTGGCTGCATCCTGGAGAGGCTGATAACCTGGTAGCTGCTCAGTCTACAGGGTTGGATGACTCAGCTATTCCAATCTGATGAAGGTCTGGAGGATTCCCGGAGAGCCTCTGGCGTTCACTCCATGTTGGAAGGCCAAAGAAACTGGGCTCAGATGTCAACAAAGGACTACAGCAACAGGGTAGTTGCACTTGCCACCAGGGGGTGATGTCAGACAGCCCTGCTTCTCTCAGATCTCTCTCTTTTTTTAATAACTTTTTTATTGACAGCTTCCATATTTACAGACAACAAACCATGATAATTCCCTCCTCTCCCCCACTTCCCCTTCACAAACCACTCTCCATCATATCCCCTCCCTCTCTCCATTAGTCTCTCTTTTATTTTGATGTCATCATCTTTTCCTCCTATTTTGAAGGTCTTGTGAAGATACTGTGAGGCATTGTGAGGTCATGGATATGAAGGCCAATTTCTATCTGAATGATTGCATTGTAAACAGCCCTACCCTTCCTTTGGCTCTTACATTCTTTCTGTCACCTCTTCCACAATGGACCCTGAACCTTGAAAGATACAATAGAGATATTTCATTGCTGAATACTCCTCTGTCACTTCTTCTCAGCACTATGGTGCCTTTTGGGTCATCCCAGTGGTCACAGCTATCTGAAAAGAGAAGCTTCTCTAACCAAAAGCGAGAGTAGCATTAATATATGGATATGGACATTAAGAAAACTGCTTACAGGGCAGTTTGTTGAGCATAATATATCCATTTAGCAAGACAAGAGCAGGCATACGCTCCTAGGGCTCATGACCTCCCCTACTGTAGGCTTTTGATTAAGTTTTCAGTACCAGACTTGTATTCCCTCCCATGGAGCTGACCTTTAGTCCAAGTAGAGAGTGGTTGTTTCCCCCATAACAGACATGCCACTATTGCACCCATCAAGTCATTTGGCCTAGCTGGCCAAACTTAAGGCTTGCAGTGTCCACTGTTTTCACTGCTGATAACTTCTGTCTCCCACAGAGCTGCATGCAGTGCAGCTTTTCCCAACTTTCTGTCAGGTGGTCAGACCTCTTTCTTTATAACCTGGATGCTACTGGAAGAGCTGCCCACTCTGAGGGAAGCTCTTCCTCCCTCAGGTAATCTTTTGTGAATGCCCTCAAGGAAGTCTGTCTCTTAGTTAATTCATGGGCCAAACAAATTGATAATTGAAACTAAGAATCACAATGAGTTTGTTTCTGGAATCTATCTGTGCTATTGGTCTGTCTGTTTTTATTCCAGAATCATGCTTCTTGCATTGCAGTCATTTCATTCTTTAACTTACTTTGAGGTCAGGAAAGGTAAATCCTCCAGGTTTGGCTATTTGTGAATTGTGTAGATCCATATAAGTTTTAGAATTTTCTTCCATTTTGTGAAAAAAGTGGAATTGTGATAAGTATTGCATGAATCTGGGCACTTTAGACATTTTAACAATATTCTACCCCATGAACATTTATTTGAGATTCCTTCATCAGTGTTTTATCATGTTTAATGTATAACTTACTTTATTTTTTAAAACATATTTTATTTATTTATTTAAGATAGAGGCAGAAAGAAAGAGACAGACACAGAGAGAAAGAACGGGCACACCAGGGTCTCCAGGCACTGCAAACAAACTCCGGATGCGTGCACCACCTTGTGCATCTGGCTCACATGGGTACTAGGAAATTGAACCTGCATCCTTAGGCTTCACGAGCAAGCACTGTAACTGCTAAGCCATCTCTCCAGCTCTAACTTTCTTTCTTTCTTTTTAAACATCTGGGAATGTCTGTGAGGGTATTTCCATAGAAGTTTATTTGAGGAGGGAAGACTCACCCTGAATATATTTGGCACCATCCCATGGGCTGGGATCCCAGGCTGAATTGTGAAGAAAAAAAAAAGGAGGAAGCCAGCTGAGTGCCAGTATTCATCTTTTCCTGTAGCCTTGAACCATGAGCTAAAATAATCCCTTCTTTCCATAAGTTGCTTCTTGCCAGCTATTTGGCTGCAGCAACCGAAAAATAAATGTAGAAAATTGGTACCAAGAAGTGGGATTGTTTGGGTTGGAGAGATTTCCTGGTAGTTAAGGCACTTGCCTTTGAAGCCTAAGGACCAAGGTTCTATTCCCCAGTACACATGTAAGCCAGATGCACATGGTGGCACATGAGTATGGAGTTCGTTTACAGTGACTAGAGGCCCTGGCACTCCCATTCTTTCTCTCTATCTACCTCTTCTTTTCTTTCTCTCTTTCTTTCAAATAAATAGATAAACAAATAAAATATAAAAAAAAAGAAGTGGGATTGCTGCTAGGATACACCTGGCCATATGATTTTTGAAGCTGTTTTGAACTGCTTTGCAGAAAGACCTTTGAAGAGTTTGGAGCAGTGGACTACAGAAGCCCTGGAGTGCTTTAAGTATTGATTAATTGAAATCCTGATAGGTATGTACACACTAAAGACTATATTCATGAGGTTTCATGGGTTAACAAGATACTCTCAAGAAATCAATTATGTTATATTCTGGCAACAACTCTGATGACATCCACTACACAGGTGCACACAGAAGCTACTACAACTATAGTAGAGGGGCTAGACTATGTCTTCAGTTGGCATCAGAAGTTGGCAACTTTGTCCACATGGTACTGGGTTTGCATGCATATGAGATGCAAGAATGATGAAGTGATGAGTGCTTTCATGAAGGTTTTGGAAAGTAACTGAGTTCAGGAAATGTATGGCAGGGTCAGATTCCCTGCAAGAAGGCCATGATAGCCATTATGTGAAGATAAAAAAGTAAAGCCCAAGCTGTAGTGGAGACCCCAGGATGTTAGATGTCAGAAATAAGGGGCATCTGTGAGGAAACCTGAAGACGCACACAGAGTGGAGCCAGTCCAGGAAAGGGGCTACGTGTGCTGCAGATAGCATAAGTGGGAGGAGAGGCTTCCAAGGATGTTGAAGCCTACATGGTACCACCAAGAGTCCCAGATGCCAGACATAAAACTGCAGGGTTTGGTGTTTGCCCTGCTGGGGTTTGGTCTGGCATTGGTTCAGTATTTCCTTGTTATGCCCCCATTCCTCCATCTTGGAATATTTACCCAGTGCCATTGAATGTTGGAAGTATGTGACTTATTTTTTGATTTTACAAGGACTCATAGTTACATGGTATAGTAGACAGCTTCACATTCACTGAGATGTACTTACAAACAAGGTACAGTTATGGAGGAAGGGATATTTATTGAAGCTGACAGATCCAGGGGAAGTTTCATATGGCAGAAGAAGCTGGCCCTGCTTTGACAGGTCTAAGTAGGGAGAGAGAAGCCCTATGCCAAGCCAAAAGCCACATTGCACACTTCAGGAAATCCTGGTGGGACTAAGCACTTTGCATATCTTTATATTGGAATTTCAAACCCACCACCAGACCTTGACCTCCAGTGACACTGACTCCAGCCAGGTGGCTGCATATGCAAACTACAAACTAATAAAACGTTGAATATATTGGGGGGCATATATTCAAACTACCACACATGGTTACCTGAATCTTTGTAGAAACTGTGCTCTTAGGTTTTTAAACCATGTTGGAACTGTTAAGACTTTGGGGACTTTTAGAAATGGTCTAAATGTATTTTGAATGATGAGATGAACATGAAACTTTAGGGATCAAGGGTGGAATGCTGTGATTTAAAAGTGATGATTTGGGGTGTCAAATTGTCAAGGGGTTGATTTATGATCATTTAAACGAAACTGGATTTAGGAGATACTTTAGGTGTGTATGTGAGGTTTTTTCTGAAGAGGTTTAACTGGGGAGGGAACACCCACCCTTAATGAAGGCAGTATCATCCCATGGGCTGCTGTCCCAGAACAAATTAAAGAGGAAAAGGAAGAAGCCAGTTGAGTTTCAGCATTCATATTTTTCTGCTTGCTAACAGTAGACACAATGTGGCCAGCTGCTTCACACTCCAGCCTTGTAAACCTAGCATCTACTGGATTTTCTGCCTTTTTAGCATATGTACACACACACACACACACACACACACACACACACACACACACACAGAGTTCCTATAAAAAGCCCTGCCTAATAATAGAGGGTATATTAAAATGCTAATAATGTACTAGTATACTAATGAGATTTTGATGTTGGAATCTTTAATGGATGTGTTAGTTACTTTTCTCATTGCTGTCACCACACATCTGATGTGATGGTTGTTAACTTGACAGGATTTAGAAGTCCTGAAAATAAATCTCAAGAAATGTCTAAGGATTTTGTAGATTAGGTTAATTGAGGTGATAGGATCCACCAAAACTATGGAGGTACCTTTCCATAGGCTGGCATCCTGGGCTTTGTAAAAAGGAAAAAGCTGGTTAAGCACTAGCATTCATTGCTTTCTGCTTCCTACTGTGATTTCAATATGACCACCTGGCCTCCTGCTCCTACTGTAATGCCTTTTTCATGATGATGGACTGTATTCCTTGAAACGGTAAGCCAGAACAAACCCTTCCCTTCTTTAAGCTCTGCTCCTTAGATATTTGATTATAGCAATGAGTAAAGTCATGCACCTGACAAGATACAATTTAATGGAGGAAGCATTTATTTTGGGTTATGGTTTGAGGCCATAGTGTACTATGATGGGAGTGTGAGGCAACTGGTCACAGGTGTCTAACTGGAAGCAGATGAACACTAAGTGTATTAGTTACCTTTCTCATTGCTGAAAAAAAAAGTAAAACACCTGAGAAAAAATAATTTCAGGGAGAAAGGGTTTACTTCAGCTTATATTTCCAGGTCCATTATGATAAAAAAGTGAGAAAGCAGAAGGTTATGAATGCTGCTGCTCACCTCTCTTTTTCCTTTTTATTCAGTCCAGGGCCCCATTCCCTGGAATGATGTTGGGGTTGGTCTTCTCACTTTAATAAAGCCAATCTAGGAAACATCATAGACCTTTCCAGAGATTTGTTTCCATGGTGATTCTAAATCCTCTTAAATTGACTACCAGAGATTTGCCATTACAAATCTACCCATTGTCAACTTCACACTCAAACATAACACTTTTTAAATATTGTATTTTATTTATTTAGTAGATAGAGAGAGAGTGAAGAGAGAGAGAGAGAGGTGCAGACAGAGAGAGAGAAAGACTGACCATACCAGGGCTCTAGCCACTGCAAATGAACTCCAGATGCATATGCCACCTTGTTTATCTGGCTCAGGTGGGTATTGGGGAATTGAACCTGGGTCTTTAGGCTTTGCAGACAAGCACCTTAATTGCTAAGCCATCTCTCCAGCTCAAACATAACACTTTTAAGCAATTACATTCCATCCCTTCTCCCCATAAGTTTATGGTCACCAAAATGCATTCTGTATAACTTCTAGAGTCCCCATAATGTTTAATGTCCCCAACACTATTCAAAAGTATAAGTGCAGAGTCTCTTGTGAGACTCAGCCACTGTCTCAGCTATAAACTCCAGTGGCTGTAGCAGTCTTAACCACTAAGCCATCTTTCCAGCTCTTTATTTTTTCCAAGGTAGGGTCCCAGGCTGACCTGGAATTCATTATATCATCTCAGGGTGGCCCCCAACCCACAGTGAACCTCCTACCTCAGCCTCCAGAGTGCTGGGATTAAAAGTGTGTGCCACCATGCTGGGCCAAGCCAGGGCCTCTAGCCACTGTCAGTGGACACCAGAGCATGCACCACTTTGTGCATCTAGTGTTACATGGGTCCTGGGGAATAGAACTCAGGTCACTAAACTTTGTAGGCAAGTGCCTTACCCACTGAGCAATCTCCCCAGCTCACCTTTAGTTTTTCATTGAGAATAATGTTACCTATAGGATTTTTGTATATGATCACTCATTGAGTAAAGTTCTTTCTGATCTTCATTTGTTGAACATTTTCACCATGAAGAGGTTTTTGTCAAATGCTTTTTCTACATGTTAGATAATAAAATGATTTTTATTTTTTTAGTTTTTGAGGTATCATAATAATTGATTTGCATCTTGAAGCATTATTGCATCTCAAGTGAAAACCCTCCTTGGGTCATGATGTGTAACCCTTTTAACCTGCTGTTGAGTTGATGATATTTGGTTGATTTTTGCGTCTATTAGAGTTATTGGTCTGAAATTTTCTTGACTCTTTGGCTTTGGTATCAGAAAGGTGTTGCCTAATTAAAAACTTTTGGGCAGTGATTCTTCTTTGTAAAAGAGTTTAAGGATTAGTATGCATTCTTTTTTATTTATTTATTTGCTTGAGAAAGAGAGAGAGAGAGAGAGATATTAGGTTGCCGGAATTGAACCTGGGTCTTTAGGCTTTGCAGACAAGCACCTTAATTGCTAAGCCATCTCTCCAGCTCAAACATAACACTTTTAAGCAATTACATTCCATCCCTTCTCCCCATAAGTTTATGGTCACCAAAATGCATTCTGTATAACTTCTAGAGTCCCCATAATGTTTAATGTCCCCAACACTATTCAAAAGTATAAGTGCAGAGTCTCTTGTGAGACTCAGCCACTGTCTCAGCTATAAACTCCAGTGGCTGTAGCAGTCTTAACCACTAAGCCATCTTTCCAGCTCTTTATTTTTTCCAAGGTAGGGTCCCAGGCTGACCTGGAATTCATTATATCATCTCAGGGTGGCCCCCAACCCACAGTGAACCTCCTACCTCAGCCTCCAGAGTGCTGGGATTAAAAGTGTGTGCCACCATGCTGGGCCAAGCCAGGACCTCTAGCCACTGTCAGTGGACACCAGAGCATGCACCACTTTGTGCATCTAGTGTTACATGGGTCCTGGGGAATAGAACTCAGGTCACTAAACTTTGTAGGCAAGTGCCTTACCCACTGAGCAATCTCCCCAGCTCACCTTTAGTTTTTTCATTGAGAATAATGTTACCTATGGGATTTTTGTATATGATCACTCATTGAGTAAAGTTCTTTCTGATCTTCATTTGTTGAACATTTTCACCATGAAGAGGTTTTTGTCAAATGCTTTTTCTACATGTTAGATAATAAAATGATTTTTATTTTTTTAGTTTTTGAGGTATCATATTAATTGATTTGCATCTTGAAGCATTATTGCATCTCAAGTGAAAACCCTCCTTGGGTCATGATGTGTAACCCTTTTAACCTGCTGTTGAGTTGATGATATTTGGTTGATTTTTGCGTCTATTAGAGTTATTGGTCTGAAATTTTCTTGACTCTTTGGCTTTGGTATCAGAAAGGTGTTGCCTAATTAAAAACTTTTGGGCAGTGATTCTTCTTTGTAAAAGAGTTTAAGGATTAGTATGCATTCTTATTTATTTATTTATTTGCTTGAGAAAGAGAGAGAGAGAGAGATATTAGGTTGCCAGGGCATTCAGCTGCTGCAAATGAACTCCAGATGCATGCACCATCTTGTGCAGCTGGCTTGTGTGGGTCCTGGGGAATTGAACCTGGATCCTTTGGCTTTGCAGGCAAGTGGCTTAACCACTAAGCCATGTCTCCAGCCCTTTTAAAAAATTATTTTTTATATATTTATAGTATGCATTCTTACCACCTTGTGAAGTCCAGAATGTTGGCAAATACCTTTAATCCCAGCACTCACAAGGCAGAGATAGTAGGATCAGAGCTGATGCCAGCCTGGGACTAGAGAGTAAGTTCCATGTCAGCTTAGGCTAGAGTGAAACCCTACCTTGGAAAAAACAAACAACAAAAAAAGGCCTTGTGAAAGTTTACTCTGAATAGTCTGCATTACTGTCCCATGGGTTATGTTTTTTTAATTATTATTTTTTATTGACACTTTCTATACTTACATACAAAAAAATATGATATTTCCCTCCCCTCCCCCATTCCACTTTAGAACTCCAATCTCTATCATATCCCTTGGATTATGTTTTTTCTACAACATTTTAGTACTAACTAATCCCTAGTGGTTGATTACAAAGTTTTTGTATAGCAAAGGACACTGTGAATACAGCAAAGAGGCAACCTACAGAATGGGAGAAAATCTCTGCCAGCTATACATCTGACAGAAAATTAATATCCAGAATAGACAACGAACTCAAAAAACAAAACAATAAGAAACCAAACAACCCAATTAAAAAAATGGGCTATGGGTGCTGGAGAGATGGCTTAGCGGTTAAGGCGCCTGCCTCCTAAGCCTAAGAATGCTGGTTCCAATCTCCAGGTCCCACGTTTAGCCAGATGCAAAGTGATGCAAGGGCACAATGCCGCACTTGACCACAAGGGCGCACACGCATCTGGATTTCGTTCGCAGCAGCTGAGACTGCTGGCGCACCCATCTTTATTTGTCTTCTTCTCCTTCTCTCTCTCTGTCTTTCACCAAAAAAAAGGGGGGTATGGGGCTGAAGAGAAGGCTTAGTGGTTAAGCGCTTGCCTGTGAAGCCTAAGGACTCTGGTTCGAGGCTCAGTTTCCCAGGACCCACATAAGCCAGATGCATAAGGTGGCACATGCATCTGGAGTTTGTTTGCAGTGGGTGGAGGCCCTGGCACGCCCATTCTCCTCTCTATATGCCACTTTCTCTCTCTGTCATTCTTAAATAAATAAATGGAGTTCTATTCAGCAGTAAAGAATAATGAAATTATGAAATTTGCAGGGAAATGGATGGATCTGGAAAGAATTGTATTAAGTGAGGTAACTCAGGCCTAGAAAGCCAAACATCGCATGTTCCCTCTCATATGTGGATTCTAGCTATAAATGTTTAGACTTGTGTGTGAACTGGAACCAAAAATCAGTAGTAGAGGCCAGTAAGTTAGAAAAAGGCTGTAAGGGAGGGAGGAAAGAGAAAGACTTAATGGGATGGTATTGTATATATGTAAGTAGAAGAACAGATTACAGGGTGTGGAATGGCCTAAGTGAGGGGAAGAGATTGAGTAAGAAAAGAGAAGGGGAGGGTCAATGAAAATTCAAGATATTCTGAATAAGACATACAAAAGCCTACATTTTTGGATGTCACATCCAGAAGCCATAGATTGCTACTAGAAAATTTCCAGTGCCAGGGATGGATACCTTCCAGCAAATTGTTGGCCAGGGTGGACTCTGTTCCCTCCAAAACATTCCAGGCAATTGCTAAGACTGTTGGTTTCCCACGAATAACAGATGGTAAGACCGAGATGGTAAGGTGCTGAAGACTTCACATGTCTGGGCAGCAAGGTCACTGAGAAATCAAGCTGGTGCTGAGCTGAAAACCTTCTCCCTGTAGACCAACCAACTGAAAGCTGGAAAAAGTTGCACTTCATGCAGCCCTATGTGAGTCAGAAGTCATCAGAGGTGAAAACAGTGAGCACTAGACCAAACGGGTGCAATAGTGGCATGTCTATTCTGGGGGAAACTAATTAGACTGGAGGTCCACTCTATGGGAGGGAATACATGCCTAGTACTGAAAACCTAATGAGAAGCCTATGGGAGGTGAGGTTATGAGCCTTAGGGATATAAAGCCTGCTCTTATCTGGCTAAATGCATATATTATTCTCACCAAACTTCCCTGAAAACACTACACTTAATGTTCATATTCATATATTAATGCTACTCTCACTTTTGGTTAGAGAAGCTTCTCTTTTCAGATGGCGATGACCACTGGGATGACCCAAAAGGCAACATAGTGCTAAGAAGAAGGGACGGAGGAGTGTCCAGCACTGAAACATCTCTATCACACCCTCTAAGGCTCAGGGTCCATTGTGGAAGAGGTGGCAAAAAGAATGTAAGAGCCAAAGGAAGTGTACGACTCCTTACAATGCAACTCTCCAGACAGAAATTGATCTCAATATCCATGACCTCACAGTGTCTAGCAATACCTTCACAAGACCCTCATAATAGGAGAAAAAGATGATGACATCAAATTAAAAGAGACTAATGGTGAGAGGGAGGGGATATGATGGAGAGTGTAGTTGTGAAAGGTGAAGTGGGGGAGGTGAGGGAATTATCATGGTTTGTTGTGTGGATGTATAGAAGTTATCAATAAACAAAAGAAAAAATAGTAATTCTAAGTAAAACTGAGTATGTTTAAGAGAATGCTTAGTTTGTAGGGGATTAGTTAATACTAAAATGTTGTAGAAAAAAACATAATCCAGGGGACAGTAATGCAGACTATTCAGAGTAAACTTTCACAAGGTCTTTTTGTTTGTTTGTTTTTTCCAAGGTAGGGTTTCACTCTAGCCTAAGCTGACATGGAACTTACTCTCTAGTCCCAGGCTTGAGTTTTCTAATAATCTGCGGTGCTTTAATATTTGGAAATCCAACTTTATGTACCTTCAGAGTAGGAGTTTCAGGTGCCAAGTGTAGCTATTGTACTCCAAGTAATCCTGGGTGTTGAATTTGCTTGCTATTCAAGTATTCTAGCGGGCTGGGTGAAGAAATTTACTGGCAAATTCCAAAATTCAACTGAGCAATATATACATTCAATAAAAACCAGCACAGAGTATGCAAGTGTGGGGATTGAAACAAATAGACAACCTTATAAAGCCAAAATCCCTAATGGTGTGTGTTGCTCTACACCCTTAATCCTATCAGCTGGGAGGTTGAGATTTATGTTCTGAATTGTGTTCCAGTTCAGCCTGGGTCTGAATCAGACCCTGCTCCCAATAATGACAGAATAAAAAGACAAAGGCCTTATTAATCTGAAAGCATCAAAGGCAACAACTCCCAAATACAGCTTAATTGAAAATGGTAAAGCCAACCAAGAATATGTAACCCATAACCTGCCCTGACACATAAAGAGAGATTAGCACTTCTAGTGCAGGCCTATGTACCTGCTTTTTTGTCAGTCGGTCTTGTTACCTTTTGGGCTGGCTTCCAATCTCACCAAGGCTGAGAGCCCACCTTGATCCCTCTGTGTTGTGCTGTGAATATGGTGCTTTGATCAGCTGTTCTGGATGCTCTGCTTCTGGGAGCTGAATGTGTTCTCTGGAGGGTCGCGGTGCTGTCAGTTGGGGGATGGGAAAGTGCAGGAAGCCTGGAGTTGTACAGGAACTGCTCAGCTCATCCCACCTGTCTCCTGTTCAGCAGTTCCTCTGCTGTGTCCCCTTCAGGTTTCTTGGCTTTGTAAGGAGGCTGATGAGGTTGGAAAACCCCTTGTTTGGTCTTTGCTCCTGCAGCTAGGTTCTGGGCAGGTGCATGGATCTGTGCAGGTCTGTGCATATCAGGTCCAAGTCCCCAAGCTCCTTGGTGGGATTCTGGTTGATTTCCTCCTTTCTAGTAGATCTTAGTCTCTCCTGCTTCTCCTATGTTGCTGATAAAAACCTATACACCTGGCTGGAGAGAGGGGTTAGCAGTTAAGGTGCCTGCCTGCCAAGCCTAAGAATGCCTGTTTGATTCTCCCATGTTTAGCCAGATGTAAAGTGACACAAGGGCATAATGCCATACTTGCCCACAAGGGGGCGCATGCATCTGGAATTTGTTCACAGTGGCTGAGAGGCTGCTAGTATGCCCATTTTCTCTCTCTTTCTCTGTCTCTTTCTCTAAAAAAAAAAAAAAAAAAACAAAAAAAAACCTATACACCTGTACTTTTCAGACTAAGAGTGTATTTTGCTCAAATGCCTCCCTAGACTGGATTGGTTTTACTCCTATAATTACTATTTTTTTTTTTTTGAGCCAGGGGCTCAAGCTAGTTTAGGCTGACCTGAAATTCACTCTGTAGCCTAGGCTGGGCTTATACTCATGGCATCCTGCTATCTCAACTTCCTGAGTGCTGGGATTATAGGTGTGAGCCACTATGTCCCATTCAAATTTCTATTATTTAAAAAAATTTTATAAACTTATTTGCAAGCAGAAAGAGAAAATGAGAGAGGAAATGGGCATATCAAGGCCTTTTTTGTTTAAGTAATATTTTCATATTTATTTATTATTTATTTATTTGACAGTGACAGAGAAAAAGAAGCAGATAGGTAGATAGAGAATGGGCATGCCAGGGCCTCCAGCCACTGCAAATGAAGTTCAGATGTATGTGTTCCCTTGTGCATCTGGCTCACTTGGGTGCTGGGGAATGGAGCCTTGAACTGGGGTCCTTAGGCTTCACAGACAAGCAGTTAACCACTAAGCCATTGCTCCAGCCCCCCCCCCTTTTTTTGAGGTAGGGTCTCACTCTAGTCCAAGCTGACCTGGAATTCACTATGTAGTCTCAGGGTGGCTTTAAACTCAAACTCACGGTCATCCTCCTACCCCTACCTCCTGAGTGCTGGGATTAAAGGCCTGTGCCACCACGCCCGGTTTTATCATGGCCTTTTAATACTGTAAATGAACTTCAGATGCATGTGCCACTTTGTGTATCTGGCTTTATGTAGATACTGGGCTGTCAGGCTTGGCAGTCATGCACCTTTAACCACTAAGCCATCTCCCCAGCTCTTCTTTCATATCTTTAAAAAAATTATTTATTTAGGAGAACGAGACAGAGAGAGAGAGAGAGAGAGAGAGAGATGAATATTGGTGTCTCCTGCCACTAGAAACAAACTGCAGATGTATGGATACTTTGTGTATCTGGCTTTACATGGGTACTGGGGAATTGAATCCAGGCTGTCAGGCTTGAAAAGCAAATTCCTTTAACCACTGATCCACCTCTCCAGTTTCTAGTATTTGTAATGCCCAGTTCATGGTGTCCCCAGTGACCACCAAGGATGACCAAACACGTATGCAAACGCAAAGAGCTTTATTCGGGCTTAAGCTTCGTCTCTTGCCTTCACCAACACAGTGGATCCATACAAGAGCCCCAAGAAGCAGAAAGGTGGGCTTTTTATTGAGGTTTGAGCAAGGGGGAGAGGGCTATCGCCCACACAACTACATGATTGGCTAATTTGAACAGTAACTGTACTTGGGGTTCTTGATTGGTCTTAGGGTTTTGGCGGGCTAGGTCTAGGGGAATTTCTAACTTAATTGGCTCAGCAAGCAGCGGTTACATTTGAGCGCCATTACATTCATTTAATTGGTTGACATTTACAAAACTCTGAGGCGGTGGATCTTATTGGTCCATCTGGCCCAGGACCGCAAGAATGTTGAGTCATGCTCACACAGCAAGTTTATGGTTTTTCCTGGTACTGTTTGTTCTTCCCTAGATTTTTGGAACTCATCCCTGTGGCCTACAGAGTGACTGAGGCCTGTCATGGTGCTACTCTGGCCTGGGTCTTTCATTCTCCTCTCTCTATGTACCTAAGGGAGCCAATCCTGGGTCCCAAGAGTTCTAGTGGAACATACTGACTTCTCAAAACCATCAATTGTACACTATTGATTCACTCCTTAACCAATCTATTAAGTATACAGGGAACCAAGTAAAGAGACATGTTGGTTAAGGTTAGGGAGAGTAATCCTCAGGTTCAGCCAGGGGGTCTGCCAGTCAGACGTGAGTGTGATGAATCCAAGTGGCGATCCCGTCTACCTTGACAGCGGTGGGAGTCGTCAGGATGATGACATAGGGTCTTTTCCAGTGGGGTTCGAGCATTTCACAACGATGATGACAAACAAAGACCCAATCCCCTGGCTGGTATTTGTGTGTTGGTGGGGGAGGTCCAGTCTTATATATGGCCCCTAGATGAGGCCACCCATTTCTTTGTGAAGTCTAATTAAGGATTGAAAAGACTCATATAAGCCGGGTGTGGTGGCTCACGCCTTTAATCCCAGCACTTGGGAGGCAGAGGTAGGAGGATTGCCAAGAGTTCAAGGCCACCCTGAGACTACATAGTGAATTCCAGGTCAGCCTGGACCAGAGTGAGACCCTACCTCGCAAAAAAAAAAAAAAAAAAAAAAAAAAACTCACATAATTTTGGTTTTCAAACTTAAATCAGGCAGGATAGGAGGTGGTTTTGTCAAATATAATCTCATAAGGAGTTAAACCTATCATGTAAGGAGTGTTCCTTACCCTATAAAGGGCAAAGGGAAGAAGAGATACCCAGTCCCCGCCTGTCTCTTAGCAAGGGTCTTTTTAAAAATTCGATTCATTCTACCTGACCTGAACTCTGGGGCCTGTATGCACAACGTAATTTCCAATTCGCCCCTAATATCTTAATTACTTCTTGTGTTACCTGAGAAATGAAGGCTGGACCACTATCTGAACTCAAAAGAGCAAGCATTCCATACCTGGGCAAACTCTCCTCTAGGATCTTTCCTGTCATCACCTGTGCAGTCTCATGTTTGGTAGGGAAAGCTTCTGTCCATCCTGAAAAGTATCTACAAAAACTAGGAGATATCTGTAACAATATTTACCAGGTTTTACCTCTGTAAAGTGCAATTCCCAATGGGCCCCTGGTTTGGAGCCCCTTGAATGGGTTGCAAACCCTTTAGAATGTTGAGTATCAGCATTGGTCACCTTGCAATTTAAACATTTACTAGCAATTTTAATCTCTGATGCAGATTCAATTTCCATCTTCTTGTTGAGTCATAGGCATTTTATTAATCAGTTTAAAGTCCTCTGTGGAATATCTGGGAGTGTCAGGTGGGGTAGGGAGCCCTGGGTCTGGGAGTACAGTCAGTATCAGCTCAGTCTCAAAGCAACTTTTTTAGCTGTTTCATCTGCTCTCTGATTTCTTGCAGTGTATAATAGCCAGCTTTGAAGGCAGTCACAAGGCTGCTAATAAATCTAAAATCTGTTCTTTGTTCTTAATTTTTCCTTCAGCTGTAAGGAGGCCTCTTTCTTGGTAAATAGACCCCATGCATGTGAGCAGTAGCAAGGGCATAGCGGCTATCAGTGTACACATTTAGCCTTTTCCTCTTGGTAAAGTCGCCACCCAGACAGTCTCTGTTTCCGTCACTATAGCTGCCCCTGCGTACCTTTGTCCATCTTTCATGAAGCTGCTGCTGTCTGTGTACCAGGTGACCTTAACGTCTGGTAGAGGCCAGTCGGTGAGATCCTCTCTGATGTTGTAGACTTGGCTCAGGATGTCAGCACAGTGATGGAGGTGTCCCTCCAAGTTGGGATCTGGTAAGAAGGTAGTGGGGTTTAGGGCTCCAATAGGAAGAAACTGTATCTGGGGTGGATTTAGGAGCAGGTTTTGATAATGGGTTATGTGAGCTTTGCTGATCCATTGGTCGGGAGGTTGTTTAAGGACCCCTTCTATTGCATGGGGGTTCACCACCTGAAGTTCTTGTCCCAAGGTTAGTTTGTTGGCATCTTTTACTAATTGAGCTATTGGCACTATTATTCTGAGACATGGTGGCCATCCAGCTGCTACTGGATCAAATTTCTTTGATAAATAGGCAACTGGCCGGTTCCATGGTCTCAAGGTTTGAGTCAAAACTCTTTTGGCTATTCCCTCTTTCTCATCCACATAGAGGAGGAAGGGCTTGTTAATGTCAGGTAGCACCAGTGCAGGTGCAGTCAATAGTGCCTGTTTGATTTAATTTAATGCCTGATCTTGGGTCTGGGACCATTGGAAGGGACTTCCTTCCTTGGTCAGCTCATATTAGCTTTTTCAGCGAACTCCAGGGATCCTCAGGCGACAAAACCCAGTGGTTCTCAAGAACTCGTGCACTGCCCTGAGAGTGGTGGGAGTTGGTATGCTTAATACAGTCTTTTTTCTAGCCTGGGATAGCCACCTCTGACCCTCTTTGAGAATATATCCTAAGTAAGTTACCTCTTTTAAACAAATTTGGGCCTTCTTGGTAGAAGCACAGTATCCCAGGTCTCCCAGAGTTGTTAATAAGTCCTCTGTGCCTGCCTGGCAAACCTGTGCTGTGTCTTCAGCTATTAATATATCATCAACATTCTGCAGCAAGGTTAAATGTGGGTGTAGTTGTTGGTACTCACCCAGATCTTCATGGAGAGCCTCGTCAAACAGGGTGGGTGAGTTTTTGAATCCCTGAGGCAGCCATATCCAAGATTGTCCATTAAATCCTTGTTCTGGGTCATGTCATTCAAAGGCAAATAGCGGCTGACTTGTGCTACCAGTGGCAGGCTAAAGAAGGCATCTTTTAAATCCAAAACCGTGTACCATACTCAGATGGAGGCAAAGAACTTAAAAGAGTGTATGGGTTTGGCACTGCTGGGTGTATGTCCATCACCTGCTTATTTATTTATCTCCCTAAGATGCTGGACTGACTGGTAATCTCCGGAATGTTTTTTTTTTTTTTTTTTTCCAGCAGGAGCGGAGTGCTCCATGGGGATTGGCAAGGGACAAGTACCCCGATGTCTTGGAGCCACCTGATATTGTGGGTTATTCCCATATGGGCTTCCCGTGACATAGGGTACTGTCTCACTCTGATGGCATTACACCAGGCTTTAATTCTACCCAAATGGGTGGGCAATGCAAGGCCAGTCCCATTCCTCCAGTCTCTGTCCAGGCTTGGGGAAACCTCTGTAGCCACTCAGCAATGTCCCTTATTGGACTTGGTTGTTGATGGAGTCTGTACTCATCCTCTAATTGCATGGTCAGTATCTGTATTGGGTGTCCATTTTTATCTTTGAGGTGGGGCCCATCTTTCCCCAGAAGGAGATAGGGGCATTTAAGTATGACCATGAAGGTCCATGTGTTGGTGATCCTCAGGGGTCTCCAGGGATATCTGGGACAAGCCCCCAAATATAATGCCCAGTTCACGGCACCCCCAGTGACCACCAAGGATGACCAAACACGTATGCAAACACAAAGAGCTTTATTCAGGCTTAAGCTTGGTCTCTTGCCTTCACCAACACAGTGGATCCATACAAGAGCCCTGAGAAGCAGAAAAGCAGGCTTTTTATTGAGGTTTGAGCAAGGGGGAGAGGGCTATCACCCACGCAACTACATGATTGGCTAATTTGAACAGTAACTGTACTTGGGGGTTCTTGATTGGTCTTAGGGTTTTGGTGGGCTAGGTCTAGGGGAATTTCTAACTTAATTGGCTCAGCAAGTGGCGGTTACATTTGAACAGGTTGGTGCATGCAGTTACATTCATTTAATTGGTTGACATTTACAAAACTCTGAGACAGTTGATCTTATTGGGCCATCCAGCCCAGGACCACAAGAATGTTGAGTCATGCTCACACAGCAAGTTTATGATTTTTCCTGGTACTGTTTGTTCTTCCCTAGATTCTGGGAACTCGTCCCTGTGGCCTACAGAGTGACTGAGGCCTGTCATGGTGCTACTCTGGCCTGGGTCTTTCAGTATTGTTTTTAAAGTTCCTTGTCATTTTGCTTTGCATCTCTGACCTTTTCTCTGGAATAATTTTCCTTCTGCCAAAACATACATTTGTTTATTTATTTACTTATTTTTTCTTTCTTTTGTCTTTCTATTTTTGGTGCTTCAGGACAGGGTCTTGCTATGTAGCCTAGGCTGGTCTAGAACTCACTATGTGCTCAGAATGGTCTTCAACTCACCATCCTCCTCCTCATCCCCAGTGCTGAGATTTCAGGATGAACCACCATACCTGGCCCATAATCTAACTGTTGACATATTGGTGATAAATTAAATTTTTTTGTTGTTTTGTTTATTCGAGGTAGGGTCTCATTCTAGTCAGGCTGGCCTGGAGTTCACTCAGGGTGGCCTCTGCCTCCCAAGTGCAGGGAATAAAGGGGTGCACCACCATGCCCAGTGAATTAAATGTTTTTTTTTTTTTTTGAGAGAGACACAGAGAGAGACAGAGAGGGAGAGGGAGACAGATAGAGATGGGTGCGCCAGCAGTCTATCAGCTGCTGTGAACAAAATCCAGGTGCGTGTGCCCCCTTGTGGGCAAATACGGCATTGCGCCCTTGCATCATTTTGCATCTGGCTAAACGTGGGACCTGGAGATTGGAACTGGGTTCTTAGGTGGCTTAGCAGGCAGGCACCTTAACCACTAAGCCATCTCTCCAGCCCTTAAATTTTTATTTGTATGAAATGTCTTTATTTTGCCTTAGCTCTTTCTGTCTTTTTATGGGAAGACAGTTTCACAAAGTACAGTATTTTAGATTGACAATTATTTTTTCTCAGCTCATGGAAAATACTCCTTTTCTGTCTTTGCACTTTGTATTTGTTGGTCAAAAGCCAGTTTCCTATTGTTCTCTACACTAGGGCTTTAAAGGGACCCTCCTGCCTCAGTCTTCCACCCTATGACTTTATCAGAAAGTTTTGTTTGCCCTTCTGCTCAATGTTCCATCTACACTGGAGCGGAATCCACCTGTAGCAGTAGAATGAATGTGGACAAAGAAGAGGGGTAGAGAAGAGGAAGAGGTTGAGGAGGCAGTGGAATATATGGTAATCCCTTTAGAGGCTCCTGGGGCCAAAAGGGAAGAAAAAAGGAACCGAAAACTCAGACACTTGTTTTTCTACAGAACAGTATTAGGAATGTATTCAAACTTTTTTTTTTTTTTTTTTTTTTTTTTGGTTTTTCGAGGTAGGGTTTCACTCTGGTCCAGGCTGACCTGGAATTAACTATGTAGTCTCAGGGTGGCCTCGAACTCTCAGCGATCCTCCTACCTCTGCCTCCCTAGTGCTGGGATTAAAGGTGTGCGCCACCATGCCCGGCTGTATTCAAACATTTCTTGAGGCTTTATGCTAAGGATGATTTCATAGGACTCAAGGGGCTGTAGAGCTACAGAGCGGTCTAGGTCAGTTTAAGGTCAACTAGCTGTTCCCAAGCAAGTCATACCACTTTTGGCAGCAGTATAAACTGATAGCCTCAAACTGATTGAGTGCTGGTGGTCTGTTATACTATTAGTTTCTGGTTCTCCTAAGTCTTTGTATATCCTTTTTTTCTTTGTATCAGTGACACACAAAAACCTAAAAATAGACAAAATCAACACATTTTAAGGTAATCTGTCCTCATTTAATGGCAAATTGGGATATGTCAAACAAGGAGAGTCCTTACAAAGGCTAAGAGCATCCTTTTCTGGTCTATTTTTCATGGAAGATTAGTAGTATAATTTCACTGAAAATCTTAGCCTAAAAGAAATTGCATTAGCTTTTGGTCAGCACTGATTGAAATGTGACTAGTGAAGAGGCTATCCTAAAGCCTGATTTATCTCAACCCACGCTATCACAGGTTTCTGAGGTAAATGCAGTCCTTACCTAGTGGTATTATACTTGTATCCAGAATACTGTGTTAATTTTAAAAATTGCTATGTTCATTTTTGTATTTTTGTGCTTATTTTTATTTTGCTGTTGCACATATCTTCAGTATAAATTTGTTACTTTTTAAGAGTTTGTGACTTTTAGAAATAAATTTCAAAAATCTATTAAAAAATCCCTAAAAACAAAAGGCTTTAGGTGAATACATTTAACAGCAGCATAAGAAAGAAGGGAGTAGCAGTGACTCCAGTATAAGAAATGGAAAACCCACAAATAAACAAGAGACCAGAGTTCAAACCATTGAGTCCTTTGCCATGTGATTTGCAGCTGTTGCAGTCAGGTTCGCATTGCTGGCAGAAATCACCCAACCAAAAGCAACAGTGGGGAAAAAAAGGGAGTTTATGTTGGCTTATGGACTTGAGGGGAAGCTCCGTGATGGCAGGGGAAACAATGGCATGAGCAGAGGGTGGACATCACCCCTAGCCAACATAAGGTGAACAATAGCAACAGGAGAGTGTGCCAAACTTTGGCAAGGGTAAACTGGCTATAACATCCATAAGTCTGCCCTCAACAATACACTGCCTCCAGGAGGCATTAATCCCCAAATCTCTATTAGCTGGAAACCTAGCATTCAGAACACCTAAATTTATGGGGGACACCTGAATCAAACCACCACAGCAGCTATGGTCACAGCAGTCAAACCAGATTACTGTTAGGTGGCAATTAGGGAATTAAAGTAAGAAGTTATGAACTGACTACTTGAGAGTACTTACACTTTTTTCCTTTTATAGAAATAAGAGATGTGTTTTGTTTGCTTGGTTCTTACCCTTGCAATTCTACTTTCTTCCAAAGACATTTAGGAAGTTGCACAATGGAAGAACAATCACAGACAGACATAGCTATATCCCGCCATGTCTGGCAGCAGCCTCAGTAGAAGATTGCAAAACTTCACTTGGCTTGCAAAATACTGTCCGAAACAGAACTGCAGGCAAATTTTAACTTGCAAAATTGCACCAACACATTGAAACTATATTTTTCTCACTAGCTCAGGCTGACCTGCAATTCACTATGTAGTCTCAGAGTGGCCTTAAACTTATGATAATCCTCCTACCTCAGCCTCCAAATGCTGGGATTAAAGGCATGTGCCACCACACTCAGCTGAAACTTTTTTAATTGAAATTTTATTTTTTTAATGAAATGTATAGTACTTTGGAATGAATTATTTTCTCCATCACAGAAAATAAATCTCTATACTTTTAAAAAATATTTATTTGAGAGAGAGTGGAGAGAGAGAAGCAGAGAAAGAGATAGAGAGAGAGAATGGGCATGCCAGGGCCTCTAGCTGCTGCAAATGAACTCCAAATGTATATACCACCTTGTGAATCTGGCTTATGTGGGTTCTGGAGAATTGAACTTAGGTCCTTTGGCTTTGCAGGCAAGGGCCTTAACTGCTAAGCCATCTTCCCAGCCCAAATCTCAGGACATTTTGATATCCCACTGGCATGAAATTAAACAGAAACACAGAAAATAGTACCAGAGATTTCCTTCCCTGTTATTCACAGAAAATGTTACCAAGGACCCCGCCCCGTGTGGAATACTTTGGTTTAAGATCATCCTGATAGGTGCAAGGACCATGACAATAGTGTTTTGCAGTGAAGACGATAGAATTGGGTTTACATCTAAACCAGGCATGGATAAGTAGAATTACAAAGGGAGAATGATGGACATCAGTAAACAGGAAGCTTATTAAGAGGAAATAAGAGTGGTATGGTGCATTCTGGCTAAGATGATATAGTAGGATTCTTGGTGAAGTTAGGACAGGGTGTTCAGCTATTGCCAGGATGATGAGTCTGATTAGGTACTGGAGTGGTCAGGTATCAGGTGTAGACTATGTTTCTCCTAACTTGACTTTGCAACTTATCAGCATTCTTGCTTAAACAAAGAAGTATAAAAAAGGAGGCTAGAGGGATGGCTTAGCAGTTCAGGTGCTTGCCTTCAGATTGCTGCAAGTCCACTTGGGGGCTAATGCAGGAAATCCACAGTGCATTTGGGAGAATACTGGGTCATCTGCTTCAATGAGTCCATTTGTAAATTCAGAGATATTTGCAGATGTATGAACATATTTGAGTTTCTTTTTCATTTTTTCTTTTCTTTTCTTTTGTACAGGTTTTTCCAGGGTCTAACTCTAGCCCAGGCTGACCTGGAATTTACTACGTAGTCTCAAGGTGGCCTCAAATTCACAGCAATCCTCCTACCTCTGTCTCCTGAGCACTGGGATTAAAGACGTGTGCCACCATGCCTGGCTTTATATTTCATTTTTTTAAACATGTGCTTCCTTGATTAGTATGGCAGAGTTTTGTGTCTTTTCTTGGAGAGGAAGAGGTGAAGAGCCAGTAAGAGCTCATGGTGGATCAACTTTTCTTAGGGCAACCAACTTAAAAACAAAACAAAACAAAACAACAACAACAAAAAAAAACATTTCACTTTGAACAAAATATTTTAAAATAATTATCTTAAAGTAAAATGGGGAGTGACCAGAAGCAGGGTCAAAGTAGAGGAGTTAGCCTAATTAAGGAGAATTGTAGGGTTAGGCATATAGTTCAGTAGTAGAGGACTTGCCCAGCATGTGCATGGCTCTACTTTGATGGCCAACACTGCCAAAGCAGAATGGCATTTTTAATATTTCAGGGTAGACCCAGACAGTTCTATTAAACTCATGAACACTCACCAAGAAACTGAACTAGCTGAGGAATCAGGACAAAATTCACAGGGATCAAAAAATCTGGGAGCTGAGGAGACAAGGAGAGCCACACTGTCCAGCTCTCTCTTACACTGATCCCTTCCTTCAGTGCATCCGGGACAGGCTCAGTGCCAGCTAAACCACAAGAACAAAAAAGTGATTTCTTCCACTACAGAGACACTGAATATGGAGATTGAGGTCAACCAAGTTAATTGTATTGTATAAACCAAACAATCAAAGGAACAACAAAAATCCAGTTTTATAATTCAGGATTCAATCCAGTTATATCAGACACATGAAGAAACTTGCTAAAACAATAACAACAACAACAACAACAATAAAAACAAACAAAAACAAAACAATCAATGCAGACAGACTGCTAAATGACTCCCCTGATGTGGGGATTAGTAGACATGGATTTTTAAGAAAGCTTGTGAAACCCTGCCCAAAACAAAATAACAGAAACAACAAAACCTCACATTGAATGGAAGAAAATCACATAGAGAAAAATAAATAAAATAAATAAAAAGAAACAATGACTGCCTGGTGTGTTGGTGCACGCCTTTAATCCCAGCACTTGGGAAGCCAAAGTAGGGGGATTGGTGTGAATTTGAGGCCAGCCTGAGACAACATAGTGAATTCCAGGTCAGCCTGGGCTAGAGCTAGACCTTACCTCAAAAAAACAAACAAACAAACAAAAAAAAAAGGAAATTCTACAAGTTGTGGCAGAAAAGAAGCTAAAAGTTAAACTGATTCACTGAGTTACTGTAAGAGTTAATTGCTAAGGAGCTAAAACTCATCTTTGTCAGCAAAGGGGAAAAATCCCAAAGAAGGAACTTCCAGAAAGGGCCCAAAGGGACAATAAAAAAGAAAGACAGTTCAGGCTAAAACAAAGTAAAATAGAGTCCATTGTTAGGGTTCCCTGACTACAGAAATGAATGATATGTAAATTGTCACATCTTGTTTATTCACTTACCCCTCCCCTTGGCTATGCAAACTATAAAACAGAAATAAAATCTCAGCTCAGGACAGAGCTTCTTTGGAGGGCTACCTCAAGCTCCTTGGGCCCTGAGCAATAAACTCCTCTACTTTCACTCATACTGGCATTGGAGTGATCTTTCCAGAGAATTTCTACAACACCTCTAGAGGCCCCAGCGAGGTTTTCCTTCTCCATGACCCCAGTTGGTCAGGAAAGACTGCTGCTCCTGAACCTCCAGGCCTGCCAAAGGTCCCTGGAACTGGGAAGAATGCGCCCCTGACATGATTGTGGGATCCCCTTCCAGGTGGCCCAAGGAGGCTGTGAAACCCTGGGCCAGAGTTCCTGAGTGGAAGGAGACCAAGCTAAGTCAGACGTCCGGACCAGATACGAATTCCTTGGGGAAAATGGAAACTGGGATTATGACTAGTCAGGTCTTGAGGAGTGTTGTGGACTGATCCCCACAAGAGGAGGAATCTATGAGGCTCAAGGCTGCTCCAAGGTGATAGCCCTCTTTCTGTCAGGTGGACTGATGGTATTCTAGTCTTGGTAACTAGCCAGATAAGGACTGATGTTGCTCCGGTCTCTGTAACTAGCTTGATCACGGTTATGAATGGGATTAGATAAGAAAAATTGTTTAAACTCTGAATGAATGAATGAATGTGTGAGGGGGAGAGGGCCATCTGGAGTCTATATGAAAAGTGCACTGGACATGAATGCGTGTACAAGTATGTATGTGGCTCACAGCCTCAAGACTGCAGAGTGATTTCTGTCTGAGCAGAGCATGCTCAGGAAGGCTTTGTCTTTGTATTGGTTCTGCAGCACTAACACAGTGGGAAATTTATCATGGGGATGTAGTCACCAAGCCCACTGTCCTTCACTGCATATAAAGATTGTAGACAGGGAAGAATGCAAGATTCTCCTACTCTTAAAAGTTATAAAATGGGGGCTGAAGAGATGGCTTAGTGGTTAAGCGCTTGCCTGTGAAGCCTAAGGACCCTGATTTGAGGTTCAATTCCCCAGGACCCACGTAAGCCAGATGCACAAGGTGGCGCATGCATCTGGAGTTTGTTTGCAGTGGCTGGAGGTCCTGGCATGCCCATTCTCTCTCTCTGTGCCTCTTTCTCTCTCTCTCTGTCTGTTGCTAATAAATAAATAAAAATAACAACAAATTTTTTTTTTTTTTTTTTTAAGTTATAAAGTGGCAAGATCAGGGAGCTGCCCTGTACCCCTGAGAGAAATCCAAAATTCTCCCTGGGGAAAAAAAAACCAGTTCAGCTAGAGTCAGAAAATTTCTAAAACTTCTAATAATGTTCGAATCTGCTTTCATATTTAAAAAATGTGTTTCAGGGCTGGAGAGGTGGCTTTGCAGTTAAGGCGCCTGCCTCCTAAACCTAAGAACGCTGGTTCCAATCTCCAGGTCCCATGTTTAGCCAGATGCAAAATGACGCAAGGGCACAATGCCGCACTTGACCACCAGGGGGCTCACACATCTGGATTTCGTTCGCAGCAGCTGAGAGGCTGCTGGTGCGCCCATCTCTGTCTTCCTCTCCCTCTCTGTCTCTCTCTCTCAAAAAAAAAAAAAATATATATATATATATGTGTGTGTGTGTGTGTGTGTGTGTGTGTGTTTCAGAAAGCTGATAAAAGGAGGTTCCAAAAATCAACAACTGATAAAATCTATATGTATATAGTAAATAACATGAGGCAAGTCTGGTATACTCTTTTATAAAAGATTATTTCAAAGAGAGTTTTGAGGATAATAAAAAAAACACTTAAATGGTCATGTTAAAAGGTCTTATGATAAGGACAATAAAAGTTTTGCTGGTAATTATAATGAGATAAACTAGATAAAAGGATAAACTGAAGAAGAAACCTTAACTGTTGGATATTAAATGTTTGATAAAGAAGATTGTTACAGAATGGTTACACAGATTGTTAGGTAAAAGTACATAGATGAAGGTATGAGTAACTGTAAACAGAAGGCTTAAAGACAAAGGTAATTAATTAAGTCTTAAATGCTTGATCAGATTACAAACTACTTGAGATTAATGTGACTAGTAGACTAGAGCTTATATCAGACTAACAAATGATGGCCCTAGCTGTTTGCAGGATGTTATGATATTCATGTTATAAATTTAAAACTATAATTTACTGATGTTAATCTGGTCATAATAATATAAGGTTGTAAAAGACTGGCTTTAATGTTCAAACCAAGTTTGTTATGATCCTGTTTGTTAACCTTTTAATATTTAATAATTTAATATCTTAAAAACAACAAAACAAAACAAAACACAGTAACCTTAAAATGGTTCCTGTCTTGTTAATGCCTTTTTACTGGGTTATTATCACTGAGATTATTGCCTAAATCTTATAAAGGTGATTTAGTCATTGTGACTTTGTTCTTAAGAAAACTGAGAAAACTCCTTCTGTCCTAGGAAAGCCTGCAATATACAAACAATGTTAATTTAGCTTGTCTAGGTTTCATATATTTTCCCAGTCATAAATATTACCTTATGTTAAACTTAAAAATGGTTCATATAGTATGTCCCTCTGATTTTTTGAATTTCTTTGGTATCTGTTGTGAAGGTGCCTTTTTCATCTCTAATTTTATTAATTTGTGCTCTTCTCTCTTTCTTTTGATCAGATTTGCTAAGGGTTTATCAATCATGTTCATCCTTTCAAAGAACCAACTTTTTGTTTCATTGATTCTTTGGATTTGTTTTTGTTTCTATTTCATTAATTTCTGCCCTAATATTTATTATTTCTTCCCGTCTACTGACTTTTGGTTTGCCTTGTTCTTCTTTTTCCAAGGCCTTAAGGTGAAACATTAAGTTGTTTTCTTGTGACCTTTCCCTGTTAGGACTGCCTTCATTGTGTCCCAAAGGTTTCTCATTATCATTTGACTCCATGAATTTTTTGATTTCCTTCTTGATTTCTTCATTGACCCATTCATCATTTAGTAGTGTATTGTTTATTTTCCATGATTTTGTGTATGCTCTATAGCTTTTCTTGCTATTGATTTGTAGTTTGTTCCCATTGTGATCAGATAAAGCGCATGGAATTATTTCAATTTTCCTATATTTGTTAGGATTTGCTTTGTGTCATAATATATGGTCTATTTTAGGGAATATTCCATGTGCTGCTGAAAACAATATGTATTCTGCAGCTTTTGGATGAAATATCCTGTATATATCTGTTAGGTTCATTTGTTCTATGACCTCATTTAATCCAGAAGCATCTGTTTATTTTTTGCTGGGATGACCTGTCAATTGTGAGAGTGAGGTGTACTAAATTTGAAAATCTGAAAGAAATGGACGATTTCGTTAATGTATATGACCTACCTAAATTAAATAAAGGTGAGATTAACCACTTAAATAGACCTATCACAAGTATGGAAACCCAAGTAGTTATAAAAAAATCTCCCAACTAAGAAAAGTCCAGGCCCAGATGGATTCACTGCTGAATTTTACCAGATCTTCATGGAAGAACTAACATCAATGCTTCTTAAACTTTTCCATAAAATAGAAGAGGAAGGAATTCTACCAAAATCCTTCTATGAAGCCAGCATCATCCTGATACCAAAACCAGACAAAGATAGAATAAAAAAAGGAAAATTACAAACCAATCTCCCTCATGAACATAGATGCAAAAATTCTTAACAAAATATTGGCAAACAGAATACAAGAGTTTATCGGAAAGATCATTCACCCTGACCAATAGGCTTTATCCCAAAGATGCAGGGATGGTTCAACATATGCAAATCGATAAATGTAATACATTATATAAATGGACTGAAGGACAAAAATCACATGATCATCTCATTAGATGCAGAAAGAGCATTTGACAAAAATCCAAAATCCCTTCATGATAAAAGTCCTACAGAGACTGGGAATAGAAGGAACATATCTCAACATAATAAAGGCTATTTATGACAAACCCACAACCAGCATAATACTAAGTGAAGAAAAACTTGAAGCTTTTCCACTAAAATCAGGCACAAGACAAGGGTGTCCAGTGTCTCCACTTTTATTTAATAGAGTACTGGAAGTCTTAGCCATAGCAATAAGGCAAGAGACACACATAAAAGGGATACAAATTGGAAAGGAGGAAATCAAGTTATCAGTATTTGCAGATGATATGATTCTATACCTAAAGGACCCTAAAGACTCTACCAGCAAACTGTTAAAGCTGATAAACACCTATAGCCATGTAGCAGGATACAAAATAAACACACAGAAATCAGTATCCTTCCTATATTCTAAGAACAAACACACAGAAGATGAAACCAGAGAATCACTCCCATTCACAATTGCATCAAAAAATAAATAAATAAATAAAGTACCTTGGGATAAACCAAACCAAGGAAGTAAAGGATCTCTACAAGGAGAACTTTAAAACACTCAAGCGAGAAGACACTAGGAAATGGAAAGACATCCCTTGTTCTTGGATTGGAAGAATCAATATTGTGAAAATGGCAGTCTTACCAAAAGCAATCTACACATGTAATTCAATCCCCATCAAAATTCCAATGGCATTCTTAATGGAAATAGAAAAATCAATCCAAAAATTCATTTGGAAGCACAAAAAAACCTCAGATATCTAAAACAATTTTGAGCAACAGAAACGAAGCTGGTGGTATTACCATACCTGATTTTTAAACCTATACTACAGAGCCATATTAACAAAAACAGCATGGTATTGGCAGAAAAACAGACATGTAGATCAATGGAACAGAATAGGGGACCCTGATGTAAGTCTGGGTAGCTACAGCCACCTGATCTTTGACAAAAATGCCAATAATACTCATTGGAGGAAAGACAGCCTCTTCAGCAAATGGTGCTGGGAAAACTGGATATGGATCTGTAAAAGGATGAAAATAGATCCTTGCCAAGCATGGTGGTGCATGCCTTTAATCCCAGTACTCAGAAGGCAGAGGTAGGAGGATCACCATGAGTTAAAGGCCACCCTGAGACTACATCGTGAATTCCAGGTCAAGCCTGAGCTAGAGTGAGACCCTACCTCGAAAAACAAAACCAAACAAACAAAAGAAATCACTTTATGTCTATCTATCATAATGTCTATAATGTATGTTAAAATTAGACTAATTTGGCTCAACAATGACCAGGTTTGGCTTTATTCTTAAGTTGTGTGCAATCAGTCCCAGTCAAGGTTTTACTTAAGTCATTGTCTCATTTCTGGTATCAATTCATTGCTTATAGATATATTGATACTTAAGACATGTTCCCTGCTCTAGACAAATGATCTCAAGCTCTGCTGTTCTGTTTCCAGACTGTGGGGTATACATAAGTATACAGACTAGCCAAAGTTGTTTTCCAACAAAGATGCCAAGTTTTCATATTGTCTTGTCTTTTCCTGATATACAGTTTCTATATCAAATCAATTGATTTAAAGTTATGGATAAAATACTTTTCCAGGACTGCTAACATGTTTTGCTTATACTTTTAACTGACAGACACTTAAAAGATAAAATGTGTATATTTTCTATGTTCCAGATACAGCTCACACTGTCATCTGAGAACTAAACTTAAATGCTAATCAGCATGATTTTAAACTACTGTGTCATTCTCTGACCAGATCTGCTTTGCTAACCAGATATGTTCTGCACCTTTTTAACTAAATATGTTTTGCTAATCAGATATGTACAGAATCTGAGTGATTAACTGTATGTAGAAGCCAAGGTCAATTGGAAACACTGGAGTTAAAAGGATAACCAATACTTTGATTTCTGCTCCCAGGCCAGAAGGCCTAAGGAGATGACGGGACACTAGCTAACTTCTAGCCTCTGGTAAGTTACCTATCTTTTTCATGAGGGAGGACACAGAGACCCAGAGATAGACTCCAAATCAATGTATTTGCAACAGGAGAGTCACAAATCTAGAGCCTAGCCCTAAGATATAAAAACAATTTAGCGTTCTGGCTGTTTGTACTTGCTAATGTTGGTGGTGCTGGTTGTTTGATGGACCTTTGCTTAAGAGCCAGATTCTCCTGCCACTGATGATACTGCCTTAAAATCTGTAACACAAGGGGACTCACATACCCTTGGAAATTGGGTCCACACCCATCAGCCAAAAGATATAAACATTACACCAGAGTCCAGAAGACAGTATCCTCAGCCAACTGTAACAGCTAACACGGGGGACCCACTGGGTCTCCTCAAAGTCAAGCTCTGGAGGGCATCTGCTCCTGCCAAAAAGACTGTGGCCCTGCTTCAGTTACAATCCCGAAAGCTGACTGGTCCATGCATGGCAGAAGCCTGAGGACTTCAACATGAGGTGCTGAAAAAAATCAGACAAATGGGTAAGATCCTAACTCCTTCTACTTGCTGGATGATCATCTCATTTGATAATCTCATGGGATCCAAAGAGAACCTTTGGTTCCAAGAGACTTTTGTGTCTTTCATATTACATCCTTTTCCTTCCACAGGAATATCTGTTTCTTTCTGAGGAATGTGGAACGACCCCCTCCCTCTTAACTGCAGGAATGTCCTGTGCTGTCCTCCTCACAGTAGGATTAGTCACAGTCAGTCCTCCTGACTAATCTTGTACAGAGAAGTCTCTCCTGGCTCTTTCTTTGGCTTTATTTTATTATAATAATTCTTTTGTGTTGGCCCCCATATTTTCAAGGACAATAATCATAAACCAGTTCCTGCTCCTGAAAACTAAACACAATATTTAATGGTAACAGTGTCAGTGTTCCCAATGACAACTGACACATGCTTGGCCCTCAAGGTCATGCTTACCCAAGACTCTGGAGGTCTTTAAGTTGATATACCCCAGACCTTGGGCTGGTCCCCCTACACGGACTATATGGGGACACTGGCTAGCTCCTTTAATGGGGCCTCTCATAATTATGCTGGGGCTTAAAATCCTATGTTCTAAATGCTTTGTTCAGGTTCATCCACTCTAGGATGGAAATAATTAAAATACAGGTGATACACCAGTTACCAGCCATTACATAGAAAATCATAAGGTGTTATAATGATAAAGAGGAGGAGATGTGGCAGAAAAGAAGCTAAAAGTTAAACTTATTCACTGAGTTACTGTAAGAGTTATTTCCTGAAGAGCTAAAACTTATCTTTGCCAGCAGATGGAAAAATCCCAAAGAAGGAACTGTGCAGAAAGGGCCCAAAGGGATGATAAGAAAGAAAGACAGTTTAGGCTAAAACAAAATAAAATGGAGTTCATTGTTAGGGTGGCCTGACTGCAGAAATGATATGCAAGTTGCCACATCTTGTTTATTCACTTACCCATCCCCTGGCCATGCAAACTATAAAATGGAAATAAAATCTCAGCTCAGGCCAGAGCTTCTTTGGAATCTACTTCAAGCTCCTCGGCCCCTGGGTAATAAACTCCTCTACTTACACTCTTACTGGCATTGGAGTGATCTTTCCACAGGGTTTCTACAGCAAAGTGAGAAGTATCTTATTTTTTCTTTTCTTCTTCTTCCCTCCTCCTCCTCCTCCTCCTTCTTCTTCTTTTTTTTTTTTTTTTTTTTTTTTTTTTTTTTTTGAGGCAGGGTCTCACTCTAGCCTAGGCAGACCTGGAACTCATCTGTAGCCCCAGCCTGGCCTGGAGCTGACTGACATCTTCCTACAGCAGCCTCTCAGTGCTGGGATAAAAGACGTGTAACATCATGCCCGGGTGTTTAAATATTGCTTGCTTGCCAAATGTGTTCAACAAAAGTTTAGAGATGATAAGAATGAAACAGATACCTTGTAGAACAATCGAAATTATCTAATTTGAAAAATATAAGCTCTTTTCTTGGGTTTGTGCTTTATTTTCTATAATCTTTTCTTTGTATAAGGTTGATGGATACACCAGGGCAATGCTTATTTTAGTCACACTATATTGTGATTTCAGTAATGTTTTAAACAAAAATTTCTCAAGATAGCAGTAAGCAGTATTTGTATGTGTGTGGTGTTGGGGGGAGGTGATATCAGGTGACTTCCTCAATAGCCCTTTACTTTAACTTTGTGTGTGTGCATTATGTGTTGTGTTTGCATGAGTCCTGGCATGCGTGGCCATAGTGTACATGTTCCAGGCAGAGGATAACTTTGAGGCAGGGCCTCATGTTTACCACTGCTTTAGTCAGGCTGCCTCCCCCTACACTCCCCTCTCCCCCCAGTTTCCACAACACATTTAAAAACAAAATTAACTCTGGCATTTATGCTTGCCCAGCAAGTGCTTTCTCTGTGGAACCATATCCCCACCCCTTTATTTTTAAACAGTTTTTTTTTTTTTTTTTTTTTTTTTTAATGGAGAGTACACCAACTCAAGTAGACTTAACTGGCTCTGGAAGTCTCAGGGAGTTTGTCTCTGCCTTCCCAGTGCCTGGATTGCAGACAAGTGGCTACTTTTGCCCACCCTCTTTTTATTTATTTTTTGTAAATATTTTATTAGAGAGCGAGAGAAAGTGGATGCACCAGAGCATCCTGATATTGAAAACAAACTTCAGACCCATGAATCATCTGTCACACTTTGCAAACAAGCACCTTTAACCACCAAGCAATCTCTTCAGTCCATACCCAGCTTTTTTTACATGGGTGTTGGGGATTGAACTTGTTTCCATGCTTGCATGGCAAAGACTTTACAGACTGAGCCATCTCCATGGCCCCAGAGAACTGTCTTTTCAGATCATTCATCCATTATACTGATTGGCTTGCTAGGTCTTTTGGAATTTATTTTTCTTTCAGTTTTTCAAGGTAGGGTCTTACTCTAGCTCAGGCTGACCTGTAATTCACTATGTAATCTCAGGCTAGCCTCAAACTATGGTGATCTTCCTACCTCTGCCTCCTGAGTGCTGGGATTAAAGGCATGCACCACCACACCTGGCTTTTATTTTTTTATTTTTATTTTGAGGTAGCATCTTGCTCTGGCTTAGGCTGACCTGGAATTAGCTATGTAGTCTCAGGGTGGCCTTGAACTCACAGCGACCCTCCTATTTCTGCCTCCTGAGTACTGGGTACAAAGGTGTGCACCTCATGCCTGACAGAATATAATTTTTGTAATTTTTTATATACCCTTGATATTAATCTGCTGTCCAATGTATAATTTTCTTTCATTTTAATGACTGCTTCTTCAAGTGATCAGCTGTTTCCCTTTCTGTACAGAAAGCTTTTAAATCCATTTATCAATTTTTGGATTTCCTAGGCTACTGGAGGGAGTACTTTTCAAAAAATCCCTGCCCATGCCAGCATCTTGAGATGTTTCCCCCACTTCAGAGCTTCAAATCTTACAAGAGTTCTTGACTTATTTGGAATAGATTTTTGTGCAATGAGAGAAATGAACTATTTCATTCTTCTAATGTGGAAATCCAATTTTCCTAGTACCATTTTTTAAAGGGCCTGCTTTCCTCTAATGCATGCTTTTTTAAAAAAAACTTTTTATTTTTATTATTTTTTTGGAGACACACACACACACACACAGAGAGAGAGAGAGAGAGAGAGAGAGAGAGAGAGAGAGAGAGAGAGAAGACAGAGATGGGCAGGGCAGCAGTGTCTCGGCAGCTGCGAACGAAATCCAGATGTGTGCGCCCCTTGTGGTCAAGTGCGGCATTGCGCCCTTGCGTCACTTTGCATCTGGCTAAACGTGGGACCTGGAGATTGGAACCACTTGAGATTGGAACCAATGTTCTTAGGCTTAGGAGGCAGGTGCCTTAACCCCTAAGCCATCTCTCCAGCCCTAATGTATGCATTTAAAAAAATATATTTTATTTATAAGCAGAGACAGAGAGAGAGAGAGAGAGAGGGAAAAGAGAGCACATGCACACTAGGGCTATTTGCTACTTTGTGCATCTGGCTTTATATGTGTACTGGGGAGTCAAACCCAGGTTGTAAGGCTTTGCAGGCAAACTCCTTAACTGCTGAGCCATCTCTCCAGCCCTGAATGTATGACTTTTGGCAGTGTTGCAGTTATCTTCTTGTTGCTAGAATACAGAACCTGATCACAAACAGCTGTTGGGTGGAAAGGGTTTATTTTGGCTTCCACTCTGGAGAGGAAGCTTCATGACAGCAGAGAAAAGATGGTAGAGACTGGACATCACCTCCTTATCATCAGGAGCAAGAGAATGAGCTGAACTCTGGCAAGGGAGAGCTGGCTATAATGCCTCAAATCCTACCCCTAAGAACACATCAACAAGAATCCATCTCCTAATTTGCCACCAGATGGGGACCAAACAGTCAGAGAAACATGAAGTTTATTGGTAATATCTGATTCAAACTACCACAGGCAGCTTTGTTGAAAATTAGGTGTCTATAACCATGTGGGTTTATATTCTGGGTCTGTGTGTACCATGGTACTCTTGTTTCTATGACTCAGTAAGGTAATTGTGAGACTGGGTACTGTGATATGTCCAGGACTGTTTAGTGCTAAGGATAGCTTTGGCCACTCAGGGTCTTTGTGCTTCCATATGAATCTTAGGAGTTATGTAAAGAAGTCATTGGGACTTTTATGAGAATTTCCCTGCATCTATAGCTTGCCTTTGGCAATTCAGCCATTTTTACACTATTAATTTTGCATGAGAAGTCTTTCCACCTCTAGTATCTACTTAAAAAAATTTTTTTTTTTTCAAAATGTGGTTTATTACTTCAGATTTACATGGAGTACTTGTTAAAATGTAAATCTGTGCTTCTAGACATGGCATGTCTGTGTAATCCAAGGTTGATTCTTGGAAATCTACAGTGGAAACTACAGGTGCCTTAGGGGAGTCTTGTCTACAACTGAGCTATTGTTTAATTTGGGGTGTTGGGAGCTAGCAAAAGAAGGATGAGATCAGCCCGTGGGCGGGCCTTCACATACTTCAAATTGTTGGCACTGCAGGTTGGACACTGTTGTTGAGGACTGGCCTGCTTTGTGGAAGGATGTTTATTTGCATTCCTACCTTCCCATTGTCTCTCAACTGTTTCAATCAAAAGTGTGCTCGAGGAAGAAAATTAACATGGATTGATACCCAGAACCAGTGCTCTCAGGGATTCTGGTATAAGTATGTTCCCACCAAGGGGCAGATGCAGGGGAACACAATGTGAGGGAATGTCCAGTGTTGGACCAGGAATGCTAAGTGGGCAAGAGCCTCTGTATGAACCCCAATCCTCCTGTCTCTTCCTCCCAAGTGCTTAGTGTCTATTATTTAACTTCTTGCTGAGAAAAAAATACCTGGTAAGAAACAGTTTAAAGGAAGAAGGGCTTATTTAGGCTTATAGTTCCAAGTTACAGTCCATCATGACAGGAAAGGAACAGTGGCAGGATCTTGAGGCAGCTGCTCACATTCAGCACAGTCAGGAAGTAGAGAGGGATGAATGCTACTGCTCAGCCAGCTCTTTCTTTTTTTTTAAAATTATTATTATTTTTGGAGAGAGACACAGAGAGAGAGACAGAGAGAGGAGAGAGGGGAAGACAGAGATGGGCAAGACAGCAGTGTCTCAGCTGCTGAGAATGAAATCCAGATGTGTGCGCCCCCCTGTGGTCAAGTGCGGCATTGCACCCTTGCGTCACTTTGCATCTGGCTAAACGTGGGACCTGGAGATTGGAACCAGTGTTCTTAGTCTTAGCAGGCAGGCGCCTTAACCCCTAAGCCATCTCTCCAGCCCTCTTTCTTTTTTATACAGTCCAGGACCCCAGCCCAGGAATGGAGTCACTCACCTCAACCTAATCAAGATAATTAATTGCTCATAGACATGCACAGAGGCTAACATAATCAACATAATCCCTTACAGGTGATGCTAGGTCCTGTCAAATCATGACAGTGTCTTTACCTCACGGATAGCTCAGCCTATCCCATAAGTGAGGAAGAATGTGTTCTCTCATACCCAGTGTGGGTAAACTATCCTTATTAAGGAACTTCTTCACTATGGCTCTCTTACCCTCTGAGCTCAGCTCTTGCTCTTTTGTATTATGTCCATTTTCCAGCCCACCACCTAAAAGACAATTTCTTCCTCTCTACCCAGCTCCCTTGTTCTGACAGTTGTTTGACTTGTTTTGATTTCTGCACTAGTTAAAAGGGATCGGCAGGGTGGTGCAGCTTTTGTATGCAAGTGCTCTGGGTTAGGTTCCGACACTACCAAACAAACAAGAACAGACAAAATGAAGAGGGAGAAGGTAAAGCAAAGCCTTGTGGATTATTTACCTTCAGAGTTTCCAGCTTCCTTCTGAGCTTGGATTAAGTAAGGAGACTGCAATGGAAGTAGATTCCACAAATGTATGGCAATCAGCTTCTTGGATGATAGGAAATTGAGAAAAGGGGGGAGGAGGTTCCTAGTTCTTTAAGTGTGCATCCTTAACTGAAAAGCAAATCCATGAAGAACCTTGATTCTTCTTAGGAGACTAAAGACCAAATCAAGCAATAATTTCAAAACAACCCAAGAACTCTGAAAAGGAACTTGTATTGAATACTTTTATTCAGAGAAAAAAAAGGGGGGGGCGTGGAAATGGAAACTCAGTCATTTGCAGTATCTATCAGCTTTCAATTTGGCTCTCCTGTTTAAGAAAAAAAAGTCAATGTGAAACATATCATATAATCAATTCCTATTAAATACAGAACTCATGCTTAATTTCAACTTTCAACTTTTCTTTTATATAAGATGGACTTTAATCTTATGAATCTATTTTGTAATAGTTAACAAAGGCTGCCTAAGAAATTTATTAATGTAGCCAGGCGTGGTGGTGCATGCCTTTAATTCCAGCACTTGGGAGGCAGTGGTAGGAGGATTACAGTGAGTTCGAGGCTACCCTTAGATTTCATAGTGAATTCCAGGTAGCATGGGCTAGAGCAAGACCATACCTTGAAAAGCCAAAAAAGAAAATTTATTCATTTAAAACAGTAATTTTAATTATTAATAAATTTAAGAGCACCTTAAATTTCTACTAGAACTCAATGCTATATTTTTTTCCTTTTTTTTTTTTTTTTTTTTTTCAAGGTAGGGTCTCGCTCTAGTCCAGGCTGACCTGAAATTCACTATGTAGTCTCAGGGTGGCCTCTAACTCATGGCAATCCTCCTAACTCTGCCTCCCTAGTGCTGGAATTAAAGGCATGCACCACCATGTCTGGCTCAATGCTCTATTTTTTACAATGAGAAATTTACTGAGTAAACAGCTTATTCTACTTTAAAGTCAATAATCTGATTATATTGTATGTTCTCTTGCAATTACTCAGAACTAAATACATATTAATTTGCCCAGCTGGAAAAACTTACATCATTTGCTAATTTCAGGCAAGAACTCTACCAACTAGCCAACAGGAAATACATGATTAAACATTGCCTTATCAGATCATGTAAGGGAAGGATTAAAGAGTAATTTCACAACACAGGATTTGTGATAGACAATTACCAAATTCTCTTTCAGCCTGGCACTTTACTGATTGCCAGTATTAAGGTCACAGCTAAACTTTGCCTATTTTTCCTGGTTTATAAAGGTAGGCTGTTACTTACTGAGATCAAAGTAATAATGAGCAAATACTAATAATATGCTATGATAAATATATTGTATAGTTCTGAATGTAACCTTAGTAAACTGGTTCAATTCCACTTCTATAATTTTAATTTTATTTTTTATTTTTTTGGCTTTCCGAGGTAGGGTCTCACTCTAGCTCAGGCTGACCTGGAATTCACTATGTCATCTCAGGGTGGCCTCAAACTCATGGTGATCCTTCTACCTCTGCCTCCCAAGTGCTGGGATTAAAGGCACGTGCCACCACGCCCGGCCCTATTTCACTCCATTTTTAAGAACCTCTACTACTCCCACAGAATCTACAGGACCTTGATGTTCCTCCAACTTTCTACCTCTGGCAGTAATTCTTATAAAAAGCTGATAGTAAGCACATTTATGGAATACTTTCAACCAAAACTGCAAGCATTCAAGACTGCAAATACACTGTGGTTGTCATTTTTAGATATTCTTTTTTAGAAAGCTTTCCCCAGATTTATGTCCTGTTTGGATAATATTTTCACATAAATAATTAAAAAAGAAGATAAAAATCTGAAAACTATAGTAACATTAAAAAGAAAAACATGGCTTCAAGCCACTTCTGCTAACAGCTGTAAAGTTACCTGTCCAGAAGTGTCTCATGCAAAAATCCATCTTTCCGAGCCTTTTTAAGAATTTTACTGTCTTCTTTACTTATTTTAAGTTTGTGGTCTTGGAAGCTCTGAAATTTCTTTCTGTGAAAAAAGATTTCTCATTTAAAAAACCCCTCAAACTTTTATTATTCCTTTTCTTATCAAATTACAAATACTGTTAAAAGTTTTATCTACTAATATAAAAAATGTAATTCTATTTCTTTAATAACTCAACAGTTTTTCACTACAAATGGGACTCTTTCTGATCCACCAAGTAGGCTGTTATTCAGGTAGTGTTGCATAGCCCACTTGTATTGAAGTCTGATGGCTCAAGTTCCCCATGTCTAGTGGATAAGTAGCACCTGGGAGGCATTATATTCATTCTGTTAAAGAACAGGCAAGACTGGGCTGGAAGGATGGCTTAGCAGTTAAGGTGTTTGCCTGCAAAGCCAAAGGACCCAGGTTTGATTCCCCACGACCCATATAAGCCAGATGCACAAGGTGGGGCATGTGTCTGGAGTTCATTTGCTGTGGCTGGAGACCCTGGTGTGCCCATTCTCTCTCACTCTCTCAAAAAAATAAAATGTAAAAATAAAACTTAAAAAAAAAAAAAAAAGAACAGGAAGGACTGACCAACATACAGAAAAGTAAAGCCCTCAGTTCAAAGCTTTCTCCCCGAGTCTACGTTGTGCTGCATTTTGTCCTCTAGGTTTTCTTCAGTGCTATGGATTGACCCTAGGGCCCCAGGCATGCACTCTACTGTGGAGGTACATCCCCTTCTCTCCCAGGCACTTCATGATCAGTGTGTCCCCAGTACTGCTGCACTGTCAGAACAGAATCTGAAGGAGGGCACATACACATAATTGATTTCACACTGCTTCACATTTCCTTTGTCTTCTTCTGGGATGTCATCTTTTTTCTTGGTTTCTCTTTCAGCACAGGTCCTAATCTGGATATTAGAGATGAGAACCCAACATTAACCATCTTCTCCCCACTTTAGCTGTTTAGCAGAAACACTCTAAGTGTTTTCTTATTCAAAGGAAGGAAACAACTTAAAAAGACAAGCTTAGGATACATATTGATTTCTTATATATCATTTATATACATACTTGCCATGATGTGGATTTTGTAAGTTTAAAACAACTAAGCATTCATAGATGCCAGTTAACTACTTCATTATCCTGCAAGATTATGAGAATTGGCATGAGAATGTCTACCTAACTTTTATAATCAAGTAAAATCAAGAGCAACACTGGGGTACTTTGCCTGGAGTAAGCAACTCTGATCTCCAGCCTAGTGACTGACACGAGAAAAGTAAAGCAAAGAACAAATGTCATGCTCTGTGCTTCTCTTCATTTGCAGGAAATGTGCTAAAGCCCCCGAAGTTCTACCATGACTTGTATGCCTTTATTTAGTGATAGCATCCTAGGTGCTGAAATATTTAATAAGCAAGACAACAGTCCTCATCTATGTAGACAGGAGTCGACACACCCTTTGTGTAAGGCAGCTTGGATTTCTCCTCCTGCATATTCTGTATGAGCTGCACCGCTGTTTACAAGGGGAAAGGACAGGGAACAATGGAGTCTTTAAGAGAATAGTGGAATCAGTGAAGGCACATGTCTAAAATGGAGTACTATATAGTAGATTTTCTATACACACACTAGTGGGAAAATTCTCTAAGACACAATAGTAAAAAAAAAAAATAAGCTGGGCATGGTGGTGCATGCCTTTAATCCCAGCACATGGGAGACAGAAGTAGGAGCATTACTATGAGTTCAAGGCCACCCTGAGAGACTACTTAGGGAATTCCAGGTCAGTCTGGACTACAGTAAAACCCTACCTCTAAAAACAAAACAAAAATAAACAAATAAAAAGTAGATAAAATATTTATATGTTTATAAAGAAACATTAGAAGATTACAAAAAAAGCAAAAATAAGCAAACAAAAAGGAAAAGAATAATATGTACAGGGTAGAAGAGAGAGTCATATGCCTTTGTATGTTCTGGTTTTAAATTTTTTATACCGTGTTAACTTGTGATGGCTAATATTGTCAACTTGACAGAATGTAGAGTTAACTAGGAGACAAATTTCTGGTCATGTCTGTGAGGAAGCTTCTACATTAGGTTGACTGAGCTGGTTACCCCCACTCAACCTGTGTGCGGCACCATTTCATGGGCTGGGGTCCCATACATAAAAAGGACAAAATGAACTGAAAAACAGCATTCATGTCAATCTGCTTCTTGATTGCAGGTGCAGGGTGACCAGCTGCCTCAAGTTCCTGCCACCATGACTTCCCTGCCATGATAGACTATATACTCCCTCAAATTGTAAGCCAAAATAACCCTTCCTTAAGTTGTATTTGTAAGATAGTTTGTTACAGCGATGAATACAGAAAATAACTAATTCAAATCAATTATATGTTTAAAAATTTTTTTAGGGCTGGAGAGATGGCTTAGCAGTTAAGGCATTTGCCTGCAAAGCCAAAGGATCTCCAGGACTCACATAAGTCAGATGAACAAGGGGGTGCATGCAACTGGAGTTCGTTTGCAGTGGCTGGAGGCCCTGGCATGCCCATATTCTCTCTCTCTCTCTCTCTTTCTCTCTCTCAAATAAATAAATAAATAAAATGCATTAAAAAATTTTTTTAGAATGCAGGCAAGAAAACCAACCAATGAACAACCAAAAACCTCAAAGGCCTAAAAAGCACATGGAACTTCTTAGAAAAAGACAAATTAGTATGTGGGGAAAATGGTAAATTAGCTTTAGATGCAGTGATTTTTTTTCAGCCACATTGTACAAAGAAGACATTATTGTATTTAGGTGAAAAAGAAAGCATATTTGGAACATGGCATTATAAAAAGCTACCAGGTTTTTACAGTCATATTTTTAGAGACTACTTCCATCACATACAGAGGCAACATGCACTGTCTGGAGGAAAATGTCTGTTTACCTTTATCATCTCCTCTTCTCCTGCTGTCTTACTCTTTGCTTCTATATCTCCTGCTTCATTACATCTAATAAAGCAGCTATTTGAGGCCAGTAAAGCCATCTTCCCCTAAATAAAACATAATGACAACAAAAAAATTGAGCTATAAAAAGAAATCTTAACAGAGATGGAGCGATGGCTCAGAGGTTAAAGACACTTGCTTGCACAGCCTGATGGCCTGGGGTTGTTCCCCAGTACCCACATAAAGCCAGATGCATAAAGTGGCACATGCATCTGGAGTTTGCAGCATAGGAGATCTTGGTGTGCTCATTTTCTGTCTCTTCTCTTCCCTCTCTAAAATAAATGAATAAATATTTAAACAGAAGGAATCTTAAAAGTCTTTACACTAAATTAATGTTTTCTTCCCAATTCTAAAATTAAGGAAAATAACTTAGAGAAAGCCTGGGAAATACCAAATCACTTGTAAAATTACTACTCAGACATTATAACAACAAATATTTTTAGTATATTCTTCTAGTGGGTTAAAGAATGCAATAGACTACCTGCCTCTTACCTTCTCCTAGTAGGAATAAATTCTAACTATATAAAGCATATTGCTTTCTCTAAAAGATGTATTGATATAAGTTGAAAATTATCTTTAAAGACAGCAAGATTATAAGCAATGTATAATAATACATAAAAAGCCTGCTTTTTAATTTAGTTTAAGGACTTTGTGTATGAGATGATATAGTCATATTCTTTTAGGTGGTTCATGCTGATTAGATTGATTTCTACAACATAAACTTTGAAAACAAATTTTCCTGGTTATCTAAATCTGGATTATAAGTTTAATTAAAATTATGAGTAATTATAAGGTTTAATTATAACTTATGTTTGGTTGATTCCTCTTCAAATCTTTAACATCAAAAAAATACTCACAAATATAATTATAAGATAACCCTATATCAGGACAGCAAGTACTTTTCCTACTGAGCCATATATTAGTCCTATTGATATAAATTTCATTGGCATTATCCCATTATACTTAGTATCATCTAGAAGAGGCTGTAACCCATTGATGGACTATGATATTAATTTAGAGGCTCCTAACCAGTAATGAAAAATGTTAAAAAAAAAGACAAAGGGTTAAAAAAGATACACAACACATGGATAAATAAATACTGTTAAATAGAATTTGTTTTCTTTTTTCTTTTGGTTTTTCAAGTTAAAGTCTCACTCTACTCCAGGCTGACCTGGAATTCACTATGTAGTCTCAGGCTGGCCTCGAGCTCACGGTGATCCTCCTACCTCTGCCTCCCAAGTGCTGGGATTATCAGCGTGCACCACCATGCCTGGCTAGATTTTGTTTTCTTGAGGCAGGGTCTCATTCTAGCCAGGCTAACCTGGCTATGTAGCCTAGAACTGCCTCAAACTCATGGTGACCCTCCTACCTCATCCTCCTCAGGGCTAGAATTAAAGGAGTGCACCACCATGCTGAATTCTTGCTTGTTATACATATGTACATAATGGAAATGTAAAATCCATTTCTGAGTTGTAGTCAAAATAGTCTAAAATTCACTAAGATTTTTTTTTTTGGAGAGAGATAGAGAGAGAGAGAGAGGGAGAGGAAGACAGATAGAGATGGGTGTGCCAGCAGCTTCTCAGGTGCTGCAAACGAAATCCAGATGTGTGCACCCCTTGTGGTCAAGTGCAGCATTGCACCCTTGTGTCACTTTGCATCTGGCTAAACATGGGACCTGAAGATTGGAACCACTGGAGATTGGAACCAGTGTTCTTAGGATTAGGAGGCAAGTGCCTTAACCGCTAAGCCATCTTTCCAGCCCTGAAATATACTAAGATTTTATCCTAGGGGATGAAGTAATGAATAAAAATAATTTAACTTTTTTTTTGGGGGGGGGTAGTGAGAATAGCTAATTTATCATCCTTGAAAACATCCCATTTTGAATTTAACTGCATTCAAACACTGTTGCTGTTTGACAACTGAACTTCTCTCTTGGTGGTGCTATTATTCCTCATAGTTCTTGATACAGTATTGAAGCTGGCAACTATTCAGGTCTCTTATATTTTTGTGTAATCTTGGTTGCTTATAGATTAAAGGAAAACATCCTATATTAACAAAGACCTTTTGAAATTGGTTATGAATTTCACTGTATGACCCTACTGGGTGCTGGTCATATTCCCATCATGTTACACTCTTTTCTCCTGCAGCCACAATGCACTGAGGATCCTCCTCAGTGGGGCTACTGATGTTCCCCATGGAGTCATAAATGCATTAGTCAGTCACTGGCATGTGTGTGTGTTGGGGGTACAATGCCACAGGATACTCTTTTCCACCCTGTGGCTCTTACAATCTTTCTGCTCCCTCTTCTGCAATGTGCCCTGAACCTTGTTAGGTATGTTACAAGATTACTTTAATGATAAGCCCTCTGCAGTCTCTGAATTTCTGCTTTGAGGTGTTTTGCGTGTCCTCAGTATCTATCGCCCTCTCCCTGGAGCTGGTTGTCAGGTTAGAACTGAGAGCAGCACTCATGTTTAGATCATCACTTCCTCTGTCATGTCTACTGGGCCCTGTCAGATGTGATGTGATGGAGGGGAGGGCCAACAAAGACTTTTAAAACTCCATATCTTAGAACTGAATATTTACTAAAATTGTTATCTTCATTCTTTTGCATTAAACTTTTTTACATAGTTTTTTGAATTTCATTATAAACTGAGACTTTTACATTTCTAAAAAGACTAAATTTATTTCAATGAACCATTATCTTTATTTATTATTTTATGCACAAATTGCCCTAATGTGGAATCCCACTTGCTCCACTGTCTTACCAGTCTAAAGCCTTTGAAGCAATTCTTATGAATAAGATACTCTGGAAATATTCTTTTTTTATTTTTTAAAACCACCAGACTTTAAAATAAACTACTATCTAAAGACTCTTTTTTTAATTTTAATTTTTAGAGTGAGAGAGAGAGAGAAACAGAGACAGAGAGACAACTGGTATTCCACGGCCTCAGCCAATGCAATAGAACTCTAGACGCTTGTGCCACCTAATGGGCATAACTGGTTAACATGGGATTTGGAGAGTAGAACATTGGTCCTTAGGGTTCTCAGGCAAGCACCTTAACCACTAAGCCATCTCTTCAGCCCAATCGTGATTCTTTAATGGAAAATAAGGCACACAACAGCTCCCCCATAGTATTTACAGGCCAGTGGGTAAAGGTACACCTATACTTTAAAAAAATGTTTATTATTATTATTATCAAGATACTTCATATGGTCACATCATGCATTGTGGGAGCAGTAGTCAGTTATTTTGGGGGGCAGGTATCCTATACTTTTTGTTGCAGTTTTTTTTTTCATAAAGACCTTGAGCTTCTTTATATATATTTTTATTTTTATTTTTTGAAAGACAGAGAGAGGGAGAAAGAGGGAGAGAGAGAGGGAGAGGCAGATAGAGAAACAGATTGGGCCCACCAGGGCCTCCTGTACTGCAAATGAACTCTAATATATACACCATGTGCATCTGGCTTATGTGGGCACTGGGGAATCAAACCTGGGTCTGGTCCTTAGGCTTTGCAGGAAAGTGTCTTAACCATTAAGTCATTTCTCCAGCCCTATTGTACTGTTTTTAAGTATCATTTTACAGCTATAAGTTCATGCTAATTTTTCCCAATGTGATGTACTACTGCATTCTACTTTTATTCTTTATTTTTAGAAAACGTTTTTTCTGACAAAGACTTTTAAAAAATGTGTTTCATTTATTTGAGAGAGGAAGGAAAGGAAGGAGAAAGAGACAGAGGAAGCATGGGTGCACCAGGGCCTCTTGCTGCTGCAAACCAACTCCAGACATATGCACCTCTTTGTGCATCTGGCTTTACGTGGATACTGGAGAACTAAATCTAGACAGCAGGCTTTGCAGTCACTTCCCCCAGTCCCCAACAAAGACATTCTTAACCTGATGTAAAGTTTCGTAAAACATAGACTTACATCTTGAAATACTGGTTCCCACTGTTCTCTTGGCCCAATTGCATCCGAACGCCCAACAACAAGTCCATCTGAATTTATACCAAGGTATTTTCCATAACCAGATTTCAAGGCAATCCTTTAATGAAATAAATGTTAAAAAAATGAGAGAAATTAAATACAGAATACAATACAGTATGCTTTATACATGTTTTGTGAGTATATATGTATATAAGTTAAACTCAGACATGTTTCTAGTGGTTTAAACGCCACAGTGTCTAGCTAATGCCATATCAGACATTATCATTCTCTCTGTATAATTTTATATTTTGATAGTAAATAGAAGTGTTATATAGTATCTCAGACTACATAGCAAATATCTTCCAAATGCATTATTCTTCCAATATTCTACTTTCAATAGAAGTAATGTTTTATCATAGCTGTATAAAAATTTACTTTTTCGTCTGGCGTACAAACTCTTATTGATATCCTTTTGTTTATAAACTTGCTGATTTATCTTTAGAAGAGATTCCTAGAAAAGGAAGCTACTGATGGAAGGTCACCTAGTTATTTTTTCTTTTTTGGAAACAGGGTCCTGATATGTAGTGCATACTGAACTAACTGGGGATCCCAACGTAGGTCCTCATGCTTGTGTGGCAAGCACTTTATCAGAGCCAGCTCCCAGCCCCAAATGTTAGCCTTTTATGGTTATGTAATATTCTCTGCTGGCTTCAACAAACTTGTTTATCTTCCCGTTTGTCTGTTGATTTTTTTTTTTTTTTTGAGATAAGATAAACCAGCTGGCTTTGAACTTGCAATCCTTTTGCCTTAGCCATCCAAGCATTGGGATTACAGCTGTGTGCCCCCATGTCTGGTATGTCTCTTAACTTCTGACTGGGGAAATTTACCTATCACCAGGTTTTGTCTTATGTTTATTTTTTTCTCATAAGTGGTCTAATTTGGTCTCTGATATTACTAATCTTTATTTTTAAGCTCATAATTTTTTCCAGCCTAGTATCATATGTTGGGAGGAAAACACACACACACACACACACACACACACACACACACACACTCTTTGTACATGTTGAGCACTGAAAATGCTCCAAAACCAAAAACTTCCTGAGTGCAGACAAGAGGCCACATGTGAGAAATGCCACTGCTAACCTCATGCTAGATCACTGTAAAGTTATCTTAAAGACTAGATACATGTGCTGTATATAAAACATAAGTGAATTATGTTTGCATGTGTGTCCCTTCTCTAATGCATCCATATGTAACCCGTCCTAAGCCTCAAAACATTAGAAATACAAAACAATTCTAATCCCAAGTGTTTTGAATAAAGGGAGACTCAGCTACTCAGTATGTATCTAGAGGTTTCATGCTCACAATTATTAGAAATCAGTTGGTACAGTATTAGCCTAGCATGCAAAGCCCTGGGTACTTGTAATCCCAGCACTCAGGAGGTAGAAGTAGAAGACCAGAAGTTCTAGGTCATCTTCAGCTACATACATGAGACTCTCTCAAAGAAGAAAAAAAATCTACTTTGATAACACCTATATATTTATTGGGCACAAACAAAATATAGTTTATAATCTACCTTTCTCTTTTTCTTGAGATAGGGTCTCCTGTAGGGCCAGGCTTGTGTCAACCTCACTGTATAGAGGAGGATAGTCTTGAACACATGGGTCCTCCTCTCTGTCTGCAAGTACTGGTATTAGAGGAATGCACAACCACATCCGCACAGTGAAATTAGTTTCAAGTTATCACAGTTCAATCCAAACTTACCTGGAATCAGACAGCTTGACAGCAGTAAACTGCTCTGGAGGACTGGGACCCTCATTAACTATAGGAAAATCAAATAGAGAATAACCAACATTTGTATAAATATACATGTAAAAATATTTTCCTGCTTTAAAAATTCTAGTTTTTCCTTCTAAAATGAAGTTTAAGAATTCTCAGATTTGGACACAACTATAATAATATAGTATCTCCTATTAAGATTTCTCTTATCACTCCATGGCAACGTCCATACTTCCTATGATAGGGTGGTATGATACTTACTTAGCCACTCCCAAGATTCTTTCTTTGTGTTTTAAAATATAACACATAAATACGTAGGAATATGTGAAATATTGAATGTTGTCATTTATTCAACAGATGACCATTGACCAAATGATACTCCTTTTTATCTTTATTCCTCATCATTGCTTCCCTTAAGAAGCTAAAAATGAGAAAACTAACTATACTCACTTCTGAAGGAAATAAAAGGTAAAACTTCCAATTCAAATAAGTTTTTTTCTTTCTATTACTTTAACATTTTATGTTTTTTTGATGTCCACAGACACTCTTCTGGCACTATGCAGAATGTCTTCAAATGCTTATTCTGGAAAAAGGAGTTCTTAATAGCTGGTAAGCAGGAAGGAAGTAAAGAAGTGGAAGAGCCCAATGTAAGGGCTGCCAGACTAGTTAATGTTGATCAAGCACCTACATTGTAACATTCATACTTTGCATAGCTTTTCTCTTTCTTTGCTTACACCAGACACTAACCTTCCTTATGTGGTGCTCCTAGTGTAAAGAGACCATTGTCAAGTGCATGGATATAGGTTCCTTTATCCATCTCAATGGCAATGGTTCCTGAAATTTCACCAAAGCTGGATACAGTCCACCAGATTCCTAAAAAATAAAGTCACAAGTATTTTCTGGTTGTCCTTTCCATAACTTATTTTCAAAAGCTTTTATCTGACAATCATAATAATACAGAGATATCTCATTTATCCTTTACTACCATTTGGTGTAACTATTATAAGATGCCAAAGCTTGGCAATCCATGAGCCTTGTTTATATTTCACCAGTTTCACATAAACTTGCTTGTGTTTATATGGGTGGATTCATGTACTGCCACAAGAATCAAGAACACATTCTTTTAAAAAAATATTTAGTTTTCTTTTTCTTTATTTATTTGAGAGAGATAAGTGATGTAGAAATAGGAAGGGGGAGATAGAGAGAATGTGTGTGTCAGGGCCTCCAGCCTCTGCAAACGAACTCCAGATGCATGTGTCCCCTTGTGCATCTGGCTTATGTGGGTGTTGGGAGTCAAACCTGGGTCCTTTGGCTTTGCAGGCAAGTGCCTTAACTACTAAGTCATCTCTCTAGCCCCAAGATCCCATTCTTTTTTTAAAACTACAGAACAGTAACATTAGCAAAGGTAAAAAATTAAACAGAGAATATCCTCATTCCAGGCCTCATCCATGCCTGTTTTCCAGTGGCAATGTCTATTATAAATCACTTTTTGGGTCTTCCAACACAAACAGTGGTATTTCCCAGTGTTATAGCAGTGCCTCCTTTCCCTCAGTGGAAGCTTGAAACTGGCTATTATCAAATCCTATATACATATATACGAAAGTTAATGGTTCATATATAAACTAGGTACAATAAGAGATTACAAATAATGAAATCTCTCTCTCTCTCTCAAAAAAAAAAAAAAAAAAAAAAAAAAAAAAACAACCAGGCATGGTGGCACATGCTTTTAATCCCAGGCAGAAGTAGGAGCATTGTTGTGAGTTTGAGGTCACTTTGTGACTACAAAGGAAATTTCAGATCAGCCTGCCCCTACTTCAAAAAAAACAAACAAACAAAAATAAATAAATAAATAAGTAAATAAATAAAATCAAACAACTAAAATAACATACTATAATTAAATTATGTAATTGTGGTCTCTTTTAAGATATGTTCTTTTATTTTCACCTTTTCAAAAAATATTTTATTTATTTATTTACTTTGACAGAGAAAGAGGGAGAGGGAATGGGTGCACCAGGGCCTCCAGGCACTGCAAACGAACTCCAGATGCATGCCCCCACCCTCGGTGCATCTGGCTAACGTGGGTCCTGGGGAATTGAACCTGGGTCCTTTGGCTTTGCAGGCAAATGCCTTAATTGCTAGACCATCCCTCCAGCCCCCTATTTACACCTTTTTATTTAAAGGGAATATTTTATAGTTTCTCATTAATATTTCAAATTCCCAGCATCACTACTTTTGTGCTTTGCATTATTAGTAAGTACAATAAGGGTTACCTGAACATAAGTGCTGTAATAGTATAGCGGTTGGTTACGAAATAAGACCCCATACAAAGGGATGGCTCAAATCCTGGTTGGAGGGAGAGTGAGAGTTTAACCATGCCACACTGAATGCAATGCACTTTCAAGATCAGTGTTTACTCTTGGAATTATCCATTCTGTATTTTCTTTCGTATTTTTTCTGAAGGTAGGCATTGAATATTTTCTTTTGCTAATTTTTAAAATTTATTTGAGAAAGTGAGAGAAACAAGGAGAGAGAGAATGGGTGTGCCAGGGCCTCCAGCCACTGCAAATGAACTCCAGATGCATGTGCTACCTTGTGCATCTGGCTTATGTGGATCCTGGGGAATTAAACCAAGATCCTTTGGCTTTGCAGGCAAACGCCTTAACTGGTAAGCCATCTCTCCAGCCTCATTTAGTATTTTCTAACTATGATTAACTGCGTGTAGATACATGGAAAGGGAAACAACAAGATAAAGTGGGACTGCCATAGAAGCAAAATAAGCAGTGTGTGTCTAAAAATCAACAGAAGATAGTAAACTTAGAATCCAGTTATCTAAACAATCATTACAGAAGTTTTTACTTTGTTTATTTATTATTTATTTTTTGAGGTAGAGTCTCATTCTAGTCCAGGTTGACCTGGAACTCACTCTGTAGTCCCAGACTAGCCTTGTACTCACAGCAATTGTCCTACCTCTACCTACCAAGTGCTGAGATGAAAGGTATGCACCATCATGCCCAACACATTTTAAAAAAGATTTATTTTTATTTATTTATTAGAGACAAGAGAGAATAAGAATGGGTGCATCAGGGCCTCTATCCACTGCAAATGAACTCCAGATGCATGTGCCACCATGTGGATCTGGCTTATGTGGGACCTGGAGAACTGAACCTGGATCCTTAGGCTTCACAGGTAAGCGCCTTAACAAACTAAGCCATCTCTCCAGCCTGCCCAGCAGTTTTTTAAAAATATATTTTTATTTAGTTATAAGGGGGAGAGAGAGAAAGAGAAGAGAAAGAGAGAGAGAGAGAAGGGAGGAATGGGAATCCCAGGGCCTCTTGTCACTGCAAATGAATTCCAGAGGCAGGTGCTTCTTTATGCCTCTCTACATCTGTTTTTATGAGGGTACTGGGGAATCTAACTCAGGCCATCAGGCTTTGCAAGCAAGCACCTTTATTCACTGTGCCATCTCTCTAATGTTTTTATTTTACCCTTAATGTTTTTATTTTAGCAGGAAAAAGGTCTCAAATCTTTCCATGAATTAAAGTTTGGCTAGAACAGAAATTAACCAATTACTAATATTTTAAAAATAAATTATGAATTGTTAAGTTTATTTAGGGGAAAATCACAAATTGTGGGGTTTATTTAAGGAAGATTGTGTTCTAGGAAGGGAGGCTAAAGGTGGATAGTAGGAAGCATGCTCTCATGTGGAAATATTGTATAGTTTATGAGGATCATTTAAAAAAATCTTTAGGGCTGGGGAAATTGCCTAGTGGGTAAGGCGTTTGCCTGAGAAGCCCAAGGACCCTGGTTCAATTCCCCAGGCCCCACGTAAGCCAGATGCATAAGGGGACGCATGCGTCTGGAGTTTGTCTGCAGTAGCTGGAGACCCTAGGGCACCCATTCTCTCTCTCTCTGCCTCTTCCTGTCTCTCTCAAATAAGAAAGAAAGAAAGAAAGAAAGAAAGAAAGAAAGAAAGAAAGAAAGAAAGAAAGATAGATCTTTAAAAAGGACTAGATTAGAGTTATAATCACATGGAAAGTAGAACTTTGATGTGTATTCAGAGAGACTCAGAAAACACACATGGTATCCACCATGTGCTTTCCTGAAGAGGGAAAGTATCAAAGCAGAAGAAAAATTGAAGGTCTCTAAGAAAACAATGCAGCAGAGCTGCAAGCACGTGGACTTGAGAGAAACTGAAGCTTTCAAAGAGAAATTAGGTTAAAGCTACTGACACATGAAAAGCAGAACCTAGGAGCTTGTGTAGGGAAACCTGGGAGGAACCCACATGGCAGTTAAGAGGACAAACAGTGAGGCTCAGGAAAAATACTGAGAGGGCAGATATCCAAATAAAGACATGAGATTCAGAGAAGAAATGAGTAATGATGAGAGTTACATTCATGGTTACTCCGAGTTAAAGAAGTTACACAGGTAGCAAGCCTATAGTTGGTGAGAGCACCCACGTGAATGATTTGGAGTGTAAGAAAAGCATGCACATGGTACATTCAGAAACCAGAGGAAAGTCATGCATATAATCAAAGACAGTAGTTACCCCAAAGTATAAAGCAGAGATAAGTGGGAAAGTTTAGGTCAAGAAACAATACAATGCTCTCCCAACCCTACCCAGCTAGGCGGGGTGGGGGTAGAGTGCAGACTCAAGTGTGTCCCTGTGGCCTGAGCAAAGTGAAGAAAGTCACAGGCACATATTGAAGGTCACGTCCAGAGAGAAGAGCAACCAATTATTAACTGGATATTACATAATATTAAATTATTTTACACTTGATCTTGGCCAAAAGGCCGAGAAGTGATATATTAAATTATTTTAGAAAGATATTTATTTGAATTTTGTGTGTGCATGAGCATGCCATGCTAGGGTTTCTTGCTGCAGCAAATACATGCTAGACACTAGTGCCACTTTTTTTTTTAATGACTTAAAAAATATATTTTATTTATTTATTTGAGAGAAGGAGCGGGGAGCGAGAGCGAGAACGGGCATGCCAGGGCTTCCAGCCACTGCAAACAAACTCCAGATGCATGTGCCCTCTTGTACATCTGGCTTATGTTGGTCCTGGAGAATCGAACCAGGATCCTTTGGCTTTGCAGGCAAATGCCTTAACTGCTAAGCCATCTCTCCAGCCCCACTTGTGCCACTTTTTGTGGGTTGCTGGGAACCTGAACCCTGACCAGCAGGCTTTGCAAACAAGTGCCTTTAACCACTAAGCCATCTCCCTAGCCCCCAGGGATTCTTTTAATTCTGTAAAGCCTGCTAATGGTTTGGTGTTAGGTATAAAAACAATAAAAGGAAAGTACAAAACACAGAGAGGAGATACTTTATAAATATATATATTTATATAAATAAATATACATGCTTATTTATTTTGAATAGGGTCTGATGTAGCCAAGGCTGTCCTTGACCTTGAACTTCTGGTCTTCTTGCTTCTACTTCCTAAATGCTAGAATTACAAGCTTGTGCTTCCATGCCTAGTTTTATGCAGTGCTGGAGATTGAACCCAGGGCTTTGTGTGCATGCAAGGCAAGTACTCTAACAGTTATACACTCCAAGGCCAAGAATGTACATTTATTTCATTATGGGTAAAATGTCATAGTATCCTGGAATAATGCAAAATTTTCCTAGAAAAAAACAACATGTAGATGTATGTAAAACGAGATTGGCAAAAAAATCATAATTACTAATCCTGGGGATATTGGTATGTGGTTGTTTAAATTAGGTGTTCCTCATAAATTCATATGTTTTTTTGAATGCTTAAGGCTCCAGTTGTTGACAACTATGGAGGAGATGAGTCATTGGGGGTGGAATTTTGGGGTTTTTAGCCCCCAGTGTGCCAGTGTTAGCTTGTTCACTCCCACCTGCTTTCCACCTGCTGTGGCAGAGGTGGTGTCTAGCCTTGGCTCATGCCATGCTTTTCCCAGCCATCATGGAGCTTCTTCTTGTGTCTATAAGCCAAAATAAACCCTTTCCTCTCATAAGCTGCTTCTGGTTGGGTGCTCAGTCCCAGCAATGAGAAGGTAAGTGCAACAGTATTCATGAGGGAGTCATTATAATCTACCTACTTCTCTATTTGGAAAAGTTCATAATAAAAAGTTCTTTGAAAATTGAGTTAATCACACTATGCAAAATTTCCTATTCAGATAAATAGGCTTTAAAAAATATTTTATTTTTATTTATATTTGAGAGAGAAAGAAGGACAGAGAGAGAGAGAGAGAGAGAGACAGACAGACAGACAGAAAAGAGAAAGAGGCAGATAGAGAGAGAGAGTGAGAATGGGCATGCCCAGGGCCTTCAGCCACTACAAGCAAACTCTAGAAGCATGTGCCACCTTGTGCATCTGGCTTATGTGGGTCCTGGGGAATTGAACCCAGGTCCTTTAGCTTTGCAAGCTAGCACCTTAACTGCTAAGCCATTCCTCCAGCCCCTAAATAGGCTTTTAATAATGTAAAACATTAGCTACATTTTGATTATAATGAATTTCTATTAATCAAAATGGTTTAAAAACTTAAATTTAAGAACTAAACCTAAAAGGGGGGGGGCGTTGGAGAGATGGTTCAGAGGTTAGAGGTGCTTGCTCACAAAACCTAGTGACTTGGGTTCAATTTCCCAGTACCCATATAAAGCCAGATGCACAAACTGGTGCATGCATCTGGAGTTCATTTGCAGAGGCTGGAGGCCATGGTGCACTCATTCTGTCTGCCTGTCTTCTTTCTCCTCTGCTTGCAAATAAATAAAAACAAATCTCAGAAGAAAACAAAGAATAATAGTTTTATGAAGTTGAATTTACACTTATTTTTTGGATCTGACATCAACAGAATAGGTAATAGAAGCAAACAAACTTCATGAAGCAAACATGACTTCATGACAACTTTAATTCATCAAGGATCAGTTTTTTTTTTTTTTTTTGGCCCTTTTCATGAGAGAGTGAGTGAGTTGATGCAACAGGGCTTCTAGCCACTGCAACCAAACTCCAGACGCATGTGCTACCTTGTGCAAGCTTCACCTTGTGCTTCTGGCTTATGTGGGATCTGGGGAATTGAACATGGGTCCTTATGCTTCACAGGCAAGCAACTAACTGCTAAGCCATCTCTCCAGCCCAAGGATCAGTTTTTTTTTTTTTTTGGTTTTTCGAGGTAGGGTTTCACTCTAGCTCAGGCTGACCTGGAATTCAGTATGCAGTCTCAGGATGGTCTTGAACTCACGGCAATCCTCCTACCTCTGCCCACCAAGTCCTGGGATTAAGTGCTGGGATGCGCCACCACGCCTGACCAAGGATCAGTTTTAACATATTAAAAAGGCAACTATAAAATGGAGACCTGCAATCACATAAGGACTTAATATCCAGCGAAATAACAAGATTCAAAAATGGGCAAAGACAGGAATCCAGATGAAAAAATGCTCACTATCACCAGTCTCCAGGAAAATACAAATCAAAATAATGAAAAAGAAAACAGAAAAATAATAATGTACATAAGGGGCTGGGGAAGATGGTTTAGCAGTTAAGTCAGTTTGCTTACAAAGCCAAAGGCTCCTGGTTTGATTCCCCAGGACCCACATAAGCCAGATGCACAAGGAGGCACATGCATCTGAAGTTCCTTTGCAGTGGCTGGAGGTCCTGGCACACCCATTCTCTCTCTCTTTCTCACTCTATTTCTCTCTACCTCTTTCTCTGTCGCTCTCAAATAAATAAATAAATAAATAAATAAAATATATATTAAAAATGATGCACATAAAACTATGGGACATCCTAAAAAGACCAAATTAGGAATAATACTTAGAACAGTGCAGCTCTACAGAAAACAGTATGGTAGTGCCTCAAAAACAAACAAGAACAACAACAAAACACCCTGCTTAGAAATTTATTTCCCAACACACTGAAAGCAGCCTTTTTTTTTTTTTTTTTTTGAGGTAGGGTCTCACTTCAGCCCAGGCTGACCTGGAACTCACTCTGTAGTCCCAGGGTGGCCTCAAACTCACAGCGATCCTCCTATCTCTGCCTCCCAAGTGCTGGGATTAAAGGCGTGTGCCACCACGCCTGGCTTGAAAGCAGAGTCTTAAAGCAGTATCTGCACATTTATGTTCCCAGGAGAATTATTCACAACAGCAAAAACATGAAGGCAGCCCAAGTATCTATTTGATAGATGGGTGAATAAACAGACTGTGGTACATATACACAATGGACTATTATTCAGCCTTAGCAGCAAGGAAATTCTGACACTTGCTACAACATGAATGAATCTTGAAGACATTATACCATGTGAAAAAAAACAATCACATTAGTTCTACTCTATGCACTTCACACAGACAGAAAGTACACTGACGGTTTTGGGGGGCTAGAGCTGGGGGCAGGAGGCATGGAGTATAACCTATAATGGGTATAGTTTCAGTTTCCAAAATGAGCAAGTTCTAAATATGGATGGCAGTGATGGTTGCACAACAGTATGAATATATTTTATTTCTTTAAATATATTTTTATTGATTTATTTGGGAGGAGAGAGAGAGAAGATGCGAGGGCCCTTTGCAACTACAAACTCCAGAAACATGTACCACTTTGTGCATCTGATTTTACATGGACACTGGGGAATTAAACCTGAGCCAGCAGGCTTTGTAAGCAAGTACCTTTAACCAGAGTCATCTCTCTAGTTATAAATGTATATTAAGTCACTGAAGGGGAAACTTAAAAACAAGTAAACTGGCAAATTTTAAGTATTTCATTGCAACAAAATCTAATGGAAATAATTTTTTGCAAAATAACTATTAGAAAACCATAAAAATAATTCAGTGAAAGACTAAGATGATATTTGAGTTTTCAGTTAAAAAAATAAGTCAATCAGAACCATATCAAGTTTTGTGATCAAATATTTTTTTAAAATTCTTCAGTATCCACATAAAGCCAGATGCAAAAAGCAGTTTACAGCTGGAGGCCCTTGTGTGCCCATTCTGTTGGTCTCTCTTCAACCTCTCTCTGCTTGCAAATTAATAAATAAAAATATTTAAAACATTTTTATTTATACACTTGATAGTGAGACAAATGAGAGAGAGAGAGAGAGAGAGAGAGAGAGAGAGAGAGGAAGGAAGGAAGGAGGGAAAGAAGGAAGGAAAGAGGGAAGAAGATAGGGGAAATGAGAATATATGGGTGTGCCAGGGCCTTTTGCCACTGCAAACAAATTCCAAATGAATGTGCTATTTTGTGTATCTGGCTTTATTTAGGTACTGGGGAATACAACCTGGCTGTAAGGTTTTGCCAGTAAACACCTTTAAAACTGCTAAGCAATCTTTCCTACCCAGCAAATCTTTAAGAATACAATAGCTTGGTGGAGGTGGACAGTAGGGGGTTAGGAAGATGGCTCAGTGGGTAAATCTGAGTTGGGATCTCCACTCATGTAAATGCTATGTATGGTAGCACTGGGGAGGTAGAGACAGGAGGATTTCTAGGGTTTCCTGGGTAGCCAGTCTAGCTGAACTGGTAAACTCTAGGTTCAGTGAGACCTTGTTTCAAAAAAAGGTGGTGAGGAGCAACTGAGACCTCCACATGCACAAACATCTTCATACATGTGAACCTTTCCTGACAAACATGTATAAACATACACAATTTTCTTTAAAAAGCATGCAACATTTAACATTTAACTTATTTATTTTGTATTTTGTACATTCTGTGCCCAGTTGGCCAAGTACATTTGTTTTTATTATTTTTTAATTTTTTATTTTAATTTTTTAGAGAGAGAGAAAGAGAGAATTGGCACACCAGGGCCTCAGCCAGTGTAATCGAACTCCAGACACTTGTGCCACCTAGTGGGCATGTGAGACCTGGTGCTTGCCTCACATTTGTGCATTTGGCTTACATGGGATCTGGAGAGTTGAACATGGATCCTTGGGCTTTGCAGGCATGGGCCTTAACTGCTAAGCCATCTCTCCAGCCCTATCTTTATTTTTTATGGTGCTGGAGATGAAACATAAGACCTCATCGACGCAAGCAATCTGCCAGTGATATACACACCAGCTTACACTTAATATTACAATGATTTTGAGCCCAGCACTTGGGAGGCAGAGGTAGGAGGATTGCTGTGAGTTCGAGGCCAGTCTGGGACTACAGAGTGAGTTCCAGGTCTGGAACATACCCTGCCTCAAAAAAAAAAAAAAAAAAATATTCTGACATAGCATCTCAGTAGTGATTTTCAGACAAAGGCAGTTTCTAGCAAACTCTTACATTTTTCAACCTCAAAGTTAAGAAAATGATACACTATGAATAAAATTTGCCACTGATAGAAAAGCTATTTTGAGCAGAGGTCTGTGTTTTCCTCTTGAGATTACAAGTGGCTCATACTCAAAGGTAAGAAGTATGCTTACAGAATTGAAGATTTTAAAGTATCACCTAAGTGTTGTATTATAAAAAAAAAAAAAAAAAAAAAGTCACTAAGAACAGTGCTCACTGAAGTCCCTCATCTCTAAATCATTTATAGCCCCCTTCCACCTTCCCTTTCCAGTAGTGGGGACCAAACACAGGGCCTTGCTTAGAGCTGAAAGCTGTTTATGTGCTATAGTCGTTGAAACTCAATCTGAGAATCTATCTATTCCAACACTTTGCTATTTCTTACAACAAAATGTTGGGTTATAAAGTTATTTCCTTTTATGCTTTACACAGAGGTAATTGTGTAGTATCACAACATGTAAAGCCTGTCACATATTCTATCATTTTATTTAACTGTTTAGACAGTAAGACCTGTAAGGCCAGGGATCAAATCTATGTTGTCTATGGGTATCTACCACAGAAAAGGTATTAAATACAGGGTTTCGGGGCTGGGGAAATGGCTTAGTGGTTAAGGGGTTTGCCTGTGAAGCCCAAGGACCATGGTTCGATTCCCCAGGACCCATGTAAAACAGATGCACAAGGGGGCGCATGTGTCTGGAGTTCGTTTGCAGTGGGTGGAGGCCCTGACGCGCCCATTCTCTCTCTCTCTCTCTGCCTCTTTTTCTCGCTCTCTCTCAAATAAATAAGCAAATAAAAATACAGGGTTTCTAAATATCAAGCAGATGAATGTCTCAGTTTACAAGTCACCCCAGCTGATAAAATACTATTATGGTACATAGGAGTACTAAGGCTATTGCAGATATTTAAGGATGAGGAAGGGCCTATATCATCATGAGGCCTCACTCTGGTTAGTCTATCTCCCAGTATCACTTACAGTAATGTCCTGATGTCTACATGTGAGTTCCATCAAGTATATAAAGAAGAAATTATATGTAGCTCATACCAAAAAACAGAGGAGGGAACAGTACTTTCCAACTTGACCTGAGTTCAATCCCCAGTACACACATAAAATGATAGTTGTGGAGTGTACCTATATTCTCAGCAGTAGGAAGGTATATCTTTGCAGCTTGCTGACCACCAGTCTAGCCTACCTGGTGAGCTCCAGGCCAATGAAGGACCCTATCTCAAAACATGTGGATGATGTTTCTGAGGACGAGTTTCTGTTATCCTCTGGCCTCCACATTTGCATACATGTGTACTGCACACAAATGAACATTCACATAGGCACATACACGTGCATTAAAAAAAAAGTCAAAGAAAACCTATTTGCATGGAGAAAGGGAGAGATAGTATGTATGGGCACATCAGGGCAGCTTGCTACTGCAAATGAACTCTAGATGCAGATTACCAATTTGTGCATCTGGCTTTACATGGGGACTAGGGACCTGAGCTGGCAGCTTTCTAAGTAAGTGCAATCTTCCCAGCCCTGAAACAACTGATTTAAACAAAGCTACCAAAAAAGTATTTATTTATTTGTAGTGCTTAGTATTAAACCCAGGGCTTGTATGTGTGACTTGTACATGCAAGGCAAGTGTGCACTGAGCCAAATCCCCATATCTCCAAAGCAGTTTGAGAGAAAGTCTTTTCAACAAAGGCCTATAACTGGTTATAAACAGTAAAAACAAACACAAAACAAAAACCCAACCCTTTACACGAACCTTACAATATGCCAAAAATTAACTTGAAAAGGATGGTAGATGTAATTTAAAATAGACTAAAGTCAACTATTACATCTCTGAAAGGAAATGTGGAAAGATTTCTTCATGATATTGTGATAGGTAAAAGATCTGAAGCTGGAGCCAGGCATGGTAGCACAACTGGAGCTGGGCATGGTGGGGCACGCCTTTAATCCCAGCACTCAGGAGGCAGAGATAGGAGGATCAACATGAGTGCAAGGCTAGCCTGAGAGTATACAGAGAATTCCAGCCTGGGCTAGAGTGAGAACATATCTTGAAAAACCAAAAAACATACCAAAAAAAAAAAAAAAAAAAAAAAAAAAAAGATCTTAAACTGGGCTGTTGGGAAGAGGAAAGATGGCTCAGCAGTTAAGGCACTTGTCTGAGAAGCCTAATGACCTGAGTGTGATTTTCCAATTCATATACAGGGCCAGATGCACAAAGTGGTGCATACTCCTGGAGTGTGTTTGCAGCAGCTGGAGGCCCTGGCATATGCATTCTCTCTGTTTCTTTCTCTCTCTCTCTCTGCTTAGAAATAAATAAAATATTTAAAAATATTTTAAAAAATCTTATACAGACATTAAGGCAGTAAAATAAAATAAATAGACTGAACTTTAGAAAATCCAGTAACAGGGCTGCAGAGGTTGGCTCAATGGTTAAGACACTTGCCTACAAAGCCTAATGACATGAGTTCAACTCCCTAGTACCCATATAAAGTCAGATGCACAAAATGGTGCATGCATCTGGAGTCCATTTGCAATGGTCACAGGTCCTGGCATGCCTGTTCTCTCTCTCTGTGTGCAAGTATCAGAAGAGCACTTCCAAGAAAGTGAAAAGGAATGTCAGAGTGAGGAAAAGGGCTAATATTTGAGATGAACTATTGTCAAGGATGTAGAGCAATGAAAACTTTCATTCATTCTTGGGGGAAGGATAAAACGGAAAAATCTTTTAGAAGACTTTGGCAGATTCTAGTATAGTTAAACACTCACTTATCCTAAGAAACAGCAAGTCAACATCTATACATCTACTCTTTTTTTTTTTGTTCGAGGTTGGGTTTCACTGTAGGCCATGCTGACCTGAAACTCACTATGTAGTCTCAGGGGGGTGGCTTCGTACTCGTCAATCCTCCTACCTCTGCCTCCCAAGTGCTGGGATTAAAGGCGTGCGCTACCAAGCCTAGCTGCATCTACTCTTAGTACTTAAGTGTGACAATTGTTTTAGAATGGCTCTCACAACAATGTAAGATTTCTCACATCATGACTTCCATGCCATTCCCTATTTATAATAAGCATTAAAGGAACTATAATTTGTGCAGTTTCAAAATGCAGATTTCCAAGATTTATTTTTATTTATTTATTTTAGAGAGAGAGAGAATTGGCACACCAGGGCCTCAGCCACTGCAATTGAACTCCAGACACTTGCACCACCTAGTGGGCATGTGCACCCTTGCGCTTGCCTCACCTTTGTGCGTTAAATGACAGGAAATTTGCTATAAAGTATAGGTATGCAAAGGACAAAATACAAAAAACTGTGCTTGGGGAGGAGTGTCCAGCACTGAAACATTTCTGCCACACCCTCCAAGGTTCATTGTGGAAGAGGGGGCAGAAAGAATGTAAGTACCAAAGGAAGGGTATGACTCCTTACAATGCAACTGTCCAGACAGAAATTGACCTTGATATCCATGACCTTGCAGTGTCTAGCAATACTTTCTCAAGACCCTCATAATAGGAGAAAAAGATGATGACATCAAATTGAAAGAGACTAATGGAGAGAGGGAGGGAATATGATGGAGAATGGAGTTCTGAAGGGGAATGGGGGGAGGGGAGGGAAATATCATGGTTTATTGTCTGTAAGTATAGAAGTTGTCAATAAAAAATATATCTGTTTTCTATAATCTGCAGCTGTAAATGATGTCTGAGCACTTTACAGACAGTTCATAATTTTTTGTTTGTTTGTTTTTTTGAGTTAGGGTCTTGCTCTAGCCCAGGCTAACCTGGAATTCACTCTGTAGTCTTTCAGGCTGGCCCTGAACTCACAGAGATCCTCCTATTTCTGCCTCACCAAGTGCTGGGATTAAATGTGTGCACCACCAGGCCCAGCTAGGTCATAAATTTTTAATGGGAAAACATTTTAAATGAATCTCAGTAGATATTAACTTTTCTCAGAATAAAGTTATGAAGTGACTCACCAACAATATCAAGTTGGGTTTCTTCATCCTCCTCTCGTTTTCTCTTCTTCTCTTTGTTCTTTTTCTTTTTACTGCAGGAAAAAGTTATATACATAAATTTAGACATATGGATTTCTATGTTAAATACTACAAAGTAGGAGCTTTGAAGAGCCATTTATTTATTTATTTATTTATTTATTTATTTATTTATTTATTTATGAGAGAGATGCAGACAGAGAAAGAGATTGGGTACATCAGAGCCTTCAGCCACTGCAAACGAACTCCAGATGTATGTGCCACCTTGTGCATCTGGCTTACGTGGGTCTTAGGGAATTGAACCTGGGTCCTTTGGCTTTGCAGGCAAGCAGCTTAAATGCTAAGCCATCTCTCCAGCTCCAATGTGTCCTTTTGTAACACTGGGAAGTTGCTTCTGTCATGTGCACAGTGTAACAGTTCTAAGCAGGCTCTGTACCCACACTGCTTTGTTTTAAATACTGATGCTGTCACTTCTGATCACTGTGATTTTTGGTAGAAGTACTTAATTCCTCTGTGAATTAATTTTCCCACTTATCCAGTAAAACTTCTAGGGTTATTATAAGGATATGGGTGAGTATGTGCCTTATACTGTTGGAGAATGTAAATGGTACAATCTCTTTGGAAAATAGTTTGAGATTTCTCAAAAAGCTAAATATAGACTGATCATAAAACCCAGTAATTCCACTCCTAAGAGCGGATGTATACCAAATGTGTACCCAAGGACAATGAAAACATATATTTAGAAACCTTATTGAGACTATTCATAGCAGCATCATTCCTAAGAGCCTGAAAGTACAAATCACCCAAATCTTCACTATCTGAAGAATGTTGAAGAAAGGGTGTTCCAGCCACACAAAGGAATATTCTGCTATAGAACAGAACAAGTGTATGTACAACAACACAGAATGGATCAAGTGTTTGTACAACACAGAATGGAACAAATGGTTGTACTACAACATAGGAACAAGTGTATGTAGAACATAGAATGGAACAAGTGTATGTACAATAACACAGAACGGAACAAGTATATGTATAACATAGAACGGAAAAAGTGCGGCTGCAGAGATTGCTTAGTGGTTAAGGTGCTTGCCAGGGAAACCTAAGGACTCAGGTTCAATTCCCCAGTACCCATGTAAGCCAGATGCACAAGGTGGCACATGCATCTGGAGTTTGTTTGCAGTGGCTGGAGGCACTGGTGTACCCAGTCTCTCTCTCTTAATAAAAATATTTTAAAAATAAGAAAAAAAAAACAGAACAAGTGTATGTACAACAACATAGAACAGAACAAGTATATGTACACAACATAGAATGGAACAAGCATATGTCCAACATAGAACAGAAGAAATGAATGTCCACAATGTAGAACAGAACAAGTGTATGTACAACACAGAACGGAACAAGTATATGTACAACAACATAGAATGGAACAAATGTATGTACAACATAGAACAGAACAAGTGTATGTACCACACAGAAAGGAACAAGTGTATATAAAACATAGAATGGAACAAGTATATGTACAACATAAAACAAGTGTATGTACTACATGGATGCTCCACAAAATTAGGTTAAACAAGCCTTAATCTACAAATGGCTGTGGATCATATGATTCCACTGAAATGAAATATTCACCAAAGGTAAATCCTTACAGACTGAAAGATTTGAGGGAGCCAGAAGCTGGTAAAGGGGAGAGAACTGAATGACTACTTAATAGTTAAGGGTTTCCTTTTGGAGTGGGGTGGGGCAATGGCTGAACATTCAACTAGTGGTGAATTTTTTTTTTTTTCACTGTAGCCCAGGCTGACCTGAAATTCACTATGTAGTCTCAGGGTGGCTTCAAACTCAGTGATCCTCGTACCTTTGCCTCCCAAATGCCAGGATTAAAGGCATGCACCACCATGCCTGGCTTGAATTTACTTTTTAAAAAACATTTTATTTTATTTTGAGACAGAGAGGCAGATAGATGAGAGACAGAGAATGGGTGGGCCAGAGCTTCCAGCTGCTACAAATGAACTCCAGACGCATGCGCTACATTGTGCATCTGGCTTACATGGGTACTGGGGAATTGAACCTGGGTCCTTTGGCTTTGAAGTTAAGCCATCTCTCTAGCCCTAGTGGTGAATTTCTAACTGTACACTTTTTTTTGGGGGGGTGGGGGGGTTCCAAGGCCAAGGTAGGGTCTTACTCTAGCTCATGCTAGAGTCTCAGGGTGGCCTCAAACTCTTAGTGATCCTCTTACCTCTGCCTCCCGAGTGCTGAGATTAAAGGCGTGAGCCACCACGCCCAGCTCTAACTGTAAACTTTAAAACAGTGAGTTTATGACATAGGAATTCTATATCTCTGTAATGAAAGAAACAAAGGGTGCTAGGTGTGGTGGCACACGCCTTTAATCCCAGCACTCGGGAGGGAGAGGTAGAAGGATTACTGTGAGTTCAAGACTACCCTGAGACTACATATTAAATTGTAGTTCAGCCTGGGCTAGAGTGAGACACTACCTCAAAAACAAAAACTAGAGAGTGGAGTTTACACTCTGTTTACCATTGAGCTGCAGAGGAAATGCAAGGGTTGAATGGGCATGCCAGGGCCACTAGCCACTGCAAACAAACGCCAGACTCATGCAGCACTTTGTTTCAAAGGGGAAAGTTGGCGGGGAGGGAGGGAATTACTATGGGTTATTGTCTACAATTACGGAAGCTGTCAATAAAATAAAAAAAGAAATAGTAAATGTTAAAAACAAACAAACAACAACAAAAAGCCAACTTCAAGCCTTCTGAAGAAACAAAGGGAGCTGTTACTTAATACCCAGGGTGCTTCAGAACAAACATGTTGTAGAGAAAGTCTATGCTGGTTTTCATGATTGATGGTCATGGGGAAGTCTTTGTTTTTAACCACAATTCACATTTTCAGAAGGGCTCTTTTGGCTGTAGCTACTTCAGATAATAAGTTTCACATTCACTCTGGATAAATTGTTCTTGGTAACAGTTACCTTCAGGGTAGTTCTCAAAGGGAATGTCTTCACTTATCTCCATTTTTTGCTTTGGATGTTTTTTTTGAGGCAGTTTCATGGTAGCTCAGGCTGACCTGGAACTCACAGTGATCCTCCTACCTCAGCCTCTGAAGTGCTAGGATTAACATGGCTCACTTAGCTCCTTGCTCTCTTCCCAGCCACATAAGGTACCTAACACACTGTTTACCACTGAGCTGCAGAGGAAATTCAAGGGTTGAATGGATATGCTAGGGCCACTAGCCACTGGAAACAAACACCAGACTCATGCAGCACTTTGTGCAACTGGTTTACGTGGGTCCTGGGGAATTGAACCTCGGTCCTTTGGCTTTCATGCAAGCGCCTTAACTGCTAAACCATCTCTCCATCCCAACATCTAAGTTCTTAACTTGCCACAAACCACAGACTTAGCAGTTGTGTGGTCCACTTTCAAGCAGGACCGTATTAAAGCCCATCCTTCCCCATTATGACATTTAGCCTGATTCCACAGAGAGAGGGGGAAAGAGAGAGAGGGAGAGTGAGAATGGACCCGCCAGGACCTCTGGCCACTGCAAACGAATTCCAGACGCTTGCGCCCCCTTGTGCATCTGGGTTACGTGGGACCTGGAGAATCGAACCGGGATCCTTAGGCTTCGCAGGCATGCGCCTTAACTACTAAGCCATCTCTCCTGCACCAATGGTTTTTTTGTGGGGGGGTGGGTGGGAGGAAGTTGGTGTGAGGGGGCCTATGGAAATCGTTTACTTAAACATTCATGATTATGATCTACGTAGTCAGACTAACGAGGACCCCTCATGCCAGAGTTGGATGGAGGCCTGGGGACCCCCAACAAACAGTTCCGGGTTCCCCTCGGCCTCCCGTTTCCGTGCGGGTCTTCCTCCCGCGGGCCGGCCAGGGCGCGGTGTGTGGCCGAGGGTAGCTCACGGGGCAGCCGGGGGCCGAGGCCGACACCTCGGGGATGGCGATCACGGCAGGAACGGAAGCCTCCCACACGGGCGTCGGGCTCACCTCTTGGCTTTGGTTCCCTTGAGCACGAGTTTGGTGGACTTCACATAGGAGTATTCGGCCATGGTCCTGCCCAGACGTCGGTACCACGTTTCGGGGCGGCAGCCGGCTCGGGACAAAATACCTAGACGGGGACCAGAACGCGAGGGAAGAGGAGAGCGCGGAGCTGAGCAAGGAAGAGCGTCTGGAACCGAGGGAGTTCAGCGTCTCTCTCCAGAATCCTTCGCGTTTTTCATCCAAGTACGAAGCCTTCCTTTACTAAGCCTCCTTCCTGTTTACTGTGGCGAGGCGCTACGGTGGCTGCCGAGGGCCGAACCACGTCAGCGTTTTTTCGTCCGTGCGGCGGAACCCCGGAGGCCCCGCTTTGGCCGCTAGGAAAGCCCGAGCGCCGCGCGCTCTGGGGCGGGAGGGTCCGTGCGCGGGGCTGACTGGGTTAGAGGCGGGGCGGAGACCCCAGGCCAGGGGCCGGCCAGATCCAGTCCTCGCGGCGGGCAGGGCTGGCGGGCCTCTTGTGGAGGTGGAGCTGCAGCGGGGAGACGGAGGAATGCCCGGCATTGCGGACGGAGGGTGTGAGGTACACTGCTTAGGTTAGGCCGTGGCTCTAGGGGCTGCCACTGTCCTGGGCAGCGTGCGGTCGTGCTGGGAGATGGACGACGCATCCACCGTCTTCCTCTGTAGGAGCTTCACAGAGGCTGTTCCAGACTGTTTCCTGAGTATACTTCCTCCTCTTCCATTCGTTCCCACGGTATTACAATTATTCCCCTTCCAAATCTTTGATTAAAAATAAAATAAAATAAAGGGATGCAGAGATGGTTTACCGGTCAAAACACTTGCCTGCAAAACCTAAAGACCCGGGTTCGAGTCCCCAGTGCCCGCACACAGCCAGCTGCATAAAACGGCGCATGTATCCGAGGAGCTGGGGTACAGCGGCTAGAGGGCCTGATGCGCCCATTCGCTCTTTCTTCTCTCTCTCTCTGCTTGCAAATGACTAATTAAAAAAAAGTTGCTTGTCTCTTTTAGTCCTGTTAAACAAAGGTGGAATCAAAATGAAGTGACATCTGTCACCTCTTACAAAAATAAAGAAGGGAGTTTGTGAAGAAATGATTCTTACACGTTATTGCTAACTAGTAACTACCACAAAAGCCTTCCAAAAACCCCAAACTTCCACAGTGGCGACCACAAACTTACAAAAAGCTCTTCTACCACAATACCCGAATCTACTGGGATTATTAATTTAATTGGCCAAGGATTAGTCTCTGATTTAGTTCTCTCGTGTGTGTGTGTGTGTGTGTGTGTGTGTGTGTGTGTGTGTGTGTGTTTAGGTAAATCCCCAGACCCTGACCTCTTTATTTTTGTCTTTGAAGTTTCCCCTTGCCTCAACCTTTTTGAGAGTACCAATAGTTTATTATAATAGGTCCCCATATATAGTTTGAAGAATCATTTATTTATTTATTGGAGGGAGGGGAAGAGGGAGAGAGAAAGAGAACATGGGCATGCCAGGCCCTCCTGCCCCTGCAAACAAATTAGGCCATATGCCACAGTGTGCGTGTAGCTTTATGTGGGTACTGGGAAATTGAACCAGGGCCATCAGGCTTTGCAAGCAAGTGCCTTTAACCATTGAGCTATCTCCCCAGTCCAAGAAACTTTTTAAAAATTGTTTTTTAGATCGACATTCTTCTACCTATCTATCAAACACAGCCTGTTTCTTTTATTTTTGGGGGGAGTGGGTGGAAAGAATGGAGGAATCCTGTTAGCAGTAAATAAACTATTGCTAATCTTGCTTCTCATTACACTGAATTATTGGAAAACTTTTAGTACTGTTTTGCTGCTTCTGCCCTTTATTCATATTTTTTCCAGTGACTTTTCAAGTTATCAAGGTTGTTTGGTTACAAGGATCCTACTGTAATATCCAAAGCTTACTAGGAATTATGGTGGACCTTGTTTACAAATAGAATCCTAGGCCCCTCACCTAATTAGTATTCACACCATCCATGGGACCCAAGCACATACATTTCTGACAAGTGTCACAAGTGATTCTTACAGTCAGGTAAATATTGACCTAGAATTTACATTTTCATTGCTTGGCAAAGGTAGATTCCTAGTTGTTTCCTGTGTAGAATGAAAACATATTTTTATTTATTTTTTTGAAGAGAGGAAGAGAGAGAGAGAGAGAATGGGCATGTCAGGCTCTGGCCACTGCAAACAAACTCCAGACACATCTGCCATCTTGTGCCTCCAGCTTTATGTGAGTGCTAGGGAATCGAACCTGGGTCCTTTAGCTTTGCCAGCAAGCACCTGAAATGCTAAGCCACCTCTCCAGCCCTGAACATATATTTGAGAAGGAAAGTTGCATGACTAGTTACACTATATATATTGTATTGTATACTATTATGTTTATAGTTAGATATGGGCCAGAGTAGTATTAGAAAAACTGTATACTAAATAAAAAGAGGGTATTGGATTGGGTGAAAATAGTAAGAGTGTGTATATTTCTGCAAAAAGTTTGAAAGCCAAATGGTAGAAATATGTTTGCAAGTAGCACCATGCAAGGTCCAAAAGCCTCAAAATTATGCACATTCCTGCTTTGACTTTGGGTTATTAGGTAACAGTCTTTCTCAAGGCACATCTGTTGAAATCAGGCTCTGCCCTACTCTGAGTTACTCCATATTATGTAAAACAGTGCCTTGCCCTGGGTGACACCATTTTGAAACAACATTTGGTTCCAATTTGAGTGCAAATTCAGTAGCAGGATGACTGTACTTTTTGTGCCCATAAAGACTACCACCTGTCCAGCACCACCCACGAGGCACACACTGATCCCTTATACCTAAAAGTGAAAAGGTACCTCCTGAGGCTAGGGAGATGGCTCAGCTTGCAAGCCTGCCATTCTGAGTGTGACTCCTCAGCATGGGCATAAATCCAGACAATGTGGCCCAGGTGCTTGTGGCAATGGGAGGCGGAGCCTGGAGAATCCATAAGCTTATAAGCCACCCAGACTGGTTCACAGGAAACAGCGACCAAAACAAACCACCAACAAGGGAGCACCAGTCTCAAGCACAGAAAGGGAGAGGAGAAGCACCCCAAGGTGGTCCTTAGCCTTCCACATACACGCAACGTTGCAATGTGCTGTCTCGCTTGCTCTCTTTCTTTTCTCTCATCACCTTATAAACTTCTTCAGCTAGATTGGGACCATATTCACACAGGGGCACATTAAAACTGTATCAGAAAAAAACTCCTCTGAGAATTTATCAGAGACACCAGAGGAAAAAGGGTACAACACCCTCACCTAGATCCCATGAAAGAATACCTACCACTGCGATGGTGATGGCCCCTCCTGAGCTGTCATCTGCCACTGAGTGTGGGTATCCAGGTTCAGGCATGCAACTGTTCCAGAGGCTGCTGCTCAGCATGGTTTCCACTTCTGACCCAGCCTGCTAAAACTGCTTTCTGTCAGTCCATCTATGCCCTAGTCTTCACCCAGACATACGCCTGACCTCTGTGGTCTCTGGTTCTACACCTCCCCTGTGCAGCTCCACACAGCCCTGTGAGCCTACAGCTTGGTTCCGGGCCACAAGCAGTTTCACCACTGCAGTCACTGCACCTCCTTCTCTATAGTAAGACCTCTTTGGATTCTGCTGTGACCTCTTTAACCCTTTTGTAGCCATTGCTTTTTGTGTTTTGCCCCGGGTGACTCCATTTCACAAGCAACATTTGGTTGCAGTTTGTACATATGTAGATAGATGTACACATATGTACACATGTACATATTTAGATGGATATAATTAATGTGTGATATGCAAGTTAACATTCATAATTAATATTGTAATAAAAGGATCTATGTTTGCCATTAGGCAGCTATCAAGTGAAATTGATACTATGTGGCAAATTGCAGACAATGAAATTCATGTTGGCTTATGAATTTATTTATTTTACTTTTTTATTGACAACTTCCATACTTACAGACAATAAACCATGATAATTCCCTCCTCTCCCCCACTTTCCTCTTCACAAATTCACACTCCATCATATTCCCTCCCTCTCTCCATTAGTCTCTCTTTTATTTTGATGTCATCATCTTTTCCTCCTATTATGAGGGTCTTGTGAAGGTAGTGCTAGGCACTGTGAGGTCATGGATATCAAGGCCAATTTCTGTCTGGATGATTGCATTGTAAGCAGTCCTACCCTTTCTTTGGCTCTTACATTCTTTCTGTCACCTCTTCTGCAATGGTCCTGACCCTTGGAAGTGTGATAGAGATGTTTCAGGGCTAAACAGTCCTCCATCATCTCAGCACTATGGTGTTTTTCGGGTCATCCCAGTGGTCACCACCACCTGAAAAGAGAAGTTTCTCTAACCAAAAGTGAGAGTAACATTAATATATGAGTATGAATGTTAATTAAAGTGCTTACATGGCAGTTTGGTGGGCATAATATGTGCAACTGGCCAGACAAAAGCAGGTGTCACATTTCTATCACTCATGACCTCCCCCACCATAGGCTTTTGATTAGGTTTTCAGTGCCAAGCATGTGTTCCCTCCCATAGAGTGGGTCTCCAGTAGAGAGCAGTTGGTTTTCCCCATAACAGACATGTCACTATTGTACCATTGGCTAATTTGGCCTGGCTGGCTAAACTTGAGGCTTGCAGTGTCCACTGTTTTCACTGCTGATCACTTCTGTCTCTCATTGGGCTGCATGCTGTGCAGCTCTTTCCAGCTTTCTGTCAGTTGGTCTGTGAGTTGAGGTTTTCAGCTCAGCCCCAGTTCGATTTCTCAGTGACCTTGCAGCCCAGGCATGTGGAGTCTTCAGCAACAGGGTCTTATCACCTATTCCTGGTGGGAAACCAAGAGCCTTGGCAATAGCCTGTAATGTTTTGGGGACAGCAGAGATATCCCTGGCCAACAACTCATTGGAAGGTATTCCATCCCTGGCATTAAAATTTTTCTAGTAACAGTCTATGGCTTCTGGGTGTGACATTATCCAAAAACGCATGTCATCATAAGGCTTATTCACAATATCATTATTCAAGTATTTTCTGTAGAGCTGGTTTAGTTGTCATATATTCCTTTAGCCTGTTGTTGTTATGGAATGTCCTTATTTATCCATCAATTTGGATGGATAGCTTCACTGGATGAAGTAATCTTGGTTGACAGTTGTTATCTTTCAGAACTTGGGATACATCATTCTAAGCCCTTCTGGGTTTGAAAGTTTGTGTTGAGTAATCTGCTGTTATCCCAAGAGGCTTGCCTTTGTATATGACTTGATTTTTATCTCTAACTGCTTTCAATATATTTTCTTTGGTTTGCATGTTTGGTAGTTTAATTATAACATGGCGAGGAGAGGATCTTTCCAGGATTTGTCTATTTGGTGTTCTAACAAAAGCTTCCTGTTTGTGCATTGGCATTTATTTCCCAATTTGGGGAAAACTTTCTTCTATGATTTTGTTGAAAATGTCTACTATGCCTTTGGAGTGAAATTCTTCTTCTAGTATACCTTGCATTCTTATGTTTGATCTTTTCATAGTGTCCAGAATATCTTGAAATTCCCGATCATGCCTTCCTATTAGCTTGTTTTTTGTCTTTCTATTTGTTGGACTGTATTATATCTGCCACCTGGTTTTCTAGTTTAGATATTATGTTCTCTCTTTCACCCATTCTATTGGTTAGACTTTCTATAGAGTTTTTTATTTGACTTACTGTGTTTTTCATTGCTAGTATTTCTGCCTGGTTTTTCTTCAGTATTTCTATTTCCTTACTCATGTCTTGTTTTGTCCTCCTTACTTTATTAAGGTATTTTCCTGTGTTCTTTCAGGAGTTTGTTTTCTTCTTTGATTCCTTTGATTTCTTCTTTGATTTCATTGACTATAGATAAAATCTTTTTTTTTTTTTTTGAAATCTTTGTCAGGCATTTCATCTAAAACAGTCTCACTGGAGGTCATTTCTGATGGATTTATAACTTTTGGTGGGATTGTATTGTCATGATTCTTTGTGTTTCTTGTATTATAATGTAGAGATTTTTGCATTCTGAATTAATTTGATGCTTGGGTTTTCTAATTATCTGCAATGTTCTTAGCCATGTAAATCCAACTTTATGTACCTTCAGGGTAGGAGTTTAAGGTGCCAAGTGTAGCTCTTGTACTCCAAGAAAATAGTAGAAGTGAACCTAGGTTTTGTATTTGCCTGCTATTCAAGTATTCTAGTAGGCTGGGTGGGGCAATTTACTGGCAAATTCTAAAATTCAACTGAGTAATATACCTATTCAATCAAAACCAGCACAGAGTGTTTATGTAAGAGTGGGTTTTAAAACAAACAATTAACCTTATAAAGCCAAAGTTGTTAAGGGTGTGTCTTTCTCTACACCTCAATCCTATCAACTGGGAGGTTGAGATTTCAGTTCTGAAATGGGTTTCAGGTCAGCTTGGGTCTGAATCAGACTCTGCTCCAATAAGGACAAGGGCCCTATAAATCAGGAAACATCAAAGGCAACAATAGTCAACCCCCAAATACAGCTTACTTGATAATGGTAAAGCCAACCAAGAATATGTAACCCATAATCTTCCCTGGCATGGAGAGAGATTAGCACTTCCAGTGCAGGTCTATGTATTTGTTTTTTTGTCAGTTGGTCCCATTACCTTTTGGGATGGCTTCCAATCTCCCCAATGCTGAGTACCCACCTTGATCCCTCTGTGTTGCACTGTGGATCTGGTGTTCTGATCAGCTGTGCTAGATGCCCTGTAGCTGGGGGCTGAATGTGTTCTCTGGAGGTTTGTGACCCTGATGGTTGGGATATGGGAGAGTGCAGGATGCCTCGAGTTGTACCAGAGCTGCTCAGCTGGTCCTGTTTGTATTCTCCTTCAGCAGCTGCTCAGCTGACCCCTGCTGTCTTCCTCTTCAGGTTTCTTGACTTTATGAGGAGGCTGAAGTGAGTGGAAAATCCCCTCACTGGTTTCTGCCCCTGTAGCTTGGCACCAGCTGGGCATGCAGTAGGACCAGGGCTGCTGGCTCTTCAGTGGGATTCTGGCTGGTTTCCTCCTTTCTGGATAATCTTAGTCTCTCCTGCTTTTTTGCTGTGGTTGATAATAACTTATACACTTTCACTTTTCAGAAGAAGAGTGTATTTTTTTTTTTTTTTTTTATTTCCCTCCCTAGGCTGATTTGGTGTGGCTGCTATGCCACCATTTTACCCAGAAGTCTGAATTTATTTTTATTCAATAAATTCTGACATTGCAGAAAAACACAAACATGCCTGACCATTTTTCTGACATATTTTGCTCATGACACATCCTATGCAAAAAGACTAAATTAGCCTTTGAGTTCCACTCCCACCACCAAATTTCTATAGCATCTGTAAGATCTGTGGCCAAAATTAGCTTCTTATGTAAAATATGATGAACCAATTGATCCATGTATACAGCCATGCCTACATGTCAGGACTTCCTACTCTTGATTTTTTGGTTACTTTGAACTTTGATTCCTCAGTTTGTCAAAGTTCAGCAATATGGCTTTTCATGACTCTTAGTGCCACTGCCTGGGGTCTATCCTATCAATTCTCCTCCACTTTCAGCCTGCTTCTGCTCACTCTCTACTCCTTTCAGATAACACAGAAACATGATGGCTAGCTTAGTAAAAATTATCTCACCATGACCTGCTCAACTTTTTAAAATATATATGTTTAAATATTTTATTTATTTATGAGAGAGAGAGCACGTGCATGAGAGAGAGATAGAGTCAGAGACAGAGAATGGGTGTACCAGTGCCTCTAACCACTGCAAATAAACTCCAGACTCATGTGCCACTATATGCATCTTGCTTATATGGGTTCATGGTTATTGAACCTAGGTCCTTAGGCTTTACAGGCAAGCACCTTAACTGTCAAGCCATCTCTCTAGCCTCCTGGCCAAACTTTTGAAAATTGTGTGTGTGTGTGTGTGTGTGTGTGTGTGTGTGTGTGTGTGTGTGTGTAGGTCAGGATCAACCTCAGGTGTTGGTCCTTATATTTCATCTTGATTGAGATAGTCTCTAGTTAGCTCTGGAGATTTTCCTGTTTCTGTCTCACATCTTTCTACAGGAGGCCTGTTATTACAGATGCTCACCACTGCATCCAGCCTTATGTGCATTTTGGGGATCTGAACTTAGGTTGTCATGCTTGTGTAGCAAGCACATTACCCAGAAAGCGGTTTACCCCTGAGTCATCTCCTTTAGCCCTTGCTCAAACTCTTGTTGGTTTCCTGCCCTGTCCTCCTCAATTGGAGGTCCTGGGCTTTCCTACATACAGGCACAAAACTGACATTCTAAATGAAGAAGTAAAAAGAGAGTTCATTAAAATAAAATGAGTAATGGGCTGGAGAGTTGGATCAGTGGTTGAATAAACTTGCTTGCAAAGCCTGCCATCTTGGATTCAATTCCCCAGGGCCACATAGAGCTGGATGTATGGGGTAGCCCATGTATTTGGAGGTCTTTTACAGTGACAACCCATTCTCTCTATCTCTCTCTCTGACCAGGATGTCATACACCTTTAGTTTTAGGAGGCTGATGTGAGTTTGAGGCCAGCCTGGGAGATACAGAGTAAGTTGCAAGACAGCTTGGCTAGACTGAGACCCTACCTTGAACACACACACACACACACACACACACACACAGAGAGAGAGAGAGAGAGAGAGAGAGAAGAATCTCTTCATTTTCAAATTCAATTAATTTAGAAGCCATAACAAAAGAAAAAGTTAACTGATGCTTTGTGAATGGGATGTCTCATACATTTGGAGTTGTCTCCCTTTGGACATTGTAATGAATAATAAAGAAATGAAATGGGGGGGTAGCTTAGTAGTAGAGTGCTGCCTAATACATAGTAGGCCCTGGGTTCAACTACTAGCAGGGCAAAAAAGTGGCAGAAAATAAATCACAATTTTGCAAAAGAAAAAGTAGACACCAGACACTGCAAAGACTAATGAGGGATTTCATAAAAATAATGCTTGAGAACTTAGATAATACTATAATTTCTTAAAAAAATAAAACTTAAGCCAACTTAGCAGTACTCTGGAGGCTGAAGCAGGAAGATTGCCATGAGTTTAAGTCCAGCCTGGGCTACAGAGTGAGTTTCAGTAGAGTTAGGGCTAGAGTAAGACCCTGACTAAACATAATAAAAAAAAATCTTACTGACTGGGGAGATATCTCAGTCACTAATGTGCTTCTTTTGCAAACATAAGGACCTTAGTTTGATTCCCAGAACCCATGTTAAAGGGTATGGTGACATGTGCTTGTAATCTTTTTTTTAAATTATTATTATTTTTATTGACAACTTCTATACTTAAATACAAAAAAAAACACCTGATAGTTCCCTCCCCTCCCCCATTCCACTTTAGAACTCCAATCTCCATCATATCCCCTCCCTCTCTCCATTAGTCTCTCTTTTAATTTGATGTCATCATCTTTTTCTTCTATTTTGAGGGTCTTGTGAAGGTATTGCTAGGCACTGCAAGGTCATGGCTATCGAGGCCAATTTCTGTCTGGGCAGTTGCATTGTTAGAAGTCGTACCCTTCCTTTAGCTCTTCCATTCTATCTGCCCCCTCTTCCGCAATGGTCTCTGAGCCTTGGAGGGTGTGACAGAGGTGTTTCAGTGCTGGGCATTCCTCCATCCCTTCTTCTCAGCACTATGTTGCCTTTTGGGTCATCCCAGTGGTCATCGCCATCTGAAAAGAGAAGCTTCTCTAACCGGAAATGAGAGTGAATATGAATATTAATGTGAATATGAACATTAAGTGTAGTACTTTCAGGGCAGCTTGGTGGGAATAATATATACATTTAGTCAGACAAGAGCAGACTTTATACCCCTAAGGCTCATGACCTCACCTGCCATAGACTTTTGCTTAGGTTTTTCAGTACCAGGTATGTATTCCCTCCCGTAGAGAGGGCCTTCAGTCCAATTATGGAGCAGTTGGTTACCCCAAGAGTAGACATGCCACTATTGCACCTGTTCAGTCATTTGGCCTGTCTGGCCAAACTTGAATATTCAGCATCCACTGTTTTCACTGCTGATGACTTCTGTCTCCCATACGTTGCATGCAGTGCAGCTTTTTCCAGCTTTCAGTTGGCTGGTCTACAGGGAGAAGGGTTTCTGCTCAGCAGCAGCTTGCTTTCTCAGTGACCTTGCCTTTCAGGCAAGAGATGTCTTCAGCAATAGGGTCTTACTATCTGTTTCTCAAGGGAAACCAAGGGCTTTGGCAAAAGCCTTTAATGTTTTGGAGGCTACTGGGACCCCCTTGGCGAACAACTCACTGGTGTAATCTTAGTGCCTGAGGATGTGGAGATAGGCAGGTCTCTGGGGCTTGCTGACCAATGAGTCTAGCCTGTTTGATGAGCTCCAGGTCCATGAGAGACCTCGTCTCAAAAAAGGTGGATGGTGTTTCCAAGAGACAACAACTGAGGTTGTCCTCTGGTCCCCCATCTGCATGCACACCTGTACACACATATGTGCACTTACAACCACACGAACATGCACACATATGCTTACAAATTACATATACATACATAAAATCTGATCAACTCAGTTAAGGAATAAAAATCCTGAATGATTTATAACCATTTCAGTAAATTAAAGCAAATAGTTATTTAAACCTTTTAGGAAGACAATTCTAGGACAAGAGAAATGAGTTCTACCAACATTCAAGGAACAGATAATTCCAAATGCACCTATATTATTTCAAAGAAGAGAACAAAAAGCAAACATATCCCAAGTTGTTTTAGGTTATCATAGCACCATAACCAAAACCATAAACCAAAATTAGAGAGATAAAATTGAAATAAAAACATGGAAAGAACTATAAAGCCATAAACATAAGTATAAAACTGAGCAATATTAGCAAAGCACATCCCACAAAGTATATTTAAAAATCCATGACTCGGGCTGGAGGGATGGTTTTGCGGTTAAGGCACTTGCCTGCAAAACCAAAGGACCCAGGTTCGATTCCCCAGGACCCACGTTAGCCAGATGCACAAGGGGGCACATGCATCTCTAGTTGGTTTGCAGCGCTGGAGGCCCTGACTCACCTATTCTCTCTCTCCCTCTTTCTCTGCTAAATAAATAAATAGATTAAAAAAATTTTTAAAAAATCCATGACTCATTAGTTGGACTGCAGTATAAGTTTAATCTTATTTTCAAGTTAATTGATTTATTATATTAACAGTTTAAATGAATGACACTAAATAATCACTCCCAATCATCCTTGATTGATATTCAAAATCCATTCACAACTAAAAATATTGATTAAAGAATATAATCACAGGAACCAGAAAGCATTCCCTTCAAGTCAGGAACAGGACAATGAGGTGCTTGTATTCTTAGTGTTGAGGATATGGAGAGAGGCAGACCGCTGGGGCTTGTTGGCCAGAGAGTCTAGCAATGAGGACAATGAGGTCTAACATCTTATTCAACATCGTATACTAAAGACTAGGAAATACAAAGGGTAATATAAACTATGAAATATGAGATTCGAGAAGGTAGGAACAAATATTGGTCATTAATTATAGATATGACTACAGAAAATATTGAAGTATCTGTGTGTACATCTTTTTTGATGAATAACTTGCCATTTACTAAAATACTTTCTTCTTTTATAGCAACTGAAAGAACAGAAAAATGCTGGCAACAGAACGAATGAGGTAGGAGTCTATAGATTATGAGGCCAGTGTCTTCAGTGAGGGCAGGCCAGTGCCTCTAGTGGCTTGGGACACATTACAGGGAGCTCAGATTTCCCAAGGAAGCAGTTAGAGTACCTTATAATGGTAAAAATACTTAGCTTTTGTGATTTTTTAAATTTACTTAAAAAATTAGATATGGATAACTTTGTATGTAAATAACACATGTTGGTACCATCCTCTCCCTTCTCCCTGCCCCTTTTCTGAAGAGACCTTCCTTGCTGGGAGATGCAGGTCAACCAAGTGGGGACTGTGGGTCATGCATAAAGGGGGGGGATGTTTCTGTGCAAAATGTCCCAACTTGTGGCTCTAACAATCTTTCCGCCCCCTCTTCCACAAAATTCCCTGAACCATACTGGGATCATTTTAAGTCTACTTCAGTGATGGGCACTCAGGACCCTCTGGATCTCTGGTTTGGTAGGTGCTGAGTGTCCTCAGTGTCTATCTTCTTCACTCTTGTACTGATAACAGATTCAATAAGAGCAGCTCTAGAGAGCTAGAACTAGAGTTCATTTCCCCAGTTCCTCTGTGGTTTCAACTGGGGCCAGGATGGAGTGCACTGGGTCATTTATCTCCTCAGGTCCAGCTCCCTTCTGAAAAAGAGAAGCAAATTCTCTAATGGAGAGTCAGTACCGGTTAAATGGGATAACCATTATTAATTTAGAGATAATTAAAAGGGGACTGGCTCTCCTCTGGATTCCAACCAGGTCTCTCTATGGTCCGTGCCAACAGCTTTTGGTATCTTCAACAGTAGGTCTTACCATTAATCTCTGGTGGGTAATCAAGTGCTCTGACAGAAGTCTGTCTTATTTGTTTTAGGAGATCTAGTAAATATCTGATCAACAGCTCATTGTGGATGTAGACCACATCCTGGTACAGGGAATTACAGACCAGCACCAAAGGAAAAGAAAAAAGAAAAAGACAGAGAAGAAAGAGAAACAGCAGAAATTTGAGGTTAGGTTTCGTTTCACTCTCTCCAGGGCTCTTTCATTCAGGTGCTCCCCCTAAGGGTTCTACCTTTTAGTCTGACTTCCATGATATAGGATTCTATGGTACCAGTTCAATTTGGGTTCATTTTTGTGTTCTCCCCACCCTTTCCCTTCCCCCAAGCCCTCCCTATTGTGCAAGCCTGAGGATGCTATTCAGTTATGTCAGCCACTTGGGCTGATCCAGGTTAGGAACTGCAGATGAGTGAGATCATGAGATGGTTCTCTTTCTGTGATTGTGTGAGTTCACTTAGTATGATCTGTTCCAAGTTTGACCATTTTTTCTACAAATTTCAGTGTGTCATTTTTTTCTTACTGCTGAGTAGAATACCATCATATAGATATACCACATCTTGGTTATCCATTCATCCAATGATGGGCATCTGGGTTGATTCCTGTTTTTAGCTATTATGAATTGAGCAACTATAAATGTGGTCGAGCAAACATCTCTGAACTGAGATGTGGAGCTGTTAGGGTAAATGCCCAGAAAGGGAATAACAGGGTCGGTTGGTAAGTCTATATTCATCATTTTCAGGAGTCTCCATATTGATTTCCACAGTGCTTGTACCAGCTTACAGTCCCACTAACAGTGAATGAGTGTTCCTATATCCTCTCCAGCATTTGTTTTCATTTGATTTTTTAATGTTTGGTATCCTTATTGGGGTAAGGTGGAATTTCATAGTTGTTTTAGTTTGTATTTCCCTAATGGTTAGGGATGTTGAACTTTTTCCCAAGTGTGTGTTAGCCATTTGTAATTCTTCCACTGAGAACTTCCTATTTAGTTCTCTGCCCCACTTTTGGAGTGGGCTGTTTGATTTTTTATTGTTTAGTTTTTTGAGTTCTTTGTAGATTCTAGATATTAGGTTTCTGTCAGTGGTATAGCTGGCAAAGATTTTCTCCCATTCAGTGGGTAACCTCTTGGCTCTGCTTATGCTATGTTTGTTTGTGCAAAAGCTTTTTAGCTTCATGAGATCCCATTGGTTGAGTGCTTGTTTAATTTCCTGGGCTACTGGGGTTTTCTTCAGGAAGTCTTTTCCCAGTCCTATGTTGTGGAAAGTGCTTCCTATTTTTTCTTCCAGTACTTGAAGAGTTTCAGGTCTTATATTGAGGTCCTTAGTCCATTTGGACTTGATTTTTGTGTATGGTGAGATGAGTGAGTATAATTTCATTTATCTTCATATGGTTATCCAATGTGTCCAACACCATTTGTTGAAGATGTTGTTTTTTCTCCAGTCTACATTATTGGCACCCTTGTCAAAGACCAAGCAGCTGTAGTTGCTTGCCCTAAGGTCTGGGTCTTCAATTCTGTTCCATTCGTCTAGTTTCTCTTTTTATTCTAGTATCATGCTGTTTTTGTCACTGTGGCTTTGTAATATAGCTTTAGATCAGATATGGTGATACCACCAGAGGTGTTTTTTTTTTTTTTCTTCTGAGTATATGTTTGAATATCTGAGGACTTCTTCCATTCCATATGAATTTTGAGATCATTTTTTTCAATCTCTGTGAAGAATGATCCTGGTATTTTTATTGGTATTGTGTTAAATCTGTATATTGCTTTTGGTAGAATTGCCATTTTCACAATATATTAATTCTACCTATCCAGGAGCATGGGAGGTCTTTTCATATGCTGAAGTGTTTTTTCTTGAGTGTTTTTATGTTTTCATTATATAGGTCTTTCACATCATTGATTAGTGTTATTCCAAGTATTTATTTTTTTCTGTTGCTATTGAAAATGGGACAGCCTCACTGAATTCTTTCTCTGTATATGTGTCCTGTGCATATAGAAAAGCTACTGACTTTTGTGCATTGATTTTGTATCTTGTCACTTTGCTGGAGGAATTTCTCACCTTTAGAAGTTCTGAGATGGAGACTTTTGTGTCACTTATATATAGGATCATGTCATCTGCAAATAAAGCTAACTTGACTTTTTCCTTCCGAATTTGAATCCCTTTTATTTATTTCTCCTGTCTTATTGCTTGGGCTAGTACTTCTAGTAATATGTTGAAGAGCAGTGGTGAGAGTGGGCACCCTTGTCTTGTTCCTGATCTCAGTGGGAACTCTATGAGTCTTTCCCCATTAAGCATTATTTGGGCTTTAGGAGCTTTATATATAGCCTTTATTCTGTTGAGATATAAACCCTCTGTGCCTATTCTTTCCACTGTTTTGATTATGAAGTGGTGTTGCGTTTTGTCAAAGGCTTTCTCTGCATCAATTGAGATGATCATGTGGTTCTTATGGTTCAGTTTATTTATGTGGTGTATTATGTTGACTGATTTCCACATGTTAACCATCCCTGCATCCCTGGGATGATGCCTACTTGATCAAGGTGGATAATGCTTTTTCTGTGTTGTTGAATTCTGTTTACAAGGATTTTGTTCAGGATCTTTGCATCTAAGTTCATTAGGGATATAGGCCTATAATTTTCTTTCCTTGTTGCATCTCTGTCTGGTTTTGGTATTAGGGTGATTCTAGCTTCATTAAAGGAGTAGGGAGTATTCCCTGGTCTCTGATTATGCAAAACAGTTTGAGAAAAATTGGTTTCAGTTCTTCCATGAAGCTTTGATAGAATTCAGCTGAGAAGCCATCTGGTCTTGCACTTTTCTTTTGGGGGAGGTTGTTGATTACTTTTTCAATCTCTATAGATGATATAGATGATAATCTGCTCTGAGTTTAGTTTTGGCAGGTGTATGTGTCTAGGAATTCATCCATTTCAGATTATTCAATTTTGTGGAGTAGAGGTTTTGGAAGTATGTCGTGATGGTTCTTCCAATTTCATTAATGTCTGTTGTGATCTCTCCTTTTTTTTTTTTCTGATTTTGTTAATTTGAGGCTTCTCTCTTTTTTTATTGACAACTTCTTTAATTGTAGACAATATTCCATGGTAATTCCCTCCCTCCCTTCCCCCCACTTTCCCCTTTGAAACTCCACTCTCCCTCATATCCCCTCCCCCTCTCAATCAGTCTCTTTTTTCAGTTTGATGTCATGATCTTTTCTTCCTGTTATGATGGTCTTATGTAGGTAGTGTCAGACACTGTGAAGTCGTGGATATCTAGGCCATTTTGTGTCTGGAGGAACACATTGTAAAGGAGTCCTACTCTTCCTTTGGCTCTAACATTCTTTCCGCCCCCTTTTCTGCAATGGGCCCTGAGCCTTGGAAGGTAGGTTTGAGATGTTTCAGTGCTGAGCACTCCTCTGTCCTTTCTTCTCAGCACTGTGGTGCTTTCTGAGTCATGCCAAGATTGCCAAGATCTGAAAAGAGAAGCTTCTCTGACCAAAACTGAGAGTAGCATTAATATATGGGTGTGGACATTAAGAAGAGTGCTTTTTGGGCAGTTTAGTGAGCATAGTATATACATTTAGTGTGACACTAGCAGATGTTACACCCCTAGGTCTCATGACTACCCCTGTTGTAGGTTTTCTAGTCCAATTAGAGAGCGGTTGGTTTCCCCCATAACAGACATGCCACTATTGCATCCCTTGGCTCATTTGGCCTGGCTGGCTAAATTTAAAGCTTGTAGTGTTCACTGCTGAGTACCTTCACTGGTGTTTTTTCTCTCCTGTTGAATTGCATGCAGTGTAGCTTTTTCCAACTTTCTGTCAGCTGGTCCACATGGAGGAGGCTTTCAGCTCAGATCCAGCAGGATTTCTTAGTGACCTTGCCACCCAAGTAAGTGGAGTCTTCAGCAATAGGGTCTTACCATTTATTCCTGGTGGGGAACCAAGGGCCTCGGCAATGGCCTATAATGTTTTGGGGTACCTATGACCTCTCCTGCCAACACCTCACTGGAAGGTATCCCATCCCTGCCAATGAAAATTTTCTAGTAACAATCTATTGCTTGAGTGCTCCATTGTCCAGAAAAGTAAGTTTCCATATGACTTATTTATATCCTCTTAGCTTTTCATTAGCCCTCTCTCAACCTTTGCTTCACTCAGTCTCTTCCCCTGACCTCACTTAGGCCTTTTCACCCCCATTAATCTGTTCTTCTACTTACATATATATAATACCATCCTATTAAGTCCCTCCTCCCTCCCTTTCTATTCCCTTTATAACCCCTTTCTAGCTTACTGGCTTCTGCTAATGAGTTTTATTTTTACTCACATAGAAGTACAATCATTTGTAGCTAGGATTCATGTATGAGAGAGAACATGTGACATTTGGCTTTCTGGGCCTGGGTTACCTCACTAACTATAATCCTTTCTAAATCCATCCATTTTCCACCAAATTTTATAACTTCATTTTTCTTTACTGCCGAGTAGAACTGCATTGTGCAAATGTGCCACATCATTATCCACTCATCAGTTGAGGGACATCTAGGCTGGTTCCACTTCCTAGATATTGTGAATAGAGCAGCAATAAACATGGTTGGGCAAGTATCTCTAAGGTAGTGAGATGAGTCCTTAGGATATATGCCTAGAAGTGGTATAGCTGGGTCATATGGTAGATCTACATTTAGCTGTCTCAGGAACCTCCACACTGATTTCTACAATGGCTGGACTAGATTGCATTCCCACCAACAGTGTAGAAGGGTTCCTCATTTTCTGCAACCTCGCCAGCATTTATGGTCATTTGTTTTCATGACGGTAGCCAATCTGACAGGAATGAGATGGAATCTCAACGTAGTTCTTATTTTAATTTAATTTAATTTAATTTAATTTAATTTAATTTTTTAATTTAATTTAATTTAATTTTATTTATTTATTTTTGGACAGAGACACAGAGAGAAACAGATAGAGAGGGAGAGGAAGACAGATAGAGATGGGCGTGCCAGCAGTCTCTCAGCTGCTATGAATGAAATCCAGATGTGTGTGCCCCCTTGTGGGCAAGTGCGGCATTGCACCCTTGCGTCACTTTGCATCTGGCTAATCGTGGGACCTGGAAATTGAAACTGCTGGAGATTGGAACCAGCATTCTTAGGCTTAGCAGACAGGCGCCTTAACCGCTAAGCCATCTCTCCAGCCCTCAACGTAGTTTTAATCTGCATTTCCCCAATGACTAGGGATGTAGAACATTTTTTTAGATGTTTATATGCTATCTGTATTTATTCGTCTGAGAACTCTCTATTTAGTTCCATAGACCATTTTTTAATTGGGTTGTTTGATTTATTATTATTTAATTTTTTGAGTTCTTTGCATATCCTAGATATTAAACCTCTGTCAGATGTATAGCTGCCAAAGATTTTCTCCCATTCTGTAGGTTGCCTCTTTGCTCTATTTACAGTGTCCTTAGCTGTACAAAATCTTTGTAATTTCATGAGGTCCCAGTGTATCTGTGGTATTATTTCCCAAGCAATTGGGGTAATATTCAGAAAGCCTTTGCCAAGACCAACATGTTGAAGTGTTTTCCCTACTTTTTCCTCTAGCAGTTTCAGATTTTCAGGTCTGATATTAAGGTCTTTGATCCATTTGGACTTGATTCTTGTGAGTAGAGAAAGATAAGGGTCAATTTTCATCTTTCTAAAGATACATATCCAATTTTCCCATCACCTTTTGCTGAAAAGCCTGTCTTTTCTCCAATGAGTATTATTGGCATTTTTGTCAAAGATCAGGTGGCTGTAGCTACCTGGACTTACATCAGGGTCCTCTATTTTGTTCCATTGATCTACATGTCTGTTTTTGTGCCAGTACCATGTTGTTTTTGTTACTATGGCTCTGTAATATAGGTTATAATCAGGTATGGTGATACCACCAGCCTTATTTTTGTTGCTTAAAATTGTTTTGGATATTCAGGGTTTTTTGTGTTTCCAGATGAATTTTTGGATTTTTTTTCTAATTCTGTGAAGAATGCCTTTGGAATTTTGATGGGGATTGCATTAAATGTACAGATTGTTGTTGGTAGGATTGCCATTTTCACAATATTGATTCTTCCTAGTGTCTTCTGCAGTTTCTTGCTTGACTGTTTTAAAGTTCTCATTGTAGATCCTTCACTTCCTTGGTTAGGTTTATCCCAAGGCACTTTATTTATTTATTTTTTGATGTAATTGTGAATGAAAGTGATTCTCTGATTTCATTCTCTGTGTGTTTGTTCTTAGCATATAGGAAGGATACTGATTTCTGTGTGTTTATTTTGTATCCTGCTACATGGCTATAGGTGTTTATCAGCTCTAACAGTTGGCTGGTAGAGTCTTTAGGGTCCTTTAGGTATAGAATCATATCATCTGCAAATAATGCTAACTTGATCTCTTCCTTTCCAATTTGTATCCCTTTTATGTGTGTCTCTTGCCTTATTGCTATGGCTAAGACTTCCAGTACTATATTAAATAAAAGTGGGGACAGTGGACACCCTAGTCTTGTGCCTGACTTTAGTGGAAAAGCTTCAAGTTTTTCTCCATTTAGTATTATGTTGGCTGTGGGTTTGTCATAAATAGCCTTTATTATTTTGAGATATGTTCCTTCTATTCCCAGTCTCTGTAGGAATTTTATCATGAAGGGATCTTGAAGTTTATCAAATGATTTTTCTGCATGTAATGAGATGATCATGTGATTTTTGTCCTTCAGTACATTTATATAATGTATTGCATTTATGGTTTTGCATATGTTGAACCATCCCTGCATCTCTGGGATAAAGCCTACTTGGTCAGGGTGAATATCTTTCTGATATATTCTTGTATTCTGTTTGCCAATATTTTGTTGAGAATTTTTGCATCTATGTTCATGAGGGAGATTTTTTTGTTCTATAAATCAAGGAAATCATCCATTTCTTTCAGATTTTCAAACTCAGTTGAGTATATGTTCTTTTTAAAAATTTTTTTTATTGACAATTTCTATACTTACAGACAATAAACCATGGTATTTCCCTCCCGTCCCCTCCCCCATTCCCTTTCAGAACTCCATTTTCTGTCATATCGCCTCCCTCTCTCCATTAGTCTCTCTTTTAATTTGATATCAGCATCTTTTTCTCCTATTATTAGGGTCTTGTGAAGGTATTGCAAGGTCATGGATATTGAGGCCAATTTCTGTCTGGACAGTTGCATTGTAAGGAGTCATACTCTTCCTTTGGCTCTTACATTCTTTCCACCACCTCTTCTGCAATGGACCCTGAACCTTGGAGCCTTCTTGATTTTGTCATTGATCTATTCATTATTTAGTAGTGTATTGTTTAGTTTCCATGATTTTATGTATGCCCTATAGCTTTTCTTATTATTGATTTGTAGTTTGATCCTACTGTGATCAGATAGAGTGCAAGAAATTATTTCAGTTTTCCTATATTTGTTAAGATTTGCTTTGTGTCCTAATATATGGTCTATTTCAGAGAATGTTCCATGTGCTGCTGAAAAGAATGTGTATTCTTCATTATTTGGATGAAATGTCCTGTATATATCTGTTAGGTCTGTTTGTTCTATGACCTCATTTAATCCAGACCTATCAATTGGAGAGAGTGGGATGTTGAAGTCACCCACTAAAAGTGTGTTTGGTGTTATCTGTGACCTTAGTTCTAATAGCATTTGTTTGATGAAATTGGGAGCCCCTGTGTTTGGTTCATTTATGTTTAGGATTGTAATGCCCTCCTGTTGGAATGTTTCTTTAATAAATATAAGGTGACCTTCCTATCTTTCCTAACTTATGTTGGTCAGAAGTCTAACCTGTCAGATATTAGGATAGCGACCCCTGCTTATTTTCTAGGCCTATTTGCTTGAAATGCCATTTTCCAACCTGTCACCCTAAGATAATGTCCATCCTTTGTAGAAAGGTGAGTTTCTTGGAGGCAACAAGTTGAAGGATCCTGCTTTTTAACCCAGTCTGCAAACCTATGTCTTTTGTTTGGGGCATTCAGGCTATTAATATTAAGTTATTATTGAAAGGTGTGTATTTATTTTGCCATTTTTCTTGTTTTGTAGTTCTTCTGGTTTTACCTTTGCTGTCTTGTATTAACTACTATTGGACTATTGTTTGTTTTTTCCAGGTTCTTTATATGTGTGCTTTTCTTTCTCTTCAGCATGGAGGATACTTTCAAGTATTTTCTGTAGAGCTGGTTTTGTCTTCAAATATTCTTTTAGCCTGCTTTTAGGCTTCTCTTTTATTGCTTGATCAATTTGGCCAGAGATTTGTCAATCTTGTTTATTTTTTCAAAGAACTAGCTCTTCATTTTATCGATTTTTTAAAAGTTGTTTTCTTAGTTTCCAATTCTTTAATTTCTGCGCTAATCTTGATTATTTCTTTCTGTCTGGAGCTCTTTAGGTTGGATTCTTCTTGTTCTTCTAGTGCCTTTAGGTGGACAGTCAGGTTATTGATTTGGAATCTCTCTGTCTTTGTAATGAAGGCATTTAGGGTTGTGAATTTTCCCCTTATTGTGTTCATTGTGTCCCATAAGTTTTGGTAGGTTATGTTTTCATTATCAATAAATTCTAGAATTTTAAAATTTCTTTTTTGATTTCTTCCATAACCCATTCATTGTTTAAAAGTGTGTTGTTTAGTCTCCAGGAGCTGGTGGAGTTCTTGATTTGTCTCTTGTTGTTAATTTCTAGCTTAAAGCATTGTGATCTGACATGATGCAGGGAGTTAATTTAGTTTTCCTGACTTTATGAAAGTACTCTTTATGACCTAATATATTATCAATTTTGGAGAATGTTCCATGGGCTCTTGAGAAGCACATGTACTCTGTAGAGTTGTGGTGGAAAGTTCTGTAGCTATCTGTTAAGTCTATGATGTTGTTGAGATCTATTATTTCCCTGTTGATTTTCTGCTTGGATGATCTGTCTATTGATGATAATGGAATATTGACGTCTCTGACTATGATGGTGTTGGTATTTATTTCTATTTTATTGTCGAGTAGATTTTGTTTTATAATCTGTGGTGCACCTGTATTTGGAGCATATATATGTATGATTTTGATGGGCTCCTATTGGGTCATTCCTTTGACAAGTTGGAAGTGGCCTTCTTTGTCCTTTTTGATTACTTTTGGTTTGAAGTCTATTTTATCAGATATTAATATAGCAATGCCTGCTTGTTTTTTATTTCCATTTGCTTGGAATACCGTTTTCCAACCTTTCATCCTGAGGAGGTGTCTATCTTTAGTGGTGAGGTTTGTTTCTTGAAGACAGCAGATAGAAGGGTCCAGTTTTTTGATCCAACATGGTACACTGTGTCTTTTGATGAGTGAGTTAATACCATTAATATTTAAGGTTATTACTGTGAGGTTTGAATCAATCCCTGCCATGATGAGGTGTTTTATGGGCTTTGGTGCTTTCTTGTGTTATGTACTGTTTTGAGCCTGGCTTATTTTGGTTATTGCGATCTTCTTCTTGTTGGCTCTTGAGATTGGTTGTTTGACTGTTCTGTGTGGAGTATTCCATCCAGTATTCTCTGGATTTGGCTTTGTGTTCATATAGTAGAGTTGACTGTTTTTATGAAAATTTTTTCTTTACCATCTATTATGAGGGATACTTTTGCTGGGTAAAGTAGCTTGGGTTGGAAGCCATAGTTTTTCAGACTTTGAAATGTTCCATTCCAGGCCCTTCTGGCTTTCAGAGTTTCCAATGAGAAATCTGATGTAATTCAGATAGGATTGCCTGTGTATGTTGTGAATTACTTCTCTCTTGCTGCTTTTAACACTCTCTTTTTGTTTTCATTGTTGAGTTTTAACTATGATGTGTCTTGGAGGGTTTCTTCTTTGGTCCTATCTGTTTGGTATTTTGTGGGCTTCTTGTATTTGGATGGGCCTTTCTTTTGTGAGATTCAGAAAATTTTCTTCAATAATTTTGTTGAATATGGTCTCTATGCTTCTGGTCTGGCTTTCCTCTCCTTCTAGTATATACATGATCCAGATCTTTGGTTGTGTTAGGGTATCCAACACTTCCCTCATATTCTGTTCACTTGATTTTTTGAACTTAGAAAAAATTTTGGACTCCCAATAAAATTCTTCTGTGTTATCTTACAGGTCAGAGGTTCTGTCTTCCACATGAGTAACTCTTCTAGTGTGTGGTTCTAATTTTTATTGGTTTTTGTTTACTGTTGTGTTGTTTTGCATCATATCCATCACTTTTTTGAGGTATGACTTCAATTTGACTTCTGTTTTCCCTGATGCTTCCTGTTCAATTTCATTATTACAATTATTGTTTCTTTGATAGTTTGCTTCAAGTTCAGTGATTTTTTTTTTTTTTTAAATCAAGGTCTCATTCATTGTTGTGTTTACATTTTGTGAATGAATTTCTGTTTATTTCTCTATGATTTCATTGGAGGCTTCCACTGTAGGACTAGGCATCCTTGGAGGAGATCTCTCAATTTTCTGACTTTTGTGGCTTTTTTGCATTGTTGTCTACCCATTTTAGAAAGACTCTATTTTATTGAGGAGGAAGCCATTAAAAAAATTTTTTTTTATCGACAACTTCTATACTTACATATAAAAAAAAGCACGATATTTCCCTCTCCTCCCCCATTCCCCTTTAGAACTCCAATCTCCATCATATCCCCTCCCTCTCTCCATTAGTCTCTAGGAGGAAGCAATTTTTTCCATTGGTCCATTTACCCTCTGACTCAGGTGAACAGGGATCTTGATACCCAGTGGCTTGTCAGGATACCAGAGCAAAAGGCCTGATTCCACAACTCACACAGTGACCAGGCCTCTCCAAGCAGGGCACAATGGGACCTACCAGGACCAGGGGACTGGGAGGAACAAGGGAACATGGATCTGGCCTACTTCATGTGGAGCCTTCCAGCACATAGACCAGGGCAGGCAACTCAGACCTGGGAGGTGGGAGTAGCCTGGAAATGGGTTTGGCCTACTCACTCCATACTGCCAAGCCCACCTACACACGGTCTGCACAAGGAACTCATGCCTGGGAGGGGGGAGTAGCTCAGAAACGGGTCTGATCTATTCACTCCACACTGCTGCGCCCATATGTGTACATGTTTGAAAGAAGTTTATCAAGGTTGTTGAATACAAAACCAGCATAACAAGTCATTTGACTTTCAATGCATTGTATTTAGAACTATACTATGGTAGAGTCAACCATATGAAGGATTTATCAAAAAATATTTTATAGTAAAGCTGTGCAAATTCCATGTGGAAAATAATATAACTTTAAAAAGATGCACTTTAATTACTTGAGGCTTTTAGGTAAAAAAATCAATATTATGAAGATATCAATTAGTGTTTTGGCTAATAGTTTTGTTTAGAACTTGTGAAGCACGTTTAGAAAGTAAATAAATAGGAATATATATTTTCTAGAAGAGGAAGAAACTGAAAAGAAGAGGTGGGTTTTTCGAGGTAGGGTCTTACTCTAGCCAAGGCTGACCTGGAATTCACTATGTAGTCTCAGGGTGGCCTCGAACTCACAGTGATCCTTGGGAGGAGGTTCTTTATTAGAGATTATGACATAATAAATTAAGGTAATTAAAATAATGGACAACTATTACACAGGTCAGAAACAATGCATCTATATATAGAAATTTTTTTTCCAAGTAAAGTCAAGTCTCACTGTAGCTCAGGCTGACCTGAATTTCCAAAACATGTGAAAAATGAATTATGATAGGGGCTTGGTAGATGGCTCAACAGGTAAGAGTTCTAGCTGACCAGGGATGAGGGCCTGATTCATCTTGAGCTTGAGTCCTTAGTACCCATGTAAACAGCAAGGCAGGGCCATGCATACCTACAACCCCAGTTCTGTGGGAAGCAAAGACTGAAGAATCACTGGGTCTCATGGGTCTGCCAGTCTGACAGAAAATGACATTTCAGGGTTCAGTGAGAAACTCCATCTCGAGGAAACATATGGAAGTATGGTAGAGGAGACACCTGAGACACAGACACCAAAAAAAAAAAAAAAAAAACCACAAAAACTTGGGCTGGAGACATGGAGAGTGGTTGCAAATCCCAAGGACCCCGGTTTGATTCTCCAGGTCCCACATTAGCCAGGTGGCGCATATGTCTGGAGTTCATTTACAGTGGTTGGAGGCCCTGATGCACCCATTCTTACTCTTTCTTTCTCTCCCAGAGCTCTGTCTCTAATAAATAAAAAAATAAAAATAAAATCTTAAAAAAATTCCTCAAAACGTTCACGCTGTCCAACATGACATACCAGATTCAATGCTAATGTTACCAAAATTCTAGAGGTATTTTGTAGAAAAAAAAAAAACAATTCTAATATTCACATGGAACTGCAATCATAAATAGTCAAAGCAATTTTGAGCAAGAAGAGCAAAGTTGTATGATACTGACCTGAAAACAGACCCATAGACCAATTCTATATACAGAAAGCCCAGTAATAAAATCATGTGTGTACAATCAACTGATATGGGACAAGGGTGCCAAGGTTACACTATGGTGAAAGGATAGCTTCTTCATAATGACATTGGGAAAATTGGATATCTACAAGTAATGTGATTTGAATCAGATGTCCCCCATAAACTTGTGTGTTCTGATTGCTTGGTCTCCAGTTTGTGGCAGCCTGGGAGATATAGCCTTGCTGGAGGAGGTGTGTTCCTGGGAGAAGGCGTCGGGTGTTATAGAACAGCTGTACCTTGCCAGAGCTCAGCACACTCTTTTTGCTATCTTCTATTTGCTGTTGGAAGAAGTTATATCTAGTCTCTTCTTGTGCCATGCTTTCTCTGCTATCATGAGGTTTCTCCTGAAGACTGTAAGTCAAAATAAACCTTTTCCTCATGTCAGCTGCTTCTGGTTAGTTGTTTTTTCCCAACAATGTGAAGGTAACCACAACAACAAGCAAAATAATAAATGTGGACTTAAATAATACACAAAAACCAATTCCAAAATATGAAAGACTTAAACATGGAAACTGAAACCATAGAACTACTAGAAAAAAAAACATGACAGGGGTTGGGCATGGTGGTATAGGCCTGCAATCATGGTGGTCAGATTGTATTGTTTTAGTAGGGCACATTTCAGCACACTAAATGCATGACTGTATTATGTACTTGCTAAGAGGATAGATAAAACAATGAGCACTTCTAACACATATGGTGACAATTACATAGAGATCATGGATATGTTGGTTTGCTTGATGTGCACACATATGAAAACATTAAGTTAAGTTGTGCAACTTATACCATATGACAAAGATATTGCAAGAAAGCTGATAAGAGATAAAGATATTAATATGTAAAGCCTATGATGCTTAAAACCCTATGATATGGAAGATGGTATAGGGAAGTAGTCTTTCGATTTTGCAATAGAGATAGCATGAGGCAGGTTAGGGTTAGAATCATGGGAGAAGATTGACCAAGTATTGTCCATAAGCAATGAACTGGGTGGAAGGTATCCAAGGCATGGGTGTATGATTTAGAACATCAGTTCTCAATCTTTTTGGCTTTAAGATTCCTTTGTGTCATTAGAAGTCATTCAGGATCCCAAAACACTTTAAAAATATTTTTATGAGAGAGAGAGAGAGAGAGAGAGAGAGAGAATGGGAAAGAACAATGGGTATTCTTGGGCCTCCTGACACTGCACACAATCTCCAGATGCATGTGTTACTTTGTGCACTGGTTGTACATTGGGACTGGGGAACTGAACCTAGGCCAGGAGGCTTTGTAAGCAAGTGCCTTTAACTGCTGAACCATCTCCCCTGCTCCCAAAGCACTTTTGCTTAGGTGGATTATATCTATCTATATTTCATCATATTAAAGATTAACATAGAAAAAAATTAAAAATAGAAGACAGTTTAACATAAGTTACATTTTACCAAAAGTTATTATTTTTCAAAGGAAATAAAATTGATGAGATGAGTAACTTTAGTAGTTACCTTCTCATTTCTGGGACAAAACATACAACCAAAATAGCGTATGAGAAGAAAGGGTGTATATTTCCATCTGAGACTTAAGACAGTCTCTTAACTGTGAACCTGCAAAATCAAAAGACAACTTGGGGGGGGGGCTGGAGAAATGGCCTAGCGGTTAAGGCGTTTGCCTGAGAAGCCAAAGAATCCTGGTTTGATTCTCCTGGACCCATGTAAGCCAGATGCACAAGAGGCACATGCATCTGGAGTTCATTTGCAGTGGCTAGAGGCCATGGCATGTCCATTCTCTCTCTGTCTGCCATTCTTCTATTTCTCTCTCTGTTTGCAAATAAATAAATAAAATTTTTTAAAAAAATCTCTAAAAAATATTTTAAAAAGACAACTTGGGGGCTGGAGAGATGGATTAACGGTTAAGGCATTTGCTCACAAAGCCAAAGGATCCTGGTTTGATTCTCCAGGACCCACATAAGCCAGATGCACAAGGGGGTGCATGCATCTGGAGTTCATTTGTAGTGGCTGGAGGCCTTGGAGTACCCATTCTCTCTCTCTCTTCCTCATTCTCTCTCTCAAATAAATAAAAAAATATATTTAAAAAAGGACAACTTGCATACTTCTAATATAGTGGCACAAAATAAACATTTTCACTGCAAAAAGAAGTCATAGGAGAAAAGGACCAATACAATATTAAAAAAACAAACAAACAAACAAACAAACAAACAAACCAAAGCTGTACACAACCAAGCAGCTCCATTTCTGGCATTGGGACTTGTGATGAAATCCTATGGGCTTGAAAAGTTTTGTGTAGTTCCAGCTGTGTGGCTTGCTTTCTGGGACAAAAATCTACCTAAGCCAAATAAGCAGTTTTCCTTGGCAGCTGCCCCATAGTCCTTGCATCTCTAAAGTCCTGGTATATCCACCACAACCCATGGTTCATCTTCACAGCTCCATGTCATGACCTCAAAGGGTCTCCATGCAGAGGCTTCAACCCTGCCCTACCTTTCCCAGTTGCCATTTCCAGAACCATGTTCCCTTCCTGATCCCTCTTTTTCTTTTTTTTTTTTTTTCCTTCCTTCCTTTCTTTCTTTCTTTCTTTCTTTCTTTCTTTCTTTCTTTCTTTCTTTCTTTCTTTCTTCTTCTTCTTCTTCTTTTTTTTTACATTTATCATACTTCTAAAACTAGTTCCAGGTAGGCTCCAAAATTTGTTGTTAATTCCAGGGGAAATAAAATCAACTTTGAGGAGCCAAAAACTCCTTCAACAGTCTTCCTCCATGCTTGTCCTTCAAAAGAATCAGCACCCATCTATTGACACAATGAAGGAGAGCTATCCCATCCTCAATGGTGTAATCTTGTAGTCACCGCTGAAAGCCACAGCCCCTGTGCCTGGGAATCAAACCTACTCACATTTCCTCTGCTAAACACACCAGACAATTACTATTAAGTTCAACTTTGCTCAAATTCTTAGCACATGGACAGAATACAGCCAGCCTCTCCACTAGAATATCATGTTCCACTAGAATAGCCCAGGCCAAAGTCCCTTTCCCACTCTGAAACCTCATAAACTGAGCCTTCAGAGTTTATACTTCTCTCTGCTTTTAAGTCTTGCAAACTCTTATCAGAATGGCCCATCAAGCTCTGCTTGTAGCACTGCAGAGCCTCTTTAGTCCAAAGTTTCAAATACTTCCATATTCCTCCCACAAACTAGTTCCAAAAAAAACCCAAACCCACATCGTCAGGCTTATTGTATCAGCAGCCTCACTTTTCAAGCATCAATTTTTCTGTATCAGCTACCTTCTCATTGCTGGGACCAAACATCTCACTGAAGCAGCTTATGGGAGGAAAGAGTTATTTCAGCTTACAGTTTCAAGGGGACTCTTCATAGTGGAGAAAGTATGACATGCCTGAGCAGGGAGCCTGGGTCATATCTCCATATCTATGGGAAGGGAGTGGTTCACTTAGCTGAACTATAAATACCCAGTAGAGCTGGATTAATAAACGTGAAGACCCACCCTCAATGACATGCCTATGCCAGCAAGGTTCCAGAACTTTCTCAAATGGCCACCAGCTAGGGACCAAGTATTCAAAACATGTGAGACTATGGGAGACATTCCAAACTACCACAGTGGCCTTGTTTTATCTATTATCTCTCTGTCTCTCATCTATTATCTATTTTTTTGTATGTGTGTGTCTAGAGTACATGTGTGGTGTGTACAATGTATAGAATATTCATGTGTGTGAGCTGATGTGCACCATATCTGTGCATGTGGAGGCTTGAGGAGAACATCAGGTGTCTTCTCTTATCACTCATTTGTGTATTTCCTTGAGATGGGGTTTCTCCCTCTACCTGGAGCTGCTGTTGGTCAAATAGCCCCAACATTTCCCTCTGCCACCCCACCCACTAGAGTTATAAATGTGTGGGGTCACGCCTAGATTTCTATGTGGGTCCTGGGGAGTTTTAAAACTTGGTAGTCTCTACATGAGAGGCCTTTATTCTTAAATGGCAAAATTTCTTAACTGTTGTACCATCATCTCCTCAGTCCATTTATTTTTGCACATATATTTAATGTCTGGTTTCATAGAGAAGTCCATTCTCTATCTGCTTCTACATTCAGTTTCTTGTGATATCCCATGTTGGGTAGCCTCTAGGTAACTCAATATATAACTGAGAGAGAATGGGATCAAAGCATGGCAACACCTGAGGACTTTGGCAAAAGCATTTTTATTTTGCAGATCCCCTGGAAGGGCTTCAGGGACCTCCCAGGCTTCTCTGGTCCACATGTTCATTGAATTGAGGGCAAATATAGGAGAGAAAGTGGTAGTTGTGGGGTCTTGAGTGGTGGAAGAGGGTTCGGGATGTGGAAATGATTGTCTTTCATGCATTGCCTTCCTTTTTCCTTTAGTTTTTTTTGTTTCTAGGATTTACTTTGTAGATTGTTAAATTACCATAAATTAGGAATGATATTAATGGACATCCTTGATACTTCCTGATTCAAGTTTTAAAATTTGTCCTGAATTTTGTTACATTCTAAAATTATTTTCTTTCTTTCAGTTATTTCCTCTTTTACATATTTTATTTTTATTCATTTATTTATTTGACCGAGAAAGAGTGAGAGAGAGAGAATGGGTGCACCAGAGATTCTAGCCACTGCAAATGAACTCCAGATATCTGCGCCCCTTGTGCATCTGGCTAACGTGGGTCCGAACCCCCCCAAAAAAAAAAACAGGGTCCTTTGGCTTTGCAGGCAAATGCCTTAACCACTAATCCATCCCTCCAGACCTATTTCCTCTTTTAAACAATTATTCATTGATTATATATATATATATATATATATATATATATATATATATATATGTATGTATATTCATTATGTCATATCAGGGTGGCCTCAAACTTATGGTGAACCTCTTACCTCCACCTAGGATTAAAGGTGTGTGCTACCACACCTGGCTTCTTGATGTCTTTCTTTTTTTTTTTTTTTTGTGACACTGAGTTTAATTAGAGTTCCGTGCAAGAGCATGGGGGGTTATTTACTGCAGCATGAACAGTTTAACAGTGGCTACACCACTGAAAGAAAAGTCTCGTGTTGCTCAGTAACCACAAACTACCAATAACTTCTCAGGGAGGAGTGAGGGCTTCATAAGCTCCTCCACCATCCATGACCAAATGTTGATAGGCCTAATTTTGTACATGTCTTGTGCATATAATGACAGCTTCTGTGAGTTTATAACACAATGGCCATATCATGTCTGGAAGATAAAAACATCTCCTTCCCATCCAAATTAAGAATTTGGAAAGAGTTCATGTCACTATATTTAAGTGATGTATCACCCTAAATATAATTTGGGATAATTTGCATATAGCTATAGAAAGTGTTATTTTTTTCCTTTAAGTAGAAATATAATACCACTTTACGTGCTGGGCATGGTGGCACATGCTTTAATCCCAGCACTCAGGAGGTAGAGGTAGGAGGATTGCCCAGTTCGAGGCCACCCTGAGATTACATAGTGAATTCCAGGTCAGCCTGGGCTAGAGCGAGACCCTACCTCGAAAAAACAAACAAAAATAAAAGAAAAAGAAAAATAATACCACTTTTCTTATACAAACACTACAATTTTAAAATACAACTTGAATATTCTACTTGAGCAAAGTTCATCACTTTCCTATTTGCCCACCAGGTGGTAGTGTTTCCTTCTAATAATACAATGTGCTGATTTCTCTTTTTCCTTTCTTTCTTTCTTTCTTTTTTTTTTTTTTTTTTTTTTTTTCGAGGTAGGGTCTTGCTCTAGCCTAGGCTGGAATTATTCACTATGTAGTCTCAGGGTGACCTTGGACTCATGGCGATCCTTTAAAAATTTTTACATAACTCTTATTTTTATTAATTATGAATTATATTGTATGAACAAGTTGTGTGTTGGTCATATTCCTTTTGGGTTGTCCTCTTATATCTACTTAGGGCCCTCCTCAGTAGGGTCACTGGTATTCACCTTAAGGTCATGAATGTATCTGTGCGTGTATTTGTGTGCGTGTGTTTGTGGCGGGTGTAATGCCTCAGGATACTCTTTCTGCCCTGAGGCTCTTAAAATCTTTCCACCCTCTCTTCTTCAATGGTCCTGAGCTTTAATAGGTGTGTTGTAAGTCTACTTTAATGTCAAGCTCTCTGCAACCTCTGGATTTCTGCTTTGATGAATTTTGAATGTCCTCAGTGTCTATTGCCCTCTTCCGGAAGCTGGTTGTTCGGATAGCAGTGAGAACCTCACTCACATTTAAATTGCCACTGTAATGTCTCCTGGGCCCTTGCAGATATGCTATAGGTGGCTTGTCTCATACTAGACAGTTGGCTGTCATTTTTTGTCATATTTATTGGTCTTTATTCTCCCTGGTTTTTGCTACCATCTGCAACAAAACAAAACAAAGCAAAAAAAAAAAAAAAAAAAAACCCACAGATTCTCCAACCAAGAGTGAGAGTAGCATGGGTTAAAGGGGGATACACATAGTTATTTAAGAGATATAGCCACTCTTCTTGGCCAAGGATCAGTGGGAACTTTTCTCTGGAGTCCATGACCATAGTATTCAAGTATTCATAGGTTCTGACTTGGTTCTCAGTACTAACATAAGTTCTCTCTCTCTGAGTGTGCCTCAGATCCAATTACATAGCCATTGATTATCCCCATAACCTGTGTGCCACTATTGCACAGGTGTGTACATCTTATCCAGCTAGTTGAATTTGTAGCTTGCAGAATCCCCTGCTTGTTCATGCTATTTGTAGACATTGTGCTCCAGCAGCTCTCATAGCACTTTCTAGTACTATGAGGACTGACCAGCAGGAAGCTGGCTTTCTTCTAAGGTCCAGCAGGGTCTCTAGATGTACTGTGTCCCTGGCTTATAGTTTCTTTAGCAATAGTCTTACCATTTAGGTCTAGTAAGTAAACAAGTGCTTTGACAATAAGCTGTATTGTTTTGGGGACCTCATGGATCTCTCTGAGTTGCAGTTCACTGCAGGATGTAACACATTTCTGACACTGGGATTTACAAACAAGAGCTGGTTGTTTTAGGATGCAGCATTCTCCACCTTCTCCAGGGCCCTTCATGCAGCTGATTTCAAAAGCACTGTGAAATATCTTTCCTGTTCCTTACTTACTTACTTTCTGATTTGTCCACCGGGTGGCGGTGTTTCCCTTGTAATAACAAAAGGCAGCTATTTCAGAGCACTATGTAGTTTTAAAAAGCCTACTATCACTCCTATTCCACAATTGTTAATATTTATGCATGTTATTAGATATATCGCATACAAGGAATATGGAGGGCTTTTCTTGTAGACACAACATGTTTGTTGAGTTAGTTCATAACTTGGTATTGTCAGAGTGACAGGTCTCTTCTCAACCCTATCTTTTTATTTATAATAATTATATTTTAGCGATATCTACAGCTTTGTAAACACATCTTTATATTATATACCCAATGACTATAAAATTATTTTCCCTGAAGCACCACAAAGTCATCAAGTAGCATACTGGGTTGAAAACAGTGCCATTTTTGGAAAGCTATTTACACATTTTTTTTGAAATTAAAACATTTCTAAAATGCTAGACTAACTATGATTGTTTTAAAAAAAGTAATGATTCTTTTTATGGCAAGGAAATAGATTGAGCCTCTATGCTGCAAAGTGCTGAAAACAAATTAGCATTCTTTATAAACATATTTTACTGCTGGTTTAGAAATTACCTTATGTGCTTTTTAGATGATGGAAAAATGAAGTCAGCTGTGGCTTGCCCTGTGCAGGCCTCGGATTTGCTTTGTCATTTCCAAGAGGATTATGGAATGTTGGGAGGTCAACACTCTCTAAATGGAGGTTTCTAAGAAGTGGCAAAATATCTGCAGCTCTAAACGGAGGGGAAGGCCTGCATTGGGAACTATCAGATCTCTGTTCTGATTCTGACTAAAGCAGACCACACAAATAAATGCCAAGTTTTTAAGGGAGCTGGGCTGGCTGGTAAAGAGTAGGAGCACTGGTCAGAGGCAATGACTATTCAGTGCTAAGCAGGGTCTGAATGTGCATACTGAGTGCAGAGCAGCTTCCTGCTGGAATCTGAGCCCCTCATGGGATGGATTGCATTAAGTAGCCTTAGGACGTTAAGCTTGATGGAGCCCACAGAGGTGTACTTACAGGTCTTGGCCAGAGATTAGCCTCAAGATGTTCCAGTCCATTCAGCTGGTATTCTCTGATTGTGTAGGCTGGACAAAAGCACCCCAGGGGAGTGCTCTTCAGATGTGGACTAGAGGGTCCAGGGAAGAAGGAAAACAGCATATCAGCAGAATAGGTGACTGCAACTCACAGGGATTCTGGAAAACTGATAGTATCATGTCTTAGTCGGCTTGGACTCATCACAAGTTACCATAGAGATTTATGTCCCATGGGCTCAGAGGTTCAGAAGTCACAGATCAAGGCAGACCTGGTCTCTGGTAAAGACCTTCATGTTTCCGATGGTCGACTTCCTATTGTATATTTAAAATATTTTTACTTATTTGTGTGTGTGTGTGTGTGTCTTGTGGCACACGCCTGCACATGCACACGTTTCAGGGCCTCTTGTTGCTACAGATGGACACTAGAGCTTGTACCACTTTTAATGTGGCTTTTTACATGGGTTCTGCAAAACTGAACTTGGACTGAAGGCTTTGCATGCAAGCATCTTTAACTGTTGAACCATCTCCCTAGTCCTCTCATTGTATGCTTACATCACAGAAACAGATATCTTTATTACAATCTGTTTCTCTTCTTAGAAAGATACTAATGCTATTGTGGGGGTCTGCCCCCCATTTACAACTATCTCCCTAAGGTCACACCTCCTAGCAATATCTGATTGTCAGAGTTTGAGGAGGACATGAACCTATAGCCAATAGCATCTTATCTAGCAACAATTGCCTTTTGGATGAAAGTCTAGTCTCATCCAGAAAAAAAAATTAAATTATAATTTGATACTTAGCAAAACCTTATTCCTAGATTTGGTAAAAACCAAGTATAAACTGGGCGTGGTGGCACACACCTTTAATCCCAGCACTCAAGAAGTAGAGATAGGAGGATTTCTGTGAGTTCATAAAGAAAAATAATACCACTTTTCTTATACAAACACTACAATTTTAAAATACAACTTGAATATTCTACTTGAGCAAAGTTCATCACTTTCCTATTTGCCCACCAGGTGGTAGTGTTTCCTTCTAATAATACAATGTGCTGATTTCTCTTTTTCCTTTCTTTCTTTTTTTTTTTTTTTTTTTTGTTTTTTTGAGGTAGGGTCTTGCTCTAGCCTAGGCTGGAATTATTCACTATGTAGTCTCAGGGTGACCTTGACTCATGGCGATCCTTTAAAAATTTTTACATAACTCTTATTTTTATTAATTATGAATTATATTGTATGAACAAGTTGTGTGTTGGTCATATTCCTTTGGGTTGTCCTCTTATATCTACTTAGGGCCCTCCTCAGTAGGGTCACTGGTATTCACCTTAAGGTCATGAATGTATCTGTGCGTGTATTTGTGTGCGTGTGTTTGTGGCGGGTGTAATGCCTCAGGATACTCTTTCTGCCCTGAGGCTCTTAAAATCTTTCCACCCTCTCTTCTTCAATGGTCCTGAGCTTTAATAGGTGTGTTGTAAGTCTACTTTAATGTCAAGCTCTCTGCAACCTCTGGATTTCTGCTTTGATGAATTTTGAATGTCCTCAGTGTCTATTGCCCTCTTCCGGAAGCTGGTTGTTCGGATAGCAGTGAGAACCTCACTCACATTTAAATTGCCACTGTAATGTCTCCTGGGCCCTTGCAGATATGCTATAGGTGGCTTGTCTCATACTAGACAGTTGGCTGTCATTTTTTGTCATATTTATTGGTCTTTATTCTCCTGTTTTTGCTACCATCTGCAACAAAACAAAAAAGCAAAAACAAAAAAAAAAAAAAACCCACAGATTCTCCAACCAAGAGTGAGAGTAGCATGGGTTAAAGGGGGATACACATAGTTATTTAAGAGATATAGCCACTCTTCTTGGCCAAGGATCAGTGGGAACTTTTCTCTGGAGTCCATGACCATAGTATTCAAGTATTCATAGGTTCTGACTTGGTTCTCAGTACTAACATAAGTTCTCTCTCTCTGAGTGTGCCTCAGATCCAATTACATAGCCATTGATTATCCCCATAACCTGTGTGCCACTATTGCACAGGTGTGTACATCTTATCCAGCTAGTTGAATTTGTAGCTTGCAGAATCCCCTGCTTGTTCATGCTATTTGTAGACATTGTGCTCCCAGCAGCTCTCATAGCACTTTCTAGTACTATGAGGACTGACCAGCAGGAAGCTGGCTTTCTTCTAAGGTCCAGCAGGGTCTCTAGATGTACTGTGTCCCTGGCTTATAGTTTCTTTAGCAATAGTCTTACCATTTAGGTCTAGTAAGTAAACAAGTGCTTTGACAATAAGCTGTATTGTTTTGGGGACCTCATGGATCTCTCTGAGTTGCAGTTCACTGCAGGATGTAACACATTTCTGACACTGGGATTTACAAACAAGAGCTGGTTGTTTTAGGATGCAGCATTCTCCACCTTCTCCAGGGCCCTTCATGCAGCTGATTTCAAAAGCACTGTGAAATATCTTTCCTGTTCCTTACTTACTTACTTTCTGATTTGTCCACCGGGTGGCGGTGTTTCCTTGTAATAACAAAAGGCAGCTATTTCAGAGCACTATGTAGTTTTAAAAGCCTACTATCACTCCTATTCCACAATTGTTAATATTTATGCATGTTATTAGATATATCGCATACAAGGAATATGGAGGGCTTTTCTTGTAGACACAACATGTTTGTTGAGTTAGTTCATAACTTGGTATTGTCAGAGTGACAGGTCTCTTCTCAACCCTATCTTTTTATTTATAATAATTATATTTTAGCGATATCTACAGCTTTGTAAACACATCTTTATATTATATACCCAATGACTATAAAATTATTTTCCTGAAGCACCACAAAGTCATCAAGTAGCATACTGGGTTGAAAACAGTGCCATTTTTGGAAAGCTATTTACACATTTTTTTTGAAATTAAAACATTTCTAAAATGCTAGACTAACTATGATTGTTTTAAAAAAAGTAATGATTCTTTTTATGGCAAGGAAATAGATTGAGCCTCTATGCTGCAAAGTGCTGAAAACAAATTAGCATTCTTTATAAACATATTTTACTGCTGGTTTAGAAATTACCTTATGTGCTTTTTAGATGATGGAAAAATGAAGTCAGCTGTGGCTTGCCCTGTGCAGGCCTCGGATTTGCTTTGTCATTTCCAAGAGGATTATGGAATGTTGGGAGGTCAACACTCTCTAAATGGAGGTTTCTAAGAAGTGGCAAAATATCTGCAGCTCTAAACGGAGGGGAAGGCCTGCATTGGGAACTATCAGATCTCTGTTCTGATTCTGACTAAAGCAGACCACACAAATAAATGCCAAGTTTTTAAGGGAGCTGGGCTGGCTGGTAAAGAGTAGGAGCACTGGTCAGAGGCAATGACTATTCAGTGCTAAGCAGGGTCTGAATGTGCATACTGAGTGCAGAGCAGCTTCCTGCTGGAATCTGAGCCTCATGGGATGGATTGCATTAAGTAGCCTTAGGACGTTAAGCTTGATGGAGCCCACAGAGGTGTACTTACAGGTCTTGGCCAGAGATTAGCCTCAAGATGTTCCAGTCCATTCAGCTGGTATTCTCTGATTGTGTAGGCTGGACAAAAGCACCCCAGGGGAGTGCTCTTCAGATGTGGACTAGAGGGTCCAGGGAAGAAGGAAAACAGCATATCAGCAGAATAGGTGACTGCAACTCACAGGGATTCTGGAAAACTGATAGTATCATGTCTTAGTCGGCTTGGACTCATCACAAGTTACCATAGAGATTTATGTCCCATGGGCTCAGAGGTTCAGAAGTCACAGATCAAGGCAGACCTGGTCTCTGGTAAAGACCTTCATGTTTCCGATGGTCGACTTCCTATTGTATATTTAAAATATTTTTACTTATTTGTGTGTGTGTGTGTGTGTGCGCGCGCGCTCACGCCTGCACATGCACACGTTTCAGGGCCTCTTGTTGCTACAGATGGACACTAGAGCTTGTACCACTTTTAATGTGGCTTTTTACATGGGTTCTGCAAAACTGAACTTGGACTGAAGGCTTTGCATGCAAGCATCTTTAACTGTTGAACCATCTCCCTAGTCCTCTCATTGTATGCTTACATCACAGAAACAGATATCTTTATTACAATCTGTTTCTCTTCTTAGAAAGATACTAATGCTATTGTGGGGGTCTGCCCCCCATTTACAACTATCTCCCTAAGGTCACACCTCCTAGCAATATCTGATTGTCAGAGTTTGAGGAGGACATGAACCTATAGCCAATAGCATCTTATCTAGCAACAATTGCCTTTTGGATGAAAGTCTAGTCTCATCCAGAAAAAAAAATTAAATTATAATTTGATACTTAGCAAAACCTTATTCCTAGATTTGGTAAAAACCAAGTATAAACTGGGCGTGGTGGCACACACCTTTAATCCCAGCACTCAAGAAGTAGAGATAGGAGGATTTCTGTGAGTTCAAGGCCACCCTTAGAATACAGAGTGAATTCCAGGTCAGCCTGGGCTAGAGTGACACCTTACCTTGAAAAAAAAAAAAACAAAACAGGCTGGAGGGATGGCTTAGCAGTTAAGGCATTTGCCTGCAAAGCCAAAGGACCCGGGTTCAACTCCCCAGGACCCACGTTAGCCAGATGCACAAGGGGGCACACGTGTCTGGAGTTCGTTTGCAGTGGCTGGAGCCCTGGTGCACCCATTCTCTCTCTCTCTCTCTTCCCCCCCCTTTCTGTCAAATAAATAAAAATAAAATATTTAAAAACCTCCAAGTATAAAATGAAAACTCTAAAGATTTCTATTTATAGAATTTATGTATATAAGACTTCTAATAGCTGAACTATCAAGGACAGTTTTTTTTTTTGTTTGATGTGGTGATTTGATTCACGTGTCCTCTATAAGCTCACGTGTTCTGAATGCTAGGTTCCCAGCTGAAGACAATTTGGGAATTGGAGCCTCCTGAAGGAGGTGTGTTACTGGGGACAAGTTTCTGGATGTTATAGCCAGCTTCCTCTTGGCAGTGTTTGTCACACTGTCCTGTTGCTATTGTTCACCTGATGTTGGTCAGGGGGTGATGTCCACCTTCTGCTCGTGCCATATTTCCCCTGCCATCATGGAGTTCTTCCTTGAGTCTATAAGCCAAAATAAATCCTTTCTTCCCACAAACTGCTTTTGGTGGGTTCACTGGGCCAGCAACATGAAGGTAACTGCAACTTTTGATTTTCAAGGCAGGGTTTTACTCTAGCTGGGGCTGACCTTGAACTCACTCTGTAGTCCAAACTAGCCTCAAACTCATATTGATTGTCCTGTCCAAGGCTTCCAAGTGTTGGGATTAAAGGCATGCACCACTATGACCTGCATAGGCAGCTTTTTCTGGGTAAGAGCTGTGTTTTACTGTGCATGGTAACATTTGTTCAATGTGAATGCTGACCATTTATGTATATTATTTAATTTTATCCACATAATTTTATTTGTTGATTACTTTTCCTGTACCCATTTTTACAGAAGAGGTATGATACTTTTAAGTTCCTGAGAAGGATAACATCCTTTCTTTAGAAATCTCATTTCTTTCTGAGTAGTACTTTACAACATTTTCATTAGGATATAATCTTGCTAATTAGATAATCCTCCAGACTTATGGTGAGATAAGAAACTCTTGTGATATGTGAGTCAGCAGACAGTATGTGGAGGCTCTGTGTGCATGGGCTCACAACATTTTGGAGGCTCTGTGTGCATGGGCTCAGTCAGCAGACAGTAGGGCTCAGATATAATCTGTGCATGGGCTTAGATAATCCATCAGTCAGAGACAGTATTTGGATGGTGAGATAAGAAACTCTTGTGATATGTGAGTCAGCAGACAGTATGTGGAGGCTCTGTGTGCATGGGCTCAGTCAGCAGACAGTATGTGGAGGCTCTGTGTGCATGGGCTCAGTCAGCAGACAGTATTTGGAGTCTCTGTGTGCATGGGCTCAGTCAGCAGAGAGTATTTGGAGGCTCTGTGTGCATGGGCTCAGTCAGCAGACAGTATTTGGAGTCTCTGTGTGCATGGGCTCAGTCAGCAGACAGTATTTGGAGGCTCTGTGTGCATGGGCTCAGTCAGCAGACAGTATTTGGAGTCTCTGTGTGCATGGGCTCAGTCAGCAGACAGTATTTGGAGGCTCTGTGTGCATGGGCTCAGTCAGCAGAGAGTATTTGGAGGCTCTGTGTGCATGGGCTCAGTCAGCAGACAGTATTTGGAGTCTCTGTGTGCATGGGCTCAGTCAGCAGACAGTATTTGGAAGCTCTGTGTGCAGGGCTCAGTCAGAGTATTTGGAGTCTGTGTGCATGGGCTCACTCAGCAGACAGTATTTGAGGTTCTCTGTGTGCATTTGGCAGACAGAATTTAGAGTCTCTGTGTGCATGGGCTCAGTCAGCAGACAGTATTTGGAGGCTCTGTGTGCATGGGCTCAGTCAGCAGACAGTATTTGGAGGTTCTCTGTGTGCATGGGCTTAGTCAGCAGACAGAATTTAGAGTCTCTGTGTGCATGGGCTCAGTCAGCAGACAGTATTTGGAGGCTCTGTGTGCATGGGCTCAGTCAGCAGACAGTATTTGGAGCCTCTGTGCATGGGCTCAGTCAGCAGACAGTATTTGGAGTCTCTGTGTGCATGGGCTCAGTCAGCAGACAGTATTTGGAAGCTCTGTGTGCATGGGCTCAGTCAGCAGACAGTATTTGGAGGCTCTGTGTGCATGGGTTTCATGAGAAGACATGTCATCTTGTAGAGGACTGTTCCCAGCTGCTGTTCAGTGTGTCACTAGGGAGACAGGCAGCTAGGGTTGGCAAAGGGTCTTTTATGGGCCACAGCTAAAAGGTGGCCTTTGCTGACTTTGAGTGGGATTCAATGGAGAGCTGGACAGTTAGGGTAGGCTTTGGCTGCTCCTTGTGGGAGAAAGTCTAACTGTTCTCTCTCCTTTTAAGACTCACTTTGATCCTCCTGTGCTGGGTTAGACATGCCTGCAGACCAATCCTTGGCAGTCTACATAATATCTACTTTCTTACAAAAAAAATATGCAAGCAGAAATAAATGAGAAAATACAGCCAAGCTTAGGCAAGCTTCCCTGGCATTGGTGAAGCCTGCCTGTGGCTGGCTGCTTTCCTCCACTTTCCTCCCTGCTGAATATTCTAGCTCTTTCTAACACACATGATGGGGATGGAGAGAAGTATGAGAAAGGGAGCGTCTGGTCTGCCTTGCTATTAGACCAAGTAGTTCCAGAGTTTTGACCTTCAGCTCAGCTCAGTGGAGTTCTCTCTGTGCTTAGGGAATATCTCCAGGTAGTAATAAAGTATTATTTTACTGAGTTTTATTTTCTGTACATATGCATCTTTCTTAGGGGCACTGGAGGAGATGTGTTCCCTGGCTAAATACCATATTAGTTACCTCCATTACTACAAACTTCATTTCCCTTGCAGAATTAAATTTTAAATGGAGATTCAAGGCACAAGTACAATGAGAGAATTACACATGAGGTAAACCTCCAGTGTCTTCTTAGGGTCACTGGTTGTTTTTTTCTTGTTCATCAAGTTGTATCTTTGCACAAGAGAAGTGATTTGGTCCGAGACAAACTTACTGACTGGTTTGTTACCACATGTTCGACCATATGTGGGGCTCTTGGGAAGTATTTCTTGTCAGTGGACAGAAATCCCACTATTTGAGAGTGTGAACTGGGAAGGCTATGCTGTTTATTTTTTATGCTTAGTACTTTATTAGGCACTAGGCATATTAAGTATTTTGAATATTTTCACACTCAACCTTCACAACCATAAACTGATATGTATACTATTAGTTCTATATGATTGTTCTTGGTTCTGTGACAAAATACTGGACAGAAGCAATTTAAGGGGTGAAGGATTCATTTTGGTTCACTGTTTAAGTGTGGATGCAGATCACTGTGGTGGGAAGGCATAGAGTTGGGAGTGTGAGGTGGTTGGTGGGTCACATTGTGCCTGAAGTCAGGAGGCAGAGAGGTGAATGCTGGTGCCTGGTTGGCTTTCTCTCCAAACTTGTTTTTACTAAGTCCAGGAGCTCAGCCCATGGCATGGAGCTTCCTACATCAAGGGTAGGCTTTCCTGCCTCAGTTAAGCTTCTCTGGAAACACCTTCATAGATGGGCCCAGTGGCATGTTGTAGATGATTCTAAATCCAAAATGAAGATTAGCTATCACAAGTCTACTCCTTGCCAGCTTGATATCCAAACACATTTTAATTCATAACATCCCACCCCTGGACCTTAAGGAATTATGTTCATTTCATAATGTGAAATGCTCTTGCTCCATTTTTAGCCTTTCCAGCATTGTTCACAAGTCTAAGTGGAGGCTGGCAATTATATAGAATAACTAATATAGAACTAATAGTATATGTATCAGTTTACTGAGACTCAAGCGACCTTCAGCTATGAGCCCCTGTAAAATAAATTAAGATAAACAGGTTATGTACTTCCAGCATACAGTGACTGTCTTTCCATTGTCAAAGGGAATACTGGACAATAACAAGGAGAAACCAGACCAAAGCAAGACTAACACATTTACCACGTCTGATGTTTGGCACCTGAGGCTTATGGTGGCATTATCTGGCCTCCAGCAGGCTTGAGGAAGCTCCTTTTTAGAGGTGATGAAGCTGGAGAGCAGAGGGGGTTGCAGAACAAGGAGGTAGTACTGAGATCTGATGTGGTTCTTCCTAACTCTGGAGTGCTTCCTGTGTTGCCTTTCCTGTAGAGAGTCCTTTCTTGCACTCTTCAGGGAGTCATTAGCTTTTAGGAACTTGTCTTCACACTGCAAGATTCATGAGAAGGAGATGGCTCGTAGTAGAGTCTTCTGAAAGTGGAGGTTTGTAGCTTGGAGAAAGGCGTAAGGAAGGGTTTTTATTGATAAACTTCATGTAATTTTGGGGCTCTGAAGGACTATCTCAAAATTCTCTGTCCTGATGGCTCTTCTACATTAGTTTCAGATATCTTATGAACTTACCTTTTGAGTTGAATTAAGGAAAGTCTTTATTTATTATTTTTTTTGAGGTAGGGTCTCTCTCTAGCCCAGGCTGACCTGGAATTCACTCTGTATTCTTAGGGTGGCCTCGAATTCATGATGATCCTCCTACCTCTGCCTCTCGAGTGCTGGGATTAAAGATGTGTGCCACCACACCCAGCTGGAAAGTTTTTTTTTTTTTTTTTTTTTTTGAAAAGGACTAAGGGAAGTAATATAAAAAGTTGACTCAGGGGCTTGGATATGGCTCAGTGGCTAAAGGTGCTTGATTGCAAAGCCTGATGGCCTAGGCTCAATTTCCATCTAGAGCCAAATGCACAGAGTGGCTGCATGCCTCTGGTGTTCACTGTAGCCCTGGCATGTCCTCTCAATATTTCTCCCCCTCCCTTTAATACATAAATAAAATATAAATAATAGTTAAAAAATAATTTAGGGCTGGAAAGATGGTTCAGTGATTAAAGTGCTTGCTTGCAAAGCCAAATGACCTGGGTTTGATTCCCTAGTACCCATGTAAGCCAGATGCAAAAGTGGCACATACATCTGGAGTTTATTTACAGTGGCCAGAGGTCTTGATACACCCATACTCTCTGTCTGTCTGTCTGTCTCTATATGTATCTCTCTGCATGCAAATAAATAAAATATGCAAAAATAATTTAAAACATTTGACTCAGATCTCGTGCTTAGGTGTCAGATTTTTTTTTTTAAGTTTTTTGAGGTAGGGTCTTGCTCTAGCCCAGGCTGACTTGGAATTAGTCTCAGGCTGGCCTAGAACTCATAGGTATCCTCCTACCTCAGTCTCCCAAGGTCTCAGAGTTTTATTTAAGCCAAACAAAGCTTGGACTAATTTTAAGAGGACAGAATTGATTTTGGTAGTTTTTTTAAAGTTCATTTTAGTGATCCAAATTCAATGTCCCCCAAAGTACTTAACTGTATCAAATTACTTTGTTAGTGTAGTCCAAAGAAGGCTGACACAGGACTGGTAGTTTTTTGATAGGGGCAGAAGTCAAGTCTGGGGACAGTGATCCTGGGCAGGCCACCACAGAGGGATCAGGGTCTGGTCACCTCTGGGTTGGCTGAAGATCACAAAACTCAACTCTGCTTTCTTCCAATACTGTGCTCACCTGCTGGACCTAGCGACAGCTCTTACTAAGACAGCAGTGGGCTGGAGCATGGTCCCAAGCTGCCTACACTCATCAATATCTTGGCTGGTGGCTAGGTGCTCAGGGCAATTTGCTTAGCTTTTTTTGATCCATACCAGAAAATCTTGCTTTTGAAGTGGTTTGAAAAGCTCCAAAAGAGACATGCTTTATGCTCTTGGCATTGCTTGCCAAAGAGAAAAGATTCTGCTTTTCATCAGCTGTTTACATTGCTCTGCGGATTTCTCTAGCACCTATTGCTCATAGCCTTGAGTCTGTGGAGAAGGAGATAGTGTAACTGCAGCAGAACAGGACAGGATCTCCCAGCCTCCTTTCTAGGTGTATGGATGTTTGGATGCTTGAATGAAGGCAAGCTGGAGATCCATAGCAATTATTTTGACATGAGGCTGGACATGCTTTATAGCTTCCCCAGACACAAGAATTGGCAGGGCTTGAAAAAGAATCACTGGCAGGAAGTTCATTTTCTTTATTGCTACCTTCCCAGCCATAAAACTAAAAGCTTTTTCCCTAAATCATGCTTACTCCCTCTTGGGAGTAGGAGGTCATTTCCTTCAGAGTTTTTCCCAATTGAAGTCTAGTCTCAGGGATTCAGTAGTTTGAATAGTCTATTTGAACTTGAAGAGCTTTCTAACTGATGTTTCTTATTCTTCACTTTCATTTTATATAATTTCTGCTTCCCCCTTTTCCCTCACCTAGTCTCAGATATCCAGAAGTGAAATGATTTTATTATGAGTTTCATCATTTTCACTTGGTTAGAATATCCACCTAGGATGTGAGTTCTAATTCCATCACTTCAAAATAATCCTTCTCTGTTTCTTTAGTATCTTGTCATGATTTGACCAGGATTATTTAACTCTTCAAACAATCATGAAGGAGGAATAGGAGAAAGCTAGGTTACTTTAGACAGTTTTCAGTTAGGAACAGAAGTCTAAAAGGGAGAATCAGGAGTTGCCAACTCTCATGTGAACTTGCCTTGGTATAAAAAAAACCTCAGGAATGGAACTTATGTCTGATTGGGATTCATGTACAATAGCTGCAGTGGCCCCCTGCTGTTCACAGTCTAGAACTCTACCTAGATGGGCAGCCTTCACTACCCCAGTGGGCTGGACAAACCAATTGGGTCTTCCCCTTTACATACCTGAATGTGATAAAAGAATGCCTTTTCAATCCACTGTAAAGGCTGTTCCTAAATTTCTTTTTGCTCTCAGTGTTCCTCCTCGCCCTACCTTGTGATTCTTCGATACATGTGAGTCTGGTTCCACTCTACCCTGCTAGGCGGGAGTCAGGGGAGAGCAGAATACTATTTCTTGGTCTGAGTTTTTCTGCTTGCTGATGCTTATACTTGGGGGTAACTTTTCACTTGCATGTATGATTTTCCTGTGGTCTCTGAATTTACCACATGTATATTTCCTTTATACTGTAGGTCTACCATATGGGTGATTTTTCTAAACTCTGGGTCTATCCTGTGTAATTTCTCTAAACTTGGGGTAACCATGGGTGTAACTTTCTTTAAAACCCATTTTTCACTGCCTGGCATTCTCTCCTATTCCCAAGATATCACCACTTTTAAATTTTTTCTTCCATGGGTAAGCTCAGGGCAGATGCTATATGTGTATTCCTTCTAAATCTCCCTACATAAGCACATAAGTTCATCTTCCATGTGATTGTGGCTCTATTCCAGTCTTTCCCTAAAAATTTCAATCTTTTAAAAATGAGCCTTATGAACTATGCTGTGTTTTCTACATGAGTTCATATTTCTCTTCCCACGTGCTTATGACTGCTCTAGCCTTTTTTCCAGATCCTAATTTCCCTTAAATAAACCCAATAATTTGTGATTCCTACCTAAATAAGCTTAATAATTAATAAAATTTATCCTTCTTGAGTCCACGTTTTTCCAAGTCTTTGTTAAAAATAGGACAGGACCCAAAATTGGGGTTCATTAATTTGGGGGACACCTCCTGAACTCCAAAATCCTACACCAATCAGACAACAGTGGGCTATCCAATCCATAGCTAGTTAAAGTCTCATGTTTATTTCAATGCAAAATGCTCTTAGCCCATTTATGGAGAAATATTTTGAGGTACCCTTCCCTGATTTGTCCTGTTAATGAATAAAACTAAGGATATCCCTATTTTCAAGATTAAAAAAGGTAATACCTGTCATTTTATCTAATTCTATCTACAATTTAATTAGAATGATAATTTTGGACCCCTGATATATGAAGTGGACACAGTGAATAGCCCTCTGAGTGACCACAGGAAAATGTGTTCTCTTTTCTATTCTTTCCTCACATATGAAAAATGGATAGCTTCATCTGCCCCACTTAATTCATAGGGTGACTGTGTTAGGTCATTGTAAAGTTACCGTCTCATTACTTAGACAAGATACCTGATGAAAATCAGTGTAGGGGTTTATTTCAGTTTACGATTCCATGTTACAGTCTATTATGGCAGGGAAGGCATGGTGGCAGGAGCTTGAAACAGAGCTGGTGTCAATCAGCCCATAGCGAGGAAGCCGAGAGGGATAGATGAATGCTGCTGCTCAGCCAGCTTTCTCTTTTTTTAATTTTTTAAAATTTATTAACTTATTTGCAAGGAGAGAGAGAGATAGAAGGAGGAGGAGGAGAAGGGAAGAGAAGAGAGAGAATGCGCACACCAGGGCCTCCGGCTGCTGCAAAGGGACTCCAGATGCACGAGCCACTTTGTGCATCTGGCTTTTGTGTGGGGACTGGGGAATCAAACTGGGTTCACTAGGCTTTTAGGCAAGTGCCTTAACTGCTAAGCCATTTCTCTAGCCCCAGCTTTCTCTTTTTTATATATTCTAGGATCCTAGCCCAGGAGTGGTGCTGTCCATAGTTTAGGTGGATCTTCTCCACCTTAGTTCATCTGATCAAGATAATCCCTCATAGACAAATATATGAGGCTAAGCTAATCTACATCATTCCTCACAAGTGATTTCAAATCCTGTTGGGTTGACAATCAATGCAAGCCATCACAGAACACCAAAGTGTACTGAAGAGCATGCAGCTCTACAGTTGTGTGTAACACTGTCTATCATTTATAAGCTTATCCAGTGCTAGAGTGGTACCGGAAGTCTTCCTTTTATAAAAGGAACTCAGTACACATAATCTCTGGGTCTTTTCTTTTCCTGGGTCTTTAAAGGTTCTCTTCATTGCTTTTATATTTCTCCTCTGTATCTCTCATCCCATCTACCTCTCTTTCTTCATGCTTTCCTTCCATATCTAATATTTAAAACAATGATCAGAGCTGGGGCCTTCTTCAGATCTTTGGGTTGGTGTAATTTGCAGCTACAGTCACCCTTTTTTTGATGACTAGCATCCTTAAATTTTCTTGCTTCTGTTAGTAGATGTCCAAGTGTGGGGCTTCTCTGGGAGCATGTTAGAACTCAGGCCTGAACCTTATTCTAATGAATCAGAAATTGTTAATGAGGAACTCGGTGATTTTCATATTTTACAGTTTATGATGCTTTGTTCTAGCCTCGTTGATAATCCTATACAAGACCTTTTCCAGTTAAGTTAATCTGGTGGTTAGAGTGTAAAATGCTCACCACGGGCTCATGTCTTTGATTTGATTCTCCAGCTGGTGGTACCATTCTGGAAGCGTGTGGAACTTTAGGTGGTAGACCTTTGCTGGAGGAAGTAACTCACTAGAAGTGGGCCTTGAGGTGTTATAACTCAGCCCCTCCTTTCTCCCTGTTTCTTTTCTCTGGAGATATGTGATGCTGGCTTCCCACTCTGGCCTGCCATGGTGACAATACCCCCTCAACATCGTAATCCTTCCTTGTGTATTTTGTCCTAGCAAACAGAACAGAAACTAACTGATGCAGTTACTTTTACTCACAGAATTTGTGATACTCAAAAAGAAAAGAAAGTAAAGTCCAAACAGGAGAAATGAAGCCTACCAACCACAACCTGATTACTTTGCTTTTTAAAAACATTTTTATTCATTTTACAAAGAGAGAGAGAGAGAGAGAAAGAGAGAGAGAGAGAGGAGTATATGGGCATGCCAGGACCTTCTGCTACTGCAAACTAATTCCAGATGCATGTATCACCCCATGCATTTGGCTTTATTCACATGGGTACTAGGGAATTGAGTCCAGGCCAGTAGACTTTGCAAGTAAGTACCTTTAACCATTGAACCATCTCCCTGGCCCAGAAGCTGTTTATTTTAGAATTTTACCTAAAGCTAAGCCATCAAATGTTTTTGATTATGTAGAGGAGCATCTGATGTTTGTGAATAGTTTGATTAAAGCAAATTGAAAATTGCAAGATTTGTTTGCTTTAACAAATATTTTTTAGTTCCTTCTGAAAACTACTTTAGAGTTTGTTCAGTTTTAATTTGCCAATCAGGATACCACAGGACAAATGCACAGTAGTGAGCCATAGTTGATTTGGGTTTTTCAATATTTCATTGATCCATGTTTGTGGGGGTGCATTTTAGACTGTCCAGCTAGAACACCTATTCTTTAATGTAGTTTGATTCTTTTTTTTTGTTACAAGTCAATTGTTTAGTGTTTCATTGCAAGCTCTCTAAATATCTCATAGTTGACAGATTGGTTTTTGGTTCCTGGGGACTTTTGTGGATTCTCTCAGAAGCCCGTAATTACAGTATTACAAACATTCAGCTTTTTACAAAGGGCATATGTGTGTTCAATTGATGGACTAACTCATGGTGTATAACTGTGAGATGAAAGAAAACATTCTAATTAAAAATAAATGCTTCTTAAACTTGTCTCTGAATGCATGTCTACAGTGTCATGTGTTTATTCTTTGCTTATAAATGACTTTGTTACCTCTATTGTAAAGTATTTCAGAACTTCACAGATACGAAAGTATTCTATCAATTTATAAAACTAAAAAACAATAAAACTAAATATTAGCAGAGATGTAATTTTAAAGTCTAATGTCATTCATTCCTTAATGTTACAGCTGCTCCTTGTTTGTTTCATAATAGAGGTGCTGAGTAGTTAATGTGAGTGGAAAGCCAGTTGCAGGTGTTGTGCTATTGAGACATAATGGAGGACACATGTGACATCCGTTGCATGATATACAGGTGAAGCAAAACAGAAGTTGTCCCCATGTCAAATATACACAGTTAAACATCACTTATTTCTATGGATGTTAATAAACATCCAAGGGAGTGAGAGCAGGAGTAACATTGGCTGATTGTATTCTATGGGGCACTCATTTAGTCCTCACAAATACTCCTCAGTAGGTCCTATTTATCTATTTTATTCAAAGTTTGTTTTATTTTATTTATTTACTTATTTGGTTTTTTGAGGTAGGTCTCACTCTAGCCTAGGCTGACCTGGAATTCATTACGTAGTCTCAGGGTGGTCTTGAACTCATGGAGTTCCTCCTACCTTAGCCTCAAGAATGCTGAGATTAAAGGCATGCACCACCACACCCAACCAAAGTTTTTTTTTGGGGGGGGGAGAGACACAGAGAGAGACAGAGAGAGAGGGAGAGAGGAAGACAGAGAAGGGTGTGCCAGCAGCCTCTCAGCTGCTGTGAACGAAATCCAGATGTGTTCCCCCCTTGTGGTCAAATGTGGCATTGCACCCCTTTGCATCTGGCTAAATGTGGGACCTGGAGATTGGAACCAGTGTTCTTAGGCTTAGGAGACAGGCGCCTTAACTGCTAAACCATCTCTCCAGCCCCCAACCAAAGTTTAAAAAAAAATATTTTATTGGGCTGGAGAGATGGGTTTGTGGTTAAATGCTTGCCTGTGAAGCCTAAGAACCCCGGTTCAAGGCTCTATTCTCCAGGAGCCATGTAAGCCAGATGCACAAGGGGTCATATGCATCTGGAGTTCGTTTGCGTGCCCATTCTCTCTCTCTACCTGCCTATTTCTGTATCTCTCTCTCAAATAAATAAATAAAAATAAAAAAAATAAAATATTAAAAAAATCTTTTATTATTATTTTTTATCAGAGAGAGAGAGACAGAGAGAGAGAGAGAGCACACATGTTATAGGGAGACAGAGAGCACTGGTGCACCAGGGCCTCCAGCCACCACAATTGAACTCTAGGTGTGTGGGATATCTTGTGTGCATGTGTGACCTTGTGTCCTTGTGTCACCTTGTACGTCTGGCTTACGTAGGACCTGGAGAGTCGAATATGAGTCCTTAGGCTTTACAGGCAAGTATCTTAACTGCTAAGCCATCTCTCCAGCCCCAAAGTTTTTTTTTTTTTTTTTTTTTAGTTTTTCGAGGCAGGGTCTCACTCTAGCCCAGGCTGACCTGGAATTCAGTATATCGTCTCAGGGTGGCCTTGAACTCACAGTGATCCTCCTACCTCTGCCTCCCGAGTGCTGGGATTAAAGGCGTACCACGCCCGGCTTCTAAAGTTTGTTTTAATATTTGCCTACATTTAAGAGTCATGGGAGGGCGATTAAAATAGACATTGTCTACCAATTGGGTAAGGATGTGGAGAAGTTATAACTCTTGTGCATTGCTGGTGGGATGTAGCTGCTGTAGGGCACAAAAAGTTAAGTGAGAATCACCATAGGATTTAGAAATCTCACTCACAGAGTTTTGTACTGTAGTTGTACTTATAGTCACATATCTCCCTATAACCCAAAGAACTACAAACAATAACTCAGATACCTGTATGTCTGTGGTACAACATTAACCATTATGGTTGAAAACAACCTAGAAGATTGGAACAAACTGGAAGCTCACTGATGGACAAATGTATACATAAAAGCTATTTAATATGTAGACTATTATTCAGCTTAGATGAGCCTTGTAAAAATTTCAACAATAAGCCAAACAGAAGAATAACTACTGTATGATTTCCTTTATGTGAAATACTGAGAACCAGCAGACTCAGAGGTAGAAAGTACAATAGAGGTTGAGTGGTATGAAGGGAGGTAGGAATGGGGAAGTTGGACTTTAGGATACAGAGTTTGTTTGGGATGGTGAATGAGGTCAGAAAATGGATAGCTGTGATGGCTGTGTAATGCTGTGAATGTAGTTAATGCCGTTGAGTGCTTTACCAACAATTAAACACACAATACATGGCACTTGGACTCTTCAGTCAGACATGCTGACATGACTTATATGGACCTGGGCCTGGGCATTGGTGTCATCCAGTTAGCCTGTGCTTTCTGGCTGTCCTTTGCAGAGCTGTTTCAAGATTCCACCTGGTTTTCTCCCTGACAATTTCTTGCTACTAGCAGCCCCAAAGCAGCTTGACTTCTCTCTCTTTTCATTTGCATGGACAACATCTATATACATTGAGAAAATCAAGATGACTAAAAACATTTGTGGTAGGATATGAGAGAATCTCAAGGCCTGTCTGGATACCCGCTTCACTTTCTTCATGTGTGAAGTGTTATTGGACTAAACAATCTCTCAGATCTCCGGAAACTCTAACATTGTGTCTTCCTATGGTAGTTGCCTTTTCCCTCAGTGTCTCCACAGTCTACCCTATTTGCTTGGATTGGTCAAACCTGCCTCTTTTCCTATCTACTTTTCTGCACTCTGATTAGCTAATACATAATTTTAATTTTTTTAACCCAGTCTCCAACTGCTCTCACATATCTCTACTTATTTTGCCAAGGCTGGGGACCCAGCCCAGGGTCTCATGTGTACTAGGCAAATGTACTGTACCACTAAGCTACATCCTCACTCTCATATCTCTCCTATCACAAAGCTGGTTTCTGATAATGTTTCTGTTGCAATGAGAAGTAGAAAAGAATGTATATAGCTAAAGTATGTATTCTATTTTGATGAGGAATAAAAAATGTGAAACAACCATTTAACCACCAGGCAGCATAGGCAAAATGAAATAATTCCTGGAATCTCACATATGCCAAGCATTGGTATCTTCTCACTAGCTTGCCACTTTTATTTTTCTCAGAAGCAGCCAAAATTCTCCCTTTCTCTCTTCCTCTTAGCTTCCTCTCTACCCTCCCCATTTCCCCCGTCTCTGTCTCTTTTGTAGTCCTGCGACTTCTCATTCAGCTGTCCACACAGTGGCTAGACATGCTCATGCTCAGAGCATTTGACCTGCTGTTGACCTGTTCTCCCTGGAGCACTCTTCCAGAGGTAGCTGCAGAGCTGGCTCCTTTTCCTCCTCTGAGCAGTTGGTCAAATCTTGTCTTCCCCATTGGACCTTCCTTATCACTGTCTGATACTGCCACACAACACCAATAGCCTCAAAGAGCACATGCTTTCTTGAGAGGAGATTCTATTTCCTGTATTTTCCAGATTAACAGGATGTCTACATCCCTTGACCCATTCATGGCTTACTTTTAACTAGAAATTGCATCCTTGTGACCTCTGTTTTCATAATTCTTCCTTTTTTTGGTCTGCCTCTTTCTTTTTTGTGTTTTTAAAAAATAAACTTTTAAAGATAATTTATTTATTTGAGAGAGAGAGAGGAAGAGGCAGAGAGAAAGAGCAAATGGGCCTCCAGCCATTGCAAATGAACTCCAGACACATGTGCTTCCTTGTGCATCTGGCTTATGTGGGTCCTGGGGAATTGAACCTAGGTCCTTGGGCTTTGCAGGCAAACACCTTAACCGCTAAGCCATTTCCCCAGCTCCTTGCATCTTTCTTTTACAAGTACTTTTGTGATTACATTGGGCCCGGGTTGCTACAAAATAACCTCCCCTCTCATAGTCCTTAATTTAAACATGTCATAGAAGTCCTTTTTACCACATAAGGATATGAGTATGTTTTAGGGTGGTGATGTGTGCATATTATTTTGCCTACTATATCTTCATTGACATTGTTTGATTTTTGTATCTGTCCACCTCAGTATTCTCATCCCTATTCCATTCTGGCACAGTATATTTATTATACATTTTACTTACTTATGTTGATGATGGTCTTTCTTTTCCTTCTGAAATGTCATCTGTTTGAAAGTAAATATTTTTATTTTGTGTCATTGCTGTCTTTTAATAAGTGTGTTTTGTTCCAATAGATCAAGTTTGGGAAACAAAGCTGATCCCATGCAGAGTTTCCCAGTGATGGGAAAGGTTCATGTGCTGGTACCACTAAGGAGAGCTGGAAAGTTCCTGAGGTCACTCAAGGCAGAACTGCTTTGTTCATTTTGAGATATTTGCCCATTTTCTGGTTTCTACTATTTCCCTTATATTTACTTTTGATCTTTCTTTAGTAGATACTCAAAATTTTATATTAGTTTCTGATTTAGATTATATATTCCTAAGCACAGAGCCATTTTATCCCTCATATTTCTATAACTCTTCTACTCTATAGAATACTAGGTATGGAATATGTAGATATCACACATTTACTTTTCTACTCCTTATTTTTTTTATTAGTTAGGAGTCAGTCTAAGGAAGAAAGGAACTGTGTAGATAGTACATATTTACTTTTCTACTCCTTATTTTTTTTTATTAGTTAGGAGTCAGTCTAAGGAAGAAAGGAACTGTGTGCTCAACCATCTGTGGTTTTCTTCTTCTTTTCTCCTGATAGGAATGGGGAATGAAAGAGGGAGGAAAGCTTTACTTATAGAAAAGAAATTCTGGGATGGAGAGATGGCTTAGCGGTTAAGGCGCCTGCCTCCTAAGCCTAAGAACGCTGGTTCCAATCTCCAGAGGTTCCAATCTCCAGGTCCCACATCTAGCCAGATGCAAAGTGACGCAAGGGCACAATGCTGCACTTGACCACAAGGGGGCACACGCATTTGGATTTCGTTCACAGCAGCTGAGAGACTGCTGGCGTGCCCATTCTCTGTCTCTCTCTCTCTCTCTCTCTGTCTGTCTCTCTCTGTCTCTCTCTCTGAAAAATAAAAAATAAAAAAACTTTAAAACATATATAAAAAAAGAAATTCTTTGTATGGAAAGTATAACTCAGTCAGAATTGGACTTTAGAATTTGTAAGACCATATTCTCCTGAAATGGGTTTGCATGTGGGTTTCTATGACTGGTATTTGGATTTGTGTGAAACAATAGGCTTGGCTGTCTGCATTTCAACCCATCATAGCTTTCAAGCTTTATGGACTGCTACAAATGTTCTGTTGTCTCTGAGTAAAAGTAGAGTGGGGATACAAGAAGTTACTTTTACATTAAAATTTTACAACTTGTTTATGTGATGGGCAGGGGCATTTTCTTTCCAGTGATCTGTACTTTAAATGTTAGGAGGCTTTTCTTGGTACCATTCTATGATTATGGAGAAAATAGAATTCCCAGCTCCAAGTTGAGAATAGATGTTTTGTTACTTTTCTTGTTGTGGCCTGAGACTTGGACTCATGAATTAAGAGATCTTGCTGTCTACTGACAGCTTAGAAAACACACAGAAGCATCAAGCCCTCAGTTGCATTTCTGGTAGTTCTATTTACCTATTCACACATGATAAGAAGTAGAATATTTTCTGTTGTTATGTATGTTTTTATGACAAGCTGCCCTTAGGAAGCAACAGTATATTGTGAGGACATGAGATGCTGTATCACCCTCTGCCTTCCAGGCATTGCAGACAACTTGAACAGCAACCTTACCAAGCATAAGCAAACAGTGCAATGAAAGCTGATCATCTGAAACAGCAGGCTGGAAACTTTACTCTGAAGGCAGTGCTCACCCTGCCAAAGCTTTGCTCCACCAGAGCAAGGCATGACTTTTATTTATTCCCTAATATTCATGGTCTTTAGACTTTCACAGAGTTTTCTGTAATATAGCTAAAACATGGAACATTGTTGACATTCTACATATGATTGCCAAGGATAAAGTAAAACTTGCTTTGAGTAATATTTTTTCAAACATTGAAAGAAATGTTTGCTGGAGGAAATCAAGTTCAGTTATGTGATCTATACAAAGGCACTGGAGATGGGAGGGAGCAAACTTTTCAAGTTTATTTTAGATAACAGAAGCAGACATCTTTATTGGATTTGTCTGGGGAAAAAAAGGAAGGAAAATACCAATATATTATCTGTTCTGATCAATCCATGTAAGCTCAGCTCTGTTTTATTTCTTTCCTACTTTTAGATCTTTTCTCTTATACTTCATTCAATTCAAATGAGTTTAGATGACTGATCCTGGGAATGAATTGGCTTATCCCCATAATGATTCTATTGCTCATAAGGCACTGTGAGAATTCTTCTATTGGGATAGGCCTCAGAGGTAGTGAAAAGAAAGCCATTGCCCTGGATTGGCGCTACATCTTAGCCTCATATGCAGTGTGGAATCTCACAGGTATTTAGAACATGCTGTGTACCTCAAGGGCATGTGAAGTCATGAGCAAATTATTTAATCTGAGACTTCAATGTTCTGAGCAGTGACACATACCTTATATGTGAGTTTTTTGTGGATGAATGAGAATTGGATACAAATCCAGGGCAGTATCTTTGGTTATTTGGATAAAGAAAACATTCATATTTTTTATTCCATAAGTACTCCCATCACAAGCAATACAAGATTTTATAAATATCCCATGACAAAGTTTGTTACCTTTTCAAAGACCATTACCAAATCCAGAGACATGATAAACTTTCTCCCATATCATTTGCTATTTTATTTCCATTATATCATGTGTAGTATTGTAGGCAATTGTGTTCATGTGTATATGTTTAATACTAACTAAATATTGTAGCTAATCTCTTCTACATCAGTGAGGTAAAACACTCAGGTCTGTGTTTTCATCTTTCCATACTTATTCCAAATTCTTTAATTATTGTTTTCCTGGTTCTTAAAATTGTTTTAATTTTTGTGTTTTGTACTCACCAGTGAGCCTGAGAACTAAGCATGGCACTATGACCATACAGACCCACAGTCTTTTCTGAGGCTTCCTTAGCCCTGCTTAGTGGGACTAGATGTCTAATTCTACCACACACACTTCAGTCACTTCTCTTTCAGCCTGTCATCACTCATAGTAAATCCCATTTTAGTTTCTTATAACAGTTCTGTGTCTCTCCTAACATTATACCTTTACAAGGACCTTGCTTCCATTACATAAAGGTGTTTTATAACATTCCCTGCAGAGATATTAGCTTACCATGCTGGCTCTTATTTTTATTACCTCCCTCCATTTCTAATCTGACTGTATTACTTGGTTTCATTTCTCAGCCTCGAATGTTAACAACACTGTACAGATGGATGCTGCGATTTGCCTGCAGAGGTTATTAAGATGCTATTTGCTTCTCCTCCCCAAAGTCATTAATAAAGATGGGGGAAGTAAGTTCAAAAGTATTCCCTGTATTGTAGCATTAGAAAATCTCTCCCATCCCCAAACAAATTTAAGATGCCCTGACTCAACCTTTCCTTCTGGTTCCTTTCATTCGGCCAGTCAATCCCTCTCACCATTGTTCATGGCAAAAGAAATGTGGCACAGTTTTATGAGTTGAATTTGATGGGCTTTCATCTGTGTTAAAGTTGGAATTTAGAATATTTTCTTTTATGAATTAGCATTAACTTTATCAAAGGAGCTTAATAAGGTTTACCTAGCATGATTTGTAAGGTGGTAACTTTCTCATAATTTACCAAAATAGAAAAGCTCTCTGATTTGTTATGCTTTCAAGAAATAGAAAACAAATAGCAGCTGGAAAAGGATCCTGAGTAGGGTCAAAGTGGGTTAAGGCATGGCTGAACTCCTTGGCAGCAGGTTGGTAGGGAATGATTCTATGTCTGACACATGGCATAAGACCACACATGGAGGAGGGACAAAACGGGCTATATTCTTTCATTTAACAACTGAATATCTGGGAGTGGAGTTCTGATTGCCACGGTTGACTGTCTCCCAGGAAGTGCACCTGAGCCATCCCTCTGTGCCCCATCTGGCTTCCTGGGTGAGGATGTGCAGGAAAGGCTTTGATGTAGAGACAGTGCAGTTTCCTGTCCAGCTTAGCAGCACCATAGCAGCCTGATAGTCTTAGATAAATGCTTGCTGCTCTTCCCAAGTTGTGTATTAAAAAATAACCACCGTGCAGAATCTTCTTTGCTTCATACAGGTAGAGTTCCCTGGGCTATTAATGACAAATATCCTTTCACCATCTTCCTTGTCTTTTGTTCTCTTTAAAATTAATTTATTTATTTTGCTCTTTTTGTACCTATATGCACTGGGTATTGACTGCTGATCTTCACTACAAATTTTTCAGACGTTAGAAATAGACAACTTTTATATCTTTCACTTGTCAGTACCTACCAAAGAAGGCTCAAAAGAATAACCCAGATTATGGAAGTAGAGATTACAAGACACAACAGCAGGGTATGAAGGGTATGAACAAAGGGGTATGAACTTTGCAGCTATCCATTTTTATGGGGACTCTAGCATGTGTCACTCTTTGGACATTGACACTTCTTCCATGGTAAACCCGTTCCAGTCTGTCTGCTGACAACAGGCTTTAATTTTGAAAAGTTGCAGTTATCTGTATGCTTTTTTAAAGTTTTAAAAGATTTATATTTATTTATTTATTTAATTGAGAAAGAGAAAGAGGCAAGTAGAGATTAGGTGTGCCAGGGCCTCCAGCCACTGCAAATGAACTCCAGATACATGTGCCACCTTGCACATCTGGCTTATGTGGGTCCTGGGGAATTGAACCTGGGCCCTTTGGCCTTGTAGGCAAACATTAACTGCTAAGCCATCTCTCCATCCCTCTGGATGCTTTTGACATGCTAGTTTATGAAACATGGATTCACAACATGGAAAACCCACTGTGAAAATTACATTTGGGTGATAAGTGAATATGAGACTTTATATGAATATATACTTTGATATCTCTTGTTTATTCCACTGTAGTTGCTGGCCAAACAAACAACCAATTTTGCAGAATCCTTGTGCTGGTAGTACTGCTCTGTGGTGGTGACTGTATGAATCTATTCTGGTGATAAAATTGTATAGACTTCAGTGGATATGCCCACTCCTCCCTGACACAAATGAGTACATTTGTTTTCATTCACAGATTTTTTTTCTAATTTCAGTTACCCAAGGTCAAAAAATTGAAAATATTAATATTTGTCTTGACTTGAGAGAGATCACATTTACAAAATGTTATGGCATATTGTTATAATGTTATACTCATTTTATTTTATTATTAGTTTTCAGTAGATGCAGGATTTGGTACTGCCAATGACTTCCATTATCTACTGTGGTCTTGCAATGTACTCCCTACTGGTAAGGAGGACTACTGTCTAAGCAAAACTAGGTTGTAATACAGTTGCTCAACTATATAGTGCTAATATCCTGGTTTTGGTACCATGCTGTTGTTTTGCAAAACAAACTGGGCAAAGTATACAAAGAATATCTATGCATTATTTCTTACAAATACATATGAATCTATAATTATTTAATGGAAAATTTTGATTAAAATAGTGATATCTGTCAGGTATTGGTGGCACATGCCTTTATTTCCGGATCTTGGGTAGGTCACGTAGAAGGATTGTGTGAGTTTGAGGCCAGCTTGGGGCTACAGACTCAGTTCCATGTCAGCTTGAGCTAAAGTGAGCCCTTACCTCTAAAAACAATTGTGAGGGGTTTGGAGAGATTGATCAATGGTTAAGGCTCATGCCTGCAAAACCTAATGACCCCAGTACCCATGCAAAGCCTGATGCACAAAGTGGCACATACATCTGGGGTTCATGTTTGCTTGCAAATAAATAAAACATAACAGTGAAACCTTCATGTGGTCTAAGTATTTAGTCATAATGAGAATTGCAATTGAAAACAGTAATAAATTAGGGCTGGAGAGATTACACAATGGTTAAAGTGCTTCTTGCCCAAGTATGAGGTGGCTTGAAATTGCCTGAGTTTGAATCTCCAGAACCCAAGTAAACAGCTGGATATGGCTATGCATGGCTGCAACTCTAGTCCTGTGGGGAACAGAGACTGGAGAAACATTGGGCTCACAAAACAGAAAGTTCTAGAACCAATAAGATACTTCATTGTAAGGTGGGTGAGTGATGGAGAGAGACACCTGACGTTCTCTGGGCATGGCAGGTGAGTGCATGGGGAGACACTTCAGCACATACACATGTGCATGCACCCCATACACCACACAACACATACTACACACAAATAAAAATATTAATAAATTGGGGTTGAAGGGATGGCTTAGCAATTAAGGTGTTTGTCTGCAAAGCCAAAGGACCCAGGTTCGATTCCCCAGAACCCATGTTAGCCAGATGCACAAGGGTTGCATGCATCTGGAGTTCATTTGCAGTGGCTGGAGGCCCTGAAGTACTGATTCTATCTCTTTCTCTATCAAATAAATAAGTAAATAAAAATACATAAAATATTAATAAACTAGAACAAAGTACTTTAAAAATTAGTATGGGAAGGCTGGGCAGATGACTCAACAGTGAAGAGCACTTGCCTCTGAAGTGAAAGGACCTCTTGGCTGTAGACTGCTTAATTCCTGGAATCCACATGAAAACCTGGGTGTGGCCATGCATGGCTGTAACTAGTCTTTTCAGGATGGAGGCCAGAGAATAGCTGAGACTCACTGGGTTGATGGAGATTTGGTAGTTCATGGCATATAGTGAGAAGTTCTTTACCAAGGGAAGCTACTATGTCCTACATCTCATCCAAGAGCATCCAAGCAGGTACTGTGTTGCATAGTTCAGTCTAGTTCAGTCATGGTCCCACACCATGTTTGAGATATCAGGGCATTTTTCAGAATTTTATGCTATACCTCTCAATGAACTGGAAGACTATAAGAATTAAATCTTAGGCATAAAAGGTCCTGGGAGCTACTAAAAAGCTCCATTCTGTGCATATAGATTGTGAGTTAGGACCCAGCTACATATCCATGTTGCTTCTCTAGCCTTCTTTTCTGAATATTGATATCTTTGATCAAAATTTCAAAGTAATTTTAATTTTGTGTTTACCTGAAAAATTGTTTCTTTGGTGTCAGAAATGAATCATTTTAAACTATAACTTTGTCATTCATTGTGGTCTACAGATTACAGAAATAGGCATTACCTTGATATAAATGTTTTATACTTGTGAAACAGGGCGCTAGGGGTTCAGGAAACTCCTTGAACCCTAAACCCTAGGTTTATGTCTAATTTAATCAAAGAATTGAATAAAATGAGACTGAGAAGGATGATTATTAAAGTATTATATTTATTTAGTGATGTATAGAACCAAGGGAAGGAAAATGAATACCCCAACATGACCTGAGTGCCCACATTGTTGGCCTGGAAAAACCATGAAGAGGACAAAAAAGAAAGTACAGAGAGCTCCTGCCATGTGGATGGCAGAAGGGGTAAAGAGCCCATGTGGGAAATGAGGGCTAAGGGGTTCTACCTTGGCTTGGCCGGCTGGGCTGTGCCAAGGAGAAAACTCACCCAGAAGCTGGAGATTGAGTGTTCAGGCAGCTCAGAGAGCTTGCTCTCCCCTTGAAAAGGTATTTATAACATGATTGTGGGCCCTACCTTCCAGTTCAGGTGAGCCAGAGGCAATTGATTGGTCTGGGCTAGGGGCTGCCTCAGAAAGATTCCCGCCATGATGCCAATACCAAGTTCTGGGGTCTAAGCTTGACCAACCACAATGTTAGGATTAGATGTAAATCCTAGGAAAGAAGACTTTCCTCCCAGGAGGGACCCATTTTATTTGTAGAAAAACAGATCTAGGGAAGAGAGAAGGAGTCAGATCAAACTTTGATCTCTAGCAAAGTGGAGATGGCAAGAATAGGCCCAAAGATGAGTCCTGCTTCTTACTTTCAGGGGCACAGTCACCTCAATTGCCTAACAAAGCTACTTGACTCCCTCTCACATGGTAGAAGAATCCCCTAGTAGAATTATTTGTGCTACAGGTGTCCCAGAAGGAAAGGTCTATTTTACAAAGAGACAGAGGGCTGGAGAAATGGCTCAGTCGTTAAGGCGCTTGCCTGCAATGCCTACGGACTTGGGTTTGATTCCCAGTTCTCATGTAAAGCCTGATGTCCAAGGTGGCTCATGTGTCTGGTGTTCATTTGCAGTGGCTGGAGTCCCCGGTGTGCCCATTCTCTCTATCTGCCTCTCTCTCTTTTCAAAGAAATAAATAACATAAAATATATAAAAGAGAGAGAACACAGAGAGCTGGATGGGTTAAGAAAGAGAAGACAAGCCAGGCATGGTGGCACGCGCCTTTAATCCCAGCACTTGGGAGGCAGAGGTAGGAGGATCGCCATGAGTTCGAGGCCACCCTGAGACAACATAGTGAATTCCAGGTCAGCCTGGGCTAGAGTGAGACCCTACTTCAAAAAACAAACAAACACAAAAAAGAGAACACAAAGGAATACAAGGTTGTATAACCTTATTCTCAGATTCAGTCAATATGAATATAAGATTTATATTCAAATCAAGATTATAAGATGAATTATTCTGTCTTTCCAATTTGCCTTCATTATCTCTCTCATCTGATAGCAAAATTAATTTGGTCAGAGTGGATACAGGCTTATTTTTTACATAAGAAAGAAAGCATTGTTTTCTTATAAATGAAAAGAAATTGCTGAAAGATGGGGCCCTAGCACCAACCTTTTATGTTGGTTGCTGGGAGAGTCACAGTATGGAGATATTATCCACCTTCTGGACATTGAAGATCCCTGGGTCTCCCATGTGCTGGAAGGTGAGGGGAGATTTAAAGTCTTTCCAAATCAATTCCTCACATGACTGTGGTTTTCTATTAGTAATTCAAATACTTTTTCAACATCTGTGACAGTTTTCTTTTCTCCTCTCCAAGGTAGTGAAAACAAGGTCATTCTTCTCAAGAAAGGAATAATTAAGCATAAGGTAAATATCAGATTATGTTTAGCTTCAAGGGATTAAATTATTTATCCTCTGCCATCCTCTTTGCAGCTATGTATTTATTAAGACTAGGAGCAGGGTGTTGTGGTGCCCAGTTGCGATCTCAATACTCAGGAAGTAGAGGCAGGATGATTGCTGTAAGTTTGAAGCCAGTTTGATCTACATAGTGAGTTTGAGGCCAGCTAGGACTACATAGTGAGGCCCTGCCTCAAAACCTCCCAAAGGGGAAAACGTCTTGTGTTTACTAAAACTCAAGAAATTCAGAATGCAGACGTTCAGCTGCTATAGCCTGTGTTCTTAGTTACAACCAGGAGCTTTAACTCCTTTTCTGGGATCTGTCTGCTATAAAGAGGCACCCGTGTCTCTCGAAGGTGCACAAGGATTGACTTTTCTTCTTTCTATGTTCTTTCGGTAGGAGAAGCCCTCTAATATGGCAGAAAGATCTTTATTTTTGTCCCTGTGGTTTATTGTCCTCTGCTCACATTCTTCTACAAGCCAGCCCTCAGTGATTATGTGGAATTAATGGATGACTATTGAAGAAAACCTACATTGTAGGTTTATTGAAGTGTGACCTCCAATGGCTTTTACATGGAGAGAAAATATTGCCCAGCCGCTCTCTCATTCCTCTGTCCTGGAAGGATTGTGTCTCATTTTTCAAAAAATTTAAAAAAATTATTTAATTACTTTGAGGGGGGGGCAGACAATGGGCACACCAAGGATTCTAGGTACTGCAAACAAACTCCAGACACATGTGCCATCTTGTGCATCTGGCTTACGTGGGTGCTAGGGAATCAAACCTGAGTCCTTAGGCTTCTCAGGCAAACACCTTAACCACTAAGCCATCTACAGTGCTTGTCTCATTTTTTCCCAGACTAAGTAATTGATGGAACATAATTTTGTGGCCTAGATTGCCAAACTGCATCCTTTTCCACAGGGCCATAGTTGAGAATTCAAAGGCCTTGGGGTTGTTGCATAAACCTTGCAGAGACATGCCAGTCAGCAGAGGGTCCATTCCCAGGGCCACATAGCTTCTGAATTTGGTACCCTTTTTGAGATTTAAAAAACAAACAAATAATAGGCATACCTCATGATTTAGTGTTAAAATGCTACAGATTTACTTGATAAAATATAAAACAGCAATGAAGGATGATATAGAGTTCTTATTTCAACACACACACACACACACACACACACACACACACACACACACACACATGACCTCAGAGTACATGAAGATAGGTTGCAATGTATAAAGGAAAGCTAAGAAAGGTGATTTGTGGTAAGAGCAGCATGTGCCTTGTACAACAGCTTGAAATTACCGTCAAAGGCGGTAATGCTGACAGTTTCTTCTTTCTTAGCCGTTATTGCTGGGATTTTATCTGCTGACCCCATAACAGATTATTTTTGAGTCAATCTTGAGAAAACTCTTTAAAGAAACATACATAATGTAGAGTACATTCTCTCACTTGTTATCTGTTCCACTGATAAGGACAGATTTCCAGAGATTCCAGTGCTTTCTGAGGGAAGATTTTTCACAGGTGGATAGATGAAATGATGTCCATGTGTTTAGACATAATAGTGCATGACAGAGCAAAATAATTCCTTCCTAGACATATAGTTGTCCATAAATCTGCTTAGCTGGACATCCAAAGTGATGACATTTAAGACATAGTTGATACACCATTTATAAAGAAGTATTTTGAAATTAGTTCTTCAGACTTATGCAATAATTTATCTTTTCAGTTTAATAATATCCAAATGTGCTTTTGGTTGCTTTTGTGAAGCAAAAAAAAAAAATGTGTGTTTCATCATAAATCAGTCAATTAGCTTTGAAAATAGAATACATTTCAAGTATGTAGCAAGGGCCCTCTAAACACAATGACTGAAGCAGTGTGAGGTGAGTTTGCCTTGGCTTTGGATTTTTAATAGACTTCATGTACATAGTGAAGAACAGAAATATACTACAAAAGTCCCTGGTTAGGTGCTGGGACCTTTTTTTCTGGATTATTTTAGGTACTATTGTTTCTATCTGATATTAAGAATGGAGCATACTCTTCATACTATTGAGTTAAATTATTAGATAATAACCAAACTTACTCTTTTGACATTTTAGGTAAATATAGTAGCAGATGAACTCACACTTTTTTTTTTTTTTAATTTATGAGAGACAGAGAGAGAGAGGAAGAGAGGGGGAAAGAGAGAGAGAGAATGGGTGTGCTAGGGCCTCTAGCCACTGCAAACATATCCAAGTGCATGCACCAACTTGTGCATCTGCCTTACGTGGGTACTGGGGAATCAAACCTGGGTCCTTTGGCTTTGCTAACAAATGTCTTAACCACTAAGCCATCATTCCAGCCCCTGACCTCATACTTAAAAATATTTATTTGAGGGAGGGAGGGAGGGAGGGAGGAGAGAGAGAGAGTATGTCAGTGCCTCCAGCCACTGAAAACTCTAGATGCATGTGCCACTTTGTGTATTTGGCTTTATGTGGGTCTTTGGTAATCAAATCTGGGTCCTTTGGCTTTGCTGGCAAATGTCTTAATCACTAAACCATCTCTCCAGCCTCTGGACTCTCACTTTTTAAAGTATTTATTTATTTATATTTATTTATTTGAGAGGGGGGGCAAAGAGGGGGAGAGAGGTAGAGAGAGAGAGGGGGGGCATGCCAGGGCATCCGGCCACTGCAAACAAACTCCACACGCAGGCACCACCTTGTGCATCTGGCTTACATGGGTCCTGGGGAATCAAATCTGGGTCCTTTGGCTTTGCAGGCAAGAGCCTTCACTGCTAAGCCATGTCTCCAGCCCTGAACTCTCACTTTTTCTTTCTTTCTTTCTTTCTTTCTTTCTTTCTTTCTTTCTTTCTTTCTTTCTTTCTTTCTTTCTTTCCCTTCCTCCCTTTCCTTTCCCCCCTCCCTCTCCCTCCCCCCCCTCCCCTCCCCTCCCTCCCCCCCCTCCCTCCCTTCCTCCCTCCCTCCCTCCCTTCCTTCCTTCCTTCCTTCTCCCTCCCTCTCTTTCTCTCTTTTGAGGTAGGGTCTCAGTCTAGTTCAGGCTGACCTGGAATTCAGTATAGTCTCAGGGTGGCCTTGAGCTTACAGCAATCCTCCTACCTCTGCCTCCTGAGTGTTGGCATTAAAGGCATGTGCCACCAGGCCCAGCATTTGAACTCTTACTTTTAAGCTGACCTTTTAAGAAACTTTCATGTACCTCTAGTGAAGATATTATTGTTCTTTGTGCCTGATTTATGATAATGCTGTGATATCTTTATGCTTGTGAAACTAAAACTTGGAACTTAGAAGTTATTTAAAAATACACACCAAAGTCATCACTTTGTTCTGACAATTTTATCTCTAAATATTTCTCCTATTTCTTTATTTTTATTACTATTCCAATCATTATGGCCCATTATTTCTTATTATCTGACTAATGGAATAGAATGTCTTTCTCCCCACCCAGGAATAGTTAACAAGAGAAAAACATTTCATATAAGAAAGCAGAGGTCTAAATTGAATATTCAAATTTATTCTGATCAATATAAATCAACATGATACAATTATGGTATTTTTGGGTATGTGTGTGTATGGCATGTGGTAGATGTATATGTGTGGCTTATGCACATGTGTATGCAGATGCATAATCCTGTGTGCGTGCATGTAAAGAAGGTGAGGATGTTGAGTATCCTCCTCTATGGCTCTCTTGACTTTTTTCTATTCTATTTAAAATTACACATTATTTATTTATTTAACAGGTTTATTTATTTATTTAGTTATTTGAGAGGAGAGAATGGGCACACCAGGGCCTCCAGACACTGCAGAGGAACTCCAGACATATGTGCCACCATTTGTATCTGGCTTACATGGGTCCTGGGGAATCAAACCTGGGTCATTAGACTTCACAGGCAAATACCTTATCTGCTAAGCATCTCTCTGCCCCTAAAATTCCACTTTAAATTAGAATTTAATTGAATTTTCTTTTAAAAATTCTTACTTTTCTCCATTTTTGAAATTTTCATAAATGTATACAATGTAGTTTGATCTTATCCTCCCAGTTACTTCTCTTATCCACTCCCCTCCCATTAACACCTTCTTCTTCCCCACCAACCCCCATCTTACTTTCATACTTTTAAAAATCTTGTTAAGTTAAGGCTGGAGAGATGGCTTAGCAGTTAAGGCGCCTGCCTGCTAAGCCTACGAATGCCGGTTCCAATCTCCAGGTCCCAACATTTAGCCAGATGCAAAGTGGTGCAAGGGCACAATGCTGCACTTGACCACAAGGGGGCACATGCATCTGGAGTTCATTCACAGAGGCTGCTGGTGCGCCCATTCTCTATCTGTCTCCCTCTCCGTCTGTCTCTCTCTGTGTCTCTCTCCAAAATAATGAAAAATTAAAAATTAAAAAAATCTTGTTAAGTTAAATTAGGGTTTCTTGCATGATCATGGGTGAAATATTATTTACCATGGAATGGACAACTTACCAGTGGCTATACTACTGATAAATCTGAATCCTTCTACCAGCAACCAGTGTCTTCCATTAGCTGCTCTGGGAGGTCTGGGGTATCATGTCTCTTCCCCCATTGATGTTAATGCATTGTCAGGCTCAGTCTTATGCAAGAAACCACAGCTGCTGTGGGTTCATGAACAGCCACGTCTTGTCTGGAAGACAGCATCTTGCAGCCCTCCTCTCCATTGTCCTGCTCTTACATTCTTCCTGCCCCTCTTCTGTGTGGTTCCCTGAGCCTTTGGTGGCAGTGGTGGTGGTTTAGATGTCCTGTGTGAAACTAAGCACACAGTAGTCACTTATTCTTGGCATTATTGCCAGTCATGCATCTCTACACTAACCAGGGACCATTGCGGTAAGAAACTGTGATCCAAGGCTTCAAGCAGTACTAGTCTATGGGAACAAATATAGATATTTAGAAGGCAGTTTAACTTGCTGCCCATTTTAGCATAACCAGAGTAGGAGATTCCCCTGCAGGGCCTATGTCCCTAGCTATAGGCCTTTGGCCAGGTTTATAGTAGTAGATGCATGAAATCACTCCTATGGAGTGGCAATCTGAATGCAGTTGGTTACTTCTGTAAATTCACCAATGGACACATCTTGCCTGGTAGTCAGTTGTGTAGTACATGATACACAGCTGGGTAGGACTTGATGGACTTTTACCTCCCAGCAGCTCACATAGCACCTAATGGCATGAAGAAAGGTAGCCAGCATGGAGGGAGCTTCTAGCTCACACCAGCTTAGTTTCTCTATGTACTGTACTTGAAATATGTGGTGTCTTCAACAATAGGGACTTACCATCTAGTTTTGGTGAGTAACCAAAAGCCATTTTTTGCCCTATTTTCTTGAGACAGGGTCTCTCACTGACTGGAGCTCACTGATTTTGATTAGACTGGCTTACCAGTAAGCCCCAGCCATCTTCCTGCCCCCACTCTCCCCTCAGTTCCAGGGGTATAGGCATGCACAACCACATCCACCTTTTTATATGGGTCTTTTCATGCTCTGTGTCAGCAGCATATGGTATCTTCAGCAATAGGGCCTTAGCTTTTGCCTCAGGCAGGTAATCAAGTGCTTTAACAGAAAGCTGTCTTGATTTGGGGACTTCGTAAGTCTCTCTGATCAACAGCTCAATGTGGGTAGCAACCAATCTCTGGTACTGGGAGTTACAGGTCAGAGACAGAAAAATTTTTTTTGTTTTTGTTTTTCGAGGTAGGGTCTTGCTGTAGTCCAGGCTGACCTGGAATTCACTATGTAGTCTCAGGGTGGCTTTGAACTCATGGTGATCTTCCTACCTCTGCCTCCCGAGTGCTGGGATTAAAGGCTTTTAAGGTTAGGTTTCATCCCACCCTCACCAGAGCCCTACTTTTCAGTGATCCCCCCTTACTCCTTTTGAGGGTTATATCCTTTAGGCAATCTCCAAGGATAAAGGTTTCTATTGGTATCAGCTCATTTTAGATTTAATTTTGTGTTTGTTTCCTTCCCTTCCCCTGCTCCCAAAAGCTTCCATCCCTATTGTCTGGGCCTTGAGTTGCCTATCAGGTATGACAGCAACTCGAGCAAGTCCAGGTTTAGAACCACAGATAAGTGACACCATGCGGCATTTGTCTTTCTGTGATTGCGTGAGTTCACTTAGTATAATCTGTTCCAAGTCTGTCCATTTTTCTACAAATTTCAATTGTATCATTTTTTCTTACTGCTGAACAGAATTCCATTGTGTGAATGTACCACAACTTCATTATCCATTCATCCAATGATGGACATTTGGGTTGATTCCAGTTCTTACCTATAATGAATTGAGCAGTTATACACATGGTTGAGCAAATGTCTGTGTATTCATGCATGGAGAATTTAGGATAAATATCCAGAAGTAAGGAATAACTGGGTCTATTGGTAGGTCTATGTTCATCCTTTTCAGGATTCTCCAGAGTGATTTTCGTAGTGCTTGTACAAGTTAACATTCCTACCAACAGCGGATGAGGGTTCCTCTTTCCCCACATCCTCGTCAACATTTGTCGCTGTTAGATTTTTTTTAATGATTTCCATACTTACTGGAGTCAGGTGGAATCTCATGGTTGTTTTAATTTACATTTCCCTAATGGTTAGGGATGTTGAACATTTTATTAAGTGTGTGTTAGCCATTTGTAATTCTTCCTCTGAGAACTCCCTATTTGGTTCTCTGCCCCACTCTTGGAGCAAGTTGTTTGATTTTTTAATTGTTTAGTTTTGTGAGTTCTTTGTAGATTCTAGATGTTAGGCTTCTGTCAGTGATATAGCTAGTGAAGATTTTCTCCCATGCACTGAATAATTTTATTGGGTCTGCTTATGGTGTATTTGTCTATGCAAAAGCTTTTTAGCTTCATAAGATCCCATTGGTTGAGTGTTTGTTTAATTTCCTGGGCTACTGGGGTTTTGTTCAGAAAGTCGTTCCCCAATCCTATATTGTGAAGAGTGGCTCCTATTTTTTCTTCCAGTAGGAGAGGAATTTCAGGTCTTAAAAATTTTTTTTTATTGACAATTCTATAATTACAGACAATAAGTCATGATAATTCCCTCGCTTCCTCCACTTTCCCCTTCACAACTCTACTCTCCATCATATCCCCTCCCTCTCTTCTTTATTATCTCTTTTATTTTGATATCATCATCTTTTTCTCCTATTATGAGGGTCTTGTGACGGTATTGCTAGGCACTGTGAGGTCATGGATATCAAGGCCAATTTCTTTCTGGACACTTGCATTGTAAGGAGTTGTACCTTTCCTTTGTCTCTTACATTCTTTCCACCACCTCTTCTGTAATGGACTTTGAGCACTGGAGGATGTGATAGAGATATTTCAGTGCCAGACATACCTATGTCACTTCTTTCCAGCACTATGTTGCCCTTTGGGTCATCTCAGTGGTCACTGCCATCTGAAAAGAAAAGCTTCTCTAACCAGAAGTGAGAGTAGCATTAACATATGAATGTGAACATCAATTGTAGTGCCTTCAGAGCAGTTTGGTAAGAATAATACATGAATTTAGACAGATAAGAGCAGGTTTTGTACCCCTAAGGCTCATGACCTCCCCTGCCACAGGCTTTAATTAGGTTTTCAGTATTATGCATGTATTCCCTTCCATAGAGCAGGCCTCCAGCCCAATTAGGGAGCAGTTAGTTTCCTCCAGAGCAGACATGCCACTATTGCACCCATTCGGTCATTCGGCCTGTCTGGCCAAACTTGAGGCTTCCAGTGACCACTGTTTTCACTGCTGATGACTTCAGTCTCCCATAGGGCTGCATGCAGTGAAGCTTTTTCCAGCTTTCAGTTGGCTGGTCTACAGGGAGAAGGATCTATTTTCATCCATTTACATATAGATATCTAATTTTCCCAGCACCACTTGTTGAAGAGGCTATCTTTTCTCCAATGAATATTTTTGGCATTTTTGTCAAAAATCAGATGGCTATAGCTGCCTGTATTAACATCTAGGTCCTCTATTCTGAGAATTCCCACTACAGTCCTCAGTTCTACCAACTGAACTATTGAAGGATTCACCAGGTCTTCTATTCTGTTCTAATGAGCTACCTTTCTGTCTTTGTGCCAAGGCCATGACTAGCTGTGCAGCTTAAAATAGCTTCTCTCCATCCTTATTTTTGTTGCTCAAATTTGTTTTGATGACCATGGGAAGAGAATGTAAAAGAAGGGCTTAATCTAAATTCAAGATAGTGTGAATAAGACTTATGTAAACCTAAATAATGGCACATCTAAAGCTGTAGTGCTGAGAAAATTTTCAGTGCCTGGGATGGATACCTTCCAGTGAGTTGCCAAGGAGGTCCCAGCCTCCAAAACATTAAAGAAACCCTTGGTTTCCCTTGAGAAACAGTCACCCTACCTTCTCTTGCCTGAGAGGCAAGGCCACTGTGAGGGACCATCACCCTGTAGACCAGCCAACTGAAAGCTGGAAAAAGCTGCTACATGCAGCCATATGGGAGTAGAGATCATCAGCAGTGAAAACAGTGGAATGGAAGAGCCAAAGGCCAAATGACTAAATGGGTGCAATAGGCATGTCTGCTCTTGGGGTAACCAACTGCTCCATAATGACTTCTTGGGAGGAAATAATGCAAAACTGCAAAAGTCTATGGCAGACAGAAATAAAGCCTGGCCTAAATGATATCCATGACCTTGCAGTGCCTAATGTTCATGTTCACATATTAACACTTTGACAAGACCTCTTTTCAGATGGTGATGACAAAAAAAAGGCAACAGAAGAAAATGGAGATGATGACATCAAATTAAAGGCACAGGGACCATTGAAACTAATGGAAGAGCCAAAGGAAGGGTATGACTTCTTACAATGCAACTGCCCAGACAGAAATTGGCCTTGATTGACCTTGCAGTGCCTAGCAATACTAAACCCTCAAAAATAGAATGGGGGAGGGAGGGGATGTGATGGAGATTGGAGTTCTAAACTGGAATGGGGGAGGGGAGGGAAATATCATGTGTTTTTTGTATGTAAGTATAGAAGTTGTCAATAAAAATAATAATCATAATAAAAAGAAACAATGCCTCTCCCACATAACTGATGGCTCCCCCCATAAGGCAAGACCCACATTATTCATGGGGGGAGGACAGGGAGAAGGCTGACAATGGTACCATCATGGCTGTATATATACTATATACATAACGAATAAAAATATATTTAAAAATAAAATAAAAAAAAAGCACAGCACAGAGTATGCAAGTGTGGGGATTGAAACAAAGAGATAACCTTATACAGCCCAAATCTCTAAGGGTGTGTGTTGCTCTACACCCTTCATCCTGTTAGCTGGGAGGTTGAGATTTCTTTTCTGAAATGGGTTCCTGGTTAGCCTGGGTCTTTATCAGAACCTTCCACCAATAATGACAGAAGAAAAGAACAAAGGCCCTATGAATCTGAAAGCATCAAAGGCAACAACCCCCAAATACAGCTTAATTGAGAATGGTAAAGCCAACCAAGAATATGTAACCCATAACCTGCCCTGACATGGAAAAAGAGATTAGCACTTCCAGTGCAGACCTATGTACCTGCTTTTTTGTCATTCAGCCTCGTTATCTTTTGGGGTGGCTTCCAGTCTCATCAATGCTGAGTGCCCACCTTGATCCCTTTGTGCTGTCCTGTGAATCTGGTGCTCTGATCTACTGTGCTGGATGCCCTGCAGCAGGGAGCTTAGTGTGTTCTCTGGAGGGTTGTGGTATTGTTGGTTAGGGACTGGGAGAATGCAGGAAGCCTGGAGTTGTACCAGAACTAGTCAGCTGGTGCCACCTGTGTCCCCTTTGGTCTCTGTTTCTGCAGCTGTGCACTGAGTGGGTGGGCAGATCTGCGCATGGATCTGGTCTGGGTCAGCAAGCTCCTTGGTGGGATTCTGACTGATTGTCTCCTTTCTGATAGATCTCAGTCTCTTCTGCTTCTCTGCTGTTGCCACTAAAAACCTATACAACCTCACTTTTCAGATGAAGAGTGCATTTTGCTTTAGTTTTGCTCAAATCCCTTCCTAGGCTGGATTGGTATGACTCCTATGTAGCCATCTACCCAGAAAACCTCAAGTTTCAGGTCTTATATTGAAGTCTTTAATCCATTTGGACTTGATTTTTATATATGGAAAGATGAGTGGTATAATTTCATTTTTATACATATAGTCATCCAATTTGTCCAACACCATTTCAACAATTAGGTTTGTGAGGATTTTGTTCAGGATCTTTGCATCTAAATTCATCAGGGATATAGGCCTATAGTTTTCTTGTTACATTTCTGTCTGGTTTTGGTATTAGGGTGATGCTAGCTTCATAAAAGTTGTTAAGGAGGATTCCCTGGTCTCCAATTATGCAAACCATTTGAGAAAAATTTGTTTCACTATTCAATGAAGGTTTGACAGAATTTGGCTGAGAAGCCATCCAGTCCTGGACTTTTCTTTGTGGGGAGGTTTTTGATTACATTTTCCCTCTCCACGGATGTGATAGGTGTGTTCAGAGATTAATCTGCTCTGGGTTTAGTTTTGGTAGGTGGTATGTGTGTAGGAATTCATCCATTTATTCCAGATTATACAATTTTGTGGAATAGAGGTTTTGGATGTATGCCTTGATGTTTCTTCCAACTGCATTGATGTCTGTTGTGACCTCTCCTTTTTCATTTCTGATTTTGTTAATTTGGGTCTTTCTTTCTTTCTTTCTTTCTTTCTTTCTTTCTTTCTTTCTTTCTTTCTTCCTTCTTTCTTTCTTTCTTTCTTTCTTTCTTTTCTTTCTTCTTTTTTTTTTTTTTTTTGCATGGTGAAATTGGCCAGGGGTTTATCAATCTTATTTATTTTTTCAAAGAACCAGCTCTTCATTTCAGTGATTTTTCTTTTTCTTTTCTTTTTTTTTTTTTTAGCTTTTCAAGTTAGGGTCTCATTCTAGTCGAGGTGACCTGAAATTCACTACATAGTCTCAGGGTGGCCTTCAATTTATGGCAATCCTCCTATGGTGGGATTAAAGGTGTGTGCTACCACACGCTGCCCTTGTCACTTTTTTTGGTGTGGGGGGGGTGTCATTTAAGTGATTTTGTTAAAATTTGGTTTTTTTTTTTTTAGTTTCCAACTCATTAATTTCTGCTCTGATTGTGATTATTTCTTTGTGTCTGGAGCTCTTAGATTTGGATTCTTCTTGTTTTTACAATGCCTTTATGTGGATAGTTAGGTTATTAATGAGGACAGGGATTTCTCTGTCTTTGTTATGAAGGCATTTAGTGCTATGAATTTTGCCCTTAGGAGTGCCTTTATTGTGTCCCATAAGTTTTGGTAGGTTGTGTTTTCATTATCATGCAATTCTAGGAGTTTTACAATTTTTGTTTTGATTTCTTTCAGAACCCATTCATTCTTTAAAAGTGTGTTATTTAGTTTCCAGGAGTTGGTGGAGTTGATGTGTCTCTTGTTGTTAATTTCTGCCTTTAAAGAATTGTGATCTGATGTGATGCAGGAAGCTACTTCAATTTTCCTGAGTTTATGGTTGCATGTTTTATGGCCTAATATATGGTCAGTTTTGGAGAAGGTTCTGTCGGAAGCTGAGAAGAATGTGTATTCTGTAGAATTGGGGTGGAAAGTTCTGTAGATGTCTGTTAGGTGTAGTTGATCTATGGTGGTGTTGAGCTGTTGATTTTCTGCTTGGATGATCTATTATTGATAGTGGAGTATTGAAGTTTCTGACTATGATGGTGTTGTTTTTTTTTTTTTTAATTTATTTGTTTATTTAAGAGAGAGAGAAAGAGAGAGAGAGAGAGAGAGATAGAGACCAAATGTTTGTGCCAAGCCTCTATCCATTGCAAATGAACTCCAGATGCATGCTCCACCTTGCACAATTGGCCTATGTGGATACTGTGGAATTGAACCTGGGTCCTAGGCTTCAAAAACAAGTGCCTTAATCACTAAGCCATTCTTCCAGCATCTATTCCTGGTTTTTTTTTTTTTTTTTTTTTTTTTTTGTCAAGTAGTTTTTGTTTTATAAACTGTGGTGCATCTGGTTTGGTGGTTTGGTGCATATAGATTTATGATTGTGATGTGCTCATGTTGGATCATTCCCTTGATCAGTAAGAAGTGGCCTTCTGTGTCCTTTTTGATTAATTTTGTTTTGAAATCTATTTTATCAGATATTAATATAGCAAATATGCTTGCTTTTAATTTCCATTTGCTTGGAATATCATTTTTTATCCTTTCAACTGGAGGCGGTGTTTATCTTTAGTAGTGAGGTAGGTTTCTTGAAGACAGCAGATAGAAGTTTCCACTTTTTGATCCACCCTGATAACTTGTGTCTTTTGATGGGTGAATTAAGACCATTAATATTTAAGGTTATTATTTTGAGGTTTGAATCAATCCCTGCCATGATGAAGTGTTTTATGTGGTTTGGTGTTTTCTTGTGTTTTGTACTTTTTCCAGCCTGGTCTATTTCTGGTTATTGTGTTATTTTTTAAAATATTTTTTTGTTTTTTTAAAATTAATTTATTTGAGAGTGACAGAGAGAGAGAGAGAGAGAGAAGAAGGAAGAGGAGGAGGAGGAAGAGGAGGAGGAGGAGGAGGAGGAGGAGGAGGAGGAGGAGGAGGAGGAGGAGGAGGAGGGGGGGAGGGAGATTGGGTACCTGGGCCTCCAGCCTCTGCAAACGAACTCCAGACATATGCACCACCTCGTGCATCTGGCTTATGTGGGTACTGCAGAATCAAGCCTCATACCAGGGTCATTAGGCTTCACAGGCAAGTGCTTAACTGCTAAGCCATTTCTCCAGCCTGTGATCTTCTTGTTGGCTCTTGAGATTGGTTGTTTGACTCTTCTGTGTGGAGTATTCCCTGAAGTATTCTCTGTAGGTTTGGTTTTGTGTTCGTATAATCATAGAGTTAACTTTTTCATGTAAAGTTTTCCTTCACCATCTGTTATGAGGGATTCTTTCACTGGATAGAGTAATTTGGGTTGGAAGCCATAGTACTTAAGACTTTCAAAGGCCCTTGTAGATTTCATGGTTTCCATTGAGAAATCTGAGGTAATTCTCATTGGATTGCCTTTGTATATAGAGAGTTGTTTCTCTCTTGCTGCTTTTAGAACTCTCTGGTTGAGTGAGGTGGGAGGAGAGGGTCTGGGGGTGGGGGGGTGGTGTGGGACCAAATAGGAGCTTTGGCCTACTTACTGCTCTGCAGGCACCCTCTGGTGCAGGGTCTTTGGGAATTGGGGACCCAGAGGCACTTCAATCAGGAGGGCAGGGTAAGGGGCTTGCTTCTGCAGCAAGCTAGCAGGGTCCAAGCAGCCCCAAGTTGGTCGGAGGTGGGAACTGCTTGAGGGCACATGGGGGTGGGTAGCCAGCATGGGATGCAGCATACAGGGAAGCCTAGGCTGCCTAGTAGCCATGAGCCGCTGCCCAGAGGGCTCTGTACCTTCCACAGCCACCTGAAGGAGTCGGGGAAGTGCAGTGGCCTGGCGCCTCATGCACAGCCAGATTCCACCATCTGTGAGGGTGGAGGATGCTGACATGGGACAGGATGGACACAAGGCCTAATGAAGGTGGGCTGTGCCCAGGGTGACATCCTGTGTCACCAGCCTGTCAGCCTGCAGCTGAGGGACCTCAGGCTGCCATTCTTTCAATAGTTTTTATAGAAGAGGTTTCATTGTTGCAGACACAGATTTTGTTTGCCCTGGTTATTTAGTGAAAGTGTGTCCAAGAAAACATTTTCTTTTAGCAGTTTGAAGTGTTCCATTGTGTTCTGGGTCATCTTTGTTGAAAAATCACTGTTTCACATGAAATTATTATTCCACTACAGGTAATTTTTTTCTTATCTAGCTCCTTTTTAAGATCTTTGCTGTTTTGCAATTTGGGACCTAGAGGTTGTTTCTTTTTAATCTGTTTGGCATCTCTTATTTTCTTTCCACTCTTCCCTCTCATCATAAATTGGATATTTGTAACAACTTTGTGTGTTGCTCATTATGTATCTTAATCACTTTCATACTTCATGTTCACTATGTTCCTGAGCATCCTATATAATTTGTTACCGTTTATTTAGCTATATATAATAATTTGCTTTGTGATATATTGAAATTTTAATTTTTTTTCTTTTTTTTTTTTTTTTTTTTTTGTTTTTGTTTTTCAGGTAGGGTCTTGCTGTAGCCCAGGCTGACATGAAATTCACTATGTAATCTCAGGGTGGCCTTGAGCTCATGGCAATCCTTCTACCTTTGCCTCATGATTACTGGGATTAAAGTTGTGTGCCACAATGCCTGGTGGATTTTTAATTTCAATGGTTGCTTTTTTTTTGACAGGTTTTTAAAAAATGTTATTTATTTATGGGCGTGTGTGTCACAGCATGTTTATGGAAGTCAGAGGACAACTTTGAGGTGTCTGTGCTCTTCCTTCTTTGAGACAGGGTCTCTTGCCATTGCAAACAAACTTCTAGAGTACAAATGAAATGGCCTGGAAGTTTTGGAATCTCCTGGCTCCACTTCCCATTGTCATAGATTCACTGGGCTCATAGATACATGTGCCCCTTTGTTTTGAGCTTTACCTGGTGCTGGGGAATTGAACTCAGGCTGGCAGGCTTTGTACTCAAGCCCCTTTAACTGGTGAACCATCTCTCTAGTACATTATTACTTTTAAAATAAGCCTGAACAAACTACTTACCTACCTACCTACTTACTAACTTCCTCCCTCCCTTCCTCCCTCCCTCCCTTCCTTCTTTCCTCCCTCCCTTTCTTTCTTCTTTGTTCCCTTCACCTTCTTTATTCCTTTTGAAAAAAAATTTAAAAATTTTTATTTATTTATTATAGTCAGAGAGAAAGAGAGAGAGAGAGAGAGAGATAGAATGGGCACACCAGGGCCTCCAGCCACTGCAAATGAACTCCAGATGCATGTGACACCTTGTGTATCTGGCTTACGTGGGTAATAGGGAATGAAACTTGGGCCCTTAGGCTTCACAGACATGTGCCTTAACTGCTAAGCCATCTCTCTAGCCCCCTTCTTCCTTTTTGTAGAATATTTTGTCCTTAGTTCATGATTTGTTTTTTTAAAGACTAATTTTTTATGTTTTGTATTATATATTTTTAATGTCTGAAGGCTTGGTGGTTTAATTCTGCTGTTCATTGATTTTTCCTAACTCATATGCTTTTTATATTTTGAATTGAACTCTTGTTTAAATGTGCTTTATATGCAAAAATCTCAAGATGTTTATGTTGAGGGAGCAGCCTTGCACAGAGAATTTACTTTTACATCTCTTGTGCATTCCAAGGTAAAACAAACCTTGGGATCTTTAAGATAGTTCTTTTTTTCTTAATTTGACTCAAAGTGAAAAAAATAAACAGAATTTTTCAGGACAATAATCATGAAGTTGTTTACTCTAGAGTTAGGGCCTTTAAATTATACTGTCTGCCAAGTTCAAGAAAGCTCAAACAACAACCAAAAAACCCAACATATTTCTTCATTATATTTTTGCCAGTTGATGATTTTATATATATCTCAAATTTTCAGGTCTGGTTTTATTTGTAGCCCTTCATTTTAATTCCTCTTTGGTCTGACATCATGCCTTGTCCTGTTCCATCCATAGTGTATACAGCTCAAGCCTTCAGATCCAGAAGTTGGGGAAAAGGCCTAGTCCTACTACAGATGCAGTGATAAGTTTCTTACTATGGATTTAAGTCTTATTTTCTTCTTTTGGCCAGTTAACATTTCTTCTTCATTAAATAAATTATATTGTCTCTAGCTCAGCTACATATTTAAATTACTACTAAATATTTATTTAATATTTCTATGTAGATTATATGATGAAAACTTTTCAAAACACTATTGTACTGTATTATAAAAAAATAAAGACACAATCGCTTCTTCATTGTTTCTCTTCTTTCCAGTCCATTCCCACTCAGTAGCCAAAATGATGTCAAAATGCAAATATGATCATATTACTCCCTAGTAAAAACATGCAATAGCTTCCTTTGATGAGTTGAATTATATCCCTCAAATATATTCAAGTCCTTGTGCTTGGTACCTATAGATGTGAAGTTATTTGGGAATGGGAGTAGTGATGTTATACTTGCTTAGGGTGGTGCATTTTGATCCAGAGACATAGGCATGGGGAGAAGCCATATGATGAAGACAGAGGATGGGGCTCTGCTGCCACAAGCCCTGGGATGCCAAGAATGACCAGCCACCAGCAGCAGCCTGGAGAGGGAAAAGACACAGTTCTGTCTCTGAGCTCCTGAGCAGGAACCAGCCCTGCTGCTAGCAGGATTTACAGAAAACTAGAGAATCCATTTCTACTCTCTTATGCCACCCAGTTGTGCCCTGTGTTACTCTAGAAAGCTAGCACACTGGTAAACAGATGGACTAGTGAAAACGGGTGTAGATGAGTCAAGAAAACTGAGGTCCAAATGTTTCCAGAGGAAAGCCTGGGAGAGAGCTGGCAGGCATCATGAAACAAATATTCTCCTTTTAATTAGTAGAAATTCAAAGACCATTAGCATGATCTATTATGCCTTTTTGACCTTTCCTCTCCTAGTTTTTTCTAGTTTAATGTTAACTTCCCTTCCTTTCATTGGCTTTTTTTTTTTTTTTGAGGTCGGGTCTCACTTTAGCCCAGGCTGACCTGGAATTCACTATGTAGTCTCAGTGGGGCCTTGAACACATGGTGATCCTCCTACCTCTGCCTCCCAGTGCCTGGATTAAAGGTGTGCGCCACCATGCCTGGCTTCACTAGCCTTTTTTGGTTCCTTGAACAAGCCAAGATGTCTGACTCAGGGATTCTGTACATGTAAATTCTTTGGCCTTGAAAATGCTCACTGGTGTTCTACTTGAATAACATCTACTGATCATTATGCTCATGTCACACCCTTAAATGTCCTTCCATGGTATTTTACTCCATCTAGTTTCTAAGCTTGGACTCTAGGTTGTATCTCCTGTTCTGTCTTTATCCTTCATAGCATTATCATAGATTTTGAAGTAATATGCATGTTATTTGTATGATGATCTTTTCATTATGTCTTCTTCTCCAGACGCTATGCCTTGTTAGGCAGTGACCATGACTGCTTTTTTTCTTCTATATTTCCCTAGCTACCAGTATAGCAATAAATATTTTTTACTGAATGAAAATACATGTTTAGACTTGTAGGTAGAGAGAGGGACACAAAAAGGAAAAGCATCATCTTTCAAATCATTTTGTTAGAGCCAGAATATTGGGCAAATTATTTCAATAATTTTTACTTAAATAGATTTTCTGACATTAATTATGAATATCACAGTATTAAAAAAGCAACTACTTTTCATTTGCTCAGAGTCACATTTTGAAATATATTTGAAATGCTATGAATTAATATAATTAGTACACTTTCTCCAGATGTTATAGCAATTGAAACTTACATAGTTAATGACAAAGTAGGCTTAGTGTTCAAATTCAGTAATAATTCTACTAAAATAATAGAAACACATGGAGGATATTGTAAAACACATATTTTTAAAAAGTTGACATAAGCTTATTGTCATTTTGTATCTAATTGCAGTTAATACTTAATACCATCCATGATTTTCTGGGTAACAGATTTCGACATTCTTTCTTGCATGTGGCTTCTCAGACCTACATCATGGAATTCTCCACCTGCCATGGTTTGGCAGAAGGCCAGCTTACTGATCCTTAGAACAGACTGCAAAATTCATCTTCTAAATTATGCATATTTCCTGACAGCTTTCTCTGTACTTGTGCCCTGAGACAGTTAAATCATGAACAGCCATTCAATAAATCCAAATATGTCACAAATAACTGTAGCTCTAGGACCCAAGGAATTATGAGAGAGTGCCACAGGAGAAACTGTTGCTGTTTGGTGCCAGCCTCTCCATTTATAACTGATTTATGTAGTAGGCAAAATGTATAGAGAAACTACAAATGTCTTTGCTAAAACACACTATAATCTGTTCCTTAAGGAATAGGAAGCCTATGACCTATTTTTTTTTTTTTTTTTTTAGCCTTTTTGAAGTAGGGTCTCATTCTAGCTCAGGCTGACCTAGAACTCCTTAGTCCCAGACTGGCCTCTAACTCACAGTGATCCTCCTATCTCTGCCTCCCTAGTGCTGGGATTAAAGGCATGCACCATCACACTGGGTAGCCTATGACCTAATGTTCTATGTTTTCCAAATTCTGGAAACAGTTTTAGAGCTTACTTACAGCATTGCGCAGAACTGATATTTTTGATATGGACTGACAATATCAAGAACCCACACTTCATTAAACCTTACAGAAACTATAGCTAAGTGAACTATGATAAGAATATGTAGGTAAAGCCCTCAAAAGTTGGAAGTAAGCCTGAGTCACCTGTATGGTACACAGAATGGAATGAAAAATTCATGAAAATGACAAGAGAAACTACCTCTCTTTGATGGGATTACTGATTATTTACCAAGTTGGCATGGTGCCACACAGAAAGAATTTCCCCAGGGAAGAGCTGGAGGTAGAAATCTACCTTCCCTAGCATTCCAAGACACATCTCACTTCATTTCAAGAGAAAAGACATGGTCAGACTTTCTGGGGTCCAGGAGATTGATCCCATAGTGATAAGCAAGAAGGCCAGAAGGACTTGATAGCAGTTGTATTTACTGCCAGCAGTAGTGCCCAGTCATAAGTACCAGCAATAGATTAGCCCACCTGCAAAACCAAACATGCCTCACTCAGCAGTGGTGGAGGTTCTACCTTGTTTGGACTCTAGATGGCCAGTCTCTAGGACTAGCCTCAAGCCTTACCTGGGGTCCCTACCTGGGGATGGAGATGACCACTGCAGTAAAGTTCAACGAGTACCAGGAGTCTAGATGGCACTTATCCCAGCCTCAAGGCTACCCTAATCTAGTCAGGAAGAAAAAAACCTTAGTGGTGAATTGTTAACTGAGTGTAGCAGCTGATCTCATCTGTCCTGATTAGTGACTCCTCCACTCCTGCCAACATGTGCACCTGCTGAACTCAAATAGCATCATCATTTGGCTGGGGTCACCTTTGGATACACCTTATCAGAGGTGATCACAGTGCCCATTCAGTAACCCAAGTCAATTATGCAGCCAAGCTAGTGGTTTCACAGATAGTGGAGCCACCCAGCTGTCCTGTAAAGATGTCCCACCCAAACTCCAGCCAAGTCCATAGCCCAGTCATCTAGAGAAATAGAAAGCAAGCTCTGCCTGCCTAGGGTTCTTCCCAGCTAGTCCATTCTCAATCATATGCTACACAAAGTAGTGCAAAAAAGTGGCTGTAAAATAGTATTTATGTTTAGGCTCATAGATTAGTGCTTTCTCACCTCTGGTCAGAGAAACTTCCTTTGTAGATGATGGTGACCACAAGTGAGACACAAAATTAATCAAGTGCTGAAATTAGCTGACAGCTGAGTTCTCAGTGGTAAATGAGACATTTCTACCTTGTCTTCCAAGGTTTAGGCAACATTGTGGGAGAGGGGGCAGAAAAACATGTAAGAGCCAAAGGATGGAGAGGAGTGCTTTAAAACATTGTCTTCCGAACATGAAGTTGCCACTGCATTCATGACCTTAGAGCAGCAGTCTTTACTTGCACAACATTGGGCCCAACAACATGTTGACATAGACAATGAAGAATGCCAAAAAAAAAAAAAAAAATAAAAAAGACATCAAAATAGAAGATGAACTAGTTGGAAAGAAGAAAGGGTTCAATGAAAGATGGCAGGTGAGAAGTTACAAAGGTAGGGAGGGGGTTATGATCAAAATATATTATGTACATATAAAAATAAATTTTCAGGCACAGTAAAAAAATTTTGTAAATGAAAGCCAAGGCAGCTTTCTCCTCCAACACACAGAAATCAATATAAGAACTGGGGAATACAGAGACTCAAGAAATCATGACACTGCCAGAAGAAATTAGCAAAGGTCCAACAACAAAGCCTAAACCTCTTTTTTTTTTTTTTTTTTTTTTTTTTTTTTTTTCGAGGTAGGGTCTCTAGCCCAGGCTGACCTGAAATTCACCATGTAGTCTCAGGGTGGACTCGAACTCTCAGCAATCCTCCTACCTCTGCCTCCTGAGTGCTGGGATTAAAGGCATGCCTGGCAACAGAGCCTAAATAATGGGAGCTCTGTAAAATGATTAGGAGTCTAGAATAATATTAAACACATTTAGGGAACTGCAAGAGAGGAGTTACATCCATGAAAGAAAGGAGAAATACGACCAATAGAAACAATGAATGAGTAGGAGAGGTCTCCTGGTTTGTCTGCAGCGGAGTCTCCATAGTTACAGTGAACCAGCACTAGAACCCATGTCTTCCACCAGCTCAGTCAGCTCAGTGCATTTGCTCTGAATTTTGCTGCCTCCGAAGGACGCCTTGTGTTCCATGCTCAGTGAATGCCTGCAACTTGGACCGTACTGACCCGTTCATATAAAAAGCTAAACACAAATAAAGCACATTTTTGTACTTAGAGATGTGGATCGTTTTAATATGATTTGATTTCAGATACTTTAGATTTGTCTTGGAAGGAGAATATCTAATTCTCTGGTGGAAACAAGGTTTCTTGAGATATCTCCAGTCTTTGAGGAGTACTGCTTGACAGATCTATCTTGCTTGGCTCCTAGAATTATCAGTGCACTACCAATTGAGTGTATCTGGCCTGTAGATTTATGATGAGAGTTCTTATTTCAGATTCTTAAAAGCAATAAAAGGACTAGCAGAACAAATGAACCTCCATCACAGGAAAAGAATTGTGTGTATTGTTTTTATTTACAGGAAACCTAAGTTAATGAAGAAGCTAAATTGCATCTCTCTTGCTTTGGTACTCATGAAAATCAGATTCAGAACTGGCAATGAGGCCTCTGCCTTAGTCTTTTGGGTTCTTTTCCTTTGTCATTTAGATTGTGTATCCCCATTCTTTTTCTGTCTCTTTTTCTCTCACAAATAAAGAAATAGATATATAAAAAACATATTGTGTCTCCTGTGCTGAGCTGTAGGATCAGCTGCTTATGTGCAGCCTAGTGCTTAATATCTTCTTATGTCTTACTAAAATCTCTCAAATAGATTATTTTATTTATATTAGAGGGAGAGAGAGAGAGGAAAGAGGCAGATAGAGAGAGAATGGGCACACCAGGGCCTTCAGCCACTGCAAATGAATTCCAAGAAGCAAAAAAAAAAAAAAAAAAAAAAAAAAAAAAAAAAAAAAAAAAAATACTAAGATATAAAACATTTTCTTTTATGCATGCTTGTCACCATAGATTCGTTTTTCTTTAAAATATTTTATTTATTTATTTGAGAGAGAAGAGAGAGAAGGAAAAAGAGAGAGAGAATGGGTGTGCCTTCCATAATATCTGTATCAGTCCCTTGGATATCAGCAACCACCCACTGTCATTCCCATCAGGCATGTCTTCTTTCTCTTTTCCTGCTGACAAATCTTTGTCAAGGCCTTCTTTCACCAGGCACAGGTAGTTTCCATGTGTCAGTCACTGTTTTAGGTGCTGAAGATAATGTATACATGGCCTAAGTTCTCATAGCTTCTGGCAGTCCAGTGTTTGGTCCTTTTAATATTCTTGGTTCCATAAGATGCCTTTTCCCATCAGGCATAGTAACTCTAATCACCCAAAAGCAGTCTTTTCTCTTATGTTTAGGAATGAGGAAGCTCGTGGGACACTATTTTGAGTTATTTTCTTGGCTACTTCTCCTCTAATTCATTTGTTCCTGACTGCATAGTTATGTGTCACCATGCATTATAGTGTTAGCTGTGTCTTGGAGTTATGGACACAACCTCTTCCTCTTACAGCCAGTGTTATAGTATTGCATGAAATGGGGGAGGTACCAATATGGGACAGAACTTCTTTCTCCTAATGGACCTCAGATTCCTGTCTCAGTTTACCCAATGGTCAAAGGTATTCTGAGGTATTGCCCCCCCACCCCCGGCAACAGAGAGTGACTGGTACGTTCATTGTCCCCACAGTGAATACTGATAATCCCACTGAGGAGGACCCTCAGGAGAGTGGGGTTGAAGAGAGGGAGCATAAGAGCATAACCTGTTGGGAATATGACCAATATGCAATATATTCATACAGTAAAGTTCTCAATTAAAAACTCCCTCTCGGGCTGGAGAGATGGCTTAGCAGTTAAGATGCCTGCCTGCTAAGCCTAAGAACGCTGGTTCCAATCTCCAGTAGTTCCAATCTCCAGGTCCCACGTTTAGCCAGATGCAAAGTGACGCAAGGGCGCAATGCTGCACTTGACGACAAGGGGGAGCACGCATCTGGATTTCGTTCACAGCAACTGAGAGACTGCTGGCGCGCCCATTCTCTATTTGTCTCCCTCTCCCTCTGTCTCTCTCTCTCTGTCTCTCTCCAAAAAAATAAATAAAATAATAAAAAAATTAAAAAAAACTCCATCTCCTTATTATGATTTATCTGACTTCCCAAGACATAATGACTAAGAAATTAAATGGTAAAGGGTATGTATCCTAACAATCTAAAGAGAATTATTAATTAAAAACCATTTTTTTTGTTAAAATAGCCGTTAATACAAATAGCTAGCTAAGGAGATCTTTCAAGACCATAGAACATTATACTTCTGTATCAATTTTACTGAAAGTGTACTTTCAAAAATTATATTTGAAAATGATTTTCTTCCAGAGATAGGATTTAAAAAAGATAGCCTTTTGAAATTGTAAAAGGTTTACTCAGAAATTTTTTTTTTTCAAGATTGTCACTTTTATCTCCAAGGCCTGGAAATTAATATAATACTATCATCACCAACAAAAATAGGAGCAAGCTGAATGATATGGCCCAGAGCCAGAGTTCAAGTGGTCTGAAATTACCTTGATATGATTTCCAGCTCATGGAATAGGAAGAGATTTGGAACTTAAGGAAATATAAGGATATATTAACCTTTTCTCAGAGGTTATAGAGCAGATGAGAAGAGTGCTAAAGAAATTTCTGTCTTTAATGCAGTGTATTCAGACAAATACCACTTCCAAAAAAGGTATTGGAATGAACAGATAGGCCAGGAAATCAAGGTTTGAAATGAACACTACTGGAAATGATGAGGTTAGAAAATGAATGTGTTTTTACTGAGATGTGAAGTGGAGGCAAAGGGAAATGAGGAATGTGGTTTATGAAGACTTTGTGATGCGGTACTAAGCATTATGGACTGTACCAGTGATCCAACCTCTAGATAGAAATTGTCACATCGTGATTTGCAACCAGGGATCCAGGAGTGGATAAATGATGCTATTTGCATTGGTCACACAGCCTTATTTCACTGGAATTTAGATCTTTAGAATAGATGGAAACCATTTGATAGTATTTGTATTATAAATTGCTGAGAATTGATTACTAGTGATAAAATAAAAAGAAGTTGAAAATTAACTGGTTGAAAAAGATTAAAAAAACTATAATTGCATGTGAAAGTAAAACTAGTTTATTCAGCTCCAGAGCTAGGCTCTATTTTCTTATGGTTTGACAGGCAATTTAAACCACAAAATTAAACAGTAAAGGAGATGGCTTTAAAAATAGATGAATATAAAATGCATAGTTTAATTTTTTTAATCTCAGAAGAAATCTAAACTTCCTATGAAGTATACTTTGTTGTTCCAACTTTCTTTTATAAGCCAAAGCTTCTGCGTATAGGAGTTGGTAGTAAGTGACTATATGCATTTATTGTCAGATTTTTTGCCATGGAAGAACAATTTTTTTAAGTTTTTTAAAATTATTTTTTATTTTATTTTTGGAGAGAGAGACAGAGAGAAATAGACAGAGAGGAACAGGGAGACAGAAATGGGCGCGCCAGCAGTCTCTCAGCTGCTGGGAACAAAATCCAGATGCATGCGCCCCCTTGTGGGCAAGTGTGGCATTGCGCCCTTGTCTCACTTTGCATCTGGCTAAATGTGGGACCTGGAGATTGGAACCACTGGACATTGGAACCATCATTCTTAGGCTTAGCAGGCAGGTGCCTTAGCTGCTAAGCCATCTCTCCAGCCTGGAAGAACAATTTTTATGAAGTATCTCATTATTTTTCTTTCAGATTTTCAGTCAAAAAGTTGTTCAAGTGAGTGCCACCTGCAGCACTTACCTTAGGAATTTTTTTGTATCGTTATCCATTTTATTTGTATTTTTGAAAAGTGCTGCTCATTTTTCTCAGCAGTGTTTTCCCTAATAGAAGCAAATATGACATGGATTTCAGGAACGTTTTCTTAATGAACACTCAAAAAGTTCCTAGAGTTAAGGGTAAGGAATGTATCTTGTCATATACCTGAGAGACAGGATTTGTTGGTTTTGTGTGTGACCTGTCCACTCACACAGGGCTCTATGCTTACAAGGGCCCTCAACTTGATTTCATCTTCTGTAATTGTGGTCCTGAAATTCTTGATAATTTTTTTGAGAGAGACACAGAGAGAGACAGAGAGAGAGGGAGAGGAAGACAGAGATGGGTGCGCCAGCAACCTCTCAGTCGCTGTGAAGGAAATCCAGATGTGTGCATTGCACCTTTGTGTCACTGCATCTGGCTAAACTTGGGACCTGGAGATTGGAACTGCTGGAGATTGGAACCAGCGTTCTTAGGCTTAGGAGGCAGGTGCCTTAACCGCTAAGCCATCTCTCCAGCTTAATTCTTGATAATTTTTAAACAAGGAGGCCTGCACTTTCATTTTACAAAGAGTGTTAAAAATTATATAGTCAATGTAGCTGATAGTAACCTAGTAGCTAGCCTTTATTATGCTCTTACTACATTCTAGGCATTCTTTATATTTTTCTTACATAGCACCTTATTTGACTTTTGTTAGCCTCCTCCCTGTCCTCATCCCTCCGAGGGGACTCTCCTCAGTGGGGAATGTGGGTTGTGCATTGTGGGGGTAGCCATCAGTTCTGGGGAAGAGGCAATGTCTCTGTGCATAATGTCCCAACTTGTGACTCTAACCATCTTTCTGCCCCCTCTTCCATGAATTCCCCTGAGCCACATTGGGATCATTTTAGGTCTACTTCAGTTGTGAGGTCTAGGGAGCCTCTGTGTCTCTGGATATCTGGTTTGGTAGGAGTTGAGTGTTCTCTGTGTCTATATCCTTCACCCTTGTGTTGGTACCAGGTTCACCAAGAAAGCAGCACTCTTGCTCATTTCCCCCATTACTCTATGGTTTCAGCTGGGGCCCTGGTGAGTTGTGATGGGCTGATTCACTCCTCAGGTTCTGCGTCCATCTGAAAAAGAGAAGCAAATTTTCCAATGGAGAGTTCAGCACCAGATAAATGGGACAACCATTATTATTTTAGAGAGAATTTAATAGGTGTAGCCCATGATTGGTGGGAGCTTGATATTGGAGAGTGGGCTCATTTTTTGGATATGTTTCTGACTTGTTTTCCAGTTCCAGCTATGGGTTCTGTTCCACTGAGTGGATCTGATAGCCAAATCAAGAGCAGTTGGTAACCCACCAGGGCTGTGTGCCATTATTGCACTTGTGTGAGCATCACATCAGGTTGTTTGCTGCTGAGTAGCTTAGACTACGAGTTGCTTGGACAGATGTCAGTCATTTTCCCCCCGTCACTCATGTAAAACTTTCTGGCACTGGACAAGCTAACTGTCTTGGGACTGACTCTCTTCCAGATTTCAGCCAGGTCACTCCAAGTTCTGTACCAACAGCATGTAGTGTCTTCTGCAGTAGACTGTTACCATTAACCTTTGGTGGATCATCAAGTACTCTGACAGAAATCTGTCTTTTTTTGTGAAACTGTCTAGGTCTCTTTGATTAACAGCTCATTGTGGATGTTAACCACATGCTGGTACTGGGAGTTACAGGCCAGCACCAAGGGAAAAGAAGGAAGACAAAATATAAAAATATATTGAAAAACATATTAAAATATATATTAAAATATAGAAGATAATGAGAGAAAAGAGAGACAAGAGAAAAGAGAGAGAAGAGGTAGAGAGAGAAGCAGGAGAAACTTAAGGTTAGTCTTCATCATACCCTCTCCAGGGCTCTGTGAATCAGGTGTTTCTTCTAAGGACTTGATGAATGTTCATCCTTTTAGTCTGTCTTTCAGGATATAGGATGTTATGGTGCCATTTCCATATGGCTCCAGTTTTGTGTCCCCCCCCCTTACTTTTCCCTCACACTCAACTTTCATATTGTCCTGTCCTTGAGATGCTTATTAGGTATGTCAGCATGTCAGGTAGACTTAGGTTAGGGAACCACAGATGAGTGAGACCATGTGACAATTATCTTTCTGTGATTGGGTGAGTTAGCTGAGAATGATCTGTTTCAGGTTTGACCATTTTTCTTCAAATTTCATTGTGTCATTTTTCCTTCCTGCTGTGTAGAATTCTATTGTGTAGATTGGTTATCCATTCATCTAATGATGGGCATGTGGGTTGATTCCAGTTCTTAGCTATTATGAATTGAGCAGCTATAAACATGGTTGAGCAGATCTCTCTGAACTGAGGCATGTAGCTTTTAGGATAAATGTCCAATAAGGTAATAACTGGGTCTGTTGCTAACTTTATAGTCAACCTTTTTAGGAGTCTCCATATTGCTTTCCATAGTGGTTGTATCAGCTTACATTCCCACCAACAATGAATGAGGGCTCTTGTTTCTTCACACCCTCACCAGCATTTGTTTTCATTAGATTTTTTTAATGTTTGCTATCCTTACTGGGGTAAGGTGGAATCTCATAGTTGTTTTAATTTGCATTTCCCTGATGATTAGGGATGTTGAACATGTTCTTAAGTGTGTGTTTGCCATTTGTATTCTTCCTCTGAGAACTCCTTGTACAGTTCTCTGCCCCATTTTTAAAGTGGGCTGTTTGACTTTTTATTGTTTAGGTTTTTGAGTTTTTGTAAATTCTAGAAATTAGGCCTCTGTCAGTTGTATAGCCAGCAAAATTTTCTCCTATTCTGTGGGTAATCTATTGGCTCTGCTAACTGTATGTTTGTGAAAAAACTTTTCAGCTTCATAAGATTCCAATGGTTGAGTGATTGTTTAATTTCCTGAGCTACTGTTTTTTTTTTTTTTTTTTTTTTTTTTTTTAGGAAGCCTTTTCTCACTCCTACATTATGGAAATTTCCTCCTTTTTTTCTTCCAGTAGTAGCAGAGTTTCCGGGCTTATATTGAGGTCTTTGGTCCATTTGGATTTGATTTTTGTGCATGGCAAGATGTGTGGATTGAGTTTCATCTTCCTGCATATTGTTATCCAGTTTGTTGAAGATGCTGTCTTTTTTACAGTCTACATTGTTAAGACTTTTGTCAAATATCAACTAGCTCTAGTTACTAGATCCTAAGTCTGGTACCTCTATTCTGTTCCATTGGTCTATAATCCTGTTTTTATGCCAGTACCATGTTGTTTTTATTACTATGGCTTTGTACTATAGCTTTAGATCAGGTATGGTGATACATTCAGAAGTGTTTCTTTTGCTGAAGATATGCTTGGATATCTGAAGCCTTCTGCCATTCCATATGAATTTTGATATCACTTTTTTCTATCTTTGTGAAGAAAAATATTGGTTTTTTTGTTGGTATTGCATTAAATCTGTATATTGCTTTTGATATCAAGATTTTATCTTTTTACAATACAATGGAGAGAGGGAGAGTATTGCATTAAATCTGGATATTGCTTTTGGAGTTCTGACAATGTTAATTCTCCCTATCCAGGAGCATGGGAGGTCTTTGCATTTTCTCAAGTCCTCCTCAATTTTTTCTTGAGTGTTTTTATGTTTTCATTGTAAAGATCTTTCACATCCTTGGTTAATGTTATTCCAAGGTATTTTATTTTTTTGTTGCTATTGAAAATAGGACAATGTAACTTATTTCTTTCTCTGTATCTCTGTCTTTTGCATATAGAAAGGCTACTGATTTTTGTGCATTGATTTAGTATCATGTTACTTTGCTGAAGGAGTTAATAACCTTTAAGAGTTTTGAGATGGAGGTTCTTGGGTCACTTATGTATAGAATCATGTCATCTGCAAATAGGGCTAACTTAACGTCTTCCTCTACAATTTGCATCCCTTTCATCTCTTTCTCCTGTCCTATTGCTTGAGCTAGTAGTTCCAGGACTATGTTGAAGAGCAGAGGTGAGAGTGGACACCCCTGTCTTGTTCCTGATTTCAATAGGTATTCCTTCAGTCTCTCCTCATTAAATATTATTTGGGCTTTAGGATCTTTATATATAGCCTTTGTTATGTTGAGATTCATACATGCCTATTCTCTCCAATGTTTTGATCATGAAATGATGTTATATTTTGCCAAAGGCCTTTTCTGCATCTGTTGAAATGATCATGTGGTTCTTGTCTTTATGCTTATTTTTGTGGTGCATTACACTGACAGATTTCTGTATGTTGAACCAACCCTATGTTCCTGGGATAAAGCCAACTTGATCAAGGTGGATAATGCTTTTGATGTGTTGTTGAATTCTGTTTGTGAGGATTTTGTTCAGGATCTTTGCTCTAAGTTCATCAAGGAAATAGGCCTATAGTTTTCTTTTCTTATGGCATCTCTGCCTGGTTTTGTATTAGGGTGATACTAGCTTCATAGAAGGAGTTAGGGAGCTTTCCCTGTTCTCCAATTGCATGGCACAGTTTGAGAAACATTTGTTTCAGTTCTTCCATGAAGGTTTGATAGAATTCATCTGAGAAGTCATCTGATTCTGGACTCTTTTTTTTGGGGGGGGTTTATTACCTTTTCAATCTCAGTGGGTGTGAAAGGTTTGTTTAGTAGAGTAATCTGCTTTGAGTTTTAGGTTTGGTAGGTGGTATGTGTCCAGGAATTCATCCATTTTATCCAAATTACCCAGTTTTATGGAACAGAGGTTTTTGAAATAAGTCCAGATGATTCTCCCAATTTTACTTATGTCTCTTGTGATCTTTCCTTTTTCATTTTTATTTTATTTTATTTTATTTTATTTTATTTTATTTTATTTTATTTATTTATTTTTTTGGGGTTTTTGAAATAAGGCTGACCTGGAATTAACTATGATCTCAGGGTGGCCTCAAACTTTTACAATTCCTGTCTGCCTTGTAATCTTTCCTGTACCACCACGCCCGGCTCCTTTTTTTTAATTAAAATTTTTTATTGACAACTTTTGTACTTACAGACAATAAACCATGTTATTTCTCTCTCCCCATTCCCCTTCAGAACTCCACTCTCCATCATATCCTCTCTCTCTCTCCATTAGTCTCTTTTATTTTGATGTCATCATCTTTTTTTTTTTTTCCTATTATGAAGGTCTTGTGAAGGTATTGCTAGGCACTGCATTTACTGTCATTTGTTTTCTTGATGGTAGCCATTCTGACAGCATTGAGATGGAATCTCAAAGTAGTTTTAATTTGCATTTCCCTGATGGCTAAGGATGTAGAACACTTTTTTAGATGTTTATATGCCATCTGTATTTCTTCTTCTGAGAACTTTCTTTAGTTCCATAGCCCATTTTTTCATTGGGTCTGTTTTTTTTGAGTTCTTTGTATATTCTGGATAGCTGTCAGAGGATAGCTGGCAAAGATTTTTCTCCCATTCTGTAGGTTGTCTCTTTGCTATATTCACAGTGTCTTTTGCTGTACAAAAGCTTTGTAATTTCTTGAGATCCCATTGGTTGATTAGTGGTTTTATTTCCTGAGCAATTGGGATTTTATTCAGAAAGTCATTGCCCATGCCAATATGTTGAAGGGTTTCTCCTGCCTTTTCCTCTAGCAGTTTCAGAGTTTCAGGTCTGATATTAATGTCCCTGATCCACTTGGACTTGATTCTTGTGCATGGAGAGAGACAAGGCTTTATTTTCATCCTTCTACCTATAGATATCCAGTTTTCCCAGCACCACTTGTTGAAGAGGCTATCTTTTCTCCAATGAATATTTTTGGCATTTTTGTCAAAATCAGATGGCTGTGGCTGTCTGGATTAATATCTGGATCCTCTTTTCTGTTCCATTGATCTACCTGTCCTTGTGCCAGTACCATGCTGTTTTTGTTACTATGGCTTTGTAATATAACTTAAAATTGGGTATGATGATACCAACAGCCTGATTTTGTTGCTCAAAATTGTTTTGGCTATTCAAGGTTTTTTGTGCTTCCAGATGAATTTTAGGATTGTTTTTCTGTTTCTGTGAATAATGCCATTGGAATTTTAATGGGGATTGCATTAAATGTGTAGATTGCTTTTGGTAAGATTGACATTATCACAATATTGATTCTTCTAATCCAAGAACATGGGATGTCTTTCCATTTCCTTGTGTCTTCTGCAATTTCTCACTTGAGTGTTTTAAAGTTCTCTTCGTAGAGATCCTTCACTACCTTGGTTAAATTTACTCAAAGGTACTTTTTTTTTTTTTTTTTTTGAGGCAATTGTGAATGGGAGAGATTCCCTGATTTAATCCTCTGCATATTTATTATTAGTGTATTGAAAAGCTACTGATTTCTGTGTGTTTATTTTGTATCCTGCTACTTGCTAAAAGTGTTTATCAGCTCTAATAGTTTTCTGGTAGAGTCTTTAGGGTCTCTTATGTATAGAAACTGTGTTAGTTTGAATAGATGGCCCCAATATATTCAGTTTTTTTTTTTTTTTTTTTTTAGTTTGCATCTATAGCCATCTTGCTGGAGGCAATGTCTCTGGGTGGTTCTTAAGGTATAGTGGTGGGTTTAGGATTTCAATCTAAAGATATGCAAAGTGTGCCTAGCTGGGGTTTCTGAAGTGTGATGTCTGTGTGGCTTTTGGCTTGTGGCTTTTTCTCTCTCTGTGTTTGGTCCTGTGAAAGTAGGCCAGCGTCTTCTGCCATTATAGAACTTCCCCTAGATCTGTATGCTTCAATAAATCCCTTCCTCCAAAACTGTGCCTGGTCTGGAAGTTCATCTCAGTGAACCTAAAGCTGTCTGCTACAGAAGTTGGTACCAGAATATGGTGTGAGATGAACATAACCTTGTGGATTTTCATCTTTTGGAACCTTTGTTTTGGAGGAACAGGCATGGACTTGAGGCTTGCAACTGAAGATGGCTTCTGGAGTGGTAAGCCAAGTTTTATGGACTATTCTGATGAGAGTTTGAGAATGCTAAGTGCAGACAGTATTGAACTTGGAGGGTTGGCTTATGAGCTTTCTAAGGGGAAGGAAAGACTGCAGAAGACTTTATTGGAACTGGGCTACTGGCATAAGAGCTGGCTGCATCCTGCTTCCCAGGCCCAGAGAATTTGATCAAGGTTAAATTTGTAATGTATTGATGTGCTTGGCTAAAGATATTGGACTGAGAGATTTAAGATTTTAAGCAAGTTAAAATTAGAGGCACTGAGACTAGTTTTAGGTTACTGAAGCTGCTATTGTCAACACATTAGCAATCTTAAGGAAGGTGGCCTAACTGCTTTACATTAAAACAATGGAGAAGATGCCTGAGTAAAGACTGTTAGAAATGCAAACTCTTTTGGAAAGTGTTGACTGGAGAAGGAACCTGCTTTTCAAGATTATGATTTTTTTGTTCCAGAATTAAGAATATGGCTGTGTCCTGCACACCTGGTATTGGTTTTGCAAGCATGAAAAATGCATGGAGTGGTCATGAATTGCACATGGTTCTGGGAGCCGCTGCTGAGATGTGGCATGAGGCAGGGCATGATGCCCTGATAGGCTGGAGGAGCCTTTGGAAGATGGACCATGGTTTGTATGGAGACCTGAAGATGTTTTGGATATACCAAGACTGTGCAAGGGCTCCCATGGAGCACATTGTTGGCCTGAGATGGAAATTTTCCCTGAATACTCTGCTTAGCAGGAGGGGCAGAATTGGAAAATCTGGATACTGTCAGTCTCTGGTTGTATTGGACCTGAACTATAGAAGTTTGATGTTTGCTTGATGGTGGTTGAGTTTGCATTGTTCTAGTCTTCCTTGCTGTCTTATACCAGTTGAAAATTTTTACTCTGTGCCTTTATATGTTGAAAGTATATAACTTGTTTGATTTTACAGGACTCACAGCTAAGAGGCAGTCGTAAATCTCAGACGAGACTTGGGACTTTGGAACTATCTTAAGTTGGTCAAGACTGTGGGGACCAGCCGGGCGTGGTGGTGCACACCTTTAATCCCAGCAATTGGGAGGCAGAGGTAGGAGGATCACAGTGAGTTCGAGGGCACCCTGAGAATATGTAGTGAATTCCAGGTCAGCATGGACTAGAGTGAGACCCTACCTTGAAAAGCCAAAAAAAAAAAAGACTGTGGGGACCTTTGAAATTGGACTGAATACAATGTACATTGTATGATAGGTATGAATCTATTGGGGGCCAGGGGCAGAATGTGGTAGTTTGAATAGATGTCCCCCAACATATTCAGTGTTTTATTAGTTTTTAGTTTGCATCTGCAGCCACCTTGCTGGAGGCAGTGTCTCTGGGTGGATCTTAAGGTGTAGTGGTGAGTTTAGGATTTCAATCTAAAGATATGCAATGTGTGCCTAGCTGGAGTTCCTAAAGTGTGCTGTGCTGTGTGGCTTTTGGCTTGTGGCTTTTTCTCTCTCTGTGTTTGGTCCTGTGAAAGCAGGCCAGCTTCTTCTGCCATTATAGAACTTCCCCTGGATCTGTAAGCTTCAATAATTCCCTTCCTCCATAACTGTGCCTGGTCTGGAAGTTCATCTCAGTGAACTTAAAGCTGTCTGCTACAGAAACATATCATCTGGAAATAATGATAATTTTATCTCTTCCTTTCCAATTTGTATCCCTTTTATGAGTGTCTCTTGCCTTATTTCTACAGCTAAGACTTCCAGTACTATATTAAATAAAAGTGGGGACAGTGTACACCCTTTCTTGTTCCTGAATTTAGTGGGAAAACTTCAAGTGTTTCCCCATTTAGTATTACGTTGGCTGTAGATTTGTCATGAATAGCTTTTATTATGTTGAGATATGTTCCTTCTATTATCAGTTTCTGTAATAATTTTACCATGAAGGGATGTTGGATTTTGTCAAATGCCTTTTCTGCATCTATTGAGATGATCATGTGATTTTTTTCCTTCTGAACATTTATATGGTATATTACATTTATCGATTTGCATATGTTCAATCATCCTTGCATCTCTGGGATAAAGACTACTTGGTTGGGGTGAATAGTCTTTCTGATATATTCTCGTATTCTGTTTGCCAATATTTTGTTGAAAATTATTGCATCTATGTTCGTGAAGGAGATTGGTCTGTAATTTTCTTTTTTTGTTCTGTCTTTGTCTGGTTTTGGTATCAGGGTGATGCTGGCTTCATAGAAGGAGTTTGGTAGAATTCCTTCCTTTTTTTTTTTTTTTAGGTTTTATTTTTGTTTATTTATTTCTTGGGGGTGGGGAGGGAGTGAGAATGGGCATGGCAGGGCCTCTCACCACTGCAAATGAACTCCAGACTCATGTGTCCCCTTCTGCATCTGGCTTACATGGGACCTGGAGAATTGTACCCAGCTCCTTAGGCTTCGTAGGCATGCCCTTTAACCGCTAAGCCATCTATCCAGCCCCTTCCTTTTCTATTTTATAGAAAAGTTTGAGAAGCAGTGGTGTTCATTCTTCCATGAAGGTCTAGTAGAGAAATCTGTTCTGAATTGGGTTCTAGGTCTGTCTGGATCTGGATCAGACACTGCCCCCAGAAGCAGAAGACAGAGGCCCTATAAATCTGAAATCATTAAAGGCAACAATATTCAACCACAAAGTACAGCTTATTTGAAAATGGTAAAGCCAACCAAAAATATGGAACCCATAAACTGCCCTGACATGAAAAGAGAGATTAGCACTTCTAATGCAGTCCTATGTACCTGTTTTTTTTTGGGGGGTGGGCAGGGGTGTCAGTTGGCCTCATTAACTTTTGGTATGCCTTCTAATCTCACCAATGCTGAATGTCCACCTCAATCCATCCATGCTGTGCTGTGGAGCTGCAGCTGGAGTTCTTTTCAGCTGTGCTGGATGCACTGCCACTGGGGGCTGAATGCAATAGGTTTGCGGTTCTGATGGTTGCAGGTGGGAGTGTTCAGGAAGCCTGGAGTTGCTCACATAGTCCCACCTGTATCTCTTTCAGTAGCTTATTAGTTGTCCTTAGCTGTCTTTCCTTCTGATTTCTTGATTCTGCAAGAAGCTGATAAGATTGGAAAATCCCCTTGTTTGGTCTCTGCTGCTGCTGCTTGGTGCATCTAATGGGCAGTTCCGGGCACACATATTGTGTGTATTGGGGCCGCAAACTCCTTGGTGGGGTTCTGGCCATTTTCCTCCTTTCTGGTGGATCTTGGTCTCTCCTGCTTCTCTGTTTTGTCTAAGAAAAACCTATACTCCTGCGCTTTTCAGAATAAGTGTGTATTTTCTTGTGATTTTTCTGAAATCCCTCCCTGGGCTGGCTTGGCATGGCTCCTATGCTGCTATCTTACCTGGAAGTCCTCATTTCTAATTTTATTAATTTGAAGCTTCTCTTTTTTTCACTTGATCAAATTGGCCAAGGTTCTATCAATCTTGTTTATTTTTTTGAAGAACCAGCTCATTGTTTCATCAAATTTCTTGTTTTTTAAGTTTCCAATCCATTCATTTCTGTTCTGATCTTAATTATTTCTTTCTGTCTGGAGCTTTTTGGGTTGGATTCTTCTTGTTTTTCCAATGCATTTAGGTGGATGGTTAAGTTATTGACTTGGGACCTCTCTATCTTTGTTATGAAGGCATTTAATGCTATGAATTTTTCCCTGAGGACCACCTTCATTGTGTCCCATAAGTTTTGGTATGATGTATTCTCATTGTCATTCATTTATAGAAATTTTCCAATTTCATTTTTTATTTAATCCACTATCCATTTATTGTTTAAATGTGTGTTGTTCAGCTTCCAGGAGCTGGTGGGATTCCTGATGTATCTTGTTGTTAATTTCTGGTGATATAGCATTGTGATCCGATATCATGCAGGAGATTATGTCAAGCTTCCTAAATATATGGAGGCATACTTTATGACCCCAGTATATGATCTACTTTAGAGAAGGTTCCATGGGCTGATAAGAAGAATGTGTAATCTGTGGATTTTGGGTAGAATGTTCTATAGATGTCTGTTAGATCTAGTTGATCTATGGTTTTGTTGAGCTTTCTTACTTCCCTGTTAATTTTCTGTTTGGATGATCTATCTATTGCTGATAGTGGAGTATTGAAGTCCCCAACTATGATGATTATTTCTGTTTTGTTGTCAAGTAGATTTTTTCTTTTGAGGTATGGTCTTGCTCTAGCCCAGGCTGACCTAGAATTCACTCTGTATTCTCAGGGTGGCCTTGAACTCATGGCGATCCTCCTACCTCTACCTCCTGAGGGTTGGGATTAAAGGCATGCACCACCACAATCTGTCTTCCAGTTCTGAGTTTCTATCCTCCACATGGCTGACTCTATTCTTGAGTGCTTGTATAGAGTTCTAGGCTTGTTCAATTTGGTTTGTATTTTCTACTGCTTTTTTATGTATAGTTTCCATCCCTCTGTTGCATTCCCTTTTCACATCATTTTCTGATTTTCTTAATGCTTCTTGTAACTTATCCTTGCATTTATTTATGTCTTCATTGAGCTTAGCCAGTTGGTTATTGAGGTCCTCTCTTTTTTTTTTTTTTTTTGCTCTCCTTAAGGACATTTAACTGTCTTTGGAGCCCTTCCTGATTCTTTTCTATTTGGTCTAATCTAGTGAGAACAACATTCATACAATTATTGGTCCTTTGTTGATTTTCTGCAAATTCTGCTATTATTATTTTTTTTTTTGTTTTGTTTTTTTCAAGGCAGGGTCTCACTCTGGCCCCAGGCTGACCTGGAATTAACTATGTAGTCTCAGGGTGGCCTTGAACTCACGGTGATCCTCCTATCTCTGCCTCCCGAGTGCTGGGATTAAAGGCATGTACCACCATGCCCGGCAAGTTCTGCTACTTTTTTTGGCCAGGGCTGCATTGCTTATGTCATCATTTTGGGGTTCTGTTCCTATTGTCTCTTCTGTGTTTTGATTAGAGATATCCATTGTGGGACTGGGCAATCTTGTTGGAGTTACTTGCATTTGATTTTTCATGTTATTCCTTTTGCCCTATGGTCTGCCCATCACTAAATTTAGGAGGAAGCTATAGTGTACCCTTGACCTGGGTCCACGTGGGGTGTGACAAATGCTAGCTTGTTGGCCTGGGTCTATGCATGAAGGTGGTGTCCAGTGGGATGGCTTTTGCATGTGTAGCTCTTGGATGTGGGAAAGCCTAAGTCAGGGTGGGGCAGGGTGAATGCTAGCCGGCTGGCCTGGGTTGGCGTGTGTGGGGGGGAAGCAGGGGAGCAGGTGGTGGTGGCGAGTGGGTCACAGTTTGTGTGTGGAGCTCTGTGGGAGTGGGAAAGCCTAGGTCAGGGCTGTGCGGGGTGAATACTAGCCTGCTTGCCTGGGTCCACTTAGCCTATGGTTAGTGCAGGAGGAACCTGTGGCTGGGAGTGTGGTTCTGATGGCTGCTTGAGGGGACTGGGCAACTGGGCCGCTGGTGGGCATACCCTCCCACTGGAGGTCTACTAGAATCTGCAGACTGTTAAAAACTTGACCCTAAATGTCTTGACTTTCCTTCCCTGCAAGGTGAGGTGTGGTTAGGTGGATGCCATCTTGACCAGAAGTCTTATTTGATTCTTATACCATCCTTAGAGTTAGGTGTTATGACTCTCCCTTCACAGATGAGAAGCTGAGTAAAGTGAGGTCAATCAGGGACACTAGGAAGTAGCGGAGCAGAGTCTCATCCACTTCTCATGCTTCTGGAGCCAGAGGTCCTAATCACTGACTGTTACCTCACCCTCTCTGCTAGTCCTCATTCGAAATCCTCATTGTCTTTGAAGTGTGGTAAAATGGGAAACATTATAGGTCATTGTAATAGGTCTGCTTGCTTGAATGGTTGGGCAAAATTCCTTGGTCAGGCTTCTGATGCAATGGAAGGAAGAAAGAAAGGGTCCAGGAAAGAGATTTAACATAAGAAAAGTCCATGGCTGGACTACAGCCATATGGGGCTTGAGATGGCCAGCCTGAGAAGAGTGAGGAGAGATGGCTATGTAGGACACAGATAAAGGAAAACATAATGGTGTGCAATGTATGCAACCTATTTGGCAATTTGATTATGGCTGAGGCCAGAGAACCAAATGCCTAAGGTTTTAAATTGGTTTAGGATATGGAGTGAGAACACTTTTCTGTTTTGCAGGTGGCAGAGTATATGAATGTGGTAGGTGTGTGGCTGGAGATGGCTAGTGCAGGCCAAATGTTGGGAAATACAGCAAGACACCTTCATGCAGGTGGGACTGGGCATGGGATTTACAAAGGATCTGGTTTCATGCTACTCAGGGATGCTTTTTTGCTGCTCCTCAGATTATCATCTAGAATGTGGTACATATGCATTGAGTCATGTGAGTAAAAAATGAAATGAATGAATCTAGCCATTGCTCAGTCTGTAATTACGGACACCAAGTCATATGTATTAATAATGAATGAATCTAGACATTGCCCACTCTGTATTTAAGGCAGGCTCAATGACTAGGACTGATTGTGTGACCAGGTCCATCAGTAAATTACAAGTTGTTCCACTTGTTTAGCCTAGCTCTTGTCCCAGTTGCTGATGCACAGAGAAGGGCTGGGTAATTGAGCACATGTGTCTTATTTGGTGTTTCACCCTAAGAACCCAGTGTACTGAAGAAGTTATTGTTGATAACATGGGGTTAAAAGTCAACATCAATCCTTTAGGTCCCAGGCCCCCCCTTATCCTTTATGTGCTAAATGTGGTGTCCCAATTCATTGAAGTTTGACATCCTAAAGGGTTGTGCTCATTACTGATAGACTTAACTGAAGGATTCTTACCTTTACCTGACTACAATGCTAAACACTTGCATGATATGTGATGTAAAAAAAAAATATGTATTTGACCTTCATCCTTGCTTCTTGGCACCGAGCTAAAACCTTTGTAGCTTCTTAACAGACAGGGGTGAGGAGAGTATTTGTTTTTCATGACAAATTACTCAACTACACCTGTATTTATACTTACATGTCTTTTTTGGGTCCCTAGATAGCTTTAAGGTAGGAGCTGATTATCAGAGGACATAACCATGAAATTGGAGGATAGAAACTTTTATCTCCAGACCACACCTCTTCAGAAGTGAAAGGGGCTTGAAGTTTAGCTAACCATCAATGGATAATAATTTTAATCCATCATGCCCACATAAAATCCCTCAGTTATGGGCTCTGAGAGCATAAATGCTGATGAATGCATTCATGTACACGAGAAAACCATTAACTCCTTGGGCCTTTCCAGGCCTTTCTCCGTGTACTTCTTTGCCTGGTTGTTCATTTATGTGTGTTAAGATAAACTAAGAATAGTAGACAAGCCATTTCCCTGAGGTTTGAGAAACCCTGTTTTATAGTTGTTCAGTCAGAAGTATGGATGACCAGACTTGTGATTGACATCTGGAATAGGAGGCAGCCTTGAGGGAATGACTCCTTAACCCAAGTTGTATGTGTGAACTCTGGGTAGTTAGCCTCAGAATTGACTGAACTGTTAGACATCTAGTTGATGTCTAGAGAGCTGGAGAATTCATTATTAGTGTGGAAAAAAACTCATGTAATTGGAGTCAGAAGTGTTGAGTGGAAAACAGATTATAGCAGTAGTAAGTAAAATTGATAGACAAATTTGCTATGAATAGGAATCAGTTACAAAAGTATCTACTTTGTAGTCAGTGCCCTCTTAGAAGACATACTCCCATCCCCTCCAATGCCATCAAATATAGAACCTGACAACTAGTAGTCATGTAATTATTGTTATCTTTATGAAATGTTAATGCCATTCCTAGCATTTATGTTATTGGCCTGGCCACATAAAGTGCTACACAGCATTTCCAAATCTGGAGATTTTACCTTTTGTCATACCAGACCCATATTTCTGATCACAGAGTGACAGGACTATTGCTAACTTGTGTTTGGAAAGTGACTGTGTTATCACTTGTACTTATTCATAGCTGATGTTAGGGGTCTTTTTTGAAAAATCATATCTAAGGCTGCTTACCTCTTATCTTTGGTTGGACGTATTCTCTTAACTTTTAGGCACTGAGTGGAAAAGTATGATGCACTAAATGTGAAGCTGTAACAAGAAAAATATTCTTAAATCATAAGAGTTTTTGAATCTTAATTACACAAAGGTACTAGGACCTACAGGTGGTTTAACATGCCTAGATGTTTTGAGAAGCTCATATGCATGGGGACTCTAATCATCTTATTTATAGCCCCATACTTACTGCCCACCACTGTGCCTGGCAAATACTAGGTACTCAGCATTTGCTGATTGACTTCCTAGCTGCTGATATCTTAGCTTTATATCTGAACTTGGTTTCTGAAGATGGCAAAAATGCTAATTAAAATCACATATTGGGGCTGGAGAGATGGCTCTGTGGTTAAGGCACTTGCCTGTAAAAACTAAAGACTTGAGTTTTATTCCCTAGTACCCATGTAAAGCCAGATGTACAAAATGCTGCATGCATCTGGAGGTCATTTGTGGAGACTAGATGCCCTTGTGTACCCACTCTCTTTATCTCTCTGCTTGCAAATAAATAAATAATATGTTTTTTAAAAATCACATTTCACATACATTTATTATTACCCACCTCTTCACACATGCACTTGAAGGAGTGATGGTTTAGTCCTCCAGACATTATGAAAGGCCAGAGGATGGAAGTGAGAGGCTAACAAGTGCTACCATCCTTGTTTCTCCCACTTCCCTATTTAATACAGGGCTAGTGGAAGGTCTGGACAGGGGACACTTTCACGGGGGGGGGTACAGAATGAAAGTGCAGGTACCATTCAATGGGGTGTGTAGAATGAAGTGCAGGCACCATGTAAAAGTACATGTGGCTTATCTGCTATGTCTTTATCTCCTCTGCCAGGGCCCGCATGCTGTGTGAACAAACATCCTAGGAATGTAGTGCAAGTAAAAATGGACATCTGCTCTGTGAGGAGGTGTTGTCTACCAGTGAGTTTGGCAGGGGACTCCTTATTCCTGAGAAACATTTTCTCTAAGAATAGTACTCTTTATGTATGTATCTGTTAATTGGTGGTATAATTCTAGGTGTCTGTTAAAAGCTTACAAGTGACCAAGTGCAAATTATCCACGTGAAGGCAGGGCACAAGGGGCAAAAGCTTCTGTGGTCTGAATCAGTTTCAACAGTGCTGACATCTGCTGCCCCTGTAGGGAACAAAGATATTACAACTAGTCCTTCACTTCCTCAAGCATGCTAGCAAGGTGGAAATCCTTAAGAGGAACTTCAGGCTCAAGGTGTGTTTGAAATTGCCTTGTAAGTTGCTCCTACTAAATTCATGTTGCCTGTAATCCACATGCTTTGAAATGAAACACATTTTACAAATTGTGCTTTTCCAGCACCTCTTTCAGAAAGGCAGCTGCCCTATTTCCTCTAATAAGGTAATAAGCCTGAAAATGCAATGTAAGCCTTTAGGGTATGTTATTAGAGAAGTTTGCCCACATAGACAGAATGAGTGGCTCAGAGTAGTGCGGGAACTCCTCCTGCAATCATACAGCTCATTCCCTGTAAGTGGAGTGGGGGGTCTTTGGCTAATTCCTTTACTTTGATTATGTGGAGGAAAAAGAAGCAGGGAGACAAGACATATCATGTGTTGACTGGTTTTCCAAGAGCCAAATCAGACAGCATGGTACCATTTTAGAATCTGCAGGAGAACAACACTTGTTTCTGCCCACAGACAGCAAATTCTAGAATGTATTGTACAAGGAGAGCCAAACTGGTTACCTGAATGGACTCACTATTCCTGATGAGTAGAGAGGGGAAGGAATTCTGTTCAGAGAGAGCCTATAGTCAATGTGGGGCCAGGAGTGGTGGCACACACCTTTAATCCCAGCACTCGGAAGGCTGAGATAGGAGCATTGCCCTGAGTCTGAGGCCACCTGGAGACTACATAATGAATTCCATGTTAACCTGGGCTACAGAGAGACCTTAGCTCAAAAAAAAAAAAAAAAAAAAAAAAAGAAAAAGAAAAAGAAAAAGAAAAAAAAAGAAAAAGAAAAAGAAAAAGAAAAGAAAAAAAAAAGAAAAAGAAAAGAAAAAAAAAAAAAAGAAAAAAAAAAAAGAAAAAAAAAAAAAGAAAAGAAAAAGAAAAAAAAAAAAAAAAGAAAAGAGTTAATGCGGGGGCTGGAGCTATGCTTCAGTGGTTAAGTGTGCTTCCTACATGCACAAGAGCCTGAGACCTCCTGAGTTCAAATCTCCAGAACCCATGCAAATAGTTGGGTGTCACCATGCATGTCTATAACTCCAGTTTCTTAGGAGAGCAGAGATATAGTAATTGCTGCAGCTCGTGAAAAATGTCAAGCTCTGAGATAAGTAAGAGACTCAGGTGTAAACAAGAAGGGGCTGAAGAGAGAGGGAGGGGGACACCTGATGACCTGTTCTGTCCACTGCAGGTGGGTACCACATGGACATATACACCCCACCCCACAACCCCCCACACCACCCCATACCACTCACACATACATCACCCCAGACCACACACAAACACATCACAGTGCACACACACACAGTCAGAAGACAGCAGAGGAAGAATAGAGGAGAAATGGATCTGCATGAAGCTTCATTTTCCCTGGAGGCCTGACATTTTTTTTTGTACAACAAATACAGGTATAGAGTCATATATCCTGCAGATTACAAGTGACTCTTCTCAGTTGTGTCCTATTATGTCTGATTCATAGATACCACAGGGAAGTTCTTTTGTGATCATTATTCCCAGGGTGTTTTATTGTTGGTTAGTGGGTATGGTGACAACAACTTGCATGATATTGGAAGAACAATAGCATTCATTTCATGAGGGTTTACAATGTACAAAGTGCTTTTAAAAAGAAGACCTAGTTTTTGGTACTTACTCTTAGTATATGACATTAGGTATCATCATTTCATTTGAAGTATGAAAGAGTGGATGCTTAGGGAGGTTAAGTGCCTGGACTAGGATCAAATCAGAACTATAGTTCAAACTTAGGTCAGTCTTACATGCAAGCTTGGGCTCATAACCATTGCCTTCCAAGACGAAAATAAAAACAGAAATCACCACATAATGTTAGTACAGTATAGTGGTTACAACCCAAAGGAAAATATTTCTCAGTGATCTAATTCTTCTTTCCCTCCTCTCTGCTATGGCCCATTGGGAATGCTGACACAGCACTTAACAAAGTTATAAAGGGCTTTTTTTTTTTTTTTTTTTTTTAATAAAGGGCTTTTATGTTTACTTTTCATCATAAATGGAGACTTTCTCAGCAATTCTATCCCTGATAGCTGCTTTATTTCCTTCAATAATGAAAACCCTGAAATACAGTGTAAATCATCAGGGAACATAAAGTATAATTAGAATAATGTTGAATAAAATCCAAGATACCTATTAAATTTGAATTTCAGGTAAATAATTTTCACATTTATTCATATGTATCAAATATTGCATAGGGAATGCATATGCTATAATATTATTCACTGTTTTTTAGAATATATATTATTTATTTATTTGAGAGAGAGAGAGGAAGAGGCAGAGAGAAAGAGAAAGAGAGAATGGGCACGTGCCAGGCCTCTAGCCACTGCAAACGAACTCCAGATGCATGCGCCCCCTATACATCTGGCTTACATGGGTACTGGAGAATTGAACTGGGGTCCTTAGGCTTTGCAGGCAAATGCCTTAACTGCTAAGCCATTTCCCCAGCCCCCTATTCATGGCTTTTTGAAATTCAAGTTTAATTACATAGTTTGTGTTTTTATTTGTAAAATTTGGAAAATTCTTTTTTCAAGGTAGAGTTTCACTCTAGTCCAGGCTGACCTGGAATTTGCTATGTAGTCTCAGGGCGGCCTCAAACTCATGGCGATCCTCCTACCTCTGCCTCTCAAGTGCTGGTATTAAAGGCATACGCCACCACGCCTGGCAAATTTGGAAATCTTCAATTAAGATTAGGTATGTAGACTGAGGAAACTTGGGCTTTCTGTTGCATGCCATTTTTGTAGACTGAGGAAAAACAGGGAAAATTACACAAAATGCTTGGATCATCCTGGGTTGTGTAATTAGTCTTTTCATAAAATGTGGTTAATAGCAAATGATGTTTTCAGTTATTTATATTTTTGTGTACTATGGTAATAATCACATTCATTATTTTACATTTATAGATAGTTCAGTTGAGGATCTGCCAGGGCAAATTTTATTTTGATATTTTCATGCTTTTACTTTTTAAAAAAATTATTTATTTATTTGAGAGAAAGAGAAAAAGAATGAAAGAGGCAGAGAGGGAGGGAGAGAGAGAGAGCAAGAGTGAACGAGTGGGAGACAATGAGTGCATCAGGGCCTCTAGCCACTGCAAACAAACTCCAGATGCAAGTGCCATCTTGTGCATCTGACTTATGTGGGTCCTGGGGAATCAAACCTGGGTCCCTTTTCTTTGCAGGGAAGTGTCTTGAGTGCTAAGCCACCTCTCCAGCCTATGCTTTTACTTTTAATATGAAGATACTGTAGGGACTTTGAATTTTTCCATCAACAGGAAGATGAATTTGTTTAATTGAGATCAGCAGTTTTGCTTTTGAGAGCTGGCTTATGGAGAACTAAGGTTGTCCCTTTATACATTGATTATGAGTGTGGTTGACCCGACACAGTCAGCTCTATAGTGATTCTTGAATAGCTCTGCTTCTAACTCAGAGAAGTTCTCTCTCTCTCTCTCTCTTTTAATGGAACAAAACCATTAAGGCTGTAGGGATGCCTGGCTTTCTAGGCACAGGAAATTTCTTTGTGATGGCATTTAGCAGAAATCATTGTGGTGGCAGTAATGATGGCAGTGGGGTGGTGATATGTGTGTGCAGAGCATGACACAAGAGTGCATTTCTTTGGTAGAGTGATTTTGACTGAAAAACTGCTTGGTTCTAGAAATTTACTTGAAGAATATTTTAGAAATATATCTGTTGAGTACTGCATATTTTAAGCAACAAATCAACTTGAAAAGCTACACTAGAGCAGTGCTTGTTAAAAAAAAGATGCACATGGTATGGCAGTGAAACATTAGTGGGATTTTGTGAAATGAAAGAAATATAAAAAAGCTTTATTTTCTGACAGTATTTATAGGGTTTTAAGGCCCTGATTGCCCATTGCTTTTCGGGTTGGTTTCTCTCTGACTGATGATGTGTCCCAGGCATGGTTGTTTTCCCCCACATGTTAATTTCAGATGTTTTTCAGTGAGTGAATATGGATTGATAATCTACAGGAAAGGAAAATCATGCAGGAAAATTTTAATATATAGTGAAAAGGCTTCAGCCCTCTAACCCACTCTGTTTTATTTAACAACTCCCAGTCTATTAAGAGTTTGCGTCACTCAACGATTTCATGTTAATCATCTTTTGTTTTATAGCCCTTTATTTTCCTGCTGGAATCAATATCCTATCAACTTCACCGACCATCTACCCTGTGATCTATGAGAAGGTGCTTGTACTGTGCTGAATATACCACAGCAATTTGCTGTAAATGTTACTAGCTCTTTATCCTGAGCATTTCTTCTAGATTATTCTCATAATTTTACTACTTCTTGAAAAGTTGCTTTTAGAGAATAAGGAGTGACAAGGAAAGTGTAAAATGCTTAAAGAGAACACAGAAGTTCAGATATGAAAACACAAAAGTTAAATCCATGTCATGATATGAGTTAATGGAAGGATCGGCTCTGCTTTGCACTGCAGGCTGCTGCATGACAGACTTGATGAACGCGTTTCCACCTTGCTGGAAAACAAACTGGATCTTTTCAGTGAGACCATATTTTAAAATAGTTTCGGATCCAGATGACATATTTAGATTGCCCTGACTCAAGCAAAATCAATCAATTCTGGTGTCCTGTAGATGTGGTATAACGATAATCTTGGATCCTTCTCCACACTTTGCCTTCATCTGGCTGGGTGGCAGCTGTCTTCCAAATCACTAGTATAAATCCAAGCTGTGGACCACAGGGGGCTCTGGGTTCCTTTCAGAGATTAATTTAGGAATTAAAAGTTCATTAGACTCCTCTTAAATATATTATCCAGATTTTAATGTCAGCATTTGTAATAAAATGGATTAAATTACCTCTCTTAATCTTATCACCAAATGCAGTAGTTTGCTATCATTGTGGAGTGGGCAATGAATTCTTTCCTGATGCCTGTGGTATGTGATCTGAGAGCTAGTCCTTTTGTCACTCTGTTTACTTCGCAACTCCCATGTCTATAAAGACATTTTATATTTTGTTAGTAATGATGACACTAATTGCTATTTTTTGTTTATTTGTTTTTTCGAGGTAGAGTCTCGCTCTGGCCCAGGTTGACCTGAAATTCACCCTGTAGTTTCAAGGTAGACTTGAACTCACAGAGATCCTCCTACCTCCACTTCCCAAGTGCTGGGATTAAAGGTGTGTGCCAATATGCTCAGCCATGGTAGTAATTTTCGATGTTATCATATTTATTTTAAATATTGTTTTTGAGAGAGAGAGAGACAGAGAGAAACAGAGAATGAGGAAGAGGCAGAGAGAGAGAGAGAGAATGGGCATACCAGGGCCATTTCAGCTGGTGTGAATAAACTCCAGAAAGTGCAGCATTGTGTCCTTGCCTCACTTTTTGTGTCTGACTAAACGTGGGACCTGGAAAATCGAACAGGTGTTCTTATGCTTGGCAGGCAGGCACCCTAACTGCTAAGCCATTTCTCCAGCCCTATTTTAAATATTTTAAAATTAATTAATTAATTAATTTGAGAGAGACAGAGAGAAAGAAGGAGAGAGACAGAGAGAGAGAGACTGAGAGAAAATAATGGGCATGCTAGGGCCTTCTGCCACTGCAATTGAACTCTAGAAGCATGTGTCACTTAGTGCATCTGGCTTTATATGGGTACTGGCGAATAGTACCCAGGCCCTCAGGCTTTGCAAGCAAGTGCTTTTAACCACTGAACAATCTCTCCAGTCCTCATATTTATTTTAAAAGATACTATTTTCTTCTTAATGGAATAATTTCTTTCAACATAGAAGGAGGTCTAATTCTTAGCGTTCGCATGAGTGTAACATATTTTTATTTTTATAACAAGTCCTTTTTCATTTTGTTTTGAATACTTTTCAAATGATAAAATAGAATGGAAAGTCAACTGAGTAGGTAAGCAAATTTACTTTCTTGCTGAAAGTGCTTAGGTTTGGTTCTTAAAGCAAACAAGTTTAGAGGTTGGAATCCGAAAAGACTTTGAGAGCATAGAGAAATAGCTCAGTTGGTAAAGTGCTTGCTTTGCAAGCATGAGGACCCGAGTTTGACCCCAAGAATCCACATAAAAAATGCTAAGTGTGATGTTGCTTGCCTACAATTGTTGATTCCCAGTGCTGGGAAGGTGGAGACAGGAGGGTCCCTAGAGTTCATTGGCCAGCCAGGCTAGTTTAATTGGCAAGGTCCAGGCCAATGAGAAACTCTGTCTCAAAAAAAGGTGGCTAGCATTCCTGAGGAACAACAATGTAGGTTACTCTGTGGTCTCTACATATGTTTGTATATGTGATTGTGTACGTGGACATGCATACACGTACATACATGCATGAAAAAGACTTGGTTTAAGCTTTCTCCTTTGTAAGAGGGGAATAATAATTTCTGTCCTAACTCCTCCGTGGCTTCACAAAGAAAATGTGAAATTAGTAAAATTAGTATTAAAGATCAGATTTGCTGACAAGCAAGTGACTTTAACCACTGAGCTATCTCCCCAGCCCCAGACTTACTTTGAAACTTTAGAGTGTTGCACATGTGAGGATTACACAAGACAGGGTACATGATAACACATGAAAAGTCTAGTAATGTTAAAAATTACATGGATGCTTAATTATACTTTTACTAATATCATCTAAATGCAATCACGTCTCTTCATTTTGCTATAGTTCTTTTTGCAGTTGGGTTTCATATTCCTTTTTTGTTGTTTTTTTCTATCCGTGACACTCTTAGCTTCAGAATTTTGAACTAATCTTTTGCAGGTTGTTATGGCATGATCACAAGAAGATATTGTTTGAAGCAGTAGGTGACATCAAAGTTTTCTCTGAGCTCCTTAGCACTCTTTGTGAGTGGCACAATCAGAGGCATGATAATTTCCCACCCTGGAAGATCAGGTTGCTTCAGAGGAGAGATTAATTTCTCCTTGTGGTGTCACTAGAGCTAGGTAAGGCTCTGCCTGCAGAGTTCCTGCTAAATTCATCCAGTTTTGACCTTTTACTCAGCAAAGCCCTCACATACTTGTCCTGGAAATGACAACCACCTACAAATGAGTCTCGTTGGCAAGAGCTTTCTCTCACTAACAAAGAATGGATGTTAGAACTATTTATTAGGTGGCAATTATCTAAGGGCTGTGTCATGTGTTTATAGGAAAATTCTTGTAGATCTAAAGAAAACTGGTTTACTTGTAATCAGAATTGATTTGTCATCAATTAGAAGCATCTTCTCCTTCCCTAATTATCTTCTATTTCTTAGACTAAATGCAGTTATGGCATGTTACTTAAAAGTGTTTTTTAAATGTTTGTAAAAATTTTTATTTTATTTTATTTTATTTTATTTTATTTTTATGAGAGAGAGAAGGGGGGGGGGAGAGAATTGGAGCATGAGCGCCTCACCTCGAGCCACTGTAATCGAACTCCAGATATGTGTGCCACCTTGCGTGCATGTGTCACCTTGTGCATCTGGCTTACATGGGCTCTGGAAAGTTGAACCTGGGTCCTTAGGCTTCACAGGCAAGCACCTTAACAGCTAAGCAATCTCTCCACCTGAAAGTGTTTTATTTTTTACTGACAAAAAGAAATTATATATGATAAAATTCTCCTATTTACTAATGATGCCTCTCTTTGGTATAAATCTTGTATTGAAGGCACAAAATATATTATGGATGTGATATTTTATGCTACATAAATGTGAATTTTTGATATGATTTAAATATGCACAAGTAGACTGTATTACTTACTTTTCTCATTGCTGTGACAAAATACCTGACTGAAACAGGAGAGGAAAGCTTTATTTTGGGTGATGGTTTCACAAGGCATGTCTGTCACTGCTGCAGAGTCCCTGCAGAGCAGCTGAGCTCATGGCTGGGGAGTGTGTGCAGAGGCTGTTGAAAGCATGGAAGACCAAGAAGTAGAGCGAGAGAAAAAGAGAGAGAGAGAGAGGGAGAGATATGAACTAGGGGCCTGGTATAGTCATCAAAAACTTAGAGATTTATTTCTACCACGTAGGCCCCACAAGATTCTACAACCTCCCAAGATAGCACCACCAGCCAGGGATTCAAACATGAGTGTGTGGGAGCAATTCATGTTCAAATCACAATATCGACCATGACCCTTTTTTTGGACTTATGGGTATAGAGTCCCAGAGTTCCCAGGATTATGAAGTAAAGAATCAGCTGTTTGGGAATACTTTGGATTTAACTTGACTGTGAACCCCCATACAATGACAGGGTACACCAGGAATGGGTGTCAGCAGTATGGCCCAGTATCATTGGATATTCTCCTGAGAGAATGTGTTTTATTTTATAGTTTGCAGCAGGTCACTCCTGAGATGGTCCTCAACATTTGTCTTCATTTGTTTTGCTCTGTGTGCTGTGGTGGCTGGTTGGCTTTTGCTCTCTCTGCTTGGCCCTGTGGAGTTGCTGGAACTTTCTTCTGTACATCCCTTCCTCCATAACTGTGGGGGACCTGAAGCTGTCTGCAGAAAGTCCCAGAAGTTGAGATGAACCAGATCACTTTTGGAACCTGTTTTGGATCCACACTGCCTGAAGATGCCTGGAGTGGTAAGCCAAGTTTGACTATTCTGATGAGATTTGAGAATGCTAAGTGCAGACAGTATTGAACTTCGAGGCTTGGCTTAAGCTTTCTAAGGGGAAGGAAAGACTGCAGAGGACTTTGGGATGTCTTTGCTTTCTTATTTAGACAAAAATCTTTTAAAGATAGCGGACTGAGATTTTAAGATTTTGAAAACCTTAAGGGTAGAAACCTGGTTAAGCAGTTGAAGCTAAGGGTAGAGGCACAAGCAATCTTGTTGACACATTAGCAATCTTAAGGAAGGTGGAAGGAAGGTGGCCGACTTGATTTACATTAAAACAATGGAGAGTTTGAAATGCAAACTTTTTGAAAAGAGTTGACTGGAGAAGGAATCTGCTTTTCACAATTAAGAATATGGCTGTGTCCTGCACACCTGGTATTGGTTTTGGAAGCATGAAAAATGCATGGAGTGGTCATGGAGTTGCACACGGTTCCAGGAGCCGCTTGAAGGCAGGGCATGAAGACCCTCAGGAATAGGCTGGAAGAGCCTTTGAAAGATGGCATTTTGCATGGAGACCTCCAGGACTGCTGGAGTGCAGTGTTGGCATGGGATGAAAGTTTTCCTGGCGACTCTCCTGAGACTACCTATCATTATTCTAGTCTCTCCTTGCTTCCATCCAGTTAAAATGTTTACTCTGTGCCTTTACATGTTGAAAGTATTTAACTTGTTTGATTTTACAGGACTCACTATCTTAAGTTGATCAAGACTAGAACCTTTGAAATTGGACTGAGTACAATTTACATTCCCCCCAATCTGTTTTATTATTTTATAGTTTGCATCTGCAATCACCTTGCTAGAGGCATCACATGTGTTCTATGTAACCTAGCAGGAGTTCCTGAAGTCTGCTGTGTGACCTTTACTGTAGTTTTGCCTCTTTGGCTGGTTGGCTCCTCCCCCCTGTGGAGAGCCCCTTCTCTTGCCTTTAGGAACTTCCTGGATCTGGCCTCAATAAATAATATCCCTTCCTCCATAACTATGCTTCATCTCAGATAAATAAGCTGCAGATAACATTTGTCTTCATTGTATGAGGTTGCTGCTCTTCACATCATGTGGGGGACACAGATCCCTTTCATATCCACACTGCCTGCAGCATGCAGTAGAACCCACTTGTGTCCATCTGACAAAAATCCAGGAACAACCAGACAGAAGTTTGAAAGATTTTTGAAAGCTACTTTCCACATTTATATTATTTTCTCCCTGCTCCATCCATTTTCTTGTATTCCCCATCTGTGTTCACATTTTTCTTTAACAACTGAATAAAGCCCCCTTCTTTCTGGCCTCTATTGTGTGTTTGTACAGAAGGAGACACCATCTGATCCTGGGTTACAGCTCCATCCATTTTCTTGTAAATTTCATTTTTCTTTACAACTGAATAAATTTCTATTGTGTGTTTGTACAGAAGGAGACACACACACAGAGTGAAAGAAAGAGAGAAGGGAGGGAAGGAGAGAGAATGGGCACACCAGGGCCTCTAGACACTGCAAACAAACTCCAGATGTATGAGCCACCTTGTGCATCTGGCAAATGTGGGTACTGAGGAAAGGAACCTGGATCCTTATGCTTTGCAGGCAAGCATCTTAACCAGTAAGCCATCTCTCCAGCACATCCTTTTCTTTTTAAAACCAATGTATTTGTGACAGTGACTACACATAGCCCATAAGAAGTTTGGAGTCAGTGATTCATAGCATAATTTCAAGTTATAAGAAGTTTCTCTCCCTCAGTATCACTCTTTACCTTTTATTTCTGGGATTCTATGCTAAGATTTTTGTTGCATTTAAGCATGAATACCCATAAGAACACAACACTTAGGACAGTAAAATAGTCTTTATTTAAACATTAAACTCAGTTAATGTCTAGGTTTTCTCTTAAAAAACATACCCACAAGTATATATGAATAGAGAAAAGAAAACAAATCTCCCAGATATGCCTGAATCTGAAAGATATTTTAGTATCCTCAAAGAGAATTCAAAGTGCCATAGTATTAAAGAATGGGAAGTTACTTTAAGTTACTTTTGAATTCAGAGAAAACAACAGTAGTCTTAACGGCTTAGCAAAAGAACTGGCCTATAGAAAGAGACCCTATCTCAAAAGACAAACAAAAAACTCCACATGTTTAATTTAAGCTTGCATAGATTTAAGTCCCTGATCAAATCAGGGTTCATTCTTTCATATGGAAATCCATGGTCTGTTTTTCAAGTGTCTGATTTCTACCTTAACTTTCTTTTTTTTCTTGTAGATTATTTCAAAGCATCGTGAAATTTATCTTATCTATGAGCAGGCTAATTTTATATACCTAAATATTTTTATTGACAAATTTCATATATATATTATATATATATTTCATTTATTTATTTACAAGCACATACAGAAACATAGAGAGAATGGGCACACCAGGACCTTTTGCTATTGCAATGAACTCCAGATGAATGTGCCACTTTGTGTATCTGGCTTTATGTGGATACTGGGGAATCAAACTCAGGCCACTAGGTTTTGCAAGCAAATGCCTAACTACTGAGCCATGTCTCCAGCCCTATATAATATATGTTGATCATAATCCCCTCTCATTGCTTTCTTTTGTTCCCCCTCTCCCATCTCCTTTCCATTGAAGCCCTTCTATTACATCCTCCAAGGTTTGGGGACATTGCAGAACAGGTAGTGTAGAAAGAATGTAAGAGGAAAGGATAGAGAGGAGTGCTTTGTAATGCTATCATCTGGACATTAAGTGACAATTGCATTCCTGACCTCACAGTGGCTATCATTACTTGAAAAACATTGGGCCCAATAGAGATGTCTTATTTAGTGCCCAGCGCTCAACTGTCAATCTTCTTTAATGAGTTTTCTTCTCCCCAGTAGTCATCATAATCTGAAAAGAGAAACTTCTCTAATCAAAAGTCAGAGCAGCACTAATATATGGGCATAAACATAAGTATGTAGAGGGAAGTTTGATGGGCATAAATCCATTTTGCCAAACAATAGTAGTAGCTTCCTCCCTAGGGCTTATGTGATCTTCCCAGTCATAGGCTTTTGATTAGGTTTTCAGTGACAGGCATGCCTTCCTTTCAAAAGAGCAGACCTCAAATCCAGTCAAAGAGCAGTCAGTTATCCCTATAACAGACATGCCATCATTGCACCAGTGGGTGTATCTTGCCTGGTTGGCCAGTTGTGTAGGCTTTAGGATCCACCACTAAGAGTATTGATGACTTTTCTCCCTAAGCAGCTTAAATAGAACTTTCTAAGCATGATAACTAGACAACAGGGAGGAGGCTTCCAGCTCAGTTCCAGCTTGATTTCTCAGTGCCCTGCAACCAAAGCATGTGGTATCTTTAGCACAAGGGTCTTCCCATCTAGTTCTGGTGGGCAACAAAGAGCATTGGCAACAGTTTGTACTGTTTTTTGACCCTAAGGGGCCTCCCTGACCAACAACTCACTGAGAGATATCACACCCCTGGCACTGGGAGGGCAGGCTAATTTGTTTTTAGCTAATGGGCCAGGCTGGCTTAGAGCTCAATATGTGGCCCAGACCAGCCTCAAACTCATGGCAATTCTTCTGCCTCAGCTTTTCAAGTATTAAGATTATAAACATGAGTAACCATGCCAATCTAATATCAAGTATTTTAACAAAAAATATGCATAGAGGACTGGAGAGATGGCTTAATGGTTAAGGTGCTTGCCTGATAAGCCAAAGGACCCAGGTTCAATTCCCCAGGACCCATGTAAGCCAGATGCACGAGGTGGTGAATGTATCTGGAGTTTGCTTGCAGTGGCTGAAGGCCCTGATGTGCCCTTCCTTCCTTCCTTCCTTCCTTCCTTCCTTCCTTCCTTCCTTCCTTCCTTCCTTCCTTCCTTCTTTTTCGTTCTCTCTCTGTGTCACTTTCTCTATTTGTCCCTTTCTCTCTCTCAAATAAAATAAATAATGCATATTGAATGAGATGATAATCAACCTTCACATCAAACTCAAAGTCATGTAACTTAATACCAGGATTTCTAGGAAACAGTTGTCAAGATGCCTTTCCTCATAGGATGACAATGATTACCAGCATAAACACAGCTTCACAATATTCCTTTTCTTTCCCTTCCTTCCTTCCTTCCTTCCTTCCTTCCTTCCTTCCTTCCTTCCTTCCTTCCTTCCTTCCTTCCTTCCTTCCTTCTTCCCTTCTTTCTTTCTTTCTTTCTTTCTTTCTTTCTTTCTTTTTCTTTCTTTCTTTCTTTCTTTCTTTCTTTCTTTCTTTCTTTCTTTCTTTCTTTCTTTCTTTCTTTGGTAGGTTCTCACTCTAGCCCAGGCTGACCTGGAATTCACTCTGTAGTAGAGGGTGGCCTCGAACTCACAGCGATCCTCCTATCTCAGCCTCCTGAGTGCTGGGATTAAAGGTGTGTGCCACCACCCCTGGCCACAATATTCCTTTTCTAGGTAGTGTTTTTTTTTTTTTTCTCCCAGAGTGCAGTTGATACAGCAGTCATAGTTTCATAGTTTAACTGGTAGAGTATTAACTACTGTGCATGAAGCCCTGGGTTTGATCCCCAACACCATATAAACTGGGTATGGTAGTGTATGTTTGTAATCCTAGCACTCAGGAGGAAAAGGCAAGAGGATCAGAAGTTCAAGGTCATCAGCTATACACAGGAAGTTCAAGGCCAGCATGAACACGAGATCCCCATCTCCAAAAAAAAAAAAAAAAAGTAGGCTATAACAATGCATCAAATAGTTGCATATATAGTAGTCCTGTTAATAAGAATATTGCATAGGCCACACCGCCTGTAATTCTAGTCCTATGGTGGGGGGTCAACTGGTCTATCCAAAAGTGTCAGCTCTGGGTTCAGTAAGACACTGTCTCAAGGAAACAACCTGGACAAGTGATAGAGGAAGACACTCCATGTTCTCTGGCTTCTGCATGCATGTGCAGGGGGAACAAACAACTGCATAGTCATGTGCATCCACCCCCCACATACAACACTAAACACACACACACACAAAGAATAGTAAATAGGACACCTATATATCCCTTACCAAGATTAACCTACTACTATTTTGTGTTATTTGCTGTTTTCCTTGTAAAATTTATTCTAACTGATAAGTATAAAAAGTATCCATGTTTATGGAGTGCCATATGTTTCAATGTATGCATACATTGTGTATTGTTTAGATCAGAGTAAATATAGCTCTTCAAACACCAATCATTTCTTTACGATGTTAGCATTCAAAGTTCTTTCTTCTAGCTTTCTGACGTTATCATTGTCCATAATTATTAGCAGACATTCTCATTATCCATAATTACCATACTATGTAATGCACCATAGAACTTCTTAATCTTGTTTAACAGTAATTTAGTAAACAATTATCAACTTTTCCACACCATATCTCCCTAAATTCCTTCATCCCTGTGGCTAGCTTTTAAATAGAGTGTTATCAATATTAGTAAAGTTAATATTGTAATAATTTTATGTAATATACCATATGCTTTCCAATTTTGTCAATGGACCCAATAATGTCCTTCTTAGATGTTGTTCTTGTTCCAGTATGTGATACAATTTAGGAACATATTGTTATGTTGTTTAGGGACTAATTTTGCCTTTTGTGACATTGCCATTTTGAAGCATATAGTCACTTTAAAAAAGAGAGAATGCTCCTTATATTAGGTTTGTCTGATGTCTCCTCATGGTTGGATTTAGGCTCTGTACTCCTGGCTGAAAGAGACACATATCTTATTTCTAGAACCATACCATGTCTATCTGCCCCTTGAAGTTTCTTTTGACTGCCTGTTCATGTGTGTGTGTTTTCTCTTTCCCTTGCATCTAGTAAACAGTCTCTGGAGAACATGCACATAACCTACTGCTCAGAAAATTGCCCATTACATTTGGGGCCTTCTGGTGACTCATACATGAACTCCAGTTCACTATAGTAGCTGAAAAATGACTTCTTCCTTCCAGGATGCCTTCCAAATTTAGCAATTGTAATTCAGCATTCTGCTATAAATAAGATCCTTCTTTCCTTTGAATTTATTTGTTTATTGATTGTTGGATTGGACTCTTTAACTCAGTTTTTCAAGGTCTATAATTAATGACTATACTTAATTATTTTGTCATTCAAATTATCCAGATTAGGCTCATGGGCATTCCTTTCAGATGTTCACTGTGTCCTTTTAATTTTTTTTTTTTTTGGTAATTCTTACTTTCTGAAATAATAGAATTATCCTGATTTATCTTATATGCACCCAGGAGCTAGTGTTAGTCATTTCTTGAAGAAACTCTGTTTCTGTTAGTGGACACTAATGCTTGTATCAAAGATCTGGCCTGCAAGTATGATGGGGGTTGGGACAATGAAGCAGAATTAAGAATACTTTTCCTTCAAAATTTTGTTAAAAGATGAAGCCAAAACAGTGTCTGTGTGCTTTTACCAAAGACAGTGGATAATTTTATATTTTACATAAATTCTGTTGATTTTATCAGAGTGAGGTAAATATTTGAGAAGCTTATCTCTATAATTAAACTACAAAATTTGCTTTTGAGAATATTTCGTGTTTTTTTTTTTTTGAGATAATCCTAACAGACTGGTCTTTTCTCTTTTTATGAGAGAGAGAAAACAACAGAGAGAGAGAGAGAGAGAGAGAGAGAGAGAGAGAGAGAGAGAGAATGAGAGAATATTTGCATGCCAGTGCTTCTCACTACTGTAATTGAACTCCAGATGCGAGTGCCACCTTGTGCACATGGGTGACCTTGGACATGAGTCACCTTGTGCATCTGGCTTACATGGGATCTGGGGAGTCAAACATGGGTCCTTAGGCTTCACAGGCAAGCACCTTAACTGCTATGCCGTCTCTCTAGCCCTCAAGTTTTTCTCCTTGAAGTCTATTTGTACTATTTGTTGTGAAAAAAATATTGTAAAAGAATTCTTAATGATTTTACTATAATATTCTATGAGTACCAAGTACATTACTGTGTACAGATAAATTATTATTGCATTTGTTAATTGGTACATTCAAATACTAAATAATTTAGTCATGAAGTCCTGTAAATTCACCTCATATCTAGTACTATTTATTATGCTTATGCTGTTTGCTTAGAAAATTCCAAGATTCAGATGTTTGATATATTTTCTAAAATGTTTTATTGATTTATTTGTAATCAGAAAGAGAGAGAGAATAATAATGGGTATAGCAGAACCTTTAGCCACTGCTAATGAACTCCAGATGCATGCACCACTTTGTGCATCTGGCTTTTCATAGGAACTGGGGAATCGAGCCCAGGTTATTAAGTTTTTCAGACAAGTGCCTTAACTGATGAGCCATCTCTCCAGCCCCAGATGTTTGATATTGAGAAATAAGAAAAAGCCTATAAACACCCCCACCCACACCCCAAACCATATAAGTTCCTGATACTAATGGAATAGTTCAAAGTTAGATTGTAAAGAGTCTAGCTCCATTAAGAAATAAGAATTGGAACCAAATCAAGATTTAATGTGTATCAGTGGGATGTGTCATGAAATTGGATATTAGGGCTATGATGTCACAACCTGCATATGGGTGATATTGGGTAGATTATGTAATACAATTTGCATTTCTGGAAAGCAGTTTCTCAAAATTGCAGAGCTGCTATGTGAAATTGAAAGTTTGTATTTATCTGCATATGTTGTGGGGCTATAATGGAAGGAAAATTTTGAGTTTCTATGTGTATCTCTAGGGATAAAATGGATTACTACTTTCTCCTTTGGAATTTTGATTTTCTGACTATAAGGTAGATAATGTATAGAAATCTATCACTTTGTTTTTTTTTTTATTTCAGAAGACTACCTTTATTTCATCAAACATTAGGATTTTTAGATAAACAGTTCCTTTGTTTATTTGAGACAGGGTCTTACTATGTAGCTCAGGTCAGCCTCAAACTGGTGATTCCCTAGTCTCAGTCTGCTGAAATTACAGGTATGTGCCACCACACCTGACAAAATTTACCTTTACTATCCATCCTAATAGCTCCAAGTTTATTACATGATCAGAACTCCAGAGTTTGGAGAGGTAAAGAATTTTGAAAATTTTCTTATCTCTCATTAACATATTTGTGGCCCAGTTTAATCATACCATTTTATTATAAGCCAAGGGCAGAGAGAACAAAACTATGACATTCAAGAAATCCCCAATGCAGAAGTAGAGAGGCCTTTTTTTACCTCATAACTGGTGAATCATAGCAGGTTCAGGGAGAGAAAGAGAGAGAGAGAGGATGTGGAGTTACAAGCATCAAGGCTGCCCACTCTAGGTACACAGGTCTCACAGGAGAGCCAGTAAGTAGGCTTAGGGAGACTACTGCTTTGCTCACTTTTTCTTCAATAACAAAGGTACAAAATACAGGCAATCCTTCATAACACGGAGGTGATGCCAGAGTAAAGTAGTTAAGACTCTTGCTTGTAAGACTGAGGGAGCAGGTTTGAATCCCCAATACCCATATAAATCCAATGCACAAGGTGACACATACATCTGGAGTTTGTTTATAGTGGCAAGATGCCCTGGCATGTCCATTCTCTTTCTCTTTCCCCCTGCTCACAAATAATAAACAAAACCTTAAAAAGTAGTATGGTTGGGCAAGGGGCAGCCTGCGTTAATACTCTGGGTCCCTGAATGCCATCTGGGCAAATATGATAGTCACTAGTTTTGTTGGTAGCTAGGATCTAGCTTTCAGAGGACGTCATGAAAATGGGGATGATCCTACTTCAAAGGTCATAGAGTAACCAGTCTTCCAGAAGACACATGAGGGCTATGGAAGAGCCTAGAGGTGAGGGTAGTAGGCAAGTGTCAATGGCCCCACTAAAAAGAAGAGAATAAAGTCTCATTTCACTAGGCACAGATTTACAGAAATCACAAGGCACTTGGGAACCTGGCAAGCTGGTGGCTTTTTATATTAGTCATTAGCAAAGATCTAAAGGACCTATGCAGATCCAGTGTCCCTTCCTTACATGTCCTTCTTCATAGGCATTACCTTGGGTGTCTGAAAGACTAAATGGCTACCTCAATGACAGAGCCAGTTACAAAGAGAGGATTTTAACTGTAAGAGAATAGGGTACCATTAAAGGGAAGGTTGAAAGTGTCCTGGTAACCCAGAATGGTGAAGGTTAGTGAGAAAGATTCAGCTAGTCACAGAAAATGAGGAGGCTCAGTTGTATCTGCTTAACTGAAAGTGTCTGTGACTTTTTGTTCCATTGCATACTCTCTGGAAGAGACCATTTCAGGAGCCTGGCAGCAGTCATTCTCATGCCTCCATCTTCTCTTGCCCTCTTCTCCTGTGGCTGCTCCAGCTAATTTTGCAAACCTCAAACTTGGGTTGTTAACTCTGTTGGTTTTACTGTGTTATAAGGCTCCATGCAAAGTTCTCTGTACATATTTTGAGGTTTTTTTGTTTTGTTTTGTTTTCTGAGGTAGTGTCTCATTCTAGCCCAGGCTGATCTGGAATTCACTCTGTATTCTCAGGGTGGCCTCGAACTCATGGCAATCCTCCTACCTCTGCCTCCCGAGTGCTGGGATTAAAGGTGTGCGCCACCACGTCCGGCCTATATTTTGAGTTTTTATGGGTAAGTTCTCCAGAGTAATAAGTTATATGTGAAATAGACTTAGTCCCAAATCATTTGAACTCAGGAGAATTACTGTAATTGGTTTGGGAGAAAAAAAAATATGCTTCCTAGGAGAAGATGACTTTGAAGGACCATTTTTTTTTCTTTTCTTTCTTTTTTTTTGTTCTGAGGCAGATAGAGATGAATCATTAAATAGGTGTTCAGTGTGATATCTTTGTTTCTGGCCATTGAATCCAGATGTAGGATCTGGGTACTAGTTGCAGATTTCTGGTCAATCTCACTGGGTTAATAATAATCACTAACATTTGGATGGGGCTTTAAAGTTTTCCCAGCACCTTCATGTACATTTATCATATTAGATGGTGGGGCTGATCATGAGTGATTTGCATCTTCGCTCACTGAGCCAAACACCCAGCTAATGAGGTTTTGTCTATTTCAAAGAGTTTCCTCTTGAAGTTGCTTAAGTAACTCAAAGCTGGCTTAAAATAAGATTGAAAAAGAAAATAGAGAAACTTTGGCATTTTCTAATCTAGAAGCTTTTGCTTTTTTTTTTTTTTTTGTTGTTGTTGTAGAAGATAAACTTCTGGTATTGGGGATTGATTGATTTTCTACCAACATGACTGGCTGTCTTAGCAATTGTTCTTTTCTGTGATACAAATATGAAGGCAAATATTATTTGTCCCAATTAATAATAAAAATATCCCTAAACACAAAGAAGGTTAAATGGCATATTTGAGGTCATTTTTCAAGAGTAAGCAATCAGACCCTAGATCCTGCTCAATTTTCAATTCCTGGCACAATATTCCTTTTGAAAGCCTTAGAATCTCTAGAGAATTCTAAAAGGGCTGAATCCTAGGTGCTGGCCTCTTTCCAGAGCTGGCTAAAATTCATCAGTATTGGAAGAAGGTACATCAATCAAATCTATTTTTGGAATTAAATTAGCATGTGGGTTTACAAACTCACATTTTTATTTCTATAAAAACCAGTGAGTGGTGTCATAAAAATATTGTCAGGATTTACTGTCTCTCCATGAGACCCAGCAGTAAGCCAGAGGGATACCCTGTACCCTAACCCTAACTCATAGCTGCTGCCTCTGAAATTTGACTCTGTAATTTGGTAAGTGTTTTAAAAAATACAACTAAATGGCTACCACATGGTGGAAAATTAGCAATCTGGGGCTGGAACTTTTGTGTGGCATTAAATCCACATATGGTAAAAATTGAATATCATCCTCAATGCCCTCCATGTGTTTAGTTGTACTAAATGAAATGCTTATAAAATGTGACATTATTTAACTTTTATAGGGTTTGTCACATCTAGTAAAACTTATTATTGTTCTTTTGAAAAACTTGATGCAGGTGCCTCTGAGCTCATATCAGTCTAGATACTCTATAAGTATAATCTGTTACAAGATATAGCACTAGGAAATCAACAGAATGCCAACCAGGACAACTTATGATACAAAAATGCAGTACTGTAATAGACAATAGAAAAGACTGGAAATAGACAATAATATTTTGAATAGAAACAATTTTATGAAGTATGCAGATGAAGTGCATATTATAAATCATTTTGAAAAAAATGACTCTTTAAATAGCTGCAAGTACTTTATAAAATTTATTTTTTATTGACAGCTTCTATAAATTTTAGACAATAACCCATGGTAATTCCCTCCTTCCCCCACTCTCCATCATACCCCTTCCCCCTCTCAATCAGTCTCTCTTTTTTTTGATGTCATCATCTTTCCTCCTATTATGATGGTCTTGTGTAGGTAGAGTCCTGGACATTTTGTGTCTGGAGGAGCATATTGTAAGGAGTTCTACCCTTCCTTTGGTTCTTACATTCTTTCTGCTACCTCTTCCACAATGGACCCTGAACCTTGGAAAGTGTGGTGATAGAGATGTTTCAGTACTGAGAACTCCTCTGTCTCTTCTTTTCAGCACCATGGTGCCTTCTGAGTCACTGCCATCTGAAAAGAGAAGCTTCTCTAACCAAAAGTGAGAGTAACATTAATATGGGTATGAACATTAAGAGAAATGCTTACTGGGATGTTTGGTAATACCCCTAGGGCTCATGACTACCTCATCAAAGGTTTTCAGTATCAGGCATGTATTGCCTTCTTTCCAATTATAGAGCAGTTGGTTTCCCCCATAACAGACATGCCACAATTGTTCCTATTGGCTTGTTTGGCCTGGCTGGCCAAATTTAAGGCTTGCAGTGTCCACTGTTGAGTATCTCCACTGGTGATTTCTCTGTCCCATTGAACTGCATGCAATGTAGCTTGTTCCAGCTTTCTGTTAGCTGGTCCATTTGGAGGAGGTTTTTAGCTCACCTCCAGCAGTATTTCTCAATGACCTTGCAGCTGAAGTATGTGGAGTCTTCAGCAATAGGGTCTTACCATCTATTCCTGATGGGAAACCAAGAGCCTCAGAAATGGCCTGTAATGTTTTGGGGTCATCAGGGACCTTCCTGGCCAACAACTCACTGGAAGGTATCCCATCCCTGGCATGGAAAATTTTCTAGTAACAATATATGGCTTCTGGGTGTGCCATTGTCCAAAAAAGTAGGTTTCCATATGACTTGTTCATACCCTCTTAGATTTTGATTAGCCCTCTACCCACCTTTCCTTTACTCAATCTCTTCCCTTGACCTCAGTTAGGACTTTCTATCTGCATCAATTTGTTTTTCTTCTTATATATATAAATACCATTCTATTAATTCCTTCCTTCCCTTCCTACCTTTATATTCTGTTTATATTCACTTTCTAGCTTACTGGCCTCTGCTACTGAGTTTTATTCCAACTCATATAGAAGTCCAATCATTTCTAGCTAGGATCCACATATAAGAGAGAACATGTGACATTTGCCTTTCTGGGCCTGGGTTACCATGAAGGGATGTTGGATTTTGTCACATGCCTTTTTGGCATCTAATGAGATGATCATGTGATTTTTGTCCTTCACTCCACTTATTTAATGTATTGTATTTATTGATTTGCATATGCTGAACCATCCCTGCATCTCTGGAATAGAGCCTACTTGGTCAGCCTACTTGGTGAATGATCTGTCTGATATATTCTTGTATTCTGTTTGCCAATATTTTGTTGAGAATTTTTGCATCTATGTTCATGAGGGAGATTGGTCTATAATTTTCTATTTTTTTTTTTGTTCTGTGTCTGGTTTTGGTATCAAGGTGATGCTGGCTTCATTGAATAAGTTTTGTAGGGTTCCTTCCTTTTCTATTTTATGGAAAAGTTTGAGAAGCATTAGTGTTAGTTCTTCCATGAAGATCTGGTAAAATTCACAAGTGAATCTATCTGCGCCTGGACTTTTTTTGTTTGTTTGTTTGTTTGTTTGTTTTTTTGAGAGAGACACACAGAGAGAGGGACAGGCAGAGAGAGAGAGAGAGAGAGAGAGAGGATGGGTGCACCAGCAGCCTCTCAGCTGCTGTGAATGAACTCCAGATGCATGCACCCCCTTGTGGGCAAGTGCGGCATTGCACCCTTACATCACTTGCAGGCTTAGCAGGCAGGTGCCTTAATCGCTAAGCCATCATTCCAGCCCTGGACTTTTTTTAATTGGGAGATTTAAAAAAATTTAATTAATTAATTTATTTGAGAGAAAGAGGCAGATAGAGAGAAAGAAAGATGGGCACTCCAGAGCCTCTAGCCACTGCAAATGAACTCCAGATGCATGTGCCCCTTTGTGCATCTGGCTTACATGGGTCCTGGGAATCTAACTGGGGTCCTTAGGCTTCACAGGCAAATGCCTTAACTGCTAAGCCATTTCCCCAGCCCCTAGTTGGGAGATTTTTGATAACAGTTTGGCTCTCTATACTTGTTTTAGGTCTATTTAAGTGGTTAATCTCATTTTGATTTAATCTTGGTAGGTCATATAAATCAAGGAAATTATCCATTTCTTTCAGATTTTCAAACCTCAGTGGAGTATATGTTCTTATAGTATGTTCCTCTGATTTTTTGTATTTCTCTGGTCTCTTGTGATGGTGCCTTTTTCACCTCTAATTTTATTTTAATTTGTGTCTCTTCTCTCTTTCTTTTGGTCAGATTTGCTAAGGGTTTATTCATCTTGTTTATCTTTTCAAAGAACCAACTCTTTGTTTCATTGATTCTTTGGATTTTTTTTTTTTTGGTATATGTTTCATTAATTTATGTCCTAATCTTTATTATTTCTTCCCATTTACTGATTTTTGGTTTGCCTTGTTCTTCTTTTTCCAAGGCCTTAAGGTGAAAGTTGTTTACTTGTGACTTTTCTAATTTCTTAACATAAGCACTTAAAGCTATAAATTTTCCTTTTAGGACTGCCTTCATTGTGTCCCAAAGGTTTTGGTATGTTGTATTCTCATTATCATTGGATTCTTGATTTTTTGATTTCCTTTTTGAATTCTTCCTTGACCCATTCATCATTTAATAGTGTATTATTTAGTTTCCATGATTTTTTGTATGCTCTATAGCTTTTGCTGCTATTTATTTGTAGTTTAATCCCATTGTGATCAGATAGAGTGCAAGGAATTTTTCAATTTTCCTGCATTTGTTAAGATTTGCTTTGTGTCCTAATATATGGTCTATTTTAGAGAATTTCCATGTGCTGCTGAAAAGAATGTATATTCTGCAGCATTTGGATGAAATGTTCTATAGATATCCATTAGCTTCATTTAATACAGATGTACTTCTGTTTATTTTTTGCTGGGATGACCTATAAATTGATGAGAGTGGGGTGTTGAAGTCACCAAACACAACTGTTGGTTACCTTAGTTCTAATAGTGTTTGATGAAATTTGGAGCCCCATGTTAGGTGCATATATATTCAGGATTGTAATATCCTCCTGTTGGAGTGTTCCTTTAATCAATATAAAGTGCCCTTCCTTATCTTTCCTAAGTAATGTTGGTCTGAAGTCTACCCTGTCAGATATCAGGATAGTGACACCTGCTTGTTTTCTAGGCCCATTCATCCTAAGATATTGTCTATCTTTTGCAGAAAGGTGAGTTTCTTGGAGGCAACAAATTGAAGGATCCTGCTTTTTAATCCAGTCTGCAAACCTGTGTCTTTTGGCTGGAGCATTGATATTAAGAGTTATTATTGAAAAGTTTATATTCCTTTTTACCATTTTTTCCATTTTGTAGTTCTTCCAATTTTACCTTTGTTCTCTTGTATTAACTAGTATTTAAGTATTGTTTGTTTTTTCCAGGTTCCTTATGTGTGTGCTTTTCTTTTTCTTTAGCATGGGCAATCCTTTCAAGTATTTTCTCTTAGAGCTGATTTGCACTTCATATATTCCTTTATCCTGCTTCTGTTGTGGAATGTCCTTATTCCTCCATGGATAGATTTGCAGATAAAGTAATCTTGGTTGACAGTTATCTTTCAGAACTTGGAATACATCATTCCAAGCCCTTCTGTCTTTTAAAGTTTGTATTGAATAATCTACTGTTAGCCTGATAGGCTTGCCTTTGTATGTGACTTGATTTTTCTCTCTAGTTGCTTTTAATATAGTTTCTTTGGTTTGTATGTTTTTTAGTTTAATTATAATATGATGGTGAGAGTTTATTTCCTGATTTTGTCTGTTTGGTGTTCTATAGGCTTTTTCTGTATCTGTATTGGCATCACTTTCATTACTTCTGGGAAGTTTTCTTCAATGATTTTGTTAAAAATACATGTTGGAGTGAAATTCTTCTACTATGCCCTGAATTCTTATGTTTGACAGTGTTCCAAATATCTTGAAATTCCCATTTATGCCTTCCTATTAGTTTGTCTTTCTCTTTGTTGGACTGTATTAGATCTGCCACCTAGTTTTCTAGTTTACATATTCTGTCCTCTCCTTGATCCATTCTACTGTTGAGACTTTCTACAGAGTTTTCTATTTGACTTACTCTGTTTTTCATTTCTGATTGGTATTTTTTCATTATTTATATTTCCTTATTCATGTCTTGTAATGACCTCCTTATTTCATTAAGTTGGTTTCTTGTGTTCTTTCCTTCAGGATTTTGTTTTCTTTGATTCCTTTGATTTCTTTGAACATAGATGTAATTTTTTTAAAAATATTTATCAGGCATTTCATCTAAAGCAGTCTCATTGGAAATAATTTCTGATGGACTTATTGTCTTGATTTTTTTGTGTGTTTCTTGTATTATAATGTAGAGAGTTTTGCATCTTGAGTTAATTTGATGCTTGGGTTTTCTAATTATCTGCAGTGTTCTTAGCAGCCAACTTTATATATCTTCAGTTTAGGAGTTTAAGGTGCCAGGTTAACTCTTATGCTCCAAGAGAAATGGGGGAAGTGATTCTAGGTGTTGAGTTTATCTACTATTCAAATATTGTAGTAGTCTGAGTGAAGCAAATTACTGGCAAATTCTAAAATTCAACTGAGCAATACAGATATTCAATCAAAATCAGCACAGAGTATTTATACAAGTGTGGGGATTAAACTAAACAGAAAATCTAGTAAAGCCAAAGTCCCTAAGGGTATGAATTGTCCCACACCCCTAATCCTGTCGACTAGGAGGTTGAGATTTCTTGTCTGAAATGTGATCCCAGTCAGCCTGGAGTCAGTCAGTCTCTGCTCCCAATAATGACAGAAGAAAAAGACAAAGGCCCTAAAAATCAGGAAATGTCAAAGGCAACAATAGTCAACACCAAATTACAGCTTATTTGAGAAGGTTAAGCCAGCAAAGAATACATCATTCAAATGTTATATATAACCTTTCCTGACATGGAAAGAGATATTAGCATTTCCAGTGCAGACCTATGTATCTGTCTTTGTATATGAAGGCCCTGTTACCTTTTGGGATGGCTTCCAATCTCATCAGTGCTGAGTGCTCACCTTGACCTCTCTTGGTGCTGGGGCCAGGCAGCCTGGGGTGAATGAGTTTTCCAGAGGTTCATAGTCCTGACAGTTGGTGGATGGAAGACTTTGCAGGGTGCCTGGAGTTGTACCAGAGCTGTTCAGCTGGTCCTGTTTGTTTTCTTCTTCAGAAGCTGTTCAGCTGGTCCCTGCTGTCTTCCCCTTCAGGTTTCTTGTCTTTTCAAGGAGGCTGATGTGAGTGGAAAATCCCCTCACCTTGTTTCTCTCCTGCTGTTCTGTGCCACTGGCCAGGCAGGCTCACAGATTGGGCTGCTGGTGCCTCAGCAGGATTCTGGCTGTTTTCTTCCTTTCTGGAATATCTTGGTCTCTCTTGCTTCTCTGTTGTGGTTGATAATAACTTATACACCTTCACTTTGCAGCAGAAGAGTATATTTTGCTGTGTTTCTGTTTATTTCCCTCCCTAGTCTGCTTTGGTGTGGTTAGTATGCTGCCATCTTACCCAGAAGTCCCCCTGCAAGTATTTTATATTGACCAAATTTCAAAAATAGAACATTAGCAATCAGCATTTGTGGATGTGAGTAGGCTGCTGAATAAATTCCATAATCATATTGATCATCACAATAATTTTGGTATCTCTGAAAATGATAAAGACTTTCAGAAATTTGTAACCATAACTTGGTTTACTTGGATGCAAGAAGATTCATTCTTTCTTTTTTGTTGTTTTTCGAGGTAGGGTCTTGCTCTAGCCCAGGCTCTCTGGAATTCACTATGTAGTCTCAGGCTGGCCTGAAACTCTCAGCAATCCACTTTTACCACTGCCTCATGAGTGCTGAGATTAAAGGGGTGTTTCACCATGTCTGGCAAGATTATTTCATGATTGGAAAGTCTACTTGCTTCATTTGGTAGAGATTGACTAGTATGTTATGTCCTGAAAGCCCAGGCATTCCTAGGAATCTGGAACATTTTTTTTTCTCTCTCTCTCTCAACAAGTTTGGTTTACAAATTTCTGGTCTCAGTATTGCCTGGAGGACTTGTTAAACATGGGAGGCCTGTTGCATCTACACACATATGACACTCTGCAAAGATGCTTATTAATTCTAAATTGGGATGTTGGCAGTCCAAAGTCCTTGGCTTAGACAAAGAAAAGAATGTGTGAGAAGCCAGGTGTGGTGGCGCACACCTTTAATCCCAGCACTCGGGAGGGGAGGCAGAGGTAGGAGGATCACCATGAGTTCAAGAGTCTACATAGTGAATTCCAGGTCAGCCTGAGCTAGAGGGAGACCCTACCTGGAAAAACCAAAAAAAGTGGAATGGGGGAGGGGAGGGAAATATCAGGTGGGGTTTAAAAAAAAAAGAATGTGTGAGAAGCTGTCAAATACATACAACTATGTCGAGAATACAGTAATGTAGTATTACCTGGCAGTTTCTCCATAGAATACAGTCCCTAGGGTGGAGTGATGGCTTAGCAGTTAAGGTGCTTGCCTGTGAAGCCTACGGACCCAGGTTCGATTCCCCAGTACCCACATAAGCCAGATACAAAGGTGATGCATGCATCTGGAGTTTGTACTGGCTAGTGGTCCTGGTGTGCCCATTCTGTCTCTCTCTGTCTTTTGTTTTTAATATTTATTTATTTATTTATTTATTTAAGAGAGTAAGAGAGAAAGAAAGGAGTGCCAGGGCCTCCAGCCACTGTAAATGAACTCCAGATGCATTGTGCCATCTTGTGCATCTGGCTTACATGGGTCCTGGGGAATTGAACTGAGGTCCTTTGGCTTTGCAGGCAAATACCTTAACCGCTAAGCCATCTCTCCAGCCCCCCATTCTCTCCCTCTCTTTATCTGCCTCTTTCTCCATCTCTCTCTTAAATAAACAAATAAATACGTAAAAAAACGCTCAGTCCCTGGATTATGTGGGATAACATGAGTTGCTAGGATATATTAACTAACCTGGTGTAATTGGCAGCCTGTGTTATAATATGGACATGAAATGGCCATTACATTTATGACCTCCTACAGACTATTATTACCTGCACATAATGATATTGGGCCCATCAACATTTCGTCATGGATGATGGAGGAAAAAAGGAGACATCAAATAGAAAAGGGACTACTTTGAAAGAAAGATTGATTCAGTGGAAGGGGGGATGAGGGAAGGGAAACAAAAGAAGGTAATAAAAGGTGATTATGATCAAAATACATTATGTACATGAAGGAAAATTGTCAATAAGAAGTTACAAAAAAGGGCTGGAGAGATGGCTTAGTGGTCAAGGCACTTGCCTGCGAAGCCTAAGAACACCCATTCGAATCTCCAGGTCCCATGTTTGGCCAGATGCAAAAGTGACATAAGTGTGCAATGTTGCACATGTGCACAAGGGAGTGCATGTGTCTGGAGTTTGTTCACAGCTGCCAAGAGGCCCTGGTGTGCCCATTCTCTCTCTCTCTCCCAAATTGAACAAAAAAAGAAGTTACAAAAAAGAATAGTCCTCCTCAGTGCACTCATCTTGGACAGTGCGCAGGAGACTCGTTTTTGCTAAGGCTTGATATCCATAGGTTTTCACTGTAAAATTTATGCAGTGTCCTTATCCTGAGATTATTTAAATTTAGACATGCAGATCTCAGTCATGGCATTTTTTTTTTTTAAAACTATAGGCCAAAAGAATTTGCCTTGTTCATACTTGTAATAGATCAAATTCCAATACAGTTTAAAAGGTGTTCTTGGTTTCATCCAGATCATAGAAAAATTTACCAAACCCAATGCTTCCCTGGAAAGAACACAACTGCCATTTGTTTTATTGCCCCATACTGTGGAACCATGTCTGCTGGGCAAACGCTTCAGGTTTTGGTGAAACAATCTTACCTCGGAAGACATGCCTGAGCTAAAGTTTCACTTTGAGATGAGCTGTAGTCAGTGACTATGTTTAAAGGAAAGCAAAAGAGACATTTGCAAGGACCATTTTGAGTATCACAGGCACAGTTATTCCCACCACCCATGTTGCCTGCTTGTTTTCAGGGATAATGTTACCATGGCTTATATTACAATATCTTTGGTTCTCGGGGTCTAGACTTTCCTGTGGAGCTGCCGACTGCTGGAGGCAGCTGGCAGATGATTAAAGGCTCAAAGAGCTGCTAAAAATGTAACCACCTGTAAATGTCAATGTTTTTTCAAATAAGTGTTTTTTCCCTTAGTTCCAAATTTCATGCTGCATATGAATGTCACTTGGGAGCTGGCACAATAGGCTATGATGAGAGCATTCCTGCACTCACTGGTTCTGAATTTCCATGAAGCTTCTTTGCAAAGCAGTGCCAAAGTATCTGTACAGTGTAGTTCCAAACCACAAGTGCTGCTCACTTTTGTCATTGTCCATAACATTTCATCCTCGTGGGTCATCTCATGAGGAGTGACTGTTACTTGCTCATTCCTTAGAAGTTCCTACAGTGGCACAAGAATGAGGAGGCAATCTTTTTTTCTTTCTAACAGCTCAGGCTGTTTTATAGCACATAAATATTGTCAGTCACTTTTTGCCACTATTGACAACATATGAGCATTTGCCCATAGCAGCCAGGAGTCAACAGTTTTCAAAGAGACTTTTAAAATGTAGGATTCCTTTGTTTATTTATATTTCTGGTTGAGAGCGCAGATGGAAAATTCTTGGATTTTGGAACCAATTGCATTTTCTAATGAAATCTGTTGTTCCAATTGCCAGGAACAGAAGAGTCAACCATCCAGTTTGGAGTGCTACAGCTGGCCCTTGATTGCTTTCAGTCAGTGATGGGGAAGTTGGGGGTGTTTGGACCAACTGGAATGGGCTGTGTTGTCTTTCCCTTCAGCAAGGATTCTGGCACGATTGGCCTTGGCGCTCCTTTTCCATGGCAGAGTGAGTGCTGAGTACAGGACAGCTGTTGCATTCAACAAAGCGGGGCTCTTAGCAGGGCTGCTTCTGTTGGGCTTAGGTGCCTAAGGAGCATCTTCCTGCGACCTTACCTTAGTGAGGGCTGAAGAAAGAAGTGCTGAAGTCCCATCAACAGCTCAGGCAAGATCTCCAAGGGCCACAGATCATCTGTGATTCTAATGGAAACAAAGTCAGAAGCCTTGGAACTACCCTTCCATTGGTGACTGGAAAATAGTAATTAGGAAAACAATCAAACATTTAAAAAGTTATCTGTCAAAATTAGGATTGGTTATCTGTTGGTTAAGCAGAACACAATAATTTGAGATGTAAAATATATGTGGTTTGTATGCGTGTGTATATGAATTTTCCACAGATGGACTTAAACATATGTTATACACACATATATTATTTCAACTTAAAGAATGCACACATATATTTGTTTGACAATCTTTTTTGTTTTGTTTTTGGTTTTTCAAGGCAGGGTCTAGCTTTAGCCCAGGCTGACCTGGAATTCACTATGTAGTCTCAGGGTGGCCTCAAACTCATGGAAATCCTCCTATCTTTGCTGCCCGAGTGCTGGGATTAAAGGTGTGTGCCTCCACACCTGGCTAGTTTGACAGTCTTTGATGTAGGTCCAAAGTCTTTTGTTTTTGTTTTTGCAGTGTTGGGGATTGAACCCAGGACCTTGCACAGTCTAGGGAAATGCCACAGTGCTGAGTTACACTGCAGCCCCCCCCCCCACCTACAGGCCTTTAAAAATAGTTGTGTGGTTAGTTATAATCTTAATTACCTTTATTCCAGAAAGCACCACTGAAATGAACTATTCCTTACTTCCAAATGGAATGAGAACTTACCTGCAGTGTTTACCTGCAGAGCATCTTGAAAGAAGAATAAATCCTTATGGAATTTCACTTAATTTGATAAGTATTTTTAAAATCCTGTCGAGCTGTTCTGAAATATCCACTTCAATTTTTAAACTAGGAACAATAATACCCTTTTTTCATTCTCCATTGAATTTACTTATAGCTTCTTAATTTATTTAATCAAAATCTTAACTATCATAATAGGCTTGGGTACCAATCCACCGAACCCATGGCCCCCTCACAGCTACCTGGGGTGGGAGGAGAAGTGAGCAGGCCTACTGTTGTATTCCGTATTCAGAAGTAGCATTACTCAGTATGCTGGAGTGAGGAAACAGAGGTCACTGGCTGGCTGAGGGGCTGGATTGAAGGAAGATCAGCTGAAGGAGGTTCTGCTGTATTTAAGAGGAAGATAATAGTCTCTGTCACCTGACTCTTTGGTTGTGCACCTACAATTTGGAAAGTGGTGGGCCAAAGCGGGGCTGTAGGAATCTATATTCTGTGACTTGAGGCTCTTCTGTGACTTCTACCTCAATAAGACCCTCTCTTAGGCAGTCACAGAAATGGTTCTAATTCTAATGTGCTCTGAACAGTACATAAGCTGTTGCACTTACCCTATTAGACAGCATGACCAGGTAGAAGAGGACTAGGGTGTATCTAGGCCAGGGACAACATTCTCAGACTTTTTTTTAATCTTGCCCAAGTCAATTGGCCAATCCCTTTCTTTTTATTATTTTTTAAACATTTTAAAAAGATTTATTTTTATTTATTTTTAGAGAGAGAGAGTGAGTTAGAGAGAGGGTGTGCCAGGGCCTCTAGTCATTACAAACCAACTCTACCATGTGCATGTGGCTTACACGTGACCTGGAAAATTGAACCTGGGCCCTTAGGCTTTGCAGGCAAGTACCTTAATCACTAAGCAATCTCTTCAGCCCTTGTTTATACTTTAAAAAACATTTTAATTTGTTTATTTGCAGGGGGGAGGGGTTCCAGGGCCTCCTGACACTGCAAACAAACTTTAGATGCATGAGTCACTTTGTGTATGTGGATTGATATGAGTGCTGGAGAATTGAACCTGGGCCTTCAGGTTTTACAGGCAAGCACCTCTAGCCCTGAGCAATCTCTCCAGTTTTTTTAGCCGGGTGTGGTGACACACACTTTTAATCCCAGCACTTGGGAGGCAGAAGTAGGAGGATTGCAGTGAGTTTGAGGCCACCCTGAGACTACATAGTGAATTCCAGGTCAGCTTGGGCTATAGGGAGACCCTACATCAAAAATCCTGAATATTTGTAAGCAGAATGAAAGAGAAAGAGAGAGAGAGAGCGAGAGCGAGAGCGAGAGCAAGAGAGAGAGAGAGAGAGAGAGAGAGAGAGAGAGAGAAATTGGTGTGCCAGGGTCTCCTGCCTATGTAAACTCCAGATGCATGGGCCACTCTGTGCATCTGGCTTTATGTGGATACTGGGGAAATCAAACCAGGGCCACCAGTCCTTGCAAGCAAGTGTCCTTAACCACTTAAGCAATCTCTCCAGTCCCCCAAACACTGATTTTCAGTGGAAAGCATATCAGAGTTTTCAACATTCTTCACTAACTCATACCCTTCATGTCTTCTTCTTCTTTCTACTTATTTGTTAATCTTTAAAAATTTTATTTATTTATATATTTGAAAGAGGAAGAGGCAGATAGAGAGAAAGAAGAGAGAAAGAGAGAGAGAGAGCGAGAGAGAGAGAGAGAGAGAGAGAGAGAGAGAGAGAGAGAGAGAAAATGGATGTGTCAAGGCCTCTAGCCACTGCAAACAAATTATAGATGCATGTGCCACCTTGTGCATCTGGCTTTATGTGGGTAATGGGAAATTTAACCTGGGTCCTTTGACTTTGCAGGTCTTAAATCTCTAAGCCATCTCTCTGGCTATTTGTTGATTTTTTTTTTTTGGAATTTTTTATGAGGGAGAGAGAGAGAGAGAACTGGTGCACCAGTGCCTTTAGCCAGCTACTGCACTCAACCTCCAGATGCATGTGCCACCCTTGGGCACATGTGCAATCTTGTGCATGTGTGTCACTTTGTGCATTTGGTTTATATGGGATCTGGAGAGTTGAATATGGGTCCTTAGGCTTTGCACTTCTAAGCCATCTCTCCATCCTGCTATTTGTTAATTTTTTTTTTTTTTTTTCGAGGTAGGGTCTCACTCTAGCACAGGCTGACCTGGAATTCACTCTGTATTCTCAGGGTGGCTTCGAACTCATGGCAATCCTCCTAACTCTGTCTCCTGAGTGCTGGGATTAAAGGTATGTGCCACCACACCAGGCTATTTGTTAATTTTGTAAAAAAATTATTTATTATTTATTATTTATTATTTATTTATGAGAAATAGGGAGAGAGATGGAAAGAAGAGAGAGTGAGAGTGGGTGCTCCAGGGCCTCTTGTCCTGAACTCCAGATGCATGTGCCACTTTGTGCATCTGGCTTTACATGGGTAATGATGAATCAAATCTGGGTCTGCAGACTTTGTGAGCAAGCACTTTTTTTAATTTTTTTTTATTTAAGAGAGAGAGAGAGAGAGAGAGAGAGGGAGGGAGGGAGAGAATGGGCACACCAGCAGCCTCTCAGCCACTGTGAACAAACTCCAGACGTGTGCGCTCCCTTGTGGGAAAGTGTGGCATTGCGCCCTTGGGTCACTTTTTGCATCTGGCAAAACGTGGGACCGGGAGATTGGAACCGGCATTCTTAGGCTTGGCAGGCAGGTGCCTTAACTGCCAGGTCATCTCTCCATCCCTGTGAGCAAGCACTTTTAACTGCTGAGCCATCTCTCCAGCCCATACTTATTTGTTCTTTTTCTGAACTCTCTTCCTTCAAAGAGGTAGGAAGATTGTTTAATTAGACCAGGCTCTTGACAATAGGTGAGGTTATCTCCTCCATGTCTAGGGATCTGCAGGGTCAGTAGATAGCATGGTGACCCAGAAATGTAGCCTTTCACAGAAGCACTTTCCTGACACCCAGAGCCACTTAGGGATGAGGGTGATGTATACTCTTATATACATGAAAAAAATTGAGACATGAAAAGCACATTACAGAGAGATTTTAGTTGAAGAACAGAGCTGGGATACAACATCTGGTTTTGATAAAGCTTGTCTTTTGTGCCCAATTTTAAAGCTAAGCTGACTGAAGTACTACAAGGTCATGACTTGTCTAGGGTCAGTTTGTCGTTCAATAGCTAGTTGCTATATGATCCCCAACCCTCGTAACTTTTAGCCCTATATTTTAACTATTATGCCATGTGGCCTGCTATAGACTGTATAACAAAGCATCCCAGATGTGCAGTGGGAGAAATCCTTTTGTGACCCAGCTAACATCCAGTCCCCTTAGGACTTTCTGTTTATTAAATGTTCTTGGTGACGTCTCTTACAGTGTAAGCGTATTAACCTGTGTGTTATGAGGATTTCCCCACATGACAGTGTTATAAGATTTTCTTATGAGGTCACTTCCTAGGAAGACAGGGATTTAAAAGCCGCCACAACAGTCAATGAAGCAAGCAACATGTGGCTTTGCTTTTAGTCTGTTATTTTTAAGTAGTGAAGAATTTATATGAAGATTTCTGGTACAGCTGATGTCACTCTTTTGTTTGTTTAGGCTTGGGTTTCCACTTGAAAACATCCTCTGTGGCCATCTGAAAGACACTTTATCCCTGAACTGTGTATTGGCTTCTAACATTTTTGACTTCCAGTCATGAGGATTTCAAAACCAATCACATATAGCAGCTAGGTTTAGCAGCAAGGCTTTTTACTCCTAATGGTTCATTCTTGGGATGGTCAGCTTTCCCCATTTTCTTGTGATGTTTACCTCATTTATTACTAGCTCTGACAGAGACCATTCCTTCTCAAACAATGAACTGCATACTAAGTTGCTTTTTGCCTTTTAAAGAAGGGTGTAGCACATCACTGAGGTAAACCATGCCATGAAAAAAAAAGTTGATTGTCAGTGCATATTTCCTTCAACTATTACTCCAAGCAGTATTTTATTTATGTTCAGCTGGCTTATGTCTTTTACTTTGAGTCACAATGATGGCCATGGAACTTTATGGACATTCTGTTGTTAAAGCAAATTAACCCAACGCCAATTTGTTAATTTTATTTCAACAAAGTTTATAAGCATACTGAGTCTTTTTTTCCAATAAATTTTAGAAACTTTTTGAGCCATGTTTTTGGGAAGAGCTTTACTCCCCCGACACTTCCAACTCTGTAATTGAGTCAATGGGACAGATTTGTCTGGGTTTGTTGAACAAAGGACAGAAGCCTAAACCAATCTCTGCCCTACACTTTTTTGTTTTGCACATATATTTGGTGAACCTGTGTAATTTGGTAGATTGCCTCTTTGGAACCCACTGTTAATGTTTGAACAGTAATCAGCTGCTGCAGCCCAACTGGCACGCAAAGGCGAGGAGGCCCTTACGGATTACAGGAAGCCAGGGTGCAGGACAGAACACTGCAGGGATGTGAGACCTCAGAACCAGCAGCTCAATCATAAGCTTGCATTTCCCAAGGTGGTTCTGAGGAAGTCAGAATGCCAAGGACAGCTGCAGGTTCCAAATCTAACAAAGGATTTGTCTTGGAGCCAAGAGTGTTTGGGAATATCGCCATCTACTTCCTGTTACTGCTTTAGTCTGCGGCTTTGTCTGTTTTGTTCTATATTCTGGAAAAGCATTTCACATACTGAAATGATAGAAGTCAAATACATTTTTAATCAAAATAGTCTGTTATTTTATTAAAAAAATCTTTTAATAAGAACATACTTTGTATGGATATATCATGTGTTGGTACCATATTTTCCCTCCTCCTTGCCCCCATTCTTCTGGGGACCCTCCTCAGTGGGGTTGCTGCTATTCCCCATGGGGTTGTGGGTTATGCATTGTAGAAGCAGCAGTCAGTTATGGGGGAGGCAATGCCTCTGGGCATGACATCCTAACCTGTGGTTCTTACAATCTTTCTGCCCACTCTTCTGCAAAATTACCTGAGCCTTGGTGCATGTTTTAAGTCTACTTCAGTGATGAGCTCTCAGGAGCTTCTGGATTTCTGCCTTGGTAAGTGTTGAGTATCCTCAGTGTTTGTCTCCTTCACCCTGGCACTGATTGTCAGGCTCACCATGGAAGCAAAACACTTTTGCTCATCTCCCCACTTCCTCTGTGGTTTTGCCTGGGCCTTGATTGAGATGTGAGAGGTGTTTATCTCCTTGGGTCTTGCTACCTTGTGAAAAAGAAAGAAAAACCAATCTCCAATGGAAAGTAAAGTCAGCATAGATTAAGTAGGATAAGCATTATTAATTTAGGAGAGTCTGACAGATGTAGACCCTCTTAGCCAAAGACTTGGCATCGGAGAACCTAATCTTTATCTCCATGGGATTCAGACCTGGTTCCCAGTTCCATATATGGGTTCCTTTCCACTGAGCAGATCTCTTAGCCAATCAGAAAGCCATTGGTTACCCACCAAGGTTGGGTGCCACCATTACACTGGTGTGTACTTCTTGTTAGGCTGGTTGCTTCTGAGTAGCTTAGATGTCTGCTTGCTCACACTGTTGTTGGCCACTTTCCGCAGTAGCTCATGTAGTGCTTTCCACCAATAGAGAGGCTAATTGTCTGGGGAGTGGCTCTCTTCTGGATTCCAGCTAGGTCTCTCCATGTTCTGTATTGGCAACTTATTGTGTCTTCAGCAATAGGGTCTTACCTTTACCTCAGGCAAGTTATCAAGTGCTTTGACAGAAGCCTGTCTTCTTTTGGGAACCTTGTTTGTCTCTCCGATCAACAGCTCAATGTGAGTAGCACCTATTTCTGGTACTTCTAGTTACATGTCAGAGCCAAAACTTTTAAAGGTTAGGTTCATTCCACTCTCTCCAGGGCCTTTCTTTTCAGGTGCTCCCCCTCTATTCCTGTTAAGGGTTATATCTTTCAGTCTACCTTCAAGGAAAAAAAGTTTTTATGTTATCAGTTCATTTTAAGTTTAGTTTTGTGTTTACTTTCCCCCAACTTCTTTTCCCCCTCCCCCAAGCCCTTTCATCTGTACTCTCTGGGCCTCAAGTTGCCTATCCAGCATGACAACAACTCAAGCTGATTCAGGTTAGGAACCACAGATGAGTGAGAACATGTGGTGTTTGTCCTTCTGTGATTGTGTGTGTTCACTGAGTATGAACTATTCCAAGTCCATCCATTTTCCTACAATTTCATTGTATAATTTTTTTCTCATGGCTGAGTAGACTTCTATTGTATATATGTACCAAAACTTTGTTATCCATTCATCCAATGACAGGCACTTGGGTTAATTCTAGTTCTCAGCTATTATGAATAGAACAGCTATAAATATGGTTGAGCAAATGTCTCTGTAGGTAATCATGAAGCATTTAGGGTAAATGCCCAGTAAGGGAATAACTGGGTCTATTGGTAGTTCTATATCCATCTTTTTCAGGAATCTCCATAATGATTTCCATAATGGTTATACAAGTTTGCATTCCCACTGACAGTTAATGAGGGTTCCTCTTTCCCCACATCCTTGCCAACATTTGTTGTAATTTGATTTTATTTCTTTGAGGCAAGCCCAACAGACTGTCCTTTTTTCAATGTGTGTGTGAGAGAGAATTGGCACGCCAGGACCTCTAGCCAGTGTAATCAAACTCCGGATGCATGTACCACCTAGTGTGCATGGTGCGACCTTGTGCATTTGCATCTGGCTTACATAGGGCTTACATAGGACATGGGTCCTTAGGCTTCACAGGCAAGTGCCTTGACTGCTAAGCCATCTCTGCAGCCTGTCATGTGATTTAAAAAAATTATTGATAATTTCCATAATTATAGACAGTAACCCATGCTAATTCCCTTCTTCCCCCACTTTCCTCTTTGCAACTCCACTCTCCATTATACTTGTTTGCCTTCTCAATCATTCCCTCTTTTATTTTGATGTCTTCATCTTTTCCTCTTATTATGATGGTCTTGTGTAGGTATTGTCAGGCACTGTGGGGTCATGCATATCCAGGCCTTTTTGTGTCTGGAGAAGCATGTTGTAAGGAGTCCTACTCTTCCTTTGGCTCTTGCATTCTTTCTGCCACCTCTTCTGCAATGGACTCTTTGCCTAGGAAGGTGTGTTAGAGATGTTTCAGTGCTGAGCACTCCTCTGTCGCTTCTCAGCACCATGGTGCCTTCTGAGTCATCTCAAGGTCACCACCATCTGAAAGGAGAAGCTTCTCTAACCAAAAGTGAGAGTAACATTAGTATATGGGTATGACTATTAAGATAAGTGCTTACTAGGCTGTTTGTTGGGCATAGTATATACATTTAGCCAGACACCAGCAGATGTTATACCCCTAGGGCTCATGCCTACCCCTGGCATAGGTTTTCAGTATCAGGAATGTATTCCCTCTCATGGAGTGTCTCTCCAGTCCAATTAGAGAGTGATTGGTTTCCCCCACAACAGACATGTCACTATTGTACCCATTGGCTCATTTTGCCTGGCTGACCAAATTTAAGGCTTGCAGTGTCCACTGTTGAGTATCTCCACTGGTGATTTCTCTCTCTTTTATTGAACTGTATGCAGTGTAGCTTTTTCCAGCTATCAGCTGGTCTATACTGAATAGGTTTTCAGCTTAGCTCTAGCAGTATTTCTCAGTGACCTTGCAGCCCAAGGATGTGGAGTTTTCAGCAACAGGGTCTTACCATCTATTACTGGTGGGAAACCAAGGGCCTTGGCAATGGCCTGTAATGTTTTGGGGGCATCATGGACCTCCTTGAACAAAAACTCACTGGAAGGTATCCTATCCCTGTCACTGAAAATTTTCTAGTAACAATCTATGGCTTCTGGGTGTTCCATTGTCCAAAAAAGTAGGTTTCCATATGACTTATTTATATCCTCTTAGATTTTGATTAGCCCTCCTTGCAACTTTCCTTTACTCAATCTCTTCCCCTGACCTCACTTAGGCCTTTATACCCCCATTAATATATTCTTCTACTTACATATATACAATGCCATCCTATTAATCACTCCCTCCTTCTCTCCCTCCCTCCCTCCCTTCCTCCCTTTCTATTCCCTTTATATTTTCTTTCTGGCTTACTGGCCTCTGCTACTGAGTTTTATTCCAACTCACATACAAGTCCAATCATTTGTAGTATCCACATATGAGAGAGAACATGTGATGTTTGGATTTCTGGGTCTGGGTTACCCAACTAAGTATAATCTTTTCCAGATCCATCCATTTTCCTGCAAATTTCATAATTTCATTTTTCTTTACTGCTGAGTAGAACTCCACTGTATAAATGTGCCACATCTTCATTATGCACTTATCAGTTGAGGGACACCTAGGCTGGTTCCAGTTCTTAGCTATTATGAATAGAGTGGCAATAAACATGGTTGAGCAAGTATCTCTAAGGTAGTGAGACAAGTCCTTAGGATATATGCCTAGGAGTGGTATAGTTGGGTCATAAGATAAATCTAGTTTTAGCTGTGTCAAGAACATCCATACTGATTTCCACAATGGCTATACCAGATTGCATCCTCACCAACAGTCTACAAGGGTTCCTCTTTTTCCAGATCCTCGCCAACACTTATTGTCATTTGTTTTCTTGATGGTAGCCATTCTGACAGGAGTGAGATATAATCTCAAAGTAGTTTTAATTTGCATTTCCCTGATGGCTGGGAGTGTAGAACATTTTTTATTTTTTATTTTATTTTTTAGTTTTTTTTTAATTGACAACTTCTATACTTACATACAAAAAATGCATATTTCCCTCCCCTCTCCCCATTCCATTTTAGAACTCCAATCTCCATCGTATCCCCTCCCTCTCTCCATTAGTCTCTCTTTTAATTTGATGTCGTCTTTTTCTTCTATTATGAGGGTCTTGCGAAGGTATTTCTAGGCACTGTGAGGTCATGGATATCAAGGCCAATTTCTATCTGGGCAGTTGCATTGAGTCATACCCTTCCTTTGGCTCTTCCATTCTATCCACTCCTCTTCTGCAATGGGCCCTGAGCCTTGGAGGGTGTGACAGAAGTGTTTCAGTGCTGGGCACTCTTCCATCCCTTCTTCTCAGCACTATGTTGCCTTTTGGGTCATCCCAGTGGTCATCGCCATCTGAAAAGAAAAGCTTCTCTAACCAGAAGTGAGAGTAGCATTAATATGTGAATATGAACATTAAGTGTAGTGCTTTCAGGGCAGCTTGGTGGGAATAATATATACATTTAACCAGACAAGAGCAGGCTTTATACCCCTAAGACTCATGACCTCCCCAGAACATTTTTTAGATGTTTATATGCCATCTATATTTCTTCTTTTGAGAACTTTCTATTTAGTTCCATAGCCCAGTTTTTAAATTGGGTTGTCTTATTATTTAGTTTTTTGAGTTCTTTTTATATCCTGGATATTAATCCTCTGTCAGAAGTATAGCTGGCAAAGATTTTCTCCCATTCTGTAGGTTGCCTCTTTGCTCCATTTACAGTGTCCTTTTCTGTAAAAAACCTTGGTAATTTCATGAGGTCCCAGCAGTTGATCAGTGGTTTTACTTCTTTAGCAACTGAGGTAATATTCAGAAAGTCTTTGCCAATACTGATAAGTTGAAGGGTTTCCCCTACTTGTTCCTTTAGCAGATTCAGAGTTTCAGTTCTGATATTAAGGTCTTTAATCTATTTGGACTTAATTATTGTGCAAGGAGAGAGATAATGATCTATTTTCATGCTTCTACAGAGACATATGTAGTTTTTCCAGCACCATTTGCTGAAAAGGCTATCTTTTCTCCAATGAGTATTTTTGGCATTTTTGTCAAAGATCAGGTGGCTGTAGCTACCTGGAGTTACATCTGGGTCCTCTATTCTATTCCATTGATCTACCTCTCTGTTTTTGTGACAGTACCATGCTGTTTTTGTTACTATTGCTAGTAATATAAGTTAAAATCAGGTATGGTGATACCACCACCCTTATTTTTGTTTCTCAAAATTGTTTTAGATATTTCAGGGTTTTTTTGTGCTTCCAAATGAATTTTAGGATTGTTTTTTCTATGAAGAATACCATTGGAATACTTTACTGTGGAGAATGCCATTGGAATTTTGATAGGGATTGCATTAAATGTATAGATTGTTTTTATTAAGATTGCCATTTCCACCATATTGATTCTTCCAATTCAAGAAAAAGGAATATCTTTCCATTTCCTACTGTCTTCTCAATTTCTGTCTTGAGTGTTTTAAAGTTTTCTTTGTAGAGATGCTTCACTTCCTTGGTTAGATTTATTCCCAGGTACTTTATTTTTTGATGCAATTTTGAATGGGAGTGATTCTCTGATTTCATCCTCTGTGTGTTTGTTGTTAGCATATAGGAAGGCTATTGATTTTTGTGTGTTTATTTTGTATCCTGCTATATTGCTAAAAGTGTTTATCAGCTCTAACAGTTTTCTGGCAGAGTCTTTAGGGTCCTTTATGTAGAGAATCATATCATCTGCAAATAATGATAACTTGATTTCTTCCTTTCCAATTTGTATACCTTTTATGTGTGTCTCTTGCCTTATTGAGATAGCTAAGACTTCTAGTACTATATTAGATAAAAGTGGAGATAGTGGACACCGTTGTCTTATTCCTGATTTTAGTGGAAAAGCTTCAAGTCTTTCTCTATTTAGTATTATTTTGGCTGTAGGTTTATCACAAATAGCCTTTATTATATTGAGATATGTTCCTTCTATTTCCAGTTTGTATATGACTTTTATCATGAAGGGATGTTAGATTTTGTCAAATGTGTTTTTGGCATCGAATGAGATGATCATGTGATTTTTGTCCTTCAGTCCATTTATATAATGTATTACATTTATTGATTTGTGTATGTTGAACCATTCCTACATCTCTGGGATAAAGCCTACTTGGTCAGGGTGTATGATCTTTCTGACATATTCTTGTATTCTGTTTGTCAACATTTTGTTGATAATTTTTGCATCTATGTTCATGAGGGAGATTGGTGTACAATTTTCTTTTTTGTTCTATTTACCTGGTTTTAGTATCAGGGTGATGCTGGTTTCATAGAAGAAGTTTTGTAGGATTCCTTCCTTTTCTATCTTATGGAAAAGTTTGAGAAGCAGTGGTGTTAGTTTTTCCATGAATGTCTGGTAAAATTCACCAGTGAATTTATCTGGGCCTGGACTCTTTTTAGTTAAGACATTTTTGATAACTGGTTGGATGTCTATACTTGTTATAGGTATATTTAAGTGGTTAATCTCATCTTGATTTAATTTTGGTATGTCATATAAGTCAAGGAAATCATCCATTTCCTTCAGATTTTCAAACTGAGTAGAATATATATTCTTATAGCATATCCCTATGATTTTTTAAAATTTCTCTGGTATCTGTTGTGAGGGTGCCTTCTTCATCTTTAATTTTATTAATTTGTGTCTCTTCTCTCTTTCTTTAGGTCAGATTTGCTAAGGGTTTATTCATCTTGTTTATCCTTTCAAAGAACCAACTCTTTGTTTCATAGATTCTTTGGATTTTTTTTGTTTCTTTTTCATTAATTTCTACCCTAATCTTTATTATTTCTTTCCATCTACTGATTTTTTTTGCCTTGTTCTTCTTTTTCCAAGGCCTTAAGGTGAAGCATTAAGTTGTTTATTTTCAGCCTTTCTGATTTCTTAACATAGGCACTTAAAGCTAGAAATTTCTTTGTTAGGACTGCCTTGATTGTGTCTTAACGGTTTTGGTATGTTGTGTTCACATTTTCATTTGATTCTATTAATTTTTTGATTTCCTTCTTGATTTCTTCATTGATGCATTCATCATTCAGTACTGTATCTTTAGTTTCCATGATTTTGTGTTTTGATTTCTTTGAATATAGATATAATCATTTTTTTTTTTGAAATATTTGTCAGGTATTTCATCTAAAGCTGTCTCACTGGAACTCAGTTCTGATGGATTTATAATTTTTTTTTTTTTTTTTTTTTTTTTGGTTTTTTGAGGTAGGGTTTCACTCTGGTCCAGGCTGACCTGGAATTAACTATGTAGTCTCAGGGTGGCCTTTGAACTCACGGCGATCCTCCTACCTCTGCCTCCCGAGTGCTGGGATTAAAGGCGTGTGCCACCACGCCTGGCTTGGATTTATAATTTTTGGTGGGATTGTATTGTCTTGAATTTTTGTGTTTCTTGTATTATAATATAGATATTTTTGCATCTTGAGTTAATTTGATGCTTGGGTTTTCTAATTATCTGCAGTGTTCTTAGCCATGTAAACCAGACTTTATATATCTTCAGTTTAGGAGTTTAAGGTGCCAGGTGTAGCTCTTATACTCCAAGAGAAGCAGGAGAAGTGACTCTAGGTGTTGAGTTTGCCTGCTATTGAAATACTGTAGTAGACTAAGTGAAGCAAATTCTAAAATTCAACTGAGCAATATAGACATTCAATCAAAACCAGCACAGAGTATTTATACAAGTGTGGAGATTAAACTAAACAGAAAATTTAGTCCCTAAGGGTATGTGTTGCCCCATACCTTTAATCCTGTCAACTAGGAGGTTGAGATTTATAGTCTGAAATGTGATTCAAGGTAGCCTGGGGCCAGTCAGTCCCTGTTCCCAATAATGACAGAAGAAAAAGACAAAGGCCCTAAAAATCAGGAAATGTCAAAGGCAACAATAGTCAACACCAAAATACAGCTTATTTGGGAAGGGTGAAGCCAACCAAGAATATATCATTCAAATGTGATACATAACCTTTCCTGACATGGAAAGAGAGGTTAGCACTTCCAGTGCAGGCTTATGTATCTTTGTATAAGTAGGCCCTGTTACATTTTGGGATGGCTTCCAATCTCACCAATGCTGAGTTCCCACCTTGATCCCTCTTGGTGCCCAGTGACCAGGGGTGAAATAGTTCTCCAGAGGTTCATGGCCCTGATGTTTGGTGGATTGGAGACTTTGTCTGGGGTTGTACTAGAGCTGCTTGACTGGTCCTATTTGTATTCTCCTTCAGCAGCTACTCAGTTGGCCCCTGCTGTCTTCTCTTTCAGGTTTCTTGCCTTTGGGAGGCCACTGATGTGAGTGGAAAATCCCTTAGCTTTGTTTCTGCTCCTCTCTCTGTGTGCTGTTGGCTGGGCAGTTGTGTGAACCAGGGCCTCTGGCACCTCAGTGGGATTCTGGCTGTTTTCCTCCTTTCTGGAAGATCTTGGTCTCTACTGCTTCTCTGCTGTGGTTGATAATGACTTATACACCTTCACTTTTTGGTAGAAGAGTGTATTTTGCTGTGTTTCTGGTTACTCCCCTTCCCAGGCTGCTTTTTCATGACTAGTATGCCATTATCTTACCCAGAAGTCTAGCCTGTCATTTGATATTTTTTTAATGATTGCCATCCTTACTGGAGTAACTTGTAACTCACTGGTAGAATCTCATAGCTGTTTTAATTTTCATTTCCCTGATGGTTAGGGATGTTGAACATTTTATTAAAGTGTATGTTTATTTTTTTCAAAGAACCTGCTCTTTGTTTCATCAGTTTTCTAAATTGCTTTCTTTGTTTCCAATTCATTACTTTGTCCTCTGATCTTGATTATTTCTTTCCATCTGGAGCACTTATGGTTGAATTCTTCTTGTTTTTCCAATGCCTTTAGCTGCATGGTTAGGTTACTGATTTGGGATCTCTCCATCCCTGTGATAAAGGCATTTAGTGCTATGAATTTTCCCCTTAGGACTGCCTTCATTGTGTCCCATAAGTTTTGGTAAGTTGTGTTTTCATTATAATTTAATTCTAGACATTTTAAAATTTCTTCCACAATCCTTTCATCATTTAAAAGTGTGTTGTTCAGTTTGTAGGAGCTGGTGGAATTCCTTATGTGTCTCTTGTTAATTTCTAGCTTTAAAGCATTGTGATCTGATATAATGCAGGAAGTTACTTCAACTTTTCTGAATTTATGGACTAATGTATTTTGGAGAAAGTTCCATGGGCTGCTGAGAAGAATGTATATTCTGTAGAATTTGGGTCAACAGTTCTGTAGGTGTCCGTTTGGTCTAGTTGAACTATGGGGTTGTTGAGCTATATTATTTCCTTGTTCATTTTCTGCTTGGATGATCTATTGATGATAATGAAGTATTGAAGTCCCCAACTATGATGGTGTTGGTGTTTATTTCTGTTTTGTTATCAAATAGGTATTGTTTGATAAACTGTGGTGCACCTGTGCTTGGCATATATAGATTTATGATTGTGATGTCCTCATGCTGGATTCTTCCCTTGAGGATTATGAAGTGGCCTTCTTTTTTACTTTTTGATTACTTTTTTTGAAGTATATTTTTTAAGATATTAACATAGCAAAACCTGCTTGTTTTTTATTTCCATTTTCTTGGAATATCATTTTCCATCCTTTCACCCTGAGAAGGTATCTGTCTTTAGTGGTCAGGTGGGTTTCTTGAAGATAGTGGATGGAAGGGTCCATTGTTTTGATCCACCCTATTAACTTGTGTCTTTTGATTAGTGGGTTAAGACTGTTAATATTTAAGGTTATAACTGTGAGGTTTGATTTAATCCCTGGCATTATGGAGTATTTTATGGAGTTTGGTGCCTTCTTGGCCTTTTTACTTTTTAAAAAATTATTTATTTACTTATTAGAGACAGAGAAAGAGAGAGAGAGAGAGGGAAAGAGAGAGATAATGGGACAAGAGGGCCTCTAGCCACTACAAACGAACTCCAGATGAATGCGCCACCATGTGCATCTGGCTTATGTGGGTACTAGGGAATCAAGCCTCAAACTGGGGTCCTTAGGCTTCACAGGCAAGTGCTTAACCACTAAGCCATCTATCCAGCCCCCCTTTTTACCTTTTTGAGCCTACTGTAGTTTTTGTTTTTGTGATCTTATTGTAGGCTGTTGAGATTTGATGCTTGACTCTTCTGTGTGCATTATTCCCTTAAGTATTCTCTGTAGATTTGACTTTTTGCTCATATAATCATAGGGCTGACCTTTTTCATGGAAAGTTTTCATTTCAACATCTATTATGTAGGATACTTTTTGGGTACAGTAGTTTGGGTAAGAAGCCAAGGTTTTTAGACTTTCAAGTGTTCCATTTTCAGGCTCTTCTGGCTTTCCAGGTTTCCAGGTTTCCATTGAGTAATCTGAGGCAATTCTGATGGGATTGCCTTTGTATATAGTGAGTTGTTTCTCTCACTGCTTTTAGCACTCGGTCTTTGTTTTTATAGTTAAGAGGTTTTAAAAAAATTTGTATTTATTTATTTGACAGAGAGAGAGAGAGAGAGAGAGAGAGAGAGAGGGAGGAGAATGGGCATGCCAGGGCCTCTAGCCACTGCAAATAAACTCCAGATGTGTGTGTCCCCTTGTGCATCTGGCTAACGTGGGTCCTGGGGAATCGAACCTAGGTCCTTTGGCTTTCTAGGCAAATGCATTCATAGTTAAGAGTTTTAATTATGATGTGCCTTGGAAAGTTTCTTCTTTGGTCCTATCGGGTGTTTTGTGAGCCTCTTGTATCTTGATGGGCCTCTCTTTTATGTGATCTGGCAAATATTCTTCAATAATTTTGTTGAATATGTTCTCTATGCTGCTGGCCTGGATTTATTCCCTCTGGAACGCCCATGATCTAGATGTTTGGTCATTTTAGGGTATCCTACAGTTCTCTCATGTTTTGTTCACATGATTATGTTTTTGAAATTAGCAAAATTTTTGGATTCCCAATCAATTTCTTCTGTCTTGTCTTCCAGCTCAGAAGTTCTGTCTTCCACCTGAGTGACTTTGTTAGTGAATAGTTCCTCCGAGGTTTTTCAAAGCTCTATTTGATATTTTGTTGTTGTGTTTTTAAAAATTATTCTTTTATTTATTTTTATTTGAGACAGAGAGAGAGAGAAAAAGAGAGAGAGAGAAAGAGAATGAGCATGCCAGGGCTTCTAGCCACTGCAAACGAACTCTAGACATATGTGCCACCTTGTGCATCTGACTTACATGGGACCTGGAGAATCAAACCTGGGTCCTTCGGCTTCACAGGCAACTGCCTTAACAGCTAAGTCATCTCTCCAGCCCTTGTTGTATTATTTTCATTGTATCCATCTCTTTTTTGAAAGAATGATTTCAGTTCAAGGTCTTATTTTCTTGATGCTTCCTGGATTTCATTCTTGCATTTGATCAAGTCTTCAGTAAGCTTAATCAGCTGGTTACTGAGATCCTATATTTGCTGACTCAACTTCAATTCATTTTTCTCTCTTTTGAGGCTTCCCTGGTTTTCTTCAATTAACTTAAGCCTAGCACTGAATGCTGAGTGCTCTAAGACATGATTCTTCTCAATTTCACTTATACAGTTGTTGGTTTTTTGATCATTTGCTTCCAGTTCAGCAGTTCTCTTGATTAGGGTCAAATAGCTTGTTGTGTTTTCATTTTTGGATTTAATTTCTGTTGTTTCCTCTTTGATTTCATTTGAGACTTCCATTGTGGGACTACGCATCCTTGGAGATCACTCAGTTATGTTTTTTTTTTTTTTTTTTTTTGAATTGTGGTCTACGTGTCTTAGGGTAAAAGTCTTATTTTATTGAGGAGGAAGCAAGTATTTGTCCATGTACAGTTTTTAGTGAGCGTTCTTATTTAAATTCATACTGCATTGGAGTAGAATGGGATTATAATGCAGCTGTGCAGACTGTCAAAATTACAAGTACATCAAACATGCCTGGGGAACTGGGAGCTCAGGCCTATTCACTTCACTTGCTTACACTTTTTAGCACAGGGGAGCCAGGGGTTGGGGAACTAGGAACTGGAAATCTGGGCAACCAGGGGCAAGAGGCCAGTTCTCTCAGTGGCCTTTGCACCCTTTGGCTCAAGGGAACAGGGATTTGGGAATCCAACGACTGGTCAATCAGGAAGCTTGAACAAAAGGCCTGCTTCTGCAGCACACAACCAGGCTCCAGGCAAACCTAAGCCTGCAGTGAGGGAACTGGGGCCAGGGAACTGGGAGGTGGGGAACAAACAGGGAGCTCTGGCGTACTCACTCTATGCATGTACCCTTTGGAGCAGGGGATCCAGAAATTGGGACCCAGGGGCCACTCAATCAGGAAACCAGACTGTTTTTTGTTATTAAACCAGTTTAATCATTCTTCCATTAACAATATTTTAAGGAAACTATGGCACAGAATACAGTGGGAAATCAGATATCAAGTATCTCATTATACCATGTCATATAAATCAGTTTTGGGAGTGTGTGTATGCATGTGTGTGTGAGATGCATGTGTGTGTGAGATGCATGTGTGTGTGAGCTGTGCATGTATGTATGGGTGTACACGTGCTCTAGCACTAGTTTGCAGGATAGAGGATAATGTTTGGGTGTTTGTCTTCACATTCCACCTGATGTGAGGCAGGGCCTCTCTTCTGCTGTGAATGACTGACTAGCTGATCTACAAGCTTTGGGATTCTCCTGCCTCTGCCTCCCATTGCTGTAGGCAAGTTGGGATTACAGGTAAGTATGCTACATGACTTTGGCTTTATGTGGGTTCTGGGAATCCAAATTCTTATTGTCAGGCCTACACTGAGCTATCTTCCCATCCCATAGTAGATATCTTTTAGTGATTATAAAGTAAACAGGGAAATTTAGCTGTTTGTCAGCAATTGTTAATTAAATACAGCAAAGTGTACACTAAAAAGCTTTTATCCTTGTCATCCTTGATTATTTTAATATTAATAATTAAGGTAGTGAAAAAAATCAGACATCATGGGACATGCCTGAAACCTTGTACTTGGGAGGCTGAGGCACAATAATTGTGAATTTGAAGCCCAGGCTACACAGCAAGTGAGGAAGAAAAAAAAAGAGGCAAATAATACTTCTAGATATCAACCCAACTTGATTCTCAAAATGTGTTTATTGCACTAAACAATGGCATGGATTTTAGAACTTGTTGGAAAGGCTTTTTTGTTGGTTTGATTTATTTATGTATTAATTTGTTTTAATTTTTACTTATTTTCCAGTTTTGAGATATTTATACAGGTATATAATATATTTTGATCTTATTCTCCCCACTGATCATCTCTTATCCCCTCATCACCCTAATTCTTTACAATATTACTTTCTTGGCTTTTTATTTAACCCACTGAGTGAAATTAGTCTTGTTTGCATGATCATGAGTTAGAGGTTATTCACAGTAGAATGAACAGCTAACCAGTGGCAAAAACTGATGAACCTGACACTTCTCTCCCAGCAACCAATAGTTAGCATGGGATGTCTGGGATCTCATGTATCCTCCCCCACCAATGGTGAAGTAGTGATAGACTCAGTCTTGTGCTGGAAACCATAACTTCCATGAGTTCATGAATATAACGGCATGTGGAAGATAGGGACTGATGAGTGTCATCTTTCATAATTCTCCACCTTTTCTATTGAGATAGGGTTTCTTACTTGCATGTAGAACTTGCTTATTCTGCCTATTTCGGTAGACAGCTCACCTACCCTGTCTCTGCTTCTTGAGCGCTGCAGTTACAAGCAGGACACCGTACTGTCTTGGTGTCTATGTGCGTTCTGAGGATATGGACTTAGGTCCTCATGCCTGTGCTCTACCAACTGAGTCATCTCTTTGCTAATCTTGGTTTTCTACATGACTACATTTGATCGATGGTACTGGTGCTGTGTAGAATGAGGGGTTTGCTTTACAGGGAATGTCTCTTGAACCATAGTTCTTCTCTGTAATACAATCATGCAATATGGACACTGGACATTGTGGAAAGTCTTTTGGTATGTAGAAGTCTCAGAAGACACAGTGTATTTATATGGTTGGCAAACAAAATGGCATCCTATTTATTATTTAGTATTATAATATTACTTACATTTCTTGTTGCTGTGACCAAAAAGTTTACAAGAATATCTTAAGAAAGGATGTGTTTATTTTCTGTTATAGTTTCAAGGGATTCAGTCCATCATGGTGGGGAATTCATGGTAGCAGGAATGTGACACAACTCACCATATTGCATCTGGAGCCAGGAAGCAGAGATCAAAAGTAGGGCCTCCACCCACTAAAGATGTGGTAGCCTTTCAAAACAGTGTCTCAAGCTGGGGGCCAAGTATTCAATTTCACAGCCTATGTGTGACATTTCATATTCAAGCCATAATACCATAGTAATAATATTTTGTGATTACAATTTTTTGTTCATTACATAAATATTATCTTCTTTGAATTCCAAAACAATTCTATGAGTGATATATAACTTTTTGTTGCCTTTTCCTCTCCTTTCTTATTTGAAACAAACTCTTACCATATAGCCTGGGCTGCCTCAGTCTCCCTAGTGCTGACATTACATGTGCCACCACACAAATATATTTATCTCTATATCTATCTATCTATCTATCTATCTATCTATCTATCTATCTATCTATCATCTATCTATCTATCTACCTATCTATCATCTATATATCTATTATCTATCTAAAATTGTGTTGCTGAGGTGTGAACTAGAGCCTGGTTTGAATTGGGTAGGTGTTCTACCATTGAGATACACCCTATCCTTATATCTTCTCAATTTGAAAAATAAGGAGGTCAAATGTCTTGACAAAAGTCAGTTATTCAACTAGAACTGTGTGAGTACTTTGGATTATACATAATTTCTTTCTCCTTTGAATCTGATATAGTCTGCCACAGGGTCCATTGTTTCTGAATTTGCTTACTGATTTTACATGATGTTATGAGTTAGGCACTTAAGTCTTACAAATCATGATTTTGCTTGTCTAAGGACTAGGTTAAAATAGCCTTTGGCTAAAGCAAGATCTGACTCAGGTGGAGTACTTTAAAAAAATAGAAACCAACATTTGTATACCAGGTCCTCATGGTCAAGATATTTTTCTTCATGTTTGCATATATTTCATCAAAAGGAGAGAATAAAGACCAGACTCTTTCTTGATGAATTTGATTGCCTGTCTCACTTATCAGAGGGTCCCTCAAACTTTAGAAGTTGCTTACTGACAAATGGTAAATATATGCTAATTCTGGGTACCTTCTCAGTTGATGAAGAAAGAATAGGTCAGGTTCAAAGATGACCCCCTTTGCATTTGATTTGTATTTATTTATAACTACCTTATGTGAGACTATAAATGCTGACATCTCAAGGGTGGAAGAAAGAATATAGAAAATCCGAGCCTGATATGACCTTTAGCTCTGTGAATGAGAAGAGCTTGAGTGAAGATTAAAGGTCACACTGGAAGTGAAGTATCCAGGCTTTCATTCGTCCACGAATCAGAATTCCATTTCCACCTAACTCTTCATTCTGGCACCCAGGGGTGTAGTAAAACTGACTTCTAATCACAACAACATAATGAAATATAATCTAAGGAGGAATAGGTTTATAGGTTGGCTTTCAAAGCACACAGGTACTTTGTTATTTTAAGAACAAAAACCTCCAACTGACAAGTTTCCTTTGTAGTTGAATATGATCTATAAAAGATACTTTCTTTCCCACAAAGCTTCAAGCAGTCCATAGTCAGACCCTTAAAGGTCACATAAATAGAATGAAATGGGGACTCAGCAGAACTTTTCACTGTGGGGTAGAACAATATTCAGGCACCAATATATTTCCTTTCTATGTGGATGAACTAATTCAACTCTGCTTATTCATATAATTAGCAAATGTTGAGTGTCAAATATTCGATCTTGCACCATACCTAGTTCTTTAGTCACACAAGTGGAAAAGAATAAGTGAAAGAATAAGTGAATAAATGAAACAGTAGTTGTAAATGGAAAGGGAAATCCATAACCTGATTGTATTTGGGCATTTGGACAATGGCATGTTCTCAGGCTTACTGTCTCTCAGAAAAACATTCAGTGACTTTTATTTTTTGAGATTTAATTCAACTTCAATAATTTTAATGACATTAGTGATTCATAACCTATGTTTTTCAGTCCTTTCCCACATCTATTAGCCTCTAAAGCTTGGGAACTATTAGCAGTGTTAAGTCACAATGTCAGTGACTAACTAATTCAGCAACATCATTTATAAGATATATAGCTCTGACAGGGTAAGAAAATGCATTAAGTATAGACAACTTCTATGCTGACAATAGCATGTTTTTTCACATCTGCAAATTTATTCCATGTTATGCAGATTGTGTCTAAACCTTTGTCATATTCAGAGTCTAAGGTGTCTCCAGAATAATTTTCTAGTACCTGTCATGATGCATCATGACACAAGTCTTCCTACAAGTCATACTCCCATCTGGCCTCCTCCTTAGCTCCAGCAGAGTTAACTAGCTGTATGGGACACATTGAAAAATTTGTCTAAATTTGTTGTTCCATTTTCTTCTTTCTTGATTTCATAAATCTTTCAAAAATAAGTAACTTGACACTTTGGATAGGTGGATTTTTGGAGCCTGTGTGATGGTCCATCACAGACTCACAATAACCTATCATGCCCCTGACAATTCTGTCATCTATTCTAAGATTTGGCTTGTTCAGAAATATAGGGTCAATGACAAATTATATTACAATAGTACCTTGCATATTGAAAATTTCTTTTTTTGATTTTTATTTCTTTAATGCTAAAATATGAAAAAATGTGATATTAGAATGAAGGAAATGGGGTGATTAAAACACAGGTGACCATATTGCTTCCTAGTGAGATAACTAGCTGGGCACAGGGCTGATAAGTAGGTTTATTCATGCATGATGTCTGACAATCTTTCTCTGTTTGAAGGAGTAATTATGTTTGTGGTTGACTTCTTTTTTACTTGTACTGATAACTTATATTTTATTTTTTAGCATTTTATTGAGAATTTTAATACATGAACATATATAATTTGAATCATATTCCCTTACTACTACTCTTTTATTCTCCTTCCCCATCAGTCTTCCACAGAGCATCCTCCTCTTTAAAGGTAGTCTTTCTTCTACTTTGATGTCTCATTCTTTGTGTCCTCCTCTGTCCTCTGTGCTAGAAGAATGGACTCAGAACTGTGCAGCTCTTGCAAGGGTAACAACAACCACTGTGAAGTCACAAATGCACTGGTCAGTTCATGTCCAGAGGGCAGTGTCCCAGAATACTTCTTCCACCTGGGCTTTTACCTTTTTGTCTGCCCCTGCTTCCACATGTTCCCTGAGCCTTGGAGGGCATGATAGAGATGTGTCACTTAGTGTTGAGCTGTCAACAATCTCTCATGTTCAGCTTTGCTGAATTGAGTCTCCTTAGTATCTGCCATTTCCATAGAGAAGCTTCTCTGGCTAGCACTGAGAGCAGCACTGTAGCAGTCAACTTCAGGTTGCTGGGATGAACTTCAAACTGCACATTTTATAGGAGGAACAGGATTTATCGAAGCTTAAAGAGCCAGGGAAAGTTCAATAATAGTGGAAGAAGCTGACCCTCTTTCACAGGTCCATGAAGAGAGAAAGACCACCGCCAGCACTACAAGCAAGCACACTCCAGGAACTCCAGGCAGAGCTCAAGCTCTCTGCATATCTTAGGCTGGAATTCCAAATCTGCCCCCAAACATACCTCACCGCTGGACCCTAAGATCCACCTGCAGTGACAATCTTCCAGCTAGGCAGCTGGAAGATCAAGAAGCTTTAATAAAACTGAATCTACTGGGGGACATCCATTCAAACAATCACAAACAGTAATCTTTTCTTCACCATATCTTTTCCAATGTTCTCTGAGCCTCAATAGGTATGATGCAGATGACTTCTCTCTCTTTCTTCTCAACATCTTGATGAGTCTTGGGTCTCCCTGGTATTCACTACCATCTATATCAAGAAGGTTCTTTACAAGAATAGCACTAGTCAATGGGCATAAACATATATATTTAAATGCAATCTTATGGGCTCAAAGTATCAATTTAGCCAAAGAACAGTGCCTATGACTAGTGTCTAGAGCCCATGACTTTTCAATCCATGGACTTTTGGTTTGGTAATTTACAGCACCAGACATGACTACCTTCCCACTGGTCTCAAAGTCAGTTAAAGAGCAGTTGTGTTGCCTCATAACTTTGTGTCACTAATGAGCCAGTGGTTACATTATGGCTGGGTGATTGATTGTGTAAGTTGCAGGATCTAGTGATGGTTGAGACTGTTGAGAACTTTTCTCCCCAGCAAGCTGCTTAGCACTTTCCTGCATATGGTATTTAGCCAGCAGGGAGGTGGCTTCCAACTCAGTTCCAGTTTTATTTCTCAGTGTCTTGGGACCACAACATGTGATGTCTTCAGCAATGAGGTCTTATCATATAATTCTGCTATGTAACCAAGGGCATTGACCATATATTGTATTATTTTGGGGGTTTCATTGGCATCCCTGACCATCAACTCACTGAGAGGTAGGGGTGACCACCTGCAACAACCTAAGCTTTCAGGATACAGCTTTCTCTACCCCAGCAGGGACTTCTGCACAAACTTTCTCTATCTCTTATTATATTTTAAACTAACAAAGAAGTATGTTTCAATTCATAATGCAATGACCCCTGGTGAGGGTTTGCATGGTTACAGGAATGGGCTGACTGTTTTGATATATTGCAACTCAAGTTCAAAACATTTAAACCAAAAAAAAAGTTTACAAAATTATAGAACCAAATTTTGATTACTAAGAATCATATTTTTATAGAAATTAGTATTTTCTACTACTGTTAGTATTTTTTTTTTTTTTTTTGTGGAGAGACACAGAGAGAGAGACACAGAAAGAGAGGGAGAGGGAGACAGATAGAGATGGGCACACTAGCAGTCTCTCAGCTGCTGCAAACGAAATCCAGATGCGTGCGTCCTTGTGGTCAAATGCGGCATTGTGCCCTTGCGTCACTTTGCATCTGGCTAAACGTGGGACCTGGAGATTGGAACCGCTGGAGATTGGAACCAGTGTTCTTAGGCTTAGCAGGCAGGCGCCTTAACCACTAAACCATCTCTGCAGCCCTACTGTTAGTATTTTTTTTTTGTTTTTGTTTTTCGAGGTAGGGTCTCACTCTAGCTCAGGCTGACCTGGAATTCACTATGTAGTCTCAGGGTGGCCTTGAACTCACAGTGATCCTCCTACCTCTGCCTCCCGAGTGCTGGGATTAAAGGCGTGTGCCACCACACCCGGCTTAACTGTTAGTATTTTTAAAGGCTGACAATCAAACCAAACCACAGCACATCTTTTCTTACAAGAAAGAAATTAAAAACATCACAATCAGATGTTTAAAAAATATAGTATGGGGGCTGGAGATATGGCTTAGCAGTTAAGGCACTTGCCTGCAAAGCCAAAGGACCTTGGTTCGATTCCCCAGGACCCATGTAAGCCAGATGCACAAGGTGGTGCATACATCTGGAGTTTGTTTGCAGGGCGGGAAGCCCTGTCGTGCCAATTCTCTGTCTCCCAAATAAATAAATAAAAATTTAAAAAATACAGTATATATTAAACAAAAAGTATGCTTATTTTTTTTTATAGGCAGTGAAATACTTCAAATGTACAAAAAGAAAGAGAAAGAAAAGCACAAGGTCTTATTTCTGATGGTGAACATAGTGAATGTGTAGCTGGTTCTCTAGCTATGGTTGGCAGTGCCTAGGGAGGGTTTATGCATAGATACAATTCTTGTGGTTTCTGTTCTATGAGTGGTAGGAAAGTTAACAAGTATAAGAATTAGGAATACATATCCATTGGCAGAGTGTCTGCCTGGCATGTAGGAGGCTCTGGGTCATTATGTTTATAATCCCAGCACCTGGAAGGAAGAGGCAGGAAAAGCAAGCTCATTTTCAACTACATGGACTTCAAGGCCAGCCTGGGTTACATGAGACTCTGCCTCAAAAAAGGGGGGGGGGCTGGAGAAATGGCTCAGAGATTAAAGATACTTGTTTGTAAAGCCTGAAGGCCTGGGTTTGATTCCCCAATGCCCAAATAAAGAGACAGATACACAAAGTGGTACATGCATCTGGAGTTTGTTTGTAGTGGCAAGAGGCCCTGGTGCTCCCATACACTCACTCTCTCTAAAATAAATAAGTAAAAAATTTAAAAAGTTATAAGAGTAGTGTAATGAAACTTTTTTTTTCTCATTCTTTCACAAGCTTATCCCAGATTTAAAACCTCATCATGTCTGAATGCTCTATAGTTTCCTGCACATGTATGCTTTCTTTTATGTTTTCAATATCACTGCCAAAATATTAGAAAATTAGCAATGACACACTATTTCCATCTAATTTCATACTTACCAATCATTCCCATAATAGTCTTCCTTCTCACAGAATGACTAAGTTTAGCATCTTCTGTTACATTTGGTTGTCATGCCTTTTCTTTTCTTTAGTCTGGTAAAGGTCTTTCCTTGACCTTTTTCTTCATGAGGCCTTTGAAGAGAAAAGGTAGTTATTTTGTGAGATGTCCATGAGTTTGGGTTTGCTTGATATTTCCTCATGATCACAACCAAGATATGCATAATTCCTAGAAGCATCACCCAAGTGACAGTGTGTTCACCCCCTGCATTCTGTCAGGGAGTGTAGTTTCATTCCATAACTGATATTGTCTAGTTCACTTACTTAAGAACTAGACACTCACTTAAGAAGCTTGATCTACCACTCTTCACTAAAGTTATCCAGCTTTTCTTTATGGTTAACAAGTACTTTATGGAGAGATACCTTAGTCTACAGATCCTAATCAAACTTCAATAAATTTATATAGTTATAGCACTATAAATTTATATTTTCTATTTTACTAAATAGACTATTATGATTGTGGTAGTTTGAATATATGTCCCCCAATATATTCAGTGTTTTATTAGTTATAGTTTGTATCTGCAATCACCTTGCTAGAGGCAATGTCACTGGGGGCTGGTCTTAAGATGTTAATGGTGGGTTTGAGATTCCATTGTAAAGATATGCAAATGTGCCTAGCAGGAGTTCCTGAAGTGTGCTGTGTGACCTTTTGGCTGTAGTTTTGCTCTGTGTGCAGTGGTGGCTGGTTGGCTTTCTCTCTCTCTGCTTGGCCCTGTGGAGAGCAGGCCACTTCTCTTGCCATTATGGAACTTCCCCTGGATCTGTAAGCTTCAATAAATAATATCCCTTCCTCCATAACTGTGCCTGGTCTGAAAGTTCATCTCAGCGAACCTGAAGCTGTCTGCTACAATGATCATTTACAATATTTTTGTGTACTGCTTTTTTTAAATTTGAGAGAGAGAGAGAGAGAGAGAGAGAGAGAGAGAATGGGTGTGCCAGTGGCCTCTCAGCCGCTATGAATAGACCCTAGATGCGTGTGCCCCTTTGTGCACATGTGCAACATTGTGAGCTTACATCACTTTTGTGTCTGGCTAAATGTGGAACCTAGAGATTTGAACAGGCATTCTTAGGCTTCACAGGCAGGTGCCTTAAACTGCTAAGCCATCTCTCCAATCCTGTACTTCTTTTTTGTTAAAACCTAGGGCTTTACACATGCTAAGCAAGCATTCTACCCCTGAGCTGTAACCCCCAGCCCTATATTTGAAGTTGATTTTTCCCCTCAGTTTTGTAAGTGAGAGCCCTTTTAGGTTTGTTTTGAGCCTCCCCCACTTGGTGTGCTGGGCATGTTGATCCCCTTGGGTCCTCAGAGTGATAACCTACAGACAGTATTCTGATAGCTTTATGTCCTCACTCTTTAAATCGCCAGGGCTATTATTTCAATTTGACAGAGGGAGGAATTGAAGCACAGAGATTAAGTAACTTGCTGGGGTTGTACAGCTGCTGGGGTGCAGCAGAGGAATAACATTCTTACATTGCAAGCGGTGAGATAGCACACTCTGATACTCTGGGAAAAGTAAAGGTGCAGGGAGGACAGAACATTGCCATCTCAAAATACCATTTGCTGCTTAAAAACAGTCTTCTTGGGGCATATTGTAGATTTATAATAAGTGTTTCTGATAAATAAGTGAAAATCTTTCTTGTGTCAATCTTTGTGAAACCCAAGTTTTAGATTATACTTTTTATTTGCCCTTTGCTTTCAGGTTTTTCAAAAATGAAGGTGCTCTTTGGGTAGTATGATGCAGTTCCCCAAATAAGAATTTGAGAAACACCAGAATATGCCTGATTTCATTTTTAAAACATTGTGCCAAACCTTTTGATCCTTTTCCATAGAGCTTTTTGTTGATATATTTGATCAGATTGATTATTTATAACAGCTCCTCTTCTCTTGACTTATTGTGCACAAGATGGCCCTCCACATTAGTGTAGAGGGTTGTGTTTGGTGACAGCCAGTGCTCCAACAGTCTGCTTTAGTTTACATGCAGAGCCCATATATCTAGCCTGAAACACGAAAACACATGCTCTGGGGCCTGTCTTTACTCTCCTGGAGCTCATGTGTCAAAAGCCTGTTTTTTGAGAAAAGTCAAGAATGCATTGTTTCACCCCGATGATGAGAGGCAGATCTCCCATTAAAAGAAAAATTCTATATTCTGAAAGGCTGAGTAGGTGGGCACTTAAAAGGGAGTTCTTGTTGGTTAATTTAGGTGCTGAAAAAAAGATCCAGCACAAGAATGCTTTCTGGCTGTGGGCCCACAGCATTGTCAACTGATTGAGAAAGGAGATTTTCATCACATTCGGGGCTTTGCTTTTCATAACTGTGTTCTTCTGATATAGGAAAACAAGTGGGGTTACAGAGGTTGTTCCTATTATCCTACCTTCATGCATGTCAACATCAGACCCCAGGATGTCCTCATGCCTGCTAACAGCATACAGGGAGAAAAGTGCAGCATTTTAAATAGTTCTCCTCTCAAGATTTAAAAAAAAAATTCTATTTTTATTTATTTATTTACTGGAGATAGAGAGAGAAACAGAGAGAGAGAGAGAGACAGATAGAGAGAGAATGGGCATGCCAAGGCCTCCAGCCACTTCAAATGAACTCCATACACATGTGGCACCTTGTGCTTATGTACTGGGTACAGTACATTGGGTACTGGGGAATCGAACCTGAGTTATTGGGCTTCATAGGCAAGTGCCTTAACTGCTACACCATCTTTCCAGCCCCTCAAGTTTTTTTTTTAATCCTTGTTATCTAATTTTCTTTCTTCTTCTGTTATTACTATCTTTCAAAGATATAGAAAGCACTTTAGGTTAAAAAAATCCATGGAGTTTATTTTTTGTGTTAATTTTTCCAGTGGCTTTGATACAATATACATATTTTCAAATTCTCTCTTTTTTTGGCAACTTGCCAAGGCAAGTGTCCTGCATGTGATGATTTAGAATGCATTACTCTTGTCTGGGCACTAATTCCATACATGCCCCACATTCTTAGTGAAGTGGGAAAAACTTTTCACCGCTTCAGGCTAAAAGTGACACATTTTACCTTTGCTTCTATTTCATTAGGTAGACGCACTCCTATGGCTTCCTACCTGCAGGGGTCTGGGAGGTAGCCTTCCATTTACCCAGAAATAAGAGGAGATGTTGCTGAGCATTGCTTGGTCAAACTTGCACATCATCATAGTCCAAATAGCACCTAGCCCTCAAGTTTGCCACCACCTATGGAAACTTACAAAAAGAAGCCTATTTCTTGTTTCCATGAAGCATTTAAAGTTCCCTAGAAGATTTGCCCTTCCCATAAAACTTTCCTTTCTTATTTTCCATTACTCTATTTTTTCCAGTGTAGACTCAACTCTATAGGCAGAGTTTTCATTTCTTTTGCAGCAGAGGCACTCTATGAGCCAATGCATTCATCAGCACCTCCAGTACCTCTAGACTGGAATGAAGTCCGCTCTGCTTTGTACTGTGCTCAAGGCACTAGAAACTGCAGGATGCAATTGAATGCCGTCTTGTTAGGAATCACAAATCATCTTGATTTTCCTACCTGGTCATGGTGCTTATCCTATCCCTGCACACCAGGAGCTGGTATCTAGTGTCCAAGACGAAATGACAACTTCAGGATGATGGCATCAGGCACTGCTATTCCAGGACCCTAAATTCATTTATTATATTATCACTCTTTCTGCTTCATATAAATCTATCTTGTCTTGTATCATATTCCTTCTTATCAGGTAACTCCCTTTAATAGTTAAGAAGTGTAGGTTTGCTGGTAATGAATTCTTTCAGTTACTTGCCTGAGAAAGTCTTTATTTCTATTCTATTTTTGGAATATATATATATATATATATATATATATATATATATATGAAATAGAACACTCAATTAACAATATTTTCTTTAGTACTTTAAAGGCATTACCCTGTGTGTTCTGTATTGCATGCTTTCTGGAAAGAAATTGACTGTAAGATTTCCTTGTTCTTCTTTATAAAATCAATAAAGACTATAAAGGGTCTGTAATTTTACCATATTGACAAGCCAAAAATTTAGTCTGTCACAGTCAGGGAAACTGACAAAAGACAAAAGATTCCATGGGCTAGAGAGATGGCTTAATGGTTATGGTGCTTGCCTGTGAAGTCTAAGGACCCATGTTCAACTCTCCAGATCCCACATTAGCCAAATGCACAAAGGTGAGGCAAGCTCAAGGTCTCGCATGCCCACTAGGTGGTGCAAGCATTTGGAGTTTGATTACAGTGGCTGAGGCCCTGGTGTGCCAATTCTCTCTCTCTCTTTCTCAAATAAAAATAACAATAAAAAATTCCAGAGTCAGAGTAACAACTCTCTCTTAGTGCAGCAAGTAGCAAGAGCACTGGTAGACCTGTTTGAGCTCCTCTTCCCTCAGCGCTTAATAGAGGGATGTCAGTGGGCTTAGACAGATCTCATCATGGGTGAAGGACTTTGATCTTGGACTCAGATTTTTTACAATGAGCATCATGTATCTGTCCTTTCTTCTTAAGAGAGAGACTATCATTTTTCCTTTTAATGATTTTGTACATGTATATAATGCATCTTGTTCTCTCCACTTATCCTTCTCTTTCTCCTTCCCCTCCCACAAAAACTCTTCTTCCAATTAGTTCTCCATCTTGCTTCTATGCCTTGTCTATTTTACTTCTAAAAATTATTTTTATTTAATTATGTGTCAAGAAAGTGGGTAGTGGGTGGGGGACAGACAGGCTGTGGGTGCCTCTTGCAGGTATAAATGAACTCCAGATGCTTGTACCACTTTGTATATCTGGCTTTTCCTGGGTATTAGGGAATTGAAACCCCAGCTTTTCACATTCTGTGTAATGCTTTATTTGAAAATAACACCTCTTTTATAGAACAATACACATTGAATTAGAAAAGTTTTAATGCTTGAAAGTGGGCTTTTTTCTTTTTTAATATTTTATGTATTTTAAGAGAGAGAAAGAGGTAGGGAGAGAGAGAGAGAGAGAGAGAGAAAGAAAGAGAATGGGTGTACCAGGGCCTCTAGCCACCACAAAGTCCAGATCATGTGCCACCTTGTGCTTCTGGCTTTATGTGGGTACTGGGGAATTGAACCTGGGTCCATAGGCTTTGCAGGCAAGTGCCTTAACCGCTAAGCTCTCCAGACCCCTTTGTTCTTTTAAACTTTAGCATAGACATTTTTTATTCATCTAGTTGGACTGGGTTTGAGATTTATAGTTGCCGTGATACTCTCTGTGTGCACAATCCTCACATTCCTCTAGCAATACCTTGTGTTAAAGGATGTGAGGTTTTCCAGGAACTTTTCTTGTATTCTGCACTATCCCCAGCTTTAGGTCTCCCCTTCTTGCTGTTTTGAAGTATCTGTTCTTTGAAACTTTCTCAGCAATATGCCATGGTTATACTGAATTTGTTTGGCTTGGTGATAGGGCATAAAGGGAGGCTTTTTATCCGATGTTTTGATTAAACCTCAGTCTCTTTTTTTGTGGATTGTGACTTACTTTTATTTTTTTCATTGGTGTTTATTCATTATATAATGTACTAGTTTAGATAAGGACATTTTGCACACATATGTAAAGTATTTTGAGCATATCCCCCCATGGCTTCCTTTCCTTTTCACCCATTCTCCCTGTCATTAGTTCCCTTTGTTTCCCTCCACAGCTTTGTTTCCAATTTTATGTTAAACATACATGGCTCTATGTATCTACATAAAAATCTAAGGATCATGTGTTATGTTATTATTATGTTTTGTAGGCTAGTCTGCATATTCCAGGCTGGCTTCAAACTCTCCATTCTCCTGCCTCTGCCTCCTGAGTGCTGGAATCACAGGTGTGTGTGCCACCAAGCCTAGCTCATCCCTTAGTTTCAATGTGTGTCCTTGTCTCTAAGAAGTGTCGCCCTCGCAAGTATTCCCCTCTCCCCAGCTATAGTTTGGATCCCAGTATTTTTCCTGCCTCTATCCCAGGGATAAAATGCTTTCTTTTCCTTTTCTCTGGCTGTAACGCTAGAACTTACCGATGTACCAAAAGTGACAATTTTTTCTTTGTCTTTTCCTAGCACAGGCTAAAACATTTATTTGAAAGCAGAGATTTGGGAGAAAGGTCTGGGTAGAATTTCGTGTTCCTCCAATGGTGGTTCTGCTCACTTCTCTTAGATCTGAAACCTAAGGGAATCCCCACCCTCACCCTGCCAGTTTCTTAATGAGCACCTGGTGGGTGTGTGGACGGCACATATCCCTGCCAGTATCTACAGCTGTTAGGGGTTTTATACATCTCACCAGCCATCACTAGGATTCCGTCAATTATCAACTCTTATAGCTGAAATCTAGTTGCACCTGGCTTAGATAAGTGAGTATCCCATTGCACTCCATAGGCACCTATCCCTTTCTATTTGATTGTTTTATGACTTCAGCTCCTTGTTGGACTTGTGAAAAGCTGAACACTTGTCTTTAGCCTTGCTATTTGTTGTTCAATAAATAGGAGCAATTTTTTTAGCATTCCATATCCATAAGCACCATTCATTTTTGTTACTTTTTAGTTTATGGTTTTTAATTCCTCATTTGATACTAGGAAAATAGTACAACTATCCTAACTGAACCATCAGACATAGTCACTTTGATCATCTGGACACCTAGGAGTGACCACTAAGCTACTCTGTGGGGTATGAAAGTAGTGGTAGACCTTTTTCCTGCCTCCTAAGAGTTGATCTAAGTGGTAAATAGTTTCTATTAAATCCATAATAAAACACTAAGTTATGTGAAATGCCAAAAATAGTTGAGTGGTTAGTAGGAAAGGAAGGTGAGTAAGAGATGGGGTTGGCTTCAGAGAGGGCCGGGAATTGGATTAGGGGATGCTTAACAAAAAGAATGGGCATTGCTGTCAGATTCACTAGACTTTGCATCTAAGCCTTGCTGTTGACCAGCTGCAGGATGTCAGTTAAGTTTTTCATCATATGTGCCCTTTAAGACTATCACAAGGTTTAAATGAACCAATATGTAAAGGACATGCATAATTATCAGTCTCAGAAGGTACAGATTAAAGTTATTTTTCCTTTTCCCAAAATCTATTTTTAAAAATAGTAATCGCTTTTGGTAGGCAGAAAGAAGACAGGAGATAATTTTACATGAAGAAAAAAATGTAAGTGAAAGCCTGGATTTATCAGTGATTACCGTATGCTTCTGACACATTGAGACCAGCCTAGCTAGAGTGGTTTTCTAGAAGTGACAGGAAATCAGTACAACTTGAGTTTCAGAAAACCCAGGCCACCACATTTTATTTGGTGCTTAAATCTGCATCTAGGTCTTCTTCTTCTTCTTCTTCTTTTTTTTTTAAGTAGGGTTTTGTTCTAACTCAGGCTGACCTAGAATTTACTATGAAGCCTCAGGGTGGCCTCGAATTCATGGCAGTCCTTCTACCTTTGCCTCTCGAGTGCTGGGATTAAAGGCGTGCGCCACCATGCCTGGCTTGCACCTAGGTCTTTTAACCAGGCTAAACATAGACCTGCTTAATTGGGGTTCTTGGGTGCCTACTCATACACAGGCCTTCTGGGACTGATTTCTTACAGAGATTTGGTGGGGTCTTCAGAAAAAAATCATAGGAACCATCTTTTGGGTTTGGACAGAGAATGGCTAGTTCACTACAGCAGAACCAGGCAGCCAGGAAGAGCCTGTGACTTTAGAGGATTATACTTCAGATGTTTTGGCTTCTTGGTGACTTGCTGGTCCTGGAGGGCCTGCCCTTCCCAGAGTTAGCCAGTTCATAGTGATGACAAAAGACTTGCCTGCTAGCGCCTTTGGTTTGAAAATGAAACAATTCAGAGCTCATGCCTCCAACCAGATCCTTATTGGATGAACAAGGCCTCTATTCTGCTATCTTCATCATACAAGGGCCAGGTACTGGCAATGAGCGATAGCCCACAGGAACACAAAGCTCAGTGAAAATTTTCTAATCAATTAATTTTACCCTGTCTTGTACCTTGCATGCTGTTGTCTGCAGCAACTATGATAAAGATCCTGGCCCATGGTTTCCTTTTGCTGCCTGCCCTATGAGTGGACCCAGAACTTTGTGTGATTTACTTTTCACACAGCTTGATGGATCTGGGGCAGTCTTCTTTCTTGCATGGGTAGCTGAGGATGCCAAGTATACTTGATTCAGTATTGAAGCAAAAGTTGAATGACCTCTTATGGCTTACCTTGAGAGTCACCTGGAGTCACTTCTGTCATGCTGCCATGAGATAAGCAATGGTCCAGAGGTAAAGTTTCAGTGTGATGATCTTAGTGGAGGAGAAATGACAATGAATTTTAGGGTTATAGAGACCATGTGTTAAAACTTTGTCAAAGTTGTTTTTTTAAGGGGACAGGCATATTTAGACAAAACATCTTCCCTCTCCCTTTTGGTGCAGTGTGTGGTATGTGTGTGGTGTATGCATATAATGCATGTGGAGGCCAGAGAAAGGCATCAGATGCCCTATGTATCTTTAATCTAATTTCCTTGAGAACTTATCTCTTACAGAACCCATAGCTCATCAGTTTTTAGGTAGACTGGCAGATCAGAGACCCAGTGATCCTCTTGTTTCTGCCTCTGTCAGTGCTGGGACTACAGATGTGCATGACCACACCTGGCATTGTACGTGGGTACTGGGGATCAAACTCAAGTCCTCCTGCTTTTGTAGCAATTGCCAACTCCCCAGCCCATGCTATCCTTTAGAACAGATATTTGCAAGTGTTGGTCCGTATAAGGTTAGGTAAATGGGGCAAGTTTAGATTAAATGACAGCCAAAGCCAAGTGGAGAAAGTTGGATGTGATTAGATAAGAAAATAAAGCTTAGGTTAAGCATGTGGAGTTGATGTGTGAAGAACAATGACTGGAAAATTTTATTCTTTTTTATTATTTTATTATTTTTTTTTTGGAGAGAGTCACAGAGAGAGACAGAGAGAGAGAGAGGGAGGGAGAGGGAGACAGATACAGAATGGGCACGCCAGCAGTCTCTCAGCTGCTGAGAATGAAATCCAGATGTGTGCGCCCCCTCATGGGCAAGTGCGGCATTGCGCCTTTGCATCACTTTGCATCTGGCTAAACGTGGGACCTGGAGATAGCAACCAGGTTCTTAGGCTTAGCAGGCAGGCGCCTTAACCGCTAAGCCATCTCTCCAGCCCAATTTTATTCTTTTTAAGGAGAAGATCAAATGTACCTGTTCAAGCTGTGCTCTGAAAGTGTTAATGTGGGGAGCTTTCAGATCAAGGTGTAAATCAAAGCCTTGTGCCTTCAATGAGCAAGAGTTTGCTTGAACCAGAAGCCACTTCATGGAATCAGGAGTACTGAAGCTCAAATGTCAAAGTAACTGCCACTAGGAGTTTTATATAAAATTCAGTGGCCAGCAGATACTATTTCTTCTTTATGAGAACATGGTCTGTCCTGCAGGAAAGGACTCCTGATGTAGCTGTAAATCAGTTTAACTTCCAAGATGCAACGGGGTTCCTCTGGAGGTGTGATGTGCTACAGTGTGGACCCTGTTTTCAAGGAGGTCATAATTCACTACATACAATACTCACAACAAACTGGTTCATTGTTTATTATCTATTTATTTGAGAGGGAGGAAGAGGAAGAGAGAGAGGGAGAGAGAGAGAGAGAGAGAGAGAGAGAGAGAGGAGATAATGAGAACGAGTGCACCAGGGCTTCTTGGCACTGCAAACAAACTCCAGATATGTGAGCCATTTTGTGCATCTGACTTTGCATGAGTACTGGGGACTCAAATGTGAGCTGGCAGGCTTTGCAAACAAATGTGTTTAACTGCTGAGCCATCTTTCTAGCCAAATCTATTTATTTATTTATTATTACATCTATTTAGGGAGAAATTTAGGGAGTCATAAACACATGGGAAGTAGGAAAAACACTCATTGGAAAACACAGTATAGTCTGTGAAATTCATTTAAGAGAAATTGAAGATTTTAGGGAAAGACTGGAATGGAGCCACAGGCAGATGGAAGATCGAACCTAGGAGCTTTTGTAGGGGAACATCCACCCTGAGTTTCCTCATGGAAGAAAGTTAAGAGGGCAAATGGTGGTGTATTAGGGAAGAAGAGCAGAGAGAAAATATCAAACAGAAACCAAGAATTTTAGAGGAGAAATTAGTAGTGGTTTCTCTGAGTTTAGAGAAATTACACAGGTAATAGGCCTAGAGTTAGAGAAAGCACCCATATGGTGGATATGGAGTGTAAGGGAAGTATGCTCATGGTAGATTCAGAGACCAGAGGAAAATCATACATGTAATTCAAGTGAGAAGTTAGTTATCTCAAAGTATGATGCAGAGACAAGCAGAAAAAACACTGAGACCAAGAAACAGTACTCTGGGTTGGGGTGGGGGGCAGGGGAGGGCGCCAGACTCACCGGTATCTAAGCTGCGCAGGGTAAGACAAGGAGGAACACAGAGACATGGTCTTACTGTATAGTGCACGCTGGCCTGGAACTCATTATGTAGCCCAAACTTGCCTCAAACCTGTGATTCTCCTGTCTCAGCTTCCAAAACACAGGCCAGTTTAGTGTCATGGTAATCAAAGTTTACATCATTGTTATTCTAAAGTAAGGACCCTTCTTATCAATGCCTCTTTAATAAGAAAGCTAGTTATTTTTGTTTAAAAATAAGAATCAGTTTGATGCATGCTTTCAATTCTAAAGCCAACAGGTGAATAGAAGGACGTAGATGTTTCTTTACATGCCTTTCTCCAAAGCTGGAGTGGACAAAACCTGATTTTGAGTGAATATAGTAGATGGGTCTGACCACCAGAAAAAGCCTTCTGGGTGTGGGATGCATTGTGTGCTCACTCACATGCCACAGCTTCCATTCTAGTTATGTAGAAATCACACTGTTTGTCCTGGAGCAGTTGAATGTCTATCATTTGTATCATTGTGGGCTAAGACTGGACATTTGTGTTTACTCTGGCCTGACTTAGCCGTGGGGCCATGTGTTGTGATGTTGGATGTCTCTCATTTGATTTCCTGAATAAGTAGGTGGCACAGATCACCATTGAGCTACACAGGAATTGAGTGAGAAATACATTACTGTGGTCTTTCACCTTGAGTTTTTGTCTCTGTGTGTGTGTGGGTTATCCTATCATCATAGGAGAATGACTTATGGTGACTAGTATACTGAGGGGTCTGTGAAGCTTTCTGAGAAGTAGGACAAGTGCTGAGGAAAAGGAGGGAGTGACTACTAGGAGTATTTACTTAGCTAAATTTAAAAAACCTGGGCTGGAGAGATGGCTTAGTGGTCAAGGCGCCTGCCTCCTAAGCCTAAGAACACTGGTTCCAGTCTCCAGCGGTTCCAATCTCCAGGTCCCACGTTTAGCCAGATGCAAAGTGACGCAAGGGCGCAATGCCACACTTGACCACAAGGGGGTGCACGCAGCTGGATTTCGTTCTCAGCAGCTGAGAGGCTGCTGGTGCGCCCATCTCTATCTGTCTTCCTCTCCCTCTCTCTCTGTCTCTCTCTCTAAAAAAAAAAAACCTCTTAAGTTATAAGTTATTGTTAGATAAGAACAAGATATTCTGATACTTACCTCATTTTTAGTTATTTAGGAGTGTATGTATATGTGGTGTGCATGCATTTGCATATGTGTATTTGTATATGTGGCATGCTCTTGTAAGTGTGAGCACATGTGTGAGGAGGCTGGAGGTGGATGGCAGGTGTCTTCCTCAATTCTCTTCACCTTATGTTGTTGAGATCAGGTTTCTCGCTCAACTTGGAGCCCACCCATTTGGCGAGAATTGCTAGCCAATAGGCCCGTGGATTCTCCCAGGAGTTTCCCTCCATACCTGGCTTTTTTGTGGGAGCTGGGGATCTGAACTCAGGCCCTCATGCTTGTAGGGCAAGCACTTTATTGACAGTCACCTCCCTATCCCAAGATACTTGGCTATTTGAAACAAAGACCTCAGTTTTTATAGATAAATTTCAGGAAAATACTTGGCTGTCATGTCTGGGTTCATCTTTTGGGTTTCTGTCTCCCCCTTGGGATACAGAGCTTGGGGCCCTTGCCATAGGTGCCAAGGCAGAATCTCCCACCTGACACTTCCCCTGATTGCTGGCACAGGCAGGGGATAAACTTACCAGCCCTCAGGATCATGTCTTATCAACCCAGTCTGTTTTTCAGGGAGGGAAAAATGAGCACTTACTTGGTAAATATGTCAAAATGATTGTCAATTCTCCCTTTTAGAATTAACTTCCCCTGATGATTTTCTTATTTCTGATATAATTAAAGGTTGCTAGGTTTGAAAATAAGTAAAAGGAAAATAGCTTTCTTTCCCCTGAAGCGTGGTCATAAGTCCCTTCTTCAGGTCTCCCATATCACTAGGAAAGGACACAGCATGCAAAATTACTCTCATTTTGCAATTTTGCCAAACGATGATATCCAATGCTTCAATGATCCCTTCAAAGGCCCCAGTGATGCTTTTACTAAGATCTTTTTTTGGGGGTAGGGGCTGAAGATGTAGCTCAAGGATAAGATGTTAGCCTGGTATCCATAAGCTCTGGGTTTAATTCCTATTGCTGTACAAAAAATAAACAGAACCTTTTTACTAAAATGGCCTTTTTTGCTTTCTTGTTTTGTTTAGTTCTCAGACATGATCTCATGTAGCCCAGGCTGTCCCTAAACTCTTTATGTAGCTGAGAGTGACCTTGAACTTAGAATCCTCCTGAGTGCTAGAATTACTGGTATGTACTACATCATCAAATGCAGTTTATATGCTGTTGTGGATTGAACCCAGAACTTCATGCATGCTAGGTAAGCACTCTACCAATGGAGCTCCATCCTCATGGACCTAAGGGTATCTTTTGAATTGTGTTTGAGTTTAGCAAGACAATGTCAATCTACTTTTTTGTGACTACTGTGAATTAACATATCTATATTTTTTTCTAGGATTTAACATAGGCTTGAAAATGGATCTTTATCTAATGTAGATCAATATGTAATGCATATGTCACTAAGTGATAAGTCCTGCAGGAAGATGGCCTGCTAATGAAATTCTGCAGCAGGAATGCCTATAGTCTTACAAAGTAAGGAGACAGTATGCTTAATATGTATGCTAACTCAGGTAGATAAAAAGAAAGCTGAATTTAATGTTTATATATCATCCTCTGTGGTGGAATAAATATTTCTTTTTGACATATGTTTGGTTGGTATTTTAAAATGCTGGATTTGTGCATTGCTACATTGAAAAATCAACATTCCTAAAAGGAGTATTGTGCTATATTAATATTTTTCAGAAGGCACATGGACACAAGATGCTACAAAAATATTGTTGGAATTTTTAAGGCAACTTATCTTCACTCATAATTATATGTGTGTGCATGGCTGACACTGAAGATAATATGGTAATAATTTTGATTTGCTAATGCAGAAGGCTGGTGCTGCTGCTGCTGCGGCATTGGCAAGTGAATAAATCAGCACTAGAAAACTCCAAATCATTCTCCAGGTAGGGATTCTGCTGAACCAATCACCCAAGAACACAAACAAGCACACCACAAAGAGTAATTAGGAATCTGTGAGATTGAGGGGGTGGTTGTGAGTACTTGTTCGAAAGCAGCTAAGGAAGAAATGATACATGACAGGTCACCCATTATTAAACCTGGGAGATAGCTCAAAGCTCTATCCCAGTCTAATTAGATCAAAAAGGTGCTATTTGTATTCATTTCTGAAAGACAAGGAAGTTTAGAGTGAAATATCTTTGTAATATATCCTGAGCAACAGGGTGCTGAGGGTGCTGAATGTTGGCAAGGACTAAGTTGTGGTAATATTGTATTATAGATCTTAGCAGAGCACTTGCATATTATAAAAAATTCAGCAAAGCATAAAATGAGGTAGATAGCAACTTAAGATACGACTGGATAAAAATATTTCAGAACAACGGCCCTCCCATGCAAAGGTGGGGAAGGTGGAGCAGAAGGTGCCAGGAGATGGGAAGTTTCTGAGGCTAACCATCATTATTTTCACAGTTCTGCCAAAGGCAGTTCTGTCTCATCAGACCTTGTGGTTTTATTCATTTATTTAGTTTCACATTAATGTGCTCAGCAGCAGTTTTGGTAATATATTCATATTCTCCATGCAAAAAATGAATCCTGCAGAATTTTAAAAATACATTCAATACTATAGATTTGTTTTCACTTAGCTACCAAACCCTTCCTTGATGCAGGGTGCAGGTGGAAGCTCTGATTTTCATTCTGCCTTGTGGAACTTGAGGAATGCCTCAATCTTCCAACTCCATGCAACTCAGTATGTCTTGCAGTGTGTTTTCTGTGACAACTGTGGCTATGAATGAAGTAACACAGAACCAGGGTTTTATAGAGCCACTGTGCTGGGGCTCTGGTCTTGGCTCTTTGTTGGGTGAATCCACTGGATCAAGGGTCATAGTTTCTGAAGTAAGGGAGTAGAACTAGGAGATCTGTCAGCTTCTGAAGTCATGCTGGGCATACGAAAGTAGCCCCTCAGTGTTTCCTCTATCTCTCACACATTGATAAAAATTGGCATTATTTTTACCAAAGGAAGACTTGAGAGATTTTGGAAGGGATTGAGCTGCTTTTCCCAGCTAGATTTAAATTCTTCAGTAGGTTAAGAACTCATGACATTTAACGGTAGTTGATGAGATAGAAAGTGATGAACAGTTGTGGAGTATTTACTAAGATAGGCTAATTTGAATCTCAGAACAACCTGGGCATTGGGGCCTATAGCTGTGCATGGTTATGCAAATACGACTCTATTTCTAGAGGCAGAGATCTTGCTAAAAAATGGTAATCTTAAAATGACTAATCTGGATACTTGTCATCATTAAGAGTCTGCTAGTAAAACATGTTTGTATGGCAGTGAAGTGGTCCCAGTGGGACTCTGTGATCCCTACTGTAATGTCCATGCCAGCTTGGAAAGGTTATCATTTGTCCCAGGTCATGGATATGTTAATGATAGTGCCAAGGGTAAAGATGTACATATTCTAGCCTTGACTTTATTTTTTTCTTCTTAGCTTGGAAGAATCATGTTTGGAGCCTGACATGGAGGTGAGGTCAAATTTCTGGAACCTGAGCCACAGTATGTGTGTGTGTGTGTGTGTGTGTGTGTGTGTGTGTGTACATGTGCATGTATTTGTGTGTTTAAATGCAGAAAACCTCTTTTGTATGTGTGTTCTGAGACTTCTTTGTCATGCAGATAATGATGTGCATCTCCGTGAAGTGAAGTCATGTGGGATGAAATTTGGGGCCAAGAAGATGCTCAGTAAACGCCTCACCTTAGTAGTAACCTAGGTTTGAAGGAAGCAAATCAGTCATTTTTCTTTGGAGTGAAATTATTATGACTGGAAATTGATGTGATGCTTTTCTTTGATTGAATGTAGAAGGCCTTTCTTCACAGGGCTATGTATTGTATGATGACAAGGTATAGGCATGATCATAGATACAAAGTGATTTGTAAAGTAACTTGTCTTGACAGAATTTTATACTTAAGTACCACATTTAAAACAATGTTTAGGGCTGGAGGGATGGCTTAGTGGTTAAGGCATTTGTCTGCAAAGCCAAAGGACTTAGGTTCAACTCCCCAGGACCCACATAAGCCAGATGCACAAGGTGGCACATGTGTCTGGAGTTCGTTTGCAGTGGCTGGAGGCCCTGGCATGCCCATTCTCTCTATCTGTCTGTCTCTCTCTCTGACTCTCTCAAATAAATAAATAGCTTTTTTTAAAAAATAGCTAATTAAAAAAAAAAACAAGGTTTAGGGCTGGAGAGATGGCTTAATGGTTAAGGCACTTGCCTGCAAAGCTAAAGGACCCAGGTTTGATTTCCTAGGACACACATAAGCTGGATACACAAGGTAGTGCATGCATGTGGAGTTTGTTTGCAGTGGATGGATGCCCTGGCATGCCCATTCTCTTTCTTTCTACCTGCCTCTCTCTCTGTCTGACACATAAATAAATAAATAAAAATTTTAAACATATTTAAAAATTTTTTTATTTCAATACAAAAACATCTATGAACTACAGACATACCTAAGAGTGAGCCTCTAAACAGTTCATGTGACACCACTGACTTGTAAACATCAGGGACAGCTCTTCTGGTGTCACACTAGCATAATTTCTTTTGGGTGAGAACTGTCTAATATTGTGAGTAAACATTAATCAGTGTTTTTTCATTGATTTTTTAATTAAATACTTGAGAACCATTTAAAAGGAATTAATGTAACATTTTAAAACCACTCATTTGTTGTTTTAATAATAGTTTAGTTAGAAGTAGCTTGAATTGTGAACTGGATTATACAAACTTCCACAAGGGTCCTATCAGAATACATTACATGGTCTAAATATTGTGTGCACAGGAATACTAGGTGTAATAAAGTGCCCCCAGCTATATATATATATATATATATGTGGTCAAAAATCCTCTGAGAATGCAGAAAAGGTCATTCACCTGGATATACAGCAGAGGGCAGTAGAGTCCCAGCTTTGGTAGCTGCTGGGGTTTCCTTTCTCGTTATGGCATTTTTCAGACCTCTGACAAAAATTGTGGACATTAAACATTTCTGAGGAGAGACATAAAATGTATTGTGAGGTCAATGGAATCCTTGGTCAAGACTTCTCTGAATATTTGACCCCTTTCCATGACAGTGCAAAACTGGAAAAATGCCTCTCACTCACTGGAGAATATCTTGTCCGGGGAAATTTATTGGACAAATGTTTTTGTATTATTTTATTTTGTTTGAATGTAATGATACTTTCTGTGAGTGTATCAGGTTATAATTTTTCCTGGCCATCAATAAATAAGTAATGCCAGTTTTGTATTTTGTCCCAACTGCCATTGAGACTTCACATCTCTTGTGCAAGAGTGTTGAGATGTGGCCAGTTGGAGGGAGATTAAGTGCTTTCTACCCAGTGCTCCAGTCTCCCTCCTCTTCACATTTTCTTGGAAGTTGATGGCAGTTTGGCTTAAGTGGAAAATATAGACAATTTCTTTTCTCGTGGGAGAAATGAATCCTCAAAGGTCACAAAGTAAAACAGAGAGTCCCTAGTAGGAGTATTTGGTGAACACTGGCTATTGTCTGGGTTCCTTGACCTGAGGGGACAGGAATGCAGGGTCACTTATTATTTATATTGTTTTTTAAAATTTTTGTTTAGAAATGATTGAAACTGAATCTATGGGCACTTTAGTACATCTCTAGTATGTATCTACTCTGCTAGCTGTAGTAGGTAAACCCTTGGTATATGTGATTGCAGAACCCACTTGGAAGTACAAGAATGACATGATGGTCCATCATTCGGGTGAAAGTTCTTGCTGATAGATTATGAGTATGCCATAGAGCAGGGGAGAGACAGATCAGCACAGACAAATATGGTTTAGGAGAATGTCATGGCTGAATGGGACTTGGCTGAGACATTAAGGTGACATGGCTTGGGGTAAGAAAGACCACAGATATTGAAGGCACTGACCTCTCCTTGGGCTCTGGACCTGGCTTGTGTATGTCTTTTTAGAGCATCTCTGGGAATTCTCTACTTTCATGTCTCAGCTCACCTATTAAAGGTATTGGCTATTATGAGGTGAGGATCTTGTTGTAAATATCTGCAGGTCCTCCTCTTTCCCTGGCCAGTAGAAGATTTTTTTTTTTTTTTTGGTTGAAAGAAGGAGCTGAAGCTGAGGGTGAGGGGTGAGGTGGCCTTTGTGAGCAGGACACAGTAGAGTTGAGACACTGGTTTCAGTAGAGTTTGTGTTCAGAGTAGCAGAAACAGAGTTGATGGATATTACCATCAATCCAATAAGAAGGAATTTAGATGAGATATGATGGCAATAGGAGACTATTTAAAAAGGATTGTGACAAAAAGGCTGTGTTATAAGAAACTAATCTTTGATACACAAAATGGGTTCCAGAATGTGGAAAACATAATCATCAAACAACAAAGCTATGGAATTTGACAATAAAAATGCTTCCCAATCAATTCTTTTTTTTTTTTTCCATTAGCTTAAAATGATGGCTGTACATGAATAAGTATTGGCCAACCTGGATTTAGTAGTTTTTTTTCTTATAAAAGAGAAAATATCAATCCCAAACAGTTTAATAAAACCAGAAGGGACACCCTGTTTGCAACATGGCATTTAGTTCTTTAGCACATTTGAAGAAGACCCTTACTCCTTTACTAATCAGAATTTTAGTAACAAGTGGGAGGCAGCCATTGATTAGTAACAGTCTCATGACAATCAGGGCGCTTCATTGTAAAGGAAGTGCTTCTCCCAGGGTGATGTTGGATGTTCAGGGGAAAGATCCTTTGATTTAAGGGTGGTCTTACTAGCAATAGCTCCTTCCTGCAATAGCTCCTTGGAGAGGAACATTTCACCGAGGATGAGTTGCCAGCAGGAAGCACCAGACAGTGATATTACCACATAAACTGTTTGACTTGTGACCTGTGCACCTGGTGTGTGCAAAATGAGCAAAGCTGGGTTGACCATGGGCTTAGACACAGAAACAATCCCACAGCTTGGCTGTACTTGGGGCCAACAGTGATGATGTTATGGAAAGACATGTGTTGGTTGGCAATAGTTTATTGGTTTAGCCTGTTTGCATCAGTTGTGAATGTGAGAAAAATTTTGTCCAAAAAATAGTGGGGTGCATTATGATATTTTAATACATATATAATATTGTTCCTTGATGATTTTCACCAGTCCCCACTACCCTTGTCATCTCCCATTCTTCTCACTGGCCTGTTCCCTCCCCAACACTTGCCCTTCTACTTTTCTCTTTGTGTTGAGTGGTTGCTGGTGGTGTATTTGAAACATTTGTCTTCTATATGGTCACTGATATGTTAGGCCTTAAGTATCCCATTTATTATTGTATTTTCTAATTGTTCTCTGTGCTCTTTCTCCACTTTTCTGTTTTAATTTTCTTAACTTCCTGGGGGGTACTTAAACTTTTTAAAATAAAAATTCCATTTTGACTTATCTATCATGCTTGGTATAGTTTTTTTAAAAAATCTTTTCCTTTTTTCTTCTTTTGGTGTTGATTCCTTAGGTACTTATACATAATTTATATTGTCATTTTACCAGTTTTTTTTTGTTTTTACAACTTTTTATTGACATTTTTTATACATATACATAATGAATTTTGAGCATAACTCCCTCTCATTTCCTTCCTTTTCCCCATTCTTTGTCTCCCTTCTACCAAATCCCTTTTTTCTAGCTAGTTCCTCTTCTATTTTGGTCATTTTTGCCTTCCTCCATCATTCATGATGACATGTTGATGGACCCAATATTATGTAGGTCTTGTACAGGTAAAGACAATAAATAGGAGATCATAAATTGAACAACCATTTCATGTCTGAACACTGTTACAGAGTGCACCTCCCTGTCCTTTGGCTCTTATGTTCTTCTTCTCCCGCTTCCACAGTGTTCAGTAGGCCTTGGAGAGGACATGCTAGAGATGCTTCATTTAGTGAGCACTTAGCAGTCACTTTTTGTATGCACTATGATGAACTTGGAGTCTCCCCAGGAGTTAACACCATCTGCAAAACAAGCTTCTCTGACCAAAGGTGAGAGCAGCACTAATCTACAGTCATAAACATAAATGTTTAGAAGGGTACAATATACCCATTTAGCCAAACAACAGTAGCAGCTTTCCCATCTAGGACCTATGATTTTCCCAAACACAGGTTTCCTTACAGGTTTTCAGTACAAGGGATGAATTCCCTCTCAAGGAATGGGTCTCAGATCCAATCAGAGAACAGCCATGCCACTATTGTACCAGTGGGCACATTTCACCTGGTTAATCAGTTGTGTACTATGCAAGGTGCATCCACTGTTGGGTAGGACATCTGTAGACTTTTCTCCTCCAGCAGGCTGAATGGCATTTCTGGTATTATGACAGCAGGGAGGTGACTTCCAGCTCAGTTCTAGCTGGATTTCCCATTGTCCGACAACTGAAGCATCTGATTGATGTCTTCAGTAATAGGATATTACTATCTAGTCATGGTAAGCAACCAAGAGAATTGTCAATAGCCTGTATTGTTTTGGGGGCCTCAACAGCTTTCTTGACCAGCAACTCACTGGGAGGTATCCCACTTCTGGATTTTCCTGTAACAACCTATGACTTCTTATCAATTTGTTAAAAATTAGTATACATAGTAATGGGTTTCATGATAGCATTTTCATAATACTTTGTTCTTATTGATCTTTTCCAGTACTCTTTTCTTATCCCTCTGTTCCTTCCTGCCACTCCCTTCCTTCCCACAACATCCCCTCTCCTGCTTTCAGGTCACATGCATTTTATTTCTCCTACCTCCAAGATATAATATTCACTACTCAGGGTCCCTTTATAATTTCATTATCTATATATAATATTTAAATATAGGATCCACATAGGAGAGAAAACATGTACTAGTATTTGTTTTTCTGAGTCTAGCTTATTTTGCTAACATGATGGTTTTCAGTTCAATCACTTTTCTATAAGTGTCATGATTTTATTTTTATTGACAATTGAATAAAAACATCATGCATATATGTGTACTACATTTTCCTTGTCCATTCATCTCTCATCGGTGTCTGGGCTGCTTCTATTTCTTTACCATTGTGAGTTGGAGCAGCAGTAAACATGGATGTTTAAGGGCTTAGAGTCCTTTGGATAATATACCCAAGAGAGGTATACCTGTGTCATAAGGTAGTTTTCTTTCTGAAGGAATATCCATACTGATTTCTATAGTGGCTGCACCAGTGTGTAATCCCATCTCCAGTGAATAAGAATTCCTTTTCTCCAACACTCTTGACAGAATTTATTTGTTTTTTTGATGATAGCCATTCTGACTGAGGTAAGATGGAATCTCAAAGTGGTTTTAATTTATATTTCCCTGATAACTAAGAATGTTAAACAATTTAGAAATTTTTATTGCCAGGTCTCTTGCGGGCAAGCCAAGTCTCTTGGGCAGTATGAAGACTAACCTTAATCTTCTCATGTTTTTCTCTCTCTCTCCCCCTCTCCTCTCTATTCTCTCTTTCTCCTTTATATATCCTATCTTTTTCTTTCTTCACCTGGCTCTGACTTGTAGCTCCCAGTACTAGTATGGGGTTAACATTCACAATGAATTGTTTATCAGAGAGACCTATAAGATTTCCCAAAATTAAGACAGATTTCTGTCAGAGCACTTGATGACCCACCAAAGGTTAATGGTAATACCCTACTGCTGAAGACAGCATATGCTGTTGGGACGAAACATGGAATGACCTGGCTGGAATCTGGAAGAGAGTCAGTCCCCAGACAGTTAGCTTTTCTAGTGCCAGAAGTTGCTACATAAATGACTGGAGGAAAATGACCAACATTTGTCTAAGCAACTTGTGGTCTAAGCTACTTAGCAGCAAACAACCTGACATGCTGCTCACACAAGTAGTGCAGTAGTGGCACACAACCATGGTAGATGGATGGCCATTCCATCTATCTGGTACTAACTTCTTTCTCTGTTAGAGAATTTGCTTCTCTTTTCCAGATGGATGACGAACCTGAAGGGAGGATCAGCCTATCGCACTTCTCCAGGGCCCTAGCTGAAACCATAGAGTAATGGGGGAAATGGGCAAGAGTTCAGTGTTCTTGATGAACCTGACACCAGAACAAGGCTGAAGGAGATAAACACAGAGAACATTAACCCCTACTAAGCCAGATATCCAGAGATACAGATGCTCCCAAGACCTCATCACTGAAGTATAACTAAAATGAACCCAACGTGGCTCAGGGGAATTCATGGAAGAGGGGGTGGAAAGAATGTTAGAGCCACAAGTTGGGTCATTATGCACAGAAACTTTGCCTCTCCCCCATAACTGTTGGCCATCCCCATAATGCACGACCCACATTCCCCAATGAGGAAGGTCCATTCAGAGGGGGGAGGTCAGGGAGGAGGCTACTGGAGGCACCAACATGAATGTAAAATTAAAATAAATAATAATAATAAAAAACAGCAAAAACAAAACAAAACAAAACAAAAAAGGAAATATTTATTGCCCATTTATGTGTCTTGTTTGGAGAACTGTCTGTTCAGTTTATCAGCCTATTTATTAATTGGAAGATTTGTTTCATTGGTATTTAATTTTGGTAGCTATTTATTTATACATGTACTTATTAACACTGTGCTTAATATATAGTTGGCAAAATTGTTCTCTCATTCTGTGGGCTGTCTTGGCCAGTAATTTCCTTTGCTCTACAGAAGCTTTTTAATTTAATGCAACCCCATTTGCCAATTTCTGGGTTATTTCTTGTGCTCTTAGAGTCTCTTCTGGATGTTCGATGACTATATTCTTTTCCCTATATTTTATTTTAGCAGTTTCAATATCTAAGATTTTATATTAACATCTTTGATCTATTTTGAATTACTTTCTTTTATTTTTTAAAAAAATATATCTTAGGGTCTGGAGAGATGGCTTAGGGGTTAAGTGCCTGAATGTGAAGTTAAGGACCCTGGTTCGAGGCTCAGTTCCCCAGGACCCATGTAAGCTAGATGCACAAGGTGGCACATGCATCTGGAGTTTGTTTGTAATGGCTGGAGGCCCTGGTGCACCCATTCTCTATCTGCCTCTTTCTCTCTCTGTCGGCCTGTTGCTCTCAAATAAATAAATAAAAAATAAACAAAATATTATATTTATTTATTTACTTGAGAGAGAAAGAGAGAGAGAGAGAGAGAGAGAGAGGGAGAATGGGTGTGCCAGGGCCTCCAGCCACTGCAAACTGAACTCCAGATACATGATGCACCCCCTTGTGTATCTGACTTACATGGGTTCTGGAGAGTTGAACCGGGATCCTTTGGCTTTGCAGGCAAACACCTTAACTGCTAAGCCATCTCTCCAGCCCCTTGAATTAATTTCTTTGAGATAGGACCTTATGTTTCCCAGGATGTCTTAAGAATTGCTGTGTAGCCTCCATCTTCTGAGTGCTGGGATTGTAGGCATGCACCATGTGTGGTTTATGAAGTACTAGAGATTGAACCCAGGCTTTGTGCAAACACCTTACTAACTGAGCTCCATCCACACCCCAAGCACTGACTTTCATTTCTTCCTGGAGTAACTGCCCTGAAGTAACAAAAATGGCAATAAAATGTAGATACCTCCTTCAAGAAATTCAATCAAGTGCTTAAATATGTCACACTTTATCCCATCAAAATTCCATTGACATTTATCATAGAGCTAGTAAAAATTCTAGAAGTCATATGAAAACACACACAACCTCCCCACCAAAGCTAAAGCAGTCCTAAGCAGGAAGAACAATGCTGAGAAATATCATAATACCTGACTTCAAATTATAGTGTAGAGTCATTGATAAAGTCAGCTTGTTACTGGCACAAATTCAGAAATGTAGACAAATGGAATAGAATAGTACATGGTGGCTCACATATGTAATCCCAGAACTCAGGAAATGGAGACAGGAGGAGCAGAAGCTGAAGGTAATTAATGGCTCTATAGTGGGTTTGGAATATGGAATGCTGTCTCAAAAATATTTATTAAAAATGTTAATTCCTTATAGAGGAAAACATGTATTGATCAGAGCAAAAGCTGCAGGTTTTGGGCTTGGACAAGTTTAGGTAAGTTGTGAGAAATTAGGCAAACTACTGAAAATTTCTAAGTCTCTTTTTTTCTCTTCTGAAAAATGAAGCCAATAAAACATGCATAAAGGGTTGAGAAAGAACTAGAAGCAATCAAGTGCTGATGTGATGGCTACAGTCATAATTATCACCTCAATTCCATTCGTGTCCTCTGTCCTGGAAATCCTCTGCCTCCCAAATGTATCTCTTCCATTCACTACATCAATCTTAGATATTCACCTGCCCATATATTATTTATAATGAAGTGGTACATTTACATATAAAATTCATATGACCAAGATTGAAAATACTATTCTAAATCTTATGTTCCCACCTCAGTCCATGGAATCGCCGTCTACTTGTCCATTCAATTTATACACTTGGAATTTGTTCTTCACTTCTTACTTCACTTTGTTTTTTTGTACCCTGTTTACCCCTAAGTCCTGTCAATCCATATTCTCCACTGTTAGGGATGGACATGAGAAATGAGATAGTCACCTTACTAGTTGGCCCAGCAGGGAGAGCTTTTCTGTGGGCATGTTCCAGAGTCTGGCCACTATTCTTTCTTTCTTTCTTTCTTTCTTTCTTTCTTTCTTTCTTTCTTTCTTTCTTTCTTTCTTTCTTTCTTTCTTTCTTTCTTTCTTTTCTTTCTCTCTCTCCCTCTCTCTCTTTCTTTCTTCTTTCTTTCTTTTCTTTCTTTCTCCCCCCTCCCTCCCTCCATCCCTCCCTCTCACTTGAACCCAGAGCTCTCTGATTTGACTGTTCTGGGGATCCCCTATCTCTGCCTCCTGAGTACTGGATTTGCAGGCAGACCATCAAAACCATCTGGCATTCATGTGGGTGCTGGGGATCTGAAATTAGGTCTGCATGCTTGTTCAGTAAGTGCTTTATGGATTGAGCCATCTCTCCAGCCACACTATCAACATTTCTCATCTTATTTTTCATAATAACATGCTAATGACTATCTTGTTTTAGGGCCTCATCACCATCTAATCCGTTCATGTTTGTAACATGTAGACAAGAAAACTTTCATGACCATCCATCTTTGGGCTGTGTGCATCTCCACAAAACTGTGTTTCCTTACTGCAGAACCATTGTGCATTAGGGTTTACCTTCATTTGTAATCCTTCCTACTCTGTAAATTCCCCAAGGGTAGAGACTTTTGCTTGTCCTGACAGTACTGTAAACAAGCTCATTTATGGCAGGAAAGCAATAAATATTTGTTGAAAGGAAGGAACTAAGAGACTAGCATAGCATTTTTGTTTTGTTTTGTTTTATCAAGGTAGGGTCTCACTCTAGCCCAGGCTGACCTGGAATTCACTCTGTAGTCTCAGGGTGGCCTCGAACTCATGGTGATACTCTTACCTCTGCCTCCCGAGTGCTGGGATTAAAGGTGTGCGCCACCACGCCCGGCTAGCATAGCATTTTTTTTGTTATGCTTCTACAGTTTTCTCATCTTCCTTCTCTTTCCATCTCTTTCTTTCTGTCTTCTCCTCTTTATGGTTATTTGTGTAATTGTTATCATTATTACCATCAACAGCAGCAGCATCACCAGAATTAAAATCAATACTAATCATTATCTAGTATAACCTATCTAATCATAAGAAATTGGTAGTAACATCTAAGACCTAGATAGAAAGCCTGCAGAAAAGGCTATAGGGGGATTTGTAGTAATTCAGAAGACTTCAGGGGTGGGAAAGGAGAATAACTAGGACCTTCATGTTCAAATGAGTTGTTTTTGAGGCCTTTTTATTTCTTTTGGAAAAGGGTAGCAGATGCTCTTCTCAGATTAATTTAGCTGAGCCAGCAGTCTGACTTTTAATGGGAATAGAACTATTAATGATAGCGGTAGCAGTTGGGCTCCAGCTAGAATACTCACAAGGCCAGGAATTTGGATGAATGAACCAACTTTAATATTTCTTCTTGAACTTTAATTCCTATTTTTCTCTTTCAGAGTCTCTCTCTCTTTTCTCTATTTCTGTCATACCTGGAAGCCCACCACTTTTTTGTATAGAGATTAAATGAAGAAAGTTTAGGAAACTTGCTACAAAATCACACCCAATTAATCACTTGCAATCTATGACTAGAATTTGGGTTCTCTGAATTCAAGGATAAAGACTTTTCCAAGATACTGATTTTCTCAATGAGCACTGGCTAGCTGAGAAAGTATAGATGAGTTTAGAAAGATGCATAGTGGGGTTGTGTGTAGGTATGAGCATATGTGTGTGAATTTTGGGGGATGGAAAAAGCAAGAATCTTACTTCCTCTTGCCATCACACTTCCTCTTCTCACACTTCCATTTTCCTCACTCAGTTGCTCTATTCTCTTCATCCTTCTCTCCCTATAAATCACCTTTCTCCTACTTTCTTCTTCAGTTCTTCAATACTGTATCTCCTTTATCTTTATCCATATCCTCTTTCCATTTCCTTTCTCTGAAAGTTCACTGCACACTTAACAATATAAAATGCTAGATTTTAAGGAACATTAAAGATATGTAATTTTGATTAATTTATACTGTAACCAGTTTTATATGGAGCATTTGATGACCAATGAGCCTTTGAAAAGTCTTAAGGTTTTTATTTTGAAATGGTAACTATTTTTTGTGTTAAAACTAACTCAAATACTTGAAAACAATTTTTTTTTTTTTTTTTTTTTTTTTTGCTTTTTCTCCCCTAGGCTGTATTGGTGTGGTTCCTATGCTGCCATCTTAACTGGAAATCTGAAAGCAATTTTTTTTAAAGAACTTTGTTGCTTTGCTCACAAAAGGAATGTATAGTAATCTTTGCAGGTATAGGAACTACCTGAAAGAAATGAACTCTGAGCATTGTGGAGAGAAATAGACCTCTACAGTGTGCACTAACACCATGACCTTGAGAAGCAGTGGCAGGTGTGAGAGCTAGAGTTTGAATACAGAGTTAGCACACCAACATCCAAGTGGGGTCTTCCAAAGGTGGGACTTGTGGAGAAGTCTTAATAGTCGAGATTGCTGGCTGGAGAGAATCTTAGAGCATGGTCCAAGGCCCAGAGGCCTTTCTTGGGTATAGGTGCAGAGATCAAGGCTAGTGCACGTGTGACACAAGCTATGGGTGGTGAACATCAGATACGGGTCAGGTGTGTTTCTCTACTGATGCTGGCATACTAAAGCTGCTGCAGGCTCATTATGGTGGGTCACTCTTATCTCCTCTGCCCTTTGTCTCTGAGCTGGAGCCTCATAAAAGGCCATGCTGATGGAGACAGGACTGGAATGCTGGGGACAGTGTCAGCCTTTATATATGTTGGCCTTATTTCCTGTGGTGGGTGGCCATACACTCCATGACTCTGATGCTCGTTGGGTGGACCATCCAGTTGTCATGTTCTCTTTTGGTGATACATCATTTCTGAGAACAGGCATGAAGTCACGGACAGGAGGCTCTTCTTCCTAACTCAGTTACCTTTGGGTGGGAGATTACTGTGGAAGGTTTATAACTTTTGAATAAGAAGTACATGGCTGTGAGTAGTGGTCCCAGGCAAGTCTCATATATGTTACTGTCAAGATGGTCTGGCCTGTAACTTTTTGCTTTTTTTCCTTATATAGTACATACTAAGGTCAGAGGTGAAGGAGCCACATATTTTGTATTCCTTCCTAATTATGTGACTTTGGGCATTTATTTTGTTATGTTACTAGCTTGCTTTACTTTACAATGAAACATAATAGTGTAAAATTAATGTGAGCTATTCTGTTCATTGGCCTTATACTGTTAGGTGTAGTTCTGCATCGAGGCTGGCCTAAGTTTGGAAGGAAATATATAGGGAAAGTAATGTGACTATGTATAGATCATAAAGTAGGTTGGTTAGATGAATACCTAATCTGGGTTAGACTTTGTCTGATCACCCATTTCCCCTCTGTCTATCCTTTCTGTAAAACAAGAGTTAGGAAGCCCCCAACTACAGTTCTTAGACTCCCTATTGCTTGAGTGGCTTTAAAAATTAGTCTCTAGAAATTGGAAGTAAGATGTTCACCCAGCTAGCCAGTTCAGTGGGGGTGCAGAGCATTTTTCCACAGCAGTGTTCTGGGGCTTAGCAGCCACTTTCAGTTGGTGTTGGTGGCAGTTGCCTCCTGCTTCGTCACCTTTCTGAAGGGGCTGCTTTCCTGAATGGCCAACTCCTCAGAGGAGTTTTGGAATTCCTTCCTGGTGACCCAGTTAGGAGTTCATTTCTCTTTTCAATGTTGTTAGCACTCAGTTTCCTGCATCACATTTATTTCTGCTGGGTTGCTTGCATTGTCTACTTTCTCCAGTTGAACTTAGATTTGAGTTTCATGGAAGATTATTTCAAGTCTAAAGAAAGCTAAGGGGAGAAACAATCTTATCTGACTTCCAAGGTTAAAAGAACATAGCCACTAATTGTTCGATCTCATTTTATTCTCTGCTTGGAAGTACTTATCTCAGATTCTTTGTTTATCAGATTGGGCTGTAAAGACTTTATCAGCCTTTGTAAGGTGTATCTAGGGATTTTCCTACATCTTGCACAATATATTTGACCATTATTGGGAAGTCTGGCTATAAATCATGGTATGGACAAGTCTGTGGTTAGGTACTGGTACAAGGGTACTATATAATGAGTCACTTCAACATTGGGGAGAACAAGATCCAACTTTGATGATACAAAACCTGATGTTCTTTCTAATAATGATGGTTGATAACCTAAGCATATTAAATGAATTTCTAGTGTGGCAAAGGAGGAATTATTTAGGTTTGGGCCACAGTCTTGTCTTAATATTTTTAGAGTATGAACTTAGATCCTGAGAGGTAGGGAAGAGCTTCTGCTAGAAGGTGAGGTCTGTTGAGGCTTAGACTTCACAGTCTGGCTGAGAATGATATTACTAGATGAGTGTGGAACTGTGGAGTTCATACAATAAAACAAGATGGCACAGGTCTGTGGATCCCTTGCAGTTAACCACACTGCCATCTGGGATAGTTCTTCACTGTGTATCTCAGGGGTAGACTCAGTAGTTCAACTGTACAAATAAAATAGTTAGATTATCTCCTTTAAATTATATTTATTTATTTTTATGTTTAGGTTTTATTTCTGAATTGGGAAAATTTAGGCTCAATGAAAGTGGTTTGCCTAAAATAAGCTCACCACTTGTCCAAGATAAAGGAGTGGGTCGAAAGAGAACATTGGTATGAAATTCCAGGGACACTGCCACAATCAACAGCTGAAGCAAGTCTGTGTTGCAGGGTTAGCATGTGCCTACAGTTGAACAGAGAATTAGGTGCTAATGAATTCCAATCATGCATCCTCCTATGGTTTGGTTTACCTCCCAGTTTCGTATGCTGAAAACTTGGACCCTGATGTAGTAGTGTGAGTCGATGGTACCTTTTGTCCCTTATTATCATAGTCATACTTCTACCGAGAAGTTACCCAGTGCAGGCTCTCAAGATACCAGTCAACATCTAGACATACCAACTACAAGAGGGAGAGCCATTTAAAGGGTTTTGCAGAACAAATGCAGGGACGATAGGGGTGGGTCATAGGTAGTTCTTGACAGTTCTGGACAGTTAGCAGTACAAGGTGATTAGGTCATAGGGGTCATGACTCTGATGAATATGGATTAATGTTGTCTCAGGAGTTCTGGTTTTCATGGGGCGGGTAGATTAACATACTGAGAGAAGATTACCATAAACTGATACCACTGTATACACTTGGCCTTGGGTATTTTATTATACCAGCACAAAATGGACAAACAGATAAAGTGGGTTTGGGTGGAGGAGTAGACAGAATTGGATTTATCTGTGTGTTTTGGTCACTTCATATTACTGAAGATCACAGACATAAGTTTATTCAATTGGCCACAGGATGTCAGAATTGAAGTCTAGTAATCAGTAGAGGCCACTTTTGGACACTGAGGTCAAGAGAAATCTGGGACAGCTTTGTTCTGTTACCTGACACTCTCATTTCAGCAAATCTGATCTTCATTTAGGCTCCTTCCCTTCTTTCTTTTCCCTCTTCCTTCTCTTCTTTACTCTTTTCCTATTTCAATCTCTAGTTTTCATTTTTAGCAAAGTTATAAAGAGTTGGAAGAATGAAATAACTTTTTGAGGCTGACTATGAAAAACAATTGCAATCTTCCCCTCTATTGCCTCCTCTTACCCAGAAGTGACAACTTTAAATGTACCCTTTTATGGACGGAGGGATTTTAAAAAAGATTTTATTTATTTATTTATTTATTTGAGACAGAGAGAGAGAGAGAGAGAGAGAGAGAGAGAAGAGAGCAAATGGGTGAGCTAGGGCCTCTAGCCACTGGAGACAAATTCCAGATTCATGTGCTACCATGTGCATCTGACTTATGTGGGACCTAGAGAATTGAACCAGGATCCTTAGGCTTCACAGGCATACACCTTAACAGCTAAGATATCTCTTCAGCCCAGGAAGAATATTTTTAACCATATTGAAAAATAACACACATTTATTGCTAATTCTGAAATTAATTTAAACATTGATTATATAAGTTAAATGTTTCATTTCTTCTCCTTCTGCATACTCCTTCACAAGATTTCTCTCCATTTTGTTGTGCTTTAGGTTATATCCACATTCACTGTTCTCATTATTGGGAATTCTGTATCTGTTTAGTGCTAAGCCTTTGGAAAATGATGACTGTATTTTTTCCTATGTGATGAGTACTTTCTAGATTAATAATTCCTTGATTTATTTCTGTGCATTTTTGTTTTACCAATTCAACCCAAACTGTGTGTCAGTTGTCCAAATCTTTCTAAAGGTTCCCATATATTAAGAGGTCTGAGACCATCATCATCATTCTTCATCTTCTTCTTCTTCTTCTTCTTTTTTTTTTTTTTACAGAAAGAACATTCAGAGTGATCCAACCCACTCTCTATTTCACACGCCCAGGCTTATCTGTAACATCCAGAAATGCTTTTTAAAAAATTAATTTTTATTAGATATGGACATATTTAGTATGTAAACAACACGTGTTGGTACCATCCTTTCTTCCCCCCCGCCCCTTTTCTGAAGAGGCCTTCTTCATTGGGGATGCAGGTCAACCCCATGGGAATTGGGGTCATGCATTATGGGGGCAGCAGTAAGTTATGGGGGAGAGGCAATGTCTCTGTGCAAAATGTACCAACTTGTAGCTCTAACAATCTTTCCACCTCCTCTTGCACAAAATTCCCAGAGCCATGTTGGGTGCATTTTAAGTCTACTTCAGTGATGGGCTCTTAGGAGCCTCTGAATGTCTGCTTTGTAGGTGTTAAGGTTCTCAGTGTTTATCTCCTTCACCATGTGCTGATAGCAGGTTCACTGAGAAAGCAGCACTCTTGCTCATTTCCCCAATTTCTCTGTGGTTTCAGCTGGGTCTGGGGTGGAGTGCACTAGGTCATTTATCTCCTCAGGTCCAGCTCCTATCTGAAAAACAAAAGCAGATTCTCCAATGGAGAGTGAAGTCAGCACCAGTTAAATGGGATAACTATTATTAATTTAGAGAGAATTTAAAGGGAGTAGACCTTCTTATAGCCCAAGATTAGTGGGAGCTTGATAATGGAAAACAGAATCATTATCTGGATATGATTCTGACTTGTTTCCCAGTTCCAGATACGGTTTCCTTTCCACTGAGTGGATTTGTTAGCCAATACAAGAGCAGCTGGTTATCCACTATTGCACTTGGGTGAGCATCTTGAGAGGTTGTTTGCTTCTGAGTCACTTAGACTTTGAGTTGCTTGGACAGATGTTGGCCACTTTCCTACTGTAGCTCATGTAGTGCCGTCCAGCACTGGATGGGCTAATTGTCTGGGGACGGACTCTCTTCCAGATTCCAGCCAGGTCTCTCCATGGTCATGCCAACAGTGTATGGTGTCTTCAGCAGTAGGATCTTAACATTAACCTCTGGTAGGTAACCAAGTGCTCTGACAGAAGTCTGTCTTGTTTGTTTTGGGAGCTCTAGTAGGTCTTTCTGATAAACAGCTCATTGTGAATGTAAACCACATCATGGTACAGGCAGTTACAGGCCAGCACCAAGGGAAATGAAAAAAGAAAAAGAGAATAATAAAGAGAAACAGGAGAGTTTTAGGTTAGGTTTTGTCTCACCCTCTCCAGGGTCCTTTGATTCAGGTGCTCCCCTTGAGGGTTCCAGCTTTTAATCTAACTTCTAGAATATAGGATTCTAGGGTACCAGTTCAATTTGGGTTCAGTTTTGTACTCCCCCTCCTTTCCCTTCCCCCAAGCCCTACCCTCCTTCTTATACAAGCCTCAAGATGCCATTCAGGTATGTCAGAAACTCAGGCTGATCCAGGTTAGGAACCACAGATGAGTGAGACCATGTGATGATTGTCATTCTGTGATTATGTGAGTTCACTTAGAATGATCTGTTCCAAGTTTGACCATATTTCTACAAATTTCATTGTGTCATTTTTTCTTACTGCTGAGTAGAATTCCATCATGTAGATATACCACATTTTAGTTATCCATTCATCCAATGATGGGCACCTGGGTTGATTCCAGTTCTTAGATATTATGAATTGAACAGCTATAAACATGGTTGAGCAAATATCTCTGAACTGAGATGTGGAGCTTTTAGGGTAAATGCCCAGTAAGGGAATAACAGGCTCTGTTGGTAACTCTATATTTATCCTTTTCAGGAGTCTACATATTGATTTCCTCACTGGTTGTACAAGCGTACAGTTCCACCAACAGTTAATGAGTGTTCCTATTTCATTACATCCTCACCAACATTTGTTTTCATTTGATTTTTTTATTAGTTATGTATATAGTATATATACAGCCATGATGGTACCATTATTAGCCTTCTACCTGTCCTCCCCTAACGGGTGATGTTGGTCTTGCCTTATGTGGGTAGCCATCAGTTATGCGGGAGAGGCAATGACTCTGTGCATACTGACCCAACTCATGGCTCTAACAATCTTTCTGCCCCTCTTATGTGAATTTACCTGAGCCATGTTGGGTTCATTTTAGGTCTATTTCAGTGATGAGGTTTTTTATTTTTATTTTTATTTTTTGGTTTTTCAAGGTAGGGTCTCACTCTGGCCCAGGCTGACCTGGAATTAACTATGTAGTCTCAGGGTGGCCTTGAACTCATGGCGATCCTCCTACCTCTGCCTCCCGAGTGCTGGGATTACAGGCATGCACCACCACGCCCGGCTAGTGATGAGGTTTTTTGAGTCTCTGTGTCTCTGGATATCTGATTTGGTAGGGGTTGAGTGTTCTTTATGTCTATCTACTTCACCCTTGTGCTGGTACCAGGTTCACTGATAAAGCAGCGCTCTTGCTTATTTCCCCTATAACTCTATGGCATCAGCTGGTGCCCTGGTGAGGTGCCATGGGCTGATTCTTTCTTCAGGTTCTGTGTCCATCTGAAAGAGAGAAGTAGCTTCTCCAATGGAGAGTGAGGTCAGTGCAAGATACATGGATAACCATTATTATTTTAGAGAGAATTTAATAGGTGTAGGTCCTCTTGTATCCCACTATTGGTGGGAGCTTGATATTGGAGAGCAGGCTCATTTTTGGATATGGTTCTGACTTGTTTCCTGTTTCCAGGTATGGATTCCATTCCACTGAGCAGATCTGTTAGCCAAATCAAGAGCAGTTGGTAACCCACAATGGCTGTTTGCCACTACTGTACTTGTGTGAGCTGAGTAGTTTAGACCACGAGTTGCTTAGACAGATGTTGGTCATTTTCCCCCAGTCACTTATGTAGCAACTTCTGGCACTAGACAAGCTAACTGTCTGGGGACTGACTCTCTTCCAGATTCCAGCCAGGTCTCTCCATGTTCTGTCTGAATAGCATATGGTGTCCTCAGCAGTAGGGTCTTACCATTAACCTTGTTGTGTCATCAAGTACTCTGACAGAAATCTGCCTTCTTTTGGGAAATCTTGTAGGTCTCACTGATCAACAGCTCATTGTGAATGTTAACCACATTCTGGTATTGTGAGTTATAGGTCAGTGCCAAGGGAAAAGAAGGAAGAAAAAATATAGATAATATGAAAGAGAAAGAGAGAAGAGAAAGAAGAAGGAGTGATAGAGAGAGAAACAGGAGAAGATTGAGGGTAGTCTTCATCATACCCTCTCCAGGCTTCTGTGATTAAGGTATTCTCTCTAAGCACCTGATGAAGGTTCAACCTTTTAGTATATCTTTCAGGATATGGGATTTTATGGTACCATTTACATTTAGTTCCAGTTTTTTTTGTCCCTCTCCCCACCCTTAATCTCCCCTTCCACCCCACCATCCCTATTGTTTAGTCCTGGAGATGTTTATTAGGTGTGTCAGCATCTCGGGCAAATTCAGGTTAGGAGTCACAGATGAGTGAGACCATGTGATGCTTACCTTTCTGTGACTGGGTGAATGATCTGTTCCAAGTATGACCATTTTTCTTCAAATTTCATTGTGTCATTTTTCCTTCCTGCTGTGTAGAATTCTATCATATAGATATACCACAATTTGGTTATCCATTCATTTAATAATGGATATCTGGGTTGATTCCAGTTCTTAGCTATTATGAATTGAGCAGCTATAAACATGGTTGTGCAAATCTCTCTGAACTGAGGCTTGGAGCTTTTAGGGTAAATGCCCTGTAAGGGAATAACTGGGTCTGTTAGTACCTCTATAGTCATCCTTTTCAGGAGTCTCCATATTGCTTTCCACAGTGTTTGTACCATCTTCCATTCCCACCAACAGTGATTGAGGGTTCCTATTTCTCCACAACCTCATCATTAGATTTAAATGTTTGCTATCCTTACTGGGGTAAGGTGGAATCTCATACTCATTTTATTTAGCATTTCCCTGATGATTAGGGATGTTGAACATTTTCTTAAGTGTGTGTTTGCCATTTGTATTTCTTCATTTGAGAACTCCCTGTGCACTTCTCTGCCCCATTTTCTGAGTGGGTTCTTTGATTTCTTTTTTTATTATTTAGGTTTTTGAGTTCTTTGTAGATTTTAGAAGTTAGGCCTCTGTCTGATGTGTATCCAGCAAAAATTTTCTCCCATTCTGTGGGTAATCTATAGGCTCTGCTTATTGTATGTTTGTCAGTGAAAAAGCTTTTCAGCTTTATGAGATCCCAATGGTTGAGTGATTGTTTAATTTCCTGAGCCACTGGGGTTTTGTTCAGGAAGTCTTTTCCCACTCCTATATCATGGAAAGTTCCTCCTACTTTTTCTTCCAGTATTATCAGAGTATCCATTCTTAATATTGAGGTCTTTGATCCATTTGGACTTGATTTTTGTGCATGTGCATGTGTGGATTGATTTTCATTTTTCTGTATATGGTTATCCAGTTTGTCCAGCACCATTTGTTAAAGATGCTATCTTTCTTCCAGTCTACATTGCTAGGGCCTTTATCAAATATCAAGTAGCTGCAGTTACTTGACCTAACTTCCAGGTCCTTGATTCTATTTCATTAGTCTATAATCCTGTTATTATGCCAGTACCATCTTGTTTTTATTACTATGGCTTTGTAGTATAGCTTTAGATCAGGTATTTTGATATCTCCAGTGGTGTTTCTTTTGTTGAGGATATGCTTGTATATCCGATGCTTTCTGCCATTACATATGAATTTTGAGATCATTTTTTCTATCTCTGTGAAGAAACATGTTGGGATTTTCATTGGTATTGCATTAAATCTATATATTGCTTTTGGTAAGACTGCCATTTTCAGAATGTTAATTCTGTCTATCCAGGAGCATGGGAGGTCTTTCCATTTTTTCAAGTTCTCCTCAATTTCTTTTTTTTTATTGGATATTATTTTTTATTTTAAAACTCTGAAATAACATTTTTATTTCAAAATCAATTCAACTCAATTTGAAAATAAATGCCACAAAGGAATAAAGTACTTAAGTATATTTTAATGCACAAATGAGTATATCATAATGAACAAACATGAGAATGACAGCATGACAGTATATTTCCTAAAAACTAGGGCTATCAAAGAAATGCCTACATAAAATATTAACTGCATAAATTTTAAAATTTCATAGAAAGAGCTATCTATACTTAGAAAGAACCCTCTGAATACTTTCTACTAATGCTCAGCTATGTTTTCTCATTGCTGATTATGTAAAGGAAATTCTGAATATTTCTTATTGCCTTCCAAGGTCATGTGAAATGCTATATACTAGGCTGAGATTATTTTGTCCACTACCCATTTATTGTTTAAGAGTGTGTTGTTCATTTTCCAGGAGCTGGTTGGGTTCCTGGCACATCTTTTGTTGTTAATTTCTAGCAATAAGCATTGTGATGTGATATCATGCAGGAAATTAAGTCAAACCTCCCAAATATATGGAGGCAGGCTTTATGACCCAGTATATGATCTATTTTTGAGAAGGTTCCATGGGCTGCTGAGATCAATGTGTAGACTGCAGATTTTGGGTAAAATGTTCTATAGATGCCCATTAGGTCTAATTGATCTATGGTGTTGTTGAGCTCTCTTACTTCCCTGTTAATTCTGTTTAGATGATCCATCTATTGCCAGTAGTGGAGGATTGAAGTCCCCAACTAGGATGGTGTTGGTGGTTATTTCTGTTTTATTGTCAAGTAGGTTTTGTTTTATGAATTGTGGTGCACCTGTGTTTGGTGCATAAAGATTGATGATTGTGATAACCTTTTGTTGGACTGTTCATGTGAAAAGTAAGAAGTGGCCTTCTTTGACTTTTTTTGATTACTTTTGGTTTGAAGTCTATTTTATCTGATATAAGTATAGCTACACCTGCTTGTTTCTTATTTGCATTTGCTTGGAGTATCATTTTCCACCCTTTCACCCTGAGGAGGTGTCTGTTTTTAGTAGTAAGTTGGGTTTCTTGAAGACAACAGATTGAGGGGTCTAATTTTCTGATCCACCCTGTTAGCTTATGTCTCTTGATGGGTAAAGTAAGGCCATTAATATTTAGGGTAATAACTGTGAGGTTTGATTTAATACCTGCCATATTGTGGTGGTTTATGTGGTTTGGTGATTTCTTGTTCTTTGTAATTTTTGTGACTTCTCCAAGTTTGGTTATTGTGATCTGCCTCTCGTGGCACTTGAGGTTGGTTATTTGATTCTTCTGTGTGGAGAATTCCCTGAAGTACTTTCTGTAGGTTTGGTTTTGTGTTCATATAGTTGTGAAGCTGAGTTTTTTTGTGGAAAGTTTTTATTTCACCATCTATCATGAGGGATACTTTTTCTGGGTACAGTAGTTTGAGTTGGAAGCCATAAGTTCTTAGATTTTGCAGTGCTCCATTCCAGGCCCTTCTGGCTTTTAGAGTTTCCATTCAGAAGTCTGAAATAATTCTGATGGGGTTTCATTTATATGTAATATGTTGTTTCTTCCTAGCTGCTTTTAGGATTTTGTCTTTGTGATTGATATTTAGAGTCTTAATGATAATATGTCTTGCAGAATTTCTCCTTTGGTCCAGTCTGTTTGGAGTTCTGCTAGCTTCTTGTGTCTTGATGGGACTTTCTTTTGAAAAGTGGGAAAGTTTCCTTTGATAATTTTGTTGAATAAGTTTTTCATGCCTTTGGTCCATATTTCCTCCCATGATTCGAATGTTGGGATATTTAAGGGTGTCCCATATTTACCTCATGTTCTGTTCACAGAAATTTTTGAGCTTATTGGAAGTTTTGGAGTTACGTACTGTTTCTTCTGTTTCGTCTTCCCATTCTGAGTTTCTATCCTCCATTTGACTGACTCTATTCTTGAGAGCTTCTATAGAGTTTTGGGCTTGTTCAATTTGGTTCATATTTTCTACTGCTTTTTTATGTATAGTTTACACCCCTCTGTTGAGTTCCCTTTTCATGTTATTTTCTGATTTTCTTAGTGCTTCTTGGAATTCATCCTTGCATTTTTTTAATGTCTTCATTGAGTTTAGCCAGTTGGTTATTGAGATACTTTTATTTCCACTCTCCTTCAGATCATTTAACTGTCTTTGGAACCTTTCCTGGTTCTTTTCCATTAGGTCTAGTTTAGTAAGGACACCATTCATACAATTATTGGCTCTTTGGTGATTTTCTGCAAGTTCTGCTATTGCTTGGCCAGGATTGCATAGCTTGTCTCTTAATTTTGAGGTTCTGATCCAATTGTCTCTTCTATATTTTGATTAGAGACATCCATTTTAGGACTGGTCAATCTAGCTGGATTTATTGGAATATGATATTTCATGCTATTCCTTTTTTTGCTGTGGTCTGCACAATCACAATGGTTCGGAAAGCCTAGTGTATGGCATGCTAGCCTGCTGGCCTGGGGTAGAGGGGTGGCAGTTGGGACTGGCAAGTGGGACTGTGGTCATGCACGGAGCTCAGAAAGGCTCAGGCGGGACCATTGACTGGGACTGTGATGATGCACAGAGCTCAGAAAGGCTAGGACAGGACCATCATGGGACTGCAATAGCACAAGATGCTCAGAAAGGCTAGGGCTTGACTGGCAAGTGGGACTGCAATGCTGCAAGGAGCTCAGAAAGCCTAGGGTAGGACTGGCAAGTGGGACCTTGATGGCACGTGGAGCTCAGAAAGGCTAAGGTGGGACCAGCATGGGACTGTGGTGGCATGCGGAGCTCAGAAAGGCTAGGGCTGACCAGCAAGTGGGACCCGAGAGCTCTGAGAGATGGCAGGACAGCCTGGGGCACAGGTCCTAGCCTACTAGCTTAGTTCACTTGGCCTGCGGTTAGTGCAGGAGGGACCTCCAGATGGGACTGTGGCTAGTATGGCTGCTTAAGGGGATTGGGGAACTCGTGGGCTAACCGAGAGCATGGGAATCATTGGACTCCCTATTTTGCTCCTGCACACACTCCCACTAGATGTCTACTAGAGTCAGCAAACCCCAGCAAAACCCCATGAACCTTAAGGGTCTTGTCTTTCCTTCCCTGTGAGGTGAGGTGAGGTTAGGAGGATGCCATGTTGACCGGAAGTCACCTTCATCATTTTTGAATTTGTTTTCTCTTTCTTTCATATGTATGATGTTTGTTGAATGATTAGATATGTAGTGATTTCTGGTCACATTTAAAAGTGGCATATTAAAAATCTGGTAGGGGGCTGGAGAGATGGCTTAGTGGTTAAGGCACCTGCCTCCTATGCCTAAGAATGCTGGTTCCAATCTCCAGCAGTTCCAATCTCCAGCAGTTCCAATCTCCAGGTCCCACGTTTAGCCAGATGCGAAGTGACGCAAGGGCACAATAAAACACTTGACCACAAGGCGGTGCACGCATCTGGATTTGTTCACAGCAGCTGAGAGACTGCTGGCGTGCCCATCTCTATCTGTCTTCCTCTCCCTCTCTCTCTGTCTCTCTCCAAAAAAAAAAAAATCTGTAGGAAACCATGGGATTGCTGACATAGTGTAGAGCTCTGGTGCAGAGTTATCTGGCTCAGATATTGCACTGGGAAAACCTTGATATCTATCCTGGTGGAGGCAGGTCAGTCTTCCAAATTTCTGCAGAGGATGAAGGTCAATGATCTGGGAACTAGATTCACTTAATGTTGACATTTCATCATAGTCTCCTACTCTGCTCTATTACAGCTCTTTCCATTTGCATTGGATTATCTCAGAAGGGTAAATTTCTACTTCCTTCTAGAATGTTTATCTAGAAATATGTGTATTTTTAAATAGGCTTGAAAATACTCATCTTCTCATCCACTTTATTTTGCCCGTGTGTGTGTGTGTGTGTGTGTGTGTGTGTGTGTGTATGTTTAATGTGGTATGTATTGTGTGCACACATGTATGAATCCATGTGATGTCTGTGGTGGCCATAGAGGAATGTTAGGTATCCCACTCCCATTCTTACTTGAACTGGAGTCTCTTACTGATTCTGGAAGTAGCTGTTTTTCTTTCTTTGTTTTTCTTCATGGGCCCTAGTGATTCTCTAATCTCTGCTGTCCACAGGATTAGGGATACAGATATGAGTGGCCATGTCCAACTACCATTCCACTTTTATCCTACTTTCAGAGGTATTTGTTTTTCTTTGCTTAGCCTTGAGGGAACCATGGCTGAAGTCAGATTGGTTATTAGCTTTCCTTAATGTTGGATGAAGAATCATCTCTCCTTGGTATACTGAAACAGTTGCCATAGCTCTGGCTGCTTCCTCCATTCTCACCATCATTGTAGGTCTCAGTCCTAAAAACTGTTATGCTATTTTGTTGGCCTTCCATGGAGAAGTGAAGACAGATGTAGAGGTAGTCATCTCAAGAGAAATTTCCAGACTTGAAAGAAGTGTGATATATCACCATTCTCTCAGAAGGCTGCTTCCTCCTGAAGGAGGTGGGGCTCATTGAGACATTTGGTTGTCTTTGTGTTAGTGAAGAGTTAAGCTTTTATTCATTGTTGCATTGTTCCTCTGAAATTCAGTTCACTTTCTAGTGACAAGGCAAAGGACCCAGCAGTGGGGGCTCATGCTCCGAACCTTGGTGCCACCTTCTAGTCCACTCATCCTCCATACCCTTTCTGCGGCCACACCACACTCCAGCCAGGGTGCTCAGATAAGCCAAGCTGAGTCCATGTAAATAGAGGTGCTCAGGGTACATTTTATGAAGGGTTTTACTTGGGACAAGAGTCCAAGAAATTTTCCTGTGCTCTCATATGCTCTTCACTTCTAGCTCTCCTCAGAATGTTAGCTAGATGTATTTCAGAGACTAATAGTGTCTTAATACATTATACTTAATGATGGTTTTCAATTTTCAAGCACTACTAGAAATGATAAAGGTAGAATATTTAGGAATTGTTTGGGAGATTTATTTTGTTTATGCAAAGCAGTCTCAAGCCATAAACTTTGCAGCTTTATTCTTATTTGCTAGCTTAAACAAGTGCAAACCTTAGAAGTATAGAGTTTGTGGCCAAAAGAGAAGATGCTGTCTCAAAAATTTGTTTCTACACAGTTTCAATGTGCTAATGTTCCAATCTTGCTGAAATTGCTGGATTTCATGGAATTTGAAATCATTTGAGAGACGGTCTGTTGGAATCATTTCATGAATTCAGAACATTCAGAGAAAAGCGTTTGCTCAGCCATGGTGATTGAGAAATTGTGAGCAGTGAGAGTGGTAAGTCATGCTTGGTTATGTGCTGCTCTGAAGCCAATTTGGAGTAAAAGCTGAAGTTTGTTGTTGAAAACCACCATGGAAAGTGGAAACATTGATTGGGAATTGCTGGCTGGTGAGTATTACTCAGAAATAGAATCATCCTTGCCTCAGCTGACTGGGGAGATCGCCCCAGCTCTTACTAGTGCAACTCAAACGGGCAAGATAGAAATGTTATTGCCAGTTTGCCTCCGTTGATCATGGCTGGGAGTTAAAAGAGAGGCTGAGACAGAGTTCACACATGAAGAGAGTATATTATCAAAAGTATATGTAATCCTTTTAAACTAAGTACATGAAACTTCTTGATTTGCAGTTGATCAAATTGAGAAAACTTTTCTCTGAGAAAGTATTTAAGATAAAAAAATTATGAATTTTCTTAAGCCTTCTGATTAGAGTGTAATACGTATTTATGGTCCCTCCAGGTGCCACACAATAAAAATAGTTAAAGGCTTTAGTCCTTTTAGTAGTTCACAGTTTTATTGCCAAAGTTATTTTGTAGATTTTATGCTTAAAGCAAGGTCAGTGTATTGCACTGTATAAATTATTCTAAGTAATTGCTCAGTTATTTTATAGCTTAGTCCCAGGATTTTTTCATTATTAAACGTGGCCTTTCCTTTAAAGTTAGGATGAGAAGGGCACGATAAATCACAGGGCAGCCTGCCATTGGGGTTTCAGCTTTACCTGTGATAAGAGTTTAATAACAATCTGGTCCAGACACCAGTTCCCTCTCAATTACCTTTCCACCTGGGCATTAGTTCACACTGTTTATTAAAAACTCCCCTTGTAGTTTTTAAATGGAGTGTTTCAGATTAATGGGTCCCATGGAGCTTAACTTCATTGCACTTCATTGAAGCTAGATTGTACAAAAGGTTACTTCAATTAAATCCAGAATGTGACCTTAAATCTGTATAGATTTTTTTTCAGAAAATGTGATAAAATTGCTGTCAATTCTTTGAGATTAACAAGGCAACATCCTTTTCAGTAACCAAATATAAAACCTTCAGCGCCTGTTCTGAATTTTCTTATGGCTATATGTTTTGGATTTTATAGAACAAGTGGCCCATCCTTGGAAAGAGCCTGGAGTAGTATGTGGATAAAATTACTGGAGAGCAGACCTACCACATGAGGCCAGTTTATGAACCCTTTTGTTTCACTTCAATGGATGCTATAATTTTGGTACTTCAGAAAATTATATTTTGTGTCCCATGTAATAAAAATATTTTCCAAGTAGATTAGCTTGTGTCTTCCAGCATAGACAGTGATATAAAATTTCCTAAGAGTTTTCTCTCTTGGCAGTTTCAATTGGTATAGCAGTTAACCAGTTTCCACTGAAAATTCATGACAATTGGCTGCATTAATTACCTATCCTACACCATAACAATGTGGTCTCATTATCTTGAGGCAATGTGTAAATTGATGCTCATTAACACTATAACACAATTGCTCAGTTTTATCTTTTGTTGGTTTCAAGCCACTCAGTAAAACCAGCCCAGATCTACTTTCTGCTCTTTTTAAAAAATTATTTATTTGTTTATTGGTTTTTTTGAGGTAGGATTTCACTGTAGTCTGGGCTGACCTGAACTTCACTATGTAGTCTCAGGGTAGCCTCAAACTCACAGTGATTCTCCTACCTCTGCCTCCTGAGTGCTGAGATTAAAAGTGTGCGCCACCATGCCCAACTCTGCTCTTTTTTTAGGATGGGTAAGATAACAAAATTGTCTGACCTCAAAAACCAAACTCCAATTTTTCTTTATGATTTCCTGATAGTATAATTTGTAAAGTGCTATTGAGTTTATTTGTAAACACCCAAGATTCAACTTTTTAACCCATACTTAACTCTGAAGATAATAAACTAGCTTCCATTTCTTTTTTCTTTTCTTTTCTTTTCTTTTCTTTTCTTTCTTTTTTTCTTTCTTCTTTATTTCTTTCTTTTTAATACGTATTTACTTATTTATTTGAAAAAGGCAGAGAAAGAGGGGGGGAAGAGAAAGAGAGAGAATGAATATGGGTGCACCAGGCCTTCAGCTCCTGGAAGCTAACTCCAGATGCCTGCACCGCCTTGGGCATCTGGCTTATGTGGGTCCTGGGGAATCAATCCTGGGTCCTTTGGCTTTGCAGGCAAATGCCTTAATTGTTAAGCCATCTCTCCAGCCCCCATTTCTTTTTTTTTTTTTTTTTCAAAAATATTTATTTTTATTTTGAGAGAGAGAGAGAGAGAGCATATATAGGCATGCCAGGACCTCCAGCCACTGCAAATGGACTCCATATGCATGTGCCGCCTTGTGCATCTGGCTTATATGGGTACTGAGTAATCAAACCTGGGTTCTTAGGCTTTGCAGGCAAGTGCCTTAATCACTAAGCCATCTCTCCAGCTCTGGTAATCCTTTTTGATGTGAACTGGTCAGAGTATGACTCTCCCATGAAGATTCAGGATAGGTTACTGGAATGGTCATGAGTCATAGTCATATGGCTGAGCATTTTAGAAGATATTAAGAAGAAAATTTACCATCACAATCACAACTTTTAAGGTCATATTATTATAGTGTAAGTCAGGACCCTGGGTAGATTCCTCAGTTGTGCTAATTATAAATGTGAAAAAAGTTTCTTCAAGATTATAATTTTTTTATGTAAATGTAGACTTTGCTGGGTGCTCCCTTCATGCCCAGATAGAATCCTCTGATTTGGTCATTGAAAAATCTCTGATTCTGGAAAATCATTATATCAGCAAGGCACTCTAAATAACAGAAATCAACTCAGTTCAATTTCGGTAGGAAATTCTGAAGAGGTTATATCCATTACAATTTTATTAAGAAGATTAAATCCTACATCAAGAGCAGAAAATATGTGGGAATGAAGTGAAATTTGGCAGCTGATACTATATGCATTAACACCACTGTGAACCATTACTGTAGCAACACAGCTGTGTGTTTATTGTTGTTATGACTTTGGATCACTTCTATAGTCTTCAAGCTCCTAGACACAGTCAGAGCTGTGACTGGCCAAGTCTAGGTGGGGTGCCTCCACCCTGTCATCTGGGGAACACAGAGGTCAGGTGTTTGCATTTGACTCCTACACGGGTCTAAAACAGCAAAGATGGATGGTTTAAAAAATGATTAATCTTTTCTCTGGCTTTCAGGAAGGTTAGGTAGTTTGGAATCTTGGCCTTGCTTTGGTCTTCAAACCTCCATGTACATGCATCATGTTTACAGTTGCAGCAGAAGTGCATTGAGTTTGGCAGATGCCCAATGGTGACATGTTGTTTAAGTGCTTTCCTCTACTTTCCAGGCTTCTGCTTCAACTTCAGTTTAGAATTCTTAGTATACATTATGTTTCTACCCCTTTTTGTTATTTAAATATTTGAAAACATTGGATCTGATATCTGAGTAAGCAGAATAAAAATAATTAACAATAACCATACATGCAGAAATAGGAGTAAGATGCATTAAAAAGAACAAAGGTATGCTAATTGAAATAGTGGAGAAAATGATCCTTGGAAAATGGGGAGGGAATATATTGAAATGGATGTGCCTACATGATGAATCAACAGAGACAAAATGTTATTAATCAAGGCTCAGCAGAGAGAACCACATATAAATTTGCTTAGATTATTTATTTTGAGTCTGGGATTTCTTCAATTTAAGCATTTTCTTGTTGAATAATATCCCAAGCACCCCACACTAGTAAAATAAAAGAATTAGATGGATAAAATCTGCATATAACAGCCATGTCAAACCAATAGTATATATGGAATTTAGTGCTATTTACAAACTCACCTTAAGCTTAATTCTGAGCATATATTTAGACTCTGTATCTTAAGAAAAATTCCTACAGCATTATGATGAAGTCACACTGAGGTTAGGCTGGAGGTCCCAAAGTTAATTTTCATAATGATAACCTAAAGATCCAATGTGTAGAAATGGTTTCTATTCAAACAAGTGTTAAGATTCAATTTTGTCACTTCTCGCTAAGAACTCTTGTTAATAGAATATTGATGAGGGAAAACACATTTCAGCATGCAGTGAAATTGCTCTGGGTCTGCCATACTGGTTTCAGAGGGACCTGTAACTCAGCTCCTATTGCTATAATTCTCCCATTGGTTGTCTCCATGCAGGCATGCTTTCTCATGGAAACCCGAGCCAGCCATGCATGCAACATTTCCCTATACTGGATTTTGGAATTCTTTTGCAAAACTACTAAAGTATTTATAAAACATTTAGGTATTATGTATAATACATTGATGCTAATTGATACAAAAAATTGTTACTAATATAGGGTAAATTTTTAAAAAAATTCTGCCAATTTCACTATGTAGATCAGCCTTAATAGTATGGAAAAAGTGTTATATTGCACTATTGAAACTGCCAAAAGTCAAATAAAAACCTTTCCTCCTATAATATGTGCAATAATGTTTCATTTAACCAGTAATAATGGGGACCTAGGTATTTCATATAAATGTCTTTTTTAGGTAATTGAAATTTACCCCTAAAGAACTTTAACATTTTAAAAATTTAACTAGTTTGTATGGAAAGCATTAAAAAGCACACCAAACACCTCCTTAATTTAGAAATAAGAGCACAGAAAAAAAAATAAAGACTAATCAAACCCATGTTTCCAGCACACAAATTTTCCTTCTTTTAAAATAGAGGATATTGGATTCAATTTCATATTTACAGAATAATACTGTTATTATTGTGCCATGCTGTATGATAAATATACTTAGAGAAAGTAAATGGAGTATGAGAATGGCTCAGATTGCTATTTACTCACTTATAGAAAATGTGGCAAACATAGAAAAGAAAACAAAAATAACTGTTAGTCCATCAGCCAGAGGTAACCATGGTTAATATTTTGGTATGATTACTCTTTCTTAATAAAGTTACTATATTCCTATAATTTAAAAATTTTTTCCACCTTAATAATATATTGTGGATCCACTTTCATAGGCTTAAATATTCTTACTAACTTAGTTTTTAATAGTACTTGTTATTGCATTGTATTATGGTGTTTTATTTTCCCAACAAATCTCCCACTAGTGAACATTTAAAGTTTTCAATATTTAGCTATCGTAAATACATACTTTCATGTATCAATTTTGAAGCCATCCTCATCTATATAAAAAGTGTTAGAAATGCTTACAACATACTGAGCACATTTTCAGGTGGCGGAACAGGAAGGTGACCGGTCCCTGCTCTTGCAGAATTTATACTCACATGTGGAGACCAGAAGTGATAAATGACCGAAGGCCAACTACATTCCTTTAGGATAAATTCCTACAAGACTCCTGACACACATATCTAAAGAAAGCCTATCCTGGTTCATGCTTGAGGTCTTTTTTTTTCCTGCTCTTGAAAAAATAGTTTCTAAAAAAAAATAAATTCATCTCTCTTGTTAAATGTAACTTTTCATATGTGTACATGTGCATTGTTTGAGTCTAGTGATTTTTTTAAAAATTTTTTTTGTTTTTTTTCATTTTTTGGTTTTTCAAGGTAGGGTCTCACTCTAGCCCAGGCTGACCTGGAATTCACTAAGTAGTCTCAGGGTGGCCTTGAACTCACGGTGATCCTCCTACCTCTGCCTCCCAAGTGCTGGGATTAAAGGCATGTGCCACCATGCCCGGCTGAGTCTAGTGATTTTTGAACACATTTATCAAGTAGCAACATTTTAAAAGTGGCTACTGGAAGGCCCAGGTGAAACCACAGAGGAATTGGAGAGATGAGCAAGAGTACTACTTCCATGGTGAGCCTGACAATCCCTGCCAGGGTGAAGGAGACAGACATTGAGGATACTCAACACATACCAAAGCAGAAATCCAGAGGCTCCTAAGAGCTCATTTCTGATGTAAACTTAAAACACATCCAACAAGGCTCAGGGAGTTTTATGGAAGAGGAGGAATAAAGATTGTAAGAGCCACAGGTTGGGACATCATACCCAAAGGCATTGCCTCCCCCCAGTAACACAAATGCAAAACCCATAGTGAATACCAGCAACCCCCAGAGGAGGGCCTCCAGCAGAATGGAGGCTGGGAGGAGGGAAAAGATGTTGCCAACACATGATGTATCCATACAAAGTATGTTCTTAATAAAAAAAAAGTTTAAAAACAAAGTGGTTGGTTGGCTGGAGGGTCTCAGTGGTTCATGGTGCTTGCTTGCAAAGCCTGCCAGACAGAGTTCACTTCCCCAGAATCCACATAAAAACAGACAAAGTGGGGCATGGAGAGATGGCTTAGTGGTTAAGCGCTTGCCTGTGAAACCTTAGAACCCTGGTTCGAGGCTCGATTCCCCAGGACCCACATAAGCCAGATGCACAAAGGGGCGCATGCATCTGGAGTTCATTTGCAATGGGTGGAGGCCCTGGCATGCCCATTCTCTATCTATCTGCCTCTTTCTCTCTCTGTTGCTTTCAAATAAATAAATTAAAAATAAACAAAAATATTTAAAAAAAACTAGACAAAGTGGCTCATGCATCTGACATTTGTTCACAGTGGCAGAAAGCCCTGGTGTATCCATACATATATACTCTTTTTCTCTCTGTCTTGGTATCAAATATATATATTTTTATATATGGTCTTTTGTGTCATGTAAAGGGTTTGGGTTCTTGTATTAGTTTCTTAGGGATAAGTTAAGTGTCATATCTTGGCTAACTGGTAAGGTAGATTCTCTCTTTCTCCCTCTGTCTCATAGTTTGTTTCATATATAGTGAACATTACATAACACTGGCCTTTGCTTAAACAAAATGTGAACTGAAGACGATTTCTTTCCAGAAGAAAAGGAGAAAAGGCAAAACAAGCTTTGATTAAGGGCTAAACAAACTTTGGAGAACCTTTAAAGTAAGTTTTGAAATGACCCCAAGAAATTTGACATGGAAGAAATCAGGGAAATGGGAGTATTCACATGGCTACTGATGGAGCAGAACCACTGACATTCTTGGATAAATGGACCAAATTTACCAATGAATTGTCATGTCCAGGACCAAGATCATGCAGCAGTTCCTTAGAAACTCTGGGCCCAAGAGTTTTCCTGTTTGTTGGACATATGAATGTTGGCAGCCCTTGAGTTAGAAGGTAGGAATTTAAATCTCTTGTGAGTTAGCTTCTTTGGTGAGAAGATTCACAGAGTAATATTGTCGTCAGGGCGTCCTGGAAGCTTTCATGTTTATTCTAAAAACCTCATGGATTTTTAATTCTGATATGGTGTTAAATACTAACGTGTTTTGCCATCTTTTCTCTTCTGTGGTCCTTTGTCCATCTTCTTGCTCAGGAATGAGATCTGGAAATATGCAGCGAAGCCAAGGTCTCCAGTGTATATGGACCTCTGTGGAAGGAAGATCTGTCAGGACTTTATTAGGGAAGTATTTTGTCTTCCTGGGCAGGAGGGGAACAGCATTTTGTATGTATCCTCCATCTGTTCAGCCCTAAAATTAAGTCTTTTTTGGAAGTCAACAGTGACAGAATGGAAAATGGAGCAATCCATGGTCATGGGAACTTTTGTCACTCCATGACAATTCTTTTTCTTCATATTCAAAATTCCAAATACACTAGAAATGGTACCCAAATCGTCAGTCTGATAGGACAAATTATTAAACAGTCATGGCTCTCTATAGGAAAAAAGAGCCACAGAGGCTGCATCAAGAGACATGGAAGAATATATACATGAATGAAAGAAAGTGAGGGGATTTATTTTAAGGGCTTGGCTCACAAAGTTGCAGGGTTTGCAAGTTTGGAACATGCTGGGCAGTCTGGCATCTGTAGACCAGGGAAAGAGTTGATATAAGCTACTCAAGGTCATAGCCAGTCTGGAGGGAGAATTACTTTTTCCTAGGGAAGGTCAGCCTTCTTTCCCTTAAGGTCTTCAGCTGTGTTTCTGCAGCCCACTAACCTTGTAGAGGGTAGTCTGACTTACATAATACTTGCTGATTTAAATCCTTTTTTGTGGGTAGAGGGTATTCGTAGTATTGTGGAGTGGTATCTGTGGTGTATACATGGGAATGTATTGATGTTGTGCCTCATGGGCTGGCCTGTGGGGCTCAGAGGAGAACATGGGGTGTTTTATCACTCAGCCTTTTATTTTTCCTTTTGTTGGAGTCTCTGATTCTGGAGCTTGCCATTTGGGAGCTCCAGTGATTCTCTGGTCTCCACTGCCCTGCAAGACTGGGGTTACAGACATGTGTGGCCACACCCTGCTGTTTATATTGGGTTTTTAGATTCAAACTCAGGCAATCTCCAGTCTTTCCCCTGTACCAGGCCCTAATGCTTTGCAGGAAGCACACTGAACTGCTGAGCCATCACCCCAGCCTGAAGCCTTAATCTCATCCCCCCAACCGCCTTCACAGGGCAGTGAGATTAGAGCTTGCCCTAAGTATTTGAGTATATGGCTTAACCAAGTTGACATAAAAGTAACCATTAAAACCACCAACTTTGGAATAATTAAGGAATAAAAATGGTCTGATAGTTTTTTGTAAACATAAGTTCTTTTGTCCTTTCAATTCTCTAGACATAAGAATTTTAAGGTATTTTCAGTTTACTAATTCCAAAAGCCAAAATATTTTAATTTTTCCATTAAAACTTAGGTTTTTAAAATATAACACACACACATAATATATATGTATTTTAGTCAGGAATGGTGTCCCAGCACCTAAGAAGTGTGGCAGCAAGTTCAAGGCCAAACCTGGGCTTTGAGAACCCATCACAATATATAGGTATCTATGAAATAGATACATAAAAATAGATGTAAAATGTTTAAAATGATGACAATAATTTTCTTCAAACAAAGTTTCCACTTTTGGCTGTTGTTAGATCATACACAGGCTAATAGCTGTCTTCTCTGAGAGGAGGTCTCAATCAGAAAATTCTTTAGATGTTTCTCTGTTGCTCATTGATCTCACCTAATTGAACTCCTTACCTAGTATGTGCTGGGCTTTGTGCTAGACTCCCCCTCTGTAATGTCTGCTCATGGTACAAAGCTGAACAAGACCATCCTTCCCTCAGGAGAAAGTGTTTCTTCTTAAAGCAAATTGCTGTTCTTATTTTTTATTTGAATGTTCTGTCTCTATTTTGTGTGATTAGGTGCCTTCACTGGAATAATCAGTATTGGCTGTTCTCATGGAAGAAATTACTCACTGCTTTCCCTCTCCACCACAAATGCAGTGTCATCTTGAACTGGCTCTGTGAGATCCTTCCTGCCAGCTCTTTGTTTCATGTTGTTCACAGAACTCCTGATGCAAGGATTGTGTTGCAAAACACTGTGATGTTTGTGTTTCTGCCTTTTGGCAGAAAAACTATATTTAAAAACATTGCAATAGGGTATTTCTTATACTCTTAAAAAATGTACATGAAAGTGGTGCTTATTTGACATGTACAGAACTTCCCATGCCCAACTGAATCTTGGCTTTGATTCTTCTTTGTTCTGGAACAAAGGGGTCTGACCTCTTCATGTATTTGTCATTTGAATTGCCAGATGCATTCTCTTATTGCAGAGGATAAGACTAGTGTTAGAAAGTATGCATAATCAGATCAAATGCAATTTAAAGCTCCTTAATATGTGGTCATACTGGCTAAATACTTTGCACCCATCATTTAATTTAACCCATACACAATCATATGTTAGGTAATAAATTAATGAAATTGAGGCAAAATTATTTGCCTAAGTGTATCAGGAAGTAAGTGGCAGTCTGGGTATGATACCACAGCTCATGGTTACTCCACAGCAACAGTTGCAGGTACATGAAGCAGTTCCATGGCTGTGAATGCAGCCTCAGAGGATGGGAAATGATTCAGTGGGTCAGGGTACTTGCTGTACAAGCCTGAAGGCCTGAGAGGGCCTGAGTTTGATTCCTAGAACTCATGTAAAAAGCTGAACATGGCCATGAATGCCAATAGCACCAGATCTGCAGAGGGCAGAGCCCTGAGAATTGTTGGAGCTTTGCTTGTTAGCCCGTCTGATCAAAAACAGCAGGTCCATGTTTAGTGAGGGACTTCATTCAAGGAGACAGTGTGGAAGAGTGATAACGGAGGATGCCTGATTATCCTCTGGCCTATGAATGTGTATACACGGGTACACATATCTGCTTACACACATGCATACAATACACACACACACACAACTCAGATACCACACCCAAATTCCAAAAACCAAAAAAAAAAAAAAAATCAAATGTAATACATATAGTAAAAAAAATAAATTAGCCTCAGACCGAGATTGTCTCTGTTTCTTTGCTTCTTTACTTACCAGCTATTACTTAGTTGCCCTGTGTCTCAGTTTCTTCCCTTTAAAAATGAGGATATTACTATTGCCTCCTTCCTGGGTTACTTTAGGGATTAAGTGAGTTAATACATGTGAAAAGCTTGGAATACCACTTCCTACTGTTAAAGTGTATGAAGCTTTTCCACCAGAACACCAGGTTTTTGGTCTCCTTTACAGCTCAGTCATTAATCTTACATGTAGTTGTTAACATTTAGACTAAAGGTGTGGCATGTAGTGCCAAAGAATGAAGCCAGTCCATTTGGAAACAAGTCAATTGCCAATCAAATGTTAGAATCACTATTGAGCGTCCGGAGGAACAGAAGTAACATGTCTTTTAGTAGCGTAGCTCTTTCAGATGGTTAGTCACATGATTATGTTGGAGGTAACTTTAATTTATTAAGAAGAAAAAGAAAGAGAAACAAATGGGGAAATTTTTCAGTACAAGTCATATGTCACACCTACATTTCTCGGGGTAATGTGGAAGGTCTTGGAAGAAATGTAGAATGGCCAAGGACTTTCTTCTCATGGGAGTGCTTAAGGTTATGTGAGCATCCCTGGAAAATTGTCAGTTATTCTAGAATTTTGCATTTCTTGTTATAATTAGTGAATTGAAGTTCTTTACTTAGGTGTTGCCTGAGGAAGTCTCATGGACCTTGCTTTCTACTGGGTATTTTGTGAGTTCTTTTGACATATACAGTATAAACATGATGCCAACTGGAACTTTTACTTTTTTATTAGTTATGGACATACTCAGTATGTGAACAGCACATGTTGGTACCATCCTTTTCATCATCCCTGTCCCCCCTCCAACTCATCCCTGCCCCCTCCAACTTTCACTTTTTTAAAAGAATGTTCTACATAGTTATAAATACTGTATATTATTAGATACTTATATTTTCAAAAGGTTGTTACAATTTTAACAAATTTTCTCAATTTCTAAAATGGTTACAAAGTACAGAAAAGAGTTAACATAAAAATAATATGTAAAAGCGGTGAATTGATTTCCAATAAGATATCATTTTAAAGTATTTGCATGAATAAGCAGATGTAGAATGAAGTGAAAGTTAGTCCCCCCCAAAATTGTTAGTTACTTCATGATACAACTTTTATTTAGCTTTAGAAAAGTACATCCAAGCTGGGAATGGTGGCGAATGCCTTTAATCCCAGCACTTGGGACGCAGAGGTAGGAGGATCTCCGTGAGTTCGAGGCCACCCTGAGACTACATAGTGAATTCCAGGTCAGCCTCGACCAGAGTGAGACCCAACTTCGGAAAAAAAAAAAAAAAAAAAGTACATCTACATAAGCTGCAGTAAACTTAGAATTAAATTAACCAGAAGAAATATCTCTAAGAATCTCAATTCAAAACAAGACTGTATTATAAAAAAATAACTAATAATGTAGAGATAAACTGCTTATTTTATGGGGCAAGATTGTGTTGCTTTTGGTCAGGTGGTTATTATTTGAGGTGGGATGTGAGAGGTGATGCTTTTGGAAGACTGATGACTGTAAAAAGCAGAGGTGTGAGGTGCAAGGATGGATGTTGGAAGCTGAGTGCCCCAGAGTACGTCCTATCCTTCAGCTCTTGGGGAAATGCCTAGCCTGCTTGTGATAAAACCCCATCTTTCATATAAACGATGGGATGTGTTTTCCACTCATGGATGGGAATTAAGGCATTGGCTGCTAAGTGGAAATGGCAGTAAAGTCAGTTATTATGCAAAGCAGCACCTACATTTGTCCCTGACTGATTCTCAGTAAACTCTTCTCCTTAGCTTAAAGTTGAGTTTCTGGGAAAGAATTCACTCATTTCTCTTTTCCCACAAGCAAAGGCTCCTCCTGGGACCCCTGGGGAAGCTTAACAAGTGAGCATTAGAACAAAGAAAGGTGGTATCAAGTTATCTTCCTTTGCAGAAGACTGTGGTGATGCAAATGATGCCAACTGGTAGGCCCAGCTTTTGCCTACCTTCCCAGATGCAGCCAAGCACTGTATTTAACTCCATAAACACATAACAGAAAAGCCTATCCATTATGTTTCTAAGGGGTCTGGATAGTTCAATTCCATTGTACTATTTGCAAAACCTGTCATGTCCATGATTTGGGGTGGCTGAAATACTCTTATAGGTGCATCATTTATGGTGTCAAGTTAATGGCCTGTACCTGAAGCAAGTGAGTGAAAATCAGTGCTACAGGTATGGTCCACCATACTATGCTTCTTTACATAGTGTCTCAAGGCCAGAACATAATTTTTTGAACACTGAAAAATGACAAAAGACAGTTTAAAAATCTTTTGAAGATGGAAAGTAGATCATCAACACATTTATTTCTACAATTTCTAATTCTTTCCAGTGATCTTGCCACATAGGAGGAAGGCAGGGGAGATGGTCTAGACAATACAAAGAGAGCTTGGTCTCCTGTCCTATTGACTTCAACATTTTCTGTGCATTTAATGTAATTTCCTATCCACTGGATGGACTACAGAGTTCTGGGAATGATGTGGTAGCAAGTTCAAAGCAAAGAATATTAACTCTGTGAGGCATCTTTGATAGCTCCCGGTTTAACCACCCAGTGAAAAATAAAGAAACAAGTTCTGACTTGCCTCTTGTCTCAGAGGCAGAGGTGCCCAAGCCGAAGAACTGGGTCTGCCATTATTGGGCATTCTATTCTTTTCTCCCATACTTTCTGGGATTCTGAGCACAACCGAGTTTATAACAAACATAGTTGTTGTTGTAAATCCATCTGCAAATTTAATTCAAATATCTTGAAACTTCAGAGAAATCCATTGGTAAGAATTTTTTTTTCTCATAAGATAATTAAAAGAACTAGAGGAATTTGAAAGCTCTAAGGTTATTAATGAATTTATTGAGATATCCTATTGGAAGAATCATTGTGTAATGATTTAAAGGTATCTGGGCATTTTGGTATCTGTCATTATTTTTTGGAGATTGATCTTGTAGGAGATAATCATATGTTATCTCTTTTGGAACTATTTTCAGAGAGAAAGTTGGGGGGGTAGGATAAAATTGGTTTTTTTGATGCTATTGTGGTAGTACACAGGCTTGTGTCATCTTTTTTTGAGAATGTTTGAATTAAAAAAATATTTACTTACAAGCAGAGTGAGGGAGAGAGAGAGAGAGATACACAGAGAGAAGAGAGGCAGACAGAACGGGTGTGCCAGGGCCTCTAGCCACTATAAATGAACTCCTGATGCATGTACCTTTTTGTGTATGTGGCTTCACGTCGGTACTGGGGAACTGAACCTAGGTGGTTAGACTTTGCAGACAAGTGCCTTAACCACTAAGCCATCTCTCCAGTCCATGCTTGAATTTTTTTACAGAGCAAATAAAAACATAGGTTTTGTAAAGTGATTCTTTTTTTCCTAGGAGCAATTCTTAGAGATGCAATATCTCTATGTTGCCCAAAGCTATCCTTGAACTTGTAATCTTTCCTTATCAACTTCCTGAGTAGCTTAGATGACAGGCTCGTACCACCATGTCTGGCTCACTAGGGCTCTTAATTTTTATGAATAGGTCACTTTATTTCTTATGCACGTTAGACAGAATGGTCCACAAATTAACTTTTATAACTCCCCGAACTCTACTGTCTTGTAAATCACATCTAGTTAGGGAATTAATAGGTAACATGATGTCTCTCCCTCAATTCATGCAATGAACTGATTCATTTGTGGGGATGGGTGGTGGCAGCAACCATGGGCATGGAAGAACATATGGTTCCAGTGTCAAACAGAAAAGGAAAAAGGAAAAGAAAAAAAATAGCCACTAACCTCCTGAGTTTGCTTTCTGGGAAAAGTTAAGAGCCAAGGAAATTTTATAGTTGCTGTCTGCACTCAGTTTCTTGCCATCCCTATTGTTCCCTAGACTTCACATCCATGGTTCAATTGAACTGTGTGGTTTTGTCATTCAGGGCAAACACTAAAAAGGTTTCTACCCTTCTGGTGAAATGGGTTTGGTATTTGGATTCATAAGGTATATGGACAATACTTTCTGAAAAGGATGTGTATTTAATGTGGTGACAGGGGAACTGAAAGGTTGAGCTGTGTCTAAAAGACTTAAGTGCAAAATCTTGGGAGTTGCTGAGTGTTAGCTCAACAGTCTCCTGATGCCTTCTTTTCATTCACTGTTCTGTAGCACATGGCATTTTTGTTTATTCTTGCTGAAGAATTTGGGACAATTTAGAGAACACATATTAGATCTAGTAACAATCTGCATGTGTGGAATTTTGAGGACTTCTGCAGATTGTGTAGATTTGTGCAGTCCTACAAAATTCTACAATGATTATTGCATACCAGAAAGCTGTAAAAATTAAACACACACTATCTGAGGTACAGGACCTAGCAAAGTATGCAAGGAGCAGATGAGACACTGTACACATTTCTATTATTTAGCATTTGGATGGACCATTTGAGTCAATATTTTCATCACCTCCTTCCTATAATAACTCCCTGATTTATTTTACTTTATTTTCATAGTTGGTGATTTCTATGGACTAAAGGCATGAACTAGAACATGAGATTCTACTATTAAGATAAAGAATTTGGTTTAATCTATTAGTTCTCCTTTATTAATTATATCATCCTTTTTTATCCCTTATTTCATTTATACACGGGATCTATATCTATTGATAATGGTGATTTTAAAGACTTGTAATTCCTCACTTGCCTGAGCAGCAAGGTCACTGAGAAATCCAGCTGTTACTGAGCATAAAACCTTCTCCCTATAGACCAGACAACTAAAAGCTGGAAAGAGCTGTACTGCATGCACCCATATGGGAGACAGAAATCATCAGTGGTGCAAACAGTGGACACTGGAAACCTCAAGTTTGGCAAGACAGGCCAAATGACAGAACAGGTGCAATAGTGGCATGTCTGCTCTGGGGGAAACCAACTACCCTATAATTGGACTTAAGGTCCACTGTATGGCAGGGAATATATGCCTGGTACTGAAAAACCTAATCAAAGGACTATAGCAGGGGAGGTCATGAGCCTTAGGAGTATAAAGCCTGCTCTTGTCTGGCTAAATGTATATATTATTCCCTCCAAACTGCTCTGAAAGCACTACTCTTAATGTTCATATTCACATATTAATGCTACTCTCACTTGTGGTTAGAGAAGCTTCTCTTTTCCAATGGTGATGACCACTGAGATGACCCAAAAGGCAACATAGTGCTGAGAAGAAGGGACGGAGGAGTGTCCAGCACTGAAACATCTCTATCTCACCCTCCAAGGCTCAGGATCCATTAGGGAAGATGTGGCAGAAAGATTGTAAGAGCCAAAGGAAGGGTATGACTCCTTACAATGCAACTGTCCAGACAGAAATTGGCCTTGATATCCATGACCTTGCAGTGCCTAGTATTTTTTTGGCTGTAGGTTTGTCGTAAATAGTTTTTACTATGTTAAGATATGTTCCTTCTATTCCCAGTTTCTGTAATACTTTTACGATGAAGGGATGTTGGATTTTGTTGATTGCCTTTTATGCATCTATTGAGATGATTATGTGATTTTTGTCCTTTAGACAATTTATATGGTGTATTACATTTATCGATTTGCGTATGTTGAACCATCCTTGCATCTCTGGGATAAAACCTACTTGGTCGGGAATAATGTTCCTGATATATTCTTGTATTTTGTTTTCCAATATTTTGTTGAGAATTTTTGCACCTATGTTCATGAGGGAGATTGGTCTGTAATTTTCTTTTTTTGTTCTGTCTTTGTCTGGTTTTGGTATCAGGGTGATGCTGGCTTCATAGAATGAGTTTAGTAGAATTCATTCCTTTTCTATTTTATGGAAGTTTGAGAAGCAGTGGTGTTAGTTCTTTCATGAATGTCTGGTAAAATTCACCAGTGAATACAAATAGGCCTGGAGTTTTTTATTTGGGACATTTTTTTTTTATAACTGCTTGGATGTCCATACTTGTTACAGGTTTATGTAAATAGTTTATCTCATCTTGATTTAGTTTTGGTAGATCATATGAATCAAGGAAATCATCTATTTCGTTCAGATTTTCAAACTTAGAGGCACATATATTCTTAAATTATGTCCTCACGATTTTCTGAATTTCTTTGTTATCTGTTGTAATGGTGCCTTTTTCTTCTCTAATTTTATTAATTTTTGTCTTCTTCTCTCTTCTGGTCAGATTTGCTAAGGGTTTATCAATCTTGTTTATCTTTTCAAAGCACCAACTCTTTGTTTCATTGAGTCTTTGGATTTGTTTTCTATTTCATTAATTTATGCCCTAATCTTTATTATGTCTTCCCATATACTGATTTTTGGTTTGCTTTGTTCTTCTTTTTCCAAGGCCTTAAGGTGAATGATTAAATTGTTTATTTGTGAATTCTCTAATTTCTTAATATAGGCACTCAGAGCTATAAATTTCCTTCTTAGGACTACCTTCATTGTATCCCAAAGGTTTTGGTATGTTGTATTTTTATCATCATTTGATTCTATGAATTTATTGATTTCCTTTTTGATTTCTTCAATGACCCATTCATTGTTCAATAGTGTACTGTTTAGTCTCCATGAATTTCTGTATGCTCTGTAGTTTTTCTTTGTTGCTGATTTGCAGTTTATTCCCATTGTGGTCAGATAGAGTACAAGGGATTATTTCAATTTTCCTGTATTTGTTAAGATTTGATTTCTGTACTAATATATGGTCTGTTTTAGAGAATGCTGAGAAAAATGTATATTCTGCAACATTTGGATGGAATGTTCTGTAGATATCTGTTAGGCCCATTTGTTTCATGTCATCATTTAATCCAGATGTCTTTTCTGTTTATTTTTTGCTGGGATGACCTGCCAATTGATGAGATTTGGGTATTGAAGTCACCCACTACAATTGTGTTTGGTGTTATCTCTGACCTGAAGTCTAATAGTGTTTGATGAAATTGGGAGCCCCCATGTTAGGTGCATATACGTTTAGGATTGTAATGTCCTCCTGTTGGAGTGTTCCTTTAATCAGTATAAAATGAACTTCTTTATCTTTCCTCACTAATGTTGGTTTGAAGTCTATCCTGTCAGATATTAGAATAGCAACCCTGCTTGTTTCCTAGGACAATTTTCTTGAAATACCATTTTCCATCCTTTCACCTTAAGATGGTCTCTATCTTTTATTGAGAGATGAGTTTCCTGGAGGCAACAGATGGCAGGATCCTCCCTTTTAATCCAATGTACAAGCCTGTGTCTTTTGGTTGGGGCATTGAGGCCATTGATATTAAGAGTTATTATTGAAAGATATGTATTTATTCTCACCATTCTTCTTGTTTTGTAGTGCTTCCTGTTTTCCCTTTTCTCACTTCTTTTAACTGTTATTTGAGTATGGATTATTTTTTCTATTTCCTGCTGTGTCTGTTTTTCTTTCTCTTCAACATGAAGGATTCCTTCAAGTATTTTCTGTAGATCTGGTTTATTTGTCATAAATTCCTTTAGCCCGTTTTGTTGTGGAATCTCCTTATTTCTCCATTAATTTGGATAGATAGCTTTACAGGATAAAGTAATCTTGGTTGACAGTTTTTATCTTTCAGAACTTGGAATACATCATTCCAAGCCCTTCTGGCTCTTAAAGTTTGTATTGGGTAATCTTCAGTAATCCTGATGGGTCTGCCTTTGTAGGCCACTTGCTTTTTCTAACTGCTTGCAATATATTTTCTGTGGTTTGTGTGTTTAGTACTTTAATTATAACATGGCAAGGAGAGAATCTTTCTAGGTTTTGTCTGTTTGGTGTTCTAAAAGCTTCTTGTATGTGCATGGTCATTTCTTTCCCAATTTTGGGAAAATTTTCTTCTGTGATTTTGTTGAAAATGCCTACTAAGCCTCTGGATTGAAATTCTTCTCCTTCTGCTATGCACTGAATTCTTATGTTTGATCTATTCATAGTGTCCTATTAGCTTGTCTTTCTCTTTGTTGGACTGTATTAGGTCTGCCACCTGGTCTTCTAGTTTATACAGTCTGTTCTCTCCTTCATCCATTCTACTGGTGAGACATTACAGAGATTTTTATTTGGCTGACTGTGTTCTTCAGAGCTAGGATTTCGGCCTGGTTTTTCTTCAGTATTTCTATTTCCTTACTCATGTCCTGTAATGACCTTTTTATTTCATTAAGCTGGTTTCCTGTGTTCTCTTTCAGGAGTTTGTTTTCTACTTTGATTCCTTTATTTTCTTCTCTGATTCCTTTCATTTCTTTTTTCATTTCTTTGAGTATAGAGAACATCATTCTTTTGAAATCTTTATCAGGAATTTCATCTAAAACAGTCTCATTGGTGATCATTTCTGATGGATTTATAATTTTTGGTGGGATTGCATTGTCTTGATTCTGCATGATTCTTGTATTATAATGTAGTGACTTTTGTATCCTGAATTGATTTCATGCTTGGGTTTTCTACTTATCTGCAGTCTTCTTAGATGTGGTGAAACACCTTTATAGACTTTCAGGATATGAGTTTTAGGTGTCAATTGTAGCTCTTTTACCCCAATCCAACTGCAGATATAATCCTATGTGTTGAGTTTGCTTGCTAAGCAAGTATTCTAGTGGAACTGGTTGGAACAATTTACTGGCAAATTATAAACTTCAATTGAGCAATATACACATTTAATAAAAACTTGCACAGAGTATACAAGTGTTGGAATTAAAACAGTCTTATAAAGCCAAAATCCCTAAGGGTGTATGTTGTTCTACACCCTTAATCCTGTCAGCTAGGTGGTAGAGCATTCTGTTCTGAATTGGGTTCCAGGTCAGCCTGGATGTGGATCAGACCCTGACCCCAGTAATTACAGAAGCAAAAGACAAAGGCCCTATAAATCTGAAAGCATTAAAGGCAGCAATATTCAATCCCCAAGTACAGCTTATTTGAAAATGGTAAAGCCAAGCAATAATATGTAACCCATAACCTGCCCTGAAATGGAAGGAGAGATTAGCACTTCCAATGCAGTCCTATGTACATTTTTTTTTTGTCCTTCAGCTTCATTACCTTTTGGTGTGGTTTCTAATCTCACCAATGCTGAGTGCCCAACTCGTTCCCTCTGTCTTGTGCTGTGGAGCTGGAGCTCTGTTCAGCTATGCTGGATGCATTACTGCCAGAGGCTGAGTGCTGGAGGTTTGGCGGTTCTGATGGTTGGGGGTTGGGGAGAGTTCAGGAAGCCTGGAGTTGGTCACACTTTCCCCCTGTATCTCTTTCAGTAGTTCCTTAGTTGATCTCAGCTATGTTTCCTTCAGATTTCTAGACTCTGTAAGGAGGCTGATGAGGTTGGAAAGTCTCCTTGTTTGGTCTCTGCTGCTGCTGCTGCCCTGTGCACCTGGCAGGTGGTGCCCAGTGTGCAGATTGTGCAGATTGGGGCCACAAGCTCCTCAGTGGCATTCTGGCCATTTTCCTCCTTTCTGGTGGATCTTGGTCTCTCCTGCTTCTCCGCTATGACTAAGGAAAACCTATACTCCTGCACTTTTCAGAAGAAGACTGTTTTTTTGCTGTGGTTTTGCTTAAATCCCTCCCTGGACTGGTTTGGCATGGCTCCTATGCTGCCATCTTATCTGGAATTCCCTGAAGTTGCTTTTTTAAATGTGTGCTTGGTTAGTTAAAATATACCCAGCACTTAATTCATGACTTCCCATTGAATCCTTCAGTTGTATTTCCAGCAAGCAGCATTTGTTGTTAGATTTTATGTTAATTCAATTTAAGACACCGAAAAAAAGAAAAACTGGCCATTAGCCTCCAAAGGCAGTTTATTTAAAACTGTCCAAACTCCCAATTCTTTATTATCTTTCTTCTCTTGTGTCCTTGTACTTGGAGATAGAGGGGCAACAGTAGAGGCTGAGGAATGGAGTTCCTCCAGATATCAGGATCCCACAGCATGCAGGGAGTAGAAGCAAGAGAAGTAAAGCTCCTCTATTGGAACTTGGGCATTGTTAGCTGCCTGATTTCAGCTTGAGCTGAGGGAACACAGCAGTGACAGAGAGAACAGGCTTCTGCTCTCTTTATAAGGGAACCAGCAGATTTTTATTAATTTTCTGGGGTGATCTAGACTTAGGCAGTTATCCACTGGTGTGTATGATTTTAAAAGTCATTTTCCTTCTTGTACACAAGCATCCTGACCTGTGGTTTTCTTTGTAATGGGTGGTGATATAACCTAGAAATTACTGATTTATGCTGATTATGATTTTGCACAAGTATCCATGCCTCCTGGTTTTGTGAGCAGACACTTTTTTTTTTTTTTTTTTTTTTTGGCTTTCCAGTCCTCCATCATTATGATTCAAAGAAGTTCCCATCTGCAGAACTGTCATACCCAAGGATAGAGAACAGCATGGGTAAAGAATTCCGCTTATTGAAACAGGCATGCTTTTATGTGGATACAGGTTCTCATGCTTGTACAACAAACACTTTACTGGCCCTAGCACCACTCTGCCCTTCCAATTCAGTAAGCCTGAGAGCAAAGTTAAGTATGTTTAACCAGAATATATTAGTACCAAGAAGTCTGGATGTGGGAGTCAGCTACTTATGAGAATTTCCTGGGAATTCTGGTGCCTATGCAATTTTACTATACAGGAGAAATGATATGAGCCATTTGTCCTGTGGAAGCTGAGGTTGGAGATAGCCTTTTCTGTTAGGAACAAAGTGTTGAGGAGAGCGATCTCAGAATGAGTGTGCGGGGTGAGTTTGGGGCACTTTGCTTTTGTTTCCCACTCTTTCTACAATTCTGTGCAGTTTTCACGTTGACTGGTAACTTTTGCTTTTTCATATTTCAGCAGGAGAATGTGTATTTTATGGAAGAAGTGACCAACTGTATAAAGCCCTCCATTTGTAATAAAATTCTTTCCAAGTTTGTATTAACAGGCCTCCAAGGAAGAACCATTTAAAATAGAACTGAACAAAGTGCTAAATAATATACTGTCCAGCATAATATACTGCCCTTAAGGGGGACTGAATGACTCAATGTGAGTTTTTCCATCTTCTATTTCAATAACCTTATGTCAGGATCAAACTGCAGAACATGCTGACTATCTCAGTATGCTCCGTGTATCCAAGGTTCCTTTCCCATGGTTTGCTGTGCTCCTAGATGCCCTCCTGAGGAGTGTAAAATGCACAGACATGAAGGTCTCTTTAATAGCCTTTGCTGATGATAGGGAAGCTAGGGACACTTCAAATGTTATTGAGTGGAGGTCACAGAAACTTAGCACCACAGACTGAGCAATAAGTAAATACAAATAATACTGACTCCTACCCTACAAAAAGAAATAAATATCTATGAGCTTGTAATGATATAACTAAATGATCAACAAATAAGTGAGGGGGTATAAGTGGCCAAACACCTTACAGAAAAATTCCAAAAAAGTAAATATATTAAGAAAGAAGGAGTTGGAAAAAGCACATAAGAACACCTCCGTATTAATTGCTTTTGGCTAGATTCAAATGGGAATGTTAAACCTCATGGCTGAAACATTAGTAAAGAAGAAACTATTTGCCTAACCTTAAATATATACTCCCAAGTATTTGTTAATTAGCATGTTGAATTTAACATGCATCTACAAAATCTTCAATACTCCACCCACAAGTAGAAGCTAAATTTTATTTCTGATAAGGATGGGCTGGCTGCTAGACTTAGTGACTTGCTTCTAATGAATATAATATGTGAAAAGGAGTAGTGACTTTGGAATGAAACACCCAGCAGATATTAACTTAGCAGTAGATAAAGTTTAGTATTATAATGACAATTTATATTAATTGCATGTAACCCTGGACATGAAATTATGAGAAAGGTAATTTACTTCTGTGGGATATCTCCTAAATCCATGATACCAAATCTTGAGAAAATATCAGCTAATTTATATTGAGTAATATTCTGTAAAATAACTGAGTTAGTACTCTCCAGCAGTGTCAGGGTCACATGGAAACAGTGAAACCATCACAGATTGGTAGAGACTAAGGAGACAGGGCAACTAAATGAAAGATGGCATTCTGGGTTGTGTCTTTGATCAGAGTGAGGATGTTATTGGAAAATCTGGATAAATCTAAATAAAGTCTGTAGTTTATATTTAAGTATTGTCCCAATGCTTATTTCTTAGTTTTGATAAATGTACCATGGCTATATAAGATGTTAACATTTTGGTGTAGCTTGGGAATAGCTCAGTGTGTCAAGTGCTTGTCAGGCAAGCATGAGGAATTCAATTAGCATCCCCAGCACCCATGCAAAACTAGCTGTCATGGCATGTGTTGGTAACCCCAGCACTGGGGAGGTAGATAGAGGGGGAATCTCTAGGTTTTCTGACTGGCTTGTTTATCCCAACTGGTGAGATCTGAGTTCAATGAGATCCCTTGCCTCACAAAGTAATGTGGGACTGGGAAAATGGTGCAGTTCTGTGCAAGCATGAGTACCTGAATTTGGATCTCTAGAACTCACCTAAAGCCAGATGCTCTAGTGGGCATCTGTAATCCCAGTGTGCCTATGGGTGAGATGGGAGGTGGAGAAAGGAGGAACCCCTGGAAATTTGTTGGCCAGCTATCCTGGAAAATGCAGCCATGAACAATGAAAATCCATGACTCAAACAAAATGGAAGATGAGAACACACACAGGTTGTCTTTTGATTTCCCCATGTATGCCATGGATGTGTATGTCTGTATATACCTGCCCCCGCTCCACTCAGTTTTAATGGTAGGGGAGTCTGAGAAGAAGGTACAGGGGAACTCTTTATATTCTCCTTCTATTTGTTTTTTTGGAGAGAGACAGAGAGAGACAGAGAGAGAGGGAGAGGAAGACAGATAGAGATGGGCATGCTAGCAGCCTCTCAGCTGCTGCCAACGAAATCCAGATGCATTCACCCCCTTGTGGTCAAGTGCAGCATTGCGCCCTTGCGTCACTTTGCATTTGGCTAAATGTGGGACCTGGAGATTGGAACTGCTGGAGATTGGAACCATCGTTCTTAGGCTTAGGAGATAGGTGCCTTAACCGCTAAGCCATCTCTCCAGCCCTCCTTCTATTTTTTAAAATAAATCTAGTATTTCAGAGTTCAATAGTATATATGAAATTTTAAGAAGTCCCATATATAGTTACTGGATACTTATATATTCAGGATGTTTATACATGTAATTCACTTTGGGAAGCTATAGGTATTACCTAGAAAAAAATTGACCAATTTATTCATCATGACCTAGCCAATTAATTTTCTGTACTCTTTAAAAATGTGTGTTTGTTCAACATCACTAATTATGAGGGAGATGAAAATCAAAAACCACAGTGAGATGTCACTGCAATCACTGTGTCTATTACTAAGAGAAAAACAAAGACACACACACACACACACACACACAAAATTATTTTATTTGTGAGCACATGGACCCGGATGCACTAATAGTGGGGGAATGCATGGCCATGAGGTTGCTCTGGAGAACAGTATGGAGGCCCCTCAGGAAGAATAGAATTACCATATCACTTAGCATATCACAATAGCAAGTGATTACATGAGCTAGGAGTATGCCCATGTCCACAGCAGCATCATTTGTAATAGATAAGAATGGGAGCAAGTGAAGTGTCCCCTTGTGGGTAAAAGGACATAGCAATATATTATTCAGAATTCAGAGGGAGTAAAATTCTGATAGATACTTCAACATAGATGAACTTTGAAGACATTATGCTAAATGAAATAAGTCAATCACAAAATGACAAGTGTTCTGTGATTACACTTACATAAGGTATTTGTACTAATCAAACTCATAGAGACAGATGGTTGTCAGAAATTGGGGAAGGAAGGACTTAAGTATGGGATGATAGAAAATTCTGGAGGTGGATATTGGTGATGTTGGCACAGCAGTATGAATGTATGTAATGCTACTGAGCTGTACATTTACAGTGATTCAAATAGCACACACACACACACACACACACACACACACACACACACACACACACACACACATATATGATACCACAATAAAAAAATGGCTATAGGCCCAAAATACCCTATTTTGTTTGTAACTCTCAGTATGTTGTGAGCAACCCCAAACCAGAAGTTCCTACATCAATTGTGAAATTTTCTTGTGGTTCAGTACACATTATTAAATAAGGAATTGCTGTTGAATTCAGCTTAAAGGATGCTTCCTAATTAGCTATTGTTCCGATGTCTGTTGAAGACAAAGCTGGGGATGTGGTACAATTGAGTCACTGGGATGCTGCTATGTTCTACAGTCAGTTGCTTTCAGCTTGTGATGTGCCAGCATGTGCAGCAGCACCAAACTGAAGCCTGAGTCCTCGTCAGCATTCAGAGCCCCTGGGCCTGGTCTTGACAGTGCTGATGAGAGCAGCAGTGGGGTGACAGGAGCTGTGTTGCTGCTAACCTCTTGGCAGTAGAAGGGCTGGAATACAGACTCGGCATTTACAGCTTGCCACAGGTAGGTAGCTGGCATCAATGTGATGCTGATGTGCTTGAAGAGATTGAGATTTGATCTTGCTCCTTGTTATGACTGTTCTTTATCCTTATTTCTTGTGCTCTTAACCTTTCTAGATTTCAATTTTCTTAATAGTTAAGTGCTAAACAATGCTCTTCAGTGAAGGACATGTATTTGGACATGACAATTTCACCCCACTGTCTTTTTCTACAGGGAAGGATTGATAATAACTCATAGCCACCTTTGGTAAATATCATTGATATTTGTGAATGTCACCCTAATATACTATTCACAGAGTCTTGACACAGAGTGGGTGCTCAATAAATGACCTCATCCAGCAGTAACAGAAATATTTGTGAAAGCCAATAGGAAGTTAGGTCACCTAATACAGGGTCAGTAAGCAGTTTTCTGTAAAGGGCTAAATAGTAAATATTGTTTCTTCTGCGGCCATATGGTCTCTGTCACAGCTATTCGACTCTGCTGATGAGGTAGAAAGGCAGCCACAGGCAAAGGGGAAAATAAATGGGCAGAACTTTACCAATTGTCTTTACTTAAAAAAACAGAAACAGGCCCAATTTGGCCTTCAGGCTGTGATTTTCTTTTGCTGGTTTTCTTTGTTTAATGTTTCAGCTCCTGACTATCTAGAAAATAAGACTAAGGATGAAATTTAAAGAGAAATATGTCAAACTCGTTATTCTCAAAATACATAGGCAAAATAAATGGAAATAATAACAGATTACAAAATATCTATTTTAGTCAAATAATAGTCATGGATTTTATAACTTAAAAATGAATACTATGTTTATTTTGCAGATGGGAAATGTCATATTAATGACTGGTATTTAACATTTTTTTATTTTCATATACAATTTGCCTAAATTCCAAAACTCCTAGGTTCTATGTCTCATAATGCATGAGTGAAGTCTCCTTTTCAATCTTCTACTCTGAACAAAAATGACTGAAGCCTGTGCTAAATACCTGCTCATGTCCTTTTCATGTCCATAAACAGACTCAGGTGGTGGTTCTGATGCTGGTGTAAAACTGTGAGTTTTCGTATGTAGAGATTCTCTTGCTTTCTATATGACAGACACATTTCTAGTAATGGAAAACCATTGCTATCCTCTTTGTATTTCTTGATGCAATATTTACTGATTATGGACATTGAGCCACACACTGCTCCTGAGCAAATTCAAGGTGCTTTGGGTAAGTCAGGGAAGGAAACAGGTAAAAATTGCTGTCTTCAAGGTGTTTGCTTTTAATAGGAACAGACAGGTAGTGAGCAAAACAAGCAATAAAGTAGGTTGTATAGAATGTTAGACAATGATTAAAAACCATGGAAAAAGAGGCAGCACACAGAAGTGGAGAGTACTGATGGAGCACTCAGAAGCAATGGATTGGTACTAGAAAATTTTCAGAGCCAGGGATGGGATACCTTCCAGTAAGTTGTTGGCCAGGGAGGTCACAGTTACCCCCAAACATTATAGGCCATTGCTAAGGCTCTTGCTTTCCCGCCAGGAATAGATGGTAAGACCCTATTGCTGAGGACTCCACATACTTGGGCTGCAAGATCACTGAGAAATCCTGCTGGAGCTGAGTTGAAAGCCTCCTCCATGTGGACCAGCTGAAAGAAAGCTGTAAAAAGCTATGCTGCATGCAGTTCAGTGGGAGAAAGAGAAAACACCAGTGAAGGTACTCAACAGTGGACACTGCAAGCTTTAAATTTGGCCAGCCAGGCCAAATGAGCCAATGGGTTGCAATAGCGGCATGTCTGTTCTGGGGGAAACCAACCACTTTCTAATTGGACTGGAGTCCCACTCCATGGGAGAGAATACATCACTGATACTGAAAACTACAACAGGGGTAGTCATAAGCCCTAGGGGTATAATGTCTGCTGGTGTCTGGCTAAATGTATATACTATGCTCACCAAACTGCCCAGTAAGCACTTCCCTTAATGTCCATACCCATACATTAATGCTACTCTCACTTTTGGCTAGAGAAGCTTCTCTTTTCAGCTAGTGGTGACCTTGAGATGACTCAGAAGGCATCATGGTGATGAGAAGAAGGGACAGAGGAGTGCTCAGCACAGAAACATCTCTAACACACTTTCCAAGGTTCAGGTTGCATTGTGGAAGAGGTGACAGAAAGAATGTAAGAGCCAAGGAAGGGTAGGACTCCTTACAACGTGCTCCTCTAGACACAAAATGGCCTGGACATCCATGACCTCGCAGTGCTTGATACTACCTACACAAGACCATCATAATAGGAGGAAACGATGAGAATATCAAAATTAAAAGAGAGACTGATTGAGAAGGGGAGGGTATATGATGGAGAGTGCAGTTTCAAGGGGGAAAGTGGGGGGAAGGAGGGAAGTAACATGGGATATTGTCTACAATTAAAGGAGTTGTCAATAAAAAAAAAGAAATGGAGAGTACTGTAGTGTATGTGTGTGTGTGTGTGTGTGTGTGTGTGTACTCACTGAGGTAAGACATGAGCAAAGACTTGAAGGAGGTGAAGAATAGACAAGAGACATCATATAGAGCAATGGTTACCATGCCCTGTGTTCATGGAAAACAAGGAGTCCCTCTGTGGCTGCAACAGGAAGTATGGATGGACTTGTAGCAGAGGTGATTGGACCTGCATTGGTGTCTTGTTGCCTGAAGCTTCCAGGTCCATCCTTAGGACTCTGGCTTTTACTCTGAGTGAACTGGAGAGCCACTCCAGGGTGTTGAACACAGGAGTGACATGGAAGCTTTAAAAGGTTAGTACTTACTGCTGTTCTCAGAATGGATGGTAAGAGTGGATGGTAGCAGCAGGGATATCTAGTAGTGGTCATTGTATTATTAAGGTGAGAGATAATGGTAACTGTCGCAATGCTATCACATTGGAGGGACTGAGAAAAGTCATATTCCACTTAGATTTTTTTTTGAAATAGGCCACATGACATTGTCTGAAGGATTGGAAGAAGATTGTGAGGGAAAGAAGATTGGTGTCCAGGTTTTGGCTTAAGTCATGAATTAAGAGAAATCTCACATATACAACAAAAAGATAAAATTATGTCAAATATTATCTTTATAATAATAATTTATTTGTATTGTTGCTGCCATGTCATTTGAAAATGCCAACAGAATATTTCTTTTGGTCTACAGCTAACAGCTTTATATAGAACAATCTACGACTTATTACTCTGGTCTTGCTGTTATGCACATCCTGTTGCTAAGGATTAGAAGCAAGGTAGCTTTGTTTGTTAGGTAGACAGTTGGGGACTGGCCCAAAGAAACATAGATGCCAACCTGCCTGCCCTGGAAAGACTCAAACTCCAGCCTGATTCAGTCTTTTCTGGAATGGCTGTAAGCAGCAGAAGCTTCCTGGTTCTTCTTGAACTTTTCCTGAGCTTAGCACATGTTAGTGGGCCCTTCCTGAGTCAGTACTCCTCCTGGGCACTCAGAAACCAATTAAGGTCCTTCATATACACTTGAGCTTGGCAATGAGGCTCATCCTAATTGGATGTTTAATTTATAAAAGGACTTCATCCAAGCCTCCATGTGAGATTTTCCTGGTTTCGTCTCCCCATTCATAACCTGGGAAGCTTCCTAGCTTGGGAGCTTTCATGCTCTTTCTTCTCTCCTGTTTTCACTCTACCATAATAACTTCTCCATAATTTACGCTTCTCTGAATTGTGTTTTAATGTCTGATGACTTGGACAGGAACCTGAAGCGTGGGGTTCACAGGCCCAGTGGTGTCCTTCATCATTGTGGAGATCTAATCCTGCCCAGAGCTCCAATCCCACAACACCATTAGCTAGCTTCTATAAGAAGCTTGTGACTATAGATGGCTCTGAGGCTCAATATTTATTCTGCCTAACTCTGAAGATGAGAATAAGTATTCAGGTAGTAGAATTAGTCCTTAGTTGTACTCCACTGAAGGATAAACATGTGTCCTAATTTAATTATCAGTTGTCTCTATGGGCACCTGAAGAATAAGACCATTGCAATATATATATACACACACATGTCATCTATATTTATTCTATGTATATATCCACATTATGTATGTCCAGTTTTATACCCATTCTTAGTATTTCAGGAATGCTATAGATCACAAACTTGGCTGAGAGCTCCACAACATGTCTTATATATTTTTTTTTTGCTGAACTGAGTATTGAAACTAGGTCCTATGCATGCTAGCTAGATAAACATTCTACCACCGAGCTACATCATCACATCCACATTGTCTTTCAAATACCCACAGCACCATGCAAGGTGCTACCCCCTTTTTAAACTCATGAAGTGCCTGAGGTCCAGCAAAGACCTCAATTCATCTAAGTTCAAAGAAACTGAGGAGTGGGGCTGGGACTCCCTCCAATCCAGACCTGTCTGATTCTAAAGCTGCTGGTCTTCTGTATTTGCCCCTCCCAACCTCAGAGATTTAGACAAGCGCTTTGTTTGAAACTTGTTCATTTATCAAACATGATTTACTGTCTCCCCTGTGTTATCAACTGGGTTAGCTTAACATTGGAGGATAAAATAATTGACTTATTAGATGATTAAATGACTATTGAATGCCTATGACATGCCCAAGAAGGCAAAGGTGAATGGTATCTGTTTTGAAGAGGAAATCACTGCTTCTTGGATGCCCTAGACAAGGAATGTTGGAGTAATGTAAGATTACAAAACAGCTGTAGCCTCAATGGGGAGGCTTCTATTTGGGATGGCTACCCTATTTTATTGACTGACTAAAAAAATGTATTATCAAACTAACCTAGTACTTCTTTAAATTACAGAATCATGTTTGAGAATGGGTTGAGATGGGCTTGTTATAAACTGGAAATTTTTCTAACATATTTCCATTCAAATTCTCATTTTTCTCCAGGACTCACCATGAGATAAATGGGTCAGGTAATATCATGCATAAAAGCCACTTGTCCATTGTAATAGTTCAAAGATATGGCCCCATAGACTCAGGTTTTTTTTTTATAATATTTTGTTATTGCTATTTATTTATTTGAGAGACAGAAAGAAGGAGAGAGAGAAAGAGAGAATGGACACCCCAAGGCTTCTAGCCACTGCAAATGAACTCCAGATGCATGCACTACTTTGTGCATCTGGCTTACATGGGTCCTGAGGAATTGAACCTAGGTCCTTTAGCTTTGCAAGCAAGTGCCTTAACTTCTAAGACATCTCTCCAGTCCAGCTCAGGTGCTTTTATTTTAAGCAAGCTCAACAGACTGGCATTTTTATAATGCAGGAGAGGGAGAGTGAGAGTGAGTGACAGAGAGAGAGAGAGAGAGAGAGAGAGAGAGAGAGAGAAGATTGGCATGCCAGGGCCTCCAGCCACTGTAATCAAACTCCAGACATGTGCACCATCTTGTGCGCTTGTGTGACATTGCACACTTGCATCACTTTGTGTGTCTAGCTTATGTGGGATCTGAAGAGTCAAACATGTGTCCTTAGGTTTCGCAGGCACGTGCCTTAACCACTAAGCCATCTCTCCAGCCCCTCAGGTGTTTCTGATTAAGAATTGACCTTGTAACTTAGGTCTCCAGCAGCCTTGCTAGTGTTGGGGTTTCTGGGGGTGGATCATGGAGTCTAACCCTAAGGTGTGTTTGGGGGTAGATCTGAGTCTAGCCCTACTAGGTGTGTGGAGAGCAGTTTTGGAGCTCTGGCTGTTTGTGCTTGCTGGTGTTGGGATTTGAGATTTGATGTCTGGTGATTTATGTCTGCTATGATCTATGGAAATGAGCTAGCTTCTTCCACTATTGATAGTGTTCCTTTGGGATTTGTAAGCCTGAAACAAACCCTTCACTCCCATAAGCTGCTTCTGGTAGGGTGTTTGTCCAGCAATGCAAACTGACTGCAACATCTACCCTGGGTTATTCCAATTCCAGAAGGCTATGTGAAACAAAAATAATTTTACCTTTTTTAAAATTTATTTTATTTATTTATTTTTTTATTTTTGGAGAGAGACACAGAGGGAGACAGAGAGAGAGAGAGGGAGAGGGAGACAGAGAGAGAGAGGGAGAGGGAGACAGAGAGAGAGAGAGAGGGAGAGAGAGGGAGACAGATAGAGAATGGGTGCACCAGCAGTCTCTCAGCTGCTGTGAACGAAATCCAGATGCACGTGCCCCCTTGTGGGCAAGTGCGGCCCTTGTGTCACTTTGCATCTGGCTAAACGTGGGACCTGGGGATTGGAACCGGGTTCTTAGGCTTAGCAGGCAGGCGCCTTAACTGCTAAGCCATCTCTCCGACCCTAATTTTACCTTTTTGAGTCCTAACACCACACCATGTGTCTCAAGTTTTTTTTTAAATTTATTTTTACCTTCACCTTATTTTTTATTTCCATGTTTATAACTTATTAAGTTTGTGAAGATTTTATACATGTATTAATGTATTTTGATCACATTCACTCCCATGTTACCTCTCTTGTCCCCCAACTAAGTTCTGGTGAACCTCTTCTTCCCAAATAGTTTCCCTCTTTGTTAATTCTTTTTGTGGCCCACTGAATTTAATTAGGGTTGTTTGCATGAGCATGGATGGGGATTACTTATAGTAGCCTAGGTAACTTACCAGTGGCTATACCACTGGCGCAAATGTCTTCCCCTCCTTCAGCAAGCATTAACTGTCAATAGCTCCTCAGGGAGGGTGGGGACTTATGAGCCACTTCCCCACCCATGATAGAATGTTGCTGGTTCCATTCTTGTGCAGGTATCATGCAGGTGAAATTTTGGTTTTGAAAGTACTCTACTTACATGCTACTCTTATTATGTCACCTCAGAGGGCCTTAAATGTTCTTAGGCAATAGAATATGTCTCAAAAATGTGGAAATGACTGATAAACTTCTTTACTATCCAGCAGCATAGTCAACAATGCACCCACAGATATTTGAATTAAAAGACTGAAAAGTATCATAATTTCTTTCTTTCTTTTGAGAGTCACTATAGCATTACTCTAGGTTTGGGGTGAATCCTGCTATCTTCCTCATACAGCAAGCACACGGAGCTGATGGGGCACATAGCCACACAGCTTTGCTCTGTGCCACAGGCTTAGATTCCTGTCAGCCACCTGTAGGCTAAGAAGGCCAGCCTCCCATCGATCTGCATGTTACAAGAATCAGAGGTCAAAAGGTCCTTGTCATGGCACAGCTTAGTCATCCTTGCTGCATCGTGTGGGTGCGGACTGGAGAGGGCTGTAGAGAATCACAATGCAGACTGTCTCTGTGCTTTAGTGGAGGGGCATCTAGTCATATTTCTGTCTTTTTGAAGAAACATTTTCCCTCGTTTCAAAGACAGCATATTCTATGCAACTTAGCAGGAAAAACACATACCCACACTTGCCCTTTCCATAGCTAAGTGCATTTGCTTTGGTACCCTGAGAAGGATAAAAGCTCATGTGGCCCTTGGCAGCATGTTAATCAGGTACCTTTGTTAACAAGTTAATGCACTGAGAGGGGCTTTTAAGTGCCTTTTTTCCCTTAAATGAACTTTTTTTCCCAAGGCCATTTCTTACAGGAACTAGTGTGTGTGTGCGTGTGTGTGTGTGTGTGTGTGTGCACGCACATGTGCGCTCAAGTCTACCGTGTGTGCTATATTATGTGTGGGGTATGCACATGTGTGCAGAGGGCAGAGAGAATTTGAGTGTCCTTCTCTTATCCTTTGTTCATGAATTTCTTTGAGGTATATTCTCTCCCACAACCCAGACCTGCCATAATTTTAGATCAGTGAGCCCCAATGATTCTCCAGTTCTCTGTCCCCCAAATACTGGGATTACAGGCTTGCATAGGTCAATCCCAGTTTATTATGTGGATTCTAAGGGAATTGAACTAGAGCAATCTCAGGAACTCCTAGGTCCTCATGTTTAAGTGGAAAGTGGCCTTAGCCACTGAGCTATCCCCCAGCCCTGTTTGGTTACTGTTTGCATGCCTGTGTGTGTGTGTGTGTGTGTTTTGTACTTGCATGTGTGCCTGAATTTTCTGTTTGTATGCATGTGTGTGGGTGATAGAGGTTGAAGTCTGGTGTCTTCCTCAATTGCTCTCTACCTTGTTGTTTGAGAAAAAGTCTTGCAGCAAGTTTAGACTTCACAGATTGAACTAGGCTATTTAGCCAGCAAATCCTAGGAACAGTCCTGAATTTCCCTCCCCAGTGCTAGGATGATGGCAAATGCCACTACACCCAGATTTTGTACAGGTGCCTAGCTCCGAGCTGAGGTGGTTGTGCTCGTGTGGCAGCACTTGACCCATGAGCTTCTCTCCAGTCCCACCATTTCTTTTTTTTTTACCTTTTGAGTCCTAACACCACACCATGTGTCTCAAGTTTTTTTTTTAATTTATTTTTACCTTCAACTTATTTTTTATTTCCATGTTTATAACTTATTAAGTTTGTGAAGATTTTATACATGTATTAATGTATTTTGATCATATTCACTCCCATGTTACCTCTCTTGTCCCCCAACTAAGTTCTGGTGAACCTCTTCTTCTTCCCCAATAGTCTCCCTCTTTTGTTAATTCTTTTTGTGGCCCACTGAATTTAATTAGGGTTGTTTGCATGAGCATGGATGGGGATTACTTATAGTAGCATAGGCAACTTACCAGTGGCTATACCACTGGAGCAAATGTCTTCCCCTCCTTTAGCAAGCATTAACTGTCAATAGCTCCTCAGGGAGGGTGGGGACTTATGAGCCACTTCCCCACCCATGATAGAATGTTGCTGGTTCCATTCTTGTGCAGGTATCATGCAGGTGAAATTTTGGTTTTGAAAGTACTCTACTTACATGCTACTCTTATTATGTCACCTCAGAGGGCCTTAAATGTTCATAGGCAATAGAATATGTCTCAAAAACGTGGAAATGACTGATAAACTTCTTTACTATCCAGCAGCATAGTCAACAATGCACCCACAGATATTTGAATTAAAAGACTGAAAAGTATCATAATTTCTTTCTTTCTTTTGAGAGTCACTATAGCATTACTCTAGGTTTGGGGTGAATCCTGCTATCTTCCTCATACAGCAAGCACACGGAGCTGATGGGGCACGTAGCCACACAGCTTTGCTCTGTGCCACAGGCTTAGATTCCTGTCAGTCACCTGTAGGCTAAGAAGGCCAGCCTCCCATCGATCTGCATGTTACAAGAATCAGAGGTCAAAAGGTCCTTGTCATGGCACAGCTTAGTCATCCTTGCTGCATCGTGTGGGTGCAGACTGGAGAGGGCTGTAGAGAATCACAATGCAGACTGTCTCTGTGCTTTAGTGGAGGGGCATTTAGTCATATTTCTGTCTTTTTGAAGAAACATTTTCCCTCGTTTCAAAGACAGCATATTCTATGCAACTTAGCAGGAAAAACACATACCCACACTTGCCCTTTCCATAGCTAAGTGCATTTGCTTTGGTACCCTGAGAAGGATAAAAGCTCATGTGGCCCTTGGCAGCATATTAATCAGGTACCTTTGTTAACAAGTTAACAAAGAGGGGCTTTTAAGTGCCTTTTTTCCCTTAAATGAACTTTTTTTCCCAAGGCCATTTCTTACAGGAACTAGTGTGTGTGTGTGTGTGTGTGTGTGTGTGTGTGCGCGCGCGTGCATGTGCACACGTGTGCTCAAGTCTACCGTGTGAGGTATATTATGTGTGGGGTATGCACATGTGTGCAGAGGGCAGAGAGAATTTGAGTGTCCTTCTCTTATCCTTTGTTCATGAATTTCTTTGAGATATAATCTCTCCCGCAACCCAGACCTGCCATAATTTTAGATCAGTGAGCCCCAATGATTCTCCAGTTCTCTGTCCCCCAAATACTGGGATTACAGGCTTGCATAGGTCAATCCCAGTTTATTATGTGGATTCTGAGGGAATTGAACTAGAGCAATCTCAGGAACTCCTAGGTCCTCATGTTTAAGTGGAAAGTGGTCTTAGCCCCTGAGCTATCCCCCAGCCCTGTTTGGTTACTGTTTGCATGCCTGTGTGTGTGTGTGTGTGTGTGTGTGTGTGTGTGTGTGTGTGTGTGTGTGTGTATGTGTGGTGTACTTGCATGTGTGCCTGAATTTTCTGTTTGTATGCATGTGTGTGGGTGATAGAGGTTGAAGTCTGGTGTCTTCCTCAATTGCTCTCTACCTTGTTGTTTGAGAAAAAGTCTTGCAGCAAGTTTAGACTTCACAGATTGAACTAGGCTATTTAGCCAGCAAATCCTAGGAACAGTCCTGAATTTGCCTCCCCAGTGCTAGGATGATGGCAAATGCCACTACACCCAGATTTTGTACAGGTGCCTAGCTCCGAGCTGAGGTGGTTGTGCTCGTGTGGCAGCACTTGACCCATGAGCTTCTCTCCAGTCCCACCATTTCTTTTTTTTTTTTTTTTATTTATTATTTTATTTATTTTTGGAGAGATATACAGAGAGAGAGACAGACAGAGAGGGAGAGGGAGACAGAGAATGGGCGCGCCAGCAGTCTCTCAGCTGCCGTGAACAAAATCCAGATGTGTGTGCCCCCTTGTGGTCAAGTGCCGCATTGTGCCCTTGTGTCACTTTGCATCTGGCTAAATGTGGGACCTGGAGATTGGAACCGGGTTCTTAGGCTTAGCAGGCAGGCGCCTTAACTGCCAAGCCATCTCTCCAGCCCTCCCATCATTTCTTAATTAATCTGTGTGCTGACACGCTTAGAGTCAACAGCAGTACTTTGGACAGAGAAAACTCAGAGGGTGTCATCTAGTAGGGACTGGGATCCTTCACTGTGGGGAAGGAAAGTCTTAAAGAACCAGGCATCAGGCTGGAGAGATGGCTTAGCTGTTAAGGTGCATGCCTGCAAAGCCTAAGGACCCAGGTTCAATTCTCCAGGTCCTACGTAAGCCAGATGCATATGGTAATGCATGTGTCTGGAGTTTGTTTGCAGTGGCTGAAGGTCCTGGCATGCTCACTCTCTCTATCTGCTTCTCTCTCTCTCAAATCAAGTTAATAATTTTTTTTTTTTAAAAAGCAAGAATAACCAGGCATCATTATAAGAGCATCCATCTAAGAGAGGAGAGAGAGTAGTCCACCACCCACAGCTTTGTCTTTGTGTGAGTGCTACTCACTCTTCATGGCTGAGTAAGATTTTGCTATATGAATATTTCATATTTTGTTTTTTTCTGTCCATCAACTGTCGAGCATTTGGCTGCTCTTTACTTTTGACTATAAGCCTGCTAGGAGCATGGGTGTGCAAACATATATGCTATATTCTGCTTTCAATTCTTTGGTATATATGAGCAATTGGAACTATCTACAAGTTAATTTGTTTTTGGAGAGAGACAAAGAGAGAGACAGAGAGAGAGAGAGAGAGGAGGAAGACAGATAGAGAATGGGTGTGCCAGCAGCCTCTCAGCCGCTGCAAATGAACTCCAGATGCGTGTGCCCCCTTGTGGTCAAGTGTGGCATTGTGCCCTTGTGTCACTTGGCATCTGGCTAAACATGGGACCTGGAGATTGGAACTGATATTCTTAGGCTTAGCGGGCAGGCGCCTTAACCACTAAGCCATCTAGCTCTACAGCCCTAAAAGTTAATTTTTTAGTGGCCTCATTAAAAACAAAATGAAATAGATGGAGATAGTTTAATAAAATTTTTAGCTCAGTCTATTCAATTATCATTTCAACATACAGTTATGTTAAAAAATTAATTACAAGTTTGTATTTTTCTATATTTATTTATTTATTATTTATTTAAGAGGGAGGGGAGGGAGAAAATAGACATGCCAGGGCCTCCAGCCACTGCAAACAAACTCCAGATGCATGTATCACCTTGAGAATCTGGCTTAAGTGAGTACTGAGGAATGAAACCTGGGTCCTTAGGCTTCATAGGCAAGCACCCTAACTGCTAAACCACCTCTCCAGCCCACATATTTGTTTTTGTATTTAAGTCTTTGAAAGTCAAAATGTGTTTTACACTTAAGGTTCATTTTAGTTTGCATTTGCAGTAGCTCACTTCAACTGGTCAAGATCTGCATTTGGCCAGTGGCTGCTGTGTTGGACAACACGTCTCTAATCACTGATGTGCTTGGAACTCAGGAAGAGCTGACGATATCTTGAAAGTTGCTCCTGAACCTCAGGTCCTTTTTCTCTCTGTCATTTCCTGAGAAACACTTCTTCATTAAGCTCTTGGCAAAGCCTTCAAACTTAGGGCCAAGCTAATCTGCTCTGATTCCATGAACAAGGTTATATGATCTGGTGCTTGATCTCAAGAGCTAAGTTCAACCAGGATGTCTGAAAGACATAAAGGAACCCAGTGAAACCCATTATTTTTTACCCTTATGGTCAGTCACTTTGAAAAATGAAACTTCAAATCATGATAAGGAATGATTGACACTTTGCAGTTACAACTTCCTGTCAGCTCTAAGGATTGTTTTATTTATAGCTGGTGAAAATGCTTCTGGTAGGGTGGGCTGCCCATGTAGGTGGGGTTGATGTGAGAGGGCTGTCATTATTTTTCAGTACATGCTTTCAATAGTGGCATGTTGTGCATTTGAACACATGCCTGAAACCATGTGACACCAGGATATATAAAGGAAAAGAAAAAGTTTCTACTAAGACAGCTATTGTAATAAGATACTAACATAGCATCCAGTTTCATTTGATTTGTTCAAGCACCTAGTCAGGAGGGAATGTTAATACTCTCATTCTGTGTCCATACTTTAAAATCCTGACACTATGGTGAAGCCTTTACACAGTTTTATACACCAACAGATGTTACAAATCCCAGTTTTGCTACTGGATCAGGCAGATTTTAATAGCTCTCAGGGTCTCCACATTTTCAGCTGAAATAAATTGGGTTTTAAGTGAGGATTTGTATCTAAAGAAGAATCCAACACAGTAGTGGACAGAGCTGATCCATAGAGTTTTCTCTCCCAGAGCTCATGTGCTAGTGTGCAGGCTTGCCTGCCTCTGAAGATAGGTGGTGGCATGGAGTCCCAGAGTGCATCATGGGGCAGTGCAAGGAAAATGCTACTGGGATAAAGCAGGAGGCAAGTGAAGGCCTCTGCCTTTACTTTTTAGATACCACTGGGGTTCACCTGATTTAAAGTTCACTGGGCAAAATTTTGTGAGCTGTCTTAATTATCTTGACATTATAAAAGCATGTAATCATGTACTTCTGACATCTGAGTAATTAGGACTTTGAGCAATGGTACTTTCTAGATCACGGTGCTGTGCATTTTTCATTGCCCATTACTCATTACCACTTTTCTGCTCTGATGAGAACCAGATAAATGAGACCAGGATGGGACAGGATGGCTTTGATTTTGAACCCCTGTAAAAACAACTTTTATGTGTTGAGCTGCACTGAATTTTTATTTGTGCACTGAACTTTATTTCATGGTTAGAAAAGGCAAATAACAAGGCAATTATATTTGGCAGATGAAAAGAGACATATGAAAATGATAAAATTAGCTGTGGCTCTCTGACCTAATATAATAATCATCTCAGTTTTGAGACCCTAATTATTTCTCAGAGCAACTTCTTCCTTTGCTCTTACAATTCAGTCCCAGAATTCAAGAAGCCTCCATGGTATACTCAAGATATAACCACATGAACCATTGCATATCAATTGATTCTTAGATTAAGAAATATTGAGCCAGCCGCAGTGGCACGTGCCTTTAATCCCAGCACTTGGGAAGCAGAGGTAGGAGGATTGCCATGAGCTCAAGGTCACCCTGAGACTACAGAGTGAATTCCAGGTCAGTGTGGGCCAGAGTAAGACCCCTATCTCAGTAAACAACAACAACAACAACAACAACAAAACAAACAAAAAAGAAATATGATTAAGAACTGGAGTCAGGGTGGCTAACCTCTATAACTCTAGCACTTGGGAGGCTGAGGTAAGGAATTACTATGCGTTCAAGGACAGCCTGAGCTATGTTTCAAAAGGCATATGAAATATGGTTAAGAAAGTTTATAAATATTTTAATAGTAATTAAAATGAAATGAAAGCAAACTTCCATTGTGAATTATCAGAGTTTTGTGTATTAAATAAGCTCTTTAGAGTTTATGGACATCATTAAACATAAAGTATTTCTTTTAAGTCTATTTTTCCAATAATTGTCGTGGGAAAGTAAAAATATCCATCTGCTTGGGGATTTCTAGAAGTATTGAATGCTACATATTTTGGTTTGGAAAGAGAATGGCATTAATGCACCAATTGCTCTTCAGTTCAACCTCTTTTATTTGTTTGATTGTTTTTGAGGTGGCATCTTGCTCTAGCCCAGGCTGACCTGCATTTTACTATGTATTCTCAGGTTGGCCTTGAACTCTACATAAGCCTCCTATCTCTGCCTCCTAAGTGAGTACTGGGATTAAAGGAGTGCACTACCGTGCCTGGCCGGTGCAACCTTTTAAACATATTGTTAGTTCCTAATTGAGAATTTCAATATTATAACAATTATGCCAACCAATATAACTTTCTTTATAAAACATTTATATATAGATAGTATATATTATAAACTGGGACACAGGCATATAATATATATATATATATATATATATATATATATATATATATATAGTCTTTAAGGCTTTGCAGGAAAGTGCCTTAACCAGAACAGAAGATCATTTTGATGGATATTTTATATAAAAGCTGCCTTTTTACTAATATTTAATTTTAATAAATGATGTGGTCTTTGGAAAAACAAATTAAAACAAACAGAATTTCCCCTTTTGTATGCCATTGTGTTGAGAACAAGAAAAAAGAGAAGAGTAGATAGGGAGTAGAGATGAAAAATGATGGCTACCTAGGGATCATGATGAGGAGAGAAATGTTTGATGGGTATGAAAGTTAATATTGTAAAGCTGAAGTGTTCTGGAGGTAGCTAGTGGTGTTGGTTACATAAAAATATGAATGTGCTTTCTTTTCATTTGTATTAACATAGATAATGAGGCCTTTCTCTGGCTTACTCATTCTATAAATGTTTTCTTTATTTCATGTTGAGTAGTGTTCTAGACCAAGGGAAATATAACAACATACCCATAAAATGTTCCATGTTTGGTATTGGGGAGATAGCTCAATGGATTAGATGCATGCCACACAAGATTGAGACCTGAGTTTAGATCCCAAGAATTCATGTAGAAAGCTGGAAATTTGGGGATGTGATTATGATCATGGTATGTTTGTCTATATTTAGGGAACTTGTCATTAAAAGTTAAAATGAAAGCTGGATACTGTAGCACTTGTACCTATTATCCCAACATGCCTAGACAGGCAGACAAGAGAATAATCTGGAAGCTTGCAGGCCATCTAGCCTGGCACTCAGAACAACGAGCAACAAGAGTCCCTGACCCCAAACAAGGTGTAGTGTGAGGACCAACATCCAACATTGTCCTCTGACTTCCACACATGTGCTGAGGCATGTATGGGCCTGCACTCACACACAGGAACACACATACATGCATCACATAACAAAATTCTATTTTTACACCAACATTTTGTAATGAATTTTTCAATCAGGCTAAATTATTTGGAGGAGTCTGTTCTTTACTTAGTTGGAGAGGCTTCAACCCCAAGAATGACCCTGTCTAATTGGAAAAGAAACATGTGTCTGTCATAAGAAATGTACTGCACTTGAGGAAAGTGTCAAAAAGCAGGGGCACTGCCCTCCAGGGACCATTTGACGAGTCTAACTGTGGTAGACCAGAGCGGGGTGGGGGGTCACACCTAGTAATACTTGATTTTGAGCCACAAGTTCTACTAAAAACAGAAGCAGTTCACCAGAGCCATGCAAAATATCTGTGACACCTACCTGACAGATTCCTGCCTGAAACACGGTGACGTCACTCTTGGTCTATTATAGGTAAATGTCACTATGTCTCTTCCCTCCTTTTACCCTGGTGCTAGCCTGCATACTTCCCATCTTGAAGATATTGTGTAAGATATTGTGAAAACTAGGCTGTATCTGATATCTTTCCCAGGCTGCACTCCACTCGGCCATGTTGCTCTGTTCTTTTCTACTTCCCAGAGCTTTGTCCAGTTCCTGGCTTAGTATTAGAGTGTATTAAAATACAGACTTTAGGATATAGCTTCTGTTTGGATGAGTTACTTAGCTTGTCTGTGTCTCTTTATGTCCAAAACAGCTTTCTTTATTACAGTCTTTATTAAAACTACAATATTTGATACTTTTAAAGAATATAGATTCTTGGGGCTGGAGAGATGGCTTAGTGGTTAAGCGCTTGCCTGTGAAGCCTAAGGATGCTGGTTCAAGGCTCAATTCCCCAGTACCCATGTAAGCCAGATGCACAAGGTGGTGCATGCATCTGGAGTTCATTTGCAGTGGCTGGGGGCCCTGGTGTGCCCATTCTCTCTCTCTCTGCCTCTTTCTCTCTCTCTCTCTGTTGCTCTCAAATAAATAAATAATAAAAAAGAATATAGATTCTTCCATTTTCCAAAGGATGAAGAAAAGAGGATAAAACAGATATAATGTAAAGGTACTTAGATAAAATTAGAAGCCTATGGCTGGAGGATGGATTAGTGGTTAAGTTGCTTGCCTGCAAGCCAAAGGACCCAGGTTTGTTTCCCCAGGACCCACCTAAGCCCTATGCACAAGGTGGCATATGCATCTGGAATTCTTTTGCAGTAGTTGAATGCCCTGGCATGCCCAATATAGAGACTATCTCTCCCCCTCTTCTCTCTCTCAAATAAATTAAATAAATAAATATATTTAAATTAGAAGACTAGTTTAGATGACAATTATGTTGTTTGCTTATGTGATGGTTTGAATGTAAAATGTTCCCCAAATGTTTGAAACTAAGACATCTGCTTAGTCCCCAATTGGTGGCACTTTTAGGAGGTAGAGCCTTGCGGAAGGTGGTGTGTCATTAGGGGTGGACCTTGAGATTGCTGAATCTACCCTGTTGAGTGTTCAGAGCCAGTTTGCTCTTACTGTTCTCTCTCTCTTCTGTTGGATGAGTGATGAAGTGAGTCAGTTTACTCCGCTATGATTAAGTCTCCATTTGAAAGTGTAAGCCTGAAATAAATTCCTTCCTGTCATAGGCTTCTTCTGGTTGTGTATTTTGTATCAGCAATGAGACAGTAACTTCTACAGCTTAGAAGTACCATATGCAACAAATGGGCACACTCTCCAATATCAAGCTCCGACTAACTGTGGGCTATAAGAGTGCCTACACTTATGAAATTCTCTCTAAAATAATAATGGTTATCCCATTTATCTGGTGCTGACCTCTCTCTCTGTTAGAGAATTTGCTTCTCTTTTTCAGATGGATGCAGAACCTAAGGAGAGAATCAGCCCATCACACCTCACCAGGGCCCCATCTGAAACCATAGAGGAATTGGGGAAATGAGCAAGAGTACTGCTTTCTTGGTCAGCCTGGTACCAACACAAGGGTGAAGGATATAGACACAGAGAACACTCAACTCCTACCAAACCAGATATCCAGAGACACAGAGGTTCTCAAGACCTCATCACTGAAGTAGACCTAAAATGATCCCAACATGGCTCAGGGAAATTCATGGAAGAGGGCGTGGAAAGATTGTTAGAGCCACAAGTTGGGAAATTATGCACAGAGACATTGCCTCTTCTCCATAACTTATGGCTACCCCCACAATGCACGACCCATATTCCCCAACGAGGAGAGTCCCTTCAGAGGATGGAGGATAGTGAGGAGGCTAACGATGGTACCAGCATGACTATATACACACTATCTACATAACTAATATAAAAAAAGAAGTAATATTTTTGATTCACTCACTTTATAAGCTTTTGTTATTTACTACCAGCTATTTGCCAAGTTCTGTGCCTGGATTTGGTCATATCGAAATAGAGAATCAAGCTCCAAAGGCTTCTATGTAAGTGGGGAGATGACAAAACAGATGTGAACCAATAGTTATAGCAAAATGTTCTGGACTACATGTTAGGAGGCAAGAGGGAGACACTGGTTGTTGCACAGAATTCTGTCTTTGTCATAGTCGTCAGGAGGGAGGAAGCATTAGGCTTGACTTTAGAACACTGGGACAAGGCTCATGAGGTGGGCTCATGGGCAGCACTGTGCGGTAGAGTAATCAAAATTTGCAGGAAAGTGCCTGGGGGAGCCCTACCTTTTAGGGACCCAGTGATTATGTTCTATAGTTGGAAAACAGCATTGATGGGAGGATCTACAAGATGAAGTGGCATGCACGGAGATGAGGCTCTTTGCAGCTAGGTAAACTTATCCTGCAAGTGTCAGTGATTGAAGTCACTGAAACCAGTAGGAGGACAAGATTTTAAAAATTACCAATAATGCTTTTGATTGACAGATTTAATTGTTTACATTTATTGGCTAAAGTGTGATGTTTTGACATATGTATAGGACATAGAATGATTAAATCAGGCTAACTGACATATCTATCATGTTGTTTACCTATCATTTTTTATGCAAGTCACTTGAAATTTACACTCATTTATTTTGAAATACACAATACATTGTGATTATAGTACATTGCTGTGCAATAGATCTCAAAATTTATTCCTCCCCTCAGAAACTTTGTATACTTTGATCAACAAACCCATATTCCCTCCCTCCCTATTCTCCCAGACTCTGGTAACCATCATGCTATTTCCTGCTTCTATGGGCTTAACTTTGTGAGATGTGTCCATATCTAAATAATTACATGTTAGCATAACCTCCCCCACACCTTTTGATTAAGACAAATCACTGTTTTTTTTTTTATTTTACAGTTGAATAATGTCCCATCATGGATACATAGCACACTTTCCTTATCTATTTATCCACCAGCAGACACTTAGGTTGATTCCATACCTTGGCTATTGTGAATAGTGCTGTCATGAACATGGGAATACACATCCTTCAGTGGATTAAGTGCCTTTGTTTATATCTAGTGATGGGATACTGCATTATATAGTAGTTGTATTTTCAGTGATTTTGAGAATCCCCATACATTTTTAAGAGTGACTATACTAATTTAGATTCCTAGCAACAATGTATAAGAATTTCTTTTATTTCTCCAGCCTCTCTAACCCTTGCTATCTAAGCCTTTCTAATAGATGTAGGATGTGTCTCATTGTGTATTAATGTGCTTTATTCTAGTGATTAGTGAGGTTGCATTCCTCCATGTACAATTAGCTATTTATATGTCTTCTTTTGAGAAATGTGTCCAGTTCCTGGACTCATTGTTAAGCTAGATTTTTTTTTTTTTTTACTTTTGAGTTGAGTCACTTGTATTCTTAAGATATCAACCTCTTATCAAATGCCTGCTTTGTAAATGTTTTCTCCTAAGCTGTGGATTGTATTTTTGCCTTTTTTTTTTTTTTTTTTTGCTTTGAAGAGGTTTGTGTGTGTGTGTGTGTGTGTGTGTGGTGTACTTTCAGTTATCTATTTTTGATTTTGTTGCATATACTTTCAGGATTATATATATAAAAAATCACTGTATTTGTAAAGCTTTTCCTCTGTTTTCTTCTAGTAATTTTACAGTTTCAGGTAACTAAAGCCTTAGCTCACTTTGGACTAATTTTACATATGGTGTAAGGGTCTTTGTCATTCTCTGCCTGTGGATATCCAGCTTCACATCTCTATCTATTGATGATATCATCATTTCTCCACTGTGTGTTCTTAGCACCTGGGTTAAAAATCAATTGCCAATAAAATGCCTGACCTTATTTCTGAGTTTTCTGTCTTGTTCCATTGATGAATGTATCTGTTTTTTTTTTTTGTTGTTGTTGTTGTTGTTGTGGTTTGCCAATTTCATGCTTTTTAAATTAGAACCACTCCATGCTATATCTAAAACTCATGTATCTTGATGCTTCTAGCGTTTTTTTTTCCCCCAATATTGTTTTGGCTGTTTAATCTTTTTTGTCAGCAAAAAGAAAGAAAGAAAAGTATTGGAAGGCCTAGAGAAAGGGGTGTCGGGGATATGCAAAACTAATGGCAACATGAATCAATCCCATACAAACCTTCTTTGGGATACCACTCTATAAGTCATTAACCTCAATAAGGGGTAGGGGGACACAACAGAAGAACCCCATAAATGATGGAGAAAGCATACCCTAAAACCATGGGTGCTAGCTGGCAATTCCCAGGATCGAAATTGTGTTTCCCCAACAGTGAGCTGTTGATCAGTGAAACACAAGGTCCCCAAAATAGAATATTGCCAAAACACTTGGTTACATGAAAGAGCTAAATGGTAAGTCCATATTGCTCAAGACACCACAGCTTGCAGCTGCGGAACATCAAGTGATCATTCTAGAACTGAGAGGGAATCCAGTTTCCTCCCAGATAGCCCTCATAGTGGTGGAAAATGCTATGAAAGTGGCTGGAGAACAACGGTTGCCAACAGACTGATTAAGCGGGAGATCCTGCCAGTTACAAAATCAAGCATCGGAGCAAGAAATCAACACTTGTGAATAGTGGCACATAGCTGATATAGGTAACCAACTGCTCACAGGCTGGATATGAGACCTGCTCAGTGGGGGTGAACTCATATCTGGCTCTGAAAAGCAAGCCAGATTCCCTAGAAAAACAAACCAATTGGCTCCAGAGAGAATCTCCACTGCCCTCTAACTAAGAAGATTGGATATACACATCAATAAATCTTTCTAATGACTAGGCTTATCCCCTTTTATTCAAACTGTTCTCACTTTTGGTTGGAGAATCTGTTCTATTTTACAGATGGAGGAGAATAAAGGGGAAAACAAGAATACATCAATACATCAAGAATGGAGAGCCAACGTCTACCAGGAGGTAGACACCTCATGTTCTCAGGTCCAGAAGTCGTTACAGAGGAAGCTGTGGCACGAATACTGCTCTCACAGCTAACCTGAAAAGGGAAATGGAGATGGATACTGTGGTCACTCAAACCTCATAAAAACAGAGATCAAGAGTGTACAGAGAAAGCCACACTACATCAGACCTCTGTTTTGCCCACCAAAGCTCAGGGAGCATCAGGGTAGTGTGGGCATAAAGATGATAAGAGCCTTAGGATGGGTGGGAATATCCTGATATACCATGTTTCCTCCATTCCTGCAGAGACTGACTGAGGTCTCTTGGCCCCCACAATGAATATCAATAACCCCACTAATGACCCTCAGCAGAATTGTAATAGGGGATAGGGGTGTCTATGTGTGCAATCTTTATTTTAAAAATATCAATTAAAAAATTTTTTTAAAAAGCAGGCATAGTGGCACATGCCTTTAATCTCAGCATTCTGGATGCAGATGTAGGAGGACTGCCATGAGTTTGAGGCCACCCTAAGACTACATAGTGAATTCCAGGTCAGCTAGGGCTAGATCAAGACCCTACCTTGAACCCTCCCCCCACCCAAAAAAAGCAGGGCAATGAAAAGGACAGGGGTTGGAGATACTAACTCTAATTAAAGCCAGCGGGAACTATTTGGTGTCATTGTAAATTGCTGGAAGAGTTTTTTTTTATAGAAAGTGTGTGAGAGAGACGGGGGGGGGGAAGAGAGAGAATTGGTGTGTCAGGGCCTCAGCCACTGCAAATGAATTCCGGATGCTTGTGCCACCTAGTGGGCATGTGCAACCTTACTGTTGCCTCACCTTTGTGCATCTGGCTAATGTGGGTTCTGGAGAGCAGAACATGGGTCCTTAGGCTTCATAGGCACCATCTTAACCACTAAGCCAACTCTCCAGCCTGAAGATCTTTTTAAATTAAGATTATTTATTTATTTATTTATGTATTTATGTATTTATTAGAGAGAGAGAGAGAGAGAGAGAGAGAGAGAGAGAATGGGCATGCCAGGGCCTCTAGCCACTGCAAATGAACTCCAGATGCATGTGCCACCATGTGAATATGGCTTACGTGGAACCTGGAGAATCGAACCTGCGTCCTTGGGCTTTGCAGGCACGTGCCTTAACTGCTAAGCCATATCTCCAGCCCCAAAGATTATTTTTGCAATGATGATATACATCTGACTTCCCATTTGTCTGAGCTGACTCTATAACAATAAGTTCTCCAACTTTAATATGGGATAACCTGTTTATTAAAAAAATCTGTAACAAAGATATGCTAATTTGGGCTTCCATTCAATTTATAAAGATTTATAAAATAAAAGATTTATAAAAATTTATAAAGAAAAAAAGAAAACTTAGTATCATCTTTAGCTACCAAAGGACCATTTTTTTTTCTGTGAGTATAAGCCAGAAAGTATGTAGATGTTCACAAGAGAAGCCCTTCACCCTCTGTAGGCCCCTGTGTGAACTGTAACTCTGATTAGCTTTTCCCATATGTTAAATGGGACACTAAACATGCTGAACACAGAGAATTACTTAAATAATTAAATAAGATACTAGGTATAACTTATCTTAGCTCTAATTCCTAACATGTAAATGCCAGTTCTTATAATTCAGAAATTATGTGGTCACCTCTTGCTTATCAAACTTAAATTGTCACTGAATCTTACATAAATGTTCTTCATGATATTTATAATTATGCAATATAATTAATATAGTATCAGATATTAATAAATTAGTCTATAGATAAAAAATGTCATGAGCAAATGGAGGCATTCCCTGAAATTCCTATTAAATATGATAACTGATAAATGCTTGATATTTTTCAGAGATGAAATATAATACATTATGTACTGGTTATGTTTAAAAATGTAAGGGTAAGCTAGGCATGGTGGTGCACGCCTTTAATCCCAGCACTCGAGAGGCAGAGGTAGGAGGATTACTGTGAGTTTTAGGCCACCCTGAGACTATATAGTGAATTCCAGGTCAGCCTGGACTAGAGTGAAACCCTACCTCGAAAAACAAAAAAACAAAACAAAACAACAAAAAAAAAAAGTGACTTGTTTTTGTTTATTAATTAATTAATTAATTTTTATTTTTTGTGTGTGGTTTATATGTGTATACTATGGAGGACAGAGGTTGACATTGGGTGTCTTTCCTCAATTGATCATCTTATTTTTTGAGATAAGGACTTTCACTAAAGCTGGAACTCACCTATTCAGCTCGACTAGCTGACCTGCAATCCCCTGTCTCTGCCTCCCCAGAGCTGGGATTATGAGCATAACATACCTAGCCTATCATACCTGGCTGTGGTGGCTTGAATCAGGTGTCCCCCATAAACTCATGTGTTTTGAATGCTGGGTGGCAATTTGGGAGGTGGAACTTTGGTGGAGGAGGAGCTTTGGTGGAGGAGGTGTATTGCCGGAGGTGGGTCTTGAGGTCTATTAGCCCCACCTTTCCAGTGTTTGGCGCGCTCTCCTCCTGCTGCTATCCACCTAATATTGGTCAGGAGGTGATGTCCACCCTCTGATATGCTATATTTTCACCAGCCATCATAGAGCTTTCCCTCAAGTCTGTAAGCCAAATAAACCCTTTCCTTCCACAAGTGGCTTTTGGCTAGGTATTTTCTTCCAACAACAAGAAGGTAACTGCAACACTGGCTTTTATATGGGTGCTGGGAATCCAATCTCAGGTCCTTATGCATGCATGGCAAACACTTTACTGACTGCACCATCTTACCAGCCCCAGTATGGCTTTCTTATTTGGGGAAAATAACATAGGAATTTTGATACAGACTATGTTGTATCTGTAGGTTACTTTGAATAGTGTAGATATTTTCACAATATTAATTCTTCCAATCTATGATCATAAGAAATATTTCTATTTGTGTTTTCTTAAATTTCTATTATCAGTGTTATAGTTTTCATTACACAGGTCTTTTATATCCCTAGTTAAACTTATACCTATATATTTAATTTCTTTGTTGTGATAAAATGATATAACTTTTCTTATTTTCTTTTTGGATAGTACATTACTAATATACAAACAATGCTATTTTGATACATTGGTTTTATATCTTGTAACTTTTCTAAAAATTTCAGTTCTAAGAGATTTTGGTGGTGGCATGAAGGTACTCTCTAGCTAAGATCATGACAATAATAAACAGTGACAATTTCACTTTCCTTTCCTATTTGGAGTTTTATTTTTTTTTATTTTATTTTATTTTATTTTATTTTATTTTATTTTATTTTATTTTATTTTATTTTATTTTATTTTCGAGGTAGGGTTTCACTCTAGTCCAGGCTGACCTGTAATTCACTATGTATTCTCAGGGTGGCCTTGAATTTATGGTGATCCTCCTACCTCTGCCTCCCAAGTGCTGGAATTAAAGGCATGCACCACTATGCCCAGCTCAGATGGGTTTTTTTGACATGTCTTTAGCCTGGTGAAGACTTCCAATACCATGCTGAACAGAAATAGTGAGAGTGGGCTTCCTTGTCTTGTACTGCTAATCTTAGAGAAAAGCTTTCAATTGTTTGTTGTTGACAATTATTTGGTATGGGTTTGTCATACTGAGGTACCGTCTCTGCATACCTGTCACTGAGAATTTTTATCATGAAAGTATGTCAAATTTTGTGATATTTGTTTTTTGTATACGTTGAGATAATCATATGCTCTTATCCTTCATTTTGTAACATAGTATGACAAATTTATTGCTTTGCCTATGTTCCAGCTTCATTAATTATAGTTAGTGGTTCTTTTAGTATGCTCTTTGAATTCAGTTTCCTAGTGTTTTGTTGAGGATATTTTTGTTGTTGTTGTTGTTTATGAGGTAAGGTTTCACTCTAGCTCAGGCTGACCTGGAATTCACTATGTAGTCTCAGGGTAGCCTCAAACTCATAGCGATCCGCCTACCTCTGCCTCTCAAGTTCTGGGATTAAAGGTGTGTGCCACCATGCCTGGCCTGTTGATAATTTTAAAAATATAAGTTCATCAATATATCAGTGTCAAATTTCCTTACAGTGTTTTGTCTAGTATTTATTGGTATCACGGAAACAGTAGCTTTATCAAATGAGCTTGTAAGTCTTCCCTCCATTTTATTTGAAGAGTTGTGAAGGAGGTATTAGTTCTTTAAAGGTCCAATAGCAATCAGTAGTGACCACCTCCTCTTGGGCTTTCCTTTGATGGGAGACTTTTCATTATTAGTTCAATTCCTTATTATTGGTATGCTCATATTTCTGTTTCTCTATGAATCAGTCTTGATTGGTAATAGATAGCTAGAATTTATCTGTTCTTTTAGATAATATGATTTTTTGCAATATTATCCACAGTCCTATAATCCCTGTGTTTTGATGACTTCAGTTATAATGGCTCATTTTTCAGTTCTTTTTTTTTTTTTTTTTTCCCTTTAGTGTAGTTAGGGATTTATCATTTTTAGTTCCCTCCCATCAGCTGTTTCATTGATTTTGATAAATCTATCTGATAGAGGCTTTTATCACTATATTTCCCTCTTATGAGTACTCTTGCTACATCACATAAATTTTGATATATTATTTGCATTTTTATCTTTGATTTACATTTTGATTTCTTTAGTGGTTCATTGGATTTTTAGGGGCATATTTAATTTTTATATCTGATTTCTTTTATTATTGAGTTTTAGTTTCATGCCACTGTGATCCAAATATTTTTGATATGATTTCAGTTTTCTTAAACTTGTTGAAATTCATTTTGTGACATACTCTTCTAGGAAGAATTCCCATGCCCCTGAGAAGAGCATGCATTGCTCTGATGAGCAGAATGCTTTGTATGCATCTGGGGGTGCATGTGCTGTAAGGTAGATACAAGGCCAGGTTTTTCTTACCTTGTCTAGGATCTACTCATGTTTTTCATATTTCTTTAAGAAGACTATTGACTTGTCATTGTTGAAAGTAGGGTTTTGAGGTCCCTATGACTATTATGGTTTTGTAGTCTTTATATATATCATTTAATAGTTGGTTTGTATATTTAGATGCTTCAATATTGGGTCAATATCTGTTTATAATTGTTATGCCTTCTTGGTGAATATGTTATTATGCAGTGACCTTCTTCACCACTTTTTATAGATTTTTATTTAAAGTCTATTTTGACTGATAACAGGTACAGCTACTTATGTTTTCTTTCATTTTGCCTTTGATTGAACTATTGTTTTCCCTGTCTTCACTTTTACGCCATATGTGTTCTTACTTGCAATGTGTGTGTTTTATAGAGAATATATGATTAAATTTTAAAACACCCATTCACTCTATGTCCTTTTATTAGAGAATTCAATTAATTTTTATTCATAACAATTACAGATAGGTAGGATTTGGTGCTGTCATTTTATAGTTTACATACAAAGTTGTTTCATAGGTCCTTTTTCTATTCCTCTCTGTCTTGCTCTGTTGTTTTATGGTTATCTGTATTACCTGTGGTGATACAGCAATTTGAATACGTGGCTCCTTAGACTCAGGTGTATCATTAAAATTTAGCCCTTAGCTAGAGGGGCGTGTCACTGGGGGTAGCTCTTGAATCCAGTCTAGGTGTGTGGAGAGCAGTTGGCTGTTCTGTGCTTGTTGGTGGTGCTGGATGTTGTTGCTATCTCTGCTTGAATCTATGAAAGGGAGCTAGCTTCTGCCATTTATGGTGTTCATCTGGATTTGTAAGCCTGAAATAATCCTTTTATAATCTGTGTCATGTTGGATGTTTGTTCTAGCACTAAGAGGCTGACTGCAGCAGGTGGTGAGCTTTGGATCAGTTTCTTTTACATTTTGTGCTCCTACCTTTTAGGTTTGTGGTTACCACAAGGCTCACATAAATATTGCCATAACTGGATATTTAAAACTGATAACAACTTCTCTTTAATACAAAAAAATGCTTCCTCTTTCCAACCATTCTACCTTTTATGACTTTTTTGTAATTTCAAAATTCACATTTGCTTTTGTAATTTGTAGCCTTTACCCCATGTGTTGGAACTGTGCTTATTTTTTAAACAGTTTTTCAATTCTGATAAGAATACATCTGTTGTACATAATGCTGAGTAGTTTTTGAGTCTGTCCTCTTTTTCTTGTATAGTAACCCATAGTTTGCCAAGGAAAATTTGCTTGATAATGTCTCTTAAGTTTCATAGGCCTTCCTTATTCTTTTAAAGTCTTCTTTTCTTTATATTCCTCCAATTGGATACTTTCAAATGTACTGTCTTTAAGTTTCCTGATTTTTTTTTTTTTATCATCAACTCTGATACTGGTTACCATTGAGTTGTACATTCCAGTTATTATATTCTTTATTTTTAACATTTCTACTTAAGTGCCTTATTGTCTCTAATTTCTTTGTCACTAATTTTCTGCATGAATTCTTTTCAAAATATAAATTTTCTACTCAAGTTTTCTGTATTTCTTAAAGAATACTATTGATTTGTCAGTTATTTTATAGATTTCCATTTACTTTACTCTCTTATTTGGGCTTTATTAACATTTTTGGTAAAGTCATGTTTATATAATTTTTTATAACACTTGTGTCCTTATATTGATGGGTATGTATTTGAAGAAATGAATACCTTTTCCCACTTTGGAGGTATTCTTTGCTGATGATAGACCTTTATTATTTGGTCTATCCTGGGATTCTGGATGGCCTGGCTGGCAGCAAAATTAGACTGGCATATAGTCATATGTTAGATTGACCAGTTGGGCTGAATTCTTAGCTATACTCAGAGGCCAAAGGTGCTGCAGGCTGATCCATGGTTGGTGAGATTTCTGGCTAGCTTCTGTGATCAAGTGGAGACACTGGCTGCTCTTTGCAGTTGTTTATGATTGGGCAGAGGTGTTTTTCAGTGCTGAACAATCCTGTGTTCTGGAATCCATACTGTGGTGTGTGCTAGGCTCCAAGGCAGATTTCTGCCTGCCTATGTGGAGAAGAAAAGCAGGGCTAGAGGCTCTGCTTCACAGGTGGGTGTGGACATAAATATCCCTCTGAGTGTAGGAAAGGTGGAAGCAGACCACTGTGGATTTATGGAGTCAATACTTAACAGTTGGGAATGTCCAGAAGTCCCATTAGGAGTAACCACGAAGTTGTGCTTGTTTCTCAGCCTGAAGATGACATGACAGGTGTACCCCAACACTGTGAGAAGCTGGCTGTAGAGATGAGCCTAGAAGATCAAAGGACCTTGCTTCCTGCCCTGTGATGCTGCTGGATAGCTTCTCTGGTATGACACCTCAATTGGCCAGAACAAAGAGCAATTGCCCAGATCTGAGACACTGGTTGCTCTAAGACCCATCTTTGTTCTTTGTTTCTAACTGACTCAGGTGTGCCAGCCTTGCCAGCACTACAAAAGTTTCCTGTGAAGGAAGGAGTCAACAATCAGCCTCCTGTGAAGGAAGGAGCCAAATGTCAACTTCTAGTTCACTTTCTCCCCTTGTAGGAACCTTAGGACCAGGAACATTCACAAGTGCATGGTGCTGCAGCGTCTTTGGGAAGAGGTGATGGGGTCAAAAAATGCCATTCCATTTACCATTTGAAGGAATCTTTTTCTCTGTTTTGTGGCTCAAGGGGATGGGATGCTTCAGCTTCAGCCCTGAGTTCCAGAATATTCATATTGATAATTTTGCCTGTGGATAGTTAATAACTCGATTGTTGTTGTGTGGAATGAAAAGACAATCCTTGACTCCTGCTGTCTTGGTGACATCACCACAAGAACTCAGTCTTGACAAGAAAGTTTTCTTAGTGCCAAGGGAAAGAGAACTACAGTATTGATTTTTTGTGTGTGTGTGTGTGAGAATTGTTTGTGACCTTTGTAAGAGCAGTGAGAATAGATTAAGGCTGCTTACAAATCCTTGGAGAGTTCAGGAGTCATCAGGAGGAGAAAGTAGAAATCATGAATGTAGACATTATGCAAGGTTTAGCTATGATACTTAAGGGCTGATGTCAAAAGCAGCATTACTCAACCTCAGTATCATTGACAACTAGGGCTGTGTTATTCTTCATGAAGGGCTAGCTTGTGCATAACAAACCAGATACCAGTATTGGCCCCACATCTGTGTCAAGCACAAGTGCCTCCAGACATTCATAAGGGGTGAGGGCAAACCAGTAAAATAGAGAGACAGGGCTCAGGAAGTACAGAGATAGTCATCCTTATGAACTAAAAAGAAGGAAGGATGGGATGAATGAAGGTAAATAAAGAGGTGCAAATGAAAATAAAAAGGCCAGAGATGTCACAGCATGTGGGTGGAAGACAATATCCAGCAAACAGGTCATGGATCACTATTATGATTTGGTGGCTCTTCTTAGCCCTTTGTACACAGGGAATAGGTAAGTGCTGCATTTTTTCTGTGGTCAGACATCTCATTTTAAGAGTGTTTGTGCTGAGCTCTTGCACATCACCTTTGGTTACTGCTATGATCTTGGCCCTACAGTGCTTATGCTGCCTTCTGCTTCAGGATGACCCTACTCTTACCCCTGGCATGGTAAGGCTCATACCAGACTGGGCATCATGGTTGCTGGCTGGGGCAAGTCTCCTATAAGTGGTGGGGTTGCTAGGGGCAGAGTCAAAGAGAGAGAGATTGGACAAGGCTGAAAGATGCGAGAAGAGATTTGCTGCTGGTATCATTTTGTTTTGTGTGAGTTTGGGTTGGAACAAGAAGTCTGTCAAGGGACGGAGAGATGGCTTAGAAGTTAAGGCGCTTGCTTGCGAAGCCAAGGACCCATGTTTGATCTTTATCCAGATCCCACATAAGCCAGATGCCCAATGAAGCAAGTGCAAGGTCACACATGCCCGCTAGGTGGCTCAAGCATTTGGAGTGCGATTATAGTGGCTGAGGCCCTGATGCACCAATTCTTTCCTTCTCTTGCTCTCTCTTATAAAAATAGAAGTCTGTCAAATATCTACCTCCTTTTCTTCTTAGTACCTTGAGTTATGTTAGAAGCTAGTATATACTTCAGTAATTGTAGTGCAAATACAGATGCAAATAACAGAAAATGTCTTTTCAATCTGAATAGGTTGATGGTTTCTGGAATGAAGATTTAAAATTTCAAAAAAAAAATTTATAATTTTCTCTTATCCTTGTGATTAGTACATTTTCTGCATGCATTTTGCTTTGTGCATGAAATGAAGACAAAAGAAGAGTTTAAGTGTGCTCTTGAGAGAGGGAAGAATGAATCTTTCCCCATCTAATATTCATATTATCCTCCTATGCAGAGTAAAGCAAAGGTTTCCTTTGATACTAATCATATATAATTCTCATATCATTTCATTTTTGTTAAGTTAAAAATGCACTTATACTAATTCCTTTTAAGTACTATAGTTTAAAATAACATTTTTTCTCTGTAAATAACCAAAAATTGTTTAGTATTTATATTATATAGTGCATAAAATATTAAAAGAAGGTTTTCTTGGCAGGAGAGGTATTTAAAAATTTCTCCTTAGTATAAGTGATGATTGTATATGTACAGTAGCTGCATTTCCTACTAAATAGACTTCATGTGGGAGTGAGTAATGATGCCTTCCTAAGGGTTAATAAAAACATTAAATAACTGGCATCTGGAAATAATGATTTAACAGATAATTTCTTATCCATGTCTGCTTGCCAGTGGCTGGATATGTAATATTGCTACAGACAAAATTAAAACAAATGAGCAAATCAGGCCTAGGTTATATACCCGATGCCTGCTAAAAGCAGCATCAATAAAACCCAGAGGTCACAATGTTAAGAGATGGAATCCTTCTATTAACTGGGCATTGTTAATGAGAACATGCAGTAGTGGATCTATAATGGAACTCTCAGTGAGCAAATAGCAAAATAGAGGAAAACTCATTCTAAGTAATGGAAAGCTAAGTAGCTAAATAATCAAAGCACACATAAAGTGATTATAGAGAAAGATTTCCACCCAAGGAGATTCATACAAAAAGTTCTCTTTTGCTTTGCTTTGGATAAAATTTAATTTAATCAGAAAGATCCTCCATGATTTTTTCAGCCTTTCTTCTCTCTTTCACATACTTTACATTGTAAACAGGAAGGCAAGAATTCTGTGGATTCCACTGTATGAAAAGTTGCCAATAAATTTAAAACATCTTTTAATCATTTTATTCAGGTCTGCTTTCTAAATCACACTTTCTTTGATTTGTTTGCCTAATTTTTTCACTTCATAAATACCAGCTTTTCAGAGTTTAGATGTCTTGCTCTTTATTTCCACATTTCCCTTAATTTCCTTTAAATTCTAATTTTCCTACATTGTCACATTAAACATCTGAACCATAATTTATTCTTTTAAGAAATAAAGTGTACAATAGGGACAAAATGGTTCTCTGGTGATCATGTGCTTGAAACTTAGCATTTTTAACCAGAGATGATTGTATGGGATTACTTCCCAAGCCTTGTGTTTATGTTTTCTCTTTTCCCCATTTCTTTAATTGATCCATCCTGCATCCTTCATACCTCCTTCCTTCCCTCCCAACTGATACATGATTTTGGGGTTCAGGAGGGCTCCCCCCAGACTTTATGAACCCCATGTTTTGAGTTTTGTCCTACATTTATTAAAAAAATTAATAAGGCTTTTGGCTTGTGGCTTTTCTCTTTCTCTCTCTGCTTGGACCTGTGAAAGCAGGTCAGCTTCTTCTGCCATTATGGAACTTCCCCTGGATCTCTAAGCTTTAATAAATATCCTTTCCTCCATAACTGTGCCTGGTCTGGAAGTTCATCTCAGTGAACCTGAAGCTATCTGCTACAGAAATTGGTACTGAGGAGTGGGCTGAGATGAATCTGACCAAGTGGATTTTGGTCTTTTGGAACTTTTGTTTTGGAGGAATGGTCATGGACTTAGTACTTGCAATTGAAGATGGCTTCTGGCATGGTAAGCCAAGTTTTATGGGCTATTCTGATGAGAGTTTGGAAATGCTAAATGTAGACCATATTGAACTTTGAGGCTTGACCTATGAGCTTTCTATGGGAAAGGAAAGACTGCAAAGGACTTTGTTGGAACTGGGCTACTGGCATAAGGGATGGTTGTGTTCTGCTGCCCAGGCCCAGAGAATTTGATCAAGGTTAAATTTGTAATGGACTGATATGCTTGGCTAAAGATATTGGACTGAGAGATTTAAGATTGTAAGTTAGAAAACCTCAAACAAGTTAACATTACAGGCACTGAGACTGGTTTTAGGTTACTGAAACTGCTATTGTCAACACATTAGCAGTCTTAAAGAAGATGGCCCAACTGCTTTACATTAAAACAATGGAGAGGATTCTTGAGGAAAGACTATAATAGAAATGCAAACTCTTTGGAAAGAGTTGACTGGAGGGCTGGAGAGATGGAATAGTGGTTAAGGTGCTTGCCTGTGAAGCATAAGGATCCAGGTTTGATTCTCCAGGTCCCAGGTAAACCAGATGCAAAAGGTGGCACATGCACCTGGAATTTGTTTGCAGTGATTAGAGGCCCTAGCATGACCATTTTCTCTCTCTCAATTTCTCTCCCTCCCTTTCTCTGTCTCTAATAAATAAATAAAAAGTAAAAAAAAAAAAAAAAACTTTAAAAATAAGTGTTGACTGGAGAAGGAACCTGCTTTTCAATGTTACTATTTATTTCATCCCTGAATTAAGAATATGGCTGTGTCCTGCACACATGGTATTAGTTTTGGAAGCATGAAAAGTGTGTTGAGTGGTTATGAAGAGCACAAGGTTCCAAAAACCACTGCTGAGATGTGGCATGAGGCAGGGCATGATGACCCTGATAGTCTGAAAAAGCCTTTGGAAGATGGACCATGGTTTGCATGGAGACTCAAAGATGTTTTGGATGTACAGGACTGTGCCAGGGCTACCATGGAGTGCACTGTTGACCTGGGATGGAAGTGGTCCCTGGCTATTCTGCCCAGCTGGAGGGGTGGAATTAGAAAATCTGAAGAATGTCAGTCTCTGGTTATATTGGACTTGAACTGAAGAAGTTTAATGTCTGCTTAATGGTGGTGGAGTTTGCATTGTTTTAGTCTCTCCTTGTGTAGCAGACAGCTTCAGGTTCATTGAGATAAACTTCCAGACCAAGATCAGTTATGGAGGAAGGGATTTATTAAAGTTTACAAATCCAGGGAGAGTTCCATAATGGCAGAAGAAGCTGGCCTGCTTTCACAGGTCCAAGGAGAGAGAGAGAGAGAGAGGGAGATATCACTAGCTAGGCACACTTTGCATATGTTTAGATTGAAATCTCAAACCCACCACCACACCTTAAGATCCGCCCAGTGACACTGCTTCTAGCCACGTGGCTGCAGATGCAAACTACAAACTAATAAAACACTGAATATATTGGGGGCCATATATTCAAACTACCACACCTTGCTATGTCTTATATCAGTTGAAAATGTTTACTTTGTTCCTTTATATGTTGAAGATATATAACTTGTTTGATTTTACAGGACTCACAGCTAAGAGACAATTTAAATTTCAGATGGTACTTGGGACTTTGGAACTGCCTTAAGTTGGTCAAGACTGTGGGGACCTTTGAAATTGGACTGAATACAGTTTACAATGTGTTATGGTTTTTAATATATTGGGGGCTAGGGGTAGAATGTAGTAGTTTAAAAAGACAAACTCAAGAAGGATAAATTATGAATTATTAAGTTTATTTAGGGGAAAATCACACATTGTGGGGTTTATTTAAGGGAGATTGAGGTTTAAGAGAAACTCAGGCTTTTAAGGAGACTAAAGCTGCAAGCATATGGAGGATAGACTTTAAGAAGTTTAGAAGGAACACACATGGCATTTGACATGTATTTTCCTATGGAGTGTAGTTAAGGGGACAAACAGTGAGGTTCAAGGAAGAATAATGGAAAGTATCAAAGCAGAGACCAGGAGATTCAGAGGAGAAATGAGTAATGAAGAGAGTTACACTCATGATTACCCAGGGTTTAAGGAAATCACACAGGTAGCAGGCCTGGAGTTAGTGAGAGCACCCATGTGGAAGATGTAGTGTAAGGAAAATACATACATGGTAGATTCAGAGACCAGAGGAAAATCATGCTTGTAATCAAAGTGAGAAGTTACCCGAAACTATAAAGCAGAAGCAAGCAGAAAAGTTCTCCCAGACTAAGAAACTATATTATGCTCTCTGCTGATTGTGGGGTTAGCTGGACTCATGTGGGCCAAGCTAAGAGAGGCAGGCCCTAACAGAGGAAAAAAAAGTGACAGGAAGAAGACCCAGTTGGTTTGTACATTTGCAGGGTGGATCCCAGAGCCAGCTCGCTGGGGCCAGCCCATCCAGGTAGTGATCTAGACTGTGGGCAGCAGGGGATGATGTCTCCATCAGACACACATTCCATTTCTGCTAAGAGTTCTATCCTTGTGCCAGGGCAAGGTGGCATGTGAAGTGGCATCTTCTGGTTCTCTCTGGGCCTCAGTTTCTATCTGAAACTACCTAAAAGAAAGTAGCTTCTCCTATCCTCCTTCACTACTACCTTCTTTGCTCTCCTCCTCACTCCCATTCTTTTGCCCTTTTTTTCTATTCTGTCCCCCTTCATACCCTCTTTTCTTTTTCCTTTAAAAAAAACATTTATTGAGCTCTTATGAAAGCCTAAATTCTGAGAATCTAATGCTGAATAAAGGAGATCTCACTCCATCCACAACTTCAAGTTTTGGAACTTGAGGCCTTGTTTTATTGGGGAATATGGAGGAGAGGGTGTATGGAAAGATTTGTGGTAGTAATGCATCCCCTCCCCTCCAAAAGAGCCATGCTCTAGGCTCTGGAACTATCTCCTTTTATGGTAATTGAGACTTCAAAAAGAGTTGACTTTTCCCCTTCACTGTTTGCTTAGAATAGGTCTGAGATTTGAGAATCCTAATACACTATTATGGTCATTTGACTAGGCTTTTCTGCACTTGAGTTGAAAGGACACAATAGCTTCCTTCCTGCCATTACCTGTTGGCTCAAAAATTTCACTTCAAAAAGAGTTCAGCAGTGGATCCTGCACCCCATGTTGTAATATTTTCTTCCCTTTACCCCAAAGGGCTTAAAATCCATTTTCCACATGCCCATATCTTCTCTTTCCTCTGCTCTCCTGCTTTAAGATGCATGTATTCCTTCATCTCTTTCCCTCTATCTTTTACTCCCTTCCTCCCTCCTTTCCCCATCCATCTCCCTCCCTACCTCTCTCTGTCCTCTCTCTCTTGATTCAGAGGTTCCTCTTCCACCTTCCACTCTTCTGTTTGGAGCTTCCTTCTCCCCTGTCATTCTGACTCTGAGTCTGGTACCTTGCATCCCCTTCTTGCCTGGGTTTTCAAAGTTGATTTCTACCTGTTCCTTTCCTCTTGGCTCTAAGTTTTGTCTCCTTATATCTATTTCCCTCCTGCTCTGACCACATCACTTTCTTGCTGGTGTTAAATAAACCTCAAGTCCAAAAAAACTGTCTCAGAGTCATGTATTTCGAACCTGACATAAATGGTGCTGAAACTGGGATAGAGGTACTGATGAAGTGGATGCCTCCTCTGGATCCCCTTTCATTCTCCTTTCCTTCTGCCTTTGCCACTGCATGGACACCCGCCTTTCTGTGGTCAGTCTGCCAGGTCTGCTAAGTACCTGCTGCACTATTCTTGTCCCCACTCAGAAACCCTCAGAGCTGAGTCAGGTGACTTCCCTCTGGTCATTGCCCAAACCCACTTGAGATACAAAGACCTTTGTTCTCACTCATGATTTCTGGGTGACCTTGAGTCACACTCAAGGGATTTTAAGAGTTGGGGTGTCTGCTTCTCTTTCTCCTTGTTGTTGACTTGCCAGAGCTTATTCCCTCAGATATCTCTTTGGAGCTGGGTAGCTCCCAAATTAGGACCCATCCCTAATGGGTGTCACACCACAACATGTTTTCTGCACAATGCATGGCAAATGGCAGTCTCTCAGCTACTTTCATTTACTCACATTCTAATTCCTTGCATATGCAAAGTGGGCCCAAAAGCCACCAACTTCAGAAATGACTTCAATGAGTCCACCAAAAATGAAAAACAAAACAAAACCCTTTTCTATTCCCCACATTATTTGGGGTTTTCATTGAGAAATGTGAGATATTACAGGGTTACAGTCGTGAACCTGTTTCCCTTAACCTACTTCTTGGAGGTACTTCCAAGTTCGGTCCCTTTCTGGTAAGCCCATAGAGGGTCTCTTCCCTCCTCTAAGTCTTCCTGTTGGAGCTAAGGGAAGGGCACAAAATGTGTTGTGTGTCCTTTCTTGGGTTATGTGCCTGTGACTAACAGTAATGCTGTGATTTCTTCTCTTCACTTTCACCATTTCTTTGGAAGCAGAGAAATTGAGTGATATGTGCCATTCCTACAGCTGGATGCATGATCCAAGGCCCCCAGGCAGCTGCCTTGCTAATTGAGTGAAAACAACACACCAGGCTGCTAAGGATTTGAATTAGGATTAACTATTTATCAATCTGATTTCTGGGTGACTTAATTAACTAGCCTACTAACAAAAAGCAGGACACAAGTGCTTTCCTCTGCCTTGCTAGAAGTCAGGCTGGAAAACAAATATGCAGGCCCAGGGCTGCTAGACAGAGATTTCATTTGCTGGTCATCATGGCGGAAGCCACATGGATGGCACTGTAGCACAGGAGATAAAAATTGGCTAGGCAGTTTGGGGTGACAGGACCCCCAACGTGAATAGCTTTTTCTTGGCTAATTGTGAGAATTGAAAAAAAATGTGAGAATTGTCCTTGGGCCTATAAAGGAAAATCTAGGTCATTACACTTTACCTCAGATCATGAATGTTAGAAGGATCGGGCCTTTCCTTATCTTTACACCATCCTACCTTTCACATGGCAGGAGCTTTGCACACTTTCTTCTCTAAATCTAATAAAGTCTCTGTAAGCCCTACCCTCTGGTCTATGCATTTTAATTTTTTAAATTCATGAGCCAAGGACCCAAGAATATCCCAAATTTATTGGTACATTGGCATATTGGTCTACTGGCAAGGAGCCCCAAAGCTCCTGTTACACTTGTTAGCTCAAATTCCTTTCAAGTTACATTGTAACTCGAACTCTAGAGAAAAAGATGTCTTTTCCCCTTTAATTTATTACATATTCATTGTCATTCCATTTAAAGTTGGCCAGCCACTGTCACATGTTCATGTTATTTTCATTTATTGTGTTTTATATAAAAAAACCTACTTAACTAAGTCTATGACCATTAAGTGTTTTTATTTTAAAACATGCACATATACATGCATTCTAAGATGATGTTAAATTGCTAGAAACAGACTTACAATCTATTTAAAATAATTCATCTCTGTATGTTTGGCTTTAAAAGAAAAAGTGTTGATTCATGCTTACTGCAACAGCAGACAGAAGTTTTAAGGGTAAACAAAAAAGCCAAACTTTAATTCTGCTTTTTAAAATTGCCTATAAATTCAATAAGGTCAATATTTTTAGATGGTTTCTAAGTGCTTATTATTATGACTTAAAACTTTAACAAATAATTTGCTTATTAATAAATAAAATGAAGGGCTGTTAATATAATTTGTAGTTATATAATTCTATTTTTTTGAGAGAAAGAGAGAGAGAGAGATAGAGAATGGGCACGCTAGCAGCCTCTCAGCTGCTGCGAAGGAATTCCAGATGTGTGTACCACCTTGTGGGCAACTGCGGCATTGTGCCTTTGTGTAACTTTACATCTGGCTAAATGTGGGACCTGGAGAATTGAACGGGCATTCTTAGGCTTGGCAGGCAGGTGCTTTAACAGCTAAGCCATCCCCAGCCCCGAATTCTATTTTAAAATAGTCCTGGGTAAAAAAGTTACTTCTTTTTAATCAAAATTCTTTTACATAATGTACATTAAAAGTACTTTATTAGGTTAGTTGATATACAAGTATCAAATGTAAGGCTTTTATTTTATGCACTTGTTGGGGATATTTGTGTTAAATTTTCTTATTTCATTGGCATATAAAGAATATTACTTTTCTACCATGCTCTCCTAATTCAAGACATATTTATCTAGGCTTATATCTCATCCAATTTGTGATTTATCAGTGATCAGATTCTGCTTTACTTCTGTTGAGAGTCATGCCTTTAGATATAACATAATTAAACAATCTAAAGCATGATTTTATGTAATAAGTCAATGTCTCAATACTAATTTCATAAGAAATCCCTATTTTTCAGATGTCTCCTGGGTCCTATGTTCAGTCTCTTCCTTGTAGAAAATTGCCCTCATTTGGGATGATGGTCTTCTGAGCTTTACTGTTCCTATAAACCAGAGATTGTGACAATGGCTTATCTCTACTTTCAGGCTTCTGTGAGTAATTAACAAGTTTACCTTTGGAGATTTTGGTTAACCAAAAATGTTTCAAAACAGATGACACAATTTTATTCTGCTTTGATTAGCATTTTGAAACAAAAACATGTTCTTGATTGTTTTTGTACTTAATCGCTGTTTTTATAAATTAATTTAAACCTCTTGATAAAAAAAGTGTCCAGAAATGTTACTTTCTTTGGCCTATAATTGTTAAAATATGATATACATGCTCTCTATCTTTGCTAAGTTTTCATTTAATTTTTTTCTAATTACAGATTTCTGGGTTTCATTTTAAAATGTATAATTTTTAGAAAGATATATTTCTAAACTAAAAGGTTATGAGAGTTAAATATGCCTTTTGTTAAAAGGGTTAACATATGAAGAATGTGGTTTTCTGCACTTTTTTCTTGTCTTAATTACTTAAAGGATAGCTATAGAATGTAATTCAGTTTCAATTCTTTTCAATAAGTTGGTAAGTTTGTTGATATTGCCATGTCTTATGATATCAAGGTTAAAATTCAACTATTCTTTTTTTTTTTCTGCTATGTCTCTTAGGCTTTTAACCACTGAGAAAAATTAATCTTAATAAAATCAAAATTTATTTAAACCATTTAAGCTTTATTTAATTTTTGTTTAAGATGATGTAAATGACCTTCTGGTTATTCAATATGACAATGGGACACCTTTATATTGTCCAACAGTTCTATAAGTCCACCCTTAGATATTCCTACAGTAGCCTAACTCAATCTTCTTTGATTGTCTGCCAAGGCCTAAAAGTCAACAACAAGATTGGAGACCCATTAAAACGCCTCTTCATTCCATTCTAGTCTGAAGTAGGTAGATTGAGTGATGCCCATTTCCTAAATGAATTTAGGTCTCATTTCTTGAATGAGGGAATAATAGATGTCTAGGCAGACATAAGGTCTGGAGGTCATTAAAGGACTGATATAATTTACTTTTTCCATGGTAATTAGACAAGAAAGAGCCATTCCCTCCTGCTCTTGTTACTTTTTTTTTTTTTTTTTTTTTTTGACACTGACCAGATTTAAGTCCCCTCATTTATGGTGTTAGCCTTTTGAAAGGTTAACCCAGAAATCTGCTTTAATTGAGTATCAAAAATGGCTCCCTAGAGAGACTTCTGGTCAAGAGGGCATCCTCCTAACCAGCTTCAGCTCCCAGGGTAATATTAGGCAAGATCTATGGGGCTGCAGTATGATAAGGTCTTAGCAGAACTCTAGTGGGTAGGCACAGAGGGCCATAGAAGGGAATCTGCTGATTACCCAGCTCTCTTGTAGCCCACTAGGCCCTTGGGTCCACCCAACCACCTGCCCCAGCTGCCACCCCTGACCAAGTTTTCTGCTATGCTACCTGCAGGCTCAGCTGACAACAGCCAACAGGGGCCCTCCTGCTGTCCCCTTTCTCCCAAGTGGACCAGCTCCCACCATCCCCTCTCTGCTGAGCTCCTGCTGATCAGCCTGTGCTGTCCTCTCTCTACCAAGCCCCCACTGATCAGCCTGCACCATGCCCTCTTTCCTGAGCTGAATGACCCATGCTGTCCCTATTCTCTCGAGCCACCTGGCCTGCACCATCCCTTTTCTCCTTGAGGCCCCCACTGCATCTGTTGGTGGCCCCTTCACACGGTGTCTATGGCCCACTTGCACTTCTTTGGCTCTCAGAGCCCCCCTCCACTGCATCTGTAGTGGCCTGCTCACACTTCACCTGTCTCCCAGAGGACCCCCCCCAACACTGCAACCAGCCCACGCCTGGCTCCCACAGGCTCCACAGACTGAGCCCACATCCAACTTGTGCTCATATCTCCTGGTGCACTCCTGTCTTGCATCCTTGGTGGGCTGGCATGCAAGCTGTCGCCTCCTATTCACAGACCCTACCCACCCTGTGCTGCCTATGGACACCTTTGAGTATGCCCCTTAGCCAGTGCCACTGTCTACCCCTCACCAGCTAACTCACTGATCCCACCTGGTCTGTGGAACCCAGTGACCTCTACCATCTCTACAATGACCTACTCCACTCCCAGTGACTACTTGGGGCATCACATCAACCCTGGAAGGGGAACACAGGAAAACCAGGCAATCACCTGCCACAGGGAACCAGTGAGTCCTCCATAGCCTGCCACATAAGTTCAATAGGAGAACAAGGGCAAGTGCAATGGCACTGGAGTCACAGGCAAGACACAGCTGAGAACAGGTCAAAGGGATCCCAGACTTCCAATCCCACCTTCAGTAGAAAGCGCCAGTCTAGAGCAGCTCATGCACTTATGCCCTTCACAGCCTGTGCATCCCAAAATACAAAGACATCATTAGCCTATTCTAGTCAAACATAAAAGGGACCACTCACTGAAGACACAACAAGGGAAAACTCTTGCTTCCTTCTCAATAAGATTCCCAGACTGTGATGGGCAGAACACAATGCACAAGAAAAAACATGAAATATCCAATGGAAGGAACTCTAACAAGGTTGCCTAGTCCCACAATGGCAGTCTCCAAAGAAGACATAAAAGAGACAACAGGAGTAGAACCCCACAATGAAGACACAAGACATGTGACCCTGACCAAGCAAATGGCAGAACTAGCAGCAATCAACAAAAAAAAAAAACAACAATCACATAAATGAAATCCACACAGCTATCTTCACTAGTCTGAACCTAATAGACAAAACCCAGAGAGACCTCAAAAGAGAGTTAAATGAACTGAAGGTGAGCCAACAAATAGAGGGTCTCTATTTTTAAGCTGGTTAAGTTAAATGAAGACATAGGAAATGCAAGAATGAATTCCAAAAAACATTACAAATAAAAAAAAAAAAAAAGGCCTGAAATTGGAACTTGACAAAAGGATGGATACTATACAGAAAAAGGCAATAGAAAATACAAGTCAAATTGAATTAGTCCAAATCTCTCTAGAAGCTCTCAAGAACAGAGTTAATCATGTAGAGGACAGAATCTCAGAGATAGAAGACAAATCAGAAAAATACAATTTGGGTGTCCAAAAATTTTATTAAGTTCAAAAATTCTTGTGAACAGAACATGAAGGAACTGTGAAATGCCCTAAAACATCCTAACATTTGGATCATGATTATACCAGAAGGGGGAGAACTTATTCAACAAAATTATTGAAGAAAACTTTCTCACCCTCTCCAAAGAAAGTCCCATCAAGATATAAGAAGCTAACAGAACTCCAAACAGACAGGAACAAAGAAGAAACTCTCAAAGACACATCACTGTTAAAACTCTAAACAATGAAAACAAGGAAAGAGTGCTAAAGCAGAAAGAGAGAAACAACACAGTACCTACAAAGGTAACAACCCCATAGAATTACTTCAGAATTACCTCAATGGAAACCATGAAAGCCTGGAATGGAACACTTCAAAGTCTAAAAATCTATGGTTTTCAACCCAAACTACTGTACCCAGAAAAAGGATCACTCATAATAGCTGGTGAAAGAAAAATTTCCATGATAAAAGCCAGATCTAAGATTATATGAACAGAAAGCCAAACCTGCAGAGAATACTTCAGGGAATTCTCCATACAGAAGAGTCAAACATCTTACCTCAAGATCCTACAAGAAGCAGACCACACAGTTATTACTTTAAACATGAATGGTCTTATTCACCCATCAAAAGACACAAGTTAACAGGATGGGTCAGACTATGCTTCAAATTAACAAAATTAGAAGTGAAAAAGAGGGGTCACACCAGACATCAATGAAATTGGAAGAGTCATCAGGACCTACTTTCAAAACTTCTATTCTACAAAAGTGGGTAATCTGCAAGAAATGGATGAATTTCTAGACATACCAGATTAATCTCCTAAACAAACCTATCACCTGGAGTTTGAAAAGGTAATAAAAACCTCCCCAAAAAGAAGAGTCTAGGAAGAACTGAAACCAATTTTTCTCAAAGTGTTCCACATAATCAGAGAACAGGAAATGCTCCCCAACTCCTTTTATAAAGCCAGAATCACCCTAATACCAAAACAGAGATACAACAAGAAAACTACAGACCTATGTCCCTAATGAATTTATATGTAAAGATCCTGAATAAAATCTTTGCAAACTGAATTCAACAACACATCAAAAGCATTATCCACCTTAACCAAGTAGGCTTCATCCCAGGGATGGTTCAACATATGGAAATCTGTCAATGTAATACACTACATAAATAAACTTAATCACAAGAACCACATCAGTTCAAAAGATGCAGAGAAGGCCTGTGACAAAATACATCACTTCATGATCAAAATGCTAAAGGATAGGTATGGAGGGTTTATAGCTCAACACAATAAAGCATCTAAAGCCCGAATAATACTTAATGGGGAAAAGCTCAAGGAGTTCCCATTGAGATAGGGAACCAAACAGGGGTATCCACTCTCACCACTGCTCTTCAACATAGTACTAGAAATCCTAGCCCAAGCAATAAGACTGGAGAAAGAAATAAAAGGGACACAAATTGTAAAGGAAGAAGTCAAGTTATCCCTACTTGCAGATGACATGATCCTAAACATAAGTGACCCAAAGTGTCCATCTCCAAACTTGTAAAGATGATTAATTCCTTCAGTAAAGTGGCAGAATACAAAATCAATGCACAAAAATCAGCCTTTCTATATGCAAAAGACAAATATACAGAAATGAAATTAGTGAGGCTGTACCATTTTCAACAGCAACAAAAAATTAAATACCTTGAAATAACACTAACCAAGGACATGAAAGACCTATATAATGAAATTTTAAAACAAGAAAGAAAGTGAAGAGGTCTTGAGAAGGTGGAAAGATCGCTCATGCTCTGAATAGGTAAAATTAATACTGTGAAAATGGCAGTTCTATCAAAAGCATTACACAGATTTAATTCAATATCAATGAAAATCCTGCATCATTCTTCACAGATATTGAAAAAAAATGGCCTCAAAATTCATATGGAATGGCACTATGCCTCAGATATCCAAGCATATTCTCAGCAAAAGAAACACCTCTGGAGGTATCACCATACCCTAGCTAAAGTCATACTACGCCATGCTAACAAAAACAGCCTGATACTGGAATAAAAACAGGAATATAGACCAATAGAACATCATTGATGACCAGGATTTTAGGTCAAGTAACTATAGCTACTAGATCTTTGACAAAGGCTCCAATAACATAGATTGGAGAAAAGCCAGCACATTCAACAAATGGTGATGGACAAACTGGGGAACCATATGCAGAAAAATGAAACTAGACCCACACATTTCACCATACAGTCCAAGTGGATTAAAACCTCAATATAAGACCTGAAACTCTTCTCCTAGTAGAAGAAAAAAAGTCTCCATGATATAGGAGTGGGGAAAGACTTCCTGAACAAAAGCCTAGTTGCCCAGGAACTTAAATGAACACTCAACCAATGGGATCTCATGAAGCTAAAAAGCTTTTGCATAGACAAACATACAATAATCAGAGCCAATAGATTACCCACAGAATGGGAGAAAAATTTTTTGTGAGGTATACCTCTGAAAGAGGCATATTATATCTAGAATCTACAAAGAACTAAAGAAACTAAACAATTAAAAAAATTAACCCATTCCAAATATGGGCAGAGAACAGAATAGGGAGCTCTCAGAGGAAGAAATACAAATGGCTAACATACACTTAAGGAAATGTTCAATATCCCTAACCATTAGGAAATGCAAATTAAAACAACTATGAGATTCTATTTTACTTCAGTGAGGATTGCAGTAATTATAAAATCAAATGACAAACATTGGCAAGGATGTGAAGAACCAGGAACCCTCATTCACTGTTGGTGGGAATGTATACTTGTACAAACACTATGGAAATCAATATGTGGATTCCTCAAAAGGATGAACATAGAGCTGCCAACAGACCCAATTATTCCAGTATTGGGCATTTATCCTAAATGCTCCATGCTTCACTACAGAGCTATTTGCTCAACCATGCTTATAGCTACTCAATTCATAATAGCTAAGAACTGGAATTAACCCAGGTTCCCATCATTGGATGAATGGATAACGAAGTTGTAGTACACTTACATGATGGAATTCTCTATCCCGCAGTAAGAAAAAATGACACAATGAAATTTGTAGAAAAATGGACAGTCTTGGGACAGATCATAATCAGCAAACTCACACAATCAGAGAAAGACAAACTCTTACTCATCTGTGGTTCCTAATCTGGATTACCTCAAGTGGCTGACACACCTGATGGTCAACTCCAGGCCTGAACAATAGGGGTGGAAGGTCTTGGGGGAAGGGAAAAAGGAAGCGGAGGGGGAAAACACAAAACTGAACCCAAAATGTACTGTTACCATAGAAATCTTTATCCTTGAAGATAGACTAAAAGGTTGAACCCTCAACAGGAGCATGAGGGGAACACCTAAAAAGAAGGGCTCTGAAGAGGGTAGAATGAAACCTAACCTTAATTACCTTAATTTTTTTTTTCTTATTTTGACTCTGGCCTGTAACTCTCAGTACCAGAATGCTGTTACCACCCTTGATGAGCTGTTTATCAGAAAGACCTACAAGGTTGATAAAACAAGACAGGCTTTTGTTTTAACAAAAGCATTTGATTACCTACCTGAGGTAAATGGTAAGACCCTACTTCTGAAGACACCATATGGTGCTGGCACAGAACATGGAGAGATCTGGCTAGAATCTGGAAGAGAGCCAGATCACAGACAGCCCGTCTAGTGCTGGAAAGCACTACATGAGCTACTGTGGGAAAGTGGCCAATAGCTGCTTGAGCAACCAGGGATTTAAGCTACTCAGAAGCAAGCACCCTGATGAGATGTAACACAAGTGCAATAGTGGCACACAGCCTTGGTGGGTAATCAATAACTTTCTGACTGGCTAAGAGGTCTGCTCAGTGGAAAGGAACCCATATCTGGGACTGAGAACCAGGTCAGAATCCTACGGAGACAAAGATTATGTTCTCTAATGTCAAGCTACCACTAATCTTGGGCTAAAAGAGGGAGTACATACATCAAACTCTCCCTAAATTAATAATGCTTACTCCATTTAACTTGTGCTGACTTCACTCTCCTTTGAAGAATCTGCTTTTCTTTTTGAGATGGTAGCGAGACCTGAAGAGATAAACTACCTCTAGGACGTCAGCCAAGCCCCAGCTGAAACCACAGAGGAATCGGAGAGATGAGCAAGAATACAGCTTCCATGGTGAGTCTGACAATCAATACCAGGGTGAAGGAGACAGATCCTGAGGATACTCAACACTTACCAAAGTAGAGATCCAGAGGCTCCTAAGAGCTCATCACTGAAGTAGACTTAAAACACACCCAACACAGCTCAGGGTATTTTGCAGAAGAGGGGCTGGAAAGATTGTTAGAGACACAAGTTGGGACATCATTCCCAGAGCCACTGCCTTTCGCCAATAACTGACTGCTGCTCCCACAATGCACAACCCACAACCCTCACAGGAAAAACCTGCAACTTCTCTGAGGAGGCCCCCCCCAGCAGAATGGGGGCAGGGACCACGGAAAGGATGGTCCAACACGTGATGTATTCATACTAAGTATGTCTGTAATTGAAAAAAAATAAATTGTTCCCTGAGCTGGGTATGAATGGCTTATGCCCGTAATATTAGCAGTTGGAATGCCGAGATAGTGTCATGGCTATTCTGTGATATACAGCAAGCCCTTGTCTCAAACAACAACAACAAGGAGAACAAAGCAGTTTCTCCTTCCAGCTACTGCACACTGCTCAGGCAGGCTGTGGCAGTCAGCTTAGAATCTTGAGCCAGTGGTAACAGGAAGTAGAGGCCCAAGCTATGAACACAGCTGGAAGACACAAGCAGAATTCCTCTACAGAACTGAATAGTCTCTGCTGAGTCCTTTTGATTTCTATTTCCACGCACAGTTTTTTAGCTTCCAGTTAATTCTTTGAATCTTGTTGGCATCTATCCAAAGTTTTTAATCATCGGGCTTACAAGTTCTTTATAATGGTCTTTAAAAGAGATGGCTCAAAGTTTTTACTTACCTGGTACTGATACAGAGTGGGAGCAAGGTATCTTTCTTCTGGCACATAGGTATGACTGGGCCATAGAAACAAGGATATCACCTTGCCCGCCCTGGCAACACTAGAACTCAGGTCTGATTCAGTCTCATCCAAGATGGCTGCAGGCAACAACTTCAGTGTCAGCTTCCTGATTTCTTTTAGCTTGGATGTTTTTCCATTTTGATTTCTCTCTTAACTCCCCCTAAAATAAAATTTATGATTTAAAATTTACCCTTCTCTCTGAGTCTGTGTTCTCAATTCTTTGTCCATATGGGTAGGAACCTGAAACTTGAGAACTTCTATGTAGGAGCTCTAATCCCACAGAGCTCTCTCCCACACCAAGAGAAACAGTCAGGATATGAACATGATCTCAATTTCATTTCAACTGTGTGTACATCAGAAAGGACTTGAGGGATTTACTCTAGAAGACAGAAAACAACAAAAATCACACAAATGTTGGAGAAGCATGGATCACATGTCACTCTGGTAGAGTGAGAAGAACTTTGTGCCTGAAGTTTGCAGCTCTCTCAGGAATACCTAGAAATGGTCCTGATACCACCAGATGCTCACTAAGTGTTTGCTGAGTGTGTGTGAGTCAGAGAATGAGGAGGGTTATGACTGTTATAGAATTACCTCCATGGTCTGAGGAAAGAATGATCAGGTGAAGGCTGAAAAGGAAGATCCATGGTTACACATGGACATGGAGGGCTTGGGGTGATGGACAATATTGGTGGCATTAAGTCTCTTTGAATTCTGGAGTTTCAGACTGAGGTTCTGAGCAGGGAAGACTAGTAAATTGAACAAAATTCAGCATGTTAATTGCCCTTTGTTTCCCAGGTTCCACATCAGTACATAATATGGAAAAATCTGACAGCATTTTTAAGATTTCAAGATAAAATATTAATAAAACACCCCAAGTTGGCAGCTTATTTTTATTTACTTATTTTTATTTACTTTATTTATTTGAGAGAGAGAGAGAGAGAGAGAGAGAGAGAGAGAGAGAGAGAGAGAGAGAGAGAAAGAGAGAGAGAGAGAAAGACAGAGAGAGAGAAAGAGAGAGAGAGAGAGAAAAAGAGAGAGAGAGAAAGAAAGAGAGAGAGAGAGAGAAAGAGAGAGAGAGAGAGAGAGAGAGAGAGAGAGAGAGAGAACACCAGCGCCAGGGCCTCTTGCCACTGTAAATGAACTTCCAGATGCATGCAGCACATGTGCATCTGGCTTACGTGGGTTCTGAGGAGTCAAGCCTGGGTCCTTAGGTTTCACAGGCAAGCTCCTTAACCACACACCATCTGCTGCTTTTTGATATCTTAATTTTCTTTATAAGAATACTGTAATTTCGTGAATGTACCACATTATAAAATTAAGGGTTTCTCTTTGTAGAAAAGCAAAAATGCTATAAATTTTGTTGAACTCATGAGCTACTAAAGGTAGCTCTGTTGGGATAAAATTTCACAAAAAAAAGTTTCCAAGTAAGAAGACTGGGGTGAATTAATTAGCACAAAGTTGGTGAATTTGTTTACAGAGTGAGAATCACAAGGAAGCTGACAAATTGATTTACAGCTTGAGTGAGAAAATTCAATTACTCATTAAACACATATTCTATGGGCCAATGAATAAATACTATTTCCTTTGACAGGCATCTTTTCTAAACTTTATGGTTATAACAGAGTCACCACAGGACCTGCTCCTGAGGGTTATATATTACTTGCCTGCTTGCCTAGGAAATTGAAACAAAAACAAAAAAGAAAAGAAAAAAAGGTAAAGAAACAAAGCAACAACAATAATAACAATGAAGCACTCAACACGTATTTATTCTTAAAGGAAAGTGGACATAAAAGAACTGTAATTGTGATTAAAAAATAGAGCAGTGCATTTTAAACTTAAATGAGTTTCCCCTAGTTGATCTGGAGTTGTTTGTCTTTGATCACTAGAATATAAATAGCCTCAGCCTTCTCTCTGTCTTGCTGAGAACTATGACCCTTAAGGCACTTGAAATCTCAAGGTAATTATAGTTAATATAATTGTTTCTTTTTAAGTCTTCTTGTCACATGTCACTACAACACATACTTCACTTTTCCCTAATGCATAATTCAAAATATTGAGAGTTATAATTTTAATGCCACATTTGCTACTTTTCTTTCATACCTCTTAATAGTTGAAAATCTCTCTGTACAATAAACATCTGTTTGATTCTTATCTAACATCATTCAATAGGTCTGTTGGATGGAATGTAGAATTGAATGATGAAAGAAGAAAACAGTGAACTTATTCATTTTACCTTTTATTTTTCTTTAAGTTGGTGATACTAGGAATTGAACCTAAAGCCTTACACATGCTGGGCAAGTGCTCTACCACTGAGCCATATTCCAGCCTTCTTTTTGACTTTTTCTTTTTAAAAAACGTTGATACAGGGTCTCCTTATGTTTTCCATGCTGGCCTTGAACTCACTCTGTATCTCAGGTAGGCTTTGAACTTGTGATCTCCTTTCCTTAATCTCTGGAGTAGCTGGAAGTACAGGATTGTAATGCCAGACCCAGCTTAATGATTATTTTTCCCCATTAATATTATGTATGTTTCAATAAAGCACCTTCTATCCTATTTCATTAAAAATATCATGAATCCCCTCCAATACACAGAGGAGTTTCTGTTCAGTAGCAAGGAGAGTAAAGATGTTCAGTTCTAACTCAGGTAACGTCAGAATAATTGATGAAATAAATATATGAAATATAGACTAGATTTGGTACAGATCATAAAATCTATAGATTCTTATTTGGGAATAAATTTAAAATTCATGACAATGAAATGCACATAATTTGCCAAAGTTTTTGACATCCTACCATCATTTTGAGAAGATGTCATTAATTGAGGTGATAATTAAGAGCAACAATGATTTTCTCCTTAATAGACACACTTCAAGGAAATTTAACAATAACCTTGGATAAAAATTTTCAGAGGTTAGAAATGTTGAGGTTTGAGTCCAGCACTTTGATAAAAAAAATTAAGGCAGAAAGAAGAGTTATAGTAACACCAGTCACACAGCACATCAAAGAAAGTGAAGCAAAGTAACTTAGCTTCCCCTTTATGTCCAGAGAGATGTTAGTGATAGTTATTCCCGAAATAAGCAGAAATGGGGGCAGAGGTGGTATAACAGAGGGGTCTTGGCTTCTTTGCCAGTACACCAGTATACATCAAAGCTCCAATAAATTTGGAGTATTCTCAGATCCTAGTCTTATAAATTTAAAATATTAAAATCCACAGACTAGAGGGTAAGGTTTATAGAGACTTTATTAGATTAAGAAAAGGAAACAGAAGGAAGTACAGAGAGGCTCCTGCCATTTGAAAGGCAGGGGGAGCTAGAGAGCCCATGTGGGAGTAGGGGACCCCTTGATCTAAGCCCAACTGGCCTGAGAAAACAACCTCCAACTTTACCAGAGCAGGGACCTGGGAAGGTATCAGGAAAGATGAATAGCCAAAAGGAGATTATGCCCACATGGTAAGCATCTATTTGTAATTTTATTGTTGTGGGCTTTACCTTCAAGCTCAGCTGAGAGAGAGAGAGAGAGAGAGAGAGAGAGAGAGAGAGAGAGAGAGAGAGAGAGAGAGAGATCTGACTCATCTGGACTCAGGGGGGCTGATTCAGGAAGAGGCCAGCACACCTGAGTAGTCAGTAAGAGAGAACTGATTGGATGAAACTGGATCAGATGCTGAAGCAGGGAGTGTGACATCTCTTTTGGTTCCCTCTTAGGACCCTTTCCTAACTGGCTTACCTGAAAATAAAGCTTCCTGACTAATTCCCTCTTATCCCTCTCTTGAGGAAAAAAACAAAACCACCACCACCACCAAAAACCAAACCTGTAACTACCATTCAAGGAAAGGGGAAGATGAGTAGATGAGTGTTCTTTCACTACTTCTAGCTGAACGGAGTCATGAGTATCACAGAGTCTCTCCCAGAGGGGATCTGTATAAAGGCCCAAGAGAGAAACTTGTTAGTCAGGTATCTCATCACCATCTGTATGTAGGTGGTTTTCTATTGTACTCTGTTTTTCTGAACTGGGAATTGTAGTTATTAGTAACATAAAGGATCACAGCCTATCTCATGGCCCAGGAAGATTAACATTGTGAGGTAGGTTGGTTGGTAGTCCAGTTAAAAATTCAAAATGACAGACCCTGAGGATACTCAACACCTACCAAAGCAGAGATCCAGAGGCTTCTAAGAACTCATATTAAAGTAGACTTAAAACTCACCCACCATGGCTCAATGAATTTTGCAAAAGAGGGGGTGGAAAGATTGTAAGAGACACAGGTTGAGCCATCATGCCCAGAGGTATTCCCTCCCCCCAAAAAACAACTGACTGCTGCTCCCGCAATGCATAAAGCACAACCCCATAAGGAATACCTGCAACCCCACTGAAGAGGGACTCCAATGGAATGGGGGCAGGGACAAGGGAAAAGAGGGTACCAACACATGATGTATCAATAGGAAATATGTTGTTAAAAATAATAATAATAAAGATTTAAATTAACAAAAGTGAAAAATGATCAGTTCTCAAAGGATGATCAAGGGGCCTGTGTAGATGGAGTGAGATTACTGTATGACTGAGTATAAGCTGACTATAAGTAAGAGGAGGTAAAGTGAAGGCAGTGGCTAAGTAAACAAGGTCCTCAAATTAACAAAGTTACTATTATCAGAAATCATCTATATCTATATCTACATCTACATCTGTATCTATGAAGATCCAAATGGCACGGTGTGTCTGCCATGGTCTGAATCTGTTCCTGTAGATCTGGTAAGGCATATGGGACATTAGCAGAATTATCAGTGATTATATATATGTTCAACTCTGATAAAAGCACATGTATCACCCTGGGAGGATGTCCAAAGCCATGTGATTTTGTAAAATTGCTTTCTCATCATTTGAATTTTAGAATTTAGAAGAGCGATTCTCTCAGCTATGTCATTTGAAGCCTTTGAGTATATTTAGGGAGAGTTTCTATATATGTTGAATGACATTTTCTAAGCCAATAGATGGAATAAACACGGAGGCTCAATGATTGTACCAGTGAAAACCATTCCTAGTCCACTGGTGTTTCAATACAGGTAAATTGGTTGGGCACTCTAAGGTTCTTACTTGTCACCACTGCATCGAAGGAAATCCCAGAGTGTACATTCTAATCCATCCTGGGGGTAACTGGGGCTGAAAGTTAGTATCACAGAGTCAAGAGGTGCCACCAGGAGCAGCCCAATGTGCTTTTAGCTTCAGGACCCACTTACTAGCAAACCATTTTGATAGTTGGAGGACAATGATGATTTGGTATAAGTAAGAAGGGACCCATCATTGTTCCCACTATAAGAGAGCATTTTGACTTAGGTGTCTTTTGGTTAGAGTAGTCCACATATATGTACTTTAGATTTGAAAATAACCATCCTGGTCTCTATGATTGTTTTCCCTTATCACGGGACTAGAACTACTAGAGAGAGCCAACATACCTTAGGGATTTGTCAGTTTTACCTTTTGAAAAGTTGTCCTTGTTTATTTCTGATAGAATTAATAGGCCATCCATAAAATATTTGAGACACAATTTTTTTTTGTTGTTGTTAATTGTTTCTTCCGAGTGTAAGACCAAGGAGGTAGCCACGAATATTCAACTTTGGAAGGTCAATAGTGGCTCTCCAAAAGAGACTCTAGGGACCTGGGAGGAGCTATATGGCTCTCTCAGTGCTGGTGTCATCTGTTAGGACAAGGAAGGGCTGAGCTGACCAAGTGGCTTCTTTGGGGAAGCCTAAAGAACCTTTTCCTTCTGTTTTGATCCTCCTCTTGCATATTGGACACTGGGTTTTGAGTCCAGTCTCTAAGTCTCTATGTCCTCCCTGATCTAGAATAAAGGTGATTTACCAAAGGGCCAATGTAAAACATGCTAGAAGTGTCCCATCATTTTTTTGTGGCCTTTTTGACCTGGGAGCCATAACCAACACAGTGGATGTCCTTTTTAGCTCTGCTGTCTCCAATTGGCTTTGGCTTCCTCATATACTTATTAAAACATTTAGAAAGAAAGTTAAACCAGCCCTAAAGAAGGGTGTGGGTATATAACATCTGATTAGTGAAACATATACAGTTAAAAAATGGCACAGAAGCTTAAAGTTATTCTAACATCTAAGTTTAGTTGTCTTGCTACAGTGTAGGCATAGAAAACAGACATGTCTTCTTATCCTTTTAAGAATCTAACAACTATAAGCATACCAGAAAATCTGAATCAATTGATTTAACTTAGAAATTTTGTCAGGAAAATATAAGACAGTACAAAATCTTGGCATCTGTGTTTGAACACAAACATACCAATTACCCAGGGAAAACTGGAAGCAGTGCACTGGAGCTCAAGACCATTTCTCTCAGATGAAGATCAGTTGAGCATGAGGCTGTATCCTGGATCATGGAATATGGCTTGAAAGCTATGAGAAAAATGAACTTGAAAGTCAGATTATACATAAGAATAGAGCAGAACCTGGGTCATAGCTGAACTAAAATAGTATAGCTATAATATAACCCTTGACAAATCTGTTTTGAATGAGAAAACTTTATTGGACAAACAATGTTCTTGGCTTAATCTTGGAGAGCAATTAATCTAATATATATTATGGACACTTTGATTAACATAAATCATTTTTATGGTTTACCATGAGTGTCAAAATAGACAAAGCTTAACCCCATTTCCATTTTCTCTAGATAGCTTCCCACATGAGTTTTACCCCCTCCCACCTTTCACATAATGGAAGCTCTCTGTACTTCCTCCTCCTTCCTTCTTTTTTGCATCTTTTATTTATTTATTTATTTGAGAGAGCGAGAGAGGGAAAGACGCATGGATAGAGAAAGAGAATGAGCACACCAGGGCCCCCAGCCACTTCAAACCAACTCCAGACGCATGCGCCACCTTGTGCATCTGGCTTACGTGGATCCTGGGGACTCAAACCAAGGTCCTTTGGCTCTGCAGGCAAACACTTTAACTGCTAAGCCATCTCTCTAGCTTCATACTTTCCTTCTCTTAGTCTAATAAAATCTCTCTAAACCTTATCCTTTGGTCTGTGGATTTTAATTCTTCAGATTCATAAGACAAAATATGGGGATACCCCAAATTTATTGGTACATTGTTGTATGTCAGTGTATTGGTTAGTCACCCCAAGACCCTCATTACAAGATCCTTGAAAGTGTTTCCAAGAAGGATAAATAGAGGGGAAAAGACCAGCCTCTAGAATGGATGCTCTTCTGGTGGTAGACTATATAGATATAGATGTAGATGTATATAGATATAGATGATATATAGATATAGATGATTATAGACCTAGACACAGATGATATAGATGATATAAGCTCCAGGAGAACACAGGGCCTTTTACCTGGTTTCCCCTGCTACTTGCTGCTGAGTGTTTCTACCCTGTTGCTATCATTTGTGAACGTTGGAACCAAGCTTCATCAGCCTTACAGTGTGGGCTGAAGACCAGTGGCTCTCCAGGAATCCTCCGTCTTCAGTGTCAGTCTGGGACTGTTGAGGCATCCAGCCTCATGAACTGAACAGCTATTGGGTCTTCAGACTATGTAGTCTGCAGACAACTATTGTGGTAATTCCAGCATATATCCTGTAAATTAGTGAAAAAAATACCCTTTATAGTGTATATTCATGCTCTTGGTTCTGTTCTCTCGAGAACCCTGACTGATACCTCTCAAGTGAAACGTTCCTTTCTGTCCTTAGGCCACATCATGAGTGACCTTGAGGAGGTTTTAAGTCAGTTGAACAAACATTTATGCAGCATCAGCTGTAACCAACTATAATAGGAATGTTAGGATGAAGCAGGGACAATGAAGGTACAGTTCCAGATTCTCCACAGCTCACATTTATTTTCCTAGGAAGAAATGGGTGGATCTTTATTCAACTTTTGTTACATTTGGAAGTAAGGTGATAACATAGCGATAGTGGTTACAGTGTGTGAAACTTCTCTCATGCCTGCCCCTCCACACTTTTACAGGATAATTCAGTTGCACACTGGCACTCTCCTCCCACATATCCTGGGGTTTCCTGATGCTCTTATGTGGAGCCCCTGTGGGAAGCTTCCTGGCTCCCCACACCTACACACACCTCTGAAAGTGCAAGAAATTTATCCGAGGGAAGTGATTTTCAGGAATGATTGAACATTGGCGTCCCCAGGGAATGATTAACAGCTACAGCTTCCTGGATCCCACCTGCAGATATTCTGACTTAATTGGTTTGCTTTGCAGCCTGAATTAGGGTTTAAAAGCTCCCCAGGTGACTCTGATCAGTAGCCACGATTGAGAATCATTGCCTAGCTGGGGCTGCCCTTGGCCAGTGGTGGAAAGAGCTGGTGGATAAATGTCTCCTGGCTGGAAGGCTCTGAGGCCTGTCCTAAACAACTCAGAGTGACTCAATGGGATTAGTTCAGCACCTCAGGTAGTGATCTCTTGGACGATGCAGCTTTGAATTGATTTTCCCCTCTCCAAGTCTTGCTTTTTTAAGATCCTCACTCCTCTTCCCAGGGATTAATTACAAAATAAGCTTCCTGCACCTTTGCCCTAGCTCAGGATCTCTTTTTGAGAATACACACAGGCTAACCCAGGCAGAAAAGCATCAATTTAATATCTGTAGGGTAATTTGCTTCCTGGCACTCTTGGGAAGGTGTGGAGGGAGTATTTTTAGGGAAGGAGTAGGTATTAGTTGGCAATAAAAATATGCAAAAGAATTCTCATTGACTCATTTTTTAACACTTCAAAGACACTTTGGGAATAATATTGTCTCCATTGTGTCTTAAATTTCCTTTTCTGTTTGAAGTGTTCACCTTTTTATGTAAACTGTAATGTTTTCTCAATTGATGGAGACTTCAGAAGTCCTGCATTTTGTAATTGGGATTGGAATCGATGCCCATCTTGTGATATAAATGTGCCATTGCACCTGTCTTCTTTCACTCCTTCATCCTCATGCAACATCTGTGCCTTAAAGTCTGTCCCATAGTGCTCAGTAAAGGCAGTCTAATTATTGACTGGGTGTCCACTCTCCAGCAGTGGAGGGAAACTGGAGGAGGCAACTCTGAGTCATCTCACCCAAGTAGCAAAAACGTACCTTTCTTGCCCACTTGACATCTTGGTCCCTTCTCTTTATTTACTTTAGGAAATGAATATTAAAATTATGCATATTTCTACACACTTTTGTCTTATTTTTTAAAAAAGTTAAGCTTTATTAAATTAAAAAGCATAGTAGTCATTACACTGCATAAGAGTATATGATTTGTCTATAATTTTAAGTGTTCATATGCTTTGTATTGGAGAGATGGCTTAATGGTTATGTATTCACATGCTTAAGTAGTTTTTTTTTTTTTTTGAGAGAGACACAGAGAGAGAGGGAGAGGAAGACAGATAGAGATGGGCGAGCCAGCAGCCTCTCAGCCATTGCTGAGAAATCCAGATGCACGCACCCCCTTGTGGTCAAGTTTGGCATTGCGCCCTTGTGTCACTGCATCTGGCTAAACATGGGACCTGGAGATTGGAACTGCTGGAGATTGGAACCAGCTTTCTTAGGCTTAGGAGGCAGGCGCCTTAACCACTAAGCCATCTCTCCAGCCCCACATGCTTAAGTAGTTTTAATTATTTTTTAAAACTATGTTGAGGTGATTAAAATATATCCACCTTAAAAGGCTGAATCCCAATGAGTTTTGGCAAATGTACATACCTATGCAGCTATCATCTCATTCAAGGTGTAGAAATGCCTTCCAAATTCCTCAGCCTCAGACAGCCACTGATTAGTCTTGTCAGTATCTATTAGTGTGGCCTATTCTAGAATGTGTGTTTGGGGGTGCATTGTGTAGGTATGGGTGTGTATGCATGTACTGTGTGTGGGTGGAAGCCAGAGGACAACTTTGGGTGTGGCTAAACACCTTTTTCTGAAATAGGGTTTCTCATTGGCCTGGAGCTCTCTAAATAGGCTTGACTGGCTGTCCAGCAAGCCCTAGGGATCACTGTCTCTCTCTCTCCACAGTACTGGGATTACAAACTTGTGCCACTATGCTTGGAATTAAAAAAAAAAAGGTGGATTCTAAATATAGAACTCATGTCCTCATGCTTGCACAGCACATACTTTACCATCTCCCAAACCCTGTTTTTTTTCTTGGTGCCTTGTGTCTTAGTACATTCAGCCTACTACAGCAGAACACATTCTGTCTGGTAGGGACCTTCTTTATAGACTGCCATCTTTTTCACTGGATCTTCATATGGTGTTCCACATGGTATCACTTTGTGGCCTAAGCTGGCTTGAACTCACCACAAAGCCTGGGCTAGCCTCACACTTCTGGCAGTCTTCTGCTTCAGCCTTTCAAGTTCTTGTATTACAAGTGTGAACATGTTCTCATATCTTCAAGAGCACTAATCCCATTTGTGAAGGTATGCATCATGACTAATGAGTACTCATGATGTTTCTATCAATGCCTCCTAGGGATTTGTCATCATACATCTTTATGAATTTAGTTTGTACACGCAGCAAAGTGTGTAGTTGTGTGGACTCCTAGTCTTTCAGTGATAAGCTAATGTTACTTAACTTTTAAAGACTATTAATGCTGAATGATTCTTTAGGTCACTTTGTTCACTTGGGTACCGACTGGAGAATGTGAAAATTTGGATTTTACCAACAGATACAATTTCATTAACCCAGCCAGTGGATCAATAAATTACAACTTTTGAAGCCTACTTTCTCTGACAAACTTTTTGACAGGCTATTCATATTACAACCAGAAGCTATATTGTAGAGGAAGTATTACTTAAAATGCAACTAAAGCCAGATGTGGTGGTGCACACTTGTATTCACAGACCTCAAGAAACTGAGGCAGGAGGATTATGACTTTGAAACCAATCTGGGCTACAGAGTGAGAGCTTGTCTCACAACATACCTCCTTTTAAAAAAAATGAAAGGAGGTTGAGACAACATGGATGAAGAGGTTCCTAAAGAAGTAATATCAGCAAAAAAAAAATTCACATTAAAGGAAATTTTGGAGATTGTTTACAGTAATGAAAACATAAAAAGTAGGGTTTAAAACTGATACAGACATGCAATAGAATTTTACATCTTTCAAATGCAAAGAGGAGGTGCTTCACAGTGAGTGGCATAGCTTAAGCTGATAACCACCACTTTGATGTTCAGTTTTCTACTCTTTTAAGTTCCAGTTTTATTGGTTAGTTTATTTTCTTATTTATAATTAACAATAAGACTTATCAATGTGTTGACAACACTTTTTAAAAATACTTTATTATTATTTATTTATCTGAGGGAGAGAGAAGAGAGAGAGAGTGAAAGAGAATGGGCACACAAGGGCCTCTAGCCACTGCAAACGAACTCCAGACACATGTGCCACCATGTGCATCTGGCTTACATGGGACCTGAAGAATCGAACCTGGGTCCTTAACCACCAAGCCATCTCTCCAGCCCGACAACACTTTTAAAGATCATGAACAACTACATTGTTTTCATTGACTAAAAATATCACTTTCAGTTGTATTGCATGACCACACAAAGGATTTCTTATTCTTCCAACTTCCTTCCAAATGTTTGTGTTATTGTCTGATATTCTACATGTATGTTTTATTTCTATATAGCAGTGTTTTTGCTTAAAACAGTCAGTTATCTTTTTTGGAAATTAAAAAGTATAAGGAAGGGGCTTGGGTAGTAGTAATAGAATGTTTACCTATTTTGCATAAAGCCCTGTTATATCCTTAGCAACACACACACACACACACACACACACACACACACACACACACGTATGAGTAATGCTGTCAGATTTAATATATGTTTACTTTATTATCATTTATCATCTATTATACTTTTTCTAGGAAAGGGGCAGGGGAGATGGAGAAAGTTTCCCTCACATAGGGCAAAGTCTGGGCACACATGCATGGGAAGCAAGCATAGAAGCAATAAACCATGATATTTCCCTCCCCTCCCCCACTCTCCCCTTCACAACTCCACTCTCCATCATATCCCCTCCCTCTCTCCATTAGTCTCTCTTTTAATTGATGTCATCATCATTTTCTTCTATTATGAGGATCTTGTGAAGGTATTGATAGGCACTGCAACATCATGGATGTCAAGGCCAATTTCTGTCTGGACAGTTGCATTGTAAGGAGTCGTACCCTTCCTTTGGCTCTTCCATTCTTTCTGCCACCTCTTCTGCAATGGACCCTGTGCCTTGGAGGGTGTGATAGAGATGTTTCAGTGCTGGACACTCCTTTTTCCCTTCTTCTCAACACTATGTTGCCTTTTGGGTCATCCCAGTGGCCATCACGATCTGAAAAGAGAAGCTTCTCTAACCACAAGTGAGAGTAGCCTTAATATATGAATATGAACATTAAGTGTAGTGTTTTCAGGGAAGTTTGGGGAGAATAACATATACATTTAGCCTGACAAGAGCAGGCTTGGTACCCCTAAGGCTCATGACCTCCCCTGCCATAAAGGCTTTTGATTAGGTTTTCAGTGCCAGGAATGTGTTTCTTCCCATAGAGCAGTCCTTCAGTCCAATTAGAGGGCAGTTGGTTTCCCCCAGAGCAGACATGCCACTGTTGCACCTGTTTGGTCATTTGGCCTGTCTAGCTAAACTCGAGGTTTCCAGTGTCCACTGTTTTCACTGCTGATGACATCTGTCTCCCAATAGGGCTGCATGCAGTGCAGCTTTTTCCAGCTTTCAGTTGGCTGGTCTATAGGGAGATGGTTTTCTGCTCAGCACCAGCTGGATTTCTCAGTGACCTTTCTACCCAAGCATGTGAAGTCTTCAGCAGTATGGTCTTACCATCATAATATACATTTTTAAAAATTAAAGTGTGGGTTTCTCTCTTGAGGCTGAAGCGAGAAGACAGGTGTCGGCGACTCAAACCTCCCCCAATCACCGGGGAAAAAAATCCACATTGAGTCGCGGAGAAAAATGCGTCTAAAGCGAAACTCTCTTCAGCCCCTTTTCTTTTTGATTGTCAGGGGAGATATTTATGTGTTTTGAGGAAGGGGCGGGAAGAGGGGATGAGAGAAAAAGGGGCCAATATACTTTGAGGAAGGGGTGGGAAGGGGGGGGATGAGAGAAAGGTATAAGGGCCAATATACTTTGAGGAAGGGGGTGGGAAAAGGGGATGAGAGAAAGGTATAAGGGCCAATATACTTTGAGGAAGGGGTGGGAAGAGGGGATGAGAGAAAGGTATAAGGGCCAACAGTATTTCATCACGTCAGCAGCAGCTGGGTGGAGGCAGTTTCAGCTTAGGTGCTGAGTCAAGGGCAGGTACTCAGGCTCGACTAGGCCTTACCGGGAATAGGCCAAGATTGGCTGGGCTAACCACTCGGCTTCACACGGGCAGAGCCCAACATCTCCCCCTTTTGTTTTTGTAAGAGCGGTGGATGGCATAGTCCCTGTCCTAGGTTGTTCCCCTCTGGGAACCTTACCCGTCTCTGGGCACTATGCCTCTAGCCCGTTGACCACTCCACGCCCTGTCTTAGGTTGCCTCAGCCTGTCTGAGAGCTTACCCGTCGTTGGTTCGATGGAGGCGGGGAGGGATGTTAGGTGGATAGCCAGTAAGTGGAAAAGCCATTGTCTTTGAGTCGCAAACCTGTGGTGCCTTGGCCTGATGAAGTTTAATTGCCTCAAGCTGTTGGTGAATGAATTGTGTAATCTTATTAATTACACAGGGCCCGAGTGAGGATAAGAAGAAGGAGGGTTCAGGGGAGGGAGATGGTAGGGTAAAGAGCAAGAAGAAGGAGGGGTCCAAGGGGAGGGAGAAGGTGGAATAAAAAGCCATGTAAGCTCGTCTACAGCAGGTTGTCTTAGGAGTCCCGACTCCTCTTCTGTAAATCTCTCTGGAGCTTTTCTGGCTTCATTCAGGTCTAGTAGCATCCATACCTTCAGTTGTTCCTGGGGAAGAAATAGAGGCATAGTTCTCAGGGTGTGACACTCCCTGGAAGATTGATTATTATCATCCCCTTGTTGGGGTAAATATTTTAAGTCTCTTGCCGGTACCCAAATAGGTCTTTTTTCCTCTTGAGGAAAGACACATCAAAATCCTCTCCCTGCTGTGAGGAGGGGTCTGGTCCCCTCCAGGCCCCAGTTAATGGGTCCCTCCATTTGACCCAGATGGAGCTGTAGGTGACAGCTGAGGTCAATGTTTTTGAAAAGGGGACAAGTGTCTATCTTCTTTAGAAAAATTTAAAATATTTAGGGTTAATAATGCCTTTTTAGTTGGTCATGTGGGGGTAGAGATTCCCCCTTTTGTTTTTGTAATTGAGATTTGAGAGTTTGATGATATCTTTCCACGATGGCTTGGCCCCTGGGTTATATGGGATGCCTGTGGAAAGTGAGATTTTCAGGTTTGGAGGAAATCTATAAAAGTTTTGCTTACGAAGCAGGGACCATTATCGGTTTTGATTTGATCTGGCAATCCAAGGGTGGCAAAGCATTGAAGCATATGGCTAATAGCATGTTTAGTTTTTCCCCAGCATGTGCTGATGCCCAGCAAGCATGGGAGAAAGTATCAACTGAGAGAAAAATATACTTAAGTTTTCCAAATGGAGAATAGTGAGTAACATCAATCTGCCAAAGGTGATTAGGGCGTAGTCCTCGAGGATTGGCTCCTGTAGTTTGAAGTGGAGGTACCTGGAAGAAAGGCTTACAGGATTTGCAAGTTCGGACAATTTTTTTAAGGTCCTTGACTGGCACATGGGGATATTTATGTTTAAGGCCCCTCAATTTATGTGAGTTAATAAGTGGAAGTGTGTAGCTTCTGAGACTGTATTACATTGAGGCTGAGAGGCCAGTTTGTCAGCCAAATTGTTTCCTTTAGAGAGGAATCCTGGTAAATTTTGATGGCCTCTGAGATGTTGAAGAAAAATGGGGTTAATTCTTTGTTTAAGTAGGGAGCGGGCTTGAATCATTAATGGGGTTATAATATTGGAGTCCAGTCTAATATGGGCCTCAATTAGGTTGGGTAACAGGTTAACAACATAAAGGCTGTCAGAAAATAAGTTAAATGGCTCCTGAATAGTGTCCAAAGCCAAAACGACAGCAAATAGTTCTTTAAATTGTGCTGATCCTGTGACCTCATGGGAGATAGACTTTATGGGTATAGACTTTTCTCCCCTCCTTAGGGGAGGGTAAACAACTAGGAAAGCTCCCAAGCGCCCCCATCAGTGAATCTGACAGTAAGGAAATCAGGGTTGGGTTTAGATAAAAAAAGTCTGGGGTCTCCATTCCAACCTAGAGAAGGAGCTCATCCATTTATAAGGACCATAGTGACAATCAATTATACCCAGAAACCCCTCGAGGGCAATAGCAACCCTGTTGTTATTTCTCTGAAGCCAAGTGAAGTCTGTTACCTTAAAGGGGTGACAATGACATGAGGCTCCATGCCAAACAATCGGACAGAGGTGTCCCTGCCCTTTATAATGCAGTCTGCAATCTGGTTAGTTATAGAGTAAACTCTGGGGACTCCACCAAGGGAGAGGTGAATCCATTGGATGGGTTCTCCTTCCTGGGCCAACAGCGCAGTGCATAATGTTTCCCCAGAGAAAATACAGAGGAGATAGGTAAGTTAGGATCAAACCTCTTTAGGACAGCAGCATCAATGGCCCGTTGTACCTTATGTAGAATTTGTTCATGATGAGGGGCAAGGTTATCTGAGAGGAGAGAGTAAGACCCTTTAAGAGGTCAAATAAAGGGGACAGTTCCTCAGTAGTTATGGGTATCAGGGCCTCATCAATTAATTTCTCCCAGCACCTTTTGGAGTTGAGGCAAAGTATAGGATTTTTGAATATGGAGCTGGGGTTTGACAGGAGAAACAGTATCAAGAGATAACCTGGAGCCCAAAATCTTGAAGGAGAGGCAGTCTGTACCTTTTCTGGAGCCACTTTAAAATCATTGGCCTGTAAAATGGCAAGGCATTTAGCAGTAAGGTCTTGGAGATCAGATGGGTTGGAATGACCTAAAATAATATCATCCATATAAATGTAGAATAAAATGTTAGGATGATTAATCAAGGAAGAAAAGATATGAGACATGTAATATTGACAAATGGGGGGGCTGTTAGCCATGCCTTGAGGTAAGACGTCCATTCAAACCTTAGGTCTGGTCCATGAAAGTTTGTTGAGGGTATGGAGAATGCAAATTTTTCTATATCATCTGGATGTAATGGAATAGAGAAAAAACAATCTTTAATATCGATAATGGTTAAGTAATGGGTGTTGGGAATGGCTGGAATCCAAGGGAGCCCTCTCTGGGGGGTCCCAAAAGCTATCATTCTCTCATTTATTTTTCTCAAATCATGTAAAAGTCTCCAAGAGCCATTAGGCTTCTTTATAATAAAAACCGGAGAGTTCAAGGACTTGTTGAAGGTCGCACATGTCCTGAAGCCAATTGTTGTTTAACGAGTATATGAAGTTGTTTTAGTTTAGGGGTAGGTATAGGCCACTGCTCGACCCATCACAGGGGTCCCCAGGCACCCATTGAATCTTAGGAACTGGGGGTGAGCAGTGGCCCTTAGGATTGAGGTGAACCTGAGAATGTTTTTGTTTAATTTTTTTCAAAATGAGGATCATCTCTATAGTTAGGATGGTAGGTCCTTCCTTCCTTAAACTGTTTATTTTCTTTCTGGTCAAGTCTATCTTCACAGAAAGCCCTATGATTAGTAGTAATATAAGCCTCAGCTTCCCCAAGTATATCCTGGCCTAGGAGGTTGGCTGTTAGGCCTGACACCACTAGAGGCGCACCTCCCACTATTATTGTCAGGGTCAATCCAGGTCTGCCAGTTAGCAGTTTCCCATGACGTGGATTGTCCGCCCACACCCAGTAGGGGGTGGACCGGGACTAACTGCCAGGAGGGAGGGACCTCCTCTTTTCTTATCACAGTGCGGTCAGCCCCAGTGTCGATGAGAAATTTGAAAGTTTTTCCACCGACTGTTAGGTTCATTTTTGGTCTAAGTCCGGGTGTCAAAGGCACAGTCCAGTGTGTTTTGATTACCTTTTTCCCCTTATTTAATGGGGCTGGGGATAGCCCCTGGGGAAGTTTAAAGGTTCACCATGAAGGCTAAACTTGGATTTGCAATCTCTGGCCCAGTGAAGTCCCTTTTTGCATCGAGGACATGGCGTGCGGGGCAAGTTAGGGGTTGAGGAGTTATTGGGGTGCTTTTCCTATTGGGGCATTCCTTTTTAAAATGACCCTCTTTGCACGCACCCAAAGCAAGATTGTCCCCTCCCCTGAGACCTGTTGGAGTGCACATTCTAGTGCAGCCATGTCCTCACGGCGAGAAGCCTGTAAGGCTGATGTCATAACTTTGATCTGATGAGAGGGGGACCCTACTACATCTTGGGTGGCTACAACCCATCTACTCATAGAGCGGTCCTTGAGTCAGCGCAGGCCAACTTATGATCGCCTGTCATGCCTTCCCAGACCAGCATTTTTGCAAATTGGTCTCGCAGGGGGCCAGGGGAACTTTCTTTGTAGGCTTTTTTCGACTCTCTCTATGAAAGTGGCCAAATCCTCACCGGACTTTTGGGTGACTCCTGTAATGGGGTTCAGAGGGCCCTCCTCTAACTTTTTCCATGCAGCCATTCCCAAAGCCCGTGCTTGATCTCGATATGGATCAGGAATGGCAGCCTGCTGAAGACCGGTGAGAACTGGTCAGCAGTGCCGAGCATTCAAAGGTGATTGGTACTGGGGGCTGAGCGACTTGGTTTCGCTCAGCTTGAAGGTGACACTCATCCTGAAAAAAGCACACCATTTTATGTACTGCGAGCCAGAGAGAACAGCTTTAGCAAGGTTCTTCCAATCTTGAGTGGTACAATGATAATGAACTAAACCCTGAAGGATGGTCTCTGCCCAGGGGAGTTAGGCCCGTCCTCTGAGACAGCCTTTTAAGATCTTTTAAATTGTGAGCTTCCCAAGGATACCAGGCTGCAGGGCGGTTACCGTCAGGATTAACGTTAACAGGGAAGAGATCGACTATTCTTCCCCGGGGCCGTCCTCCCCATGGTAGGGCGGAGGGGCAGCGCTCAGAAATGGATTAGTAGGGGATCTGGAGGCGATGGACCTTTAGAGGGCTGAGGGCACTCTCAAAAGGATTTAGGGGTGAATCTGAGGACTCAGGCTGGGCCGAGGGCTGAGATTGCTCTCTGTCCCTTCCTGGGTCAGGGTGTCGCCTTTCGACCTCGGAGGCTGAGGTGGAAAACAGCCCTTTAAGGCCAACACAGCCGGGAGGGCCTCCAAAGGTGGATCTCCCCTTTTTCTATCTGAGCTTTTTTATCAGATCTTCAATTTTATCCCAGGTGTCCCAGTCAAAAGATTACTCTCCGGCAACCAGGGAGCAATCTTGAGTAAACAGCCCCATATCTGGAGGGCCTGATTATCAGATAGATTAAGGCCTTTACTTTTGAGTAGAATCTGTAGTGACCCTAAGGCAGGATTTAGCTTAGATAAGGATTGTCCCATGTTATAAAGTTGAGGGAAGAGTATCTTTAACATCAGGGTAACAGTAATGCATAAGAATACAACACAAGCACAAGGTCCCAAAAAGTAGCTAAACATGTTGTAGAATTTTTTTCTAAGATGGCGCCCCCACTCCAATGAGGGGCAGGACACTGAGAGTTCTCAGGTTTGCCCACGTGGTGAGCCTCCTCTAGGTTTGTCCACGTGGTGAGTTTTCTTTTTAGGTCTACCCACGTGGTGAGTTTCTTTTTTAGGTTTGTCCACGTGGTGAGTTTCTACCCACGTGGTGAGTTTCGTTTTTAGGTCTGCCCACGTGGTGCTTCTAAGATGGCGCCCCCATTCAAATCGGGGCAGGACAAAAATGGCGGCACCGCAGAAGCGGTCTGTCGGAAACAAAAAATGAGAGGAAGAGAAAAGAACAAGAGATGTTGAAGTTTGGGATGGAGTTTTTATTTAAATGAGGAGGCAAAGCGTTTAAAGTCTCCTTTAGGTCTGTCCACGTGGTGTGTCCGCCATGAGCGTGTACTCGTTTAGAAATGGCGGCAAACCGGAAATGGAAGGAAAGAGAAAGGAAGTTGAAGTAAGCACAGATTATAGAAGTAAAGGTTAGAATATTAAATATGAAGATTACCTCATTACTTATGAGGATACACCCGTCAGCAGTCCGATTAGCTCGTCAGCTTAATGTTGAATTTTTTTTCCGTCCACGTCAGCAGTCCGTAGTCCGTTTTGAATCCTCATACGTCCTCACATGGGGCAGTGGTTGTTGTGCCCCGTCTGGGCGCCAAAATGCCGGGCTTTTTCCACCACCACGGCAGGTAGAGCAAAAGAGAGAGAGAGCCGGGCCAGCCGTTTCTCTCTTGAGGCTGAGCGAGAAGACAGGTGTCGGCGACTCAAACCTCCCCAAATCACCGGGGAAAAGAAAACCACATTGAGTCGCGGAGAAACGTCTAAAGCGAAACTCGTCGTTTATTGTCAGGGGGGAGATATTTATGTGTTTTGAGGAAGGGGGCGGGAAGAGGGGATGAGAGAAAGGTATAAGGGCCAATATACTTTGAGGAAGGGGTGGGAAGCGGGGATGAGAGAAAGGTATAAGGGCCAATATACTTTGAGGAAGGGGGTGGGAAGAGGGGATGAGAGAAAGGTATAAGGGCCAACAGTATTTCATCACGTCAGCAGCAGCTGGGTGGAGGCAGTTTCAGCTTAGGTGCTGAGTCAAGGGCAGGTACTCAGGCTCGACTAGGCCTGTTCTTCTTCACAGCCTTACCCATCTCATGTTTTTTCAACTTTTGCTTCTATCACCATTCATTACTGGCTCATTTTGTTCTGCTTTGTGGAGACCTTCCATGTCAGGTCATCTTCTGGGCTCCTGGCAAGTCTGGCCTGACTATTCTCTTCTATTGTCCTAAAATGGAGTGGGGATCAACTGAGAACCCACAAAGAAGTCAGGAGAGTCAAATACAGCTTTTGATAAACCATAGTCATGTCCCTGCTCTGCGCAGCCATCCATGGCATGTGTCTTTTGTGCAGCATTTCCATTTCTGGAGCTGAATTTGCATTGCCTTTTGCCTCTTGTGAGCAATGGCATGAGAATCCCAGGGTGAGAAGAGCAGTTCTGCAACAGCGTGATTGGGTGTTATTCTGTGTGAAACTAAGAAAAATACAACCAAGAAAACCCTGTGTTAATACTTTCATTTGGTTTCACTATAGGTCTGCCTGGGTGATCAAAATAGATGGACAGGAGCCATGGTGGGGTGATAATCCTGTTTCCTTGCCTCCCAGAGATTCAAACATTATATTGAGAGTGCTGTCATCTCTACCCCATTCTGTTTTCTTTCCTGATGAGGTCAGATAGAGTTTAGCAGAGATACCCGTGTGAATGTTGTCTCTATTCATAAACAAGCTTGTATTTTGAGTGTAAGCAACATGATAACTGCAAAGTTCAGCAGCTGGTTAAGAACTGTGTATATTTTATTAACTTTATGATGCTAAACTTAATGTCTTTATAAAATTGTCAGGGATGACTAGATTGCATTTTAGCTTGTGATTATTTATGGATATTCTAGACATTTAGTTTTATATTATTCCACATTATAAATTTTTTTCCTGGATTTTCGATGAAAGCATTAAAGATATTATTATGATCAAAGTGTAAACATGTATATAAAAATTGCAATGAATTTTAAGTCTGTTATGTTTAACCAAATAAAGATGCAATTAATATTTGCAAGTATAATTAAATAATATCATTTATAAACTGTAGGATATAGGAAGGTGTTTGCATATTTGAGAGCAGTGAATTTCCATGAGTTAATCATTTTAATGCAACTTGGGAGAAATTCAGGTTAATTCTTACATGCTACATTCTGGGCTTATCCTCCAAGTTCTTCTGAAATAACACAGCTCTGATAGCTGTTAATAGACTTCATATATGTTGTTTTTAGCAGTGTATCTTGATATACTGATAGAAGAAACTTCAGAAATACTCAACAGAATGTTGTATAATAACCCACAGCTGCCAAATACTGGGTTAATTACTTATTAAGGTCAACACAACAATGAATGTTTGGAAAGAGTGTGAGGAGTGTAGCATACAGACATCAACATTGGAATTAGATGCAATCAGACTCCATCCAGACTCAAAGAATGTTTGTGTTTCCAGGACCTTGGAGGTGATCTCCTTTGCTCTGTTTACTTTATAGGGAATAAAACTGAGATGCGGGAAGAAGGGATCTACAATTACACCACAGGCTTGAGGCAGAAGCATGAATGGCATCTTAGCTACCCTGTTTCTCATAATACTGAGCTACTTACTTTTTCAGACCCTTTATTTTCTCTTCTTTGCTTTATGTTTTGCCAGTGCTATCTTACCAATATCCTATCCTTTACCATAAATGCTTAAATGTATTACCATTGTTTACTCTGGCAATTAAATTACTAATTGTTATTAAAACACTATCTTTTTTGGTTCTTTCTTTGGAAGGATTAAGTTGGTTTTGGGCAAACAAATATTATGGGCCTTAATTACAGAGCTCATCAGAAAAATGCTAACTGCTATGCTGAGTGGCCAGATTACAGTTCTTATGGATTATTATATATTTGATGTTATTGAACAATTTCATTGCTAGTACTTTTTCCACTTTGAAAGTGGAAAAATTATTTATTTGCAAGCAGAGAAAAATAGAGAGAAGAGAGTTGGGGGTGGAGAATGGGCATGCTAGGGCCTCCAGCCACTGCAAATGAACTCTAGATGCATGTGCCACTTTATGCATCTGAGCATTATGTGGGTACTGGGAAACTGAACTCTGGGTGCTAGGCTTTGTAGGCAAGCACCTTAACCATGAAGCCATCTCTCCAGCCCTATACTTATACTTTTAGCTTTCTTTTGAAATATAGATTCACAGGAAGTTATAAAATGTACAGGGACCTCTTATATACTCTTCACTCATTTTTTCCATAGTGGTGACATCTTGCATAATTATAGTGATGCAAAATTTTGAGGTTCAGAAAGTTTATGAACCTCAAGTTTGGGTCCTGTCATATTTTAATAAAGAATTGATAAAAATGGACTCAAGAAGGATAAATTATAAGTTACTGCGTTTATTTAGGGAAAATCACAAATTATAGGGTTTATTTAAGGGAAACTGGGATCTAGAAAGAGGGCTAGAGCAGAGTCAAAAACACATGGAAGGTAAGAAACACGCACACTCCTGTAGAAAACAGCATATTCAATGAGATTTCTTAAAGACAAATGGCTGGAACCAAGCTATAAACACATGGAAGATAGAACCTAGGTGATTGTGTAGGGACATTTAGAAGAAATACACACATCATGTGCCCTGAGCCTTCCCATGGAAAAAAGTTAAGAGGGCAAATGATGGAAGCTTAAGGAAGAATAGCAGAGGGAAAATATCAAAGCAGAGACCAAGAAGTTCAGATGAGAAATGAGTAGTAACTCCAGTAGTTACCCCAACTTTAGAGAAATTACACAGGTGGCCGGCTCAGAGTTTAGAGAAGATACCCAAATGGTAGATCTAGAATGTACGGAAAATACGCATGTGGTAGATTCAGAGATCAGAGGAAAATCATGCATTTAATTAAAGTGAGAAGTTACTCTAAAACATAAAACAGAGGCAAGCAGAAAATTTACCCAGGCCCAGAAACAGTACTCAGTTCTCTCCACCTCCAGCCAAGACGAGGGTGGGAGTACTCTGTGTATCTTGTGACAAGAGCAAGGAGAGGCAGAGAGGGAGGGGGAAAGAGGGCTGGGAACAGCCTTGATAGTCTATTGGAAAATGTATTCTTTCATCAGATTCAGATATGTAAAGGCAAGACCTGATTGGTTTGTCTAGTGAAAGGGGCAGACTCCAAGACCAGCCCACCTGGGTAGTGAAGGCCAGGCCATCTAGGTAGTGTGTTAGACCGTGGGCATCATGGGTCACTGCAGCTGTTGTAGATGAGTCTATATCAGACGTGAGTTCTATTACTGCCAACGTGGGTTGGCATTAGGGTGGCATCTCCTTGTTCCCTCTTTGGGCTTCTCTCCTAACTGAGACTGCCTGAAAGAAACTAGCTTTCTCCTGAGTGTCCAACAAAAGTACACTCCCCAAACATGATACTAGCAGGGACAATCCAAAGGGCTTATTCAGAAGTCACCAGCTTTAGATGCCTATTAGTGTATGAGTGTATTTGAATGTGTGTGTGTGTGTGTGTGTGTGTGTGTGTGCAGTGTGATTCTATGCAGTCTTATCACAGACATAGTTCTGTATTAGCCTCACCATCACAATTATGATGTGACATTACCAATGTTCCCTTTTGTCATCCTTTTGCTGCCACAATCTCCTGAACTGTCCTACTTGGTAACACTGATCTGTTTTCCATCTTTATAATTTCACTTCAAGAATTTAAATATGTGGAATAATACAGTATTTTATATTTTAAAAGAAGGAACAAGTCAGATTTTTTAGCTTTGCAAAATATATTATTTTTAACAATCACTTGATTGAAGTCCTATTTTTCTTGGGAAATGTGCTTTGTTCTTTCTTATATATCCTGATATCAGGATAGAAGATCAGTACTGAACCAGAGAATGATTCATTTTTTTCCGCTACTTGTTTTCATCGTGATTTCCAAACATTTATTGTTCCATTTTCTTTTTCTATTTTTCATCATATGAAAGGAACTTCATGGACTTTTCCTCCTCTGAGAAAGTTTAGTAATTGAAACTCATACTTTACTCTCCCTCCCCACCCTTCCTTCCTTTGTTCATCCATTCGTTTGTTCCTTCCTTCCTTCATTCATTCATTCATCCTTCCCCTTCCCTCTCCTGCCCCTTCCTCCTTCTTGCTCCTTCCATTTTTCTTCTCCCTGTTTATAGATATAACTTTGTATTCTTGAATATTCTTTGTTAATCTGTGCTTTTACCATGGTTTATAAAAATGGAAATAGACATATAAAAACACAAAAGAGCAAGTAAGCTTGTTCCAAGAGAATGCATCAATTTTGAGAAAGTACTACTTTTTCCAAGTGCTGCTTGTAAATATTATCATTTTACCCTCGTGCCTTTTATTCAAAGTGTACTTCTTTTTACAAGTTTCTATATTTAAGGTACAAGATGTATAACTAAATGGTTGTCTACCAATTACAATCGATACTAATGATAGCTACTGGTAAGCTACCTACACAAGTACTGTATGGCACCCAGGGTCTTGATAACTTTGTTGTGCTACATGGGATTGTCTAAATTTTAAATGCAAATTATTGATGCATGTAGGAAGCTATTTGGACTAATATAATTAAGAGACCCTACCTAACCCTGATGAAAAATTACTTGAAAGGAACCGAGGACAGGGTCCTTCTTTTAAAATAAATGAACTATTGGGAGTAATTACGATTAGTCCACTTGTAATTGGATTTAATGAGACTGGATAGAAACAAATTAGACATAATTGGAAGCTAAGCAAAAGTCAATTAAATCTTTATAATTTTAACTTTACAAAAGTTATTGAATTAAATGACCAGGATCAATTAGCAAAGGAAATAAAGCTAGGAAATACATTTCCAGGAAACTGGTACTTTCACAAGGGGAAAGATATTGTTTCATGTAATGATTAGAGTTCAATGAAAATCACTTTAATGGATTTTGTAGCCTTGGCAGTTTAACTTCAAAGAAGTAATTATGCAAATTTATAGTTTTACCTACAAAGTACTGCAGGAGTTGTTCTAAAGAATCAAGGACAGCATATATTTAATAGAATAAAATAGTGTATTTATAAAAAGCCGTGAATTCAGTTGGTTTTCATATAGTTGCAATAACTAAATATTCACATCGGGGCTGGGTTTGCAGTAAGAAAATTGCATTTGACCTGTTGTAGAACTTGGTGATTGCAAATGCTTTTAGCACTTTGCTCTGTATCAGCTCTCCCTGATGCAGTCTGTGTTCCTGCAGCATTGCTGTCAGCCCTCTGGACCTTCACCCTAAAGGCTCAAGTCAGTTCTTATTCAGAAATGTAAGTGATGTTCTGTGAAAGTGGTCACCTAGGAACTCACTACTAACAAACCAACTGTGGCTACTGAACAATCCACTCTAAATGCAGCCAGGGTCACTAAGAACACTGTGATTTCTCCTTCAGGGGTGTTCAAGAATTGTGTGTCATAACTCTTTTGCTGATGTTTAATGACCTTCAAAGGGGGCTGCAACAATGTACCAACTTCAAAGTGTACTGGGTATTGCAGTTTTGATTCTGTGGTGATCTTTTGATTCTCTAGTGATGATAAGGATATTATTCTGCAAAGGAATCCACAATGAATTTCCAGAAATCTAGTGAGACAGGCAATGCAGTGCAGCTTTTAGATGACATCCTATAAATAGATAATGTCTGTGATAAAACCAGTTCTGTATATTCAGAAGCTGTGGCAAATTCTTTGTTTTCTCCAGTTTTCTGAAAAAAAAAAAAAGTAGATATTTAATCATGTTAAAGCTGACTGACTTATAATACAATTGATGTAGGCAGAAACTCTGGTAATATTTCAATGAGATTCAATGCAAAAAATGAATTGAGAACTAGACTTTGAATGAAAGAATATACATTTGAAAATAAGAAATTGCTCCTATGTTCACCCATTTTATAGCATAATGGACCCAACCCAACCAGCTATGACTCTTCACACAATATTGCTCTTGACAAAGCAGATCTGGCAGTCCTCTGGAGCCTATGAGAAAAGAGTGCATTTCCAGGACAAGGGCTGGGCAGCTTTTGCAGTGGTGGCTGCATGAAAGTCTCATAGTTACAATGCTGAAAATGATGAATATTTCCATATTTGGTTAAAGACAAATGATTTACATGTGTATCACGAACTTCCAGGCTGCTTAGAACTTCAGGTATTCCATTGTTATCGATGGTCACAAGCAATGTTCGAAAATCAGAACATGATGTTTAGGTAGAGGCTGGTGAGAAAGAAGGGAGGGAACCTAGGAAGGTCTCATGCAGAAAATCAGAATCTGAATGTTAAGTGGAGCCCTAAGCAAAACTGGTGGGAAGCTCTTTTGGTGCCCTGTCCTTCAGATCTTATTTCCTCTCTAATTTCCAGCTCTTTGTCTCCTGTCTTATCACTTTGAAATGGAAAAAAACAAAGGAAAAAAGTAACTAGATCAGAGAAATAGAGTGGAATAAGAAGCAGAGACGGAGAAGGCAGAACATGGAAACTATCAGGAATGAAATCAAACAGTCTCAACTATACCAATATAGTTCTAAAGCTTGGGTTATTTTTCTTCACAATATACATTGGGTGCTTCCTGAGTCCATGATGTAATGTTAAGAGTTGGCAAACTTTTGAAAATGAGAGCCATCTGAAGGAAGGATTAAAACACTGGTACTTTAGTGCTCTGCTCTTTCACCAGGGAAGAAATATGACGTAGTACTTTTAGTTTATGCTGAGATTAAGAATCATTTGGTTGCCATTGCAACACATTTCAGCATGAACTTCAGGTCAAAAGGTCAAATAGTCCAGAGTATTTCCATGGTAGCTGTGTGATATATTTGCAAATTATTTAACCCGACATTCAGATTTATTTTTCAACAAAAGATAGCATATGTTACATGTATGTTGAAAAATAAACAACTAATACTTGTAATTATAATATATAACATCATATATAAGTGTAATAAAATAATTATAAAGGTTAAACAGTCAATAAGAGATATTGAAAGAGAATAGGCTGTTAGGGTGACGGGGCCCTTAAAAGTAAAAAAGACAGGAAAATCTGCACTTGCTACAGACCAAAGGATGATCTGGATTTTTATCTCTTTCCCAGTTCCCTAGACCTGTTTTTCCACAAGCAACCGGGGCACCTCTTGGGAAGAAGGTCTTTACGCTGTGGTTGATCAAGCTTAAACTCCAGAACTTGGCTAGTCTCTTCCTGAGACAGCCCCTAGCCCTAACCAATCAGCTGTCCCTGTGGATCACCTGAGCCAGAAGGCAAGGCCCACCACCATTTGCAAGGGGAGGGCATGCTGTCTGATCCATCTGACCACTTGGGAACTTCCAGCTGTTGGTGACTTTTCCCTTGGTTGGGCCTGGGCTGAGCCAAGGGGAGGGTCCCCTAGTCCTTACTCTCCACTTGGGCTCTTTATCCTCTCCAGCTCCCCACATGGCAGGAGCTCTTTGAACTTTTTTTCTCTCCTTTCTCTCTCTCTCTCTCTGTCTCTTTTTCTTTCTTTCTTTCTTTCTTTCTTTCTTTCTTTCTTTCTCTCTCTCTCTTTCTTTCTTTCTCTCTCTCTCTTGCTCTTTCTTTCTTTCTTTCTTTCTTTCTTTCTTTCTTTCTTTCTTTTTTGAGAGAGATACAGAGAGAGAGAGAGAGAGAGAGAGAGAGAAACAGAGACAGAGAATGGGCCCGCCAGCAGCCTCTCAGCAGCTGTGAAGGAATTCTAGATGCATGTGCCCCACCTTGTGGGCAAGTGTGGCATTGCACCCTTGTGTCACTTTATATCTGGCTAAACATGGGACCTGGAGAATCCAACCTGCATTGTAGGTTTGGAGGCAAGGCGTCTTACAACCGCTAAGCCATCTCTCCAGCCCTTCTCTCTTTTCTTTACACAGTTTTCTTGGGTCTTTCACGTGGGATCTCTAGCCATGTGGGTTCCTGTCCTTGGCTCTGTACTTCCCTCAGTAAATATAATAATTTAATAATTATCCTTCTCAGTCTTTTTAATTCAATTCTTTGATTAAAATTAGAAACAAACCTAGGGTTTGGGGTTCAAGGACTTTCCTGAACCCAGAACACCCTGACACAATATTATTATTTTAATATTTGTTATGAACTTTAATATATGTACATATTGCATATTGGTCATATTCCTATTGGATTGTACTCTTATATCTTATCTCCCCTGTTTCCATTCCACTGAGGGCCCTCCTCAGTGGGGTTATTGGATGTATCAGTTAGTCGCTGTGTGTGTGTTTGTGTGGAAATGTGGCAGGATACTCCTTTCCACCTCTTACAGTCTTTCTATCCCCTCTTCCACAATGTTCCCTGAGCCTCTCTGCATCCTCTGAATTTTGATGAGTTTTGAGTCTCCTCAGTGTCAACCACCATCTCAATGGAGGAGGTGGTTAGACTAGTAGTGAGAGCAGCACTTGTGTTTAAATCACCACTTCCTCTGTAATGTCTCCTGGGCCCTGGCAGATGCAATAAAGATGACATGTTTTGTGCTAGGCGGTCAGCTATCTTTTCTTGTTGAATTGATGAATCTTGGTTTTCACCCTGTTATTCATTGATTCACTGCCATCTCTAAAAAGCAGAATCATACTTCTCACTGATCCTTTTGCTCTTTATTATTATTATTTTTTTTTTTGGTTTTTCGAGGTAGGGTTTCACTCTAGCTCAGGCTGACCTGGGATTCACTCTGTATTCTCAGGGTGGCCTTGAAATCATGGCGATCCTCCTACCTCTGCCTCTTGAGTGCTGGTATTAAAGGCGTGCACCACCACACCTGGATCATTTTTTTTTAATTCAAAAAATATTTTATTTATTTATGAGAGAGAGAGAGAGAGAAGGGGAGAGAAAATGGATGCACCAGGGCCTCTAGTCACTGCAAATGAACTCCAGATGCATGCACCACCATGTGTATTGGGTTTACATGGGCTCTAGGGAGTCAAAGTAGAAAGTAGGTCTTAGGCTTTGCAGGCAATGACCTTAACCGCTAAGCCAACTCTCAAGCCCAGTCTTGTCATTTCTCTTTTACCTATTACCTGGGTTGCTTAATTCAATCTATGCATACACACATAAACATACACACTTTACCAGCTTACCATTCTTAAACATATAGCAAAGTACTGTTAACTATATGCAAATTGTTGCATAATAGAATCACCATGGAAACACACATTTCTGTATGTCTGTGAGAGTTTTTTCAGAAAGGTTTAACTGGAGAGGGAAGACCTACCCTGAATGTGGGCAGCACACTGAAAATAAAAGCAGCAAGTGAGTTGAGCAGCAGCATTCATCTGTCTCTCCTTCCTGACTGCAAATGCAGTGAGATCAACTGCCTCAGGCTCTTGCCACCATGCTGTCCCTATCATGAAGGACTATAGCATCAAACTGTGTTCTAAAATCAACCCTTTCTTCCTGCCAGATATTTTGTCACAGCAAGAAAAAAAGTAACTGTTGTACTTTCTTTTGTAACTGTGTACATATATATTACTAATTATTGGCGCAAGGTTCTATCTATCATCTATCATCAATCTGTCTAACTTTCTATCTAGGTGTCTATCTTTGTATGTATGTATGTATGTATGTATGTATGTATGTATGTATGTATGTATATGTGTATGCGTATGTGTGTATGCATCATCTATCTATCATCTATATATCATCAATCTCATGCATCCTAACCTATCCTCATAGTTATGTATCTGAGAATTATGTTGAACTTCTCATCTTCCTGACTCCTTCTCCCAAGGGCTGAGATTACAGATGTGTACTGGATTTTATAAATGATGTGTTATTAATATGATTTACCAGATACTGAGAAAAATGTAAAAATATGTTTATATTTTTATTTCTTTTTGGTGACTAGGTATTTAACTAGTGATCATTTATCGCTCATATTGTTTCTAACTTTAAATTGATTTTAATAGATGCTAATATTATTATATAAGGTCTTTCTAAGTTAAAATTAATTGTTTATTAATTTCATTTTATATCTTTCAATTTAAATTTATCATCATGTTTTATGTGTGGCTCTTTGAAGCACTATATTCCTTGAATCCCTTGTCAATTCGTATGTTCAAATGATTGGTTTAAGCCATAATTAATGGCATTTATATATTTTTTATTTTTTTGAGGCAAGCCCAACAGACTGTATTTTTTATGCAAAAGAGAGAGAATTGATGTGCTAGGGCCTTCAGCCACTGTAATCAAACTCCAGATGTGTGGACTACCTTGTGTACATTTGCAACCTTGCACATGCATCACTTTGCACATCTGGCTTCCGTGGAATCTTGGGAGTCGAACATGGATCCTTAGGCTTCACAGGCAAATGCCTTAACTGCTAAGCCATCTCTCCAGCCCTGGCATTTATATTTATTATACCATAATTATTTATAATTATGCTATATACAAATACTGTAAACTATTATGCTATATTTAAATCTGCTGTATTGTAAGTATATAGGTATGTGTTCAATAACAGGTTTTCACTTCTTTCTTTCCCCCTCCATTCCTGAATTCTTTTGGATTGAAGGAATTTCAAATACTCTTGACCCTTTCTGCTTCTGCATAAGGAAATAAGCTAACATGAGCTAGAGTCAGCAGAATCAACAAATAACTTATGTGTTTTGCAATTTGATTTGTGGGTATTTGTTCAGCTATTCTTAATTGGGGAGAAGTCAGTGAAGCTCCTGTTGTCAGTCAGTTTGTATTTGTTTTAGCTGATGTTCTAAAACATTCCCTATGCGGAATTTTTTTCCACATTTTTTTCTTGGCTTAGATTTTCTTAGACCCTGCTGAAGCATAAATTCTAAACCCAAACCTGTTTCAGGGTAGGACATAGTTTTGCATTCTCCAGGGGAAGTGTTTTCCTTTCTTAGGATTCAGGCTGAGATGGACAAGTGCCCTTTTCAACTCCTTACTTTGCTTAGAAGCTTTTATTTCCTGTTTCATGAATTCTGAGTTTATGCAGAGGTCCCACTTCCACTTCCCCACAGCGCTGTCTTCTGTTCCTGCACAGCCATCAGATTCAAGTCTGTGCAACAGCTTCCAGAGCAGTGTGGTTTTATATTCACTGGCTATTCAGGGTTTCTACTCTTATTGTTGTTTTCCTCCTGAGTATTTCTCTGTCTCTCTCGTAGAAGCACATCTCTGCATGTAAATGCAGACTTGTTGTATATTATCTGACATTTCTATGTGTTTGCAGTAAGGACTTTTCAGAATACCCATTTCAACTCTTTGAGAAAAGAAGAGGTTGTTTTTCTATCCTAGAAATATCCAGTTTCATGCAAACAGCATCTCTCCTAAAAACCATTCTTCCCTATAACACATGGGCCCCTCAAGTACCTCTACTCAGCCACATGGAATTCGAGACATGCAATATTTGGTTTATATAATTATAATTTTTAATGCCACTTATAATTTTGCTCATTTCTTGTGTAATTTTGACTTCTATTGCCATTAGCACCTGTTAGTATGACTTCTACTGTCTGTTGTACAGCATTAAAATGTTTTAAAGACTTGCTGGTTTAGGGAAGGGTCTACATAAAGAGTGCTTGAAACCTTAATGAGTATAATGTGATAATGTACCTAATATTACAGAACTACTCTCTATTAAGCAGGCAACTTCTGCATGATCAGAAACTCAGTAGAGGAAAATAAGGTAGGTTTCCTGGGAGTGGATATTACTGGTGGTTTTACAGGTGGGAGCTTGGCCATTGTCTGCAGTTAGTTTTACAATCTCTGGGAGACAGACTGAGTTGTGCACAGTGGTCTGGAAAGCACCACTTAGGCGTCTTTCCTGGTCAGATTGCCTATTTTGTTGTTTGGACCACATAGTTCTCTTTGATTTTGCATATAGAAAAGACTTAGTTCTTGGAAAAGGAAGCTCACAATGAGTTGAATGTATCCTCAGTAATATGTCTGTAGTAATGGCAGTCCAAATGAAATCCATGAATATTAGGGAATAGCTCACTTGTAACAATGTATTAGGTATTAGGTTAACATGTCCATCCTCTATTCCTCCCTTACTTTCTTGTTCTTGTCATGTACTTATATTTCATTTATGAAATCCCCGGAGTCTGGAGGTGAAGCTCAGTGGAAGAATTCTTGCTTAGCACATGTGGAACTGCGGTTTTGGTCAACAGCACCAGAAAATTAAAACTTGTCAGTACTTCATCAATAACAGGATGAATTCTGGTTGTCTTTTTTTTCATGATCAATCAGAGCAGTCTTCTGAGAGGCAGTAAGTATACATGAAGTTTTCCAGTGCATGAATATCAACAAGATGGAAAATGGATGTTAGCAACATGCCAGGCAATCAGGTATATATCTACATTTTATATTACACTAGACATTGGTGTGCCTGTACCAAGCTTTCACTGTCCACCATTAGGTCTGTGGATCTTCTGGTTTGTATGACAGAGATATTTCTGAGAGCTTGAGAATTGCTGCAATAATAATGTGCATTACATACGCAGATAAAAAGTAAAAGATAACAAACCAGTGTCCAAAGTACTATTGTAGTTCAGCTCCACATTGCCTGGATGAACTTTCAAACAGACAGTTGATGGGAGAAAGAAGGCATTTACTTGAAGCTTACAGATTCAGGGGAAGTTCCATAATGGTGAAAGAGGCCAGCTCCCTTTTACAGATTCAACATAGAGAGAAAAATGTACCACCAGCACCTCAAGCAAACAAGCAAAACACAGTATGGGACTCAGGTAGAGCTCAGACTGCTTTCTGCACACCTTTGGCCGAAATTTCAGATCTGCCCCCAGTACCACCTTAGAGTTGGACCCTAGAATCCACCCACAGTGATACCTCTCCCAGCCAGGCAGCTAGAAATCCAAGTTACAAGCTGTAATAAAACTCCTGAATATATTGAGGAATATCCATTCAAACTACCGCAAATACCAAAAAAGCATGTGTCATGAATATAATGACCACTTCATGTCCAGAAGACAGCTTTCATGACCTCACAGCAGTTTGTTAGTGCAACAGGCCTTTTCAATTCTGAGTCAATCAATACTATGTCATGGATGGTGGAGAAGGGCCAAAAAACAAAAAAACAACAAAAAAAAAAAGCATCAAAGTACAAGAAAGACTAGTTGGAAAGAAGAGGTTAAGAGGAAAGGACACAGGGGAGGGGTATAAGAAAAGATAATGAGAGGTTATTGTTACCAAAATACATCATGTGCATGTATGAGAATTGTCAATAAAATTAAAAAACACATTTATCATTCAATATAATAATTAGTGTCTTTTTTCATATTCCATCTATGCCTCCATTATAAAAAAAACAATTTGTAACAATTTCTCAACATTTTGTACTTGTTTCCAGTTTGTGACATGTTTCTGGAGAGATATCAGTGGTAGGAATATCATCATTTAATGAAGTTTGTGATTTTTGTAAATAGCCCCAAATCACTTATGCTCACTTATAATACATAAAATGGATTCTTTGCTGACATGTAGCCATATGTTAATGGGTTTTGCTTATAAAATTTAAAATATTTGTGAAGACAATTTTCAAAATGAAGTTTATAACTATTTTTAACATCATTGAAAGATGGTTTTGAAGATAATGACTTAAATACGAAGCTCATTCAAGTAAATAAACGTTGATATGTGTACTTTAAGAATTAGATACATTGTTTGGCCATTCTATTTCACGTTTTCCTTCACAAGAGCAGGAAATGTTCCCACACTGTTGTGTTTACTTTCAAGAATAGCGTTTGTCATAGTTTTTGAGTTGTCCTCCACCAGCTCATGAGTTGAAGCCTTGGATCTCCTATGGCGTGCTGTTTTTGGAAGGTGATGCATGCTTTGGGACATGGAGCTTAGTCGAAGGAGCTAGGTAACTGGAAGGAGTCCTCTCTCCCCACTCTTCTTGACCTTTTCTCCATCCTGGCCACCATTTTTATCATGCCACACGCTTTCAGAGCAGTGCTATGCCTCACCCCAGGCCTAGAAACAATGGAACCAACTGACCTTGGACCTCTGAAACTGGGACCAGAATAAATCTTTCCTCCTTTAATTTTTTTCTTAGGTATTTGTTTCAGCGATGGAAAGATTGCCTAACAAAGAATTTTTTTTATGATTCATTACTTCTACCTAAATTTGAACTTCAGTGCACTTTCACTGCTTTTTGCAAGAACCACCTCTCTTCCCTGACAATCATGCATCTCTACAGTAGCTTTAAGAGGAGGCACATGACCCAACTTAGGCCAATCATAGAAAGCCAACCTTGGCTGCAGAGTTAGTTTGAGAAAGGTGATTCAATTGGGGTAATCATAGAAGTAAGTGAAGTAAGAGAGCCATTATATCTCAGAGTGAAATGATGCTACTGGATTTATGTTTCCTGCTGTAGGAAAAAGTGGGTCTTAGGTTACAGAAGATGGAGCCAGAGTACCAGAAAATAGAAACAAAGGACACAGAAGTAAGGATTCCTGGGCTCTTCTTGGTCTCTGGCACTATCTTGAGGTCCAGCTTTGCTCATGTGTTCCCTGAAATTTGGTTGGAGGAGCTACCAATTTATGCCTGGAGATAGTTGTTTTAAACTGAATTATCATTTTAATAGTAACAGTGTGAGTCATGGCTTATTGATGGTTTTGATGCTGAACAGTGATTTCCACAAACACCATCTCTCTACTTGAGAAGGTGACATTCTAAGTGCTGTGTGTCTGCCTCTTGTTCTCCTTAACTCTAAGACCTAAGCTCAATGAATCTTTAACTACCACTTCTTGGGTACATGGCTAAAAGCTAATTTTAATAGCTGACAATTTCCTGTCTTTCTATGAAATAGAGACCTGCCCCAATTGAGTGATAACTTACTTTCAAGCATTTGTTTGTGAAACAAAACAAAACAAAACAAAAACAACAACAAAAAAACCTCATGGTGTCAAAGTTAAATTGTTCCTCTCTTTGACCCATAGGAAAATTGATGTATTAAAAACTTTCCGTGTGGGGCTGAGGATATGCTTAGTGGTTACGGGCACTTGATTTCAAAGTCTTCTGGCAATGGGTTCAATTCCCCAGCGTGCATGTAAAGCCAGATGCAAAGTGGCACACCCATCTGTGGTCCTAACATGCCTATGGCAGTGGGAGGCAGAACCAGGAGGATTTGAAGCTCAGTGACCAGGTAGTCTGATGTTCCTTTGCAGTCTACCACCAAGTGGCAAGAGGCCCTGTCTCAAGGTGGAACGCAGATAGCTCTAATTTTTCCTCTGACCTCCACATGTGAGCCATGGCATGTGGACACACACACACACACACACACACACACACACACACACACACACGAGTAAACACTATCCTTTAGGGCTCCTGGGCACTGAAGATTTGTTATCTTCTGACAATTGATTGTTTGCACTGGGTAATCTTCCTTCATTCAAGCACAATACTGTTTGCATTTTTAATTCTAAATCTTACCTCATTATGAACAACTCTCTACCCGCTCTGGAAAAGTGCTAATGCTGCTTGTTTACACAGAAAGTAAAGTGAAGGAATTAGTATTGGCATTTTGGTCTGATGTCACAGTCAAAAAGGAACAGTATTATATTCAGATATTCCTGTCCTGTCTATATGCTGGAAAATGCCTTCAGCTTGTAGCCTGCCAGTTTACTTCATGCATTGACCAGTAATCACTGACAGTTAATGTCTTTGATGACTCTCTTGTTTCTTTTAATTAATTTGTCTCTGATTCCTTGTTGTGTATCCCATAGCATGCTACTGTATTTTAAGTGGCTATTTGAAATAATAATGCAGCTCTCTCTATTGTGTCTTCTTTGACTTAAATGAAGACTTCTCTGGTGTGTCCAGGGGCCCAGGAGACCTGTCAAGCATCTTTCAGTCTCGAGGTGCTAAACAATCTCCCACTGATGACAGAGATGGGAACAAGTGTGTGCTCCCAAGTGTCATAGACACTGACCCTGGGCTGCCAGGAGCAGCCAAGGGTAACTAATGGTTGTGTTTTAGAGTAAGTCATTCCATGTGTTTCCGCACAGGGTTTGTCTCATTGACTTGTGCTGTTGACTTAAATTCTAGGCTTTTATGTAAACAGTCCATCTAAACTGTTCCTTGAGATTCTCTTAAAGTCATTGTTGAGGGTGCTGTTTTCACTTCCATTACCTCTTGATGAGGGAGTAAGGAAGAACTACTTTCTAGTCTCACTATGTGAAATATTTTAATGAGGCAATTGTTTTATTTACAATAAGTCATGACTTTGAATGTTGTTATCAACTGCAAGACTTCAAACCAAGTTTGTTACACCTCTCTGGGAAATATGGAGGAGTGGTCAGAATACATTGTGTACTACTTTATACCTGTCTCTGTCTTTGCTTGCTACTGTGAGGGTCTCATTTTCCACTTTGTTAAAAAAAAAACATGTGGTTTTACATGCATCTTAATTACTTTTTATAAAAACAAAGCACAAATCAAATAGACTAGATGTTTATTATAATGCAATTCCTAACCTAGCCAAATTCATATCAAAGCAAAGTCTTCTAGTAGTTGTAGCCCAAACAATAAGCAAAAAACTCTGTGCTTGGAGAACTGGCCTGCATTAAAATATCATGCACATGGCTGAAAAGTGACTTCCTTGGGTCTTATATCAATGTCTAATCTTTGAAAACATACTATTGAAAGGAAGTTTCAGCATATGACTTCTAACCCCCTGCAACATGTAAAGTGAGAAATTTGGAAATAAAAATGCTTATATAGGACACTCTCAGCATTGGAAAGAGAAAGGTAGAAAAGACGAGAAAGACTGTCCATGTAAGCAACTTCACAAACTTTAATGGGTATTATTATATCTATTATGTATGTATATATGATATATAGTTTAGTAGCCATAACAATCACAAAAAATAGAAGTCAAATTCCAGGCAATGCACAATATCACACTGATGCTCTGGAGCAACTTTAAAACATACTGAGATATTTAAATTCATTTAAAAGAAATTTTGCTAGCTAAAAAAGAAATCACCTCAATAATCTAGGTTTTTTTTTTGTTGTTTGTTTGTTTTTTGTTTTTTGTTTTTGTTTTTTTCAAGGTAGGGTTTCACTCTGGTCCAGGCTGACCTGGAATTAACTATGTAGTCTCAGGGTGGCCTCGAACTCATGGCAGTCCTCCTACCTCTGCCTCCTAAATGCTGGGATTAAAGGTGTGCGCCACCTCACCCGGCAATAATCTAGGTATTTTGGCTGTCCAAAATTCACACATTATAAAGAGTTCACATAATATGATTTTTATGTTATATAAATTATTATAATTACTCTGTATTTTAAACTTCTAAGTTTTTGAATTGTGGATAAGATTGATGGGTACAATAGGAAATATTCAATCTCTGGACCTCTCATGGAAACACTGATCAAATAGGTTAGAAGATACATGGATCCAAGTTTAATAATCCTAGTTTTACTAGAGAAGTGTCACTTAATAGTATGTAAATGAGTACACAGCTCCATAGTCTCCATTACAAACATCTTTTATTTCTATTCTACCCAGCAAAATGTTCCATCTAATATTTATGCTATAGCTATATGTATTATGTTATCTATAATTGCTACTTGGTTTCATATTACATGTTTTGAAGATACAAGAAATGTTTGCACATTATAAATTATAATCATGTACTTCATAATTGTTGTAAATATTTCCCCTAGGAAACATCATTCCTTGTCTTTTGTTACTGATAAAAACTTCAGGAAACATCTAGTAGCCTTTCTATAAAACCCATAGCTCTTCTAACCAGTGGAGTGAATGGATTATTTGAATTATAACACCATAATTTTATGTTGTAGTTTTCATTTTAAATTGGAATTCTAGAAAATAGGAAATTTGATCTATATCTATACATATCTATTTTCCAAATCTCCCACTTACCACTCATCTAGTTCCAATGTCCACATTACTGGACTACTATAGTTATTAATATGTTCCATTTGACTTCTTCTGGGTTTTCTCTTTTCACATGCAAGCAAAAGTAAATGTATACTTTTATGATCCCAGTTTTTATCTTCAAGGTACTCTTTTAAACATGCTATTCTAAACCTTGGTTTTTCTTTTAACACTATTCCACCAGTTAATATGTAGGATTTCTCCATTTTTTATGAACAGATTCAATTGATTAAACTATAATTAGCTTACTTATAGTTCATTATTTTTGAAACATATTTAATTTATTTAAGAGAGAGACAATGAGAAAGAGGAAGAGAGAAAAAGATGAAGGGAAGGAGGGAGAGACAGAAAGAGAGAGAGAGAGAGAGGAGAGTGGCTGGGCCAGGGCCTCCTGCCACTGAAAAGGTATTATAGACTCATGTGCCACTTTGTGCATTTGGCTTTATGTGGGTACTGGGTAATTGAGCCCAGACCATCAGGCTTTTCAAGAATGCCTTTAACCACTGAGCAATCTCTCCAGCCCTATATAGTCCACTATTTTAAGAGTTAAGATTATTTAAAATTCCTTGCCACTAATGCTTCAATGAATATATTTGCACATATATTACTTTACAATACTTACATCTTTTGAATCAACTCAAAAGTAGAATTTTCTGTTAGATATTATAGGCATTTTGTTCCTTTTTTATTGACAACTTCTATACTTATAGACAATAAACCATGATATTTCCCTCTCCTCCCACATTTTCCTCTTCACAATTCCACTCTCTATCATATCCCCTCCCTCTCTCTGTTAGTCTCTCTTTTATTTTGCTGTCATCATCTTTTTCTCCTATTATAAGGGCATTGTGACAGTGTTGCTAGGCACTGCGAGGTCATGGATATCAAGGCCAATTATTGTCTGGATAGATGCATTGTAAGGAATGGTACCCTTCTTTTGGCTCTTATATTCTTTCCACCACCTCTTTCACAATGGAACCTGAGCCTTGAAAGGTGTGATAGAGATGTTTCAATGCTGGACGCTCCTCTGTCCCTTCTTCTCAGCACTATGTTGCCTTTTGGGTCATCCCAGTGGCCATCACCATCTGAAAAGAGAAACTTCTCTAACCAGAAGTGAGAGTAGTGTTAATATGTGAATATGAACATTAAGTGTAGTGCTTATAGGGCAGTTTGGTGGGAATAATATATACATTTAGCTAGACAAGAGCAGGCTTTATACCTCTAAGGCTCATAACCTCCCCTGCCATAGACTTTTGATTAGGTTTTCAGTACCAGGCATGTATTTCTCCCATAGAGTGGGCCTCCAGTCCAATTAGAGAGCAGGTGGTTATCCCCAGATCAGACATGCCACTATTGCACTTGTTTGATCATTTGGCCTGTCTGGCCAAATTTGAAGCTTCCAGCGTCCACTGTTTTCAAAACTGATGACTTGTGTCTCCCACAGGGCTGCATGCAGTGCAGCTTTTTCCAGCTTTCATTTGGCTGGTCTCCAGAAAAAAGGTTTTCAGCTCAGTATCAGCTTGATTTCTCAGTGACCTTGTCACCTAGGCATGTGAAGTTTTCAGCAATAGGGTCTTACTATCTGTTACTCATGGGAAACCAAGGGCCTTGGCAATAGCCTGTAATGTTTTGGAGGCAACAGTGACCTCTCTGGCCAACAACTCACTGGAAGGTATCCCACCCCTGGCACTGAATTTTTTCTAGTAACATTCTATGGCTTCTGGATGTGCCATTATTAAAAAAAAATAGGTTTTCATGTCTTATTCAGAAAGATATTATAGGCATTTATAAATTTGATAATAATAATCACCTTTCATAAGGATAACAGAAGTTTTTAATCTGCAGTATCACTGAAGGCATATGAGTTTCCTTGCACCTTAACAAGTTAAAGGTTTTTCAAGGCAATATACTTTGACTTTCTCATATTATAACTATGAATTGTCCCTCACAGGCCTATGTGTTCATACACTTGCTTCCCTGCAGGTGGCTCTATGCTGGGAGGTTGTAGAATCTTTGGGGGTGGAGCCTTGCTGCAGGAAGTAGGTCTCTGGGGAAGAGGACAGGCCTTGAAGTACATAGCCTGGCTGGGCTTTCTGTCCTCTCTCTGCTTCCTAATCCATGGAAATATGAGCCAGGAGCTTCATGCTCCTGCTTCCACATACAGGTGGTTCCCCCATCATGTCTCAGCCCCTCTGATTTATATCCTTTCAAACCAAGAACCAAAACAATTCCTTTTTCCCTTAAGTTGCATCTTGTTATATATTTATCTGTGAGAAAAGTCCTATGGTATTTGAAAGTTTCTGAGAATTATCTGTTCATATTGCTGAAAATATTTCTATTACTTCCTTTTATTTCTTATATAATACAAGAGTCATCCTTTACCAGTGAAATGACTATAAGTGTCTCCCTCCATCTGTCATGCCTTTCTTTTTCTAAATTTTTGTTTATGAGAGACAGAGAGAGAGAGGGAGAAAATGGTCAAACCCAGGCTTCTTACCACTGCAAATGAACTCTAGACCCATGCTACACTTTGTATCTGGATTTATATGGGTACTGAGGAATTGAACCCATGCTGGTAGGCTTTATAAGCAAACACCACTGAGCCATCTCCCTAGCCCTGTCATCGTTTTTGGTTTTCTTTTCATTTCTTTTTTGTCTTTTGGTTATCAATTATTTTTTGGTTTATTTTTTAAGACAAGATCTCATAGAGTAGGCTAGATTGGACTTTAAGTTGTTATCCCCCTTCCTCAGCCTCCCATGTACTGAGAATCTATGTCTATTGGCTTTGTTCATTTATTTTTATTTTTATTTTTATTTTTTTTTTATTTTTTTGTTTTTTTTCGAGATAGAGTTTTTGCCCTAGCTCAGGCTGACCTGGAATTCAATATGAAGCCTCAGGTTAGGCTTGAACTCATGGCAATCCTGCTACATCTCTGCTTCCTGAGTGCTAGGATTAAAGGCGTGCACCACCACGCCAGGCTATGTTTATTGTTTTTTGATATGCAACATATTTTGTTTCCATGCAGTGAAGTATCTAATATTCTGGGATTCTGAATTAGTTGGAAGGATTTTACTGACTTCTAGGAATTCTTCCATGTCACTTTTATCTGCATTTATACTTGAATGTTTTATTTTATTTGGAAGTTATTCTGGAATAAGATATGAGAAATAGATTTACTTTCAAAAACATATCTACCAGTGGTTTAAGCACCATTTACTGAACTATCCCATCTTTCTCTGCTTATTTGGGCTACTATCTTAATTTTCTTCACCTAGGGGTCTATATTGGGGATGAGATGTGCTTGTCACCCCCTTCTATAGTGACATCTTAGCCTTTGCATTGGGATTAGGGGTAATGAAGAGCTCCCATCTCTTGGTCATATGACACAGAGATCTTCTGAAACCTGTGGCTGAGGTAGGGAATGGAACCTGGTTCTGGTCTTACTACCCCAGACTCCCAGTTTTTACAGACATTTAGATTATCTTGAACAAACATTTATTGATTTGCTGTCTGCCCTTAGGTCAATTTCAAGATACTATAAATGTTTGTGTTTTTAATAATTTTTACCATGTAACCAGTTGTTTGGCAGAGAAAAGAAGAGTATAACAAGTTCTTGTATTCTGGAAGTTTAATCAGATTGCTTTTTAGGTCCTTCAGTAGTGCTTTAATATACAGTCTTCAGGTATAAATATTTCTATTTATTGATAAAATAGTTATGCAGTTGGTATAATGGGCTTTCATCTATCTTTTAAAAGATATTTATTTATTTATTTATTTATTTATTTATTTATTTATTTATTTAGAGAAATAGGAAATAGAAAAAGAGGGAATGGTATGCCAGGGCCTCTAGCCACTGCAAATAAACTCCAGACACATGCACCACCTGCCTTTACATGGGTACTAGGGATTGGAACCTGGGTTCTTTGGCTTTTCAGGAAAGCACCTTAATTGCTAAGCCTTTTCTCGTTTCCCTTTTTACCTATCTTACATTAGCTTTTGTGTAGTTATAAATGTTTACAAGTTTTTATCATGCATTACATTTCTTTTCCTGATAGGGTTGTGTACCTGATCAATAGTTACTTTTAATTTTCACTTAATTGAATAGTTTTTTTGTGGTATTAGGGATTGAATTTAGGGACTAGTGAATGCTAAGCATATCTTCTACTGCTGAACTTTGTCTCCATCCCATTGGTAGTCTTTTAAATGATAGTGTCAGGCTATATTATTAATAATGCATTTACTCAGTATTAATTTCTTCTCTAGGGCTGGAGAGATTGCTTAGTGGTTAAGGTACTTACTTGCAAAGCCTGAGGACCTAGTTCAACTCCCTAGAACCCATGTAAGCCAGATACATAAGGTGGTGTATGCATCTGGAGTTCATTTGTAGTGGCTAGAGGCCCTGGCACACCATTCTCTCTACTCTCAAATAATAAATAAATAAATAAATAAATAAATAAATAAATAAATAATTTCTTCTCTATTTTGTATAGTGTTAAAAGTAAATCCTTTCCTTTTATCTCTCTGGCCACTAGAAGTTAGTCAACAATATTATCATTGTCTTAGTATTTAGAATGGTCCATTTTATTTGTATATTTCTAAAGTTTTGTTTACCGCTTTAAGTGATACACTTTGATTCTTATTTGATATTGATAGAATGAGTAAGGTAAGGCTCAGAGAAGATCCTTGTGTTCAAACACACTGCATTTACACACCTGTGGTACTTGGCATTCATGTCACAGTCTAGTGAATGATTCCCCAGAATTGTGAATTATACAAATTGCATGCATGTCTGTCTGTTTCAGTCATGATCTATTCCATGTTATTTCTAAGTTTTATTTATTTTGCTGTGTAGTGGTTTGAATGTCCCCCATAGACTCATGTTTGATTTTTAATCCCAAATTGGGAAGGTTGTAGAACCCTTAGGGAAGGGAGTCCTGCTGGAGGTTGTTTGTCACTGAGGGTAAGCCTTGAGGTCTTAGTTTGGCCTCCTTTCTATTTTCTGTCCCTCTGTACTTCTTTCTGATGTGAAGATATGATGCCAGTTTTCTGCTCTTGCCATGTTTACCCTGTGGTGATGGACTCTGTACTCTGTATCAGAAAGCCAAAATAAACTTCTCTCTTCCTAAGTTGATTCTGGTCTCAGCAACAAGAAAGCAACTAATACATGTGGTAGCATATTTCCAGAGCACATGGTATTCAGATTCATTCTATTACTCTGATTCTCATGTTTAGTTTAATAATGTCACTTTATAGTTTTCTTGCCATAGTTTCCCTAGTTCTCTCTTAGTTGGAAAACAGTCATTCTCAATATTTTCCCCGAGGGGAAACATTCCTTGAATTTAATGTATTTAAACTATCCAAAGTCTATCCTTATTGGACAATTGGCTTGGGTATAAACTAATTCTCAGCCTTCCTATATCAACATCTTAGAGGTATTGTTCCATTATATTTGGCAGTAAATGTCCCTAGCCCCCCTCAAAAAAATGTGCCTAGGCAGTTATGTCCATACATTCTCATTTACCACCCTCCCTATCATAAGTATGTTTTTATGTGAGTTGGCTGGTTTTCCTGGCAGTATAAAGGACTTTTTCTTTTCTTTAATATTTCTGTAATATTTTTCCATGATATTCTTAGTATTTCCTTTTAGAGTCATATAATTGTATTTTGGAAAAGTTTTCTTGAGTCAGTTTTAAAAGTGCCTATACTATTTTAAGACTTTGATTTTCTGCTTTTAGTAATACATGATATTTTTCAGTTTATTTCATATTGTCTTTCTGTGTTGTTCTTGACTATCATTTTCTTTCTAATTATTTTATGACTTCTTCATTTCAACTACACTTTATCTACTTCTTCTTCATCTCCATTGTATGCTCCTTCCTGTGCTTGTAAGCATCTCTTTTCATTTATTTCTCTCATGTTCATCTTTATTACTAGGATAAGTTTGTATTTTCCTTTTCTGTTTTTTAAAAAATATTTAATTTATTTTTAATTAGCATGTAAAATAGTAGATGTTCTGATAGCATTTTCATATATATTTGGCTTAGTTAACCTTTCTCCTCATCAGCTCCTCTCCCCCATCTCCCTATTCCCCACCTCTACTTATGCTCTTCTTCCCTGAATATTCCCTCTTTCAATTTCATATCACATGTGTTCTATTATACTCCTCACCCCTCTGCCTTAAAGCCTCTTTTTTTTTTCTTTCATGGACCCCTTTCTAGTGTCCTGGTCTCTTCACAATTCATTCCCTCACAAATGCACATGTATAAAACTTACAAGCTATGATCCTCATATTAGAGAGAATATTCAGTGTGTGTGTTTCTGAGCCTACATTACCTCATTGTATCTGAATTGGCATCTGTTTCCCTAATTTGAGGAATGTTTCTGCTATGATTTTGTTAATTTTTTTTTTTTTTTTTGGAGAGTGACAGAGAGAGAGGGAGAGGAAGACTGATAGAGATGGGTGTGCCAGCAGCCTCTCAGCTGCTGTGAATGAAATCCAGATGTGTGCTCCCCCTTGTGGTCAAGTGCGGCATTGCGCCCTTGCGTCCCTGCATCTGGCTAAAGGTGGGACCTGGAGATTGGAACCGCTGGAGATTGGAACCAGCAATCTTAGGCTTAGGAGGCAGGTGCCTTAACTGCTAAGCCATCTCTCCAGCCTTAAAATGTTTTTTTAAGCCATTAAAATAGAAGTTTTCTCTATGTCCATAATTCTTAGATTACATCTTGTCTTAGTGTCCCAACTATCATCAAAGTATGTCTTGTACTTTCTTATTAGTTTATCTTTGTACTTGTTGGAATTTTCAATTCCTCCACTTGTGTTCAAGCTCAGATATTCTGACTTATCCTTGATCCATTCCATTGGTGAGGCTTTCCACAAGCCTTTTTATTCAACTTATTGTATTTTTTACTCAACATTTCAGTTTGTTTTCTCTTCAGTATTTCTATCTCTACAATGAATTCCTCCTTCATATTTTGTATCAGCTTCTTTATTTCACCCAGCTGTTTGTATTCTCTTGGCATTCATCCAGGAATTAATTTTCTTTGGTATCTTTGAACATATACTTATAATCATTCCTTTGGGTTCTTTGGTATTTCATCTAGTCCACTCAAACTGAAGGCCATTATTATTGGGTTCATAATTTTTGGAGGAGATACATTGCCTTAGTTTTTTTCATATCACTTGTGATTTTGCATTGGAACATGCATATCTGGAGTTAAGCCATTGGTTGAATTTATTTATTTATTTTAAATTTTTATTCATTTGTTTATTTAAAACTACCCATATTCTTTCCGAGGGAGTGTATGCCTTGTTCAAGAGGGATTTGTTTGTTGTAGGGTTATGCAGGTATTTTCCTTAGACAGGCTGGTGATTAGGATAGCAAGCATGATCCCTAAAACAATCACTATCAAAGTGTAGGCCAGAATGAAAGTACAGTAATAGACAAATAGATAAAAAATCATCACCTTTTAATAAGTGCCAGTCAGTTTGGGTCACTGACAGTAGTGTGTTCACCATACTTTAGTTACTTTGGGTAAAAGAGGAAAGGAAAGGCAAAACAACAACAACAAACCAATATAATACAAGACAGAAACAAAACCTAACCTCTGTGTAAGGCTAGTGATTAATACTGGAATGCCAGAGAAAAACTGGAGGAGGAAAATGTATGTAGTAGTGGCAACATTAGGGGCAAAGAGCAGGGAGGTGAGGGAGTGTTGGCTAAAGATTGATGGAAAAGAAAGAGATAAAGATGTATAGTCAAATGATGCCTGCTAGTCTCAGCTTTCAAGAGGCTGAGATACAGAGAGCCTAAGAACCTGGCCAGTCTATGTTCTTTAGGAGAGTTAAATGGAAAAAGAAATAGTAGGAAAGAAAGAAGGAGGAAAAGGAGCAGCAATAGGACAGGCATATAAATTATAAAAACATTCTAGACTATTTGTTGAATTTGTTGGCTTCTGTCTACAGCAGCTATATCTGCTATTTTCATTCACTGTGTAGTCCTGTGCCACTTGCTCTGACTTTCCTAAGAAGACAGGTCACAAAGAGGCTGGAAGCCACTCTTCCAGCTCAATGAGGTTCTTTTCTGAAATTTTAATATTTCAGGTATTTTATTTAGGGATAAGGAAGCTGATATATCATTTTAGCACTTTCTCCTAGGTTCTTATATTTCTGCTTCCTTGTTTTGCACTTTTGATGTAATATCTTCAATAACTTTATATCATGGATCAATATTTGAATAGTTTTCATCTTGCCTTCACCAATGATTTTTGTGAATTCTTTATCTGTTGAATTTTGATTTTTATTATGCACAGGATTTAAAAAATTATTTATTGTTTTTATTTGTGTGTGTGTGTGTGTGTGTGTGTGTGTGTGTGTGTGTGCAGGTGCACATTAACCGCAGCATATATGTAGAGGTCAGAGGAAAGCTTCTGGTCTGTCCTTGCTGCCTCATCTGAGGCAGGTTTTCTTTCACTCTCTCTGCTGTTGTAAATTTTTTCTAAATTTATTTATTTGTTTTTTTAGGGACACACACACACACACACACACACACACACAGAGAGAGAGAGAGAGAGAGAGAGAGAGGAGTTGGCATGCCAGGGCCTAAGCCATAGCAATTGCACTCCACACTCTTATGCCACATGGTGTGCATGTGTGACCTTGTGCTTGTGTCACCTTTGTGTGTCTGGCTTATGTGGGATCTGGAGAGAGTTCAAACATGGATCCTTAGGCTTTGCAGGCAAGTACCTTAACTGCTAAGCCATCTCTCCATCCCCACTGTTGTTCTTTTTGCAGTGTTCTTGAAGAACTTCTGGGAAATTCTTTGCTTCCCATCTTGGCCTCAAAGTGCTGAGACTATAGAAGTCCTCCATGATGTCCAGCTTTTTACAAGGGGTTTGAGGATCAAACTATGATACTCTGCCTTGAGCTGTAAGTGCTTTATTCACTGAACAATATCCCCACACCCTTTAGCCACAGTTTTTGTTTTTAAATTTCATCATATATATATATACAGGTTATACTCTTTTATCTCCGCTCCTCTTCTCCAGGGGTCTCCTCCTCAGTGGGATTATGGTATTCACTGTGGGGTCATGAAGGCCTCAGTTGGTCCTTGTGGGGTAGTGGTTAAGCCACAGTTTATAATAGTATTTTTACTTGGCAAAACTGAATTTTATCAATGAAGCAATGTATGGGAAGTTTGTATGGGGGCTATAGAAGGGATGAGATAGGGTGAATGACCTAAAAATTCTCTCCTTTGGGACCACATACTACTTTGGAAAATTTCGTGGGATTCTGTGTGTAGTTCCATTGTCTTTGAACCCAAGTGAGCCAAGGGGAGTTTCTGGTGACATGTCTGTCCACCTGACTTCCTGAAGCCATCATTGAAGAAAAGAATGCAACTTTCATACTTCAGAGTCCTTGGTCTTTCTGGAAGTAACTACTACTGTGCCTTTTGACCAACCATCTCTTACTTTCCTTTTCCTCCACATGAATTACTTCTACTGTTTTGAGTCTCTACATGTATGTTGGAGTTTCTTGTTAATATCTGTTTTCTCTTAGTTTTGCTTTAAATGTAATTTGTATTTTAAAATTCCTTTATGTTTCCAGTATACTTTTCAGAGAGAGAGTATTGATAGATATTGTTCTATGCAACTACTGTCATACCATAGTACCAAACAGCAATTGAGTGATACATCTTTAATGGAATGACCAGAGTTTCTCATATACTAAAATGTTTTCATGTATATTTGTGAATGTACTACATTTTTTTGATTTGCAATTGTTTACTATGGACATGATATTTCAGGAGAAGAGCACCGTGTTTGGTGAAAGGGCAGTCAACCTTGCTATATATAACATTTCTTTTTCCTTCCCTCATCAGTTGTAGTAGCATCAGTTAGGGATAAGTTTGTTTAGAACCCTGTAGTCAGTGCTGGTTCATAGGAACAATGGGGTAGAGATGAGATTTGGGAGCAGAGCTAGAAGTAGTTATTTTGTCCATTTTGAATGACAACTGGGAAAAATACCAAGGTAAAAGTGCAAGAAACACAGATTTCATGGAAGGCCGTCATTTTCCTATGTTAAATTGTAAAGAAAGAATGAAGAGTCCTAATTCCTCTTGAGATTGAGAATGAGTACAATTTTGAAAAAAAAAAAACCTGATAGACCATTTTATTTGAAAGTGATTTATAAACATTTTTAGCATCATGTGTCACAATCATAGGCTGATACAAATGCAAAAGAGAAGCTGAAAGTAGAACTTGATAACATAGAAAGGGCAAAGTTATTGCACTTGAAGTATTAGGAAATTTCCCCTTGAGGAGATATTATTTGCAGGTTACATAGTGTAGGTTGATATTAAGGATATAAATGAATTTTTCTTTTTAAGTTACATAAAGAGAGAACACGTCTGTTAACAGTATGTAGAACATAAAACATGTAGTTAACTATCCTATGGGAAATAATTAATAACAGTTGAGATTTTGTTTTAAAGGGATTGTCAGTTTCATGTTGCCCCTTCCCTCTTTTCACTGCCCTCCCCTTCTCTTCTTTCCCTCCCCTAACCCTTCTCTTCCCTTCCTCCCTGACTTCCTTCTATGTCTTCCCTCCCTGCCTCCCCACCCCCACCATTTCTTATCAGTTTCTCTTATTTCTTGTGTCAGGGTTTGAAGCCAGGATCTCACACAATATTTTCACAATTGCATCTTAAAGTAAATTAAGTATACTGTATCTTTTAACAATTTGAATTATCCAATTATTTAAAATATTATGCTGAAAACTGATTTAACAATTACCATTCAACTGGAATGTTGATATAGGGAAAGTTGGAAGTGAATACATTTATATTGCTAGGACAAGGCTACAGAATAGCACCTTGTCATGCTTTATCACACACACACACACACACACACACACACACACACACCATTGACATCTGAAAAGACAGACCTAGTTAATACACCTGTATTTAGAATGAGTGAAATGTATGGGGTTAATGATTGGCATAGGGATCACTCCATTTGTTCTGGAAGCCACTTAGGAGGAATCTATTGGTATTTTCATTGTCCCAACAGTGCTGCACACGACGGGAGGCACAAGGACTGAAAAGGTCATGTCTTTATTTTCTGAAAGCTTGAGTGGTTCCAAAGTGCAGGAGTCCTATGCAGAAAGATCATTACCTGCTATGGCTCTTGTTTTCAATATCCTTAATCAGGTTACAGGCAATAAGAGTGCTGTTCCCTTTGGTTACCAAACAATGAAGCACTTATAACAGCAGGTCACCCGAGAACACCACCAGCCAACATTAATAAATTAAAAGCACCACTGGGACAGGAGGAATTGGCAGAACTGCCAGGCTGCTAATCTTGTTTATCCTGTCTGCACTTTTTTCCCCTTATAGGTTCATTTCTGGATGGTCTCTTTTCATTGCTTATGTGCTCACCTGTGCTGACTTAAATCGGCTTAGTGGTGGCAGAGAGTAATTAGCATATGGAGCTGGAAATTCAACTTTTAAACTTGATTAATGAGCTGAGTTTTGTTCTCCTTTATCTTTTAACTGATCCCCAAAACATTCATGAAAATCATATAAATATAAATGCAAGTGAAGTATAAGGAATAATTATCAGTCACCCTTAATTTAATTAGTGTCACCTTAGCCTTTTGTAGGGCAATAGGACTGTATTGCCACATGCAATCATTCAAGACTACTTTGCTCACTAATTAGCTCACTTAGAAAATTAAATGACCTTTCAAAAGTGAATAAAACAAAATCTCTAAGACCCACTTAATCTATATATATTTATGTATGTAGCATTGGAATATATCAGAATTTGAGAGTGCTGAAGGACATAACTTGTCATGTTGTACAACTTCTGCTCATAAAGAAATGTCCATGGAAGAACTATTTCATTAAGACCCTAGGAACTAGAAGTCCTCTTTTCAACTTCAGTTTGTCTGAAGTTCCAAAGTCTTTTAACTAATGCCATTCATTACTAGATACTCTATGTGCAAAATACCCTATAGAGATGCTATTATGGGAAGGCAGGGTATTTGACTCTGCTGGTCCATGTATACTGATTTCCATTATGGCTACATTTGGCATATTAAGAACTGTCTATGAAGAGATTATTGAACAAACACACACAAATTCATATAAAGTTGAACATTACATCATGCAACTTAAACACATTTGCTAAGAATTATGCATAATCGTACACAAACAACAAAGTGGGACATAATTACAAACACAAACAACACAGTGGAACACAATTATAAATCAAATCTGTGGCTTTTCATGTTTCTTAGCAAGATTTTTGACATCTAAAGAATCACTCACATTGTTATTTATTATTTATTTATTTAGAGAGAATGGACATGCCAGGGCCTCGAACCATTGCAAATGAACTCTAGATGCATGTGCCACTTTGTGCATTAGCTTTATGTGGGTATTGGGGAACCAAACCCAGGTTGTTAGGCTTTGCAGGCAAGCACTTAACTGCTGAGCAATCTCTCCAGCCCTGGAATTTCTATTTCAGAGATAAATTTAGTCATTCTTATGTAAGAGAGACTTAGAACAATTCACTTCCTTTGTTGTATATATTCATTGAAATGCTTGGGAGCTTGGTACTCTCTGCCAAGTCAAGTGAATCTAAGGTAACACTCTTTTTTTTTAAAATTTATTATTTTTTTTATTTATTTTTGGAGAGAGACACAGAGAGATAGACAGAGAGGGAGAGGGAGACAGAAATGGGCACGCCAGCAGTCTCTCAGCTGCTGTGAACGAAATCCAGATGTGTGTGCCCCCTCGTGGGCAAGTGCGGCATTGCGCCCTTGCATCACTTTGCATCTGGCTAAACGTGGGACCTGGAGATTGGAACCGCTGGACATTGGAACCAGCATTCTTAGGCTTAGCAGGCAGGCGCCTTAGCCTCTAAGCCATCTCTCCAGCCCCAGGTAACACTCTTTTTATATGATGAACTCAAAGCAAAACTCATTCGTGCTCCAGCCTTCCCACACTCTAACTTGCAGTGTACACTCCCATTGTTAAAGACTTCTTCCTTTGCACCTGATTGCATAACTTCAATGAGGAGAACTGTTGAAGATCCGTGATGATTCATTAATGGTAGGTGATATTGAGTTCCTGAGCATGACTTCTGAGTATTTTTCAAACATATTTGAAATTTCAGTAGCTTTGATTTTGCACATTGGAAAGGTTAGTTCCACAACTGGATCTGACCATTTACATACCAGCCTTAATTCTTTATTTTGTTATGTAAACTCACTACTGTAGCACGTGATCATAATTATTGTAACTGCTAACATTTGTTGATCTGATAACTTTCCAGGCACTGCTCTGAGAGCTTTATATTCATTTATTTTATTTTATTTTTTTTTGCCACAAAGTTTTTATATCCTTATTTCCATTTTATCAAACAGAAATTGAGCCAAAGAGTGATAAATTCCCTGCTAGAAGGTTGTCATTTAAAAATCTATTTTTTCTATTTGTAAGTCAAGTAACTTTCTATTTCTATACTTTTGTGCATGTTGCTTCCTTTTTGCTGGCTGTTTACAGTAACCCTTTCACTCCATATCTTCCAATGCTTATGTGTGTGCCTGTCTTACTTTGTGACATGAGGAGATAGTTCATAATTCCAGAAATGTAACTGTGCTGTGAATATCAATAAATATAAAAATCTACTTTTTAATCATACTTAAGGTGGTCTTAGAATTTTAACATTTACATTGAAAGGGAAAATACATTTTTCAAGAATCTGCAATATACACCTTGATGTTTGAGGCCATCTGGAAGAGAAACTTCAGCTCATAAATGCTATTTCTCTTCTGTTTTATGACCTTCTTTCTGTTCAGACAGCATTTGGGAGTTCCTTAAACAAAATGATTTGTTGTCTGTATCTTTACATTGTTATTGAAAGTAGGCTCTAGAAATTAATGAGGAAATGGGAACTATTTTTTTCTTATTGCATAAAGTTTTAGTTATAGTTTGATGGAAAATGAATGGTAAAATGTATTTTTGTCTTTACTCTTGAGTATAAATTTCTCTGAAATTTATAAGCTGCTTATTTAAAAGTACATATCCCATGAAAAAATTCTGTTATGTACACTGAGCAATAGAAGTTGGGTTGCTTTAGAGAAAACATGGTTATCCTGTTTGTATGGATTTAGACTGTCTTAAAGGTGGGCAACCTATATGCTATTACAGGGCAAGTAAATCTCTTGGTGGGTGAATCCATATTGTTGAAGCACTGAGTTAGACTGGAAGTCAAGGCCTGGTATAAGCTCTTTCTCTGCTACTCATTAGCTAAAAATGTTGGAAACTAAAATAGTGCAAGATTGCCTACTTGTAAAACCAGTGAGTTGCATTTGATCATCTTCCAGCCATATTGTAGCAAGTGAGATCTAGAATTTTATAAGATCTTATATACTGTCTATCAGATTCATTCTCTGTAGGTAATGGTTCTTTCTAGATAACCTTTTGTACTTTCTACTGAATTTATGAAGATTAGACTATGCCACCTCAAAATATTAATTTGAATATATGGCAATGGTATGCCCTAGCTCTTTATCAGAAAACCTCTGATTAGATAATCATTTTTGAATTTTTGGTCAGTTTAGAATGCCATATCTCCATCTAGGGCCAGAAGTAGACTTAGATCCCATTCACTTGACCAGTAAGCAGAGTCCAGCCATTTTAGTTGCTGGTTTTACAAGCTGTTGATTATAAGGGAATGGTCCATCACAAATGACCTTCAAACTAGCTTATTTCTTTATTTTACTTTATTTTTTTAGGCAAACCCAACAGACTGGCCTTTTTTTTTTTTTTTTTTTATGTGAGAGACTGAGAGTGAGCGAGTGAGAAAGAATTGCCCCGCCAGGGCCTCCAGCCACTATAATCAAACTCCAGATGCATATACCATCTTGTATGCATATGTGACCTTACACACTTGTGTCACCTTGTGCATCTGGCTTACATGGTATCTGGAGAGGTGAGCATGGGTCCTTAGACTTCACAGGCAAGCGTCTGAACTGCCAAGCCATCTCTCCAGCCCCAAATTTGCTGATTTCTAACTGGCTAGCTAACACTTATGTGGGAATATGAAACATAGTATAACCTGTGGACAGTTTTATATCATACCTTTTTTAAAATACTTCAATCCGAAGATTACACAGTCAATTCTGTATATATTTGTAAAAACTGCTCATTTTGTTATTGCTAAATGATTTATAAGGGACATATTCTTCCAAGATTCACTGGTACACTACCTAGGTTTCTTGAGGATGCAAAATTATCACTCTCATAGTACAGACACATTTGGCTAGGATCAGAAAATCTTTGTTTTTTCATTCAAGCTCTGTTACTAATTTGTGTTGTAACATTCTGACCCACAATGTGTTGAGCTCCAAACCACAAGTTTTCTTAGATTTCTACTAAATACAAAATTTACTACATGCCCTTAGCCCATGCTTTAGTTTATTACTCTGGAAATAACATACTTTCAGGTAATAATTTGGAATGAAATTTGATTTTTAGAAAATCTTCATGTAACTGTAGAAGGAAGGAATTTTATTTTAGCATTGTTGTAATACAGGTTGTACTATATCCTCGGCCACATAATAATTCTTAAAATATCATAAAATACAAAAACAAAAGAAATATGATTAGCAACAACAAAAGACATGGTCTTGTCTCACAGTGCAGAAATCTGGGTCTAGAGTCAGGTGAAGACTTGCTGGTGTTTCTACCTATATGCCAAGATACACTTGAAGACAGAAACCCAGTTAATGTAAAAACTGTTGCTACATCTGTCTACAAATACAGAACCTCTGAGGGTGCAGTTTTATTCCATTCTTTAGAATGTCAAATACTCTGAGCCCACTTCCTCCCTCTTGATTTGGAAATAAGAGAAGCCTTATTTTTAGTCAATGTGAAGGAGCCTCAGGGAAGTCACATCTCATCTATCAGCTGCTTGAGAGCTTTGTAATGTAAATCTTAATGCTCTTTTCTTCTTATTAGCGACTTGATTTGGGACAGGATTGATTGAATAGAATGTTTGCTAATCAGTTTGAAACAAGGCTAGGCTGGGGGCCAACTGAAGTTTGCCAGAACTTCCCATCCAAAGATGAGGTCGACAGCTGGTCCCATTTTGGAAATGATTTTGCCCATTATCTTATCATTGGCTCCATTTTATATGGTCCACATCTCAAATTACAATTGTTTTGAAGACATTCCAGAGAGAAGGGGAAAAAAAATATTCTACTCACAACTCAGAGATAGTTTTAAAAGTACCTTGAAAATCAGGTTACCTTTCTATAAATTTTGATTCCCACTTCTTCCACTTCCTGTTTTTTTTTTTTTTTAAAGTCTATAGACATATTTCCAGTAAGGAATTACTGCACACCACTATCTTTTGGATGTAGCTAATGGCAATTTGTGAACTAGGGAAAACAACTTTGATTTAAGCATCAATACATTTGGATTATTGTCTATTAAAATTAATTATTTCTTGTGTCATTCTTTAAAGTTTAAAAAAATGAGAAACTGTGCCTAAAGCAAGATGTAGTGAAGTCACTGATGATCAAAACCATAAGTTACCCTGGAAAAGCCAAAGCCCCAACCCTGTAAGATATAGGCAGGGGAGAAGACCTAGTGAATCAGACTAGATATAGGTCAGTGGAGAAGAAAGGAGCCTGAGGAAAACTTAGGAAGGATGTACTTTTAAAGATTTTTACAAATGTGGCTTTGGAAAACAGGAGCCATGCTCACAAACTAAGAGACAGGTAATTTGTTATTAGCTTTGAGTAAATTAGAGTTTGAAGGGTTATATTAGTTATAATTTCAGAGATCAATAACATTTACTATCTTTTGGAAGATAAGCAATAATGCTTAGGGCAAAGAGGAAAGGAAAATGAACAAGACGATTTTTTGTTTTTTAGAGTCTTAACAAGTGTTAAGCCATTATGTTGAGCATCATAACACACAAGGTTGCATGAATCCTTGCAATGGTCTTCTGTGATGCAGTGTTACCCTACTTTATGATGACACATTTCAATCATCTAGTGATATGGTGATTTGGGGATATCTATGAGAGTTATCAAAGCCTTTCACAGCTCTTAGGTGGGCAATAATTCAGGAACTAGGGTGCCAGGTGGACACTCATGGCCACACAAAGCTTCCACTGAGTTAGTGGCTTTCAAAGTTCTTGTTTTATTAATTTTGATGAAGTAATTTTTTCTTATTAATTTTGATGAAACACATAGACCAGTGGCTAGAGTTTACAAAGATTTTATTATAAATACTACAGAGGTAGACCTTAAGAGAAAGAAAGAATACAGAGCTCCTGAAAAACGAAGGATAGAAGCATGATTTCCTAAAATGGGAAATCCCATGTAGAGACCCAGTTTGGGGTCTTTTAAAGGAGTTCACTGCAATTCAGTCCTGATGCCAGGTGCTTGGGTGGCACCAGATTCTTAGGAAAGGAATAACCCCTTTAACACTCCTTTCTCCTCTAAGAAAGGAAGAAATAAGGCCGGAGGCACCTATTCACTGGTGCCTGAAGTTTGCCAGAACTTCCTGTCCAAAGATGAGGTCAACAGCTGCTCTCATTTTGGAAATGGTTTTGCCCATTATCTTATCATTGGCTCCATTTTATATGGTCCACATCTCAAATTACAATTGTTTTGAAGACACTCCAGAGAGAAGGGAAAAAAAATAAATAAGATCTACTCACAATCAGAGATATTTTGATTCCTACTTCCTGTTTTTTTTTTTTAATGTCTGTAGACATATTGCCAGTAATAAATTACTGCAGACCTCTCTTTTGGATGTAGCTAACTATCTGGTGAGGTTTTTGGGAAAAAGTGATATGAGGAAAGAACAACTCCAGATTCTCCTTCAGAGGCTCAAAGGTATTCATCACTTTTACTTTCAGGGCCCTATCACCCTAAACATCTCAATAATTTATGTAACATATAAAAAGGTAGAAAATCCAGGAAATTCCAAAGCCCATGTTCTTTGCTTCATATTTACTGTATCACCTTGGTCTTGTTATATAAACTCTCTGTGCCTTATGTTTAACATGGTCATCGTAATACTTTCTTCAAGGGATAACATATATGATAAAATATATGAAAATGTTTGAATCATATTTTACATATCTGGAGAACAGGAAAGTATGGCAATTGCTGTACTATGCATCAATTAGCATAGCAGATATTTGCATTGTTTTTGTAGTAGGAATTTATTATAAGGAATTTGATCATATGATAATAAGGGCTAAGTCCCAAGTTCTGCAGCTAGCAAGAAAGAGACCAAGGAGAACTGATGTGGTTCTCATCTTGGTCTGAAGGCATGAGAACCAGGAAAGCTTATGATGCAATTAGTCTCAAAACCTGTTGCCTCAATACCCAGGAATGGATGCTTCAATGTGTGTCTGACACCAGGAGAAGGCTGATAATGTTACAGCTTGAGCAGTCAGGTAGGAAGAAAGTCCCTTTCTTCACACTAATCTTTCTGTTCTATTCAGGACTACAGTTGATTGGATCATACCCTTTCACATCAGGGATACCATGTGCTTACTCAGTTTATAATTCAAGTTGTTAATCTTATAGCAAGCAGTCTCATAGATGCACCTTAAGTAATGTTTTACCAAATGTGTGAGTGTTGTGGTTTGAATCAGATGTCCCCATAAACTTAACTGTTCGAAATGCTTGCTTCCCAGCTGGTGGCAATTTGGGAGATGAAGCTTTGATGGAGGTGTGTTACTGCAGGTGGACCTTGAGGGTTGTCAAGTGTTAGCTACTGTTTTGCACCTGCTATGGCAGAGTCAGCCTCTGCTCATGCAATTCTGTCCCCTGCCATCATGAAGTTTCCCCTTGAGACTAAGAATCAAAACAAAAACTTTTCTTCCCATTACCTGCTATTTTTTTTTGGGCGGGGGGAGACACAGAGAGAGAGAGAGGGAGAGGAAGACAGATAGAGATGGGCATGCCAGCAGCCTCTCAGCTGCTGCGAAGAAAATCCAGATGCACGCGCCCCTTGTGGTCAAGTGCAGCATTGCACCCCTTTGCATCTGGCTAAACATGGGACCTGGAGATTGGAACTGCTGGAGATTGGAACCAGTGTTCTTAGGCTTAGGAGGCAGGCACCTTAACCACAAAGCCATCTCTCCAGCCCCCATTAGCTGCTTTTGATTAGGTGTCTCATCCCAGTAACAAGACGATAACTACAATAGTGAGCATTCTGTGGTCCAGTAAAATTGATACACAAAATTAACAATTGCGTATAGTGATTAGGATAAATACTGATGAACTAGGAAATGATTTCTTGTAAACAGTATGTGATGGGTTGAATGTGAAATGTCTCCCATAGCCTCATGTGTTTGTGATTAGGCCTCATACTTGATCCCCACCTGGCAGAACCTTGTTGGAGGAAATGTGTCATTGGAGTGGGCCTTGAGATTGATTAGTCTGCCCACTGAGTGATTCAGAGCTCAGACCACTCTTGCTGGTACCTCCCAGATGATATGAAAAGCCTAGCCTCTTCCTATGATGTGTTCTTTCTGCCACGATGAAACTTTCATTTGAGACTGTAAGCCAAAATAAACCCTTTCCTTCCATGAGCTGCTTTTGGTTGAGTTTTGTCCTAGCAATGAGAATGTATCTGCAACAGAGTAACAAAAAGAATGTGAATATGTTCAATAAGTATGTGGACTTGTAAAGGGCAAGAGTGCACATGATGAGTTTTGGTACCTAAAGAAAAATTTTAATATACTTGTATTGGTTACTTTTCTTGTTGCTGTGACCAAATACCTGATAAAAAGCAACTTGAGGGATGGATGGGTTTATTTTGGCCCACAGTTTGAGGGTACAATTCTTTATGGTAAGAAAGCCATGATGGCAGAAGTATGAGGAGGCTGGTCACATTGTGCCCACAGTCAGGAAACAAAGAGTGAGGAATGCTGATGCTGTCAGCCCATTCTCTGTCTTTTTCTCTTTTCTTCCAAATTCAGCCTAGGACTCAAACTATTGAATGGTGCCACCCACAGTTAGGGTGGGCCCTCCTCCTGTCTCAGGTAACTCAATCTAGAAACTACCTTGCAGACATGCCCAGAAGTTTATCTCCTAGGTTTGTGTTCTAAATCCTGTCAAGTTGGTAATCAATGTTAATCCCAGTAATTCTTTCATTATCTCAGGTGTTGGATCCTCTGAGATCAGTTAGCCATTGACTGATTTGTCCCTATATAACTAACACTTGTGAATATAATTTTAGATATTTTCTGTTGAAAGGGCTAGTGAGCTGAGATGTTGCAAGAATTTCTCTGGAATGATTACTCCAATACCAATGAGAGTGGAAGAGAGGAATTTATTTGCTCAGGGACCGAAGCTGGGCTCACACCCAAAGAAACTCTGACCCCAAGCTTAACTTGCACTTTCATTTTAATGTTTTATTTATTTATTTGAGAGAGAGAGAGAAAAATAAAGAGGCAGAGAGGGGGAAGAGAATGGGTGCACCAGGGCCTCTAGCCAATGCAAATGAACTCCAGACACATGTGCCCCCTTGCTGCTCTCTCATTTTATACTCTAGTAGCCAGGTAGATTTCATAGCAGTAAGGCAAGCAGGGATGGGGGTTGGGCTTTTCAAAAGCACACATGGTAGTTAGCTATGTGGTTCCATGGCTATGTGGTAAGGTTGCCAAGGGCAATTTCTATTCTGTCTTAACCATTTTGTCTTTCTGAGTGCTCGCAGGGGAAGGAGGGGAGTGCCAGGGACTTTTTGCTCCACTGAGCAAGGAGAAGGTGGGCTCTGGCAATAATCAGTACCTACTATAATCCAGCATTTAGCAAGCTGGCTTTTCTACCTCAAACTCAGACATAATTATAATCCTATGGCAAAAGCCCTGAGGAATAGGCATTGTATATGTGCTAAGTGACAATTAGAATATAATTAGGTTTCTTCACTCTGAAATACATTGAAGCAGCATGGAGCCCTGTTACTCTTGACTCATCTTCAGTATCCTCCCTTTCGCATGTTTTCAGCCATCAATCTCTTCTCACCTCATGGTACTTGCCTGTTACAACCATAACATGGCTGTAAAAACCCCATAGCTACAGTGACTTCTTTCCCTCTATGTTCAGCCTGCTAGGGCTGGCTATAATTTGCAGTGCTCAGTGCAAAATAAAGTCATAGAGCCATTTTCTTTAAAAATTGAGAAAAATAGCTGGGCATGGTGGCACATGCCTTTAATATCAGCACTCGGGAGACAGAGGTAGGAGGATCGCTGTGGGTTCGAGGCCACCCTGAGGCTGCATAGGGAATTCCAGGTCAACCTGAGCTACAGTGAGACCCTACCTCAAAATCCCCCCCTCAAAAAAGGAAAAAAAAAAAGAAAAAATTCCATTGACTACAGTAAGCTATAAAACTTTTACATCTTAAAGTAATTTCTGACTTATAAACAATAGTATAGGTAACTGAAATAGCAATAATAGCATACATTTACAGATTAAAAAATAAAATTAATCTATGTGGCTATATAAGGTTACATGCTAGTGCAGCTGGCCTGTCACTACCTCTTGTTGGCTCCTCATATCCCTGCCATGCCAGTACTTTCTCTAACTTAGTCAAGCCTCTGGAAGGCTACTGTATCTTCTCCCTTTGCTTAAGCTTGCGGCATTTCCTCTCCTCATCTTCATTCAGTTGATGACCTGATGTACATTTCACTGAAAGGAGACGAAATTCAAACCAAACCCAAAATAACCAGGGTGGGTTTCTACACCTGGCGGCTTGCTCATGCACACTTCTATGTCCTGCCTTTCCTCCTGCTACTTTGAGAACTTGTGCTTGAGCACTAGATCCCAGAACCTCTCTCCAATTCCAGCAATTCTCTACTCTGCTCCTCTAGCACTGCTCTTCCCTCCCTTCTGGAGTCATCCAATCAGTATATGCACTGGAATTTCTCTTGTCTAAACATAGTGTTTCCTGTTCTTATATTTCTTCCCACCTCTAACCTGTTTCTACTTTCTTCATACTTTTTGTGGTCTGTTTCTAATTCCCTAAATTCTTCAGCTTGACCTTAATCTCACTTTTGTTTCCACCACTCCACAGACCCTTATTTCAAGGATGGTAATAAACTTCTGTGTGTTTAAATGTCCACCTATTACTCGACCAGTCATAGTATCTGCAGAGCTGGGCATTGCCTCTCTCTCTCTCTCTCTCTCTCTCAGACTGCTTTCTCACTTGTTTTATTATTTCACATGCCTCTTGATTTCTTTCCTCCCTTGTTGGACCTTCTTGCTCTCTCTGTCTTGTGGTCTTGTGCTCTAAAACCTGCAATGCCATAGTGCTCCGTCTCTGAGCACCTTTTTTCTAATTCCCAAAGAGATGGCACATAGGCTCACAGATTTAATCATATCTGTACATGATTGATGCCTGAATTCAAATAGTTACTCCACACCCCATCCTTGACCTTCAAATGTATATAATTCTGTACTTTGGAGAAAACTCTTGCTCACCTTTTATTCTCCCATGTTCTCTGTTCAGAAAATTTTGTGGCATTGTCTTGGAACTACTTCCACGTTCTGACTGCTCTTCATGATCTACTTTGCTGTATCCTGGTCCAAGTCATCTTGTGCATTGGATAACCAGAACAGTCTTAACTGATTTCCCTCTCCTAGTTGTACCATCGTTATCCATTCTATAGCTGTACTGCTAAAAGTTAGATCTCCAGTGGTTTCTTACCTCACTCAGTAAAATCCAAAGGTCTTGAAATGACACTTAACGCCACACTCTGCTTGTCCCCATTCCCTTCCTCTTGTCATCTCCCTTGCTCTTCTCTTGTTTGCCCTCTCTTGACTTCTGGCTGCTCTGACTTGTTGGGTTATGCTCCTTCCTCTGGGCCCTGTCTTGAATATTCTTTCCCAGCTGTTCTTGTGGCTCACTCTTCTTCAGGTGCCTTTTTCTCAGTGAGACTTTCCCTGGTCACCAGGCTTTAAAATGGCCAGCTGTTACTCCTTGTCTGCCTGAACTACTTTCATGCTGTTCTCTGTGAGGCCAGGGATTTTCCTTTGTTTCACTTACTACATTCAGTGTAGACCTCTAGGTGACTCAGTATATGACACTTGTGAATTCACAAGACATGGGACATTTATCTCCAGACCCTGGAGATGAATAAATCATATTATAAATTAAAATTTAAAAAACATCAAAATTCTATGGTCCTTGGTAATCTGTCATAATTTTTTTCAGGAATATTTTACACTGAGAAATTTATCATGACCTCCTAAAAATTCACTGAGTATTGACTTTGTATCACACTTATTAAAAAACAAAATTATACAAAAGGACTGACTTCTGTCAATATTACACCCACAGTCAATGTTTATATTAGGTATTATTGCATGAACCAGAGGGCCCTGGAGCATGTTCACTGCACCCTGTACAATAAACAGCCCTTCTGCTGGGAGTGGGAACAACTATTTAAATATTTTATTTATTAGAGAGAGAGAGAGTGGGAGAGAGAATGGTATACCAGGGCCCCTAGCCACTGCTGGGACCTTGGGCTTTGCAGGCAAATGCCTTAACCATAAAGCCATCTCTCCAGCCCAGGAGCAACTCTTTCTTATAACTAAGATGTCATACTTGTTCAATCTGGGAAAAACTCTTTGTTATAACTAAGCTGTTATATTGTTTTAAAGAATGGGCAAGTGATCTCCATATGATACTTGAAATGGCACCAAGGGCTTTAAGGTAGAGAGCCAACCTCCTTCTTTTCTTTAGAGCATGAAATTGGTTGCTTACATAAATAAATAGTGACTACTGACAAAGTACCGTGTATCTTTGCTTCTCTAAGAGATATGATAACCAATCTGTCTCATTTCCTGTTTCTTCTCATCTTTCTGGAGTCAGTTTTTGCTGTACTATGCATGTGTTGGCTACAAGAGTCAGATGATGGTTCTGGATGGTTTTGAAGTGTTTTTGTTATCCTGTCTTCGCTCTCACTTTGATCCCAGAATCTATTTTTAAAAAATATTTTTATTTGTTTATTTGAGAGAGAGAAAGAGGGAGACAGAGAGGAGAGAGAATGGGCATGCCAGGGCCTCCAACCACTGCAAATGAACTCCAGATGCATGCACCCATTTTGCATCTGGCTTATATGGGTCCTGGATAATTGAACTGGGATCCTTTGGCTTTGCAGGCAAAGGCCTTAACCGCTAAGCCATCTCTCCAGCCCCTCCCTGATGACAGAATCTTTATTCCTGGCTAATTCATGGCTGTGGTGGTTTGAATGCAAATGCATGACTTAGGTGTTTTTTTTTTTTTTTTTTTTTTTGAGAGAGACAGAGAGAGAGGGAGAGGGAGACAGATAGAGAATGGGCACGCCAGCAGTCATGCGTTCGCCCCCTTGTGGGCAAGTGCGGCATTGCACCCTTGGGTCACTTTGCATCTGGCTAAACATGGGACCTGGAGATTGGAATCGCTGGACATTGCAACCAGCGTTCTTAGGCTTAGGAGGCAGGCGCCTTAACTGCTAAGCCATCTCTCCAGCCCGACTTAGGTATTTTTGGTTAAGCTTCCTACTTAGTCTTCTGGAGGAAAAGCCCTTCTGGAGGAGGCATGCCACTGGCTGCAGATCTTGAGTCCAGCTCTACTAGGTGTGTAGCGGGCCAGTCTAAGCTCTGGCTGCTCATGCTTGCAGGTGCTGGTTTTTGTCAGTCTCTTCTATGGATGAATGGAAGTAAGCCGGCTACTTCCACCATGGTGGAGCTTCCCCTGGAATCTACAAGCCTGAAATAAACCCTTTTGTAGGCTGCTTCTGGTCAGGTGTTTGCCCCAGCCATAAAAAAGTAAATGCAACAATGAGCAACCTGGATAGAAGATAATCCAAATATAGCTATGTATAAATCACATTAACTATATATGAATTTTGGTTAGCAATGTTATAGGCATTCTTTGTTTTTCTGAGAAAGAAGTTGTTTTAGCTGAAGTTTGATTTTTCTGTCAGGTTCTTTGGTTCCTAACTGTCTTATACTTACTCAGTGGTTTGATGATAATTCTCTGTCCTGCTCTGTGAAAAACCTTCCCACACCCATTTTATTATCACCAATTTAAATATCACTTAGTATTTGATACTCAGTTTTCCCAGTCAGCATTTGGTTCTACACTTGTACAAGACTTTCCATGTAGATAGATATTAATTGCATAAGAAAGGAATTGTTAGGAAAGTTACCTTGCAGCCATAATCCAAAATTTTTCTACTTGATGTGCAAAATAATTCTTGAAGATATCATTGGAATTTAAAAATGAGAATGCCATTAAACAAACAATGTGTAATGGGTAATGTGACCCAAGTGTACACAAATCCATAATTTTGATGTTACTGTGCACGGTAACATAGATAGAATGATAAAGTGTTTTGAAATGTATCTAAGGGATTCAGATTTAACTTAGATACTTTCCTTAGCTTCTAACTCAAAAAATAAATTAGAAATATCTTGATTCAAGTTTTTATGAAAAGAACAATAATTCACATAATTTATTTCTGAAGGAAAGATGATATACATATCTATACTTTATACAGTTATTTTTTTATCCTTTCACTTACTTTTGTGATTTATACTATGGACATATAGCTAGTTTTTATAAAGATGTTGATGTCATTCTTTATAATAGTGAAAAATGATCCTAAATATCTAACAACACAAACAATGAAGCAAAGCATGGCACACTCAGACAATGCAATATTACACAGACCTAGTACTGCTTCAAAGGGCTTCTAATTATGTGCAAAATACTTATAATGAAATGGAATAAACAAAATGATTTGATTGTTATACTAAATCCTTATTTTGGTGCAATTATGTATTGCACATAATCACAACTACAGATTATCAAGCATAAAACAAAATGGTAGCAAAAACCACACTGAAGTGTTTAAGGCTACTATTGTATGGTGAGACTAGGAGGCATTTAAACCCTTGTAATTTCTTAATACCTTTGTTGCCTGTGTTTTTGTTGTGTGCCTAAGGAGATTTGTAAGTTCAGGAATCGTGGTGGTCTTTGAGTATCTTATAAATTATTTTCAAATTTCAAGAGAAACTAGAAATCCATGTTTCTACTAAAAAACTTTCTAAAATTTTACTGTCAACAAATTATTATTATTGTTGTTGTTTTTAGCAAAGGGTAGACCAAATGGAAAATGTCTTAGAGGCAAATCTATTAAGCTTGTTCAGTAAGAAAACAGGTCAAGTTTATGTGGCAAATAAGTTATCTCAGGCTATAGCCCCCCCCAGTTGAAATTTTTCAGTAAGAAGTACCTCTCAGTGGGTACTATGAACACAGTGCATTGATAAGCAGCTTTGTTTTTCTCAGAGTGCATGCCCCCATGGGTATGTTATTAGAGTTCTTTTATTTCTTTCATTGGTCCTACCTTTCCTGGTCTTTCTTTCTCTTTCTTCTTTCCCTTCTCTCCCTTCCTGCCTCCTAAATGATGATGTAGTTTTGCTGATTTATGTGAATTAAAGATCACCAGAAAGTATTAAGCAGGGGCTGGAGAGTTGACTTAGCTGTTAAAGCACTTGCCTGCAAAGCCAAAGGACCTCAGTTCAATTCCCCAGAATCCACATAATCCAGATGCACAAGGGGGCACATGCATCTGAAGTTTGTTTGCAGTGGCTGGAGGCCCTGGTGCACCCATTCTCTCTCTGCCTTTTGTCTCAAATAAGTAAATAAAAATAAAACTAGAAAATAAAATTAAAAAAACAAAAGTACTAAGCAGATAAACATAGAAGGCTGTCAGTGTCAAAGTGAAAATTCTTTGTGGTGATTCTCAAACATTTTGGTTTCAAAACTTCTTTATTCACTGTAACCATTGTTGAGATTCCTAAAGATTTTTGTTTTTATGGAATACAAAGAAATAAATATCTAAAAATAAATAAGTGATACATAATTATATAACTCTATATTTACTTTGTTTGGATTTAAAACAGAAAATTTAAAAGCATTTAATATACTTAAAATAGTAATCATCAATATTTATAATATTATTATAAAAATATTTTAAAATTTAACATTTTCATTTAATTTTAAAAGTTAATTTTAGATTGTTTTTAAATGTATTTTTAATTTTTATCTAAAAATATTTAAAGACTAAAACTGAAAACATTTGAGAAGAGAGGATATGTTTTGCAGTTTTGCTATCTCCCATCATATGTGTGTGTTAATTGAAGACCATTTACAGTTTCAACACTTAATCTTTTGTGATAAATCCCATGATAAATCATCTGGGAAACTCCATCATACAGTTGTTGAGAGAATGAGAGTTAAAATGGCATTTTGGTGTCAGAATGAAAGTGGCTTTGGCCTCCTGTAACACTGATGCAAGCTGTGCTTCATAGGGGTCCTTGACCTGTACCTTGAGAACTCGTGGTTATGGTTTTAATTTCAAATGTCACTCAATATGCTAAAGAATTGGTCCCCAGCCTATGGTGCTTTTAGGGAGTTGTAGAAACATTAGGAGGGTACTTATTTGTATAAAATTAGGTCATTGATATATTCAGACTTCTACCATTTATTTCCCAATTGCCACAGGGCAGACAGTTTACCGCATACCTTGTCTTGCCACTGCTTCAAACTGGAGCCAAGTGACCATGGGCTGAATGAAACTGCTGAAACCATGAGCTAGAATGAGTCTTTCCTCATTTTAAGTTGACTCTCATAGTGAGGGAAAGATGGCCAGCACAATGTTCCTGTCCTTACTGAGATAATCATGGGTTTTCACATGATTGAGGACCTGTCCTTCCCAGGCTCATCTTCTGTACCATTTAATCACCCAGTCAGTTCATTCTTTTAAGTTAAGGTATTTTTATCCATCAGAGTTCAAATACAGTGACAGAGACAACACATTCAGCTACAAATAGCCTAATAGCTTGGTATAAACACCGTTCATTACAACTTGAGAGTTTGTTACAACTTGAGAGTTAGAAAGCAGATAAAAGAAAAATAAGGGTCAGAAATAATGTCAAAAAGACCCTTCTCTTCAATTAATGTCCTTTCCTCCCTGTTTTAAGACATGACCTGCAAACGACACACTATGTGGATGCTTAGCTCAAAGCATGAAAAAAAAAATCATTTTCTACTCTGTCTTACTTGCTTATCTTTCAAAGCTACTGAATTACAGGCCATGTGGCCACTAACTTTGCCAATTTAGAGTGACTGGGTCATTGTAAGGAGAACTCAATTTATAACTTGGGTGAGATGCCAGCAGTAATTCATGCCACAAGGGAGAAATGAACGTGTTCATTCATAGATTCAGTGAATACAAAACCTATAAAAACAAGCCCCACTAATTTTTATAAAAACTAATTTTATTGATAACAGCTCAGGAAGCTCTCTCTATCCTATTTTGTCTTTCAATGGCTCTTAAAGTTAGAAATGCCTTAGGCGGTCTTAGTTATATACTTTTTCCTAAGTCATTCTCCTCATTGTCACTTATCCACAGGGATGCACATTGCTATTTCTTCATTTCTAAGAAAGGACATATCCTTCTTGAGCATCTGTGCTGAGACATCCTTGGATATTAAATTCTGGTCATTGTTAATAGGGCAAAATGGAAATATCTTGCCAGGGAATGAATGCTAATCCAGCTTGCTGATAGTGTCTGCAGATGGAATTATAAACAGGTTTAATTGTGGGGAAACCCAATACACTTTAGCAGCTGAATATCCATGTCTTGCATTGTAAGTGTTGATTTGTTCCCAAGCTCTGTCTTCTGTGTGAGATGAATCTAATGAGATCCTGGACTAGCCATGAGAGTGAGTTCTTGAACTTGGATGGATCTGTGGAGATTAGGTCATATAATCAAGCTGACACTGGGTCACTTTGAGCAAAGCTCAATTTATAGTTTTGGGGAGATGCCTGAGTTTAGTCAGAAGTAATTCACACCAGAAGGAAGAAGTGAATGTGGTCAGGAATCCTTTGGGGGCAGGGAGCTTGGAGGCAGAATTACTTCAGATGCAGGAAGGATGTCAGTGGAAGTGAAACCAAGCATTGTGAAAGGTAAATTATGGGCTGAGTCACTTGTGCAATATTGTTCTCCTGTTCAAACAGATGTTTATGTGCTGATGACTAATTTTAATAATATCCCTGGAATACTCATCACTTAACTTTTTCCATTATAATTTGGACTAGTATACCAGCCAAAGACGTATAACATGTTAGGGAAAACATATAAACATATAATCATTAAATTATTTACCTATGGCTTTATCACATATTTTTTAAGAAAAATCTGTTTTCTACCAATGGTTACCAGTATTTATTTATTGGCTAATAACTTGTGTGTATAGTTCCATCTCCATATGATAGGCTTCCACTTCAGGGGACCTGGTAGCTGGTAGCTATCTTTTCAGGAAACGCTGATTTGCTCTCTGAGGCTTCTCCTCTCATCTTCTATAATTCAGTGGGACCCTGACTTTTGCCATCCAAACAGCTGCTGTTGGGACAATACAGTACAAAGGACATATTAATATTGACTGAGACTTTCCTTCACATAGCAGACAGCTCCAAAGAGTGTGTAAGGAAATGGAAAAGTGTTGGGAATGGAACAAACACTTCTGGATTCTTTCTTTGCAGAAGGTCATGTGGATGACTTCCTGTTATGGGAAGAATATCTTTTTCTCCATGCAGTACCATCTCTTGCTTACCTTCTAAGCTTACCTATCTGACTTTGTCCTCATAAGACCTTGGCCTGCCATCTAATCAGACCATGACTTCTACCTCAGGGTATGTTTTCTTCTTTCTCTGCTGGAAAGTTTTCCTGTCCTGACTTTCTACCCATTCTTGACTCTTTACTCTCACATGCCTTTTTCTACAGTTCCTCCCTAACTTTACAAACTGTCATGAAATCCTGGGTTCCTTTCAGACAACACACATCTCAGTGTGCGATGTTACATGATTGAGGTTATGTGATTGCTTGCAGAATGTTTTCTGATCGAGATTGAGGGTGGAGTCTCTTTGTGTTTATTACTCCATTAAAAGTACCTGTCTCAGTGTCTGACACATAATGAGTGTTCAAAGAATGCCAATACATAAAGTATCCAATGAACAAAAATCTGTATTGAATACCTATTACATTCCAGACATTCCAGACATGCCAAGTGATCAGAATATACTGGTGAGCTGTGTCCTCATGTCAAGGAGCTACATATCACAAAGAGACAGTTAAATAAGGAGATAGTTACCCAAGATAGATATGTTGTGTTATTCAGATTTGCCATTATGAGAAAAAACCAAGGAGAAAGATATGTTGCATCATGGTTCAGAACTTTGTGACAGGAAGGGAATCACAAAAGAGCTCACATCATGGTGGCCAAGGGGTGGAGAGGGGGGAGAGACAGAGGAAGAGAGAGAAAGAAATGCCTATTCCGAAGTGCTCTCTTCTTTCCCCTTTCATCCCATTCTATCAGATATTGGATGGAACCATATTCAGGACTGGTTTTGTTCCCTTAGTTAATCTCTGCAGTGCCCACAAAGACACAACCAAAGAGATGCTTTGATGATCTCCTAGATACTTTTCAATGCAATCATGTCAATTAGACTGACCATCACAGAGGTAAGATTTGAAATTACCACCCAACAACAGAGCATGCAGCAACATGCCTGGTGCACAGAATGGGGAGCAACAACTTTGTCAGTGGGCACTGGGGAATGCAACTGGAAATATCCAGATCTTGGGTCAAGAGGATATGAACTGGAATGCTAGTTATGACACTTACTGAACCTCTCTGTTTTTCTCCTGTAAAAGGGGTGTCATAATAATTATTGATACTCTGTAAGCAATCAAAAGACAGGATGTCACTTGGGGTCACTGCACCTTAAACTGTGGCTAATGTGTGTGTAAGTCTCAAGTCTCTGCCAAGAGACTCTAGAGCCCTTCCTCAAATGTCTCCAGATTTTTAGGAACTTGTGATTCCATGGTCATTTCCAGTCTAATTCTTCCTTCACTGAATTCTTGCTCTGTGCTTTTATAATTTTAGGACTGTCATTTCTCTGACTTCCACTCAGATTTGGAACTCAGATCATTCCTCATCAGCGTACTCACCCCAGCCTTCAGGTGAGAAAAAACTTTTTCAGAATTTTAAGGAGAGAAAAGAATAAGATGCTGTAGCAACTCAAATAAATAAGGTGACTTATTTATTAAGCTATCCTTAACCTTACATCTTAGGGTGGTCATGAGTTGCATATACCTCCTTTCTTTTCTCTACTCTTGGTTTTTGAGAACCAAACATAAGCAACAAATGCCAACATTCTCTCAGGGAATTGGAGTATCAGTAATGAAGTATTAGTAAATGCTATCACATGCATTTAGAGAAGAGGAACAGACACAGACAGACTAAGTGTCAACTAGATTTCAAATTCATAACATCAAGTAAGATTTGTACACTTCTTCTGTTAACTTGTCTTCTTTTAATGTGGTTCACAGGCCTTCCACAGAACCAAACTGGGAAAAGATTTTCTGCTTTATCTGTGGAAACATGTTTTAGATCTGTGAGCCACCAATGTCCCTATGCTCTACAGAAGCCCAAACTAGAGGGATAAGCATGAGTATTTTCAAGTCAAACATTCTAGAGGAAGTCTCAGCCAACAGCCATCATCATGACATCACTAGGCATTGTATAATGTTGTTTCTGGCTGATTCCAGTTATCAGCCATGTGATCATACCAGTTTTGGAGTGGTTATGCAGCTGTAGCAAGTTATGCATTTGAGCTGGACTTGGAAAGATACATGTGGATTTTCCAAAAGAAATTGTTGGAAAAAGGCTAGACTTTCCCTGAGAAAGATGGGTCTTCAGAGTGGTAAACAAATGTGGTTGCAGGAGGGAATCAGGAGAGGAAATGAGAAATGACAAGGTGAAAAGGTATTCTGTTTGGCTTATGGAATACATAATGAACTTGCTAATTAGCATAAAGGGATTTTTGAAGGGTTAATGATTATCCTTGAAACTAGAAGGTCTTGGGAACATCTGAGACATTTGGTCCCAGACAAGCTTGACAACTCCCCTGATTGATGAACTTAACTCACAAGGCCCTGAGGGGAAATAAACCATTTGGGACATCCTATCACAGACAAGCTCACTAAAACAGCTTATATCTTTTTTCAGATCAAGGCCACAAATAGCTATAGTTCCTTATCAACTTACCCTATAAAATTGCACCTGGTCCTGTCTATTTTCCTCAAGGTCCTCCTTATAAGCCTGAACCCTAGCCTAGCTCAGTGCCTCAGCTTCCAGCCCATGGGCAGGTTGCAGCCCCTCACTGTGCTTCAATAAACAGTCTCTGTGTGTTAGAGATCAAGTCCAGTGTTTTCTTGTGCTTTCCTTTCTCACTTGCCTTACATTTCTGGTTCTCTGACTCAGATTGGAGCCATTGAGGGCTTTCTGACCACGTGACCCTCCTTCTCATTCCTTCTTTCTCTGTCTCCCTGCCAGTGTTTCAGTGCTCACTGTTCTGTACTAAACAGCCACCAGTTGTGACCTGAGACCACCAGTCTTTGCAGCCTTTGTGTACATGAGTGGTATAAGTCCCATTTGACTTTACAGTTTAGTGAGCTTTATCAGTGTTCTTTGTAAATCCAGCTTAACATAATGCTGCTTCTTTCTTTTCTTCTTCTTACCCTGACCCCCAGATTGTGTGAGCTCAGCAGCTCATTTGCAGAGACTGAAGAATTCTGACTAGGGCTACACAGTGCTGAATGTCCAAAATCACTCTGTGAGCTCAGCTGAGTCTCTGACACCCCTTTGGGTATTCCACTGGGTCACACTTCATTCTCTCCGTCCCTTGTGCCCCCAGACTTTTGAGCTCCAGATGAGAGGCCATTTGCTGTTTGACTGACCTCCATCAACATCCTCATCAAACTCCAACCTTCAGGACAAGGAGCTCACTCCCAGTCTGCAGCAGAAGTGCCTCATTTCAGAGCCTAAAAACTCCAAGAGTTTCTCACTCTCTCCTCTGTCCATGGAAGATTGGAGGTTCTCGGAATCCCCCACAATTACTGTTCCACTGGACAACCCCAGAGTTATGAATGTGGGAGCTCTCCCTCCTAATGCTTGGGCACTCCTCACTGCCCTCCCTAAGCCTCATATATGTGCCTGGTGGCCAAGTTGGCCATTCCACTTAGTACTTGTCCCAGAGAATGGGTTCTAAATTATCTGTTCCAAAAGACACCCCATTGGCATGTCTTAAGACCAATATAAAGGAACTTGGCTTATCTGAACTCCTACCTACCAGATTACTCTGACTCTCTTTTCAAATTTGGCCACAATATTCTCTAGATAATGGCCAGAGTTTGGTACTTTTATTTCAACATTCTCTCTGATCTTGATGGCTTTCTCTGATGACATGTGAAATGGTCTGAGGTTCCTTACATCCCCTGGATGTTTCTTTGCCCTCTGCTCCCATCTCTCCCCTTGTACTTCTTGCTTTGCTTATCACATCCTTCTCTTCTACCAACAACCCTTTAAAAGCTCCTCCAAACAAAAGTTGGGCTCACCATCTTTTGACCCAGCAGATGAACCCCCTTCCTCCAATTCCCCTCCTGCACCTGCTTCCCTTCAACTCTCCATCCACTCTACCTGTGTCTTTGTCTCAGCCCCCTAAAACTCCCCCTCTGCACCTCCTGATCCCCCATCCAACCCCTTCTACATTTCCTTCCCTCTAGACCCTCTCCACTCCTCCTGCTTCTTTACATTGGTCCCCTGAAATTCTCCCACCATACATCCACTTCTCCTTTTTCCCTCTCCTCTTCCTTCCTCACCCCATACTAGGTCATAAGGAGAACCGACGGGATGTTTTCTCTATGTGAGGTAGCAGGGAGAGATGGACCCACTCACAACCATGTCTCTTTCACTTGCAATGAAATGGAGTCAATTGAACAAAAATTGGGGTCTTTTTCAAATAATCCTCTCCATGATAGGATTCAATTTATGAGATTTATCCAAGTCTATCACTTGGAGAGATGTTTTTCACATTCTAAATTCAACTCTTACCCCTAATGAAAGGGAAGGGAATTTGGAAGGTGGCCCAGGCTCATGCAGATTGATTGTCAACAAAATCCCCAATCTCTCCCTGGAGCTGAGGCAGTCTCCTTAACAGAACCCAATTGGAATTACCAAATGATGGGCTTGGGCTCCAGTTGCCTCCAGTTTATGGTAATCTGCCTGGCTGAAGGCACACATCAAAATGCCCATAGTAGAATTAATTTTGACTAATTGAAAGAAGTCACCCAGAGCCCCACCAAAAACCTGGCTCTTTTTCTAAATCACCTATCTGAGGTCATTACAAAATTCACAAATGTAGATGTAAATTCCTGTGAAGGTACCTTGTTTCTTCACATTCATTTTCTAGGACAGTCAGCCCCCAACATCAGATGCAAATTCCAGCCACTTGACAAGGACCTATGACTCCCTAAAGTGAAGTAATTGACCTGTCTTTCAAAGTCGTTAATGGTAGAGAAGAGGAGACCAGAAAGGAGAAAGATTGGGAATGAAGTAGGAAAGATCTCCAGTCTGGGCTGACTACAATGATCCCAGCCAATGCCTTCACCCTCTTTGTCTAGGAAGTGAGGTCATCCCCCAATCTTTGTTTCCATTGTGGCCAACCCAGCCATTGAGCAAAGGAGTACTCTAATCTTTGTCCCCCTCCACCAAGGCTTGTCCAATCTGTGAACAATGGGGACACTGGAAAATGGATTGTCTAACTAGCTGCTCAGGTGGCTCCTTTGGCAACCATGCCAGGGCTCCATCACATGCCTTGCTCGAATGAAAGGGCCCAATTTTCTGTCCCGAAGCTGAATGAACACCAGGCTCATTGGAACTCAGGGTAAAAGGCATAGTGGCTGATGAAGAGATCTCTTTCATCTTAGATACTGGGGTCTTTCATTCTCTACTTACCTTTTGGCAGGGACAAAGGTTCCTCAGTACTTCATTATTGGGGTATCAGGAACCCCTCATAGCCCCTGCTGCACCCCACCTGTCCTTTTCCAAATTGGGCACTTAATTATAACACACCAGTTTATTGTTATGCCTCAAAGTCCTCTCCATCTCCTTGGTAGGGATCTCCTCTCCAAACTCAGAATTTTCCTTTACATACCCCTCTTAAAAGCAACTAGTATTTTCCTCCTACATATGGACCCAAACTCACCACAAATCTGCTCTCAAACTGCTACCCCCCCCCCCGCTACCCTCCATCAAACCTTTCATATGGGACACTTCCAATGCTGCCATTGTCTCCCATCACCCTCCCATCCTCTTAAACCTTAAGGACCCTTCTACCTACATTTCTCAGGACCAATGCTCTCTGTCCCCTGCCACTCATGAGGACTAAAACCCATTATTCAGTGCTTACTCTCAGAATCTCTGCTCACTCCTATGCATTCACCCCATAATACCCCCATTCTGGGTGTATAAAAACCCTCCTTGTCCCTGAAGCCAACTAGATTTCCCTCCATAGCCCTCTCCACGTTCTCACCTTCACTCTTTAAAGGACCATCAAGCCTTCTTTCTCTCCCCCTTCCCACATACAGACTCTTCATGCTCATATCCTTGATCCCAATCACACTTAAAAATTTTTTTTATTGACAACTTCGATACTTACAGACAAAAAATGCATGATATTTCCCTCCCCTCCCCCATTCCCCTTTAGAACTCCAATCTCCATCATATCCCCTCCCTCTCTCTATTAGTATCTCTTTTAACTTGATGTCATCATCTTTCTCTTCTATTATAAGGGTCTTGCAAAGGTATTGCTAGGCACTGCAAGGTCATGGATATCGAGGCTATTTTCTGTCTGGGCAGTTGCATTGTAAGGACGTTGCATTGCCCTTAAACAAAAGCCCTTTATGGGAGGCTATGTTATCCTCCAGGGTGACACTCAGAACCCACCCCACCGACAATTAACAGAGGCAAGGTCTCTACCTCCACATACCACCTCGCAGCAGGCTGTACTCATTGCTTTAACCAAGGCACTTACTCAAGCAATCACTCACCATGTTAACATCTATACTGATTCTAAATATGCATCTAACATCATACATTCAAACATTCTAATATGAAGAGAAAGGGCCTTTCTCACACAAAAGGGAGCCCCCATCATCAACTCATCCTTTGTCCAGGAACTCTTAGACTCAGCTATTATACACTGCAAAGGCCACCAATGAAATAAGCAGTACATTTCTCTTCTCAATAATTAAACAGACACTCTTGCTGAAAAATGGCTCTCACTTGCCCACAGTACTCATTGCAACAAGCTGATACCCTTCTGGAAGTAATACACCTTTATTCTTAGCCCCAAACACAATTTACAATGCTTCTAACCCACCCCCTCAAGAGTTGCTTTCATACCTACACTCTGTTCCATCTGGCTGACAACACTTTGCTTTCCTTCCTTCAGGGCTCATATAGCTTCACCCCGATGAACAGCTTTTTCTCCAAAATCTGACTGCTTCCTGCACCATTATCCAAAAAACTAATCCTAACTCCAACATATGTCCACCACACCTTAAGATCCACCCAGGGACACTGCCTCTAGTAAGGTGGCTGTAGATGCAAACTATAAACTAGTAAAACACTGAATATATTGGGGGCCATCTATTAAAACTACCACACATGCCCTCTGTCAAATATTTCCAATATCTTTTGGTTTTTATTGATACCATTCAGTATGGACAGAAGCTTTCCCCATGACTAACAAGAGTGCCTCAACAGTCGCTAGACATCTCCTTACTGAACTGATCCTCCAATTTGGTTTATCCTCCTCTCTGCAATCTGATGATAGATCAGACTTTATTTCCAGTGTCACCCAACATGTGGCCATAGCTTTTCATACACCACGGAACTTTCACATTCCCTTCCACCCCCAATCCTCCAGGAAAGTTGAGAAGGCCAATCACTTTCGCAAAGGAAATCTGACTAAACTGACTCTAGAATTAAAATTAGATCGTATCAAGCTCTTACCCCTGGTTATCCTCCACCTCCATGCCCACCCCCAAAACCAACCAATATCAGCCCATTTGAACTGATGTATGGCAGACCCATCACCACCAACCTCTTGCCACTTCTCCCCACAGATTCTTGTCTGCCCCCTACCCTTGCTCAGGATTTTCTCTTCTTTCTCAGGGCAGAACTGTGGAAGACTACTGATTTAAACCTCCCTGAACCTATCCCTAAAGCACCCTCCTGTCTCTCCAAGTCAGTGATCAAGTCTGTATCTCTTCCAACACCCACTTTTCCCTGCAACCTAAATGGCTGGGACCTCATAAGGTTATACTTCTCAACCCCATGGTCACCAAGTTCTAAAATATTGCTCCTTGGTTTCATCTCTTGCACCTCAAAAAGGAACCCTACTCGTACCCTTCCACCCTGCTAAATCCCACTAAGCACAGACTCTCCTGTCTCTCATTGGCTCATGAAGAGACAACTGAGACCATGATTAATTTTATGCCTCCTTTTCCAGACCCACGAAATGACATTGAACCTTCACCACTTTTCCTGACTGACCTGCTAGAGGATAGGGCTAAAGCCATGGCCCACCCACACTTTTGATCAGTTTCTCAAGGCCAGTGAAATCCTATGGATCCTGGGCACTTTCATATATTTTCAGCTCCATCAGACTGAATTCTTTACTCTTGCTCTCATCACTGCCACAATTCTTACCATTGGATTGATCACAACCATACCCTCTAGCTGGTCCCACACTGCAAAGGCAGCTCTCACCCTGCTCTTATGGTCATATTTCATCATTATCATTTATCATAATCATGAAGTGTCACCCCCTTTTCTACTCATTTTCTTCTTCTTCTTCTTTTTTTTTTTTTTTTTTTAGTTTTTTGAGGTAGAGTTTTACTCTAGTCCAGGCTGACCTGGAATTCACTATGTAGTCTCACAGTGGCCTTGAACTCACAGTGATCCTCCTACCTCTGCCTCCCAAGTGCTGGGATTAAAGGCGTGTACTGCCATGCCCGGCTTATTCTTTCTTTTTTTAAGAGAGAGAGAGGGAGAAAGAGAGAATTGGCACAGAAGGGCCTCCAGCGACTGCAATTGAACTCCAGATGTGTGTACCATCTTGTCCTCTTGTGCAACCTTGCTCATGCATCATCTTGTGCATCTGGCTTACATGGGATCTGGAGAGTCTAACCTGGGTTCTTAGGCTTCATAGGCAAGAACCTTAACTACTAAGCCATTTCTCCAGCCCTAATCTTATTCTTTCTACAACACTTTATCCACTCCCAGCTCCTCCTAAAGATGAAACAAAACAGGCTCACTACCCCTTATACCATATCGCTAACAATGCTTACTGTTGCTCATATTTACACTATACCAGATACATGTATCCCTTCTATGGCCCAAATAAGAACTACCACTGCAGGATCTCTTTCAATATTAAGCTGCACCTTTTTAATGCCCTGATATCATAATTGGCTCTATTAGATGACATAAAGGTAATCAAGAAATATTCTATCAGGGGCTCATACAAGGGCTATGGAAAAATCTCACAGATCAGTCTAAAAGAGATAAAATAATCTTTGCTATCTTTAAAATTCTAGACTACTTTCAAGATTAGGAAAATACTCTTATACCAAACTTACAAAGGTATCCCCCACAGATATAATATATTCAAAGGCTACCTTGAGTGTAAGCATCCCTGTGAACCCTCTGGAGTCTGAATACTCAAAAGTTCTGGGTAAAATTGGTTGTTGATACCATGAACAAATATTCTTTTTGTATACAATTGGGAAACTCAGTCCACCAACTATTGCCTAATAATCTCATGGATCTATCAGTTAAGTATAATGGATATGTTAATGTCACTGGAGATAAATGACAACATAAGACCACCCTGTACTCTGTTCAGAATCAGCACTCCCAGTCACCCTAGTTGTCCAACAACATTGCCTATCCATCACTTGTACCCTCCCTTGGCCAACCTCTTAAAGTCCCTCAACTACCTCCTAATTGTCCTATCGAATGAAATATCTCCCAGCCCACTGGCAAACAGTTGCCCACGGTATAGGTATTCCTCTGCAATAAAACAGTCTTTCAAGCCTTTCCTGCCAACAACTTCTCTGGGATTCGTTCCGTTGGATGGATCCTCCCCTTACTACCATCTGTAATGCATTTTCCAGGCCTTGTGACAGGGATACAAAAGGAAGTCTCTAAGCTGGCCTTTATGTTTAGCAAAACTGCCAATCTCACTGCACGAGTTCTGTCAGAAATTAACCAAGAAACGAAAGAACTCCAAGCCTCAGTATTACAAAATAGGACCACTATTGATTTTTTATTATTAAAACATCATATTAGCTACAAACAATTCCTTGGAATGTGTTTCTTCAACATTACTGACAATTCCAATAATATTCAACAACATATAGACAAAATAAATTAAGATGTTAACAAAATCCATGAGAGCAACTTTTGCTCAGGTTTAAGACAATTGGTTAAGCGCTTTACTGGGTCCTATCATTATGATTTTACTAATACTCTCATTTGATCCTTGCATATTCAGATGCCTCACTAAATTCCTCCAAGAAAAAATACACACCTTTACCACACAGTGAGTCACTGAATTCTTCATGGCTACTGGATATCAGCCTTTGGACATCCACCCTCCACCAGACTGTGTTGGATACCACCCCTAAGAGACCAACACCGCCCTCTAGCAGGAAGCAGCTCAATTTTTATTTATTCATTTATTTGAGAGAGAGAAAGAGAGGGAGAAAGAGGCAAAGAGAGAGAGGCAGAAAGAGAGAAAGAGAGAGAGAGAGGGAGCCTTCAGCCATTGCAAATAAACTCCAGATGCATGTGCCCACTTATGCACATGTGCAACATTGTGTGCGTGCATCATTGCGCATCTGGCTTATGTGGGATCTGGGGATTTGAACATGAGTTCTTAGGCTTTGCAGGCAAGTGCCTTAATAGCTAAGCCATCTCTCCATCCCTCGATTTTTTTAACAACACCCTCTTTCCCTCCCCTTACAGCCTGATTCTATGAGACCCCATTCCCCAATTTTCCTCAGTCTTTTTTATCCTGCCAGATTCAAAACTGGAGGGTTAATGACTATCCTTGAAATTAGGGGTCTTGCGAACATCTGAGACATTCAGTCTCAGACCAGCTTGACAACTCCCTTGATTGATGAACTTCCCTTAACTCACAAGGCCTTGAGGGAAAAGAAACCATCTGGGACATCCTGCTTAGACAAGCTCACTGAAACAGCTCATTCTGACTTTTTCCGAGCAAGGCCACAAATAGCTACAGTTCCTAATCAACTCTCCTTAGAAAACTGCACCTGGTCCTGTCTATTTTCCTCAAGGTCCTCCTTATAAGTCTGGACCCTAGCCTAGGTTAGTGCCTCAGCTTCCAGCCCATGGGCAGGCTGAAGCCCCTCACTGTGCTTCAATAAACAGTCTCTGTGTGTTTGAGATCAAGTCCAGTGTTTTCTTGTGCTTTTCTTTCTCACGTTCCTTACAGTTTACATCTGGAAAAATAGAGTTGTGAAAGTTCAAGTGATAAGAATGTTCAGAGGCATCCCGTGGTTTTGACTGCATAGAACATGACTTCAGGACATTAGAAATCTTTTGCAGATCTTCATTCGTTAGTGTCAACTCTCTAAGCACAGCTAAAATTGAACTTGTCTTAAATTACAAACTATGGTTTAGCTGATAAGCAAGTTTATTTCATCAGTTGAAAAACGCACTCTAATTATTCCCGAGTATTCACATTCATGTTTTCAGGGTTTCTGAGTACGTGTGGAGGAGGATGATGGAGTTGAGGAAGGGAAGCATTCTTATCAGAATATCCTGGGTACTAATACATTTTGTATCAATTTTCTACAGAGGTATTGATTTTAATCAGCTTTCAAGATGTAGCACCACATTTATCAAAGCAGAAGACCCAAATGTACAATTTTTTTCTTCATGGAAAACTGGCTATAATGAATGTGCTAAAATATATTAGTTACTGATTAACCACAATAGGTAAGAAAGCACTAGATATTAGCATGGCCGTTTCCTGCAGAGGAAAGCAGAATGGCAGAATCCATGGCCTGTGAAGGATGCCTGGCTGACTGAGCGGCAGGGGTGTTATGAAGTGAGTGAATGCCGTGATGCATAGTGTCATTATACCACTTATGGCAGGAAAGCATAACCATTATATCAAATGGCTTATTGTGTACCTCATAATTCGTGGCATCATTTATCTCTGGGATATTGTGTGAACGCTGCTATTCTGGAAGGGTTTCAAGTTTTGATTAATTTTTCATGGTTTTACTTAGTTATTGAAGTGTAACTTGATTGTATGTGTGTGTTTCCTCCTTTTCTTTCAAGCAGTGACAATTTTGATTAAATTTCCCTTCGAAGTGTGGGAAGAAAACAGCAAAGTAACTGTCACAACTTCTCTGAGATGAAAGACTCTAAGTGCTTTGAACATACCATCTCAGAGTAGTCACTCTGGAAGATCAGGGGAGAAAAGTCACCCTGGGAAGATCTTGGTACATAGTAGATGTTGATTCGTGCTCTTTTCTCGCCCCCATATCAATTGTAAATTTCCTCATAGAGGTTAGCTGCATGATTTATTTACACAACGTTCCACTGCTTACTTCATAGTCAAACATTTGCCATACCATTGACATAGCTGCTTGTCAGCATTTAAATAGCAGAAGTTACAGGCTTAGTTTTGTGATGTCTCTCTTGATTTTAATGCTCAGAAATGCAATCCAAGGTCCAAAGTGGATACGGCTTTGTGCTAGGCAAGTATGGAAAAAGCTACAGAGAGCTGGGTGTGGTGGTGCATGCCTTTAATCCCAGAACTTGGGAGGTAGAGGTAGGAGGAATGCCATGAGTTTGAGGCCACCCTCAGATTACATGAATTCTAGGACAGCCTGGGCTAGAGTGAGATCCTACCTCAAAAACAAAACAAAACAAAACAAAACAAAACAAAACAAAACAAAACAAAACAAAACAAAGCAAAGCAAAGCAAAGCAAAGCAAAGCAAAGCAAAGCAAAACAAAACAAAACAAAACAAAGCAAAAAAGCCATAGAGGGCTGATTTTCATATTGTGGACTATGATTAATAAAATGTCACTGGCAGTTGTCAAATAGAAGCCTACATGGTCCTTAAATATGTAAATTACCTACAAATATTTCACAATCATATGTATTTATAATTATTCTCTATATATCACAGTGTCTATTAAGCTCTTGGAGGATGTTTTAATAGATAGTTTATTTTTGAGTTTTAAGGGTTTACTTGGTAAGGACTTAACACCAGTTATGGCCCAAAGCCTTCTCCATAGGAAACTGAAGGAAGCATAAAACTCAATTTCAGGAATCTTATAATCTAAGAGCTATGAAAATATGTTAAAATGGGGACCAGAGAAAGGTAAGAGCCAACAGTTTTCAAGTCTCAGGAGATGACAGACTCAGGACTGGTGTCTGAGAGCATATATGAAAATCCACTACCAAGGAACACCCTTTCAGGATTGAAAGATGCTTTTTCTTTAGTAAGCTGGCCCTCTCTTTTCTTTGAGTTTATAAATGCGACTGGCTGTGGACTGTCATAAGACAAGAAAATAATACTATAGAAAAAACTTGCTTTGATATATCAAAAATGATTGAAAAGGAAAGATACAAGATAAAATTTAACTTTAAGACCGTGTTAAGAAAATTAAATGAAGAATGTTACCAGGTAACAAGAAATAAAAAGCTCTTTCCTGGGAGAATGTATGCACATTTTTTCGTAGTCATCATTAGCTATAACTTGTTTATAAATGTTTATAATGTTTATAAATGTTATGGGTTATGTTTTGTCTTTCAGAAACTAGTAGAAACATTCAAAAAATCTGTCTAAACCATGTGCTACACACTAATATCTAAAGAAAACTTAGTATTGAGGGCTAGATATTTATTTCTGAGATAGAATGTCTAGTGTGCATATATAAGGAATTGGTTTTGACCCTCAATGCCACAAAACAAATAAAAAAACAAGAAAATAAGAAGTAAATATATTTTGCTATTTTGCAAATAGGAAATTTCACTTTTTGAGGCGAAGGTGACTTTTTTATACTGTTAAGTCAGAGAACAAGAATGTGAAACAGTAAGTTAAAATGTACATAGTTACTCTAATTTGTATTTTTCTGACAGATACATAAACCCACATTGAACATATCTACCCTCATGAGTTTCCTGGGGTTATAGTAACAAAGTAACACACACAAAAAAACAGGAAATTATCTTCATGGTTATGGAAGCCTGTGGTCTGAAATCAAGATGTAGTTGGGATTATGATTCTCTGAGAACCCAGGAAACAACCCTTCCTTTTCTCCTGCAGCCCTTGGTAGCCCCAGGTGATCCTTGGATTATAAGAGCACCATTCTGATCTCTACTTCCATCTTCTCATGGCTCTGTGTGTCTGTGCTCAACAAATCTTCCTTTGCCTTTCTTGTTGGACTCTTGTCATTGGATACAGTGCAAAATCAAGGACAATATCATCTTGAGATCCTTAATTTTAATACATTGGAAAAACCATTTTATCTAAATGGAATCATAGTACTAGGTTGTGGATAGAAATATCATTTGTGGCAAGTGTAGAATTTGACTCTTAGACAAACAAACCTGTGTGCTTCTGTGTCTATACTATTATTATGGGTTTCTGTGTCTATATAATTATTTCAAAACCATGAATAACAACACTGACATTTCTATAGACAAATTGGCCAAGTGTAAGACTATACAGTCCATTTGGAAAGAAATACTAGTTAATATAAAATGAAAACTAGGTTCAAAAGTATGAACAATGGTCAGGTGTAGTGATGTATGCCTGGAATCTCAGCACTTTGGAATCTGAAACTGGTGGATTAAGGATAGTTTGATGCTGGTCTGAGCTATATAACAAGACTTTTCCTGTCTCAATGAAAAAATATGACTAATGAACCTTGATTGTGTCATGGTTCCACATGTGTGAAATTATCAAATATATTAAGTAGGTGTGATGTTTGTGTTGAAGTTATATTTCAACAGTGTTAAAAAGCACAAACAAGCAAAGAAAGAAATGCAGAGGAAAATTAAAAAATACACATATTTGAGTCCATCAAATACCCAGTCATTGAGGGATGCATTGTGATGGGAATTTTCAAACATCATTGGTAAGATGTTCACTGAGACTATTCTCTGAAAGCAGGTGGCAGGATGCAATAAAAATAAATAAATGTTAATATGCTGTTACTATGATAAGCAATAGTGATTACCAAGGTAAGTAAAATTAATGTAATGATTAAATTATAATTAGATATAATTAATACTATATGAATAATTAATAGTTATAATAAATAATGAATACACAATTAATGCTAATTCAATTACTATTTTTAATAGCCCATAAGAGGAATGATTATGTTAGCTAATTATTAAAATGATAAAATCATGGCTTTTAAATGTTTTAAAATTCATCCTTTTGTTAATTTTATACATACATATAATGTATTTTGATCATATCCACCACTCATTATCATTTTGTTCTCATCCCCTCCTTTCTGCTTCCCAATTAGTCCATTTCTACTTTGATGTCATTTTTCTTTGTGATTGTATCAGTTACCATCTCAATGTTGGGGATAATACCCAAACAGAAGGAGCCTACAGAAGAAAAGGATTTATTTCAGGCTTATGATGGAAAGGGGCAGTTATATCATGGCAAGGAAAGCATGGCAGGAACAGACAGCTGGGCATCCCATCACCACATCAGCAGGAAGGAAGTAGAAAGAATGAGCTAAGTGCAGCAAATGGGGATAGGCTATATAACACCCAAGACTGGCCCCCAGTGACACACCTTCTCCCATAAGGCTTTGCATGCCAAAGGTTCCACTAGCTGGGGTTTCAGTATGAGGCTTAATTACAAACACAGGAGACAGAGGATATTTTACATTCAAACCACCAGTGACTCACTGAATTTAATTAGGGTTTCTTGTATGAGCATGAGTGCGATGCTATTTACTGGAGCATGGGCAACTTACTGAAGAAACTTTCCCAGAAGGTGTTGATTCCCAATACCTCCCTAGGAAGCTATAGGACCCCAGGAACCCCTTCACCATCCATGACAGAGTGATGATGACCTAGTCTTATGCAGGTCATGTATAGAAAACCACAGTCACTGTGAGTTCATGAGTGTCATGTGTGAAGCATAGTATTACACAGCACTCGTTCTCATCCTCCAGCTCTAAAATTCTTTCCACTTACTCTTCTACAATGTTACCTGAGCCTTGGAGAAGGTGATTTAGATATTCCATTTAGAGCTGAGCACTTAATATTCACTCATCACTTTGGTGAGGTTTGAGTCTCCACAGTAATTGTTGCACAAAGAAGCTTCTCTGACCAAAGCTGAGAGGATGACTAATCTATGGACATAAAAATAAACATAAATATTTGGAAAACATTTTGATGGGAATAACATGTCGATTTAGCCAAGCAAGTAATAGCTTTCCCTCTAGGGCCTATGACTTCATAGCCATAGGAAGTCTTTTGGCTAAGTTTTAGTACTAGAAATCAATTTCCTCTCATGGGGTGAGCTTTAAATCTAGTTAGAAAACAGTTGGTTACCCTCATAACAGTCAAGCCACTATTATGCCAGTGCTCACATCTTGCCTGCTTGATTAGTTGTGTATCACACAGGATCCATCACTGGGTATCACTGTTGATGACTTTTCTACTCTAGCAGAGTGAGTAACACCTATGAAATCTAGCTAGCAGGGAGGAAGCTTCCAGTTCAATTGCAGCTTCATTTCTAATATCATGGTTTTGAAGAACATAAAAAAATGTTCATTGGATACCTTCCTTTGTTGAAACATCTGTATTTATTTTATGATTCATACATCTGACTTTAATTTAATATTTTTGATATATGTTTGATTGAAATTAAAATAGAAAGTTGAGTATGTAGTATGATTCCAATTTTGTAAAATTAATTTTGTATGTAAATGTATGTACATATGAATTTAATAAACAAGCCATCAAAATATGATCATGTTGACAGAATTACTGAGTGAATTTAATTTTTTATCATTTATTAACTGTTAAGATTATTTTTATAACAAAAATATGTTCTTAAATGTTAAGTTGGCTCTACAATATTGTGGATAATAAGAACAGCCTACATAAAACTATTTCATATTTGAGTGATGACACAATACTCAAGAATATTCTATCATGTCTAATGTCTTCATTTATAAATGAAGACAATGGTCCATAAGGAACTGCATTTTTTTTTTTTGAGAGAGACACAGAGGGAGAGAGAGAGAGAGATAGAATGGGCATGCCAGCAGCCTCTCAGCCACTGTGAACAAACTCCAGACACATGCGCCCCTTGTGGGCAAGTGTGGCATTGTGCCCTTGCGTCACTTTTTTTGCATCTGGCTAAACGTGGGACCTGGAGATTGGAACCGGCATTCTTAGGCTTGGCTGGCAGGCGCCTTAACCACCAAGCCATCTCTCCAGCCCAGGAACTGCATTTTTCACCTACAAACACAATTTATCAGAGGCATCTCTGATGGGGTTCATGGAAGTTGAATGGATTAGTACTTTATTACTGACTAAAAATTACTACAATATAATTGCTTGAAATATCACATCTGTTCACATCTATTATCTCGGTTTCTGTAGTCAGGAGTCTGAGTATGGTGCAAATGCCACAGTCTACACCACAGTCTCTCATCTGACTACAGTTAAGAAGTTGGCCAGGGCTGTGGTCTCATCTGCTTCCAGTCTCACACAGTCGCTAGTAGGATTCATTTACTTTTTGGCTACTGGACTACTGGATTAAATTCTTAGCCACATAGGCCTCTCCAGTTTACCATGCAGCTTTATCAATGCCAGCAGGAGGGGACTGTAAAGACAACACAGAAGCACAGTCTTATATGTCTTACTCATTGAAGGGATATCCTACCACATTTGGTATATTATATCAGATACACACAAGTGACTGTGTCATTCTAAACCCGAAATGAGAGAATTAAATAACAGTGTGAATATTAAGTGAAGGAGATTATTAAGGGCATATTAGAGCCTATCTACATTTTGACTTTCTAGGATTACATAATTAGCCAGATGGCATGTTTGTGTGTAACAAATCTATTTGTGTAATGCAATAGAGAAAGAATTTTGCACTTGTATCTGTGTATATTGAGTGTATAGTACATAGTAAATTATTTTTTGTAATAAACTACTTTTTCAAATATATATAAAATTTATATTTTCAAGTAGAGAAAGGGGCACACCAGGGCCTCCAACTGCTGCATACAAACTCCAGATGCATGCATTTGGCTTTACCTCATACTGGGAAGTTGAAACAGGGGTTGTTAGATATTGTAGGTAAGTGTCTTAACTGCTGATCCATCTCTCCAGCCCCCATACTAAATTCTTAAGGTGCTTGGTTATTCAAGTTTTCATTCATTTATGGATTTAATGTATTTCTTTCTATATATCTATATATATATGCTAACTAGCTGTCAAGTGCCTTTTTATGTGCTAGGAGTGTATCAGTTAAAGTCTTTGTCTTCACTGGACTTATAACATAGCCAAGTAAGTTAAATATTACATAAATCTGTATAAGTACATACATTAGGGTCCTTGCTATTCCCGAGGGTAGTTGGTCACTGATGTCCTGGGCACAGGAGGAGTTGTGGGGAGCAGGGTCTTGGAGCAGATGAGTGTGGCAGGCAATTAACCACCTGGGAGACAGTCTGATGTACAGCACTCATTTATTCAAAAGGGGAATGGGTTTATAAACACTTGAGAAAGGTTGAGAAGACACATACAGATCATAAGGTGATTAGATACATAGGTTTATGGGTTGCTATCTAATTGGCTGGTGTTGGAAGGCAGAAGTCACAAGGGAGAAGTTGAAAGGGAGATAACAGAAGTGGTGGGAAAAGCTACATGACTTCAGCCACATATTGGATGGCTACAGCTGCAGGGAGACTGTTTATTACCATATAAAGGTCTCTTGGGCAGCTGGGTACAAGGTCAGGAATTGTGGAGGGGGCAGAACCTTAGACTATGGAATGCTCAGGTACTCTGGAATGGGGGGAGGCCCCTTGGTCCCATTTCCTCCTGGCAAAGATGAGGCACACTATGACCTCGTGAGAATGGAGGGCCAGCTCTGGTGCCAGAGTGGGTTTCTGATTATAAGGCTGGCTACAACCCCACAGCCAAAGGTCCCTGGCTATGTCAAACAGCCCAGGCCAGCTTCCTCACAGTCCCAGCCCTTGTTTAGCAATGCCTGACACATACATATATATCTGATATGAAGAATAAACAAAGCAGAGAAACATGAATAAGAAATGGTGGGAAGTGAGGAAATCTGAGGGCATTATAATTTACATGCAATGGGATTGTGGTTTGAATCTGAAATGTCCTCCACAGGCTCATGTTTTAAATTTAAATGGTTTGAATGCTCAATCCCCAATTAGTATTGTTGTTGTGGGAGATTGTGGAAACTCTGGGAGGTGGACAGGAGGTAGTGGGTCTCTGGAGGGTGGATCTTCCTACCATGCCCTATACCTTCTATTCAGCCATGTAGTGAGCAGCTCTTCTCTGCCATTTGCTCCCATCATTGTGAGGTTCTGCTCAAGTGCATGGGGCAAGTGATAAGAGAAACTTTGAACTCTGAAACTTTGAGCCAAATTAATGCTTCCTTAAGTCATGTAAGGTGTTTTGGACACAGTGATAAAGATCAAGACAGATGGTCAGGACAGACACCACTGCAGGGATGGCATTGCAATGTGGAAGTACCTGAATCCACTCTGAGAATTTGTAGAGAAAGAGAGCCCGTGATGGCCTTTAGAGGATGGTGCTCAGAGCTCTGGAGATCTGCTAGGAATTGATATTAGTTAGCCTGTTGCTACCCTGAGACCCACAGCTGGTGGCCTGTGTCTAACCAGGGTAGAATGCAGAGGCAGACATACTGGGAGATAAGGGATCCTGATTTTGGACAGCCTGGCCCAAAGGATTCCATTTCCAGTCTTGCAAACTTTCTTAGAATTGTACCACAATTTTAAGACTTTTTCACGTCTTCTTTCATTTTAGGCCTCCGGAGGCCTCTCCTCAATTTCTCTCACAGAGATTCACATCAATACAACTCTTGCATGTCAAATACCATTTATACCATTTTGGTATGTACTACTCTGAGGACCCCAACCTACGTAATGTTGCAGGTCGAATTTGTACAAGTGCATAGGACATGAGGGGGCCGAAGGATGTGGCTCAGTGACAGTGCTTGCCTAAGATGCATGAGGCCTTGGGTTTGATGTATAACACTGAGGAAAAAAAAAGAAAGAAGAAAATGGAAGAAAGAGAAAGGGAGAAAGAAAAGGAGGTAAGAGGAATATCAAGGTTAATGTACCTTTAATGGAGTAATCAGGAGCCAAAGTACTGAGACATGAGGTCAAAGTTCTCAAAAGATAAAATAGTTTTGAGTTATAAAACACTATTGTGGCCCCCAATATATTCAGTGTTTTATTAGTTTGTAGTTTGGATCTGCAGCCACCTGGCTGGAGGCAGTGTCACTGGGTGGATCTTAAGGTGTGGTGGTGGGTTTGAGATTTCAATCTAAAGATATGCCCAGTGTGCTTTGCTGGAGTTCCTGAGGTGTGTTGTGCTGTGTGGCTTTGGGCTTGGGCCTTTTTCTCTATGTGTTTGGTCCTGTGAAAGCCAGCCAGATTCTTCTGCCATTATTGAACTTCCCCTGGATCTGTAAGCTTCCTCCATAACTGTGCCTGGTCTGGAAGTTCATCTCAGTTAATCTGAAGCTGTCTGCTACAGAAGTTGGTACCAGAGGTGGGGTGAGATTAATCAGACCATGTGGATGTTTGTCTTTTGGAACCTTTGTTTTGGAGGAACCAGCATGGACTTGGTGCTTGCAACTGAAGATGCCTTCTGGGGTGGTAAGCCAAGTTTTATGGACTATTCTGATGAGAGTTTGAGAATGCTAAGTGCAGACAGTTTTGAATTTCAAGGCTTGGCTTATGAGCATTCTAAGGGGAAGGAAAGACTGCAGAGGACTTTGTTGGAACTGGACTACTGACATAAGGGATGGTTGTGTTCTGCTTACCAGGCCCAGGGTTTGATCAAGGTTAAATTTGAAATACATTGATGTGCTTGGCTAAAGATATTGGACTAAAAGATTTAAGATTTTAAGTTGGAAAACCTCAAGCAAGTTACAATTAGAGACACTGAGACTGGTTTTAGGTTGCTGTAGCTGCTATTGTGAAACACATTAGCAATCTTAAGGAAGATGGCCCAACAACTTTATATTAAAACAATGGAAAGGATGCCTGAGGAAAGACTGATAGAAATGCAAACTCTTTTGAAAAGAATTGACTAGAGAAGAAACCTGCTTTTCAAGGGCACAATTTATTTTGTCCCTGAATTAAGAATATGGCTGTGTCCTGCACACCTGGTATTAGCTTTGGAAGCATGAAAAATGTGTCTAGTGGTCATGAATCAGACACAGTTCCAGGAGCCACTGCTGAGATGTGGCATGAGGCAGGGTGTGATGCCCTGATAGGATGAGAGCCTTTGGAAGATGGACCATGGTTTGCATGGAGACCTGAAGACGTTTTGGATATACTGGGACTGTGCAAGGGCTACCATGGAGTGCACTGATGGCCTGGGATGAAAGTTTTCCCTGGCTACTCTGCCCAGCTGGAGGGGTATAACTGGGAAACCTGGAGACTGTCAGTCTCTGGTTATATTAAACTTGAACTGCAGAGTTTAATGATTGCTGATGGAGGTTGAGTTTACATTATTCTAGTCTCTCCTTGCTATGCCTTATACCAGTTGAAAATGTTTACTCTGTGCCTTTATATGTTGAAAGTATTTAACTTGTTTGATTTTACAGGACTCACTTTCTTAAGTTGGTCAAGATTGTGGGGACCTTTGAAATTGGACTGAATACAATTATAATGTGTGATGGTTATGAGTCTATTGGGGGGTGGGGCATAATGTGGTAATTTGAATAGGTGGCCCCCCCAATATATTCAGTGTTTTATTAGTTTGTACTTTGTATCTGAATCCACCTGGCTGGAGGCAATGTCACTGGGTGGATCTTAAGGTGTGGTGGTGGGTTTGAGATTTCAATCTAAGATATGCAAAGTGTGCCTAGCTGGAGTTCCTGAAGTGTGTTGTTCTATGTGGCTTTGGCTTGTGGCTTTTCTCTCTGTGTTTGATCCTGTGAAAAAGCAGGCCAGCTTCTTCAGCCATTATGGAACTTCCCCTGGATCTGTAAGCTTTAATAAATCTCTTCCTCCATAACTGTTCCTGGTCTGGAAGTTCATCTCAGCAAACCTGAAGCTGTCTGCTACAATTATAAACTCCTCCACAAAAAAGACAAAACATGTTAAACAACAGCATGTATATCAGTTATAGAATTTACAGGAAGGGCATTATATGGCCACTACCTGCTAATCTTCTCATTAGCAGCACTCAACATCTGTCCATGTAGTTAATGTTAGTGGTCCAGTTCTGGGCCATTAAAATTTTGATCTAACTCATTAAGGCGACTTACGAGCCTTGGTTCAAAGGGCTGTTGCCAATGTGTCTGAGAGTGGTGCAGAGTGTATTTTATGCAAATTTAATAGATTTGTAATGAATGACCCTGCTTAATAAGCTGGTTAGGACATTTGGGCATTTATTTGAGAATGAACACAAATGTCTTTTTCTTAAACTGTTTTACAGTGTTAATCATTCAAGGGGACCAGCACTTACTATATAATGCATACAGTGAGCCCAGTTACTGACAATGAGGATGAAGATAAGATGATGGTTTTTAAGAGATGTCAGTCAGCCACTTGAATCACCAGCTTCTCTTGAGCCTTCTGGATGAGAAGAGATTAGGAGCTTCATGTTTTGAAGATCCATAGCTTAACATTCTTGTTTGGCCACAAACCATAAGCTGGAAGTCATTTAGACCTGACAGTACTTTTCATGGGGTCTTTAAAAATACTTCTAATGCTCTATTCTCCCTCCATGAGCTATGACAGGGCCTCTGATAAGCACAAGATTGGAAAAACCTGCTAAAAAAGATGCTCAGTCAAGCGGTCACAGCTTCAGAAATTAGTCTTGAATATTATCACTGTGTATCAATTGAAATCAGATTAAGAGCTCTACATTCATCCAGAGTTCCTTTCTAGCCTAATTAGATGCTCTTTAAAGGTGTAATTACCATTTAAAAATTACTTTGGCGTACAGGATAGACAATAGATTTGTAATGTTTTTTAATTTCTTTCTGTTTCTCATATTTCATTGGCATTTCCCTATTTTACAAATGAATCATAGGACTTTCAAGGACTTTTTCTCCCTTACAAGTTAAAATTCTTAACAGAAATTCATCTTACATGGAAAACTTGATTCAATTATCAGAGAAAGACTATAATAATTTAAATTTTGATTGAATGGTTTATCAAGTTACAAGTAACTCTTGCTGCCACCTTGAGTTGAGAGAACTATTTCTAGTCCAGAAGTGAGCTTCTTTATTGCACAAGAACGTGGGAGTAAAAGAAGAAATGAGATAATGTGCCTATTATCATAGTCTGCAGCTCAGCTGAGAGAGATTATATCTGTTGGTGAAAGCCAACCTTTTTGTCCTACTCCCTCTTGTGTGCTATAGCTTGGACATTGGGTGCTGCACAGAGGCCCATGTGGGCCCTCAGTCTGTGTGCCATTGGGAGATGGTGCATCATTTAGGAGGTGGGGCCCAGGCGAAGGAAGTTAGGCCAGTGGAATGTACCTTTGATGAGGAGATGGGGATCCTAACCTCTTCTTTCTCTCTTCGCTTCCTGGGTAAAACGAGGTGAACAGGCATCTTCTGCTATGTGCTTCCATGATGTGCTCTGAGGTCACTGGTACAAAGCAAGAGGGCCAAGCCACCATGGACTGAAATCTCTGAAACCATGAGCTAACATAAGCCTTTCCTCCTTTTAAATTGATAATTCCAGATATTTTGCCACAGAAATCAAAAGCTGACTAACATCTGGTGTTTCTTGGCACCTTCACCATTTCAGAAGGATAAGAATGGCATGGAGAAGATGCCAAATTGGTGAACATGGAATGGAAATATTTTAGTGAAATGCATCAATTTTATGGTTGAAGTGTGCTATAGCTTCTTGTTCTACAATCACCAGATGAGATCCAGAAGGCAAAGCTCTTCCTTTCAGGGTGGGCAGTTGGCTCAGGTTTGATGGTGTAGAGGAGAGCCATGCATTAAAGATCTTTGACATCATGCCATTTCTCTGTGGATGAAGTGGGAGTTTATTAAAATTGTCTCCCAGCCCTGCATGATCTGTTTTTGTCTATTTTCTCCAGTGTCATCTTTCATGAGACACTCTGCTCTAATCACAGTGGCTTTACTTCCATCTTTTACTACTCTGTAGTAATCTTTAGTAGGTGAAAGTAGACGTAGGAAAAGACATTTTTGTCTTTTTGGTAGTTATAGTAGATTCCACTTATGATCATAGATCTTTAATCTTTCCTAGAGCTAAGGATTTGCCATGCAATTTCATAGGGTCCACTTCCAAGTTTGACTTTGGGATTTGACCTGGGAATTGGTCAAGATCATCCAGGAAAATATACATAATATGTTCTAAGCATGTTATAAGGTCTCGGTTCATGTAATTATGGAAACTGAGAATTCTAATACTTGCAATAAACATGTGGTAGACTCAGGAAATGTGAAAAAATTCCAGTCTAAATAATAGCAGGTTTCTAGAAAAAGTTGGTGTTTCAATTTAAATGCTGAAGGAGATGGAAAAAGAAAAAGAATAACATTTGTTCTAGCTCATAGGCAGTCAGACAGGAAATGCTCCCTCTCACAAGAAGTTAGCATTTATGTTCTAGACAGATAGTTGGATGAGTTTTACTCACATAAGGTAGAGCAATCTGACCTATTCAGTCTGCCAATTTAAAAATATTTATTTATCCATTTACAAGCAGAGAGAGAGAGAGAGAGAGAGAGAGAAAGAGAGAGAGAGAGAGGCAGAATGGGCACGCCAGGGCCTCCAGCCACTGCAAATGAATTCCAGATACATGTGCAACTTTGTGAATCTGGCTTTACATGGGCACTGGGGATTATAACCAGGGTTGTTAGGCTTTGCAGGCAAACACCTTAACCACTAAGCCATCTCTCCAGCCCCAGTCTGTCAATTTAAATGTCAGCTTCTTACACACACCAGAATAATGTTTGACCAAATATCTAGGTACCCTGTGATCCAGTCAAGTTGACACACAAACTTAATCTTCATATATTGTGAATGTTTTTGACCAAGGGGATATTAGCAAATGGGATGCAAGCAAAGGCTCGATAGTTGTTGGCTCATTGGATTTGTTTGCCTTTTGAGTCTCTGCTGACCAGGAGAACACCCCTAAGTTAGCTGCTAGCTAATGAGATGGAACAGATATAAGTGGCTCTAAGTGTCCCAGTGGGAGTTATCCTAGGTCAATTGGCAGCACACCCACTCACAGACCAGGCAGGATAAGTTGTGCCTCTTAGCTGAGCACCTAGACACATTGGCAATGAAAGTTCATTGCTATATTCCACCAAAGGTTTGTGATAACTCCAGCATTATTGTAGCAATCGATAGCCAATGTATCAGAAAAGTTCATGTTTAGATGTGTACATGGCCTATGTGAAACTCCCCACTTTACTGCTTGGTCACCATGCCACCAAGAACCCCTCAGAATGAGAGGCTGCAAAGAAAGCAGAGGGTAACCTATCATATCAGGAGATAGGGGAATAGTACTACTTGGAGAGAGAAACATAAAAGATATAACACCCTTGATTTCAAATGTAAGACTATATAAACAGATTTCCTTAGTAAACAGAGCATTTTGCAGCTTGGCTGAGGATGGGATTTTATCTTATTGGCTATGGGTGGTGGTGGGTTTTGCTATTTTATAAACAATGAGAAACTGAAATAAATATCCAAATGGCAGCTTATGGGTGTCATAATACACTGAGTACAAAAGTTTTAATAATATGAAACTAATGCATGTGTACCTACATTGGCTGGCTACCATGTCTCCTCCCCTAGATACCAAATGGGGGGATCTTTACTTGGATGATGTTTGACAGGCAGTTTTGTGCATATGTGGATGAGGCTATGTTTCTCATAATCTCCTTTCTTATTGCTTAAAGACTGTGTCCTGTACACTAGCATGACTTCCTGACTCCACGGAGGAGCAAATTGTCATGCAAGCTAGGAAGAAAAGACTTTATGAATATATGGTCTCCTAGAATTATGACCTTTTCTTATTTTTATAACAATATGCATATTTGATTTTCCTACCAAATATTAAAGATACATAAATAGTATGGCAAAAAATTGATACTGACTAGATCCCTGATTTAGAGTCACCATGCAGCATGTCAAAGGTGGTAGCAACAAAGGCTAGTTTACTTAAACTAAGGATAACCAGCTACAAACTTTGTTATTCTTCTCATAGACACTGGACTTGCCCAGCACTCAGCTGATAGGACATTGTTAACCTCTAATTTTATCAACTCAATTGTGCCTGCCTTATGTTAAAACCAGTAGGGACCATAAAGGGACAGAGTGACAAATTCATTTCACTGTGTATGTGGAAGAGGCTGTTTGGGAGAAGTTGAGCCATGTTCCACCACAAAGTGAGATGTGGCTCACTGAAGGTCAGGGAATGTAGAAGGGGGAGGAGAGTCCTGAGGTCTTACTTTCAGAGCACCTGAACCCTCAGCTCTTGACCAAAGCTATTTAGTCAAAGCTATTATTACAAGGCTAGGTTTTGCTGTGGGATAATCAATTCTAATGCCTTGGTGCCCTATCTGGAGCTTATTTCTTACTTGTGTTGCACACCTACTATTGTTCAGCAGGGACCATGATCCACGTACTCACCAGGACTACAGGTAGATGAAGCCGAGACCCTAGAGCATGCTTTATTGACCCCTGCTGCAGGGGAAGAGGGTGTGCTGATTCCTGAACTGGAGTTTTCCCAAGAGGTAAAACATGTCTCTTCTACTCATACTTCATCCCTCACTTGTCACATGAACAAACTGACTTTACAAGGGGGGGTGTTCTGACCAACTCTTGTGGATTTTTCACTCTTGATAATTTGGCACCCATTAATCACAGAGCCCAGGGAACAGCCATAGTTGTTTGCACTGCCCTCCCTACCTTGTCCAGCAGCTGAGGCAGTGCAAAGTCATCTTACAAATTCTCCAACCCCAGCATTCATGTTTTTTTTTTTTCCCCTGCCTATTTAGGGATGTCTCAACTTAACATCTTCCCACCACTATGGTAATCAAGGTCTTGGCTGTGCTTTCTCTGTACTCTTTCTGCCCCTGATGAATCCCAGTTCTTCCCCTCACAGCCAGCTATAGCATGTTATGCTCCATTTAAATTTTTTTTTATACTTATGGACATACTTAGTATGTAAACAGCACATCCCTGCCTCCCCTCCAAAGGGGCCCTCCTCATTGGAAATGCTGGTCATCCCTATGGGGATTGTGGGTCATGGATTGTGGAGGCAGCAGTAAGTTATGGGGAAGAGACAATGTCTCTGTACATAATGTCCCAACTTGTGGCTCTAACATTCTTTCCGCCCCCTCATCCACAAAATTCCCTGAGCCATGTTGGGTGTGTTTTAAGTCTACTTCAGTGATGGGCTCTTAGGAGCCTCTGGATCTCTGGTTTGGTAGGTGCTGAGTGTCCTCAATGTCTGTCTCCTTCACCCTTGTGCTGATATTAGGTTCTCCAGAAAGCAGCACTCTTACTCATTTCCCCAATTCCTCTATGGTTTCAGCTGGATCCCTGGTGAAGTGCAGTGGGTTGTTTTCTCATCTTAAATTTCCCATGTTTCTTTCTTTTTCTCTTTCTTTCTTTCTTTTTTTCTTTCATTTCTTTCTTCTATTTTCTTTCTTTTTCTTTTTTCTTTTCCTTGGTGCTGGCCTGTAAGGCCCAGTACCAGGATGTGGTTAACACCCACAATGAGCTGTTGATTACCCACCAGAGGTTAATGGTAAGACACTACTGCCAAAGACACCATATGCTGCCAGTACGGAACATGGAGAGATCTGGCTGGAATCTGGAAGAGAGCCAGTCTCCATACAGTTAGCCTGTCTAGGGTTAGAAGGTGCTACATGAGCTACTGGGGAAAAGTGGCCAACATCTGTCTAAGAAACTCAAGGTCTAAGCTACTCAGAAGCAAACAACCTGACATGATGCTCACACAAGTGTTACAGTGGCACATAGCCACAGTGGGTAACCAACGGCTCTTAGATTGGCTAACAGATCTGCTCAGTGGAAAGGAACCCATATCTGGAACTGGGAAATAAGTCAGAATCCTATCCAGATAATGAGTTTGCTTTCCAATATCAAGCTCTGACTAATCTTGAGCTACAAGAGGGCCTACACCCATGAAGTTGTCTCTAACCTAATAATGGTTATCCCATTTAACCTGTGCTGGATTCACTGTCTGTTGGAGAATCTGCATCTGTTTTGCAGATGGAAGCAGGACCTTTTCCTAGCAACTGTAAGTAATGAACCCATTTCAAACACAGTTGCTTCCATGTCTGTCACCTTCCTGTGTTTGGTTAAAACAAGTGCCAAATACAAGTCTAAACATTGCAAATCTAATGTTAGCACAGGAATGGAAAGAGAACCAGACTATCTGTGAACCATCTTAAAGTCTAACACACTTGGTTACTACTGTATTAATCTTGTTTGGCCTTCACCTAAGTGTCTGACTTCTGTCTGCCATACCTGTAAATTGAAGTGGTATGAAATATGTTAACTGCCATTATTCTGTGAAATAGGCAAGGTGGCATGATACTTACTATTCATTATCCTATGAAAAGATGGAAAATGAGATACAGGGAGTTTGTTTTAATATTCCAGAGCTGGGTAAGTGTAAAAATTCAGGTCTCAAGCTGGCATCTTCATAAACCATAGTACCAGGAAGTTAACATTCCATAAGAATCCAAACAGAAGTCTTCAGACCCCTAGGGCCTCATGATCTAAATTCCAAAGTTTATTCTAAAATGACATATACATTTTAGGTTAATGGTACAAAACTATAACTACCCTAAACTTTGAATCACTGAGAAATCTGCACAACTAGATCTAAGTCCAGGGTGAGCAAAAGAAATCCTCCACAGGTTGTTCCAAGACCCCCACCTCAGCAGATCCTTCAGAAACCTTCAGGACCCAACATTCCACTGGCAGCTTGTTGCCTGTAAGAAAAGTGAGCACTTAGGTGTTTGGCTGAGCTCCTTGTCTGCAACCCCCTCTTTCAGCCTGGACGGTTTTCACAATGTGCATCTGTCCTTCTCAACATTAAAGATATCACCAGGTGTGGGTTGGACTACACAAAGCTTTCTCCTCCTTGCTCCTGCAGCTTGGCTTACGCTGCTCAAGAGTCCCCTGTGGTCTTGGCATCTGGTTTCCTTCTGGGAGGCAACTGCTCTGCTGGAAGAACAGGAGGGTGGGGAAAGAACAGACAGAATAGTATCCACAGGGCTCTAATTCTTAAGGGAAAAGTAACATGACCTTGGCCTGACAGACCTGTTCGCAAGAGGTTTAAGTACAGATCCCACTGATTCTTACAAGGAGTTTGAACAAACTGTGATGATGAGTTGGAAGAAAGCTTTCACAGCACAGTGAAAATCCATAGTGTGAACAAAGGAAGCCTTTTGTATGCTTGGTATGCCCCCCACCAAGCGTACTCAATAACTAACTGCATGCTGTGCTGCTCTCTGAAAAATGAAATGACTAGAATTTTTAATACCATTTCTGAGATTTCCTGTGAGAGTTGATGTCTACTTTCTGTTAAGTTCTGAGCACCATTTTCCTCTAATTGTTTTGAATATTTCTTCATATTGTTAACATCTTTCAGAAAAACATTGGCAGATTGTTTTCCCTAGAGGGAATAGATGAGAATAAAATTCAGTGATTTGATTTTTAAAAAGATGAGGGGGAAAAGTTACCTCCCTCAATTCAGTGCTAGCTGTTTCTACTCCATACATGTTAATGTTTGCAAAACATCCAGAGGCATGTTATCTTATAAAAATAGACCACAAATTTAAAAGATATTTTGTTTGTTTCTGTTCTCCTTAAATGTTTTCAGAAACATTTGCATTGAAATTTCTGATGTGCTATCAAGCCGAGACTTCAAAATTTTTGAGAAAGACAAAACAGGGCTACAAAGTTCTGATAAAGTCAACATATTCAGTAAAAGAACAGATCATGACTGATGAGGAATCTATGATGATCTTGTGTAGCCAACCACTCACTATTTACTGGATGCCTTCAGATGCAAGCCTGACATGGGGATAATGCCAATGATGTTATTACAGGTTTTCTTGCAAATGTGGGCTGTTGCTACAGAAGTCCTTATAGAAATGATATATTGTGGCCTGAAAAACTTGTGGTATTTCTTTCAAAGCTCTAGACAGTCCAAAGCAAACACACATTATATCCCTAGTACATTTTCTTTCTAATATGAATTTTTAAGATGATTCTTTAAAATTACTCTTGATTTCCTGATTTAAAGAAGTAAGGTAAAGGGAAAAATTCTTTGAAATTGATGCTTGCATGATGTCTCAAGAATTTCAAGGTAATTGAAATTTAGATTACCTCTTGATTTGCCTTGTTACAAACATGTAACTTGGTTTCCATAGACACCCAATTTGACTCTAATGATGAGAACATTGAGGTGTACCTGGCATCAGAAAGGGCTTAAAGGAACCCTAAAATGTACTGGTGAGATCAAAATAGCTTAGGTCTGAAGGCATAGTATTCATCTACAATGTTAGCCATATTTTCTTCTGAGTTTGTATGAGAGCAATGCACCTTTCCAAGCAAGATAGGTAGGATTCTTGGGTTAAATTTAATCAGGCAGACACTAGCTCCATCTTGTGATTTGTTTCTGTCCCTGAGTGTCCAGGTCCCTACTTCTTTCTGCCTTTGCTCACAGCCCTCTTCAGCCATTCTTCCTCATTGCTTGTTCACCTCTAATGTGGCTTGTTTTCACTTTGTTCTTAAGAGATAACTGCTCCCAAATATTTCTTGTTCATCTTGACATTATGAGGGCCTCTTGGTGCCAGATGGTCTTGTTCCTCTTTGTCCTCCTCATCTCCAAACCATACCTTGTTGTTTGGTTGATTTTGTTTAAAGCCAGGCACCATATTGTGGTGAAATGTCCATTACTATTGGAGGCAGAATAAGAAGTCTCAGCTTTGAAAATACCAGGATATATGGCTTTGGGAACATGACTCAACCTTTTTGTGTAATTCTGATGATAGGTCAGATCCATCCACAAAACAATTGGTTCTGGGTACCATCACTAAGTTGTAGCTCGGCCTCAGCAATGATCTCCTCCAGGTAACTTTTACAGCCTGTTAGGAAGGACGTACTGTAGTAACATTCTATCTGTTCCGGCTGCTAGAAAGGGTAGGTGAAGTGGTGGGCACCAAATGAATTCTCCACATGAAATCCAGACATCAAGTGAGAATTCCTGATTCCTGTGATCTAGATAAGAGGGGCCTAACATGCCTGTGCTTCCTGTCAATATTTAGTTTATAGTGTGAGTCATTTTCTTATGTGTTCTAATGCTGTCCTCATGGCATCCACCCAGAGATAAGATTTCATTCTTCCTTATTTCCATATGAAGTCTCACACACTAAGGCAAAGGTACACAGGGATTTGAAGAGACTTAGAGCTGATTTCACTGCATAGAGATTGGGTTGGGAGGCACCTGGGCCAATCAAAGTAATTAGGGCAGGAGGTGTGGCATCCAAGAACATAAAAACTTGACTTCTTTTTCCTCTTTATTTGTCTGCTTATTTTTTAACACACTCAAATCACACAAAGTTATATAATAATTCTTAATAACATCTGTGGTAGCTTGAATATATGGTCTCCAATATATTCAGTGTTTTATTAGACTGTAGTTTGGATCTGCAGCCACCTGGCTGGAGGTAGTGTGACTGGGCGGATCTTAAGGTGTGGTGGTGGGTTTGAGATTTCAATCTAAAACTATGCAAAGTGTGCCTAGCTGGAGTTCCTGAAGTGTGCTGTGCTGTGTGGCTTTTGGTTTGTGGCTTTTCTCTCTGTGTTTGCTTCTGTGAAGGCAGGCCAGCTTCTTCTGCCACTATGGAACTTCCCTGGATCTGTAAGCTTCAATAAATCCCTTCCTACATAACTGTGCCTGGTCTGGAAGTTCATCTCAGTGAACCTGAAGCTGTCTGCTACAACACCCCATAGAATTTATTTAGCATTTGCTATATGGCAGGACTGGGTTAGCTGTTAAGTGCAAACAGTTCCATAAAGGTCTATGAGTTTTACGCTGAGCTTGATTTCTCCTGTTAAAGTACAGCTGACATTTGGGCAAATATTTATCTCTGTCAGTTTTTTCTCTAGACAATTAAACAGGGAGGTTTGAGTACAGGGGCATGAAGGCCCTGTTTGCAGTTGATACGGGGTTTGAGGAAAACTCTATGAACTGCTCCTTTTATTAGATAGTATAGGAAATGTCTTTTCTCATCCATTTTTAGGGGACATTTGACATTGGTAAGACAACAAGGCAAGAATGTAGAGGTTGTGGCACTGTCTTTGGAGCAAAATTCTTGTGCTGTGCATACGACTTTATACCATCCAGTCCCTCCATCATGCGTTGATCTTCCAGGTCTGTGGTGAGACCATTCTTTCCCTGTCAAAGATGTGGCTTCATGCTGTATATTCAGAGTCTATTCTTCATCTCTTTTGAAATTTCTATACAGAACACCTCCTCCTTAGACCTGAGGACCTTTCATGGTCTTTTTTTTTTTTTTTTTGTCTTTATTAGTCCCAGAACCCTTTAAAAAATGTGTAGAATATTTGTTGGTTTTCATTTATTTTTAGCCTGTATAGTACTTATTATTTTTCTTTTTGCTTTGTTTCTCACATCAGATTATATGCATTGAGAGAGAATGATAGGACCTGGGTTATTTTCTATTGTTTTACAAATTACCTGTCTTATGGGCAATTATTAAATATTTTGATGAAATATATGAAATATGATGCATTTAGAATAAAATTAGTTATTCCTTCATGTATTTTTTTTGAGATAGGATTTCAGGTAGCACAGGCTGGTTTTCTAAGCTTGCTTTGTAGCCAAGGATAGACACTTGAATGCCTGATCCTCCTGTTTCCAACCTCCAAGTGCTGGCATGACAGGCATGCACTACTGCATCTGGTTCTTCACACAATCTTGTCACATGTGTTGGTCAGCTTTCTGTGGCTGTTATAAATATCTGACAAATGTCATTCTGAAGAAGAAGGACATAGTTTTGTTCAGTGTTGAAGGATCCAGATACCATTGCTTAGGGCCTGTGGCAGGGAACAGCATCACAGAGGGAAGAGCATGGTGGAGCATGTCGCTCACCTTGTGATTGCCAAGGAACAAAAAACTGGAGCAAGGGCTGAGGTCCTAATAGCTGCTCCCTGAGCATGTCCCAGTGACCTAAGCTCTTTCCTAGGCCCTATCTCCTAAAGGCTCCACCATGTCCCATTAGCACCACAGGCTGGAGCCAAGCCCATAGCATAAGGTCCTTTGGGAGACATTTAAGATTTGCAGAACGTGCATAAATGAACATGTGCTTAGATTCTTTTTTCATTCTTTTTTCTTTATCCATGAAATGAATATCTTTGTTAGTGCATTGCTCATGGTTTACCAAATAAACAGTGTATGAGTGTGTGAGTGTGTGTGTGTGTGTGTGTGTGTGTGTGTGTGTGGATACATATGTGTGTGAGGGAGAAATAGGCAGCAACAGAGATAAGAGAGATTTCTTTTAAAGAATCTTCTACTCACATAATTTTGAAGATTACAAGTCTAGAATCTGTAGGGTAGGTCAAAATTCTGGGAATGAGAGAAAACCTTATGCTACAACCCAAATCCAGAGGCTGTCTGCTGGGGGAGGTCAGTCTGTTCTATTCTGGCCTTGCACATCATGGATGAGGTCCACCCACACTACAGAGAACAATCCACTTTACTCAAAATCCATGGATCTGTTCATCCCGTCCACACCACACAGAATCTGTTTACAATGTCAGACAAGAATTATGTGTGGCCAGTAGCTGGACATTGATATCGATCCATATGTAAATCAGCACACCCAATCTGAGTCTCTAATGATGACAATACTGCACTGGAGTTAGGACACACAGTTATTATTCAGGTACTTGTCCTACTTCTGAGATTTTTGTGAGATTTTGAATCTTTTAAATTCTGATTTCTTATACATAAATTAGCCAAGTTAGTATAAAGCAAGACCCATAGCCAGGGGACAAACTCAGCTTCCATCTGCTCTCTGTGTGGCAGCATGAGCTAAGAAAGGTTCTTATGGATGGGCATTTGTGATTGATATGTTTATGGAAACCTAGTTTTCACCCCAAAGAAGCAAAATGTTATTCCCCATTACAAAATTAAACTTAGCTCCTTCTTTTTGGCCTGTATTACAAAGTGTGTGCTAACTGATTACTGTGGTGTATTTTGAATTATGTCAAGAAAAGCTATGGAAATTTACTTTGCGCTTTTCTTCTATTCATACCTATATAATAACTTTGATTTTTGATTCTTTCCCACGAAACCTAAAATATTTACTATCAGATCCTTTGTAGAAAAGCCTTGGCAGTCCTTGATCCAAATCCTTTAAATGTCTTTGAGTTGTGGCATTCTGCTTGCCTTTGTTTTTCTTGGAAATGCATTAGAAGGATATCTTATTTGATAATTCTCTTGTAAACATTCTGTTGCAAGAGGAATATCTTAGGTTAAATGAGTTTTGAGAGATGTTAGTAGGTCAAAGTGCTAAGGAAGTGGGAACGACTTTATTATGAAGTTGAAGACAAATATTCCTTACGTGTCTGTCCTGATCTATCACTGTTATGGCTTGCATCTGAAATGTCCCCTCCATGTTCATGTTTTGAATTATTGTTCCCCAGCTGATGTTGCTATTTTGGGAAGTTGTGGAACCTTTAAGAGGTGGGACCTTGCTGGTGGAAGTAGATCACCAGGGGCAGGCTTTTAAGATTATAAGTGGACGCTGGTCCCCACTGCCGCTTTAGTTCTGGTCTGCCATGAGCATGGTGTGTGTTGTATATTCCCACTGCCATGACTGAGCTGCTCAGCCATGCCTCCCCCACTATGATGGACTAACACCCTATGACATTATGAGCCAAAATGAGTTGTTCCTCCCTTTAGTTGTTTCTGTAAGGTGTTTTGTCACAGTGCTGCAAAGTAACTGATATGTACTTGGTGGCCTCTGAGAAATGAGGACAAGCAGGAGTGTCCGCCAGTGTTCACCACAATGCTCAGAACACTCATCACTGGGCCTCCAACCTGCCTAATTATATCTTAGTTTTTACCTAGGGTTCAGTCTTGGGTTCCCTGGCATCTGCTGCAGGAGCCCATCTTTGGCCTTAGTGAGGGCCTATGATTTACTGCTTTGGCTGTAATGCCTTCTTACCTAATCTTACATGACTTGGACTGAGCACCAGACCACCGTGAATCGGGCTCCTTGTCCTTGGTCTAGCTCCTGGCTAGCCTGTTCAGGAGATGCCATATGATTCAATCCAGCTAAATCATGTTTTAGCCCAAAACCCCTCTTTGGGCAAATGCCAGGGCATATGTATCTCACAAATGCTTCTCACAGAGGATGCTGAAAGAAAGGCTGAGTGAACCTCTCATTGCAATATATGAGTTTCTTTGTTAATCTCTTCTTTTACATATCTTGTTTGTAAGATAGAGAAGTGTATGGCAACAGGCCCTGTGATAAGTGCTCCATTCAGCTTGGCTCTGTTGCTTGCTCTCTTCTAAGATTATTAGCTGCTTTTCATCACAAAGCCATTTCATAGCTTGGTGCTAAGCACCCCATAGACAATGCTTAGAGTCAGTGGAAAGAGAGCTTTTGCAAATGTCTTAGGAGATGAATTAGCTACAGTGTAAAAGATCAATTTGAACTGTATTTTACTTTTCCATTGTAGACTTTCTCTAACTTGATCTCATTACAGTGTTGAATCAGGAAATAAGCCCCAGGCACAAATAGCTATGAAAAAGTTTTAGTTTGAGAGTGTCTTGGAATTTGGATACTTAACAAGAGTTTTCAAAATCCTGTAACATTTCTTTTTGTTTTTGCTTGTTTATTGCATTTAATTTACCTTACTTTATTTTTTTCATTCCATTTCCTTCTGTTGTATTTTCAGACCTGTATTTCGGGCCAGAGGCCTGGGCTTTTTCATTGCCTAGAACTTTCAGGAACCAGTGACTCCATGGCTGAAGTTTTTCTGCTTAGCTCAAGGTGTACTGCTCTGTCCCAGGGGCCCAATCACACATTATGAACACCTCCCTCCCCACTTCTTCCTTTTCCACCCACTCCTGGAACATGTAAGGAAGAAAGCTAATAGCAGAAACAGTAAGAACAGAAAGAAACAGCAGACCTTGACTCACCCAGAGTGGAAAACATCCAAGAAACTGGGTGGCATGGGGAGGTGATGAGAAGTCAGGAATCAGAGCCATCTGGGGTTCCAGAAAGTTCCAAGGATTAGATTGAGCCCTGCTTGTTTGAGCTAAGTCTGTCAGCAGAAGTGTTTTGATGCACTAAAGGCCTGAGCACTAGTTTCTTTCATTTGTAAACAGTTTTTTTTCCAAATACTTGTTAATACTAGTTAATACTCATTTTTATGTACTTTAGAAAAAAGGAGATAAATACATTCAGATACTAGAAAGTTATTTTTAATTAATTTAAATCTACATTAGAGCAATCCAAATCTCTGAAAGGAACAATCTGTTTACTTCATATATGGTTTTAACTCTTTCTTTGTAAATTATCTTAAAAACTAGGGTCACTCTCTGAATCTTGTTTGGTTAGAGCTGTTATCTTTTATAGGCACTGGACTTCTTAGCTTCAATTTAGATTGATTTGTCCAAAATTGAACTCTTTTACTTTTCGTCAAATGGGCTCCCGAATTTTACCTTATTTCTATCAATGATAACATTGTCCTTTATTCTCTGTATTAAAAAGTTTGGATGTTTTGTTACTGGTTAGGTTTCCAGAAGATTCTTAGCAATTTAATCGAAGACTGAAGAAGCACACACAAGTAGTTGACATGGCAAAGTTTAGATGAGAAGGAAACAATAGTGGGCAGAAAGCTGCAAGGGAGCAGCATCCTCCCAGGAGATTGCCGAGGGGTTTTTACTTATGAATCTAGGTAGAGGAAGAAGGTGATGCCCAGGGTGGATCCCTGATTGACATTGGGCTAGTATATAAGTTTGGACAGTCTGTAGATACACGGGCTCTACATCTATAATTTTAAGCAAAGGTACACCCACCCTACCATGAGTACACATGAGATGGTAATTTTTTTCTTGACAAGTCACCTCAAGGACAGATTGATCTCCATGGCTCTGTGTGTCTAACACCCATCCGTCTAAGTTGGTTTTTGTACTCTTTCTTACTAGGACGTGCCACAAATTCCCTTCACAGGAGGGAGGTATGGAGTATTGTCTTACGAGGAAGGGACAGAAAGATATTATGGAAGCTAGAAAGCCTGGGTTGGTGGGGATGTCCTGGCCTACCTCTGCCTCCCCAGTGCTGGGATTAAAGGCATGTGCCACCACGCCCGGCTGCTTGCCTGTCTTAATCTGAGAAAAAAGGGCTTGGTGGGCTTGTCCAAATCCACACATGTAGTTAATCTTTAGAACCAAGCCCAGCACCCACTCTTGCAAAAGTTTGGTTTCGTGCTGCCAGTGTCTCCTACTTCAATGGATAATGTGTACTCTTTACACTTCACTCTTCACAGCCAGGAGCCCTGAACATAGGTTTTATTACCTAAATGAAAAGTCAAAGCCCTTTATTGGCATTGTGTCATTTTAAAATCTGTTAAATTTACTTATCTGGCCATCTCTCACTTTTCAGCTGCTGAAAAACTGATTTAGCTAGATCAGTCTAATCCTTTGTCCCAAAGCACATTCAAATTTGACTATGTGGTTCCCTCTGCCTGGAAAGGCTTTCTTCTTCCTACACAAATGTCATGCTTCTTGCATAGCTGTACTTGTTTGCTCATGCAGATCACATGCTTCTTGGTAATAAGTAGGGTTTCTCAATATGTTTCTTCAAGTGGTTATGTTGGGAGCTAATGACTGCTCTAGCCCAACGGTAGGTATGTGGATGGAATTGATATAAGCAATTTCCTGTGTGGGCCATAGAAGGCTCCTCTCTCTTTTCCTTCTGTAGAGACTTAGGCAACTCTTCTCCATATGCTCTAATAATAACATAGAAGCAGCTCATCTCTCCGAGTCACGACTTGTAGGAGATCAGCCAAGGAAAGCAACTGAGGAGACAACTACATGAACAAGGCATGGACTTTTATTAAGCTACTGAAACTTTAGGGTTGCTTGTAACATCACTGAGTGAATATTTCTTTGACAAATTTAGTATGCCAGACATGATTTTCTGACATAGATTTATATTGCTGTTTGCTTTTTGTTTTTCAAGGTAGAGTCTTGCTCTAGCCCAGGCTGACCTGGATATGTAGTCTCAGAGTGGCCTTGAACTCACAGTGGTCCTCCTACTTCTGCCTCCCGAGTGCTGGGATTAAAGGCGTGCTTCACCACACCCAATTATATTGTTATTTTCATTTAGACTTTCCACTCGATGGTAAGCTTGCCTTCTTTGCTCTTCTCTATTCTTTTCCACCTCCTTTCCTTTATTTCCTTCTTTTCTTTTTTCATTCTCTTTTAAATCTCTTGTTGTTACTTTTTTTCTTGTAGTTTTATTGAGATTTCTATTTTTAATTAATTAATTTATTTATTCCTTTTTTTTTTTTTTTTTTTTTTTTTTTTTTTGGTGAGGTAAGGTCTCTCTCTATCCCAGGCTGACCTGGAATTCACAATGTAGTCCCAGAGTGGCCTTGAACTCACAGTGATCCTCTTACCTCTGCCTCCCAAGTGCTGGAATTAAAGGTGTGTGCCACCACACCCAACTTTCTATTTAATTTTAATTGAGAAAACACCAGAGATTACATTCTGGTGATTTTGCAGAGAGTTAATGAAACCTGAGCTGGGCTCTGAAGAAAATAATTATTTAGGAAAAATTTTAGTTTAGTAGCTGCTCATAATTTGAGCTTTTTGTTCCTTTATAAAACCTAATTTTCTAGGCAGAACAGATACTTAGTGACAAATCACTGAATGCTTGTTAGATTGTCCCCATTTCTCAAGACTTGACTGATTTTAAGTGCGATTGTAAGAATGGTGAGTTGGAGCCAAAATTTGTTTTATCCTCGAATAACCCAGATGGTCTTGATTTGGTAATATGGTCAGACTGTCTCCCATGCAGGCTGCAGCAGAGAGGCAGTGCAGAGAACCCTGATCTAGAGCTAAAACTTGGATGAGTACTGCATGGTATTTGCATGGTAAAGGACTAGGGGGTGGGGACACCTGACTTTGTGCCCTGTGAACTCCCAGTTCTCTGGCAATCAGATGTTACAGATCACCCCATTTTCACTAATTGCCAGTTGTATTCTTCCAGCATGCCATGAGATTATCCTTTGGGTCATGATTATAGTTTGCATACTTTTGCCCTGGGCTGATTTTTATCATTATGATGTCAGCCTCCATTTTTGTGCTGATGATATGCTTCTATCTGTCTTTGATTTTTGACATCCCTTTTCTTTCTTTGTCTGGCAGGCATTAAATCATTAACGTTTCAAAATCACATGCAGCTGAAGCTTTGTACAGCAGAATTTCTAATGGTGAGTTCTTTAAACATGCAGAGTGATGCCGCCCTCTCCTTTTCTAGGCTTTGCTGACCTCCAATTTCACTTCAATCAGGAAGCAAGGGGGTTATCTTTGATTGATAATTATTTTTCCTGATCTCATATTTATGAAAACCTGCCTTTTATCATGGAAACCTTGCTAGACTATAGAAATTTCTCTCCTTTACTGATGCAGGGAGGTTTTCAGTCATGATTTATATCTTTCAGGTTAAATTACCAGGAAACATGGCCCTTTCTGAAGGCTGGATATCTCAGCAGCAAAAATAGCACTGACTTTGCTCCTTTGCTCTTGACACCTGCAATAAATCATGGCACTGTTTGATAATTAGCAGCTTCTTTCCTGTCCTGAGTTTTCTACTATAGTACATTTGTATTTTTTTCCACACCTTTCAAGCATCTAGCTTCCCTTATACCAAGAATTCATAACTGCTGAAGTTTATTTTCCATTTGAAGACATGGCTAGAAATCCCACAAGAATATCAGATGGACTCTCACTGTATGATTTAGGAGAGAATCTATCCAAAATAGGAAAGGAATAAAAAAACTGTTATGAGACTCATGCATATTAGGTAATGGGCTAATTGCGTCCTTTGATTGTCTCATTTAATTCTTATTCTGACAGTGTGAGCTAAAACCAAATGTGAAAACTGATTACAAATTAAAAGATTAAACAACTAGTCCTAGGGCACATAGCTAAAAGGTAACAAAGCTGGACTCAAACACAGATGTGTATGTTTGGAATACTTACTGGCTTTGAGTCTCCTAAAAGAATAATGCCAATGCCAATGCTGACACAAATATTCATAGAAATGATGAAAAGAACATTACAAACAATTGGTAACAAGGGAAAATACTAAGGTAACTTAGGGTGTGCTATTACAGATTTGGGAAGCTACTTGTGTTACTAGCTTATGTACCTTCAGTGTGAGACCTATCAATCTGAGAAGGTATGATTGGTGGGAGAGGTCAGAGTAGGAACAGACACTGTTCAAAAGGAAAGTGCTGGGGGAGAAAGGAGAGAGGCTTGTGTTTTAGACATATACGACATATACAGGGAGAGCAAGTCCTGATGGGAGGAAGTATCCTTGAGGGGTGAGCAGAATAGGGAAGTGAGAAAGTTATCAAGAGACCATAGGTGAAGGATGAAAAGCATAAACAGCACTTTTTGGGAATGGCTTTTGTATCCTCTTCCAATTTAACTAAACAAGAATGCCTCATTAATGATGTTCTCTTAATGTTATCTATCATCTTTAGTCTCTTGTCAGTTAACACGTTACTTCCCTCTTCATGACTACTCTCCCCAGACCCCTTCTGATAGCCATATGGGAGGCTGGTTAAGTCTTCTAAAGTCTTGTCTGGTTATGTCTTTCTCCTTTTATAAAAAAATTTATTTATTTATTTATTTATTTATTTATTTATTTATTTATTTGCAAGGAGAGAGAGAGAGAGAATAGAGAGACAGAGAGAATAGAGAGACGAAGAGGGAATGGACACGTCAGGGCCTCTAGCCACTGCAAATGAACTCCAGATGCATGTGCCCCTCGTGTATCTGGCTTATGTGGGTCCTGGGGAATTGAACCTGGATCATTTGGCTTCACAGGCAAATACCTCAACCACTAAGCCATTTTTCCAGCCCTGTCTCCTTTTTTAAATAGGGTTATAATATGAAGTACATAACATATCTAACAATATAGCAAAGCATGAAGAACATAAAGTATACGATATATATTATGTACTTTAATTGCACCTGTACATATAATATTAAATATAAATGTAAAGAGAGCATATTGTTCTTTGTACATGAAAAATCACTATATTAGATTTTATTTTTCCCAGTGATAGTTTCAGGGAAATTCATGGAAGAAGGGGTGGAAAGATTGTTAGAGCCACAAGTTGGGACGTAATGCACAGAGACATTGTCTCTTCCCCATAACTGATTGATACCCCCACTATGCATGATACTCAATCCACACAGGGATAACTGGCATCCCCAATGAGGAGGGTCGCTTCAGAGGGGGAGATGACAGGGAGGAGGCTAAGGATGGCATCAACATGTGCTGTTTACAAAGAGCATGTACATTAATAATAATAAAAAGAACACATGTGGTTTGATTTCATCTTAACATGTGTCAATGATATTCTTTCCAACTATTTTAGATTGACATTAAAAACCATTATAACATACCATTCCTGCCTTAGTAAACAGAAACATCCAAACTGTTCTTGATGCTTCAGGTTTGTCTGGGTCTTAGTTGTACATTTTTTTTTGTTATGTTTGCTATAATGTGTTCCCTTAAATAACTTTGGATTAATTGCTTTCCTCTCCTTCATTCTCATGAAAGTGGAATTTACAATAAGCAGCTGCATGACTCCCTGGGCATTTTAACGAGACTTTTAGGCCAGCAACATAACTATGGACTCAGAGGTAAAACTGTCTCTTTCTGTGATCTTTAATAGTATCCACTGTGTTTGTGAACATTTATAAGCCCTTTTGTTCTGCATTATTATTGTCACAGTACTGTGTTACTTGCCTATTTCCCTTTTACTTCTCCCTTGGCCAACATTTTTCTTCTCCATATCATTTACGAACATTTCTTTGTTACTTGTGTGTGTGCCTAATGTACTGTGATGTGGAGCCCCAAACGCCCACCTGCAGCAGGGTTGCTTGCCTCTGGTGATCTGAATGGAACCTCCAGTGTGCCATGCCACTGAGCTTTGGCCAAGTCTTGTTTTTGCCCTGTAATCTCTTTATTGATCCCAGAGCTTGCAGGGCTGCAATGATTCTTGGGTCTTTGCTCCCTTCAGGCACTGGGGTTATAGGCATGCATAGCCACATCAAGTTGTTTGTGGGATCAGACCCCCTCAAGCCCTTATGCTTGAGCAGGAAGGAAACTTAAGTGCTGAGCTGTATCTCCAGTCCCATTTAGGAAAATGTTTATTATACCTGCCCTTATCCTATTCTCTTTCTTCTTCTTTTTCTCCTCCTCCTCTCTTCTTCTTCCTTCTCCCCCCCCTTCTTTTTTTTTGATTTTTCAAGGTAGGGTTTCACTCTAGCCCAGGCTAACGTGGAATTCACTATGGAGTCTCAGGTTGGCCTTAAACTCGTGGCAATCCTCATATCTCTGCCTTTCAAGGGCTGGGATTAAAGGCGTGTACCACCATACCCTGCTTATCTCTTCTTTTGTGTTTATATTCACAGACTTAGTTGATAGAAAACTTTCCCTCAAATTGGTCCTCAGAAGTCCTTCCTTGAGCCCATATATTTTCTTTTAATTTTAAACATTGTTGATAAGAATTCCCAATCAATAGCATTGATTTAGGTAGTATAATTTTTTTCATCATTTATGGGTGAAATGCAATTTCCTTACCATCTCTTGTGCATTTCACCCAGAATATCTGGCTTTCCAGTTCACTTCAAGCATGGGAATCAGAGGGGCTTTTGGACTATCTCATTGTCTCATTATCTTTACACAATAGAAAGGAATTTTATTGCTCTATGGAAAAATAAATAGTATATTATTTCTCATCTCTTCACTGCTCATCCACTTTCAGTTGGGCAAGAAATCCCCTTTGCCAATTAATATAGACTAATGTAAATGGGTCTGTACATAACTGAGCATGTGACCTTTAGACATTTCTGTTACAGAGTCAGTGATGTGGCCATTGCGTAGACACATAGCTACTAGTAGCTGCTAGTGTTCTGGACTGATTCTTGGACTGCTGTGCAGCAGTGGAGAGTGAGTAACCATGGGTGAAGACAGGCCTCTCACAACATCGCTTATTTACTGTCATTTTGAGAACCAATGCTATACTCTAAAGCTTTCAGCAATTCCAGAGTCATCTCACTTGTTTTGATGCTCAGAAACATTTTTTGAGGCTGTGATCATTTTTGTGCTCTATAATTTACTCATATCCCCCCTGCAATGTTCCTTGAGAGAAGGTTTCAGGGCTTTGTTCTTGTAAATGCTGAGTCTCAATGTGTACGTTTTTTTTTTTAGAGCAATTTGCCACAGCAGTCATTGCCAGCCCTTCTGAGGGCCTGGAGAGAAGTCTATTTCTTTCTTTTTTTTGTTCTTACTGATATTTTGACAAAAAAAAAAGGAAGAATAGAAAAAGTTTCCCATCCTGGTTTTAAACTGGTTGCAAAAGGAAGAGTCAAGCAACAGAAAGCACCGGCCTTGGCACAGTGTTTTCTCATTCTTGCTCTTTGCTGAAGGTTTCTGTGCACAGAGCAAAAGGGTTCCAAGGCCCACTGTTGTAGGACTAACTCCCCCACTACCCAAGGTTCTGATTGCTTCCTGGTGTTCTTTGTCTGAGGGAAAAAGCTTCTCCCAGATCCTCCCATGGAGATGCCTCAGGTTTGAAAGGTTGCAGAGCCATTTTTGTCTCCATCACATGCCCTTTTCTGGAGTGACACATGTTGTGTTGAGGGGACATATTTCAAATTCATGTTTATTTTCTGCCTTCTTTCTATTGCCAAGCTCTTAAAGCGTATGTAAGCATGGGCATATGTGAGTGTGCATGTGTGTGTGTGAGTGTGTGTGTGTGTGTGTGTGTGTGGTGGGGAGGGTAGGGAGGGGTGGGAGTAGCTTGGGGAGGACAGGGGATTCAAAACACTACAGATAGAAATCTGGCTTTGCATTTAGGACTACAAGAATGCCTTGGGAAAAAAGTTCTTCTTTGCCAAAGCAAACATTTGTTTGTTTTTAGTTCTTTTAAAATACCCCATTTTCTTCTTGTTTAAGCAGTTTGAAAAAATTTTGGCAGTCCTCATCAACAAAAGAATATGAACCCAAACAGCATGTCTCATAGCTCTAGCAACAGCTTGTGGGAAAGAAATGTAATACAGGAGTGACGTTAACTGGGGTGTGCTTTTAATTCACCTACGGGATTTAGCAATACTAAAATTCTGGGTAAAAAATTAACAGTTTGAAGATATTTTAACATGTTGCAAGAGGGATGGTTGCCCAAGGTACTGGAGCTACTTACACCTGCTAGTTATCTTTTTATTGTATTGGTCACCCAGAGAATTGATTTTCATAGAGCTTCATGGAAACTATTTTTCTGAGATGTGAAGTCACAGAAAGAGAAGAATCTCATCCAGAACCAGGCCAAATCTTCCCAATAGGCTGCCCAATAGACTGTTTTTGTAGTGATATTGTTTTCAAAAACTTGGGTTTGTGAGGCCAATCAGTAGAGTTGATAATTTCCTTTAAGTACCTATGTCTTTACTGTGGATAAGTTGTCCAAGGAGAGCAGTGGTTCTCTTTGATTTATTTATATATTAGGCCTATCCTTAAAATCTTGAGTTTTAACATCTTTGCCAACAGAAACATAGATATTATTCTCAATTTTTAAATGAAGAGTGTGTCATTATCAACTTATTTAAATAGATAACCCCAGTCAGGAATTATAGTTCTTCAAATTTGAACATTTTAGAAATAAAGGAGAGCTTGCAGATCTTGTCTAGGCATCTCATTTTACAGGTAAAGACAATGTGGTTCACTAATAGGGACCACTAGATGTTCTGCTTCTGGTTGGTATTAGCTTCTTTAGTTCTGTTAGCTTCTTTAGTTCTGACCATGTGGTGAGGTGTGCATGGTTATCTTGCCTGGAGAGGTTCATTAAGGACTAGAGGTTGGCAGAAGAGAATGTCAACTCAATTTCTGTGGGCAGTGCTCTGGTGGACACTGGGTATAGATAAAGAAGTGGCTTGGTGAGGTCATACTAGGTAGTGACAACAGGATCATATATTAAACATGTATGAAAAATGAAACTTAAACAAATGAGACAGTCCATCCTGGTTATTTTTCTTTTAGACAAATTCTTAGCATATTGGCTGTATGCAGAGATTTCATTACAGTATTCCTTAATAACTAAATCAGACCATTTTAACATGTGTTTTAAATTTTGTTCATAGTTCTGCCTGTCTGGGTTCACTATTCTCTCTTTGTGTTCCTTATTATTGTCTCCTAAACATGTATCTGGTACATACAGAATGTATTAGGATGAAAGCCTATTGCCAGGTATGGAGAAAAGATTATCTTTCATGTGGCTATATACATAATATTATATGTGTGAATATATACATGTGCATAGAAATATATAAAACATATAGTTTACCATATAACACCATAAATAATATATAAATATTGTGTAATAGTTAATGAAATTATACATAATATTAAATCTAAATATGTTTAATAATCTAATATATAAGTAAATCATGTGTATATATATGAATAAATACATATATATTGTTGTATAGCCACACACATATAGGCCATACAATATATTAAGTTCCCCAAAAAATGGTATAGACAAGTGATATCATTGTTGAGACAGTACTGTGAAGATTGTAGAAGCTAAAGATAAACTTTACCAATTCCACATTAATGAGGTGAAAAGAGTCATGGAAGTTATTCTTTAAAATTTCAGCCAACTTGTCTCTGAGAACCTCTGATTCCATTTCCAAAATATGTATAATGCATACTGTATATTCTGGAGATATGAAAGAGCTAGTTTGAAAAGGGAGTTAATTTAAGCGAATAGTGACACAGTTTGAGAGATAGTGAGTTATGTTTTGACTTGCTATAAGCATTGACCTGTTGAATGTGTTTTGACCTTTGACAGTAAGTAGTAGCTGGAAGATTTTTTTTGTAGGAGACTGACACATGCAAATTATTTTTGTAAAAGAAGATTATATTAGAAGCCGCAACAACTGGGCTGAGTGAAGTAGAAATGGGATAGAGAAGGCCACCTTGGAGTGGGTAGCATGAGCCTGGCTATGCCAGAACCAAGTAGCTGGGTGAAGTCCTCAGAGAGAAGAGCTGGATAGCTCCCTGAACTTTGGAATTTGAGGTGGGAAGAGACAGACAGCACATCACTTTAAATTACAGTATAATTGAGAGAAACAGGACAGCCAAGAAGAAAGTTTGTTTTTAGGAAAATAAATGATCTGTTTTGTGTGGGCAAAGGAAAAAAAATCAAGTGAAAAGCATATCACCTTACTTTACTTGCTAATAACTCTTTTATATAATCTGTCAGGCATGGGGGCATAAATGACGGTGGGAAATCATTATGGCTGGGTTTCAGGTATCCCTGGTCTTCCTTCCCTATTAATTCTGAAATATAGTGAGACTGCATTCAGCTTTTCAGAGAAGCATGAATTCTCTTGGGCCATTATTTAGAATTGTAGCAGTATTTTTCCATTTGGAGCAAACCATTTTCTTCTTGCTGAATTCTTGCTCTCTCTGGTCTTAAATATTCTAATGTTTCAAAGTAGATACTTTAGTCACTCAAAATAAAGGCAGAAACATATTAGTTTTGAAGAAATATTTTCCTTTTATCTATGTTTGCTATATTGTTTGAGAAATTCTGGTAGTTTACTAATTAGTGAGACAACTAATTATAATTTTAGTAGAGAAAGATTCTCCAGAGTTTACATCAAAGTGTTACTTCTAAAGAAGAATGTACTTTACATGTGGGCTGTGTATTATGACTCTGGACTAAGAGAGCTGTCAGTGCCTGCTTAAATGAATGGATGAAGCTGATTCAAGTGACAGCCAGGGACTGTGGCTCATGGATAGAAAGTTTTGTTATTATTTACTAGAACTAAGTACTTTAATTGTTTCTAATTTCTACAACTTGAAAAACGGATAAAGTAAAAACCCTAAAACAAAAGAAATATTCTAAGCTCAAGTTGTAGTCAACTCACAAAAGGTCAGAGATTCCCACTACTGGGAATTCCTACTTCCATGTCCTGGAAACATATAGCAAAATCAAAGTGTTTATTTTTTTCTAATTTCATAGCACTATTAGTAATGTATTACAACATTTTAAAGTCCTGCTTTACTAAGGTATAATTTTTCTGTAGATTCGTTTCTGACCATGTTACTCCAAATATGACACCTTAGCATTTGAAGAAACACACCCTCCCCTTCTCTCTGTTTCTCTCCCCTGAAGCAGGCAATAAAATAATTCTCAGCTTTCTTCTGAAGTACAGCATAAAACTTTCACCCCAGAGCTACCCTTCCAATACCTGAAAGGAACACCTTTGAAGACACAGACACCAGGGAGAATCTGAACAAACAATCTTGCTAAGTTTCCCCCAGTTGATGGCCATTGGATCAGCTCTGTTGGCCTATAATTATATTTTCCCACAAGTGACTACCTCCTCATCAAACCACACAGAATAGGAGGGTCTTCATGTTTCACTGGAGCCTCACTTCTCCAGGCTTCATGTCATGCAAAACTCACAGAGATACTAAATAAGTGTGCATGCCTCTCTCTTGTTCAGCTGTGTTTTGTTATGAGTCCTCAGCCACGGACCTAGGTATGGGTGAAAAAGATGGCTCTCCTATGTGTTGGTAAAAGTCATCCTTCACCAAGGGATAAAGCTGATGAGTTTAGAAATGTATATTCCACCACAAATTTCATTTTCCTCCAAGTTTCCCTGGCCTCCTGGATATCCAGTTCCTTGGTGTCCAAACCCTAGTAACCGTGATCTGTTTATTCCTAGTTTTCTTTGTGTGTAGAATGGCATATAAACAGTATCATATAACATGTAGCTGTCTAGGCCTCAATTCTTCCTTTCACTTAGCCTGATTTTTTTTTTTTTTATTTATTTATTTTTTTTTAATTTTTAGAGAGAGACAGACAGAGAGGGAGAGGAAGACAAATAGAAGAATGGGTGTGCCAGCAGCCTCTCAGCTGCTGTGAATGAAATCCAGATATGTGCTCCCCCTTGTGGTCAAGTGCAGCATTGCACCCTTGAGTCACTTTGCATCTGGCTAAACGTGGGACCTGGGGATTGGAACCAGGTTCTTAGGCTTAGCAGGCAGGCGCCTCAACCACTAAGCCATCTCTCCAGCCCTAGCCTGATGTTTTTAACATTCATCTATGTTGATTATATCAATAGTTTGTTTCTTTTTATTGCTGACTTGAATTCAGTTATGCAAAAGTATAATTTATTTACCAGTTACTGGAAATTTTGATTTTGTTCCTCCTTCCTTAGTATTTTCAGTTATTATATTCTATATTATTTGGATGTATTTATTATGTACATGTAATTTTATTCTTAAAACTTTTTATTAATAATTTTATACAGGAACATAATGTAAATTAGCTTTTATTGTTCCTCTTCCCTGGCCCCTTTCACTGAGCCCTTCTTCCTCTCAACTAGTCTCTCTTCTAGTTTGATTTCATTTTCCCCATTTTCTTGGGTAAATACTCCAAAGTATGATTGCAAGGTCTTATGATATACCAGACTGGTCTTGGTGTCTCATGCCTGTAATCTCAACACGCAGGAGTCTACGGCAAAAGGATTGCAAGTTTGAAGCTATTACAAGTGTGTTTGAGCCCAGCTTGAGCTACAGAGCAAGACCCTGTCACAAATTAAACAAATGATTATATAATTTTGTACTCATATAAGTAGTTTTTAAGGAATAATTTTATTTCTTTATTTGACACACACACAAAGAGGCAGGCACAGAGAGAGTGAATATGGGCACAGCAGGGCCTCCTGCCACTGCAAATGACCTCAAGACCCATGCTCCATGTTGTGTATCTGGCCTTATATGGTTACTGGGGAATTGATCCCTGGGCCATCAGGCTTTGCAAGCAAGTACTTTTAAGTGAATACCAAGAATTTTGAGAGTTCCAGTTGCTCATCAACCTTTGTTATTTGTAGCACATTATAAAAATTTAACTCATATACTATGCCTTTCTCAAATATTATATTGTATGTCCTATTCAGAGCTATAGAATTATTAGGACTAGTTGAAATTTTCTCTAGGTCGATTTTCACTGCAGTTAGAAGGACATACAAATATGCATTATTAGGACTAGTTGAAATTTTCTCTAGGTCAATTTTCACTACAGTTAGAAGGACAGATTAGCTTATGCAACTATGCAAATCATTATTTACTTATGTTTAGCACTAAGACATTCCCATTCTCATTATAATTTTCTTCTTTTCTTTATTAAAGCAATATTTATTGATTGCCAATAAGGTGAAAATACAAATTGCAATGTATCCCCACCTTCTAGCAATTCATGTTCCAGAGGTGATGGACCAATAACAAAAAAATTGCAATGTATGGTGATAAACACTAAATCTCATGTAAGGAATGGCTAATAAATTTTGTGTGCACATCTTGTGCTACTCATAGCATTTATTCTATCTAAATGTGCAGCTGACTGTGGAATGGCAGGGGAATAATTGAGTTCATTTGTGTATAGGAGGAGATTTTCCCTTAACACCAAATATGTGGTATTTGCCCAAAATGAATTCTTCAATTCTCTATCAATGGGGAATTTAGTAATTAAATTCTAACACTAGCTTATGAGATTGCAAACCTCATGGGTTAGCATGATCCCAAAAGACTGCTGTACTTTATAGGTCAGCCACAAATAGGGAGCACAGTCTACCTACATTTCTGTCTAGCTAAATAAAATCTGAAGGGGTCCTATGGCAATCCCAGGTACATGTTGGTCCACAACTTCATTAAAACTGTTGAGACAGCATCTACCTCCACAAACACAGGCCAATCACAGTCCTCAACAGCAGTCCATGCCCGCCACTCAGCTCTACATGGATGACATTATCTCTCTGCTTGTTGACAACTACTGTAGCATGTGAAAGTTAGGATTTGTGGGTGAAGATGCTCACTGGGCCATCTTCTCTTCCATCGTGAGGCACCTACAGCACCAGGGTGTGATGGTGGACATGGGCCAGAAATACTCCTATATAGATGATGAAGAGAGGCATCTCGAATTGCCCCACTAAATATGGCATCACTGAATCATAGAGATCTGGTCCATACCTTCTACAACAACTGTGTGTGGCTCCTAAGGAACACTTCCTGCTGCTGACCAAAGTCCGTCTGAGCCCCACAGCCAATGGAGAAAAGACCCAGATCACATTCCAGATTTTCAACATCCCAGTATATATGTGGCCATCTAGGCTGTGCTGTTCCTGTAGGCCTCTGGAATTTGGTGAAGGAGTGACCCACACTGTGCCCACCTATGAGGGTTATACTCTCTCCCATGTCATCCTGCATCAGGACAGAGTGACCAGACAATCCTTGCGGTCCACAAGAACGAGAAGGAAATTGACCAATTATGACATAGAGGATGGGAGATGCTGGCAAAATGACTTTGCAGAATTCTGGATTTTGAGGAAAAGACCTAAGGATGGAGATTGGTTGAAAAAGTAGCTCACAGGAGCCTGACCAGAGTTTGGTAAAGGAGAGGAGCTTAACCATTGTTGGACCCCAAGTATCCAGGCATTTTCCCAGAGCCCATTCTGTCAAAGAGTGGTTCTTTACTGTAATGAGTGAGCTCTAGTTTGACTATCACCTCTAACCTCAGGCATGGTCCTGGTAAGTATTGTAAAAGATTTTCACAGATATTCTTTCATCTGATGTGACACAGCCTCTCCAGGTTTCTGTGTGCTCATAGGTCATTGTCATGGTTTATTATATAGATCTTTCACTGTTTGTCTGATTTATGGAAAATCTATGTGGATCTGAGTGAGTTCCTTTCAAGCAGACATTTATTACATGCATCATTTTGTCTTCCACACTTAGTATTCACCCTAAAAGTTCATATAAAGAGAAATAATAAATGTAAAGATTTCTCAATGTCTGAAGTATAAATTATCATTTATTTACATAGGAATTTAAAAAGGGATTTAAATGAAGCTGAGTCCTGTTGTACAGGCCTGTAGTCCCAGCTACTCAGGAAGCTAAGGTAGGAGGTTAACAAATTCAAGGCCTGTCTGAGCCAGAGTGAGTTCAAAGCCAGCCTGAGCAACTTGGTGAGGTCCTGTCTCAAAATACAAAAAATAGGCTGAGGATGGAGCATGCAAGTGGCCTTTGCTTCAAACTTCAGTAACTTCAAAATTCCCAAAAAAGAGAGTCCATTTCACATTTAAAAATAATTGTACACTACAGAAGTTTCTGTTATTTTAACTTGTAGTCTAGTTACTTTGCCAAATAAATGTATTATTTTTATAATGCAATAAAATATAAATTAGAATATCAAAAACAAAAAGATTCAAGAGCCTTCAGTGCATTGAGGACAATCTATTTAGCTATACAAAAGTGAAAATTTGTAGACTTTGTTCAGTTAATACCTGTTTTCATCTAAATCATCTCAATTTTCAGCTTTTCTTGGATGATAAAACCCAATGAAAGAGAGTCAAAGCTCCTAAGGGCAACATTGCATAAAAGAAATTGATAGAGGGTAATGGGGACATTTTTGTTTTGCTTTTGTATAAAATAGTTTATAATTTGAGAGCAAATCTCATACAACTGTGGATGGAAATGGTCTTTAATAATTTGTTTATTATAATCATAACATATATTATCATTTATTATCCAGTGGGTCATACTTTGTGCTAAAATTACAATTCTACCTGACTCAATTTGGCATCATTTATAGAATTCCTCTAATATTCTTCTAATGTGTGTTTAGTTACTTCTCTATGTCTAAGTAGTTTTGAATAAAAAGCAATAGAAACTTTATTGTGGCATTTCATTTTATTCTCACAGGTAATTACAGACTTTAAAATTTTGAAGTTTGTTAGAAATTACTTTTAAATTTTTACAAATCTGAAAGCCTTCTTTCATGTGACTTGTTTCGTACACAAGAATTGTGAATTGATTGTGACTCAAAAGTATCAAACATTGATTATTGGGGATTTATTTTAAGATAATTACTCCAGGCAAATATATTTGATGTCATCAGCTTTCATAAATTCAGATGACATTTCTCCATAGGTAATGGTAACTTATTTAAATTCGATTACCTCACAGAGAAAACATCCATTGCTTTTAAGGTAAACCTCTCCCTCTCTCTCCCTTCCATTCTTTCCCCCACCTTCTTCTCTCTGTCCTTCCCTTTTTTCTCCTTTGTTCCTTTGTCTATTGAAACTGTGCTTTGCTTATCACTGTTTAAGTTGAAGGCTGAAATTCAAGAAAGGAACTGTAAATTATTCCAGAACTACAGGAACTACGTATATGAGGTCACAGTTGAAAGACCATGGGAAATATTTGAAGCATTAAGAATTAGACAACTGTAACATTTTATCACATATGATATTTCATTTGGATTTACAAGATATACCCAAAGGGAACCTCATCTACATGGCCATATGGAAAGCTTATAAATGTGAGAGTAGAGACCAAGAGCAAAATGTGAAAGAGAAGGGATTTTAAGGCAGTTTAGACACTCTAAACAGTGGCATTTTCTGCTGTTTTTGGGAGAAATAGCTGGTCCATTAGGGGAAGGTAGGTGCAAATTCTTTTCTTCCTTGTTCTTTTGGAGTTTTGCAAAACTATCAGAGAATAAATAGTCCTTCATATTTTTTATTGTAATTTTGTAAAGGTGACTTTATTCCTTGATAAAGAGGTAACTTACAGTAGCAATCATTTTGAAATGTTAAAGTGGAGGATTTTTTTGTTTGTTTATTTCTAAGTTAAAATAAAATAAAGGAAAAACTCAGGAATTTATATCTTAATACACATATTTAAATTTCCCCTTCATGCAATGAAGTTGAAATTAACTTGAAATATTTTAAAGTAAAAGAAATTGAACATAGACTAAGTATTTAGAATATAAAATAAGGAATTTATGCAAAAACTAAGAAAACTGATATCTAAGACAAATCTATCCTAGAAAAGACTAAACCATCAGGTCCAATGTAGGAAAAATACTTAATTTGTATTTTAGATGTGTGGTCATTACACTGATAAATAGAACGACTAATACATCTTTCATAAAAAGGGAAAATTTTACCTGATGCCAAATAATTGCCTCTTTTTAAATGGGGAATTCTTTTACAAAATTTATTTATTTCAGAGAGAGACATAGAGGCAGATAGAGGAGAAAAAATGGACGTGCCAGGGCTTCTAGCCATTGCAAACAAACTCTAGATGCAAACACCCCCTTGTACATCTGGCTTATATGGGTTCTAGAGAATAAAACCCAAGTCCTCAGACAAGTTCCTTAACCAGTAAGCCATCTCTCCAGCCCCTAGTGGGGACTTCTTGAGGATTCTAGGGACATCTGTTGTGACTCATGAAAACATTGGATAATTGCTGAAATAAAGAAAATCTACCTAGAATTGACAAGAATTAATCTATTTTTTTTCTATTAGTGGGGACTCTACGTTTTTTCATAGTTTTGTTTTCCCCCAATTCTATGGGTTTCCATGTATTTATGATTTCATTTTGAGTCTATCCTTGAAAATATTCCACATTTGGTCACCAGTGTACAGCATGTCTAACTACTCATGTCAGATAGTATTTTTGGAAGTAGGGTTTCAGATGAAAAGCAATGACCCTGATGGAGTCTAATGGGAGGGCAACAATGAAAAAAGTTGTAATAGATGAGATTTGGGACATGGTGCACCGAAGGATGGCACCTGGGGCAACTGAGAAAACAGGACAAGCAGGAAGGTACTTTTCTGACTCATTTTTGTCTCCCCCTCCCCAAAACATTTAGTCCAAAGCTAGAAAATAATTTTTTACCCTTCTCTGAATTATATCAAAAGAACCTCATGTGAGTGCTACCCACCTTTCAATTAAAAGAAGGGAGTGTCTTCTTTTTTTTTAAAAAAAGTTTATTTTTATTTATTAGCAACAGACAGACACAGAGAGAAAGAGGGAGGGAAGAAGGGAGAGAGAAAGAGAAAGAATGGGCACACTGGGGCCTCCAGCCACTGCAAATGAACTCCAGATGCATGCGCCACCTTGTGTATCTGGCTTATGTGGGTACTGGGGAACTGAACCTTGAATTGAGGCCCTTAGGCTTCATAGGCAAGCGTTTAACTGATAAGCCATCTCTCCAGCCCAGGAGTGTCTTTTTTGAAAGACACAAGCACTTAGACACAAATATGTACAAACAGGTCCAGTTATCAAACTGTTCCCTCCAGTTTATTCCCATTAGGTCATATCCTGTTTATTCAATCCCACTTCTTCATAACTACCCACTTCTTTTTTTCTTTTTTTAATTTATATTATTCTAATTTACATTCATAATGGTGACTCCATTATCCTCCTCCCTGTCCTCCCTCTTCCAAAGGGACCCTCATCTTATTAAACTTAGCACAAAACACACAAATTTGCTGTTTCTGAAGATCATAATTTCCATGGCTCTGTGTCCCATATAACTGAAATGAATTGCATGATTTTTTTATTCATCCATTTTTTTCTGGGTAGGTGGAGTGTCCTCATCCATGAACTTAGTAATGGAGAGTAAAAAAAAATCTTTTCTTTCCTACACAGTTCCTAGTGCTAGGTGTGATGACAGATGTGAGTAGATACACAATTTAATCGCATTTCTTCTTAGAGATACAAATTTTTTATTTAGAGCAAGAACTCTTTAAATTTCTATCCTACCTAGAAAAATAAGCATTATTTATAACACCAACAAAACTAAGCTTAGCCAGAAAACACTTGATGCTTTTGCTTTTCCTGTAGATTTTTTCTCGTTGAAAAATTTAATGCCATGAAATCCCTTTCCTATATTATCTTTCACTGATATAATCTTTATCTTCATCTTCCTGAGACTTTATGTGCTGAATAGAAGGTTAAAAATCTTAGCAGAGTGACCTATGTTGCCTAAAAGTCAATGGAAAGCCTTCTCCATGGGCTTCTTTGATGGCAAATGTCTAGACCCTGTAGAATCCAAGGTTCACCTTGTTTTTTTTCTTTATTATCATACAGGTTTATTGACACTTGGTTCTTTCAAATAAAAACCAATAAATATCCACAAGTATAGATTAAAAACTATTTGTGTTGCTTGTTTCAATATATGAAAAAACTATAAATAATGTTCTCTTTGACTACTGGAGTAGTTTTTGGCACATTCTTAGATTTTTTTTTTTCATATACACACTCATACATATCACCAGCTGACTGGAATTCAGAAGACCAAATAACATTGTAATATTTTTAGCTTGTTTATACTTTTTATGTCTTAGTTGAGATGAAGGCTTGGGTTAGAGATTAATATAATAGAGAAGAATTTCAAATTTGCATAACTCCTTGGTCTTACACAAATTGCTGGCCAAGTGGCAACAATGGAAAAAAAAATTAAAGGGAAAATGCTTGTTAGGGATTCAAGTCTAAATCAGTTTCACAGAAATTTGTATTTTAAAATGGTCCCTTAAATATGATCCTATTTCTTAGAACATTCTCTCAGCATATCTATATCGATACTAAGCTAATACATACGGTTTCTATGACATTTTGCACAGGTTCACACATTTTTCTTCATGCATGCTAGTGCAATGCTCCTAAGGGTAATTGGACTGTGAAGGGATTGTCATCAGCTCAGGAGCCTGACTACCATATAAGCTCTGTTGGCATTTTTCTTCACTAATGTTGAGGGGCACAGCACTCTGAAGGGGCACAGCAAACACATGAGAATTTTATTACAAAGCTGGCAGCATTTGACCTTGGACCAGGTCCATTTGACAAAGGAGCTGCAGGATATGAAAGTTCTCATTATGATGGCATGGCAACATTACTGAGATTATTAACTATCTAAGTGGAATGATGGATGTTGTAAGGTGGTGATGTCCTTGGCAGAACATATTGCTTAATTATCTTCTTTTAGTAGCAGCATATAGTCACGTTCCTATGATCAAGTACTATTTCAAATGGATATGAAGTGAATTCATAAATAGAGAATATTTTAAGTTCTTATCCAATAAAAGAGCAGATTAAATGTCAGATCTTCATTAAAAGTTCTTTAATCAAAGTTCTTTTTGTAGTTTTATGACAAATCCTCCCATTTTGGCACTTGAACCAAAGACCTCTAGGCTTAAAAAGATCTATTTTTTTTTTTTTTACTTGAACTAAAGAGGAATTTAAGGATTTCTAAAAGAAGTTATGATCTGGTGGGTAAGACTCATGAGTAGAATCTGGAAAGCCTTTAATTTTAGTACTTGAATTAATATCATTTATAGGGTTATGAAGCCCTGTGACTTAGTTTCCCTATATGTTTAAAACAGAATATGGTAAAATATATGAATATTTTTATTCATTATGTCTTTTATTAATTTTTTTTGGTGTTTGTGTGTGTGTGCAGTCTAGTGTATGCATGGGTGTGAGCTGAAGGTGCCCCACGCTTGTGTGTAGAGGCCAAAGGAGAATGTCAGATAACCTCCCTTATCACTCTTTCTACTTTGTGATGGAGTCTCTCACTAAACCTAGAGCTGCATTTTTTGGTCAGACTGGATGAAACTGTTGCAATTCTCCAGTCTCTGCCCACCACAGGACTGGAGTTACAGATGTGTCCTCATGCTTGCACAGAAAGCACCATTATTTGATAAACTGTGTGTCTAGACCCCTTTAGAGGTTACTTCTGTAAGTTATAGATTAGAAACATCAGATTCCATAAAAGTTCTTAATATGTAGTGGGCACACATAACTTTGAGAAGATAAAGTCACTACCTTCCTGGAAGTTACTTATATTATTGCCAATTAACCAGTTTTACTGACAATTTTCATACGTGAACATAATGCACTTTGATCAAAATCCACTCCCATTACCTCCTTTGTACCTTTTCCACCGAACCCCCTCTTCCTAACAAGACCCTCTCCTACTTCGATGTACTTTCTCCCTCTTCTACGCATCCATCTTGGAACGTTGATGGACCTAATACTGTGTAATCTTCTGTAGGCAACTATAGTCACTGAGATCATGCATGCAATCTCCACTTCATATCTGGAAGACAGTGTTGCAAAGCACTCCTTCATATTTTCTGGATCATACATTCTTTCTTCCCCATCTTGTGCAATGTTCTCCATGTCCTGCAGGGCATGACAGATATGTTTCATTGAGTGCTGAGAACTCCACAGTCACTTATTCTCAGCACTTTGGTAAGTTTTGAGTTTTACCAGTAAACATGTCCAACTTAAACTGAGCTTCTCTGACCAAAGGTTAGAACAGAAAAAATGGGCATAAATATAAATACTTTGGGGGCAATTTGATGGTTACAACAAATCCATTAAGCCTAATTTGGTAAACTTCCAAGCTAGTAGCTTCCCTTCTCGAGCCTATGAACTTTCCATTTAAAGGCTTTTGACTAAGTTTTCAGTATCATACATGAATTCCCTCCTCTGGAATGGGCTCAAATCTAATAAAATAGCAGTTGGGTACCCACGTAACAGTCATACCACTATTATAACAGTGGGCACATCTTGGCTAGCTTGTCAGTTATATAGCTTGCAAAGTCTATTGTTGGGTAAACATGTCAACTTTTCTCCCCAAGCAGGTTGCAGAGCACTTTCTTTTCTTTTTTTTTAAAAACATTTTTATTTTTATTTATTTATTTGAGAGAGAGAGAGAAAGAGAGAGAGAGAGAGAGAAATAGGCAGATAGAGAAAAAGAGAAAGAGAGAGAAAGAAAATGAGTGCACCAGTCCTCCAACCACTGCAAATGAACTCCAGATGCATGTGCCACCTTGTGCATCTGGCTTATGTGGGTCCTGGGGAGTCGAACTTGGGTCTTTTGGCTCTGCGGGCAAGCTCCTTAACCACTAAGCAAGCTCTTCAGCCGTGCATAACACTTTCTAGCACTCTGACAGGTAGCCAGCAGGAAAGAGACTTCCAGCTTAGTTACAGCTTGAGTTCTCAGTCTCCTGAACCAAAGCATGTGATGTCTTCAGCTGGAGGCTTTTACCATCTAGTGCTGGTGGATGACCAAAAGGGCTGGCAATAAGATGTATTGTTTTGGGGACCTCACAAGCCTCCCTAACTAACAAGTGACTGGAATGGTATCCTATGCCTGGCACTGGGACTTTCCTATAACCACAGATGATTTGTGAGTGCAGCATTATCCACAGGGTAATTTTACTCATACTCCTTTTTGTCAAGTTATATATTTTAAAATATTTGAAAATTTATTTTTATTTGAGGGAATATATATATATATATATATAGTTAGAGGGAAAGAATGGGCATGCCAGGACCCTTCAGCCACTGCAAACAAACTCCAGATGCATGCACCACCTTGTACATCTGGCTTACATGAGTCCTGGGGAATCAAATTTGGGTCCTTTGGCTTCGCAGGGAAACACCTTAACCGCTAAGCCATCTCTCCAGCTCAATTTATATTTTTTAGGAAGCTAATAAAATAGTGTTCCATGTAGCTTTTTCATCTCTTTAGTTTTGTTTAACCTTCCCAGTGGTGAGAATAGGCACCTCTTTCTTGTTCCCAATCTTAGGAGGAAAGTTTCCAGTCTTTCCCCATTTAGGTCTGGTATATATGACCCTTATTATGTTGAAATATGGACCCATCTTTCCTAGGTTCTCCAATGTTTTAATCATGAAGGAATGTTTCATTTTGTTGAAAGTCTTTTCTGCATCAATTGAAATGATCATGGGATTCTTGTCTTTATATCTGTTTATGTGATGCATTACATTTATCAATTTCTGTATGTCAAACCATCCCTGCATCCCTGGAATGAAACCTACTTGATCAAAGTAGATGATACTTTTGATGTTTTCTTATATTTGGTTTGCAAGAATTTTATTCAGAATTTTTGCATCTTGTTCAACAGGGATATTAGTCTATCATTTTCTGGTTGGGTCTTTGATTTAGTGTGATGCTACCAAGGAATCAGGGAGTAGTCCCTCCTATGAATGAATGGCCAATGTTTTTTCTTCTATCCATTGTTTAATAGTGAGTTATTAAGTCTCTAGAAGTTGCTGTAATTTTTGTTGTTTCTTTTACTTTTGATTTTTAATTTTATTGCCATCTGGTCAGATATAATGCAAGGAGTTCTGAAAATTTTCCTAAATTTGTGGAGACATATTTTATGCCCTAATGTATGATCTTTTTAAAAGAAGGTTCCATGTGCTGCTAAGAATGTGTATTCTGTGGAGTTAAGGTGGATTGTTCTGTAGATGACTGTTAAGTCAAATTTATCTATGATATTGTTTAGTGCCATTATTTCTATGTTAATTTTGTGCTTGTATTGTCTGTATATTGATGATAGCGGGGTATTAAAGTCTCACTTTCAAAAAAAAATTGCAGATTCCTGGCTGTGGAACTCTGGAACGGATCTCATTGGTAGTGCGGTTGCTAGGTGTTCTTTGCTCACTCCAGCTTCACTTCCTCCTGGATCCCCAAGGCAAATAATTCCTTACACACTTTCTTTTTCAGCAGAAGAACCTAGAATACTTACATGTTATCTTGGGTCTTTCTTCCCCCTAGTTTTTCTTGGTGTGGCTCCTAGTCCACCATCTTCACTGGAAGCCAACTTTTCCTCCTTTTAAATTGATTTTCTTAGATATTTTGTCACAGTGAAGTTGACAACAAAGAATATTGATGTTCTTATACAGTGTGGAAGTTTTGCCATTTCAACATTGTCTATAAAGATCTATAAAGAAATGATCAGGATAAATGAATACCTTATGGAAATAATATTTGCTACTAATTACGATGACAACCAACTTTTATATTATCTTGTAAAGTGAAAAATTAAACAAATTATTGGACAAACCAAGATTCATGTGTACTTTTATTTTTCTACAGAATGTGTAGTGTAAAAAAGTTGTTTTACCATTTTGTACATAGAATCGCCCAGGGAACTTTAAAAACAATTCTAATGCCTAGTCTGTACCCCATGATAATCAAGTCAGGAACTCTTAAAATATACAGTGAGAAGTAAAGATCAAGAAAAAGTATTGTTAAAAATAGTCCACAAAGGGTGTGAAGAAGACAATGGTGACCTTATTAGACAAACACAATCTTGAAAACAAAGACCTACAACCACTTAGGTCCCCAGCAGCTTCTTTGTTCTGAGACTGTGTAATTGAAAGTGTCTAGATTCCTTTGTAGCAAGAAATAAAGCGGAGGCCACAATGACAATAAGAAGCATTCAACTAAATACTGGTATTTTTATTCATGTTGTCTCTGTGTCCTGTTTTCTGTATCGCCAAATGGCAATTATTTGTGTTGCCACCTGGCATTCTATGAGGGTCAGTGTTTTAACGGTTCTGAGAGTCTTTGAACTACCAAATGAAGGGATTGTTGCCTTCATTGGACACATGGAAACACAGGTTCTGTTACATAAGGAAACAATCAGTCTGTTGATTTTTTTAAAAATGCAATGGCTTCACATGACTTTTTTCTTTTTTTTAGTATTAGCTATACCCTTCAGTGCTCTTCTCTTCCCAACACCAAATGACTTTCAAAGCTGCCCTTGTTCCTCATCTGACAGCTAAGTCATCTAAGTTGTTAACCAAATATTTCTTTTTCTTTTTTTATGGATGTTGAGATGGTTAAACTATGGCCTCATTCGCTGATTGTAATTCCTATAACTTGTATGTTATTATAAGAACAATATACATTCCATAGTGACATGCTAAAAGAGTTATTTAAGACAAATACAGTTGCTGAGGATAAAAAGTGTTAGTGCTTTTTGTGTAATTTTACTCTACCATAGATTCTCTGTTTAGTATTTTGGAGATTAAAATATATGATAATTAATGTTGCAAATTAATACAAACTAAATGCAATTTAAATGACAAGATAATTTAAACTGACTTATTTAAGTAATAAAGCAAGCTTAATTTAGATTATGTCTTCTATAATGTAGTCTTATCTGAGAATTCATCTCTTGTTTTATCCTACTGATTGGAGGAAACACTTATGAAGCAATTGGGAAATGATTTGGAATTCCACCAATGTTTATGAGTTAATTTCACATAATCTTGCATTCTGTCATAATGATTACAGAATACTTCAGAGGTCAGTGCTAGACAGATTTTTCTGTTAAAAGAGAAACTATCCCAAGATCACTCTTGACAATAATATTTTAATAATAGTTAAATGCTTCTTGATTCCATTGACTGTTATTCTTCATTTAATGTGCTTACCAGATATACAGATACATGCAAATACATCCAACACCAATATGATATTAAAATAATAATATAGATTAGCCTGCAGAGCTTCATAAGGAACATCACTTTCCCAGTGAAGACAGGTAAGGAGTCTTTTGTGCTTCTTGAATGGGCTGAGTGTACTATCAATGTTTTCCCAAACTTCAATTTAAAAGATACAGATTTTTGTCAGTTACTATTATAATGTACAGAGAATGCTTACTGTTGTATTAACACATATAATTGTCATAGTACATTAACAAAATATTATCATAAAATAGCGATTCATGATTTTTCTAGTCTTTATATAAAACTAATACTGGACATAATTCATGATTATTACAAAGATTAAATGAGTAATATTTTTAAGTAAAAAATATTAGAATAGATTGGAATTTAGTTGAAAGTCATTACTATCCACTTACTGCTGTTACTTACTATATGTTTCTATTCTTTGATTTTTAAAAGCAAGTTATTGTACTTAGCTTTTGGAACAATATTATCGAACAAGTTATTGTGCTAAAATCTTGTTCCCCTAGTTTCTAGAGAAGTGCTTATATATCTATCATGGAAATGGATGGCATTTTTTTTTTTTGAGGACAAAGTGAAAAAAAAAAAAGATCCTGTGGTTATATAATCCCAGTAAAATATCAAAACTGAAATTGAATTGAAGCAAGATACTTGAAAGAAACTATAGAACCAAAATTTAGAATGACAAATAGAATGCTTAGGGAATTTTTATTTTAAATAACCTCCAGACATTAGCAAAACTATGTATCATAAATGTCACAATAATTGATAATAAATAAATGAGAAAGCAATTTCTGGGAACACTGAAAGCCTCTTACTGAGATCCTGTGATATTATTGTTCAAAAATGGTGTTTTGTTGACAACCCCCTGTGTGATATCAGAAGCAAAGATAGAGGAGCCTTTTTGGTCAAACAACCATGACATACACTGTAGAGCTGGAATGCATGCTATTAAGATAACATGCCTCTCTCTTACTCTCTCTCCTCTTTCTCTCTCAAAGGGCAGCTGGCCATGTGTGTCTTCTTTTTTACCTTGTCATCTAGAATGACTGGGTGTGATGGACTGACAGTGTTGATGGCCATTGATCTGTTTCAGAAAGAAATTAACTTAGACTTTCAAGGACTGAGAAATGACTTCAATCTTTAAAAAAGATGATATCTCATTTTCTGAGTTCAGAGATGATAGGAAGAATAAAATTGGAGAAAACTAAGGTAAAATCTCAAGTAATTTGGATTAGGTCTGAAGGAGAATATATATATTTCCCCCAATATTGTATTTACTAGTTGAAGTGAAAGTCTAAGTTCTCCAACTAATGAGAATTAGGACAAGAGAGTGGATTGTTAATTTGCAAAGTGACTAGAAAATTATTCCCATAATAATCTTATCCCATTTTAACCCCCCCTCAAGATAACTAAAAACTACTGGTTTCATAAAATACTGCCCTTCTAGCCATACTTTCAGATGAAGGCATATAAATGGTATGTCACAATGTTGGAAATAATCACAAGTAAAAATCAGACTGAATATTTCACTTCAGTGTTATATACTTCCTCTTGGTGATGTTTCCAATTTTAGGGACTGTGGGGGAGAGACAAACTGCTCACATAGACAATCTCCCAATATTGGTTCTATTTATTTAGAAGATCTAATGGCTTTATTTTCCAGTTAAATACCCTTGAAATTCCTTAATAATTAAAAATTCCATTCAAAATGTGTCCCACCATCAAAAATATGTGAAATGCATTCATTTCTTTTGATATGATTTGTAGAGTTGCAGAATAAATAAAATTAGCATTTATCAAAAACAAAATACCTTCACTAAGCCATTTACTGAGGATGGTTATAATAGGTAATGCTTAGGCTATCCTGATCTCCATATATTTATCCTATTTGCATTATTGGCACTAGTGTAGTTGACAAAAGACATGGATGGGTAAGTAGGTCAATGCATTTCAGCAGACTCATTCAAGTAGCATGGTCTGTGAGAGGAGAGAAGATGATAAATGATCAAAGTAGATGATTAAAAGGATAGTTAACCTTAAAATTATGGGGTAATTTTCATAAACAATGAAAGATACTAAAAGCAATACATAATAAAAATGTTCTAGAGAGACAAAAATACACTCAGAGTCAAATGAATAAAACCAAAACTGAGGAGTTAATCAGAAAAATAGCAAAAGTTGAAATCTGAGTAGGTTTATGTTGCATTAAACCTCTTTTTCACTTTCAAAAAATAATTGTCTATTTATAGTACATTATATTAGATTTCAAAGTTCTCATACTTGAGGGACTAGATTTTTTTTAAAGTCACATATATTCCCTTGCATATTTTATCATTAACTTATATTTTACATGCATTCCATATGAGTGTTATATTCAATATGCATGCAGATTCCTCATGATTATTACTACCACAATTCCAATTTAATTATACTAAAAACATTGTCAACATGCAAATATTTCTTTTATTATTTTTATTCTGGAAGAAAACTTTAATAAGCTTGCTGAGTTGACCAGCATCTCAGACAGTAAACACTTTTCTTAAATCAGAAAGGTACATAGTGTTTTTCTCTTAACTTGTGTACATATGTCACTGGATGTTTCTCTTCATTATCAGTCAGCAGTGTCTCAAGTTTAAAATCGGCAGAGGCATCTATCTGAGCATGAATTGTTTATCAAAGTTGGAAGGTGATAACAAGGCAGGTTTAAAACATAGTGTATTTGTTGGGTCTTGAATGTTAAACCCAAATTGAATCACTGTCCAGTTTCTTTATTTTCTGTCTTCTGTTTCTTTGCAAATCAGAAGTGTCTCAGGGAGAGATAAAATTCATTTGATCTTTTGGTGTGTGAATGGTTCACAACTGGAACTGAAACTTGTTTCTTTTCACCTTTGGCAATAATGGTCATCATCATTAATTCATTTTTTAAAATGAGATACATGAAATCATCAAATTACCAAACCTGGGTAGGTTTGTGTTGGGTTGGTAACCTAACCTTCCCCAAAGACACTCAGTTTTAGCTTTCTAGAGTCATTAAACTTGCTTCTTCTCTGGCATCCCTAGAACCACTCTTAGAGTCCTGGAGGGTATTCAAGTGACGCTGATTTAGATAGCTCAGAGCTGAATCAGCCTTAGATGGCCCATCAAGCCTCACCAGCATGCAGTAGCCTCACCACTTGTGAACACAATGGCTCTGTCATAACATCAGGGAGACAAAGCATCCAACTTGTGAACCCTGGGGCTGTTAGGAGACTGTGTCGCTCCATATACCAATTTGTTCAAATAGACAGTAAACACACATTTGCTGCCTGCAGTTTTTCATAGATACTTTAGCTTCTCTTTCCCCAGGTACAGATGAAAAGGTTAGGCCACATTTTGCTGTCCCCGACTCCAAACCATATAATCTTCCTGCAGTATGCTGACTGTCCATTTGGATGTTGGTGTAATGATTTCTAATTGAACTTCCTGTTCAAGCTGTGGTTTGCCAAAGTGAATGGACTTTGTGGCTTGCAGCTTTGTCCACATGAATCCAGCAATGGTTTTTAGGAGCGCCAGGTTAGCATGGAGAAGGCTCGCACAGGGCCACTAGTTTCCTGTAGAAACACTTTAGGCAAGTTGTTAGTGGTTTAGAAATACTATTTGCATTGTAGTGTATCCTTGTTAGTACAGTCTACACACTCAAACTGAAGAAATAGAGATATGTAGCCCCTGTCATGCAAATGTAATTTATAATTCATAAATTGTTACTATAAGTTAAAAAGAATTGGTCATTGTGATGATTATGGAGCATATACTACAGTTGAAGCTGATGATCCTTACTCCATTGCTTACAGTATCTCAGCTTTCTTAATTGCAGTTCATTCTAAGTAACTATGAGGAAAGTAGAGTCACATGTAGTTCATCCTGAGCTTCAGCAACTGCGAAGGGACAGATGCTCACTCTTCACTAGTCCCTATTTGATTTTGGATAGCTGTTAATGATATAGTCCTTGTTCAACCCATCATGTTTCCCAGGCTTCATTTTTGGGAACCTAATTTTTCCCAAAGACAGTTTTGGTTTTCTAGAGCCACGAAACTTGCTTCTTAGATATCCCAGAACTAGTCTTAGAGTCCTATAGTATATTCAAATGATGCTCAGAGATAGTGGGATCTCAACAGTTTCTTTTGGCATATGTGGTTGGACAGTTGCCACAAGAATTTCTCCCAATGCCAGAGCCTAAAGGAGTTCAAGTCACTAAAATCAGACAATAAACAGCAAAAACTGATTTGTGAGCTAGTCACTTGTTAAGACTTGAATATAAAATGTGGTCCCAGTCTAGTAGCACTACTTTGGGAAATGGTGGAAACATTAGGAGATGTGAACCAAGCTGGAAATGTAGGTCACTGGGGTCATGACTTTGGTCTTGTCTAGTCCCCGGTCCCTTTTTCTTCTCTTTTCCTTGTCCAGTGTGAGGTGAGTAGGCTCTGCTGCCTAATGCTCTGTTTCAGCATGGGCCCAGAACCAACAGGTCCAAGGGCTATGGCCTGGTACCTGTAAAACTGTGAGCCAAAATAACTCTTTCCTGCCTTGCTTCTGGCAGGTATTTTGACATGTGACAAAAGTCTAACATATCATTATCACTTTCAAATATGAGCTTCTGGACTGAAGGAGGATGACTGAACTGAGCCCATGGCTTGTGCTGACCACTGGTCCAGCATAGCAGAATGACTCACAGACAAGGGAAACAGTCATGAAAGAGAGTCAAAGTCCCTATGTGGCAAATGCTACTTCATTGTCTTGGGTCTTTTTAGTTTTTTGGACTTTAACTTTGCTTAGGTCCATCACAGCCCAAGTGGCCAGCTGTCATGTTTCTGTAGGACAGGCTCCTTCTCTTGTGGGTGGGATTGCACAACAGCAGCTGCCTCAGTTCTTTGCTCCTCCACCATCTTATTCTTTTGTCTAGAAATTAACTTTTATAATTTGGCTTTAGACTTCAGGTCAGGATCGTTCATCTGGAACCCACAGATCAAGACCACCAATGAGCCCATGGGTGGAAGGGTTTTCAGACCACTTGTTTTTATTTTGGTCCTTCATGCTTTATTTTACAAATTTATAAAATTGTTCTGAGAAAGGTAGCCTATTGACTTCATCAGTCTGCCAAAGGTTTTCATGGTCCAAAGAGGAGAACATCTGCTTCCCCACAGTGAGCCTGCTCTAGTAATTCTTGGGTTCTTTGAGACAGACAGAGAGAGAATGAAAATGGGTGGATCATAGCCTCTTGCCACTGCAAACAAACTCCATACACATGCAAAACTTTGTGCGTCTGGCTTTATGTGGGTACTTGGGAATCAAACTCTGGCCCAACAGACTGAAAGCAAGTGCCTTTAACCACTAAGCAATCTCCCCAGCCCTTTGTCATTTCTTTAGTACGTTTGTAGCCTAGATGGTATCCTTCCTCTTCCAAGGTAGATTTTTAAATGCCACTAAACACTCCTCGACTTTTGTCTGTGCTTTTTTTTTTTTTAAGACAGTCCTTCTGCACCTCAGACTGGCTTGGAACTCTATGCATCCCAGGCTGGTCTTGAATTCATGGCTATTGTTCTGACTCATACTCTAAAGTGCTGGGATTACATATGTGAGCCATTATGTCTGCCTGTTTTTAGTTCATTTTTATCAATTCTTTTTCATGTTCTTCTTTTTCAGCAAGAGTATAAAATCATTGCAGTCAGGGTCATATCTAATTTGTCTTTGTTTCCTAATCTTGATTTGCCAAGGGAATAAAAACTCAATCAAAGTTATGAATAGTCAGATGATTAATCATTTCATAGTTACACAATAGTCTGATTTTTCTTTCTTCCTATAAGAAGATCAGCACCTGTTGCCATAAGCTTTACCTTGAACAAACTGTGCTTCCAGGTACCTGAGAGTGCCTAGTAGGCTGAAGTCATATAAATGGAATAGCATGTTAAAAAATAGATTGGGGAAAGAAGAAAAAGTAAAAAACATGGGAGAGGGAGGGAGGGAAGGAAAGAGAGGAAGGGATGGAAGCAGGGAGGGGAGAAAGAGAGAGACAGACAGACAAATAGAGGAGATAGTTGTGAAGTACAGAAGTATAGGAGTGCCTGCTCCCTACCCCCCACCCCCCAACTTAGGGATATGAGTAAATTTCCACTACCAGTTCACAAAGAGATAGTTCTGGTTCCAGAAACCTTTCTCTACTACATGTATTTGTATATCCATGTGATTTATTCTACAAGGTCTTTTTTTTTGTTTGTTTGTTTGTTTGAGGTAGGGTCCCACTCTAGCTCAGGCTGACCTGGAATTCACTATGTAGTCTCAAGTGGACTCGAACTCACAGCAATCCTCCTACCTCTGCCTCCCAAGTGCTGGCATTAAAGGCATGCACCACCATGCCCAGCTCAAATATGTGGATTTCTAATCATGACTATAGCTAGCATCCTGCCCTGGGTTTAAAAAGTCCTCCAGCACAAATGTTGATCTATGAAATGGTGTGGCTGATGATATCCCATTCTTCTGTGAGATGTGCCTACATTCTGCTGGAGAGAGAATGTAAAATCCATTGTCATCTAGGTCTGGAACTGCTCTTACCCAGCATCAGAAATGCTATTTTGGTAAAATCTGGACATTAATGAAGGGTTAGTCATATCCCCTTTATGTGACATAGTTTTCCATCTAACCTGGTATTATTTCAATTCCCACACATGTGATTGATGAGCTCCTTTAAGTATCTCCATTACCGACAAATATGTAAGAAAGGGACATAAAAAGCAACACAGGAGGCCTCTGCAATCCCCTTTCATTGCACTTATGATGTCTGGGCCTATTCTCCAATGCTCTACAGAATAGTTAGCTTTTGTAAGGGGTTTGGGGAGGATGGCCAGGGTTTGGGAAGGACGCTAGTGAGGATCACTCAATACCTGATGATAAGGAAATCTATAAAACCAACTGATACTATATGTCACCTGATGTGAGAAAGAATCTGAGAATGGGAAAGATGGGAAAGCACATTAACTATTATACAAACTTATAGTGTACCATATGATGTTTAAATATATGTACATATTATGTAATTTTCAATTCTAGATAGTACATATTGTGTAATCAATTCTAGATAACATATATCCTTAAACATTTGCTATTTCTTTGTGATGAAACATTAAGAAATCTTTCCTCAGGCTGGAGAGATGGCTCAGCATTTAAAGGCACTTGCTTTCAAATCATGATGGCCTGGATTTGATGTCACAGTACCCTTGTAAACCCAGATGCACAGTGGCATGTATGTCTGGAGTACATTTGCAGTTCCATGAGGTTCTGTCATGCCCATACTTTATCTCTTTCATAAATAAATAAAATAAAAATGTTGAAAACCTTTCTGTAGGTATTTTTGGAATATACAATACATTATGATTGTTATAGCTAGTCTAATGTTCAGTATACTGTTCTATTGAACCAGAACTTATTTATCCCAACAATAACTTATTTGATCTCATAAAGGTTGAGAGCAGGAAAGTAAGAAGAAGTTGCTTTCTGATTTTTACAAGGAAGTGGTTGCAGTTGTTAATGTGAGCAAGGTATAGCTCTGAACTTGTAAGATAGCTGGGGTCCGAATTTCAGCTTTAGCTCACTATTTGCATGTTACAATTATAAACATCAGGCTTCAGAGTGCTATGAATGAGAGGAAGGTAGTGTTCTCACAACTTCACTCTCTCAACCTTGTGCTCAGCAGACATTCCATAACAGTTGTTAAAATTTTCCCTTCCATGTATTCAGGTCTTACTGTTCCACACAATCAACAGAATTTGATAGATTCCCAAAGATTGTTCTAGTTTATCAATGCATCAATGTTCTGTGTGTTAGGTTATAGTTTTCCTTTAATCTCTCTATGCCATGGTTTCTCACCCCATGGGCATTGACACTTTGGGTTGGATAGGTTTGGGTCATGAGGACTTCCTTTTTTGTATATTATAGGATGCTTAAACAGTGCTCTTGGCTTCTACTCAGTAGATGACAGTAGTATCCTTACCAATTGTGGCAACTAAAAATGTTACCAGAGCTTGGAAAAGATCTTCTGGTGGGAGGACAGCAGAATCCTCTTCAGGTGGAAACCACTGCTTTGTCCCTTTACTATAAATGGATTTAGAAAAAGTTCCCTCTCTATTTCTGTGTTTCCCCCACTGATATTTATTTTTCCTTTTTATTCATTTGACAGATACTTGTGCACAATATCTATATGTATACACATCAACATATGTAGCCTACCTTACAAAATATTCCAGGATCTTTTACAAAAAAATCTTTAAAAAATATATTATTATTTGAGAGAGGGAGAGAGAAAGAGAAAGAGAGGCAGGAGGAGAGAGAGAAAATGGGCACATCAGGACCTCTTGCCACTGCATATGCATGCACCACTTTGTGCATCTGGCTTATGTGGGTACTGGGGAATCAAACTCAGGTCGTTAAGCTTCACAGCAAAGTGCCTTAACCACTGAACTATCTCCCTAGCCCCAGGATATTTTTTTACATTTGCTTTTGTTTGGTGCAGGGGAAGGTAGGATGTCACTCTAGCACAGGCTGACCTGGAATTCACTATGTAGTCTCAGACTGGCCTCAGACTCACAGCGATCCCCTCCTGTGGCCTCCTGAGTGCTTGTTTTGAAGGCATATGCTACCATGCCCAGCCTTCCTTTTACATTTTTCATTGACTAACTTTCAGGAATTTGGTTGATTAAAATAGCTACTTTTTTGTTAGGATGAAACTCTCAAAGGACATGGAGTTATAAAAGGTTGGGAAAAGCATAGTTCAGTCACTGGTCAATGAAGTTTAAACTCTGAAGTCCAAGGTGTGAATTAAGGCTCAAAAACAGCGAGATACCTACACTGACACTTGCTTCTGAGCTGCATAGAGATTAGCAGAATAATACTGCTTCCTCCAGACACTCCAAATGCTGATATGAGCTATGACCATATGCAGCATGATTATGATTTGTATAATGAGCCACGCCAGCTGAGACTTGGTGGGTGGCCTATTTGGTAGTGTGCTTAGATCCATTACCAGAGTGTTTTCAATAGACTGAGCCCTGGGCTATGACACTTAGAGCCAGCAGGCCCAGGAAGAACACTACAGCTCTTTAAACTGCAGCCAATGGTGGAAAAATACAAACGAGAATGCATTATTTTTTGGGAGACTAATCTGCAAGTTGAGATGCAGTAGAAATTTCAGCAAGTTCCAAGTTTCTTACATTATTTTCTTGTGCTTCATGCTGTTCTGTCGTGTATATTTTTAGTGTTTCTACCTACTAACTAAATCCTCTCACCTATTTTTTTGAATATGTCTCCAATGATATATTTTAAACAAGGAATTCAATTACCTGGACAGGCAGATGTGCTCAATGGCAATTTGAGTATTATTTTTTCCCATGTTGATTGCAAAGCTGACTCATGATTATAGGGCTGGTACTGTCTGGAGAGAATAACTGTCAAAGAGCTGTTCAAAACAAAGCCTAATCCCAAGGAAGGATGGATAAAACAAGTAAAACCCTTTGTTCTTACCGATTGCCTCATTTAATTGCACTGCTTTATTGAATTTTTAATAGAGCAAAATGAGATTTTAATGTAATCTCCTTGAGTTTATAACTAATTCGATATATTAATTTATTATGACTCGTTCTTCATTAATTGTTTTGTGAGAAGTTATACAAGGAAAAGTTACTCAACTGCCAGCTATTAAATTTTTGTTTTGTTTTGTTTTTTTTTTTTTTCAAGGTAGGGTTTCACTCAAGCCCAGGTTGACCTGGAATTCAGTATGGAGTCTCAGGGTGGCCTTGAACTCACAGTGATCCTCCTACCTCTGCCTCCCGAGTGCTGGGATTAAAGGCGTGAGCCACCATGCCCAGCTCACTTTTAAATATTTTCTGCCAGAGTTTTGTAATATAAAATGCAAACTGAGCCCATTCAACAATATTTTGATTCCCATTACCTTAGTTAAGGTATGTGAGAGTTTAAGATGATTCAAGTTTACATGAACTTACAGATAGAGTTTCAAGTATCTTAATGCTTAAAATTGATAAAACATGGGCTGGAGAGGTGGCTTAGTGGTTAAGGCATTTGCCTGCGAAGCCAAAGGATCCCGGTTTGACTCCCCAGGACCCACGTAAGCCAAATGCACAAGGTGGCACGTGCATCTGGAGTTCGTTTGCAGTGGCTGGAAGCCCTTGTGTGCATATTCTCTCTCTCTCTCTCAAATAAATAAATAAATAAATAATTTTTTAAAAAAATGATAGAACAGTGTCAATGACTACACCATCTCCTGATGTTCTTGACAACTAAAAAAAAAAGTGAGTGGCTGTGTCATTTAAGGATTGTGTGATTAGAAATGGTCTCATTCTATCATGTGCTTTATTTGAGTCATGCAAATAATTATGGTAATTAAATAATTAGGGTGATTATTGAGGATGCTTTTGTTTTTTAAACTATATTCAGATTAAAAAAAAAAACACTGAAGTATTTAGGATATTAGCATCAGACTTCTCAACAGCAAATGTATTTTGAGTTGCCCAGAGAAAACAAATGCAGAAATAATTTGAGATTGTAGCAGACAGCTTTAGGTTCATTGAGATGAACTTCAAGACCAGGCACAGTTATGGAGGAAGGGATTTATTGAAGCGTACAGATCCAGGGAAAATCCATAATGGCAGAAGAAGCTGGCCTGCCTTCACAGGACCAAACACACAGAGAGAAGCCACAAGCCAAAAGCCACATAGCACACCTCAGGAACTCCAGCTAGGCACACTTTGTATATCTTTACATTGAAATCTCAAAACCACCACCACACCTTAAGATCCACCCAGCAACACTGCCTCCAGCCAGGTGCTACAGATGCAAACTACAAACTAATAAAATACCGAATATATTGGGAGCCATCTATTTAAAGTACCACAGAGATTTAGCAGGAATCCATGGATAGAGGAATTCTGACAGTATGCACAATGGTTCATGTGTATATAATTTCTAATAGAGTTTGTTTTTAAATACCTCTTAATTTATTTGAGTAATATGTGCTTAGGTTAAAAATGCTACAGGAAAGTTATGGAAAATATACATGAACATTTCTCTGAGGCTTCTACAAAGAGAAAATCATTGGTGATAAAACATGAACAGGACAAGCACAGCTGATACACTATATCATGTTTTAAATGGTCCTTGAGCAACCACAGGTTTTGGGGCCCATGGGTGTCTTGGAACCAATCTATGAATATTAGAGATGACTGTAATCATGTAGATATTTCTTTTGCATATTTCATGCATCATGGAAGAAAGTTACTTGTAATATTTTGTAATATATTTTGTACTCAGTAATATATGATTTCCTAGCAGATAGATCTCTAACAGCAACCTTTGTTTTGCATGTGTGTATGGTATGTATAACTCTATATGTGTGTGGTATGTATGCACATTTCTACATGTGAATGGTATGCATGCATATTTCTATGGGTGTGTGTATGTATGCATATGTCTATGTGTGTGTGGTTTGAATGCATATGTCTGAGTCTGGTGTTTATACATATGTCTATATGTGCATGGTACACATGCATATGTCTGTGTGTTTTGTGTATGTATAGGCCTATGTGTGTGTATGCACATGTCTATGTGAGTGGTGTGTATTCATACGTGTGTGTGGTTTGTGTCCATATGTATATGTGTGGTGTGTATGCAAATGCTTATCTGTGTGCATGCATATGTCTATGTCTGTGTGGGTGTGGATGCATACATTCACATCTGTGGAGGCCAGAGAACAACCTCCGGTATTAGCCTCAAGAATGTTGTCCATGTTCACCTCATTTTAAGAAAGTGTGTAAGCAGTGGAGGAAAGTGGAGGAGAGAGGAGATAGGGAAGTGTCCATCTTTATCTTCTCTGTTTGCTAATGATTTGGATTATAGGAAGGGAGAACTGGCTCAGTTTATAAAGTTGTGTGGTTGTTTTGAAGGTGGTGCCAGCATTGAAGTCAAAGAAAAGAACTGATGTTTACTGCATTCTTGATAAATGCCAATGGGCTACACAAAGTTAATGTTTTCACCCATTTCTGAATGTGGATTTATATGTCTTTTGTGGTTGATGTGAGACAGCTGAAGAATCCCTGTGTTCTGTCTACTACACAAGGCTGACTTTAAACAGTCAGTGAAATGGTTTAAACTGTTGATTTTCTGTAACTGGTTTTGCTCCTTAGAAGCAGCGAATTGATCAATTCTTTCATCTCCAGGTGTTTAAAGAAATCGTCTGATTTAATCTACAAATCTAGTAGAATTCTTGTCTTATTATATGGATAGGGATGAAAGGGCAAATTTGAGAAAGATTAAAAGAAAAATATATTTTATGGGTCTTGTTAAAACAAAAACAAGGTAAATGCCTCTTAAAGTCATTACTTTTGTGACATCGAGGAATGTATATAAATGTTATGATGGGGAGGAACTCATGGCAAACTCTTAACCCTCTAGGAATATAATATTTGGTGCATCCTGCTTTGATAGATGTAAGATTACCAAGCCATACAGCTTTGGATTAGATTACTGGTATTCTAGATGTTTGTGTTCTGTGATTAGACAGAAATAAGGATAGGTATGGAGCAGGTAGCAACACCTAAAGGAATGTTTTTGCAGTGGCATATAAGGAAGTGATCTGTTTTGGTAATTCACTTTTACTGTGGTTTATAAGCATTAGACTACAATGGATTAGGGAGCATAAAACCAAACCAACCCAACAAGCCAAACCAAGCAAAACAAATAGCTGTCCTCTAAACCCAGATCTTTCTACAAGATTACTTGAGAAGCACTAAACCATAGATTACCTCCTCTTCTCATACCACTTGAAGGCTTCTATGAGACTAGTGGTAAACCTCATGAGCTTTTAAAAGAGGTGTTTAAACCGGGCGTGGTGGTGCACACCTTTAATCCCAGCACTCGGGAGGCAGAGGTAGGAGGATCGCTGTGAGTTCAAGGCCACCCTGAGACTACATAGTTAATTCCAGGTCAGCCTGGGCCAGAGTGAGACCCTACCTCGAAAAACCAAAAAAAAAAAGAAAAAAAAAAGGTGTTTAAGAGAAGGCAGAGAGTGTGGATGAAGTGAATACTCAGAGGATCAGAGGAGGTGCCCTTGGGAGTCACGTGCCTAGTTGTACCTCCAGCTGCCTCAGTCTCCTATGTCCATCTGGACCATTGTGGTTGCCCCTGGGGGAGGTCTTAGACTTGGAGCTTAATTTTTATACATGTACATGTGTGTGGTATGTTTCCGTGTGTGTGTGTGTTCACATGAGTGTAGGTACATGGGTGCAGGTATCCATGCATGTGCTTGTACTTGTGTGGGGGACAGAGATTGATGTTGGCGTCCTCCTCAGTTGCTCATCACTTTGTTTTTATGAGACATGGTCTCTCACTGAATCTGAGGCTTACTGATATGGTGAGGGTGGATTGCCAGTGAGCTCCATAGAGCCTCCTGTCTCTTCCCCCCCAGTATTGAGATTACAGGTCTGTACCACCACAATTGGCTTTTATGCGGATGCCGAGGATATGAACTAAGGTCCTCATAGTTATGTAGCAAGAACTTTACTGACTGAACTATATCCCTATCTCCAAGACTGAGAACTTTACATGGCATAGAAGGGCCAGGATGTGGACATAGCACACTTACGTGTACACTCTAGAAAATGTAGTGATGTGCAGTCTCCCTCTCATGAGGAGCTTATATCTCCTCTGTGTTGAGATCTATCCTAATGTAACCACTAAATTAAGTGCTTGAAAACATGCTAAATACATTTTTGGTTCATTTGCTCTACTTGCAAGGGTCTGAGATTCTAAATTTACAATTATAGCTACAGCAGTATAAAAGGAATGTATTTGTTCAGTTGAAGATAGAAATACATGCTCACCTGTCATTTGCAAAGATGACATTGATATTTTTCACAGTTTTTCTTAGTCAAAGTTCTTCTCATGTTTAGTTTCTATAGAACAAAGTACACAAAGAACTTGGAAAATGCATATGACAGAGTCTGCTAAGTTGAGTAAATATAAATCTGGTTGCTCTTGTGTGGCAAGTTAGACTAACTAGTGGCAAATTATCATATTTAATACTCTCTTAATAAGTTTAATGCATTTTGAATAGAATTAGAAAGGAAATACTATTTTTTATTCATCTATGTGAGTCTCCTTTCTATTAACTTAACATGAACACTGATGATTCTTATTTTTTTAAATAAAGGATAATTATGGAAATGAAGACTATAAACACATACCCTGAAGATTGGGGTATTTTGAGTAGTAGAGATTTTAGTTACTCATTTTTAAGTATAAAATGCATTTCAACAATTTTGTTTCATTCACATGGCAGATTCATAGATCAAGTTTTATTTTTCAGACTTAAAAATTTTCCTGTCTGAAGGATTTAATTATTACCAAATGTAGCACTTTGTTCCCTGTTATCCCTTTTGCCAACACTTTCATGATTACTGGTAGGGAAAATATGCAGCTGTAGTCATTTTTATCTCGTGGCCAATCATGTGTCTGGTGTCATTGAGTTCTGTTACTTCTTTCCTATTATTAAATGTATTTCTGTTTACTTATTCTCTCATCACAGTGTGCTGGAAATGGAACAATTCATAGATTTCTGTCTCCTTTCACTGCCTCCAGTGTACCTTTGTACATTGTAGGAAGTTTTATCTTTAATTTCTCCCCTGTTCTGTTTCCATAATATCACATTAGTTCCTATTTGTATCTAATTAACCTTAACTGAGGATCTTAGTAGCCACCATCATTATTTACTCTTGTTTTATTAGGCACCACCTAAGAACAAACAATAACAGAAATCCAAAAATTTAAAATGCATTCTACTACAATTCTATTTTGACTAAGCTATCTTACTTATATTCATGTGTATATGGCTGGTTTTCTATAACTTGGTAATTCTTTTCCTACATTTGATATAACTGGGCTAGGTTTTAGTATTGTTGCTATTTTTCTCAGCAGTTGTGCAGTGGGCCTTAGAGAGTGGATTGATAACATGATTAGAGGAGTGAAATCTCAACAACCAACCTATGAAAGTAGCTGATTTCAAGCTCTGGGCCAGGTGGAAAGTCTGGGGACTGAATGAAGTGTAGGAATAATGTGGGTGTCTCCCATGAAGAGGGAAAAATGAGAAATAGCAAAAAGATGTGGTTAAAGTTAGGAGGTCAATAATCATAGAAAAAGATAAGACTGAGTATCATCTCTCAAGGGACAGGGTGCTAGAGAGAAAACCAGTTTGGAAAAAATGAGACAATAACTGTGGATAGCTGAGAAGAGATAGTGAGGTTGGAAGGGAATTAGAAAATGAAGTCTGGAGATTACCTGATATGATGGGACAGGTGACAGCAATGTTCATATATGATGACTGAAACCTTGGTAATTGTCAGGGAGATAAAGAATACCATGGCAACTCAAGTGATTGACTTGTGGGAATTTTAGGATTTGGCCATATTTATAGTTAGTAAATATGAGTATTATGTAACAGACACTAGGCAGGTATTAGTTTAAGGCCTTATTGATATTGGAAAATATAATTAATAAAAATGATCCAATTCAAATTTAATGGGTTTTAGTTGTAATTATAATGTTAATGAAAATATAACTTTTTCAGTTCTCATTTTGAGCTTATTTCAACAAATGCAATACTTGACCATCAATGAAATTGTGAGAAACTTAAGTCAATAAGATTTGGAGCACTTTGGTAGGCACTGTTAGATAACTGATAAATCTGCATTTTTTTTTTTTTTTTTTGAGATAGGGTCTCCTGCTAGCCCAGGCTGACCTGGAAGTCTCCATGTAGTGTCAGAATGGCTTTGAACTCACAGCAATCCTGATCTTCCTACCTCTGCCTCCAAAGTGCTGGGATTAAAGGTGTGTACTACTATGTCTGGCAAAATCTGTGAGTTTGATAAGCCTTCTCTTTGGCGTATATCCTTACCAAGTACATAGATATAAGCACCATACAAGGTAAGGCCTAGGACAGGACTGCATGACCTTTCAGTAAATACCTCTAAGGTTTTAGTAGTTAATAAAACTGGATGAAAATTCTGATGTGGCAATATAAGCCATCATTGATTTTGGTTCTAAATGTAACATTCTGAAACTATATAGTTTATATCCAGTTACTGGGGAGTCATATTCAAGCCTGAATTATGTTAGAAATAATTAGGCAGAAAAGCTTAATTGATTTTTAGGTTTTAGAGGCCCAGAGGACAGAATACTGTTGCAACATTAGTACCACCACTAACTTCATGTGGTATAGTGAGTACCTAACATTTTGTATTTTCATAACTTCTCTACAAATGGGAGCTAATAACACATATCAATTTAAGTTGTTTCAATGCACACAGTCAAACCACTCCATCCTATGTCTAATCATTGTACTTTTCAAAAACTGAGTTTTCTTATCCTGGGGCAGTATTTTTCCAATTGTTTTATGGGGATATTTTACATCAAAAACAACTAGAGATGCTAGAGAAATGGCTCAGCAGTTAAAGGTTCTTGCTTGCAAAGCCTCCTGACCTGCCCCTGGTTTGATTCCCTAGTGCCCACATAAAGCCAGATGCACAAAATAGTACTTGTCTAGAATTTCTTTGGCACAGCAAGAGGCCCTGGCACACCTACACTCTGCTTCTGCTCATAAATAAAGAAATAAATAAGCAAACGGAACATAAAAGTTAAGTTAGTACTTTTTATATAGCTAGGCTGGTCCTGAACTCAGGATCCTCCCTGCCTCACTCTCCTGAGTGCTGGGGCTTGGTTATAGGCATGCACCACTATATTTGGCTGATAAAGGTTTCTATAAACGGCCTTGATGTCTCTCTATAAACTCTCCTTATATTTCTCTCTGAGTCCTTACAAATGAACATTTTGAAAACTAAGAAAGATAAATACTTTTAACTAAAATAACATATGCAAATTGATCTATGTGTTTCCTTTCTCTCTCCCCAGATCTGCAAAGCATCCCACAATAAACTTTTAAGCAAAGGGAAAATAATATGAAATCTAAGTGTTCCTGGATGTATTACTTGTAAAAAGTGCAATGATACATTGTTTGGTTTTGTGTGGAAACATTCTCCCTGCTGCTGGCAGAGCTGATTTACTTAGCTTCTCTATCCTCAGGCTCTGGATAAATAGTGCTGCCAACTGGTCTGCCTTTTTTTCATCAATTCTATTCTATGACTATTTCTATTTTGTTAAAGGATTACTTTTGTAGTTTTAGAGAATGTCTTTCTGAGGTATTTAAAAAACGTCTTGATGTGATATGACTGTTTCAGCTTTACCCTGTATTCATGCATAACAACTTATGCACAATTCTTTCCTCCCAAAATGTTGGGCCCTGCCCGTGTGAAGCCAAGTGGTTAGCCCAGCCAGTCTTGGCCTACTCCCGGTGAGGCCTAGTCGAGCTTCCAGAGCCTGAGTACAGTTTGGTGACCTGTCCTTGAAGTGACTCAGCACCTAAGCTGAAACTGCCTCCACCCAGCTGCTGCTGACGTAGTGAAATACTATTGGCCCTTATACCTTTCTCTCATCCCCTCTTCCCGCCCCCTTCCTCAAAATATATAAATACCTCCCATGACAATAAACGGGGAGATTCCCGCCCTAGACGGTCTCCGTGACTCAATGTGGTTTTTCTCCCCGTGTTTTAGGGGGGGGAGAGGGGGGGGGGCGGGGGTTATTGAGTCGCCGACACCCACCTTCTCGCTCAGCCTCAAGAGAAGCGGCTGGCCCGGTTCTCTCTCTCTTCTGCTCTACCTGCCGGTGGTGGAGGGAAAAAACCCCGGCACCTAAAGGTATTCATTTATGGCCTAATTTGGATGGAAATAATTAAACTTATGCATATGCTGCATTTGGTGTGTGCTCCTTTAATTCTGCTTGACAAGTTTCTCATTTGTCTATTCACAGTAGTTTGATGATGAGTTTTAAATAGTAGCATCATTGATTTTGTGGTCTCTCAGGCAACCTAACACAAGTCAGCATCATTCCTTGAGTTTGCAATGTATATTTGCTTATTTTATTTATTTTTATTAGTTATCTATATAATGTGTATACAGCCATGATGGTACCATTGTTAGCCTTCTCCCTGTCCTTTCCCCATGGGGACTCTGGGACTTGCATTGTGGGGGTAGCCATCAGATATGGGGGTGAGGCAATGTCTCTGTGCATAATGACCCATCTTATGGCTCTGACAATCTTTCTATCCTCTCTTCAGTGAATTTCCCTAAGCCATGTTGGGTTCATTTTAGGTCTATTTCAATGACAAGGTCATGGGAGTCTCTGTGTCTCTGGATATCTGATTTGGTAGGAGTTGAGTGTTCTTTGTGTCTATCTCCTTCACCCTTGTGCTGATACCAGGTTCACCAAGAAAGCAGCAGTCTGGCTCATTTCCCCAATCATTCTATGGCTTCAGCTGGTGCCCTGGTGAGGTGTGATGGGCTGCTTCTCTCCTCAGTTTCTGCATCCATCTGAAAAAGAGAAGCATACATGGATAACCCTCATTTTCTGTTCACAGAAATTTTTGAACTTGTTGAAACTTTTGGACTCATGAACTATTTCTTCTGTTTTGTCTTCTAGTTTGGAGTTTCTATCTTCCACATGACTGACTCTATTCTTGAGTGCTTCTATAGAATTTTGAGCTTGTTCAGTTTGGTTCACATTTTCTACTGCTTTTTTAATGTATAGTTTCCATCCCTTCGCCGAGTTCACTTTTCATGGCACTTTCTGATTTTCTTAATGCTTATTGGAGTTCATCCTTCCATTTTTTATGTCTTCATTGAGCTTAGCCAGCTAGTTATTGAGGTCCTCTTTTTTTCACACTCCTTCAGATAATTTTACTGTCTTTGGAACCCTTCCTGGTTCTTTTCTCTTAGGTCTAATCTAGCATGGATACCATTTATACAATTATTGTCTCTTTGTTGAATCTCTGCGAATTCTGAGATTTGCTTGGCCAGGGTTGCATACCTTGTCTCTTCATTTGGGGGTTCTGATCCTATTGTCTCTTCCATGATTTGATTAGGGACACCCATTGTGGGACTGGATAGTCTAGCTGGATTTATTTGCATCTGATTTTTCATGGTATTTCTTTTTTGCTATGGTCTACCCATCACAATGGTTCAGAAAGCCTATGGTGTGGGAGGCTAGCCTGCTGGCCTGAGGTGGGGGGAAAGTTGTGAGTGTGATGGTGACTGCAGGTGGAGTTCAGAAAGGCTGGGGTGGGGACACTGGCCAGCTGGCCTGGATCCCTGATCAGGGGTGGGAGGGGGGGAGTGGTGACTGAGACCTGGGTATGGGGCTCAGGAAGGCTAGGGAAAGACCTGATCAGCTAGTGGGACTCTGATCATGCACGTGGGACTCTGATCATGCACGTGGGACTCAGGAAGGCTAGGGCAAGACCTGACTGGTGAGTGGGACCCCATCATACATATGGGGCTCAGGAAGGCTAGGGCAGGCACACTGGCCTGCTGGCCTGGGACCCTGACAGGGGTGGGGAAGGTGGGGGTGGAGGAGAGAGTGGCAAATGGGACCACTTGCATGGGGCTCAGGAAGGCTAGGGCAGGCACATTGGCTTGGGTCCCTGATTGGATGTGGGAAGAAGGCGTGGCAACTGCGATCATATGCACAGGGCTCAGAAAGGCTAGGGTGGGAACCCGGGCCTGCTGGCCTAGGTCCATGGTCTGGTGTGGGAGGAGGGCTTGGCCACTGTGATTGTGTGCACAGGACTCAGGAAAGCTAGGGCAGGACTGGCATGCCTGTGGAGCTCTGTGCTATGGCGGGAAAGCCTGGGGCAAGGTCCTAGCCTGCTAGTTTGGGTCCACTTGGCCTGCAGTTAGTACAGGAGGGATTTCTAGCTGGGACTGCGGCTGGGACAGCTATTAAGGGGATTGGGGAGAGCGTGAGAGTCAGTGGATTCTCTTTTATGCTTGTCCACACCCTCCCACTGACTAGAGTCAGCAAACCCCTACAAAACCGCCTTGAATCTTAAGGATCTTACTTTTACTTCCCTGTGAGGCGAGGCTAGGCAGATACCATTTTGACTGGCAGAAACTTGCTTATTTTATTTTTTAACCAACAAAACTAGAGGGATTCATTGCTAGGTAAGTGCATAGTGGTGAAGGGAGTCATCATGTATTGATTTTCATAAGCCTCATGTGAGGTGTTTTATTTAATCTTCACAATATCCTGCAAGGAAGATAAACATATTTTCATTTTACATATGAAAAGAAATAACAATGAAGTAGATTCATTGTGTACTGATTACCAACACATCTGACTCTGGTGAGGCAGAACATCTTCATATGCAACAAACTTCATGAATTATGTATCAATTACACATAGGTAACATAAGAAAACAGGGCTAGGTTTCATTGTGCTCCAGTCCTTCATGACCCTGAAAACTCCCCAGTGGTGAAGGTGGCTGAAGACCTATAAATTCTGTCTGCCTATTGTGTGACAGAGACATCAGTAAACCATATTTTACCATCAATGTTCATGACTGAGTTTTGGACCTCATAGAAAGTGCCTGTTAGCTTTGCACTGCTGGCAGAAAGCACCTAACCAAGAGCAGCTTGTGGGAGGAAAGGGTTTATATTGGCTTACAGACTCAAGAGGAAACTCCATGATAGCAGGGAAAATGATGGCATCAACAGAGGGTGGACATCACTTCCTGCCCAACATCAGGTGGACAATAGCAGGAAAGTATTCTAAACAATGGCAAAGGGAAGCTGTCTATAACACCCATAAGCTCCCCCCCAACAATCCACTGCCTCCAGGAGACTCCAATTCCCAAACTGCCACCAGCTGGGGACCTAGCATTCAGAACACATAAGTTTATTGGGAACACCTGAATCAAACCACCATATTCCACCCCTGGCCCTCATAAACTGGTAACCATTCATGATGTAAAATGCAATTCATTCAGTCCAATTTTAAAAGTCCCCATAGTTTTTTATCAATCCCAATCATTTTCAAATATCCCCATAGTCCAAGGTCTTTTAACTGAGCTGTCATAACAAAAAAAATCCCTTAATGGTACAGAATAAACATTCACAATGCAAAAGATGGCATTAGGTACAGAAAAAAAAAAATTCAACCAATAGAAGATTTAAAATAAACAGGGCAAACATCAAATTCTGCAGCTTGAAGTCTTAGAGCTTTAGTCCGTGACAAATATCTAGGTCCAATAATTCTTTTTTTTTCTTTTTTTAAAATTATTATTTTTTATTGACAACTTCTATACTTACATTCAAAAAACACATGATATTTCCCTCCCTTCCCCCATTCCACTTTAGAACTCCAATCTCCATCATATCCCCTCCCTCTCTCCATTAGTCTCTCTTTTAATTTGATGTCATCATCTTTTTCTTCTATTTTTGAGGATCTTGCGAAGGTATTGCTAGGCACTGCAAGGTCATGGATATCAAGACCAATTTCTGTCTGGGCAGTTGCATTGTAAGAAGTCATACCTTCCTTTGGCTCTTCCATTCTATCCGCCACCTCTTCCACAATGTTCCTGAGCCTTGGAGGGTGTGACAGAGGTGTTTTAGTGCTGGGTACTCCTCCATCTCTTCTTCTCAGCACTATGTTGCCTTTTGGGTCATCCCAGTGGTCATCACCATCTGAAAAGAGAAGCTTCTCTAACCAGAAGTGAGAGTATAGGTCCAAGAATTCTAACCAGGGTTAGTCTTTGGAGTTCTAATTCCTCCCCTCCAGCTGGGCTACTCACAGTCCCGGAAAACTTCATCCAGGGTCAGCAGTTCTCCTTGGCAGCCAACCCATAGTACTGGCATCTCCATTATATCTCTACTGCAACCCACAGTCCATCCACAGGGCTCCATCAGTCCTCCACACAAGTCATCCAACAAGCCTGCTTTACACTGTCCATGGACATTTTCAAAACAAAACAAAACAAACAAGCGTAAAACAAAAATATGTTGCAAATTCAATGACCTTCTCTTCCCTGCATTTGTTATATTCCATAGTACCAGGTAGGGTACCAATTTGTTAATACAGTGGGGAATAAAGCTGACTTTGAAGAACAGAACTTCAGCATTCAGGGCCCCTCCAAAGTCTGCATTCTTCCTGTTTTCCCAATGCAGATCATCTGGTCCAGTTTCAATGGCTCTAATCACTCAAACAATTACAACTAAATGGGCAGCAGTTTTGGTCCAAAGGTTTGATTTTTTTACTGTGTCATATCTCTCTGCTCACACCAGTCCATTTCTACACAATGCATCCATGAGCAAGTTTTCAGGTCATGGGCATAACAGCAAGCCTCTCACACAAACTGCTTCTTTCTCAGCCTCATAAGCTAAACTTGACAGCCTATAGTTCTTACTGCATTCAGATCTTTCAACTGTGAACAGAATGTTCCATTAAGCTGGACATATAGCACCACAAGGAATCTCTTAGGCCAAGGTTTCAAATCTTCCATTTTCCTCCTGCAAGTTAGTTCCAAAAGGCCCAAACCACAGAATCAGGTTTCTAACAGCAATGACCCCAAACTTCTGGTACCAATTTTATTGTTAAAGTTAGCTTTGTGTAGCTGGCAGAAAGCACCAAACCAAGAGCAGCTGTGTGATGAAAAAGTTTATATTGGTTTATAGACCTGAGGGGAAGCTCTATGATAGCATGGAAAATAATGGCATGAGCCTGTCCGTCACAAGAACACAAGAACACATTGGCAAGCAGGCAGTGGACACTTAAAAAGATGATGTGTCTATCTGCTGGATGTCCGAGATGACTTGGGTCCTGGATTAGAGTGTCAGCTATGCTCCAATGAGTTTTCTGTTGCCATAGACTCCAATCAAAAGATGACTAACTGAGCTCTCTCCCCTATGTAAAGCTGTCCAATAATATGACTCAGTGACACCTTTGACTGGATAACATATATTTATCTAAGATTCCCATACTTGAGGAAAAGGCGCATACAAAGAAACCTACTTTTATTTAAATTCTCTACAAAGAACCATGATGAGAAGGAATTTTTCATCTTGGTGAACTTATAAATATATGCATTTATAATAGTTTTTAAAAATATGGATTTTAGATGACTGCTTTATTAATGTTATATCATGTGAACTGAAGTTCCCAGAAAACTGGCACACCTATGTTAAAGATTTCCTAAGGCCAACTGACTGATTAGAACTTCCGTGATTATTGAGATGTTATAGATTTGGAGCCAAATTATCTAGGGATATCTATATTTTTATCATTATTATTTTATTATCTATATGTATGTGTGTGTGTGTGTGCGTGTGTGTGTGTGTGTGTGTGTGTGTGTGCACGCTGGTGTACAAGTGTGTGTTGGTGCATACCTATGTGTGTATATGTAGAGTCTAGAGGACAGCCTTGAATGTCGTTACATGCACCATATTTTTTTGAGTCAGGTTGTGTCACTAGCCTAGAACTGACATAGACTAGACTGGCTGTTTATTGATCCTCCTTAACACTAGATGACAAATCCTATTTCTGTCCCTGGCTTTGTTTTTCATGTGGGTTCTGAGAATCAAATTCAAGTCCACATGTTTGCAAGACAAGCACTTAACTGAGTCTGAACCATCAAGCTATCCCCCATGGGATTATCTTTAGCCCTCTTATTAACTAATCACTGCCCATTTCTGTGTTTGACTTTGCAACATTATGACTACCAGGTAAAAAATTCCTGTTGGAGTATACAGACCACCAGCTTCCCCCAACCTAAAGGCAAAGAAAGAATGTCATCAGCTAGCATCTAAAGCCTCTAGCAGAGATTTACCTCCTTGGCTGCAACTTCCCTGCCTGAGGTTTCCAACAATGTATTTTTAAATTTTTTTTGTTTATTTTTATTTATTTATTTATTTATTTATTTATTTATTTATTTATTTATTTATTAACAACAGAGAGAGAGAGAGAAAGAGGCAGAGAGAGAAAAAGAGAGAGAACAGGTACACCAGGGCCTCCAGCCACTGCAAACAAACTCCAGATGCATGAGCCACCTCGTGTGTCTGACATACGTGGGCACTGGGGAATCGAGCCTCAAACTGGGGTGCTTAGGCTTTATACTTAAGCACTTAACTGCTAAGCCATCTCTCCAGCCCCCCAACAGTGTATTTAAAATGCACTTTAGTTTATAACTTTCTTTTGTTTTCTTAGTATAAAAACTTCATAAAATTTTTAGTACACTGGAGCATGGTACTTAATCTGTGTTAATGGCCACTCATATTTGGATCCAGAATAAACCGTTATTCCCTTTGAGGTGAAATTTGTGGGTTTTTTGTTGTTTTTTACTTGTTTGTTCTTGATTTTTTTGAGGTAGAATCTCACTTTAGCACAGGCTGACCTGGAGCATACTTCATAGTCTCAGGCTGGCCTTGAACTCACAGGAATCTTTCTACGTCTGTCTCTCAAGTGCTAGGATTAAAATCATGAGCCACCACCCCCAGCTGAAAGTCATATTTTTGATAGCTTACATTAAGACATTATTGACAAAACAAATTAAACTTTTAGCAATGAACAAAAATATGTGAGAAAGTATGGATCTGGATGAGGAGAAAATGAAGTCACTAAGTCTAAAGAATATGCATTGGCGTGGGACACTGAGCTCTTTGTGTCTGCCTGGCTCACAGGTAACTTCTGGGATCTGTACACTAGTACATGTGTGCATTTGTACAGTTTTTCTTTGTGTGTGTGTGTGTGTGTGAGAGAGAGAGAGAGAGAGAAAAGAGAGGGAGAGAGAAAGAGAATGAGGGCATGGAAAAAGCCCAGAAGGTAATTAAAGGAGACTGTACCTCAAAAAAGTTTAGGTTAGAGCAGCTGGTATAAAAATTATCATCTGAAAATATTTTTTAAAAAAGAGATAATTTATCATTACAAGTAAGCAGGGATCATATAAAAGTTATCATTGTGCATGCAAAGAAACATAATAAAGAAAGTTAGTTATAAACTTACTACCCCTTAAGGATTTGTTCTTTCCCCTTTATTTTTATTTATCTTCTATTTTACTATTAGACAATTATATTGATTTTGATTTTTGGCAGTTTGAAAGGTAGCTATGCTTAGCATTAGACAGCTAGTATTTGTTTTTTGTTGTTGTTATTGCTATTAAACAGGTATCCAGGTGGATTATATAATGTAATAATTTCCTTTCAAGATAGTGATTGGGTATTTCAGCAATTTTATTTCTTAAAGAGAAGGTCTTGGTTGAATAGGATTGAGAATCACGTTCCTATGCCACGTGTGGATGGGTCATGGAACAAAATCCAATACTTACAAGTTAGCCTCAGACTCTGCTGATTTTAGAGCAGGGCAAAAAGATGCTATGTCAACTATGTATTGGGAGGAGGGAAGGGGCCCCAGCTAAATATAGAGAAAAACACAGTCCTGTAATTATGAAAGAGAAAAATAGAACCTTCCTCTGTCTTGTTCACTCTCCTTTATCTCTACATGTGTATGTTCTGTTCTATTATATCTTGTCTTTCTGTGTATCTTAAAAGAGAAATACTGGGACAGTGCAGGCATATAATGCATTTGTTAATCGATTCATATTCTCTACGAGCATCAATTCCCACCTACATCAAGGTTCAATAGCACTAACAATGGAAAGGATAATAAGTGAATCTAAATTTAATCCTTTTCTTTTTAAACTAATCTCTCCCTAATTAATGGCTGCTCATACCATTATTGCTAATGAAGTAGGAAAGCATTCTCCACATCGTGCAGGAAATGCTCTGTTAAATCAATTCAGATTCAAAGGGGTAAGCATAGTCCAGCTCCATTGTTCCCTTGGTAACCTTTTGACTAATGAAAAGTGAAGGGTGTCTAAAATACAAAAACCAAGTGGATCATCTCCTTTAGTGCACCACTCTTAATTCTGGACTGCATCCTGGCTTTCTTCACATGTTTTAAAATCCAAATATAGTGAGGGTTATGCACTTTTGAATAGACAGTGGACTGCATGGAGTGATGGTGGGCTGAGGACAGAATAAAGGAACTGAGAGGTGGGGGGGGGATGAAGTTACACAGAGGGTTGTAAGAAAAATACCTCCTTTCCTGTAATCCTACCCTAACTGAGGTCAGATTCCATAAAACCTAGATTGTCTGAGAATGCACATGTGTGAGAAGCCTCCTCTGGGTGATTTCTCTGAGACAACTGACCTTCATCCCAACTCATACACAGACAGGAGGACCTCTGCAAGGGGCCTCTCCAGCAACACAAGCAGGCTTCCTGATAAGATAGTGCTTTGAAAACAGGCCACCTTTTATTCTTGTAGGAACTATTTCAACTTCTCTCTTTAAAATATACTTGAATAAACAGGGGCCTTTAGATAGTAATAAAAATAATAAGACTTACTGGTGTATTTATTGAAAGCCTTCAATGTTTTCTGACCTGTGCAGGGTAATGGAATATGCAGAGGTCAAAGAGAAGGTTTTTGCCTTGCAAGATCTTTGAGGCAAGGCATTCAGAAATGTCTGAATGTTTCAGGCTTCAGCAATTGAATATTGAATTAAACAGAAGACCTGGTATATCGTTGTCACATATGTTGCTCAACTAAAATACCCAAATGGAACTTTCAATCATCTGTAGAAGAATCTTGGTCAAGTCAGACACCCTAAAACGGAATCGGTACACTGACATGCTAGGGTGAGTTATTGCGATACTAGCACAATCTGTTCCAGCCTTTACTGTGAGTAAATACTATTTATCCTAAGGGTAAAACTGTTCCTCTGGAGACAGAAAATTATTACTGGACTCAAGTGCAATAAGTACCTTTTGATATGTCATTGAGACCAGGGGTTGGGGACAGGGTTAAAAGCCAACAAGATGACAAGTTTTGATTAAATATATCCTAAGGAAAATAAGTATCGGGTGCTATAGAAATTGTTAGTGTATATACTTTCATTTTATAAGCACTTTTAAAATGCTCACTCTTTGTCTTGGGGATAGAAGAAATACTGACCCTGTCTTCAAATACTATGAAGTCTAGTACTGTTTGTTACTGGTTCTCTTTCCTTCTCTCTCTCTCTCTCTCTCTCTCTCTCTCTCTCTCCCTCTCTCTCTCTCTCTCTCTCTCTCTCTCTCACACACACACACACACACACACAGTAATTTCATGATCTTGGCATCATATTTAAAGAATTGAAGAAAGATGCGCACTGTTGTAATCAGGTTCACATTGCTGGCAGAGAACACCTGACCAAGAGAAGCTTGTGGGGAAAAAGGGGATTATTTTGATTTACAGATTTGAGGGAAAGCTCCATGATGGCAGGAGAAAACGATGGCATGAACAGAGGGTGATCATCACATCCTGGCCAATATCAGATGGGTAACAACAGCAGGAGAGTGTGCCAAACACTGGCAAGAGGAAGCTGGCTGTAACACCCATAAGCCCGCCCCCAACAATACACTGTCTCCAGGAGGTGTTAATTCCCAAATCGCTATCAGCTGGGAACCTAGCATTCAGAATACCTAAGTTTATGGGGGACGCCTGAAGCAAACCACCACACACACAAATAGTGAAGCAATAGTAAAGTTCAAATTCATTGCCAAAGGTGCAGTGGGCCAATGGAGGGGAGAGTACTCAAGGCTCTCGTTCTTGTCTGGGGCTTCTCTAAATATTTTTAGAGGAGTATAACTGGTTGCTAGGGACAAAGTTCTAGTTGTCCTCCAGTCTGATTAACAGGCTTACATGATATATCTGATTTTAATCGTGTGTGCCCAGTTATTCATAGACATGTTAGCTGCTAAACAGGGGTTTCTCTAATAAAATTTCACTTACAGGACACAGTTTGCCTTACTGTGCATGAATCCAAAATCAGTCTAGGCTGGATGGTCCCTGCTATTTCACTGTATCTAAGAATGCATTTGAACAGGAACTGATCATGAATAATGGTTGTTAAAGGAGGAGAAACTACTTTATTCTTTGGAGCACCACAATGTAAATGCAGCTCAGTACACAAGGTGAGGGATCCAGGTTCCCATCAGGTTGCTAGGTGCATTATGTAGGAAAAGTATTTACTGCTCAGCCAAGCAGTGGCCCTGGCTCCTAAACTATTCCCAATGTTTGCCTGCCCCAGTAGAAGATATGAATTCATGAGTAACGATTCCATATGATGTGGCAGTACACCATCAAGTGTGACAATGGGAAGAACTTCTAAGAGCAAGTGACTACACACAAGCTTTCCCAGAGATGAAAAAAAAATAAAGAAAATTCATAAGAAGGAATAAACCATTAGTTTAAATTAATTTGGTTCATTAGAAACACAAATAATATGAAAGATAAATCCATTCAAAGACTTCAACAGTGAACCAATAAAACACATACTATGTGTAACGTGATATTGTTCACTCATTGGTTCTGACTCACCAAGAATGGAGTTCCTGGAAAGCTCAAGGCCAGGACGAAATAGCCACAGGTTATGATATGAAAGGGAACTGTGAGGAGTGGCCATCTAAGTCAGTCCCTCCCTGCAGCACTTGTTTTCTTATGTCTTCAGGGTAATTTCTAGTGCTTCCTGAGTGGATGAGTCATCACAGCAAATAGAGAAATAAAGAAGCTTTTCCTGTAAGCTTCTTGAGGATGGAGGACCTGACTCATTTGACTTTACATCTATATTGGTTGATATTTTTGAGACACACAGTGTATCATATTTGAAAGTATAATCTTCCATAAACCTGCAGGAAGATTTAACCAGGAGAAACAGTGAAAGTCTGTTCTCAGTCAGGAGCCCATAGAAAGCAACTAACTGTTAGGGGTGGGTGCTGTCCAACCTGGAGATGCTAGAGGAGCTGCAGATCTTGACAGACTGGAAACACAATGTTCTCTCAGGATGGGATTTACTTTGAAATGCATCTTTTCTTTTTAATTGGTGCACCAGGGCCTCAGCCAGTGCAGTTGAACTCCAGATGCTTGTGTCACGTAGTGGGTGTGTGCAACCTGGTGCTTGCCTCCCCTTTGTGCATCTGGCTAACATGGGATCTGGAGAGTCAAACATGGGTCCTTAGGCTTCGCAGGCAAGTTCCTTAACTGCTAAGCCATCTTTCCAACCCCGAAGCAGATTCTTCTGTGGACTTTGTAAGCTTTCAGCTTATGATGTCAAATAGAAGTACTTTACACATTGTTCTTTCTTGGTTTATGGGTTTGAGCCACTTTGAACATCTTAATCAACCATGTCATAATTTATGACTACAAGAGCATGTTGTGAAAAGGTCTTTGGGTTTTCACCTTTCCCCAGTTAGAGGGTCTGCTTTGTACCATCTCCTATGGTGAGGCCAGTGTGCAGAGAGCAGTACATGCCTCAGGCTCTAAGGCCAGAGCCAGTCAGGACATTGCCCAAGCCTGTGCTATAGAAGTGGAAACCAGACATCACATTGCTCATTAGTTTCTTCAGAAGTCCAAGACAAAATATCTCCTGTATGGAATGTGCATATCCCGCCAAAATTTATAGGTTTAAATCCTCAATCTCAAGGTAATGGAATTCAGAAGCAGAGTCCTCATTGGATAGAATTAGTCACTGAACCCTGAGCTGCCATTTTTGTTTAGACTTTCTAACCAGCATGCCTCAACAATTCCCTGATTTATTCACCTCACAGTTACGGGATTATAGGCAAGCATGGTAATGCCTAGCTGTTTATGTTTATGTGGGGTATGAAACTCAGGGTGAATCAAGCCCTTGTGTTTGCAGAGCAGGAGCTTAGCTATGAGACATTTCCTCATGATAAAATGATAAATACCCAACTGACATTTTGTTATTCATGCTTTGAATGGTTGTATGCATTTCAAATGATAGTACTAATACAGGACCTGAGGGAATGTATATCCTGGTGGACATAGAAATAAAATTTGGGAGAGAAAGCAAACTCTCAGGCAAGTTTCTACCCCCTCCTCCCCCCAATTCTTGCCATGTAGCTCAGCCTCACCTCAAACTTTCTGCTCTGGGGTTAGACTTGCAGTTACTTGGACCATGTGTCACTTTTATGCAAAATTTGTATCAGAAGTTAAAAGATGATGAGGAGAAGGGGCCAACACTGATTGTGGGAGATTCATGCTGCCTGTTGACAGAGAAAAGAATGGGTCTTGGATCAGCCTGTTGGAATAGTCATGAGGATTCTATTTGTAAGGAATCTCTTCCTCATTTTTTTTTTTTTTTTTTTTTTTTTGAGAGACAGAGAGAGAGAGAGGAAGACAGATAGAGATGGGCATGCCAGCAGACGAAATCCAGATGTGTGCGCCCCCTTGTGGTCAAGTGCAGCATTGCACCCTTGCCTCACTTTGCATCTGGCTAAACGTGGGACCTGGAGATTGGAACTGCTGGAGATTGGAACCAGCATTCTTAGGCTTAGGAGGCAGGCACCTTAACCGCTAAGCCATCTCTCCAGCCCAATTTCTCATTGTTTAATGAGCTTTTCCTGTGTAGGATCAGTGACAAGTTTGTCTGTGGAGACATCATGGTGTCACACTGTATATGTACTTTCTTCTGTTCTCTCTTGTGATAAGGGGATAAAAGATAGGCAAATGCCATAGAATGTTGACAAAGGAAGATGGACTCTTGCTGGGTAAAGTGATATGATATGAGGACCTATCATATTTGGTCCTTATAAGGTATTTATTTCTATTTCAGTATGATTCTTTTTTCTGCATTTTCAGACAAACTTCATCAGAGAATATTCTCAATTTAGAATGCTTCCAGCAAGTATCCTAAACATTCCCTGTCTGATCTGTGAATGTTTCCCTGGTTCACATGCAAGCAAGATAATGGAGAGAGAAACAAAAGTCCAAGGGCATTTAATATCTATTAGTGCAGTAAGTTTCTCCACTAGAAAAAGAAAAGACACAATTGATTTAATTGAATCCAGTCTTTTAGTGAGTGTCTTTTCCTTACTTTCTCTGAACAAAAGAAAGAGGGAGAAGAGACTTGGACAAATGATTGAAATTTAGTCAAGTATTTCTCTGGGTGACAAGTTAAGAAATTGCAGAGGTTTATTTCTTTTACTCATACTGAGGTGCGTTTCCAGCTCTGGCACATGGATTGGAGTGGAGGAGCAATCAGTTATAAAGAATAAAGTATATTTGGTGTTTGTCTCTCTTGGAAAAATGATTGAAAGCATGAGTGTTGTGTGGTTTCTTTAAAACTTCAAAAGTGCACATAATTACAGGAAGAAGAATGCCATCTGTTTGTTGTTATAGGCATGTTTTATTTTTCTGCTTATATGTTCAATATAGTCAATGACCTTAGTTTTTTATAAAGAAAATTAATTATTACTTATGCTAGGTTTGAATTAGTGATAAATTTACTCATTTCCCTCTTTCCATTAGCAGGAGAATGGTGTTAGATAATAGATTAGAATCATTTGGCAATTAATCACAGTCACCAGCTCTGAGACATTGCTCATTGGCAAAAATAATCAGTAAAACATTACCCAGAAAAGAAAGAATCTTTTATACTTTTATAAGCTTAATAGTACCTTGGCAGGATTACAACATTTGGTAAGAATAGCTTTTTTCCTGTGCTATAAGAACAGCATTATCAAATACAATTTAGAGGCCATTTGCAATTAGGACATACCTTCCTAACAATCTGTAGACCTCTTGTGTTTAGCAGTGAAGGCAGAAAGTGGGTAATACAGGCCCTCAGAACTTCAACCTTAGATACAGAGAGTAGAGGATTGTCCAAAGTTACATGTGTTGACTTATATTGACAGTCAACTTGAACCACCTGGAAGGGGTTATGCAGATTAGGTTAGCCTCTGTGCCAGTGTGTGAGGGATTATCATGATTAGATTGATGAAGGTGGAGTTAATTAATTAGTTATCTATTAATTGTGTGTGGTATCATTCCATGAGCTGGAGTCCTGGACTATATAAAAAGAAGAGAGCTGGCTGAGCAGCAGCAGTCCTCACTCACACTCTCCTCACCATAGACCAAATGTGACCAGCTCTTTCACTGCCTTGATGAACTGCAACCTAGAGCTGTAAGCTGAAATAAATCTTTTCTCTCTTAAACTGACTTTTGTCAGGCATTTTGCCCCAGCAACAAGAAGTTGACTAATATATAACACTATAACTTAGTGAATGTATGGTGCCTCCATTCTATGTTTCTGGATTCTCAGATGCACTGTAAGCGTAGCCAGAAGTGATGCAGCTCATATTAATTCATGAGGAGTTTCACCTTAAAATCCCACAGACATGTATTGAGGACAGATTTTGTTCTACACTATACACAAATGGCCCAGTAGTTTTAGTGCCCCAAACCACTAGAGATGCTAGCTAAAAGAGCAAGGAGCAGGTGCCTGCACAAGTTCCCTCCACCACCACCACCAGCAGCAGTGGGGAGCAGTTAGGAAATGTTTTCAGATCCAGAGAAAGCTAAGAGCACTTTTTATAAGCTTTAGCCAAGGAAAGCACTTGCATAGCTATGGATGAGAGGAGCTAGACAATGACGATGCTGGAGATGCTTTGGTGGTCCATAAAGAGAAATAACTTGCTTCTGGATTGATTAAGGTTAATAGTCCAGACACTTCACATGGCCCTTTGGTTCCCTGTGATGGCATTTAAGTGAAGATGTTCCTATAAACAGTCTTTTCATTTGCTTTGTCAGCTGCAGTTAGCTGATGAACTTTCTCTACTACCCGCTCCACCCCTTGTTCTTTGTCATTAAACTTGGGCATAGAAGGCGTCTACTTGCTCCATACATGCTGGGTTTTTTTAGGGTTCTGTTCTAATTCACTGGTCTAAGTTATCTCAAGATTATCTCACTAGATCTGAAGCTTATCTTTTCCATCTGTAGCAGGGACTGCCATTGTCTAGAGACCATGAACAAATTTCAGGGGCCTGAGGCTCTTTTTAACTTATAGGGCAATTAATATATATATATATATATATATATATATATATATATATATATATATATATATATAGAGAGAGAGAGAGAGAGAGAGAGAGAGAGAGACAGAGAGACAGAGAGAGAGAGAGAGAGAGAGAGAGACAGAGAGTAACTTTTGTTGGATTTGCCAGTGACTGGGGCTTCAAAGCTCTATTTACTATAGTTCTCAGGTCATGAATATTTAAAAAAATTTTTAAATTTTTATTTTTTATTTGAGAGAGACAGAGAGTGAGAGGAAGAGATAGAGAAAGAATGGGCATGCCAGGCCTTTTCAGGCTCTGTGAATGAACTCCAGACACATGCACCCCCTTGTGTGCATGTGTGACATTGCGCACTTGCATCACTTTTGCGTCTGGCTAAACGTGGGACCTGGAGATTTCAACAAGTGTTCTTAGGCTTTGCAGGCAGGTGCCTTAACCCTAAGCAATCTCTCCAGCCCCATGAGTATTTTTCTTAATTATTTGAGGCAAAATCTTAAAAGAAAAGAAAGAAAAAACGCAAGGGAATGTTTGGTAAGAACTGTATCCTTGAGCCCTTACAGCCCTGGATGCCAAATCCAGCTGCCCCAGGGCAACATTCCCTGTACAACTCACAAGTGCTTGAAGCTTAAGAGGTACCATACGTACTACAGCTTCTCAGTCCTTCCCAACACACACTGCAGGCAGGCTTCATATCTATCATATCCTATCTTATATCTTGTATTATAATCTTAAATTTTCAAGATAGGGTTAAGGAGGAAGTTCTCTGTGCATACTGATTGATGGAGCCAGAGCTGGTTTGTTGCTGCTGCCCAGGCCTGCTGTTGAAAGCTGTAGAATGACTTTCTTTTCCTTTAACTAACATTTACTATATTCAATAAGATCTTTTAAGAAAGAAAGATAGGAGAGAAGAAAAGAGATAGAAATAGATAGCAAAGTGTAGTTAAGTTAGTTATGATGAACTTTAAGGGGAACAAAACCCCTAAAGTTATTAGCTTTCTTTTGGTTAAACACAGGAAATATCCTTGGTCCTATAAGGGACAATCTGGGGTTTTCCTTATCTGCTTTATCCTAAAACCACACCAAAGGAGGTGAATAAGTTCCTCAGTCCTTATTACTTCTTTTCCTGGGAGAGAAAAGGATGTAAAGGGATGAATCTCTTCTGAGAACCGGATGCCACCCAAACACCTGACAACAGGTATGAACTGACCAGTTCAGTTCTTCTATGCAGAAGGCTCTCTTAAAGTACCCAATCTGGGTCTCTAGGTGGACTTTCCTATTTTCCAGAAACCCTGTTTTTGCCCTATTGTGTAGGAGTTTTGCATTTCTTTCTTCTCTTTAGCTTTAAGCTGTCCCTCTTCTAGGTATTTCTTTAGGTCTATGTCCCTCTCTAATATTATAACAAAACCTTTCTACATCTTACCCTATGGTCTGTGAAACTTATTTGCTGATTACATAATACAAGAGCCTGAAGGCCACTGACTCAGTGGAAAGTTTGTGTGACTGCAATCTCTCAGCACCTCAGATCCTGGGTTATTGCCATTGAAGTTCTGAGAGAGGTTTTACTGCTTTCAAAGACACCCCAAAATTCCTGTATCAGTTATACCAAGTTATACCACTGGGCATAATTGTTACCCAAATGGGGCTTCAGCTTGGTCCTAAAGATGAGCAAAATGCATCAAGATAAGATTGTACAAAAAGCAAAGGGTGAGAAAAATAGTAACTTCTGGGGAAACTGAGCAGATTAGAAATGAAAAGGCAAAGGTATAGGCAGTGGGTATAGAAATAGTAGAGTCTGAGGTTGTGCTAAGTTAACATCTAGCACAGAAGGTGATTTGGCTAAGTTGTTAAAAGAGATAGCGTATGCCCTTGCAGCAGTCGGCCACTGCAGGCACTTGTGAGGGCAGTGACAAAGCAATATTTTAGAAAGATTATATAGCAGAGAGCATCAGTATTTTTAAAACCTTAACCATTTGTGAATACCTTAGGCCTACTTTATCTCTAAGCATCATTTTACCACCCACACATTAGTTTACATTTTTCTTTAAGTAACTTGTAAACTTAAATGGGTCATTTTAAAAAGGAAATTGTATCACTACTGTATTTAAAAATCAATATTATTTATCATTAATTAAAATAAACAAACTTAATGTAATTAAAAAGCATTGAACTCTAAGTTAACACTGTTTTCTGTCCATGTTTATTTTTTAATTTTTATTAATTTATTTATTTGATAGAATCAAAGAGAGAGAGAGAGACAGAGAGACAGAGAGATAGACAAAGAGATGGGCACATCAGGGCCTCCAGCCACTGCAAATGAACTCCAGATGCATGTGACAGCTTGTGCATCTGGCTTACATAGGACTTGGGGAATTGAACCTGGGTCCTTTGGCTTTTCAGGCAAATGCCTTAACTTCTAAGCCATCCCTCCAACCCTCTGTCCATGTTTTAAAGTCCGGGTCTGTTCTCTTTGCTAGGGAGATAGATAAGCAAGTTTTGAAAAGGTAATAAAGAGTATCAGCAAAATGTTATCTCTTACATATAAAAGTAACAATAGAAAATTAAAAAGGGAATGATGTCTTATGATTAGATATCATTTGGTCTCATATGTGGGCATACGGAAAGCCTTCACGTCCAAAGTGCTACTTTCCCTCACTTTGAGAAACAACTGAACTACAACAATGTCTCTGTCAATTATGCAAATACTTTTGGTTTGAGGCCATAGAGTCTGGGTTGCAACTACTTCCACCAAAGAATGAAAGCAGCCATAGGCAATATATAATCCAATAGATGTGGCTGTGCTCCAGTAAATCTTATTTCTGAAAAATGGGGAAATTATCCTGTGGAATACAGTTTGCTGGTATACAAACATTGGTTCCCAACTTTTTGGTAGGGTAAGAATTTATCTGTGTTATGGATGGATTGAATTGTATCACTCTAAAAAGATATGACAACAGGTATTTACAGAGGCAATCAATTCAAATGAAACCATTCTGTGGATCCTAATTCAATATGACTGCTGTTCTGTACAAACTGGGGATTTGGAGGCTGAGGCTCTCAGATGATTAAAACAAGAAGAGACATAGGGAGAAGATAGCCACCTAGAAAACAAGGAGAGCTGCAACTTACTGTATTCCAGGATAGAGACCACTAAACCCTCCTTCCTTCTCTCCTTCCCTTCTTTCTTCTCTCCCTCCTTTCCTTTTTCCCAGAGAGACTGTCTATTAAATCCCTTTCTGGCACTTTGAAAACCTATAGTCTGCCATTTCTTTAGAACTTTTTCAGATAATTTCCTGCACATTCTAGGCACTAATAAAATAGTATTAACATTTTTCTGGAAACTTCAGAAGACTGAATAATTTATGAGTCATAATTTAGTGGCAATGCCATCTATATTAGTTTATGTGTGTACCAGTACCCAGATCTTCCTAACACATATTGTATTTTATTTTTAATATTTTTTATTAGTTATGTATATAGTATATAGTCTATATAAAGCCATGATGGTACCATTGTTAGCCTTCTCCCTGTCCTCCCCCCATGGGTAATGTGGGTCTTGTCTTATGTGGGTAGCCATCAGTTATGTGGGAGAGGCAATGACTCTGTGTATAATGACCCAACTCATGGCTCTAACAATCTTTCTGCCCCCTCTTCCACGAATTTCCCTGAGCCATGTTGGGTTCATTTTACATCTATTTCAGTGACGAGGTTTTGTGAGTCTCTATGTCTCTGGATATCTGATTTGGTAGGAGTTGAGTGTTCTTTGTGTCTATCTCCTTGGCCCTTGTGCTGGTACCAGATACACCGAGAAAGCATCACTCTTGCTCATTTCCCCTATAACTCTATGGCTTCAGCTGATGCCCTATTGATGTGTGATGAGCTGATTCTCTCCTCAGGATATGCATCTATCTGAAAGAGAGAAGCAGATTCTCCAATGGAGAGTGAGATCAGTGTAAGATACATGGATAACCATTATTATTATTATTATTATTATTATTATTGTTTTTTTCATTTTTTGGTTTTTCAAGGTAGGGTCTCACTCTAGCCCAGGCTGACCTGGAATTGGCTATGTAATCTCAGGTGGCCTTGAAGTCATGAAGATCCTCCTACCTTTGCCTCCAGAATGCTGGGCTTAAAGGTGTGTACCACCACGCCCAGCTCCATTATTATTTTAGAGAGAATTTAATAGGTGTAGGCCCTCTTGTATCTCACTATTGGTGGGAGCTTGATATTGGATATGGTTCTGACTTGTTTCCTGTTTCCAGGTATAGGTTCGATTCCACTGAGCAGATCCGTTAGCCAAATCTAGAGCAGTTGGTAAGCCACCATGGCTGTGTGCCACTACTGCACTTGTGTGAGCATCACGTCAGGTTGTTTGCTGCTGAGTAGCTTCGACCATGAGTTGCTCAGACAGATGTTGGTCATTTTCCCCCAGTCACTTATTTAGTGCCTTCTGGCACTAGACAAGCTAACTGTCTGAGGACTGACTCTCTTCCAGATTCCAGCTAGGTCTCTCCATGTTCCATCCAAACAGCATATGGTGTCCTCAGCAGTAGGGTCTTACCAATAAACTTTGGTGGGTCATCAAGTACTCTGACAGAAATCTGTCTTCTTTTGGGAAACCTTGTAGGCCTCACTGATCAACAGCTCATTGTCAATATTAAGCACATGCTGGTCTTGGGAGTTACAGGTCAGTGCCAAGGGAAAAGAAGGAAGAAAAAGTATAGGTAATATGAAAGAGAAAGAGAGACGAGAAAGCAGAGGGAGTAATACAGAGAGAAATAGGAGAAAATTGAGGTTAATCTTCATCATACCCTCTCCAGGCCTCAGTGATTCAGGTATTCTCTCCAAGCACCTGATGCATGTTCAACCTTTTAGTATGTCTTTCAGGATATTGGATTTTATGGTACCATTTCCATTTGGGTTCAGTTTTTTGTCCTCCCCTCCACCCACCCTTCCCTTGCCCTCCCAACCAACATATTATATTTTAAAAAATTGATCTGAGGAACTACAAATTGTTGGTCAAGAATCACAAATAATTATATTGTTTACTCAGAGCAATACAAAAATAACTAGAAAATGAAATGTTAATCCCATTGGTGATGAAACTGTACAGAGATATTAATATAAAAGCCATCACTAACAAAGGAAAGAAGGATAAGGGCAGGGTTAGCTATGTGGTGCATAAGTGAGAGATTCTAATTTTACCTTTTGAAGATTCCATGAGGTAAGGGGTATAAACCTACAGATTATGAAATCAGTGACTGTCTCCAGACTTCATACATGACTATGAAAGAAAAGGAAGGCTTTTGGCCAAAAGTGCAGCATTTATTTAAGTATCAATGCAAAACAAGAAGAAATAAAGTTTAAGTCTAAAAGGTTAATACAAAACAGATAGGATCAAAGAACTCATGGGACAGGAAGAGTCTGAACCACAGAGAACACACCAGTGGGTTGCAGGGGACCATGTGGATTTTAACTCTACTTCAAGGCAATAAAAATGAAATGTCCCACCATCTTAAAGGTTTGGGACTTTTAATAGAATAAGCTTTTGATTAATGAAACAACATGAACCATAAAGAAGAAGGGATCATAAAATGCTGGTTTGTAACAGCCTAAGTACCTTTTGTAGCTTGAAGCCTTTTATCACCTTGTAAATCACCCCTAGAGAGAAATAACCAAAGTGAGACAAGTCAGACATCCATTACTAGCCTGTCCACCTTGGGATCTGGGCTCCAGTTTCCCAAACATACTGTCTTTGTTAGAAAACTGTGTGCCTTACCCACTGCTATGGGGAGAAGAAGATGAGCACTGTGGTGGCCTTGCTGTTTGTAGCATTCTCAGAATAAATATTCCTAGGCACTTCTTTCTCTGGATGTTTCTATTCTGCAGTAAGCATGACAATTAGTGGAGACTGCCAGCTATTGTACTAACCAGCTCTGAATCTTGAGGCTTACAACAAGCACTAGTTTCTTCTTTATTTGTGCCTGTTGGCTGCAGTGGAGTTCATGACACATGATTTTCATTTACAGATCCAGGTGGAAAGGCAGTTGGAGAGGGGCTTGAGGAAGGCACACCAGACCCCTGAGTTCATTTGGAATTTCTGGTCTACTTCTGTGTTATTTGGCCAAACAATGGCACAAGACTAAGCTCAAACTCAATAGTGGGGAGGAAAGGAGGTGCCTGTGCTCACAGACAATCCAGGGCAGGATGAGAAAGAAAAGAAAGGTGGTAAACATGCCCACAGATAATCTAGGACAAGATGAGAAAGGAAGGATGAATTGGGTTAGAAGGAGCCCATTCCTGGGTTGTGCAGATAGTTTGAAATAGAAGTACCTCATTACAGAGCCTGAACACCTAGTTAAAATCTTCTGAGGTCATCATGGGCTGTTCAACTCTCAGAAGATATTTAATATATCTTAATATATTTTACTAAATGTCAGAAAAGAATTCAAGTGTTCAGAACTGTTACTCACTTAATCTTGGCCTCAAGCAAGTAATTAGTGAAATAGTTACTGATCCTTGAGTTATATGTGAAATTGTGTTAAGGATATATATATGATCTTGTTTTTGTTTTCAGAACAGTTTGGAAGGGGTCTGTTACACTCACTTTTCATATAAAGGAATTGAAGATGACATGTGTTATCATGCTGAGAAGTCCAGAGCTGGGATTTGAACTCATATCTGTCTTATTTCAAATCACTATTTCATGTTGGAAGAATCTTCTAGGTCTTAAAGTTATTCAGGAAGTAATCACTAAAATGTACTTGAAAATTTTGCTTCCAGATTTATGTCATTTCTCCAAAAATTCTACTTCCTGAGATTTATTATAGGGAAATATCTTTGATATGTAAGAAGATGTTTGCATAAGGATGCTCATCCCATATTAACTTTAATGGAGAAACCATGGGAATAACATAGGTATTAAAAATAAGTCTTGATAATCTAAATAATTTGATACATCTCTGGGAGTCACAGAATTATTATTTAGAAATTTAGTGGCAGCAACAGTGCACAGTGGACAGAGATGCCAATAAATAATGTGCATAGTATTGCCTCAGATTTCCAGAAAGAACATTCAGGTATTAGTGGAGAATTACATAATTCAACATAATACATTTTAGGTGATCAACCTCCATAAACATGACCAAGTTTGTCTAATATATGTATAAGATATGTGTTTCCAACCACACATTTTATAAACCCAGTTTGGTCAATAATGGATCACACATATAATGGATAGTGGTTCCATAAGATCATAATGGAACTGGAAAATTCCTGCTGTCTAATGACATTGTAGTATGTGGTGATGTTGTTATAGAAGAACCTACTACATTACTAGCTATGCAAAGGGTCCTCCACACTGCTGTGTGTAGTTGACAATACTCGACAGTGATGGTAATTGACTATGTTAGTAATTTATCTACTTGATGTACCATACTCCTTTATAATTATTTTACACTCTCTCTGTTTATTGATTTAAAAAACAGTTTCCTGTTAAGCAGTTTTCTGGGTTCTACAAGTAGTAGTCTCATCCTTCTTGTATAGATCAAACCTCTTAATTGAATCATTTTCTTTTGTGCTTGGTTAAACTTACGTTGTTTTGTTCATTATGGACCCAGGAGCAAGTGAGCAAGCATAGATATCTTACATTACTTTGGTGTGAGGTAGGGCACACTGTCTAGGTTTATGAAAGTACATTCTAATTGCACACTGACTAACATGCCTGACAATGTATCTCTCATGACTGTGTGTGTGTGTCTGTGTGAGTGTGAGAGAGAGAGAGAGATGAGAATACACTTCTCCAACTCACACTCCCTCAAGCCATACTCAAGCTGGAACTCTCACTTTCATTTGTGCTCTAGTGGGGGAATGATTATAGGGCAAAAATGGCCTTCAGCAGCAATGCCATTTTGAAATCCAGGGCTATTAAGTTTAGAATACATAAACGTCTTGTAGGAATAATCCTAGATCTATAATGTAAATTGTTGCTTATTATTTCTTCATAGACTAGGAATATTATACCTTTGTACTGTATATAAAAGAAACACATATTTATATTATAATGTATATTACATATTTTATTATATATTTATATAATTTTATATTGCTTATGAAATAAATACATATTTCTTATAGAAGATTTTGGAAATAGAAATGTTTTATTGATAAAAATATGAAATTCCATTTTCTAAATGTAGTGATTTTTGAAATTTGTATTTATATTAAATATGTATAGACATATATAATATAGTAACATAGAGGACATGCATGTATATGTACTCTTTACATAGGAAAACATAGTAAATAAATAACTTTACCTGGTCTTCCATTCTCTAGAGAGGATTTCAGCCTTATTGCATTATGCTACTTAGCATAAAACTTTTAATTGTTTTTGCTTTTAAGTTGAAAGGGCCTTTCAAGAACAGACACCAATGGCTTTAAGACAAACACCAGCTTTGAGATTAAGTGACCAGTGTGCTAATAAAAACACAGACCAAAGCAACCACTACAGCCATAAAATCCCAAACAGCATGCCTCATTTAAAGTGTTTGTAAGGAAGAGGCATATCGTTCTCACAAGTACTTTCTTTTTCAGGCAGAACAGAGAATCAACTAAAAAGATACTTGTATGTAAATGACTACTTTTATTTGTCAATAGCAAAAAAAAAAAAAAATCTACAGCAGAAACACAAAGCTTCAGGCTTTGTAATAACACTTTTTATTATGATTTAGAATTCATTGAGAATATGCTGTCAATATCAGTCATTTTCCTACCCAAAACATAGTCTCAGATCACTTTACAAGTGATTTCTACCTTTACTTGGCCAAATTTGTTCATCAAAGTGCCTGTTAAAGTTGGATAGTTCTATATCGAGCTTTTCTTTTGAAGGAATATTTTATAACTTAATTTCATCCATTGGAATTTTTTTAAAAAACATGACCCATTGTAGTCTTAGTCATTCAGTTTTTGTATTATAATTTCTTCTTATATTAGAGAGGAATATGAAGGGCATTTTAACCTCAGGATCCATATTACTTTCAGTGAGCATTTTAGAATGTCAGTAAAGTAAGAGAAAAATTTAACTGAGAGAGTAGACAATATCTGACCTCTGAAATGACTATAAATAGTGATGAATTTTTCATACAATACTAGAACTTTGCCCAACTATTAACATGACACTACACTTATATAAATATTTAATGGGTTAGCTTGTTTACTACTTTTAAGAATATGCTGCTCCCATCTTATTTAAATCTGTAAAAATTTCAGAAAATGATGTCCAAGTATTACAGGTTAATGTTTATGATATATAGAAAAAAGGAGGCCCCATGATTTTTTTAAATGGTCCACATATATTTTCAGGTGGGGAGGGATGGACACACCAGGGCAGCCGAACTCCAGACACATGAACTACTTTGTGCATCTGGCTTTACATGGGTGCTAGGGAATTGAACCTGGGCAGTCAGGCTTTGCAAGCAGGAGCCTTCAACCACTGAGCCATCTCTCCAACCCCCAGTGTTTTTGACCAAGAGTTTTGAATGGGGATTAGAAACTAATATTTTATATTTACTAGACAAAGAGCCATCAAGTCCAAATAGGTAATATAATTTTCTTGTTCTTTTCAATAAAGTTAAATAAAAATTGTGAGTCAAGGAATCATAATTTTTATTAATAGGAATTATACCTGATGATAGCCAGGGTTCCAGAGGTTCAGAGGGATGCAGTACCTTGCTGGAAATAATACAATGTGTTTGTTCCAATGGCATCTGACTTAGCATATTGTCCTTTTGTCCTTAGCATTTTGTCCATTAGGAAGCCATTTGAAGGAGAAACTTCAAACATTTTTGGAAGTATCTCTAATACTCTCTAATATTCACCTGTATTGGAAATGCCTTTTGTTTGGAGTACCTATGTTAACTTCTGGGGATGAAACTGGCTATTTTCTGAGTTCCTGTTCCATATGGAGTTAATGGAAGGTACTGGTGTTAGTGTTACACAGGTGCATGACTAAATTATAAGCACGATTTTCAAAGAAAAGCAAGAGTAGTACTTTTCTCTAATACAAAATAGATTTTATTGGTAACTGCATTCACAATGTGAAAAATGGTCTAAAAAGAAATAGTTTCATTTGCTGATGGGCAATGGCCCTTCACTAATCCATATGGTCTCCATGCCAAGCAGTTGTGTATCATAGAATCGATTGCTGCTTCCTTAGTCACTTCACTTTTCAAATTTAGAAGGAGAGTGAAAGTCATGATTTCAGGCCACCTCACATTTCTCCTCATTTTTCTTGTCTTTGATAATGAAAAAGTATGTAACTTCACCAAAAAAAAAAAAAAAAATGTCCAAAGTGAGTAGCTGAAATCAGTGAGCATTTTTTAGCTCTCTGGTTTCATCTTCTCATTGGGGAGCACGTGAGTGATATGGACGTGGCTCATCTATAATGGCCTCTTTTTTCCTGTTATGTAAACATTCCAAAAAGGGATTCAGCATTAAAAATTGAACCCTGGAAAGATGTATCACCATGAGTTATGATTTAGTGGCAAAGTCACTGCTGGAGAAAGAGAACCTGTCTCTCTTACCCCGATGGTATTTGCGATAAAATACAGGAGGATGTGGCACCACTCTCCTTGATAAATTGAGCACTAGAAAAGCCATGAATGTGAAATTATCTACTACATGATAAATCTGCTGTAATAAATAAAAACCCAATAGTCAGAAGAACTAGTCACTGAGTGAAGTAAACTTTGCTTCCAGCTCTGCCCCTCTAACTTTGGGCAGGTTTTGGGCTCTCTGAGTACTGTATAATTAGACTCGTTAGGACATGATTAGCACCACAAAAATGCTCATCTGGAAATGAAAAGTCATGAGGTATGCAAGTTTCACCTTTAAAAATACGCCCAAAGGACTTTTCAGGATGAATGTGGAGCTAGTTGAAAATTTTGCTACTTTCAAATTAACAGAAGTGCTTTGGTCTTCCAACTGACCTTCTGACAGGCTAGAACAAGATAAGTCTTTTAAACATGGTTTCCATTCATCTCTGTAAAGCCTACATTATCTTCCAGGTGAAATAAATGTCATGATTTAAAATATTTTGCAAAATTATAAGAAACATTATCCAAAACCCCCAATTTGTTTCTATATAATTATACTTTATCAACACAGGTAGGAAACACCCTTAAGACTAGCAATTAACTTATTTTTATCATTACAAACAGATAATTTAAATTCCTTTTGATTAAGTATAATTCTTGAGCAAACTTTAAGATTCAGAAATTTGTTCATAGCATCTATTACTGCAAAAGTAATTCTCTGAGTAGAATGAGCAGAATGAGAATTAAAGTAAGTGATTGTTCTTCTTGTTCCAAAATGATTTCCAGTGCCCCAGTAGGTTGTTGGACCTATAAATCAATGCCAACTTGCTTTCCATTTATCACTCTTGGGTTCACAAATGTGGGCTGGCAGGAACAGCTGGGCCTGTGGCAAAGCATGCCTGATAAAAGGGCTAAACTGGGTGTAGGGTACATTCCTATAATCCTGACACTCAGGGAGCTGAGGCAGGAAGACTGTATGTTCAGAGCCAGCCTGGGCTACATAGTGAACTCAAGTCCAGTCTGAACAGCTTAGTGAGCCTCTCTCTCCAAATAAATACAAAAAGTAGTGGAAGGGACAGAGTGCTTGCCTAGGATACACCAGGTCTTTTATTTATTTATTTATTTATTTATTTATTTATTTATTTATTTATTTATTTTTTTGTCATAGCTTGATGAATTCCAAATGCCCTCTTCTGGATCTCTTATGCCCACTCCTCATTTTCACTTGACTTTACTTTTTTGGTGATAAGCCACAGCAGAAATGAATATATATAGTCATTTATTTCATGACAACTTCTCCCTACCTCTGCTGAATCCAAATCCTGTAGGTTATTATAGGCTACTTGTTTCAGTTGTCAGATATGACAGGGTTAAAAAAAAGAAGTTGTTATCTAATTTTGTTTTTAACTATCAGTGCTGAAAGGAAATCAGAAAAGAAACTAGGATGTAAGAGAATAGAAAAGCTTCTCTGGATGGGGGTAGGATGGGCTAGTGTTAAGAATAGTATCTTCAAGAAAGAAAAGATCCACACTTTGTCTAACAGGCACAGCTAGAGGTTGTTTGCCTTGTGAGATCTAATTGTAAAGATCACTTTCATCTATGAGTACCATGAGGAGGTGAAGGAGAGGGAATGGCTACATGGAGAATCTGGGCATATATGGTTGTAGAGGGTCACAGAGTTTCTCCCATGTTAGTGGGTGGAACCAAATAAAGATCAGATCCTGCTTCCTCATCAGCAGTCAAGAGATTCACCATTCAGGCCTGGGATGTAGCTCAGTTGGTAGAACAATTGCCCAACATGCACAAAACTGCAAATTTGATCCCCAGCACAGCACATGTCAGTAATCTCAGCATTTGGGAGGTAGACACAAGAAGATCAGAAGTTGATGTTCATCTTCAATTATATAGTGAGCCTGAGCCCAGTTTTGGCTACACAAGACAATGTAAAAATTAAAACATCAAAAGAGATCCACCAACCAAAAAGTGGATACATGGACAGAAATATGTGGCCAGTGGTAACATGCATGTTTAGATGGATACCCCCACTAGCTGAACAAGGTGACATATACCTCATATAATGCTGGAATGGACAGAGAACACCTAGGGCCAGATTCTCCTTAATGTCCTGGTTCCCTGGAATTGAGATACAATATCTAGAGCAGAAAAAGGAAGCAAAGTAACAGGTATCAATTTTTTTCTCAACTGCATAAAATCATAATTTCCAAAAACTTTTAAAATAAGACATGTAAGCCTTCCACATTAGCTCATTAACTGATTATAGCACATATGTTTATCTCCCATTGAAGAGCTTAATTCCTGAGTGTATATATATTATCTCCTTGCTTATATTGTAGGCTGCATGGATAGGTAAGGAGAGCTAAAAAGGTATATATAGTCCTTGTTCTATTCTTATCGTGTCTTGGTTTCAACTGTCTTATTTGCAAAATGAGGGGCCAAGGGCTGGAGAGATGGCTTAGCGGTTAAGGCGCCTGCCTGCTAAGCTGAAGAACCCGGTTCCAATCTCCAGGTCCCACGTTTAGCCAGATGCAAAGTGACGCAAGGGCACAATGCTGCACTTGCCCACAAGGGGGCGCATGCATCTGGATTTCGTTCACAGCACTTGAGAGACTGCTGGCGTGCCCATCTCTATCTGTCTCCCCTTTCTCTGTATGTCTCTTTCTGTCTCTCTCTCTCCAAAAATAAGTAAAGTAAAAAAAATAAATAAAAAAAAATGAGGGGCCAAAAGATTGCTAAGGATGTAACTCAACAAAGTGATTCTGTCTTTACTACACTATTGACAAGTTAGTGCCTAGTAAAACCAGATTAGATGTTACACACAAAGCATCCATGTAGGAATGTGAAAATCTCACATTCCCTGCTCAACAGCACTACTTAGTGACCTCCCTTTTGAGTTCAAAGGTAATATTCCTAAGAACTAAAGAACAGGAAAGTTCTTATTTTCTCCCTTTTTTAGCTTCTGGTGAAAGTACTAGCTATAAAATGGATCAATGTTTTTAGTTTGTTTCCAAGGATTCCTCTTCTTCATCATTTTTTTTAAGTTGAAGCTGAAAGGATATTTTGTCTATAATCTGAGCAAGAGTGGTAGTTTAAGCACTTAGAGAGTAGGTAGGAAAGTGTTGCCTCAGTGGTGAAACATGAAGGGAGTAACATACCCAAAGTGTACTTGGAACCCCTGAATTTGTGATAGGGCTTTCTGCAACTCTGTTGAGTTCAATCCAGTTCTTAGTTTCTCCCATGTTCTTATGTCTAGCATTCAGGACATTTCAACAGCTTACTATTCCAAAGAAGCTACTGAAGAGTTGAAATTCTACCCTGTGTGATTAACAGAGAGAGAGACCATCAAGGTATCCTACAGTCTGAAGGCCTGTCTACATTAGTGCTCACAGATTCTGTTGCATAGATGATATATCAACACGGAATGTGAAACTTTCCTTCTGTTTTGAATCTAGTTGTGTTCCTTTAGGACTGTAATGTTTGCATGTCTGAGCATCTTCCTATTAGAAGCTTTTAGCCAACCCCTCCCCAAAGGGACACCATTTGTAATAGAGTGAATCTTTCATGAAGTTGACCAAGGGCAATCATTGTTTTTGATTGTGCCAATAACTCATACCCTCTTCTCTCACTATTCTCCTATTCATTAGCATTAAGCTGATTTCTCATTGACATCTTCAGCCATTTCCCTTAACCCAGGTCCAGGATTTTACCCATGTACAGAATCTTTCCATATGCCCGAGCTACAGTAGGTAGCGACTTATAAAAGTGGCATTTTGGTTTACTTCTTTGACTCCAAGTACCTTAACTAGGTGTGTGATTATTAAGTTCTGTTGTCCACTTGATCAGATGAGGAATCAGTGAGGGTTGCACCTCTTCAGCAGGTCTTTAAGGGGGTTTCCAGGAAGAGTGAACTAAGCAGAGAAGTACTTCTTCCAGAGTGGACTATATATAAGGAAGCTGTACAACACAGGGGCTGTTTTTCTTCTGTTTGGCTGCCCATGCTACATTTTGGTAGATGCTTTCTGCCTGGCTCCCTTGCTACTTGCTCATGTGTGTGCATCTACTATTGGACTGTGTTCTGGGGACAGTGGATTACAACCTGCATCCAGCTCCATGGACTGAATGATTACTGGGTTCTGTGATGCTCCAGTTTGTAGACAGCTTACTCATGTGTCTCTCTAGAGCTATGCTGGGTTTGCACAGCAGTTCTTGTGGTTTATTCTAGTTGGCTCATCCAATGAAGCATATTGTTGTAGTTTTACTGTATGCATCCTGCCAATGCTCCTGAATTGTATGTACCAGAGTAAGATGTTTTCTAATTCTCATCAAAGCACATCCATAGACTTCCACTGGAGCTGTATGTGATAGGTTTGTATCATCCTCTGTGCCTTTTCATTTGCTACTTGCTAGCCACTAACAACTCAGACAAGAAAGCAACTGTTCATGAGGGTTAGGAGGACAACAAATTGTCCCTTTTTGATGAGAATGGGCAGTTTTGTAGTCTGTATCATTCTGGTTGCCAGTATTTTTTTTTTTTTACAATGTTCTGAATTATTCCATCCGATTCTATTTTCCCTTAATATTCCCTAGTCACCCCATGGATCTGAAGTCCCGTTCAATGAATCCCAATTTCACTATTGTTTGTTTGTCACCTCATTCTCCACGTGGTGGTTACCTCACTCTACTGCTATTGTTGATCCTTAATTCTTGTCCCAACTAATGAAGCATCTGTAATTCTGAAATAGAAAAGTCACAAGTCTACAGTATTAGAAGGAATGGCTCTTAGACTCTGTCTAACCCAAGGGACCCTGTTGGCAATCTGCTAAAGTCTCATTTTAGAAAAGTACTTAAAAAATCATGTTCCAACCTACACATGGTTAGACAGGAAACCAGCTATGTTAAATCATTTACATCAAAACATTTCTGAGAATGCTATGATGCAGAAATATGCTTCTTTGCTAATATATTAAGTAACAAGAAACAGCTGTAAGTTTGATGATTATTATAAAATTGAAGAGCTTGTGATCATAAATAATATTTTGAAGTAATGCAATATGAACATATCTATAATTTATACAGGAACAAAGTCATAAGGACTGCTAATAATTTTGTAATTTATCACTTATATTGCACTATAATTAGAGGAAGTTCTATAAATTTTAGTTGGAGATTATAGAAAATAAAGATGCATTTTCTCATTTAACTTCATGGTCTCCTCATGAATTTTAACAGGGAGCAAAGGCCCTGAGATACAAAACAAATTGCCAAGATCACACTGTTTTTGGCTAAATGTGATTCACTCTTCATTTCCCCTAATTCATTTCCCATTTTGTTCTGCCCCACTGCTTCTGTTTACCAAGTAAGATGACTGGATGGACTGTACTGGTGATTCTACTTTATGATTTTCCCATGGTTTACTTTAGTTTTGTCTACCTTACTATTGATTCTATCAATTCTGTACAATTCACTTTCTCTCAGGTACTTTAGTTTTGTTTGCATATGAATGCTGTGTGGACGCATACTCAGTTTTCTCTCTCCCAATATGTAATGACAGGTTTTCTAACTTTTTTTCAGCTATCAATCCATATACCATTTTCCAACTTATTCAGAAGGAAGCAAATAGAGGCATGCCAAATAATCATGGCAAAAATGCAGAACTTTTCTCTGTCTGTCTCTCTTCTCTCTGCTTGCAAATAAAAAAAATATTATTTTTTAAAAAGAAGAGGATTTTTTTTCACAGGCAACATTGGTCAGAGCTTACTAGACAGAATCCTAAATTGAATCAAGATGTGAAACCTATTAGATGAGATGAACCACATTAATAAAGACTTATAAAAAAATCTTGTGAGCCTGTGAGCTACAATTGCCCAGTAGATCTCAGACTTTTGGTGTTATTAGAATTATTTACTTTTTTTCTGAAAGATTAAGAGATTATGAGGGTCTTGACCATATGCATTTGGATTTCTGATAGTCACTTTACAATCTTTTATGTTATTTTATTTTTCATATTTTTCAAAGTAAGTTCTTGCTCTAGCCAAGACTGACCTATAGAATTCACTATGTCATCTCAGGGTGGCCTCAAACTCACAGTGATCCTCCTACTCCTGCCTGCGGAGGGCATGTGCCACCACTCCTGGCTCACTTTACTGTCTTTTAATTATTAAAAAAAATTTATGTTTTTAGTTATTTGAGATAAAGAGAAAGAGGGAGGAAAAAAAGAAGAGAGAGAGAGAGAGAGAGAGAGAGAGAATGGGCATGACAGAGCCTGTAGTTGCTGCAAACAAACTTGACACATGAACCGCCTACTGCATTTGGCTTACACGGGTCCTGGGGAATGGAACCTGGGTCCTTTGGCTTTTCAGGCAAGCAACTTAACCGCTAAGCCATCTATCAAGGCCTAAATATTTTTAAAAGTATAAACAAAGACAATATTATATTGACTTTTAGGTCTTGGGTTATTATTTAATTTTTCTTCTATATAATTTTATCTTTTTGACTAGAGTATGTTTTTTAGGTTATGCAACCAATATAAAATATTTTATTTCTTCTTATCTTTCAAAGATCCTGTAATTGTACTTTACTATAAGAATGTGTAGACACTTTAGTAGAAAGAGCTCTCAATTCCCACTCAGAACAGAGTAGTGTGAATTCTCCTTTTACTCCTTATTTTCAGTTATTAACCTAGCCAGATATGTCTTAGTTTTATTTTCAAGTAATATGGACTCTTGCAGCATATTTTAGTGAAATGATTCTCTGCAAGAAGGTGATCAAGTAAGTACCTGGTCCATAATATAGGATTAAATGATACCTATTATCGTGATTCAGTATGTGTTTGTTTTGTGCTTTTATGGCTAGTCTCCAGGATGTTTTTCTTGTACTGTTTATTGGAGCAGTCTTACAAAATCAGACCTAACTCCAGTGAAAGCCTGTGAAGTAGAACAGCACTGAGCTCACCCATTCATTTTAGCAAGCCTTTATGGTAGAGCTGCCACATCTGTTTGTCTGCTTCCCTTTGCAAAGAATTGATCCCATCCAGTGAAGGCCATGTTTTCCCTTAAGTCTTTTACAGGCCTGTTTACAAAGCCATTGAAATTGTTTATATTGCTTTAAAGAGCCAAAAAGATAAACCACTTGAAAGGGGGAAGCATTATGTTAGGATTTTAGAAAGCTAATACATATATTTTTTTCCTTATCTAGAGTTCAGCATATATTGAGAGGTCCTAGAGGTTATATATAATTTTAAAAGTTCTAGTCATGTTGAAGATGACTTTATATTTATGGTTTAATACTTCTTATGAACATGCTAGTGCTTGTCAAAACAAACAAAAAAATTAATGTGAATGTTATACTCTTACACATGCAGACATGCCTGTCCTGAGAAACTGTTCTTTTAATGGCCAAAAAGACATCCTTGTTTCAGGTTCACATACCTGAGCATAGAAAGGAATTTGATGCGCTGAAAATGATCAGTTTCTTCTTCCAAGAAGATAGAATAAATGCAAGAGGCCAAAAAGAGTTGTGAACTCCCCTATCTGAGTGGTCCTCACTATGTTATCCCTAGACAAAAAACATGAGGAAAATCTTTATCTGCAGAGTTGTCTGAAGCCCCATCCAAACCTTCTGACTGAACAGTGGACTAGCATTCTGAGCTTTATGAAGGCTTCTAGCCATTCTGACCCAAGTTTAACTTTAAGGAGTAGTGTTTGGCTTCAGTGGTGGTTTTAATTAGTTTCTCATTACTGGAACAAAATCACCCAAGCAAAAGCAGCTTATGGAAGGGACGTTTTTATTTGGGCTTGCAATCATGAGGGGAAGCTTCATGATGGCAGGGGAAAGGATAGCATGACCAGAGTCTGTGCATCACTTCTGCCACAGCAGGTGGAAAACAGTACCAGGAGAGTGAGCTGAGCTCTGGCAAGGGGGAACTTGCTATAACACCTTAAAGCCTGCCCCCAGAAAACACCTCCACTAGCAAGTCTCTACTTCCAAAATTGCTACTAGTTGGGGCCCAAGCATTCAGAACACTAGTTTATAGGTAACATCTGATTCAAATCACCACATTCTGCCCTTAGCCCCCATAAAACTTGCAATTATCCATGATGTTAAATACATTCAGTCCAACTTTAAAAGTCCCATAGTTTTTATCATTCCCAAAAATATTCAAACATCACCATAGTCCAAGGTCTCTTAACTGGGAGCCTGTAAAACCAAAGAATACATAATGGCACAAAGTAAACATTCACATTGCAAAAGATGGTATTGGGCATAGCAAGGAAAGATTGAACCAGAGCAAGATCTAACTAAAGCAGGGCAAATATCAAATCATACAACTTTATGTCCATCTGAGACCCACAACAAAGTCACTGGACTTTGATTTTACCCCACTATCTGGTTTGTTTACAGCCTGGGGAACAATCCATCCAAAGCTAGCAGCTCTCCTTGGCAACCAGACCACAGTCCTGCCATGTCCACAAATCCTGGGGTCTCCACTGAAACCCATGGTTTATCTTCATGGCTCCATTGGATCTTCACACAGTGAGTGCAACAACCCTGCCTCACATTGCCCATGGCCATTTCCAAAATACCACACTGCAAATCCAATGACCCTTTATCCATGCATTTTTAATATTCCCATCATACCAAGTAGGCTATAAAATTTGTTAATCCGGGGAGGGGGAAGTAAAGCCATGTTTGAAGAGTAGGAAAACTCTTTCAGCCTTATGGCCTCCTGCTTTCAAAAGAGTCAGCATTCTTACTGTCAACCCAATGCAGAACACCTGGCCCAATCCCAATGGTGGTAATTTCTCAAACAAGTTCAGCTGAACTGAGCTTCTATCTCCAGCCTGAAATTTTCATTTCTTTCTGTGTAATATCCTTTTACTCACACTAGGCCATTTCTTCTAAATCCAACCCTGTGCAAGTTCATAGGACATAGGCAAAATACAGCCTCTCACCCAAACTTCCTCTAGCCCAGTCCAGACAAAGCTCTTACTTCTACTCATAAGCCAAGCCTACATAATCCATAGATTTTTTTCTGCATTTAGATCTTTCAACTCTATTACCACAATAGTCTATCAAACTCTGCTTAGAGTGCTGCAAGGCATCTCTTAGGCCAATACTTCACATCCTTCCACATTCCTCCTGCAAATCAGTTTCAAAAGGCCAAAAGCCACACAGTCAAGTTTCTAGTAGCAATGACTCCAACTCCTTTGGTACCAACTTTCTGTTGCAGTTACCTTCTTATTGCTTAAGAAAAGCACTTGACCAAATGCAGCTAATGGGAGGAAAGTTTTTATTTTGGCTTTGAGGGAAAGCTTTACAATGGCAGGGGAAAGCAGGAAGTGAGTAGAGACTAAAATTCGCCTTTGCCACAGCACATAGAAAACAACAGCAGGAGAGTGAGCCAAGCTCTGGCAAGGGAGAGTTGGCAATAATCCCTCCTAAGCCTGCCCCCAGCAACATATATCCTCCAGCAAGGTTCCACATCTCAAATTGCCACTCTACAGAATACATGACTTTTGGGAGATACCCAATTCAAATCCCCACAGTGGTCCTTTACTCTGGTTATGCATTATCATATCTTGAGAAGGTTTTAAACATTTTCCATGCTTGGAGACACAGGCAGAACAACTTTGTGAATCAGAATCTCTTGGGGAAATTCATTGTCTTGCATAGCTCTGCGGGTGGTGGTGGTGTGTAACCAGGGTGCATGTATATTGCACAGTCTAGATCAAGCCATGTGTTATATGGTTTGAAAATGTTCCCCAAAGGCTGATGAGTTAAAGGTTTGGTCTCTAGCTGATGGTACTACTGGAGGTGATGAAATCTTATAGAGTTGTGACCTAGTAGAATGATTCAGTCATTGGAGGTGCACCTTTGAAAGGGATGTTGAGACTTTGACTCCCTTCACTATCTCTCTTTGTTTCCTAGACACATTGAAGGTGACCAGGTCCTCCACCATGTGTTCCATGTTACGTCCTGTTCTGCCTTGCTACAAGGCCAAAAGCAATGAAGCCAATGGACAATGGACTGAAACAGTGGGCCAGAACAAACCTTTTCCTCCTTTGAATTTTTTTCTAAGATATTTTGTCACAACAGTAGAAAGCTGGTTGAAACACAGGGGAAACAGGAGGATAGGAAATGACACAAAGGATAAATGACTTAGAACTCTCACTCCTAACACATGATTTTCTTTAACTCCTGCCTTAGTACCTGACATTATGACCATTACGAAGTTGCCAGAGATTTGATCTGAGTCTCAGAATCCTCATGGAATTCTTGTGGGAGGGTGAGATCTTCAGTCACAGGAAACTCAAACAACATTGCTAACACCTCTCAACTTATTATTTAAAGTGTTCATTGCTTAGTTTCAAGACTTAGAAAATTTCAAAGTAGTCAGAAAATGCCTAATATAGTTTAAAGTGTTATTTCTTACATCTTTAAAAAAGCCCAGATTTGAGTGCTGCTTTGTTGGCACTTACAGTTGTGCTTCAGAAGGCCAGTAAAAAAGTAAATGAGAAGCAGAGAACTCTCACTTTGTAGGGTGTCTGTGGATGTGAAAGAACAAAAGTTCTCATTGGAGATGTTTTCTGTTGGAAGTGCACCAAGAGGTCTCCTGAGAGCACTGTGACACACTTTTGGTGGGCTTTCTTCTGCATCATTACATGCATGTTAAATTCTTGGGCACACTCTGCCCTACAAACACATTCAGATCCATTCAATACTTTGTTCCACATAGAATGATTAGGAGGTGAGGTCATGTGAGCCTGAATCCCACCCTCTAACATTCTTCTGAAGACCCACCAGGAAACTTGCCTATGTTCGTATGCATGGCCCACTTCTAGAACAGCATGGTTTAATAGAAATGTATTTGTTACAAATATGAGCCTCTGTGTAATTCAAAAACATCCAAAAGCCACGTTAAAAAAGTAAAATACACATGTGCTATTAATTTCAATAATATATTTTATTTAATCAATGCATTGAAAACATTTTTTCTATAACATGTAGTCACTATAAACATTTATTCTAAAATTTTTACCAAATTGTTAAAATAAAGTGTGTGTTTTATGCTTACAACACATTGCAAATTCTCCTGGACCCTGGCAGGTATGGAAGAGGTGGCAAGTATAGTGGTGGGCGGTCTATATCTTCTTGTCTTATCGATGGTTTTCAACTTTCTTCTATTTACTCTGCCATCTGTAAAATAAAGAAGATTCTCCAACCAATAGTGAGAGCTGCTTGGGTTAAAGGGGATATGCAAAGTTATTTGAGAGATTTTTGGTGTGAAAGCCCACTCTTCTTATCCAGAGAGCAGTGCAGACTTCTGGCTGAAGAATGAGTTTCCTGACTATGGGATTCTGACTTGGTTGACCAGGTATGAATTCTCTTCCACTGAGTGGGCCTCATTTCCAATCAGAGAATAGTTAGTGATCCTTAGCAGCTGTGTGGCACTATGGCACAGGTGTGTTATTCTTGTCTGGCTGGTTGATTTCATAGTTTGCAGGGTCCCCTGATCATTCATGCTGTTGGGGACCATTTTTTTTTCCAGTTGCTCTCATAGTGCTTTCCAACACTATGGGTCAGTGGGGAGCTAGTTTCCCTTTTGTTTCCAGCATGGTGATCCAATGTCCTGTAACCACAGTCTGTGGTGTCTTCAGCAATATGGTCTTACCTTTTAGCTCTAGGAGGTAATCAAATGTTTTGACAATGACCTCTGTTGTTTTGGGGACATAATAGGTCTCTCTGACCAAGAGCTCACTGCAGGAGGCAACCCAACTCTGGGCCTGGGAAGTATCAGTTATAATCTGTGGTTTTAAGGTTAAGCTTTTTCTGTCTTTTGTCTGGACTGTTCCCCCTCCACCTTATTGGTTGTTATATCTTGTAGAATGCTAGTCATAATTAGGATTTCTATGGGACTGATTCATGTCTTAACTTGTTTTTTTGGAGAAAGACAGAGAGAGAGGGAGAGGGAGACAGATAAAGATGGGCCTCTCAGCTGCTGCAAATGAAATCCAGATGCTTGCGCCCCCTTGTGGTCAAGTGTGGCATTGCGGCCTTCCATCACTTTCATGTCTTAACTTTTGTGTTATTACCTTCAGACCCTCCCTATTTACTATCCCTCCAAGACCTTCCCAATCCTAATATTCCACCCTCCCCTAACTTGTCAGGTAACTCCTCCTCTCCTTTCTCCCTAGTTCTTCTTGCTACTGGTCTTATTGTAATTTCATGCCCATATTTCTGATGCTGACTACAGTGTGCACTCATCTCTAATTGATCCCAGTTATGCACTACATATGATAGAGTACATGTGGTATTTGTCTTTCTGTGCCTGCATGACCTCACTTAGAATGATTTTTTTTCTAATTCCATATATTTACCTGTAAATTTCATTGTTTAATTTTTCCTTACTGCTGAGTAGAATTCCACTGTGTATATATACCATATCTTTGTTATCCATTCATGAGTTGATGGGCATCTGAGCCGATTCCAGTTCCTAGCTATTGTGAATAGAGCAACCAAAAATATGGCTGATCAAGTATCTCTGTAGGAAAGAAAAGAGTCTTTAGGGTATGTGCACAGAAGTGGTCTTGCTGAATCAAATTGTAACTCTATTTTCAACTTTTTCGGGATTCTCCATACTGATTTCCATAGTTGTTGTACAAGTTTGAACTCCCACAAACAATGGGTAAGGTTTCCTCTTTCCCCACAGCCTGGCTAGCATTTATTGTCATTTGACTATTTGATGAATCCCATCCTGACTGGAGTGAGATGGAATCTCAGAGTTATTTTGCTTTGCATTTCTCTAATGATTAAAGATGTTGAACATCTTAAATGTGTAATGGCCATTTGTATTTCTTCCTTTGAGAATTCTCTGAACAAATATCTACCCCATTTTTGAGTGAGCTGTTTGACGTTTATTGCTTAGTTTTTCAAGTTCTTTGTAAATATTAGACCTTTGTTGGAGGTATAGCTGGTTATGACAGACAGTCTCATGTTGCTGAGATGAACTTCCACTCCAGGTACAGTTATACAGGAAGGGATATTTATTGAAGCTTATAGATCCAGGGGAAGTTCCCCAATGGCATAAGAAGCTGGCCCCCTTTTGACAGGACCAAACAGAGAGAGAGAGAGAGACAAAGAGAGAGAGAGAGAGAGAAGAGCCACAGGCCAAAACCCAAAAGTCACCCCACACAGTTCACTTGGGAGTTCTAGGTAAAGATCAGGCTCTTTGAATATCTTTAGACTCCAAATCTACCTTCGCACCTTAGGACTGTAATCTAGGATCTTCCCAGGTGGCTGCAGATCTAAACTACAAACTGTAATAGAATCCTGAATATATTGGAGGCCATCCATTCAAACTACCACATTCCACCCCTGGTATCCAATGGATTCACATTGCAAATTGTATTTTGTTCAAATTAAAAGGTCCTCACAGTCTTTATCAACTTAAGATAGTTCCAAAGTCCTAAATCTCATGTGGGATTTAAGATTTTCCCTTAGCTGTGAGTCCTGTAAAATCAAACAAGTTATATACTATCACATATAAAGGCACAGAGTAAACATTTCAACTGTCATAATGGCATAGAAAGGAGAGACTGGAACAATGAAAACTCAATAATCATCAAGCAAACATCAAACATCTGCAGTTCAAGTCTGATATCATAATCATTGACCAGTGAAGAGTCTTTGGATTTTCCAATTCTGCCCCTCCAGCTGGGATGAATAGTCAGCAAATACATCCATCACAGGCCAACAACCTGCATGGTATCCCTAGCACAGTCTTGGTATATCCAAAACATCTTTGGGTCTCCATGAAAACCACAGTCCATCTTCCAATAGCTTTGCCAGCATATTCATCAGGGTCATCACACACACCCTGCCCATATTGGGTGCTCCTGTGTTTTGTGCATATAAGGTTATGATTGTGTCATTTTCTTGTTGAATTGTTCTTTCAATGAATATGAAGTGGCCTACTTGATCTCTTTTGATTACTTTTGGTTTAAAGTCAATTCTTATCTGAAATAAATACAGCTATTCCCATTTGTTTCTTGATTTCATTTGCTTGGAAAATCCTTTTTCCATACTTTTACCCTAAGGTGGTTTTTATCTTTAATTGTAAGGTTGATTTCTTATAGATAGCAAATGTAGGAATCAATTTCTCCATCCAGCCTGTTAATCTGTGTCTTTGAATTGGAGAATTGAGGCCATTTAAGTTTCAAGTTACAATTGTGAGGTGTGAGTCAATCCCTGTTCTGTTGATGGTTTTGTAGGGTTTGATGATGTCTTGGTCTTTGCATTATTTTATGAACAATCTAGTTCTTATTTTTTTTTTTCTTCCCTCTTGTACCTGTTGGTTTATTTCCTGAGTGTGGAGTATTACATGCAGTGTTCTCTGTAGGGCTGGCTTGTTGCTCATGTAATAATACAGATGATTTATATTATGAAAAGTTTTCTTTTACCTTCAATTATGAGGGATAGTTTTGCTGGGTATAGTAGTTTTGGTTGACAGCCATGATTATTTATTTTTAGAAATACTTTACTCCAAGCCCTTCTGGCTTTAATCATTTCCATTGAAAAATCTGAGGTAATTCTGATGGGCTTACCTTTCTATCTTATAAACTGTTTTTCTCTAACAGCTTTTAATACTCTTTCCTTGTTTTATGTGTTTAGTGTTTTGATTATTATGTGTCCTGGGATGTCTCTTCTCTGGTCTTGTCTATTTGGTGTCCTATGCACCTCTTGTATTTGAATTGGTCTCTCTTTTTTAAGGTTGGAAATTTTCTTCAGTAATTTGTTGAAGATAGTCTCTTTGCCATTGTCCTTTATTTCTCCTCCCTTGTGTATAACAATGATCTGAATATTTGGTTTTCTAAGGTGTCCCAAAGTTCCCTCATGTTCTATTCACACACTTTTTTGTACTTGGCAATGTTTTTGAAGCCCCAGTCTAATTCTTCTCTTATCTTTGAGTACTGAAATTATGTCTTTCTTATTGTCTATTCTGTTGGTGTGGTTTTCTTGGGAGCCTTTTAAGAGTGTTATTGCATTTATGTTTTCTGTTATGTTTTTCTTCAGCATTTCCTTATTCTTGAATTTTATTTTTATTTCTTTTTAAAAACATTTTATTTATTTATTTATTTATTTATTTATTTATTTATTTATTTATTTCAGAGGAGAGAGAAGCAGATAGAGAGTGAGAAAGAGAAAATGGACATGACAGGGCCACTAGCCATTGCAAATGAACCCCAGACTCATGTGCCACCTTGTGCATCTGGCTTTATGTAGGTACTGGGGAATCGAACCTGGGTCTTTTGCCTTTGCCACCCAGCACTTAAACTGCTAAGCACCTTAACTGCTAAGCCATATCTCCAGCCCTCATTTTTATTTCTTAATTTGACCTTTTTATTGTCTTTTGGAGTTCATTCCTGAATTTGGATATGTCCTTATTGAGCTTGTTCCATTTGCCAATGAGCTTATTTATTTATTTATTTATTTATTTATTTATTTATTGGTTCTCCTTAAATTTCTTTAGCCTTTTGTTTATTTCTGCTTGATTGCTTTTTATTTCATTAAGCTGTCTATGGAGTACTGTTTCCTGATTTTCTCTGGTTTCCTTCAGCCTTTTATTGAGATGTTGTTATTGAGTATCTTCTCTTTTCTTCATCCATCTTTTGAGTTCTTTTTGTTGTCTGTCTTCCAATTCATTGTTCCAATCTTTCTTTTGTATTTTGCATTTTTTTTTTTTTTTTGCTGATTTTCTTCCATTTCCTTCAGCCATTCTTGGAGTTACTGTTTTTTGAGATTCCATTCTGGGCTTCTATGTCTTGACTTTCCTCTAAACTTGTGGGAGTAGGTAATCTTGGTGGAAATCCCTTTGTTGGGTGCTGTTTGTTGTTTGATTTTCATTGGAATGTGACCATCTTGAGTTCAGTTGTCTCACTTAGCATGTAGTTTTTCTATAGCCTGTTTTATGTAACCTGGTATAAATTGATCAAGGTGGGTGTGTGTTTGAAGACTATCCACTGGATTGCAGTGGGTGTGCTTGAGCCTGAACAGGATATATCTATATTGGAGAGAAATATATATGTATATATGGAGAAAGAGAGAGAGAGAGAGAGAGAGAGAATGGGTGTGCCAGTAGCCTCGCAGCCATTGTGAATGAACTCCAGATGTGTGAGCCCCCTTGAGGGCTCATGCAGCATTGCACCTTTGCATCACTGCATCTGGCTAAACGTGGGACCTGGAGAATTGAATGGGCATTCTTAGTCTTACCAGGCAGGTGCCTTAACTGCTAAGCAATCTCCCCAGCCCTGAACAGGGTATATTTTGAGAGTGGCTCCTCTGGGCAATTCCAAGTAAGACCTTGGGAGACCTGGCTTTCTTAATGTCTGAGCTGGCATGTCAAGCTCAGCCCCTTCTCATAATACTCACAATGATGTGTGGCTGGGCCCTGTTCCTAGCTTCTCTTGTGCTGATCTTTCCCTCCCAAGCAGCCATCCAGGAATGGCTCTGCCTTTGGGATCTGACTCCTACTCAGCCCCAATTCCAGTAATTATTTTTTATTGACTGATATGATTTTGACTCTTGAGAATTAATAAGCAAATATATTGGTACTATGAAGAACTAACTACCCTGCAGGAGCACTCTGATGTATGCTGGCTTTAAATGTTCACATGCCTTTTGAGTTGGTAATGGTATTGAATTCTTACATGTTGGGGAATAAACTACTTACAATTTTTCATGTATTCTAAAATTCACATTTTTTTCTCATATTTTAGTTTTTTCTTTTACTAGGATACCTCTTTCCATTGGTTATGATTTAATGTCAACTCAGATTCCAATCCCCTTTTTTTCTGTGTTACATAAAGTAATAGCATATCTTGCTGTCATTGGCATATGAACTTAGATTTGATCTAGTTCAATTATACTGGATATTTATTATGACATATTCTGTGCCAGACTATTCCTTAGGTGTAGGACATGGTTGAAGGCACCCAGGCTACTGGAGGTTTAGGGAAGCCTGAGCTGTCAAGCATGATTAAGGGCCCTGGACCTCAGTGGTTGCAGCGAGCCTAGACCCCGACAATCTCACCTTGAGACCAGCAGAAGTGAGGCTGCTCCCTCCCTGCAGAGGTTGCAATGAGTCTAAACCCTGACAATCTTGCCTCAAGACTGGCAGGAGTAAGGCCACTCCTTTCCCCCAGCCCAGAGCACCTGGACATCCTGATAAGACTTAGGTTTTGCTTTCCCCAGAGCCTTCTAACCTTTTTCTGCTTATGTCCCTATATGTTAAAAAAAAAAGACCCTCAAAAATAGAAGAAAAAGATGATGACAACAAATTAAAAGAGAGACTAATGGAGAGAGGGAGGGGATATAATGGAAATTGGAGTTCTAAAGTGGAATGGGGGGAATGGAGGGAAATACCATTTCTTTGTATGTAAGTTGTTGTCATGTTAATAATTAAAAAAATAAAGAGGTATCAGCCAGCAGCCTCCGCACCCAAAATCCCCTATGACCTAATTAGGCATCAGCCAGTTGGACCATGTGACCCTTTCCCACTCACCCAAAGTCCCTAATGCTAATTATAACCTGTACTAACTCTTCCTTCTGTACCTCTTCCTTCTCTTTCACAAACTCTTATAAACCCATTCCCTGACAATACATGAGCTACCCTCTGATGCTGCCTCCCAGGTTTTTCTTCCAGTTGCACTCACTGCCACTCAAGACCCTGTTCCACAGTTGCCTGGACATCTCCAGGGAACCATGGCCACAGGGACCCCAGAAACCACACTTAGGCAGTTTTTTATAAATCTTAATCTTCATTATACTTTCCTTATAAATTTTAAACATGGAGGTAGATAAACTGAAATACTCACTTGTTTACATGCATTTAGAAAACTATGGAACCTAAATTGCTAATGACCTAATTTCAGGTCTCTGTGCTCTCCTGCATTTACAGTACTTGAATTATATCTTCTGTTACTCCCTTCCTCAACCTCTACCATTTGAGCTTTGGTTAGATGTCACACCTTTCAGGAAACCATGACTACATATATGAATTAAGAGCACACAGTCAATGTTTCTAGTGTACCACCCTGCCAGTTCATAACTCTAAGTTGCATTCCAAATCCATGAAATTTTATTTCTTATTAACTAAATATATACACTCTTCCATGCTATAACATCTTGCAGGGGCTTTGCTATTGAGAAAATCTTCATGACATATTAACCGACTAATTTAAGGTTATGTTAATGCTTGGATGTTATGGACCACCCATGGTTTTTTATAGTTTTTCCCTTTTTCCCTTTTTTGAGTTCTAGGTGTCTTTCTCTTGTTTATATGAAACCAGTGTTCGGGATTGTTGAAACTCTCATCATACATTGTGCACTCCATTATATATATATATATATTTTTTTTTTGTCACCTGGTAATTTTTATATAAAGACTTTTGATTTTTCCAATATTACACACCACACAATTCTTTTTTAAAGGCCTTATTAGAGTTTCAACATAGTCAAAGAATTATATTTAATACTTGACCTTATACTAGCTTTTATTTTTCAGGTTCATTATCAGCCTCTCAAAAGCAATGAATTACTTGAAGCTGTCAAAACAGTTAATTTTAAAATATTCTCCTGAGGGGGGGGGAGGATAAAGGGATGATAACATGATCAAATTACTATATGTTAATGTGTTAAAGTTCTCAATAACACAAAATAAGCTAGCATTTCTGGAAGAAATATTCTCAAAAATTAGTTTTTAATGAAAAATATGGGAAGATGGCATGTGCAGTCAGAGACAAGTTATTTAATAGAAATACCTTAATAGGTACTGAAAGGTTGGGAAGATGCCTCAGTGGTTAAAAGCACTTGCTTGCAAAACGTGCAGGCCTGGGATCAATTCTCCAGTATCTACATAAAGCCAGAATGCAGAATATGGCATATGCATCTGGAGTTTGTTTGCAGTATTTAGAGACCCTGGTTTTCCAAGTCTCTGTTCTCTGTCACTCTTTCTTACAAATAAATAAAAATATTTTTAAGAAAGAAATATTTGATTATAAAAGGGAGTGAATGGAGTGGCAGAGCAGTGTTGAAAGCATGTTGATAGCAATGGAGACCAAGTCAAGACTTGATGATATGAGGGCTTTGGAGGAAAAAAATAACTTCGTACTTTTTACCACAAAGCTCACTGATTCTAGGAAGATAGCATGAAGAGCCACTTAGAAAACTGCTTAATTCTTGAGACATGTATAAACTTTCATTTGTTCCAAGTTTTAAAAAAGTAGGACTCTAAAACACAATTCCACTGACACAACATCTGGACAAGTTCTAAAAGACAAAAGAAATGGAAGTAAGGAGAAAAGGAGGGAAGGAAATCAAAGAAAAGGAGGTGAAGACTGATAACAGAGCAGGGCACAAGGTCAGGGGAAAACAACAAGAAAAGTAAAGGGATAACGAGAATACAGGAAGATGACTCAGTGGTCAGCACAGGATGCTGGGAAATGGACTTTTGGGTTGATTTGTTCCTTGGTATACAGTCTATCAAGAAGCTCTTGGCAGACTTGGAAATAATGAACTCTGGCCTGTATTCACAGGCAACTCTTAGCTGGTCATTCTTTAGCTCTTAGAGATGTTGCACTGGATAAACTGTCAAAATAATCCCTCAGAGCATAGATTACTTTATGAGCAGCAGGTCTGTGATGAAAGACATATTAAGTTAAGGTCCAAATGAAGTCCAACAAAAGATTTACACATAGTGCAGTAGTTTAGGCACTTGCTAGCCTAATGGCCAGAGTTTGATTCCCCAATATCCACATAAAACCAGATGCTCAATGGGGCACATGCGTCTGGAATTTTTTTGTGTGGCTAGAGGCCCTGGTGTCCCATTCTTTCTCCCTCTCTGTCTGCTTGCAAATAAAGCAATACAAATGTTTAATACAATGAAATAAAATAAAATAAAATTCTTATTCTAATTTAAATTTATTATGATCATTTGAAAAATTGTCATGTATAAATTCAATATCTATATGGAAAGAAAAACAAAGCACTGCTGTAGACTGTTGCCAGTGAAATGCTGGGTGAACACTGATAGGGATATTGTGCCTTCAAATATGAGCGGTACACCTTTACCATCTCAAGGATCAGACTAAAATAGGGGTTATTTCAGTGGTGTGACTGCTGGTGGTTATATTTGAGTTATGGTTCACTGAAAGTCACTGTCCCTATGGATTATTCTGGCAGCATACTTTGGAGTGGCAGGCTGAATCTAACTCATCTATCATGCTGCTGGGTCCAATTTTCCTTTTTGATTTCTTTGGCAGACTTGGAAGTCCCTTAAGGAAACTCTGATACTTGCTATCCTTGGGAGGTTATTAGAAGCTGATATTCACAAGATATCTGATTTATGTGCTCGAAAATTTCTATTTCCTAGATTTTATACTTTGGTAGAAGAAGATCACGGTAATAAAAGGTGGAGGATATATACAATGACAATTTTTGTGCTTCTTTGCTTATTGTGTGAAGATAAGATGGGATTCTAAACACATTTAACTCTTGTCGTATTTGAAGGGCTTTTTGTTTACGGTGCTTTCACTAATCACAGGGTCAGATTAAGAGCCTTTGGGCTTGCCTGCATGAAGGATGTGAGGCTAAGTGAGCTGTTCATCATTTTAGTACTAGGAAACTTAGAGCTATGAGTTCAATTTGGACTATCTGAATTCAGTGCTGGTACTTTATAGCAAATTACCATTCTGTCTCTTTATTCAGTAACTTACCTACTTTGGAAGAGGATTCTAGAGGTGATGAAAAAGATTATAAATCATATGTATGAGAGATTTTAAATAATGACTGGTAGAGAGTGAGTATTCAAAATTTAATAATTTTTCTTACAGCTTATTAGGCTATTTTAATTCATCTCCTCACATTTTACATTTCATCAGTTCATTTCTAAACCCAGTGTTTATAAGCAGGTAGTAGGATAGAAAAGGGATCTATTAGAGAAGGACAGAAATCATTATGAAAATGTATAGCCAAAGGCTAAAAACAACCAAGTTATAAAATTGGATATGTGGACTGAAGCATAGAGCAAAAACAACTACAGGGGCCATCTAGTTTAGGAGCAAAATTAGATTATTAATGCAATAAGCCATAAGAACACTTTGCCATCATATTCACTGTTCATCACTGAACATTCCTAAAGGGTGGCTGTAGAATACTGAATTACTTTTTTTTGTACACCTAAAGACTTGTTTCATCTTTGTTTGCGAGGAGCTATTTTTACAAGTAGAAAAATTTAAATTTTTTTTGTTTGTTTGTTTTATTTTGCTTTTGAGTCAGAGTCATGATATCTTGCCTAGGTTGGTGTCCAACTCTTAGACTCAGGCAATCCTCCTGTTTTAGTTTTTTGAGTGTTGAGACTATAGGTGTGTGTCACTATGCCTGGAAAGAAAATTATTTTGATTTGTGTCCCATCCCCATACCTCATCAATTTTGCTCTACTGTCTTCTCACTTTCATTCTTTCCAGTGAGAGATCAGCCATCATCCTTATCTTTGTCCCTCTGTGTATGATATAATTTCCACACCTTGCTTTCCCCTGGCGGATCTTTTGATTTTGATTTTGTCATTTGTTTTGGGCAAATTGGTTGTGATGTCTCTTGGTATAGTTTTTATCACAGGTCTTGTGTTTGCAATTTGATAAGTTTTGGGGAACTATTGGTTTGAGTTTTTTTTTCCTCTGTTTTCATTCTTTGTTAGACCTCAATTTGCATGTATGTGGGAGCATCTGAAATAGTTCTACCATCTGCTCCTGCTAATTCTTTTAAAAATATTATTTTTGTCTGTGTTAATGTTTTATAAGACTGTGCTTTTAAACTTACGAGCATTTTCCTTTATAAGGCTGAATATGCTGCTATTTAATCAAGTATATTTTTAATATTGCTGTATAATAATGCCAGAGCCTCACACATGCTGGACAAATGCTCTGCTACTAAGCTATATCCCCAACACATTGCATCTTTTATTTCTTTAAAAAATTTGTATTCCCTTACTGGGCATTTATCCTAAAGACTCCAAGCCTCAGATCAGAGAGATTTGCTCAACCACTTTTATAGTTGTTCAAATCATAATAACTAAGAGCTGGAATCAACCCAGATGTCCATCATTAGATGAATGGATAACCAAGATATGGTATATCTACACTATGGAATTCTACACAGCAGTAAGGAAAAATGAAACAATAAAATCTGAAGAAAAATGGTTGAACTTGGAACAGATCATTCTCAGTGAGCTCACCCAATCACAGAGAGATAATCGTTGCATGGTCTCACTCATCTGTGGCTCCTAACCTGAATCTGCCCAAGATGCTGCCATGCCTAATAAGCATCTTGAGGACTGGACAATAAGGAGGGTGAGATGGGAGGAGAGGGCAAGGGTGTGGGGGGTGGGGAAACAAATCAGGACCCAAATGGAAATGGTACCATAAAACCTGATATCCTGAAAGACAGACTAAAAGGTTGAACCTTCAGCAGGCCCTTTGAGGGAACACCTGAACCACAGGGCCCTGAGAAGACATCATGAAGACTAACTTTAATCTTCTCCTGTTTCCCAATCTCTGTCTCTCCCTCTTCTCTTTTCTCTTTCTCTTTTATATTACCTATCTTTTTCTTCTTTCTTTTCCCTTGGCACTGGCCTGTTGCTCCCAGTACCAGCATGCACTTAACATCCACAATGACCTGTTGATCAGAGAAACCTACAAGGTTTCCCAAAAGAAGACAGATTTCTGTCAGAATTATTGATGACCCACCAAAGGTTAATGGTAAGACCCTACTGCTGATGACCTGGCTGGAATCTGGAAGAGAGTCAGTCCCTAGACAGTTAGCTTGTCTAGTGCTAGAAGGTGCTACACTAGTGACTGGGGGGAAAATGATTGACATCTGTCCAAGCAACTCACAGTCTAAGCTACTCAGCAGCAAACAACCTGATGTGATGCTCAAAGAAGTCCAATAGTGGCACACAACCATGGTGGGTAAACAACTGCTCTTGATTTGGCTAACAGATCTGCTCAGTGAATGGAACTCATAGCTGGAACTGGGAAATAAGTCAAAACCATGTCCAAAAAATGAGCCAGTTCTCCAATATCAAACTCCCACCAATTGTGGGTTACAAGAGGGCCTACACATATAAAATTCTCTTTAAAATAACAATGGCTATCCCATCTATCTGGTGTTGACTTCTCTCTCCATTGGAGAATTTGCTTCTCTTTTTCAGATGGACGGTGAACCTGAGGAGAGGATCAGCCTATCGCACCTCACCAGGGCCCCAGCTGAAACCATAAAGTAACTGGGAAAATGGGCAAGAGTACAGCCTTCTTGGTGAACCTGACACCAGCACAAGGCTGAAGGAAATAGACACAGAACACACTAAACTCCTACTGAATCAGATATACAGAGACACAGAGGCTCCCATGACCCCATCAGTGAAGTAGACCTAATACAAACCCAATATGGCTCAGGGAAATTCAGGGAAGAGGGGGTGGAAAGATTGTTAGAGCCACAAGCTGGGATATTATACACAGAGACATTGCCTTGTCCACATAACTGATGGCTACTCCCACAGTGCACAACCCACATTCCCCAATGAGGAGGGTCCCTTTGGAGTGGGGAAGATAAGGAAGAAGCTATCGAAGGCACCAACATGAATGTATTCATATTATGAACATAACTAATAAAATAAATAATAAATTTTAAAAAAGAAATACCATTAGCTGGAAAAAATTTTTAATTCATTATTTATTTGCAAAAAGTGAGGGTGAGAGAGGAAAGAGAGAGATGTATATAGAAAGAAAGAGAGAGAATGAGAGGAACACATCTTGCCTCTTGCTGCTGCAAAGGAAGTCCAGAAACGTTCTATTTTATGCATCTGGCTTTATGTGGGTACTGGGGAGTTGAAATTAAGCCATCAGGCTTTGCAAGGAAATGCCTTTAACAACTGAGCCATCTCTCCATCCCCATTTTATATTTTATTATATCAGAAAATTGAAGACTTCTTTTATAAAATTTTAATTCGAGATTTTATCATTTTGCTTCTCCTTAACTTTTAGGTATATCCTGTTCTTTGTATATTTGGTGATTTTTAAAAAAATATATTCTATTTAATTTTTTTTTTTTTTGAGAGAGACACAGAGAGAGAGACAGAGAGAGAGAGACGGAGAGGAAGAAAGATAGAGATGGGCGCATCAGCAGCCTCTCAGCTGCTGCGAACGAAATCCAAAGGTGTCCCCTTGTGGTCAAGTGCGGCATTGCCCCCTTGTGTCACTTTGCATCTGGCTAAATGTGGGACCTGGAGACTGGAACCGCTGGAGATTGGATCCAGCGTTCTTAGGCTTAGGAGGCAGGTCCCTTAACTGCTAAGCCATCTCTCCAGCCCTATTTAATTATTTTTTGAGCGATAGAGAAACAGAGAGAGTGAGAGAGAAAGAGAGAGAATGGGAGTACCAGGGCCTCCATCCACTGCAGATGAACTCCAGATGCATGTGCCTCTTTGTGCATCTGGCTTACGTGGGTCCTGGGGAATTGAACTGGGGTCCTTTGGCTTTGCAGGCAAATACCTTAACTGCTAAGTCATCTTCTTCTCCAGCCCAATTTGGTGATTTTAAATTAAATGCACCTATTATAAATTTTATTTTGGGGCTACTTTCTGTACTTTTAGACAATTACATTATTTAGAAATAGTTTTCTCATGTCTCCCTTTGAAGATTTGTTAAATGAGAATAAAGCAGCACAGTTTTGAGCTAGTTGCCCACTAATACTAAGATAAGATGCTTCTGAGTTCTTCACTACTTCACCAATGAGGAGCTACAAACTTATGAGTGGAGGTATGAAAACTACTCTCCAAACAAACTTTAACTAATAGGCAGAAAGCTTTCTGTCTTTCTTTGTAGAAAAGATACTATTTTAATCCCTATGTGAAAGCAGAGTATTACTCATTCTAATTATTTGGATGATTATTTTCTCTTATCACAGGTGATTTCCTCACACAATTGCATAGATAAATATTTCACTTAAAACTCTGGGAAGATATAATGCTTGCTCAGTCCACATGGTGATATTTGACCCAACACTATCCTGGGAGTGTCTAAGAGGATGTTTCTATATAAAGTTAATGTCTGAAATGGGGGGCTGAATGAAGCAGTTGTGATCCTTGCTAACATGAGTGGGCATAAGCTCATCAATGGGAGAGTTGAACACAAGACAGAGGACTAGCAGAGAGCTTTCTGCCTGGCTGCTGGGGCTGGGGTATTGAAGCTGTCAGCCTCCAAACATGCACTGCTCTTTATGGATGTTAATTTAGTCTTCTGACTTCCACATATCATGTTAGCTCCTTTTTTTTTTTTTTTTTTTTTTTTTTGGTTTTTTGAAGTAGGGTCTCACTCTAGTCCAGGCTGACCTGGAATTTACTATGTAGTCTCATGGTGGCCTTGAACTCATGGTGATTCTCCTACCTCTGCCTCCCGAGTGCTGGGATTAAAGGCATGCGCCACCACGCCCAGCTATATTAGCTTCCTTTGATTTCTCACTTGCTTATTGCAGATCTTGGAACTTTTCCTCTTCCACAGTCACATGAACCAATCCTCTCTTCTACAAACACATGCACACACACACACACACACACACACACACACACACACTTATAGTGGGATATATACACACATATAATCAGTGTTGTTCAGAGTAAGTGAAATCAACACACATACATACAAAAATTAGTTTTGTTTCTCTAGAGTAACTTGACACAAGGTATTTCCTTTTGTGACTGTCACTTCTACTATTTTAGACACTGTAGTCTACCCCGCCCCCCCAAGACTCTGGGTTCTATGTCTTCACTTCATGGACTCTGTTAAAATTCAAGTTCCACCTTACTTCACCATAATCAAAAATTTTTTTCACAGCAGTATGCTAGCCTACTCTATCTGTTATTAACTTAGAGATTACTACCCTTTCTTAACTAGTTCAGTGTCCTAAAAATGTTTCATATAGTTTTTTTAAATTATTTATAAATCTTTAGTTAATGTTCTGGATCATAATTAGGGGTTATAAATAAAGCCTGAATACTTTCTATCAAACATGGAACTTATAGTGACAAAACCATAAACTATATTTTATTCAATACTTTGATATTTGCTCATTAGAAAAAAAGCACATACAATTGTAAAATCTCAATTATCTGAAAATTTTTGGCATATGGAAAAATTTTTTAGGGGTAGAAATTGACAAGGGTAATAGCATAGTTATAGTTGTTAATAAATTAATATGTAGGTGTTTTTTAGGAAAATACTTTTTGCTTAACATATAGAGATCAGTAAAAATGTATCATGTGGGGTGGGCTCAGCCTCTGTGGAGGTATGAAAACTACTCTTCAACCTTTAACTCGTAGGCAGAAAGCTCCAAAGACCCATCAGTATGCATCTTTTCTTTGAAGTGTGTATGTGGCCACCACGTAGCTCAGTAGTTTTCACTTCTTACATTCAAAAATGAGGCTTAAGTAATATCTGCTGTTGACTTGCATTGTACAGACCTCGGACCTGTTTCGTTAGTATTCTTTCTTTCAAAGCTTTAAACTGAATTATTAGCACTTGTGTATGTAAAACTAAAGCCAGACACAAGTCTGGTTCTGTTTTTAATCCAGCCAGAGGAGATCCTAGTAGTTATATTCAAGTGGAGGAAAAGAAAATGATTTGTGACCTCAGGAGTCCTCTTTAGGTGTTATTGAGGCATGCTTTCAGAGGTATTTTGGATCACTATAAGCTTATGAGACCTACCTGATTCTATCACATTAACAACTAAATAGTGAATGATTCTGTCATTTTCATGATACAAAATACATGGTATCGTGTTTCTGGACCTAGGCCCAGTCTACTTGCATCTACAATAGGAGCAGTATCTGTTAATGTAAGAATAAATTCGTGTAAAGTTGTAATAGACTCATGGGGAACACTTAATGCATGCTAGCTGAAATAGAGACAACAAATTCAGAATTCTATGAGGACAGAAAATGTACTTATTCTTTTGTCCAATCCACAGGTTGTCAGTAAATATATGCACAATAGGCAAATACATTAAAGATTATGAGCCCACTGAAGCAATGTGCTAACACTGGTAATATTCATTGAGGGGAGCATTAAATGTCATGTCTGAGTACTCTTAAGGATCAAGATGAGGCACATAATTTTGAGGGTGCAATGAAAACATGAAAATCTGAGGTACCTAAAAAAATATTATTGTGTTCTTTAAGGTGTTGACAAAGAAGTATTTAAGCCAAGTGCTTCGCTCTGGACTTTAGACATCTCACCCCATGACGTCAGGCCTGCTAGACAGTAACACACTAGAAGAGGAGAAACCCTCTTATGATGGCAAATATTGAGTTTCATATTTGGAAGAGCTCAAGGTATATTTCCTTGCATATTGATCATTACCATGGGGATTTGGGCATTTAGTATCACTCTCATTCCTTGTGTACTTCCATTTGGTATTCTATCAAACCACACACAAAAATGTAAAGCCTTAAACTTAAGTACTTTCACTAAGACTATTAACTTGGGCACATGAAACTATAAATATAAATATTTATATTTATAAATATAAATTAAATATTTCACATGAAAGAATTTTACTTTGAGTGAACTGAATCTTTGTTTGATTTGTTTGGTTTAAAAAGGGTATTCATATTATAAATTAATATGCCATAGAATTTTGATTTAAAAGTCTCTAAAACACAGAATAAGACTATCCACAAAGCTGTCAAGATAAATTTTAGGCTGTCCCTCTCCTTCCACTTTTTCATTTCTTCAAATGGTTTAAATGCAATTGGTATTATAAAAATCACATTAAGATTGAAAGACTATAGGATAGCTTTTACCTGGGGTGCTCACTAAAAAAAAAAAAAAAAAAAAAAAAAAAAAAAAAAAAAAGCAATTCTTGGTGTTTCATACCAGATCTACTCAATGTGACTTTGCAGCCAAGCCCTTAGAATCTATATTTTAAATGCTTTCCAGGTGCTTCTAACACATTTTAAAGTTAGAAAGCCACTGCCCTTGAGTTTTAGCTGATATTGAAACAGAACCTTTAATGGATATAGGTATAATTTCTGTACTGTCCTTGATTAAGAGAGTCTTCTCTTAATGTATGGTTGCTAAAATACACACCTGCATGGGCTGAAATATACAGATGTGTTGCTTTGCAGAAAAGAGAATTTCAAACCTCTGACTGAGTCATCTTCAAAGTTCAACTGTAAAATTTTATGGTTTTTAGCTGAATCTAAATGCCAGGCAAAATGTGTACCTATGTCTCCAGTTCTGCTCTCTGACACCATTTCACTGTCTATAAGCTAATCTTTATGCAGGAATCGCTTATCGCTGCTCCCTGGATTTCTACAGAACAAGATGGGCTCCAAAGTCAAGAGCTGCAGACTTTTCTGGCTTTCTCATCTGAGCAGTCAGTGACATAGAACTGTATCAGGCAGAGCTTGCCACTGATTTAATTTGATCTTTCCAGGGAGGATTAAAAATATTGTTCTTGCCCCAGTTAAAATGTTGCTGCTATATTTCGATATGTCAGAGGCTTTTTCATTTTCTCAGTGCCTGTGCTGGCTGGGATGGTAAGTGACAGTGTTGCAGTATTTGCATTATCTTCCTTAGCTTGCACATTTTTCAACCGTGTCAGAGAAGTGATTTGAAGGAAAACTGAGAGAGAGTATAAGACAGAGATTATAAAAAGGGTTTCTGGTCCAAGCTCAGAAGGGTTTCAGCTAGAACTGGAAAATGCTCATAGTCATGCATAAAGCCGTGTATCCTAAGCCAGCACCTTGCGTCAATATGACTGCATGCCATGTGCTGATGTTACTGCTTGCTTTCCACATGGAGATCTTAGGAAGTCTATAATAATATCCTAAAGCAAGATCTCACCTAGAATTCAGTATGCCTATGGTACAAGTGGTTGAATTCCGATCATGTCCTGTTTGTGAAAAGCTTGTTGGCTTTGTCCAAGTGCTTGCATTTGCGTCAACTCACTTAATTATTGCCAAAATCTGACTTAGTATGCAGGGCAGGTATTATTACCTTCACTTCCAAGTGGGGAAAAGAGGCTTAGAAGTGAATCATTAGTGGAACTAGCATTGGGGGTCCCCGTTTTTGAACTCTGAAATGAAAAAGGAAACCATAATGTTTGGAAAGACAATTGTTATACACTGTACATCTGTATTCTGAAAACCAAATGTGAACATTTGGCATCTTTTTTGTAGCCTTGTGTCAATGCTAACTGGTGTGCTGTGTGCTATATCAGCTCCCAGGAGGATGGCATTGCTTCTTCCCACTTTAGGAGCCATGGGATGGTGTTCTTTCAGAATGTCAAATGTGTTTGATTGTGGACGATTTCTGAGTTACAACAACCATTGTTCTTATTTGTTGCAGAATGCATGATTAGAATTTTAATAGCCATTTTGTCCCAAGATAAAAAATGCTATGTTTCGTGTTTTCAACATCCTATCTGCTGATCTGATGGGCTGCTATTCTAATCTTACTATGCTTGCAGTTATGTGACCAGTGGGACTTGGCAAGAGATCCCAGCAGTCTCTGCCCATGCACATGAATTGATATTGGTGATGGATTCTCTGTTCAGAACTTATTAAGCACTAAAATTCTAATACTTCATGCTTATGACAAAAGACAATAATAAGAGTTGAAAAAGTCACAGCATGAATCTATTATCTCAGCTAAGATTATAATGAGAATGGGAGAATGAACCTATACTCATTATATTCTGAAGCTAAATTTTCTGCCCTCAGTATGAATCATATTGTTTGGGCTCTTTAATCAAGAAAGTTCCATTTGAAGGAATTTCTTATCTAGCAGAAGACATTCCCCATTTGTACACTTATCATAGAAGGATCTGTTTCTAGATTTAGTTAACCAAACTGAAATAAAAATGCTATTACAGAGCCTTAATGTAGCTGGCGAATGCATGGGCATGTCTATGTGCTAATAGGAGATAACATTCAATGTAAAGAAGATCTCATACTTTCTTTTCTCACAGTATTTACATGAACCTGGACCACTCTCTCTGTTCCTATTATTTTGTTGTCTTAGACATAACACTTCCAACAGTAATCAGAGGAGGAGAGTTTAGTAAATATTGAAGCAAAAAATACTTTGTTAAAATTTTTGCCATTGCTAAGATTATTTTAGGTATTTTAGATTTTTCTTTTCTTTCTTGGAAAGAAGTTATTTTTGCCTCATTTTATTCTAGACAATTATGAAACATGTTTTTCACTCATTTTGAAAGTGGACTGGCCCAATATTCCTGTAGATTGGTTAGTGCTATGTTGAAACTCCAAGCATGGCTATATTTTATAGTCTCAAGTATGATAAAGCAATGAATGAAACCCAATGGGAAATGTCAGACCCCAAGTAATTCAGTCTGTCCTTCAGCCTGAGAAGCTGGCTTGTCACCACACTTTTATAAAACTTGATTCAATTTAGACAGAGCTTTCTCTGTACTTGCTTTGGACATGATAATGAAGTGAGATCATTGACATTTTAAATATTGTAGATAATGATGCTGTCCCAACATATCTGGTGGGTAAGAAACAGTCTTAATTGGTGAATTTGTAAATTTCATCTCAAGTATGGTGACATTTCTGACACATTTCTAAGATAGGCCATTTTATTGGTCAAGTTCCAAGACTGCCTCTTCCTGAATTATTCTCCAGTGAACACTCATTGGTGTATCATTAATAAAATGTGGGCTACTGCATATGTTGAATATGCTAAGCAATATTTGTCTTTTGTATAAATATATACTGGGGGTGAAAGATGTAGGTAAGATGGAGTATATGAAAGATAAAAGGTACAAGGGATGGATAGAACACTGATAGAAGAGGAATAAGAAAGCACATGTGTGTGGAAGAAAAGTGTGAGTATAGTCAGGAGAGGCTGATTTAGGGTGTTGTTTGCTTAAGTTACACAGAGGTGGGAGTGGTCCTGATGGAAGGTGGGGAGAATGTGCTTTTCAGGTGTAAAATAACCTGGAAATTGAGTCATCCCTTAGCAACAGAGGGAAGAAGTTCCTCTGCCACGTCAGTAACAGGTCACTGCACATAGCGCTCTTGAGTGACCGTGTTCACGTGGTGTGATTTTGTGACTTGTCCTGCCTTATTGACATCTTGAGTTCCAAAATCCAAGATAGTGGTTAGAGCAGAATCAAAATTTCTGTTATAGAAAAGAAAATCCCAAAAGAGGACTTACATGGGTTAATCTGTCTACAACTAATCCTAGACTTAAGAGTCTTGATAATACTGGAATTATGTCTCAAATTTATTTTTCAGCTTCTTTCTCTATTCCCTTTTATTTTATACTTGCTAGCTTCTACTTTATTCCTCCTTGAAAACTTGTCAATAGTATGCATTAAGTGTATATATAATGATCATTACAACATCATTTTGATTATTAGCATTAAGTTGAAATGACTGTATGACAACTTGGCTAATTATAGGCAAAGTTGTCTCAGAACCAACAAGTCCTATTGATTATCAATCCACAATCTGTACATTAAATCTTATAAACCCACAATACACACAGTAAGCCTTATAAATGGCTTGTTTTTATCCAATGGCAAAATGCAGAGAGAAAAAGAGCACTTGGCAGAGAAGGAAGGCATGAAGAGAACAACTGAGTCCACAGTAAGTGAAAGTTATGTCACTTTCATACTTCCTCTGAGTTAGAAGCTCCTGAATGACTACAGATGCATGGCACCCTGCACTTTAACCCAATCCTGAATAAGAATTATTCAAGCTCAGCTTCATGGGTTTTCAATCTTAGGAGGTGTTCTTAATCTGATTTATTATAACAACTTTTTATGTAGCTTTGCTATTTTTAGTTGCCAATGGAAAGACAAGTATTTGTGTGGAAGCTTGGGAAAATACAGTTAAATATGCACTTTAGTTTAATCATTTTTAATTGAAAAGTTAGAAAAGTTGTAGTCTACATTGAAAATACATACATTCAATTTGACCTGATTGTTCTTAAATTAACATTAAAAGAATAAATTGATCCATTTATCCAGTAGGATTAAAACACCTTGGCACTCTATTTCTAGGTCTACTTTAAAGGCTGCAAAAAGTATTTCCTCCCTTTAAATATTTGAGTATAGTAACACTCAAGATTCCAAGTTTATTGGCATAATTTAATGGAAAAATTTATGCGCCAAAGCATTTATTTTTCTTTCCAAGCTTTATAGCTTTCAAGTTCCCAACTACTGGGTGGTGTTTACTTTACATGGCAGAAAAGAATCTTCTCAGCTTTTTGATTCTCTTAATAAAATAGTGGGAAAAGAAGAGCCAAATCAGGATATGATCTCATCCTTACTCATGTCCTTGTGATTCTTGAAATGCAGCTTTTCTTGTATTTTTAAAGTAATAAGCATAAACATCAGTTGCCTTTTTAATTTTACTAATTTGTTACAAAAATGACTAATCCCACACTCCATTTGGGAATTCTTTGTTCTTCATCCTTTCTCCTCCAATTTCTTTCTTCGGGTGTCAGCTGGGCATTTCATCTATAGAATGCCCCCAGCTTTCTCCCCCAATCAATAATTTTCTCCTTATCTTAGTTTTCTTATAGTATTGGGGATGGGATGTAGGACCTTGCACATGCCTGGTAGCAGTCTGCCACTGAGCAATAGCTGCAGATCTCATTTTGAGGCAAGGTCTCACTAAATTGCCTAGGTTGACCTTGAATTTGCCTTGTAATACAGATAAGATATGAATTCTATCTATCTATTTTTATTTATTTATTTATTTATTTATTTATTTATTTATTATTGTGGGTAGTATATGCAGTGTGTGTGTGTATCATGTGGTATGTGCACATATGTGCCTAGTTGTGTGTTTCCTGTGCATGCAGAAGCCAGAGAACATTAGGTGGTCTTTTCCATCACTCAACTCCTTGTTTATTTGAGGTGGAGTCTCTCACGAAACTCAGGACTACCATTTTTGGTCAGTCTGGCTAATCAGCAAACCAAAGTGACTCCCACAGGATTAGACTTACAGGTGTGTGTGGCTTCACTCAGCTATTTATGTGGGTGCTGGGGAATGAAACTCAGAGTCAATCAGGACATCTCAGGCTCTTGTGTTGTCTCATGAGCAGTCTCATCCACTGAGCTGTCTCCAACCCTGACTTGATTTCTTGAGCCTTCTTCCTCTGTCTCCTCAGTAGCTGGGATCAGAGACCAGACCTCCAGTCCTTTGTGTGATTCCTTTTACATTTACTTCTAGTTGACCCAGGCTTACGTGTATGGAGTTTGAAGTAGACAAAAAGCAGGAAGACCCAAGTTACATTTAAAATATGTTGACCATTATAATCTTGGTTCTGAAAAAAGTGAAAACTGAAGTCTTCTAACTAATGCCCAGAACCTTGAGCAGACAGCTCTGTGAAGTATGTTTGCTCATTCTGTAGCTTTAAAGATGACTTCATAAATTCAAAGGTTGTTTCTGTCATTCCTCTGACACATCTAATGTTAGTGATCCTTTACAGGAAAGAGGGAAAACAGAATATCAACTGTCTTAAAAAATAGCTCCAGCTCGTCATTCTTTTCATCGATTCCTGTATGGTTTTACAGAGTGCATAATATTAGAACGTGATTAATCACAAGCACAGATAGTAAAATGAGAGTAAAGTTTCATACACCACAGCATTAATTCCATTGTAACATCTCAAGATTATACATTGTCTACCCAGCTACCTCTTCTCCCTCTTCATTCTTTTAATGAATACTGCACTATCTGGAAAAAAATGTCTGAGAAGAGAGATAATAGCTTAAACGTTGCTTGTTACTTTTATTCAACACATGTCACCAAATCAGTTCTTCTGAACTTTCACAAAACCTAGTTAGTGGACTTAAATGAAAATTCTCCTATTCATTGATGTGAAAGTTGGTGAATATTTTCACTTATTTATTTGAGAATGACAGAGAGCAAGAAAGATGCAGATAGATAGAGAGAATGGGTGCTCCAGGGCCTCCAGTCACTGTAAATGAAATCACCTTGTAAGTAGGAGAGAAGGGACCAAGGAATCCTGGAGAGTTGGCATTGACATCCTAGACCCTCTGAAGTCACCAAACAATGAAAGTTGTCATCTTCTTGATTTTTCAGTATGTGATTAAAAAAAAAAAAAAAAACACACACACACACACACACACCCTAAAAAAAAGTTGTTGAATAGATACAGGTTTATAAAGTCATTTCCGAGTTCACCTCTAGGGGCCGCTCTATGCCACAGTTTGGTTTATGGAAGCTGGTCTCAGCTATAGGTAAGGCCCCAATTCTGTAGAGAAGCTGGGTAGTCCTGTGCCATAGGTGTAAGTTTCTGTTTGGGGTTAATCTAGCTGAAGTGTTTGGATCTAGGTGCATTAGAGGTATCCCTTAAGTGGGCGATAATTCTAAATAGCACTAGAATTTCTCACTCTTCAGGCAGTCACTGGGGACTGATAATAGTTTCCAGACCTGGGATGGCCTATCATGAATCATTAACTGTTTCTGGTTGAGAGCAACTCTAATCTGAATCCCCTCATCCTCCCTCCTTCTAATAACCATGGCACTGGGCCAGGTACTTTAACTTGCCATTTCATATGAAAAGTAAGCTGGCATTGTATGGTAGTCAATGATACTGGTTTCTGTGTATTTGTAAGTGTACAGATTGATAAGAAAGCTCAAGATGGGCGTGCTTTGGGTCAGAAGTGTGATCAACTTGATGCCCCTCTGCTGCATGGCATGATGTAATCTGTTGGTGGAAGTGTCCTTGTATTTCAAGACTTCATCTTAAAAAAATGAGAAGATTGAGGGTCAAACTTAGGGGTAGTTCACATAAATCTTTTATGGTGGGAATCAGTATTGAGTCCCAAGTCATCAGACATGTGTCAGACAGAAGTCCATTTGAGAATCTAAGAAATATTAAAATCCTAGCTGAACTGAAGATGTGGTTTCCATTTTGAAATGTCAGCCACTTGAAACCAGCAGACACTCCTGGGAGCTTATGTGCAGTCCTTTGTCCCATTATCTTCAGCTAAAGTGGACTTTGCTCAAAACTGCTGGTAGGTCTCCTCCCTAAGCCAATTTCCTCTGACCACCATATAGGCCACAGTCTTATCCTGTTTCCAAGCACGTTGATTGTAGATAGCTGTATTTTTTATAACAGTTGATGTGAGTGTACCAAAAAATTAGTCCCATACAAGGAGGGCACTATTTCATCTGACTTAGAATTGTGGAAACTGAAAGCAAAAACAGCTACAAGCTTCTTCTAGCCTTTCTTCAAAGAAGGCCTAGAAAAAAAAAATAAAAGAAAATGGATGCAATTTTTGAGCCTTTCTGAATAGCCCATGGCTCTGCCCCCCTTTTAGGTACAGGCTCATCATGTTACATTTCTTTTAGTCCTTACCCTTTTCTCGTGAAGTGAATAAATAGAAAACCTGCTAGGATTTCATGCTTATACTAAGACACATGTACCTTTTCCTTGTATTTCCAAGGTAGTATGCTAGGGAGGAGGGAGTGCACAGAAAGTAGGAAGAAAGCTTTTTATTTATTTTTTTGTCTATTGATTTTGGCTCTGGTGAGATGTGAAGTCATTCTCAGATTTTTGTGTGTAGAGGAATCATCTGGTGCTTATTAACAATATTCCTAGACCTTGCTCCCAGGGATGGATTCCTTCTGGAATTGCCTGGATAAAGATGCCTGTAAAGCCCTGACATTGTGAAGAATGTTGTCTGAGAGTCTGGGTGCTGTTTAAAAGGTGAGCTGTTACTGGAACTGCCTTTATTTTCCCTAATAATATTTTTGGTGATCTGTGGAATTTTATATTTCTACAATTTTTCTTTTTTAAAAATATATTTATTTATTTATTTATTTAAAACAGAGGGCAGGGGAGAGAGATGGAGATAGAGTGAGAATGGACAAGCCAGGGCCTCTAGCCACTGCAAATGAACTCCAGACACATGCACCACCATGTGTATCTAGCTTACATGGGACCTGGAGAATCGAAGCTGGGTCTTTATATTTCGCAGGCAAGCTCTTTAACCACTAGGCCATCTCTCCAGCCCTACATTAACATTACCTTAAACATTTTGACATTATATTAAACATTTTGACATCAAATCCTCTTGTGTTTGAAGCATTAAAGACAAACTGAAAAGAAAAATCCAGGCACACTGAGTAGATAGGTCAAAGGAGTACTTGAAAACTCAAGAGGAGGGACAGAATTCAAGTTTTAACCTCCTGTTTAACTGGAAGATGCTCAGTGGATGCTGGGGATGAGGTGGAGAGGTAAGGAAACATGACCTGTCTTCCCTTCTTCCTGCTCTGAAATTTCCTGCCTGGACTTCTCTTCCACTGAACACAAGTCAAAGCCGGCCTAGTCTGGACACCAGAGGCAGGTGTCATATTCAGAGTCACAGAATAGAGCAATGGGGAGGGGCAGATGGAATCTGAGGAAGAATATTCCAAAGCTTCAGAGAGTAATCTTGGCTTGGAGAAAATCCTAAACATGCCTATGATCCAGGATGACTGCATGGCCAGGTAACATAAACCCCAGCAAAGAGGGAAAATGTGCCCATTCAAAGTAGACTGAGCTTGACGTTGCTCTGGGAGCCAGGACAAGGGGCCACCAGGAAGCTTTCTCCTGAGAGCGTAGATATATCAGGTGAAAATAACTTTTTCCCTGGACTGCTGTTAATTTTCACTTTAATAGCAAGACAGACATTTTTGTGTGGAAATGACAGCTTACATAGCCAAGAAATGTTGATACCACAGCAGAGCTATGCCTGGCACATGACACTCTCCCCCTTCTGTCCTCAGTGTCTGTGTATGGTTTATTTGGATTGTCTCTTTTTCTGCCTTGTCAGTGTGATCAGAATGTTGCAGAAAGCTGTGATTGAGTCCTGTGGGAAAGTTAAAAAACAAAACAAAACATTATATCAACTGTCTAGTTAAGAATGAAAAAATATAGCAGATGTGCTTTGGTCAATGTTTATTTTCTATTGAAAAATAAATTCAGTTCATGCTTTCAGGCACCCTTCTGGACAGTTAGGTAGTGAATTCAGAGTCAGGTGGTAACTAAAATACTTGAATTATTTCTTTCAAATTATGAAACTCTTTAAGGGCAAGTGTGTAATGAAATCTGTGATGTATACCTAAAACCACCTAATGATTATGAGAATCACAATCTACATGGGGCTCCATAAATTCACACCATCGAGCATTCTCTACCTGGATTTGGGCCACCCTGCCACATGTACTTCAAAGGCTCTATTCTGCAGCTATTCCAGAGGCCCTGCTGGAAGAGAGAGGCTATATGCTGTAAAAATCAGGCCACCCACCTTCCAAGAAACACCCAGAACTTTTGTTGTGACAATTAGCACAGGTCTACATTACATTTCCTATAGTGAGTGTGGTGTTAATGTTACTTTTAATTTATTATTATTATTTTTCTTAACAAGTTCTTGAATTTTATGTAGATAGTATCCTATGGCTTTGCTTCCTGACTGAGGACAGCAGCAAGTGTCCCAGCCGACTTCGATAGAGCCATCATTTTATTTATTTATTTATATTTTTTGTCAGCCTTTTGCATAAAAATCTACGTACTGCTTGCCCTATCAATCCATCATTTTTTTTATACTTGAAAAGGTCATGGTTCTTTCAACATGAAACTCTTGAGAAATCCTTGGTTACGATTTATCATCTGTTACATGCCCTGATAGAGATACTCAGGAAGAGAGGCCCATTAGTTTCTTGTAAGGTCATTCCTCTGCTGTCCTTTACAAAATGAGGACTAATTGTGCATGCTTGCAAATGTAATGGTCTTTTGGATGATTTAAAGGGGTTGAAGGAATGATTGCCATGTGGGTGGTGACTCCAAGGCATAGGACTGTGACCTTATGCATGCTGGAAATTCAAATGATAGCTTTTGTGTTCAAATCTCTCCTCCAATATTTGATTCATGAAGATAAGTGTGTCCTAAAATGTCTAATATTTTAATTATGTTATTATATGTACATTCTGTGCTTGCTTAAAGATGTTTGGGTACATTATATGTAAATTATTTTGATTACTTCCCTAAGGTTCTTAGAGACATTCATTATTACTGACATGGGAAATTTATGCCTATACATAAACTATATATTTATATTTAGTATTATAGTATTTGAAATGATAGTAAATTAATTTCAGAGCAATCACATCCATGTAGTCAACACTGGACCATGTTTAGTGGAAAGAACAGGCATGTTGAGAGCAAAAAAAACACCTCAGCACTATGAAGCAATTTATTTTCTTATCTGAGAAAAATGTTGAGGGAGATGTTTTGATTATATGAATTTTCTGTGCTAAGGATAAAATATCAGGCATTAATTCAGAAGCAGAAGCATTTAATATGTTTATTCAATTGTAAAATTATATTATTTTCCCATTTTATAATCTGTACCACCTAAAATTTGTCAGTTATACGTTTTCTGTTCTTTCTCAATACCTTTTACTTCAAACGTTGATGTTAGTCAAGATCACTGATTGGGAAAGCCTTGCTATATTGCTCATGTGCATGTGGTCCTAGGTTGAATGTTTGGAATAAGACAATTAATGAGACAAAAGCTTTCACCTCAATTTCCAAGTACAGTGAGGCTCCTGATATGAGGCTATCTATAAGGAAATGCTTGTGAAGAGGTAGAAGATAATTACACTTGGCTTACTGGTCGTGTGTCCTGGGTAATTTACCAACTGCATAGGCAGACTTGTTTTACTCCACCACATCTTTTCTCCCCAAGGTGTTCTTTAGGCAAGGTGTGACTTCAAGGCTATTCACTACTTAACTTGATTTCAAGTCTGTGGTAAGTTTATCAACATAAGGATTAAAACTAGAAGCTGGGCTTACTATTGCAGTTCAAACCATCTGTGTCAATAAGGCACAGAAATTAGCTTGGAACTAATTTGAACTGTAACAAGAAATGAAAGGTAATTGGAGGTTCACCAGGTGATGAAGATAGGCCATTGTCTTTGCTGATGCTTATGTGCGTAGTAGGACATGATTGTTTTCCCTAATGTGCAAACCTACAAAGCCTACAGGCAGTTATTCTCTCTTATATTCTCAATTTCATGGTTTATGTTACTTTCTTAGTCATGTCAGTGACTGAAAAGAGTACCAAAATCTATTATTATTAAAAGCTTTCCACGTTTTAAATGGTGTGTGTGTGTGTTCGTGTGTGTGAGCACAGATAGGAGCATGCCACCACATGCATGTCAAGGTCAGAGGATGACTTCAGTTGCCGTCCTTGCTTTCCACCTAATTTGAGGTAGTGTCTCTCATTGCTCAGATTCTCAGGTAGCTGGCTTGCAAGCTTCTGGTGGATTCTGTTGTCTCTCCCTTCCTTCTGGTTGGAGGCAGGCTGGGATTGCAGACACTGGCTGTAACACACATGCATGGTAAGAGTTTTGTTCACTGAGCCATCAACTCAGCCCTACAGATTTGCACTTCAAACATACTTTCCAAAATTATCTAATGATAAGGATGTTTTACTGGAAGGTTCTTAGATCATGTTTAATTTTGGAAATATGATTTGGACCTCAAATTATAGGAGGGAAATTTGTTCCTTGTCCTCAGATAATCAAAACTGTGGAAAATATGTGTATGGTTATATGGTACCAAAAAAAAAGGCTATATTTTATTTTTAGTGGAACTTAGTCTGTAGTAAGTAAGGTTCACAAGACTTAAGGAACACCATTTAATAAACTGTGTTTGTTTGTTTAAAACAGGAAAGAACAGAAATCTGCATTTTGTTGCCTTGATGAGTCAGCGAGTCTCCCGCTGATGTGAGGGAATTCATGGAGCACCTCCTAAAGGGAAGGACCATGGCCTTTTGCAGCAGCAGATACAATTTTACACCACATTTTATTGCTTCTTGTAAAAGCTGTTGCTCCCCTTTCTCGTCTCTAGATCATTGGATGACAGCTCTGGCAGAAACAAATAGCAGGTGGAATGACATGTATTTGTGGATTTTAGGTGATAGGTTGGCTTTAACATATTGCCATGTCTCTTTTTCCAGACTTGACTTCCTTTTTGTAGGCTCAACACCTCTTTTTAACATAATGATTAGATTCAAGACCTGCAATTCGGTCAAGATGCAGTCACGGGTCACTATATTCCTATTATCACAGCTGGGCTGCAATTCCAGTACACCTCTTCCAGAACAGCGAGTGCATTCATCTCAGCCATGCTATCCTGGGCAGTGTCAGGCACTCCTCACATTCTTTCTATAGAAGCTGTCTCTTAGGTTTTTTATTTTTTTTTATTATTTTAGGACCCTCGAGGCATGTGTCAAATGTCTCCGTTTAATTGTTCACATTTGCCTTAGAGGTCATTTCCAACTGGATGAGATCCCAATACCCAAAAAATAGAATGCAAAGTGCCTGGGATTATGGACATGGATATTGGACATTTGCAAGGGTGACATGCCCATCCAGTTTTCACCAGTTCACAGGTAAAAGTAGATCACGAACATGGTGATTACTCACAGCTCTGCTTTAGACAGTGAAGAAAGCATTTCTTCACAATGTTTGTCTCTGTTAAAACTAATAAATACAATTCCTGGAGATTTGAGCTGTTAAAAACTAGTTCAGCCTTTAGAAAACACGAGGTTTACTGAGCAAAAGTCAAAAAGAATGAAAAACAGGTGCATTGTTTCAACATAAATAATAAGGATTTTCCAGGTGCAGAAGCACATGCCTGTGATCCTAGTACTGGGGAGTGGAGGCAGGAAAATCAGTTCAGGATCATTCTCTGCTAGGTAGTGAGTTGGAAGTCAGCCTGACTCATATATAAGACCCTGTCTGAACAACCCCCAAATTTTAAAGCATAAGGAATTTAAAACACTTTGCAGCTCTATTTGGATGTAGTAATATGAGAGTTGTAGTTATTGGTTAAAAATGATGTTTTCTTAAAATATTATGTTCCTTTTTTGAAATTAGCATTCTAATATGATAGGAGAATTTCCAAGACAGAAATATGACACAGTGTGAACACTGTTGGATCAGAGTCTGGGCTGAACCAACTAGAGCGATGTGGAAATAAAGAGAGAGACTACAACCTCAACAGCAGGCTATTCTTTATTGGAGAGCAGGCATATAGCAAAAGATGATCAGCCCCATTTCATGGGTTTAAGGCTGCCATGCTCAGATTCAGCTAAGCTGGATATTTAAAGAGAAGGGATGATCAGGGTAGAGAATGGAGGAAGAGAAAAAAAAAGAATGCAACTGAAACAGGGCTATTTCCTTTGTTGAGTTGTTTTCCCAGGTATGACTCTTAGGTCTGGCTTACTTGTTATAAATGATAGCCAGATTATATAGTTTGGGGCAATGGTTCCTGTGTAGGCTGGGACAATGGTTTCTCTGCAGGAGGTGACTTTATCAGGCTGTGGTTTGGAAAGTTATATACAACCCAAAAGAATTTCCTCAGTGCTAAAGCCTGTTCCAGGACCAGCATGTCCCAGTAATTTCTGTGACTCATTTACTGTTTGCTGGAACCCCCTGACTTATTAACCCTTACAAATACAAAATAGGATTGAAAGTCTAAGGTCTTAAGAGAAGTTTTGAATCATTTTTCTCTTTATGAAAACCAAGAAGATAGCACAATGGTTGAATTAAAACATTTTAAATATCTTAAATACATAAGTACAGTAAGGTTGATTTCTAGTTAGTATTCAATAATCATTAGAAATTTTTCCAGATCTTTGAAGTTTCAAATATATGACTGGAATTCATTTTATTTTGATGCAGATATTATGTATAATAAAGTGAATTGTTCAGTCCTTAGTCAGATTTTCAAATCGTTATTGCCATAGTTGTGCCAGAGACATAAAAAGACATGGATTCTTTATTCCCCCAAGGTAGGTTCTCATTCTATCCCAGGCTGACCTGGAACTTACTCTATAGCCCCAGGCTGGCCTTGAACTCACAGAAATCCTCTTACCTCAGCATTTTGAGTGCTGGGATTAAAGCCACCATGCCCAGATTGTGGGACTTGGATTCTTGGAACACCATTGGTGTGCCTGAGTTATTTGTCAACCATTGTCTATTAGAGGTTGTTGTGTATAGTCTCACTATGACATTTTGAGGCCACTGTTCCCATAGACACTGAAGTGCTGTTTTAAGGATTGAGGTTAGAGGAGAGTCTTCCTCCTCTTTCAAAGCTTATCACAAAGTTCTCCATTCTTGCTCATCCTCATTCATTCAATGCTACCTCACAGCCCTCCCCCCACCTAATTTCCATCTGATAGAAAATGATTCCAATTGGAGTGGCTCACATAGTTTACATGCTGACAACTATTCAGAAATTGTTTATAAATGCATATGTACAGGGCAGAGGGGTTGGGATTTAGCTCATGGGTAGAGTACTTGATCCTGGGTTCAATCCCCAGCATTCTGACAGAGATAAAGAAGGAAAGAGGGAGATAACTTTAAACTGATAAGAACAGATACTACACTTGATCTTAGCCAAAAGGCTAAGAAGTGATGGAGATAACTTTATTTAGTTCCCAGTTAAGTAGTTGGTATTTCGCTCTCAGTTTTAGGAGGAGGTTAGGGTTGCACAGAGGTAGGCAGCTCAATCAGAGCCTGAACTCATATTTTGTCATATTGTACCTACTAACCTGAATATGGGCCAATCAGATATTATAGGAGATATATAGGGTTTTTAAAAACCTGTAAATAACTGCCACCAACAGTGGAAACTTGCACATCTTTGTAATAAGGACTATTTTGGTCAGATTATGCAATGACCTGCTCATTTAACTTCAGTTGCTTTGCTGTGAAGTCAATTCTGATTATTTATCAAAGCATATTCTCCATGCAGAAAGTTGCCTAAAGTCACCAGCCAATGGATTATTCATGTATAAAGCAAGTAACTGCAGTCCAGCTGGAGATTCAGAGCATCTGCAGAACTGCAAGGCTCTCTGGTCAGTAGTGGCCCCTGCATGGTAGGTACAACTCTGAGCTCTGTAATTGTCAGGCATTGTTGCCAGATCTTCAAGTCATGTTCATGGACTCAGAAGGTGTCCTCAGTAGTGTGTGGCTTTTGTCTTACCACACAAATCTAAGTCTTTGTGCTCTTTTATGAAATGAGAGTATAGTTCCTTTCTGTTCTACTGTTTTTTTCTATCACTTGTTTTTTTAGTCTTCATGCTGACCCTTATCTCCATGTGTGGTTTGTGCACATCATGAATATGTTTACTATAGTGGAAGTCTGAGCATCAAGCCTTTCATGTCATTTGAAACCTCCTCATGCATAATCCTTTCATCTTAGGCCTAGTTAAAACTTCCCACGTGGTAGTTTCAGATATAGCTCACTTACTGCACATCTCACTGACCCACAGTTGCTCATCATGAAAAAAGCTAATGGCCAACACTACAAGTATATAACTAAGATTATTTTAAAAACTTGAAAACATCAACATCCATAGGAAAACCAAGGAATAATGCCATGGAGCTTATAGGATTAGCCCCATAGGTCCATTCTCTCCCATCCCCTTGTTGAGCTCCCTGCCCCACTGCACTTTTTTCTGGCCTGCCATGAGCAGCTTTAATCTCTCTGGTTAAGCCATGAATTTCATATGTTTCATCTCTTTTGTCTTCATTTTGTCATTGTATCTCACCTGACTGACACATGCATGCACATACGCACATGCACACATACCTTGCTCCCAACCCCTTATCCAGCTTTTCTATAGCTTGGCTCTGGCCATTCTCTCTCAAGAGACTGTAACCTCAATTCAAAACAAACCATACCACAACATAAACCAGATTTGGCTATTGTCACTAAAGCTGCTCTGTAAACAATTATAAAATGGTGTCTACTAGATGCATGTGTTTACTTTTCTTGGGAATTTAGCAAGGAATGATTAGGTATGTACTAGCGTTCTCATAGATTGTCAACAGTGTTCCAAAGTGATCAAAACAAAGATGTTCCTTTTAGGCACGTATTAGAGTTTCTATTGTATAATTGGCAAAACAATCTTGTGTTTTTTTTTTTTTTTTGCTTTTCAAGGTAGGGTCTCACTCTAGCTCAGGCTGACCTGGAATTCACTGTGTAGTCTCAGGGTGGCCTTGAACTCATGGCGATCCTCCTACCTCTGCCTCCTGAGTGCTGGGATGAAAGACATGTGCCACCATGCCCAGTGGCAAAACAATCTTGTCAATTTTAGGCATTCTTATGAGCATTTTAATGCTATCTCATTGGGATTTTAATTTACATATTGTCATAAGTAATGAACTTGACTTTTAAATATACTAGTCAACTATTTTGACAATGGCTTTACTCAAGTTCTTAATGCATTTATAAAACTTAATTATCACTAATTGATTTGCAGGAGTTCTTTGTATATGAAGAAGACTTGGATTATGTGTGTGAATTGTACTTCCATGTCTTTTACCAGGATTTTCTTTTGCAGTGCCTTATATAAATAAAAATTAATATTACTACTTTAACTTTATTAAATGTGTTTCATGCTTAGTTTTTTTATTTTTCTCTAATAAACTTTGCCTACTCAAAGGCAAAAGTTTATTTTATTCTTCTGTAATTTCTTCTAAAACTGTTTCACAAATTTTCTTCATTTACAGAAAATAATATTTTACCTTTTAAAAATGGAGATGTTAAGGTAAAAGAAATGTCTAACCATCCGCTTAAGTAGTTAGGTCCAAGCTAAGCAATAAGGATTTGTATCCCTAACATGTAAATGTAATTTTTGAAAAATAGTAAAAATTAAGCAAAAATATTTCATTTAATACTTAACTCTCAGCAGTTATTTAGTGACAAGGTATGTGCCAATTGTATAGCATAGCTTCTCAAATTGTGGAATTGAATTACCAACATTTTCATACTCTGCCTTATGTTAATTTTTTACATAGTACTTGCTTTTTATTATAGATATCGGTAAACACCCAATTTTGCAAAATTATGTGTGGAATGAAATGTAGCATAATTCAGTGTCAAAAGTGCAAATGACTTGTAGCTGGTGGCTTGTGGAATTGATAGTAGTTGTCTCATTCCGTTTCCTCAAAATACAGAATTTCCCATGAGCTATTTCAGTCTTATAGCGTGTAGCATATGATACCTGACACATAATTTAATTCTAGATTGTCTGTCTTTGCACATTCATACTCCTAATACACCTAAAATTAATTTTTGTACCAAAAGAGATGGATGCCAAGGATAATTTCTTGCTATATAGATATTTATCCCAATATTAATTGGAAAAAATCAAATGGCCTTATTTATGTGGGATTGCTTCTGGACTTTATTCTATCTCAGTGACTTACTCACCAAAGTTTGTATCACTAATATACTGTCTTAATTACTATGGCTTTATAAAATGTCTTGAAATCTCAGATGGCAAAGTTTCCATTGTTTCCTTCTTAAGATTGCTTTTATATTGTCCTATACATTTCAGAATTAGTTGGTTATATTCTGTCAAAGAAGGCCCCTCTTCTTTCCTAGTCATAGAGTCTGTGGGGAAGGATGGAAGTTCTTCTTCTCCATCTTAGACCTTCATTACCACCGCCCCCCAGCAAAGTCTCCCTTATTAACAAAGAATGACACAAGCTCTTCTTGGTTTGTGGTTGCCCTTTCTTATTCATTTCTCAGTGAGTGTTGGTTGAATTCTGAGGCTTTTCAGTGGGAGGAATCTAGATGCTGGTCCTCCTACTGCGTGGACCTTTCATAGAAGATCAGGCCTGCACAATTCAGGATGTATCTTTTCTACCTTCCCTTTCACTTGTACACAGTCTGACTCCTGCTTCTCTCCATCCCTCCTCCTTTGGCCATTCTTTTGCTGTTGGAATGCTTCATCTTGAGTCATACACAGTAAACCTCACACTCACCTGTTTGTGTTGTCTTAGCATAGTCACATTTTTCTTGTCTCTCCATCTCTCTGCTTTCTAAGCCCATCCTTGCCATGATGAGTGGTCCAATAATACTGGGACATACACTGGCTAAGCTGAAGTAGGGACAGAAGAAAGAAAGTTTTTTTTTTTTTTTTTTTTTTTTTTTTTTTTAATAGGCAGTCAGCTTAGAAAAGGCCCAAGGAGAACATGGATGCCACCTTGCCTGCCCTGAGAGGAATCGAACCTGTGTCCCACCCAGTGTCATCCAAGATGGCTACAAGCCATTCCTCAGCAACAATGCTTCCTGCTTTTTCCAATTATTCAATTATTTGCTAACTCAGATAATCCAAAAGTTAGAGTCCACATGCTTTGGAGGGAACTCCTGCAACTTTATAGAATTTAATCCTTCCATATATGCCAAATCTTGCATGAAAGCCAACAAGAGTGAGGGGATGAAATACCAGTCTTCTCTTTCCACAGTCCTCACCATCTTCTCTGATGATTCTGGTGGCATCTCCCTTCTTGAGATGATCCTTCATCTATGTGAAGAGTCTGCTAAAAGCTGGGTATGGTGGCTCATGCTTTAAATCCCAGCATGGGGGAGGCAGAGTTGAGAGGATTTCTACAAGTTCAACAGCAGACTTGTCTACACAGTGAGTTTCAGGCCAGACATGACTATGTATTAAAACCAGGTCTCAAATAAGACAAAAACATAACAACTTCCCCTATGCCCCAAAAGTCTGTCTACAGATTCATCCCTTCATTGCTATTGGTGACACCATAGTATCATGTTGGGGTGAGCCTAAACTGGTTCTTCTGAGAAAGCCAAGTGACACTGATCTTAACTATTGGCAAACTGTGGAGTCCACTTTTGAACGCATAGCAGAGAGTGACTCTGGTTCTAAGGTGGGGACTTACTTCAGCTGTGATTGCCCTCTCCAGACAATACCTGTGGCTCTGGCTTTCAGGATGGGCTTACAGCTGTACTTACCCTCATCCAAACAGCCACAGTAGCAGGAGAAACAATCAATCCCAATCTTGTAAGGCCAATTTTATCCTTATATCTAAAAGAATTAAAGGCCTTTCCCATGTTTGCCTTTAAAAGCTGCTCACCCATTTTTTTTTATATGACAAATACTTTTGTCTCCCCACATTTGTGTATAGAGAGTGCAGCTTTCATCAAGGCTAACAGGTCCATAGTCAACAGGTATTTATAAGCATTTAGTATATGTTATACACTCTTCTAGATTCAAGGTCCATGAATTAACTAATTTTATTTAATCTGGATAAAAATCTGTGAGGTAATTATATTAATTAATATTTTAGCTTTGGTTAAACAAAAAGAAAACACAAAGACAAAAATCTTCAAACCCTAGGGATACTGATCTTCATGAGCTCCAAGTGTTTGACATTTTATCCATGGCTTTCTCATCTCCATAGGAACATGCAAAAGAAATACATGGGTGTGCAGCTATCTGCTAAAGCAACTAAAAAACAGATTATTATGTGTGTGTGTGTGTGTGTGTGTGTGTCATGTGTATGTGTGGTATGATATAATATGTGTGTGTGTGTGTGTGTGCACAGATCTGCATGCCCCATGCACATGCACGAGGAGGCCAGAGAAGAATATCAGATGTCCTCCTCTATTGATCTTCTGCTGTTTTCTTAAAACAGAGTCTACCACTGAACTTGGAGCTGCCATTTTTGGTAAACTTGGCTGACTAATAAGCCCCAGCAATTCTCCTGTCTCTGCCCTCCACCAGACTGGGGTCACATGCACATGTGACCATGCCCTGCTTTTTATGTGATTCATTGGGATTGAACTCAAGCCATTTTAGGCCCTTAGGCCCTTGTGCTTACAAGGCAAGCACTCTTACCTCCTCCTGAATGACCTACTGACCCATCAGCCATCTCCTAATCAACAGAATTCACAGAACATGATGGAAGTCTGAGATGACAGATCTCTCACCTTGAAGACTCTAGAGACTGTGATGATGATGTTAGCTCTAGCCACACAACTTACCTTTTGTGGTCCTGAACTTGCTTATCTCTGAACTAGAAAAGAAAGAGAGGAAGCATTCAAGATAAATAGGGGTAATGTAGAATAAAAGCATCATTTATTCATTTAGCTCAATGACTTCCAAAAGTTAGAAGTGATTTGATTATATTAAAATCTTGCAGGTGTTTGAAAAATCTGATCAATATCAAAACTTGTCAAAGTTGGGGTGGGAAAATGGCTTAGCAGTTAAGGTGCATGCCTGCAAATCCAAAAGACCCAGGTTCAATTCCCAGGACCCACATAAGCCAGATACACAAAGTGGCACATAGTCTGGAGTTTGCAATGGCTGAAGGCCTTGGTGTGCTCATTCTCAGTCTCTTTCTCTCTCTCAAATAAATAAAATAAAATTTAATTTTTTTCTAAAAAGTTCAAAAGTTAAAGAAATGAAGTTATACTTTTATTACATGTCCAAAACCATACAAAAAGTACAAAGTAATCTCTGTATTCACATAAATTTTTCCTTCCTTCTTTATTTGTTCTTTCTTTCTTTCTTTCTTTCTTTCTTTCTTTCTTTCTTTCTTCTCCTTTCCCTCCTTCCTTCCTTCCTTCCTTCCTTCCTTCCTTCCTTCCTTCCTTCCTTCCTTCCTTCCTTCCTTCCTTCCTTCCCTATCTTTCTCAACCATTCAATCTTTTCAAAAATCTCTGTCTGACTTTTGTTATTGTGACAAAAATGCCAGAATAAAACATGTAAAGAGCTGGGCATGGTGGCACACACCTTTAATCCCAGCACTCGGGAGGCAGAGGTAGGAGGATCACCATGAGTTCGAGGCCACCCTGAGACTATATAGTGAATTCCAGGTCAGCCTGGACCAGAGTGAGACCCTACCTGGCAAAACAAAAAAAAAAACAAAACAAAACAAACAAACAAAAAAAAACTTAAAAAAACTTTAAAAAAAACATGTAAAGGAGGAAAAATTTATGATAGCTCATGGTTTCAGATGTTTCAGCCCACAGCCTTTGGATGTACTGGTTCTGGGTCTGTGGGGAGACAGAACATCATGGTGGCAGGAATATGTGGCCAAGGCTATCCACCTCATGGAGACATGGAGCAGACACAGAAGGGAATAGAAGTTACTGACCTTGAGACACATACTGGTAAGTCACCCTTATCATTCTGGTAGACCTCAGTTCCTAAAGTTTCCAGAACCTCCCCAAATAGTGCCACAACCTAAGGAAAAAAGCTTTAAATACATGAACTTTTTACTCCTATCCAAATCATAACAATCCCCTTGGATCTTCCCAGATAGTTTTGTGCTTTTAAAATAAGAGTTTTAAAAATTCTTTTAAACAAGGTCTCACTTTGTAGTCCAGACTGGTCTTGAATGTGTATGTCTCCTGTTTTAGCCTCCAGAGTACTAGGATGATGGCATGAGCAATACCATCCAGCCTTAAGTAAGATTTTTGTTTGATTATTGACAACAAATATTAACTTAGGATTGTGCCATAGACTGACAAATACACTTTTTTGGGCAGACTCTACTTAGAAATTTAAAAAATTTTAAATTTCATGTATTATGAAAACCACTAAACTATCTGACTTAAGTTTGATTTGAATCATGATCAGCTGAGACCTTCTTTTTCTTCATTAAGTTGTTAGAAAGTGTGTATTTATATTTGATTATGTATACAATTAATTTGGTTTTGCTCTGTGCTTCAAATCGGAATTATGGTTTATTTATATGTAAATGGCACAGCAAGAAGTCTTCATTTTCATTTATCACAGAGCAATTGGTTCCTATCACTGAAACTTATAGAATAAGTCAATGTCATTTTTCAGAGATTTATCCAAAAAGGATGAAGCAGCTTTCCTGTAGAATTGAAGAGTACAAAGTGCCACTAACAAATTTTCCCTTAACATTTGCTGTTTCATAATTTTACGATTTGAAAATAACACAAAGCTATACAGACACTTGACATATATACATATATGTGGTTTTTTACTCTAATTAATTCTCCCTTAGTTTATACTTCTGAGTTGAATATAATATTTTGTGTCCACACTGTAAGATTATTTGGGTGAGAAACTAGAACATTGATTTGAGATGTAGCAGTTACTTTCCCATTGCTGGCACAAACACCCAAACAGAAGCAGCTGGTAGAGGAGAAGGGTTTATTTTGGCTTATAATTTTGAGGAAGAAGTTTCATCATGGTGAGAGAGGTGTTGCATAGCAGCCAGTCAGCTCACATATTTATATATCAACAACAGGGAGGAAGCAGCAAGAGTGAGCTAGCTAGCACTGGCAAGGGGAACTGGATTATAAAATCCCAAGGCCTGATCCCAGTGATATACCTTCTCCAGCACAGTTCAGCTGGGTATCAAACTATGAAGTGTATTCACAATCACATGAGACTATGGGGGACAGTGCACCTTTAAACAACCACATGAGTGTAACCTCAGATGGGTGCCTTCATTTCACTCTTTCAAGTTATTATGCACATAGTTTCACATAAGAAGGTCCTTTCCCACTGTTGTTGGACGCTTTAATATCAACATTCCCAGCCTCCTAGTCCAGTAGCAGGCACAGATTCCACATGGCTTTCTTTGTCCCCAGTACATCTTATGGATGTTAAAGAAGACATTCAGCATCAGACTGCCACCCTATTTTCCAAACCCAGAAATCTGAGACAAATTTGAAAGAACATGTAAGAATTCTTCCATGTACTGCATTAGGGCATTAATTACTTCCTTCCAAAAAGTTTTATATACTCTGTAGTGTAGTGTATGTAGTAAAGCACTGAAAACAGGGGCACAAGCAGAGCAATTTTGCCATGGCCAATTCTGATAAACTCTTCTTCAACCAACTGATTAAAGTTAAGATCAATAATCATTATTCACGTTGATAGCAGTTGCCCTTGATATCATGTGATGGAAATGGCATTATATTGTGTGATCTTCTTCCCAAAATACATAAACCGTTTTGTGATGAGAATGACTTCAGACAGATTCTGCTAGAAGGGCACTCTACAATATAACTTGCCAGAGATCCACAAACTGTAGAGGTCATCCAAACAAACAAAGCATGAGGAGCTGTCATCACCAAGAAGAGCCTAAGAAGACATGAACTCTAAATTTAACATGGCTGCCTGAAGGGAAACAGGAAGAGAAACAAGGAAATTGGGTTTTTAAAAATTGTCTGGAAAAGTATAGACTTTAGTGAATAATGACATGTCAATTTTTGGTTCATGAGTTATTAACAGCAAAGGACTGCAGTAATGTAAAATGTTAATAAGGAACACAGGAGAAGGTTCTTACATCGAGGGAATTCTCTATATTGTCCTCAAATTTATAATAAATATAAAATTTTTATATATCTAGTTACAAATAATAAAATAATCAAAAAGTATATTCAGAACAGGCACATTTTAATCATTAATGAAAATAATATACATATTTTAACAATCACACCTGTATTTTGTAAATGTTCAAGATTTATTTTCTAGTAAATCATTGTTCAAATTAACTAGCAAAGGATTACTTGGGTTTAAAAAAACCCTCAAAGACTATCACAGGTGAATGTTATCCACCACATGTGAGTGCGTGGGGAACTGCAAGGGAATATACACATGCATATACCACACATACCACTGCCCACACCACATTCTACAGTACATACAAAAATAACCTAGTGAGTTCAGATGATGCAATGACACTGAGTAAAACCCTCTCAATTCAACTGAAACAATAAAAGAACAAAGATTATGACTTTGATACAACATAAAGTAAAATTCCAGCAACATTTAATGACATAAATAACAGTCATGTTAAATACCACAATCTTCAATGAAAGTTATGAAAAATTATGGAGATCTATATTCCAAACAGATTATCAAATACCTGTATTGTGAAAGAATTGTAAGAACTACAATGAGAAACAGATAAAAAATTAATATAATAGTTTTTTAATATTCCATTCTCACTACAAGATAGATTGATAAGCAAAATGTAAATAAGAATAAAAAGGTACTAACCAGCACAATAAGATAGAACTTTTGAATATATATTGGAAAATAGACCACAAAGAAGGAAATGTTCAAAACTCCCTGACCACACACTCAGCCTAGAAAAAATATCTTCAGGTTCCAAAGAGTAAAAATGTTACAAGTTACTATTTCTGATTACAATATTATAATACTAGAAATTAAACATACATTTTAAAAGGATTAGATTCTATTTCACTTGTCTTGGAGTAGTGATGGGGTCCAGCATATTCTAGATGCCAGGGGCCACTGATACAAAGATGGAGATTGAACTAGCAGACAAGCATTTGCCACAGCCCTGCTGTCTTCCAAGTGGAGAGCAAGTGGACCCCAAATCTCAAGCCTTAAGTTCTCCATGAGAAGGGAAGGCATTTAACCCTGCATGCAATATTCCAACAATAATGAAGTCAATGTAGGGTATGAAAACAGAATTCATAAAGAGAAATAGTAAAGAAAAATAAAACTGAAATGATGGCAGAAATGCAAACTTGGTCAAATACAAACCTCAGCAGAGGGCTGGAGAGATGGTTGAGTGGTTAAGGCACTTGTCAGCAAAACTAAAGGACCAAAGTTTGATTCCCTAATACCCACATAAAAGCCAGATGCACAAGGTGGTGCATGTGTCTGGAGTTCTTTTGCAGTGGCTGGAGGCTCTGGTCACCCATTCTCTTTCTATCTGTATGTCTCTCAAATAAATAAATAAAATATTAAAAACAAAACAAAAACATCTTAGAGGAAAGCCTTGCTAAGAGAATTGAGGATAGAATATCATGGCCTCAGGGTGACCTTGAACTCACAGTGATCCTCCTACCTCTGCCTCCTGAGTGCTGGTATTAAAGGCGTGCAACACCACGCCCAGTTTACAAAGCTTTTATACAGCAAAGGACAGTGTAAATAGAGCAAAGAGGCAACCTACAGAATGAGAGAAAATCTTTGCCAGCTGTACATCTGACAGAGGATTAATATCCAAAATATACAAAGAAATCAAAAACTAAATAATAAGAAATCAAGCAAACCAATTAAATATTAAATTAAATAGAGAGTTCTCAAAAGAAGAAATACAGATGGCATATAAACACGTAAAAAAATGTTCTACATCCCTAGCCATCAGGGAAATGCAGATTAAAACTATGTTGAGATTCCATCTCACTCCTGTCAGAATGGCTACCATCATGAAAACAAATGACCATAAATGTTGGCGAGGATGTGGGGAAAGTAGAACCCTTCTGCACTGTTGGTGGGAATACAATCTGGTCCAGCCATTGTGCAAATCAGTGTGGAGGCTCCTGAGACAGCTAAAAACAGATTTAGCATATGACGAGCTATACCACTAGAGTATATACCACTAGTATATATACTAGGCATATATCCTAAGGACTCATCTTACTACCTTAGAGATAACTTGCTCAACCATGTTTATTGCTGCTCTATTTACAATAACTAGGAAATGGAACCAGCCTAGATGTCCCTCAACTGATGAGTGCATAATGAAGATGTGGCACATTTATACATTGGAGTTCTACTCAGCAGTAAAGAAAAATGAAATTACAAAATTTGAAGGCAAATGGATAGATCTGGAAAGGATTATACTTAGTGAGGTAACCCAGGCCCAGAAAGCCAAACGTCACATGTTCTCCCTCATATGTGGATACTAGCTACAAATGATTGGACTTCTATGTGAGTAGGAATAAAACTCGGTAGCAGAGGCAAGTAAGCTACAAAGGGGATAAGTAAGTAGATGAACACATTAATAGGGGTTAAAAGGCCTAAGTGAGGTCAGGAGAAGAGATTGAGTAAAGGAAAGGTAGAGGGAGGGCTAACCAAAATCTAAGAGGATATAAATAAGTCATATGGAAAACCACTTTTTTGGACAATGGAACCCTTAGAAGCTATAGATTGTTACTAGAAAATTTTCAGTGCCAAGGATGGGATACCTTCCAGTGAATTGTTGGCCAGGGAGGTCCTTGATGCCTCCAAAACATTATAGGCCATTGCTGAAGCTCTTGATTTCTCACCAGGAATAGATGGTAAGACCCTATTGCTGAAGCCTCCACATAGTTGGGCTGCAAGGTCACTAAGAAATCCTGCTGGAGCTGAGCTGAGAACCTCCTTCATGTAGACCAGTTAACAGAAAGCCAGAAAAAGCTATGTTGCATACAATTCAATGGGAGAGAGAGAAATCACCAGTGGGGATACTCAACAATGGACAGAGTAAGCCTCAAATTTGGCCAGCCAGGCCAAATGAGCCAATGGGTGCAATAGTGGCATGTCTGCTATGGGGGAAATCAGCCACTCTCTAATTGGACTGGAGGCCTGCTCCATGATACTGAAAACCTACAAAAGGTGTAGTCATGAGCCCTAGGGGTGTAACATCTGCTGGTGTCTGGCTAAATGTATATATTATGCTCACCAAACTGCCCAGTAAGCACTTCTAAATGTTCATACCAATATATTAATACTATTCTCACTTTGTTTAGAGAAGCTTCTCTTTTCATATGGTGGTGACCTTGGGATGACTCAGAAGGCACCATGGTGCTGCGAAGAAGCGACAGAGGAGTGGCTCAGCACTGAAACATCTCAAACACACCTTACAAGGCTCAGGGTCCATTGCAGAAGAGGAGGCAGAAAGAATGTAAGAGCCAAAGGAAGGGTAGGACTCCTTACAACATGCTCCTCCAGACATAAAATGACTTGGCTATGCATGACCTCCCAGTACCTGATACTACCTACACAGGCCATCATAATAGGAGAAAAGATGATGACATCAAAATAAAAAGAGACTGATTGAGAGGGGAAGGGGTATGATGGACAGTGGAGTTTCAAAGGGGAAAGTGGAGGGAGGGAGGGAATTACCATGGGTTATTGTCTACAATTATGGAAGATGTCAAATAAAAAAATTCAAAAAGATTAAAACTGGACCAAAAAATCAATAAAAATTTCAAAATCACAATATAAAGTTTTAGTTTATGATTTCCCTTTAAAAGAAAATGCATAGGCAGTTAGATAGATGATGGATAGAGATGTAGATGATACATAGACGATGGATTAAAACTAAAAATAAATTAAGGACAAAGTAGAAAGGAGAGACAGAGCAAATTACTTTTTATTTGATTTGAATCTAATGTCTGTCACTTGAGTTCCTCATAATTTAAAATTTTGATTCTCATAGATTTTAAGAGTATTTAAATTCATATTTTCAGAAAATGAAAAGTAATAGATGCTAAGCTGAAAGTTAATTGTGAGCAAGTTCACTGGAGTCACTCATGGACTCACATAAACAGCCAGAACCAAAGCTGTCTTTGTATTGGGACCATGGGATCAAAGTCACAGTGTGAAGTGGTCTTCTTCACTACATCATGACTGCTCTGTTTTCCTTTCCCTTTCTCTTGTCTAGGTCAAAGGTACTCAGGAAGACTGTTTGTTGGTTTTGAAATTAAAGAGAGACAACTGAAAAACTTGCAAATTAAACAGTGATTTAGGTGGAAAGAACCCTGATGTTCCCCTGCTCTAAACTTCAGACTAAAAGCAAACAACAATGAAGTACCAGAAAGTTCAACTAACTGCTCATTCACTCATAGTAAAATAACTATGGGCAAAAAAATTGCCCTCACTAAATCTTAGACTGCTCATTTGTTAAAAAGATGCTTAGGATTATTGGAAATATCAAAATATAATGTTAACTTAAATTGGCCTGGGGCTAGTCTCTATACGTTGAGGTTCTACTAAACAGGTTGAAATCTAAGTTTCATGAATAAGTTATTTTATTTAATTAACATAAACCAACATGTTTGTATTCTCACAAAATTGAAAATATAGAAGTTCAACATATTTACAACTTACAGAAGTTTTGTCTACTTCACTGAAAACCCCTGGTTTCATTTGTAGATGTGACCACACACATCTATTTCATCCTAATTTGCATGTGTGTGTGTGTGTATGTGGTATATATGTGTGATATGTGCACATGTGTACACATGTGTATGCAGATGCTTACTTCCCATGCACACACATGTATAGGCTAGAGGAGGACTTTGGATGTATCTATCATTTGTCCACCTTATTTCTCTGAGTTAGTTTCTTTCATTTACTTATTTATTTGTTTTTTTTCAAGGTAGGGTCTCACTCTGGCCTAGGCTGACCTGGAATTAACTATGTACTATCAGGGTGGCCTTGAACTCACGGCGATCCTCCTACCTCTGTCTTCTGAGTGCTGGGATTAAAGGCGTGCGCCATCACGGCCGGCCCATTTATTCATTTTTTAAAAAGCTTTCAATATTTTTATTTATTTATTTTCAAGCAGAAAGAGATAGAAGAGACATAAGTAGTGATAATGGGTGCATCTGGGCCACCAGTCATTGCAAACAAACTCCAGATGCATATGCCACTTTGTGCATCTGGCTTCGCATGGGTACTGGGGAATTGAATCTGGATGGTAGGGCTTTGCCTTAACTGCCAAGCTATCTCTCCAGCTCCGAGATAGTCTCTTATTGAACCTGCAGCTTATAATTTCTTTTTTATTTATTTGATTAATTATTTATTGGAGACAGAGAGAGGGAGGGAGAGGGAGAGAGAGAGATAATGGGTGTGCCATGGCTTCTAGCCACTGCAAACTCCAGGCATAACTACTCTTACCCACTGACCCACCTCCCAGCCCCCATTCCAATATTATACCTAGTATTTTAACACTCAATTATCTGAACACTTGAATCAAATGTCACACTTCAAATGTTTGTATTAGGTCACTGGAAGTTAGAAGGGAATAAAGAGGATTTTAAAAGGTAGTGAAAAGAACAAGACCAGGTAGTCAGACTTTGGGTTGATGACTTGGATCACAGTCACACAGCTGGTATCTGGCAAGGGGAGGAGTCTGTTTGGCATTCAAGTAGGTGGTATCAATGGCAGGGAAAATTGCATTGAGCTCAGTTTGGAAGCAGCTAGAAGTTCATCATTTGTTTACCTATGTTACAGTTGCCCCTTACTAGGCAGTGGACCAGTGTGCACGCTGCAGTGTAAGGTGTAGGTTGGGTGTGCTCATTAAACTCATATGCTTGGTGTTTCTGATATGGTCAGGTAAGTCCAAGTTTTTCATTTACCCCAGTCTAATTCAGGAACTTCATAACACAAATAAGCCATATATCAGTCTTTGTCATATGGTTGTCCAAAGCAGATAGGAGTCATGTAAACTTGCATAAACAAGATGCCAATTGACCTTACCTTAGCATGTGTACTCAAGATGGAGTAACTCAGGGCAAGCTACTTTATACACAACCTGGGAAGAAATTGCTTTATGCAACCTGCTAAATATAAGTATCTATCTATCTATCATCATCATCATCTATGTGACTATATATCATCTTTCTATCTATCATCTATGCAGCAATGTATCATATATTTATTCTCTATTTATCTTTCTATATATAAATTAATCAATCATCTATCATCTAATCCATCTACCTATCATCTATTTATTATCTATAGTCTATCTATTAATCTAACAATCTGTCTTCCATCATCTATCATCTCTAGGTCTTAGCCAATCACAGTCAAGTTTAAGCAAAGATATGCAAATAGAGATGCCTAGCTTTAACCTGTTGAATTGCTTTTTGCATCTTACTTCAGTGTCTCAAAACCTCCCACTCTTTTTACTCCATCACCTTGCACAGTCAAATGTCTGAACAAATTTGAATCTATAGTGCTATCCAATTTTTATGAGTCAGTCCATGTTCAAATAACCTATTGAATTTAGTTTTCCTTTTATAATGTCAGTGTGGTGTTTGACATGGAAAGCCATCAACAACAGGGGCTTTGCTGTTATTATTTTTCCATTATTATTCATGATGTTCAAATCAGTCCCGAGTTTTTTTCCTCCCTCCCTCCTTCCCTCCCTCCATCCCTTCCTTCCTTCCTTCCTTCCTTCCTTCCTTCCTTCCTTCCTTCCTTCCTTCCTTCCTTCCTTCCTTCTTTCCTTCCTTCCTTGTACTATGGATAAACCTCAGCGTCTCGTGCATGTGCACCTAGTGCTCTACCACTGAGCTCCTAGCTCTATGCTTTGAATTCTAATCTTACTAATAGTAATTACATCTGTTGGTGTCCCACTGAAAGGAGATCAGAGTCTTTGCGATTCCAGTCTGCATGCATTTCCTCCTTCTCTAGTCTTCCCTTATACTTTCAGTCTTTCTGCTTAAGAAGTATGTTTGAAAGCAGGCCTTCCAAAGCAAGGGTGGTGGAACTGAAAGATAAAGAAAGAAACACCATGTGAGCCCCAGATTTAATCAAACCTGCAGACATTCTGGGTCTAAACACCTTGTCACAAGTGGTGAAAGCTAGTCTCATTTGAAGCTATGATCAAAGTCGTGCATGTTTTATGCTGAGAGGTATTTCTTTCTTATTCTCTTTTTAAAATCTCCCTTGTGGCCCTTGCATGCATTTTGCTTGGCTTTAAAACATTTGTTCTATTTACATGAATGTATTCAACAGGCAGATTGTTCCTTGCCTGAAAATTCTTCTCATGAATGCAAATAACTTTTCTTAATCTCTCACAGCTGGTTCAAGAAGTATGCTTGATGAATCACCTAGAGGATCTTTAGAAAAAAAAAAAGGGATAAAGAGAAGAAAAACAAATGCAGAAGGTTATACTACCCTTGAGTAGCCCACTAATGACATATGTAAAATACTTCACCGTGTGTGAAGAAGGAAGGCATGGGCTTTCTCTTTGGATATGGAGGTACAAGGTCAGACCTTTGATGCTTTTATCATGCAGAGAGGCTAAAATCATATGAGAGTTTCATGCCAATTTTGTGAAACAAACTTGGGCTAAAAATTTCCTCATGAAACCATACCAATACTTTTTGTATCAAAGCAGCTCCTCTGCTCAAAATACATAGATCAAAGCCCCTTGATTTAGGTCCTCCCCAGTACTTTCAAAACCAATAGCAGTTTTCACTTTTATTTACCAATAAACTAGCATATGGTTTCCTATTGTTGATCTCAGAGAGGTGTTGGGCAATTTCTAGAGGTGAAAGGACCTTGTCAGCAGGCACTGTTGCTGGGTGTGTGGAGTGACCAAGCATATTTGCACACAGAATTAACAAAAGAAGTGCATGTCCTGCTCCCATGGCATTTCCATCCCAACAGGTAAGTATTCCCATGGAGAGGAGCAGCTGTGATGGGCCAAGTGCACAGTGGCTCTTCCATCAAATGCAAAAGTCAACTAACTAGCAATTGTGCCTTCACTCATGCTGGCATGGTGCTCTTCTCTTCTAGTGAGGGCTGGATGGGGAAAGAAGCTGGGGGACAAAGGGGAGAGGAGGTGAATTTCTTTCCACCTAAGGTGCTGAGGAGATGACCTTAGTATAAGAGCAGAGGGAGCTGAGAAGAGATTGGAACCAGGAGGCATATGCTGTACCTGAAGTTGTTGGGTTGGAGACAAATGAAACCATTTATTCATTTCTTCAGCAACTAGACACATTTCTCCTAGAGGCTCTCATAGCTATAATGATCTATTCTGTTTCCTTTCCAAGCTTTATCTTCTGACTGTTCTCTTCATTTTATTCTTCAGACATCTTTTTCTCCTGCCTGAGCCAAACACTTTCCTTGTCAGAAATGATTCATCACAATATACCTCATAAAACACGCACACACTCACACACACATACACACGCATGCATACACACACACACACACACACACACACACACACACACCACACTTCACTTCCTATGGCTGTTGTCCTTTGTATTAGTTTTCTGTTTGTGGTGCCCCAATACTAGGCAGAAACAACTAAAAGAGGATTAAGGTTTTATTTTAGCTTATTGTTTCAGAGAGTAAACAGTCAGGGTGGGGCTGGCATGATGGTAGATCCATTTGTGACAGGGGGAGGTAGAAGATGGGGCTCCTCACACCATGACAGACAGGACACAAAAAGAATATTCTGGACCATTCATTTCTCTCTCAGCACTCTATTTTTCCTCCATACCTTTCATGAAAATGTGGAAATATTTAATTTAAGTCTCTAAACTTGATTTTAATGAGATTATTGGTGGATTCTTATAAGAATGTCATGTATTTTGAGAATATACATATTTTGCCAATATGGATTATATTGTAGACTGGTGGCTTGCATTGGCTTCCCTTTTTGCTGGAAAGCAGATTAAAAAGGTACGACTGTATCATTTAATTTACTCGTTGCTGTGCCAAATGCACATATACCTGAAAAAAGCAATATAAGTAAGAAAGACTTAACATAGCTTACATTTTGAGGGGCTCCATTCAGCCTGATGGGGAAGGCATGAAAGCAGGACTTGAGGCAGGTGGTCGCATTGCATCCACAGTTGGGAAACAGAGAGAGATGGATGCTGGTGGTCAACTGGCTCCACCCAAGCCCCTACCATGTTATGCTGCACACATTCAGTGTAGATCTTAAGTACTGTCATCAGAGGCTCCTAGGTGATTGTAAATCTGGTCAGGTTAACAATTCAGATTAACTATTCTAGCTGGATCTTGTTGAAGTTTGAATATTCTGGGCTTGGGCCCTGTCATCATACAGACTACAAACCAGTACTTGGGTTTTCATCAACAATGCTCCAGAATGCTCCCTGCATGTTTCAGTATAGTTAGAGTCACCTATCTTCCAGAAAGTGGGTCTTTGGAGAGGTTTACTTGTAGCAAGAGACTAATGTAAATTGTGTCAGCTCAGTCCGTTACTTTCCTGCCTGCTCTGCTTCCTCCCTGGCCTGATGGACTTGTGTCCTCTCTCCCTAGGTTTCTCACCTACCCTCCAGCTGTCACACTGCTAGGTTGTTAATGGTAAGACCCATGGCTTTCAGGGAAGTTTTCACCCTGAGGGAGCTGACAGACCCGGCAGTGCTCATTCCTTGCCTGCTTTCCCATCAGGCTCAAGAATAGCTATGCAAGTCAGTTCCTAAAACAAGCCTTGGGAATCTCAAGGTTCTGAGGTAGTAATGCAAAGCAAACTCTAATATTATTATTGCTTTGGCTCTTGCTCTTTTGTGGATGAGTATGAATTCAGAAAAGAACCTGGGAACGTGTTCCTATATTGATTACAATTTCAGTTCCCCTTTCTGTTTCCTAATTTCTTCCTACATTAACAGAGATAGTGCCAGAATAGACTTATAAAGTCCAAAGCAGCACACTGAGTTATGCAGGTAGGTGCAGGGTGAATGTAAAAGAATATAGTGGGTCACTACAGTGGACTTACATTAAGACAAAGAAAGACAGTGGCTGCTGCATGAGACTGGGGGATATGTGCTCTCAGGCATGTCCTGTGGGCCTGTGTCTCCCTCCTCTCCTCTTCTTTCTTTCCTTCCTTCTTTTCTTCCGTCCTTCCCTTCCCTCCTCCTCCTTTTTCTTTCTCCCTTCTCTTCCTTCCTTCCTTCCTTCCTTCCTTCCTTCCTTCCTTCCTTCCTTCCTTCCTTCCTTCCTTCCTTCCTTCTCTCTCTCTTTCTTTTTCTTTTTCTTTTCCTTTTTTTTTTTTTTTTTTTTGTTTTTCAAGGTAGGGTTTAACTCTAGCCCAGGCTGACCTGACCTGGAATTCACTATATAGTCTCAGGCTGGCCTTGAACTCATGGTGATCTACCTACCTCGGCCTCCCAAGTGCTGTGATAAAGGCATGTGCCAACACTCCTGACTCCTCTACTTTCTAAAGAATCTAACATATGTTGGAATCTCTCTCTGCTGCATCCAATGAAAATGAATCTGCATGAGGAGGCTGAAAGTAAATGCTTCTTCTCTCTGGATACCTGGAAACTTGTGCATTGTGCCAGATGAGTATAAAAGACTGGCTTTTAAAAGCTGACTTTTAAAAACGTCCTTTATTCATGCAGAATTAATAGTCTTTCTAACTTGATCACTTCTCCCACATCAGGGAAATTTTGGTTTCTGTTGGAGCATGAAAGCTAGTAAGAGCTGCACAAATCACAGAAAGGAAGACACTGTGCTGGCAAGTTAATGTAGTGGCTACATGATTGACTGTATAAAACAGGTTACAGTTGAAAGTGAAAAGGATGTCAGCAGTGGTACACCTGGACAAGAGGCATAAATCAGGATGCTTCAGGACGTGTAAACTTTCTCAAGCAAACCAGGTCTCATGGGAAGACCAGCACGGTGTCTTTTCCTTTTTGTGATTTGTGCAGCTCTTACAAGCTTTCATGTGCCAAAAGAAACTAAAATCTCCCTGATGTGGAAGTGATCAAGTTGGAAACACTATTAAACACCCCAATAAGTTTCATATCAGAGTCATCATTTCTACGCAATACATACCTATGACTAGTGACCTATTTAGTCCAAGGGCATGTGATCATGTACTGTTTGCATAACTGTGTAAACAAGTGTTCCATTGAGGTCTTAGTATCTTATGCCCATCAGCCTATTAACATACTTGTGGATCAAGGTATAGTACTGCAGTGATATATCAGAATTTTAGATTCTAGTTAAGGATAGAGAAAAGAAATCCAAGAAGTTTAGTATTGCATGAAATGTACACACATTCAGTGAGTGCTGAATAAATATTAAAGACTATTGTAATTAACTTTGCTAATTATTTTATTAGGAGGGTCACTGGCTTCACAACTGATGAAAACCTTCTCAGGATGGTGAATCATTTGGAGAGAAGTAAAACCGTTGGGTTACCTAGGCTAGGAAGTATTCCTCCTTCCTGCATTTCCTGGGCATAAAGAAAGGAAAATACTATACAGGTGTCTTTTGTATGAATTCAAACAAATTTCTTTGCTTTTTGATTACCTTGAGCAAGACTGTCTAATGTCTCAAGATTAATAATGAAGAATTTTATAAGCTTAAACACACAATATCAATTGCCTTATTTTTTGATTAATTTAATTGACTTTTCAACTTCTAAATTCATCTTAATATTTGGTTATTCATGTCTGATTTTGTTTAGACCATTGAAGAACAATGGGCAGCCAGGTCTTGTGGATAAGGATAAAAGTAGAACAATTTGCTTGCTATAGTTTCTTAAACTGGTTTACCAGTAATGATAAACAACAAATCATACCAAAGTTAATTTACACATTATCCATATATATTTTCTCTCTTTAAAGGACACTGGTATACTTTTATAGTACAAAATTTTACATTTTTTAGATTGTTTTTGCCTTTTCTTCCCTTGGTAAAACTATATGTGAGTCTAAAACAGTTTTTTTTTTTTTTTGGTCAATACTTTGCTATTTATAGAAATTCAGTACTTAGAAAAAACATTTTTACCTTCAGTCACTCCCCATTAAGCATTATTTGGGCTTTAGGAGCTTTATATATAGCCTTTATTATGTTGATATATAGACCATCCATGCCTATCCTCTCCAATGTTTTGATCATGAAGTGATGTTGTATTTTGTTGAAGACCTTTTCTGCATCTATGGAGATGATCATGTGGTTTTTGTGTTTAAGCTTATTTATGTGGTGTATTACATTGACAGATTTCCTTATGTTGAACCAACCCTGGGGTCCTGGGATAAAGCCTACTTGATCAAGGTGGATAATGCTTTTGATGTGTTGTTGTATTAGGTTTGTGAGGATTTTGTTCAGGGTCTTTGCATCTAAGTTCATCAGGGAAATAGGCATATGGTTTTCTTTTTTGTGACATCTCTGCCTGGTTTTGGTATTAAGGTGATACTAGCTTCATAAAAGGAGTTGGGGAGTTTTCCCTGTTCTCCTATGATGTGGCACAGTTTGAGAAAAATTGGTTTGAGTTCTTCCATGAAGGTTTGATAGAATTCAGCTGAGAAGCCATCTGGTCCTTCCTATAAGGCAACTGCAAGACCTGCTTTGCTTGAGGAAGTTTAGATGTCCTGAAGCATCCTGGTTTATGTGTCTTGTCCAGGTGTACCAACAGTGACATCCCTTTCACTTTCAAAAGTAACCTTCTTTATACAGTCAATCATGTAGACACTACATTAACCTGATACTGGTAAACCAAATTCTACGCCATTATCAGCATCAGTAACAATAGCTTCAAGACTTGCTTATGGAGTCACAAGGAGAAAACTGGTTGATCTGGGACATAAATAAAGAACAGTGCTAAGATGAGTGCACCAGGGCCACTTTGTGCATCTGGCTTTACATGGGTACTGGGGAATTGAACTTGGATTGTTAGGCTATGCAGGCAAGTGCCTTACCCACTGAGCCATCTCTTTAGCCCTCAAAGGTAATTTTTTAAAACATTATCTATTTATTTATTTAAAAGAGAGAAAAAGAAGCAGAGAGAACAAAAGAGTGAGTGAGTGAGTGAGAGAGAGAATGCTTATTCCAGGACCTCCAGCCACTGTAAATGAACTCTAGAGGCATATGCCACCTTGTGCATCTGGCTTGTGTGGGTACTGAGGAATTGAACCTAGGTCCTTAGGTTTCACAAGCAAGTGCTTTAACTGATAAGGCATCTCTTCATCCCACAAAGGTAATTTTGATTAAATACATTTGTTACGCTTTCTCTTATGTTTGTCTTTTGGCACAGGAAGGTCAGAATGGGTGAGGAAAAGTAACTCAGCATTCACTCTTCCAAGGATCTATACAACAAACAACTACAGATTGCAATAAATGAATAAGCTTGATATGATAGGGGGTCTTCTGAGGAAGCCTCTTTGACAAGATGAGTTTTAGGTTCAAAATTTGATGATAAGCTCATCAATCCTGGAAACAGCAAGTGCAAAGATTTGGATGCAAGTAAGAAATTGTGAGGTTTGGGAAACTGGAAGGTCACTGTGGCTGGAGCCAGGTCTATGAGGGAGAGGGAGCAAGAATGAGGTGGGAGGTGGGGGCTGAGCTGTTGTTATTTGTAGACAGTGGTATGGCAGATAGCAGCGCAATTCTATGGAAAGCAGGAGCCCTGGTGACAGTTCATGGTGCAGGGTAGAGGGACAGGGGAACCAAGAGAGAAAGACAGTCAGTAGGATGATGCTGTGAACAGCAGACACTGGGGAGATGCTGGAATTCAAGGGGAGCTGAGCCGCTAAATGCCAGGAAGGAAATGAAACCACAGCATTTCTCTCACTGTGGGTTATTTCCTTTCCAGGGACCACACCTCTACCTCTATGCGGGAACTTTCAACTTCTGGGGCCCTCGTGCATGGACTTTGGAAGAAGGTGTAGGCTATAGTACTGACAGACTTCTTGCTCCTTTGGAGTCGTCCTGTAAGCCATCCCTGCAGACGGCTGAGAAAGATGTTCGGCTATACCTCAGAAGCACTTCTGCACTAGCAGGAGAGGGGATTTGGAAATAAAGATTGTAACTACTATTATATATGGAGTTTCTTTCAAGGTGAGAAAAATGTTCTCAAAATGCCTTTTTGATGGGTGCATACTTGTTAATATATTAAAAATGCCCTTGACACAGGTTCATACCTATGAGTATATTAAAAATCTCTGGTACTGCTAAGTAATGAGGCTTCAAGCCCATGATCAGAGTAACAGGAACCATGGTAGGAACCAAAGGAAAAATAGGCTGTCTCTTCCTTAGTGAGAAAAAGGGCCAACTTGAAGTTGAACACTGGTTGGGAAAAAAGTGCAAATATCTCCACATACACAAAAGTCCTGAGCATCACCAAGTGCTATTCAGCCAGTGCTATACTGGGTAAATTTTATGATAAGTAATTTTTAAAAAATATATTTTATTTTATTTTTAATTTTTTTGGAGAGAGTCAGAGAGAGAGAGACAGATAGAGAATGGGAGTGCCAGCAGCTTCTTAGATGCTGTGAAAGAACTCCAGGCACATGCGCCCCCTTGTGGGCAAGTGTGGCATTGCACCCTTGCATCACTTTGTGTCTGGCTAAACATGGGGCCTGGAGAATCAAACAGGCTTATAAGGCAGGTGACTTAACACCTAAGCCATCTCTCCAGCCTAATTTTTAATTTTTTATTGACAACATCCATACTTACAATAAATCATGATATTTCCCTCCCTCACTTGCCCCTTTACAACTCCACTCTCCATCATATCCCCTCCCTCTCTCCACTAGTCTCTCTTTTATTTTGATGTTATCAACTTTTTCTCCTATTATGAGGGTCTTGTGAAGGTATTGCTAGGCACTGTGAGGTCATGGATATTAAGGACAATTTCTGTCTGGACAGTTGCATTGTAAGGAGTCATACCCTTCCTTTGGCTCTTGCATTCTTTCCTCCACCTCTTTCAAAATGGACCCTGAGCCTTTCAGGGTGTGACAGAGATGTTTCAGTGCTGGACACTCCTCCATCATTTCTTCTCAGCACTATGTTGCCTTTTGGGTCATCCCAGTGGTCATCACCATCTGAAAAGAGAAGCTTCTCTAACCAAAAGTGAGAGTAGTATTAATATATGAATATGAACATTAAGTATAGTGCTTTCAGTCATACCCTTCCTTTGGCTCTTGCATTCTTTCCTCCACCTCTTCCAAAATGGACCCTGAGCCTTTCAGGGTGTGACAGAGCTGTTTCAGTGCTGGACACTCCTCCATCATTTCTTCTCAGCACTATGTTGCCTTTTGGGTCATCCCAGTGGTCATCGCCATCTGAAAAGAGAAGCTTCTCTAACCAGAAGTGAGAGTAGCGTTAATATGTGAATATGAACATGAAGTGTAGTATTTTCAGGGCAGCTTGGTGGGAATAATATATACATTTAGCCAGACAACGGCAGGCTTTATACCCCTAAGGCTTATGACCTCCCCTGCCATAGACTTTTGATTAGGTTTTCAGTACCAGGCATGTATTCCCTTCCATGGAGTGGGCCTCCAACCCAATTACAGAGCAGTTGGTTTCCCCCAGAGCAGACATGCCACTATTGTACCCATTCAGTCACTTTGCCTGTCTCACCAAACTTGAGGCTTCCAGTGTCCACTGTTTTTACCTCTGATGACTTCTGTCTCCCATAGGGCTGCATGCAGTACATTTTTTCCACCTTTAAGTTGGCTGATCTACAGGAAGAAGGTTTTCAGCTCAGCATGGGCTTGACTTCTCAGTGACCTTGCTGCCCAGGCATGTGAAGTCTTCAGCAATAGGGTCTTACCATCTATTACTCATGGGAAACCAAGGGCCTTGGAAATAGTCTGCAATGTTTTGGAGGGAATAGGAATCTCCCTGGTAACAACTCACCGGAAGGTATCTCATCCCTGGAACTGAAAATTTTCTAGTAGCAATCTGTGGCTTTTGAATGTGCCATTATCCAAAAAAGTAGTCTTTCATATGTCTTATTCAGAATATCTTGAATTTTAATTGCTCCCCCCCACCCTTCTCTTAATCTTTCCCCCTGGCCCCATTTAGGCCTTTCTACTCCCTGTAATCTGTTCTTCTACTTACAATACAATATTATGCCCTAAAGTCCTTCCCTCTCCTCCCTCCCTTATAGCCTTTTTCTAGCTTTCTGGCCTCTGCTACCAATTTTTGGTTCCAGCTCACACTCCAGTCTAAACATTTGTATCTAGGATCCACATATGAGAGAGAACATGTGATGCTTTGCCTTCTGGTCCTGGGTTGCCTCAATTAGTATTATCCTTTCCAGATCCATCCATTTCCCTGCAAATTTCATAATTTTATTTTTCTATGCCACTGAATAGGACTCCATTGTGTAAATGTACCACATCTTTAATAGCCATTCATCGGTGGAGGGACATCTACGCTGATTTCATCTCCTAGCTAGTGTGAATAGAGCAGCAATAAACATGGTTGTGCAAGTATCTCTAAGGTAGTGAAAAGAGTCATTCGGATATATGCCTAGGAGTGCTATAGGTGGATCATATGGTAAATCTATTTCTAGCTGTCTCAAGAGCCTTCACACTAATTTCCACAATGGCTGTACCAGACTACATTCCCTCCAACAGTGTAGCAGGATTCCCCTTTTCCACATTCTCGCCAACATTTATTGTCATTTGTTTTCTTGATGATAGCCATTCTGACAGGAGTGAGATGGACTCTCAAAGGAGTTTTAATTTGCATTTCCCTGATGGCTAAGGATGTAGAACACTTTTTTATGTGTTTATATGCCATCTGTATTTCTTCCTTTGAGAACTCTCTATTTAGTTCCATAGCCCCCCCCTTTTTTTTTTGTTTTTCAAGGTAGGGTCTCACTCAAGCCCAGGCTGACCTGGAATTCACTCTGTAGTCTCAGGGTGGCCTCAAACTCATGGCAATACTCCTACCTCTGCCTCCCAAGTGCTGAGAATAAGGCGTGCGCCACCATGCCCGGTTATAGCCCATTTTTTAATTGGGTTTTTGATTTCTTATTGTTTTGTTTTCTGAGTTCTTTGTCTATTCTGGATATTAATCCTCTGTCAGATGTATAGCTGGCAAATATTTTATCCCATTGTGTAGGTTGTCTCTTTGCTCTATTCACAGTATTCTTTCTGGTACAAAAGCTTTTTATTTTTAAGAGATCCCATTGGTTGATTAGTGGTTTTATTTCCTGAGCAACTGGGGTTATATTCAGAAAGTCATTGCCTATGACAATATGTTGAAGGGTTTCCCCTACCTTTTCCTCTAGCAGTTTCAGAGTTTCAGGTCTGATATTAAGGTCCCTGTTCCATTTGGACTTGTGAATGGAGAGAGACAAGGATCTATTTTCATCCTTTTACATATAGATATCCAATTTTCCCAGCACCACTTGTTGAAGAGGCAGTCTTTTCTCCAATGAATATTTTTGGCATTTTGCTTAAAATCAGAGTGCCAAAGCTGCCTAGATTAACATCTGGGTCTTCTGTTATGTTCCATTGATCTACATGTTTGTCTTTGTGCCAGTACCATGCTGTTTTTGTTAGTATGGTTTTGTAATATAGCTTAAAATTGAGTGTGGTTATACCACCAGCCTTATTTGTGCTGCTCAAAATTGTTTTGGTAATTTGAGGTTTTTTTGTGCTTCCAAATGAATTTTTAGGATTGTTTTTTCTATTTTTGTGAAGAATGCCATTGGAATTTTAATGGGGATTGCATTAAATGTGTAGATTGCGTTAGGTAAGATTGGGATTTTTACAGTATTGATTCTTCTTATCTAAGAACATGGGATGTCTTTCTATTTCTTTGTGTCTTCTGCAATTTCTCACTTGAGTGTTTTTTAAAATATATATATTTATTTATTTGAGAGAGAAAGAGGAAAGGAGAGAGAGAGAGAGGGAGAGAATGGGTGTTCCAGAGCCTTCAGCCACTCTAAACGAACTCCAGATGCATGTGCCTCCTTGTGCAACTGGCTTATGTGGGTTATGTGGCTTATGTGGAGAATCAAACCTGAACCTGGGCCCTTTGGCTTTTCAGGCAAATGCCTTAACCACCAATCAATCTTCTCCAGCCCTCGCTTGAGTGTTTTAAAGTTTCCATTGCAGAGATCCTCCACTTCCTTGGTTAAGTTTATTCCAAGGTACTTTATTTATTTTTTATTATTTTATTTATTTTTGGAGAGAGACAGAGAGAGAGGGAGAGGGAGACAGCTAGAGAATGGGCATGCCAGCAGTCTCTCAGCTGCTGTGAATGAACTCCAGATGTATGCGCCCCCTTGTGGGCAAGTGTGGCATTGCGCCCTTGAGTCACTTTGTATCTGGCTAAATGTGGGGCCTGGAGATTGGAACCGCTGGAGATTGGAACCAGCATTCTTAGGCTTAGGAGGCAGGCGCCTTAACCACTAAGCCATCTCTCCAGCCCATACTTTATTTTTTGAGGTAATTGTGAATGGAAGAGATTCTCTGATTTCATCCTCTGCATTTTTGTTGTTAGTATTGATTCTATGTGTTTATTTTATTTTCTTCTATATTGCTAAAAGGTTTTACCAGCTCTATCAGTTTTCTGGTAGAGTCTTTAGGGTCCTTTATGTGTAGAATCATATCATCTGCAAGTAATGGTAATTTGATCACTTCCTTTCCAATATGTATCTATTTTATGAGTGTATTTTGTTTTATGGCTATAACTAGGCCTTCTTATACTATATAAAATAAAAGTGGGGGCCAGGGATTCCCTTGTCTTGTTCCTAATTTTAATGGGAAAGCTTCCAGCTTTTCCCCATTTAGTATTATGTTGGCAGTAGGTTTGTCATAAATAACTTTTATTATGTTGAGATATGTTCCTTCTATTCCCAGTTTCTGTAGGACTTTTACCATTAAGGGATGTTGGATTTTGTTCAATACCTTTTCTGTATCTCTTGAAATGATCATGTGATTTTTTTTTGTACTTCATTCCATTTATCGTATGTTTATATTTATTGATTTGTGTATGTTTAACCATCCCTGCATCCCTGGGATAAAGACTACTTGGTTGGAGTGAATAAACTTTCTGATATCTTTTATTCTGTTTGCCAGCATTTTGTTGAGAATTTTTGCATGTATGTTCATGAGGGAGATTGGTCTGCAATTTTCTTTTTCTGTTCTGTCTTTGTCTGGTTTTGGTATCAGGGTGATGCTAGCTTTTAGAAGGACTTTGGCAGAATTTCTTCCTTTTCTATTTTATGGAAAAATTTGAGAAGCAGTGGTATTAGTTCTTCCATGAAAGTCTGGTAAAATTCACCAGTCAATCCACATAGGCCTGAACATCTTTTAGGTGGGAGACTTTATAACTGCTTGTATCTCTTTACTTGTTATAGGTCTATTTAAATGGTTTATCACAACTTGATTTAATTTTGGTACGTCATATGAATCAAGAAAATCATCCATTTCTTTCAAATTTTCAAACTTGGAGGTGTATATATTCTTAAAGTATGTCCTGATGATTTTCTGAATTTCTTTGATATCTCTTGAAATGGTGCCTTCTTCATCTCTAATTTTATTAATTTTTGTCTCTTCTCTCTTTCTTCTGGTCAGATTTGCTAAGGGTTTTTCAATCTTGTTTATCCTTTTAAAGAACCAACTCTTTGTATCATTGATTCTTTGGATTTTTCAGGGGTGGGGTTCTATTTCATTAATTTCTGCCTGAATCTTTATTATTTCATCCCATCTACTTATTTTTGGTTTGCCTTTCCTTCTTTTTCCAAGCTCTTAAGGTGAAGCAGTAATTTGTTTACTTGTGAACACTCTACTTTCTTAAAATGTGCACTTAAAGCTATAAATTTCCCTGCTAGGACTGCCTTCATTTTGTTCCAAAGGTTCTGGTATGTTGTATTCTCACCATCATTTGATTCTATGAATTTGCTGATTTCCTTTTTGTTTTCTTCAATTACCCATTCATCATTCACTACTGTACTGTTTAGTCTCCATGAATTTCTGTATGCTCTGTAGTTTTTCCTTTCTTTTTTTCCTTTTTTCTTTTTTTGGTTTTTCGAGGTAGGGTTTTACTCTAGCCCAGGCTGACCTGGAATTCACTATGTCGTCGCAGCGTGGCCTTGAACTCATGGTGATCCTCCTATATCTGCCTCCAGAGTGCTGGGATTAAAGGTGTGTGCCACCATGCTCGGCTGTCTGTAGTTTCTCTTGTTGCTGATTTGTAGTTTATTTCCATTGTTGTCAGATAGAGTACAAGGGATTATTTCAATTTTCCTGTATTTGTTCAGATTTGCTTTGTGTCCTAATATATGGTCTATTTTGGAGAATTTTCCATGTGCTACTGTGAAAAATCCATATTCTGTCGAATGTGGATGAAATGTTCTGTAGATACCTGTTAGGTCCATTTGTTCTATGACATCATTTTATCCAGATGTCTCTCTGTTTATTTTTTGACAGGATGACCTGTCAATTGAGTGTGGGGTATTGGAGTCATCCACTACAATTGTGTTTGGTGTTATCTCTGACCTTAAGTTGAATAGTTTTTGTTTGATGAAATTGGGAGCCCCCATGTTAGGTGCATATACATTTAGGATTGTAATGTCCTCTTGGAGTATTCCTTTAATCAGTTTAAGTGACCTTCTTTATCTTTCCTCACTAATGTTGGTTTGAAGTCTATCCTGTCATATATTAGAATAGCAACCCCTGCTTGTTTCTGAGGCCTGTTTGCTTGAAACACTGTTTTCCATCCTTTCACCCTAAAAGAGTGTCTATCTTTTATTGAGAGACGAGTTTCCTGGAGGCAACAAACAGCAAGATCCTACCTTTTAATCCAGACTGCAAGCCTGTGTCTTTTGGTTAAGGCATTGAGGCCACTGATATTAAGAGTTATTATTGACACACAGGTGTTTCTTCTTGTTGTTTTGTAGTGCTTCCTGTTTCCCTTTACTGTCTTGTGTTAAATATTATTTGAGTGTGGTTTATTTTTTCCTGTTTCATCATGTGTGTGCTTTACTTTCTCTTCAGTGTGAAGGAATCCTTCAAGTATTTTCTATAGAGCTGGTGTAGTTGTCATAAATTCCTTTAGACTGTTTTTGTTGTAGAATGTCCTTATTTCTCCTTCAATTTGGAGATATAGCTTTTAAGGAGAATGTATTCTTGGTTGACAGTTATCTTTCAGAACTTGGAATACATCTTTCCAAGCCCTTCTGGCTTTTAAAGTTTGTGTTGAGTAATCTGCTGTTATTCTGATGGGCTTGCCTTTGTAGGTCACTTGCTTTTTTCTCTCTAACTGCTTTCAGTATATTTTGTTTGGTTTGTGTGTTTAGTAGTTTAATGATAACATGGTGAGGAGAGGTTCTTTCCAGGTTTTGCCTTTTTGGTCTCCTAAAAGCTTCTTTTACCTGCATTGGCATTTGTTTTCCAACTTGGGGAAAATTTTCTTCTATAATTTTGTTGAAAGTATCTACTAAGCCTCTGGGTTGAAATTCTTCTTTTTCTACTATACCCTGAATTCTTATGTTGGATCTTTTCATAGTGTCCCTGATACCTTGAAATTCCCATTTGTACCTTGTTATTAGCTTGTCTTCCTCTGTTTTGGACTGTATTAGGTCTTTCCCCTCATTTTCTAGTTCAGATATTGTGTTATCTCGTTCATCCATTCTACTGGCAAGACTTTCCACAGAGTTTATTTTATTGACTGTGTTCTTCAGTGCTAGCATTTCTGCCTGTTTTTCTTCATCATTTCTATTTCCTTTCTTATGTCTTGTAATGACCTTGTTGTGTCATTAAGCTGGTTTCCTGTGTTCTCTTGGAATTCCTTCATGAGTTTGTTTTCTTCTTTAATTCCTTTGATTTCTTCTTTGATTTCTTTGAGTATAGATAAAATCATTTTTTAAAAAAATCTTTGTCAGGCATTTCATCTAAAACAGTCTCATTGAGTATAATTTTTGATGGATTTATAATTTTGGTGTGATTGTATTGTCTTTGTTTTTGTGCTTCTTGTATTATAATATTGCAATTTTTGCATCCTGAATTGATTTGATGCTTGGGTTTTCTAATAATCTGTGGTGCTTTTAGATGGAAATTCAACTTTATGTACCTTCAGAGTAGGAGTTTATGGTACTAAGTGTAGCTCTTATACTCAAATTCAACTGCAGAATTAATCCTAGGTGTTGAGTTTGCTTGCCATTCAATACTCTAGAGGGCTGGGTGAAGCAATTTACTGGCAAATTCTAAAATTCAACTGAGCAATATACACATTCAATAAAAACCTGCACCGGAGTATGCAAGTGTGGGGATTGAAACAAACAGATAACCTTATAAAGCCACAATCCCTAAGTGGGTATGTTACTCTTAACCCTTAATTCTGTCAGCTGAAAGGTTGAGATTTCTGTTCTGAAATGCATTCCAGGTCAGCTTGGGTCTGAATCAGACCCTGCCTCTAATAATGACCTAAGAAAAAGACAAAGCCCCTTTGAATCTGAAAGCATTAATGGTAACAATAGTCAACCCCAAAATACAGTTTAATTGAGAATGGTAAATCCAACCAAAAATATGTAACCCATAACCTGCCCTGACATAGAAAGTGAGATTAGCACTTCTAGTGCAAGCTTATGTACGTGCTTTTTTGTCAGTCACCCTCATTACCTTTTGGGGTGGCTTCCAATCTCACCAATGTTGAGTGCCCACTTGATCCCTCCATGTTGTGCTGTGAGTCTGGAGTTCTGATCAGCTGTCCTGGATGCCCTGTCTGGGAGCTGAATGTATTCTCTAGAGGGTCGTGGTTTTGTCGGTTGGGAAATGGGAGAATGCAGGAAGCTTGGAGTTGTACTGGAACTGATCAGCTGTTCCCACCTGTGTCTTACTGTCTCCCCTTCAGATTCCTAGACTTTGCAAGGAAGATGATGAGGTTGGAAATCCCATGGTTTGGTCTCTGCTCCTGCATCTGGGCCCTGAGCCCAGTTTCCTCCTTTTTTATAGATATTAGTGTCTCCTGCTTCTCTGCTGTGGCAGATAAAAACCCATACACCTTCACTTTTCAGACTAAGAGTGTATTTTGGTGTGGTTTTGCTCAAATCCCTCCTTAGGTCAATCAGTGTGACCTCTATTCATCCATCTTACCCAGAAGTCCAATATTTTATTTTTATTCATTTATTTGAGAGAGAGAGAACAAGAGAAATAGAGAGAATGGGCATGCCAGGGCCTCTAGCTGTTACAAATGATCTCCTGTTGCATGCACCACTTTGTGCATCTGGCTTTATGTGGGTACTGAGAAATTTAACCTGGGTCCTTGGTTTTGCAAGCAAGTGCCTTAACTGCTAAGCCATCTCTCTAGCTCTGATATATGAATTTGATCTTGATTATTTTTTTAAAGTCTGCTAAACTTTCAGTTTTCAGAGCTTTGTCTTGTTTTCTGTTCTTGGACAATGTAGCTTAGTCTGGGTATAGAGCACTTGAACTGCAGTATCCATAGGAAGGTTAAAAAATGGGAGAGCCAGGATTCTGATATCCTGCAGATATAAAGTAGTTGAATTCTTTCAATGATGATTTTCTTATTTAATTAATTAATTTATTTATTTATTTATTCAGAGAGAGACAGAGCTAGAGATAGATAGAGATAGAGAGAGAGAGAGAAACAGAGGAGAGAGCGAATGGGTATGCCAGAGTCTCTAGCCACTGCAAACAAACTCCAGACACATGTGTCACTTAGTGCATATGGCTTCACATGGGTACTGGGGAATCAAACCTGGGTCATTAGGGTATGTAAGCAATCAAGCAAGCTCCTTAAGCAAGCCATCTTTCCAGCCCTCCATGATGGTTTTCTAGTGACTCATATCATACCCTCTCTAATATCCTTTGCATAAAATGTCTAATCTCTTTCACATGTTAAATGTAACCCAGGTCAGTTCAGTATAGACAAGTCAAAGTTCTCTTGCAGCTAGTGCTTTGGTCTCTCTAATTGCAGATCTCTTATGTCTGTCTGTGTATGTCTCTGTCTTTGTATGTAATTTTCTCTCTAACCTCTCTGTATGTCTTTTTCTGTATATCTCTTTGTTTCTCTCTCTCTCTCTCTGAATCTGTAGGACTCTATGTTTATCTCTCTCTATAGATATCACTTTCTGTAGGTCTCTCTGTATGTCTCTGTCTCTCCTAGATGTATGTTTGTAGTGGTCTGTGTTTAAGAAACTTCCAGTCCTATCCCTTTCTTTTCAAGGCTGTCAGCTGAAAGACACTGCTACTAACTGAAACAGTTTAGAGTCATATTCATGTGGGCCTTATCGCTCATGGAGGAGAGGATAGTGCAAGGAACAGCTTCATGTTGGCCTTCTCTCATGGAGGAGAAGGTAGCCTCATTTCCCTTTACCACCATCAGTCGTTCCTTTCTCCATGCTTCTATCCCTGGGTGTGGAGCCCCTCTGTCTGGCATGAATGAATTCTCCTTACACATCACTGTACTTTCTAATGGAGCTATGGGAGCTGCTCATGATCGTCTAGGCCCTCCACTGCAGTGGAGAACGCCTGTGGAGAATGACTTCATTCCTTTTCTTACTGCTCATTATACCAAATCTCTTCCAGGCCTCTTTGCTTGCTATTTAACTGGCATCTTTCTGTTCCTCAGGGTGAAGACATCAAGTTCTTGTAAGGACTCTCTCATCCAGCTTTGCCTAGGATGAGAGATGATACCAAGAACATAGTTTATCTGGAAGTACAAGTTTCCACACAGGGAATAATACTCATTCTCATATTTTTTCTCAACCTTAAGCCCTCACTCCTTCCTAAGAATTAGAGTATTATTCTCCCTGTGTTAGTCACTTTCCTCATTCCTTTGATAGAATGTCTGACAGAATCACCTTGAGGGCAGAGGACTTATTTTGGCCCACAGTTTCAGACGTGGTGAGGAAGAGGTGTCAGAGTAGCTGCATGACATTAGGGGTGTGAAGTGGAGGCTAGTTCACATTATGGGCCATGCACGAGGAAGCAGAGTGCTCAGGATGGAACCTGAAGCAGGGATCATCTGCAAAGCTCCATCCTTAGTCATCTGTTCCTGCCAGCCAAGCCCCATCCCTCAAAGGTTCCACAACCTCCCCAAATAATGCCAAACGAGGAAACAGGAGTTTAAACACATGATTCTATTGGGAACATTTCAGACTAAACCATAACCCTCCTTGAAAGAACATCTCTGGTTACCTTTTGTAAACTTGGTGGTTTAAACAGCTGCTGGTTAAGGGGAGCAGTACCACTATGCTGCTAAATAATAAGTAAGCCCAGTCAGGAGGTACGGGATTATCAGCACTCATTTTCAGTACTTAAGTAGTGATTTCTTCTATTTTTAGGGCATAATCACATCTTCATGAACCTGAAAAATCCCCACCTAGCAGCTTGTTGCATATAATAGCTTACGGTAGTTTCTGATGTTTGCTGGTTGTACCATCCCTTACAGTATACCTTTCTATTAAGTATCAGGGAACTTTGTATTATTTTCTTCTTAAAAGAAGTAGAAAAGAAAAGTTTAAAATTCCAGTTCAAAACTGGAGAAATGGCTCAGCAGTTAAGGAGATTGCCTGCAAAGCCTAACAACTTGGGTTCAGTTCCCCAGTACATCAGATTCACAAGGTAGCACATACATTTGGAGTTCATTTGCAGTGGCTGAGACCCTGGTATGCCCACTCTCTCTTTCTCTTTGTGTTTGCACCTCTCTGCTTGCAAATAAATAAATAAAAATTTTAAAATGCCAGTTCATATTCCTTATAGTTTCCATGAATTTGGTAAATTTCTAGCTTAAAATAAAATAGCAATAAAGATGACCTCTTGGATTTAATTTACCCACTTTTTTCTAGGTGAACATTCATATTTAGTATTTTATATTACACAATAAATCATTTCTTCCTTCTTGTCTTCCAAAGGAATTCCTAGTTGTTTTTTTTTTTTTTTTGAAGTACCATGAATTAAACTTCTTTCTAGTTCCTGAAATTCTGAGCACATAGTAGGTGCTCCAAAATATTTTCTTCCTGGATTATTTGTTGCTGTTAATTATAAATTAAAAGTATTTAGCTTAGGTGTGGTGGTGCATGTCTTTAATCCCAGCACTCAGGAGGCATAGGTAGGCAGATCATTGTGAGTTCAAGGCTACCCTGAGACTACATAGTGAATTCCATGTCAGCCTGGGATAAGGTGAGACCCTACCTCAAAAAACCACATACACACACACACACACACACACACACACACACACACACACACACACAAAAAAGGATGTGACCAATTCCCTGCTATCTCTCAACATGTTATTTTATTATGGTAGAAATAACAATTCTTCAGGCTATTAAAATACTGGTATTTGATTATAGCAAAAGGAATTATTCTTTTATAGCTCAAAACAAAACCTTACTACAGCTGTCAACAATTGCATATTGGCCTCAGTAAGTTAGTTGAACTTTCCCATGCTCGTTAGACACTTGAAGTTCCTTTATGCAGATGAGAATAAACAGAATAGTCACTTGAGTGGGAATACAGATACAGAAAGAAATTTTCTTCAGTCCAAGCTTCCTGGTGCCACACACAGTGCACATAACTGGGTGGGACAGGAGGAGGATAAAAAAATCACTGAGTCACTGCATGTAATTTAATTGTAAATGGCGGCTTTATGAGTAGTGTTAATGTGTGCTACCTCAGCTACCTGACAATAAAGGTTTCACAAGCTACAATGACATCTGGAACTAAATCACATGTAGGAATTATGCAGCTGCAATAAAAGCCACTTAATTAGCATTGCAAATAGTGTTCCAGCATTTATAAGATGTCTGCAAATTTGCATACAGATACATAATTACATTATTTGCAGCTGTTGTGTTTGTTCCATAAGACCTTGCCACTTTATTAGCAGAATATATAAATCAGGAATTAATTTTCTTTATCTTTCACATTCTCAGTCTTCCAAAGATGTGTGGTGAATCATAGTGAATTGGTAAAGTTGTTTTTATCTGGACTGCCTTACCATATCTTAGACTGGCTTTAGACCAAAGAACAAATCTCCTGACTTATTTAGCAATGGATTATTTGTAAATACAGTTTGCTAATAATGAATATCATTTATTGGATATCTTTGGCCTTTACCACTCGTCTTTGAAAACTTTGTTCAGGCATCTTTAGAAATATGGCTTATTTATTTCCTGCAGGTTAGGGACTAATTATCTATTGACTCCCATATGCGTCCTTCACACAGTTGTAGCTGACATGCTTTAAACAATATAGTCCACTAGCATAGAAGGCTTTAATCTAAATGGAGTAGATGTAGTCAGAGTTTTAAATTCAGAAAACTAAGCAGATTTGTTAGCTAAAAAAATAACAGACAAGAACACAATTGAATTTATAGTCAATCCTTTTGAAGGAAATGCTAGCTGAAATAATTTAATAAATACTTTCAGTACAATTTCATATAGTAAGAACAAGGGATTTTTATATTTTAGATCTAGAGTTATCAAAAATTTACCATGAGTTTGCAATTTATTATCAGCTAATCATATTAAAATGTGCAATTGAGTAAGTTGTGATGGAATGAGATGGTCTGAACTCAGGCATGGCGAATGTAGGATACATCAAAGAAATCCAAGTTACCTCTTGATAAACAGGAATCATCAGGCTAGTCACAAAAATGAATATCAGAGACTTAGCGAAAAAAAAAGACTTGGGTAAGATGCAATGTAGAAATATAGACCCCACTGTTCATTCATCCTTTCAGGTATTTAACATTTGTTAAAATGCTAAGCGAGAGGGAGGATTGAACTGGGTTTCTTAGGCTAAGGATGAGGAAAACTGATAGGCAGATTCTCACTATCAAAATCTCAGTTTTACACTCTAAGCCATTTTCTTTTTTTCTTTTTTTAATTTGAGATAGAGAGAGAAAGAGAGCTAGAGAGCTAGACAGAGAGAGAGAGAGAGAGAGAGAGAGAGAGGGAGAATGGGCATGTCAGCAGCCTCTCAGCCACTGTGAACAAACTCCAGATGCATTCACCCCCTTGTGGGCAAGTGTGGCATTATGCCCTTGCGTCACTTTTTGCATCTGGCTAAACATGGGACCTGGAGATTGGAACCAGTGTTCTTAGGCTTGGCTGGCAGGTGCCTTAACTGCCAAGCCATCTCTCCAGCCTCTAAGTCATTTTCAAATGTAGTAACTGAATGTTCACTATTATGGAGTGCTCCATAACTATCATTCAGATTTTAATAAAATAGATTTGTTCTAACTTTATAGGATTTTAACTTAGAGGTAAAACCCATATACAAAAAGTTGGTAAATATACTTATATGTCACTAAAGTTGATTATTTTTCTGGTTAGTTAGAGGAAGATTTCGCATTTAAACTCAGCTAAAGGAAAATCCATATATCTTTTGAGTTCTGGAAGTTTCTCCTATCTATTTGATACTATTGATGCATTCACTCATGTAGGAATCAAGTATTTTCTTGCATTATTCTCTCTACTTTGTCTTTTTTATTTTTAATATATTTTTTATTAGTTATGTATATAGTATATACACAGCCATGATGGTACTATAGTTAGCCTTCTCCTTGTCCTCCCCCCATGGCTAATGTTGGTCTTGCCTTCAATGTGGGTAGCCATCAGCTGTGCATGAGAGGCAATAATTCTGTGTATAATGATCCAAATCACGGCTCTAACAATCTTTCCGCCCCCTCTTCTCTGAATTTCCATGAGCCATGTTGGGTTCATTTTAGGTCTATTTCAGTGACAAGGTTTTGTGAGTCTCTGTGTCTCTGGATATCTGATTTGGTAGGGATTGAGTGTTCTTTGTGTCCAACTCCTTCTTTGTATTTTATCTAGCCTACTCAATCATTTAGAAAAGGCAATTGTGTAGTAAATCACAATAAATCCCTGTATTCTACATGGAGCCTCTGCTTATGAATGGTAGTGATGAGACCAGGTTTCCAGCCACAGCTTTGCATGAATGGAGACTGATACCATAGTTCCTTGGTCTTGTCAACTGTGGGGCACAATCACAGGAGAAGCTGAAATACTGTGTGCCTATGACTTTTGTATAAAACTTATCTGATAATTGAAGAGTTGTTTCTTTTGGTAGCCAGTTTTACTGATTATTTAGTTGTATTAGCAAACAACTGATTGGTAGCATTATTTTTAAGAGTACCTTTGCTAGGGATATGTAATTTCTTGTAATGGAGTACATAAAGAAGGAAGTATCCTGCCTTAAACTCTTATTTATTTTATTTTTATTTTTATTTTTTGGAGAGAGACAGAGAGAGAGACAGAGAGAGAGAGGGAGAGGAAGACAAATAGAGAATGGGCCTGCCAGCAGCCTCTCAGCTGCTGTGAATGAACTCCAGATGCGTGCACCCCCTTGTGGGCAAGTGCAGCATTGCACCCTTGCATCACTTTGCATCTGGCTAAACATGGGACCTGGAGATTGGAACCAGCATTCTTAGGCTTAGCGGGCAGGTGCCTTAAACCGCTAAGCCATCTCTCCAGCCCTTAAGCTCTTATTTTTAATGCTTAAGTATTAGAATCTTTATTGATGACCTCACCCCACCCCTACCAACTCAACATTTATTAGAAAAAAGGATCTTACTTTGAACACTTGACTTTAGCATAGTGTTCATTCTGAACACTGCATCCTTGGTCCCCCTGGCATTGTTATGACAGCACCCCCATGGTGGTGCTGCCTGAAGAAGATGAGATGACCACACAGAGTGAGGATAAAATTCCTTGGTAACTATAAGTACTTGTGTGAATAGCTTTTCTTCCTTCTTTCTGTTTATAGTTCACAGTCATTTTCAGACTTACACAAATGTTATAGAACTGAACACAAAATAATCACAAAAATGCTAAGGTCATTTTCTGTGTTGAACCCTCACATTCTTTATAGAATCAGTTATGATAGTTTCCAGGCTGTCATGTCCATGGAAAGTCAGCATGTATTTTGCTCTCTAAATAATTATGGATTCTTTTTCATTCTTACTGCACCAGTCTTACTGTGCAAACTACATCCCTCAAGTTTTCTTTAATATACTTGAAGAGCTGAATGATTATTAGAGTAAAGTCAGAGGATAACCAAAGAGGCAACTCAGATTCTTTCTGACTGAGGATCCCCAGTGTCTGCCGGAACAGCAGCTAGACCAAAGGCTTAAGCCCTGCCCTCTGGTGCCGTTGTGTGCAACTTCAGGCCTTCTCTGTGCAGGATGGACAGAGCTTCTCTGAAGTAGGTAATGCTGTTCATCCAATGGCCAGTTTTACAGAGGTTTATAAACTTACAAACATTTGCCATTTCTTCTTAAACTTCAGAAATACCAATGAAAATAAGATTTTTTTCTAATAGGAGGATGAGAAAATGAATATTTAAGAATAATTTGGTAATTTTCAGCTTAAATAATGGAAATGAATTAAATTATGTCTAAGTTGCAAGGATCATCATAGCATTAATTGATAATTTCCACTATTGTTTTAAGAAGTTATTTCCTGAAATCACTATTGTTTCTTAGAAAGAGACAAAACACATTTCTTTTATGCTACAGCAGCAATTGCCTTCACTCCTCTCATCTATTGCAAATGTACCAGTCCCTGAATTTTATGGTTTCTATTAAGTTATACCGGATAGAAATCAGATCCAAAGCATAAAGCTAGATGTACCCAAAGGATACCAGCATATTATTAATTCATTTGATCTGATAATAGTGAGAATAGCATATCAACAAGTTCTGGTATAATTTTTATATTTCAGAGATACCTTATTTTTATGTTTAGTTTCTGGCATTTTCATTTCAAGTGCTAAAAAATACACTATAGTTAATGGAAGATCAAAGTTTTATAAAATCACTATTATTCTTAAGAAAAGACCAGTCTCCAGGTTATGTTAGGGTGTAGAATTCTGTCCAAATAAAGAAGAAATTATACTATGGTTTTCAAGTATAATTGTATTTAATGTGGGAAATTAAATACTTTTAAAAACCACAGCGAGCAGAGAAAGTGCAAGATGAAGGTAAACTGAGAACTGTCACAAGTTTTGTATGATTTTATGTAACCAAGGGACACATGCAGGAAACAGATGCCAATGATCAGAATTTTCTTCAGTACGTAAGGGGATTTTCAGGAGAACATTGAGAGGCCACCACAAACCACATTTATACTTTGGGTTTATGGGCTTCTCAATCAGTCCCAGAGGCACATCATTATGGCTTGTGTCTGTCGTCTCGTATTAGTTATTTTTCTCATTGGTATGACAAAATACCTAACAAAAGCAACTTAAGAAATGAAGGAAGTGTTTGTGTTGGATGGCACTTTGAAGGTACAGTCTTTCATGGCAGGGTTGGCAAGGTGGCAAGAGCTTGGGGCAGATGGTCAATGCTGCATCTGAAGCCAGGAAGCAAGCATGAATGCTGCTGCTCAGTTCCCACTCTCTTGTACTCACTCTGGGACTTCAGCCCGTGGAATGATGCAGGCACTTTTAAGGTGGGTCTTCCCACCTCAATTAACCTAGTCTGGAAATGCCCTCACAGACATTCCCAGAGGTTTGTTTCCATGGCAATATTAAATTCCATCAAGTTGACAGTTGCACTTCTCCCTTTCAAATCCATCATCCATGCTTCTTCTTGGCAACTGTGAAAGTTGGGACTGCTGGGTCGCAGTTGGCAGGGTCCTAATTTCCATTGAGCCACCCGTCCAAGAGATGTGGGGGGACAGCCTACTTTCTGATGGTTGCTTCTGAGTCTCTAATTAAGATAGAGGAAACCATAATGAGCATGGTGGCACACATCTGTAATCCCAGGACTTTGGGGCCTCAAGCAGGAGGAACATGAGTGCAAGATCAGCCTAGCCTATATAGCAAGTTTCAGGTTATACTAGGGTATATAAAGAAAATCTGTTTTAGAAAAAAATTAAAAAAAAATCTCAGCTAGGTGTGGTGGTGCATGCCTTTAATCCCAGCACTTGGGAGGCAGAGGTGGGAGGATTGCCATGAGTTTGAGGCCACCCTGAGACTACATAGTGAATTCCAGGTCAGCCTGAGCTTAGAGTGAAACCCTACCTCCAAAAAAAAAAAAAAAAAAAAAAAAAAAAAAAAAAACTCAGTCTTCAAAAAGTCTTGTCATTTATTATAGAAGCAAATAGCACTACATATCCAGCATAATTTACTCAGAGACCAGGAAAGCCTCCACCATTTTTACTATGGACTTACTGTATATGACTAATTCTTCTGCTTTATTTTGCAATAATTTATTCTTGAGTCATTTTAATTTTATGTGATATATTTTCTATCTGCATCACTTTAAAATATTTTTATTTATTTGCAAGCAGAGAGAGAAAGAGAGGGGGGAGAGAAAGATAGAGAGAGAGAGAAAGAATGGGCATGATAGGGCCTCTAGGCACTACAAATAAACTGCAGGTGCATGCATCACTTGGTGTATTTGGTTTTACGTGGGTACTGGGGAATAGAACCTGGGTTGTAGGGATTGCAGGCAAGTGCTATTAATGTTGAGTCATTTCTCCAGCCACCTTGTATCACTTTTCACACTGGGAATTGACTTATAAGAGTGCTAGTGTTAAGATTCTTTTATCTGTTAATGATTGAAATATTACCTCATCCATTACTGGTCAGATGCAGGTCACTTGATTGGGCCATTGGTAACCTTATTGCCTTTTGTACTTGATGGCAAGTTGTTTCTAGATTAACCAATTTTAAATCAATGACTTAGCAATAATAATAATAATAAGTATAAACCACCATCTAGTTCCACCATCTAGTTTTTTCCCTGTTTTCTTTTGTTGCATGTGTGTAGTATGTGTGGTATGATGTGGTGTATATACACATGTATGTGCTGATGAGGCACTCTGTACACTTGCCTGTGATGCTCCATGGGCTCATGTGTGGTGGCTGGAGGAGAATGTCAGGTGTTACCTTCCATTTCCTACCTGCCTGTTTTTCCTTGTGAAGGAGTCTTTTGCTGATTCAAGTATCATTTGTGAGTTCTATCAATTCTCAGATCTCTGCTTCCCACAGGACTGAGATTATAGATGTGTATAACTATGCCCAGATGTTTAAGTGGGCTCTGGAAACTCAAACTTGAAGATATAAGGACTCCTCAGGACCTCATGCTTGTGTAGGAAGCACAATTAATCACTGAGCCATCTCTCCAGCCCACATCCTCTGATTTTATCTGTACATTGCCCATTAACACTGATGATTCATCTGCCATATCTGACTTATTGTTCTTGAACTCCTCTACTAGCAAGCTTCATATCTGCTCCATTAGCTCTATTCACACTTTATTTTCATGTCTATGTGGGTATGGTATATGTACATGTCTCTACACACATTCATATTTGTGTGGGTACACATTTGTATGTGTTCACGTGTGTGTCTGTGTAGATGCCTGAGGTTGATGTTGGGTGACTTCCTGAACCACTCTCCATCTTATTTTTTAATTTTAATTTTAATTTTTTATTATTTTAGAGAGAGAGTGAGAGAGGGAGAGAGAAAAATTGGCATGCCAGGGTCTATGCCACTGCAATTAAACTCCAGATGCTAGTACCACCTAAAGGGCATGTGCAACCTTGCCTTACCATTGTGTATCTGGCTAACGTTGGATCTGGAGAGTTGAACATGGGTCTTTAGGCTTCACAGGCAAGCTCCTTAACTGCTAAGCCATCTCTCCAGTCCTCCCCCTTATTTTTATTTTATTTTTTGTGTGTGTGACAGGGACTCTAACTGAACCTGGAGATTACTGAATCAGCTACCTAAGCTAGCCAACAAGCTAAGCCATGTATCCAGCCCTATATTTACATTTTACATTTTATATTATGTTTTCACGTAAATGTGAATTGCATGTCAAGACCCCAAATGAATCGGTTTTAAAAATGTTATTAAACTAATTTTGAAAATGAGACAGAGATTCAGAAAAGTAAAAAGTCTTAACCAAGGTCACAGGGTACAGTCTTCTAGGGAAAAGAACTTGTGCTTGGGAACTAGAAGACTTTTAGTTCTAGCTTTATATCTTCCTTTTATACTGTCACTATTTTAAAATTCAGATGGACTAGTACAAGACCCTCTGGACTGATGGGCTTATTGACCCTTTGTTCTTGTGGGGCCCATCACTCTCACCAGCCTTTTATGGATGGCCACACGCCTGCATAAATAAGAGAAGAGGAGGACAGAAAGAAAAATGTTGGCTAGTTACTTCTGGCCTTTTTGTGTTACAAGCAAAGGCAAGGCAGTTTTCTTTCTTGATTTTGAAGTTGCCTAGAGATGGAAATTGAAGAGAAACATGGTTCCCACTAATGAAACAATAACAAACAAAACAATACAAAAAAGGCAAACAAAACAATCTACAGCACACAATGATAGACCATTTCACTTTTTCATTTTATTTCTGATGACTGGGAACCATTTTGGTGTTAAATTGCAATATTAATGGTATTGGCATCATTATTTTATAAACAAAAATCCCATTAAGTGATTTTTTTGAGGTTGAAATTAGAAACTTATGGTTAAATGCCAATATCTTTCTCCCCAACAATATTGTCTTTTTATGGTGTGAGTGTTTATGTGTGTGTGTGTGTGTGTGTGTGTGTGTGTGTGTGTGTGTGTATTCATGTGTGTGAGTTTGGCACATACCTGGTCACAGCCTATGAAGGCCAGAGGACAGCTGCAGGTGTTGGTTCTCACCTTCTATCTTATTTGAGCCAGGGTTTCTTATGATTCACCACTGAGTTCTCTAGTATTGCTGGCCCATGAGCTTCCCTGAGATTCTCTTCTTTATGCCTTCTTTCTTGCCAAAGGCATTTTAGGACTATAGATGCCCACCAGAGTGTCTGGTTATTATATGAGTTCTGAGAATCAAAGCTCATGTATTCAAACAAGCACTGTATCTACTGAGCTATCTTCCCAGCCCCAGAAAATAATCTAAAATTTTGCAGCTAAATATGCTTTAAAAATTACAAAGAATCATGAAAAGTAACAAAATTTAGTGGAACTAGTCTGTAATTGCAAATAATTCTGGTCATAATGCTGTACAAGTATAAATAAACACAGGGATGGAACACAATGAAAATGTTGGCCATTTTTTAGTAGTCAGGAAATGATATCGTTTTAATGTCTTAAAATGTATAGTTTGTGCCTTTCCTGATGCAAATGGTCATTTAATAACAAAGTTAACTCCACATGTCCAAAATAGATTGAATTAGTTCTCATTACTCAAGTTGGATGCAGCAGATCATTCATTCTGTTGCCTTCTAGTTTCCTTGCCATCTCTCTGCATTTACTTCTGTATTATAACTTAACTGGTGGTAACCTTCTCCAATAAATCATATGAACTAGTTGTCTTTAGCATTTATTAATAGTAATTTTCCTGATTATGTTTATTTCCTAGCCAAAATAAAATAATAAAGCAACATAAAATGGCTCAGGCTTCTTGCCAGCATCAAAGATAGGTGTAAATTAAACTGTGTAGTTGGAAGCCAATTCAGTCTTTTTTTTTCCTTGATCAAGAAGAGATAATTAGCACATCTGTGAAAAGCACATAATTTCTGTTATCTGCGAAGGCTTTGCCACAGTGAGTACATCATTACCTGCACAAAAGAAAGCAGAAAGCTACAATTCATTTCCCAGCTGCTGTGAGTGAGAAAGAAAAGCAGCACAACCTTATCTTTTTCTTTATAATTAGCATTGGTGAAACAACTTCAAGGTGGAACCAAAGGAAGATATAAATGTAGACTGGTAACACATTGGAAGAATGCATTATAAAAGAGACCTGTAAGTATTTAAAGAATATATTGAGTAAAAGACTTGTGCTATAAAATTGTGGAACACTTAGCAACAGGAAGTTCTGGACCTGCTGATTCTGGGTACTAAGAGAAAGGGTATAAAAGAAGAAATTAGGCTATTTCAGGAAAGCTGAGCTCAAGAAAATGAATGTATTAACAGCTTGACAATGAAATATGCAAATGCATCCTTGTGTTACTGATGGAGTTCACGAGGCCAAGCTGCACAACAGAGCAGGAATGAAGATCTTTGGGATATAATCTTTGATCTTGTGCCATTGTTCATATGCTTTATGAATCTCAGTTTTATCATAAATTAAACTATGGTAAATACTTCAACATTCTCCAATTTGCTAGTGGGTTGTGGTCCAAGACTGATTGGCTTGCAAAAGCCCAGTTGCAAAGAGAATTGCAGTTTCTCTCACTGTGTTCTGATGTGGGTGCCAGGAATGCAAAAGCATTTCCGTCTTCTATATCAGATAGATCCATTACTGCATCAGGAGAACCTGAAGTGTATCATGTAATGGAGTTGGAGACTCATGACATTATTGAGGAATGTATCAGGCAGTATTTTCCTTTAAAAATATTTATTTATTTGCAAGGGGGAAGAGAGAGAGAGAAAAGAGACACAGACAGAGAGAATGGGCACACCAGGGTCTCTAGCAACTGCAAATGATACAAGTGCCACAGCGCATCTGGCTTTACATGGAGACTGGAAAATTAAACCCAGGTTGTTAAGCTTTGCAGGCAAGCACCTTAACTGCAGAACCATCTCTCCAGCCTAAACAGCATTTTCTTTTAAGAAAACCCCTCAGGGTTCTATCTCACTACTTGGTCATTGTCATGGATTTTTGCCCCCTCCATTTTTTCTAAAAGGCTTCCTTACTTCCCTTCCACCTGCATCAGAAGCCTCTAGCCACCACGTCTATACTCCTTGACCCGCTAGATAAAAGGATCCAGTGAGTCACCTGTTCCTGTTCCTAAAGAATCTGAAGATACAGACCTGGAGAGATGGCTTGGTGTTTAAGGAGCTTGCCTACAAAGCCAAAGGACTCCCCAGTACCCACATAAGCCAGATGTACAAGGGGGCACATGCATCTGGAGTTCGTTAGCAGTAGTTGGAGGCCCTGGTGTACCCATTCTCTCTCTCTCTCTTCCCCTGCATATTTGTCTCTCTCTCAAATAAATAAAGGAAAAAAATTAAAAAAATAATCTGAGGATACTTTGGAGAGATGGCTTAGTGGGCAGTGTTTAACACAATGAAGATTTTATTATCCCTAGCACCCATGTAAAATGCCAAATGTGGTAGTTCATGCCTTTATTCCCAGTGCTGGAGAAGCAGAGACAGGTAATACCTGGGGCACCGACTAGCTAGTCTAATTAAATTAGTGACTTACAGATTCATCAGGAGATTTTGTCTCAAAGAATAACTTGAGGAGAAACTGAGGAAAACACCAGATTTCAACATCTGGCCTCCATATACACATGCACACAGGTACATGTGTATTCACACACACAGAGGGACCCATACAAACATCCATGTATAACATACACACACATATACACACTACAGAAAAAGCTGTTTTGAAATTTTACTTTGATTTTTATTAGAAGTAACAGTAACTCTTTATACATCACTTTTATTCTTTACACATGGTTAGACAGTAGAACACATCAATGAGTGTGTTCAGTTGAAAAAACAGTTCTTTCCCTGGATGAGTTTAGTACGAGGCAACATAGTTTTCTTTAAAAGGCTCTGTTCTCACTCTGGATGAGGTTAGTACCAGGAAACACATAGACAACTGAAGTAATATGGTAGTCCCTTCATACTCATATTTAAAACAAAGCAAAGCAAAGAGAAAATAGAAAGTGTTGACAAGGCTATGAAACAGTGAGGAACCTACTTGTACTGCTGTTGGGTATATAAAATGGTGCACTCTGAAAAACACCATGGAAATTCCACAGATATTTAGAAATTTGGTTGGCATCAAGTCCAGAAATTTCACTTCTGGATATAAATCCAAAATAATTGAAAGTAGAGTCAAAGAAATACTTTTACACTCATGTTCTCAGCACTATCATGCAAAATAGCCAAAACAGTTAGCAACCCATATGAATTGGTTAGGGTTCTCTAGTGGTACAGAACCTATAGAATGAATTACATTAAGAAGGGAATTTATTGGATAAGCTTATGGTAGCCCAATAATAGCAGTCTGCAGGTTCAAAAGTCAAGCTGCTCAGTCCACATGGCTGGATGTCTCAGCAGTCCTAATCCAGCACTGAACCTGAACAACCTGAAGGCTTCCTGGAGAGCCCCTGGTCTGCAGTTCACTCTGGTCTTCAGTCCATGCAGGAAGGCCATAAGCAGTACCCACAGCCAGGTGGGAGGAAGCGATTCTTTTCTCCCAGTGCTTTCTTAGTTAAAAGCCCCCCTCCTGGAGGGCCGCCCACTCTGGGAGAAGGGCTCACACTGGAGGAAAGACTTACTCCTTCAGTTAATCTTTCCTGGAAGCAATCTCAGAGACCCACTCTAGATGAGTGTCTGTGGATTCCCAAACAGATCAAATTGACTATAGAACTTAACTATCATACCATGTGCCTCCTGATAAATGGATAGAAAAAAAAAATGTGGTACATGCATACAGTACAATATTTTAAAAATATTTTATTTATTTATTTATTTATTTATTTATTTATTTATTTATTTATTGGAGAGAGAGAGAGAGAGAGAGAATGAGAATGGGTACATCAGGACCTACAGCCACTGCAAATGAACTCCAGACACATGCACCACCTTGTGCATCTGGCTTACATGGGTCCTGGGTAGTAGAACCTGGGTCTATAGTCTTTGCAGGCAAGTGCCTTAAATGCTGAGTCATTTCTCCAGCCCAACAATATTATTTATACATAAAAGTAGGGAATTCTGGTATATACATACACAAAAATATGGTAGGATTCCATCTATAGGAGATAGTAAAAATAGTCAATTTCATAGAAATAGAAAATGAAACAATGGTTGTCAGGGTCTGCTGGGGGCACAATGGTAGAAGAATTGTTAAGTGGATCCAGGTGTCAGTTTTACAAGATAACAAAAGCTATGCAGACTGATTAGTAAACCCTGTGTACACTTCACACACTGATCTGTACGCTTAAAGTGATTAAGACTGTAAATTTTATGATGCATATTTTATTATGATTAAAAATAAATAACATGGCAAGCTATCAAAAATTATAAAGGTATGCATTACTGTGGTGATATAGATAGAAGACATAGATAATTTGAAGTCCAAGAGGGCATTTGTAGAAGAGTTGCCTTTTTCAGCAGTGACTAGAAACCCGCTTCCCCTGAGACCAAGCAGAAATACACTCTGGCCAGTGAAACAAGCAGGTGATGGAAAATGTCACAGTATAAGGAGTGACTCTATTGGGTATAACTGAAGACAACAAGGAAAAAAAAAAAAAAAAACAACCATGAGCTAAGTACATATCATCAGATTTCCTGAGATGAATGTTTGCATGTGTTTTCATTTGTCACTAAAACTGTGGGTGAGTTCTAGTCTCCCCAAACCTCTCATTGGCTCTCATAACTACACCCTTACCTCACCAGGCAGGGGAGATTCAGGTTGAGTGGGATTAGTCATTGCATAGAAAGATCCACAGAAGAAAAGGTAGAAGGAAGAAAGTAGGAAAAGAGATTCACTGAAAATGCAGAGCAAAGAGGTTCAAACTTTCTCAGTTGACAAATGCATTTGGGGATCAGGAAGGAGGCAGGAGATACCTGGGAACATATAAGGTTAATAAGAAGAAATTCAAATGTGGAGTTTTTGAGAGAAAGTTGTTTTGTCTGATTGCAAAACATCATTCCTGTGAAAAATAAATGCAAACTAAAAAATTCATTGTCTTTTGAGACACAAAACATCAGTGAGAAATGTGAGGAGATATTTTTAGCAATATTGAACATGAGGCTGCACCTCATTTTTTTCCCTAATTCTCAAAACATCATGGGCCCGAGTGACTGCTTTTATTTCCTGGCAGTAATATATTCAGGTGGCCAGGCTGAGTATTTTTAAATATGTTATTTATTTATTTTCTAGGAGCAAGAAAGAGGGAGGGGTTTTTTCAAATATGCTATTTATTTATTTCTGGGAAAGGAGGGAGGGAGGGAAGGAGGAAGAGAAGGGGGAAGAGAGAATAGGTTTCTAGGGTCTCTTGCCATTGCAGATGAACTCCAGATGTACGCAACATTTTGTGCATGGGTTCTGAGGAATCAAACCCAGGCCTCAGACTTTACAAGCAAACACACTAAGTTCTGAGCCATCTCCCCAGCCTCCTACTAGTTATTTTTGTCCCATTCTTCTTGAAGCTTGTACACACAGCACACAACAACACAATATTGCAAAAGACCCAAAGAGGGCTTGCTATTCTATCACTTATAGGGCAGTATCATTTCATAAATATGAACTTTCAAGGAAACAAAAAACCAATTTAGGGAATGGATAATTCCATCAGTGGCTAAAGGCACTTGCTTGCAAAGTCTGCCAGCCTAGGTTTAATTCCCCAGTAGCTACTTAAAGCCAGATGTACAAAGTGGTCAATATGTCTGAAATTTGTTTGTCTTGGCATGACAGTTTTCTCTCTCCTTCTCTCTCTCTCTCTCTTCTCTCTATTACATAAATAAATAAACCCAATTTATTTTAAAATTGTAGTTAAAATGTTCAGTTTGGATGATTATGGGAAATAATAGACATCATAAGTAAGGTAGGGCATATGAGCATATCTCTGAAAACAAAATCTTTGTATATGTGTGTATTTGTACACATATGCATGCACATGTGCATAGTATGTGTATGTGTGCTGTGTGCATGGCATAAATGCTAAGGCTTTGCTTGTGGTATCTCATAGGCTCCAGAGAATATTATGTGCCCCCCTCTCTCCACTCACCTACCTGGTTTTTCTTGCAATGGAGTCTCTTACTGATTGCTGAGAGCTTGCTGTTCATGAACCCTACTGATTCTCTGATCTCTGTCCCCAGCAATTCTCTGGTCTCTGTTCCCCACAGGACTGGAGTTACAAATATGCATGGACATGCATACCTCCTAACATGGAGATTTGAACTGGGGCAGACTTGTTACAGTCTCAGACCTTCCTGCTTGAGCAGGAAGTGCACTTAACTACTGAGCCACCCCTCCAGCCCCACAAAAAGTATCCTCTAAGGGTACATAACACATACTCAGATTTTATTAGATTTGCATTTGTACCATGCCCATTGAAAGCCTATGATAGTCTTCCTAGTTCTATAGCTACATGAGTATTTATTTCAAATTATTTACTAGTTACTTGACTGTCCAAAAACTAGGGGTTCTACTTCTAAAATGGCATCATATGAAAATAGAATGTGAGTTGGTTGGCAGCTTAAGTAAAATAAAATTGAACATTTGGTGCTCTATGCTTCAATGATTCTGAGTTTTGTTGCTACTATCTGAAGTGTACATAAACTCACAGCCCTATGGGAGAGCCATTAATCTTTTTTTTTTGTCCTAATTTTGTCACCTTTCTATCCCTGAGAAAATGCTTGCCCTAGTTCCCAGGCAAATCCAAAGTTGTGAAAGAGCTCCCTGGCCTTAAGGTAGGATACCCAGAAGATGACTCTGAAGTCTGAAAAGGATCAAAGAGCCTTTCTTTTAAAATAATAAACTAGAAGAGATAAATCATCTGGACTTGGATTAAGAAGCTGAGGTTTGGGGAATTATTTTGGTTTTGCAAGCATGCAGAAGAGAATATAAACTCTTTTGTGACAGACGTTATGTATAAGCCATATTTAGTTAACAGTGACTAATCACAAATCCCATTTGGAGTTTGCCAATACAAATCTCCTCTTCTTGTAGTTGGGGAGCTAGCTGAGCCAGGCGAGGCTGATTGGATACAACTTGCAAAGTCATCCTGACTCCCTTCTCCCATGATAACATAATTTGCAAAGAAGAGACTGCTTCTGAAGCAGCCAGTACTCATTATGCATCTTCCTAGTAATTCTGTAGTTCTAGTAATTTATTAGTATAAGTACTAATACATTTGGTGCTATCTGGAAATATTTCTGCATGATCACTAATTTTTTTTTTTTTTTTGCCAGGAATGAGAAAGTGCCAGTGTTCTTTATAAAATGAAATTTCCCTAATTAAGCAGCAGAAGACAAATTACTATGATTATGTTTTAAATTTCTCAATGTGTGCTTATAATTATAATACTTAGATTATAATTTTATTATTATTGAAATGATTATTATGGGTTGCAAGATAATTTATTTTAAAAACTTTGGTGCCATGCACAAATGTGTGTATATAAATTAAATTCAGCCCACAATCTTGGGGCTGTTAGTTTGCACTTGAGGGAATTTAATGACAATTTTATACTCTAGAGCTTCTATAGCAAGTAGTTCACATATTAGCTCAATGTGCAGAAGATGATTTGCTAATAAACACAAATAATCCTAGAAATAGGTTTTTCCTTGGTGAATGCAATAAACAATGTCCAAGATGTAAAATATCCTAGGCAAAATGTATAGACTATGTCATTACTGTGTGTAAAAAGTAGTGGACTTCAGCAAACCTAGTAGGATCTTACCTTCAGTATTGAGGTTCTATTCTTGATGTCCATTTGGACCAATTGTCCCAGTCTTAGGATCCTTCTGCAATAATTAAATGCAAATGTTAGTCAGTCGTGCCATGACAGTATAATCATGGTTCTGTTATAATATTGCTTCCTTCTGAAGTCCTTGTCAGTGGTTAGAACCAAGCCCAGAGATGCCAGTGAGTTAAAACAATAGATTGCATGACTGCATTGAAACGTATTTGATTCTCTAATCTTGAATTTATGTCAGAATTCGTCCTTTCCTTCAATGTATAATGTATTCTTACCTGATTAAAAATAGTTTCTCATTGTTGCAGGAAGCAGATTTTCATGGATGTCACAGATATTAACAACCAGCTGGTCTCAGGTCACCCTTTTATTTATTTATTTATGTTTTTTTTTTTTTTTTTTTGAGATAGGATCTCACCCTAACCCGGGCTGACCTGGAATTCCTATGTAGTCTCAGGGTAGCCTCAGTCTCACAGCAATCCTACCTCTGCCTCCCGAGTGCTGGGCTTAAAGTTGTGTACCACCATGCCCAGCTTCTGGGTCTCTCATAATGGTGCTACAAGCATTAACTCATGTGTCCAGGTCAGGTTTTCTCATTAGGGTTGTGAATTCTTTGAGGGACCCTTATTCTTCCTCAAACCAATGGGATCTACAACATTTGTGGACAGATTCAGCAAATGTTTGTGAAGTTCACAAAGAAATGGCATGCTGGAGTTTTGTTGTTAGTAACAACCAAGAGCAACATAACTCAGAAGACCGAAAGACAGAAAAAAATGAGTAATGGAATGTACAGCCACTGGAGTTGTCTGAGCTGGAAGGCTTTCCTCAGCAAATAGGGTGTTCAGTGTTAAAATTGAGCAGTTATAGGAAAGCATGGCTATTTGGTCAGTAGGATCTACCTTCTTTTTCCTTCAACTGTTAAAAACAAAAAAACAAGATTGTCACAATTTAGACAAGTCTTAACATAATTATTGTGGGAGAATAGAAGGCTTTTGCTCTAGGATCCATGCCCATACTCCTGCTCCTACTGACATTGTACTGGAAGCACTAAGATAAGTCAGACCAGTAAATGAAAGAGAAGGCATTGACATCAGAGGTGAAGGGAAAGTGCCCTCTCTCTCTGGATCTCCTCTTCTCAGGTGCATGCATCACCACTTTTCAAACTCCCAATGGCATTCTTCAGAGAAATAAAAAATAATCCAATTATTTTTGCAAGTTAAAATTTTAGAAAAGAATGTAAAACAGAAAAGCTCCCAAGTTGGGAGGAGTCCTATGAAGGTAACCACAAACACTAAAATTTATATAGAACCACAAAAATGTTCAAAAAAGCTGAACTAATATGAAGAAAGAAAAACTTGGAAATGTCACCTGGCCTGGATTAAAACTCTATTACAAACCTGTCGATATTAAGCCTATGCTAGCATAAAATTTTGACATCTTTATAGATTAGAGTCCAGAAATAATACAACCATATGTATTTAACTAATTATTTTTAAACTTTTTTATTGATAACTTCCATAATTATAGAAGTAAACTATGATAATCCTCCTTTCCCCACTTTCCCCTTTATATATCCACCATCTATCATATCCCTTTCCCGTCTCAATTAGTCTCTGTTTTATTTTGATGTCATCATCTTTTCCTCCTATTATGAGGGTCTTGTGTAGGTAGTATTAGCTACAGTGAGGTCATAGATAACTAGGCCATTTTGTGTCTGGAAGATTGCATTGTAAACAGTCCTACCTTTCCTTTGGCTCTTATATTCTTTTTGCTACCACTTCTGAAATGGACCCTGAGCCTTGGAGGGTGTGATAGAGATTTTTTCAGTGCTGAACACTCTTCTGTCACTTATCAGTACTATGGTGTGTTTTGAGACATACCAGTGGTCACCATCTGAAAAAAGAAGCTTCTCTAACCATGAGTGAAAGCAGTATTAACATACAGATATGAACGCTAAGAAAAGAGCTCACAGGAGTATTGTGAGAATAATATATGCATTTCGCCAGACAATAGTAGGCATTACACCCTTAGGGCTCATGACTTCCCTGATCATAGGCTTTTGACTAGGTAACAGGTATGTATTCCCTCCCATGGAGCAGTCCTGCAGCTGGTTTCCCCCATAACAGACATACTACTACTGTACCAGTTGGCACATTTGACCTGGCTGGCCACTCATAAGACTTGCAATGTCTACTGTTGCTTATCACCATGATAACTTTCTCTCCCACAGGGCTGCATGAAGCGAGTGATAAGAACCCCAAAATGATATAATGAGGGAAAGGGTATATTAATAAATTATGGTAGAATTTTCAAACACAAAACCCCCCAAAATCTATGTAAACTTTATCTTAATACACAACTATAGATCTATTGAAAATGAGTATAAAATCTAAAATGATGCCAGTGTGGTGGCATATGCCTTTAATTGCAGCATTTGGAAGCAGAGATAGGAGGATCATTGCGAGTTGGAGAGTAAGCTTGAACTAGAGTGAGACCCTACCTTGAATAACACCAAAAATAAAAAAATAAATAAATTAAATAAGATCTGAAACCATAAAACTTCTAGGAATGAATACAAGGGAAAATTTTCTGGATTTTTCTTGGCTTTGGTAATGATGTTTATATGTCATACAAAAGCATGAATTACAAACATGAAAATAAATTAATAGAATTGCATTAAACTAATATTCTGCATAGCACAGGAAATATCCACAAAATGAAAAAGGCAACATAAACACTACTAGGGAAAATTTGCAAACCTATATCTGTCAAGGGGTTAATATCCAACATTTATAAAGAATCTTCACAACTCAACATCAGAAAGTCAATAATCCAATAGGAAAAACAGGCAAAGGACCTGAATATACATTCTCCACAGAAGATATACAAGTATATGTAAATTAGGAGCTGGAGAGATGGCTTAGTGGTAAAGCACTTGCCTATGAAGCCTAAGGAACTGGTTAGAGGCTCTATTCCCAAGGACCCATATAAGCCAGATGCACAAGGGGGTGCATGCATCTGGAGTTTGTTTGCAGTGACTGGAGGCCCTGGTACATCCATTCTCTCTCTCTCTCTCTCTCTCTCTCTCTCTCTCTCTTCTCTCACATAAATAAATAAATAAATAAATAAAAAATAAATAAAATATATATTTTAAAAGTGTAAATTAAACCTACTATGAGACACATAACATGACTATAGTTAAGATGGTTTTTAAAAGTAAGAGATAATAAATGTTACAGAGTGAGTGGAGGAACATTAGTACAATGTTTGTGGTGGTCAAATTGGTGCAAGCATTATGGAAAACTGCAATGATGTTCCCAAGAAAATTTAAAAAAAAGAAACTGCAATATGATCCAGCAATATCTCTTTGGGGCATGCACTCAGAGGAGATGAAAATACCACCTCATAGAAACCCATGTTTGAATTATCAGAACTCCATGTTTATAGCAGCACTCAAGGTATGTAAACAACCTTAATGAACACTGATGGATGAATATATGAATAAATATGGTGTATATGCATAGTAGATATCATTCACCTTTAAGAAAGAGGTTCTTGTATTGGCCACAAAATGAATGGACCTGGAGGGTATGCTGAGTGAAAGAACCCAAGCAAAGAAACAAAAACCTTGCATGACCAAGTCATATGTGGAAGCAAACAGAGACAGAGTTAAATAGTGTCTAGGAGAGGCAGCTGGGAGGAGGATAGGCAATTAGGAGATGTACATTTCAGGTGACAACAACAGCAGATATGTAGGATGAGCCTGTCCTCAGGGCTAGTATACATTTGTCTTGGTAAGAAAAGGCCAATATTTAATCAAGAGCTAAATCATCTAGTTTTGATTAATACTATCATATACATTTTAAAGTTATGATAACTAAGTTGATTTTGGCTATTCTTGCTACTTGTGGAGGTAATTATGTAACAATAGAAATGTTCATTTGCTCTACTATAATCACTATCCTATTATTTTTCTTTATGAAAATTTTATTGGGAACATTAAAATATGAACACTCTGTAATTTAATTATATTCCCATCAGGATAACCTTTATATGTGCATACTGACATCATGTCTAAATCTAAAATATGCCCCACAAAATTTATTAGTAGAACAAAGAATATATAAGAAAAACTTAAGGTGGTTGGTGACTCTTTGTTAGACATAGATGCTATCCCAAAATCTTGGAGGTTAAATAGCAAGACTACAAGTGAACATAATATCACTGTAATTTGGGGGACCACAAATTACTTCATTTTGTTCTCTTTTATTCCTCTTGAATTATAAGACTCTATAGATGACACTAATAAGATTGACATGCTTTTGTAAAGCTTTTTCTATGATACCACTGAGGATATGTCAACCTGAAAGTATGTAGGATTCTAGTAGAGGCCTCGCAGTCATTTTGGAACCAAGAATTGAGCCTTTAGTCTGCTTACTGCTTTGGTTAGTCAGGATTTTATAAATAGAGAGTATTGAAATAATAGAATTTAAAAATTATCATAAATTATCTAAATATACACATTATTTTTCCCATTTTATATTTTACCATATTTTTATTATAAAATTAAAATTCTATAATGTTATTTTACTTTAAAATTTGTTATGATTTAGGGCACTCAGTTCTTAATAAATATTTATGTTCCTGAATTTATAATGTTTCTAAAGCAGAAAGCTGCTAAAGTTATGGTTATGAATATTTGTCTTGGCAATAACAAAGCAGTCTTTAATATTCAGAATTGTGTATCTATTGGAGCAAGTCTTGGTCATTAGAAGCAGACAGGAAGGTTCTCTGTGGTTTCTATAAGCAGCTGAATTGGCAGTGTTAGTACTAGACGTGAAACTCATGCATGTTAGTAGACTTTGATCATTTGTCACCCTAGCTTTGCATTGTTTGACCCTGAAGGCAGTGGTTGAGGAGGGAACTGGAATATTGGGCTCTCCTGGAATATTTTCTTTTTCTCACCTTGGTGGTATGAAGTTTTGCTTGACATCTGGAGATAATAATCCTGGGTTAATGGAGGCAATGGTAAATGTGAGCATACATATATTTACTTCACTAACTCTCATTAAGGATCTACCATGTGCCATGAACAATTTCAGGAGTCAGTTGTGAAGATCTATTTTCTTGGCATTTTTCTTTTATTAAAAAGTAAAACAAGTAAATGGAAAAACAAGGAAAATCAGACAGTAACAAATACTAAGGAAAATTATAGCTAAGTTATGTGGGAGAGACTCCTCAGAGAAGAGCTCAGATATAACATTAGAGCTGAGACTGTCATGAATCAGTCATGCAAAACAACTGTGAAATTGCATTCTAGGAAACAGTAACTGCGACTATGAAAAACCATTAGTTTTCAGTTGCAGTGGGAATTTACCTTACACAGCCCTTCTAAAATGTTTGAGGAAATAAATTACTCATTTGTATGTTGGGCTAGAATTTGCCACTCTGGTGTTACTGAGACACAAGCCTGCAGGGTAGGACTTATAATGGTGTGTAGGATGATTGTTCTGTTTTAGAGAAATAACCCCTCACTCTATAGCACTGTGGTGTTCCCAAAGGCCTTTTGAATTCATGGCTGTATGTTTTAATAAAATTAATTTATTATTAGCTTTAAGGTGAATGAGTTACAAATGCAATTCCACCTAGATCAAATACATACATATTTTTTGTAATTGCACAAGAATCTGGCAATTGCTAATGTTAAGTAGACATAGATTCAGAGGTTTAATAATAATAGCGGGGTGTTGGCCCTATCTTCCAGTGCCCCTCTCTTTGCTCTATTCTCTCCACTGCTTTTATTTTCATGCATGCTCTGCAGGTATGGCAGCAAGCAAGGACCATAAATGCTCTTTGAGCAAACAAAACTGGCTTTGGGGTGGGAGGAAGATGCCTCCTTCTTGAGAGCTGCTGCACAAGTCCAGGGCTTATTTTCATTGGTCAGGCCTGGATCATGTGTCCATTTCCACCCATCTCTGTGGTCTGAGTATATAGAACTTGGCCATAAGAAAAGATCAGTCTCAGAGTTATTGAAAGTGGTCAGTGCTTGATAACCTAAAATAAGGTGAAGGGGTGATTGGTAAGCAGTAGACTGGATGTCTACCATTAAATTCTAGTTGCTTTTTACATCTATGAGGTAAAAAGACTTGCTTATTATGGTACTGAAAATATGTGTTTAAGACTGTATGAGCACAGATTTTTCTAATCCCAAGGTCTTACTGTCTTTTAAATAAAATAGTTGGGCTAGAGAGATGGCTTAGCAGTTAACGTGCTTGCCTACAAAGCCTAAGGACCCAAGTTTAACTCACAAGATCCCAGTTAGCCAGACTCATAAAGGTGAGGAAAGCCCAAGATTTCACATGGCTGCTAGGTGACACAAGTGCCTGAAGTTTTATTTCAGTGGCTGAGGCCCTGAAGCACCAATTTTCTCTTTCTTTCTATATCTCTCTTGCTCAGTTGCTCTAAAAACTGAAGATTAAAGAAATTAAACACTTAGGTATGGTGGTGCACCCCTTTAATCCCAGCACATGGGAGGCAGAGGTAGGAGAATTGCCATGAGTTCAAGGACACCCTGAGAATACAGAGTGAATTCCAGGTTATCCTGGGCTATAGTAAGACCCTACCTCAAAAAAACAAAAAAGAAAAAAAATTAAATAAGAGCAACCTCTGGGTAAGATGGTGGCATAGGAGCCATGCCAAACCAGCCCAGGGAAGGATTTAAGAAAACCCCCCCACAGCAAAATACACTCTTCTTCTGAAAAGTACAGGAGTATCAGTTTTCCTTCAAAACAGCAGAGAAACAGGAGAGACCAAGTTCCACCAGAAAGGAGGAAAATGGCCAGAATCCCATTGAGGAGCTTGTGGCCCCAATCCACATGATCCACGTGCCTGGCACACTGAGCAGCAGCAGCAGAGACCAAACAAGGGGACTTTCCAACCTCATCAGTCTCCTTGCAGAGTCAAGAAATCTGAAGGAAAGACAGCTGAGGTCAACTAACTAAAGAGCTACTGAAAGAGATAAAGGTGGGACTGTGTGAGCAACTCCAGGCTTCCTGAACAGTCCCATCCCCCAACCATCAGAACTGTGAATCTCCAGCATTCAGCCCCTGACAGCAGCGCATCCAGCACAGCTGAACAGAACACCAGCTGCAGCTCCATAGCACAACACAGAGGGATCGAGGTGGGCATTCAGCATTTGTGAGATTGGAAGCCACACCAAGTAACGAGGCCAACTGACAACCCCCCCCCCCAAAAAAAAAAAAAAAAACAATAACAGCAAGAACAACAAAAAAGACACCTACATAGGCATGCATTGAAAGTGCTAATCTCTCTTTCCATGTCAGGGCAGGTTATGGATTACATATTTTTGGTTGGCTTTACCATTTTCAAATAAGCTGTACTTGGGGGTTGAATGTTGTTGCTTTTAATGCTTTCAGATTTATAAGGCCTTTGTCTTTTGCTTCTGTCATTATTGGGGGCAAGGTCTGCTCCAGATCCAGACTGACCTGGAAACCAATTCAGAACAGAATTCTGTACCTCCTAGCTGACAGGATTAATGGTGTAGAGCAACACACACCCTTAGGGATTTTGGACTTATAAGACTATCTGTTTGTTTTAATCCCCACACTTGTATACTCTGTGCTGGTCTTTATTGAATGTGTATATTGGTCAGTTGAAGTTTAGAATTTGCCAGTAAATTCTTCCACCCAGTCCACTAGAATAAATGCTTAGCAAGCAAACTCAACACCTAGGATTACTTCTGGGGTTGGATTTGGGTACAGGAGCTACACTTGGCACCTTAAACCCATATCTAGAAAGTATAGGAAGGACGATAGTCACATCTAAGAACACTGCAGATAAGTAGAAAACCCAAGCATCAAATCAATTCAGGATATAAAAGTCACTGCATTATAATACAAGAAACACAAAGAATCAAGACAATACAATCCCACCAAAAATTATAAGTCCATCAGAAATGATCACCAATTAGATTGTTTTAGATGAAATACCTGACAAAGATTTCTGAAGAATGATTCTATCTGTGCTCAAAGAAATGAAAGAAGGAATGAATGGATTCAAAGAAGAAAACAAACTCCTGAAAAAGAGAACAGAAAACCAGCTTAATACAATAAAAATGTTATTACAGGACATGAGTAAGGAAATAGAAACACTGAAGAAAAACCAGGCTGAAATCCTACCTCTGAAGAACACAGTCAATGAAATAAAAAAACTCTGTGGAAAGTCTCAGCAGTAGAATGGATGAAGGAGAGAACAGAATATCTAAACTAGAAGACCAGGAGACAGACCTAATACAGTCCAACAAAGAGAAAGACAAGCTAATAGAAAGGTATGAATGGGAATCCCAAGATATCTGGGACACTATGAAAAGATCAAACATAAGAATTCAGGGTATAGTTGAAGGAGAAGAATTTCAATCCAGAGGCTTTGTAGGTGTTTTCAACAAAATCATAGAAGAAACTTTTCCCCACATTGGGAAAGCAATGCCAGTGCAGATACAAGAAGCTTTTAGAAAACCAAACAAATGAAACCTAGAAAGAACCTCTTTCGCCATGTTATAATTAAACTACTAAACATGCAAACCAAAGAAAATATATTGAAAGCAGTTACAGAGAACAAGCAAGTGACCTACAAAGGCAAGCCCATCAGGATCACAGCAGATTACTCAACACAAACTTTAAAAGCCACAAAGGCTTGGAATGATATATTCTAAGTGCTGAAAGATAAAAGCTCTCAACCAAGATTACTTGATCCGGCAAAGCTATCTATCCAAATTGATGGAGAAATAAGGACATTCCACAACAAAAATAGGCCAAAGGCATTTGTGACAACTAAACCGGCTATACAGAAAATACTTGAAGGAATCCTTCATGCAGAAGAGAAAGCAAAACACATACAGGAGGAAATAGGAAAAAAAAAAAAAAAACCATACTCAAATAATAGTTAAAACAAGTGAGTAAAGGGAAAATAGGAAGCACTACATAATAAGAAAAATGGTAAAAATAAATGTATATCTTTCAATAATAACCCTTAATATCAATGGCCTCAATGCCCCAACAAAAAGACACAGGCTTGCAGACTGGATTAAAAGGCAGGATCCTGTCATTTATTGCCTCCAGGAAACTCGTCTCTCAATAAAAGATAGAAACCTTCTTAGGGTGAAAGGATAGAAAATGGTTTTTCAAGGAAATGGGCCTAGGAAAGAAGCAGGGGTTGCTATCTTAATATCTGACAGGATAGACTTCAAACCAACATTAGTGAGGAAAGATAAAGAAGGTCATTTTATACTGATAAAAGGAACACTCCAACAGGAGGACATTATAATTCTAAATTTATGTACACCTAACATAAGAGCTCCCGATTTCATCAAACACTATTATACTTAAGGTCAGGTGACTTCAATATCCCACTCTCATCAGTCGACAGGTCATCCCAGCAAAAAGTAAAAAGAGAGACATCTGCATTAAATTATGTCATGGAACAAATGAACCTAACAGATATATACAGAACATTCCATCTAAATGCTTCAGAACATACATTTTTCTCAGTAGGACATGGAACATTCTCGAAAATAGACCATATATTAGGACACAAATCAAATCTTAACAAATACAGGAAAATTGAAACAATCCCTTGTACTCTATCTGACCACAATGGGCTTAAACTGCAAATCAGCAACAAGAAAAACTACAGAACATAGAGAAATTCATGGCGAATAAACAGTATACTATTGAATGATGAATGGGTCATTGAAGAAATTAAAAAGGAATTCAATAAATTCATAGAATGAAATAATGATGAGAATACAACATACCAAAACCTTTGGGACAGAATGAAGGCAGTCCTAGGAGGGAAATTTAAGCTCTAAGTGTGTATATCCTTTCAAAAACCCTTAGCAAATCTGACCGTGAGAAAACGAGGAGACAAAAAGTAATAGAATTAGATATGAAAAAGGCACCATAACAACAGATACCAAAGAAATTCAGAAAATCATAAGGACATATGTTTAGACCATATATGCCTCTAAGTTTGAAAATATGGAAGAAATGGATGATTTCTTTGATTTATATGACTTACCTACATTAAATCAAGGTGAGATAAACCATTTAAATAGACCTACAACAAGTATGAAAATCTAAACAGTTATAAAAATTCTCCTAGCAGTCTCTCAGCTGCTGTCAACGAAATCCAGATGTGTGCGCCCCTTGTGGTCAAGTGCGACATTGCACCCTTGCGTCACTTTGCATCTGGCTAAACGTGGGACCTGGAGATTGGAATCGCTGGAGATTGGAACCCGTTTCTTAAGCTTAGCAGGCAGGCGCCTTAACAGCTAAGCCATCTCTCTAGCCCAGTTTCTAATATTTTTGTCTTTAGCACTCAGTATTCTCTATAATCACCATATGGGACTATGATGATACACACTGACATGAATTGCAAAATCTAGAGACACTTTGTGTCATGTTAGGGTTGGTTTTCCTCCTAGAGCCATGTCAGTGTCTATATGCATTGACATGGGTGAAGGGGAAAGTTTCAGTATGACAGAAAGGGTCCTTCCTGTGGCCAGTTAATTCTTCAGTATCAAAGAGACTGGAGATATGTCCCTGGGTTTTACTTCTTGGCACTGAGTCTTCATCCCCAGTTTTCTCCTTCTTACTTACCTATCATCTGTCTATCTATCTATCTATCTATCTATCTATCTATCTATCTATCTATCATCTATCTATCTATCTATCTATCTATCTATCTATCTATCATCTATCTATTGATCGATAGAGCGAGATCTATCATCTATCTATCTATTTATCTATCTGTCATCATCTAGCTATCTAATATTTCATCTATAATCACCTATCTATCTAGCTATCTTTCAATCATCTATCATTTATCTATCACCTATTTATCCATCCATATCTACTTATCTATCTATCTATCTATCTATCTATCTATCTATCTATCTATCTACCTTCCTTTCTTCCTTCCTACATACCTACCTAACTATCTATCATCTTTAAACTGCCACTATAGTCATATCTGGATTTGGAGAAGTTATGCTTTTCAAATCTACTTCTATTATTCTAGCTACATATTTATCCCATCTATCCAAATGCTTAGTAGGTTTTGTATGCTTACAGAGAACTTTTTAGATAAAAGTAGATTATGAGCTTTATCAAGTGGTTAAAAAATAAGTAGCTTATTTAGGTTTGAAAGGGATGAAATACTTTCCAATGTTTTATTGTTCTAATGTGCTTTCCATTGATTATTACATGTTAGACTTTTAAATTTTATTTCATTATAATTTATGATACAGTAAACCACAAAGAGTTCTATAGGTCTCAAAACCTGGGATTATGTACCATGTAATTGTTTAAGTAAAGAAATTGCATATTAGCTCTCTGTGTCTGTTTCTCTCTCCATATATTTATAAAGAATTTATGTTTTAAAATTTCCACAAGTATAATTTACACTGTAGGTAGTAATGATGTTTCAAGAACTCTGAGTCCCTTTATGCCTCTATTTTTAGGTGATCATTACCAGAAATAACTACTTCTGAAATTGCTTAAAATTTTCATAATCATAATTTAAGCACAGAGTTAAAAAGCCAAACACAGAAAAACAATTGAGCAAGTAACTGAGGAAACCTGCCCATTTTTAGATTTGCCTGACTATAATTCTCAGATTGAATTCAGCAAGGATGTCCCACCATGGGGGCCATTTTCCTGTCTCCTATCTGGAACGAGCATTTCTACCTTTCTGGTTCTCAGGTTATCACTTGCTTTTTCCTATAGTTCAGAGTGGGACCCTAAGCACTGGGGCCATGACTCCTCTAATGTTGAGAGAGGCTCTGCCGAATCTTAGAGGAGAAATGAAATTTGATTACCCGTTCCTCATGCTAATGGATATCTACTCTATGCCCATGAAATTTCTCAGTGGAGAGAAAAGGTTGTGGTTAGGCAGTCATTCAGTTAATCTGGCTGTCTAGTCCCAACCCTTGTGCTCTATTACCACATAACTTTTGGAGGTGGATTAAGTTTTAATATCCTAATAAACCTAGAACTATTTTCTGTTTTGTGTTTTTTTGTTATGTGTGTGTGTGAGAGAGAGAGAGAGAGAGAGAGAGAGAGAGAGAGAGAGAGAGAAAAATATTAATGAGTACAGGTGCACCAGGGCCTCCTGCCACTGAAAACACACTCCAGATTCTTGCACCACTATATACCTCTAGCTTTATGCGGGTACTGGGGAAATGAACCCCAGCCATTAGGCTTTGCAAACAAGTGCCTTTAACTGCTAAACCATCTCTCCAGTCCTGTCTTGTATTCTTAACTGATACCTGTCAAGAGGCTGGGGGAGATTTGCTCCTAAACATAAGGAATTATGTGGCTAGAAATCTACATTTTAATTTCTAACACATTTTCTTATGGAGGAAGATATGAAACAAATTGTATACCAAATTATCTACTTCATTATTATCGTTATTGGTAATAAAGCAGCTGATTGTCATTGCTCATGACAGCTGTCTAAGTGTGCTATTTAATTTATTGATGGGACAAAATATCTGAAAAAAATAAGTTTAGACTAAGAAGGGTTTATTTCAGCTTAAGTTCTGGGTTATAGTTCACGGTGGGGAAGTTATGGCAGCAGGAGCCTGGAGCAGCTGGTTACATTCAGCACACTAAGGAAACAGAGAGCAAAGAATGCTAATGCTCAGCCACCTCTCTCCTTCTATATAGTCCAGGTCCCCAGTCCATGGAATGGTGCAACTCAAAGTTAAAGAGGGGCTTTACATCTCAACTATCCTAATTAACATAATTCCTCACAGACATGCACAGAGACTGTAATGTACATGATCCTTCACAAGTGATATTGGTCCTTTCAAGTTGACAATTGTGCTAGTTTGAATGGATGTCCCCAATAGATTCAGGAGTTTCTTAAAGCTTGTACTTTAGATATCCAGCTGCCTGGGTTGGAGGAAGTGTCACTGTGGATGGGTCCTGGGGTCCAGCCCTAAGATGTTACTGGAGATGGATCCGAATTCCAACCCAAGGTATGCAGAGTGGTTGAGCTCTGCCAGGTGTTCCTAGAGTTCACTTGCTTGTGCTGGTAGTGGTATTTCTCTTTGTTTGGACCTGTGAAAGGGGACCAACTATTTCTGCCACTAAATATGGAAATTTCCTTGGATCTGTAAGTTTCAATAAATCTCTTCCTCCCATAAACTATGCCTGGTCTGGAAGTTCATCCCAGCAACATGGGAGCTGACTATGGCAGCAATCAATAAAATCATCCCACTACCTTCTATATTATAATTTTAATAATAGTAATTGACATAATTTTAGTTTTATTTATTTTCATAATAAACTAGCATTACTTTAAGAATCAAGTGTAGAAAACAGTAAAACTTGACTTCATAGATAATAATAATAGTAGTAGTAGTAGTAGTAATAATAATAATGATAATAGTAGTAGTAGTAGTAAAAGCCAACATGAAAATAGCATCTTAGAGAATTAGTAAGTCTGACCCAGTACCATAGGCCTGTAACCCTAGTAACTCAGGGTGCTAAGGAAGGAAGATCATAAGTTGAAAGCCTACTTAGGTTACAGAATGAGTTAAAGGCCAGTCTCAGCAACTTAATGAGACTATGCACCAAAATAAAAAAAATAAAACACCACAACAATCATATCAAAAAAAGGCTGAGACATAGCTCAGTAGTGGGTTGCTTACCTTACATGTTTAAGTTCTTAGGTTTAGTCATCAGTACTACAAAAGAAAGAAAAATAAATAAATTAAATTAAATAATTTAAAATTATAGTTGGTAATACTAATTGCTCTTTCACTGAACTATTTTCAAAATAAGTACATATTTGCATTTGTATTTTATAAATATTATATGAACATATGGATTATCATGAGTCATTTAAAATTTCTTTGATAAATGGCTTCCCCAATTTTCACTCAAAATGATATTAACCAGAATCATATATTTCAGGTTTGAAAACTTACTTATAAATAAAATATTAATTATTTTCTGCTTTGTGGTATAATGGAATTTTAAACAATATAACACCTGGGGACATTTTAAAACATGTGTTATTAGTTATTTTCATGTGCATGTGTATCTGTATATACCTATGAGAAAGTGGCAAGGCCACTTATCCCAGGGACATGTTATTTAGTGGTGGCTTATGTAGCTGACAACACTTCATTAACTAACTATTATTTTTGAAGCTGCCTCATCAAAAAGACTGATGATTTTGGTTTCTACTTGAAGGATGTGTATTCACTTTTGATGCTTTCATACATGTAAATAATGTATTTTGATCTGATTCCCCTCATTTTCTCTTTTATCCTGCTTCTCCTCCCACTAAAACCCATCTTATCCCAACTAATGCCCATCCTACTTACATATCTTTTCTTTCCTTTTTATTAAAAACTTTATCAACCTATTGTAATTGGTCATCTTCCCATCAGGTTATACTTAAAATTTTTTTCCACCTGTGCATCTGGCTTATGTGGGCATTTGAGAATTGAACCCAGGTCCTTAGGCTTTGCAGTCAAGCACCTTAACTACTAAGCTTTCTCTCCAGTCCCATAGGTTATACTTTTAGATCTCCTCTTTGCCTCCTTTCTGTTTTAAAACATTTTAATATTTTATTTATTTATTTACTTATTTATTTATTTATGAGAGACAAAGAGAGAGAATGGGCATGCCAGGGCCTCCAGCCACTTCAAACAAACTCCAGATGCATGAGCTCCCTTGTGCATCTGGCTTACATGGGTCTTGGAGAGTTGAACTGGGATCCTTTGGTTTTGCAGGCAAATGCCTTAACTGCTAAGCCATCTCTCTAGTCCATCCTCCCTTCTTTTGAAATCAATTGAATTAGAGTTGTTTGTATGATTCTGGGGTGGGAAGTTATTTCTCTGAGTATGGGAATTGGGTTCATAACTAAAGAACATGACTCCCTCCTCACCAGCAACTATTAGATGCTGTGGTGGTTTGATTTAGGTGTCCCCCATAAACTTAAGTGTTCTGAATGTTAGTCTCCCCAGCTGATGGCAATTGGAAATTAAAGCCTCCTGGAGGCAGAGTATTGTTGGGGGTGGGCATATGGGTGTTATAGCCATCTTCCCCTTGCCTGTGTTTGGCACACTCTCCTGTTGCTGTTGTCCACCTTATGTTTGTCAGGGGATGATGTCCACTCTGCTCATGCCATAGTTTTCCTTGCCATCATGGAGCTTCCCCTCCAGCCTGTATGCCAAAATAAACCTCTTTTTTCCCATAAGCTGCTCTTGATCAGGTGATTTCTACCAGCAGTGCGAACCTGGCTGCAACAGATGACTTTAGCTACTCTTGGAGGACTGTGGTCTCATGTTTCTAATCTTGTGCTGGAAACTCATGCTGTGTGCCCCAGAGAGTAATGACCATGTCATATTCAGAACACAGCATTGCACAGACCTCTACCAATCTTCCTGCTCTACCCCTCTTCTACTAGGTTCTGTGAGACTTTGAAGGGCTGGTTTAGATGTCCTGTTCAGTGATGAACACACAGTAGTTACTTCATAAAAAATTTTGCCAGCTATGTATGTCTGTATCTGTGCATTAACCTCTTCTCCATGCCAAAAGAAACTTCTGTGATAGAAGTTAAGAGCATCACTAATTATGGGAACAAACATAAATATTTAAAAAGCAGTTTGACATTCTGCTGGTTTAACATAGCAATAGTAGAAAGTTCCATGCCACAGCCCATGTTCCTAGCCACAAGCTTTTGGTCAGGCTAACAGTACCAGGTATCAATTCCCTCCTGTGGAGTGGACTTCAAATACTATCAGGAAATGTTTGATTACTTCCACAACAGTCATGTCAATATTGCAGCAGTAGACAAGACTTGCCTGACAGGTTAGTTGTGGTGCACATACAAGGTTTATTTATGAATATGACTATTGAAGACTTTTCTTCCCAGTAGCTTGCATAACACCTTCCAGTACAAGAAAAGCCAGCCAATGAACAGAAGCTTCTGGTTTAGTTCCATCTTGAATTCTCTATGTGTGTTGTCTTTAGCAATAGGGACTTACCATCCCATAGTTTTGGTGGACAACTAAGAGCCCATATTATGTGTAGATTTTCTGACCAACCATTGGGAGGTATCTTTTACACTGAGATTTTTCCTTAATAACTCATGGCTTCTGGTTGTAGCCATATCCTCCCATGTAGAGGACTTGAAGAATTTTTTAAAACCACTAAGGAAAGTTATATCATATAATGAATAGAAGGCATATGACTCATGAGCACTTGAGAAAAATGAAGTATTCGTTAGACCTCATTAAAAATGTATAATCTTCCATCAGAATTATAAGAAATAAAAGCAGACTCCCTGTTCTGAGAAGAGTCATCTCTATCACATCTGCCAGGACCTAGAAAACATATAGAGGAAGTAGAAGATTAAATATGAGGGCTGCTCTCACTACTAGCCTGATAACCTCCTCCAAGGAGATGGTAGTAGACACTGAGGAGACTCAACACTGAGAAGAGTCAAAAGTTTTCAAAGCTGAAAATTAGAGGCTGCTGAGAGTGCAACACTACAGGAGCCTTACAACACACCCTGAAAAGTTCAAGGAATCTTGTGGAAGAGAGACCTAAAAATTGCAAGAGCCATAAGGTGAGAACCTGTATTCTGAGGGATTGTTCCTTCTGCAGGGACTGATGCATTCATGATCTCATGTCATTTATTGTATTTATTTTTACACATGATGTTCAAGTGGACCTTTTGGCAGAATAATTGTCATAATCATGTAAATGAAAAAAAAAAGACCTAATAATTTCAAATAGAAAAATATGGTACCTGGGTTGGCAAACATTTACACTGTACTAATAACTCCACTGAAGAAATCTCTCAGGGCAATGGGGCCTGAGAAAAGGAGACTTAAGAGTATAACATGATTTGAATATGACCAATTTTCTTTTGTTAAATTCTCAATAAAAATTAAAAAATACATAATCTTTGGATAAGTCTTCAAAAATAATGTAGATGAGACTACTATATTTTCACTACACTATTTTAACTAATACTATGAATTCATTTCTTTAGTGTGTATGAATGTGTATGGGCATGCCTGGGTTTCTTGCCCTGTAAACAAATGTCCACCTGGCTTTATGTGGATGACTGGGAATTGAATCTGAGCCAGCAGGCCTTACAAGCAAGTGCCTTTAACCACTAAGAAATCTCTCCATCTTCAATGCTATGATTTCTTATCTACATTACTTGGTCATTATTATTTTGGGTTCAGCAGTGAGTATATCCCCCAACTTTGGAATAAGATGCAAACAGGTAGCCCTGATTTATATCTACTAGTGGATTTATGTGAGATTTTTTCTTAACTTGGAATCCAGATTACTTTAAAATGAATGTTTTCTTTTAACATATCTGCTTCTTATGCTTAGGGATGGAAAATTTCACTTCTGTTCTTACTACATATTTGTTGTTTCATTTATCCCTTTTCCCACTTTGAAACTTGGTGTCCAGGAGGAATCAGTTCATCTTAAGTGTCTTATTTTGCAATAAGATAGTTCCTTAGAATGACATTTTCTATAGGAAAGAAATTTCTCATTCCAACTCACTTAGTCATTTATTGTATTTACCTTTTTCATGTGATGTTCAAAGACTTATTGGCAGAAATATAGTCATAATCATGTAAATGTCCAAATAAAACAATAATTCCAAATAGAAAAATATGGTACCTAGGTTGCCAAACAGTTAAACTATTCCAATATCTTTTGTTTATGTGAGGATGTTTCAAGGTAAGAAGGAGATTACTCTCCCTTAAAAAAAAGATTGTGTGAGATGATATAATACTCAAAGAAAATGATGCATGAAAGGCCATGTGAAAACCTGTAATCATAGAACGTGGTTGACTGATCTGTTCAGAGTTAAGAGTTCAACCTAATGACTCTTGCTTCAGCCCATAGTGTGGACTCTTGTGCTTCAGAGGTTGCTGGAGATCACCAAGAGCACAGCTTGATGGTCTCACACATACTGACTTTCAGGATGATGTGCCTCATGTCTTAACAACCCAACACTTATTATCTAGCTTGTGGTTTATCTACTGCTTGAGCCTTAGTCTCTGTAATGTTTGGATTTTTCACTTTGTTGATCCTTCCCTAGTAAACAAATTGAGGGGCAGATGGCGACCTGAATTTACAATAATATAGTTTTTAAGTAACTTACAGTATCTTGTGACTGTATCTTTATGATCTACAATTATGTAGGAATAGAACAACAGAGTCTTTTTCAATTACTTATTGCAAGCCAAACTAGAGCTTGAGTGATCCAAGCCACAATGATTACTTTCTTATACTTCTCTCTGCTATGTGTTGTAGTTTGAATGTGATAGTTTGTATGGCCCCACAGACTCAGGCATTTTTGTTTAAACTTCCTACTTGAGCCCTTGAGGCCAATTCCTGTTGTAGGGTTGTGTCACTGGGGGTAGATTATTCCAGTCCAATGGTGTGTGGAGAGCAATTTGGGCTCTGATGGTTCATGCTTGCTTGTGGTGCTAGCTGATGATGGTGTGTCTTTGCTTGGATCTATAAAAGGGAGCTAGCTTCTTCTGCCATTAATGGTGTTCCTCTGGACTCTAAGCCTGAAATAAATCCTTTCCTCCCATAAACTGTGTCTGGTTGGATGTTTGTCTCAGCAATGTGGAACTGATTATTGTTTTACTTTGTCCCCTGAAAGTTCATGTTGTGCACTTAAGTTGGAAACTTAATGCTCAAATTCCTATGAAGACTGTGTTTAGAGGACTTATGGAAGAAGTTAAGATAAGATGAGGCCTAACTGCATAATGGAATCAGTGGCTTTATGAGAAGAGGAAGGGGCCTCCACTTATAGACAGCAGCTCCCCCCATGTGTTACTCCCTGCCATCACTGTGAAACAGCAAGGGGGCCCTCACCAGGTGCTGCCTAGGTTAGGTATTGGACTTCCCAGACTGAGTGAGAAGTGAATTTTTATTTTTATTATTATTATTAAATTTTGTTGTTATTATTAAATTTTATGCTTGTCTTCAAAATATTTTATTTTATTTATCTATTTGAGAAAGAAAGAAAGATAGAGAGAAAGAGAGAGATAATGGGAGTGCCAGGGCCTCTAGCAACTGCAAATGAACTCGTGACATATGCTCCACCTTGTGCATCTAGCTTATGTGGGTACTGGGGAAATCAAACTTTGTTCTTAGGCTGTGCAGGCAAACATCTTAACCACTAAGACATTTCTTTGGCCAAAATTTTTGTTCTTTTGAAAATACCTACTTTATAGGATTCTGTGATAGTAACAGATCACACTCCTGAGTGTGCAGTGTAGGTGAGGTATGATAGGGACAGCTCTGCAGAGACGGATTCCCTGGTGACAGGGGGACTCACTTCCAGAATGGCTTCCTCATGTAGTTGGCTTGCTGTTGCTTGCTGGTGGCCAGAAGCTCAGCTGAAGCTGTGGGTGGGGACTTACTTCTCTTCACCTGGGCCTCTTCACAGGATACTCAAACTTTACTGCATGATGGCTGAGACCTCAGAGTTTTCCAAAGAAGGAAGTGAAAGCTGCTTGTTTCTTAAGACCTGACACACCAATTCAACTCTATCTAGCTCATCAAATAATCATATTGTTCAAATTTAAAAGGAGAGGTCACAAAGCTACTTCTTCATGGAGGACATATCTGAAACCTGCAATTAATTAAGCAATTAATTTGTGTTTTGAGACATAGTCACATGTAGCCCAAGTTACTCTGGAGCTCTCTATACAGTACAAGAAATGTTAATTCTCCTGCCACTAACTCCTAAGTGTTGGGCTTACAGGCATGTGCCACCACATCTACCTTGGAATCATGTTTTAATATTGCTCTAAACACTAAGCCCAAAATTTTTTAAATTCTAGTTTTAAATACCCAGATTATTTATATATATTATTTATACCTAATTATTATAAATAACTTTAGACAAGTCATACCTGATACTTGATACTAAATACACAAATAAATCAATAAAATAAACAAATAAATAAAACTAACTAGATAAATAAATTAACATCAAAGCAGATATTATATCCAAGTATTGAACACTTGGCATCATGTATAGTTGAGTTACTTTTCATCAAGAAATGTACATGAAAACTTTAGTAGGTGTTGTCTTTTGAATGAAATGTCCCCCATAGGCTCATGAATTTTGAATACTTCATCTCTACCTGTTGATACTTTGGGAAACTGTGGGACCTTTGGGAGGTGGAGACATGCTGGTTGAGGTATGTCACTGGCACCCAGCTTTAGGGTTATATAGCCCAGTAATTAGATTACTTTCTTCCTGTTGATATAGAGATGGGACCCAGGCTTTCTGTTCCAGCCTATCATGCCTTTCCCTCCATGAAATTTCCCCTGAATACTGTGAGCCAAATAAGATTCTTTCCTTTCATCTGCTGCTTTTAATGAAACAAAGACTATAAAAGTCTCAAATATTTGAGATTTTCTTGGAACAGAAACACAATAAACTCATACATTGTACAATCTTACATGGTTCAGAATATGACTATGATAGGCTCGGGAATTTGGAGGGAGCAGCGCTATCATTTCTGTGTGGTGGGCAGGGAAGTCTTGTCTGGACAAAGTAATGTTTGTTGAAAGACCTACAGGTTTACAAATAAGAGAGGACCTGAAAGACAAGCACAGGCAGGGCAGTGTCTGAGGTGAGTGCCAGTATGGCTTAATAGAGCAAAGGAAAAGTTAATTCACAGAAGTGAGAAAATCATCAAATAGAAATGCTAGTCTGGTCTGAGTAACAGTTGTTCTTTTTCTCTTCTTTTCTGCCTTTGTTTGTTTGTTTCTTCTTTATCTTTTTCTTTTCTGCATAGTCTAAATCAATTGTGGAGCTCTCCTCAGGATGAATGTGGTGGTTTTATGCAGGTGTCCCCCATAAACTCAGGTGTTCTGAATGCTAGGTTGCTAGCTGATAGAGATTTATAAATAATGCCTCCTGGAGGAAGTGCATTATTGGGGTTGGGCTTATGGGTATTATAGCCAGCTTCCCTTTGCCAGTGTTTGGCACACTCTCCTGCTGTTGTCCATCTGATGTTGGCCAGGAGGTGATGACCCTCTGCTCATGCCATCATTTCCGCCTGCCATCATGGAGTGTCCCCTCAAATCTGCAATCCAAAATAAACCTTTTTTTCCCCACAAGCTGTCCTTGGTTGGGTGATTTCTGCCAGCAATGCGAACATGACCGCAACAACGAAAATATCAATTTCTTTGGGAAAAGTGTGGTAATAGATTCCTCCTGACAAGGACAATTAAATGTGATTGAATGTACTTCACCAAGCTGCTGATAAAAATGTTATAAGAGACTATCTTGTATGATGTTCGATCTCATTTTGGCATTTTTTATACAGTATATAGATTTGAGTACCTGTGGCCCTGGCATCACTTCTATTTACTAAGGATCCTCCATCTTTGACATAAGAATTGACGGTGATGGGGAGCCTTGTTCAGCTCAGAGTGGGCCCAACTTGGGTGGCTAAGGTGTTGGAAAAATCAGTGGCTACCAGAGCCATGCCCTGAGTCAGTGGCTCCCAGGGTTTGTTGCTATTTGCTCAAGAGGAATTAGGAATGCAAACAAGCTGTGAGCTTTTTACTCTGAGCTAATAAAAGTACATTTATCAAGGATATGGAAAGACTCCCAAACATGAAGGACAAGAGATAGATGATTGGTAGACAGATGATAGATAAATAGATAGATAATAATCGATAGATAGATCATAAAGATTGACAAGACATCTGGATTTTCATTGTATTTTAATCTGATTTATTGTGGGACTTGCTAGAGACTAAGGGTGTTTACTGAGATTAGTTATTCTTTGAGTGCACTGGGGGCTGAACCAGTGAGAGGCCTTGACACCAGGGACATGTCCCCTTGGCCCAACTGAGAAACTGGTTATGCATTGTTCCCTCAATCATTGGAAGACCACATGTCATGGCCATCTTGTCCACTCACTCTTCTAGCTAGCTGGTTGTACTCATTCTGAAGGGTGTTGATGGAGTCCTTTTCCTTTTTGACCTTGTGCTATGTGGCTGTGGTTTACAACTGGCTAGTTATATAATGGGCTTGTGAATTCATCATGGCCCCTCCCTGCTGCCGCCTAGGGGAGCTAACTCTATAACATCCTAAGTTTGGGGAACATTTCATTGTTCAGAGTTTACTATCATCCTCATGGTTTTTATTCATATACCTTTCTCTAAACACTTGGGCTTTAAGATTCCTAATAAGGTCCTCAATAGTCAAAATTATTTAATTTATTGAACTGCTTAAAGTACATGTTTACATGTTGGACATACAATTAAAATTCTAAATTAGAACATTCTGTGAGATCTCAAAAAATAGGACACTAAATTTTAGTTTCTTGGCCTTCTGAAATCTTTGATGAGCTGTATTTCAATGCAAAGGGCTATTTAAGCCTTGAAAGCAGCACATTTGTATTCTTTGAAAATGTTCCCGAAGTCTCTATCAATATATTATGTGTACATTTGAAATGAGGTTCCACACTCCATAAACCTATGTTCTGAATTAAACTTCATCTGGGGAAGTCTGTATCAGTTTTCGAGGGTGTAAAGTGATGAGAAAAATGAATCTTGTTTGAAATGATGTTAGGTTACTTATGGAATGGCCTCGTGGGACATGAAGGAGAGTGGCTGGAAATTTGTGTCTGCAAATAGTCTGGGATCTGTTAAACATTACCTCCAGATAAGAGACATGAGCTGGGTAATGAAATGATTTCAATAGTATGAAACATTTGGTTCTAATGTAGAAGTTATTGGACTTGAGAATTGTCTGCCTAGAATTTTTTTCTTGTGACAAGGGATTTCCTGTACTTAGAGTAGCTTTTCCAAATTTCTATTGATTTGTTTGCCAATGCAATCCAGAAATCTTGTTAGTCTAAGGTGAGAAAATCTGTATAACTTTCCTTGTGCTAACATTTCCACTGTTGACCTAGGACTTAAAAAGTCAAAAAGGTTTCAATCCCAGTAATGTACTTGAAAATGAATGACACCTGTTTCAAGAGAAAGCTTGGTTAGAAAAGGCTACAAAGATTCTGATATATTTTGACAATGTGATTTGATTTTCATTGTGAACATCAGTTTGTTTACTCTCAATCTGAAACATGATTTTGTGATTCTACACAAAATTTGGGTAGCAAGTTTAGCCCAGTATAAATGGACACCGAGGAAAAGACTACTCTAAAAAAAATAGACTGCTTTTTATGACCACAGTTGGTCTTTTTTTTCTTTCCTATGTAATACTGCCTGATGCTTCCCACTTAAATGCCCTCTATTGCCTTTAGTCTGAGCAAATTAAGTAGGAAAAATTCTATACCTCTGCCACTATAGGAATATTTAAAAACATTTTCTAATTTAAATTGGCAGCTCCATTTGCCATCTACTTACATTTTTCTTTCTTCTGAATATTAAATTCAGAATTCAATACTAATATTTCTTCTTGAATTCTATTTGCATCTGATATTTCCTAATGATCTCAGTGATTTTATATTGAAAGAAGAGTCACTAGAAAAGAACAAAATAGGCAAGCTTGCATACCAGTGTTTGTAAATTCACAGGTTTTACTTCTGCTTCTTTTAGAAGATTCCTGGTGGCATTGCCTGGTATGAAATCTATAGCTCTTCGATGTGGTGTTGCTCAGAAGTAAACTTTTATTCTGCCTGACTAGAATATTGCAAATCTAGAGCTAATTTCTATTACATTCTAAGGGACTGTGCCAGAACTGATGACTGTCAGCCAAAATATTGTCATTAACATGGACTTTAATGGATATCTCTGTTACAGTTTTGGGTATAAGAGAGATGGGGAGGGAAGAAGAGGAGTAGGAGATAGTAGGAAATAAAGGCAATGATGAAGAACAAGGAGAAAAAATAGAGGAGAGAAGAAAGGATTGACCTAAAGAAGAAGGATAAGGGAAGTGGAAGAAAATGATAAAAGAGCCCAGACTGAATAAGAAAGAAACAAAAGTATAGAGAAGAGAGGAGAAAAGGAGGAAGCACTCTCTCTGTGATGAAAGATAAAACATTCTGTGTACAAAAACCAACAAGGAAGCTGGGCATGGTGGCGCATGTCTTTAATCCCAGCATTCGGGAGGCAGAGGTAGGAGAATCGCCGTGAGTTCGAGGCCACCCTGAGACTACAGAGTGAATTCCAGTTCAGCCTGAGCTAGGGTGAGACCCTACCTCAAAAATCCAAACAAACAAACAAACAAACAAAAACAACCAACAAGGCCCCATTGAAAAGTAAGTCAAAGTAAATCATGGAGAAACCCAAGCCAAGCATTTCATGGGTTTTAAATATGAGATGCTCCAACTTTAGCCTTGGGTATTTTCTTTGCCAATGTGGGCTCAGGGAAAGGTTAACTCAGCATGCTTCTTACCACCTTTCTCAGCTCTCTAAGGACACAAAGAAAAGTATCCACTATGCTCTTCCTTTGTTTATTTGGATTGCTTTGCTTCCCGGTATTCATTTAGTTGATAGATTTGTGATTTTTAAAAGGCATTTTTGTTTGAAAGGATGTATGCTTTTGAGAATATTTAGGGGACATTTCTTTCATTGAATGCCCAGATTCAATCAAATGGCCCAGGAGCTGAAGCCACTGATGTCCTAGATCTTATATGTTGCAGACTGAACATTCTGTCTCTCAACTCCATCTTCTTCCATGAGTTCTAGCATCATCCTTCACGTGCAGGGTATGTCCACTGTCATCGATGGACACATAGAAGTATATGTTCTAATCCAACGTGGCAGTTTCAGGCTAAACCATTCATCCATCAAGCTGTCATTTACTGTACTTGAATTTAAAGTTTTTTTGGTGGAGGATTGACACCAGCACCTCATACATTCTGAACATGTCCTCTACCACTGAGCTATACCTAGTCCCTCTATTTTCTTTCTAGCACAGCCTATTATCTGTAAATTATGTATTTATATATTTTCTCAGATGGATTCATTGGAGAAGGTCCCATCAATTACAACATATGTAATAAGAACTGATTTTTCTCAATTATCACAAATTGATACTTTTTGCTTCTTAAGACAACTTATTGGTTTAGCTTAAGACACCGAGTGCTGGGGGATGCCTTATATTTACCTATTGCCTCTGCTTTATGTTTCAAATACTCAAGGATACTTTTGACAATTATAAATGATTAGACAGTGTACAGTCACACATCCCTTTTACAGGCCCTGTACTTAGTTCTGTTTATTCTGCATCTCAACCACATGTTTCTTTGTGAAAGGTTTTTTTCTCTATCATCTCAGTGTTTACCTGACTCACTTGAAAGAGTATGGAAGGAAATTAACAGAAAGAGAACCCATTAAAGTCATTAAAGAAGAAATGGTGATGACATATTCAGGAAGATGTATGTGTCTGATTTTTACCTGGACTTAAAATATCGAAACACCTCTTCACCACGCTTACACCCGATGAGTTGTAAGAAGGAAACAGTTTTCACAAAGGGTAATCTTTTCCACATAATTCTTCTTGCAAAAAGGGTTTCTTACAAAAACTTTTGCATATTAAATTTCTTAGTTGCTGGCTTGCTGATGAGAAAATACACTTAAGAAAAAGGAACAAGTTACACTTAGATATGAGGAAGAAGCTCTGAGATGGCAGGCAGCAATAATGTAGAGTACATTTCAAAAAGCTAGAAGAAAGAAGTTGGAAAGCTTCATCATGAAGAAATAATAAATATTTGGGAATATAGTTACGTTTCACCCAATTTAACAGAATGTGTACATGTATGGAAACATCATGTTGCTCACTAATAAGCACCAAAAGTATACTTTTATTTATCAGTTAAAATTAATTTAAAAAAATTGAACAAATTTAGTATACATCAAGAGGAAAAAGTAGCAAAACAATTAAACAAAGTTGAAACCAATGTCAGGTTACAATGAAAAGAACGTGACTAAAGAACTAGAGGTATAAAAATGGCAAAAGCAGTTATTAGAAATTCTGTTAAAATATGTAATGACAATATAATGAAACAAATGAAAACGTCACAACGTTTGCAAAGAACTACATATACATACATAAAAAGAAAAAGTACATGATTAAATGTTAGTGATCATGCTTACATACTACTAGTGTATTTCTGTCTTTTTGTCAATCTGCTTTTTATAATTTTGAATAAAAATATTAATCAAAATGGGGAAAGAGCAATGGAAGAACCTTGATATACTCATAATATTTCTATAGATTCTGTAGTCAAGGCAATACAAAAGAAAAAAAATCTTACCCAAATCCCAAAGGATGGGGAAACTATGGCTTCCGTGAATGATTCTGGGCTCCAGCATTACACAGACCTCACTTTACAGCATGGACCTCCCAGTATTTAAAATGGTTTTGCATAGTTACTTAGGATTTTAGGGATTTAGTTATTGTGAATATTTTTTGAATACTTTTTTATTTGATACAGTGGCTCATGTAGCCCAGGCTGGGCTCAAATTTTTTGAGTAGCTGAGACTGGCCTTAAACTCAAAAATCTACTGCCTTTACCTCCTGCATTCTGGGATTTCAAGTATATGTCACCATGTGCACCTCTGTTATAGATGTTAATAAAGATCTGCCACATAAGGAGTCTGGAATGAGAATTCTTGTTTTGCAGATTGTATAGGTTTTATTTGGAGAATTGTGTCAATCAGATTGCTATTTTTTTTTTACATTTGTAAAATTTTACCATGCCATAACTGTCTTCTTCAAAAGGAAACCCTTGCTGTTTTTTTTTTTTTTGTGAGCTCTTTCCTAATGGTTATTGAATACATGATTTCAAATTGCCTATAATTAGTAAAGTTAATGACTCAATTTTTGCTTTTCCTACTGGTTAAATATTTTGCAGTGGATTTTACTATCTGCAGATTATATAATGCAAAGATTTTTTTTCTATACATACCTTATGACTGCAGAGGTCTCTATTACCAGAAACATATTTATAGAGAATATTTCTCCTAGAATTTTTGAGACCAGCCTTACCAACTTATTGCCTAATGAATTGATTCCATATTATTTTTAGTTACGTTTTTATTTAAACTGTATTTTTGACTATGGAAAAGTTTCATTTTGTAAGAATACTTTATTTGTTCATAGACACCCTTTGCTTCCATATTTCTCACACATGGGAAGAGTCTATGTCACCAATGCCTGATTCACAGGTGTTTTAACAAATGGTTGGTATCTTGGATCTGTGTTTGTCACTGCCACCCCCCTAGAATATGTTCTTCTAACTCATATTCCTCAATGGACATCCCTTATACTCTTGGAACCCAAGCAGCCTCATAGATAATAGCTGAGCAATGAATAATCAAGTGAAGTGGCCCCAGAAAACAGAACTGTTAGAACAAGAAAGAAAAAGGCAGAAAGGAAAGAATTAGGGAAGGGAAGAAATTAAAAAAGAAAGGTAGGAAAATTATGTTTTTAAAAAATATTTTATTTATTTATTTAAGGGAGAGACAGAGAAATGAGGCAGAAAGAAAGAGATAGAAAGAGAAAGAGGGGGAAAGAATGGGCATTTCAGGTCCTCTAGCCACTGCAAATTAACCCCAGATGCATGTGCCACCTTCTGCACTTGGCTTTACATGGGCACTGAGGAATTGAACCTGGGTCCTTTAGCTTTTCAGGCAAATTCATCCTGCCATCTCTGCAGCACCTGATTATGTGATTTTTATTGTTGTTGTTTGAATGAAGGAGGAATTCAGACTTAAAGCACGATTTCTTATTGGTACAAGTAATTCAGTATTATTTTCTGATATTAGGATTTATTTTGTTAGCATATGGCATCTTCAACTATGACTATGTTGGATCATGGGTATACCAGAAGGAGAAGAAATGCAAGCCAGAGGCATAGAGAACATATTCAACAAAATTATTGAAGAAAATTTTCCCAATCTCTCAAGAGAGAGGCCTATTCAGATACAAGAAGATCACAGAATGGAAAACAGACAGGACCAAGAACAAACTATCCAAGGCACCTCATAGTTAAAATTCTAAACAATGAAAACAGAGAGTGCTAAAAACAGACAGACAGAAAGAAACAACTCACTATATACAAAGACAATCCAATCAGAATTACCTCATATTTCTCAATGCAAACCATGAAGGGACTAGAATGGAACACTTCAAAGCCTTAAGTACTATGGCTTCCAACTCAAATTACTATACCCACTGAAAGTATCCCTCATAATACATGGTGAAAGGAAAACTTTTCATGAAAAAATTCAACTTTGTGATTTTATGAGCACAAAGCTAAACCTGCAGAGAATACTTCAGGGGAGACTCCACCCAAAACAGCCAATCTCAACAGACAGCAAAAAGAAAATCATAATAGCCAGAAATAGACCAGGCTTAAAAAAAGTACAAAACACAAGAAAACACAAAACCCCATAAAACACTTCATCATGGCAGGGATAAATTTGAACCTCAGAGTAATAACCTTAAATATTAATGGTCTTAACACACCCATCAAAAGACACAAGTTATCAGGGTGGATCATAAACAAAATGGACCCTTCTATCTGCTGTCTTCAAGAAACCCACCTCACTACTAAAGATAGACATCTCCTCAACTAAGAATTGAGTCATGCAAATTAAGTTATTTGATTCTTGTTCTCTAATCCATTTTTACCATGCTAGCCCCCTTTAAACATAGTTTTGAACACTGACAAGAAATCAGTGAAAAAGTCATGCTGAACTTGATGTAATTTTGTTTTCTTAATGAACATTTACCTCTTTTCAAAATGGTTATATCTTGGAATCCAGTTAACCACAATTTAAATACAGCATGATTTAAATTAAGCTCATAAATAGAACTAATCCTTGAATAAAACTTATAGGAACTAAATTATTCATTGCAATGAATTATATGTCACATACATATTTCTTTAAAGATACAAAGAATTTTGCAGCACCAGCAGTTACACTACAGAATACAATTAGACAATAACATTATATATTCTATTATATTTATATGATATTACTGTTATATTGTGTTATACCATTCTGTATCCTTTTATTTTACTTCAGGCCTTATAAATACATTTTAAAATAATCAAATAACTTTTCAAATGATTCACAGAATCTGTGTGACATATATGTGTGTCCTTATTTGGATTCTGAACTAATTGAGACCTAGAGATTAATCAGCTTTCTCAGGACCATTCAGGTGGTAAGCGCAGAGTATAGCCTTGGATTTGGCTGATGAATCGGCATAACTTTCACTGGTTCTATTAGTGTACACATACTTGGATTAATGCTGACCATCTGCAAAGAGCTGGCTATGGAATAGAAACCCCATTTTTTTTTTTTTTTTTTTTTTTTTTTTTTTTTTTTCATTTGGTACTCTGGAATGATGGCAGATACCTAGTGCATATACAGAGAGGTCAACGATTGCATTCATTTTGTGGATTTCAATGATGTTTCTCTGCTAGTATGCTCTCGCATGGATTTAATTTAGTTGGAAAAACTTGCAAAAAAAAATTCCCAGGGAGATTTATCAGTTATCTTTGCTATAACATATAATAATAAGGAATTGGTCCTTATAAACCTTTTGATTAAATCCTAATAGGAAGAGTTAAAGGAAATCACAACTAATTAATATGACTAATACCTGAACCATTATTGGCTATTAACATGTTGAAATTCTAGTCAAGAGGAGTTTTTAAACCTAAAAAGTATAAAAAATACATTATAATTTGTTTTTATGAAGTTTTATACCTATGGTAGTTTGAATGTGAATAAATGTCCCCCATAGCCTAAGGTAGTTTTGATTAAGCTTGAAATTTATGTTTCCAGCTTCCTGATAGAGGAGGTGTCACTGGGGGATGGATCTTAAGTTGAGCCCTACTAATTGTGTTTAGAGCCACTTTTGAATTCTGGCTATTGGTGCTTGCTAGTTGTGTGGAGACATCTCTCTCCTGTGAACCAGTGAAAGTGAGCCAGCTTCTTTTGCCATTGATTTTGTAAACCTGAAATAAAACATTTCCTCCCACTGTTTCTGGTTGGATATTTGTGCAGGCACAAAAAGGTAAGTGCAATAGTCTATCATGGGATGTTCCTGAATGGAGCAGATGCAGACTCTTTGCCTCTTTCTGATTCCATTCAGTTCAACATCACCAAAGGGCAGCATCATATGGATGATTCTGCAAACAGTACAGAATATAATGGACTATCCCATATGTACTGAAAATATTGTTATCATATAAATTTCCCCTTTCAAACTTAATGTATGGTTTGTTTTCATAAGCTAGGCAAAATCTGGATGTGATAGACTTTTCTATATTAGTACTGGTAGAGTGGTGTAAATGCATCAATGTCTTTCTGAAATCTAGCAAAGCTGAAGAAATTACAAAAATTTTGTCTTTGGAGGCAGTAAGAACCCCTGAGACAGCCAGACATTGAGGAACAAGGGTCCAGACAGAAAGGTATTTTGAGCAAAAATACAACATCCACTCTTGGGCTAGAAAGATGGCTTAGTGGTTAAGGTGTTTGCCTGTTAAGACTGAGGACCCAGGTTCAATTCCTCAGTACCCATGTAAGTCAGATGCACAAGGGGACATATGCATCTGGAGCTTTTTGGCCATGGCTGCAAGCCCTGCCATTCCCATTCTCTCCATCTGCCTCTCCCCCCTCTCTTCTCTCTCTTTCCCTCTTTCTCATAAATAAATAAAATAAATAAAATGAATAAATAAATAAATAAATAATGTTTTTAAGAAGAATACAACATCCTCTGTGCTTTTTCAGTTTAGGTCCTTTACTGACATAGATGGGACAGGGCAGTAGTACTGGTGGGAACTGAGAAATATTAGCTTCTCAAAGGCGGAGGAGCCAAAACATTTTTGTCAATCTCATGGAAGTGAAGAAATGAAAAGTGAAGTCTGAGGCTGCCAAGAAAATTACAATTAGAGATGCTAACAATCTACAGAGAAGGGAGCATGGAAAAGTAAGTCTGACACTTATTTTTTTCCATTGAGTCATTTGCTGAATTCTCATGGATTGTCTAGGATATAAAAAGCCAATAACCAAGCAGATAAAATAGAATATTTTTGCAACTTTGAGATATTGAGACAATTAAAATTGGAATTTAAGACTATTGGGAAGTCTAATGGAGCTTAGTAAAAAGACTGAAACTCTACCTTAAAATAGTCTATCAGACTGATATGGTGGGTTTTATGTGTCAGCTCTTTGCTGGAGGATAGGGTGAGTTCCCTCAGGAAAAAAAAATATCCAAAACCTCTATACTTTTTTTTAAGTATGTACTGATGACTTTTATTTATACCCAAGTAGCCTCCTGTTAGATCCCAGCACCCATTTTACTTGGCTTTTTTTTTTTTTTTTTGTCATAAACTATCCCATCCTTTGGGCTCCTTTTGTTTAAATTTATTTTTATTAGTTGTTGACATAACTAGTATGTAAACAATACATGTTGTTACCATTCATTCTCTCATCTTTGCCACTTTTCAAAGGAGCCCTCCTCAGTGGGGATGCAGGTCATCCCCATGGGGATTGTGGGTCATGCAATGTGGGAACATTAGTCAGTTTTGGGGGAGAGACAATGTCTCTGCATAATGTCCCAACTTGTGGCTCTAACAATCTTTCCTCCCCTTCTTCTGCAAAATTCCCTGAGACATGATAGGTGCATTTTAAGTCTACTTCAGTGATGGGCACTTAGCCTCTAGATCTCTGTTTTGGTAGGTGTAAGTGTCCCAAGTGTCTATCTCCTTAACCAATGTGCTGATATCAGGTTCACTGAGAAAGCAGCCCTCTTGCAAATTTCCCCAATTCCTATGTGGTTTCTGCTGGGCTGAAGTGTGATGGGTCACTTATCTTCTCAGGTCCCGTTAATGGGTGTAGACCCTTTTATAGCCCATGATTCATGGGATCTTAATATTGGAATGCAAAATCTTTATCTGGATTTGCTTCTGAATTGTTTCCAGGTATGGTTTCCTTTCTACTGAGTGGATCTACTACCCATTCCAAGAGCAGCTGTTTACCCACCATGGCTGTGTGCCACTATTGCACTTGTGTGAGCATCACATCAGCTTATTTGCTTCTCAGTAGTTAGACTTCAAGTTACTTGGACAGATGTTGGCCACTATCCCCCATTATGTCATGTGGCACCTTCCAGCACTAGACAGGCTAACTGTCTGGGAACTGGCTCTCTTCTTAACTCCAGCCATGTCTCTCCATGCTCTGTGCCAACAGAGTATGGTGTCCTCAGCAGTAGGGTCTTACCATTAACCTCTGGTAGGTAATCAAATGCTCTGACAGAAGTCTCTCTAGTTTTGGGAGACCTTGTAGGTCTCTTTGAACAACAGCTCATTGTGGGTGTTAACCACATCCTGGTACTGGGAGTTACAGGCCACTGCCAAGGGAAAAGAAAATTGATAAAGAAAGAAAAAAAAAAAAGAAACAGGAGAAATTTAAGGTTAGGCTTCATCGCACACTCTCCAGGGTCCTTTGATTCAGGTGATCCCCCTAAAGTCCTGTTGAGGGTTCAACCTTTTAGTGTATATTCCAGGAGATAGGATTCTATGGTACCAGTGAAATTTGGGTTCAGTTTTGTGTCCTCCCCCACTTTTCTCCTCCCCCCAAACCCTACCATCCCTATTGTCCAAGCCTCGAGATGCCTATCAGGTATGTCAGCAACTCGAACTGATCCAGGTGAGGAGCTGCAGATGAATGAGACTATTTTACTATTGTCTTTCTCTGATTGTGTGAATTTTATGGGTATGATCTGGTCTAAGTTCGACCTTTTTTTTTTTTTTTTTTTTTTTTTTTTTTACAAATTTCACTGTGTCACTTTTTCTTACTGCTGAGTAGAATTCCATCATATATCTGATATATCACATCTTGGTTATCCATTTGTCCAATGATGAGCACCTGGGTTGATTCAAGTTCTTAGCTATTATGAATTGAGAAGCTATAAACATGGTTGAGCAAATATCTCTGAACTGAAGTATGGAGCTTTTAGGGTAAATGCCCAGTAAGGGAGTAACTGGGTCTGTTGGTAACTCTATATTCATTCTTATTGGAAGTCTCCATATTGATTTCCATAGTAGTCTCATCAACTTACATTCCCACCAATATAAAATGATGGTTCCTATTTCTCCATATCCTCACCAACATTTGTTTTCATTTGAATTTCTTTTTTTGATTGCTATTCTTTCTTACTGGGATAAGGTGGAATTTCATACTTGTTTCAATTTGAAATTCTCTAATGGTTAGGGATGTTGAAAATTTTCTTCACTGTGTGCTAGCCATTTGTAACTCTTCCTCTGACAACTCCCTATTTGGCTTTTGGCCCCACTTTAGGAGTGGGTTGTGTGATTTTTATTGTTTAGTTTTTGGAGTTCTTGTGTAGATTCTAGATATTAGGCTTCTGTCAGTGGTACAGCTGGCAAAGATTTTCTCCCATTCAGGGAGCAATCTGTTGGCTCTGCTTATGGTAACTTTGTCTGTGCACAAGCATTTTAGCTTCATGAGTTCCCATTGGTTGAGTGATTGTTTAATTTCCTGGGCTACTGTAGTTTTGTTCAGGAAGTCTTCTCCACTCCTATACTGTGGACAGTGCCTTCTATTTTTTTCTTTCAGTCACTGAAGAGTTTTAGGTCTTATATTGAGGTATTTAATGCATTTGGAGTTGATTTCTATATATGGACAGATGAGCGGGACTAGTTTCATTTTTCTACATATGGTCATCTAATTTGTCTGACACCATTTGTAGAAGATGTTGTCTTTTCTCCAGTCTACAGTATTGGCACCTTTGTCAAAGATCAAGTAGCTTTAGTTACTTGACCTAAGGCCTTGATCATTAATTCTGTTCCATTGGTTTATGTTTCTGTCCTTATGCCAGTACCATGCTGTTTTTGTTACTATGGTTTTGTAATATAGCTTTAGGTCAGGTATGGTGATACCTACTGGGGTGTTTTTTTGTTTGTTTGTTTTTGCTGAGTATATGTTTGGATATATGAGGCTTGCTGCCATTCCATATGAATTTTGAGATCATTTTTTCAAACTCTGTGAAGAAAGCTGCTGGTAATTTTATTGGAATTACATTAAAACCTGTATATTGCCTTTGGTAGAACTGCCATGTTCACAATATTAATTCTATCTATCATATATTAATTCTATCAGGAGGATGGGAGTTCTTTTCATCTTCTCAAGTCCTCCTCAGTTTCTTTCTTGAGTTTTTTTTTTTTTATGTTTTCATTATATAGGTCTTTCTCATACTTAGTGTTATTCCAAGGGAATTGATTTTTTGTTGTTGTTGTTGTTGCTAGTAAAAATGGGACAGCCTCACTGATTTCTTTCTCTATATATTTATACTTTGCATATAGAAAGGCTACTGATTTTTGTGCATTGATTTTGTAACCTGCCACTTTACTAAAGGAATTAATCACCTCTAGAAGTTTTGAGATGGAGACTTTCAGGTCATTTATGCACAAGATTATGTCATCTGTAAAAAGGGATAACTTGATTTCTTCCTTTCTAATTCAAATCCTTTTTATTTCTTTCTCCTATCTTATTGCTTGGGCTAGTACTTCCAGTAATATGTTGAAGAGCAGAGGTGAGAGTGCCTTGTTCCTGATCTCAGTGGGAACTCCTTGAGTTTTTCGCCATTAAGTATTATTTGGGCTTTGGGTGATTTATATATAGCCCTTATTGTGTTGAGTGGCTTTCTTTGTCCTTTCCTTTACTTTTGGTTTGAAGTCTATTTTTTCAGATATTAACATAGCACCTGCTTGGTTTTTATTTTCATTTGCTTGAAATATCATTTTACATCCTTTCACCCTGAGGACATGTCTTAGTAGTGAGGTAGGTTTCTTGAACACATCAGATAGAAGGGCCCATTTTGTTTATGATCCACCCTGATAACTTGTGTCTTTTGATGTGTGTGTTAAGACCATTAATATTTAAGGTTATTACTCTGAGGTTCAAACTTATCCCTGCCATGATGAGGTGTTTTATGAGGTTTTGTGTTTTCTTGTGTTTTGTACTTTTTAAAAAGCCTGGTCTATTTCTGGCTATTATGATTTTTTTTTGTTGTTGTTTGTTGAGATTGGTTGTTTGACTGTTCTGGATGGAGTCTTCCCTGAAGTATTCTCTGTAGGTTTAGCTTTGTGCTCATAAAATCACAAAGTTGAATTTTTTTCATGAAAAGTTTTCCTTTCACCATGTATTATGAGGGATACTTTCACTGGGTATAGTAGTTTGAGTTGGAAGCCATAGTACTTAAGACTTTGAAATGTTTCATTCCAGGCCCTTCATGGTTTGCATTGAGAAATATGAGGTAATTCTGATTGGATTGTCTTTGTATATAGTGAGTTGTTTCTTTCTTTCTGTCTGTTTTTAGCACTCTCTCTTTATTGTCATTGTTTAGAATTTTAACTATGAGGTGCCTTGGATAGTTTGTTCTTGGTCCTGTCTGTTTTCCATTCTGTGATCTTCTTGTATCTGAATAGGTTTCTTTCTTGAGAGATTGGTGAAATCTTTTTCAATAATTTTGTTGAATATGTTCTCTATGCCTCTGGCTTGCATTTCCTCCCATTCTGGTATACCCATGATCCAGATGTTTGGTTATTTTAGCGAATTTTTGGCCTCCCAATCAATTTATTCTGTCTTGTATTCCAGGTCAGAGGTTTTGACTTCCACATTAATAACTCTGTTATTGAGGGGTTCTAGAGAGGTGTTTATAAGCTCTATTTGATTTTTGTTTTCTGTTGTGTTATTTTGCATTGTGTCCATCTCTTTTTTGAAGTACAATTTCAGTTTGAGTTCTGATTTATTTTTTATTTTTCTTTTCTTTTCTTTTCCTTTCCTTTCTTTTCTTTCTTTCTTTTTTATTGTTTTTTTGAGGTAGGGTCTCTATCTAGCCCAGGCTGACCTGGAATTAAACATGTAGTCTCAGAATGGCCTTGAACTCTTGGTAATTCTTCTACCTCTACCTTCGTAGTGCTGGGATTAAAGGTGTGTGCCACCACACCCAGCTTCCCTGATTTTCTTGATGCTTCCTGGAATTCATTCTTGCATTTGATCAAGTCTTCATTAAGCTTATTCAATTGGTTGTTGAAATCTTCTATTTCTTGACCCATAACTCACCTTCAATTCCTTCATACTTGTTTTGAGGGTTCAAACTTTTTCTTCAATCAAGTTAAGCCTACTGTCAAAAGTTGAATGCTCTAATATTCAAGTCTGTTCCATTTCATTGATACAATTATTAGTTTTTTGATTGTTTACTTACAGTCCAGCAATTCTTTTGATCAAGGTCTCATTCATTATCGTGTTTTCATTTTGGCATTGAATTTATATTGATTTCTCTGTGATTTCATTGGAGGCTTCCATTGTAGGATTAGGCATCCTTGATGGAGATCTCTCAGTTTCTGACTTTCATTGGCTCTTTTGCATTGGGTTTACCCATCTTGGGGAGATGCTTTATTCTATTCAGGAGGAAGCAAATTTTTGTCCCTGTAGGATCTTCAGAGGGTGTTCAGTTTTAAATGTGAACTGGATTGGGTACTGGTGTACAATGGTGTTATAACTACAAATGCATAGATTGTGGAGCTAGCAGGCACATCAAAGGTACCTGGTGAACTGTGAGCTCTGGCTTACTCACTCCACTTGCAGATATTCTTCAGCACATGAGGATCACAGGTTGGGGAACCAGGCACCAGGAATTTGTAGAATCAGAGGCAAGACACCAGCTCCTACAGTGGCTAGTGCACCCTTTGACTCAGGTGGATAGAGATTTCAGTTCCTAGTGGCCCATCAGGATACCAGAGCAAAAGGTCTGCTTGCACAGCCCAGCCCCCATAGGGACCTGGGACTCCCCAAGCCAGGTGCAGTAACCTACTGGGACCAGGGAACTGGGAGTAACCAGGGAACAGGCATCTGGCATACTCACTCTGTGCCATTCATGAGCAACTTCCAGCACATGGTATCAGGACCAGGGAACTGGGAGTAGCTGGGGAATAGGTTTGTGGCCTACCTTGCTCCCACAACCCCTCTGGCACAGGTTACTGGGACCAGTGAACTGGGAGGAGCTGGGGAACAGGGAGATGGCCTACATTCTTCACTCTGCACCCATACATCCTCCAGCACAGGGTACCAGGACCAGTGAACTGGGAGAAGCAGGGGAACATGGATCTGGTCTACTCACTCAGCACTGTACTTGCATACCCTCCAGCACAGGGTACTGGGACAAGGGAACTGGGAGTAACTGGGGAATAGAAATCTGGCCTATTCACTCTGCTCTGTGCCCACACACCCTCTAGCACAGGATACTGGGACCAGGGAACTGGGAGTAGCTGGGGAAGAGGGATTTGGCCTACTCACACTGGGCTGTGCCTGTATACCCTGTGACATGGGGTACTGGGACCAGGGAACTGTCCTCTATACTTTTCTTATATAAAATACTGATAATTAAATTTAGCAGATGTTAGTGACCAGGACTAGATAAAAATAGATAATAAAAATAGAATCAGAGATGATGTACATATGAACATTATTGGACACAAGTTTTAACACAACTCTATTTCACATGCTCAAGAAAATGGGGGGAAAGTCTATAAATTTACATAAAAAGCTTGAATCTATAAAAAGGAATGAAATAGATACTATGTAATATACAATAACTGAAATTAAGAATATTAGAATTGAATTTAGCAGCTGATTGGACACAATTGAAGGAAATTGTGAACTGGAAAATAGGTTGACTAAAAAAATTCTGGTGGAAACATAAAGGGAGAAAAGGTGCAATGTACTGATACTTATAAAGAATATATGGGAATGCAATAAAGGTTTAAATTATGTAATGGAGCTAGGCCTGTGGTTGTAGACCTGTGAACTACCATACTCTGAAGGGCAAGGAAAGAAGGTTGCTATGTCACTTCCGCCTGTTTAGGGGTAAAGCCTTGATTAGCATGTATAAGGCCCTGGATTTGATCCTGAGTATTGCAAAAAAATGTGCATGTGGAGTCCAAAAAGGTAATAAGAGATAGACTATTGTAGAAGCAAGGTTTGATGAGATAGCACCTTTCAAAAGTTTTTGGCAGTGATAGACAAAATTCAGTCTAGAATATAAAAAAATTCCTGTGAACATTAAGCAAGATAAATACTAAGATAACCACCCTTAGCATATTGACGGACAACTGCAAAGGCAAGACAATTTTAGCAAGTAGTCGGAGAATAAAGGTATTAGTAGTACAAACAGCTCTAAGCTTAGAATTGCATACATGAATAGCTACTCTTAAAATTTGAGGGCAGGGCTGGAGAGATGGCTTAGGGGTTAAGGCACCTGCCTCCTAAGCCTAAGAATGCTGGTTCCAATCTCCAGAGGTTCCTATCTCCAGGTCCCACATTTAGCCAGATGCAAAGTGACGCAAGGGTGCAATGCCACACTTGACCACAAGGGGGCGCACACATCTGGATTTTGTTCTCAGCAGCTGAGAGACTGCTGGTGGGCCCATCTCTATCTGTCTTCCTCTCCCTCTCTCTCCTTCTCTCCAAAAAAAAAAAAAAAAAAAAAAAAATGAGGACAAAAAACCCTAACATCCCAGAGTAGTAAGATTGAAGGGAATTTGTCAGTAATAGTTCCACATTGAAAGAAATATTAAAGGAAATTATGTAGACAAAAGAGAAATTTCCCTAACAGAAAAACTAAAGCTGACAGAAGGAATTAAGAGCTGATATAAACAGAGAGGAGGGCTAGGATGGAGGAAGGGCACTTGGGGGGACATGGAAGACTGGCTATAGATTGAATGTCTGTATCTTCCCCCAACTAATCCCCATCTTGAAATTCTGAATCCCAGTATGAAGTTAGTAGGAGGCCAGACATTGGGAAGTCATGAATAGGATTAATGTCCTCATGAAAGATACCAGAGGATTTGCTTTTCCTCTGCTCTGTCTTGTGGCAAAACAATGAATCAATACCTCTCTACCAGCCAGGGACTAGTACCTTACCAGAAACCAGACCTTCCAGCTTCTTGATCTTGGAATATCCGACATTGAGAATGTTGAGAACTAAGTGTATGTTGTTTAAGCCAAACAGACTATGGAAATTTAGTATAGCAGCCTGAACTGATTAAGACAACTCAGTTTTTGTCCAAAATGAATTATGTTTTCATGTGTGTGTTCATGTGTGAACACAGCAGTGCACATACACATGTGTATATGTGCATATGAAGGCTAGAGGCCTTCTCCCATTTCTGTCTACCTTACTTACTGAGGCAGGTTCTCTCACTTGATTGCAGAGCTCTTCAATTTGGCTAGTCTATCTACACAGTTTGCTCCAGGGATCCCGTCTCTGCCTCCTGAGTTCTGGGATTACAGGAAGGCCACTACGGCTTTCTGACATTTATTGTGAGTGCCAGGGATCTGAACTCACCTCATCACACTGAAACAAACAAACAAAAAAATACTGTAGCAGTGCAAAAACATGAGTCAAAATGAAAATACAGCCAGGCATGGTGGCACACTTTTAATCCCAGCACTCAGGAGGCAGAAGTAGGAGGATTGCTGTGAACTTGAGGCCAGCCTGAGACTACATAGTCAATTCCAGGTCACTCTGCACTAAAGTGAGACCCTACTTTAAAAAACGTAAACAAAACAAGAAAGAGAAAAAAAAAAAGGAAAATACTTGCTATCCATGTCCCATACTAGTCACTGGTTAAAATTCATGTTCCATCTTTGTTTGAAATTTTGAAGGCATTAAGCATTTATCCAGGTGGTGACAGAATATTTCTCAGGAATCTTAAGTTGTGTTGTCTTATTCCCTGATTTATGTTGACACCAAAGGCTTTAACATTACCCTGTCTCATGTGCACCATTATCTTCTTAAGAAGCCCTCCCTTGCCTTTCTCCTTCTGTGTTGTCAGTCATTTTCCCATTTTGGTTCCTCAGCAGGTATTGAGCTTGGACCACCAGTCAGCCACCTTTGCCTAGGCTTGTTTGGGACTGCACATGCACACACTGTACCACTTCAGCAAACATGTTCCTGTGAAATTGTGAATTGTGTGCTGGTGTGAATTAATCACCTATCTGTGCGCCCTCTAGTCTTCCTCTGTGAGGCTCATGGAGGCTGAAAATTTACATTTTAACAGGGACCTAGAATCTGCTGTACATGTCTGGACATCCAGAGGACCACATAACAAGTATAAAAATACTGGAGTGATAGAGTACTCTGTATTTTATTTTTTAATATGCAACCACAAGTTAGGAGCTATAAACAAACAAAAACCAATGCTACTCTGTCAAGGAAAAAGCACTTATATTTCAAGGTCAGTTAGAATTTCTTTACAATTATTCAGTAGGTTTCATGAAGTAATGGAATATTCATTCCTTTGAATTAGCCTTCTCCATACTGAGCCATTACTTCTGGCATAAAATCATGCCTTTATAATGTCAAAGAAGCAGGGTCCATGAGCAGAGAGATTTGAGCTTCTCCACTAGCGAGATGCTGAATTTAATGCTCTTTCAAGGCTTTCAGGAAACAGGGGAGTGGTGTTGATGTCTTCCCTGGTCTCAGCCAGCAAGATAGTTAAGTAACAACAGACTTTGTTCTGTGTGGCTCATAGTGAATGTGACCAGGACAACGTCCTGCTCTATAGGCGGCCTGAAGCACTTTTCAAGAAGACTGTTATGGTGGTGATATGCTGCTTTACAGTACACTTAAAAGGACTATTCTTCTTCTGGTCAAGGTGGAAGGTATAATCACGTGTCACCTGGTGTGGAAGGAAAGGCAAGCCCTTTCAGGTTCTCTAAGGAACACTGGAGATTGGGAGGGCAATGAGTAACACATCTGACCATTCCCACGCTTTTGGGGAACCACCAGCCGGCACTCCCTCCTTATCCATAGGTAGCACCCCACACCATTTCTCCTCACTGCCCCACCCCCACCCTCCTTCCTGCCCTGCACAGGGTCCCAGTGTCACCCTGCCCCCCACACTTCCCACGGACAGGAAGCCCATCCAACTAATTACCCCGACAGCACCCCCCCTCCACCCTCAGCTCACCTGCTGCCCTCCCCGCTCTCCACTGGGACCCGAGCTGCCCCCCCTCTCCATTAGTGGATACCCCTGCCCACTGAGTTTTCATGCCACCCCACCCCCTCACCCTCTGCATCAGCAGGTAGCCCTGACGACCTGGTTGTGTGCTGCCCTGCTTCCCGCAATCCACCTTGGCCCACTGGGGAAACCGCATCACCCCATCCACCCCCCCCCCGCCCTCCATGTTGGCGAATAGTCCTGCCCACTGAGTTCCCCGTTGCCCCCACCCCCCCCCCCGCATCAGTGGGTAGTCTTGCTGACTTGGTCCGTGTGCCACCCCTCCCCCTCTGCCTCCACATGAGCCCACCAGAAAACCATGTCCCCCCACTCCCCCACTCTCCACTTCACCTGGTTGCCTGCCCACTGAGTTCCTGTGCTGCCCCCACATCCCCACCCTCTGTGTTGGTGTGTAGCCCTGAAGACCTGGTCTGCCCATTGCCCTGCCCCCCTCCATACTGGCCCACTGGGAAATGATCTCACCATACCCCACGGCCTTCCACTTTGGTGGGTAGCCCTGCCCACTGAGTTCCCTGCACCACCCCAGACCCCTCCACATAGGAGGGTAGCCCTGGCCACCGGATCCCTGTGCCACCCTGCTCCCCCACCCTCTGTGCCCATAGGTAGCCCTGCCCATTGTGTAGCAGAGCTGCCCCACCACCACACTTCCTGTTCCTGTGGCTAACCCCACCCACTGGGTCCCTGCAACACCCTGCCACCCACTCTCCACTCTGAAGACACTGCAAGGTAATCTACAGCTTCCTGCTGCAGTTAACAAGATTCCTACACTGTGAGGGGCAGACCACGGAGCAAAAGAAAGAACATGAAAAAACAAATCCAAGTAAATCCAACAAGACTGCCTAGTTCCACAATGGATGTCTCTCACCAAAATGTAGAAGAGATAATAGGATCAGAACCCCCAAATGAAGACATAAACAATGCAACCTTGGCAAAGAAAATAGCAAGACTTGCAGGAAATCAACAAAGGGCCAATAATTGTGTGAGTGTTGTTCTCACAAGATTAGACCTAATAGAAAAGAGCCAGGGAGGACTCCAAAAACAGTTAAACGACCTGAAGGAGAGTGAAAAAAGAGAGGACCTCAAAACCAGTTGGCTAAGCTTAATAATGACATAAATAAAGGCAAGGATGAATTCCAAAAAGCACTAAAAAAATCAGAAAATAATGTGAAAGAGGAACTCGACAGAAGATTGCAAAATTATATGTAAAAAGGCAGTAGAAAACACAAACTAAATTGAACAAACCTAAAACTCCATAGAAGCTTTCAAGAATAGAGTCAGCCATGTGGAAGATAGAAACTCAGAACTGGAAGACAGAACAGAAGAAATAGCACATGAATCCAAAAGTTTCAATAAGTTCAAAAAATTTGTGAACAGAACACGTGGGAAATGTGGGATAGCCTTAAACGTTCCAACATTAGGATCATGGGGATACCAGAAGGGGAAGAAATTCAGACCAAAGAAATCAAGAACTTATTCAACAAAATTATTGAAGAGAATTTTCCCAATCTCTCAAAAGAAAGTCCCATCAAGGTACAAGAAGCTAACAGAACTCCAAACAGACTGGACCAAAGGAGCAATTCTCCAAGACATATTATCAGAAAAACCGTAAATATTGATAACAAGGAGAGAGTCCTAAAAGCAGCTAGGGAAAAATAACACATTACCTCAGACGTCTCAATGGAAACATGCAAAGCCAGAAGGGCCTGGAATGGAACACTGCAAACTCTAAGAACTTAGGGCTTCCAACCCAAACTACTCTACCCAGCAAAACTATCCTTCATAATAGATGGTGAAAGAAAAATTTTCCATGATAAAACTCAGCTATACAACTTTATGAACACAAAGCCAAATCTACAGAGAGTAAGTACTTCAGGGAATTCTCCACACAGAAGAATCAAATAACCAACCTTAAGAACCTACAAGAAGCAGATCACAATAACCAAATTCAGAGAAGGCACCTAAAACAAACAACCATTCAAAATCCAAAAAACACCAAACCACCACAACATGGCAGGGATTAAATCAAACCTCACAGTTATTACCCTTAATATTAATGGCCTTAATTCACCCATCAAGAGACATAAGCTGACAGGATGGATCAGAAAATTAGACCCCTCAATCTGCTGTCTTCATGAAATCCACCTCACCACCAAAGATAGACACCTTCTCAGGGTGAAAGGATGGAAAACAATATTCCAAGCAAACAGAAATAAGAAACAAGCAGGCGTCACTATACTAATATCAGATAAAATAGACTTCAAGCCAAAAGTAATCAAAAAAGAAAAAGAAGACTACTTCTTACTTGTCAAGGGAACAATTCAACAAGAGGATATCACAATCATCAATCTTTACACACCAAACACAGGTACACCACAATTCATAAAACAAAACTATTTGATAAAAAACAGAAATAACCACCAACACCATCATAGTCTGGGACTTCAGTACTCTACTATCAGCAATAGATAGAGGTCATCCAAACAGAAAATTAATAGGGAAGTGAAAGAGCTCAACATCACCATAGAGCAACTAGAGCTAACAGACATCTACAGAACATTCTACCCCAAATCTACAGATTACACATACTTCTCAGCAGCCATGGTACCTTCTATAAAATAGATCATGTATTTGGCCACAAACCCTGCCTCCCTATATTCAGGAAAATTGATATAATTTCCTGCATGATATCAGACCACAATGCTGTAATGCTAGAAATTAACAACAAAAAGTATGCCAGGAATCCCTTCAAATCCTGGAAACTGAACAACACACTTTTAAACAATAAATGGGTTGTGGATGAAATAAAAAATGAAATTGCAAAATTTCTAGAATTGAACAACAATGAGAGTACATCATACCAAAACTTATGGGACACAATGAAGGCAGGCCTTAGGGGAAAAATCACAGCACTAAATGCCTTCATAACAAAAATATAGTGACCCCAGATCAATAACCTAACCAACCACCTAAAGGCACTGGAAAAACAAGAAGGAGCCAACATGAAAAGCTCCACATGGAAAGAAATAATTAAGATCAGAGCCGAAATTAATGAATTGGAGACTAAGAAGGCAAGAAAATTGATGAAAAAAAGAGCTGGTTCTTTGAAAATATTAACAAGATTGATAAACCCCTGGCCAATCTAATTCAGTGAAAAAAAGAGATGCTTCAAATTAACAAAATTAGAAAGGAAAATGTAGAGATCACAACAGACATAATTGAAATGGGGAGAATCATCAGGACTTATTTCAAAAACCTCTACTCCACAAAACAGGAGAATATGGAGGAAATGGATAAATTTCTGGACACATACCACCTACCAAAGCTAAACCCAGAGCATATTAGTCTCCTAAACAAACCTATCACACCCTTCGAGATTGAAGAGGTAATCAAATACCTCCCCAAAAAGAAGAGTCCAGGACCAGATGGTTTCTCAGCTGAATTCTATCAAACCTTCATGGAAAAACTGAAACCAATTTTTCTCAAACTGTGCCACACAATCAGAGAACAGGGAAACCTCCCCAACTCCTTCTATGAAGCTAGCATCATCCCAATTCCAAGACCAGGCAGAGATACCACAAGAAAAGAAAATTATAGGCTCATTTCCCTGGTGAACATAGACACAAAGATCCTGAACAAAATCCTTGCAAACTGAATTCAACAGTACATCAAAAGCATTATCCACCTTGATCAAGTAGGCTTCATCCCTGGAACGCAGGGGTGGTTCAACATATGGAAATCTGTCAATGTAATACACCACATAAACAAGCTGAAACACAAAATCCACCTGATCATTTCAATAGATGAAGAAAAGGCCTTTGACAAAATACAACATCACTTCATGATCAAAACATTGGAGAGAATAGGCATGGATATTTTGTCTCAACATAATAAAGGCTATCTATGAAGCTACTAAAGCCCAAGTAATATTTAGTGGGGAGAGACTGAAGGAATTCCCATTGAGATCAGCAACAAGGCAGGGGTGTCCACTCTCACCTCTGCTCTTAGTTACTTCTGTGTGTACACACTCCCAAGCAGGGTATCTGGAAATTGGGGCCCCAGGGGCACTTCAATCAGGAAAGCAGAGCAAGGAGCCTGCTTTCTCAGCAAGTTCGCAGGGATTAGGCAACCCCTAGCCAGCTGCTGGAGAACCTACTGGGACCTGAGAAAGGGCTGGGGGGTGGGGGTGAAAGAGGGCAGATCTCACCTACTCACTGCACCCTCCAGACCTGCTTGGATTTCTTTACACTCTATCTTTCTTTCTCTTTTGTTCCCAGTATGGGGAAGTTCCTGGAATGTTTGCTTATACATTGCTTATTATCTTCAGTCTTCTATTGTTGTGGCATTTTCTGTCACTGTGCTTTACACTTTTTATTCATTTTCTGTTTCATTTTGATATCCTGATGACTTGCCTCCCAGTTCAGTATCCTGTGTCTACTTGATGGCTTTGGTTTTGTTGTGTACTCGTTCTAATGATAAGATTTTGTTGTCATCCTGGTGGTATTGAGCTAGGGCCTTTGGGGGATACCTTCATGAATAGATTAAAGTTGTTATCTTGAGAGGAACTGAGATAGAAAAGAGCTTGGGTTTCTGTTTATGTCTTTCATATGCTGTCTCCCACATATACTTTACTAGGCCACGATGCATATAAGGCTTTCACCAGCTGTGTTCCTTGATCTTTCCCCAACTCTAGGCTATGAGCAAAATTTTTTTATTGTTTATATTTGACCCATAATCTGGTAATCTATTACAGCATCCAAAAACAGTGAAGTGAGCTTTATGTCTAATGTATAAACCAATTTGTTGAATTTTTATAAATATTTTTAAAAGATATTTATTTATTTATATGAGAGAGAAAGAGTCAGAGAGAGAGAGAGGGAGGGAGAGAATGGGTGCACTAGGGCCTCTAGCCACTACAAATGAACTCCAAATGCATCTGTACATCTGGCTTACTTGGGTCCTGGGGAATTGAGCCTCGAACCAGGGTCCTTAGGCTTCACAGGCAAGCACTTAACCACTAAGCCATCTATCTAGCCCTATTGAAATTTTTGATAGTAGCTAGGTTGCATTTTGTTCCAGAATTCATTTCTTCCTCTGAACTAGTGGTGCCAATAGTTTTCCTCCATTATTTCCTCCTGATTTCAATACATAATAATCATGGTTGTTTTAACTTTCTATTCTTTGTAATTCTAACATATTATTCATCTATTAACCAGTGTCTTTTGTCTTGTTGGAGTTTTGTGAAAAAAAATCTAATTTCTTAGTATTTTTTAAAAATTAAATGCCATTCACCATACATAAAATAACTGTGGCAGTGCTGAGCTATGCTCTGTCTTCCATGCCGTCCTCTAAAGGGGAAACTGGTGAAATAACAGCAGGAGAGATGGAGGATGATAAATTGTTTTAAGCTGCTTTTAGGACATAGTATCACCAGAACTTGATAGTGTGGGCTGGGCAGGAGAAGGTGAGGGGTCATAGCAATTGTTCAGAGCTCTGCTCCACACAGCTCAGCACTTTGTGGTGCTATTTACTAGGAGGACTCCAAGGACAGAATATGTTTGGGATGTGGTGAACACCAGAGTTCTTATCTGTACCCATGATTATGGTGTCTTTGTGCCATCCAAGCAGGTACAACAGTGGATGGAATTTTCTAAATTATCAGATTGCACTGAGTTATGTTTGGCTTTTTGAAGTCTCTTAGCCCTTTGAATTTTACTTCTGAGAAAGGATAGATAGTATAACAATTTAAAGTTACTATCCTTTAGTAAGTAGGCTTTTCTTCAATCAGTGCAGTCTGGCTCCATGCCCTCATTTTAATGATTATGGTAAAATCTGTTACCTACCACCATCTGTTCCCTCACAGGAGGGCAAGGTAACTGTTGTTTGATTTAAAATGGGGTTCTTATCATCCACATCTGTTTTCTTATTGCACAGTTCTTAAATTTGCCTTGCCTGAGGTTGGAAGCAGCATCTTTGAGCAAAGGTTGGGAAAGTGGGTTCAGCATACCAGGCTGCTCAGCTGGACAGGCTCATGTTCTCATGGATGACTTGAGGGTTTTCTCTTTGACATGTTTCTTTGCAGGAATAACAATTAAAATGTTCCCTAGATTTTCACAATCTTAACACATGTTATATATAACTAACTCTCCATTTCATGTTGTCTCCTGTCTTTATTGATGATTAGTGCTTAATGTTCTAGAATCTTTGAAGAAAAATTATTTAAACTCATCAAAATTGCTTTTCTGTATACTTAGCTTTTGTCAAATACTAAATTTCCTGACAACAAAATTAATTCTTTATCAGTAGAACTTTGAATGAAGCTATTTATTCTTTTAAAATGTAGGAAAAACCATAAAAAATGTAGAAAGTGTTTTTGTTTGACAAAGGCAGCTTATTTTTCTTTCCTTGTTCTTCTAATTTATTTTCTCTTAACCATAGTTCACTCATTTCCTCTCTCTCTCTCTCTCCAGTAAGGAAAATGCAAGAGAAAACCTGCCTGCTTCATATTTCTAAAGTTATTTCTTTATTTATGTGTAAGATTAAATATTAGGATAAAACAACTCAGTTGCTGAAGCATTAGAATTCCTCTTTATTTACTGGTACATCCCAGGCCTCCCTCCCCCAGTACTTAGCACATAAGCTTCCAGTTTTCTGAATGAATAATTGGATGACTGCATCTAGTGGCCTGTGGTTGCTAGTTAATGCTAAACAATGGGACAGGATACACTTAGACTTCCAAGCACCTGTACTCTTCAGCTAAGCCTAGTCTGTCTTTGCTCAAATTGTTCATAAAATGTGAAAATTAAGTCTTTCTTGAAACTTAAAGGTATACTAGCTGATAATGACAAAGGTTACAAGTAAGCTTAGTATTAAATTTATTCTGTTTATTTTATTACATATGTAATCTCATTAAAGGAAATACATATACTTACATATGAAATATATGTTTTTGTGTCTTAGTGTGGTTTATACAGGCTTTTCTGAAATCAACAAGAATCTAGAGTAGGGGATGTTTTGGGGCATGTTAGGGGAATATTTCTCATATACTTTATTTAATATGTATTAAATTCACATTGAACTGTCAGCTGAGAAATATTGCTTGGGATCAAAGGTGTTTGATTAAAAAAAAAATCTCTAAGATGTGCTCTGTTGCCCTTGAGTAGCTTAATGGCCTGGATCCTCTCTTCTAGTCCTTGTCAGTGAACAAGCTCACAGGGATTAGTGAAAACTGCAATCACAAACCTGACAAGAAATGAAGGCCACAGTCAAAGTGTGTATGAAAATGCTCAAAAGAGAAATTACACTGTTATTGAGTAGAAGTGCTTCTTCAGAGGCCATAATAAATGTTGTTTGGAAAACTTGGTATTTTAAGCTTTTTGTCATTTTTAAATAATGAAAACTTGATTACATCATTTAAGGACACAGTGGCTAAAAACTGGTTATTCAAATTTTATCAAGATTTTACCTGATGTATTTGATTGAAGATTCAAAGACAAGTCAGAGTTCAGGTACTTAATTTAATATTATCTACTATCTATGAATCCAAATGATGGCTCTATTTCTTACTAATTAAAGTTGACTAGAAAATACTATATTTTCTTCATTGTTGCTTGTCTAGCTCACAAGAGTTACTCAATCTAATGCTATTATTGATAGTACTTCTAATGCTGATGAGTGAAGACTTGCTATATTCCAGACAACATTGCCAAATCATTGGATCAACTGATCTTCACAGAAACCTGTAAAGTAGAAATGATTATTTTAACATTTTTTTCTTTTTTAAAAAATAGGGAATGCTTCACGAATTTGCATGCCATCCTTGCTCAGGGGCCATGTGAATCTTCTCTGTACCTTTTCAATTTTACTATATATGCTGCCAAAGCAAGCACTATTTCACATTTTAAAGATGAGAAAACTGAGGCAGAGAGAGCAAGTAATTTTCCCAAAGGCCAATAACTGTCAGAGTAGGCATTGAAATATAATCTATCTGATTTTGTTGCTTAAGCCTTATGTGAGCAAATTATATAGCTGTGGTCACCTTGCTACCTTTCTGAGTTTATTTTCTAACCTTCAATAACTATTCTGAGCCACCCCTGAATTAAAAATAAGTTTTAAAAGCTTCACATCATTAATCAATGTTCATGCTATTAAATTTGTTGGAAAACTGGTCCCAAAGTTGACATGAGTGAATGGAGATAGAAAGCCTTATGTTCCTTGGGTTTCTGTTTATTTCTGGAACATGTACCTGTCTGATATTAACTTCACTCTTTTTTATTTTAAATATTTTTTTCTCTTTTACTTATTTATTTGAGAGAGAGAGAGAGAGAGAGAGAGAGAGAGAGAGAGAGAGAGAGAGAGATGTAGACAGAGAATGGGCATGCCAGGGCCTCCAGCTACTGCAAACGAACTCCAGATGCATGTGCCACCTTGTACATCTGGCTTATATGGATCCTGAGGAATCAAACTGTGGACCTTTGGTTTTGCAGGCAACTTCCTTAATAGCTAAGCCATTTCTCCAGCCCTTAAAGTTCATTGCTAACAAGGGTCTGCTAAAGATTCATAAATTCCCTAGTGCTGATATCTAGGGGTCAGTATAAAGAATTATTTATTCAGCTGCAAATTACTTAATGTGTGGTCATAAATTATCAATATTCACATATCATTCTATTTATTTGCTTTTATCCCCAGAAATGAATTCTAATGAGCAATTTTTAAATTTCTTTTCTGAGGGATAGAATTGAGATTTATAATAAATATCTTTCTATATATCACATATATGGATGTGCATACATATATGATTCTCTCAAAGTTCAGGCCTCCCAGATCATTACAGCTCTTTTACAAGATCAATCTGCATGCTTACCTCCTATAGACCCTATTCCCATTAGGCAATCATATGAAGGCTTTGCAGGTGCCTTTATGTGGGACTCAAAATTGGAAATTTCTGGCCTAGGTTTGCTTTCTATTAACAATGATTATATCCTCTGGTTGTTTTTTACTTTAGTACTTTACTGAGTCTACCTTTCCTATAGTCCAAGGCCCATGGGTATACTTGTGTCTCTTACTTTTTTATTCCTGCCAATTTCATCTCTTTAGTCAGATACTATGCTCATTTAGAGAGACTGAATAACCATGATTCGATTGCTAGGTTGGGGTGACATCAATTAGACTATGACAAATATAGGAATCTTTATATTATACACATTGTGTTGTGTTGGCTGAATGTCATGGGAAACGTTTTCTTTGGGAGATACAAGTGAACATCTGTTCATCACAGATAGGGGACAAGCTACAGACAAAACTATGATTGCACCAAAACCAGTTTTGGTGAATGTGTTTATTGAGGTTACTTACAGTGTAAGATGAGGGGTTGCTTACAGAAGCAATGGGTTATTCAAAGATAGCTACATCATTTAAAAGCCCACATAAGTCTAGGTGATGACTCACAGAACCTGCATCTCTGGAGCTACTGCACAACCTGAAGGCAGCTCAGCTGGTAGGAGAGCTTCCTCCCAAACCGTTGTTTTCCCTAATTCTTTTTTTTAAGTTTTTTTTTTTTTTTAATTGACAACTTCTATACTTACATACAAAAAACACATGATATTTCCCTCCCCTCCCCCCCATTCCCTTTAGAACTCCAATCTTCATCATATCCCTTCCCTCTCTCCATTAGTCTCTCTTTTAATTTGATGTCATCATCTTTTTCTTCTATTATGAGGGTCTTGCAAAGGTATTGCTAGGCACTGCAAGGTCATGGATATCGAGGCCAATTTCTGTCTGGGAAGTTGCATTGTGAGGAGTCATACCCTTCCTTTGGCTCTTCCATTCTATCCGCCTCCTCTTCCGCAATGGTCCCTGAGCCTTGGAGGGTGTGACAGAGGTGTTTCAGTGCTGGGAACTCCTCCATCCCTTTTTCTCAGCACTATGTTGCCTTTTGGGTCATCCCAGTGGTCATCAGTATCTGAAAAGAGAAGCTTCCCTAACCAGAAGTGAAAGTAGCATTAATATGTGAATAAGAATATTAAGCATAGTGCTTTCAGGGCAGTTTGATGGGAATAATAAATACATTTAACCAGGCAAGAGCAGGCTTTATACCCCTAAGGCTCATGACCTCCCCTGCCATAGACTTTTGCTTAGGTTCTTCAGCACCAGGTATGTATTCCCTCCCATAGAGAGGGTCTTCAGTCCAATTATGGAGCAGTTGGTTACCCCAAGAGTAGACATGCCATTATTGCACCCGTTCAGACATTGGGCCTATATGGCCAAACTTGAATGTTCAGTGTCCAGTGTTTTCACTTCTGATGACTTCTGTGTCTCATATGGCTGCATACAGTGCAGCTTTTTTCCAGCTTTCAGTTGGCTGATCTGCAGGGAGAAGGTTTTCTGCTCAGCACCAGCTTGCTTTCTCAGTGACCTTGCCTCTCAGGCAAGAGATGTCTTCAGCAATAGGGTCTTACCATCTGTATCTAAGGGCAACCAAGGGCTTGGGCAACAGCCTTTAATGTTTTGGAGGCTATCAGGACCTCCTTGGCCAACAACTCACTGGAAGGTATCCCATCCCAGGCACTGAAAATTTTCTAGTAACAGTCTACAGCTTCAGGATGTGCCAGTATTCAAAAAAGCAGGTTTACATAAGTCTTATTCACACTATCTTGAATTTTGATTGACCCTCTCCCTCCTTTTTTTTTACACATTCTCTTCCCATGGCCTCGCTTAGGCCATTCCCCTTCCTGTAATCTGTTCTTCTACTTACATATGTGCAATACCATACACTTAAATCCTTCCCTCTCCTGCCTCCCTTATAGCCTTTTACCAGCTTACTGGTTTTTGGTACCTATTTTTGGTTCCAGTTCACACATAAGTTTATGCATTTGTAGCTAGGATCCACATATGAGAAAGAACATGTGACATTTGGCTTTCTGAGCCTGGGTTACCTCACTTAATATAATCCTTTCCAGATCCATACATTTCCCTGAAAATTTCATAATTTCATTTTTCTTTACCACTGAATAGAACTCCATTGTGTAAATGGACCACATCTTTATTATCCATTCATCTGTGGAGGGACATCTAGGCTGGTTCCATTTCTTAGCTATTGTGACTAGAGCAGCAATAAACATGGTTGTGCAGGTATCTCTAAGGTAGTGAGAAGAGTCCTCTGGATATATGCCTAGGAGTGTTTTAGCTGGATCATATGGTAAATCTATTTTTAGCTGTCTCAAGAACCTCCACACTGATTTCCACAATGGATGGATCAGATTACATTCCCACCAACAATGTAGAAGGGTTACTCTTTTTCCGCATCCACGCCAACACTCATTGTCATTTGTTTTCTTGATGGTAGCCATTCTGACAGCAGTGAAATGGAATCTCAAAGTGGTTTTAATTTGCATTTCCCTGATGGCTAAGGATGTGGAACACTTTTTTAGATGTTTATATGCCATCTGTGTTTCATCTTCTGAGAACTCTCTATTTAGTTCCATAGCCCATTTTTTTTAACTGGGTTGTTTGATTTCTTATTATTCTGTTTTTTTTTTGAGTTCTTTGTATAGTCTTGATATTAATCCCCTGTCAGATGTATAGCTGGCAAAATTTTTCTCCCATTCTGTAGGTTGTCTTTTTGCTCTATTCATAGTGTCCTTTGCTGTACAAAAGTTTTGTAATTTCATGAAGTCCCAGTGGTTGATTAGTGGTTTTATTCCCTGAGCAATTGTGGTTATATTCAGAAAGTCCTTGCCTATGCCAATATGTTGAAGGGTTTCCCCTACCTTTTCGTCTAGCAGTTTCAGAGTTTCAGGTCTGATATTAAGGTCCCTGATCCATTTGGACCTGACTCTTGTGCATGGAGAGAGACAAGGATCTATGTTTATCCTTTTACAAACAGATGCCCAGTTTTCCCAGCACTACTTGGTAAAGAGGCCATCTTTTCTCCAATGAATATTTTTGGCATTTTTTGTCAAAAACCAGGTGGCTGTAGCTGCCTGGGTTAATATTTGGGTCTTCTATTCTGTTCCATTGATCTACCTGTCTGTCCTTGTGCCAGTACCATGCTGTTTTTGTTACTATGGCTTTGTAATATAACTTAAAATTGGGTATGGTAATACCACCAGTCTGATTTTTGTTGCACAAAATTGTTTTGGCTATACAAGGTTTCCAATATTTTCAAATATAAATGTAGAACTAGAAGCTCTGTAGGAATCAGAGGGCTTTCTCTGCAAACTGAAGAAAAGTGACTTTGCCATAAAGCAATAAAAAATTCTACCTATTCTGGTAGAAAGCTGAAAGCATTCAAGTTTTAAATAATTAAGATTTAAAAATACATTTACATTTTTAATTGTTTTTATTTATTTTAAAGAGAGGAGTTGAGAGAAGGTAAGTTTTAGAGTGCTTCAGCCTCTGGCTGCTGCAAACTCTGGATGTGTGCACTACTTTGTGGTTCAGGCTTTTTGTGAGTGCTGGGAAATCAAACTCAGGCCAGCAGCCATTATAAACAAATGCCTTTAAAATCTGAGTATCTCAGTTCCTCAAGGTAGTCACTCAAGGACTGTTTAGAGGTTACTTTTTAGATGGAAATAGACCATGGCAGAAATTTAAAACTTCTTGTATACTTAATTAAGTAACTTTTTATGTTTAAACTTTGAGGAAAGTCAACATCCTGGGCGCATAACCCAGTTTCCAGGGACTGTGGTTAAAGAGGAGGTGTATCAGTCAGTGGAAGAGGTGGTGTGATAAACCAGTGGAAGAGAAGGTATGATCCGTCACTGGAAAAGGAGCAGGGGTCTGTCAGTGAAAGAGGTAGTGTGATCAGTCAGTGAAAGAGGAAGTGTGATCAGTCACTGGAAAAGGAGGAGGGGTCTGTTAGTGGAAGAGGGGATGGGATCAGTTAGTGGAGGAGGAGGTGTGGCCTGTGAGTGGAAGAGGATGTGTGATCAGTCATTGGAAGAGGAGATGTGATTAGCCAGTAGAAGAAGTGTAATGGAAGGTGCTGTTCAGTTACTGAAGAGGGCAGCAGTGTTGGCTATTGTTAGGACATGTGACACTCCCAATCTATGAGAAGTTCCATGTTTTATTCTAAGAATTAGCTTGTTAAAATTAGATACCACTGAAATGGTGTTCCCAGAAATAAAGCTGAATTCTCACTCAAAGCATAGAAGCAGTATTTACAGATCATGAAAATGTTACAAATATAACTAAAATCCATAAGATATAATATCCTAACTGCATACCTGCTATTTGTGGCTTTACCTTAGTTCTACCATTTTCATATTTAATGAAAATATCATTTTAATATCATAAATCTACAAGTGGGATTTGTTTCCATAACTCAGAGTTGACAATAATTTCAGATTGATAAGGATAAAATAATTGTAAGAAAGATTATTTATATGTATAGAAACATATATTTGTACATGTAAAATTGTGCCATTAAAGAAATACATATGAGTTGGCAGGTAGAAGAGAAAAACTGATAACTACTGGAACATTCCACATTATTTTTGCTACCAGTTGATTCTACTTTGTCTTTAACTTATACTTTCTCTAATCTGAAGAGATCAGTGCTCTGTTGTCTACAGCTGATATTGAACTTCATAGAGGGGCTGTCATGCATTGATTCTGATTCTCACACCTTAATGATGAAGTTCCTGTTTCTTCTTCACTTCCAACACCTAATTAAACATTGTATTTTTGGGTTTATAGTGTGTCTTCTTAAAGGCTTATTGGTTGAATGCTTGGTCCTATAGCAATATTCCAGGGAATTAGATCATGAGGGCTCTAACTATGGACGAGTAGGAAGTAGGGCCTATATGGAGGTAATTGGTCACTGGGGCATGTCTTTAAAGTGAATGTTTTGTTCTTAGCCCCTTTTCTCTATCTCTTCGCTTCTAGGTTGCCATGAAGTAGCAATTTCCTTTGCTGAACACTCCAGCCATCATAGCATGATGTCTTGGCTGAGACACCTGAAACTGTGAGTCAAAAGAAGTCTCCTCCTTTAAGTTGCCTTTTTTGCATATTTTGCCACAGCGATGAAAAATTCACACACACACACACACACACACACACACACACACACACACACTTTGCCATTTGCCTTTTTCATCTATAGCTCTATGTATCTGCCTCTTTTCCTTTTCCATGCTCCCCTATAGTTCCTTTCTCTATAAAACAGTTCACATTTTACGGACCTTGACTTTTTCTTGGAAGACCTTTCAGTTTGAGTTAAAAACCCATTTTTGTGTGTGTGTGGGCATTCATATCAGTATAGAAAATTCTTTTACCTCTTCTTACTTTTCCACCTAGGTGACAGGGCCAGATCTTTCTGCCATTACCTTTAGTATGCTATAAAGTGTTGAGAAGGCATTTACATTGCTCTTTGTACCATTTATTGTTGGTGGTGTTACTGGTACATTGGATATGACAATTTTTTATTAATAGAGTTTGTGCTTGTCTAACATGTTGTCATTGTTTGAGCCCAAAATACTTAATTTCCAGTCTCTCTTCCCACATAGACATGCCATCTGTCTTTCCTGAGGACTGCTGAGCTTCATTTCTGGCTCCCCTTCTTGACAGATGAACTGGTTAGTATTAAGAGCTCTGAATTCTCTGGCCATGGTTCTTTTAAAGCAAAGCTGGTAGAGGCCCACTTTCAGGTAGGACCCACCCATGCTTTTCTTACTCTTGCAGTGTGAACTTGGAACCTCAGCAGGAACTACTAATATTTGGCTGGATCAAGCTTAGGCAGTGGGCTGACTAGGCAGTCTCTCTGGCTGGGTTCATGCAGATCTTTACTGCTGGGCTGACAGAGGGAGCATGGACATCTTCATTCCACATTCTACTGAATCAGAGCCTGGTGACTGGAGTAGTTGGGCAGATGCCTTCATTATAAATGAGATGGGTATTTGGAGTCACATTTAGCAGCTTGCATCTGTACCCTCTCTCTCAGTCAGGCCCAAGTAGATTGGAGGAACTTTGTGGTATTTGGATCTTTATAAAGCTTAGAAGCTTCTTAAGCTTTTACATAGATTCTTATCTAAGGATGTTATAAAGTTTTGTGGGCTGGGATTCATATACTACTCTCATTAGTCCCTAAAAATTTACTGCCTTATTCATTAGAGATTCTTGGTCTATTGCACTGAGTAATAAGACTTCAAACTTATTAAGTACTTACATGTGCATGACACTGTTATAAAGGCTCCACATGGATTAAATTATTTAATTCACATGTTTAACATTTGAAGTAGTTACAGTTATTATATCATGTCAAAGATGAAGATCAGAGAGGTGAAGTACCTTTCTCAAAGTCACCCAGTTCCTAAGTGAAATAGCCACTCTTTTAAAACTTTTTATTTTATCTTATTTTTTTGGAGAGAGACACAGACACACAGAGAGAGAGAGAGAGAGAGAGAGAGAGAGAGAGAGAGAGAGAGAGAGGAGGAAACACAGAGATGGGCCCAAGAGCAGTGTCTCAGCTGCTGAGAACGAAATCCAGATGTGAGCGCCCCCTTGTGGCCAGGTGCAGCATTGCGCCCTTGTGTCACTTTGCATCTGGCTAAACGTGGGACCTGGAGATTGGAACAGCTGGAGATTGGAACCAGTGTTCTTAGGGTTAGGAGGCAGGCACCTTATCCCCTAAGCCATCTCTCCAGTCCAAAAATAGCCACTCTTTGAAATAAGGCAGTCTAGTTCCTGTGAGTAAACAATGGGGAATGTCTTTAGGGAAAAAAAGCATCAAAATTGCTAATAATAAAAATTACAACCATAATGAACATTCAGTTTAGTCTTTTCTATGCCGCTTTATTTTCCTTAGCAGCACGTTTGGAAACAAAACAAAACAAAAAATATTTATTAAATATCAAGAAGAGGGGCCTCAAGAGACCAATTATCAAAGTTGTTTTCAAATATGAAGATTTTACCTTCTCAGCATTTCTGCTTTTGTGTGTGTATGTGTGTGTTCCTATTGCAAGATGTAGGAGAATGGGGAGCATTAGGCTCTGTCCATATTTTAGTTAATTCTATACACTAAACTTATATATGATCTAAGTGAAGAAAAGGCTCAGCTGCTTAGAGAATAAGGCAAAAACAAGACATAACATCCTACAAACTGTCAAGAATGATGGAAGTTTTATTGGTCTATAGACCTCTTAAGGTGAATATTTTAGTCACTCATTGTGGTAAGTGAATCAGAGAACTGAAAGTACTGTTACTCCTGTAACTACTTTCTTCCTTAAAATAAAGATTAAAGGATGGGTCATTTTCCTACAAGGTTAATAAACAATCCTTCCCACTGTTAATGGTGTAAAAATCCAAATACAAAGCCCAGAATATATTTACAATTCAAGGGACTTAAAATACCAGGTATTAGAAAGGGATATATGTTTTGTAGTGTCTACAAATCACATTTCTACTTTATCTTTGGAACCTTAACTGCCCAAGCTATAAAATCAGGATATGTCCTTGCTAGTTCCCCCAGCTTCCATAGATCAGAGCTTGTATTCACATATTTTCTTTGCCCCCATGACCATCTCAAGGTTCTTGTCCCTCCCTGAACTTTGTATTATATTTACCACTCTGTTCTCTAATGTAGTGGAATGCAATGTGATGGTAATGATCATTTCTCTAGATATTGACTTCATAGGCTGATAACAAATTCAAGTGCTCAAAACTTCAGGGACAAATGAGTAATTACATAGATGCCTTGAGAGAATTATAAGTCAAAGAATAGAGGAAAAAAGCAACATTTAATAGCTGGGTGTATTAGCATTCAGATCAGAAAATATTTTCAGTACAGACTTTTAGTGCTCCTTCATCAGACCAAGAAGAAATATTTTTAAGACCAGAGAATAACTTAAAGATTAGAAATAAGTTGAAAGGTAGTAGGGTATATGAATATAGATTTTCTAAGTAATAGATGAGCCAAATAATTCTATGGCTATTAATTTAACTTACATTAATTAAAAATCATCTTAAAATAGGTTTGACAGTTGGTTCCATTTCAGTTGTGACTGAGAAAACAAGTCAAACAAAGACCATTTCCTCTAACCTGGTGTTGCAGTAGTTTCACATTGCTGGAAGAAAACACCCAACCAAGAGCAACTTGTGGGGGAAAAAGGTTTATTTTGGCTTACAGACTTGAAGGGAAGCTCCAGGATGGCAGGGCAAAATGATGGCATAAGCAGAGAGTGGAAATCACCTCCTGGCCAACATTGGATGGACAACAGTGACATGAGGGTGTGCTAAACACTGACAAGAGGAAACTATCTATAACACCCATAAGCCCACCCCCAACAATACACTGCTTTCTGGAATGTTTAATTCCCAAATTGCCATCAGCTAGGGACCTAGCATTCAGAATATCTAAGTTTATGGATGACACCTGAATCAAACCACCACATTCTTCCCTGGTTCCCATAAATTGATAACCATACATGATATAAAATTCGATGCATTAAAAGTCCCTATAGTTTTTATCAATCCCAATGATATTCAAACATCTCCAAAGTCCAAGGCCTTTTATCTGAGCCATAATACCACCCCCAAACCCATAATGGCATAGAATAAACATTCACACTGTAAAATATGGCATTGAGCATAGCAAAGAAATTTTAACCAATACAAGATTTAAACAGGGAAAACATGAAATTCTGTAGCTCCAAGTCCAACAACTCCATTCAGTGAAATTCTCCAAGTTTGGTAATTTCCCCCTCCCCCCCTCTTTTTTTTTTTTGGTTTTGCAAGGTAGGGTCTCACTCTGGCCCTGGCTCAGGGTGACCTCAAACTCTCGGCGATCCTCCTACCTCTGCCTCCCGAGTGCTGGGATTAAAGGCATGCGCCACCATGCCAGGCTAAATTTGGTAATTTTAACCAGTGACAAACCTCTGGAGTTCTAAGTCTGCCCCTCCAGCTAGGCTACTCATAATTCCAGAAAACATCTGGTGCTTGCAGCTCTCTTTGGCAGTCATCTCATAGTCATGCCATCTCCACTGTAACCCATGGTTCATCCTCATGGCTCCATTGGTCTCCATGAAGGTAATCAAATAAGCCTGTTTCACACTGCCCATGGCCATATCCCAAATACAAAACCATGTTGCAAATTCAAGGACCCTGTCTTTCCTGCATTTGTTATACTCCATAATACAAGGTGGGCTACCAACTTGTTAATGCAGGGGGTCTAAAGCAGACTTTAAAGAAGAGGGCACTCCTTAAGCATTCAGGCCCCTTCAAAAGAGTCTGCATTCTTCCTGGTGTCCCAATGCAGGTCATCTATCCCAATATTAATGGTTATAATCTCTCTTACAATTGCAGCTGAATAGGCAGAAGTTTTGCCCAAAGATTTCATTTCTGTGCCATATCCCTCTGCTCATACCAGTCCATTTCTTTTTTTTAAATAATTTATTATTTTGTTGATATTATTCTGATTTTACAATCATGTTGGTGACTCCATTATCCTCCTCCCTGTCCTCCCCCCTCCAAAGGGACCCTCATCAATGGGGAATGTGGGTCATGCACTGTGGGGGTAGTAAAAAATTATGGGGGATAGGCCAAGTCTCTGTGCATAATGACCCAACTTGTGGCTCTAACACTCTTTCCACCCCGTCTTCCGTGAATTTCCCTGAGCCACATTGGGATCATTTTAGTTCCATTTCTAAGCAATGCAACCCTGCACAAGTTCTCAGTACATGGGCATAACGGCAAGCCTCTCATACAAACTGCTTCTAGCCCAGTCCATACAAAGCTCTTTCTCACCCTCATAATCCAAACGTCACAGTCCATAGTTCTTACTACATTCAGGTCTTTCACCTCTGTCCAGAAAGGTCCATGAAGCTGTACTTACAGCACTGCAAGGCATCTCTTAGGCCACAGTTTCAAATTCTCCCACATTCCTCCTGCAAATCAGTTCCAAAAGACCAAAAGCCACACAGTCAGGTTTCTAGCAGTAATGACCTCACTTCTCCATACCAGTTTTACTGTTGCAGTTAGGTTTGCATTGCTGTCAGAAAACACCTGATCAAGAATAACTTGTGGGAAAAAAATGGTAATTTTTGCTTAAAGACTTGAGGGGAAGCTCCATGATGGCAGGGGAAAATGATGGCATAACTATGATGGCCAACATCAGGTAGAAAACAGCCACAGGAGAGTGTGCCAAACACTGGTAAGAAGAAGCTGGATATAACACCCTTAAGCCCACCCCCAACAATACACTGCCTCCAGGAGGCTTTAATTCCCAAATTGCCATAAGCTGAGGACCTAGAATTCAGGACACCTAAGTTTATGGGAGGATATCCGTATCAAACCACCACACCTGGGATTTAAAAAATGGCTTAAATACCTACCCAATTAATTATACAAAATTCTTCTTGGAAGATTTAACTCTGAGAGAGACTTGGAGAAAAATCTTTTTATTTCCTAAGCCAATTCAACAACAATTTTACAGTTATATAATATGTCACATGTGTATCTGTGTGTTTGTGGTAAATATTAGTAAATTCTAACTGGACCCAAATGGAAATGGTACCATAAAATCCTATATCCTGAAAGATATACTAAAAGGTTGAACCTGCATCAGGTGCTTAGAGAGAACACCTAAATCACAGGGGCCTGGAGAGGGTATGATGAAGACCAACCTCAATATTCTCCTGTTCCTCTCTCTCTCTCACTCTCTCTTCTTTATTTTATCTCTTTCTCTTTTATATATTTTTCTTCCTTATTTTCCCTTGGCACTGACCTGTAACTCCCAATACCAGTATGTGGTTAACATTCACAATGAGCTGTTGATTAGTGAAACCTACAAGGTCTCCCAAAAGAAGACAGATTTCTGTCAGAGTACTTGGTGATCCATCAAAGGTTATTGGTAAGACACTACTGCTGAAGACACCATATGCTTTTCAGGTGGAAGATAGAGAAACCTGGCTGGAATGTGGAAGAGAGGCAGTCCCCAGACAGTTAGCTGGTCTAGTGTCCAGACAGTTAGCTTGTCTAGTGCTAGAAGGTGCTACATGAGTGACTGGGGGAAAATGACCAGTATCTGTCTAAGCAACTCAGAGTCTAAGCTACTCAGCAGCAATCAACCTGACGTGATGATCACACAAGTGCAATAATGTCACCCAGTCATGGTGGGTTACCAACTGCTCTAGATTTGGCTAACGGATCCAGTCAGTGGAATGCAACCCATACCTGGACATGGGAAACGAGTCAGAACCATATCAAGCTCCCACCAACAGTGGGATACAAGAGGGCCCACACCTGTTTAATTCTCTCTAAAACAATGATGGCTATCCATGTATCATGCATTGACCTCACTCTCCCTTGGAGAATTTGCTTCTCTTTTTCAGATGGATACAGAAACTGAGGAGAGAATCAGCCCATTGTACCTCACCAGGGCACTAGCTGAAGCCATAGAGTTATTGGGAAATGAGCAAGAGTGCTGCTTTCTCAGTGAACCTGGTACCAGCACAAGGGTGAAGGAGATAGACACAAAAATACTCGACTCCTACCAAACCAGATATCCAGAGACACAGAGACTCCCAAGACCTCATCACTGAAATAGACCTAAAACGAACCCAACATGGCTTAGGGAAATTTGTGGAAGAGTGGGAGGAAAGATTGTTAGAGCTATGAGTTGTGTCATTATGCACAGAGACATTGCCTCTCCCCCATAACTGATGACTAACCCCATAAGGCAAGACCCACAATATCCAAAAATGTAAAAGACAAGTTAAGACAACTAGAGGTAATTTCTGCTCATTATCTCATGTTTTATGGTCAGCAACCCAGATTGGATGTTGACAAACACCACAAACATCACTCCCAAACAGCAGGCTATGGCACCTGAAGGAGTAGCTGGGGAAATTTCTGGTCAGGCTGTGCTTTGAATCCATGTAGGGCCCACATGGGAATGCTAGGAGGGAATGCTGGGGAAGTTTCTGGTCTGACTGTGCTTTGAATCCACATAGGGCCCACATGGGAATGCCAGGAGGGAGTACAGCTGTGGGCACTGCCGGCTTTGCTGGTGCACTTGGCAGACAAAGATGGGCCTTTTTGACAGAGCCTGGGTTCAATTTTCCTAGTTTTTGACAAAATCCAACTGCCTCTGGCAGTGCATTCTGTCCATTTGACACCTTTTGGCCTCAGTATAGTATGAAAGGTAGGTAATACAGCAAAGGAAGTGCCAGGTTCAGCCTCAGTGAGAAGAGTGCTGACATGAAAATGTAATCCTCCTGGGAGAAAGGATCTGATTTTTATGCTTGACCACAGGATTTAGTGGTATTTAAGCTGAGTTCTCAGCTCTTCAGGAGTCATACTTTTTGGGAAAAGAACCTATTGAGAAAGTAGAAAAATGAATTGAGGTTCTTCACAGAAACTGCCAAAAGGCTCCAACTTCCCTATCATATCAATAATTACTTCCCTTTGCCAATCCGAGAGTGCCTTGACTTCAAGGAGGTAGAGAGCCACATGTGCAAAGGGATTACTACAAATGAAGTATTTTACCAGAAAGACATATGAAATAAACTGTCAGTGTTTTAAGTTTGAAGATGAATTTGAGAATTGAAGATTTCTATTTGTTCTGATTTATTTTTCTCTAAGTGTCTAGACTCTACTGGGTTATTCAATGGGGCTTGTCAACATTCCCACAATGAATCCAAGAAATAATGCATGATTTGAACAGGTAATGCAGGCAGGACCCTAGGTGTTTATTAGCTCTTAGCCAGAATGACTGCTCATTCAAGGATGATTAAAGGGATTGTGTTCACTAACACCCTAAGTATTAGAATCTGCTGGAAAATTGAAAGTCGAACTCACACAGGATTAAAAGTATTCTCAGTACCTAGCACCTTAATTTTTTTTTGATTTTTTGTATACATGAAATTAAGATGTAAACTATTCATGCTCTAATGACCCACTCCACATTATATACTGCTCTGACCCTCTCAAAGTCCCACATTTTACAGGTGACTCTGTCTTTCTGAAAGCCATACAATGAAGTCATAAAAATAGCCTGTTGATGTAACTGAAGAAGGCCCAGAAGTTCAGAGGCATTTGCTCTTTAGTAAAATATCAGAGTTCTTCCTGGGATAAGGGTTGTATTGACAAAGAAGTGCTAATTGGAAGACTGCCACTTTCTTTTGCCTGCAATGGATACAAACTGAGAAATTGCAGAATTGCTCATTTTGGCTTATGTTTTTCTTAGATTTTCCACTGGAAGTGTTTCAATGTTCTGTATAATTGAAAGTTCATTCTTGTTAAAAAGTTAGAGGAATTGGTTAATGGCTTTTTGAGGTAGGATCTCACTCTAGCTCAGGCTGACCTGGAATTCACTATGTAGTCTCAGGATGTCCTTGAGCTCACAGTGATCCTCCTACTTCTGCCTCCTGAGTGCTGAGATTAAAGGAGTGCGCCATCATGCCCGGCAATGTGATTTCACATCTTTAATCGTCCTCATTCTTTATCCTTTGTTTTTATAATTGCTATATTGTCTTCATGGGTAAAGTGTTGCACACATGTGTGAGGACCTGAGTATATATGCTGAGCATGGTGATGTGGGTTTGTAATCCAAATGGTGGGGAGGAAGAGACAGGAGGATCCATAGGGCTTATGGGCTGACTAGTCTAGCCAAACCAATGAGCTCAAGATTTAGTAAGAGACCCTGTCTCAAAGATAATATAGATAGGAACTGAAGAGGACAGACAGCATTGAACTTGGGTCTCCTTATGCACCCATTCTTTCTCTCTCTCTCTCATATACACACTATATGAATATGAATATATATATATATATATATATATATATATATATATATATATATATGCTCACATATCACAAACACTCACCCAAAGCAAACAGAACCCCGCCCCCCCCCCGATAATACTAACAGGCACATTACAAACTGGGGGTCTTGAAAAAGATATTTCAGAAAAGGACATTTGATTTTTCATAACTAACACTTTCGAAATGCTTACTAAAAGCCATGGAGAAGATTGAAAACTATTTTCTGATAAAACCCCAAAGTGCTGTCAAACCCAAGAGACTACATAAGAATTGGAGAGAGCATCATGAAGGCCAACCTTAATCTTGTCCTGCTTCTCTCTCTCTTCTCTCTCTCTCTCTCTCGTTCTCTCTCCCTCCCCTCTCTATACTCACTTTCTCCTCTATATTATCTTTTTCTTCCCTCACCTTCCTAGGTGCAGACTTATAACTCCCAGTGCCAGCATGGGGTGAACTTCCACAATGAGCTGTTGATCTGAAACACCTACAAGGTTTCCCAAAATAGACAGACTTCTGTCAGAGTTCTTGGTGACCCACCAAAGGTTAATGGCAAGACCCTACTGTTGAAGACAGCTTACGTGTGTGAGACCAAACACGGAGAGATATGTTCAGAATCTGGAAGAGGGTCAGTCCCCAGACAGCTAGTCTAGTACCAGAGGGCGCTATACAAGCAACTGGGGGAAAATGACCGACATCTGTCCAAACAACGGGCAGTCTAAGATACCCAGCTGGAAACAACTTGACGTAATGCTCATACAAGTGCAGTAGTGGCAATCAGCCATGGTGGGTAACCAACTGCTCTTGATTTGGCTAATAGATCCACTCAGTGGAATGGAACTCATTGCTGGAACTGGGAAATAAGTCAAAACCAGGTACAAAAAATGAGATCAGTCTCCAAGATCAAGATACCACCAAATGTGGGCTAGAAGAGAGCCAACGCATATAAATTTCCCTCCAAAACATAGATGGTCATCCCTTCTACCTAGTACTAACTTTTCTCTCTGATGGAGAATTTGCTTATCTTTTTTCAGGTGGACATCGAACCTGAAGGGAGGATCAGCTAACCACACCTCACCAGGGCCCCAGCTGAAACCATAGAACAATGCAGGGGAAGGGCAAGAGTTCAGTATTCATGGCGATCATGACACCAGCAAAAGGCCGAAGGAGATAAACACAGAGAACATCCAACTCCAACTAAGCCAGAGATCCAGAGACACAGAGGCTCCCGAAACCGCATCACTGAAGCAGAACTAAAATGACCCCAATGTGGCTCAGGGAAACTTGCAGAAGAGGGGGCGGAAAGATTGTTAGAGCCATAGTTGGGGCATTATGCACAGAGACTGGGGCCAACCCCCCAGAACTCTTAACTAACCTCACAATGCTTGACCCACATTCCCCATTGACAAGGGTCCCTTTGAAAGTGGGAGGACAGGGAGGAGGACAATGGAACCTTTACTATGAATGTAAAATCAAAATAATATAAATAAAAAAATATATATATTAAAAAAAAAATTATGGGAATTAAGAGCTGAAAAGGGCCTTGGAAAATTATGTTTATGTTCAAATGATAAACCCAAAGCCTAGGGAGCTGGAGCGCATTGTATAAGGCCTTAAAAGATAAATTATGCAATTGAGCTCTTTTGCTCTCATTCCACTGTAGTTAACAAGAGTTAAGGTCGATGGTATGAGGTTGTAGTTCAAAGAGAAACTCAGGAACATATTTAGACATGGAATCAGAGGCAGCCGTTCTCTATGCTGGTCTGGGGTTTGGGTCATTTGCAGTTTGTTAGGTGGGTGCATGTGTATGTGTGTGTATGTATGTGACATTAAACATGTTTCTCATGGCAGGACTTTAGAAATTTCATTTCAGGATAATATCAGCCAGGTAATCATGTTCATTTTAACAATCTTTCTCACATTTTTCAATCCTGTGCATATTGTAGTCTGAGAGATTCTCCATTATCCTTCTGAGCTCATCATTTGCACATCATTCTGAGAAACTAAGTTCATTATGAATGAAGTAGCTTTCAGTAATTACTTTTTATGGAAATCTCAAAAATTATTCTTTTAGAAGTACATTTTGAAATTGGACACAAGAATATCAGACTGCTCTGTGATTCTTTACCCTATTTTTGTCTATTGAATAGTTTCTGTCTTTCTTCATCTCCTTGAGGAACCCCTTGGTGCCCCTGATGACTCAGTGTTCTTAATATCCAGGAACTTTATTTTTGCACTATGGATGCTGGGATCTGTCTCACTTATACTTTGCCAAGTTCCCTTTCCACCACCAGGAGATATAGAAAAATTGAGGGAGGGAGAAGAACGTGAATTATACCGGGAAGCATTGGCTCCTGTAAACATGTGCTAAAGACATGGTTATTTGGGGATGTTGTGGCAGATATTTACATAACAAACCTGCATGGGAACCAAAACTGTTCATACCTTACCAGAAAATCTGTAGGTATTTTATTACTGTAGAACAAAGAAATTTTAGTTTCTATGAGTGAGCTCTCTGATCTTTCTTCTTATAGGGATATTAATTTCATTGAATCAACACTCTAATTACAATATCATTTATGCTTAATTATTTCCATAAAGGCTCTTGTTTTCATGGTAGTTTATGATTTTTACATTCTCAGCAGTAGTTTATAAGATGGAGAGTGCCCCATGTCTTCCTCAGAGATTGCTAGGGTCAGCCTGTTTTATTTTTATTTTCAGTTGTTCTAGAGGGTGTATAATGGACTGGGAATATTGTTCAGTGGTGGGGTGCTTGCCTTGTATGCTTTGGGTTCAATTTTAAGCACTACAAATAAAATAAGTTCCTTTAGTGGGCATGTAGTAAAACCATAATATTTTAGTTTGTATTTTATTGATGACTAATAATAGTGGTGATGTTAAGTTCTGCTCATATAATCTAAACTTATTCTTACTTTACCCCTTTTCTTTCTCATTGTTTCTGGCTTCTGCATATTTGAGATAACAATCATAATTTTATTTCTTATGTATGCTTGTTCTTCTTCAAGTCTTTTGTTTCTTCTTCATAACCTTTCAAACCGAGCTTATTAGAAAGATCTTTGTTATGATGCTAGCTTGATATGTGAGAGCTCCTTCTCATTTTCTTTCTCACATCAAAATTTAAAAAAAGATTCAAAAGCCCTTTTATATGATCTTCCTGTTTGGAGAATTTTATTTTATTTATTTATTTAGAAATTTATTTTTCCTCCTTATTAAAATAATTGCCTTGAAAATTTGTTATCTTGAGGTATAGATTTATGTTCATTTAATGATTTGTCTATTAACTTAAAAAATCACATGCTCACCCTGTTCTAGTCATTATTTTCAGCAGAGGTAATGCAATGCTGAACAAAGAAAACAAGCTCAGAACACTAAGCAATTTCCTCTTCAGTGTAGAAGTCACCTTAGGAACAGTCAGAACTCTGCTTTTTCCTTTATACACACTTATATGGTTGCAGTAAACACATAAGGAGGAAGACTAAACAGTTGGGATTTTATGATCCCGACATGAATGAATAGTAAACAAGGGCAGTCAAAAAATCTTAAAGATAAATTCATGTGGGAAAGACAATAGTGGACCTTGAAAAATTAACCCAATCTAAAAGTATATATAAAGTAGTGATTTACGTTTCCTTCTTTTCATTTGAATTTTTGTTCTTTGATTAATCCCACCAGAAGCCAGAAATCAAGACAAAATTTTAAAGAATTTATTTATTTATTTATTTGCTAGGAGAGGGAAAGAATGAGAATGAATGTACCAGGGCCTCTAGCTACTACAAATGAGCTCCAGATGCATGCACCACTTTGTGCATCTGGCTTTACATGGATACTAGGGAATCAAGCCCTGGCCATTAGGCAGTGCAGGCAAGAGCCTTAACCACTGTGCCATCTCTCTAGCCCCAAGACAAAACTTTTATTAATATTTCATGGATAAGTACCTCAAGGCATAGAGAAAGATAGAGAAGGAGGGAGAATAGATCTAAAGTTACTACATGGAAATACATATGTACATACTAATAAGCACCACAACATAAATATACCCAATATACATAGTATGGTTCATATCTTTGCTGACAATTTTCTTACAGTATAGTATATTGTATCATGTTCAGTATAATTCAGCTTAAAGTGTGATATGTCAGTAGCCTAGACTTCTACTGGTAGCTATTACTAATAGCTAAAGCCTGTTATTAAGGCTGATTAATCTACTTCCCATTAGATTTAAGAGAATGGTTAAAAATCTGGCCTTAAAATATAAGGCTAGGGATGCCTTCAGGTATTACACTTGGGTCTTTGAATATATAACTAACATTCTTGGCTCTGAATAAGAGAATGTGACATTCTAGTAATTGTCTAGAATAAGAAAAGTATCACGTGAAAACATTCTAGTGCTAAATTTGTTGAAATTATTTTCCAATATTCCTCTGATACCTGGGGAAATATGAAGTCATTGCTTTATACATCAAGAAAAGGATGAATAAAGCTAAAGAGATGACTTGGCAGTTAAGATGCTTCCCTGAAAAGTCTAACGGTTCAATTCTCTAGTACTCTTGTAGGGCCAAGTGCATGGAGTGGCACATGCATATGGAGTTCCTTTGCAGTGGCTGTGAGCCTGGCACACCCATTCTCTGTGTGTGTGTCTGTCTCTCTCTTATCTCTCTGTTTGCAAATGAATAAATAAAATATTTAAAAAAGAAAGACTTATCAGAAAACATGCAAACAAGAGGAAAGTCAAGTGGAGTGATAATGAAAATTTTAAAAATACTATTAATTTGAAATTCTCTATCAAGATCAATTATCCTTCAAAAGTGAAGAAGAAATAAAGACGTTTTCAGAAAAACAAAAATTAAAGACTAAAGTCAAGTATTTTAAGAAGAAGTGGATCAAATTGGTCATGCAGCCAGTTCTATGTGAAATGGGAGGATTATTGTGGAGCATTAAATGCAGGAAAAATGAAATTTTTTTCTTTCACTTTTCCTATTCCTAATTGATTTAAAACATACTCTTGTTTAAATTAACAGTAGTAACAATGTTATGTGTGTCTATAGCATAGGATAAGAGAAATGAATGATCACCATGTCTCAGGGGTAGACAAGGCAACCAGGAACACTCTGCTGTTTGCACTTGGTGGCCCTCTGGGTGGCCATGGACTGAGCCAATGCTAACCAACTGTCATATGTGGTTCCTAGCAACAGTTGGAGAATATACTGGCAGTGTAGTATTTTGATATAAGGAAGGAATGGCTAGACCATTGCAAACTCTCTTCTAATTCTCATTGTCCCTTCTTCCTAACCCAGAAAAATCCGTCAGTGTTTTAACACGGCATGCCATATGGGTCTTGGGGTGTAAGACAACCCTCAGCTACCTTGAAGTGAGGCATTCATACAAGAACAAGGCTCTCTGTACCCTGTACAGCCTTCATAGTCAGTGAGATCTTAAATCATGTTTGTTATTTGTGAAGAATAAAAGAAGATTACAGTGACAAGTGGAGAAAAAAGATCTAAAATAAGTTGCTGCTTAATTTCCTCTGTTCATTCTTGAATAAGGTGACTTCAGTATTTGTGAAGCTCTACCCTTTAGAATTTCATTTGGATTTCAAAAGTAAAATCACTCTGTATTGTAAGTAAGCACGGGCGCAGTCATGCTGGGTCTCAGAGAAGTGCTTTCAGAGAACATTCTAGCAGCTGACATGATGTTCATTCTTATGACACACCTCTGGTTATTATTTCAAAATGCCACCCACAGATTACATCTTCTCTTTGTCTTGTCAAAAAGAGATGCTGAAAATATGAAAGGTTGCTAAGTGCATTTGTGGAAATAATATGATAAAACACAGTATTTTTAAAAATTTCCCATGTCAAAAAACAAAAGAGCATATCATGTCATAGTTCTTAATTTATAATCTAGCAATGCACATTGTGCTAAAATATACTTTATGGAAATTACTTTGCTTTGGAGGAAGTAATGCATTTATTTTTTTCATTTTATTTTATTATGCACATAAGTCCTTTGAAATTACATTTTAAGGATTTAGAATAGTTTTATCTAAGTTTAACAAAATAAGTAATCAGGGTATAAATCTTTTGGACCATAGAAATGCAGTTATAGTTTTGAGGAACATTGGTCATTCTATAATCCTTTTAAATTTATCATTGAAATTAGTCTTACTATATTTGATACTGTCAAATTGCAGTTTAGGGGCTAAGGAAATGGCTCAATGTTTAAAGGCACCTGCTTGCAAAGCCAGGTGGCCTAGATTTGATTCCCAAATAAAGCCCTATGCACATATTGGTGCATGTATCTGGAGTTTCTTTGCAGTGGCCAAAGGCTCTGGTATACCCATACACTTGCTCTCTCACTCTCAATCTCTCTCTCTAGCAAATAAATAACATATAGAATAGTTTAGATATATTACATATTTTGTAATTTTATGGGCATTTTTGTAAAAAAAAAAAAAAAAAAAAAAGATTCAACAGACATTCCCAAATCTTCCTAAATTCTTGTCCTCTATAAGTAAGCAACGATGATGGCATAAAGAAATTTAGGTACTTTGCATCAGTCTTCTCTATCCATAGAATAGAGACTATGGAATACAGAAATAGAGCTAATAGAATAGAGAAAGAACACTTTCCTGGCCACAATTATTTTGCTGATGTCACTGTGTGCATTATGAAACAAGCGAGAGGTCAAATGCTAATAAAGTTATCCTTTTGCTATGAAATCTTAGTGTGAACTTAGTTTTCTATGCAATTCATGAGAGCAGGTAGGCAGATAGGCAGTGCAATGACAGTACTAAGAACAACCTCTAACTTCCCTCTGTTAAGGCAAATACAAACTTAAGTTAAAACCCTCAGTAGTGCTGTTGATTCCACGCAGCTTCATTTTAGTGCATTTCTGGGGTAACTGACCTACATCTACACTGTAAAATTTGCTAGAGTCTCTAGGGCCAAAACTGTTATGAGAAAACAATGTATTATTCAATCAGTGATTTCATGAGAGAGCACCAAGGTACATTTGCCAACACTGACAAAAAAGTTAAAAGTAAGTAAAACAGAGAAAGTAATTCTGTGACTATAGCCAATGGAACTTTGTATCGACAGGGATTTGAGCATCTCTGCTAAGCTGTGTTGGATTTAAAAATATTTTTTAAAATTTTATTATTTATTTATTTATTTATTTATTTATTTATTTATTTATTTAAGAGAGAGATGCGGAAATAGGCAGGTAGAAAGGGAGAGAGAATGGGCGTGCCAGGGCCTTCAGCCACTGCAAACCATCTCCAGATGCATGTGCCCCCTTGTGCATCTGGCTTATGTGGGTCCTGGAGAATCACACCTGGGTCCTTTGGCTTTGCAGGCAAACACCTTAATCACTAAGCCATCTCTCCAGCCCTGGAGTAAAAAAGATTTTAACACTGGTTATTAGAATTCAGTGTTACTGCCATGGCTCCTGCTTGAGGCATGAAAATTTTAGTTGTAAGAAACTATCTCAGATAACTCTTTAACCTTGCTATTCATGTAATCATTGCTTCATGAAACTATGACACTGTTTCTGCTTACAAAGATCAGAGAAGTTATTAGGAATTACTGTTTCTCATTCCAGATGAACAGAAACAATGTCTTGAGCTTTCAATATTTTATTTAGTTTCTAAAAGCAAACCACACATACACGATAAGACTGGGAGATCTTGTGGTTTCTGAAAGTAAAAATGCTCAAACACCCAAAGACTAAGGGCATGGTAAAAGGTCATAAGAGTGAACGTGAATGAATTCTTTATGGCCTATGTTGGAATAATGGAAGCAAGAAAATAAACAGCATAGTGCTGGATTATAACCAAAAGTGCAAAACAAACATAATCAAGTCCATGTTCACATAAGTAAATGATTAAACTATAAATAAATGGGAACACGTGGTCATATTTTTTCTTATAGAAGAATTCAAAATAATTTGCACAGAATTTTGCTATATTGAAATTGAAGTTTCCAACTTTAACCTCCAACTATAGACTGCATTTAGTGGTTTTATTCCATATAATAGAAGATAAAAGTGTTATAGATAGTAATTATAGAGAAAAATCTGGAAAAAAGTACCTTAAACAGTTGAAAATTAATGTAGTCACTATGTTCTGTGGATACCATGGTGGTAGTAATTCACAGCAGTCCTATATAGGATGCACTGGCACTGATGTCAGGTTCTTATTTTGATAGACATGCTTGTTTTATTAGGCAAAATGTTGATAATAATGGGAAGTAGGTAAGGGGTATGGTTTTAAACACTATTTCAGCAAATAGCAATTATTGAATCAGATACCATCAAACCCTAGATTCTTGAGGGATTGCTGAAAGTGGACAAGGGAAACATTTTTATAGAGTAAATGTAAAACAATTGATTTGATTGGCTTAAGTTTGCCAGGGGCCATTTGACTGTCTGCGATTTGCTGCTTTTAGCTTTCCCTTGTCTGAGCAGGAACCCAGGGCCTCCCATAAAGTTATTTTTCACAAGAGTATCTAAAACTATTTGATACTCTTTTTGGAACTATTCTTTAAATCTAAAATTATTCAAACATAAAAGATTTATTACAGAAACACAATTCAATTCAAGAAAAATATGGATTTTTACCTCTACATTTGTATGAGTCAAACAATATTTCTTTGCATAGAATATATCTGCTATTAAATATTTCAGAAAGAAGATTTCTAGAAAAGACCCTTTTAAAAGGGATTATGGTGTGGCAAATGCCATGTTTGAAACAACAATCCCTTTATAGATTTTGATTTTATTTATGTTTCAAAGCTAGAGTCCTTTTTTCTGGTTTGTAATTAATTAAAATCAGTTGTATTAGCCAGTACAAATAATGATATACAAAGTATCACTTTCATGTTAACACATTATCTTTTTTTTTTTTTTTCCCCCTTTGGTGCTGAGGACCGAACCCAAGGCACTGTGCTTGCTAGGCAAGTGCTCATCGACTGAGCTAAATCCCCAACCCCTTAACACATGATCCTGGTTTGCTCAATTTAAAGTTTTTCACAAGGACAATACTCAGTCAGGGTTGATTAGTGATGCAAATAAGTTGGTTTCTATTGTGCCTTCCTTATTTTAACCAAAAGTCTTTAAGTTTACAAGGAAAGCAAGATACTACATACAAGTTTCTCCATTTTTTTATTTGAGAGAGACAGAGAGAGAGAGAGAAAGAGAGAGAGAGAGAGAATGGGTGCGTCAGAGGCCTCTCAGCCACTGTGAACAAACTTCAGATGCGTGCGCCCCCTTGTGGGCAAGTGTGACATTGCGCCCTTGCCTTACTTTTCCAGTCTGGCTAAACGGGTGGGACCTGGCGATTGGAACAGGTGTTCTTAGGCTTGGCAAGCAGGTGTCTTAACTGCCAAGCCACCTCTCCAGTGCAAGTTTCTCCATTTTAACAAAAGAATGGACATGGTCATTATGGTGGATTGAATTAGGTGTCTCCTATAAACTCGTGTTCTGAATGCTAGGTCCCCAGCCAATGGCAATTTGAGAATTGAAGCCTCCTGGAGAAGGTGTGTTGTTGGGGATAGGCTTATGGTTGTTATAGCCAGCTTCACCTTGCTAGTGTTTGGTACACTTCGCAGCTGCTGTTGTGTACCTGATGTTGGCCAGGAGGTAGTGCCCAGCCTCTGCTCATGCCATCATTTTTTCCTGCCATTATGGAGTTTCCTTTCTCCTCTGTAAACCAAATTAAACTCTTTCCTCCCATTAGCTCCTTTTGGTCAGGTATTTTCTGCCAGCATTAAGAACATAACTGCAACAGTAATGATGATTGTATGCCTGCTCTGCTCAGCCCAAAGAACAACAACACAGATATTACCTACCAGCCCAAAGACTATCTGGAATGATTAAGATTTATCTTTAAGAGTATGCATTTGAGGACTATTGTAGTATTTAACAGAGAAGTGCTTGGTAAAGAGGTGGTATTTAGTTAGTTAAGACTAAGTCATTCCTGGAAGGAAGATCAGTCATCTTTCTCTGAGAGTGACACTCAGAATTCCAGAACAAATGGGGTCCATTAATTATCTAGAAACAACTGCTTACTACTCAAGAAAACACTCAAAATTCATTGTTTGACAGCATATTTGTAACAATAAAGCATCACATACAGCCTTGCCGCTACCTTTGAGATACTTTGATAATTTATGGATCACCTTATGAAACCTCATGGGCTCATCTTATCCCCTGCTCTGTTTATTGCTTTGATAAACATGAATTATAAAGGCCAGCATAGACAACGTCTACACAATGTGTTGTTTTCTTAGTGGAAAGACATTTGTTATGCAACCAATATTTACCAATTGAAACAAGCTATTACAATTTTGATAGGAAAATTAAAACATTCAGGATGACCAAAGGTTTTTAGAATAATTGATTCATATATTAATTTAAGCAATTTTAAAGCATCACATTCTGGGAGAAACACCAAGACTTAACATTGGTACTAAATTTTAAAGATTATTATTTTTTAAAATTTTTATATTATTTTATATATTTTTGGAGAAAGACACAGAGAGAGACAGACAGAGAGAGAGGGAAAGGGAGACAGAGAATGGGAGCGCCAGCAGTCTCTCAGCTGCTGTGAACGAAATCCAGATGCGTGCGCCCCCTTGTGGTCAAGTGCTGCATTGCACCCTTGCGTCACTTTGCATCTGGCTAAACGTGGGACCTGGAGATTGGAACCCGGTTCTTAGGCTTAGCAGGCAGGCGCCTTAACCACTAAGCCATCTCTCCAGCCCAAAGATTATTTTTCAGTTTAGAAAACCAAGGGTTTCTTTTAAGGATGATTCCTCTTTATTTATTATTTGAGAGACTATTAACTCTTATATGTATACTGTATTTGACCAAAGTGTGCCTGTTTCCAAATGCAAAGGTCGTCATGACTTTAAAGCAACAGTAGATCCTCTGATTGGTAACAGTACCACAGCAGACAAGTATAATGTAAGTTATACTTATTGGGAAAAAATAAGCCTTGTCTGTCATCTTAATCTTTGAATTACATATTTTTAATCTATAACCAAAAACAGAAACTATAAACAATTATGAAATCAAATAATTGTGATAGTTCTTTCACTGCCCCACTTTCAGAGTCCAGATATCAATCAGGAGCACCTATTAACTTTAGCCCTTCAGTTTTCTGAGGCTATTTGGAAATGATCTTGAGAGTGAGAGTGCCAGTCATCTCATCTTCAAGGAGTCAAAGTTCTATTTTTTTTCTACTACAGACTCCATTATTTCTTACTCATTCTAATATCCTCATCTTTTGGGACTAGATTTTTTTTCTCATAATTCAGCACTAGTTGTTTCAGTATTATGCTAGATTTTTTTGTCAGTTTTAAAGAATTAACAGTTAAATTGGAAGACTTTGAGTAAGTAGTTGTTCTTTATAATGTGGTTGGATAACATTTAAATTATTTAAGCTCTTCAGTCCCCAGTCAGTTAGCTAGTCTAGTACCAGAGGGTGCTACACGAGAAACTGGGGGAAAAGGTCCAACATTGGTCCAAACAACTTGCAGTCTAAGATACCCAGCAGGAAACAACCTGATGTAATGCTCAAACAAGTGCAGTAGTGGCAAACAGCCATGGTGGATAACCCACTGCTCTTGATTTGGCTAATAGATCCACTCAGTGGAATGGAACTCATTGCTGGAACTGGGAAATAAGTCAAAACCAGGTTCAAAAAATGAGTTCAGTCTCCAAGATCAAGATACCACCAAATGTGGGCTAGAAGAGAGCCAACACATATAAAATTCCCTCCAAAACATCTATGGTCATCCCTTCTATCTAGTACTAACTTCTCTCTCCATTGGAGAATTTTGCTTCTCTTTTTTCAGATGGACAACGAACCTGAAGGAAGGATCAGCTAATCACACCTCACCAGGGCTCCAGCTGAAACCATAGAACAAAGCAGGGGAAGGGCAAGAATACATGTTCATGGTGATCAAGACACCAGAAAAGGGCTGAAGGAGACAAACACAGAGAATATCCAACTCCAACTAAGCCAGATATGCAGAGACACAGAGGCTCCCAAAACCTCATCATTGAAGCAGAACTAAAATGACCCCAATGTGGCTCAGGGAAATTTGCGGAAGAGGGGATGGAAAGATTGTTAGAGTCACAAGTTGGGGCTTTATGCACAGAGACTGGGGCCTACCCCCCCCAGAACTCTTGACTAACCTCACAATGCATGATCCACATTCCCCATTGATGAGGGTCCCTTTGGAAGAGGGAGGACAGGGAGGAGGATAAAGGAGCCAATATTATGAATGTAAAATCAGAATAATATAAATAAAAATATATATGTATTTAAAAAAATAAAATAAAGACTTCAATAAGAAAAAAAAAATACTGATCTCCCTCAATTGAGAAGTAATTCTTCCCGCTGACTATGCTTAGACTTATACTGTAACCCTTTCCTAAATTTCCAGTTTGTCAGTCTACCTTATCATACCTTGATATACCTTGACCTTGCCAAACCTCATCAACTGCATGAGCCAATTCCTTAAAATGGATTTATCCCCTCTCTGTATGTATCTTATTAATTCTATTTCTTGAGGAAACCCTGGAAAATTCAAATTTGATATCAAAAATTAGGATGCTGTTTTACCAATTATTTCAATGTACATAATAGAAATGGCTTTGAAATTGGATGATAATGGAATCTAGAAGAGATGGGAAAGGTGGGTTGCTTTGAAGATGTTCTTAGCAATATGGTGGAGTCTAGAAATGGGGAACATTAGACAATATAGGTCAGATGGTTCTTCTTGTGAAATGGCAATTCTTTTGGCTGTACCATGTTCTAGTGTTTGGTGGAAAGTTGAATTTACAAGTAATAAACTTAGATATTTACCTGAGACTATTTCTAAGCAAAGAGTTGGAAGTGCAGACTTGTTTCTCTTTGTTGCTTATAATGGAAGGTGAGAAAAACAGAACTGAAGTGATTAGTTAGCCAAAAAAACAAAACAAAACAAAAACAAAAACATTACTTGAATGTCTATAAAATTCTCAGCTCATCCATACTTCTGGTTTAGTGAGAGAGCCAAGGATGTGGCCAGGCAAGCACTCCATAAGAGTTTACAAGTATAATCCATGTGAATGTGCATTACAACAGGAGGAGCAATGGAAACAGTAAGAGCTTGGACTGAAAATGGGAGAAAAAACGGAACAGACATCGAGGAAGGGGGTCAGACTTCTGGAATTCTTCATGAGAATTAGAATAGAATCTTCCAGCTGCAAACAAAGAACAACCTTTAAAATATTTTAGGGAGCCAAGGCTTTTTGCTTTTCTGTTTCAGCTTTCCAGGCTGATATCCAAGGCTTCAGAGTCCAGGCAATGGCCCAGAACTGCAGGTATAATGCTGAGGCTGAAGGAAGTGAGAGTAATTTTGCCCGCTATGTCTTCAGAACAGGGTTGCTGACCTACTGGGTTCCTAACAAACCGTCAGGCCAAAGACTGAACTTGGGTAATTCAATTTCCTGAAAATTTCCCTGGCAGAGTTTGAACTTGATTGGGATTCCTGATCCCTTTCGTCTTTTCATTTTCTCATTTTTGGAATAAAAATGTCTGTCCTATGCCTGACTCACTCTTATAATTTGGAAACTTTAAACTTGTCTGATTTCACAGATTCACAGCTTGACATGATGAATCATACGTTAAATATCAACTGGATTTGATTTAGATAATATTTAAATGAGATTTGAGACTGTGTGTGGTTTCTTTTTAACTCTGAGGAGACACGAACCAAAGTCTATTCACCCCAGATAGGACATCGACAACACACCAAAGAAATGATAAAATCAAAGTGAACCAATGAGTTCATTAGGGTTTCTTGCAGGAGCATGGGTGACTCAGAGGCAGCTGCATTACTCAAAAGCTCACTCCTTCATGGGAGATGACTCACAAAAGCTGTATCCTTGGAGCTCTCTGCAAAACTTGCACAGAGCTTAGCTAGCTGGAGAGGCTCCTCTCCACAGAAATTGGTACTGATTATATAATCCTGGGGTGAGGCCTTACACATCTGGCAACTTTCTTGGTAACTCTCTGAGCTTCCAGAATCTTGTATCATGAACTTTTCTTCTCCCTGCAGAGGGTAGTTTTCAATTTGGAGGAAATAACTCTAAATCAGGGATGTAGAGCTATCTGGTGGTGACAAGGACTAAGGACTTTAGGTTGATGGCATGGTAATGAGTACATTTTACTTGTAGGGAGGACATAAGATGATTTGGGGGGTCTACAGGATGGAATTTTATGGACTGAATTGTTCATTCTTAATTCTTAGTTGCTGTTTAGATAAAGTGTTTGGAAACAAAGCCCTTAAAGGCAAGGCCTTTAAAGATGTAATGAAGTTAACAGGAGGCATAGTGTGCCATAATCTAAACTGACTGATGAGTATATAAAATGAGGAGATGTGTGTCCACACAGAGGCACTGGGGTGTGTATGCACAGAGAAAATACCATGGGAGAATACAGATAGAAGGCAGCAATCTGAAAGCTGAGGAGAGACCTCAGAGGAAGCCATGCTGCATTGTCACCTAAATCTAGGGCTTTCAGCCTCTAGAACTGTGTGAAAATACATTTCTGTTTTATACCATTTATCTGTGGTGCTGTGGTGTAGGAGGTTTTGAAGCCAGCGCAGATAGTATCCTTAGAATCTGCCCACATGATCCCAGTAGCATCCTCTCCTCTTCCTCACACCCTAGTCATGATAAAAAGTACTTTAAGCCGGGTGTGGTGGCGCATGCCTTTAATCCCAGCACTCAGAGGCAGAGGTAGGAGGATCGCCATGAGTTCAAGGCCACCCTGAGATTGCATAGCTAATTCCAGGTCAGCCTGGGCCAGAGTGAGACCCTACCTCGAAAATCCAAAAAAAAAAAAAAAAAAAGTACTTTACCCAGAAAATGCTTTCTTGGGGACACCAGGTTGAAAACCACTGCTCTAGACATACCAACAGCAACAACCTCCACAATAAAATGACACCAATTATTCCATTTTGAAACTCTGATCTGATGTCACAAAACTTGTTAAATGTAGGAACTCCCTAAGCTTCTTTCTATATATTGTTTTTTTTTCTTCATTTTCTACATATCTTTCTTAACAGGCACATCTACATTTCAAAGCATTACCTCTAAATAACTAGTTGGACTTCATATAATCTCTCCTTTCCTGACTTCTCTCCTGTTCCTAACATATGAATTCCTGCTTGCTAGTTTTCCAAATCATTCTCCAGAAACATCCACCTTGATATTCCATTAGCACCACAAACGTAGATTATGCAAAGCCAAATATATGACTTTCTCCAACTCATCCTTTTTGCATTTCCTGTTTGATTAAATATCTTTGTGGTTTTATTCAGAAAGCATTTATGAACTTTAGGATTTCGTGGTCTAGTGTAGAATAAAGTCATTAAAGCAGATTGAAAATGATGTGATACACATGGTGATGAGACCATGCAGAGACCCCTGTGGAAGTTCACAGAAAGAAAATCTGGAAAATCTTATCTAGGGAATGTCAGGAAAGAGGTGAGGCATGAACTGAGTCTGGCAAAGGAAGCCCAAGGAAGGTAAGGAGGAAACATATAAAGGCATTTCAAGAGGAATAAATAGTACATAGAGTACAAATAAGGGGGGGGGAGCAGATAGTACTTGTTTTGTTTGAATGCACAATGTCTGCCCCTCCCCCACCATTGGCTTGTGTGCTTGAAAGCTTGGTGTCCAGATGGTGGTAGCACTGTTTGGGAAGGTCGTGGAAGCCTTAAAGGCTGAACGTTTCTGGAGGAAGTGGGTCCCTGGGGCCTAGCCAACCTTTACTCTCTGCTTCCTGATTGTGTATGCAATTTGACCAACTCTACTTCAGGCTCTTGATGCCATACCTTCCCCACCACAGTGGGTTGTTCCATTGCAACTGTAAGCTGAAATAAACAGTCCATCCTTAAGTGGTTTCTTGTGAGAAATTTTATCATAGCAATGACTAAGTAATAGTATAGTATCCAATTATTATTTTTCCAATGTAAGTGAGGTTAAGATGAACATATCTCTTATGCCAATATTTACGTGAGTGTATGTCTATAATCTTTGAGAATTTACTAAATTTCAATTCACTGGTTCACAGACAATGGACAGTTTTTAGGTTAAATTGCTTTTCATAAAGTTTGCTTTTCATTCATAAGCAAAAGTACTAATTTCCCTTACTTTCATGAACACAGTATATTGCTCAATTCTTCTAGATGGGATCAAAATTATTTTACTAAGTATTAAAAGATCATTTGTGCTACCTTTAATGAAATTATTCTGTTCAAAGTCTCCAGAAACCTCCATGCAGATACATCTGAAGATGGATCACTTAAACTGAGAAAAATTGTCTCTGGAGCCATGTTCCATGTAGAGGGACCCTGTGGTGTTTGAAACTCCTGCTTGCAGTGCTACTTTGACTACTTGACTCCATTAAACCCCTCTGCCTACCCCTTGGATTGCTTTCAGTAGGAGCAAGGCTGTTGAGTGGCCTTCCTCCAATGTGCACCAGGCCAACAGTCTTCCCAGCCTCCTCCTTGGGGAGCCTTCAGGGTGTCTGGCCTTTCTATGTGTCATTCTACGGTTTCCTGCTTTCTCAGGAGGGCAAAGGGAATTCATACCATGACTTTGTTTTTCACATCCACATGCAGCAGGTTAAAGAAAAATGTTGGTACATGCCTATCATTGCTTGTTTTCTGGCACACTTAAAATTGTGTCTTACTTTTCTATTTATCTGGTAATTTCACTGGGAACTTAGGGGCAGACTTGAGTGGTTATTCTTTTTCAAAAAAGTCAACAGACTTTTAAATTCTGATGTTTAACTTCTAAACTTGACTGTATGTATGTGCTTAATGTTTGTTCTGTTTCCATTCTTTTAAGGTCCCAAAAGGATAAAAAACACAACTTCCACATTTCTAACCCAAGTCTTGAACTGACTTATCTGTCTACAATATTTTCAAATTTGTTCTTTAAAAAAGAACATTATTTTTTTGGGGCTGGAGAGATGGCTTAGCGGTTAAGCGCTTGCCTATGAAGCCTAAGGACCCCGGTTTGAGGCTCGATTCTCCAGGACCCATGTAAGCCAGATGCACAAGGGGGTGCATGCATCTGGAGTTCGTTTGCAGTGGCTGGAGGCCCTGGTGCACCCATTCTCTCCCTCTCTCTCTCTCTCCATGCCTATTTCTGTATCTCTCCCTCTCTCTCAAATAAATAAATAAAAAATAAAATATTTTTTAAAAAAAAGAACGTTTGATGGTTAGCACATTGCCAGGAAATTATAGTCAATATTTTGTAATTCTCATAGGCAATCTACAGAGTAGGATCACATGTTCATGTTTTATCAATGTAGAAGCAGAGGGCCATCTTGCTTGAAGAGCATGCCCAAGTCACAGCATGTGTGTGCTTGATCTTATTCTTAGCTCTGGAAAAGCATTTCTTCTCCCTTATAGGCTAAGTTTTCTTCAGATCAATTATCTTCACATCACTTTTAGTTTGGAAAATACATTTTTAAATTTTTAAAATTATTTTATTTATTTTTGGAGAGAGACACAGGGAGAGACAGAGAAGGAGAGGGAGACAGATAGAGAATGGGCGCGCCAGCAGTCTCTCAGCTGCTGTGAACAAAATCCAGATGTGTGTGCCCCCTTGTGGGCAAGTGAGGCATTGCGCCCCTGTGTCACTTTGCATCTGGCTAAACGTGGGTCCTGGAGATTGGAACCCAGTTCTTAGGCTTAGGAGGCAGGTGCCTTAACCACTAAGCCATCTCTCCAGCCCCCTGGAAAATACATTTTTTAAAAAAATATTTTATTATTTATTTATTTGAGAGAGAGAGATACAGAAATATGTAGGGGAGAGAGAGAGAGAGAGAGAGAGAGAGAGAGAGAGAGAGAGAGAGGAGAGGGAAAGAATGGGTGCGCCAGGGCCTCCAGCCACTGCAAACGAACTCCAGATGCATGCACCCCCTTGTGCATCTGGCTTATGTGGGTCCTGAAGAATCAAGCCTTGAACCGGGGTCCTTAGGCTTCATAGGCAAGCGTTTAACCACTAAGCCATCTCTCCAGCCCAAAAATACATTTTTGAAAGTACAAATAAATACTTCAGAACATGGTCTACCATTTTATTATAGAATATTTCATTGTCATATGAAGATAAATCTTTACCTTGGTGGAAGACTATATTTTTTGGTAAGATACAATTTGGCAAAATATGCAGATCTCTGTGGCATTTTCCTGATTTCTCTCCTGCTGAGGTAGCTCATGCTTACGTGAAAGGAGGCATGGAATTTGTTCAACTGCTGTCATACATTAAGGTAGTGAATGTCAGTCATTGCAAGTTGTACTTCAAGATGACATCTGAGTGTTACTGGATAAGGTAAGTGCAGCTGGAAGAAAACTCTGTGAATCTCACCCTTCCTTACCTCCAACATTTGAAGCAGGAGGCACATGGGCAGTGACAACATCTGCATAGCACAATGGCTTGCCAGATCCAGAAAGTTTTTTTTATCCCACTGTTTCTGCTCTTCTATTCTCTGGTCTTATATATCAACTTGGAAAAGCATCAATAATGCTTCAGGAAGTTTTATTTTATTTTATTTTATTTACTTTTTTTCACTTATAAACATTGAGCTCTATCAGTTATTTTAACCAATTCTAAGAAGACATCTTCTTCATGTAAGAGGAAAAAGAAGAGTCCCTCCAGCTGGCCAGAATATTAGAGAAGCTCTTTTCATGACAATTCTATGAAACTTTAACTTAGTTTCCTTTCTTTCTGTTTCTCTTTTTCTTCTTTAAAGTTGAGTATTGATTTAGAAGCTTAGAGGGAGAAAGCCCAATATTTTCCACTATGTCTTTCTGTAAAAGAAAAGAAAACTTGAAAATTAAGCTTACTGATGAGGTGTATATAGAGCCAGATGTGGCTAAGGATTGTGCACTTAAATTTTGGTCCATTATTTCACTGCTCTTGCTAGCTTGGTATTTCTTTTAGATAAATCTGAAAAACAACAATTTCTATTACTAATTCAAAGAAAGCATTTTTTTGTAAATCTCATCTTCTGTAATTTTTCATTAATGTGCAGTTTCAATTGTTTTTAAGAATAGAAGTTGGCTCAGGAATGAAAGTACAGAGAGATGAGAGGGTCAATCCTCAAGTCATGAATAGTGACAAGTGAAATTATATGGAGAAGGGAAATCAATTGCTCCAAATGGAACAGGGCAAAGGAGGAGCTGAAGTAAATGAATCATTACCCACAAGAATCCAATTTCTCCACGCTTGTGAGCTAGCATCTGAAACAGGCCTTCATGCTCTGTTGTTAATGTAATAGTATCAATAGATTTTTAACTACCTTGAGAGATAAGAACCCACTGCTTTCAGGGCCCAAGTTTTCTTTGCTGGGAGAGTAAGTCTGAAAGCTCTCAAGTGCAAATGACTCTTCATAATTTAAATTGTTTTTCTCTTTTATGCCTTCACAACTCTGAGATGAGCTAAGGCTCAGATGAGTTTATAAATTCTATTTGGTTGTACTGACTTCAGTCTATACAGCATAGTAGCACAATCTGATTGGCATTAAAAGAGATCACAACAGTCTAATTACAGCCTCTAATTGGTTTTATTAGCTTAGGTTACATGAAGACATATTCACATCTCAACGTTCCTTTCCTCTTCCAAACACAGGTTGTAGTCCAGCTTCTTTTCCAAAGCCTTTATATCTAACACCACAGAGGCAGGGAATGCTTGCATTTATGCCATTAGCTATAAACAAATATTTATATTTGCTTAAAATATATCTTAATTATCTACTGTTGACTGTTAATAAATACAAAGGAAGAGTCAGAAACTTGCCAAATAGACCACTGTTGTGAAATTTATCCCAGCTTTTGAAAACCTAGGCAGCATTTGAAGAACTGGGTTTTATAACACCTTCATTTAAGTCCATTTAAAGAGCTGTACTCTATATGTTCTCAATATTTTTATAACGTATGTGGGCTTACTTTGGCATGGAGGCTGGTATGCTGTTTCATAGATTCTTCTGGAATCATGAGTTACCACTTTGCATCTAGAATGGCTAAATACCCGTTTCTGCCTTAAGTTGGTGAATGATATTCCATTTACATGGATGACTTTATGCTCCTTAGGTGATGAAGTCTATGTGCTTTTTTGAAAAATTATTTCTTACCATAGCCTTGTACCCATTGTGACAATGAGTGGTGTTAGAGATATCTATAGAAACTGAGGATTTTGGGTCCAGGGAGGAATTAAATTCCACAAAGATGCAGGAGATCCAAAGCCTGTGGACTCCAACTTATTGGTTCTTTTTAGCCAAGGTAGCAAAGAATTGAAAATATAGACTCAAAGAGGCCTAAATTATGAATTATAAAGTTTATTTTAGGGATAGATTTAGGATCCAGAGGGAAGGCTAACACAAAGTCTCAAGCCAAAAGGAGTTCTTATTCACAGTCTGGTTGGGAAGGATGTGGGCAGAGAGAAAATCTCCTTCACACAGAGAAATCTCCAGGGAAGAGGCCTCTGGAGAAGGAGCTCATACATGTGGAAAGCAAAGCAGGAGATCCCAAGCTGCAAGACTCTCCTAACACAGAAGTCAGACAAGATTGATTAAGAAACAGTAAAGGACTTGGAGCCTAACTTGAGACCACACATGTAGCAAAACAGGAAAACATCCCAAAACAAAGCACACGTAGAAAGTAAGCAGGAATACATGCAGGCAAAAAGAAGTCCTCTCCCTTCCCAACCTGGGAAGGGGGGCTGCTTACCAAAGCAATCACTAGGAGAGTCAGGGGCCAGGAGATAAAGAGAGGTTTACACACATGTTCCAGGACCATTTATAAATTAAAATCCAATTTGGTGAGCCTTGTCATCAGACTCAGGTGTGGAAGGAGAGACCTGGTTGGATGGTGGACTCAGGTGGCTGACTGAGGAGAGGCCAGACCCCAGCTATGGAATGCTAGGAAAACTTGAAGAATCAGGAAGCATTTCTGAGTTGTTGCTTGCAGCCATCTAGTATGGCTGTATCAGACATGGGTTCTAGTCCTGCCAGGGCAAATGAGATGGCATCTCCATGGGCCTCAATCTTTGGCTGACTGCCTATAAAAAGCTATCTTGGGCTGGAGAGATGCCTTAGCACTTAAGGCACTTGCCTGTGAAGTCTAAGGACCCATGTTCAACTCTCCAGATCTCATATAAGTAAGGCAGATGCACAAAGGTGGGACAAGCACAAGTTGCACATGCACACAAGGTAGTGCACATGTCTGGGGTTCAATTGTAGTGGCTGGAGGTCCTGACATGCCAATTCTCTCCCTCTCTCTCTTGATCTCACTCTCTGTCACATAAAAAAAAGTCAAATCTGTTGGACTTGCCTTAAAAAATAAATAAAAATTTAAAAATATATCTTGCTCCTATTCTCCTTCAGTGGGATCAGGTAATTCAGCAAGGGATCAAATGGCACATGGACCTTTCAATGACTACTACAATTTAGAATGCAAGTTGGGAAGGAAGGCCTATCAAAAGGAAAGAGTCAAGAAAGGGGGATAAAGGGAACAGGAAATGAGTTTTAAGAAAAGAGAAGAAGGAGCTGATAAATTAGATTCTGCTTGTTTGTCGCAAATGTTTGTGACACTTACCTTCAGAGCAGGGTGCTGCTCTGCACTTAGGAGCAGCAGGTGTTTTGCTATTGGTGTCCTGCATCACCTGAAGATGAACTCCGAAGGGCGAAGGTAACTTTTCTGAAATATTTTTTCTTCTCTTTATTCTGCCCCTTCCTTGCTTTCCATATGTCATTTAAATGCAAGATTCATTCAAGAGTCAGACCATCATTTGCAAACCAAATTATAAGTGTAAGGAAGAGAAAAAAAACTTTTCCTATGTATAAGAATCAATATTCCCTTTTCCCATATATAGCTTCCAACAATAAAGGATTAAATACTTCTGCAGAAAACTTATAAAATGGTGCTTAAGCCTAATACTGTTTTTAACCAGAGAATTCAGGGAAGTAGTCACAGAATTTTACAAACTGCACTGAGATCATATAACCTCCTACTTAGTAGATATTATTCACAAAACAAATGTACTGTATACTTAAAGTATCTACTGTAAAAATTAAGAAATATTTATATATGCCAATTTTTCTTCATTTAACACAAAAGTTTATGTTATACTGTTTTTTTTTTTTTTTGATTCCACTTATCTTGGCTCCCACTGGGAACATTGCTAGAAAGCAATAGACTTAGTGATCTACGATACTTGTTTAGAAGTGGTTACTGTGACTGGGTTACAGGACCAGTCATAGGAAACTGTCAACACTAGACAGCTTAAAATAATACTGATTATCTGGTACTGAGAATTCCAGTGATGCAAAACAAACAAACAAACAAACAAAACTAAAGAAATTAAAGATTAGATGACAGAGTAACTTCCATCAGATTTTGTCTATTAAGTGATGGATAAGAATCTATTGGTTGCCTGTTATGTTCCAGGCATACCTCTCCATGGTGAACAAGAGGGATTGAGTTCTGCTTTTATGGATCATGTATTTGTTTCCAGTGACAGAAGCAGAAGAGGAAGAGAAAGGCAGAGAATGGAGGAAGGAGAGAAAGAAAGAGATAAAATGAGATAGAAAGAGGGAAGAGAGAGGCAGACAGAAAGAGAGGGAGAGGGGGAAATAGTGTGGTAAGTAAGTAATGGATTAATATGTGGGTAGCTAAGGAAGCCCTTACCAAGTGACTTGAAGAAGTTGGGGCTGACAGCTGAATGATCACCGAAGGGAAGGTGGTCCCAAATGCCAGACCTTTGCTTCACTTCAGGCAGTTTTCTAGCTGTTTCACACAGTGGATTTAGATCTTTGAAACTGCTACATAGACATCACTGAAAGACCCAACGACCTTAGGGCCAGTGATCTCAGAGGCGTAGAAGCCTTTTCTGTTTATTGATTTGACAGTGTGTGTATGTCTATGTATGTGTGTGTGTGTGTGCGTGCACATGTGTGCGTGTGTGGTATTGGTGAAAAACATGGAAACAATGGTTATGTTTGTACTAACAAGAATCATTATGACTTTACTGAGCAATTGCTATATCTCAAATATCCTTTGCTGCATTTAATTCTGATAACTCAGTAAGTTATGCAAATTATGAGTAAGTTAGTGCTATTAGTAATACTCCACTATTATTCATTCTTTTATATCTAATTTTGTCATGTAGAATCTCTATTACAAGAAATGCCCTTGTGTGATCTCCAGTTACATGTATATATAAATCTATCTATCTATCTATCTATCTATCTATCTATCTATACCTATATTATTTATCTATCATCTCCCTACTTCTGAAATAAAGGACTTTTGAAATGGCATATGCCTTTTTGTAACATATTCATATAGTTACTTATATATACTTCACAACAGTTTTGTATGCATAGTGGTCATTAGTAACTAAACTGATTTTAGCATTTGATTTAAGTCACTTGTTTACATAATAGTAGTTTTCAGTGTGCATTTTGCTTCAGTTGTATCTGAGTTTGAATCTAGAGTCAATTATTTACTAGCTATTTGATGTTAGGAAAGTTATTTTCCCTTTTTATATGGAGTGAATGCATCTCCCAAAATTCATGTGTTAAAACCATTTTTAATGCAACAGTGTTGGGAGTTGGGGCCTCAGGGAAAGTGCTTAGGTCATGAAAGATGTGCCTCATTAATGGATTAATGTTATTATGAAAAAGACTTGAAGGAAAGGGCTCCCCACTTCTGTCTTCTGTGGTGCAAGGTCAAAGCTCTCCTCCTCTCTAGCTATGGGAGCCATCTTGTAACAGAGACTAAACCAAAACTTCTGAGCTTCCAGAACCATAAAAAACAAATTTCTGCACTTCACAACTTACGAACTCTCTGATATTCTGTTATAACAGTACTTAATAGATTGTGCATATTTCTTTTATTTTAAATTTAAAAATACTTATTTATTTATGTGCCACAGTGCAAATGTGGAAGATTGAGGACAGCTAGCAAGTTGGTCCTTGCCTTCCAGTTCATCTGAATCAATGTTTCTCTGGATCTTGCTGTGCTATGGTTCTTTGCAGAGCAGTTCACTATGAGCCTCTTGGAAATGGACCCCTAGTATATTAAAAGTGGGTCTCAGATAAACCTTAATAATAATAATAATAATAATAATAATAATAATAATAATAAAAAAGCTATATAATACAATCAATGTATGTTAGAATGCCTGAGTTATGGTTGTTTTCAAATATGTTCATAATTTTGTCAAAGTCAGTATATTAGGTTCTAAAAATTAAAATGTGATATAATTATTGCCAGGAAACTAAATGTTGACAATAAGTTAGAACACAGTGATTCCAGGGAGAGGCCAAGCCACTGAGTCTTTGATCAGTGAGAAGTTTTGCATATATGACTTTCATAAGGATCAGATTGCCACATGCACTGTGTATTTATTTATTGTTTAGATCACTTCATTGTGGATTTGGAAACAACTGAGTAAGCCAGAGAGAAGTAAAGACCTAAGAACAAGAGAAAAATTTCCTAGTGTGTCAATAAAGTCCAAAGTTCTCTACAAAGCTCTAATTATTTTTAACAATACGCTTCAGGTTAAATCTTGGTATTTCCCTTTCATTAGTTCTTCTTTTTACATTTTGTCCAATGGCCATTTAGAGTGCCATGTAAATTTCCCAGTGGACATACATAATTCTATATTTCTTATATTGGCTCATTAGCACTGATTTTAAATAGAAAATGTATTTTAATAAAATAGTGTAAAATTCAACTTTCCTATTCTCCCTTTAAGCTGACCCTTGCAAGGCACAATTTACATAATGACATTATTTAATGGATTGTTCTGTGTCAATGACTGTGAATAGCCTTTTTGTCTCAAGGAAGGAGACACATAATGGCATGTGTGAGGCTGAAAGTCATGAAGTCTTTGAGTAGACACTCAACCTTCATTTCTATTCTATAAATGTACTATTGAATGTTCAATAATTTTGTGGATAGACAAATGTTTTATTTTTAATTTTCAGTTGTGAATGGTCCACTCCAAGACAGTTTATACAGGGAATTAATATATGTTAAGGACAAATTTTTTTTACCAAGGTATTTTACAAGTAATGCTTGGTTCTAAACTAGTAGGATCCATTTGTAAAAATAAACAAAGGTAGTAGCATCTTAGGTAGCCTGGAGTGTTATATTTATTTCATGAGTAAAATAAGTGTATTTCTTGTCATAATTTGGAATGACTATTTTTTTTTTCAAAATGCAAACATATTCCAAACAATAATGGGGCTAGAATGATGGCTGATCAGTTAAGTCACTTGCTGGCAGTGACTAGGGGCCCTGGCACATCCATTCTCTCTCTCTCTCTTTCTCCCTCTTTCCTTCACTCTTACATAAATAAGTAAATAAATAAATAAAATATTTTAAAACAATAATGATTACATAAAGTTTTAGAACTGATGCATTTTTAAAATTATTTATTTATTTATTTATTTTCTTTTTTTATTTATATTATTCTAATTTTACATTCATAATGGTGACTGCATTATCCTCCTTCCTGTCCTCCCTCTTCCAAAGGGACCCTCATCAATGGGGAATGTAAATTCTTTCTATGTTTCTTAAAGTCACCAGGAACAATAGAGTAAAACAGGGAAGCAAATTTCAACTCAAGGTAGAATGTTCTAGTAACTAATATTTTTTTCCCAGTGAGTCAGGTTGTTTTATTTTTAAAGTAATCCTCTTGATCATGGAGCTGGAAATGTGCAAGCAGGTCTTGGACAACTATCTCTCAGGAGTGAGACAGAAGCATTTTGTGTATCTGGTGTGATTTAGACTATTCCCTGCATGGTCTTTGGAATATTAGATTCTAGTCTTCTTCATAAACTGAAAATGGACTTCTTATTACTGGACATGTAGAAGTAACCTAACTGCAAAAAGAAAATGAAGAAGGTATGTGTGATTTTGCATTAAATAGCTCTCATATCTGATAGTAGATATTTGAGCCAACAAAACTATTCAAATAATCAAGTGTAAAGATTATGCCCTTTATCTTCTCTCAGCTGGAAAAAGTGTAAGATATTCAAGAGAACATAGACCAAAATGAACATAGCAACAGGTGTGGGAAGGAGTGAGAGTGGGAGCTGGAATTGGCTGAGTGCCTCACCATTACTAAACATCCCAGATGTATGTTAAGTTTTACCAACAAGCCAGGTTTACAATGCAGGGACAAGGAACTTATACAAGTAAAGGATATATAAGAACTAAGACTTCTCACCTCACATTATTTCATTTAGAAGTATTTCCTCTAAAACCAAGGACAGCTTTACTGTTTTGTCATTTTTGTTGTGGTTAGATATAAAATAACAAACATCTGTGTCATATTTCTGTTTATTTCCAATTGAAATGTTTGTGAGAGACTTTTGAGTTTCATGCTTTTTCTTATTATTCCTTTTTTTGAGAGATATATTAAGGATCATATTCTTGCCAGTGAGATCAAGATGCCTTATGTCTGAGAATATAAGTATCTCTCAAATTGTTTTAAGTTTCTATATTTTTTGTTATTCCTGTTCTTAACTTATTGGCACTTTTAGTTTTGTTCCCTCTAAATTTTAATTTTGAAGGGCATAATAATTTTTTGATTTTTTGTCTTTTTTATTTCATAAGCAATTTAGTCATACAGTGAATAATTCAAGGAGCTGACTATAAAATTCGGAGCAAAGTTCATTGCCTTCACTCATCTCACACTCCATCTAACTTTCCTGCTTTCCAGATGGTCTCATTTATATCTCAAATGGTATATTTTCACATTAATTTGTTGTTCTATAAGGTATAAGCTGCACTATTAATACCCTGTTACAATGATAGCAAGTTTAGCCTTTTTAAACCTATCTCTACTCACTTCCTCACATTTGTTCCAATTTTTTTTGGGGGGGGTTTTGCAAGGTAGGGTCTCACTCTGGTCCAGACTGACCTGGGATTAACTATGTAGTCTCAGGATGGCCTCGAACTCTTGGCGATCCTCCTACCGCTGCCTCCCGAGTGCTGGGATTAAAGGCGTGCGCCACCACGCCCGGCTTTGTTCCAAAATTTGATAGTATTGTTCTTAGTTCTTTCCATTTGATGTTTTATAATAGTACGTTTAAATTTTGGTGGATGTGTTGGGCAGCTTTAAATCATAAACCTTCACAATTCACTGTAGAAATTCAGGATTTAGTATGCTCTGATATTTTTCTACAATACTCTATCACTGAAATTTTGCCTTTGGGCAATTATTATTTACAATTATAAAGTACTATAAAAATTGTACATTATCTTTTCTTGTGTATAGATTGATATGAAAATTGGAAACAAGTATAAATACATTGTGAATTTCCATACTTTATTAGCATATAACAATTACATTTTATATATGTGTGAAGAAAAGAATAATTGGGCCACTTAAAGGCAAATGTTTCAAATACATTTAAATTCTCTCTGTCTGTCTCACTTCCTCCCTCTCTCTTCCTTGTTCCTTTCTCCTCTTTTTCTTTAATAGTTACCTAGTTCTTAAAATTCATGCCATATTTTATTTTCTTCTGGTTTATTTTTGTTGTCCTTGGAGGCTTTTATCACATCTTTAATTTTTTATTAAATAATAGAAGCTTTTCCCATGAGAGCTAGAACTACCTTATTTGTTCATCATGTAGTTGATTATAGTGAACCCACTATCTTTTGGAAGCTGTCCATTCTGTGGTCTCCTACTCTTCCTTCTCTTCTAATTTGGACAACCTGGATAACCTTGTGCTTATATCCATATTGGTATGAGAGGGTCCCCACATAACTTTCTCTCTTGGATATTTTTTAATATTCTTTTAATAAAGCATTAGTTCAATTTTTATTGCCAAAATTATATGGAAAATAAACACCATGAGTTTTTCATATGCAACAATGCTCCTTCCTGTTGAGCTATGATAATATTTGGCTAAATAACATTTAAAATTTATTTTCCTCATTGTTTAAGTTTATTATTATTTTTTTTTATTGAGGTAGGGTCCTGCTGTAGCCCAGACTGACCTGGAATTCACTATGTAGTCTTAGGGTGGCCTTAAACAAAGCAATCCTCCTGAGTGGAGGGAATATAGATGTGGGCCATCATGCCTGGCTTCAAGCAGGTTTTTATTTTGTTAAGCTTTTATTATAATTCTGGAAACTTGTCTTGTTACTAAACCAAACAACACTTTGACTCTAGAGAATGGGCTAGAGGAAAATAGCAGAACACTGAGACAGAGAGCCAGGAGGTGAGGTATAGAGTCCAGCTTACATGATGGATGCCATCTTGGCTGTAGCCCACATTTAGCTGCTACTGCACCCTCCTAGAATTCCAAAAAAGTGATGCCTGGATTTGAGATATAAGTTTATATATTATTTGATTTTATGTAGGAATTGAAACTGTGAATACATAAGAGATAGCTAGAGGTTACAGAGATTGGAAAACAGAAGATCTGATGCCTTTTTCACTCAATAAATTCTGGTAATATGGGTCAATAAAGAATGGAGGAAAAATGACCATATACTTTGAATAAAAATCAGGCACATTTTTTTCATGCAAATTTCAAAATGGAAAAAAATTATCAATAGTATAAAATATTTCTGAGAGGATAAGACAGACAAGTACTTAAATACACCTATAATCTCTGGTGACCTTAATAGAAGCCAATTTGTGATACTGTCCAAAGATAATTTAGTATAGGTAAATGTATGTGTGGGAAGTTAGAATGTAGGAGGGATATTGGAAGTTTTTAGTCAAGTTTGGCTATATAGAGATAGTTGGTGGAAGAGAACAAATGACAGAGTAAGGAGGATATTTTGTGTCTAGTTAGATTTTTAATTGAAGCAACTTGAATATGATTAAGATCAATGAATATAAATGGAATAGAACGGGAAGGAGGTGGGGACTTAATAGGATGATATATATGTGTGTGTGTGTGTGTGTGTGTGTGTGTGTGTGTGTGTGTGTAAGTAGAAGAACAGATTAATGGGGGTGAGAAGGCCTAAGTGATGTCAAGGGAAGAGACTGAGTAAAGGAAATCAAAATCTAAGAGGAAATAAATAAGTCATATGGAAACCTACTTTTTTGGACAATGGAACACTCAAAGCCATAGATTGTTACTAGAAAACTTTCAGTGCCAGGGATGGGATACCTTCTTGTGACTTATTGGCCACTGATGCCCCCAACACATTATAGGCCATTGCCGAGGCTCTTGGTTTCCCACCAGGAATAGATGGTAAGACCCTATTGCTGAAGATTCCACAGACTTGGGCTGCAAGGTCACTGAGAATTCCTGCTGAAGCTGAGCTGAAAGCCTCTTCCATGTGAACCAGCTGACAGAAAGTTGGAAAAAGCTACGCTGCATGCAGTTCAATGGGCAAGAGAGAAATCATCATTAGAAATACTTAAATTTGGCTAGCCAGGCCAAATGAGCCAATGGGTGCTATAGTGGCATGCCTGTTACAGGAGAAAACAACTGCTCTCTAATTGGACTGGAGGCCCTCTCAATAGGAGGGAATATGTCCCTGACACTGAAAACCTACAAAGGGGTAGTCATGAGCCCTAGGGGTATAATGTCTGCTGGTGTCTGTCTGAATGTATATACTATGCTCACCAAACTGCCTGGTAAGCACTTCGCTTAATGTTCATACCCATATATTAATGTGACTTTCACTTTTGGTTAGAGATGGTAATGACCTGGGGATAACTCTGAAGGCACCATGGTGCTGAGAAGAAGTGACAGAAGAGTTCTCAGCACTGAAACTTCTCTATCACACCTTCCAAGGCTCAGGGTCCATTGTGGAAGAGGTGGCAGAAAGAATGTAAGAGCCAAAGGAAGGGTAGGATTCCTTACAACCTGCTCCTCCAGACACAAAAAATGGCCTGGATATCCATGACCTCATAATGCCTGATACTACCTACACAAGATCATCATAATAGGAGGAAAAGATGATGACATTAAAATAAAAGAGAGACTGATTGAGAGGGGAAAGAGGTATGATGGAGAGTGGAGTTTCAAAGGGGAAAGTGTGTGGGGGATTACCATGAGTTATTGTCTACAATTATGGAAGTTGTCAATAAGAAATAAATTTAAAAAGATCAATGAATAAGTATCCACTCAAGTTAAGTGGAATTCAAAAAGAGTAGTCTCTTCTGCATTGTGCACCAGGAATGGGAAAACTACTTTAAAAAGTCAGATAGGATTTGGGGCTGGAGTGGTTGCTCAGTGGTTAAATTTAGATAGTATTTTAAGCTTTGTGAGTCATATACCCTCTGCCACCACTAATCAGCCCTGTTATCGTAACCCACAAGATACATGGATGAGTGAGCATTGCTCTTGTTCTTGGCCCATGGTCCTGCAACTCCTATTACTCAAATTGAAATTTTATATAATTTTCCTGTTTTGAGACATGACTCTACTTTAATGTTTCTAATAATTTAAAAATGTAAGAGTAGTTCTAACCTTTGGGTCACACAAAGTAGATGAGAACCAGATGTGGCCTACCTCTTAGTTATGAATTGTGAGGTTCCTGAGGAAGTGAGCAGAGAACAGTTTCTCAAGGAGGAGATAGAGGGGAATGGCCTTAAATTTAGGTAGAGAATTCAAATTCTGATTTTATCACATAATAATAGTATGACCCTGGAAAAATTGCTAAGGTTTTTTTTTTTTTTTTTTTTTTTTTTGCCTAGTTTGATGTGGACAATAAGTAATTACCTTCCAGAAAGAATGCACAGAATAATGGTTATGAAACAGGTGTAACATACATATTGCTCAGCATTATATAGTAGGTTGATTTTTTCCTTCAACCCAAATATAACTTCAAATATGAATAATTTTTGATATCTTTGATAAAGTTTTGATTTCTGTTACTTTCATAGTAAAACCAAAAGCTATTCCTGAGTAGTAATAGTTGAATTAAAGATGGCAGAGGGGTCTTATTAAAAAAGTATAATGAAGAAACACTAAGCAATGTGCATGACAGTTTCAAGACAAATTATATATATAATTGAGTTTAGGCAACTGCATATTTGAGAGGACAGTTAATGTATATTAATAGAGGAGGGAGAAATGGAGAACTATCCTGATTGCATGGCTAGGTATTTAAAGCAGGGATAAGCAAACAGTATGGCCCTTGGTTTATTTATATACCAAAGCTAGGGAAGAATTTTTGCATTTTAATGGAAGTATAAAAAGAATATGAAGAAGTATATGTCATCCACAAAACTTAAAATATTTATTATCTGGCCTTTCATAGAAAAATTGCACTCCTTCCTGCTCTGTGCTAAGATGATGTAGCTTTGCCAGATCTCCTGCAGGGAACCTAATCTCACTTAATGTTAACTCATGTGTGCTCAGCAGAAGTTCTCAGTTTACTATAAAAGAAGCCAATTCCCAATACTTCCAAATAAAAAATACCACAAAATGCTAGAATATCTTAAGAAATTATGAATATCTTAAGGAATTCTATCAAGTTTTAAATGACTTTATCAGTGATTTTTATCTAATTCTTTCTAATATACACTATGTGGTAGTTTGAATATATGTCCCCAATATATTCAGTATTTTATTAGTTATAGTTTGCATCTGCAATCACCTTGCTAGAGGCAATGTCACTCGGGGCTGGTCTTAAGGTGTGGTGATGGTTTGAGATTCCATTGTAAAGATATGCAAATGTGCCTAGCAGGAGTTCCTGAAGTGTGCTGTGTGACCTTTTGGCTGTAGTTTTGCTCTGTGTGCTGTGTGCCTGGTTGGCTTTTCTCTCTCTGCCTGGCCCTGTGAAGAGCAGGCTGCTTCTTCTGCCGTTATGGAACTTCCCCTGGATCTGTAAGCTTCAATAAATAATATCCTTTCCTCCATAACTGTGCCTGGTCTGGAAGTTCATCTCAGCCAACCTGAAGCTGTCTGCTACACACTATCATTATATAATTTCCAAAAAATAATTTCCCCAAATAATATAATTCTAATTATTCAATGAGTAATGATAATTGACATTTTTTCATTCTTACCCATTTATAAAATTCATGTGACTTGATGTCTTCTATTATTTACTTTGTAAACAAATCCAACAATGTTAGTAAGTCATGTTCTGGAGGTCATGTGAACATTCTGTACCCTGATAGTGTTGTAAAAGAGGGAGACACACAAAGGCATATCTGGGAGGTTAGTGCATAACTCTCATCTCTGTTCATACTGTCCTTCTCTTCTTAGGTCTTTTGAGAATTGTTGAATTTCTATAAGGTCTTCCTAGATTCTTTTGTAAAGAAAAACATTCTGCGAGTGCTGATGGTATTATTCTACAGTCATTTGTGAATATCTTCCACAAGGAAAAATGTTTTAGTTGCAGCTTTTGCACTTAACTCCAGACCATTACAATGTGGCCACCACTTCTGTTAATTCAATGTACTGAATCTCCATGGAATTCTTCAATGAGATAACAAAATGACATTATTCTCCTATGAAATAATGTGCTTATTTGCATTATCCTCTTCGACCATTTTGGTTTTGGTTTCTACCCTCTCACATGGTAGATCTCATACTGTTTGACTGTTTTCATTCTGGTCATTTCCTTGACCCAGGACCATGTATCAATGGCATTCTGTCATGTATTCAGCTAGGGTGTGTGAGCTTTGGTGCATGTCTATGACTGGTGTGTTGCTGTCCACATAGTGATGGGGGAAAGGGCATTTTTCCAATAGTTACATTAGAATTTACTAGTACTAATGTCCAAATTTATCTAGATTAAAGAGTCTGTTATTTCAGCTTTTAAGGGAACTAGTCCACTATGTTGTTCATTTTTCTACAATCTTATTCTTTTCCTTTTAATATCCTGATTCTCTGATTGTGTTTGTTTGTTTGTTTGTTTGTTTGGGGGGATCTGAAAAAGGCCATGGTGGCTTAGAACCAAGATAACTATATGGTTGAGGACGGCCTTGATCTTCTGATCCTCCTGCCTCTACCTCCCAATTGCTAAGACAACAGGGATGAGCCATCATACCCCACTTTTTCTTTCTTTCTTTCTTTCTTTCTTTCTTTCTTTCTTTCTTTCTTTCTTTCTTTCTTTCTTTCTATGAGGCTCTTAGCCACTCAACTAAAGGTTACATTTTGAGTTGTAGGCAGCAAACTCTTCTAGCTGCTGAGCCATCACCCCAGCCATGGATGGATATATTTTGATGGTATAATTGACTGGGTTTTAGATTGATTTGATGTAAGAAAATGCAAAAATGAATCTAAATACTTTGGTTTTCACAACTGGAAAAAATGACCCAACAAATTGGTGTTGAATAAGTTATTGTGATGTACGGATTGTCAACAAGGTATATTATTTTACTATAGCACATATCTCCATTTTACATTTCTCCTGATGAGATGATATGGCAGAAGTTAGTGTATATACTCCAGTACTTCTAAGGACAGTTTCAACAAACTGTATTACTTTTACTGTATTACTTATTAAGGAAATATGCTGACTATTCACTTGTTGCAGTTGAGTGAAAATAGTTCAGTGTTGTTTTAGGAAAGGCCACCAACTGAGTTTCTTGTTATGTGAACAAGTCAAGCTCTGCAAGAAGTTCTTCTCAGTCTGGATGTCCTGTTTCATGTTACCAGGTATGAAGTCATGAGTGAGAGTGATTGATCTCTTCTTATCCTTGGATCACCAGTTCGGACATGCATGGTCAATTACAGTACATGAATTTGCTACTAAATTCACAAGGGTTCCAGAGAGGGAAGTCTATGTAATCAACTGCAAATGGCAGCTCAACAAAGGGAGGTGCTCTGCTCTCTGGAGAGGGTATAGCGTAGAGAAATAGTCTTCATCACCAGCAGGGGGCAGGTACACCCTGTGCCACCCACAAGGTCCAGGTGTAGGAAAGTTTACTGAGGAAAGGAAAACTCATTTAACAAAACATCTCTTACTACTGAAAGACACCTTTCTGAGGTATATAAGCTCATAGCCGTCACTTCCATATCCAGTAACTTACTAGTTTCAACATGAAAATGTGTGCTCTGGGGTGGGATTCCTGTCAAGTCAGGGTTTGTGAGAGCATACCTCCTCCGTGCCCCGTAGGGTTTGTTTGATCTCTTTAGAGAAGCAGAGAGAAATTAGGTAACAATTGGACGGGGGTGGGGAGGGTGGAGGGGGTGGCACATTTTCGGGGCATGTGACATATGCCTGCTTTGGGAGGGTGAAAGAGGAAACACAGGCCAGTCAGGTCCCCTGCCGTGTCCCAGCACACACTGTCCTGGGTAGGCCCCAGAGGCCTGTGGTTTTCATGAAATCACTTCGTATCATCTTTGAAATTATATTAACAAAAAATGCATGATAAGCAAAATTTAGTATAAATTTAAAAAAATGTATTAGTATCCATCTATTGGGATTTGGGGAAGGGCTCACAGCTCATAGAATGTGTGAGTCTCCTTCGCTTATCGGGGTATCCAATGTAAACGACTAACCATCTAAGGGTTGTGAGAAAAGAAGCACCTGATTCTGGAGCCCTAAAGGTTAAGAGTTGTCCCAAATTGCCGCCCGCAGTGAGAATTGATATCAGATGCAATGATTAAGCACTGGCCATTTTTCAAGCTTAGGAATGGCATCCCGTTGCAGCTGCGATGCCGACGTCTGTATTTTATGAGCACTTGGTGAATACGAGGACAGGTTTATTATTTGTTGGCTTTCTCCAGCATTGCACAGTAAAAATTGTTTTCAAAGAGTGTTCAGAAGTGGAGCTGGCTGTCACTGTAGCAAAGCAAATCCATTCACTGATATATTTCACTCTCTTGATTGATAACTAGCTCCATAGCTTGGGGTTTCAGGAAGAAGGTGGAAAGGGAACACATCTCAGAGATCATTAATCCTTTCTCTCCCCCAGACTCCCTTGGGTAGCAGCTTGTGCTATTATCCACATTTCTTACTGGTGATCTACACAACCCCTTACTGGCCCTAAACATTGGATTGTCACCAGGTGTCCCCTCCACTCACTGCGGCATTCATCCTGATAGCTGCCTCTGTATGGGCAATGAAGAGGTCCCACAGAGCACAGCTTTTCCAAAAGAGCTTTCCTGTCAGCTTCTCACACTCCAATGAACTGCAGAGGAGCAGAGGGAAGTTTCTAGAGTCCCCTTGCTGCTGGGAGCAGTACACACCACTAGAGAGTGCCCAGTTTGAAATGGGAATTCACATGTACATCCTGTGAATCCATTCCCATGGCCATTTGATCTAATTATTCTTGACGCTCCACCTATTGTGCTGGGAGTTAGTTTCAGAGGATAGCAGTAACTGTTCATCTGTTTGACAGCACTGAACAAACCTTCTTTGCTGTCAGGGAGAGAGGTTGTTATTTTTAATGGCTGTGGAAAAGCTCTGTGTGCTGGATGAAATGTCAGGAATCATTAAAGCAAATCAGTGCTCAAAGAAAGAGCAGTCAGTGATTAGGACAATCTGGTACCTGTAATTAATCAGCAAACCAAAGTTTGGGGGATTAGCTTTGTGTGTGTGTTTGGGGAGGATGTGGGGGTCGATGTGTGGACTGCTCCTCTGAGCCCTTTCCTGGTTTGCCTCATTGCAAAGAGATTACTGTAGGTCCAGATGGGCTCAAAATCACCAATCTCTGATCCTGCTGAGGAGTCAGGATAAAGTGTTCCTGTCACTTGCCAGAAACCTGGGGGCGGTGCTGTGCTGCTGGACGTGTTAACTTCTGCAGAATATTTAAACACAAATATCCTCTCCATCTGGCCTCTGTGCAATAATCCCTTCTGGAAAAAACTCACTCCCTACCCTACTTTTCACAATTGCAGCCCTGTAGTGTTCCTAGACCTGCACAGTGCTCTGCTCTCTACTGAGATTTACTTTCGTCAACAGCATCAGTAGTCTTTATGGTAGAAGGAAACACTTCAATGCAAAATTATTAAATGATATGGAATGGGAAAAAAGTGCATAAAAGTTTGCAGTGTGCTCTAGGCCATGGGGAAGGATAACACGGGCTTGCATCCTCAGTAGTTACAGTTACAGCATCCTCAGTAACTGCTCAGGTGAGGCTGTGGGCCTTGGGGAGTCAAACAAGAGGAAATGCATGAAGCAGTTTCTTCCAGCATCAAACTGACAAGCTCCCTCCTCCTGTAGCATTCTTTAGAACTTTTAAAAGTAAAATATATTTTTCCATTTGGCTACTTTTCCCTATACATCCATATGAGTATTTGTTTGTATACATATTTCTCCAAAATAAATGTGAAAAAGACATTTGCAAAAAATCCCATGGTAGTTTATGTGGATTTTAAAGAATCTGGTATGTTCCCTTTTTGTTTTTGAGAAATCAACAAAGTATAATTTACAAACAATAAAATCCGTCCATTTTAAGTCTACAGTTGATGGGTTTTTGACAAATGTATGCATTCAAGTAACCATCACACAGTTAAGTAATAGAACATTTATATCACCCCATCACATCTTTAGTACTCCTTTGAAGTCAGTCCCTTTTCCCATTTCCAGCCCCTGGAAAACCATACTCTGCATTCTCTCTCAAACTTCTGCCTTCCCTAGACTACCATAGAGACACTTTGGTTTCTGGCTTCTGTCACTTATTGTGGTGCCCTCCAAGCTTAACCATGTTGTTTTATATATTATCAATTTCTACATAATAATGAGTGGTATTTATATGATGATATAACCATCCATTCACCAGAAGATGGACATTTGGATCATTTGGATCATGTCCAGTTTCTGGTTATTATGGATAAAGATGCTGCTAACATTTGCATATAGGGGATATGGAGTTTATGTGGATAGAATATGTTTAGTGTCTAAACTTAATGTGGCTCATTTAGGATGTTGTCAGACATCACTTCACTCTCGTATGGTTACTAGGAATCTCTGAAGTTAGTCATTAGAACTAAAGGTTAGGTATTCTATGTCAGAATCTGGAACTCTCTACTCATTGTTATAGGCTGAATCATGCTCTGCCCCAAATCACATGTTGAAAGTCTCTTAGCACTTTAGATTTGACTGTATTTGGAAACAAGGTTTACAAAATGATTGAACACATTCCTTTTGGTAGGCTTTAACTCAATATCATTTGTGTGCTTAAAAGAAAAGGGGATTAAGACACAAAGCAGACTGAAGAATGGCCATGTGATCATTCAGAGAGAAGGCTGTCAGTTGCAGGGGAAAGTGATATCTCAGAAGATACCAAACCTCTGACATTATCAATATCAGGTTTCTAGCTTCCAGCACTGTAAGAAAATAAGTATCTATTGTTTAAAACACACATCTGTGGTTCTTGGTTATAGCAGCCCTAGGAAAAGAATGTGATACTCATTTATTAAAACATTTATAGCAAGCCTACCCTTTGTAAGACACTGCCCAGGGCACTGGGCAGAGGTAACATCCCACTCTTTCAGAGGTGAGAGTGTAATGGATAATAGCAAATGAGAGGAAAGGAACTGAACAAAAATAAGACAAGATAATAGTAGGAAGGTTTAGACCATGATAGGTCAAAGACGAGCTAATAGAGCAAGTGTCTGGGGGCTCCTTTCACCAGGTGTTCCAAGACATTCCAGAAGTGCTTAGCCCCAAATGAAATAATCTGAAATGATCACAAAGTGAAGAACCAGGAAAATGGAAAAAAACATTCTTTCATTCTCTCTGGTTTGTATCAAGCATTGTGTGCCAAGCTCTTGACATACATTCTCTCATTATTACCAGACCTTGGAAAGATAGCTACTTCTATTTTTACAAATGATGGAACTGAGGCCCATAGGTAAAATAACTTCCCTCATATTCTGTCATACCCACAGACATATACCCACTCACATAAAAACACACAGTAATGTGTTTGTGTCTTACTAGTCCTTTGTACTTAAGATCAGTGGTTTTCTGAGCACAAAAGTTAAAAAAAAAAAAAAAAAAAAAAAAACATCAAAACTGCTAAACAGGGTTGGTATCAAAATAAATCTCCAGATTCTAATTCCTTTTTTCGTTGTCCAAAAGTTGATATTGACAATATGCCTGAGATGATAGAGCTGGTCCTTTGGCCTATCTCCTTTCTTTCCAATAGTGAAATAAGTCTCTCTCTATGTATAAGTATATAAAAACTTGAGGCTCTTGTGCATATATATATATATATAGTAAATCAGACTAGCTGTGAATGATGAGAACTTGCTAGGCAGTTATTTATCATTTTTTAAATAAGTTACTATCAAATTTTACTCATATAATTCTAAAATGTGTGAAATTAATCAGGTGATCTTACTATAATCAAACTTCTTCAATTTCTATTTGTTTATGAGAACAAGGTCTTCATTGATAATATTTGTTAAAACTGATAAGTAGGGATAAAATTGCAATGGTAACTGTCACATGTATATATGACACAGCTGAAAACCCTCCGTCCATCACAATGGGATGCAATTCCAATGTAAAGGAACTCAGTTTACTAAAAATAAATTGTGTAGCTTTTTAATTGGGTTATAATAACAATATTAATGATAACTCAATGATAAGGAAAATTTTATATACTTGGATATTTATGGTCACATAAGAAGAGTAAATGTCAAGGCAGGAAGATGATTCATCAGGTAAGAGCACTGGCTGTATAAGCATAAGAGTCTGAGAGGTCCTGATTCACCCTGAGCTCAATTCCATAGCGCTCACGTAAAACAGGTGGGCATGGCCACGCTCACATGTAACCTCAGTCCTGAGAGGAGTGCAGACCAGAAAATCACTGGGGTTCACTAATCATCCAGTTTGACCTGAAAAAGGCAGTCCTGGGTTCAGTGAGTCACTCCATCTCAAGAAAACAATTGGATGAGTCATGGAGAAGCACAACTGCTGTTCCTATGGCCACATATACTACACACATCTACACACCATACAAACTACACACACATTCACACCACACTCACTGCACACACATGAACACCATATACTTCAGGACAGACACTACACATGTGTGCACATCACACACACACACACATGCACATCACAAACATTACATCATACATGCACATCACACACACTATATCACATGTGCTCACCACACAGTACACAGATATCACACACACATGCACACCACACATACTACATACACATACATGCACCCCCAAAAAAGAATAGAACATGCTGCTTTATATTTTGAATCATATTTGAAATAGATGAGTGACTCAGTCACCATTAAAAGGTTTTTAAGCAAAAACATTTTATATAACAATGATATTCTGTGAGAATAAATAAATAAATAAATAAATAAATAAATAAATAAACAAACTTCTTTGCTCTCAGGCCTGGAACTTAATACACAGCCTAGGTTGACCTCAAAATCACATCCTACTGTTTATCCTTTTGAATGCTGGAATTACATATGCCATCATGGTTAACTGAGAATAAAAATGAATTTTAAGAGAAAAAGTAATGCAAAATTCTTCATTGTTAATAAGAAAGTGTGTATGAGTGTGAACTTTCTATGGTGTTTAAAGTTTATTGGTATGTTTATTTGGAGTAATTTGGAAAATTACTCAATATTTTTCTTGTTGAGATATGCTGGAAATTAAATTTTAAGCTATTTGAATTAAGAATAAATGTTAATGTCACCAGATGTTTAGTGCCTCTGTCTCGATAATTATGTCCCAATTTCAGTCTGTTCTGGTTGCCTCTGAGGTAAGTCTTCCTGGCAACCTCATTTATTGGAGCTACAACCTTCTTGGCTCTACTTAGTGCAAAAAGTCACTTTCTTTTCTCATATTCTCAGTGCCTTTGCTTTTCCTATCTCCAAAAGTATTCAACTCAACTGTTTATAATATGAATTATATACACATAGGTTTATGTTCTTATAATTCACGAACTATCTAGTGGTTAATAACTCAGTTTATAGTTGAAATGCACCATCTCCCGCATAGCACTGAATGATTATGATTTTTAAATTTTAGTGAGGTTTTAAATGCTAAATATTTAAAACATTATTATAAGTATTTACTATTTGTCAGGAACTATTGTTGGAAACATCTTCTAATTTTGAAGTTACTTTTAGTTATTCAACCTTATAGATTTGATATTAATTTAAACAAAAATGCTTCAGATGATGTTCTTTTTTATATAATTTTTAAAATTTATATTATTCTAGTTTTACATTCATATTGGTGACTCCATTATCCTCCCTCCCTCTTCCAAAGGGACCCTCATCAATGGAGAATGTGGGTCATGCATTGTGGGGGCAGAGGATGTTCTTATATTTATTAAATTATTAAATTTAACAACATTCAATTTCATTGTAATATTAAGTGAAAACTACTATTTTGATGTTGTTTATATAAATCTTCCATTACGCTAAAGTAGTATTATTAATCAATTTCAAATGACATTGATTCTTTTTTTTCAATTACATATTTAATTAAAACAATACATACAAAAATTTTAATAATAATAAGCAATACATAAAAGTAATATGAAAATCCCCTTTCCTCTTTTCATTTTTCATAATAACCTACTTGAACAGAAGTACTACTATTACTGGTTCTGTGTCAGTTAAACATAATTCTGATATATCATGTTTGTATCTGTGCTTTGTGTATCCATATGAACACAGATTTGGGGTAGCTCCCTTTGATTTTTGATATAAAATGAAGACTAAATAAGAATTCTTTGTTCCTTTCATTTATTTTTCTTTGGAGTGGGACCTATCAATCTGGAGACAAGGTAATTTTAGCCTTCAAGAACTGATTTCTATTATTTTTGTAAATATTTATATGTTCCTTTTACACTTATTTCACATCCATTTATAAAATTTTGGAATTTTCTTTGTGTTTCTAATTTTCTAACACTTACTATATTGAATTATAAAGATACTTTTCTTAAAGAATATTTTTCTTGATAATTCAGATAACTCATTTGCTTTCTAATTGAGTGCCTTCTAGTTACTCTGTTGATTTTTGATGACCATATTTTTAATATCTAGAATCTCCAGGTGTTTCTTTGTCTTGTTTGTGCAATCTCCCTTAATAATCTGTCATTGCTACTTCTGCACATGAAATCAGATTGAGTGATGGTTCTTTTGGTTGAGATTGATGAATTTTATACCTGATAAAGAAACATTATATGGTCATTCATTTAGTTTGTTTTTAATTTATATATTTGCATGCAGGCACATGCTCATGGAAGAAAGAGAAAGGGGAGTGGAATATCTGATAATGGATGCACCACAGACTCTTGGTGCTGCAAATGAACTCCAGACACATGTGCCACATTGTGCATCTGGTTTTGCATGGGTACTGGGGAATCAAATCCAGTCTGACATGTTGTCTAGTAAGTGCTGTTAACTGCTGAGCCTTCACTCTAGCCTTCCATGTAGTTTTCTGTGTCAGCTGTTTAACTTTTCCCTAGCTCCCTGATATCAGTAGCTGATTGGCTCACTTGCTCAAGGATCTTTATCTTGTGATTTCTTGGAGGAATTTACTTATCTTGACTATTTCTCAGGGATGGGAAGGTGTTCAATGGGGTATAGAACCTTCTTTGATAGTTACCATAGAATAGCTATGACAGGGCAAGTTTCAGCTGTTGTAGTTTTATCTCTGAGCACCTGGAAAGCCTATCACCTCAACAGCATTTTTTCCTGATTGCGTTGTTTTCCCAGGTTATTTCTCAACAATTGCTTTCCTTTGATGCAAAATGAATTCTGGAGAACTTTTGCTATGGAGTTACTGTTTGTGTCCCTCCAACTTTCGTGGCACTTATGAATGGAGCCTTTGGGAGGCAAATGTGTCATGTGGGTAAATACTTTATGATGGCATTACTGCCCCATAAGGAGAGAGGGGTGAGCTTCCTTCAGCTCAGGTACCTCTGTCATGCGAGCATTCACTGAGAAGACTCTGATAACCAGGTGGCAGGTATTCACCTGACCTCAGATTGTGGACCTCTCAATCGCCATAACTTTTGGAAATCAATGTTAGGTATTTAAACCACCAAGTTTGGGATGGGAGAGATTGCTCTATAGTTAAAGGCACTTACGTGTAAAGCCTGACAGCCTGGGTTCAATTCTGGTGCATGCATATGGAGTTCATTTGTAGTAGCAAGAGGCCCTGGCATGCTCATATTCTCTGTGCCTGATTCTGTATCATAAACAAACAAAAAAACAAACAAAAATTTAAAAATAAACCAAGTTTGTGACACATTTTAAAAGATTATTTTATCAATCTAAACTGACTAAGACACTCTTTTAAACTCTTTCTTGTCTCTTGGTGGTTTTCTTTAAGATGTTTTGTTCTCTGTCATTCTATAAGAAGTAGCTTGGAAATACTTTGCTTGCTCAGATTTCTTGGTTCAATCATTTCTTTGTTGATTTTTGAACAGTAATAATAGCACTCTACACCTTTAGGTGATGGACTGTTTTCTAGTAGAACTGGCTCAAAGCAAAACTGGAATGTAGATGAAGGGTTCCCAGTTCTGTGCATTTCCTTCCACTTTGGAAGATTCAATGATTAAAAAAAAAAAAAAAACAATTCTAAATGACATCTTATATTCAATTTTAAAAGAAACAGACTGAGAAATGTCTCTGTGTTTGCCTGGGAAAGGATCCCGGTCAAGGACCTTAAAGATGAAACAAATGTCTTGTCCTAAAACATTGCCCCATTCTCTCTGTCTGCCTCTCTGCTACTTCTCTCTCTAGAGGCAAATAAATAAATAAAATTAAAAAAAAAAAAAAAAAAAAGAAACAAAGTCTTGTCCTAAAACATTGCCTCTGCTTTCAAGCCACTTGGGAAATTAGAGGCATGGTTGGAAATCTGTGAGTGAATGCACCACACTGTTGTGCCAAAGGTAAGGCATATGCTTCTCATTTACAAAGGAAGACTTGTTTGTTCTCCTTAGGTTAGTTTTACTTTCTCTAAGATGTCTTGAGTACTCTTCCAGGATAGATAGCAGAAAATATTATGATATATATTATACATTATTCATTATTAATTCCAGCCTAATGCTATTCTGGAAAGCCACAAAAATTTTCCTAGTCAACAAGAATTGAAAATTGATAATTATTCCCAAGTTTAAATAAGAAATATTTTGCTTAATTCATGATACATTGATGGGAAATGACAGCTAAATTATGACATTCTGATGTTATATGCCTATTTAGTGTAACAAACATACAGCTATTAAATTTGTAAATCTATCATTATTTTGATGTAAATTTATAAATCATCCAGTTAAATTTTCTAATTTAACAGAAGAAGAAAAAAGGTCAAAGAATTAAGACGCAATCAGCTTTTTCACTCAATTGTTTATTGGCTAAACATGGAAACCAAATTCTTGTTCTAGCTCCCATTTTCTCACTATTTTCACTGGGATAAGCTACACATGGAGCTGTCAGTGGAATATTTTTTGTTAACTAGGAAATTTTCTAAAGGACCAATATGAGCATAAGGAATTAAAGAAATGATTCTCATCTATTTCCTTTAAAACACATACTCAGTAATCTGTGTTTATTTCTCTGGAAAAGAAGAAGGTAGCAACAGTAAAACATGAAGAACAGTGTTGATTGTGAACCAGCAAATTTGTTTCAATAAAATTTAAAACATATATTATTTTATAAGGTGCAGTTTATATCATTTAATTTTATGTCATTTATTTAATGAACCCTGATATTTCAAGTACAATTTATAAATGGAAACAAAATAATGGGGTGGTTTTTCATGAAACCAGAAATCACCTTTGCACTCATAATCACAACCACAAGTTACATGCTTAAATATAGTAAGGTTTTCCAATCAGAAGCTAAAATAATATATCATAAAGAGACTCTACTCACACTTGGAAATCAATCTCTTATTAACTGCTCATAGGTAATATGAGATGTGCTGACTCACAGGAACTCATTTATTCCTTAGATATCATGTGAAATTAATGTAAGGACCCAAAGAGTAAGTGTGTCTGTTTAAAAGATTTCTGTTTGTCAAAATCACACAGTATTTTGAAATGTATTTTTAAAGCTTAACAATTTGTTAATGAATTTTAACATAAAGTTAAAGAATTTAAACAATGGAAATAGTAACAGTAACTTATTTGAGTGCTTATGACTTGCTAGTCAGATTTCTAAGCCATTTCTATTCAATTCACCCACTTAACCTTTGGTACCACACTGTAGGACAGCTGTTACAATGGCTCCCATTTTTGAGAGGCATGGAAAATTGTTTAAGCCACATATGAGGAAGATTGTTGGGCAAGGACTTCCAAGCAATGTTATCTGCCTTCAACATTCAAGCCTTCAGTGGTCTTCAGTCTGATGAAACCAGATAGTCTCATCCTTTTAATTTTTCTCTCTAGTAGTTCAGATTAGTAATAGAAATGTAGAAGTAGTATTTACTTTCAATTTCCCATTTGTAATCTGCTATTAGATAAACAATTTTTTCTCATTGACATATATCCTGTTTGCATGGTTTCAACTCAAATATTTTGTCTTTATCTTTTCAAAATATATTCAACATGATAACAATTATGATTAAAATAGTAAAAAAAAAAAAATTCACTTTTTTCTTTGGAAAAATAAATGTTTAACCTGCATTTTCCATATATTAGAGTCTTCTTGGTAAGTTTTTATTTTAAATTGATTGTTAGGTGAACTTTGTCTTCTCCGCTATTAGTATCTAATAGTTTTCTTCTACTCAATCAATTAAAAACATTGTAGCATTTTTTGAAGTGGAAGGAATATAGATAGGGTTGATCAAAACCAACAGAATACTCAGGGAATAACTAAATTTTATTTTGTCAAGCAGTCTGGATCTACACAAACATCTTCTGGTTATATTGTTTTCTCTACTTTTGTTCTTAAGAAACTAATGACCATATCACAAAAAGCTGAAAGTCCCTTGCTTTTCTCACAATACATAGCACAGGGAAACCATGTGGTTCCTTCTTTACAATTTCTATCCAAATATACAGATTCATTATCCTATTTTTTTTTTTTTGGAGAAATGGGGATCTTGTTATTCCTCAATTCTCTAATTAATCTCTTTATCAATGTTCAAAACCATTCTGGGGTCTCATCCAGTAAAATACTTGCTGTGCAATTGTGAGGGCAATGAGTTCAAACGTCATCAACCCAAGCGAACAACTGGATGTGTCTACACATGCTTGTCACCTTAGTTCTATGGGAATGGAGCCAGGAGGATATCTCGTGCTCACTGGTTGCCAGTCTATAAAAATCATGCAGATGAGCAGTAGAGGAGTACACGTGGCATTCAAAAAAGCATTCAAAAGCATTCAAAAAGCATTCAAAAGCATTCAAAAGTCTTCTCTCTTTTTCACTTGTTCCCTCATCTAAATAAAAGAAAAAAATCATATATGAGAAACTTACAATTTTAAGAAAAACTTTAAATTTTTTATTAAAAAAAAAAACCTTCACTCTGCAAATGTACATAGGGTCTCTCTATCTGAAATATTTTTCCTTATCCTTACAAGCTTCTCTATAGATGGTTTTACTCTCATACAGCCAATCTTCTTAAAACTAATTGACTAAGGGTCTATCTATGTTTTCTGCATTCCTTCCCTTCTATTTCCTCCTTATTTCATTCTAACATAAACCCTCCACTGAACTAATTGGCTGTTATTAGTGTCTGCTTCAATATTAAACCCAAAACTGCATATCTACCTCTGGTTCAAAATTTCAATACAGTTAGCCATTTTTTCTTTACAATATTTTCTTTTGTTTTCAGCTTGCATAATATTTCAGGTTTCTTTGTGTTGTTAAGGATTGAACCCAAGGTCCTGAATATGCTAAGCAAGTACCTACCATTGAGTTATATCTCCAGCCCTTTGTAATCTTTTTCTCCTTCTAATTTGACTATCTGATTCCTCTTGTTTTTCCTTGTTTATAAATCTTGGAGATTTTCAGGTCTTAGTCTTGAGGATTAGTCACAATTTGTCATCATACTCTGTGAAGTATTAATTCTGATTGCAGGTATAAAGTATACCAAAACTTTGAGAGTGAATTCTAGCTTTTCCTACATCTCAGTCGATTGGATGTCCTGCTTCAGTCACCATCATAATTTCATACTGATGGAAAATGGACTTACTTTTTGAAGGACATGGGGGGAATACATAATTGAATACATAATTAAAATCTTTAGACATAGATCTCATTATATTGAACTTGTATCTTTGAGTTTTGTGTGTTCTAAATGTGAGGCATTCTATTTCTTCATGCTTCATTTCCTCACAGTACCTGAAGTTCTGTGTATTTAATGTATGGAGATGATTTTGAATCTTGAGTCCATTATTTAATATTTCCAATCTCTCCATGCTTATTGATATATAAATTTGAAAAGCATGACTTTGATGTTGATTTTATTAGCATTAAGAAAAAAAGATGGGCTGGAGGAATGACTTAGCAGTTAAGGCACTTGATTGCAAAGCCAAATGATCCAGTTGCGATTCCACAGGACTCACATAAGCCAGATGCACAAGGTGGCACATATGTCTGGAGTTCATTTGCAGCAGCTGGAGAACCTGGTGTGCCCATTCTCTTTCTCTCTCTCTCTCTCTGTCTCTTTCTCTCTGTCAAATAAACAAAACTAAATATTTTTTGAAAAGATATAAAAGACAAAATATATAAAAGACAAAATAGATGAAGAAGGATGAAAGCATTCATTGCTAAACCTTCATGGCATAAAACCTGATACTGATAATTTTACCTATTTTACATATTGAATTGAATTTGATCACAGGCCATTCAAGATGGTAACTAAAACTGATTTTGTTATGTTATGGACGTGTTGGTTGAAATAAAACAGAAAGTCCTCTTTGAGAAGGATTTTTCTGGGGACACTTTAGGGAAAAATTAAAATGTTATTGCCTCTCTTGAGATGTCAGGTTTGAGGCCAGCCTGAGACTATGTGAATTCCAGCTGTATGCAACTATGCATGAAACCTCATGGCCTGGGGTCATGGTTTCAAAGGGAGTTATATTTTCAGATGGTGAAAAATCATGTTTTTTTCCTTTTTCTATTTTGGCACATTGTTTACCTCAATAATTATGTTTAAATTTTGCTTTGCATCCAGCCATGAAGAACTCCTTATCCATGTTGGGATGATATCTTTTAGTGAGGCTACTGTATACCAAATAATATGGGTCTTCATGCTCCTGAACCATGATAACCAAATTTTATTTCCAGATGTGCCAATAAACTGCTCTGCTAAAAAGCCCAATAAACTCATCTGTCTTAAACTTTGACTGGTGAAAAATGTTAAATAATTTATTAACTTTAGTTTGTTAGGATTTTATTTAAAATGTTTATTAATATGAATGCCAAAGTGTCAGAAGTAGGTCTGCTTATGGAAATGAATGCAAAAATACTCCTCAAATACTTTTCCCCAGAAAAGAGTCCACATAACACTCTTTTGACTGCAACAGGCCACCTGAGGTCACAGTTGTGGAATTTTTGGTATTTGATTTCAAATATTGGTGCTCAAAAGTTTATATTTTGAGGTATTTTTGATTTTGGATCATCTAATTAGAGATGATAAACCTGGGGAGTTAGATTTAATTTCTCCTTATCCATGTTGGGATGATATCTTTTAGTGAGGCTACTGTAAGGTCTTCATGCTAATAGTTGAAAAAGAATTCTTATATTTTCTCTCATTCATATGTGTGTGTGTGTGTGTGTGTGTAAACCTGTGGTAGTTTAATTTCCTAATAGTTGAGAATTCTTATATTTTTCTCTCATTCATATGTGTGTGTGTGTGTGTGTTTTGTAGGGTCTCACTGTACCATAGGCTGACCTGGAATTTACTATGTACTCTCAGGCTGGCCTTGAACTCACAGCAATCCTCCTATCTCATCCTCCCATGTACCACCATGCCTGGCTATATTATTTTTAATTGATAATTCTGTTGCTATTATTTACTTAATTATTGATTTTACTGGAAATTTAGACTTTCAATTTTTTTTTTTTTGTCTTACTGAGGTCAGAGGACAACCCCAGAGTATTGATCCTTGTTTTCCATCTTGTTTGAGATAAAAATCTCACTTGTTGGTTGCATCTACAAACACTAGACTATCTGGCTTGCTAACTGTGGGATTCTGTTGATTCTAACTCCCATTGGTGTTGGGAATACAGATGTGTCTCTTCTTGCATCCAGTTTGAGTAAGTTCTGAGGATGCAAACTCCAGTTATTAGGCTTGCACACCAAGAGTTTATAACAACACAGTCATGTTCTAGATCTCTACTGATATGTTTATAGATAAGGATGTTGAAACATACCTGTTTCCTAGAAGGAGGAGTCTTTATTCAGGTAGTATGCAAAACTACTTGGGACATACTGATTTATGGAAGCTATTCAGGAGTTGTGGGTGAAGAGCTCTGTGGAAGATTGCTTGACTGGCATGTGCAGGTCCTTGGTTCCCGTTCCAGCATCATTAGGAAAAAAAAATGAAACTTTCTTTTTACACTTTTGACTTCAGCATATAGTGCACGAGTAGTTTGAAAATTGTGATATTTATATGAAGATATGGACATGTACTTGGGACATCATAAGGCTGAGACAAATGGGGTTGCTACATGTACTTCCTAATGTTATTGTGTTTTGGTGACCAGGTTTGTCATCATGGGTTTATAGAAATGTTCTAATCATATGCTGAGAAGCCAACAGGAAACAAATTTATGAGAGGGATAGTTACTGCTTTCTCTGCATTGAAGCAATGAAAAGACTTTCAAAATAATGGATCAGTTTTCAACATCATTGTGAACATTTTTCTATTTGACAAGCATTACTCCTTATTTTAAAATAATAATATTCCTCAGTCATTTTATACATGCTATATACTACTCTAAAAGTTTATATATATACATGTGTTATCTGGGTACAAATGTGATATGAATTGCAATACCCAGTTCATATTTTAAATTAACTAGATTATAGTAATAAATGTACTTAGCCTGGTTTCCCAGAACTTTCCAAAATGTACATTCCCAGAAATGCTACGTCCCAGGAATGTTGGTTCTGCTACTGGGACAGCTGTAAAACCACTAGAATGTGAACCAGAGGTAGCAGTTTTACCACTATGTCCAAGTTTTCCCTGGTTTGTATTTCCTTAATGCATTTGGCACTAAACATTTCATGTTATTATCACATAGATGTGGCCTGTGGCTTTGATTTAATATTATAAAGCCCAAATTGTGTAAACAAGGCTAAGTATATATTTTATTTCAGATGCAACATTAAGCTGAGTGGTTTACTTAAAACTCAGTATATTGCAAGCTTGGAATTCTTTAAATTAGTTTATTTCATTTTTTTTTTTATTTTGAGGCAATATCATATTGTAGACCAGGATGACCTGGAACTTCCTCTGTGGATCAGCTTGTCCTCAAACTCCTAACAATACTGCTATTGAACCACCACTCCTGGATTGAATTAGTTTCTTAAGTAAGGGATGTGAGAGCGGGTATAGACTATAAACTAGATACTAGAATGCAAAAGCACAGCAAAAGGTATTGAGAGCCTGGTGTGGTGGCGCACGCCTTTAATCCCAGCACTCGGGAGGCAGAGATAGGAGGATTGCCATGAGTTCAAGGCCACCCTGAGACTACATAGCTAATTCCAGGTCAGCCTGGACCAGAGTGAGACCCTGCCTTGAAAAACCAAAAGAAAAAAAAAGGTATTGAGAAAGGGTGGTCAAAAGATTCATAACATGGGCTGAAGAGATGGCTTAGCAGTTAAGGCATTTGCCTACAAAGTCAAAGGACCCAGGTTTAACCCTCCAGGACCCATGTAAGCCAGATGAACAAGGAGGTGCATGCATCTGGAGTTCGTTTGCAATGGCTGGAGGCCCTGGCACACCCATTCTCTCTCTCTCTCAAACAAACAAATAAATAAAATATATTTTTAAAAAAGATTCATAACATGACAGTGGAAGCAAGCCTATTGTGGGGAAAGGTCATGAGGATCAAGGGTGGTAAGGTAACAGAATATTGTTTGAAAACCACCATAACAAAACACAATTCTTTGAATACTAATAAACTTTTTGTTAATTTAGTTTATTTATTTATTAGAGAGAGAGAGAGAGAGAGAGAGAGAATGGTCATTCAAGGGCCTCTAGCCCCTCCAAATGAACTCTAGACACATGCACCACCTTGTGCATCTGGCTTACGTATATTCTAGGGAATCAAACCTAGGTCCTTAGGCTTCTCAGACAAGAGCCTTAACCCCTAAGCAAGCTGTCCAGCCCCTAATAAGCTTTTTTAAAAAATAAAATAAATAAAGTCACGTATGGCAGCTCATGTCTTTAATCCCAGCACTTAGAAGGCTAAAGTAGGTGACTTCTATAAAATAAGTTCTAGATCAGCTTAAGCTAGAATGAGACCCTGCCACATCACCTAATACTGATGAATTTTCATTTCCTAAGTTTTTAGATTTAAAGTCTCAAAACTAAGTTTATTAACTTATTTACATAATCAAAGTAATCAAATTTAGCTAATACCTCAAAATAGCATGCATGGATTGAATAGTCTCCAAATTTCTTCTAGCCCTTTGTCACTTTAAAGTCCATTGTTATCATGTATGACCTCTTGAGTCATATTAAGTTCCCATCATCATAATACTGACCATTTGAACTACCATTTGGAAGTTTCAGTGGCATCTCACATTTCATATGGACAACATATTTTTGTAGTTTTCTTTAAATATTTCCTGAAGTCTTTCCCAGTTTATAAAACACCACTTTCATTCCCCTAGTTGTTCTTGTAAAAAAGAAGGATTTGTCCATCATGTTTTACTTTCTTTCACCTACCACCCAATCCATCAGCAAATCCTGTCAATTCTAATGTCAAAATTCAACTAAGATCTATTTATTTTCCTATCTATACCAACAACACCTTAGTCCATAGCTATAGGACTATAATAGTACTCAAATGGTTTTCTTATTTTTTGCTGTTATTGAACTAAGTGGAGTTATGTTGACATTTCCATTTTTCAGATGAAATGATTCATGCTCCTTATTTCTCAAAACTATCCTTGGCTCTTGGACTAAACCCAAGCTCTCTGACAAAACTTTCATCATGAGGGAACTGGACCTTGCTTGTATTCTGACTTCTTCTGGTAACTTCATCTCCTGTTACCATATTGTTTCCTCTATGAATAAAGAAATTCTTTGTCTCCCACAACATTAAGCCTTTTCCATGAGTCACTATCATGACTAGGAGTGCTCATCTCTTCAGGTCTTTGATTCCTTTAATTTCCCATGTCATCTACTCAGAGAAGCCATTCCTGATCTCCTGTCTACCAAGCAACAAGGAGACATAAGACATCATTCTATTTCATTATCTGATTAGCTGATTGTACTACCTCATGTTATCCTCATTTATTCAATATATGTGCAATACTTCATTGATTTTTAAATTGATTCTAAACAAAAAAATTAAATACTTCTCAAAATTTTGAAGTCAAAATATGTCTTATAATCCCATGTTAAAATGTACTTTAATTTGTATTTTGTCTTTCTTTAGCATTGTATAGTTTAAAATATGAAATATTAAAATTGGTTCAACCTTGATTGAATTATTACAGTTATAATTATAATTGGTCCCTAGCTTAGGTTATTTCAATTTACAATATTTTTTATTTTATAGTTTTCAACTTTAAGATGGTGCATGAGTGATTGGCATTTAATAGGAACTGTACTTTATTTACTTGTTTTGTTGCCAGATTAGTTGTATGTGACTCTGATTCTGTTTTATAATCCTAGGCAGAGGCCACAGCTCCCAGCCAGTGATGTAATGACATGGTTGATATATGTAAGGCTTTGTTAAATGATGTTGTGAAACTGTACACTAATGAAAGTGTTTTGAGTATTTAAGGATAATTTGGCTAGCCCATGAAATTTGAGAGGGTCTGTATAGCCAACACATTTTCTGCTAATGATATTCTCAATGGGTGATGATTGTAGTGGGAGTTAAACCTCTTATCAGTTGAGAAGAAGGTACTTCTTCTCTTCTTGGCCTACTGAATTTATTCTTCCTTTTAAACTAGGATTTGGAGCAATTTCCTCGAGGAAAAACTTCCCTGGCTCCTCAGATTTTCCTTGTCCCTTTTTCTAACCTTGCATAGATACCTTGTATGTGTTTCTAGCCATACTTGTCACTTTACCTTATATGCTTGTCTTTCTACCTTGAGCTACTTAAGCTTAGGGTCCTTGTAGCGAGTCCTTAAATGTGTTTGGATAACTTGATAGAATATTGCCTTTGGGGGCTGGAGAAATGGCTTAGTGGTTAAGGCGTTTGCCTGAGAAACCAAAGGATCCTGGTTTGATTCTCCAGGACCCAAGTAAGCCAGATGCACAAAGGGCACATGCATCTGGAATTTGTTTGCAGTGGCTAAAGGCCCTGGCATGCCCATTCTCTCTTTGTCTGCCTCTCTTCTATCTCTCTCTCAGCTTGCAAATAAATAAATAAAAATTTTTAAAATGATTATTGCCTTTGTAAACATAGCCCAGTTAGTGGTCTTGGGTGGGAGGTGGTGAAAGGCTTCAGGTTGAAGACTGAAGCAGGAGAATACGACTTAATAACAAAGTAGCTTTCATGAGTGTTTGTTTGACTGATTGAGACTGAGGGCAAAGAGTCTTAAGGCCAACAAACACACTGACATTCAGCAATGAGTATTACATTACAGAACCCTTGACTTTCCAGACATTTCAGTTGTAAGGACTGAAAGAAAAAAACAAAAAACATAGTTTTATGTTGAAGTTCTTTTTATTTTGTTTTTTAGAGTTAGTTGTGGAAGGGAGGGGGAAGCAGTTAGAATTATGAAGAAAACCTTTTTTTCTTTTATTTTTGCATTTACTTATTATCTTGTGTTTTATATTTCTGATACATTATATTTGTAATCATTTGGTGATAAATTATAGCACAAGAGTCTGTGGTAATCAATGTTGGTGAATATCAGTAGAGTCCTGCCAATCCTGTCTTTGAAAAAAGCCTATGTCCAGCTACTAACACATGTTCCTAATGTCTTAAAATTAGAGAAAATAGGAGGACATCTGCAGAATCAGCCATATAAGAAATAAAGTCATCACAGTTCATTGGACACAGTTCTTTCATGATTGATGACAGATGAACACATAGACCATGAAAATGCATACTCCTAAGATACAGTTTTCACTTTTCACACACTTGCTGAGTACAAAGTTCTTTCATTTCCCCTCCCCCAGTTTTCTGTGCTATTATCCACTTTTAGACAATCCCTGGCTATATGGATTCAATATAGGCAGAATCTTGAACTGAAAGCCTGCTTTAACAGCATGTGTAACCATTTTAATACCCCAGTGGTGTTTAACTCTATTTGTTGCATCTAAATTGAACAATGACAAACTTTGTGAAATAGACACTTCAGTGGAAAAGGCTCTAAAAAGAAGGAATTAAAGAGATGATGGAGCAAGTTCAATAGCACCATCAATCTCTTTAGCACCACATTGTGTTTAATAAAGGTCTGGTAGAGAAAAGACTACAATAAATTGATGTCTCCTTTAAACTCTCCAACACAGATAAACTTTATGTTTCTGAAGAACTTGCCTAGGGTATGGCACACACTGGGAAAATGGCTTGTTCCTGGTTGAAAGATAAGGTATGAGACAACTGTAACAATGGATTTGTTTTTCTAAGCTTAGCCTAGTGCCTGGGACATGGCAGAAAATGGTGCAGTCCTACAGAAACAAATCAGTTTTATATTTCTGTCCCTTTCATCATCAGACTCTGATCATGATCTGCATCATTGAACTTGAGAGCCTAGATTGCTCTAGGCTGCTGGTGTTACTCTGTTCAATTTCAGCTGGCCATTACATAGCATGCTTTGATTCAATTTTTTTATACTGATATCAATGCAATTTCTTTTTTTTCCCCAAGATAGGGTCTCACTCTAGCTCAGACTGACCTGGAGTTCACTATGTAGTCTCAGGGTGGCCTCAAACTCACAGCAATCCTCCTACCTCTGCCTCCCAAGTGCTGGGATTAAAGGTGTGCACTATCGGGCTGGAGACATGGCTGAGCGGTTAAGGCGCCTGCCTGCTAAGCCTAAGAACGCTGGTCCCAATCTCCAGCGGTTCCAATCTCCAGGTCCCACGTTTAGCCAGATGCAAAGTGAGGCAAGGGCACAATGCTGCACTTGACCATAAGGGGGCACACGCATCTGGATTTCGTTCACAGAAGCTGAGAGACTGCTGGCATGCCCATCTCTGTCTCCCTCTCCCTCTCTGTCTATCTCTCTCTGTCTCTCTCTCCAAAAATAAATTAAAAAAATAATAAATTTTTTTAAAAAGGTGTGCACTACCATGCCTAGCTTTGATGCAATTTCTTATGAAAGTTGAAGTTTTTCTAGATAATTTCAGTGAGATGCTGTGTTGATTTGAGTACCTTGAAGTATGGAAAAGGTACACCCTTAGAGACTTAATGAAGACAAGAGAAGCTAAAAAGTTATGGAATGGAGATTGAAACCCAGCAGTTATTCAAGGAAAAATGAAGGCCTAGGAGGAGGGGAGGGAAAATATCAATGACAGGTTTGTTAGTGTTGGGAAAAAGTAAATTTCTATTTCCTAAGCTTTTTATATGTGTGAATGAATGTATGTATGTATATATGGATGTATATGGCATGACACATATGTGGAAGTCAGAGGACCACCATAAGGTGTGGGTCTTTACCTCCCATCTTGTTTGAGACAGGGTCTGTTGTTGTTGGCCACTGCATGTGTCAGGTTAGCTGTCCCATGAGCTTCCAAGGATTCTCTTGTCTCTGCTTTATGTAGGTTCTGGGATGTGAATTCAGGTTGTCTTATTTGCATAGCAAGCCCTTATCACCAATCCATCTCCAAATTAAATTTCTTATATCTAGCTAGGAAAAAAATAATAGTCTTTTGATTAGAGACAATATCATTGTTTTAAGTTGTACTCAGTATAGGCCACTGGGTATCAACCCCTTTTCTTTTGGGAAATGGTCTAATAATTCATCTGTTAGGCTGCTACATTTTAATCCACATACTATTTTTTGTAATATTTCAACATATTTGATGATGAGTACATTTTCCTTTAGATAAGTATTTATATGAAAACCATTGTGTAATTGTTATTTAAAAATTTTAAAATCAAACAAAATGCAGAAGAAAAAACTAAGGGCCTTTCCTCCACTATAAATCTGTTTCTGAAACTTTTTTTGTAAGTGTATGGTATATGTGAATGCTTGTATAAGTGTTTGTGTGTATGTGAGTGCACACATGTGTATGAAAGTGGGCCTCGCACTAGCCAGGAGCTCACTCACCAGAGTAGTCCAGCCAGTGAGTGGGCTCCAAGGTTCCTGCTGACTCTCCTTTCAGAGCATGAGAGTCACAGGTGTGCTCCACCAAGCCAAACTTTACGCAGGTACTGGATGTTGAATTCGGGTCTTCATGCTTGCTAAGCAAGCACTTTATTGAATGAACCTTCTGTGCAGTCCAACTTCTGAAACTTTTCTCCAAAGTCAAGAATATTTTTTCAATGAGGTAATTTACAACTCCTTGTAAAGCAATTTCATGTTCTTACACCTTATGGAATGTAGCTTTGAATTTAAGCTGTCAATGTTAAATGTTATACTTCTGAAACTTTGAGTTTGATATATATGTATATATTCATCTTTTTACTTTACTCCTTATTCATACATGATTATATAGACTATAACTTCATGTAATTCCACAAAGAACTATTTTTTTTTTTTTTTTTTTTTTTTTGTTTTTCAAGGTAGGGTCTCACTCTGGCCTAGGCTGACCTGGAATTAACTATGTAGTCTCAGGGTGGCCTCGAACTCATGGTGATCCTCCTACCTCTGCCTCCCAAGTGCTGGGATTAAAGGTGTGCGCCACCACGCCTGGCTAAAGAACTATTTTTTAAAATAACTGATTTAGAAACAGCCCTGTGAAGTTTCTATGGAGAGCTTCTCTTTTGAATAAAAGTTGAGCCTTTAAAATTCTTATAATTAAAAATAAATAGCAGAATAAATATCCACCATAATGTATTAGTATATATTAATGTCTTCTGCATTACAAAGATCATCTTCTATTCATCCTTTCTCATTCCTTTTTCTAATTTTTATTCATGAAGTCTTTCACTACAGTTTACACAGTTGTGTCCAGAAATAAAAAAATCCATAAATAACTCATGTTTTTTATTTTTTATTATAAAGTATCATTTTAACATCATGTTGTGAGGATAAAACTAACATGGTATCTTCTCTTTGTGTGTATTATTATGTATTACCTGTTTTTGTACTAATAGACTGCCTGTCAGATGTTGGCAGCTTTTGCTTGATTTCAATTCTTCTGTGAACATCACTGCATCTGTCTCTCAGTATACATGCATGAGCTTTTAATGTGCCTTGGTACTCAATGTGTTTCCACAGTAAAGCAACAATAGTAGCCCACGAAAGCTTGTTAGAAATGGAACCTTGGGCCTCTTCCAATGTCTGAGTCAGCCTCTGTGTTTAACTAGATCTTCAATGACTTGTGTTCATAATAAAAGTTGGAAAGTATTATATTGAAGGTGTATCAGAATATGGAAACTCTAGGTCATGGGAAATAAACTGTATACTACCAAATATTTTTTGTCATATATAACACTTCCAGAACTTTAGGTAAGTTTGTAACTGCATACACTCTAGACCATATGTTGGGCCGCAAGAATGTTCACATTTCACCAGTTGGATGTTGTGATAGAGATAATGATAGCAATTTTAATTGGTATTTTATTAATTACTAGTAAAATCACTCTGCAATTGTCTTTTATTTCTCCGACATCTTCAATTTTGCCTCTGTGTTCATTACATATAAACAAACTTTAATTTTTACAACTTAAACTCACAAACAAACAAGCAACTTTACTTGGTTCTCCCAGGTTTGAACATGCTTAATAAAATCTGCGGAGAAGAGAAATTTGAGTTTATCCACTATTTAAATTCTCTGTGGCATTTGCTACCACTTAGTAAAACAAATCTCTCTCAAGAGTACACAATCATTTCACACTCCTTCATCTTATGAGAAATTTCCAGGCTACGATTTAGTTGACATTTTACCAATATTTGACCAGATACCCACTGTTTTTGATAGCTAGAATGTCAGTGGTCCTAATCCTTAGACCTCTTTCCTTTTCTCTACACTTACTCCTTTTTTGATCAGGTGAGATACCATGGCTAGATTGCATCTTAGTGTTCATTATCCCTCAAGCCATTATCCCTAAAATCTGAGCCTCCACCTTGAAAAATTCTGATTTTTTGTACTTAACTTCCCACTTAAACTTTACACTGGTGTTTTCTATAGTTGTCTTAAATACAACAGCTCCAAAAGTAAACACAGATCTCAAATCTCTTTTATTATCTTTTCTATTATAACAATTGACCAGTTCCTCCTTCTGTTTTGTTTATTCTCAAAACTTTGATTGGACTTTTCTTTATATCTTACATTTTGCATCCAACAATCAACAAATTCTTTCATGTCCAATTTTTTAATCTATGCAGATTACAATTGCTTTTCACTAGCTCTACCATAACCAGGTATAGCAGACATCTTCAGGTTCCCTGAGATGAACTTCCAGACCAGTCACAGTTATGGAGGAAGGGATATTATTTATTGAAGCTTATAGATCCAGGGGAAGTTCCATAATGACAGAAGAAGCTGGCCTGCCTTCACAGGGCCAAGCAAAGAGAGAAAAACCACCAGCCACACAGCACAGCACACTTCAGGAACTCCTATTAGGCCCACTTTGCATATCTTTACAATGGAATCTCAAACCCACCACCACACCTTAAGATCTGCCCAGTGACATTGCCTCCAGCAAGGTGACTGCAGATGCAAACTATAAACTAATAAAACACTGAATATATTGGGGGCCATATATTCAAACTACCACACCAGACTAATTTATGACATCTTACATCTTGGGTTACAATTACATATCTCCACCTATCTTTCTTTCTATATTTGCTTCTTGTCCTAACAATCTGTTTCTAGCACATCTTACAGAGTGCTGTTCTTTTATGTCATTCCTGTGCCCAACAACATGCCAATGGATGTCTATCTCATAGCCTGTAATCAGTGGCTAACATGGGACCAACATCATGGCCAAATTTTGGAACAACTTTTAAGAGCCATTTCAACCTTGAATTTGTATAACTAAAGCTTTAGTTGTTAGGATGTTGTGGGGTGACATTTTCCACAGACGATTCTCACTTTCCTTGGGTCCTCATGGGTATATTGACCAAGCACAGGCTCCAAAGAAAACCTATGTATGATTTTAGGGGTCAGAATCTATGGGTTATTGTAGGGATCAGAGTCTGATTTTAAGAAACATAGTTTATTACAGCTAATAATTTTTAAAAGAAAGTAATACAAATGATTTTACCACATTTAGCTAAATACCATGTAGCAGTTCATTCTGTCACTTCATATTTTCACACTAAAGGTTATAAACACATCATTATAGAATGTAGCAAGAGCAGCCTACCCCATTGTGTGATAGTGTAAATCATACCTGTTAATTACCACTTATTTAACATATGCATTAAATTATAAGTGTATTTTAATGATCTTACAACTAGTAAGAGCAAAGTGGATATCTTAATAAATTAATGAAGCATAAACATTATAGTGAAACTGTCTGTTCAAAATGGTGTATGTATACAGTGTTAGGGGTAGTTGGAATGAAGTCCACATTTGAAAATAGTGCCTTTTGAAAATCATCTTCTTTCTTAATATACCAGAAAATTAAGTAAATATTAGATTTAAAAAAATTTAAAAACATGTTTTATTTTTATCTGAGAGAGAAAGAGGGGAAGGGAGAGAAAGAGAGAGAATGGGTATGCCAAGATTTCCAGCCCCAGCCAATGAACTCCAGACACATGCACCCCTTATGCATCTGATTTACATGGGTCCTGGGGCATTGAACCTGGGTCCTTTGGCTTTGCAGGCAAGTGACTCAACTGCTAAACCATCTCTCCAGCCAGAACATTATAATTTTTTCAAAACAATTTGTCTACACAAGTTTATATCTTTGCAGTCCAGTATTTAAAAAATGAACTTCAGATTTGTTTGTATGGTATGATTATTTACCCTTAACATATTTTATACAATTGTCAATCAGTAATAGCTTATAAATAAAATTGTCCTTCTCTGAATTTGAGAAGCCCTCTATAAATTTATGAAAGAGGACATATATTTAACCTGAACTGAAAATTGAGAGGTACTTGATTTTTAAGATTTAAAATTTTGTAATAAATTTGATCAGTAAAGAGAAAAAACAATATGTAGTGCCATGTATGGGCACTGGAAACCTAACCAAGTAGCTGCTTCTGCTGCTGCCTCTCTGGACCCATCACTACATGAAAGCTGAGGCTCTAGTGAGATGCTGGCAGCTAATGGCTGTGCAGGTGCATTGAGGCATGTCTCTTTCTCCAAGACTAGGACATTATCTGAAAGTTGATTTGGCTCTAGGACTTTTCACCAACCAGGACAAGTCTCTTTTAGAACTGTGCTAAAATCATACATCTTTCCTTCCAAATTCTCCCCTCTCTCCACAAGTATGAGACCTACATCATAGTGAGAAGCTCTCCTTTTCTCTTCCTTCTTCCTCCTTTATCCTTCCCATTTGCTCCCCACCAGTATATCTGTGCATACCTCATCTCTTGTTGTTTTCTCTGTGAACCTTAAATTAAACCTTATGGAAAAGAGATTAATAAGTAACCTATGATTTACAGTAGTTTTAAAGAGAAAATTATACAGTGACATGATTTGTGTTTATTGATTCATCAAATATACATTTACTGAATAGGATTTTTGTGTCAACATTGCTATTGTAACACAGAAAATATACAGACAAATAAGATATATAAGGACTGGAGAGATGGCTTAGCATTTAAGGAACTTGCCTTTGAAGCATAAGGACCCATGTTCGAATCCCCTGATCCCATATAAGCCAGCTACACAAGGTGATGCATGCACAAGGTTGCACATGCAAACAAGGTAGTACATATATGTGGAGTTCAATTACAGTGGCTGGAGGCACTGGTGTGTCAATTCTCTCTCTTGCTCTGACTCTTGCTCATGAAAAAATATCCTAAATATAGGCCAGTCTATTGGGTTTGTCTCAAATAATAAAAATAAAATAAAATAAAATAAGATACATAAAGAGGGCATGTGACACAATATTCACTCTACACTAGGGGGTGATGAGGGTGTATTTACATGGAGCACTTTATACATATTGATTGTTTGAGAAACCTCAACAGACAGAGTAGACATTTGAAATAATGTCTTAAGTATTTGGAGTTATCTAGCAGGGATGGTTTTTCTAGAATTGCAGGGGCAGACTCCTGCTTTCAAAAGAAATATGGAGGATGGAGAGAAGGCTTAGTTACTAAGATACTTGCCTGCAAAGCCCAAGGTCCAGGGTTTGATTCCCTAGAACCCCTGTAAAGCCATATGCACAAGATGGCATATGAAACTAGAGTTCATTTGCAGTGGCTAGAGGCCCTGGTGTGTCCATTCTCTCTCTTTCTCTGTCTCTTTCTCTATCCCTCCTCTCTCTCTCAAATAAATAAATAAAATTTTAAAAAAATAAATGAAAGATGGGATTTTCCCCCTTTTTAGTTTTCATTATTATATATATATTTTATATATACAGCCATGATGGTACCATCGTTAGCCTTCTCCCTGTCTCCCTGTCCTCCCTCTATGGGTAATGTGGGTCTTGCATTATGGGGGTAGCCATCAGTTATGCAGGAGAGGCAATGACTCTGTTTATAATGACCCAACATATGGCTCTAACAATCATTCCACCCCCTCTTCTGCAAATTTTCCTCACCTTGTTGGGTTCATTTTAGGTCTATTTCAGTGATGAGGTTTTGTGAGTCTCTCTGTCTCTGCATATCTGATTTGGTAGGAACTGAGTGTTCTCTTGCTCATTTCCCCTATCTCTATGGCTTCATCTGGTGCCCTGTTGAGGTGTGATGGGCTGATTCTCTCCTCAGGTTCTGCATCCATCTGAAAGAGAGAAGCAGATTCTCCAATGGAGAGTGAGGTCAGTGCAAGATACATGGATAACCATTATTATTTTAGAGAGAATTTAATAGGTGTAGGCCCTCTTGTATCCCACTATTGGTGGGAGCTTGATATTGGAGAATGGCTCATTTTTGAATATGGTTCTGACCTGTTTCCTATTTCCAGGTATGGGTTCCGTTCCACTGAATGGATCCATTAGCCAAATCTAGAGCAGTTGGTAACCCACCATGGCTGCGTGCTACTACTGCACTTGTGTGAGCATCATGTCAGGTTGTTTGCTGCTGAGTAGCTTAGACCATGAGTTGCTTAGATAGATGTTGGTCATTTTCCCCCCAGTCACTTATGTAGCACCTTCTGGCACTAGACAAGCTAACTTTCTGGGAACTGACTCTCTTCCAGATTCATAGACATAAAATAATATAGCATATGTAGACAATTTTACTTAAATTGTATTTTTTTTTGGAGGGGGCGTTCAGGGTAGGTTCTTGCTCTATCCTGGACTGACCTGCATTTCACTATATAGTTTCAGGCTGGTTTCAAACTCAGAGTGATCCTCCTTCCTCCTTTGGCTTCCTGAGTAGTCATTAAAGGCATGTTCTACCACACCCAGCTACATTTAAATGTTTTGACTAAGGTATATATATAAGGTTGGGATCAAATTATATAGGGCTTTACACTCTGAATTAAATGGTTCACCACATCTCCTGAAATCCATGGAGAGCCGATGTGGATGTTGGCCAAGGAAGAAATAGGATCAGGTTTGCATACAAAAAAAATCGCACTGGTTGGAGGCAGAGGAAACAGAAAATGGTATTTCTTGGCTACCTCCACAATGCACAACCCATATTCCCCAACAAGGGTCCCTTTGGAGGGGGGAGGACAGGGAGGAGGCTAATGATGCATGACTGCATACACAGTATCTACATAACTAATAAAAAATAAATGAGTGAGTATATTTTTTAATTAGGTGAAACTATTACTAAAAAGAGTTTGAAGATTAAGAATTAATTTAGGAACAGTAAAACTAATACTTGTGAGTATAATTGCCAAGGAGTCTTTGGCAAGACAAGAACTTTGAGGTAGATATTAAGGAAGGTCTTTGGGAAGTTTTTATATTTGTTCACACTGATGTCTCCTATTTCCTTAGTGCAAAAGACAGGAGCTGAATAGCTGACAGGGAGAAGAGAGGTCACATAGATGATTAAGGAGAGGAGAAATTCAGTATAGCTATGGTAAAGAACAGGAGAAATCTGACTCTGAGTTGTTAGAATAATTATGAGACACAGTAAAAGTCCAAATGAAACTAGAAACCATTGATTTACTTTAGGACCAAATTGTGCATATGGACTACATTTCATAGTAGCATTATCCTTGATCTTGATTTAAAGAAGCAAACAGTTGGAATCGTTAAAGTCTTATTTTGCCATGTGCACTCAATGAAAAGAAAATACAGGAAAGCTTATAAGACTGCTGTCAAAAGATTAAAGGGTGTTTTTCCCATTGAAACCTAACCCAGTTGGAGCAGAGGTTAATGCTAAAAGGTGAAGATTGGAAGAACATTGAAGGGTAGGTGATCGGTAATAGCATGGTCAAGAGCAAGGGTAGTTAGAGGAACTGACTAGAAACTAGGGAAGTAAGGAATACTTATCAAGAAGGAAGTGGTTTGAATATATCTGTAATTTTACAAAAATGGTATCATTCAGTCTCTAAGGAAGTACTTGCAGAGAAGAATATGGTTTAAGAGGGTATATAATATTTTTATCATTTTTGTTTATTTATTTGAGAGAGAGAGAGAGAATAGCCATGCAAAGACTCCCAGTACCACCTTGTACATGTGGCCTATGTGGGTCCTGGGGAATTGAACCCAGCTCCTTTGGCTTTGCAGCAAGCTCCTTAAGTGCTAAGCCACCTCTCCAGCCCATTAAGTGGGTATAATCTTAAAGTCAGTGAGACTGGGGAATTTTAGGATGTGCCAAGGGAAGTTATAATTTAAATGTCAAAAATTTAAAGATTAGGAAGAAGGAATGTACCTAGGAAATGCCATCAATGAGCCACCTTGGTGAGCAGAGCCGCAACCAGATGGTGCTCATTGGTATGAGGATGCTGGTGCAGTAGAGAGCAGGTCTGGTGATACTTAGGCATTGAGAAAGGATGACCTCAGGACAAAGACTGACTTTAGTTAATATGAGAAGATAAAGTGTATCTTTGATGAAAGAGTGAAGGATAAGGATTTTGGTGCTTTTTGTCTATGCCTGAGTGCTAATACCAGTAGAAGAATTTAGTAGGCTGATAGGAAGTCTATGGAATGGAATCAGAACAAAGACATGAAAAGACTGGTTTGTGTCTGGATTTTCGCCAACTATAAGGTGGTCAGGAGAACTGTTGGTGATATCCCAGTGACATGTAGGATAATAAAAAGTTCACAAATGACATCAGGATTAGCTCTGAGAGAAATGGGAAAGCTCAAGGAAGTCATAAACTCACGTGTCTATGTAGAATGCATCAGTTATCAGCTATGTTGAGTAGTAAGTTTCAGGATAAGTGTCAATACTTTCAGGAATATTTTTGTGTGTGGATACACATGTATAAAGGTATTTGGTCTGTAGTAACTTTTGAAAATATTTAGTCAAATTAGGTTTCATACTTAATATAATTTATTAGGTTACATAAGCATTTAATCATAAATACATATTAATGAATAGGTAAGCTTGTATCACATGATAAATATCTAGCATGTGAAATGTGGCTAAAAACATGGAAAAATCATTATAAAATTGATAGTAAGGGGCTGTGGAGATAGCTTAGTGGTAGACTGCTTTCCTAGTATGGATGAGTCTCTAGGTTCAATCTCCAGTACAAAAATGTATGGCAAAATTTTATATTAAAAGCATTGAAGGGCTGGAGAGATGGCTTAGCAGTTAAGTCACTTGCCTGCCAAGCCAAAGGACCTCAGTTCAGTTCCCCAAAACTCATATAAGCTGGATGCACAAGGCAGTGCATGTGTCTGGAGTTCATTTGCAGTGGCTGGAGGCCCTGGTATGCCAGTTTTCTCCCTCCCTCTCTCTTTCTTTCTGTCTCTTCCTCTTTCACTCCCTCAAATATATAAATAAATAAATAAATAAATAAATAAATAAATAAATAATTTTTAAAGGTATTGAAAATGTCAATTGATGATCTTATTGTTTAGTAATGTTATTTTTATACACCTTCTGAAGTTTAATGATAAGCCTAAATTCCTCTAGATATAAATAATATATAAATGCATATTTATGTAGTACATTTAAATAGTGTGCTTATGTTTCTTTAAATGCATGCATATTGCAGTTCTAAATAAAAAAGCAGAAAATTGGGATATTTTGATAAATATAAGAGTAGAGAGGATAATTTTTAGTTCTTTTATAACTGAAACAAGTTTGAGAAAATTTCTTCTTTTTATAATTATAAATTAATAAACAAAATAATTATTATATAAAACAGAAATTATTATATAAAACAGAAAAAGTACATCAGGAAATAAAAAAGAAAGACTGAAGAATAAAATTACAGTTTTAAGTTGTTCAGTTGAAAAGATGATCAAAATAATAGCAAAGATTATAGGACCTTTGAAATTGGACTGAATACAATTTACAATGTGAGATAGTTATAAATCTATTGGGGGCCAAGGGCAGAATGTGGTAGTTTGAATAGATGGCCCCCAATATATTCAGTGTTTTATTAGTTTGTCATTTAAATCTGCATCCACCTGGCTGGAGGAGGTGTCACTGGGCAGATCGTAGGGTCCAGCCTTAAGGTGTGGTAGTGGATTTGAAATTCCAGCCTAAAGATATGAAAAGTGCCTGGTGTTCCTGAAGCATTTTTGTTTGTGGCGTGGCTTTTGGGGTTTTGGTTTGGGCCTTCTCTCTTTCTGACTGGACCTAAGAAAGTGGGCCAGCTTCTTCTGCCATTAGGGAACTTGCCCTGGATCTATAAGCTTCAATAAATCTCTTCATCTATAAATAATAATAATAATGATAGCAGCAAACAGAAACTGAGCAATAGTTAACATTAATTGAGCCTTAGTGTTCAAGGTAGTAATATCAGTGCTTTCCATTGGCTAGTTCATGTATTGATGGTTGATGACAAAGGATGAGAGAATAAAGACAGTAAAGATGTTTCAAGACCAGCAGGGAGGTTTTCACACACACAAAAAAAAATAATAATCAAACTTATTATGTCAAAAACTCCCATATTCTTGTTCAAGATACTTTCTTTTATATCCACTCTTCTGTGATGATTTACTTCTGTTCCCTCTTCATTACACACAGTTGGATTTATTTTTGACCTCTCTCTTTTGTTCCTTTTTAGTTTCTAACTCATTCAATCAGCCCATTAATTTCACCTTTACAAGGTTCACCTTTGCAAATTACTATTGAAATTTGAAAGGCAATTCAGGTGCTGTGCTCATAGACTATCTTGTATAGTCTCTTGTTGACAGAGAAAGTAAAAACAAAGGACAATGGCAAATGAGACTCAGTGGTAGAATTCTCACCTTCAAAAAGAATAATGTAATTTTGCCATTGGACAGTTGCTATATTAATCATTTTATAAACTTAATTCACCTTAATAATTCAATGTGAAGAAGACTGTAGATTTTAGTCAGTTCTACTTTAAATAGGAATAAGTCTGTGCTTATATACAATAATTATTTTTTTGCCTGGTGCTTCAAAGATTTCACATGATAAATTCTGAAGTCACTACAGGATAAATTAATGTAATTCTCATGGACAAAGTAGACTTATTAAGATTATAAATGGTCAAATATTAGCTATATGGTAACAAAATTGATGCAAGGATATATGCCTTAACATACTAATTTAGTAATATAATACATCCATTTTCAAACAAAAAATTATACCTGTTTTGAAAATGATTTATATGGGCTTTTTAGAGTGTCCAGACATAATATGAATATTTATTAAATTTAAATTTTACTTAAGCATACAAAGCCTATAGGTCAGCACATGGGAACAATGCCCAATCTCTCCACTTCTGTCCACCATCTACCAGAAGTACTGTAGAGTCCATTTTGACAAGAAGAAGAAATAAAGACACCAAATCTAGAAAGGAAGAAGTAAAGTCATCTGTACCTTCTGATAAAACAATCCCAAAAGATCCATCAACAAACTTGCAGAAAAGAAAAAAAAATACTAGAATACAAAATAACATAAAAGGGATGGTTTTTATATACAAATAATGATCTACCTGCAAAAGAAATCAAGAAAATAATTTAAGTTGTGATAGCATAAAGCAAAATAGGAATAAATTGAACCAAGGAGATAAATAAATTATATACAGAAATATATTCTTTAAAGAAAGAGGAGGGCTCAGAAGATGCTCAGCACTTTTAGGCACTTGCTTGCAAAGCCTGTTGACTTTGGTTCAGTTCTTCAGTATCTCCATAAAACCAGATGGACATTTTTAGTAGCATGAGGCACTGGGGTGCCCATAACATCTCTTTTCTGTCCTTGTTAATAAATAAAAATAGTATATTCTGAAAAGAAATATAAGCAAATAAATGGGAATATATCCTATGCTCATGGACTGAAAAAATACTAATGTTAAAGTATTTATACTACCTAAAGAAGCATATAGATTAGTACAACTTTTGTCATAACTCTGAATTATATTCTTTATATTCCTATTTAGAAAAATAATCCTGCAATGTACATGAAATTTGAATAACCAAAAGAGTTCTGAGATCACTTGGGAGGCAGAGGGAGGAGGATCACCATGAGTTGTAGGACACCCTGAGAATACATAATGAATTCCAGGTCAGCCTAGGCTAGAGTGAGATCTTACCTTGAAAAAAAACAAACAATAAAAAAAAAAGAATTTTGATATAAAAGTTGAAGAAATACTTCCTGGCTTAAATATCTATTATGAATACATTATAATACTGCAGGATGATATGACCATAATATATTCCATTGGAAGATAATAGTCTAGAAATAAATCCAAATATATATGAGCAACTAATTGTTTTTAGTTTTCATTTTATTTTATTTATCTGAGAAAGAGAGAGAGAGGGAGGAAGAGACAGACAGAGAGAGAGAGAGAGAGAGAATGGGCGGGCCAGGGCCTCCAGCTACTGCAAATGAACTCCAGACACATGAGCTCCCTGTGCATCTGGCTTATGTGGGCCCTGGGGAATCAAACCTGGGTCCTTAGGCTTCGCATGCAAATGACCTTAACCGCTAAGCCATTTTCCCAGCCCTGTCAACTAATTTTTAAACAAGGTATCAAGAGACAGAATTGAGAAATGGAAGGCTTTTTATTTCCAATTTCCATAATTATTAACTGTATACCATGATGATATTTACCTTCAAGCACCTTTCTTTTTCCTCCTCCCAAATCCTTCTTCCACTGAATCCTTTCTTCTTTTTCTTCATATATATATGAAGGGCTTCTCTCTGGGGCATGTGAATTTCCTGCCTGTAGGGTGCTGACTTGGTTCCCAGTGCCAGTTATGACTTCTTTGTCACTGAGCAGGTCTCATGTTCAATGAGGGCAGTTGGTTGACCCCATCGGCTGGGTGCCACTACTATACAAGGGTGTTTCTTGTCTGCCTGGTGGGGTGCATAGTTTTCAGGGTCTCTTGGTTATTCATGCTATTGGTGACCATTGCCACTTAGTAGCTCACATAGCACTTTCCAATGCCATGAGGGTTTATCAGGAGAGGACTGGCTTTCCTCTTCTTTCCAATGTGGTCTTTTGGTGTCCTGGGATGGCAACCTCTGGTATCTTCAGCAATAGGGTCTTACCATTTACCTCCTTTGGGTAAACAGGTGCTTGGCAATGGCCTACCTTCCTTTGGGTATCTCACAGATCTCCCTGTCCAACTGCTAACTATGAGGAGTAACCCAGTTCTGATCCTGGTATTCAAGAGCCAGAGCCTATGGTTTTAGGAATAAACTTTCTCCATCTTGTTCTGGGCATATATGTTCAATCCACCTCCCAGAATTGGGGGTTATATCTTGTACACTGATATCCCAGAGGGAGGTTCCAAATGTACTAGCTACTTTATTATTCCCTACTCTCCCTTTCCCTGTCAACCCCAATATTCTCTCCCTCTATTAGTTTGTGTGTTATCCCCTCTCCTCAGTCTCTGGTTTCACTTTTTTCCTGTTCTCATTCTAGTTATACACCCATAGGCCTAATGCTTACTGCCTTTTGCCCTCCTTTGCAGTTGGTCCATTTTAAGAGCCACATATAAGAAAAAAACATGTGGCGTTTGACTTTGTTAGACAGAGTGACCTCATTTAGGATGGGATTTTTCAAGTCCATCCATTTTCTTGCAAATTTCATTATTTCATTTTTCCTTACTGATGAGTATAATTCCATTATGTATATTTACCACATCTTCATTATCCATTTGTCTGTCAGTGGGCATCTGCGTTGGTTCCAATTCTTAGCTATTGTTAATAGAGTGGCAGTAAATATGGTTGAGCACATATGTTTAAAGTCAAGAGTGGAGTCTTTAGGGTAAATACCCAGGAGTGGAATTTTTCCTAGTTCTGTTTTCATCTTTTTGAGGAGTTTCCATAATGATTGTACAAGCTTGTACTCCCACCAGCAGTAAATAAGTGATCATGTTTCTCCACATTCTTGCCAACATTTGTTATTTACTTTTTGATGATTGCTATTCTGACTGGAATAAGGTAGTACCTTAAATATTGTTTTAATTTGCATTTTCCCTGTTGGCTAAGGATGTTGAACATTTCTTTCAGTGAGTAGTGGCCATTTGTATTTCCTCCAGTGAGAATTCTGTTCAGTTCTCTGTCCCATTTTTTGAGTGGATAGTTTGATTTTATTATTGCTTAGTTTTTTGAGTTCTTAGATTCTAGACATTAGGTCTCTGTCAGAGGTATAGCTGACAAAGATTTTCTCCCATTTTGTGGGTTGTCTGTTGGCTCTGTTTATGGTATGCCTGTATGTACAAAAGCTTTTTAATTTCATGAGATCACACTGGTTGAATGTATGTTTAGTTTCCTGAGCTACTGGGGTATTATTTAAGAAGTCTTGGCTGGGCAAGGTGGCACACACCTTTAATCCTAGCACTTGGGAGGCAGAAGTAGGAGGATTGCTGTGAGTTCAAGGCCACTCTGAGACTACATAATGAATTCCAGGACAGCCTGAGCTAGAGTGAGACCCTACCTCAGAAAACCAAAAAAAAAAAAAAAGTCTTTCACCACCACTCCTACAACTTGGAGTGTTTCCCTCTATTTTAATTCCAGTTATTTCCAGTTATTGTGGAGGCTTGCTTTGTACCACAACATATGGTCAATTTTTTAAAACTTCCAAATGAATATTGACATCTATATAGCAGATGTTCCTTAGGTACAAGGAGATAATATAGGGAATACAAGCTGATATAGCCAAGACTAAAAAACATACTAAATTTGGACCATCAATTAATATGTGAAAAACTTGGCTTGCAAACATTCCCATAATGAAGATGGAAATGGAATACAGAATTAACAATGCCTATAGGTTAGTGTCCTGTATGGACGGATTGAACATCATAAGTGATTTCTGTGGTTGTTTCCTTGGTAAATAAACCATTTGTAACCATTTTCACTTTGTTTTCAAAATGATTATTGGAAATTTTAATACATTACAGAACAAAGACATTACTTGCTTTTTGTCTAACTCACTGATATGAATGCTTCTTTTCCTTTTATTCTTATGAGGAAATTAATCTTGCTTTAAATATTTTTTAATTACTGCTTACTTTCAAGAAACCAGGCATCATGTAAATTCTGACACAGGTATATTGTATAAACTTTCAAAAAAGACAAACCATTCCCAACTTATTAATCAAAACTATTTTCAAAGTGCTTAGGAAACTATTGAGAATTCAGAGCATTTTTCCCATGAAGGTATACTGCACAGTGTGACTAATTTTCTGAACCCTGAACAGAAACAGTTTTCTACTCTGTAAGCATTGATAAATTGTTTCCCAAGAACATTGCTCTTATACTAGAAGTCACAGACTTCATGAAACCACTGGACAATTTAAAATAATTTTCAAGGTTGAATCTATTTTCATAATCATCTGAAAATGTGTACCTTTTCATTGCATTGATATTTGTCCAGATGGTCGAAGACCAAATGTGGGGCTCTATGCTAGTAGTATTGGTGTTTTCACTACCTAACAGTTAAAGCCTGACATGGTTTTAGAATTCACTTTGCAGTGAATCTACAAGAAATTAGCACTCACTATATTTTAGTATAGAATCAAAGAATATTGCTTCTTGCTATTTTTTTATAAGATAAAATCATTTTTCATTAAAACCACTATTTATGAACCACCAGGTATGGTGGAAGAATAGAAACATCTTGGGCATGATTCTGCAAGTGAGAAGAGTCAGATAAATACTTATGAGGAGAAAGAGAAGCACTCTGGGAATCAAGAAAGGTGAATAAAAAAACAAAACCATGAAAAAAAAGAAAGTCACCTCATGGAAGAGTATGAAATGCTCAGCTCTAACCTACCTGTGGGGAGGGGAGGCAGGGGCGAGCAGCTGGAGACTGACATAGTAAACACAAGGTGAGCTCACAGAGAGCAGGCTACTTTACTGATGGCTGCCCTGGCTACAGAAGAAATTCACAGTTCTTATAAGCTTTTAGTATAGGAGTCCCATCTGAAAGTGACCTCTTGCATGGAAGACTACTGTTGGAGGAGAAAGCCCTTGCACTGTGTGGTGGGTTGGATCAGTTGATTCACATAAACTCATGTGTTTTCAATGTTTGGTCCCCAAGTGGGGGTGATTTTGGAGGTGGAGTCTTGCTGGAGGAGCTGTGTTGTTGAGGTATGTTATAGCCATTATAGCCAGCTTTCCCCTTGCCAGAGCTCAGCTCACACCCCTGCTGCTGTTTTTCTCCTACTGGGCAAGGAGATATTATGCAGCCTTTGCTCATGACATGGTTTCCCCTGCTATCATGAAGCTCTCCCTTGAGACTGTAAGCCAAAAATGAAACAATCAAACAAACAAAAACAAAACCTTTCCTCCCATCAGCTGCTTTTGATTGTTTTGTGGCTGCAATGAGGCAATGGGAAGGTAAATGCAACACACTGCTTGCTTTATCTCACAGTTCTATAGCCAACAGCCATCTAATGAGGGGACCCATTGTTTTGGACCAGGCTATGCATAAGAAAACACAAAAAAATCATAATTCAAGATTATTGAGTGTATTACTTAGTTTTCTCATTTCTATGACTAAATTCCTGACAATAAGCAACTTCTGGTAAGAAGGGTTTATTTTGGCCCGTGGTTTGAGAGGGTAGAATACATCATGGAGGGGAAGTCATGACAGAGTCTGTTATGGCAAGAATGTGTGGCCACAAAACCTACACTACAGATGGTATTTAAAGTAATTACATACAGACAAGAAGAATCAAGTCAAATACAAATACATGAGCACAGGAAAAAAAGAAGTTTCACTAGAAAAGTAAATAAACACATGAAAATTAGGAAAGAATTGAACACAAATAATTCAATAAATTATTATTCAAAATAATCTTAAGAACTACAAAATATAGGAATAAATACATATATATTTATAATAATCCTGAGTGTGAATAGTTTTACATTTTTTGTAAGTTTTTAATATTATTCTAACTTTACATTCATGTTGGTAAGTACAGTAGCCTCCTCTTTGTCCTCCCCACTCAGAAGGGACCCTCATCATTGGGGAATGTGGGTCATAAATTATGGGGGTAGTCAACAGTTATGGGGGATAGGCAAAGTCTCTGTGCATAATGACCCAACTTGTGGCTCTAACACTCTTTCCACCGCCTCTTCCATGAATTTCCTTGAGCAACATTGGGGTCATTTTAGTTCTACTTTAGTGATGAGGTTTTGGGAGCCTCTGTGTCTCTGGATATCTGGCTTAGTAGGAGTTGGATGTTCTCTGTGTTTAACTCCTTCAGCCTTATTCAGGTGTTGTGTTCACCAAGAAAGCTGTCTTTCACTTCCTTGGTTAATGTTATTCCAAGGTATTTTATTTTCTTAGTTGCTATTGAAAATGGGATAATGTTGCTTATTTCTTTTTCTGGATCTTTGTCTTGTCTTAAAATTTTTTTATTGATAATTTCTATACTTACATACAAAAAATGCATATTTCCCTCCCCTGCCTCCATACCCCTTTAGAACTCCAATCTCCATCATATCCCCTCCCTCTCTCCATTAGTCTCTCTTATAATTTGATATCATCATCTTTTTCTTCTATTATGAGGGTCTTGTGAAGGGTGAAGGTATTGCTAGGCACTGCAAGGTCATGGATATCAAGGCCAATTTCTGTCTGGACAGTTGCATTGTAATGAGTCGTACCCTTCTTTTGGCTCTTCCATTCTATCTGCCCCATCTTCCGCAATGGTCCCTGAGCCTTGGAGGGTGTGACAGAGGTGTTTCAGTGCTGGGTACTCCTCCATCCCTTCTCAGCACTATGTGCCTTTTGGGTCATCCCAGTGGTCATCGCCATCTGAAAAGAGAAGCTTCTCTAACCAGAAGTGAGAGTAGCATTAATATGTGAATATGAATATGAATATTAAGTGTGGTGCTTTCAGGGCAGCTTGGTGGAAATAATATATACATTTAGACAGACAAGAGCAGGCTTCATGCCCCTAAGGCTCATGACCTCCCCTGTCATAGACTTTTGCTTAAGTTTTTCAGTACCAGGTATGTATTCCCTCCCGTAGAGAGGGCCTTCAGTGCAATTATGGAGCAGTTGGTTACCCCAAGAGCAGACATGCCACTATTGTACCCATTCAGTCATTGGGCCTGTATGGCCTAACTTGAATATTCAGTGTCCACTGTTTTCACTGCTGATGACTTCTGTCTCCCATACGTCTGCATTCAGTGAAGCTTTTTCCAGCTTTCTGTGTCTTTTGCATACAGAAGATTGAGAGATTGGGAAAGTTCTCTTTGATAATTTTGTTGAATAAGTTCTTGATTGCTTTGGTCTGAATTTCTTCCCCTTCTGGTATTCCCATGATCCTAATGTTGGAACATTTAAGGCTATCCCATATTTCCTGTATGTTCTGTTCACAAAAGTTTTTGCACTTATTGAAACTTTTGGATTCACGTGCTGTTCCTTCTGTTCTGTCTTCCAGTTCTGAGTTTCTATCTTCCACATGGCTGACTATTCTTGAGAGCATCTATGGAGTTTTGGATTTGTTCAATTTTGTTTATGTTTTCTACTGCTTTTTAATATATAGTTTCCAGTCCTCTGTCGAGTTCCTTTTTCACATCATTTTGTGATGTTTTTTAATGCGTCTTGAAATTTATTCTTGCATTCATTCATGTTATTATGGAGCTTAGCCTACTGGTTATTTAGGTCCTCTTCTTTTTTTTATTTTTTATTTTATTTTATTTTTTTTTGCTCTCCTTCAGGTCATTTAACTGTTTTTGGAGCCCTTCCTGGCTCTTTTCTATTAGGTCTAATCTTGTGAGAACAGCATTCATACAATTATTGGCCCTTTGTTGATTTTCTACAAGTTGTGCTATTTTCTTGCTAGAGTTGTATTTGTTATATCTTCATTTTGGGGTTCTGGTCCTAATAGTTAATTCCATTGTGGGACTTGGTGGTCTTACTGGATTTACTTATATTTGATTATTCATGTTATTTCTTTTGCTCTATGGTCTGCCCATCACAGTATAGGAATTTTGTAAACTGTAGCAGGAAGCTGTAGTTTACCTTGAAGTGTCTTTAGCACGAAGGGTGGATGGTGGGGCTCAGAAGGTGGGGGAGCAGGGTGGCCCAGAGACCCTGTGGTCAGGTGTACCCTCCTATATGGAAGGCTGAGACCCAGTGGGTGTGGCTACCCACCAACATGGGGGAGACATAGTCTCTTTGTTGGGCCTAGGTGGAGGGAAGGGGTGTGGGTCAGCACGTGGGCCAGGTCATAAGGGCTGCTACCAATGCTGAAGTCAGGGGGTGGGGTGGCACAGGAACTCAGTTGGTGGGGCTACCAAAGGGGGGGGCAGGGCAGCACAGTTTCCCAGTGGGCCCACATAGAGGGCAGGTGTGGGGTGGGCAGCATGAGGACCAGGTCGTCAGGGTACCCACCAACACAGAGGGCAGGGGGGGAGGGGTGGCATGGAAACTCAGTGGGCGGGCTACACCACTGACACAGAGGGTGGGGGGTGGGTCACCTCTGTTTCCCAGTGGGCCAGAATGGAGGGCGGGGTGGTGTAGACCAGGTTGTCAGAGCTACCCACTGATGCAGAGGGCCAAGGTTCAGGCAGTGCAGGAAATAAGTGGGTGGGGCTACCACCTACAAGGAAGACGTGGAGGGTGTGGGGCCATGGCGATGCAGTTTTCCAGTGGGCCAATGTGTAGATTGGGGGTGTGAGGTGGCACATGGACCAGGTTGTTAGGGCTACCCACCCATGCAGAAGGCGGGGTTAGGGGGAGGTGGGGGGATGGGAGGAAAGGGGGGAAGTGGGGGTTTAGGAGGAAGGGGGGTGGTGCAGGAACTCTGGGCTGGGCTACTCATGGCAAGGAGAGCCAGGGTGGGGGTGGGGTGGTGGTGTAACAGTATGAGGACCAGGTCATCAGGGTTACCTGCAAATGCAGAGGGGGGGGCAGCATGGGAAATCAGTGGGCGTGGCTACCTGTGGGCTTGCAGGGGCGGGGGGGCAGGCTGGCATGGGGTCCCAGTGTATGGGGCTACCCATTGGGGAGGAGGGTGGATGGTGGGGCGGCAAGGGGTGTGTGGTGTGGGGTGTTACCCATGGGCAATGAGGGAGTGAAGGCTGGTGGTTCCCTGTGAGCATGGGAATTGGAAGATGTGTTACTCTGTGCCCGTCCAGACCCCCTCCTCCCCTCCCATGTGTCTTAGAGAACCCTAAAGGGCTTGCCTTTCCTTTTGCACCAGGTGAGGCATGATTATACAGACGCCATTGATATGGTCAATTTTTGAGAAGCTTCTATAAACTGCTGAAAGGAATGTGTGTTCCATGGAATTAGGATGAAGTGTTCTGGAGAGATCTGTTAGGTCTAATTTGTCTATGGTGGTGTTAAGTTCCATTATTTCCCTGCTAATTTTCTTCTTGGATGATCTGCCTATTGATGAGAGTGGTATTGAAGTCCTTTATTATGATTGGTGTTGGGATTTATTTCTGATTTGTTGTCAAGTAGATTTTGCTTTATAATATGTGGTACAACTGTGTTTGGTGCATATAAATTTATGATGATGATATCCCCTTGTTGAGACATTCCTTGATGAGTAAAAAGTGGCCTTCTTTGTCTCTTTTGATTTCTTTTGGTTTGAAGACTATTTTGTGAGATATCACTGTAGTCAAATCCATTTGTGTCTTATACATTTGCTTGGAAAATCATTTTCAATCCTTTCACCCTGGGAAGGTGTCTATCCTTAATGGTGATATGGGTTTCTTGAAGATAGCATTTGGATGGACCCATTTTTCTGATTTGGTTAATCTGTGAGCTTTCATTGGGAAGTTGAAACCATTGATGCTTAAACATCATAACTGTGAGGTGTGATTTAATCCCTGCCATGCTGATGGGTTTTGGGTGCTTTCGTTTTTTTCTTTTTTCTATTTCTTTTTCTTTTTCTTTCTTTATTTCTTTTCTTTTTTCTTTTTCTTTTTTTTTTTTTTTTCAGGTAGGGTCTCACTCTAGCTCAGGCTGACCTGGAATTCACTCTGTAGTTTCAGGGTGGCCTTGAACCACAGAGATCCTCCTACCTCGGCATCCTGAGTGGTGGGATTAAAGGTGTGAACCATCATGCCCGGTCTTCCTTTTTTGAGCTTTGAACATTTTCATGTCTGCTCTAATTTTGATTTTTGTGTATTCCCTCTTGTAGAATCTTGATATTTTTTGTCTTATTCTTCTTTGTGGAGGAGAATTTCCAGAAGTATTCTCTGTACCTGCAAATAATCTTACATCTGGCTTTTTCATGAAAAAATTTCCTTTGTCCTTCTGTTATGAGAGATTATGAGAGATGCTTCCATTGGGTACCATAATTTGGGTTGGAAGGCACAGATAAGTTTTTTTTTTTTTTTTTTTTTTTTTTTTTTTTGTGAAGTATTCCATTCCAAGCTCTTCTGACTGTTAGAATTTCAACTGAAAAATCAGTTGAAATTATTATGGGCTTTGTATTTACTGAGAGTGCAGTTTTTAGTATTCTGTTTTTGTTATTTAGAGGTTTAGCTATGATGTGCTATGAGGAATTTCTTCTTTGGTCCATTATATTTGGTTTTCTATGAGCTTCATGTATCTGGATGGACCACTTTTTTGCAAGAGTAGAAAAAAATTTTTTCAATAATTTTGTTCAAGATGTTTTCTATGCCTTTTGCCTTAATTTCTTGCCCTTCTTATATACCTATGATCTTTATATTTGGTAATTTAGAGTATCCCTCAAATTCTGTTTGCATGGTCTTTTGAACTTATTGTTGTTTTTGGGTTCTCAGTCAATTTCTTCTATCTTCAAGGTCTAAGGTTCTGTCCTCCACATAATCTCCTCTGCTAATGCTGGTTTCTAGTGAGGCTTTTAAATGATCTATTTGATTTTTGTTTTCGTGATCCTGTGCTTTCTGCACCATATCCATCCCTTCATTGGGTTCCATTATCAAATCCATGTTTAATTTTCTTGATGTTTATAGAAATTCATTCTTGCATTTGATCATGTCTTTGTTAAGCTTATTCAGCTGATTTCTTAGATTCTCTTTTTGTTGATCTACCTTCAATTCATTTATCTGTCTTTTAAGATCTCTCTGATTCTCTTTAATTATATTAAGATGAGTGAAGAGAGCTATTTGTTGTAATTGATGATTCTATTGCATTTAATTTATGTGGTGGTAGGTTTTTCATGGTTTACTTTCAATTCTGCTATCTGTTTGGTCATGGTGTCATTAATTTTGTTTAATAAGCTTATTGTACTTTCATTTTGGGATTCTATGTCTGGTGTATCCTCTGTGTTTTTGTTGGAGACTTCCATGGTGCAGCTGGACATTCTTGGTGGAGATCTCTTGGCTTGTTGTCTTGCTTTGTTTTTTGTTGATGGTAGTGTTTTTTTGCATTGAGGTTTGCCCATCTTTCTGTAAATACCTTGTTTTGTTATGGATATAGTATATGGTGGCTATTATGGTATCTTCAATGAATGATCTGTTCTGGTTAAATCCAGGTGGAAGTGGTTCCGTGTCATACCCACAGGTTTTGCTTGGGTGCCTTTGAGACTTGAGAGATTTTTCCTTGCGTGAACTGTCTCTTAATGGTTCTGGGTGAGATGCTGGGAGGCCTGGCCAAGCCTGTGGATGAGCAGGGTGATTTTCTCCTCATGCTGCCCACTTGCTTGCCCATGGGTATGGAATTGGCTGCAGCTGCTGGTGGCAGGCTAGGGGGAGGGAAGGGAGAAACCACCCTTGTTGCTGGGACTTATACAGGGTGCATGGGAGTTGTCATGCTCATGTGGCTATGTGGGTGATCTGGGACTCTGTGCTCCTGTCCTGAACTCACTGAGCTCATAGAGTGTGCAGAAGGCACTGGTCCCTTGGTGAGGACTCCTTTGCACGTGTGGGTCAGACAGGACCCTTGCTTATGTAAGAGCGTGTGGGTTCATTGGTCAGTGTGGGATTCAGGGAGATTACCTGCTTGTGCACACCAACCTGACAGCATGTGGTGATCCTGAAGTCTCAGCCACTGTAGCCCAACCAGGATGCCTGTTGGGGGAGGGGCCTAGAAGGGGGGAGTTGGGGAGTTGGGGCGGTGGCCACAGCTTGCTCAACCACCAAGCCTTGGGGAGGTCAAGGAGAGGAGCTCAGGGCAGGTCACCTAGTTGCTAGAGATTGGGCCACTCCCCTGCTTCCTACCTGTGCCCAAGCTGCATGTACCTGCTGCCCTCCACATGGGGCAGCCACACAGCTGGCCACTGCCCTTCATGCTCACACCACCTGTGCTGCATAGCTTGTTAGTGACTGGCAGATTCCTGTATTTGCACCACAGTGCCCACCCCTGTGGGGGTCCAAAAAAGACCCTTCTTGTACTAGAGCCCCAAGACCTTGCTGCCTTTCTCCCCTGAAATTCTAACATGGTTAGCAGTCTACCATCTTGACTGGAAATCTTTGTCTGGCTTTCAAATCAAAAATGCTGGGAAAAACCAGATGTCTGTATGCTGAATAGTGACAATGAGTCTTGTGTTACAAAATCACCCTGAAATAAGACACTTCAAGTAAAATCAGAAACTATAAAATTCCTACAGGAAACATAAGAAAAAAGTTTCTTGAAAATGGTCTTGGAAATTACTTTTTTATGATATCATATCAAAAACTATAAAGGTAATACAATTCTTTAAAAATGCTTCTTCATATAGAAAAAAAGTGCAAAGTCAAGAAAGCAATAAACAAAATGAAAGGACAATCTATGGACTGGGGAAAATGTTTACAAACCTGGTAAGGAATTAATATCCAAAATTTATAAACAAAAGACATACATATCTGAATAGTAGAAAAACAGATAACTGAAAAATATAAACAAACTACCTTAATATTTATGCAAATACATAAGCATTGCTAACACATATATGAAAGGTTTCTCAACATCATTAATCATTGAAGGAATCCAATCCAAGCAAATCCACTTTATACCTGTAAGGATGGATGTTATCAAAGGATATCATAGATTGAAAAAAAAAAAGATTGCTCTATTCTTGTATGCTATTGATGGCAATGGTATAACTATTATGGAAAATATCATGGTCACATTTTAAAGAAAATAAGGGTGAAATACCACATGACTCAACAATCCCTTTTTATTTTTTTGGAGAGAGACAGAGAGAGAGAGAAAGAGAGAGAGAAGACAGATAGAGATGGGCGTGCCAGCAGTCTCTCAGCTGCTGGGAACGAAATCCAGATGTGTGCGCCCCCTTGTGGTCAAGTGCAGCATTGCGTCCTTGCGTCACTGCATCTGGCTAAACGTGGAACATGGAGATTGGAACCGCTGGAGATTGGACCCAGCATTCTTAGGCTTAGGAGGCAGGTGCCTTAACAGCTAAGCCATCTCTCCAGCCCAACAATCCCTTTTAAGTTCATATAACCAAAGGAAATGAAGTCATTATCTTGTAAATATATCTAAATTTCCATACTTATTGCAGCATATTCAGAACAAGCAAAAAATAAAGAAACCTAAGTTTCTGTAAAAGGGAAAATGGATAAAAGTGTGTGCATGTATACAATGGAATATTAATTAATTTAAAAGTGATTGAGATTCATTTCCTACAAAATGGGTAGACGTTTTAAGGATATTAGATTTATGTTAAATTAAATTAGCCAGATATAGGAACAAAATGTATGTTCTCACATATATGCATAATTTAAAAGTGTTTTCAAGTGTACAGAGATAAATTATAAAATAGTAGTTTACAGAGATAGATGTGGCATGAGTTAAGAACTGTAGGTCAGAGTATGCAGAGTGATAGGTATGTAAGATGAATAAATCTAGAGATATATACAATGAGAACTTCAGTAAAAAAATTGTGCTATATTTTAGGTACACGCTAAATGGGTAGATTCATGCCACACACACACACTATGTATGATGGTAAATAAATTAATTTTAATTTGCTTTACTTTAGTAATCTTTATACCATCTATATTTACTCCACAACATGCATACTTTAAATACAACAAAGTTATTTTGTAAAACAGCCACACGTGGCAGCTCCCACCTATAATCCCCAAACTCAGGAAGTAGAGTTAGAGGGTCACAAATTTGAGGCCATCACTGACTATGTAGCAAGACTCTGTCTCTAGAAAACTCCCTATCAAAATTGTTATTTTGAAAAATGCACTTTGCACCATGCTGTGAATTTAGCATGTATAAAGATGTATGAAGTTTTGATAAATGAAAATTTTAGACAAGCTGTTACTTATATCTAGTAATCTATTTTTCTTTGGGGTGAAGAAATAAGCTTCTCACTGGGTATAAGCCACTTCTGAAGGGTATTTTTAAGTTTGGCTTTGTAAATTTAAATTTAGGAGTTGTTATTTATTTGAAATTTATTTTTGAATATTATGTGTCTTCTCTTTTTATTTCATTAAATACATAAGCCTGAAATTTTGGAAGTGTTTATGTTTAATAAAATGCAGGATTATTCCTGAATTATGAAATGTTAACCAACTATCTCTGTATTTCCTATAGTTTGAGCCTTGAATGTCCCCAAAAGACCATCTTTTAAAGGATTGATCCCAGCCCATGTGTGGATGGTGGAACTTTTAGGATATGGGGCCTAGCTTGGTGAGTGGGTGGGAAGGGGGTGAATATCTTGAAGGGGATAGTCTTGCATCCCTACCCTGCCTCTTTCCCTCTCATTGCTTCCTGGCTGCTAAGTGCTGAGCTATACTTTCTTTGTCATGTGTCTTACAATGATGAACTTCCAAAAGGCCCAAAGCATTGAGCCAACCAATTATGTTCTGAAGCCTTCTTATAAGTTAACTCAAGCACTTTTTTTTTTTTTTTTTTTTTGGTTTTTCGAGGTAGGGTCTCACTGTGGCCCAGGCTGACCCAGAACCCACCATGTAGTCTCAGGGTGGCCTTGAACTCCTGGTGATCCTCCCACCTCTGCTTCCTGAATGCTGGGGTTAAAGGCGTGCCCCACCACATCCGACAACTCAAGCATTTTTGTCACAGCAAAGGAAGGCTTCCTAATACAGTTTATATCTATGTTCTTAAGAGTTTTCCTTACTTTTACCTTCCATTTTACTTTGGCAATTTCATTTTATTTTGCTTTTGACAATTCCATACATGTATATAACATATTTTGATCATATTCACTTCCAATTATACTCTTTTATCCCTTTCCCACTTCCTCTAGCTATATCTCTTCTTCCCAACTTATTTTTCCTTCCTCCTTCCTTTTTTTTTTTTTTTTTTTTTTTTGCTGACTCACTGCATTAAATTGGGGTCACTCAGATAAGCATGAGTATGGGTCTATGGAGTGTGGGCATCTCACTAGTAGTGACACCGCTGAAGACTATGATTTCCTTTCCCGAGCTACCATTAACTGCCACCAGGGGTCTTATGAGATCTTCCTTATCCATGATGGGATGCCAATGGCTCCATTTTGAGATTTAGTGGCCACAATCTTCTTAAAGTAAAATGCATTAGCTTCTTAATTTCAATATTTTATCCTTAGGTTATTTCAGTTTTTGTAAAATAGTAAGGATATATTTATTGAATATTTAAAAGTTTATATTCTCTTATTGGATTTTACTTACATACAATGAATTACACTGTTAAAGTTTTACATAATTCATGTAATTATATAACATAGGCACATAACAATATGCAATTTTATGTTATATAATATTTTATATAAATCAGATAATTAATTCATATAGCTATACACATTTCTCATTCTTAAAATTATTTTACTAATATACTTCCTTAATTCTGACACAAGGACATCCTTTTTTTCTCTTTTACTGACAGGCATGCATCTTTGATTTTTATGCAAATAAACTGGATAATAGATTTAGTTGAAGTTTGCCTTGCAAGCAATTTTAAAGGATATATTTACCTTCATATTTAAATATGGCTGAATAGGTAGTTTACTTTTACAGACAGTATACTTGACTTTCAAGGCCTCCTTTCAAGCCCTTTCTTATCTACAGGACTCAGACTATATGCAAAGTGCTAAGTGTTTTATGGCATTTGTAAAACCCTTGAACTGAAGTACTTCACATCTTGATACTCTGTTTGACAAGATATTCTGCTTTGATTTGTATTGCTAAGGTCCCAATACTCTGCATTCCCAGTCAACCCAATTTTCTAATTCATCTAGATTTAGCAGCAAACCTAGTTTCTGTTTCCTTTTTACTGCTATAGTATTCAGTAATGCCTCAAGATGATGACTAAAGCTTTTTGCAGGTGAAAATTGGAAGATACTTTCTCTTTCTAGTGATAGCATCTATCACCAGAATACTCTCCCATTGAACAATAATGTAGTGTTTTATTTCTAATGCTCCAGAGTGAGACAAATTTTTTGTTCTGTATTAATCATGTTCAATTTCTTACTGAAAAACTTGCTGTAGGTGTTGAGGGAAAAGTTCTACAACACCTTTAGGGTCTCCAGGTGACACTGACATAAGATATATTAGCAGCAGAAAAGCAAACAAATTGTAGCTGATAATTTTAACATGTACATGGGAATAGTTATGCCCCCCAAAATGAATAGATGTACATTTGTAGCTGAACACTCTTATACTAGGTTGTATAAAGAATAATAAATTGTAAAAACACTGAGATAATGAGATAAGGGGCTTGAGTTAAAGATGTTAACTGTGGAAAGTCAGTAGGAAGATAGGTGTTAGTTTAAAAAGATTTTTAAAAAGTATAAAAAGTCTCTCCCTTATGTCTTTCATCCTTGATGACAGAAATGTCTGTCCTCTTGGTACAGGAAACACACACCTTGTACAAAAGGAATTTCTTCTTCTTCTTCTTCTTCTTCTTCTTCTTCTTCTTCTTCTTCTTCTTCTTCTTCTTCTTCTTCTTCTTCTTCTTTTTTCATTTTTTGGTTTTTCAAGGTAGGGTCTCACTCTAGCCCAGGCTGACCTGGAATTCGCTATGTAATCTCAGTTTGGCCTTGAACTCATGGTGATCCTCCTACCTTTGCCTCCCGAATGCTGGGATTAAAGGCATGCACCACCACGCCCGGCTAGTACAAAAGGAATTTTATTTCTTTCTTTTCTCTTTCCTTCCTTCCCTTCCTTCCTTCCTTCCTTCCTTCCTTCATTCCTTCCTTCCTTCCTTCCTTCCTTCCTCCCTCCCTCCCTCCCTCCTCCCTCCCTCCCTCCCTCCCCCCTCTTTCTTTCTTCTTTCTTTCTTTCTTTCTTTCTTTCTTTCTTTCTTTCTTTCTTTTTCTTTCTTTCTTGACACAGGACTGCCTGTCCTATGCTTTGTACAAGGAAGACATCTTGTACAAAGAAGTTTTTGTCTTTATTTCACAAAGAGACAAGAATGTCACATCTCCCCTTTTGTATTTGCTGGGTTACAAGTGCCTTTAGTTCAAAATAACCAATATGCCAAGGTAACATATTTTTCACTACTATAATAAAGAAGAATGGACATGGAAAATTGGTTTGGTTATATGAGAATCAGAATGAAGTGAATGTTTGAGAAACACTGTTCCTTGAGAAATTGTTGGGATTAGCAAGGAATTAGAGAATTGGAACAGGGGATATATTCTCAAAGAAGTAGCATATACTCTTAAAACATTAGCTTGCCAGCAAGCATTCCTCATACTACTTATTCCTATTTGGTTGAAAAAAGCCAACACAGGACAGTTTATAGTTGACCCAAAGCTAAAAGATAAACTAATAACAGTAAGTACAGTTAGATATTTCTACTTATCCAAAATACATATCCTGAATTTTGTGCTATACAGAAGAGCCTTAACTGATAAAGATAAAAACCAACAGTAAACAGAATGCAGTTAATTATTTCCTCCTTAGTTAGCTCAATGAGGTGGAGTGTAGTTTCCATATCCACACTTCAGGTCATCAAGGGAGGAGTGTAGTTTTCATGCCTACTTGAATAAAGCTATAACCAGTCCAAGACTCAAGCAGCTACTTCTTTGTTCTTTCCCCAATCAGCCAGCTTTGCTATTCTTGCAATGTATACTTTGTTTCTTTAGTTCCATTACATTAAATAACCTTTACTCTGATTTCCCTTCTGTTCTTTGACTAGGAAAGTCTTCTAGGAGAGGAAGCCTTAACTTGAGGCTGCCCATCCATGGATAGAGGCATTGCTTCTGGGTTTATAGCTAGATACATACTTGGTGCCCATCATTACTAACAAGGAAGAATACTAGGTTTGGTAATCACTGATTTTAGGAATGCTTGTGATTTCAAATGACTCAAAGTCTTTAGAATATGGAATAAAAATGATAGGGAACATATTGATTTGTTAAGAATTACATGATGCCATGAATACATGGTATTAGTCTCCTCCCTGGAGTTTCAATCTTAGGCTCTAAGGTTAAACAACATTGAGTTAAAGTCCTACCTTAATTTTTCATCAGCCTTCAGCTTAAAAAAGCTGCTGAGTTTTTTTTATGTATAAAATAAGATCAATGATGTTTTAATGTAAGAAAGCCTAACCTCAGTAGAAATATTCTGAAACATTTCTGAAAAGCAGAAAGCACTGGAGATAGAATTAAGAAAATAAAAGTCCTCTGCAAACCAATGAAATGAATGATAGAACTATGTTTCACATGAATAAAAAAAGTATGAATATATCCTGAAACTCATGAAAATTAAAAAGGACTTGGAGGAAAAGCTGAAGAATTAGGGACAGGCATTTAAGAAGGGGGTGGATCATTGGGGTTCATATGGCTAAGACCTCCCTGCATACCAAGCCTTCCCACTGGCCTACAGAGATATCTGATCACTGACTTCAAATCCAAAGTTACATTGGAAAGCAAAGGACCTACTTGCCTAGATTTGGGGAAGAACTAGAAAAACAAAAAATAAAAACAAAACAGAACACATGAGTGATAGATCAAAGGATAAGGTGATAAGACCAACGTAAAGACGAACATGTCTTCTCTGAGGTACAGAATCAGCAAACCTGCATTTTCCAAATTCCTCATAGTAGAAGATGGCCAAAAGCTAGTGTTGTCAGGAAGCTGTCAGAAACATTAACAAGCATGCTTGTAAGTCTCTGCACAATGCCAGATCTCACTGAATAACAATAAATTCACAATGTACATAGGTTTCAATGGCATCAATTTTCCAGATACTTTTGCTTTTCTTGACAGCTGCAGCCAAGGCAAATACAGGTTCATATAGTACAATCTTTCTTACTAAGGTTAACTCTCTAATCATCCATTACATATAAGAAGGTAATGAGGTAAATCTCTCTCTATCATCTAGCTAGCTAGCTAGCTAGCTATCATCTATCTATCATCTATCTATCTATCTAACTAACTAGATCTATCTATCGAGTATATTGAGAAGGTCGACTACTGCAAGAGGGGCTGGAGGGGCTGTTACTGACCATAGAGTCAGGTTAAAGGGAGCTGAAGAAGCCAGGTGAAGTGAAGGGCAGAATAGGTTCCAGACAGATGAACAAATAGATGGGGGGACAGCAGGCCCAGACTGGTAAATAGGTGGATGGGCAGATGATAGTTTAGTAGGCAGCATCAACTGTGGGTTTTGAGGCATGCTGGAGCCTCTGGAAAAGACATGACAAGTTTGTGGGAGTCCAAGAACTTATTCAACATATCAGTCTGAGGAATGAGTATAACACCCCACCTGAACCTCATATAATGACCCTGTGATGACAATAGCCTCAATGTCCTGTCATCTGACCACTTAGTGTGTGACACCATCATTTATCTGTTCTATGATATTGTCTAAACATGGTAGATTCAAATTGTAGAAGTTGAAGCAGATTTATTTAGACATAGTTCAGTGAAATATATCACATGTGAGGTCCATACACCTGAGATACTTTCTCACATTCAGAGTATTCTAACAATGTCAAATTCATTGTCACCCAAATATGTGTTTAAAGTGTTTTTATCAGCCAACCCAGAAGCATGCTTGTTAAAATGTGACCTAATTTCCACCAAGTACAAGCTCCAGCATGAATCACAGATTCAGAAGAAAAAAGAAAAACTCTGAATAGGAGAGGACAACAGAGAGAGGAGCTTTAAGAGTCAGCAAAGTAGATGTTCCAGCAGGTGGGTGACTAAAAGTATAAGGGTTATCCCATAGCCCAGGCAGTAGGGAAGTTTGGAAATTCTACATTTCATACTACATTTCTCAGCTGACTCTCCATTTCCATTTCATGGGAAGTATGTATACAAAATTGGGTATTTTAACAAACTCTTTTCCAAATGCAGACATTAATTGTATTCCACTGTTCTATCAGTAAACTTTCCATAATGTGGTAATATCCCTGGAAGAAAATGGGACCCTGAGCTTGGTTACCTTCCATGGACTGGTAGTCTGTAGCAGGGAGTGGCAAATTGCAGTTACAGTTAAGGGACTCCTAGGTCCATGTGAAGGGCCAGAAGACTGCCAGGACTGTGGGATGAACTGAATGTGTTACTATATTAGAAGTAAATCAGCAATAGCAAAATCTCTATGCAATGCATGTTAAAAATAAAATAAAATAAAAGCAGGGCGCTTCTGTCACCATTGCATAGTATTACCTATCTTTTATGGAAGAGGATAGATATGTTACAGACAGATTACTGGTTGTGGAAAACATGCCCATTTGATGATTACAGTGTGCAATGGAGAAGGACCCAATGAGGCAGAATAACCAGAAGTATTAAGACCAACTATAGCTCCCTGCAAACTGAGGGACCCTCTCTCCTTCCCTGACTGATGAAACTCTTCTACACTTCACTGAAAATCCTCTGACAACTTGGCAAGAGAAAGAAAATTTGAAAGAAGCAATTTCTCCTAATGTGTTACACAACCACACTTCATTGCTCCCCAATTCTGGCATGCCCCAAGGAATCAATTACAGAGTCTGGAGAATGGCTGGGATGGCAATAGAAAGGCAAAAGATTTTACAAAGATTCTTGTCTATTTTTACTATCCAAAATGTGGAAAACATAGAAAGAAATGCTTTTAGGATGTTCAATCCTCCCTTTGCCAAGGAAAGAGAAGTTAGGCTCAACTTCTCGGCTAGCCCAGGCACCCTCAGCAGAGATTCCATATACTGTTCAGACAGCTGAGAATGTATTTGCTTGCCCCATTTTTGGCTGCATCCTAGACCCAGTGGAAATCTATATCAAATGATGTTGAGTTGCCATTTACTTCTTTGTGCAATACAAAGGAACAATTTTGACAACAGAGAAATGTAGGGATATTGTAGTCAACTAATCATGCATGGCCCATTTACAAATTCCTTCTTCATGTTCTCCGTTCCTAACCAACTCCCACTTGGCATAGCCCTGTAAATACTCCTGTCTAAGCTTCCCCAGGATGAGATTGGAATGAGTCTTCTGAGTAGGGTCCCAGAATGGAGGAGAAACTGTTTCCAACTCACTTTTGCCTCTGTGGAAACTTTGTGGCACTCCATTTGAGTGATGGGCAAGACGGTCAAAGAAAATCTTTCTTTTGATCCTTTGAATGTAGCTGTTCTTAGTTCTTGCGTCTAAGTGGGAGTTGTAGTCTCATTTTTAAGTCCTGTGATATCTCTGAGGGTATTTGAGCCTGTGGATACTTGCTGGTTGGATCTCTCATGCAGGGGTATGGTGTGAAGCTGGATAAACTATTATACTGTGTTTGCTGATAGCACCTCCATTCTTTGACATATTGATTTTAGCCATCTAGTGGGTATGAATTGACATCTCATTTCAATGTCTTTGGTAACCAGTGGTGTTGAACAAATACTTCTATTTGCTTTTTAGTTATTTCCATATTGTCTAAGGAGAAATATATATTCAGATACTTTCTCACTTTTAAATGGGCTTATATTTATATTACTGAGTCATAGATGTCATAGATGTGTCTTGTCATGAATATGATTTGCAAACATTTTCTTTCATTTTACATTACATTTTCACTTTAATGACTTGCTTTGAAGCCAAAAGGTTTTTAGCTTGTTTTATTCATCTATTTTTTTTCTTCTTGCTGTACTTTTGGTGCCATAGTTAGGAATTCTTTGCCAAATACAAGGTTGTGAAGATTGATCCCACTATTTTTTCTTAAAATGTTATGAATTTGATCTTATGTCTGGATGTTTCACTAATTTGAGATATTTTTGTATATAATCTGAAGCAAGGGTTGAATTTTATTCTTTGATACACATCTGTCTAATTGATTCAGTATCATTACTATTCCACATTGAATAATCTTGTCACTCTTGGTGAAAACAAGTTAACAATAGCTGCATGGGGTTTATGTCTGGATTTTTATTTCTATCACATTGGCTTGTCTGTCAGCTATTCTGCCATCACAATGCCATCTTGACAAAGCAATGTGAGAACCTGTTTCAGTCTTCCTTTTCAGATTGGTTTTCTCTACTTTGCAATTTCACCTTAATTTTAAAATTACCTTATCAATTAAAATAGAAAACTCATTCATAAATCTATAGAAAAGTATCAAATTTCTAATTCACTATGGAGAGCATTTTCATCTTTATGTGGTCTTTCCATAAATGTGCTAGTGATGTTTAGGAAGATAATTTATGGTTTTTGACATGTCAGATCAGTCATCTTTGAAAATTTTTACTTCTTAATTTCCAGTGTGGAGAGATTTTATTATTTATTTTCCCAATATTGTGGCTAGAATTCTCTACTACAGTTGCGCAGAATAGAAGCGGTAGCAGTGAACACCATCCTCTTATTCCTAATAGGAAAAAGCATCAAGTCTTTCATGATTAAGTATGGTGGAAAGTATGGATTAGAGTTTGAATATTATTTCTATGAATTATATGAATTATTAAATATGATCATAATGAGTCACTTTGTTTGCTTGGGTGTGGTATGTGTGTTTGTAGTATATATGGTGTAGTATGTGTGTGGTGTATGAACCTGTGTATAATAATACTTCACACTCATACGGAGGCCAGAGGAGAGCATTCAGCCATCTTCCCCTTTCATTCTTCTGCTTCATTTCCTTGAGACTGAGTCTCTCAATGAATCAGACTTTAGGTTTTGGTAGACTGGCTCACCCAGCAATTCATTGTTCTCTGATTCCTATAGAACTGGTCCTACAGACGTGTGCCATATTTAGTTGCTCATTTGTAGATCCTATGGAATTGAGCTCAAGGGAAATCATGGCATCTCAGGCCCTCATACTTGCATAGCAAGTACTTTTACATACTGAGCAATCTCCCAAGCTCAAGACCATTTAAAATGATTGATCTACAAAGAACTCAAAAACCTAAGCAATAAAAAAAAAAAAAATCAAACAACCCACTCACAAAATGGGACAGAGAACTGCACAGAGTTCTCAGAGGAAGAAATACAAATGGCAAATATACACTTAAAAAGATGTTCAACATCCCTAATCATCAGGGAAATGCAAATGAAAATATCTATGAGATTCCACCTTAAACCAGTAAGGGCAGCAAACATTAAAAAATCTAATGACAACAAATGCTGGTGAGGGTGTGGAGAAATAGGAACGCTGTTCCTGTTGGTGGGAATGTAAGCTGGAACACCCACTATGGAAAGCAATATGGGGACTCCTAAAAAGGATAACTATAGAGGTACCAACAGACACAGTTATCCCCCTTACTGTGCATTTACCCTAAAAGCTCCAAACCTCAGTTCAGAGATATTTGCTCAACCATGTTTATAGCTGCTCAATTCATAATAGCTAAGAGCTGGAATCAACCCAGATGTCCATCATTAGGTGAATGGAGAACTAAGATGTGGTATATCTATACAATGGAATTCTACACAACAGTAAGGAAAAATGACACAAAGCAATTTGAGGAAAATGGTCAAACTTGGAACAGATCATTTTCAGTGAACTCACCCAATCACAGAAAGATAAGCATTGCATGGTCTTACTCATCTGTGGCTCCTAATTTGTATTTTCCTGAGATGCTGACACACCTAATAAACATATCGAGGACTGGACAATAGGGATGGTGGGGTGGGAGGTTTGGGGGGGGTGAAAAACTGGACCCAAATGGAAATGGTAGCATAAAATCCTATATCCTGAAAGACATGCTAAAAGGTTGACCCTGAATCAGGTGCTTAGAAAGCACACCTGAATCACAGGGGCCTGGAGAGGGTATGATGAAGACTAACCTCAATCATCTCCTGTTTATCTACCACTCCCTCCTCTCTCTCTTTTCTCTCTCTCTTTCATATTACCTATATTTTTTTTTTCCTCCTTTTCCCTTGGCAGTGACCTGTAACTCCCAGTACCAGGATGTGGTTAACATCCAGAATGAGCTGATGGTCTGTGAGACCTACAAGGTTTCCCAAAAGAAGACAGATTCTGTCAGAGTACTTGATGACCCACCAAAGGTTATCAGTAAGACCCTACTGCTGGAGACCCCATATGTTGTTTGGATGGAAAATGGAGAGACCTGGCTGGAATCTGGAAGAGAGTCAGTCCCAAGACAGTTAGCTTGTCTAGTGCCAGAGGTACTACATGAGTGACTGGGAGAAAATGACCAACACCTGTCTAAGCAACTCATGGTCTAAACTACTCAGCAGCAAACAACCTGTTGTGATGCTTACACAAGTGCAGTAGTGGCACACAGCCATGGTGGGTTATCAACTGCTCTAAATTTGGCTAATGGATCCACTCAGTGGAATCGAACCCATACCTGGAAACAGGAAACAAGTCAGAACCATATCCAAAAATGAGCCAGCTCTCTAATATCAAGCTCCCACCAACAGTGGGATACAAGAGGGCCTACATGTATTAAATTCTCTCTAAAATAATAATGGTTATCCATGTATCTTGCACTGACCTCACTCTTCATTGGAGAATCTGCTTCTCTCAGATGGATGCAGAACCTGAGGAGAGAACCAGCCCATCACACCTCAACAGGGTAACAGCTGACGCCATAGAGTTATAGGGGAAATGAGCAAGAGTGTTGCTTTCTCAGTGAACCTGGTACCAGCACAAGGGTCAAGGAGATAGACACAAAGAACACTCAGCTCCTACCAAATCAGATATCCAGAGACATAGAGACTCACAAAACCTCATCACTGAAATAGACCTAAAATGGACCCAACAAGGTGCAGGGAAATTCATGGAAGAGGGGGCTGAAAGATTGTTAGAGCCATGAGTTGAGTCATTATGCACAGAGTCATTGCCTCTCCCACCTAACTGATGGCTACCCCCATAAGGCAAGACCTACATTACCCATGGGGTGAGGACAGGGAGAAGGCTAATGATGGTACCATTATGGCTGTATATATACATAGATAATAAAAAAATAAAAATAAAAAAATTGAAAAAAAAATAAATAAGATGATTGAGTTTCTCCTCATAATAGATTTCTTTCTTTGTTTCTTTGTTTGTTTCTTTGTTTGTTTGTTTCTTTATTTATTTATTTATTTCTTCTTCTTTTTTTTTTTTTTTTTTTTTTTTTTTTTTTTGAACTAGGGACTTTCCCTAGCCCAGGCTGACCTGGAATTCACTATGTAATCTCATGCTAGCCTTGAACTTACATTGATCCTCTTAGCTTCCCAAGTACTGAGATTAAATGCATGCATTATTTTGTTTCTTTTAATGCTTCATAAATTATGTTTGGATAACACATCTCATTCAATATCATTACATTTTTGAGCTGTTATTTTTCTAAATTATTTTTCCAACTTTTTCTGAGACATGATTCACTGAATGTGTTCAGTCTTTCTTTTAAGCTATGCTAGTAGAGATTCAGAGGACATCTAGCCACTCGCTATTTTTGCCCTATTCCCAAAGTCAGGCCCTTCTGAGAACTTTGTCCACTGCCAACTGAAGTTTTCCAGCATGTTTTTTTGGGGGGGAGACAGGCACTATTTCCAATCCTTTCTCTTTGCATGGGTTTTTGTTCCTTGTATCTCCCTGCAAGGAGCTAGCTCTGTATGGCACATTTCCCAAAGCCCTCTGGAACTTTGTCTTTTCAGTGATCTGTCCTGCAGACTCTGTTTTGCATTTCTAGCTTCCTACTTCTGTCCCTTCAACTGTAGGAGATTGCTTATCCCTAACCTGGCTCTTTCTTTCATTCTCCCAGAAACATTCAACAGATGGATCCCATCCTTTGTTTCTCATCTCTTAGCCATCTCAGTCCTGATCTTTCAAATATGGTGTCTTCCTTTTCAATTGCTTTAAGTAGAAGACAAAGTGGGAACCTTTTAATAGAAGTAGATGCCTTTTGTGCACACTCAAGACTGAAAACCTCTCTTATGGTAAGTCTGGGGCTACAATCGCACTAGTTCCGGTTGAGTCTGAGTTTATTTTTTACTTAGGGATACTGATCTGTGCTTCAGTTTCTGTATCTGTAAATTGAAATCCAAATACCTACCTCCTGAACATTTCGAGTTTTAGTAGAGATGCAAACTAAACAGGACTATTATTTTACATTATGCCATTTTTCTCTTTAAAATCATAACAAGAAGAACTAGCATATATATAACATATATTTTATAATGTCATATGTATATGATATTCTAAATTTATATGCTTATATATGCTGTATATAATATATGGTACATGTAGCATATATATTATATATCATATATTAATTATCATATAATTTTAGAATATATAAGACTGTTTATACTATTCTGTGATTAGTAACTATCAATAAAAAAACCAATAGGATCAATTTCCTACCCTCTTGCATCATACAACATTCAATTGGCAACAAACATTTATTGACTTTAGAATGCAGCTATAAAATACTAATACATGCCCCTTGTGGTCAAGTGCGGCATTGCGCCTTGTGTCACTTTGCATCTGGCTAAACGTGGGACCTGGAGATTGGAACCGCTGGAGATTGGAACCAGCGTTCTTAGGCTTAGGAGGCAGGCGCCTTAACCCTATGCCATCTTTCCAGGCCTGGACTATGTCTTCCTCTCTCTCTCTGTCTGTCTCTCTCTGTGTCTTTCTCCAAAAAATAAATAAATAAAAAAGACATAGTCCCGTTACCAGACTAGGGAATGCTTTCTGTTTTCCATACAAAGTTAAAGTAATATTTCATCAGGTAAACTGTAGTTCTTATATTTTTCTTTAAATGTGAGATTGCCTGTTTCCCATAAAGAAAGTATTCTTTTAATTTATTCTTTGAGTCTTCTATGTGATATAATATTCAGGCACACTTTAGTGTTATATGGTAGAATATATAAAGTCAGAAACTATTTTATTTCTCACCACTTATTTTCAACATATGTCTGGTGAGATACATCTGTTTCTCACAAACTCAGAAATAGTATGATAAAGCTTGCTGTGAAATTATGAGAAGTGAGTTACCACCAGCCTGCTTATGCAAAATGACAGATATGCTTCCCCAAAGGAGTTCCTTGGTGGAGAAGATGAAAATACAGTCAAACAAAGAGTATTACCAGATCTTGATGATTAAAATGCAATCTAATTTGTAACTTGGATACTTACATGAAACATGTTATAATGTGTCTTTTATCCTGGATCTCAGAACACTTGTAGTGGGAATTCAGGAGAAGCATGGATAAAGACACTTAAAAAAATATTTTATTCTCCTGTTATTAGGGTTTTGTGAAGGTATTGCTAGGCACTGTGAGGTCATGGATATAGGAGAAAAAGATGATGACATCAAATTAAAAGACAGACTAATGGAGAGAGGGAGGGGATATGATGGAGAGTGGAGTTCTAAAGGGGAATGGGCGAGGGGAGAAAATATTATGGTTTTTTGTCTGTAAGTATAGAAGTTGTCAATAAAAAATATTTTATTGAAATCTTCCATCTATATATACAATATATCATGAGTATTGTTTCCTCCTACAATCCTCTTCCCCCCCTCCTGAGTAAGCCTCCACTAATCCATTCTTTCCAATAGTCTCTCTCCTATTTTGATGTTGGAATTTTTTTCTCCTGAGGTCATGGCAACTTTGTGTCTGGAAGATAGTAATGTAAAGACTCTTCCCTTTCCTTTGGTTCTTAAATTCTTTCCACCACCTTTTCCAAAGTGGACCCAGAGCATTGGAGAGTGTGACAGAGATGTCTCATTTAGTGCTGAACACTTCACTGTCACTTTTTGTCAGCACTTTGTTAAGTTTTGAGTCTCCTCAGGGCTTACTGCCATCTGAAAAGAGAAAGTTCTCTAAGCAAAAGTGATAGTAGCTGTAATATATGGACATAAATACAGATATTTAGATGGCAGCTTGGTGGGCACAATATATACTTTTAGCCAGACAACAGTAGTTTCTCACCTAGGGCTTATGACCTTTTGATTAGGTTTTCAGGACCAGGTAAGAATTCTCATGTGGTGGGCCTCAAATCCAATAAGAGAGCAGTTGGCTTCCCCCATAGCAGAAATACCACCATTACACTAACTATTATGTTTGGCCTAGCCTTCAGCATCCAGTTCTGTTTAAGACCATTGATTACTTTTCTCATCCAAAAGGCTGTGTGTAACATAGCTGTTTCTAGCCTCCCTACAAGTAGTCAACAGGGTGGGGAGCTTCCAGCTCAGCTCCAGCTAGATTTCACAGTGACCTGCAGACCATGCATGTGGAATCTAACATTGTGGTCCTACATCTAGTTCTGGTGGGCAATCAAGTGACTTGGAAATAGCCTGTTATGTTTTGGGGCATCTGTTGCTGCCTTGGCCAACAACTCTCTTGAAGATATCCCAACCCTAGTACTACAATTTTTCCAATAACAATATATGGATTCTGAGCATGACATTATTTAGTTCCACATGGTTTTTGTGTTTTTGTGCTATGATTATTACAATAATTCACATTAAACTTGATTTCTTCCTACATCCTAAAATATGTTGCTGATAGTTGATTTGAATAGCAAGAGATATTTGTGGAAATAAGTGGGATAGATATATGACTTGGTGTTATGGTTTATATTGATGTAAAATGTAGTACAAGCCCAAAATGATATCTTCATATATGAGATTAATGAACCCTTTAAGCCTCTTTAGCACAAGCAGGCAGATCAAGATGATGCAGGGGTGCAGTGTAGTTGCCTTATTAGTTAATGTTTTCTTTACAAATGACCGACAAGTGGAGAAATGCCCAATAGACTATGATGGCCCTCATCCCTGCCCTCATCAGAAAATGTCATTATATGAAGAATCCTTCCCAAGGTTTTGATTTAGCATTGTTAACTCACTGGATAAGGCTGTAGCTAAAATGAAAAGGAAGAAAAATTTCTGTACGTTGGATACTAAAGGGATCCACATCTAATCTCAGGTTACTAATAGAATCTATAGTAGAAAAAAATTAGGTACATCATAAATTTCTCATAGGATTCACTATCCAAATAAGATATTATTCTCTGAGTTTGCTTTATTCCTGCACAGAATATCATGATTCAGAGAGAAACTGTGTCTACTATAATAGAATTATAGCACAGTAATGTGAATGGATGTTCTAGTGATGTCTGTTATCTTTGATTTTAGATTTATGAATTAGCTCCAAATTTTTAAAACTAATTTTTTCTTCTACGAGAGTTAAGACTATTGCTAAGCTATCACAGATATCCAAAGACAGAGATGATTTCTCATATTGAGCAGTGAGGAGCCCCAGATGCCAGATAAAATATTCTGGCTTTCTGTGAAGATGTTAGAGCTGCAGGCTAGACAGAGCCAAATGTTTAGTTTCTCCACCCTCTATCTGTGCTACTGAGATAAAGTAGAAGGCATAACAAATCTGTTTCTAATAACCAAAGGGGTACTGATTCTGTTTGTAATAAGCACAATTCTAGAATAAAGCAAGAACCAAATAAAATGCCAACTAAAATTATGACAAAAGCCCCTTCTAAGAGAAGATGAGTTGGATCATTTACAAGCAAGGTTTGGACACATTAAGGTTTAAAAACTGTCGAAATTCTATAGAGAAATTTGCTCTCCTAAAGCCCATGATTGCTTTTCATCTTGGCAGCTCTAAACTGAGAGGTGTGCTACCTTTAGTGCAAGTTTCACATTCAAATTACAGGTTGAGAAATACGAGGAGTTTTCATAGTAAACAGGTGGCTTCTGTTGAAAGAGACTTGCTGGGGACTCTTTTATGACCATGCTGATGCTGTGACATATTAAGTGGTGTTTGTCACTTTTCCATCTGGTCTAGACAACTGCTGGAGGCGGAACCCATTTAGAAAGTGGCACACAGCATACAGCTGCTCATCCTTGTCTCATAAATAAAGAACCAAATCATGGTTTCATTCTGCTTTATTAAATCTAATTTATGAGGATTCATCATTGTTCTTTTAGGCAATTGTCCATAGAGCATAGATTTTAAAGAAGTTGTGACTGGATTTGAAGTGCTAATAGAAAAATTGTGAAGCATGTATCTAGTTTATAATTACTTGATTATATTTTATCTAAGTGACTGCATGATAAAAAGCTTTCTCTAGTGCATTCTAATGCCCATTTGTCTCTGCTGACTTGCTTTAATCTCCCCTTGGACACACTTGTCCTAGAGATTTTATCTCTGAAAGGAGCAGTCTTGGTAGTATTCTCTGCATACATCATTCAACTTATTTACTCATTTCTTTATTACATTTGTGTTTTACAGATAAAACATTAAAAACAAGGTATGATTTGCAGGATTTTGCATGATTTTCCCAGTAGGAGTTTTGATGCTTCATCATATGAGAGGAGTTGTGGAAAAACAAAGAAACGATCTCTTACCTTAGGTACAAATTATTTTATTTAACTTACAATAGTCTGTAAATCCAACAGGGTTTTGCACACAATCAAGTGCCATGTTGTAATAAGCTCTGTGGTTGTAAAATTGCTTTTCCTGCATTGGGTCTGGATTCTGTTCAAATCAGTCTGCTGATTAGATGGCATTTGGTACATGTGATTTGTCTGTGGATACCTTAATGTCAGGAAATTTTGACTTTTCCTTGACAGAATATTCTCATCTGTCATGATGTCACTGGCTGATAAAACACATAAAACCACTGAGGCTAATCATGTTCATGGTTTCCAGCGTGTTTGTTGGCAAAAGTTTTCCAGCCCCTGTACACTTTGAAAGCTCACAATATGTAGCAGGCCAAGAGAGTAAATCTGTCAACAGGAAAGACAGACTCTTGAAGCATGCCACTGTCTAACTTGCTCAGAAATTAAATAGTGTCAACTACTTTGAGTAGCTTTTCAAGGTCACACATGAAACTTTCACACTTATTCCCAACATTTGTAATTGTCAACATTCAATATGTATATAAGAAAGACACATTTTTTCATAGAGTAGACAAGTGTATTTGATTCTTTCAAGAATTATGTGTTTATACAATTTATTATCAAACTAATTAAACTAGTCCATTGATTCAATAAAGAAGAACAAATACTTTAATATAGTTACAGCTTGCTGAATTCTGAATAGTATTAATCAAGTAATGCATTGGAGATACTGTATTTGAAATTTGAATGGTCTTTGAAGTAAAGTAATCATAGGCAGATAGAAATATAAATGCTTGTGATTCCATCACATGTTTATTAGCAAGTAAAAAATTGAAACATGTTTCTAATAGGTTGTTTTTGTGTTTCAACCTTTGTTTCAATTAGCAATGAAAGAAAACTGTGTAGATATTAACATTTCACCACTCCACCCAGAATTAATTTTTCTTGAGTTTGTTAGTGGCACCAAGATTTAATTTTTATGGTAGCATGTAGATCTTTAAAAGATTATGTATTATTGTGAGTGATGAAAGTATTTATGCATGTTTGCATGTGTGTGGGCAAATGTGTGTGGTGAGGAGTGTGTATGTGCGCAAGTGTATACATTGCACATGGAAGCCAGAGGTTGGTGTCAGGGTCCTCTTTGTTTCTCTCCATCTTATTTTTTCAGACAGAGTCTCACACTGAACCTAGAGTTTACCAGTTTGAACTAGCTAGCCATTAAGTCCTAATGATTTGCCTTTCTCTGCCTTCCTAGCACTGGGATTACAGGTTCATGTCATCATACCCAACATGTTAGTGGGTCCTGGGATTCTAAATTCAAGTCCACAAACCTGCATGAAAACTACTTTATCCACTAACTCATCTACTTGACCATGGAAAAATGATTTATAAGATAAATAATCAAATTTCATTGTGTCTTTTTTCCTTACTGCTGTGTCTAATTTCAGAGTAGATATACCACATTTTGGCTATCCATTCATCTAATGATGGAAATCTGGGTTAATTCCAGCTCTTAGCCATTATGAACTGTGCAGCTATAAAAATGGTTGAGCTAATCACTATGAACTGAGGCATGGAGCTTTTGGGGTAAATGCCCAGTAAGGAAATATCTAGGTCTACTGGTAACTCTATAGTCATCCTTTTTAGGAGTCTCCATATTGCTTTCCATACTGGTTGTACCATCTATACTTTCCCACCAAAAGGAATAAGGATTCCTATTTCTCCACAACCTCACAGCATTTGTTTTCATTAGATTTTTTAATGTTGGCTATCCTTACTGGGGAAAGGTCGAATCTCATAATTGTTTTAATTTTCATTTCCTTGATGATTAAGGATGTTGAACATTTTCTTAGGTGTGTGTTATTGTCTTTTTTCTCCTATTTTGAGGGTCTTGTGAGGGTATTGCTAGACACTGTAAGGTCATGGATATTTCTGTCTGGACAGTTACATTGTAAGGAGTCATACTCTTCCTTTGTCTCTTACATTCTTTCTGCCACCTCTTTATCAATGGACCCTGAGCTTTGTAGGGTGTGATAGAATTGTTTCAGTGATGGACACTGCTCCATCCCTTCTGCTCAGCACTATGTTGTTTTTTATGTCATCCCAGTGGTTATTGCTATCTGAAAAGAGAAGCTTCTCTAACCAGAAGTAAGAATAGTATTAATATGTGAATATGAACATTAAGTGTAGTGCTTTCAGGGCAGTTTGGTGGAAATAATACATACATTTAGCCAGACAAGAGCAGGCTTTATACCCCTAAGGCACATGAACTCCCCTGCGATAGTCTTTTGATTAGGTTTTTCAGTACTAGTCATGCATTCCCTCCTGTAGAGTGAGCCTTCAGTCCAATTAGAGAGCAGTTGGTTTCCCCCAGAGCAGACATGCCACTGTTGCACCTGTTCTGTCATTTGGCCTATCTGGCCAACTTGAGGTTTCCAGTGTCCACTGTTTTCACTGCTGATAATATCTGTCTCCCATATAGCTGCATGCAGTGCAACTTTTTCCAGCTTTCAGTTGGCTGGTCTATAGGGAGAAGGTACTCTGCTCAGTACCAGCTTATTTCTCAGTGACCTTGCCACTCAGGCAAATGAAGTCTTTAGCAACAGGGTCTTACCATCTGTTTCTCAAGGGAAACCAAGGGCCTTTTTGATAATAGCCTGCAATATTTTTTGAGGCAACAGGAACCTCCCTGGCCAACAACTCACTGGAAGGTATCCCATCCATGGCACTGAAAATATTATAGTAGCAATCTATGGCTTCGGGATGTGCCATTATTCAAAAAAGTAGGTTTACATAAGTCTTCTTTAGAATATCTTGAATTTTGATTGACCCTCCCCCAAACTTCTTTTCCACATTCTCTTCCCCTGGCCACACTTACACCTTTCCCCTGCCGGTAATCTGTTCCTCTACTTTCATATTTACAATACCATCCCCTTACATCCTTTCCTCTCCTCCCTCCCTTATAGCCTTTCTTTAGTTTACTGGTTTCTGCTACTTGTTTTTGGTTCCAGCTCACACACAAATCTGTACATTTGTAACTAGGATCCACATATGAGAGAGAATATATGACCTTTGGCTTTCTGAGCCAGGGTTACCTCTCTTAGTATAATCCTTTCCAGATACCTCCATTTCCCTGCAAATTTCACAATTTCATTTTTCTTTACTGATGAATAGAACTCCGTTGTGTAAATGTACCACATCTTTATTATCCATTCATATGTGGAGGGACATCTAGGCTGGTTCTATTTTCTAGCTATTGTGAATAGAGCAGCAATAAACACGTTTGTGCAAGTATTTCTAAGGTAGTGAGATGAGTCATTCAGATATATGCCTAGGAGTGCTATAGCAGGATCATATGGTAAATATATTTTTACCTATCTCAAGAACCTCCACACTGATTACCACAATGGCCGTACCCAATTACATTTTCACCAAGAGTGTAGAAGTGTTCCTGTTTTTCTACATCATCACCCACATTTATTGTCATTTGTTTTCTTGATGGTAGCCATTCTGACAGGAGTGAGATGGAATCTCAAATAGTTTTAATTTGCATTTCCCTGGTGGCTAAGGATGTACAACACTTTTTTAGATGTTTATATGTCATCTGTATTTCTTTTTCTGAGAACTTTCTATTTAATTCCATAGCCCATTTTAACTGGGTTGTTTGATTTCTTATTGTTCTGTTTTGTTAGTTCTTTGTATATTCTGAATACTAATCCTCAGTCAGATGTATAGCTGGCAAAGATTTTCTCCCATTCTTTAGGTTGTCTCTTTGCTCTATTCACAGTGACCTTTCCAGTACAAAAGCTTAATAATTTCATGAGATCCCATTGGTTGATTCATGGTTTTATTTACTAAACAATTGGGGTTATATGAAGAAAGCCTATGTTGATGGGTTTCCCCTACCTTTTCCTCTAGGATTTTCAGAGCTTCAGGTTTGGTATTAAGGTCCCTGGTCTACTTGGACTTGATTCTTGTGCATGGAGAGAGAAAAGGATCTATTTTCATCCTTCTACATATAGATATCAAACTTTCCCAGTACCACTTGTTGAAGAGGCTATCTTTTCTCCAGTGAATATTTTTGGCATTTTGTCAAAAATCAGGTTGCTCAAGCTGCCTAGACTAACATCTGGTTCCTCTATTCTGTTCCATTGATCTTTGTTTCTGACTTTGTGTCAGTACCATTATGTATTTGTTACTTTGGTTTTGTAGTATAGCTTAAAATTGATTATGGTGATACCATCAGCCTTCTTTGTGCTGCTCAACATTTTTTTGGCTATTTGAGGTATTTTGTGCTTCCAAATGAATTTTAGGATTTTTTCTTTCTATTTCTGTGAAGAATGCCATTGGAATTTTCATGGGGATTGCATTAAATGTATAGATTGCTTTTTTTAAAGACTGACATTTTCACAGTATTGATTCTTCCAATCCAAGAACATGGGATGTCTTTGCATTTCCCTGTGTCTTCTGTGATTTCTTGTTTGAGTGTTTAAAGTTCTCATTGTAGAGATCCTTAATTTCCTTGCTTAAGTTTATTCCAAGGTACTTTATTATTTTTTGAGGCAATTTTGGATGGGAGAGATTCCCTTATCTCGTCCTTTGCATGTTTATTGTTAGTATGTAGAAAAGCTACTGATGCCTGTGTGTTTAGTTTGTATCCTGCTACATTGCAAGAGTGTTTGTCAGCTCTAACAGTTTGCTGGTAGAGTCTTTAGGGTCTTTTATGTATAGAATCATATCAGCTGAAAATAATGAAAATTTGATATCTTCTTTCCAGTTCTGTTCCCTTTTATGAGTGTCTCTTTCCTTATTGCTATAGCTAAGACTTCCAGTCCTATATTAAATAAAAGTGGGAACAGTGGACACCCTTATTTTGTTCCCGAGTTTAGTGGAAAAGCTTCAAGATTTCCCCAATTACTATTATGTTGGCTATTGGTTTGTCATAAATACATTTTATTATGTTGTGATATGTTCCTTCTATTCCCACTTTTTGTAATACTTTTACCACGAAGGGATGTTGGATTTTGTTGAATGCCTTTTCTGTATCTATTGAGATGATCATGTGATTTTTGTCTTTCAGACTATTTATATGGTGTATTACACTTATTGATTTGCATATGTTGAACCATCCCTGCATCTCTGGGATAAACCTTATTTGGTCTGGCTGAATAATCTTTCTGATATATTCTTGTATTTTGTTTGCAAATATTTTGTTCAGAATTTTTGCATCTATGTTCATGAGGGAGATTGGCCTGTAATTTTCTTTTTGTGTTCTGTCTTTGTCCAGTTTTGGTATCAGGGTGATGCTGGCTTCATAGAAGGAATTCAGTAGATTTCTTTCCTTTTCTAATTTATGGACAAGTTTGAGAAGTAGTGGTGTAAGTTCTTTAATAAAGGTATGATAAAATTCACCAGTGAATCCATTTGGGCCTGGGCTTTTTTTAGTTAGGTGACTTTTTATAACTGCTTGGATCTCCGTAATTGTTATATGTCTATTTAATGATTTATCTCATCTTGATTTAATTTTGGTAGGTCATATGAATCAAGGAAATATCCATTTATTTCATATTTTCATACTTAGAGACATGTATATTCTTAAAGTGTGTCCTTATGATTATCTGAATGTCTTTGGTATCTGTTGTAATGGTGCCTTTTCCATCTCTAATTTTATTAATTTTTGTCTCTTCTCTCTTTCTTCTGGTCAGATTTGCTAAGGATTCATCAATATTGTTTATCCTTTCAAAGAACCAACTCTTTGTTTCATTGATTCTTTGGATTTGGTTTCTATTTCATTAATTAATGCCATAATCTTTATTATTTCTTCCTATCTATTGATTTTAGGTTTGCCTTTTTTCTTCTTTTTCCAAGGCCTTAAGGTAAAGCATTAAACTGTTTACTTGTGAACTCTCTAATTTGTTAATATAGACATTTAGAGCTATACATTTCCCCCTTAGGACAGCCTTCAATGTGTCCCAAAGGTTTTTGTCATGTTGTGTTCTCATCATCATTTGATTCTATGAATTTATTGATTTCCTTTTTGATTTCTTCAATGACCTAGTCATCATTAAATAGTGTACTGTTGAGTCTCTAAGAATTTCTGTATGGTCTTTACTTTTTCTTGTTGCTGATTTGCAGTTTAATCTTGTTGTAGTTAGATCCAATACAGAGGACTATTTCAATTTTCCTGTATTTCTTAAGATTTGTTTTGTGTCCTAATATATGGTCTATTTTAGAGAATATTCCATATGCTGCCAAGAAAAGTGTATACTCTGCAGCATTTGGATTGAATATTTATATATATCTGCTATGTCCATTTGTTCCTTGATATCATTTAATCCAAAAATCTGTTTATTTTTTTTGCTGGGATGACCTGTAATTGATGAGAGTGGGGTATTGCAGTCACCAACTACAATTGTGTTTGATCTTATCTCTCACTTAAGTCTAATAATGTTTGATGAAATTGGGAGCCACCATGTTAGGTGCATATACATTTAAGATTGTAATGTCCTCCTGTTGGAGTGTTCCTTTATTCAGTATAAAATGACCTTCTTTATCTTTCCTCACTAATGTTGGTTTGAAGCCTATCCTGTCAGATATTAGATTAGTAGTCCCTGCTTGTTTCCTAGGCCAATTTGCTTGAAATACCATTTTCCATCCTTTCACCTTAAGACAGTGTCTATTTTTTATTGAGAGATAAGTTTCCTAGAGACATCAAATGGCAGGATCCTGCCTTTTTTTTTGGGGGGGGGAGGGAGTGAGACACAGAGAGAGACAGAGAGAGAGGGAGAGGAAGACAGATAGAGATGGGTGCACCAGCAGCCTCTCAGCTGTTGCGAACCAAATCCAGATGTGTGCGCCACCTTGTGGTCAAGTGCAGCATTGCACCCCTTTGCATCTGGCTAAACATGGGACCTGGAGATTGGAACCGCTGGAGATTGGAACCAGCGTTCTTAGGCTTAGGAGGCAGGCACCTTAACCAATGAGCCATCTCTCCATCCCAGGATCCTGCCTTTTAAGCCAGTGTGCAAGCCTGTGTTTTTTGGTTGGGGCATTGAGGCCATTGATAGTAATAATTATTATCAAAAGGTATGTATTTATTCTTGCCATTCTTCTTGTTTTGTAGTGCCCCCTGTTTTACCTTTAATTGCTTGTTTTAACTATTATTTGAGTATAGTTTACTTTTTTTCTTATTTCCTCCTGTTTGTGTTTTGCTTTCTCTTCAGCATGAAGGATTACTTTGAGTGTTTTCTGTAGAGCTGGTTTAGTTGTCATAAATTTCTTTAGCCTGTTTTTCTTAGAGAATGCCCTTATTTCTCAATCAATTTGGATAGATAGCTTTGCAGGATAAAGTATTCTTGGTTCACAGTTGTTGTCTTTCACAATGTGGCACATATCATTCCAGGCCCTGCTGGCTTTTAAAGTTTGTGTTGAGTAATCTGCTGTGAACCTGATTGGCTTGCCTTTGAAGGTCACTTACCTTTATTCTCTAACTGCATTCAATATATTTTCTTTGGTTTGTGCGTTTAGTAGTTTAATTATAACATGGTGAGGATAGGTTCTTTTTAGGTTGTGTCTGTTTGGTATTATCAAAGCTTCTTGTATCTATATTAGCATTTCTTTCCCAATTTGGGAAAATTTTTCTTCTATGATTTTGTTGAAAACACCTCTGGATTAAAATTTTTCTCCTTCTACTATACCCTGAATTCTTATGTCTGATCTTTTCATAGTGCCCCAGATATCTTTAAATTCCCATTCATACATTTCTATTAGCTTGTCTTTTTCTTTGAGTGTATTAGATCTACCACCTAGTCTTTTAGTTAAGATATTCCGTTCTCTCCTTCATCATTCTGGTGAGACTTTCCACAGAGTTTTTTATTTGACTGACTGTGCTCTTCAGAGCTAGAATTTCAGCTCAGTTTTTCTTCAGTATTTTTATTTCCTTACTTATGTCAATGGCAATGGAACTTGGACAACATTTATCAAACATGGTAGAGAAAGTGCTCACTTTGCATTGTAAAAAAGACAGCCAGAGGGCTGGAGAGATTGCTTAGTGGTTAAGGTGCCTGCCTGCCAAACCTAATAATGCCAGTTTGATTCTCCAGGTCCCATTTTTAGCCAGATGTAATGTGATTCAAGGGTGCAATGCATTTAGAGTTCATTCACAGTGGCTGAGAGGCTGCTGGAACACCCATTCTCTATCTCTATCCCTCTCCAAAAAAAAAAAAAAATAAAAAAGACAGCCAGATATCAACTGTTACTGAAATGAAGACAGAAAATTTCAAGGAAATATATAAACTACTTTCTTAAAGAGACTTCCTCCACTGCCAGAGATCTTGAAAAGCCTCCTGGTCAGTCATCCAGAAGCAATTCTTCACTTAATTGACCAACTTGTCTTCCACTTTGGGAAGAGAACCACCCTTTTTCTATACTTGCTTTCATTTTTGCTTTAATGTCTTCAACAGAACGAGGTCTTTTTGGTGTTTTAGGAGTTTTTGTTTCTTCCTGGATTTTTCTTTGAAAGATTTTTGACCTTTTGATCTTGGTGTTGAGGGTTTTGAGTCTTTTCCATTTTGGTTTGATTTTTGTGCATTTTTGGCTGGAATATCTCATATAGATTTTTCACTGGAGCTTCATCATCATCAAAATCATCATCATCACCATCATCTTCATCTCATCGTCATCTTCAACAGCAGCAAGTTTTACTTTTTTTTCTGTGGAACTTTGTTTCTGCCTCCAGGTGCAGATCACTTTCCAGACACACTTAAGAGTTTTGCATCCTCATCCTCTTCATCTTCTGACTCTGCATCTTCCTCCACTAATATGTGCACTAATATGCACAGGCCCTGCACCACATTTCAACCTTAAGACCACAGGTGGTATAATTTCAAAGTGTCCAAACGAAACCCTTGGTTCTACAGACATTTTCAAAGTTGCCAGTGTTACTTTAATTGGACTTCCTTCATAATTCATTGCCTTTACCTCAATGATGTGCAGTTCATGGTTTTCCCCAGTCCCTAAACTGACCAGTCCTAGTGATAACTGGTGCTCATTTCACCACTATCCACCTTAAAGTGATAATCTTTGTCGGCCTTTAGTTCACAACTGAAAATGTAGCTCTGAGGCCTCAGTGGGTTCATGTTCTTATCTGTTGAATCTTCCATGGGGGGTGTGACACACATTTGGATGTCAGGAGATGGATGGAGACAACTAACTACTGCACCTCACACCACATAGGATGGAATTACACCAGTCCCAAATGTCATATTCTTTTTTAAAAAAATTATGATTTTATTTATTTTTGGAGAGAGACACAGAGAGAGACAGACAAGGAGAGGGAGACAGATAAAGATGGGCGCACCAGCAGTCTCTCAGCTGCTGTGAACGAAATCTAGATGTGTGTGCCCCCTTGTGGTCAGGTGCAGCATTGCACCCTTGCGTCACTTTGCATCTGGCTAAACGTGGGACCTGGAGATTGGAACCGGGTTCTTAGGTTTAGCAGGCAGGCACCTTAACCGCTAAGCCATCTCTCCAGCCCAAATGTCATATTCTTTTTCTTTCTTTCTTTCTTTCTTTCTTTCTTTCTTTCTTTCTTTCTTTTTTTTTTTTTTTTTTTTTTTTTTGGTTTTCAAGGTAGGGTCTCTTTCTTGCCCAGGCTGACCTGGAATTCACTCTGTATTCTCAGGGTGGCCTCAAACTCACAGTGATCCTCCTACCTCTGCCTCCTGAGTGCTGGGATTAAAGGCGTGCGCCACCACGCCCGGCCTCCAAATGTCATATTCTTTTTTTTTTTTTTTTTTTTTTTTTGAGGTAGGGTCTCACTCTAGCTCAGGCTGACCTGGAATTAACTATGTAGTCTCAGGGTGGCCTTGAACTCTCGGCGATCCTCCTACCTCTGCCTCGCGAGTGCTGGGATTAAAGGCGTGCGCCACCACGCCCGGCTCAAATGTCGTATTCTTAATGAGCAGTGTCTCTCTGGAAACTTACCAATTCAACAGATAAGCAAAGAGCTTTATAAGAGAAGGTTGGCCTTTATTCATTTGACTGTGCATCTAATAAATCCTTGCTTTATAGCTGTTCTTTTGTGAAGAACATTCTCTAATCTGTATCTGGTTAGCCCTATTCAAGGCTCATTTCTGCAGGAATCCAAGTCTCAGACTCAGTGGTTTATGAATCAGTTTTCTACAAAGATTATTTCTCACTTGAATGAGAATACTGAGTAAGGAATGACCTTGAGCAATGTGAGATATAGAAAATAATAAGATTTATAGTGAGGGATTTAAATTTCTATAATTAGAGAAGATAAATAGATGCCAGTAGATGGTTAAATCAGACAGAAAAAGGGGCTGTGTGACATATATTTCAAGTTGAACTCATATCTGGCTGCAATTTAAGAAATTCAAGTTCCATATTTTTGCTTCAATCTATATTAAGTATTTATAAACTGGAAAGACACTTGTTATATTTACATAACATGGAAGTGACCAATAATTTAATCTTTCTGTTTCTTTGCCAGAAAAATATAACTTATTATTTTGTTTAAATTCACAAAAGTTTTACTTCCTTAGCTGTTTACCTGGCTTAAGTAATGTTCTCAGCCTAAGAGTACATACTAATCTAAGTTGCTAGCGTTGTAAGAAATAATAAACTATCAAGCACTGAGTTTTTTTTAACTTATCTCATTAGACTACCACAGACTTTTGTAATGACTTCTTTTATACTATACATCAATTACTTTATATAACTCTATCAAGATGCAGTTCAGTAATTCATGTTTAAAGAAATGTAAATTGAACCACTCCTGACATCCTTTGTATACACACAAAATTCTTGATTTAAAATCTTCATGTATACTCACAGATAAAGTAGATGCCTGTATACTTTGGTTCCTGACTGTTATACAACCTATTGAACTGTCCCTTCTGGGTTTATACTCCAAACAGTTGAAAATATCTTCAAGGGAATCTTTGTTGGATTTAGTCCTTATTGTTTGGCATTTCTCAATAATCAAGCCAACTCAAATGGTGAACCAAAGGATGATTGTTTTAAAAGAAAATGACATGTGGCTCAGAGAGCATGCCAATCCTTCCCCCTCACTCTTAAAACTCTCACAGCACTGTCCATAACCTCTGCTTTGACTCATGTCCCTGGACTCTTCAAGGTGAAATGCTATAATATTTGACTGGGCTAAGCCCACAGCACTAGATATAATGCACTTGTATGAGATCTAGTTAACGAGCATATTAATTCATGGCTGTCTTTCCAGGTATCACCTTCAGAGAGTGTACTTTCCTAATTCTAGAATGAACTAGGAGAACTAAGGCTATGCTTTGACAAAATGTTTTGAAACAAAATCTGAACAACAGTTCTCAATAATTAGATCCTTTCCTTCAGTTTACCTAGGTCTGAAACCTTGGGCTAAAATTCAAAACTTAGGTTGATTATAACAATAAATTTGTGATTTCTTTTAAAAATGACAATTAGAGTTGAATGATTAAAACCATAAGTGAAAGTTAAGAATATATTTATAGTAAATAGTACAATAAAATTCTCTAGAGGTTCAGGACAGTAGATGGTATAGGGGACCGAGAGGAGAAATGGAAAAAAATGTTCCAGTGTAAGAGAACCCATATCTGGAAATGGGAAACAAGTCAGAACCATATCCAAAAATAAGCCAAATTCAAAATGAGCCCGCTCTCCAATATCAAGCTCCCACCAATAGTGGGATACAAGAGGGCCTACACCTATTAAATTTTCTCTAAAATAACAACGGTTATCCATGTATCTTGCACTGACCTCACTCTCTATTGGAGAATTTGCTTCTGTCTTTCAGATGGATGCAGAACCTGAGGAGACAATCAGCCCATTGCACCTCAACAGAGCACCAGCTGACACCATAGAGTTATTGGGGAAATGAACAAGAGTGCTGCTTTCTCAGTGAACCTGGTAGCAGTACAAGGGTAAAGGAGATAGACACAAAGAATTCTCAACTCTTACCAAATCAGATATCCAGAGACACAGAGACTCCCAAGACCTCGTCACTGAAATAGACCTAAAATGAACCCAACATGGATCAGGGAAATTTGTGGAAGAGGGGCAGAAAGATTGTTAAAGCCATGAGTTGGGTCATTATATACAGAGTCATTGACTCTCCCACATAACTTATGGCTACCTCCATAAGACAAGACCCACATTACCCATGGGGGAGGACAGGGAGAAGGCTAACAATGGTACCATCATGGCTGTATACACACTATACATAACTAATAAAATAAAGAAAGAAAAGACTATTTGGAGGCAGGTTTTAGAAAATGCTCTTCAATAAAATTCTCTAGCTTTGTTCCTCAGAATACAACAGCTTCAGTGTGTGGGGTGTGTAGGTGAGGGTAAGGGTGTATGATGTACCTGGCCACTTTGAACTAACTGATAAACCATATTTACATAAGCATATATACTTTAGGGCTTGGAGTGTACTCATTGGTAGTGGACACAGTGCTCTGGGTTCAATCCCTACAACGGCAGCAGCAGTATCAGTAGAAAAAACAAAAGAGAAATTAAAAGTTGTAGGAAGCACAATGTCAACAAAACAGAAAAGGTTTCAGTTTAGTGTTCTTTGAAAGTTTTAATCGATTTTGTGACTCCAAAAGATCATTCCATATTAAAAATTAAAGAAAAAGAAGACTGAGAAAAACTTTTGGGAATTAAAAAAATAATTACCAATAAAAATCAACACAAAGGTTACACACTGCAGTCCAAGGAAATCTCCTTGTGTATAGTGATAGAATAAAAATTAAAAGTAAAACAGAAAGGATGAATTGAGGAGATCCAACATTTAATACACAGAAATTTCAAAAAAAAATGATATAATGGGTATAAAGAATAGCAAAAACATTAAAAAGAAAAGAAAAATTGCAATTTCAAAGACAGAATTTGGAAGTCCAAGTAAAATGGAACCCGAATACATCTTAGACTAGAACTTGTAAGAACTAATGAAAAATATCCAACCCAATTTCCAATTTTGAGTAGATGATTCTAAATGATTCTGGAAATAAGATAAAAACAAAAGAAAAAGACAAAACAGGTCACTTATAGAGTTATGAGAATTTGGCTGCCTTCAGGGTTCTCATCAGCAAAATAAATGCTAGTTCACAGCATAGTTCAATCCAAAGTTAGGGTGAAAATTATTTTGACCCTAGAAACTTGTAGCTAGGAAACTTCATCTATGGTGAGGATAGAATAAGACCTCTTTTAGATGTTCAACAGCAGCTCATAAAGTGTGACTGACATGAAAACAGGATATGAGGCAAAAGAGAATGAACGTCAAACCAACCAAAGATAGGAGAGAGGAGGAGAGATCATTCAAACCCAGGATTTCAGTGCAACCAATTCCCAAAGCAGGGTTGGGCAACAGACTTAGAATCATCGTTGTGTTAAATGTAGTTTAAGATTCTACTACTAATTTCTAGCACTTTCATTCTAGCCCTTAAAAGTAGAGCTTTAGGTAAAGTGAATTTAGCAGTTTATTTTAGTGAATAATTATCCATAGATTTAGCAACACTCAAAGCTAGAATATGTTTAGAGACTCCAGCAAGATGCACATGCAGTGAGTTTTTAAGGGTTGAATACAGAAGCAAAGCCTAAAGTTCATTAGACTGCCTATAACCCATGATTGGCTTCAACAACTTATTAGCTGAAACCTGGCTGCTAACTCCTAATTTTGATTCACTCTTCTTTTCTTTCTGAGGTAGGGTCTTGCTGTAGCCCAGGCTGACCTCGAATTCACTATGTATCCTCAGGCTGGCCTGGAACTGCCAGGTATTCTCCCACCTCTGCCTCCCAAGTGCTGGGATTAAAGGTGTGTGCCACCATGCCTGGCTTGGGTTTATTCTTATTTATGTAGGAAGTTGGGTTACAGTTAGGTTCAAAGTATAGAATAGTCTCAGGTTATTGCCTTCTTGCTTAATTGAGCATCACTAGCACCTCAATGACTATATGTATACTTTATGACTTTTTCTTTGGTATGCAAATGTATGTGTGGCATGCATGCATAAGTGTGTATGTGGGAACACATATGTGGATAAGAGAGGTCAACATAGAGTGTCTTTCTGTCATTCTCTAGCTTGTTTTTGAGACTCTGTCTCTATATGAGCTAGCCTAAACGTTTTCCTGTTTCACCTCTCCAGCACTAGAATTTCAAGTGTGTGATGCAGCTCCCAAACTGTAGGGGAGGGCCAGGATTCTGAACTCAGGCCATCAAGCTTGCATGACATGTTTATATCCACCATGATACCTCCAGTGGGTAAAATTATTCCATGCAATAAATGCCTTTCTTATTTTTTTCATTTTTCTTATCAATTGTATTATTTCATTACTAATGAACTTTAAAATATTTAGTACTTAAATATAATATGAAGTTTCCATTGCCATACAATTTAAAAAAATATTTATTTACTTATTTGAGAGAGAGAGAGAAAGAAGTAGAGATAGAATGAGAGGGAGAGAATGGGCATGACAGGGCCTCTAGCCACTGCAAACGAACCCCAAGAAGCATGCGCCCCATTGTGCATCTGGCTTACGTGGGTTCTGGGGAATCGAACAATGGTCCTTTGGCTTTGAAGGCAAGCACCTTAACTGCTAAGCCATCTTCTCCAGCCCCCGTGTAAAAATTTTATTGTGCTAAATATTTATTTAAAGGTTTGCTACGGTCATCATTCTAAGTATACAGTCCATTGGTTAATCAATATCTTGTGGTTGATTGATGAATACAACATTCCCTCAATTTTTACATGTTCTTTCTTAGTATTTTTCTCTGTAATAAAACTTGAAGGGCAGTATAGTTAGATATAAAAGTCCTGGGCTCATATTTTCTTCTGATTCTTTTTTCCTTACTTTGTAATGCTATAGATGTTCCATTATTTCTTAGCACATAATAATCATTTCCCATCCATCTGTAAGAAATTGGTATCCCATAAATCCCTAGTGTCCAAGAAACACCAGGGTTGTTAGCTTTATGTTATGGTATCCAACTAACTTAGACAATCAACTTGTAAAGAGAGATCTATTATGGCTTAAGGTTTCAAAGGGCTTTGGGTGGTTAGCCCTTGTATCAGTTACTTTCTTATTTCAGAGAAAAAAATATCTGTCCAAGAGGAACTCACAGAAGAGAGCATAATTCTGATGACAGTTTGGTGGGGAAGGTATGCAGCATAGTCTGGAAGCAGAGGATGAACAGGGTGTGGGGCCTGGCTATACCACCTCAAGACTCCTCTCCACAGACCCACTTCCTCCAGGAAAGTTTCACCTCCTCAAGGTCTCACAACCTCCCTGAACAATGCTACCAGCTGGCAATCAAGTGTTTAAGCAGTTTAAGAGTTTTTTCCAGACAGTTTACATTCAAACCACTCTGAGCCTATTGGAAGGCAGTAACAGGGCTGGAGTTCATGACAGAGCAAAGCCATTTATCCTAAGCATGGGGATAAAAAAAGTGAGAGAAGAGACCAGAGTTGTACCATTCCCTTTGAAATCATGGCCCTGTGACCTAAAATATTTCAGTGGGTCCCACCTAAAGACTCCATAATCTGCCCATCATGGCAAATAGGGACCAGCCACTTGGGGGACATTCTGGGTCCAGATCATGCAAGGATCAGAATCTGGAGATGCTCAAGATCCTCATATGAAATCACATGGAATTTATATTCAACATAAGCACATCCTTCTGATGCTTTAAGCTATCTCTATATTATTTACAGTGCTAAATATAATGTGTTTAGGGACTACCAACCATAGATTGCTTGCACGTTTTTGTGGGCACACTTGTTTCCTGAATGTTTTTCATTTGTAGTTGGTTCACCTACTGACATGGACCCTATAAATACATAGGGTGAGCTGTGTTCTCAAAGATGTTATGGCAATTTGACTTTTTTCTGTTCTCATATAAGTGATGTAGGTTTGGTGTGTGAGAGGAACTTGGATGCCTTAAACATTCATTTTCTTCCTTAACTTTAAAATTTCATAGTTATGGTAGGATACAACCATGGTTGATGTTCTACGTCAGACCTGGATGTATGCTTAGATTTTCTTCCTTTCCAGAACAGTTTTTCATCTATTTTTGTTCTATTTTTTTCCATTTTCCTATTGGCATTCCAAAAATATTTATTTTTATTTTTCCCTTCTAATATTTTCCTTCTCCTGTTTTTATTACTAAAATTTTTAAAATAATAATTTATTTATTTTATTTTTTTGAGAGAGAATGGGTACACCAGGGTCTTCAGCCCATGCAAACAAACTCTAGAAGCAAGTGCCGTCTTGTGCATCTATCTTACATGGGTCCTGGGGAATTGAACTTGGTTCCTTTGGCTTAGCAGGCTAGTGCCTTAACTGCTAAGCCATCCTTCCAGCCCTGTTACTGAGTTTTTAATTCTTCTATTGATCTTTAAAATTTTTTTATAAGTCTATTGCTCATTTATTAGAATTTGTCACTTTTCATTTTGTATCATTCTTTGCCTAACTATTTACTTTCTGGGCTGATTCATTCCCTATTGTCCTGATATTGCCAAGTGTCTCTCATTGATTTCATTTATTTCATTATGCAATATAGGATTAATTAATCAATTGTAATAGTTGTCATAATTTTTGTGATTTTTTAAAAATATTTTTTTATTAGTTATTTATATAGTATATACATATACAGCCACAATGATACCATCGTTAAACTTCTCCCTGTCTTCCCCCCATGGGTAATAGGGTCTTGCCTTATGTGGGTAGCCATCAGTTATGTGGGAGAGGCAATGACTCTGTGTATAATGACCCAACTCATGGCTCTAACAATCTTTCCGCCCCCTCTGCCTGGAGTTACCCTGAGCCATGTTGGGTTCATCTTAGGTCTATTTCAGTGAGGAGGTTTTGTGAGTCTCTGTGTCTCTGCATTTGATTTGGTAGGGGTTGAGAGTTCTTTGTGTCTATCTCCTTTGCCCTTGGCTGGTACCAGGTTCACCAATAAAGCAGCACTCTTGCTCATTTCCCTTATAACTTCATCTGGTGCCCTGTTGAGATACGATGGGCTGATTCTGTCCTCAGGATATGTGTCCATCTGAAAGAACGAAGCAGATTCTCCAGTGGAGAGTGAGGTCAGTGCAAGATAGATGGATAACCATTATTATTTTAGAGAGAATTTAATAGGTATAGGTCCTTTTTTATCCCACTGTTGATGGGAGCTTGATATTGAAGAGCGGGTTCATTTTTGGATATGGTTTTGACTTGTTTCCCATTTCCAAGTATGGGTTCCATTTTACTGAGTGGATGTGTTAGCCAAAATCTAGAACAGTTGGTAACCCAACCATGGCTGTGTGCCACTACTGCACTTGTGTGAGCATCATGTTAGGTTGTTTGCTGCTGGCTAGTTTAGACCACGAGTTACTTAGACAGATGTTGGTCATTTCCCCCCACTCACTTATTTAGCTCCTTCTGGCACTAGATAAGCTAACTGTATGGGGACTGACTCTCTTCTAGATTCCATCCAGGTCTCTCCATGTTCTGCCTGAACAGCATATGGTCTCTTCAGCAGTCAAAAAACTGGACTCAAATGGAAATGGTACCATAAAACCCTATATCCTGAAAAACATACTAAAAGTTCAAACCTGCATCAGGTGCTTGGAGAGAACACCTGAATCACCTGGGCTGGGAGAGGTTAGAATGAAGGCTAACATCAATCTTCTCCTGTTTCTCTCTGTATCACTTCCTCTTCTCTCTCTTCTCTCTTTCTCTTTCATATTGCCTATACTTTTTCTTCCTTCTTTTCCCTTGGCACTGACCTGTAACTCCCAATACCAGCATGTGGTTAACATCCACAAGGAGCTGTTGATCAGTGAGACCTGCAAGGTTTCCCAAAAGAAGACAGATTTCTGTCAGAGTACTTCATGACTCATCAAAGGTTAATGTCATAAATTTTTTATGTTGTTAGTTTCCATTGGAGGTTAGGTTATTTTCTTCCCCCTCAGGATAAATTTCTATGCTGTCATAAATTTTCCCTTGGCCCAATGGTGTAATGAGATGGATTTTCTTGGGGGATTTAGAAGGGATTCCTGTGGAGGTTGGAGAAGACAAAAGGATAACCTGACCAGTGTTAGGCCACTTTCCTTTCTTGCAATGGAATATGAGTCATCTCTGCACTTCTTTCTCTCTTAGGGCTGAATTTGATGAGCCCTTCGGGTTACAGGTAGAATCTTACTATTTTGGTTCATTTGGGCTTCTTATCATCTAGGGTGTGCTCTCTCACTAAAAACATCCTTGCAGCCATTCATTAAGCACTCTTGCTTCCTTCTCTACAGTATTCTGAAGCTTGGTTCCTCTCATGGCGATATTTACTTGGCACTGCTGAATTCCGAGTAACTTCAAAAGTGTATTCCTCACAGATCGGTGATTTCTTACTGGTTCTTTCCCACTCATTGGCAAATTGGTGAATATTTTCTCCATTTCTCTGGGCACCCTCAGACCCGGGAAAGAGGCTCTTTGGAATGAATATTTGATGGCATTCCCCCATTGGGGTTTTAATGAATTGACAGTAATGTTTTTCCTTGTCTCTTCCCCCCACCCACTACTTGCCACTTGACCTTGCTCAGTCCCCTGCCAGTGATTGGTTAGGCAGCCATTAGCACTCTGGGACTTTGCAGTGCATCTTGCTATCATTTGACTTTTGTCTGCTTTGTTGTGACTTTTATTTATTTGTTTGTTTATTCATTTATTCATTTATTATGTATGCTTGTGTGTTATGTGTGTGCATAGGAATGTGTATGCATGTTTACATGAGAATGAGTGCACATGGGTTTGTGGGTGTGTGTACATGTGAGAAAATGTGCATAGAGTCTAGAGGTTGACACTCAGCATCTTCCTGTATCACTCTCTGCTGTAGTTATTGAAATTATTCATTTCATTAAATCTAGAGTTCACCTTTTTGGGTCATTCTAGGAAGCCAGCTTGCCCCAGCTATCTGCTCATCTTCACTTCCTGATGACTGAGATTACAGGTGTGTACTGCCAAACTTGGTTATTTATGTGGGTGTAGAGGATGTACACTCAGGTCCCCTACTCAGGCAATAAGAGCTTACTGACTTGGGAATTTCCCTAGCCCTTTGTTGTGTTTAAAATCAGATTTTCCATTTCTAATTTTTAGAAGGAATATTTGGTTAGATTGCAACAGTTATTCATTATCATGAGCATTTTTTCACTTCTAAATATGAGTACATGATTATTCTCTGTCACATATAAAGTAATTGTTTTGTCAAATGTTTTATAGTAGTTATTTGAATGAATACTCTGCATTCAGTATGGTTATTATGCCTTGGGTAAAAAATGGAATTTTCCACTTTTTTGGTTTATTTTATTTTGGGATTCTTTTATGACTTGTGTGTAAGCTCTCTAAGTCAGACCTTTACTCTGTGCTTAGAAAATTGTGAACTTTTTTCTTAGCTTTTATCAATAAATAGGAAATATTTTAATAGTAAATAAAGTTTATTGGGTTTTATGTTCCTTCACAAATTTCTTTTTTTAATTAGTTTTTGGCATTGTTTCAAGTTGTAATTGCTTTTGAGAATATATATTTATTGCTATTTGGAGAAAAATATAGAGAATAAATTGGCAAAGTCATCTCAAATTAAAATATTCACTATTATACTGTTTCAGTAAAACATATATTAAATTTCACTAAAACCTGGCAATATATTATATGGGGGTTGAATTATACATAGTAAAAGTTCCCAATAGACTTCTAATAGGTAAACTATTTTTCTATCAAATTTCTGTTAAATATAAATTTTAGTTGGCAAAATTTTGTGAGTTTTTTATTATGCATTTGGACATTTGAGCTATGTAATTTTGCTTAACATTTCTAAGTATTAATTTGGCAATTTTTTATTTGTGAGTTTTGGAGCTATGAGCATTCTTACTAGAAAAGTTTGAGTTTATTATTAACTAGAGTTAATATTGTTAACTAAAGTTCATTACCAAAGAAAGAAGTGTGCTGAGCAGAAAACCTTCTTCCTGTAGACCAGCCAACTGAAAGCTGGAAAAAGCTGTAATGCATGCCTGGGAGACAGAAGTCATCAGAGGTGAAAACAGTGGACACTGGAAACCTCAAGTTTGGCCAGACAGGCTGAATGACTGAACATGTGCAATAGTGGCATGTCTGCTCTTGGGGAAACCAACTGCTCCCTAATTGGATTGAAGGCCTGCTCTATGGGAGGGAATACATGCCTGGTATTTAAAAAACTAATCAAAAGTCTATGGCAGGGGAGGTCATGAGCCTTAGGGGTATAAAGACTGCTCTTGTCTGGCTAAATGTATATATTATTCCTACCTAACTGCCCTGAAAGCAGTACACTTAATGTTCATATTCACATATTAATGCTACTCTCACTTCTGGTTAGAGGAGCTTCTCTTTTCATACGGTGATGACCACTGGGATGACCCAAAAGGCAACATAGTGCTGAGAAGAAGGGACAGAATGGTGTCCACCACTGAAACATCTCTATCACACCATCCAGGGTTCAGGGTCCAGTGCAGAAGAGGGGGTAGAAAGAATGTAAAAGCCAAGGAAGGGTGCAATGCCTTACCATGCACCTGTCCAGACAGAAATTGGCCTCGATATCCATGACCTCGCAGTGCCTAGAAATACCTTCACAATATCCTCATAATAGGAAAAAAAGATGATTACATCAAATTAAAAGAGAGACTAATGGAAAGAGGGAAGGGATATGATGGAGAGTGAAGTTCTGAAGGGGAATGGTGGGAGGGAAGAGAAATATCATGGTTTAATGTCTGTATGTATAGAAATTGTCAATAAAAAAACAAAAGAAAAGAAAGTAGTTACAAGAAAGTGATTTCTGATAGGGCTATTAGCGTGCCTTATTATACAATAGTTTAATTAGTTTCTTTCTTGTACTGTTTGTGGCATTAGGGATCCAACCCATATCCTTGTATATGCTAATATGAGCTCTAACAGTGTGGTTTCTCTCAATTCTCATTGTAGTGGTTTGACTGTGAATGACCCCATACCCTCAGGTATTTTTATTATGCTTTCCACTTCACTCTCCAGCAAGCAAAGTCCTGCTAGAGGAGGTATGTCACTGGGTGTGGATATTAATCACAGGTTTATTCTGAGCTAGCTAGAGCTATGGCTGTTCATTCTGTCTGTCTACTATGGATGAATGATGAAGTAAGCAGGATTCCTTTGCCATAATAAAGATTCCCCTGGAATCTGTAAACCTGAAATAAACATTTTCCTTTCATCAGCTGCTTTTTGTTGGGTGTTTGTCCCAGAAACAAGAATATAAATGCTACAGTCATTTTGACAGGATTGAGGACTACCTAGGAGATTAGTGAAGCATCTCTGGGTATATCTCTGAAGGCATGTCCAGAGATAATTAGATCATGAAGACCCTGACATCATAAATCATTTAATCCACTTAATGTAATTCAAAATTTTGGTGAACTATTGGTGGTGGTGGAACTTGCTTCCTTATCGGAGAAAGTAGTTCCCCATGGGCTTAGGAGGTTATATCTTGCTTTGCCCCCTCCCTATTATGTCTGTGCTCTGCTTCTTTTCTCACATTTATAGGGAGTGTTATGCATTGTCCTTCCAGCTGTGATGAACTGAAACTTCTGAAAGTATGAACAAAAATATTTTTTTTTCCATTGCTTGTGCCAGTTATTTCCTCTCTACAACAAGAAAAGTAACATCAAGCTACATCTCCATTGCCAAAGCATATCTATTATTGTATACCACATTTGAGGGAGGCACACAGCTCTTCTCCCTTTCTACCTCAGTTTCCTTCCATTCATCCTTTCCTGAGTCCCTCAAGAAACTGTTTTCTGATGTAATTGTTTAGTCTATGGAGAAACATGAAACATATTTTTATAGATATGAACATTAGAAATGAATTTGACATTAGAAATTAATTGTTATATCTTACGTTTTTAATCTAAGCTTTTGGTTTATTTATTTATTTCTAAATATTTTTATTAGTTATGTGTATAGTATATATACAGCCGTGATGGTATCATTGTTAGCCTTCTCCCTGTCCTCCCCTCATTATGTGGGAGAGGCAATGACTCTGTGTATAATGACCATGAATTTCCCTGAGTCATGTTGGGTTTATTTTAGGTCTACTTCAGTGACCAGGTTTTGTAAGTCTCTGTGTCTCTGGATATCTGATTTGGTTGAGGTTGAGAGTTCTTTGTGTCTATCTCCTTTGTCCTTGTGCTGGTACCAGGCTCACTGAGAATGCAGCACTCTTGCTCATTTCCCTTATAACTCAATGGCTTCATCTGGTGCCCTGTTGAGATACGATGGGCTGATTCTGTCCTCAGGATATGCATCCATCTGAAAGAGAGAAGCAGATTCTCCAATGGAGAGTGAGGTCAGTGCAAGATACATGGAAAACCTTTATTATTTTAGAGAGAATTTAATAGGTATAGGCCCTCTTGTATTCCACTATTGGTGGGAGCTTGATATTGGAGAGCAGGCTGGTTTTTGGATATGGTTCTGACTTGTTTCCTGTTTCCAGGTATGGGTTCCATTCCACTGAGCAGATCTATTACCCAAATCTAGAGCAACTGGTAACCCACCATGGCTGTGTGCTACTACTGCACTTATGTGAGCATCACATCAGCTTGTTTGCTGCTGAGTAGCTTAGACCATGACTTGCTTAGACAGATGGTGGTCGCTTACCCCAGTCACTTATTTAGTACTTCTGGCACTAAACAATCTAACTGTCTGGGGACTGACTCTCTTCCAGATTCCAGCCAGGACTGTCCATGTTCCATCCAAACAGCATATGGTGTCCTCAGCAGTAGGGTCTTACCAATAACCTTTGGTGGGTCATCAAGTACTCTGACAGAAATCTGTCTTCTTTTGGGAAACCTTGTAGGTCTCACTGATCATCAGCTCATTCTGGATGTTAACCACATGCTGGTATTGGGAGTTACTGGTCAGTGCCAAGGGAAAAGAAGGAAGAAAAAGTATAGGCAATAAGAAAGAGAAAGACAGAAGAGAAAGAAGAGGGAGTGATAGAGAGAGAAATAGAAGATTGGAGTTAGTCTTCATCAAACCCTCTCCAGGCCCTGGTGATTCAGGTGTTCTCCTGTTTTAGTTTTAAGATTTAAAGCAGCACTGTTCGATAAGGTGGCAATAGTCACATTTGAATACTTGTGATATGACTATGCATATAAAAATGTAGTATAAGAACAATATTCACAATGGAGTTCAGAGAGTAGGAAGAAAGATTACAGATATATCTCCTTACAGATTACTGTGAATATGGAATATCAATGAAAAGGATCTAACTTTGGTGATATGTTTGATTAAACAGTATTAAAGTTAGTTTCACTTTTTCATTTCTTGAAATTCAGCTACTAGAAAATCTTAAGTTACACATGATTCTCACATTATATTAATACTGCACAAAGGTAATCTCAAATGGCAAAAAGCTATTTATATTTGTATCTAACAAAATATACCCTCATTGTTCTAGTTCCCTTAGTTTAGTTCATAGTGACATCATAAGGAATTAAATATCAAATAAATTATCACATGATTTACCATTTCCATATTTATATGAAAACTCATGGTGAAGGTTTAGCAATTTATGGAAAATTTGAGATCAAGAGTCTCAGCCAAATATGATCTCATCATGTTACTATAAATGAACAAAATCATCTTGTAAAAATATTATCAATTTTCTGCTTAATGTACAAAATTTGAATAAGTACAATAGATACTTTTTGGTAATAGAAAATTCAGTTAAAGCATGATATGTACTGTTTAAACATTAGGCTTTTAAGTTGGGGTCATAACTCTGTAAAGTACTTGCCTGGAAGCCTGAAGAACTGAGGCCACCCTCCTCACTCAGACAAAAATACTGGATGCAGTGATACAAGCAATAATCCCAAGGGCTGGGGAAGCAGAGACACCGAGATCTCTGGGGCTTGCTAGCCAACAAATCTAGCCTAATTGTCCAGCTTCAGGCCAATGAGAGAAGTTATCTCAAGAACAGGTAGAATTACTGAAGACAACACCTAAGGTTTGTCCTCTGGCCTCCACAGATGAACACATGTTCACATGCATCCCCCAAACACACTCACACTCTCTAGTGCATGAATACCCACACACAAGAGCACAAGCACACATATGAACACACATACACACACACAAACATACATAACACACATACCAAGCCATAGAATTAAAGCTTTTTTTCAGTATCATAACTCTAGCATTAGGAAAGAAACTTCAGTAAAGTACAATATCTCTATAAAAACCAAGTCTCAGTCAGTAACCCTACAATTTTAGTAACAGAAGACTTTTAATCTTACAAATTAAATGACAGTAATATACAAAATGGATCATGTCTCACTCCATTTGGGCTGTTACAGCAAATATTATAAACTCTGTGGCATATTTATCAAAATTTTGGAGTCTCATAAATCCCAGATCCAGGCCCTGGGAGATTTATCTTGTGGTTTATGCATGGTGCTTTTATGATGGGTCTACCCATGGCAGTGGGGGTCACGTGCTTCTCTGAGGCCTCTTTTGTAAGTATGATGATACATTCATGAGGACAACCTCATGTCCTGATCACCGCACAATGGCTCTGCCACTGAATATCATTGGGGGACTTCCTCATGTTTTTGAGGGCATAGGGCACTACCCTTCAAAGCATAGCAGATTATTAATATTATTGAAGACCACATTACTCTATTGTTAATTTATAAATTATTAATCATTGCAGAGGTGTAAGAAAACATAGTAAAATAGTATCCCTTCTTGAATCACTAAAATAAAAGATGAGTGCCACTGAATCAAAGTCCAGTGCAAGTGTGATAATTGAAAAAAGTATCCAGTTTAACTTGTTTATCAAACTCTACACTCACATCCAGAGCATTAGATATTACTTTTTGTAAGAATATGCTAGGACTTACTTTATATGAGGTTTAAACTTTCTGTGGGACAGAGAGAATAAAAACACTTTAATAAAATAAAACACCTATCGATTTGGAAAAGGATCCAACATAAAAGGTCAATATTAAATTTATGCATATTTCATAAAGGACTGTATGTTGCTAACAGAAAATATCAAACTGTAGAAATCCCTGTCTCTACTTAGAGTGTTGTTACCAATTATGTTGAGTAAATGTTTGAGGTTATTTTAGGCTATTAGGTTTTTTGACTAAATTGGAAATTAACTTGAGATAGCCCGTTTATAAATTCTAACATTTAATTGAGCTATGGAAAGCCAAAAGATATAAGGATTTACAACAACTCTGTAAATTGGGTTTCTTAAACTATGATCTGCTAGATTTTAAGAGAGAGGAAGACAAAGGAAAGAGGAGAGAGATAAAGAAGTGAAACAGGAGAGAGAAAAGAAGAAAAAGAAGGAGATTGATGAAGGGAGAGAAAGGAGATTTGTTTCACATACAATTAATCACCTTAGAGTGGACACTGCCATGACACATCCTGCATTCAGAATGTGATGCAAGCTGTGCCAATTTTTGATTTTGATACAGTTTTGAACTCACTATGGGAAAACATTATGTAATGCTTCCCTGGTTTATTTTATCTGGTCTGCTGGTAATCACTGTCCTTTTTTTAATTTGGCTATTCTAGATATTTCATTTAAAACAAATTATGTAATAACTGATCTTTTGTGTCTAGATTCTTTCATTTAGCATATTTAAAGGTTCAACACAGTTGTAGCATGGATCAGCAATTTATTCCATTTTAGGTTTGAATAATATTCCATTGTGGCTACAGTGAAAAATGGCAATATTAAAGTTTGTGAAAAAGTGTTTATTTGGCTATTTTTAGTTCTTCTAAGTATATATTTAGGAGTAAGATTACTGAGTCAAATGATTTTGTTTTTCTTTCAAAATATTTTTATAAAGTTGTACATATTATGGAACATAGTGTGGTGCTCTGATGCATTTGCACAGTGGGTAATGATCAAATTGGGTCAATTAGCAGTTCCTTCTTTTTTTTTTTTTTTTTTTTTTTGGAGAGAGAGCAAGACAGAGATGGGCCCGCCAGCAGCGTCTCAGCTGTTGCCAATGAAATCCAGATGTGTGCGCCCCCTTGTGGTCAAGTGTGGCATTGCGCCCTTTCGTCACTTTTCATCTGGCTAAAAGTGGGACCTGGAGATTGGAACCGCTGGAGATTGGAACCAATGTTCTTAGGCTTAGTAGGCAGGTGCCTTAACCACCAAGCCATCTCTCCAGCCTGGGTATTTCCTTTTTATATAGTTATTTCTTCTTCTTTAAAGCCTTTGGTATCATTTCTTTAGTCCTTTTAAAAATATACCACAATTTTTGTAGACTATACTCATTCTAACTTACCATACATAAAATTAGAACTTGTTCCTCTTGGATAATGTACTGTTTCCAACCCCCTTCATTCCTTTTTCCTACCTTGCCTAGTGTCTAGTGCTCACTATCCTAATTTCTATTTCAATATTAACCTTTTCAGTTTGTACATACGATTGTCATCATGTAGTAGTTGTTTCTTTTTGCTTGGCTTATTTTAATTGAAATAATGTTTTCCAGTTCCAAAGCATACTTCTGCAAATGACAGGATTTCATTTTTAGTGGATGAAGAATATCCCAAGGTGCATAGACACCACAGTTCTTTTAACCAGTCATCCACTGTTAGGAATCTCAGCCTATTCTTTATTTTGGATGCTACAAAAAGTGCTATAATAAATATAGGAGTACATGTGTCTCCTCAATATTCTGATTTTATTTTCTTTGTTTATATACTTAATTGTAGAAAAACTAAATCACGTGATAGTTTTATTTTTAATTTATTGAACATTCACTATATTTTTTCTTTTAAATATATTTTATTTTTATTTATAACAGATTGGGGGAGATAGAGAAAGAAAGAGAAAGAGAGAAAGAGAGAGAGAGAGAAAATGGGTACACCAGGGCCTCCAGCTACTACAGACGAACTTCAGACACGTGTGCCCCTTTGTGCATCTGGCTAATGTGGGTCCTGGGGAATCAAATCTGGGTCCTTTGGCTTTGCAGGCAAACTCCTTAACTGCTAAATCATCCCTCCACCCTCCATAATTTTTTTACTGAATAATTTTTATTGATAATTTATTATATACTACTACCTCTTATGTAATAGTCCCTCGGCCTTGATGGCTGTAGTAGAAATGTTTCCTTTAAAGATTTTATTTATTTATTTATTTATTTATTTATTTATTTATTTAAGACAAAGAGAGGGAGAGAGAGAGAGAAATAGAGGGAGAGAGAGTGAGAATGGGCACACCAGAGCCTCTAGCCACAACAAACTCAAGATGCATGTGCCACCATGTGTATCTGGCATATGTGGGACTTGGAGGATTGAACCTGTGTCCTTAGGCTTTGCAGGCATGCACCTTAAGAGGTAAGCCATCTCTCCAGCCCCTGAGAAGTTTCCTTTGATGCTGAGCATTTAGCCATCACTTTTCAGACAAGATGTTTTAGGTAGACCAGGCTGGCCTGGTATTTGCTATGTAGCTTACTGTGCTCTAGAACTTGCAGTAATCTTTGTCTCAACCTCTCAGAGCTAGGAATACAAGTGCCTACTGCCATTCCAGGATTGTAAATCTCCTTCTGAGAAATGTCTACTTCTATAATTTGCTCATTTTAAAATAAGACATTTTGCAAAGCCTGGACCCCGTTTTGGGTTCCTTTGCACAAGGGGGTGTGCATCTGGAGTTCTGGCTGGAGGCCCTGGCGTTAATTTCTGTAACTTTGTTAAATAAAAAAACATAAAATAAGACATTTTGCAATGGAGTGTTTTGGGTTCTTTTCACACTCTCTATGTTAATACTTTGTTAGAAAAAATAATCATCTGAGGTATATTTTTTTCGACTTTGCTTATTGGTTTAATTTGTTATAATCCCATTTGTCTTTTTATATTTTGTTGTGTGTGTTTTTAAATGTATTTAAAAATCATTGTCTATATCAATATCTTAAAGTGTTTACCCTAGTTTTCCAACAGTTTCATAGAGAAAATATTTTTATTACTATGTATATGCCACTTTCTAATTTCTTCAGGAATGCATGGAAGAATTTTAGGAGAGCAACAATGACTATAGGATGCATCTCCTACATCATGCAACATGTGAGATGATCTCCTAACTTAATAATTATTGAAACCAAGCTCTAACAATCTTCAGACTATACTTTAGATTGGGCTACATTTATGAAAAGAAGTAAGCCATCTCCAAACTCTGCTAAAACACCTTTGAATAACCTCCAGGGTTGTTTTGTGACCCCACCTCCCAATCAAATTGGCTAGTTTATTTTTTTATTTAACAGACAGCATAATACTGGAATCTGATTCCTTAAACATAAATTATATTTGATATATCATTTATTGGTGTGAATAAACCTTCAGGTTGATAAAATATTTTGAAGGACATGTTTCATGTACACAATTTTGAAGTGTTTCCTTATTTTCTATTTCTTCCCCTCATGCTTCTTTCATTTCATCTTCCTCTGTACAAGTCATTAAAAGGAATCCAGTTTTTCATGACCTACATGAGAGAATAATTTTCTATAATTGTAAGTTCATGTTTTGTTAATAAAAACAAAACAAAAGTACCCAAGACTGATGTCAACTTTAGTCTTCTGGAAGCTATGGCTAGGAAATGTGCCCTATAACAAAAACATGGCACCTTCCCCTATAATTGAAGAACAGCAGTTCCAATGACAAAATGAAGACTGTCTCCATCTTTTCTGGAAGGGAAGTGGGAATGGGAGAGGGGAATGTTTCCTTTTCTTGAATTCTTATGCCCTCCCCCCAAATCTCTGTACTTCTACTGTGACCATAAATTGTCCATGGGATTTTCATGTACGAAACCTCTCCCCCTTACCCTGTGCTATATGCCATTAGATTGGCCATGACTGGCCACACATTGGTAGGTCCTGTAAGTAGAAGATCTAACAGACTTTGAACATATGACTTTCCATACTCAATTATTCATATGACTTGAGAGTTCACAAACTCATCATGACTACAGAGGCCTCTTGGCCTCACAAATGGAGGCAAACCTGAAATTTCTGGCTTATTTGATCTGGAGAAGTGGGTAGAATTCTATGCTGTCTGTCTTCTGCTAGATAACATGGTGCTTGGGAAAGTAACCCTCATTTACCCCTTATGTACTTGAGGAACTTTTGGAAATTAAGTGAATGAATAGTAGTGGAAGCTTTTACTCTCTCCATATGGAATTGCCACTATTGTATGTGATGGAGTTCAGTGGAATGTTGCTGTTTTCCATATCTTAATTAACAATTCATTAATGACATTGAGTCAGCATATTACAAAACTTCAGAAATTTATTTTAGGATGGGACTTCTTGGGAAGAAGATGGTCCCATCTGTGCATTTTATACACTCTTAAGCTAAAGTCAAGAATTGGTCCTAATATTATGGTAAGAAACTCAAGATGGCTCTTGACGACTAGATAACCAGAATAAAAAAATCAAAGTAATAGATTATTTGCTTGTGTTTAAAAAAAATAAATAACACAAAAATCACACATGGGCATTCCTTATTCTCTTCAAGTATTATTATTTTTTCCTTCCATCCTTCCATCCTTCTTTCTCTCTCTCTCTCTTTCTTTCCTTTTCAAAATATGCAACATGGTGTTTTTGAATATAGTATATAATAGAGCTTTCACCTCCTTTTTAGGGTTAAGGTAGGTTTAGTTGAAAGGCATAAGGAGATCCTTAAAGAATGTCTAAGCTATAAGTTGGGAAGTAGTTTTTCTGCTTGATCCTTCATTGCCATAGCCATTGTTAATCTATATTCATACCTCTAGAAAAATGTGCTCTCTATCAATGTCATGCAAGTTATTTAATCATCCTGACTGATCATCAAGAAAAGACATTCTAAAATTAACATTATTAACAGTCATATAGCATGCTGTATGCAGAGTTGGTGGCTGTGCTATATACTCTTCTGACAGCCACAGGCTACAGGTGGCTTCACTACAGAGCAATACTCATCAGAAATATGACTATCAATGTATGGCGAAAACAATGTTACCTTAGTATTTTAAAAGATGGCAATAGTGCCAGAGGCCTTAAAGCTCCTTTGCCATCTCCAGTTCAGTAGATGGGGCATTACTTTACTATAGGCTTCTAACTTCATTATTCAAGACTGCAGCCTTCCTAAACCTTGCTCATGTGCTAAACACTTATTACATCTGAGCAGCCTTCTCTCTGAGCCTCTTAAGACTCTGTCATAAACTAAGGAAGATATTTTAGGTCAAATCAAGAAGGCTGTTGATTCCATTCTGAGTTCTGACATTTCAAATGCCATCTGACCCACTGTACCTACTTTGGCTTCATCTTCACAGCTTTCACCTCCATGCCAGACAGCAAATTAGTCCATCATATCCTTCCAGGAGAAGCAGAGGTCACTGAACCCTCTCCTCTGACTCCCTGTCATGCTCATTCTCTTCCCAAATGCAACTTCCATATTGACCAGGTACTGGGGCTGTGTTTTCCTTCCCTGGGTCCTGAGTTTATGTTACTGTTGTATAGCAATTTCTTCAGAATTGAAACATTCCCCCTGAGAGGAGTAGGGAAGCTCATGAGACACAGGAGATAACATTCACAAGCCAGGAAAAAGCTGAAACTGACAATATTCATGAGACCCCACCCCAAGGTTATAGAAGTAAATAATTGCTGGGGAGGAGACATTCTTTTTTTTTTTTTTTTTATTGACAACTTCTATACTTACATACAAAAAATGCATGATATTTCCCTCACCTGCCCCCATACCCCTTTAGAACTCCAATCTCCATCATATCCCCTCCCTCTCTCCATTAGTTTCTCTTTTAATTTGATGTTATCATCTTTTTCTTCTATTATGAGGTTCTTGCGAAGGTATTGCTAGGCACTACAAGGTCATGGATATCAAGGCCAATTTCTGTCTGGACAGTTGCATTGTAAGGAATTGTACCCTTCTTTTGGCTCTTCCATTCTATCCGCCCCCTCTTCCGCAATGGGCCCTGAGCCTTGGAGGGTGTGACAGAGATGTTTCAGTGCTGGACACTCCTCCATCCTTCTTCTCAGCACTATGTTGCCTTTTGGGTCATCCCAGTGGTCATTGCCATCTGAAAAGAGAAGCTTCCCTAACCAAAAGTGAGAGTAGTGTTAATATGTGAATTGAACATTAAGTGTAGTGCTTTCAGGGCAGCTTGGTGGGAACAATATATACATTTAGTCAGACAAGAGCTGGCTTTATACCCCTAAGGCTCATGACCTCCCCTGCCATAGACTTTTGCTTAGGTTTTTCAGTACCAGGTATGTATTCCCTCCCGTAGAGAGGGCCTTCAGTCCAATTATGGAGCAGTTGGTTACCCCAAGAGCAGACATGCCACTATTGCACCTGTTCAGTCATTGGGCCTGTATGGCCAAACTTGAATATTCAGTGTCCACTGTTTTCACTGCTGATGACTTCTGTGTCCCATACAGGCTTCATGCAGTGCAGCTTTTTCCAGCTTTCTGTTGGCTGGTCTACAGAGAGAAGGTTTTCTGCTCAGCACCAGCTTGCTTTCTTAGTGACCTTGCCTCTCAGGCAAGAGATGTCAAAGGCTTTGGCAATATCCTTTAATGTGTTGGAGGCTACCATGTCCTGCTTGGCCAACAACTCATTGGAAGGTATCCCATCCCAAGCACTGAAAATTTAACCATGTATATTATTACAAACTTATTCATATTCCATTATGTAGCTTGTATCCTGCATGCATGTTGGCTAGGACTTTTGCTCTGTCACTTATACTAATTAAGCTACCAAAGGGAATAAAACAGAAAGTATTATAAATCAATACTGTGAGCATTATGTGAGGGAGAGTCATAAATCTGTAAAAAAATAAGATTGAATACAATGTTATAGGTTCCAAACTGAATTATAAAACAGCTTAAAAGGACTGACTAAAAACAAAATTTTGGGATAATGTGGTTAGAAATAGTTTAAGTTGTCCATATTTATCATACATATAAACGTGAATGGTATATATTCATAAGTCATATGTAGCTTCATAATCCTAGCAAAATCAATTGTTATACCAGGTTCTAGAAAAAAAATTCACATCATTTTGCTCAATGCTGATAAGAATAATAATCAAATATGAAAGTGCACAGAGCTTTATAGAAATGGATAAAGTTAGTTACAAATCATTAGAGGTAGCTTATTTATTTATTTGTTTTTTATTTATGAAAAGATTTACATAAAACTATAATACACAAGGATTTTAGGTGAGAAAACAAAGGTATACATATTTGGGCATATTTTATAAATTATCCTTTGGTTTATTATGCTACAGTATCTACCAGCATATTTTATATAGATATATTTAGATAGAAATTCCCATCTTACAGTTCCCTTGTCAGTGTTTTCAAAACTGAACAGTCAATAAATGATGACTAGATTTCATTAGGGCACTTGTTACTGGCAACTCACAAAACTCCACTAATGACTTTCTGTAAACCTCACAAACTGTTTTAAAGAATACTAATGCATTTACTTACCTAATTAGATTCATATATAAGCAATACACAGATGTGACTGTGTGTGTTTGTATATGTGTGTGTACTTTGTGGCCTCTTGCCCAGTTTCTGTGATCCCTGCAGTTGGCACATGTTCAATAAAAATAACATCTAACAACGTTATAAAGCATGGCTTTTATTTGCCCATCAGGTAATAGAAGATAGATGCATTGTAGAGGAAATTATCATTATGAGAGGAATGCATACTGTTTGACAGGCTATTCATTTCATGCTTTTCACACAAAGATTATACCCAAGAGTTATGTTTCAAAGTCTTCAGAAATAGAAAATGTGTTTTATGTTTCTTCCTGAAAATAATAACAGTAATTATACTATCTTTAGGGAAATGTGATAAAAATATTAATGACCATAAAAGCTCATCAACAGCACAACGTTTACGATGACTTATGTTATATATTCTTCATATGAATTCATATGGAAATACAGATATGTTTCATAAGTGCACTTTAAAATCAGAGTTCTGTGTAAATCATTCAGACATCTGTATGTCCAGAAGATTACTTTTATGACTTTATAGTGAGTACATAGTATCTCTGCTTCATAAAATATATGTTGATGTTAAGCTTCAAACATTATCAATAATGATAGTAACTTCACAAGAGAAATCTTGACAGTGTAAAGTATTGCATTAACCCTAATCAGGAATTAAAATCCTACTATTAGATATAAATATGGCACATGGAAAATAAATCAAAGTATTATTTAAAAATAAAATTAATAGGTTGGAGAGATGGCTTAGTGGTTTTTTTGCTTGCAAAGCCAAAGGACTCATGTTTGACTCTTCAGATCCCATTTAAGCCAGACACACAAAGTAATGCAAGCATGCAAGGTTGCATATGCTTACAATGTGGCACACACATCTGGAGCTTGATTACAATTGCTGGAGGTCCTGGCACAACAATTCTTTCTCTATCCCTCTCTTTCTCTCTCTCTTGTTTGCTCACTCTTGTTCTATCACATAAAAAAGGCCAGTCTGTTGGGCTTGCCTCAAAAAATAATGTTAATATTTCTATATAACAAGAAAGAAACCAACATTATCTAAATATTTCCCAATATACATATTTTTTCTTAATTACAATTTTATGAATGAGAATTTTTCCCCAGAATATTTTTTACTTGATTAAGATTTTTAAAAATTTGTTCTGATTAATATTTTTCATTAAAATAAGACAGTTCAAGCATTTCAAATTTTGCAAGAATTTAGATAATTTAGAATTTAGATACTTCATATAATTGAGTTTTGTCATTCATATGCGTAAACCTGTGGTTATTTAAGGTCTTGGCTTGTCCATATGTCAGTGGGTTGTTTTACTTTACAGGCTTTAAAAAACACTAAATTCACTTCTAAAACCATGATGTGGGAGTGTGCATATGCGCGTGCAGGTGTGTGTGTGTGTATGTGTGTGCGTGTGTGCCTGACTACATGACAGGCTGCTTCTGTTGGAATGCAGTTCCACTAGTTCAGACCAGTTTTTCCCATGTGTCTAGGAACATAAAACATGATAATTTCTTCAGGTATTATGTAAGAGATGGACTTAATTTCTTTCTTGAGCTGGTGTTTGATACAACCTAGTCAGTGGAGGACTTGATAGCCTTGTTCTGTTTGAGTGTTAGTGCTCAGGTTGATATCTCCAACCTTGATGATCAACCTGTCAGTTCAATGAAAAGAGAGCTCCATGTTTACCTTCAGAGCACAAATAAAGTAATGTTGCTGGTAGAGAGCAAATGCAACTATTACAACTGCTATGAAAAGTTTTGTGTAATAAATAATGATTTATTCCAGTTCTATGTACATTACTTTTCATTTATTAATTTTTAAATTTAATTTTGATCATATTTTATCATACTAGGAATTAAAACTAGTGTGTCCTATAAAAAAGGCAAGTGTTTAAATTTTAGGCTACATCTCTAGCCTAAAGAGTGAGACATATTCTCACTCTTTCCTTTTTACTGAGAGAGAGAGAGGGAGGGGACAGAGACAGAAAGGAAGAGGTAGAGAGAGAGAGAGAATGGGCATGCCAGTGGGCTCTCGGCCACTGTGAATGAACTCCAGATCGGTGAGTCCCCTTGTACATAAGCACACAATGCCGTGTCTGGCTAAACATTGGACCTGGAGATGGAATGGGCATTCTTAAGCTTGGCAGGCAGGAGCTTTAACAACTAAGCCTTCTCTCCAGCCCTATTCTCACTCTTTACTTTTGTTATGAGACAAGATATGACTTGGTTGCCCACATTGGCCTTTTATTTACTCTATAGAAAAAGCTAACCTTGAATCAGTGATCCTCCTGACTCAGAATCCCTAACTCGTAGTATTACAGGCATACATCACCAGGCCCAACTGTCTTTTATTTTTCATATGGTGTATCTGCATACAATTTTCATATCTTATAAAGTTTTATACATAAAGTTTTTAAACAAAATTAAAAAAATATTTTATAAAGTATTTCAATTAAATTCTTTTGGGAAACATTATTAAATGTTAGAAAACATATGCACATACCAAAATTTCTTCTTGCTACATTTTTGTACATTTACTACTGGAATTAATTTACATATAAAATATGGGATTGTGGTCCAACTCCATCATTTTGATTATCACATTATCAACCAAATAACCATTCTTGTGTCACGATTTTGAAATGTCATCCTGCTCAGACAGTAAATTCCTATGCTGTTTTATGTTGAATCTCATGTCATGTAAAAAAATTTTTTTTTTTGGTTTTAGGGTCTCACTCTAGCTCAGGCTGACCTGGAATTCACTATGTATTCTCAGGGTGGCCTCAAACTCACAGCAATCCTCCTACCTCTGCCTCCCGAGTGCTGGAATGAAAGACGTGTGCCATCTCACCGGGCAGAAAATGTGTTCAATTTTTTATGAATATCATATTTATTTTATTTTATCTATATTTTCCAAATTAACTCCAGGCAAGGTGATAAACAACATGTAGGAAATATCTTTTTAATGTTTATTTATTATTCTTAATCATCATCATGTGTTGGTATCCTCTTTCCTTCATCTCTGCCCCCATTCTGTTGGGGATGGTCCTCAGTAGGGTTGCAGGTATTCCCCATGGGGTTGTAGTTTATGCATTGTGGGAGCAGTAGTCAGTTATTTTGTGGGGGTGGGGAAGGGAATGCCTCTGGGCATGATGTCTCAACCTGTGGCTCTTACAATCTTTCAGCCTCCTCTTCCGCAAAATGCCTGAGCCTTGGTGGGTGAGTTTTAAGTCTACTTCAGTGATGAGCACTTAAGAGCCTTTGGATCTCTGCTTTGGTAGGTGTTGAGTATCCTCAGGGTCTGCTTCCTACTCCCTGGTGCTGATTATCAGGAACAGAATGGAAGCAGCACAGCAGTCTTGCTTATTTCCCTATTCCTTTGTGGACTCAGCTGTGGCTTGGCTCATTACCTTCTGAAAAAGAAGAACAGATTCTCCAATGGATAATGAAGTAGTATATAGTGTGTAGTATATATAATATAACCATTATTAATTTAGGGAGAATTTGATATATGTAACCCTCTTTTTTTTTTTTTTTTTTTTTTTTTTTTTCAAGGTAGGGTCTCACTGTGGCTCAGGCTGACCTGGAATTCACTCTGTAATCTCAGGGTGGCCTCGAACTCAGTGATCCTTCTACCTCTGCCTCCCGAGTGCTGTAACCCCTCTTTTAGCCAAAGACTAGTGATAGCTTGACCATGGAGGACATAATGTTTGTCTCCATAGGATTCTGATCTGGTTCCCAATTCCAGATATGGATTCCTTTACACTGAGCAGATCTCTTAGCCAATCAGAAAGCTATTGGTTACCCACTGATGCTGTGTACCACTATTACACTGGCATTTACATCAAGTCATGGTGTTTGCTTCTGAGTAGCTTAGACGTCTGGTTGCTCAGACTGTTGTTGGCCATTTTCCCCCAGTAGCTCACGTAGAGCTTTCTAACACTAGACAGGCTGTCTGGGGACTGGCTCTCTTTTGAATTCCAACCAGGTATCTCTGTGCTCTGTGTCAGCAACATATGCTGTCTTCAGTAATAGGGTCTTAGCTTTTGCTTCAGGCAGGTAATCAAGTACTTTGACAGAAAGCTGTCTTGATTTGGGGAACTCGTAGGTCTCTTCAAACAACAGCTCAACGTGGATAGCAACCAATCTCTGGTACTGGGAGTTATAGGTCAGAGACAGAAAAAAAAAAAAATCCTTTTAAGCTTAGGCTCCATCCCACCCTCACCAGAGCCCTACTTTTCTCCTTTAGAGGGTTATATCTTTGGGCTATTTCCAAGGATAAAGGTTTCTAAGGTATCAGCTCATTTTGGGTTTAATTTTGTGTTTGTTTTCCTCCCCGCCCTTCCCTCTCCTCCCTTTCCCCATACCCTCCAATACTATTGTCTAGGCCTTGAGTTGCCTATCAGGTGTGCCAGCAACTTAAGCAGGACCAGGTTAGGAACCACAGATAAGTGGTTTGTCTTTCTGTGATTGTGGGAGTTTGCTGAGTATGATCTATTCCAAATCTGTCCATTTTTCTATAAATTTTATTTTATTGTTTTTTTTTTCCTTTCTGCTGAACAGAATTCCATTGTCTAAATGTACTACAACTTCATTATCCATTCAGCCAATGATGGGCATCTGGGTTAATTCCAGTTCTTAGCTATAATGAATTGAGCAGCTATAAACATGGTTGAGCAAATGCCTCTTAATTGATGCATGGAGCATTTAGGATAAATGCCCAGTAAGGGAATAGCTGGGTGTGTTGGTAGCTCTATGTTCATCCTTTTCAGGAATCTCCAAATTGATTTCCATAGTGGTTGTACAAGTTTACATTCCCACCAACAGTGGATGAGGGTTCCTCTTTCTCCACATCATTGCCATTTGTTGCTGTTAGATTTTTTAATGATTTCCATCCTTACTGGAGTAAGATGGAATCTCATGGTTGTTTTTAATTTGCATTTCCCTAATGGTAAGGCATGTTGAACATTTTTTAAGTGTGTGTTAGCCATTTGTAATTCTTCCTCTGAGAACTCCTTATCCACTTCTCTGCCCCACTTTTGGAGTGGGTTGTTTGATTTTTTTATTGTTTATTGTTTTGAGTTATTTGTAGATTCTAGACATTAGTCTTCTCTCAGTGGTAAAGTTGGTGAAGATTTTCCCCCATTCAGTGGGCAATCCATTGGCTCTGTTTATGGTATGCTTGTCTGTGCAAAAGCTTTTTAGCTTCATGAGATCCCATTAGTTGAGTGATTGTTTAATTTCCTGGGCTACTGGGGATTTGTTCAAGAAGTCTTTTCTCACTCCTATATCATGGAGAGTGCCTCCTATTGTTTCTTCCGCTAGGAGAAGAGTTTCAGGTCTTATATTGAGGTCATCAATACATTTGGACTTGATTTTTGTGTATGGAGATAAGAGTGGGTCTAGTTTTATTTTTCTACATATGGTCATCCAGTTTGTCCAGATGTATTGAAGATGCTATCTTTTACCAGTCTACATTATTGGCTCCTTTGTCAAAGATCAAGTAGTTGTAGTTACTTGACCTAAAGTGTGAGCCTTCAATTCTGTTCCATTGGTCTATGTTTCTGTTCTTATGTCAGTATCAAGCTTTTTTTTTTTTTTTTTTTTTTTTTTTTTTTTTTTTTTTTTTTTTTTGTTTTTGCGAGGTAGGGTCTCACTCTGGTCCAGGCTGACCTGGAATTAACTATGTAGTCTCAGGGTGGCCTCGAACTCTCGGCGATCCTCCTACCTCTGCCTCCCGAGTGCTGGGATTAAAGGCGTGCGCCACCACGCCCGGCCAAGTATCAAGCTTTTTGTAAAATAAGGGCTTTGTAATATACAAATGGTGTGGCGATATCTCCAGAGGTGTTTCCTACCTCCCCCACTGCCCTGAGGATATGGTTGGATATCCAAGGACTGCTGCCATTCCATATGAATTTTGAGATCATTTTTTCAATGTCTGTAAAATGATGCTAGTATATTTATTGGTGTTGCATTAAATCTGTGTATTGCTTTTGGTAGAATTGCCATTTTCACAATATAAATTCCACCTATCCAGGAGCATGGGAGGTCTTTCTATCTTCTCAAATCCTCCTTGATTTCTTTCTTGAGTTTTTTACTGCTTTCATTATATAGGTCTTTCACATCCTTGGTTAGTGTTATTCCCTAATATTTAATTTTTTGGTTGCTAATGAAAATGTGACAGCCTCGCTGATTTCTTTCTCTGTATATTTGTCCTTTGCATATAGAAATGCTAATGACTTTTGTCCATTGATTTTGTATCTCACCACTTTACTGACAGAATTACGTATCTTTAGAAGTTTTGAGATGGAAACTTTTGGGTGACTTACGTATAGCATCATGCCATCTGCAAATAGGGCTAATTTGATTTTTCCTTTCCAATTTGAATCCCTTTTATTTCTTTCTCTTGTCTTATTGCTTGGGATAGTACTTCTAATATTATGTTGAAGAGCAGTGGTGACAGCAGGCACCCTTGTCTTGTTCTTGATCTTAATGGGAACTCCTTGAGTCTTTCCCCATTAAGTATTATTTGTACTTTGGGTCTTTATATATAGCCTTTATTGTATTGAGATATAAATCCTCCAGGCCTATTCTTTCCAAAGGCCTTCTCTGCATCAATTGAGATGATCATGTGGTTTTTATGGTTAAGTTTATTTATGTGGTGCATTACATTTACTAATTTCCATACGTTGAACCATCCCTTCATCCCTGGGATGAAGCCTACTTCATCAAATTGATTAATGCTTTTGATGTTTTGTTGAATTTGGTTTGCAAGGATTTTGTTCAGTATCTTTGCATCTATGTTCATCAGGGATATAGGTCTACAGTTTTCTTTTCTTGTTGCGTGTCTGTCTGGTTTTGGTATTAGGGTGATGTTACCTTCATTAAAGGAGGACTTACTTTTCTCCAGTTATGCCAGTTTGAGAAAAAAAAAATGGCTTCAGTTCTTCAATGAAGGTTTGATAGAATTTTGCTGCGAAGTCATCTGGTCATGGGTTGTTCTTTTGGGGGAGGTATTTTATTACCTTTTCAATCTCCAATTTTTTATTTTATTTATTTTTTATTTATTAAAGAGAGAAGGAGAGAGAGAGAGAGAGAGAGAGAGAGAGAGAATGGGTACACCAGGGCCTCTAGCCACTGTAAACAAACTTGATATGCATGCTCCATCTGGTGCATATAAATGTCAAAATTATAAATTTTAGTCTTTAAATTATATTTTATTTTAAATGCTACTTTAATGTTTCTACAGTCATTGTCATCAAAATGACTAGTAGGGGGCTGGAGAGATGGCTTAGTGGTTAAGGCACCTGCCTCCTAAGCCTAAGAACCCAGGTTCCAATCTCCAGGTCCCACGCTTAGCCAGATGCTAAGTGACGCAAGGGCGCAATGCTGCACTTGACCACAAGGGGGTGCACACATCTGGATTTCATTTGCAGCAGCTGAGAGGCTGCTGGCGTGCCCATCTCTGTCTGTCTTCCTCTACCTCTCTCTCTGTCTCTCTCTCCAAAAATAAATAAATAAAAATAAAATGACTTGTAGGTTCTGAGCAGCTGTCTTTGGCCTTAGCTATAGTTTGGTTTCATTCAGTAGTTCAAAGGTTGACTCAATTGTTCTTCTCTGCATAACAGATGAATCTTTTCTGTATAATAGAAAATCTGTTCTAAAATGGAATGCAAACAAACAAAAAAGGTAAAGCAGGATACAAAAACATAATCAACTCAAAATGGTCTCTTTGCTATAAATGGCTCAAGACTTTATCAGTTTAGTTTGTGTTAGATACTAACATTTAGTCATCTCTTGCTCTTTATTTCATCTCAAAAAGATTTAATTGTTCTAAGAAAATCATAATCTGAATAACTTACTAATTGTATAAAACATCAAGTTTTAACTCTATTTTTCTCCCCTATTTTGTGTCAAATATATAGCATTTGTTTCAAAGTGTTGTGTGTATATATATTTCCCCAATAATGGGAACTGAATTTAGGGCTTTGAATATGCTAGGCTAACATTCTATCATTGAGCTATATCCCCAATACTGTTTTTTTTTTTTTTTTTTTTGAGTTATCGTCTCACTAAATTTTCATGTTGGCCTTAAGTTCACTCTGTAGGCCAGAATGCAGAATGGGCTTCCTGCCTCTGTCTCCTGAATGGCTGGGTTTGTAGATCTATGTACCAGATCTGGCTGTTCCAGAGTATTATAAGGACAATTAATTTTCTTACCATATAATTTTCACTCTACACTATATTGACTATATTGTTAGATGTGGAGGGAATGTCAACAAGTGTCAGGGTGAAATTCAATGTAAGATATGATTGAAGATGATAGTTTGTTTCAAAGATCCCCCTCACAATATAATATTCTTTTTAAAGGCTTGCTTCCCTTTAAATATTTAGATATAGTCCCATGATTCATAATTTGAATTTATGACCTCAGAGCTTATTTTATTAAGTTATAAACTTCAATTTGGTCTTATAACCACTCATACCATTTCCTTACATCACAAGGCAAGTATGGGTACAAAATTCTCCTCCTTCACTGGCCTTCAATGTCAAGCATTTCAATAATCTTGTTACTTTTAGAGAAGTCTTAGGAGAATCACATTCAATGTACACTGCCTTTGGGACAACTTGACAATTTTTTTCCCACTTACATCTTGTCTACGACCCTGGCCTGCATATATATATTCCAACTATTTAAAGTCAACTTACTTAAGAAAAAAATGAATAATTCTTAGTAAGGAAATGCTTCATTATAGATCCATTTTGTAGTTACAAAATCTGCTACAAAGATATTACTAATTTGGAAGTACATTAATACTTTTACTGTCAGCAACAAAGCATATGGTTTGGGGTTCTAAAATCAAGATTGGAAACTAATTATTTTTATTCCTTGAATAAACAGGGTTTTTATATTTTTCATTGAATTATGTGCCAACAAAAATTTTAGTAATTTCAAAATATTCACATCATACACCATTAAAAAAAGCTTTTGTTCAGAACACATTGAAACAATGGTTAACTTAATTGCCTGAAGTAAGATTTTAAAAATACATTGTAAAAGTAAAAATAAAGTATTTTTTAGTATATTTTAATGAATAAACACATTGAATCAAATTTCATAGTGATACTATGCATTGCATCCTCCGGTCCATTTCTAAAATAGATTTATATAGAGATGGCAGTTGTCAGGAGACAGGAGTTATGATTGTACTATAAAATTTATTTTACTACAGACATAAACCCTAGAAAACTTTCATAACATATCTTCTCCAATTTGTTTTAGTATGAATTGTGCACTTTGAAAATGCCACAACTATTTTAAAGTCAATAAAAGAGAAAAGAAAGATTTGTATCTCCCAAACATGGCTTTTATATAGATCCTCCAAGATAGATAGAAATGGAAAGTAGGGGGCTGGAGAGATGGCTTAGCAGTTAAGGCACTTGCCTATGAAGCCCAATAATCCAGGTTTGATTTTCCAGTATCCGCATAAACCAGATGCCCAAGGTGACACGTGTGTCTGGGGTTCATTTGCAGTGGCTGGAGGCCCTGGAATGCCCATTCACTCTCTCAGTGTCTGCCTCTCTCACTCTCTTTCTCTCTCTCTGTCTGTCTCTCTATCAAATAAATAAAAATAAAATATTTTTTAAAAAGGAATGGAAACTAGTATTTAAGAAAATGAATTTTATCTAACTCAACTTCTTATTGCTATTAAGATATGATATTACATTTTAGGCTATATGTTAGGTACTAATATAAGTTTCACAATATGGAAAAATGAAACAAGATGCTTGTTGTCACAGAATTTACATGTTAGTATAAAAGGCAGAAAAAATAAGAGTGTACTAGATGGTGCTATGTGCATTTTGAAGAATAAAGCAGAGAAAGAAATGTGGCCAATGATCTTGAATATTTTAGTTATTTTCATATAACAGTTAAAAGTCATGTCTCTGATGGGATAATGCTGAGTGTAAAGTCATTAAGTATATAGACTATGTTGACATCTGGGTAACTTCCCGGAATTCTAAAATCTTGGAAGGAGGTCAGTGTGATGGACTATGATTATGAGGAACCAAAGTGATACATGGTGCGATCATGAAGCCCTTGTGCCTAAGGCGAGGAAGTTGGCTTTCTCTGAGCAATATGCGAACCCATGGGAAGATTCTTAGTATTGAAGTTTCACTTTTTATACCACCTATAATAATCACCTTGATTATTGTTCAGGGCATAGAAGCTAAAGAAGTACGACTATTAGGCTAGTTCAACAATCCAAGATGAAATGATGTTAGCATAGACAGGAGTAGTGATGATGAAAGTAAGGGGATGATAAGCCTCTAGTTATACTGAAGTGTACGGAAACAGCTGATGATTTGGATGTGGCTTTGTGAAGAAAATTTAGGTCTGGAGAGATGGCTTAGCAGTTAAGGTGCTTGTCTAATGGCCTGGGTTTGATTCCCCAGGACCCATTTAACACCAGATACAAAAAGTAGCACATGCATCTGGAGTTTATCTGCAGTGTCTGGAGGTCCTGGTGCACCCATTCTCTCTGACTATTTCTCTCTTGTCTCTTTGTTTGTGAATAAATCAATAGAAATGAGAAAATAGGGGCTGGAGAGATGGCTTAGCAGTTAAGGCACTTGCCTGCAAAGCCAAAGGACCTCGGTTCGATTCCCCAGTACCCGCGTAAGCCAGATGCACAAGGTGGTGCATGTATCTGGAGTTCGTTTGCAGTGGCTTAGAAGCCCTGGCTCTCCCATTCTCTCTCTCTCTCTCTCTCTCTCTCTCTCTCTCACACACACACACACACACAGTCTCTTTCTATCTCTCAAATAAATAAAAATAAAATATTATAAAAAATTAAAGAAGAAGAAAATATAGCCCATATTTTTACAACTATGATAATAAAGTTTCTATGAGTTGATATTGATGAGGACTTCAGGGTAAGTTTGAGATTGCTTTCAGATGTGCAAAATTTTATTTGGCTTTTAGAATCTATCTGCAGATGACAGATAAATATGAAGTCCTGAAGTCTGTGTCAGGGACAGGTGAGGATCAAGGACTGACTACTAGATTTCACAAAGTAGAGGTCAAGGGTGATATAGAAGGAGAATGCTTTGATAGAGTGATTGAAGGAAAATATGATTTGAAGAAAAATAGGAAAGAAAGAATACAGATAAAAGTTTTGCAGTAGAGAACAACCAAAAAGATAGGTAGGAGTGTAAAAGAGACAGTTTTGGTTCAAAAATGTAAACTGAAGCCCATGATGGTGGTATACACCTGTAATCCCAGCGCTGCATTGCAAGAGGCAGAAAGAACAGGAGTTCAAAGTCATTCTTAGATACACAGCAAGTTCTAGACAACTGGGATATATCAGACCCTGCTTAAAAATAAGATAATATAAAATAAAATTTAAAAAGTTGAAATCTAATGATAAAGGATAAATTATTCTATTGGAGTAAGATTTAAAAATTCAAAGACACGTAAGTTAATGCCATGGTATAGTAAATATATAGCTTAAATAGTCTTTTAGAACTAAAGAGGGATCATATAGATTCATATAATAAAAAATAGACAGAAAATAGGACATTTTATTTAAAGTCAAATTGTGTTTTTTATTTTAGATTTGTCACCCATATGAGTCATTTAACAGGTTTAGTCCACATTTTGGCTCAAATTTAAATAAGAAAATTTTATTATATCACTGTGAAGTAGCCAGCTTCAGCTCTATGTTAAATTGTTACTATCACAAGTATTTCTGAGGACAAAGAGAGAAAACTGACTTTTTGGTAGGTTAGATTTATGTCTACTAATGATAAAGTAAAAAAAGGAATGGTATGAATGATTTTCTTCCTCCTCATTGCCAGGAATCAGTCAATCTTTCATAGAATTTGATTACTTTCTTCTTTTACTCTAGGTACTTGTTGCAAATTTATTTCCTTCATTCTCAAAATATAATCTGCTGGACAAAATAGAATCCTGGAATCTGTTCTCCCATAACATTTGAGATGATAAGAATTTAACATAAAGTTGGCTGCCTAAACACTGCTGATCACATATGGTTCTCTTACATTTGAAAGCAAATGTGGCCTAGACTTGTTAAATGACTGTATAGTCCTTTCAAACTATGAGTGGAGTCCAAGCCCCTATTTCTTTCTCTTCAGATAATCCCAGAACCTTCTAACCACTGCTTCTACTTATGTAGACTCATCAAAAGGTTTTTGTTTCACTCAGTGTTAACCCCACATACTTTAGAGTTGTACTTTGATGTCTCTGTTATTCCTTCCATCTGTCTGACCTCATTTTCCCATCACCCTATTCCTTTTCATTGGCATCTTTTTTTTATCCTTCCAAAATGTCAAGCACTATTGTGTGTAGTGATTTCACAATTGCAGTTCCATCAATTGGGCATGTTCCGCCCACAGATTTTTACTTCATTTCTATTCCTATTTAAATAATTACCTCATCAGAGCAGCTTTGCCTAATATAGCCTTGTGTCCTTTATCCTTAGTTTTCATGGTAGTTTTGCTCATATTGCCCATTATACACTTACTTTGTGCTATATATAATGTCTCCCTTTTTCTACTGGACAATAAGCTCAATGATGGCAGGTAGGTATTGTGTTTATCTTGCTTATTTCTGTATCTCTAGTTCTTAGAATGTGCTGGGCCCACAGCGGGTAGGTAAGCATTACTTAGTGAATTCGTGTGAATAAATTAATGAGAGTTTAAGTGAATTAATTGATTTTGTTCTCGCTGGATGATGAGTGGGAAATCTGACAAACATCCAACCATTTTTATGGAGAAAAATTTTGAAGGTTGAACCTATCAAATGAGTGCATCTAATCTAAAATAACTAAGTAAGAAATCGTGGATTTCTCTCTGAAGGTACATGGGCTTGCCTGAGTGTTGGACAATATGTTAATAGTGAAAAGATAGTAGACATAGATGGTAATGTAACTTTCTTGACAAATGACTATTACTTGTAAGTTTGTAACTATAGCTGCCTTTTCTATTCTGTAAAATGATTACATGTTCAAGCCCAATTCTGCAATGCTGTATTTTGTTATTTTATCTTTCATGTGCTACCCCACAACATATTATCTTTGTGAGTTTGTGCCAATCATTTAATTCACCCAGGGCTACAAAATTATAATTGATGAAAAGGAGTGACAGTTTCTTTCATTTATTTCTCCTAAAATGCTATCATGTTCTTTCAACGATACAAAAGAGATAATGGAAATATAGAGTAGCTCTCTAACCTTCCCTTCGGGTATGGAGATGCTATGCCTGCTCCCGCAGCTCCAAAGACCAAGTCAAATGACTACTTACCACATGTCAAGGGTAGAGATTTAGAAAACTCAGGTTTTTTGGGTAAACCTTATTTTAGGAAATGTTTAGCCATTATCTCCACTAGTGTACCAAATTACCTAAAGGCTTATATATTATCTTGATTCTTTGTGAAATTAACCTTTGTTCTTACCACACTGGTTGAGATGTGGGTGTCCTGTCCTCACCTTTAAAATGTGCTTTGCCTTTATTATAGGAAACTGGTCTCATATGTTACTAACCCTTCTGTTGACCTGGGGCTTTCTGGGTCCCCTGATCATCTCAGCATTTCCATTCCCTCACTAATATGGTACTATGGATTCCTGTAAGCATAGAGCTGGTTTCTGTGAACTATAGAACCATTGATTTTCTACACTCTCTGTTGAACATGAGGCCTTTCTGAACATTTCCTTTTTCAAAGACTTTAGGACCCAAGACTTTATCTATAAAAGGGAGAAATATCCACATACTTCTTGGACTTCTTGAGCACTGTTTTGTCACTTTTATGTTTCTTTTTTTTTTTTCTTTCAGTTTTTCAAGGTAAGGTTTTGCTCTAGCACAGGCTGACCTGGAATTCACTATGTCATCTCAGGGTGGCCTCGAACTCACAGTGATCCACCTACCTCTGCCTTCTGAGTGCTGGGTTTAAAGGCATGTGCCACCATGCCAGGCTGTTTTGTTATTTTTGCTGCCTTCCTCCACCAGGGCATGGAGGTTAAGGGGCTGGGATAAATATGAACTTTATCTGTATGCTTTCTCTCAGTTTCCCCTCACTGGCATTCTTCTTCTGTACCAGGAAAAGTTTTACCTTCCTTTCTCTGTGTTGGCAACCACTTTAAAGTCTTTCTTATCATTCTACTAAACTATAATTCTGTTCTAATCTTAAAAGCTTTGTTACTTGTATATCTAAAGCTCAGAATTGAAAGCATCAACAAAAATCTTTAACATTGCCATAGATTCTGGCTTTCACAAATATAGCTCATTTGTTTTAGCTTCTCACATTGCATCCACAAGATAATCTTCATTATTTAACTGAGGAACAAGTAATGATGCTCTGTTGTGAGCTGTATGGAATAAGGACTTCAGGAGAGTGAATGATTAAAGATTATTAAAGGTAAAAGTAGGCATTGTCGCGACTGCCTCGACCAGCAAGGAAGACGCAACACTCGGGCTCTTCTTTCAGCAGTTTATTCAGGAACCTTGAACAATCTTCTGACTGACTGACTGACTGACTCACTGACTGACTCACTCACTCACTCACTGACTGCTTCCCTCACTCACTCACTGACTCACTCACTCACTGCCTGACTCACAGACTCACTGCCCACCGACTCACTGCCTGACTGCCTCACTGCCCCACTCACTCACTCACTCACTGACTGCCTCACTCACTGACCCACTCACACACTGCCTCACTACTCACTCACTGCCTGCCCGACTCACTCCCCGACTGCCTGTTCCCGGGACAAGCCCGCCCAAAGCTTAAGAAGCCTTTGAACAGCCAACCCTGGTAAGCCATGTGGTGAATGCAGATAGGTCCACATATGCGGAAGCAAGCCTAGATCACAGCCCAAGCCAAATAAGGACTTGTTTATCCAGGAGAGCACTCGCCATCGGGAAGGCGGAAGGCGGAAGCCAGCGCCATCTTTAAGGCGCGGCACCTCGCAGCTCTCTACAGTTCCCCCTTTTATGTTTTAAAACACGCAAAGCAACAGGCAAGGGTAGAGGTCTGATCTCCAGTAACTTTTAAAATAGGCGTAGAACCGTCTTGCATCTTTTCCCTGGAGGTGGGACCATGGATGCCAACCCACATGCAATCAGACTTGCCCTTCAGAGAGTCTTTCATGGCTAACTCTCCCTGCAGTGCTTTTGCCTCGCAGCCTGTGCCTGGTGTTTACATTTTTATGGTGGCTAACCATGCCTGGGGAGATTGACCTGCCTCAATAGCTGAGAAGGCCTGGACGATCATGACTGCATTCCGTTTTTGTGTTACTCTGATCTTACATAGACACCACAAGCAAACCAAGGAGACCAGTAACAGAAGGCCTGCTAAAGAGCACCTAAACCTGCCCATTCCTTCAGATGATTCATAGCGGAGATCAGCCAAGATGACAATCCGGATGCAAAAGAGAGGTCCATGCGGGTAGAATTCACATTAACTACAGCCAGCCTCAATTCTTTTAAGGTATCTTCAAATTCAAGCGACCAATTCTGTAATAGAAAACTAGACAAAAATCTGGATAAATTTGCAGCCCTAGTATAATATATATATTTTGAGTTAACTGAGCCACGGCGGCTGTGAGGCTAGCATTGGTCAAAACACTGGCAAGGGGAAACTGGTTATTATACCCATAAGCCCGCCCCCAACAATACTCTGCCTCCAGGAGGTGTTAATTCCCAAATTGATAAGTTGTTCTTTGTTTTTGCCTCTTTTTCACTGTTTGCCTGTTCCGACCTTTCTTCCTATAACATCTCTAAGGCTGCCTGTCCATTTTCCACTGCCTCACTGCATTGTTAGTCCTCGAGGCAGTTCCTCACTAACCTCCAGATCGATCTTACCCCGCCCTTAAGCGTGCCTTGGTCTGCTGCAAAATCAAGATCTTCGCCCAAATTTTCCCATGAAGGGATTGTAAGACTTCCAGAGCACGCAAACCAAGGGGCTATGGCATCACATTCCTCCAGGAACCTCTCCAGGGTACTCCCCTTTATCTTTAAGTTTTTTGAACGAAGCAGCTCATTCAGAGCCAAAAAATTGGGTGCGAGTGAGAAGCGCCCATGGCTACACTTGCAAAAGATTCTTTTAAAACTTTTACTTTCGGTTCGCTACACCGCAAACTCTTCCTGCTCCCTCTTTTTCTACCGAGAGGAGCAAAATTCCCCGCTTTTGTCGCGGATTCCCACCTTACCTGGGAACTTTCCCCGCTTTTGTCGCAGATTCCCACCTTACCTGGGAACTTACCAGTGCACTGCCCTGACTGCAGAAAGTTCTGAGTCCCTCTTCGGACTCTTCTTTCAACAGTTTATTCAGGAACCTTACTTTTTGTTTTAGATGTTTTACTCGAGCGCTCTTCTCTCACCTCCTCTAATTTTTTTTTTTAACTGCTTCTGAATCATTCTCGTTTGCCCTATGTAATATGACTAGACACACTACAACACAAATACACCACATGAGGTTAACCAACTTTTATACACTAATAAGACACACGAACAAATATACATTAATTGGCCGGCTATCATTCTTAAGAAATCTTCTCACTGCGTTTCCTCTAAGGAAACCTTATTGTGGCGCCTTTTAACCCTAATACTGGAAGATGTATTGCCCATTTTGCTATGGGACCTTATCGTCTCTCTACCGGAAAACTTGCCTTTACCCTTTTTGTCCACTTATCTGGAACTTACCAGCTAGCTGCCCTGCAAGTTCTGAGTTCCCCGTACGGGCCACCATTTGTCGCGACCGCCTCGACCAGCAAGGAAGACGCAACACTCGGGCTCTTCTTTCAGCAGTTTATTCAGGAACCTTGAACAATCTTCTGACTGACTGACTGACTGACTCACTCACTCACTCACTCACTCACTCACTGACTGCTTCCCTCACTCACTCACTGACTCACTCACTCACTGCCTGACTCACAGACTCACTGCCCACCGACTCACTGCCTGACTGCCTCACTGCCCCACTCACTCACTCACTCACTGACTGCCTCACTCACTGACCCACTCACACACTGCCTCACTACTCACTCACTGCCTGCCCGACTCACTCCCCGACTGCCTGTTCCCAGGACAAGCCCGCCCAAAGCTTAAGAAGCCTTTGAACAGCCAACCCTGGTAAGCCACGTGGTGAATGCAGATAGGTCCACATATGCGGAAGCAAGCCTAGATCACAGCCCAAGCCAAATAAGGACTTGTTTATCCAGGAGAGCACTCGCCATCGGGAAGGCGGAAGGCGGAAGCCAGCGCCATCTTTAAGGCGCGGCACCTCGCAGCTCTCTACAAGGTATCACCAGGAACAAGAAGAAAAAAGATTAAATTAAATCTAAAGTAAGCAGATATAATAAACATTAAGACAGAAATAAATTGAAAATAGGATTTTAATAGAGAAAGTGAACAAAAAGTTGTCTACTTGAAGTAATCCATAACATTGATAATCTTTCAGACAAGCTTACTGAGAGAGAGAAGAAATAAGTAACTAATATAAAAAATGAAAGAAGATAGGCTGGAGAGATGGTTTTGTGTCCATTAAGCCAAAGGACCCAGGTTTGATTCCTTAGTACCTACGTAAAGCCAGATGTGCAAGGTGATGCATAAACATGGAGTTTGTTTGCAATGGCTAGAGACCCTGGCCTGCCCATTCTTTCTCTCTCTCTCTGCCTCTCCCTCTCTCTTAATAACTAACTAAATAAATATTTAAAAAATAAAAATAGAAGAAGAGCCATCTCCACTGAGACCATGCACATTGAATAAATGATATCATTTCTTATAAAATCTATGGACACAAAGTTAACTAAGCTGAGAATATGAACTCTCTAAAAAGATGGGATCTGGGCTGGAGAGCTGGCTTAGCAGTTAAGGTGCATTCGTGCAAAGTCTAAGGATCCAGGTTCAATTCTCCAGGTCCCACGTAAGCCAGATGCACATGGTGGTGCCTGTGTCCGGAGTTTGTTTTCAGTGGTTAGAAGCCCTGGTGCACCCATTCTCTCTCTCTCCCTCTCTCTCTGTCTCTAATAAATAATTAAAAATAAATCTTTAAAAAATAAAAATAAAATAAAAAGATGGGATCCATCAACCATCATAAATAAAAAAAATCTAAATATACTTTTATTATTATTTTTGTTGATTTTTGTTTTTCAAGAAAAGGTCTCACTCTAGTCCCAGCTGACCTGGAATACACTCTGTTCTCAGGGTGGCCTTGAACTCATGGAGATCCTCCTGTGAGGCCCAAGAAATTAATACGCTGCATTTAGCTTCTGTAACTTTGCTTACCAGCTTGCCTGCTTGACAATAGTACTGCCATCTTGAGACAAGTAGCCATTTTAGATAGAAAAACATCCCCCACCCAAATTCCAGGAAACCCCCTCCCCTGCAGATGTGAAGACCTCAGGGGGAACATTTAACCACAAAGGCCCTGGCCTGGTGCCAACTGCCAAAAATCTGTAAACAGCTTTGAACTCCGAGTGGCCTGTCAATCAACGTGGGTCACGCTGTTTGTTATTCAACACTTGTGGTTTTTCCCTTTATAACCCCCTACCTGCCCCCAGCTGGGCTGGGCTCTCTCTCTCACTCCCACTGCGTTGGTCTGTGGAGACAGAGTCCTGGCCTAGGCTTGCACTACAATAAAGAAACCTGCTGCTTTTACATTGGAGTGTCCCGACTTCTGTGGCAGTTCACTGGGTGACTCCTGGGTGACCAGGGGTCTTGGCTCCTAGTCAGGGGTCTTGGCACTTCACTCCTATCTCTGCCTCCTGAATGCTGGGATTAAGGCGTGTGCCACCACACCCAGCTTAATATACTTTTAAAACTGGAGATTTAACTAAGAAGACTAGTATTTGCCTTATATTGTAAGGACAGGAATTTGATCTAAAGCACACTAGTCAACATATGTATATTGACTGAATAATACCTGTAAGTCTTATAATTACTACAATTATAGGAAACAGATGTTCTAAAACCGAAAACAATGAGTTCCCATGGTTTTGATGGTGAATTCTATCAAACATTCAAGGAACAAATAATGTCATTTTTCTCTAATCCTTTCCATAAACAGAGGGTGCATTTCCTAAACTTCTATGTGGCCAGCATTAAACTAATATAAAAGCTAATCAAGGACACTGTATGAAATTCAAATTAAATCCAACAATGAAACAAAGAATTTAAGCACTATTACGAAGTGAAATTTATTTCCCACATGCAAGGGTGGTCCAACATTTGAAAATTAATTCAAGTAATCCATTACACCAACAGGCTAAAGAAGAAAATCCTATTACCATATCAGAAGATGCCATAATCTAATACGCACTTATGTTAATGAGCTTTCCATTAGTATAACAGAATCTTAGGTAATTTATTAACAGAGCCAAGATTTCCCATAAGGCTTTACTAAGTAGATTCTAACACTGACCAATAGCACCAAAGACTGGGACCAAAGCTTTAATAAACAAGCCTAAGGGGAACATACTTGATTTAAACTATATTATTTTCCCCTTTTGCCTCAAGGATCATGTCCACACCATAATACAAAATAGATTCTGTTCATCTCTTAGAGTTCTCAACATTGCTCAAAGTCCAATTCTGAAGCCTCTGAGATTCAAGGCAAACTTGTACATGCACATGTGTGTGTGTGTGTGTGTGTGTGTGTGTGTGTGTGTGTGTGTGTGTACTTCTAAAATAGGAAGGGAGGATAGGATGGGACCAAAGGAAGATTGAAACCATACCAAAAATATATTAAATTCTGTAGCACTATGTCTAGCATCTAGGAAAACTGTGGCATGATACATACGGGTGCCCAAAATTTTAGACAGTCCTATCCTTATAGTTTTACTGATAGTATCCACGTGGCCATTCTTCTAGGCTGGTTTTGTGCACCTTATATAGTTCTCAGCAGACATCCAATGCTGATGACATCTAACTTTCTTGAGTCTTCATTTCAACATCAGCTTCACTTTCAGAGCTCCACATCTTGCCTTGTGAGGATCTGTTTGTAGGCACTCCCACCATGTCACTTTTTGCCCAGTCTCCTAGACTTTCTTTTAAAATCTCTGTAGAACCCTCTATAGAAATTTGCATGGAAAATCAAACTTCACAAGGGCAACACATAGGTCTGCTTCCAGGGTGAGCTTGTAAAACAGTTACAGTGGCCTCAGAGTGCATTGCCAGGTTTCATGGCAACATTTTCAGAGTGCTTCTGGGTCAATTGGGCTACCCAGATTTTTCTCTTTTTAAGATGCCCTGGAAAGTATTTGAAACAAAATTTTATTTCTGTCTCTGAGTCTGTATTTACTGTGGTTTTCTAATTCTGTAAATGTTCTCCAGCTATCTTTCCTATCAGTCCTGGTGCAAAGTCCTTAGTTTCTATCTAAGTGCACTATTATTCAATATGATTCAGACTACTCCTTCCCTAGCAAATTGCATGTTCTCAAAATTGTTCCTGACTTTTACTATAAAAGTGGCTAAAAGAAGCCTTAAAATTCCTTCTGTCAGATGAACTTGTCCTTTTTACCTCAGCCTCCCACAAAGTCTCCTTGTATGAAAGGTATTTAAATTATTTTCCAGTGAACAAGGTGGCTTCTAGCACATTTCCTTCAGACTTCTCATTTCCATTGGAAAATTCATCAGCATGCTCACATTCCTATCAGCATTCTGGCAGTAGCTTCCAGGAAAAACCACACTCTAGTCTCTATTTACAGCATGAGGAACCTTTTCTAGTCCACTCTCCCAAACCTTTCCAAATTTTTCCCATAAACCAATTGCAAAGGCTTTTTAACATTATCTTTGGGAAGTAGCAACTACCCCATATCTGGATCCATTTTTCTGTGTTAGCATTCTGTTATGATGGCCAGGGGGCTGGAGAGATGGCTTAGCAGTTCAGACACTTGCATGCAAAGCAAAAGGACCCAGGTGCGATTCTCTAGGTTCCACATAAGCCAGATGTACATGGTGGTGCATGCATCTAGAGTTCATTTGCAGTGGCTAGAGGCCCTGACATGCCCATTCTCACTTTCTCTCTCTCTCTCTCTCTAATAAATAAATAAATAAATAAAATAAATCTTTAATAACTATTTAAAAAGATAAAAAGGCTCAGCATTTCTCATTTCTCTTTTTTTTTTTTTTTGTCAATGATTGGTTGGCTATTTTGCTTAGTTCTGTGATAAGGAACTATATTTTGGTTGAAGAACATGGTGAAGAAAAGTCACATACCTCATGTCCAGAGAGTAAAATCAGTAGGATAAGAACAAGAAGTTCTGTTTTGAGAACATGCTCCCAATGATATTCAAACCTCATACAGGCCCCACCTCTTATAAGTTCCATAACCCCCCAACAGCACTGTGGGCTAACAACCAAGCCTTTAATTCTGTGAATCTTTGTGGCCACTGGAGATACAAACCATGGAATCCTTTATGATAAAGTGCCTCAGAAAACTAGGACCAGATGGGGCTTTCCCAACTTGCTAAAATTTTACAGTTTTATATTAAGATCAAATTTAATGATGAGAAACTGAATGCTTTTCACTTAGGATTGGTATCAAGGAAAGGATATTCACCCTGACTGATCCTATTCAAAATTATACAAGAACACCTATCTGATACAAGAAGACAGAAATAAAATGAAATAAAAGAGGTATATAAGTGAAAAGAAGAAGAGAACCTGTCTGTTCTCAAGTGGCATACCTATATAGTAGAAAACCTAAGAAAAATCACAAATAAATCTCCTGAGAATAAGTGATTATAGCAAGGTTTAAGATGAAAACAATACACAAAACTCATTTTCTGCTATACTGAAAATTGAAAAGTGGAATTTTAAATTAGAACACCATTAAAATTAGCCACAAAAATAAAATAACACACATAGGCATTAAATAACATGGATCAAGTTGTATGTGAAGGAAAGTATAAAATTCTAATGAAAATAATAAATAACCAGAAGAAAATTCTATATTCAATGACAAGAAGAAATAATATTGTCAAGATATTAGTTATTGCTCATTTCATCTACATAGTTAACACATTACAATTGAATTTTCATCATTATTTTATTGACATTGGAAAACTCACTCTAAAGTTTATATAAGATAAAAAGATCCTGTCTTTATTTATTTATTTATTTATTTATTTATTTATTTTTTTGGTTTTTTCGAGGTAGGGTCTCACTCTGGTCCAGGCTGACCTGGAATTAACTATGTAGTCTCAGGGTGGCCTCGAACTCTCAGCGATCCTCCTACCTCTGCCTCCCGAGTGCTGGGATTAAAGGCGTGCACCACCACGCCCGGCGCAAGATCCTGTCTTTTAAATTTTTAAATCTTTTTCAAGATTGCTTGGTGGTTAAGGCATTTGCCTGCAAAGCCAAAGGATCCTGGTTCAACTCTCCAGGATCCATGTAATCCAGATACACAAGGTGGTGCATACATCTGGAGTTCGTTTGCAGTGGCTAGAGGCCCTGGCATGCCCATTCTCTCTCTCTCTTACTCTCTGCCTCTTTCTCTCTCATAAATAAATAAATAAATAAATAAATAAATAAATAAATAAATAAATAAATTTTTAAAAAGACCCAAAATACTCAACATAATGCTGAAAATGACAAAGGCTGATATTACATTAATGTTTACTGCTCGGTAAGTAACCCCAATAAACTCATTGTTTCTCCAAACTGGTTTTGGTGTATTCGTCCTTTGGTCTGTCATCTGAGCCCTATCTAGGGGACAAGGCATGTGTTTGCACTACCCCAGGGAAAAGGTTTTCTCCGACAGTGGTAGAGCACTTAGCATGTTTAAGGCCTTTGATCTACTTTTAGTATAGGAGAAAAAGCAAGTGTGGAAATAACATTAGAAAAAATGTATATGACATACAACCACAGAAGGGAGACAGGTGATAAAAAAAAAAAAAGATAATTAGATATAATTAAAGTTAGAATGTCTCTTCTGATAAGGACATATTTCAAAGAATGACAAAAACCAGCCAAAAAAGGATAAAACAAATATCTATTAAAGGAATGGGTTCAAAAATATACAAAGAACTTCTAAAATTAAAGAATAACACAATATGATTTAAAATAGCCAAAAGATCTGGATTTCTCACAAAAGTAGATACACAGATGGTAAATAAGCATATTAAAAGACTATCATATCATATGACACTAGTGAATAGAATGCAAAACAATGGCACTGTACACCTATTCCAGTTGCTAAAATCTGACATACTGGTTGCTGTTGAGCAATGTGGTACAGCAGACACACATGTTAATTCTCAGTAGGAATGAAAAATGACAGGTACATTGCAAGACTGTGGCAGTTTTCTTAGAGCTTCCTATAGGCTTATCACATGATCCAGTAATTTGTCTCCTTAGTGTTTATCAAAATGAATTGAAGATATATGTCTACATGAAACCTCCCCATGAATGCTTATACCAGCTTTAATCATAATTGCTCATCATGGGATGCCACCATGAAGCCTTTTAATCCACAGTGATAAGCAAACTGTGATCTATTTTTAAAATAAACTATTATTTGGTGGTAAGAAGAAAGTTCCCAAGCCTCAAGAACACAGGAAGGTGCTTCCTGTGTGAAAGAAATCTGCCTGAAAAGGCTAGTTACTTATATGAAACCAATACAACATTCTAGATGGGTCAAAATTGGAGGCTTTGAGAAAAATCACTGGTGTCAGGTAATTGTGAGAAAAGTGAGGAATGTGTGGAGCTCAGAGGAATTTTAGGGCAGTAAGCCTGTTCTGTTGTGGTATACCAGTGGGTATAAATTTGTCAAAATCCACAGCTCAGGACAGCACAACACTTCACAGCACAAAGAGTAATTCCCACTGTCAACAATGATATTTCAGCAGTGTTCTGCTCTAATGATAGATGCCAATAATGAACTGTATGTGGATGCTGTTCGTAAAAGTTTTTGCAAACTTAAAACAACTAAAATTGTGTTAATACTAAGTGCATTTTCATAAATGCAATCAGTCATTATTCTTAAAATATATCATATCAAAATTAAAAAAAGGAATAATCAAAGGTAAAGAAACAGAGAGTAAGTGTAGAAGATTGGAATTTGAGTGGATGTCTATGTTTTCTGTGAGAACTCAGTAGACACTCAGATAAATAACGATATAAAGATTTGATTTTATTGTATCAAGTTTAAAATGTATTCACAATACTTACAATCTAGATAATAAAATTTCCACTTCTCAAAAGAGCACAGTAGAAGAAAATATAAACAATTAACAAAATATTTTAATCAAAGAGAATATTAACAAAATAACAATATAAAATACAAAGCAGGCATATCAAATGTTATATCAATATCTGTAATCAGTCTAAAGGCTGACATTATGAGTAATATTACACAAAAGTCTGTTAAGTTAAAAATAAGAAGAAGATAAATGATATGAAAAATACCATTTGTGGGCTGAATTCTCTTGGTGGTTAAAAGCACTTTCTGTAAAACACTATGGCTTTATGAGGAGATCCGAAAGGCTGTGAAGTTCAACCTTCAAGACACACAAACAGCTGAGATGACCACGTGCTGGTTTCATAGGAGAGCAAAGACCTGAGGCACCCAGAAAATCTACAAGCTCTGGGATCAGTAGGAGACTGGAACTCAAGTAAGAACAGGGGGAGAGTGATGGAGTGGACACACAATGGTGTATTTTGGCCATCACAGTTGAGCACACCCACCACAGGTGTTTGGGGTGCCACATGGGCACATGCATGTGCATACACCACACACACACACACACACACACACACACACACTTTTCATTGCACGCACACAAAAGCAAAATAAAACCACACATATACACACACAAATGGGAAACAAACAAGAATATTATGTATAATTCCTGTGAGGGAGACCATGGGCTGAGTACTGAGTACTGGGGCAGTGAGTACAGGTATTTGTTAGTTTCCTTGACAAAGGAATGCAGAACCAAAGCTCCAGGATAGGCAGGGATTTTATAAATCCTGCTGTAACCACAGCACCTAAGGCACGGCTCAGCAGGTAGCAGAGGCTAGATTTACTGTTTTGGAATGGATGAGTAGAATTAAACCCATGTCTTCTCTGGCTCACAATGGAGGGAGCATTTCTTCATATAGATATACAATAGTAGCACATGAATCTTATTTTGGCAATTATCTTATCTTATCATTTTATAAAAAAGCGGTTGGGTGAGGTACAGGCCAAGGATGCCTGTGCACGGGTGTCTGTACTAGTATTGCTGCACCCAAAGCCCATGTGACTTGCAGGTTTAAGTCCTTAACCTTATTCTGGCAATAAGTACACCTTGGCATGTATGATTGAAAGCTATCTGTGATTATGTAAAATTATCATTTAGCTTGTATTTTGTCTTTCTTTTATTCCCTTTAGTGAAGGGAAATTATATTTTTGGACAGCATTACTGTTTAGAATCTGCCAGAGAGTAATATGTATTATTCAATATTATTTGTACCTGCAATTCTATCACTTGTAGAAGAAATGCATTGCTAGCTTTCAAAAAAAAATCCTGGGCATCATTATGATTCAAGTGTAAAATCATTTGAGATAGTATGAAGAATGCAGCATCAAGGGGTGGAAATACAGGAATTATTTCTAAATTTCCACTTAAAAGTCGTACTAGATTCTAGACAAGAAAGATGTTTGGTAATAATGATGCTAGTTAAGGTCTGTTCAGGTTGTATTCTAATTTTCTCTGTGTGTATGTGTGTTTGTATTTGTATCTGTGCAGATGCACTTGCATATGTGTGCACATGTGTATGGAGGCTAGAGGTTGATGCCAGGTGACTTACTGTGCTCTTTTATTTTCAGAGATAGAGCCTCTCCCTTGAAGTTTGAGCTTGCCATTTGGCTAGTCTAGCCAGCCAACTTTGCCCCAGAGATCCCCTTCTTCTACCTCCCATGTGCTGGAATTGCCACAGGCTTACCTGTCTTATATGTGCGCTGAGTATCTGAACTCTGTCCTCATCTTATAAGGCAAACAGCCACTGAACCGTTTCCCCAGTAATAATTATGTTCCTTTAAAAGATCAAGGAATGTGCATTTTGTATTTAGGATGCTATTTACTTCAGAAACAAAAATCATCACATAAGGATTTCAAAATGTAAACACAGACTGTTTACTCAATTGTATATGCAAATATAATAAAATTTATGATGATTGCATTTAGTTAAACAAGTTACCTTTATTAGAAATAGCTGATATTAGATGATAATACTGTGAGGCCATTGAAATAAAAACTCATTGGATATTATATATTCAATATTTACATTACACTTTTATGTTTACACCCATGCAAATTATAAACCTATTTACTATTAATAGCACAAACAGTACTTTCAAATGTATCTACTTAATATATATACTGCAACATTTTAAACTATATTTTCTGAGGATATTTCTTTTACCATTTATCATAATCTCAATCTGAGAAACAAGATAATGAGCATAATTAATGCTGGAATCATGAGACTGGCTGAACCTTAAGTATTGCACCTGCTTAATTCATGCCCTGTTCAACTACCATAGTGAAGGAAGAAAATGGTTTTCACTGTTTCTTACCACTGAACTTAAAAGTTGAATGATGTACATATTGGTAGATCCCATCTAACCTGAGTTGGCAAAGTTAATGCAAATCTCTTTCAAAATTCTAAAATAAAGGTAAAGTGTTTATGGAATAAAAAGTTGAACTCTTCTTTGAATATCTCCAAACAGTGCCTAGCTCAAAGTAATATGCCTGCTTTATACTTACCAACATTAATATAAATGTGTAATATATACTATGTAGCATTTTCTGTATAACACCCATTATTTCTGACAGTGATTTTCCCTATCCATAACTTTACATTCAATAAGAAAGTTAGGCTTCTGATCAATAATATAAACCTACTGTTTTAAACATAGTTGTAACTTTCCATCTTTTGGGAAGATGCAGAAAATTAGCAAATAATGACACTGCAAGAAGGGAGAAACCTAGATAACCTGAATCACTATTTCTAAGATAATGTCCACTGATATGAATGCACATCCATGGCAGATAGTTATATAGTAGTGACACAGCACTGGCACTGTGTAGTTGATGACTTGTTACATCAATATAAAATTGTAAATATTTTAAATCCTAACAGAGAAGGATTATTCCTTGATTTAAGCTAATTTGTCATTAACTTTCCTTTTATTTCTATTATTATTATTTTTTGAGAGAGTCAGAGAGAGAGAGAGAGAGAGAGAGAGAGAGAGAGAGAGAGAGAGAGAGAATCGATGTGCCAACAGCCTCTCAGCCGCTGTGAACAAAATCCAGATGCTTGCGCCCCCTTGTGGGCAAGTGTGGTATTGTGCCCTTGCATCACTGTCTGGCTAAACGTGGGACCTGGAGAATCCAAAGGGCATTCTTAGGCTTAGGAGGCAGGTGCCTTAACCACTAAGCCATCTCTCCAGCCCTTTATTTCTATTACTTAAAGAACAAATATCTATTAAAAACAATAATAAGCTAATTCTCTTGAGAATGTAAATATGATCAAAGTTGGTCTTTGAGACAAAATTTAATGTTATATTTTCCCAAAGCTATAAGATATCTTTCTTGGAAACTTACTGTCTTGATAAACATGCTGTGTGTATGGAAGCCAAGGTAGATAAATTATCTAATGTCATTTGATGCACATGGAATAAAAATTCAGGAAAAATTATACCAAAAATTTTCTATAGATTTTGTTAAGACATTACTATATAATATACACAATAAAAATAACCAGAGAAACTTTAGAAGGATATAGGTTCCTCCACTGGGTTTTAAAATATAATGATAAACAGAAAATATGGACCATTTTCTACTTCCATTTTGCAGAAACATCTTGGTTATCTTAAAACTTTTTCTTTTAATATCAAATCATTTAAACTGTTAGGAAATCAATGAACTAAGACACAAAGGGAGATAATTGAAACTCTATCACATGATATTAACTAAATTTCTTTTTTATGAGGAAAAAAGTTTCATCACAATTAAAAAAGGAAAAAAAAAATCTTCTATTAAGAGGCAAAATATAGCCAGGTATGGTGGTGCATACCTTTAATCCCAGCACTTGGGAGGTAGAGGTAGGAGGATTGCCATGAGTTTGAGGCCACCCTAAGACTACCTAGTTAATTCCAGGTCAGCCTGGGCCAGAGTGAGATCCTACCTCGAAAAAAAAAAAAAAAAAGGCAAAATAGTATCTAAAGAAATTTGATTACAAATGAAAACTAATCTCACAGCCAGCAGTTTTATGGATTAAGATGTTATTCCAGGGGACTGGGAAGATGGCTCAGCAGAGCTCTTGCTATGCAACTGTATTTGATCTCCATCACACATGTAAACAACTACGTGTAACCACACATGCCTGTAATCCCAGTCCTGTGGATAGAGGAGACTGAGACACAATAGAGAAGACAATTGAAGTTCACTGCCTCTTCCTGTATACACATGGGGAATGCACACCTGCACATACATGTGCATATACCACACATATAGCATATCACACACTGCACACATACTACATAGACACAGGCAAAAAAAGAGAAAGAAATTAGATCCATCTCTCATCAGGTAATGAATCACATTAAAGTAAAATAAAGATGTAAATGAAAGTGTGAAACTAAGAATCTACCTCATGACTTCAGAATGGATAGGATATTTAGGATAAGGTTTCAAAAACACAAGAGACAAAAGCAAAATAACTAAAAAGCTTCTTCATAACAAAGCAAACAAACAAGAGAGTGAGAAATTAAGCTGGTGAAGGCTATTGCCAAGGCACTTGGCTACCCATAAGAACTAGATGGTAAAACCGTATTATCTAAGTCTCCACATGCTTTGTTGCAGGCAAGTTACTGAGAAATCAAGCTGAAGGGGACTGGAAGCTTCATCCCAATTAACTAGCTGTCAGTACGCTGGAAAGAGCTATGTAGCACACAGCCTTTGAGAAGGAGTCATCAATAGTCTTAACCAGCAGTAGACCCTGCAGGCCTTACAGCTGGCCAGCCAGGCCAAATGTCCAACTAATGTAATGGCTGCATGTTTGTTTTGGGGAAAATAAAAATCTCTCTGATTGAATTCAACTCCATGTAATGGAATTATTTCCTAACTGAAAACCTAGTCAAAATCCTATGGCTGAGGTGGTCATAGGTCCTAAGGGGGAAATTACTACTGCGTCTGGATAGATTGATGACAAACAAACTGCCCTCTAAACACTTATGTTTATTCCTATATATTAATGCTACTCTCAGTTTTGGTTAGCGAATTTTCTCCTTGCAGATGAGTCACTTGGGTGACTCAAAACTGGATAAAGCACTGAGCACTATGTGAGATATCTCTGTCAGACACACACACACACACACATGTGACATAAAATCAGAAAATATAAATAGTTATTTCTCTAAAAAAGACATATAAATGCTCAACATGTACATATAAATGATCAACATTATTAATCAACATGGAAGTACAAATTAAAGGTTGTATAAGGGGCTGGAGAGATGGCTTAGCAGTCAAGGCACTCACCTTGGAAAGCCAAAGATCCAGGTTTGATTCCCCAAGACCCATGTAAGACAGAGGCACAAGGTGGCACATGCATCTGGAGTTCATTTGCTGCCACTGAAAGCCTTAGATGCTCATTGTCTCTCTCTCTCTGCCTCTTTCTCTTTGTCATATAAATAAAAGAAATTAAATAAGTTGCTAAGGCATCATTTCATCCCAGTAGGAATGCCAATTATCAAAAATACTAAAGGTAACACATGACTATGGACAATGTATGAAAATGGAAATTTTGTAGATTGTTGGGAGAAATGTGTGGAAAATAGTTTCCTCAGAAAAGTTAAAGTAGTACTGTCATATGAAACAGAAATCACATTCCTGGGAACAAAGTTTCTGGTTTCATTGATTTTTTTTTTCCTCTGTAGAGTTACTTTGTTGTTATTTTCCAATTCATTGATTTATGCTCTTATATTTCTAGTTTCTTTCTCTTTTGAAGATGATTTGTGCTTCTTTGCCTTTTGTTGAGTTGAAAGCATTGAAAGCATATATTATTGGTTTGAAGCTGCAAAGAGTAACTTCATATTTTGTACATTTAATTCTATAAATTTATCAGCACTCTAAACTGTAGCTATATTTTAGAAAGCTGGATTTTTTTCACTTCTAATTCATCCAAGGTATTTCAATTTGTGTATTTATTAGGTTTTTTTTTTTTTTTTTTTTTTTTTTTTTTTTTTTTCGAGGTAGGGTCTCACTCTAGTTCAGGCTGACCTGGAGTTCACTCTGTATTCTCAGGGTGGCCTCGAACTCATGGCGATCCTTCTAACTCTGCCTACTGAGTGCTGGGATTAAAGGCATGCGCCACCACGCCCGGCTTTTATTATGTTTTTTGAATTATCTTGCTGTTAAATGTTTAATGTTTGCCTATTATTTTTATTTTCCAGATTGATTCACTTTGGACAAATAATAGCCTCTATATGCATCTGGTAGAAATTGTTGAGGTTTACTATCTGGCCAAGGACATGATTTATTTTCATACTTATGATATTGGCATATGAAATGAAAGTTGCTATGCCATTATTGGGTAGATCTAAGTGGTGAGGTTTTAGGTGAATGATTTTTTTGTCTGGCTATTCCGCATTCACTGTAAGGAGCATGTTTGGCTGCCCATCATACTCATTTTGCAAGTCGTGGTTTTGGACTGCCATTTTGGTTCTTCTCAATGATTTAAAAGTAATTTTCTTAGACTTTTTCTTTATTTACTAAATAAAGCAATAAAATATTTAACCCAAGTATTTTTAGTAATACTCTTTTAATTTCATTTACACATTTTCCCTATCAACCATACCCATTATTTATCTCCGAGAAATGTTGTTACAGAAAAACTATTCTTGGCTACTCTTTTTTTTTTCTAATTGAACTTTAAAATCTCACTATAGAGACAAGTATAGAAAGCAATGTTTTTCAAGACTTTTGAACACCAAATAGTAGAACCCTGAGGGATTATAGAAATAAAGTTCACTGATGAATAATAGATTAGAATTAATGTATGACAAAGTTAAAGTCAGTCTTATTGCTCCTGAGATCATTGTGATGGGGGAGGAGGAAAGGTTGCAAATCCAAAAGATTGTATTGTGGAAATTTCAGATCTCAGGACCTCCTAGAATGTGAAAAACTAGGTAATAAAAGAAACCAAAGAAAGAAAGAAGAAAATGCATATCTAACCCTATGTCAATATGGGCTGCTGACAGCTAGAGTAGGCATGCCTTCACTTCCCCCAAGTATTGACAATACTAATAAAATTCTCCAGAAATTCAGGGGAATTCTAAAGATAAAGGGAAATTGCATGGCATTAAATTTTGATAAAGCAAAATAGAATCCCAGGTCATATTAAAAATTCAACTTAGAATATAGAAGCAAGGCTATATTTTCCCTGCTCCTAAGTTTGTGAATTGCCAAATGTATGGTAACTTCCACAAGATACATCACAGACTGGTCCATACTGAATCTTACTAGTCTCCTGGTATCCTTTCTGTTGCCTGTGGAAGAAGTGATAGGCAATGCCATGAGTTGCTTTATGAAGAGAAGGAATTCGAAATGGGGAGTCAGAATTATAAATATGGAAATAAAAGCTTTGGAAATCATGAATTTTGACATAAGAAATGATTGGAACAGGTACATAAAATTTTCAAATAGGTGAAAGAGATGGCTCCTAAATGAGTATATCTTGAACTACACTACAGGAAAATATTCTGGACAAAATAACAAAAGTTCACATGATCCAGTCCAAATTTTAGAAAACAGTCAAACCATCCATCTCCCTTCATGGCAAATGTAACCCACGTTGTCGCCCATGTTTATACATGATAGCTTTTACAGGAATATGCAAAGCACTAAAAAGAAGGAGAATCAACTTAAAAATAAATTTATATCTAAAAACTAAATATGAATATCTGTGTTCAAATCCTAGTTCTGTCACTCAACCAGATAAAAATTTTAATAGGAATAATTATTCTATAAGAGCAGTACAGTGAAGAATAGAATTCTTAGTCATGCTCAGTGTGTGTTAGTTTTATCTTAATTTGATTTAATATCACTTCTTTATAATAATACATTGGCAAATCATGAGAAAATGATCTTTCTAAATCATTTTATTACGATGATGGAGACTTCTGTTGCCTATGTTCAGATGTTAAGAGGCTTGGCTACTTAATAAACAAAGTAATATAAATGCTGGTATTTTTAATATTAAAGACTATACCATACAAATAAAACACAACTATCAGTATCATATCTTCATATAATATAATTAATATAACATGATATATAATTTATAATATAATATATTAGATTTATTATATATAATATAAGATATACTGCTGGGAGAAATCTTATGTCCAGCATAGATGCAATATGGCAACAATGAAGTGTGTGTGTATGTGAGAGAGAGAGAGAGTGAAAGAGGAGCATGAGAAAGAAAGAGAGAGACAGTACACAGGAGAGTCTAAACTCAAATCAAAGTGAAGAAACAAACAGAACTGTCTGGTATAGTCTAAGGACAGTCTAAGCACACCGTTCTCTTATAGCACCATGGAGAATTGGAGTCCTTAGGACAGGGATGAGTTTTTGAGGATCCATAGGTTCAGCAGAGGAGCTAGTGTGTGGGACATGGCTGGTTCTCTCAGATCTTATGGAAGAAAGAAGAGGGAGATAGCTTAGGTTGTTTAACAGATAGGCTAAGAGCTTCACACAAATACCCTGTGGAGAAACAGGGACCAAGGAACAGACCTGAACCACTTGAACAGGACAGTTCAGTATGGGCAGAACCATCCCTAGAGCTATGAAAAATATGCACATATGCATATGATCCTCTGAAATAAGAGTTTGCTTCATCTATAAACATTTTACTTATTAAAATAATTATTAATACCTACCACCTTGAAGACATGTGTAAATTCCATAAATAGTGCATGTACTATATACATGTGTTCAATTTAATACCATTACCAAGTAACCTATAAGCATAACTAACCTGCTACATTTTTCTCAGAATATGCTTATAGTCTATGTTGGGTGTATCTATAAACTAAAGCATCACCAGAACATAGTGAATTCATAAGCTGAACATGATTTATGTGAAATAAATGGAATTAATACTTTTAGTTTCCAGCATTTTTACTATCTTTATTGCCTCTCCTTTAAAATGTATTTATAGAACCTTGGTTCTCTTTAGGACAAAAAAAAAAGAAAGATGATGAAAATAAAAATAATTTAGCTCTAAACATGTTAATCCCTTATTTACAAGGATCTCGAGAATAGAAATTTATTTTCTGCTGTTATATAACAAAAAGAAATTGTTACGTACTTTTATTTTGTAGCTATATAATTGGAGACTCATTACTGATGTTAGCAAGTGATTTGGATTTCCTTTAATTTATTTTTTGAGCATTAAAATAATTAAGTACAAAAGTAAACACTTGATTTCTGGCACAAAAAACGTTGAAATGCCACTTTTCAATAGCCATGTGCAGTGTGGTACCATGAAAATCCCTGATAGGGAAAAGGAATATTGAAATTTTATATTTATTTTGGATTTTCATGGATGATAAAAATGCCTTCAAAGAATTACCTTAAAGGATACATAAATTAAATTATAATATAAAATAAAAAACAAATTAGTCAGAGAATGTGGATGAAATTTCATTGTTCCATGAAAATTAAAAAAAATCATGTGTTTTTAGTTCTTGGTTAGTTGAATGGATAGTGTTCTCAGTGCCAAATCATAGGAGATTGACGATTAATTTAGAAGAGAATCTTAAAGTCATCTCATTTCTACAATGAAAGGAACATTTCTAAGCATAATTTGGAACAATACGACTATTATGTAGCAGAGAGCTATTATTATGTGCAAAATTAGAGTCATAATGACTGCATTATTCAGTTAAAAATGGCATTGAGGTTTACTTTATAAATGTTCCCTTTAGAGAATACAAAAAAGGGTCAAGTCTCTTCATAGCTGGCAACTGAACCCACACATAATGCCTGCCTGGTTTTGGTATTCTAAAGGTTGTTTTGTACATTGAGGATATGTAAAAGCTATTTCTGAATAATAGAACATTTCCAAGACTATAAAATTTAGATGTTGTTCCTTATGCAATAATTATTTCCTATACTTATAAAGCTTTGAGAATCAAGTACTATTTCTTACATCTCATGCTAGCAAATGGAGAAAATTTGAAAGTAGATTGTTTTGGCAAGGTTTGGAGAATCAGTTGGTCTGATAAATTGTTGGTTGAGATGCCAATTGACGATAAATTTAGGGAAAAGACTGACTTGATAAAATCTTAGAAAGTCCTTATTCATGTACTCCTGGATTTAGCAATTGTGTTTCTACAAATGTAGCCAATGACTCATGTATACAAATGTGGAGAGAAAGCCCATGTTTATTCAATATGGCAGTATTTTCTTGAGCAATAAATGAATAGAACAACCTAACATATATCTCCATGTAGAATTTTATCAATTATATATGTCCACAAAGTGAAAAATTGCCAGGACATGTTTGCAAATGATAAAATAACAGATAGAATATCTCATATATTTTGTTTATAGGAGAAAAAATACATCCAAGCACTTGACATATACCTAAATATCATAAATTAAGAATTAATCAACACAATAAGTTGATGAGTTTGGAACAGAAACAAGATCTTTCTGACTACTTTTAAGTAACAATCTTTACTTCTGAGTCATGTAGATAAATTAAAGGGTGACAACATAAATAATTGCTAAAACTGGAAATATTAACAAAAACAGAAGAATAAATTTGTGGCTAAATTAGCATGACAATGATCATCAAAAGCAATAAACCAAGTTGGAAATTCCTGAAGTCTTGTGGAATTATTAATCAGCATTCAAATTTCAGAATTTTTCTTCATCATCATGATATTGAGACCCTCAGTAGACATTTGGTATTCACTTAAATGTCCACTCAATATTTTCCCCCAGATATGAGCTGGCAAGTTACAGCATGGACTTTTGGGTATCTTATTGTGAAATAACTGTGGCAACAGCACACAGTGTCCCCCCAAGGGTACATAAGCTGTGATGAGCCTGAAGGGTCATTTATATTCTGATTGCTTTATTCATGAGGCATGGAGCTGGCCAGAGACATTGTTGAAGAGAAGATAAATTGAAGGCGATAACAGCACAAACAGGTGTGTAAGTAAACATCATCTTTCCTTTGCTCATGCCAGCTTCCTGGTTCGGTACTGGTTCATTCATCTCTCCCTGGCAGTTCTGTAATCATTAGCAGTGCTACAGGCATTGGTGGAGTCGTCCAGCACATCCCTGGCTGGTATATGTTCATAATGCCTCTTCCAGGCTCTGAGACCTACATTTCCTATCAGAATGAGTTTAAAAATATCTCACTTGGGCTGGAGAGATGGCTTAGAGGTTAAGGCGCCTGCCTGCAAAGCCTAAGAACCCGGTTCCAATCTCCAGGTCCCACGTTTAGCCAGATGTAGTGATGCAAGGGCGCAATGCCGCACTTGCCCACAAGGGGGCGCACACAGACTGCTGGTGCGCCCATCTCTATCTGTCTTCCTCTCCCTCTCTCTGTGTGTCTCTCTCCAAAAATAAATAAAATAATAAATAAAAAAAAATCTCACTTGCTCGAGACTTTTGCCACTCCACTATCCTCTCCATTTCAATGAGAAGATTTTTATCCTTTATTCTGTTACATTTTCCTTCCCTACAAGTCATTATTTGGAGGTATGCTTTCCTATACATTTCTTCATTTCCAAAAATGTTTCCATTCTTCTCTTTTTCTTCCTTAATGTTTTTCACTCAAGTAATTTCATGATGAGTGCTCTGACTTAATTTAATGTTACTCTTATCTTAATCTTTGTAGTTATAATTGATGTTATAATGTTAGGACGCCTTGACATTTTTCTAAAGATAAGTCATTTACTCAAAAGTAATTTCTTAAAACAATTATAAAAATCTCCAAATTTTATCTACTTCTTTTCTCTAACACAGTCCATAGTTTGGAAATTAAACAGTGTTATTGAATTGGCCTCAAAATTATAGAATTTTCTGATAATAAACATATTGATGCATATAAAATATCATATGCAATTGGGATGTATATTAATTCAATATAAAATCATGTGTACATTGAAAAATAGAGGAAAGATTAAATAACTTGATGTCATTTTCTCAATCTGTGGGAAATATGCTATAGCTAACTCCCCAATGGAAAATATAAAATAAAAATAGAATATAACTTAAATTGTATTATCTAAATATTTGAGGAAATGTTCTTACATTATTTAAGTAAGTATTTTATTTTTCTCTCAGTGTACTCAGCCTTTTATCTGACAATAGTTTATAATTTGTACAAATTTGGAGGTTTGGTGAAGTCCTGTTTTCCCACATTCCTCTCTTCATATTAATGTAAGACATATTTATTGGTGTCTAATCCATAAACATGTGTGTTCGTTTGACCAAAATATTTTTCTATTAAAATTTATATTGAAAACACACATTAGGTCAAATATGATGAAAACCCTAATATGTGAGCTTGAAAATCCTTACATATTAATGAGAAGTTTGAGTTGGAAAAAGTATAGGGAAGGTACATGGGCATCTACTGCCTAGGAGAAAGTGCCAAAAGGGCAACAGAGAAGGAACCGGAGCTCTCTCACCAAACAAACTGTAAACCTCTCACATATTGTTAACAGCTGACATAGAGGAAACTCAGTAGATGGATCAGCAAAGAAAATATGATGTGTGCAAATGATGGAATATTATTCAGTCATAAATATTTAAATCATTTTTGCAGGAAATGGATGTTAGGACTAGAGTTGTAAGAAGTCAGAAGTAGAAAGATAAGCCTCAAAAGTTTTCTCTCACACCTCAAAGTTAGAATTGGAAACAAATATGATCTGAAAGTAGTAGAGAGACTATAAGGGAAAGCTAAGTGGACAGGGGAAGCAGGGAGAATGGAAAGTTAAAGAATGGAGTTGGGAATGGGGTACAATCAAAACAAAATCTGTTCATTTATAGAAATGTTATGGTGAAGCCCACTAATATTTAATATTACTGCACATTAATTAGTATAATATAATGGAAATTATAAGTGAAAATGTATTTCTAGAATATTTTGTGAAGGAAAAGATTTTTAGAATTGTGCTTCAGATGTTCATTTGGCCATCACATTAAAGCTAGTAATCCATTGCTGACTTTTAAATACTTAGATGTGGGCTGACGGATTGTTTTACCTGTATTCAGAAAAACATAGAGAGTGTGTCTGTGAGTAGACAATGTCTGTCTAAGTGTTTTCTGGTGCCAGTGAGTGCAAATAGTGCTTTAATCCAAGTCTTGTTGGTGTGACACACACATACCAAGCTTTTTTTTTTTTTTTAAATATTTTATTTATTTATTTGCAAGCAGACAGACAGAGAGGAGAGGTTTGGGAGAGAATGGGCACATCAGGGCTTCTAGCCACTACAAATGAACTTCAGATACATTTTCCACTTTAGCGCATCTGCCTTTACGTGGGTACTGGGGAATTGAACCCAGGTCCTTAGGCTTTGTAGGCCACACCTGAGCCATCTATTCAGCCCCTCAATCTGTGTTTGACAGCAGTTTCTCTGGGCTATGGATTGCACTGGACACCATAGGCAAGTTACTTTACCAGAGCTTGGCTTTTAACTTACAAATAGCTTTTCCAATCATTTCACAAAAGACATTAATTTAACATACATTAAAGTGCTTTCTCTGAAAACAATCATGTAACCATGTTGATAATTATTTTTACTTATAAGGGAATGCATTAAAAAGATGAATAGGCTTAAACTGCAATTAGTACAATAGGCAAAATGGTAATTTAAGAAGGTAGTGTGATAGGTAAAGTGGAAATTTAATGCTGTGTTGTGACTATATTAGACATTCTGTCTTTTTAAGTGCATTTCAAGTGTGCCAATTGACTTTCTAAGAGATCAACAAATATATAATTAAAATATACAATGAAAAATATATTAAATATAGACAACACTTCTTTTATATCCTATAGAAATGAGTTTAAAATGTACAATTTGAAAAGTACTAGGTTTTCTAAAAACTATTGCCTGGAGCCAACCCTAGCTGGAGTGAGGTCATTGAAGGAAATGTGGAGTTGGGGGGGAAAGAATGGGAGACACCAGGCTGTTTCATGTGATTCTGGTGTCTCTGCCTTCCTCAAAACCTTGTGTTTTATTTATACTACTATAGAACAAAAGCAGTCTTATTTTCCAGGAAATATAAAAACATTCAATTCTCAATAAAAAAAAAAAAAAAATCAGCAAAGTGCTAGACAGGCTTTCATAGGGAAGGGCCATTCTTCTTTCTTATACATTCCTTGTAGCCAAGCTTAGCAAAGTACTTATTAACCTGTTTGATTAAAGGGTTCTATTGTTGTTAAATAAAAAATCAATACTAAAAAAATAATGGGCTGGGCAGATGGCTTAGTGATTAAGACACTTGCCTGCACAGCGTAAGGATCCAGGTCCCATGTAAGCCAGATGCACGAAGTGGTGCCATGCATCTTGAGTTCTTTGCAGTGGCTAGAGGCCCTGGCACCCCCATTCTCTCTCTCCCCCACTCTGTCTCTAGTAAATAAATAAATAAAAATAAATATTTTAAAGAGTTGTTCTTTGGATAACAAACACCAAGCAGGGCCTGATGGAGCAATCCTTTCCAAAAAAGGCCATGAACTATAGCATACCCATTTTCCATTCTTATTCAGTATATGGCCTAAGTTTTCATCATAAATTCCTGTATAGGATAGAGGTGGGTCAGTAGCATCAGGAAACCTAAAAGCATTTGCCTTAGCTCCTCAAGGTGGACTTCAGAATTTCTGGTGTAATGGGAGGATCAAGTAATTCTTTTTTCTGTAACTTTGCAAATAACTACTCATTAGTCATTTTCTTATATTTATCTAGGGAGCATAAGTCTGTACAAATGGTTTCTCTTTCAGCCCTCTTATTTCTTACAGCAGGGAACAGTTTGAGTTTCATTTTCTTGAAAGCTTAAAAAACCAGGAGTACTATTGCCTTTGAAAGAATTAAGCAGAGTGGTTTTGGTTTTATCATGAGGTTCCAGCATGCAGAAACCTCTTCCTAGCCAGGACCATGTCAAGCAGCAGGAGTGATTTTGCCTCCACCAAACTATTTTTTACAAAAATAAATAAAGCATAAAAGAAATGGAACTTTTGGGATCCAGCTGTAGAGAGTAGGGGGGACAAAAGAGGGTAATGGGAGGTGAATGTGATCAAAGCATACAGTATACAGTTTTGAAAGTTTCATCATGAACCTATTATTTTGTACAATTAATACATGCTAATAGTAGCGTTGGAATGGAATAAAAGGTTGGAGAGATCATCTAGTGGTTGGAGTGCTTACCTGTGAAGCCTGAGGACCCAGGTTAGATTCCCCAGTATTCATGTAAGCCAGATGCTTTTTTAAATATATCTAAATAATGTTCAAATATCTTTACAAGAACAATGTTTGTTTTTGGTTATTGCTAAAGTGTTTATAAGGGAAATAAAAACTTTGTGTTCTTTCTATTTCAGACAGCAAGAGTGAAAGATATGCAGAAATACAGCCTAGAACTGCATAACTTCAGTACATTAGTGGCTCTGTACCATCACGTCCATTAGGAAGATTTACAGAGACAATGCTGTTTCTTTAAACTAGTTGTTTCAACTTGTTTGATGTCATTGGTGCTTTCATTGCATTCACATTTATATTTAATTTTGTTCCTAGTAGAACATCTGTTGAAACATTTTTTGTTCTTAAAAATATGCAAAACAGCCAGTCCTGTTTTCTGCTGTTGGTCCTCATGCACACCATCGCCCTCACCTATCTGGGCCGCCGGCTGGGTACCAGTGCCTTGGGCAGAAGGAGAGGCCAGGGGACGCCCGGCCCTCACTCCCTGGCTTCTGGCTCTCTGGGCTGGGTGCCTCTGCGCATGCGCTCCAGGAGCATCGACTTGGTGCCAGACACCCGGAGGCCGGGCTGCCTCAGTTCTGAGACCTGGGAGGAGGGGCGGGGAGACATGTCCAGGGCGCAGGTCCAGGCGAGGACTGGACCTTTAAAACCCAAAGGAGGCACATGGAAGGATCCAGACCTAATTGCCTGGGGCAGTAGCTGTGGGTTTGGAATTCTGGGTCTGACCCTAAACAATAACCAGGCTAAGATGTTGCACTCACTGGAGGAGCTTAAGGGTCTGAAGTTCCAGCTTGTGTGAAGGGGGTGAGGGACTAGAGACCCCTGGCTCGGAGGGAGTGAGCGAAGTGGGCTTCATCCTGGGTGACAGTCGAGAGGGAACAAAGGCTACAGGACAGAGACAGAGAAAAGCATTGGGGGTACTTTAAAACATGATGGGGCGGGGGTTGCTGGAGACATGAGTTAGCTGTTAAGGTGCTTGCCTGTACAACCTAAGGGCACAGTTTCGATTCTTTAGTACCCAGTAAGCCAGATGGCACAAAGTGGCATGTGTTCATTTGCAATTGCTGGAGGCCTTGATGCACTCTCTCTCGATCTGCCTCTCTCTCTCTCAAAATAAGTAAATAAATAAAATAATTAGGGCTGGAGGGATAGTTTAGCAGTTAAGGGGCATGTCTGTGAAGCCTAAGGACCCTGGTTCCATTCTCCAGGTCCCCCATAAGCCAGATGCACATGGTGGTGCATGCGTCTGGAGTTCATTTGCAGTGGCTAGAGGCCCTGGCTTACCCATTCTCACTCACTCTCTCTCTCCCTTTCTCTGTCTCTAATAAATAAATAAATACATAATAATAAAATCTTTAAAAAATTTAAAAAATATGCAAAACATTATACTTAAATTCACAAAACTGAAAGTATTTTAGTTTCCTATGACCTGTTAAATCTTGTGTTCTTTTTCTTTTTTTACATGATGGTGAGACTATGACACTTCATTTTTTTAACACCGTGTTTCCTTTTTGTAAACTACAGGAGCTGGTGGCATACTCTTTAAAGTAAGCTGACAGTTTATTGTGAAATTTAATTCACAAGTTTTAAAACTATAAATATTTTCTTTAAGTTTTAATGAAACCAATGACAAGCAGACTGCTTTTAAGTAAAACTTTAGGTAAAATTACTAAACCACTGTAGTTTTATAAAATACATAACTAGCACCTTATCTACTAAGCCATCTCTAAAGCCCCTGTAATAGACTTTTTTGTTTTGTTTTGTGTTAAGTTACTCTAGTATCATTACAGTTATCATCAAAGACCCATGTCCAGTCATTCTGCCCTAACATCCTGAGAGTCTCCATCAACTTTGCTCTTCTACAGTGTATTGTCATGCTGTTTAAGGCATATATTTATGTATGTCTTATGTATATATATGAATATGTTATATTTAAATTATATAAATATTACAGATTTAATAATATAATGTTTAATATATTTATATATATTAATTACATTATATACTTTTAAATATAAATGGATTTAATAACATTTAGCATATGCTTATGGCATATATAGATATTTCGTCTATGTATATATTGTATGTATGTACATGCATGTACATATTGCAGTCATATGTTTATGAAACTATGGCAAATGAAAGAGATGGTACACATATCATTTTATAAATAGTCATTAAATATTTAATTGGAATGAGTCATTTTGTAAGACACTCTAAATGTAATAAACACAAATCAACTATGACTCAGTAAGCTACTATGTAATACACACACACACATTACACATATCTTTACAATGGAATCTTAAACCTACCATCACACCTTAAGATCCACTGTGACATTGCTTCCAGCATAAATACATATATATATATATATATATATATATATATATATATATGTATAAGGTTATATGTGTGTGCATGTAGCAGACAGTGCTTCAGGTTTGCTGTGATGAACTTCCAAACAGGCACAGTTATAGAGGAAGGGATATATATTGGAGCTTCAAGTTCAGGGGAAGTTCTATAATGGCAGGAGAAACGGCCTGCTCTTACAGGACCAGGCAAGAGAGAAAAAAGCCACCAGCCACACAGCTCAGCACACTTCAGGAACTCCCACTGGGCATGCTTTGCATATCTTTACAATGGAATCTTAAACCCACCATCACACCTTAAGATCCACCCAATGATATTGCCTCTAGCAAGGTGGCTGCAGATGCATACTGAATATATTGGGGGCCATCTATTCAAACTACCACAGTGTGTGTATATATACATTTCTGAACTAACCATTTTACTGAAGTACGATACTTACATAGAACAGCATTCAAGTCCTAAGTGTCAAGCTAAAAACATAGGCACATGTAACTGGAACCCCAAAGCAGGGATGGAACAGTTGTATAACCACAATCTCCTCATGGCCCTTCTCTGCCATGTCTCTCTGAGTGTGATTTTCATAGAAGTGGTGTTGCAGGGGAGAATGACATGTTAGGATTGGCCAATTTATAAGGGGAGTATTTTTTGTTTGTTTGTTTTGCATTTGTGGGACTTTTAATTTTCTAAAATCCTTTCTTCTGTAGGAATCTATCATTTAGACTACTCATATACTTATAAAAAGCAACAATGGGAATCAATAAACTTCAGGAAACTTTGCAATTGAATGCTTTCTGTAGGTAGAAATCCTTTCCTTGAGACAGTGATGCTGTCATCTGTGTTTTCATTTTCAATAGGCCAGGTCCTTCCTGATACAGTTACAGAACACAGTTTTGACATTTCTCTTCAGTTATTTGTGTCTCAACATTAACATAAGTGAGGCAATTGGCTAGAAGTGAAGAGACAGAACAAATTATTTAATGCAAGATTGGCAACATCTCCCTCTGCCCTCCTCCAGGGAAACAGAACCTTGCCCTGCCCTTCCTCCATCCACAGAGAGGCATCTCTGGGTGTCCTCCTCCAGGAACAGAGAGCCTTACCCTTCCTTTTATCATCCACAGAGACATTTCTGGGACTCAGGATGATGATGACAGTAAACCAAGTCAGTTATTTGAAAGGCTAGCCATCATCCTATAAAGCAGGCTGATGAATTCTCATGTCAGAAATGGAAGCCATGATTGCTCCTGCCCATGAGGTGTAACAGTGAGATGCTCAATGAATGAAGCATAAGTTGAACTTGCTTGATAAAAATGCACTGCACTTAGCTTCCAGCTATTGGAAATATAATTTATTGTGTGAACCTGGGAATGTCATATTACCTCTCAGGCCTCAATATTGTCATCTTTAAAATGGGCTTCATAACAAATTTGATTCAGAGCTATTTAGAAATAAGATATATAAGCTCTAATGAGTGAAAATGACTTACACTTGATATATTATTGGATGTTATTAATCTTGATGGTTTCCAGCTTAGGAGATGAGAGCAATGGCTGCCTTGGTCACATTGTGATCACTGATGAAATATTAATCTTTTGTTTACTAGGACCACAAGGACAGCCAAGCTCACTAGCAAGAAAATAAACCTTCTTCTGAGACTTGAGGTCACCAGTTTCTGGAAATAAGCCCAATCCCAGAGCACCTTTTTAATATTTATTTATTATTTATTTGCATACACATGTGTGTGCATGTGTTTAGAGCATGTGTGTTATGATGTGCGTGACTTGTAGTGCATGCACATATATGTGCAGATTCATGCACCTTGTCCATGTACATGTGTGTGTGACAGCGAGATGAGGATATGGAATGTTCTCTTATGGCTCATTGGTGCATTTCCTTGAGACAGACCTTGAGACTCATAGCTGCTTTCTATCAGTGAACCCCAGTGATTCTCTATTCTCTGCACCCCATACCCACTGGGGTTCCAGATGTATATGGCCTTGCCCAGATTTTTTTTTTAAAGTCTGAGTTTATTTATTTAATTTTATTTTAAAGTAGTTGTGTATATCCTATATATATACAGCCATGATGGTACCATTGTTAGCCTTCTTCCTATCCTCCACCCATGGGTAATGTGGGTCTTTCCTAATGAGGTAGCCAATGACTGTGTACAATGACCCAACTCATGGCTGTAACAATCTTTCCGCCCCCTCTTCTGCAAATTTCCCTGAGCCATGTGGCTTCATTTTAGGTCTCTTTCAGTGACAAGGTTTTGTGAGTCTCTGTGTCTCTGGATATCTGATTTGGTAGGTGTTGAGTGTTCTTTGTGTCTATCTCCTTCACCCTTGTGCTGGTACCAGGTTCACTGAGAAAGCAGCACTCTTGCTTATTTCCCCTATAATTCTATGGCTTCAGCTGGTGCCCTGGTGAGGTGCGATGGACTGATTCTCTCCTTAGGTTCTGCATCCATCTGAAAGAGACAAGCAGATTCTCCAAAGGAGAGTGAGCTCAGTGCACGATTCATGGGTAACCATTATTATTTTAGAGAGAATTTAATAGGTATAGGCCCTTTTGCATTTCACTATTGGTGGGAGCTTGATATTGGAGAGCAGGCTCATTTTGGATATGGTTCTGACCTGTTTCCTGTTTCCAGGTATGGATTCCATTCCACTATGTGGATCCGTTAGCCAAATCTAGAGCAGTTGGTAACCCACCATGGCTGTGTGCCAGTACTGTACTTGTGTGAGCATCACCTCAGGTTGTTTGCTGCTGAGTAGCTTAGGCCACGAGTTGCTTAGACAGATGTTGGTCATTTTCCCCAGTCATTTATGTAATGCCTTCTGGCACTAGACAAGCTAACTGTCTGGGGACTGACTCTCTTCCAGATTTCAGCCAGGTTTCTATATATTCCATCTGAATAGCATATGGTGTCTTCAGCAGTAGGTCATCAAGTACTCTGATAGAAATCTATCTTCTTTTGGGAAACGTTGTAGGTCTCACTGATCAACAGCTCGTTGTGGATGCTAACCACATGCTGGTACTGGGAGTTACAGGTCAGTGCCAAGGGAAAAGAAGGAAGAAAAAATATAGGTAATATGAAAGAGAAAGAGAGGAGAGAAGAGGAAGTGATAGAGAGAGAAATAGGAGAAGATTGATGTTAGTCTTCATCATAATCATAAGTTTACTATACATGTTTTCTATGCAAAGAAAATATGACAGAGCAATCCTTACTGAGCTGAAACAGCATCTTTATGCATGGGTCTCATGCCAGGTTGCTTAGATTACACAATTAAGGCATAACCAGGAAAGGTTAACAGACAATGAAGGAAATAAAAAGAATTAAGGACCCTGAAACTTTTAATATTAATGCATTAAATTATATATATATTGAAAATATAAAAATCCAGAAACAGATTTAGGATAAAGCTTTTTTAAAAAATAAACAGCATGTTATAGCTACCATTGAACATCCAATATCTAAAAAGTGCAGTGGTTCTGAAGACAAATTTGGATAGAGTTTTTAGTATGAAGTACTATGGCAAACTAACGTAATATTTTTTAATAGCAGATACCATCATTTTCTTCCTGTTAAAACACGATTCCTTTTGTGTCAGTAATAAAACAATGTGTACAAGTTATTTTCTGCAGTGAAGATAGGTATTCAAAATGGATACTAAAATTTCTATCTATGGCTAAGGATGAAACTCAGTGGTAAAGAACTTTCCTATCATACACAAATTTCTGGCTTTAAATCACTATATCTCCAAAAAATTCCATTTTACTGAATTCAGTTTAACTCATTTTATTGATATGCCTATTAGGTGATATTTGAAATTACCAGTTTTTTCAATGTGATATCTAGCTATTAGAAAATATAATGAAAAAACCTATTTTAAGCCTAATTTGTACTTGAGATGTCAGCATCACCTATATGAAATTTTAAATTTTTGTTTGATACAAATAATATGTAATGCCAATTCATATTCTCCACTAATCACCATCATAAGTTTCTTTGGAAATATGATAGTGATGGATGTTTGGTGACTCTTAATGTTTTTTTTTTAATATTTATTTATTTATTTATTTATTTGTTTATTTATTTTTGGTTTTTCAAGGTAGGGTCTCACTCTGGCCCAGGCTGACCTGGAATTAACTATATAGTCTCAGGGTGGCCTTGAACTCAAGGCAATCCTCCTACCTCTGCCTCCCAAGTGCTGGGATTAAAGGCGTGTGCCACCATGCCTGGCTTAATGTTTTATTTTTAATAGACTTTTAAAATAATTGAGACATTCTTTTTCACAAAGAGATACTTACAAAAGTGACCATGTCAAATGCCAATCAACATAATCTCCCTTCTCAATGATTGTGTTAGAGATAATATGACTTAATGCTGGCCAAAGCAATATGAAGAAACCCTACTACAAGACTTCTAGAAAGATCCTCTCCCTCTTGTATGAGGGGTATGCCCTCTCAATGGGGGCATATGATATGTGGCATTCTAACACAATTCTAAAATCAAACTAACCATGGGGATGAAGAAGTGAATGTTGTGAACTGGGCCTTTGATGATAACTGAGACATCAAATCAGGCCTGTAACTTGACACATCTCTTATGAAAGAGAATATATATTCATACTATTTTGGAGAATCTTATTTGGGAGATCCATCACTTGCAGTTGAAAATATGCTACCAAGTAGTTGACTCAGATGCTTATGATCCCAAAGGCAGTCATCTCAGATTGCAACTTGAATTTTGGGTGCCCAACAGCCATTTGAGACATCATGGAATATTATGTTGTTAATACTCCTGCATTTTCACTATGCAACTGGCAAAGAAAAATCTAAGAAAGAAATTAAAAGAATAATAATATGTGTTCTAAGTCTCGTAGCATGTTTACAGAAAGAAAAGCAGAGGTATGTATGTTTGTTTTCAGAATTTTGTTCCATATTTAGCTCACTAACATAATCAAGAGCAGCTTGTTTTAAATGGCTCGAAAGTAAGAATGCAAGGATAAAATTGGTGTATACTTCTTTCTCTCTCTTATAATTTTATATAAGTTAATTGTTTCTGCTGCTACTGCTGCTATTGCATGAGATCAGAGCAAAAAAAAACAAATTGTCAATCACAAAAGAACAGGTTCTGTTCTAGCAACTGTCGTTTTGGTCAGAACTTCTGTTGTATTCACTCTTATCTTACTCCTCCTAGTGAGGGCACCCTTACTTTACCAGTTAGATATTAGCCATGCAGGACTGAAACTACCTATGTAGCCAAGAAGAATAATCTTGTGCTTCTGATTCTCCTGTCTCCACCTCACCACATTACAATTACAGGTGTACACCATTGTGCCCAATTTATGTGGTGCTAGGGATCAGATCTAGGGGCTGACACATGCTAGACAAGCACTCTACCAACTGAGTTACAACCCCAACCCTATTTTTGTTTATTTATTTATTTATTTATTTATTTATTTATTTATTTATTTATTTTAATTTTACATTCATGTTGGTGCCACCAGTAGCCTCTTCCCTGTCCTCCCCCTTCCAAAGGGACCCTCCTCATTTGAAAATGTGGGTTGTGCATTGTGGGGGTAGCCAACAGTTATGGGGGAGAGGCAAAGTCTCTGTGCATAATGACCCAACTTGTGGCTCTAACACACTTTCCGCCCCCCTTCCGCAAATTTCCCTGAGCCACGTTGGGTTCACTTTAGTTCTACTTCAGTGGTGAGGTCTTGGGATCCTCTGTATATCTGGATATCTGGCTTAGTAGGAGTTAATGGTCTCTGTGATTATCTCCTTCAGCCTTGTTCTGGTGTCAGGTTCATCAAGGAAGCTGCACTCTTGCTTATTTCCCCCATTACTCTATGGTTTCAGCTGGGGCCCTGGTGAGGCGTGAGAGGCTGATCCTCCCTTCAGGTTAGGTGTCCAATCTGAAAAAAAGAAGCAAATTCTCCAATGGAGAGCGGTCAGCACCAGATAGATGGGATGACCATTGTTATTTTAGAGAGAATTTTATATGTGTAGGCCCTCTTATAGCCCACAATTGGTGGGAACTTGATATTGGAGAATGGGCTCATTTTTTGGACATGGTTTTGACTTGTTTCTCAGTTCCAGCTATGAGTTCCATTCCACTGGGTGGATCTGTTAGCCAATTCAAGAGCAGAATATTTATTGGATAAAATTATGTGCAATGTATTTAAAGTTATTATGTTATTTTTTCCAAAGATGAGAAACATTATAGAAATCAAGCGCTTAATAATCAGTGGAGGGAATGCATACATACAGAAATCATTTCAGTATAAAGCTAGTGGCCAAATACCATGGAGTGGAAAAAAATAAGGTAAGTGCATTTGACATTGTATATACTGTTAGTTAAAATTGCCCAAAAACATTTATTAATAGCAAAATTATAAGTGACAGATAGCCTTATCTAAAATAAATACTATAAAACTTTGTAAAATTAATATTATAGCATTTGTAACAGACCAAGTTGATTTGTTTAACAAGAAAAACAGGTAGATTGACTATACTTTACCTTTTCTGAGAGATATTTGGGGGCCATCTTTCTGAGTGAGGATTTAACTGAACATTTTAAACCTAATTTTACTTTAACTTTTTATTTCATTTTTCCTTTGTGATTTTGAGCTGCATAAAAAGATTTTCTGCTCATCATTTAATTTATAATTACTTAAGCTACTATTAAGTCATACCACTTTCTGAAGCTTTTTCTGAACTACCACCAATACCTCATCATTTATATCTAACCCCCAGAAATCCTTTCAGAATGTTGAGTAATGAACAACATAAAATGGTCCTTACAAGTTAAACTATGTATAATAAAAATGAGTGTTAAAATGATTTAGAAAGATGGAGAGGACTTGTCATTTGCCAGATCACTTGCAGAGGATGATGGGAACAAAAAGTCAATTTCCACATGCTAAAGACTTCTTAGTTGGGGTGAAAACATGTAGATAGCATGTATGGATAATGTGCCTGAATAAGCTCATTCTCCAAGGAAGAGGATAGCTTGAGTACTTACTAAAAAGTAGAGCTGATCCAAATAAATACTTTTATATCATCTTTAGATGTAGAGTATAAGACATCTGGGGGGGGGTAAGCACTTTAAATGATATTGGGAAGGTGTTTTGGAGTATGAAACTACAATAGAGAACATAATAGAATATAAATTAAAATAAAAAACACTGGAAAAGACTGAATATAGACTCAAGAAAGAGGAAATGACCATATACTTAGGAAAATGAAAAACAGTGCTTGTCATGGTGGTGCATGCCTTTAATAATAGCACTTGGATTAGGAGGATTGCGGTGAGTTTGGGGCCAGCCTGTAGCTACAGAATGATTTTTAGGTCAACCTGTGCTAGATTCAGATCCTACCTCAAAAAAAAAAAAAAAAAAAGACAGGGCTGGAGAGATAGCTTAGTGGTTCAGGTGTTTGCCTGCAAAGCCTATAGACCCACTTTCAGTTCCCTATACCTACGTAAGCCAGATGCACATGGTGGCACAGGCATCTGGAGTTTGTTTGCAGTGGCTAGAGGCCCTAGTGTGCCCATTCTCCTGTGTATCTCTCCTTCCCCCTCTCTCTTTCATGAATAAGTAAAAATAAATATATTTCAATACAAACAACCACTTCTACTATACAATGATGAGACAAGGAAGAAAAGTCAGTCAAGATTTTATATGTCATAAGAGGAGTTATGATGGGGTGGATTTTTTTTAAGTACTAGGAGGCAAGGAAGCACAGAATTACTTAACTATCAAGCTATCATATTACCTTCCCTTTCACTACCTTCACATAATAAACAGAAATATTAATGCTTGACTGGGATCCTCCACAGAAATCAATAAGTGTATACATTTTTACCAATTTATCACTTAACACTGTAGCTGATGGATTTCATGATAAGTCTGAAATAGTACATTATATTTTATGTAAATATCCAGTGATTGGCTGTGAATTCTTTCCACTTCTTTCACCATTATTACCACCTTATCGACATGATTTAACAGTATAATTCTCAGAATTTTACATATGACTTCTAATCATATAACTATTCTGAAACATGTATCACAATAAAGCTGATAAATCAAACTAGCATGTTCGTATAACTTTCAGAAGGTGACACAGTAAGTAAAAGGTGGAGCTAAGATTCTATCCAGATGGTCTCATTACACCTTTCTGATACTAGCTGCTAAGACTGTACCAGTAATATCAGCCTCACTCAACCTCCATACAAGTTACATAGAACCCAGACTGGAACATTTCCTAGAAAGAAGATACTGAAGAGAAGGATGACAGGTGTCCCCTGTACTAATAACCCACAAAGAAAGAGCTTAAATAAGAAGATAATTTTAAATAACAAAACTAGATAATTATGCCATAGCACTTCTGTACATATTTTAAAAACACTTTCAAAACCTATTTTGACTTTTTTTTTTGTGTGTGTGGTTTATCAAGTTAGGGTCTCACTCTGGCTCAGGCTCAGGCTGACCTGGAGTTCACTATGTAGTCTCAGGGTGGCCCTGAACTTTCGATGATCCTCCTACCTCTGCCTCCGAGTGCTGGGATTAAAGGCATGTACCACCACCCCAGCTATTTTGATATTTTTTGATATTTATTTATACTTTTTAAGAACAATAATTCATATTTTTAGTTTTAAAACTATATGTTTTAAAACATATAGTACCTATTTTAAATTTAGTCTCTAATATTCTTCTCATTTTGTTAACTTTTTCTGCATGCATATTTTTACCCACATCCTTTTTTGTCATTTATCTTTCAAGGTCTGTTTAAATTTGTATGAGTCAGGTATGGAACACCACTTCATTAATTATAGAATTTTTAATTTGTGTCTTATTTAAGCCTAGTACTACTAAGCAGTACATAGAACAAATAAATTTAATATTGTTCCAAAACTCTGGTGATTTTGTGTAAGAAAAAAAGTATGCTCAAGCTTGGTAAACTTGGAAGAATGTAAACTCTTAAATTGGGCTCACATAGATATATGTCATCATATAGTTTGAGTCATCTTCAGGATGAGAAGTAGTGTCTACTTTTGGCTTTGTGAAGACATGCCACCTTTTTGGAACTATGTTCTCAGTACACAAGTACTGTACTCATGCAGTTCAGAGGCTCAGCAATATCTCTTCAAACCTTGATCTCAGCTCTGCAGTACAATGGAGTCTGTGTGTCTTTTGGTTCCATAACCTTGAAAAGCTATCTATATGTTTTCTCACTACCATACTAGTCAAAAGAAATGGAAAATTGAGAAAATTGTTTTTCTCCTTTGACATTATCAGTCCAATACATTTAAATGAAAAAATGCTTTTCAAAAATTTTCCACTGTCTTTGAAAGTGATATGTAAATCTAACTAGTTACTTTAAAATCAGTGTGTGAATGCAGAGTTACTCTCTCATATACTTCCCCCACTGTGTGTGAAATGACCTTGGATTAAAGAACAAGGGTCTGGTTCCACATTTATGTCAGTAAATCTCAAGAAAATAAACACAGACAGGCTGAAAATGTAATTTTGCATATTCTAGATTCTTCTGAAAGTCACTAGGAAAGACTATCTATTATAATAGGTGTACATTGTCTCCTTTAGATAACATTTATTTTTATAAAAATGTCCCAGGTGAATACACCTCTTTATTTTGAGTTTTATATTTTAGAAACTAACTCATCATTCAAAGCTTCTAACTTTAAAAGATTAGTTAGCCGGGCGTGGTGGCGCATGCCTTTAATACCAGCACTCGGGAGGCAGAGGTAGAAGGATCACCGAGAGTTCGAGGCCACCCTGAGACTACATAGTTAATTCCAGGTCAGCCTGGGCCAGAGTGAGACCCTACCTTGCAAAATAAAAAAAATAAAAAATAAATAAAAACAGAGAGAGAGAGAGAGATTAGTTGCCACTGTAGCAACACACATCTTTTTTTCTGATAACTTTCTTCCAGAGACTCAGTGGGTTCAGAGATGAAACATGTAAGTTTAGAGCAGGTGCATCCTCCAGTTAAAGAAACTTTGCTATTCCTCTCCGTCTAATGATGTTTATTTGCACCACGGGTTATTGTTTATAGAAGGCTTCCATGCCCATTTCTTATTGCTATAAAACTGGCTGCAATTTCTGAGTCGTTCCAAAAAGGTTTTCGGCTTGAGAACATGCACGCTATTACTCCTGCTAAAACTGTCCATCTTAAGACATTGTTATTGCTTCTACCTGAAATAAAAGGAAGAAGAGATGTGATCAGGTGTAAGAATTGAAGAAATATGTTTCACTTAACAAAGAGACCTCATCAGAGTCTAGGGGAAACCAGTGATTGCTTTCTAGTGAAAACCTCTCCTCTAGGCAGAATAACTTGACCTATTGAACATGGAGGTGTTTATCAGCCTTGCTTTCCTCTCTCAGCCCCTGCTCCACTGGAAAAGTGGTGTCATTTTCCTTGTGACCATTCCAAGAAAACACAGAGCTTAGTTCTCCTACAGTGAATCTCCCAGATAGAAACAGGGCAGGTGGCTCACACATATAATCCTAACACTCAGGATGCTGAGGTAGGAGGATTGCTATGAGTTTGAGGCCAGCCTCAAATTGAGTTCCAATTCCAGATAAGCCTGGACAGGAGTAAGAGTCTGCCTCAAAAAAGAATGAAGACAAGAACAACAACAAAAGGGTTGGAGTGATGGCTTAGTGGTTAAGGCATTTGCCTACAAAGCCAAAGGTTCCTGGTTTGATTCCCCAGGACTCACATAAGCCAGATGCACAAGAGGGTGCATGTGTTTGGAGTTTGTTTGTAGTGGCTTGAAGCCATGACACTCCCCCTCTCTCTCTTTCTCTCTCTCACACATACACAGAGAGAGAGACATACTGCCTCTTAATAAATAAATAAACTATTTAAATAAAACAGAAAGAAATTGGGTAGTTTCAACTTCTCCATCAGAGTATGAGCACAGAAAATATTAGCCCAGGGTTGCAAGTGATACCACTGCCTTTCTGCACAGCCTTCATCTCAGGTGCCTTCTCTGTTGTTCATGTCCTTCAAGCCAGACTATGTTTCTGCTGTTCTTGGTCCTCTCACTTTTTCTTTGATTGACATGGTCTTTCCAGATATTTACCTAACTGTTGTTATGGCTGCTTGTACTCCATTTCAAACAAAGGCCTTAAACAGGTCTTTATCCACCAAAATTGTACCCTGTGCCCCTCACGTTCCCAGTTCTTGGGTCTTTATTCTTTCATTTTCTTCACAGTACTGAACATCATATATACTTATCTATATATACCTACTTGTAAAATTTCTTCCTTTATCATAAAAATAAACTCTGTACAACTAGGAACGAGGTTGAACTTGTGCATTGCTGTATCTCCAGTGTCTACAGCAGGGTCTGTCTGTGCCTCAAATAGGTCCTCAGAACATTTTGAAGAAAAACATGTGAAAGAAAAAGAAAGAAAAAAAGCAGTTCTTGTAAATGGTTTTCTGGATGAGAAAAAAGAAAACCATTTAAATTATTCAAACTTCTGAAACTTCAGACAGAAGAGTCATTCATCTTCTGAAACCTGTTAAAAGTTACTGTAGTTCTAAGTTTTTTGGCATCCCCACATTTATTAAAACACACTCCCCACATTGCCTGTAATATGTATGGTGATTGGGTTGGAAAACTGTAGCAGGGTGGTGAGTGGTGAGTGACAGCCATCTGTAGCAAATGGCTCCGTTGGCTCCCATCCATGAAACAGATATCTTGTAAAAGGAACCAATTTAATTTTCAAGACCTTGGTTGTGGAGCAGAGGGTTGTCTGAGGGCAGTACCTGAAGCCCTTTGAGACGGGACAGATAGAAAGAGGGAAGGAGACTGCTTAGCTCCATGGATGACAATGTTTCTGCAGAGGCTCAAAGTGCAGCCCAATGTTCCTTGCCATTTGGCTTTTCTCTGACTTGGTTTGGACAGATACTGTCTTCTCTGTCATCTGCAATTGATGACAGTCTTCTTCAAGGTGTGTTGATCTAGGAACAAGAGTTTTAACAATAAAATAAATATATGCTTAACATGGTATTTGAAAATTTGTGGGATGCATCTTTCTTTAAAAGACTTAAAAATGATTCGTCTTTAAAAATGTAGCAAATAAATACAATGACTCATTGCAGTTTGATAATTGATCAGGGTGATTAAGGAGAGTAACTTAAATTATCAAAATTACACTTTAATTCAAGGTATTTTCACCTGGCCAAAGGAAGTTTGTTATGGTTTACAATACGATCTTGGCTTCTATGAGAGAGTCTATACTCTGTGAATTTCCTTATTTCAGTATCTATTTTATCTCACCTTCCTTTTGCCTCCTAAATATATGCACTCCTTGAGATTCAACTGTCATCCCATTTCTGGCTGACTTTTTTTTTAATTCAGTTTTTTTCTGATTTATTTATTTTTATTTATTTATTAGAGACACAGAGAAGTACACAAAGAGACAGAGAGAAAGAGAGAGAATGGGCACCCCAGGGCCTCTAGCCACTACAAACAAACACCAGATGCATGTGCCACCATGTGCATCTGGCTTATGTGTGTCCTGGAATATCGAACCTGGGTCCTTAGGCTTTGTACACAGGTGAATTAACCACTAAGCCATGTCTCCAGCCCTCTTTTTTATTCACTTTCCATATTTTCCTTTTTTAATTTTAAATATATTTTTATTAGTTATGTATATATACAGCCATGATGGTACCATTGTTAGTCTTCTCCCTGTCCTCACCCCCATGGGTTATGTGGGTCTTGCCCTATGTGGGTAGCCATCAGTTATGCGGGAGAGACAGTGACTCAGTGTATAATGACCCAAGTCATGGCTCTAACAATCTTTCCGCCCCCTCTTCCACGAGTTTCCCTGAGCCCTGACTGACTCTTCATTTAGTTCTCCGTCAGCTTGGTTACCTTCATGCTACCTTCATGGTGTAATTCACATCTGTGGCTCCTGCTCTGCACTTTGTCTTCTATAATTTTTTGAATTTTACTATATCATTTTTCTCTAAAATCAGCTGTCCATATTAATTTATTTCTGTAACCTCAAATTTTTAAAAAAGCACTCACATTTATATACGATCACCTTTCTATTTGTGAAGCTGTATTCACAGTTATAGTTTAGTTGTCCCTTGGCTAACGCCTTCTGTGCTCTTCACTATAGCAAGCCTGGAAGGGCCCAGTTTGTGAATATTTATTAATCAACATGTTTACCTCTTTTGTGAGCTCAAAAATTAGCAATGAGTCAAAATCCTAATTAAAAGGCAAAATTTCCATAAGTAAATGAGAATATAGAATGCTTTTATAATGAAATACACTTCACATTTTAATGAAATTTTAATTCATTATTCAAATTAAGATGATATACTTTCATTTATTTATTTTTGGTGTTTGTGTATGACAGGGTCTGTGGGAATGTATATTTGTGTGTGTGTGTACGTGTGTGTGTGTGCACGTGTGCACGCGCAGATCACCATGCCCAGAGTACATACATGCAGAGGTCAGAGAGAACACTGATTGGATGTTCTCCCCTACTTCTCTTCCATATTGTTTCCTTGTGAAAAAAATTTCTCCTTGAACCTGGAACTGATTTTCAATCAGCTGTCTGGCCAACAATCTCCAGAAAGTCCTCTACCTTTGTTCCCTACACTCCAGGCCTGAGGTTATAGGCATGTATGGCTATGCCTGACTTTTAAAGTGGTGTTGGTGATCACACTTAAGCTATCTCAGGTTCTTATGCTTCTGTAGAAAGTACTCTTACCCATGGAACTATCTCCTGAACTCAGTAAATTTTATTTTTAAGTGTAATGTTAAATATCCACATTTTATTAATCACATACACACAAATGGATGCAGGAAAAACCTATGGTGTCCCAAATAAGTTGTCCATTCCTTCCAGAACACATTTATTGTTGCTCTTCCATTACCCTCAACAATACCCTTCTTTCACTCCTTCTTTCCTCTTTTCTTCTCTCTTTTCTTTTATGCTGCGGGCCTTTGCTAATTAAAAGAAGCTTCCTCAGATATGTCCATGTATTTATTTTTGATCTCTCATAAGTATCAATTTTCATTGATTCCTCCAAGTAGCAATTTTCATCAAGTCAGCTGAGCTGACTTGTTTTCTGGAGAGTCAATCCTTCAATACTCTAATTTCCACAATATTTTTTTTCACTAATATATGTCTCATGCTAAAAATAATTTTATCTTTTTTAGCACATGGACATATAACTAGGTTTCATTATGGGATTTTCCCACATATAATTTTCATATATAACTATTCCATATATCATACATTCATATATATTCCTAAGTTTCCCTTCCTCCTCTTCTCCCCCAAACCTTCTGTATAACATCAAACTCCAGAGTCACTTTTCCACTTTTATGTCACTTGGTCCTTCCAATTTTCTCCACACCTCTTTCTCAAGGTCTGCTTTCTTACCTCCCCTTATTATCATACACACAAATGTTCAAAACTTGAACCTGCATATGAGAAAGACAATATGATATTTTTCTGGACCTGGGCTGCCTCTGATAGTATAATCTTTTCCTGCTCTGCCCATTTTCCTGAAATTTTCATATCATTTTTCTTTACAGCCACATAAAATACTAGTGTACATATGTACAACATTTTTATTTCTAGTCATTAGTTGATAGACATATAGGCTGTTCCATTTTCAATCTATTGTGAATGGAGCTACAATGAACATGGATGTGCAAGTGTCTCTGGTAATATATTGAGTCCTTTAGGTTTATACTCAGAAGGGCTGTGACAGGGTAGTTCAAATTTTTTACCTTTTGAAAAATCAAAATTTTATGGTCCTTTCAACAGTAAGTAAGGGTTCCTCTTACCCCACATTTTTGCCAGCATTTGTTATTTGATATTATTTGTTTTCTTCATGGCAACCATTCTCACTGGGATGAGATAGGTTCTCAAAATGGTTTTATTTGCATGACTCTGATGACTAAGGTTGCTGAACATTGATTTTCAATATCTGTTGGTTATTTGTGTTTGTCTCTTAAGAACAGCCTACACATTTCATCCTACATATGGAATAGTTGGATCTTTTTTACATTTAATTTTTGCAATTCTTTACAAATTCTTTTTTTATTGACAACTTCTATACTTACATACAAAAAACCATCATATTTCCCTCCCCCATTCTCCATCATATACCCTCCTTTCTCCATTAGTCTCTCTTTTAATTTGATGTCATCATCTTTTTCTTCTATAATGAGGGTCTTGCAAAGGTATTGCTAGACTCTGCAAGGTCATGGATATTGAGGCCAATTTCTGTCTGGACAGCTGCATTGTAAGGTGTCATACCCTTCCTTTGGCTCTTACATTCTTTCCACCCCCTCTTCTGCAATGGACCCTGAGCCTTGGAGGATGTCACAGAGATGCTGGACACTCCTCCATCCCTTCTTCTCAGCACTATGTTGCCTTTTGGGTCATCCCAGTGGTCATCGCCATCTGAGAAGAGAAGCTTCTTGTAGCAGACAGGTTCAGGTTAGCTGAGATGAACTTCCAGACCAGGCACAGTTATGGAGGAAGGGATATTTTTTTTTTAAGCTTACAGATCCAGGGGAAGTTCCATAATGGCAGAAGAAGCTGACCTGCCTTCACAGGGCCAAGCAAGAGAGAAAAATCAACCAGCCACACAGCACACAGAGCAAAACTACAGCCAAAAAGTCATAGCACACTTCAGGAATTCCTACTGGGCACACTTTGCATATCTTTACAATGGTATCTCAAACCCACCTCAACACCGGCCCCCAGTGACATTGCCTCTAGGAAGGTGATTGCAGATGCAAACTATAAAGTAATAAAACATTGAATATATTGGGGGCCATATATTCAAACTACCACATTCCGCCCCTGGCCCCCAATAGATTTATCACTATCACACATTGTAAATTGTACTCAGTCCAATTTCAAAGGTTCTTACAGTCTTGACCAACTTAAGATAGTGAGTCCTGTAAAATCAAACAAGTTAAATACTTTCAACATGTAAAGGCACAGAGTAAACATTTTTAACTGTATAAGGAATAGCAAGGAGAAACCAGAACAATGCAAACTCAGCCACCATCAGCAGTCATCAAACATCTGCAGTTCAAGTTCAATATAACCATAGACTGACAGTCTCCAGGTTTTCCAATTCCACCCCTCCAGCTGGGCAGAGTCACCAGGGAAAACTTTAATCCCATGCCAACACTTCACTCCATGGTAGCCCTTTTGCACAGTCCTGGTATATCCAAAACATCTTCAGGTCTCCATGCAAACCACGGTCCATCTTCCAAAGGCTCTTTCAGCCTATTCCTGAGAGTCTTCATGCCCTGCCTTATGCTGCATCTCAGGAGCGGCTCCTGGAACCATGTGCAATTCATGACCACTCCATGCATATTTCATGCTTCCAAAACTAATACCAGGTATGCAGGACACAGCCATATTCTTAATCCAGGGATGAAATAAATCATAGCCTTGAAAAGCAGGTTTCTTCTCCAGTCAACTCTTTCCAAGAGTTTGCATTCCTAACAGTCTTTCCTCAGGCATCCTCTCCATTGTTTTAATGTAAAGCAGTTAGGCCACCTTCCTTCCATCTTCCTTAAGATTGCTAATGTGTTGACAATAGCAACTCCATTAACCTAAAATCAGTCTCAGTGCCTCTAATTTTAAATTGCTTGAGGTTTTCCAACTTAAAATCTTAAAATCTCAGTCCTATATCTTTAGCCAAGCACATCAGTCCATTACAAATTTAAGTTTTATCAAATACTCTGGGCCTGGATAGTGGAACGTAGCCATCCCTTATGCCAGTAGCCCAGTTCCAACAAAGTCCTCTGCAGTCTTTCCTTCCCCTTAGGAAGCTCATAAGCCAAGCCTCGAAGTTCAATATTATCTGTACTTAGCATTCTCAAACTCTCATCAGAATAGGCCATAATACTTGGCTTACCACTCCAGAAGGCATCTTCAGTTGCAAGCACCAAGTCCATGCCCATTCCTCCAAAACAAAGGTTGCAAAAGACGAACATCCACAAGGTCTGGTTCATCTCACCCCACACTCCTCGGTACCACTTTACTGTAGCAGACAGCTTCAGGTTCGCTGAGATGAACTTCCAGACCAGGCACAGTTATGGAAAAAGAGATATTATTTATTGAAGCTTACAGATCCAGGGGAAGTTCCATAATGGCAGAAGAAGCTGACCTGCCTTCACAGGGCCAAGCAAGAGAGAAAAACCAACCAGCCACACAGCACACAGAGCAAAACTACAGACAAAAAGTCACAGCACACTTCAGGAACTCCTACTGGGCACACTTTGCATATCTTTACAATGGAATCTCAAACCCACCTCTACACTGGCCCCCAGTGACATTGCCTCTAGGAAGGTGATTGCAAATGCAAACTATAAAGTAATAAAACATTGAATATATTGGGGGCCATATATTCAAACTACCACACTTCTATAACCAGAAGTGAGAGTAGCATTAATATGTGAATATGAACATTAAGTGTAGTGCTTTCAGGGCAGCTTGGTGGGAATAATATACACATTTAGCCAGACAAGAGAAGGCTTTATACCCCTAAGGCTCATGACCTCTCCTGCCATAGACTTTTGCTTAGTTTTTTCAGTACCAGGCATGCATTCCCTCCAATAGAGAAGGCCTTCAGTCCAATTAGGGAATAGTTGTTTTCCCCAAGAGTACACATGCCACTATTGCACCTGTTGGGTCATTGGTCCTGTCTGGCCAAACTTGAGTTTTCCAGTGTCCACTGTTTTCACTGCTGATGACTTCCATCTCCCATATGGCTGTATGCAGTGCAGCTTTTCCCAGCTTTCAGTTGGCTGGTCTTAAATGAGAAAGTTTTTTTTGCTCAGAACCAGCTTGCTTTCTCAGTGACCTTGCCTCTCAGACAAGAGATGTCTTCAGCAACAGGGTCTTACCATCTGTTTCTCAAGGGAAACCAAGGGCCTTGTCAATAGCCTTTAATGTTTTGGAGGCTACTGGGACCTCCTTTTCCCACAACTCACTGGATGGTATCCCATCCCAGGCACTGAAAATTTTCTAGTATCAGCCAATAGCTTCTGGATGTGCCATTATTCAAAAAGTAGGTTTACATAAGTTTTATTCAGACTATCATGAATTTTGATTGACCCTCCCCCTGCCCTTCTTTTACGCATTCTCTTCCCATGGCCTTACTTAGGCCTTTCCCCTCCCTGTAATCTGTTCTTCTACTTATATATGTACAATACTATCCACTTAAGTCTTTCCCTCTCCTCCCTCCCTTATAGTGTTTTGCCAGCTTACTTGCTTCTGGTACCGGTTTTTGGTTCCTATTCACACACAAGTCTATACATTTGTAGCTAGGATCCACATATGAGAGAGAACATGTGACATTTGGCTTTCTGAGCCTGGGTTACCTCACTTACTATAATCTTTCCAGATCCATCCATTTCCCTGCAAATTTCATAATTTCATTTTTCTTTTTTTAATTGACAACTTAAATACTTACAGACAATAAAACATATTTCCCTCCCCTCTCCCCATTCCCCTTTAGCACTCCACTCTCCATCATGTCCCCTCACTCTCTCCATTAGTCCTCTTTTAATTTGAACTCATCATCTTTTGTCCTATTATGAGGGTCTTATGAAGATATTGCTAGGCACTGCAAGGTCATGGATATCAAGACCAATTTTTGTCTGGACAGTTGCATTGTATGGAGTTGTACCCTTCCTTTGGCTCTTACATTCTTTCCACCACCTCTTCTGCAATGGAGCCTTGGATGGTATGATAGAGATGTTTCAGTGCTGGACACTCATCTGTCCCTTCTTCTCAGCACTATGTTGCCTTTTGGGTCATCCCAGTGGTCATCACTATCTGAAAAGAGAAGCTTCTCTAACCGGAAGTGAAAGTAGCATCAATATATGAATATGAAAATTAAGTATAGTGCTTTCAGGGCAGTTTGATGGGAATAATACAAGCATTTAGCCAGATAAGAGCAGGCTTTATACCCCTAAGGCTCATGACCTCCCCTGCTATAGTCTTTTGATATAGGTTTTTCAGTACCAGACATGTATTCCCTCCCATAGAGCAGGCCTTTGTCCAATTAGAGAGCAGTTGGTTTCCTCCAGAGCAGACATGCCACACTATTACACCCATTCAGTCATTTCGCCTGTCAGGCCAATCTTGAAGTTTCCAGTGTGCACTGTTCTCACCACTGATGATTTCTGTCTCCCAAATGGCTGCATGCAGTGCAGCTTTTCAGTTGGCTGGTCTATAGGGAGAAGGCTTTCTGCTCAGCATCAGCTTGATTTCTCAGTGACCTTGCCATTCATGCAAGTGAAGTCTTCAGCAATAGGGTCTTACCATCTGTTTCTCAAGGGAAACCAAGGGCCTTGGCAATAGCCTATAATTTTTTGGAGGCAAAAGGGACCACCCTTGCCAACAACCTTCACTGGAAGGTATTTCATCCCTGGCACTCAAAATTTTCTAGTAACAATCTATACCTTCTGGATGTGCCATTATTCAAAAAAGTAGGCTTACATACATCTAATTCAGAATATCTTGAAATTTGATTAGCCCTCCCCCCCCTTCTTTTATTCATTTGCTTCCCCTGGCCTTGCTTAGGCCTTTCCCTTGCCTGTAATCTGTTCTACTTTCACATATACAATACCATCCCCTTAATTCCTTCCCTCTCCTCCCTCCATTATAGCCTGTTTCTAGCTTACTGTCCTCTGCTACCAATTTTTGGTTCCAGCTCACACACAAGTCTATACATTTATAACCGGGATCCACATATGAGAGAGAACATGTGATGTTTGGTTTTCTGAGCCTGGATTACTTCACTTAGTATAATCCTTTCCAGATTTCCCCCAAATTTTCATAATTTCATTTTTCTTTACCACTGAATAGAACTCCATTGTGCACATGTACCACATTTTTAATATCCATTCATTTGTGGAGGGACATCTAGGCTGGTTCCATTTCTTAGCTAGTGTCTTCTGCAATTTCTCACTTAAGTGTTTTAAAGTTCTCATTGCAGAGATCCTTCACTTCCTTGGTTAGGTTTATCACAAGGTACTTTATATTTTTTGATGCAATTGTGAATGGGAGTGATTCTCTGATTTCATCCTCTGTGTGTTTGTTGTTAGCATGTAGGAAGGCTACTGATTTCTGTGTGTTTATTTTGTATCCTGTTACATGGCTATAGGTGTTTATCAACTCTAACAGTTTGCTGGTAGAGTCTTTAGGGTCCCTTATGTATAAAATTATATCATCTGCAAATAATGATAATTTGATCTCTTCCTTTCCAATTTATAGCCCTTTTATTAGTGTCTCTTGCCTTATTGCTATGCCTAAGATGTCTAGTACTATATTAAATAAAAGTGGGGACAATGGACACCCTTGTCTTGTGCCTCATTTTAGTGGAAAAGCTTCAAGTTTTTCTCCATTTAGTATTATATTGGCTGTGGGTTTGTCATAAATAGCCTTTATTATGTTGAGATATGTTACTTTTATCCCCAGTCTCTGTATGTCTTTCATCATTAAGGGATTGATTTTATTAATTTTTGTCTCTTTTCTCTTTCTTCTGATCAGATTTGCTAAAGGTTTATCAATCTTGTTTATCCTTTCAAAGAACCAACTCTTTGTTTCATTGAGTCTTTGGATAGTTTTTTGGCTTTATAATTCATTAATTTCAATCCTAAATTTTATCATTATTTTTTCTGTCTACTGATTTTTGGTTTGCCTTGTTCTTCTTTTTCCAAGGCCATAAGGTTAAGTATTAAATTGTTTCCTTGTTAACTCTCTAATTTCTTAATATAGTCACTTAGAGGTATATATTTCCCTCTTAGGACTTCCTTCATTGTGTCCAAGTATTTTCCTCTGGTAGATCTATTCAGTATCTGGGGGGTTTTAAATTCAGGTCCTTAATCAATTTTGAATTGATCTGTTGGCAGCGAAAGAGTTGTGAATCTAAACTTATTCTTTTGCAGGTAGGTTTCCAGTTTTGCTAGAACAATTTGTTGAATAAGCTACTTTTTTTTCAGGGTATGCTTTTGATGCCTTTGTTGAAAATCAGATGACCATAACTATTTGGGCTTATCTATTTGGGCTTATCTAGGTCCTCTATCCTATTCCACCGGTGAATGCAGCTGTTTTTGTGCCAGCACAATGAGGTCTATGTCAGATTGGCTCTATATAATTTTAGACTAGGGATCATGATAGGACTTGCTGTGTTCTTTCTGCTGAAGATTGCTTGTATATAGGTTGTCTTTTATGTTTCCATATGAATGTTGAATTTTTGTTTCTAATTTCAAAAACATATCATTGGGACCCTTGATGGGGATTTCATTGAATCTGTAGATCATTATTGCAGTGTAACCATTTTCACAGTACTGATTCTGTTAACCCAGGAGTATGGAAGGTCCCTCTGTCATCTGGTTTCTTCACATTGAAGAGTCACATTGACATTCCCTGCTTTCTTATTGGCATTACTGGTGTTGTCTGGCTGAAGAAGACCCTTTTGTATCACACTTGAGACTCTGCTATGCCTCAGAGGCAGTAATGTGTTTAGTTTTTGGAGGAGTGATCAGAGTGTGTAGATCAAAGGTAACTGTTTTTAAGTAGTGAAAAGAAGGACTGAGGATAGAAGGAAAGGGTTGTATAAAATAAGAAGGAAGAAGTATGTATACAGTTGAGGTATATGAGGTAGCACTGGGACTATTCTAGAAAAACAATATAGGAGAGAAGACTTTTATACCCTAGAAAAGTGAGGGAGATTGATGGAGTTATAACTTGGTGAAGTGTAGTTTAAAATCTAGTGGGTTAACAAGGTACATTTTACACGAAAAAAATAAAAATAGATGCTTCAAAACACAGAAAGCTGTCAAAAAAAAAAAATATACTGAAAACATTAACACCTACATATAAATTGAACAACCTGTAAATGAATCAGTAACATCCAATCCAGAAAAAAGAGGCAGGCAGGGCGAGAAAGAGAAAAAAAAAAAGAGAGAAAGGGAAAGAGAGAGAGAGAGAGAGAGAGAGAGAGAGAGTAGAGGGAATTAAAAAAGGTATACATGCTACTGCCTGTACTCTGTGTTTTTCCTGGAGCTGCACTTGGAGAAATTCAACTGTCAAGTATTGATACTATGTGCTTTGCCTGTGGGACCTGACAGAGGGCCCTAAACCCATAAACAGACTTGCTGACCAGGTAAGCACTGGTGCTCCCTCCTCAGGCAGGCCTGTGGGAGAGTAGGTCCTCAGAGGCTGGATCCACTCTGAATTAGTGCTGTCTCCTGGCCATCAATTGGCACGAGCAGTGCGTGAGGATCTGGATGTTCTCTGTGCACTGCCATTCCCTCCCACTGGCCCAGGATCACTGGGTTTGGGTACACGCTGGGTTCTAGACTTTTACTAAACTCAGGCTGATATGAACCTCACTCTGCAGCCCAGGCTGGCCTCAAACTCATGGCAATCCTCCTACCTCAGCCTCCCAAGTGCTGGGATTAAAGACTTAAAATTCAGCCTTTTAATATCATATCATTCATCATTTTTTCCATATTCTTCTTTGATCTGAGCACCCGTTAGGTAAAATTGTAACCAATACTTACAGATTTATCTATTACTTATTTATTTATTTATTTATTTATTTATTTATTTATTTATTTATTTATATTTAGTAGCACTAAGAATCAAAAACTGTGCCTTGTACATTTTAGGAAGCACTCTACCATTGAGCTACATTCCCAATGCTAAGTAATGGTTTTTATTATAAAGGGCCAATAAACTAGCCTCACACAAGTTCTTGAATAACTTCAAAACATCACTGCTTAAATGTTTTAGATATTCTTAGTCCATCAAGGTAAGGAAGGCAGGACGTAGGTACCTGTAATCATGGCACTGACAGCAGGTTTTGGACATTTTTTCATCTCCTTGGACCAGGAAATAAAAAAGCAGACTAGATATAGAAGTACATACAAACTCATGAGGCTTAATACTTTTTATTTCTGTCTTCTGGGCTTCACCACCTAAAAGCTAAACAGCTTTCAAAATCATGCCATAGCTAGATAAGTATTCAAAATATGAGTTTATCATGGACACTTCAGATTCAAGACATTACAGACATCAACTGTCTGATGTCTCATTTCAATTTTAACTTAGAATACTAAAATTTACATTTTATAAACAAAAGTTCATCTTTATCTTCAATCTAATTTCATCCTTGGCTGATAGATGTTTAACATCCCTAAGGGAGGCAAACCTGTTTGCTTTCATCTACAATTCTAATTTTTGGGTTTCTTTCTCACTTGCTGTCTCTCAACTATTCCTTTTCCAGCATTCTCATTTTTCCATGAGGAACTTTTTCTCTCATACCAGTTTTCAGATTATTTCCCTCCCATAGTTGTAATTAAACAGATTTCATAAATAAACAATCTTAATTGGAACTAATTGGTTTCTGTTTAAGTGAGAAATTTTGGTAGTTCTGGAACATACATAAGAGTGAAAACTAACAAAAATAAGTAATAGAGGAGTCTGATGGAATGTGTTCTTCCAGAAATATTTATTTCTTTGGGCCACCTGGTAACTATCTACATGTTCAGAGTAGACATATAATGGAATAAAAATGAAGGTTTCAGTCATTTCAATTTATTTTGGTACATTTTTAAAGAGGCCAGTGTACCAAATCCTTATGGGATTTCTCTATATATAGACTAGCAAGTTGAGTAAGCCAAATATGGACTACCTCTATGCTTTCTCCTATTGCACTGAGATTCATTGCATGCAAGAGGAACCGTCATATTTTCCTTATATCTTTTCTTCAATAATGGACACATTTAGGGTAAGTTTAAATATTTCATATATTATTCACCAAACTAATCAAGTTCTGCATTACCTCTTCCCTACCTTTATAATCCATTAAGTTGCCACTTAGCAGATGTTACTAGGGTGATTTAAGGGCTTACTTACATCTCATTAGACCTTAAAGAAACAACTCAGTCAGTATGTTTAGTTTAATTGATATGAGAACATTTATTCAAACATTTAATTAATACATATTATGTATACATCTCTCCCAAACATAGTACTACATGCTGGGAGCACTATATGCTGGAAGGGATATTGTTATTTTGGCTGTTTTTGCTAAGCTTTTGTTTTAGGGAGGAAGAAACTCAGTAAGTAAGTAGAAGGATATATTAAGATAGATGCTGCTTTGTGATGAGTTCTGTAAAGCAAAAAAAAAATTGCTATGTTAAATCATAAATTTAGTCTGTTGAAGTATATCAAGGAAACAGACTAGATGGATGGGAAAGGGGTAGGCATACTGCCTTAAGGTCAGAGAGACAAAAGGCATGCGGGGGTGCAGAATAAATGGGTGAAGACTGATAGAAGGTCAGTGTAAAAGACAGGACAGGACAGTTAAGTGCATAGGACAGCCAAAAGAAAGTTGGGTGTTTATGGTAGTTGGATTAAATGGCCTCCAGTATATTCAGTGTTTTATTAATTTGTAGTTTGCATCTGCAGCCACCTGGCTGAAGGCAGTGTCTCTGGGTGGATCTTAAGTTGTGGTGGTGGCTTTGAAATTTCAATCTAAAGATATGCAAAGTATGCTTAGCTGGAGTTCCTGAAGTGTACTGTGCTGTGTGGCTTTTGGCTTTTCTTTCTGCGTTTGGTCCTGTGAAAGCAGACCAGCTTCTTCTGCCATTATGGAACTTCCCCTGGATCTGTAAGCTTCAATAAATATCACTTCCTCCATAACTTTGCCTGATTTGGAAGTTCATCTCAGTGAACCTGAAGCTGTCTGCTACAGAAGTTGGTACCAGGAGTGGGGTAAAATGAGCCTGACTATGTGGATTTTGGTCTTTTGGAACCTTTGTTTTGGAGGAACGGGGATGGACTTTGTGCTTGCAAGTGAAGATGCCTTCTGGAGTGGCAAACCAATATTATGGACTATTCTGATGACAGTTTGAGAATGCTAAGTGCAGACAGTATTGACCTTTGAGGCTTGGCTTATGAGCTTTCTAAAGGGAAGGAAAGACTGTATGGGACTTTGTTGGAACTGGGCTACTGACATAAGGGATGGATGCATTCTGCTGCCCAGGCCCAGACAGTTTGATCATGGTTAAATTTATAATGTACTGATGTGTTTGGCTAAAGATATTAGACTGAGAGATTTAAGATTTAAGTTGGAAAACTTCAAGCAAGTTAAAATTAGGCTCAGGGTTCATTGTGGAAAAGGGGGTGGAAAGAATGTAAGTGCCAAAGGAAGGGTACTACTCCTTACAATGTAACTGTCCAGACAGAAATTGTCTCGATATCCATGACCTTGAAGTGCCTAGTAATACCTTCACAATATTCTCATAATAGGAGAAAAAGATGATGACATAAAAATAAAAGAAAGACTAATGGGGAGAGAGAGGGGATATGACAGAGACTGGATTTCTGAAGGGGAATGGGGGAAGGAAGGGAAATATCATGGTTTATTGTCTTTAAGTATAGAAATTGTCAATTAAAAATTTAAAAATAAACTACAGTCACTGAGACTCATTTTAGGTTACTGAAGCTGCTATTGTCAACACATTAGCAATCTTAAGGAAGATGGCCCAGCTGCTTTACATTAAAACAATGGAGGGGCTGGAGAGATGGCTTAGGGGTTAAGGCGCCTGCCTCCTAACCCTAAGAACATTGGTTCCAATCTCCAGCGGTTCCAATCTCCAGGTCCCACGTTTAGCCAGATGCAAAGTGACGCAAGGGCGCAATGCCGTACTTGACCACAAGGGGCTGTGCACATCTGGATTTCGTTTGCAGCAGCTGAGACACTGCTTGTGCACCCATCTCTGTCTTCCTCTCTCTTTCTCTCTCTTTCTTTCTCTCTCTCTCTCTCCAAAAAATAATAAAAAAATAAAAAGTTAAAACAATGGAGAAGATGCCTAAGGAAAGATTGTTAGAAGTTCAAACTGTTTTGGGAAAGAGTTGAATGGAGAAGGAACCTACTTTTCAAGGATATGATTTATTTTGTCCCTGATTTAAGAATATGGTTGTGTCCTGCACACCTGGTATTAGTTGTGGAAGCATGAAATGTGTGGAGTGATCATGAATTGCCCACAGTTCCAGGAGCCACTGTTGAAATGCAGCATGAGGCAGGGCATGATACCCTAATAGGCTGGAAGAGCCTTTGGAAGCTGGACTGTGGTTTGCATGGAGACCTGAAGATGTTTTGATATATCAGGACTATCATGGAGTGTAGTGTTGGCCTGGGGTGGAAGTTTTCCCTGGCTACTCTGCCCCGCTGGAGGGATGGAATTGGAAACCCTGGAGAATGTCAGTCTCCTTTTATATTGAACTTGAATTGCAGAAGTTTGATAATTCCTAATGGTGGTTGAGGTTGCATAGTTCTAGTCTCACCTTGCTATGCCTTATACTAGCTGAAAATGTTTACTGTGTGCCTTTATATGTTGAAAGTATTTAACTTGTTTAATTTTACAAGATCACTATGTAAAGTTGGTCAAGACAGTGGAACCTTTGAAACTGGATTGAATACAATTTACAATGGGTGATGGTTTAAAATCTATTGGGGGGCAGGGGCGGAATGTTGTAGTTTGAATAGATGGCAATCTAAAGATATACAATGTGTGCTTAGCTGGTGTTCCTGAATTGTGCTGTGCTGTGTGGCTTTTGGCTTTTCTTTCTGTGTTTGGTCCTGTGAAAGCAGGCCAGCTTATTCTACCATTATGGAACTTCCTCTGGATGTGTAAGCTTCAATAATATCCCTTCCTCCATAACTTTGCCTGGTCTAGAAGTTCATCTCAGTGAACCTGAAGCTACAAGTATGATGCAAAAGGTTAGGGGTTTTATGGTGCAGAGACATTGGGGCCATGGGAGTCTTCATGGGATATTTTAGCTGTCATCAATTACTGAGTTTAGTACCTCAGAAACAGCTTTCTGAGAATTAAGTTTTGGGCATTGCATTCACATGCATGGGCTGAATGCATGGATGAAACAATTTAAGAATTAGGACATTTCCATAAACCAGCAAAGCCCATTTGATGTATTCCATCCCCAAGCATCACAAATGAGCTGTAAACACCAGCTCTTTCCACAAGGCTTAGTTTATGGGAGACCACAAACCACAGCCAAAACCCTGTTTAATAATTGAGCACAATCCTGACATTTTAGTCACAGTTATGAAGCTCCAAGGGTTTATTTAAAGAGTTCACACTGGTTTCTTTAACCACAAGAATGCAAATTACCTTAGAATTTTAGGATTGTACAGTTCGTAAGGGTGTTATTTAAAGAATCAAGTCATGACAAAAAGCATTTGCACACAAGACTTTTTATGAAAGTAAAGCAGGTTTTGTGTTTTGACTTCCTTCCCTCCTTTTCTTTTCCCATATCTCTCAGTTCCTCTCTTCATCCTTTCCTCTCTTCCTTCATTTCTTTTATATATTTACAGTAGCTAATATTAAATAGATAAAATTCTAATATCTTAGTATGATGTCATCAAACGTCAAATACAGTTGAAGAAAATAATCTCTATTTGTTAACATCATGTCACAAAAATATAATAGAAGTAGAGTGAATATGTTGCTGCCCTGCTTTTCTGTGCCTGATCTGCTGGAGGTGAGCTTGAACCATGGCAGGACACAAAGTACCATGACTCAACTCCCTTTGGCAGTGTTGTGTGTTCATTATCATGTCATAAGCTTGACATTGCTGGCAAAGAACAGACTGAATTTGACCAAATGATGTTTATGTCACAGTGACCAAAGGAGTGAGAAATGTGGTTGAAAGTGTGTTTATTGATATTGTCAAGAATCTGGCTCAAAACCCACCATGGGATGACAAGACGATGAACACATATGCAAAGTGTTCTAAATTGTAATCATAAAGAAAAGGAGAACGTTTTATAGTTTTGAGTCTTATGATTGGGAACTTAGTAGAAACTCCTTTTGGATCTCAAACCCAATATATTTGTTAAGAGGCTAAAAGAATCAGATTAAGTTTTCAAGTGACTTTCATGCCTTGACTCCATTTTGTAATTTTTTTAAAAGAAAAAAAAAAAAAAAAAAAGGATATTGCCTAGACATTGACTATATAGACGTATTTTATTTTTCTCCATTTGTTTCTCAAAAGTATGAGGCCACTTATTTAGTTCAATCTATTCTTGTATTCTCCATGTCCAATGTGAATGAAAAAGAGAATATGAATTTTCATCAGGGCCAAATCTTTCCCCTATGTGCAGGTAATTGGCATAGGCTGAATCTATTCCACAATGAGAGCCATTAGCAGTTCAATAAAATCACATAGGACTGCAGAGACTGTCTGTGATCCCCATGACAAATCTCTCATGTCAGCCTGCTGACAAGTGAAAATGGCAATAAAAACAGACCCACCGAGTTGGGATAAGGAACAGCATGGTTCAGTGAGCTAGACATTAGGAAATCAGAAGATTCAGTTGGAAATAAAAACTTGGGATGTGTACAACCCTGTATTACTAAGTATCAGCTTCCTCCTCATCATGTCCCCCCCTTAGTTTCTCTCTCCTTTTCTCCATCTTCCATTCTTCTCATCAGTACAGCTCTCACATAATTGTAACATAATCTCCCCCAATTCTGTGTTATTGTTGGGTATTGTTCTATTTCCCTATTTTCTAGTTTCCAAATCTTATACAGCAAACTTACAATGTGAGTATTCTCTCCCTCTATTGCTAAAATATCCACTCAGTTTATAGTAAACTGTTTTCTTACATAAAATCATCTCTCAGGTGGGTTTTCTTCTTCTGTTGGAGCCATTCGTATATTCTGCCTTTTCTATTATATACTCAGTAAAAGCTACAGCATGCTATCTCACTGGACACTGCATGCCCCTAATTCTCCACATTGCTTCCTATCTGGTTCATACCTGATGAATGGAGAGAATAATCTTCTGGTATGTCTAGTACAAAACAATGCCTTGGACAAAAAGGGTTTAACAAATCTTTGTTTCTAAATACTCAGTAAATTGGTCATACAAAATGAAGAAAGTAAAAATGAAAATAAAAGGGAAATTAGAATGTGTAGTCTCATTATCCATCAAACATTAGATGACAATGTCAGTTTCTAGAGATTTCCAGCCCAGATGAGCTACAGTGAGAATCTGTGTCAGACAAACAAACAAACAAACAAACAAACAAACAAACAAACAAAAACAACTAAGAGTGCTGCATCCTTAGCCATAAGGGAAATGCAAATTAAAACTACTTTGAGATTCCATTTCACTCCTGTCAGAATGGCTCCTATCAAGAAAACAAATGACAATAAATGTTGATGAGGATGCAGAAAAAGGGGAACCCCTCTACACTGTTGGAGGGAATGTAATCTGGTACAGCCATTGTGGAAATCAGTGTGGAGTTCTTGAAACAGCTAAAAATAGATTTACCATGTGATCCAGGTATAGCACTCCTGGGCATATATCTGAGTGACTCTTCTTCTCAGTCTTCCAAATGACCTTAGAGATTCTTGCACAACCATGTTTATTGCTGCTCTATTCACAATAGCTAGGAACCAGCCTAGATGTTCCTCAACAGATGAATGGATATTAAAGATGTGGTACATTTACACAGTGGATATCCATTCCACAATAAAGAAAAATGAAATCATGAAATTTGCAGGGAAATGGATGGATCTGGAAAGGATTATACTAATTGAGGTAACCCAGACCCAGAAAACCAAACATCACATGTTCTTTCTCATATGTGGATCCTAGCTACATATGTATAGACTTCTGTGTGAGATGGAACAAAAAACCAGTAGCAGAGGCCAGTAAACTAGAAAAATAGCTGTAAGAGAGGGGGGAGAGGGAAGGACTTTAGCGGATGGTGTAGCAGACAGCTTTAGGTTTGCTGAGATGAACTTCCAGACCAGGCACAGTTATGGAGGAAGGGATATTGTTTATTGAAGCTTACAGATCCAGGGGAAGTTCCATAATGGCAGAAGAAGAGGCCTGCTCTCACAAGGCCAGGCAAGAGGGCAAAGCCCACCAGGCACATAGCACACAGAGCAAAGCTACAGCCAAAAGAGTCACACAGCACACTTCAGGAACTCCTGCTAGGCACACTTTGCATATCTTTACAATGGAATCTCAAACCCACACCACACCTGAAGACCCGCCCCTAGTGACATTGCCTCTAGCAAGGTGATTGCAGATGCAAACTATAACTAATAAAACGCTGAATATATTGGGGGCCATATATTCAAACTACCACAGAAGGTATTGTATATATGTAAGTAGAAGAACAGATTACAGGGAGGGGAAAGGCCTAAGCAAGGCCAGGGGATGAGACTGTGTAAAGGAAGGGTGGGGAGGAGTGTCAATCAAAGTTCAAGATATCCTGAATAAAACATATGAAAACCTACTTTTTTGAATAATGGCACATCCAGAAGCCATAGATTGTTACTAGAAAATATTCAATGGTAGGGATGGGATACCTTCCTGTGAGTTGTTGGCCAGGGAGGTCTCTGTTGCCTCCAAAACATTATAGGCTATTGCCAAGGCCCTTGGTTTCCCTTGAGAAACAGATGATAAGACTCTATTACTGAAGACCTCACTTGTCTGAGTGGCAATGTCACTGAGAAATCAAGCTAGTGCTGAACAGAAAACCCTTTCCCTGTTGAACAGCCAACTGAAAGCTGGGAAAAGCTGCACTGCATGCAGCTGTATGGGAGACAGAAGTCATCAGCGGTGAAAACAGTGGACACTGGAAACATCAAGGTTGGTCAGACAGGCCAAATGACTGAACAGGTGCAATAGTGGCATGTCTTCTCTGGGGGTAACCAACTGCTCTCTAATTGGACTGAAGGCCTGCTGTATGGGAGGGAATACATGCCTGGTACTGAAAAATCTAATCAAAAGCCTATGGCAGGGGAGGTCATGAGCCTTAGGGGTAGAAAGCCTGCTCTTGTCTGGCTAAATGTATATATTATTCCCACCAAACTGCCCTGAAAGCTCTACACTTAATGTTCATATTCATATATTAATGCTTCTCTCATTTCTGGTTAGAGAAGCTTTCCTTTTCCGATAGTGATCATCACCAGGATAACCTAAAAGGCAACATAGTGCTGAGACAAAGAGATGGAGGAGTGCCCAGCACTGAAACATCTCTATCACGCCCTCAAAGGCTCAGGGTCCATTGTGGAAGAGGTGGCAGAAAGAATGTAAGAGCCAAAGGAAGGGTACGACTCCTTACAATGCAACTCTCTGGGCAGAAATTGGCCTCAATATCCATGACCTCGCACTGCCTAGCAATACCTTCACAAGACCCTCATAATCTGAGAAAAAGATGATGACATAAAATTAAAAGAGAGACTAATGGAGAGAGGAAGGGATATTATGGAGAGTGGAGTTCTGAATGGAGAAAGGGGGAGGGGAGGGAAATATCATGGTTTATTGTGTGTAAGTATAGAAGTTGTCCATAAAAAAATTAAAAATACAACTAACAATAAGAAACATTATTAAAACCCTAGTAGTTATGGTGAGATTTGTGAAATGAATACTAGTACTCTGTTGCACAGTTGCCAACTACCGACAAGGGCCAGGCATTGTGGATTTCAAAAAAAAAAATAAATCTAAAAAATGTCTTTCAGTGTTGATACAATAAAGAAAAAAATAGTAAATTTTGGGAGATATAAATATGTTTATATTAAATAGGCATCACATCAGCACCATAAAAAATAAAGATATAAAATCTCTATGTGTAAATTTTAATAATTAAATTTAAAAAATCTTTGTAAACCTATGTGTGTTACCACTCCATTTTGACTTGTTACTTTCTGTTTAAAGTTAATATTTGTTATTACAAATTTTTAGATTAACCTTACATTTTGCTTGATGTAAATGTTCCTTAGCCAATGTATTTTATTGTTGCTTTTACCTTTACAATGATATGTTTCTTCTTTTTCTGGTACACACACACACACACCCACACACACACACACACAGCTCCCCACTTCACATTCTAGTTGTCCCTTGGTGACCATGGAAGACTGCTTGCAGTATTTCTGTTAATACCCAAATCCATGGCTGCCCAATTTCATTAAATAAAAGGACAGAGGACTTGCATAGGTTATTGCATCTCTAGATTGCTTGTAGTACTTCATAACATGACATAAAATTTTGCACTGGTTTTTTTCTATATGATTTTGCCACTTATTATTTTATAGTATTGATTTATTAAGATCTTTTAATTGTATCAACTTAAATCATTCAGGTGTGATATACAAAGAATAAAATATATATGTTAGGTATGTTATTTATGTTTTAAGAGTATACCTTGAATCTATATTGTTAGAATAATGATTATAAATCCAAATATTTAGATTAGAACTCTTTCCACTCAATAAAATTACTTCATAGTTAAATGAGTTGTGTAGATGTCTCTCAGGGTACAACTCAAAAACATACATGTAATAAGAAGATACAGAAGATACAAGAAGTAGTGGGTTGAGTTAGGTGTCTCTATAAATTTATGTGTTCTGGATGCTTGATCCCCACCTAATGGAAGTTTGGTAGGCAGAGCCTTGCTTATAAGAGGTGTGTTGTTGGAGGCAAACTTAGTGGTGTTACAGCCAACTCCCCATTACTAGAGTTCAGTTACTCTCCTGAAGCTGTTTGCCACCTGCTTTGTAAGGAGGCAATGTCAGCCTTTGCTCTACCATCTTCCCCCTGAGATCATGACTCTTACCCTTGACTAACCAAAATGGAAAAATTTCCGCCCATCAGGTGCTTTTAGTTGGGCACTTTTTGCCAGCAATGAGAAGGTAAATACATCATAATCCAAAACAATTACCAATTAATGAATAAAAATTTAACACAACAAAATACAGTGGGCATATTTGACTTTTTATCACAATTCAATAAATGTTATAGAACACATTGCAAACACCAATTATTATGCTATAACTTGAGAATGTTTATGTGAATTTTAATAGTCTGATTATATAATTGCCAATTCAATTAAGAAAACAGAATTCTAAAACACAATTGAGTATTTGGTGTACATTTTATTAATTGTAACATGGGAGATCCTTAATACTATATTGAATAGTAACATTGTTGAAGTGTTTCAATGTGTTCATGGTGAGAATATTTAGGACCCAAGATGATGGCTCAGAGGGTAAGAGTACTAGCTGCACCAAACATGGAGGAACTGAGTTCAAACTCCAGCACTCAAGTAAAAGACTGAGAGTGGATGTGCACAGCTGCAATCCAGACATTGAGGGACACAGAGATAGGATTCCTGGGACTCACTGCTCAGCCACTATGAACAGCCAATGGTCCAAGATCCAGGTTAAGTGAGAGCCCCTGTCTCAAACATAGCATATGAATGGATAAGTGATAGAGGAGGACACTCACTGTCTTTCTTTGGCTTCTGCATGTATCTGTACCTCTGCACTCACACAGTATACCACATGTACACACACATACATACCCAAAACCCTTTCATGAAAGAATATTTTGGGATCTTAAATCTAACAGTTTATGTTTATATATGAATACACATATTTGCTTTTTCAGTCTTTTGTAAGTTACTTTTGTATTGAAAAGTACAGAGAAATTTTAGCCTTACTCAAATCCGTATTTAGGAATGAGGCAAACATTTAAAAGGGCTTTGAAGAAAACTCTTAATGTTTCATTGATCCTATGCTGTAAATAGACAAGTAATGTTTTCTGAGAGGGAGGTGCAATAAGGAATTTGAAATTATGTAAATTATTTTTCCTATTAGTGCACTAAAATCCATCATTGTGTCTTGATCTTTTACCAGGAGTTTGAAAAATATTGGCTTATTGATTTATGCATATATTTATTCCAGGTAACATTTCATGATACAGTATCAAATGTATTGTTTAGATCACTACTGAGTGCACTGGGAAAGATTAATTCCCTTCAAGCACAAAGGTCACACTGGTATAGACCGTTTCCAAAATTCAAGCTTTCAGTTGAAAGTTTGAACTTTATTGTTGGCAACATTATATCCGTTATTCCTTGAAATGACAGATGCATTGTTTTAGTGTATTAAAAACATTATATGCTCAATACTCTAGTCCAAGTCCAAATAAATATAGATTTTTTTTTTATGTGTATATGGATACATGGTGAGAGAGAGAGAGAGAGAGAGAGAGAGAGAGAGAGAGAGAGAGAGCTGTGTGTGTGAGTGTGGAGGTATACACACATGTGTGTGCCCAAGCAGCAGCCCATGTGTTTGCACACAGTGGGATGTACTAACCTGTGGTAGCATCAGTGGAACATCAAGTGTCTCACTCCATAGGTCTTCCCACATTCTTGTTTGAGTCAGATTTTACTGATCCTGGGGCTTGTAGTTGTTTTTCAAGAGCTCCAGTGATTCCCAGGTCTTTGCACTCCTAAAGGGACTAGGGTTACAGACATTTGGCCATGTCCATCTGTTTAACATTGCTTCTGGTGATTAAAACTTGGGTGGTCTCAGGCCCTTTCAGGCCTTCACACTTACTCTTGAAGTGTATTTAACTGCTGATCCATCTCTCCAGCCCTAAATGTAGTTTTATGTCAGCCAACATGCTCCAAAGTAAAAGTAAGTGGTTCAGCGCACACCTCAGCCATGGTGCAGTGTTTTTCCTGTAGACAGTAGCTGCCTTTAATATGCAGTTCAAGGACCCATGTACCACACAGGTATTCTCATTTCATCACACAGATTAATTATGGGTTGTAATTAAGAGTTGAAATTTAATCAAATTAATAATAACCACTGCTTTATCAAGGATAGTTTTCAGTGAAATATACCTTTTTCCTGTACTTTTCTCTGAGGGGTGATTCTGAAAATTATAGTAATTGATTGCCTGGTTTAGTGCTATTTCTGTGTTTGGGGTGAGGAGCCTGCAGCTTTACATAGCCTTGCTATCTACCTGGGTGTGTGTTCATGTTGAAAAATAAAAGAAATTCATAATATTATAAAAATACTTTGAGCTGGGCATGGTGGCGCACGCCTTTAATCCCAGCACTTGGGAGGCAGAGGTAGGAGAATCACTAAGAGTCCGAGGCCACCTTGAGATCACATAGTTTATTCCAGGTCAGCCTGGGCCAGATTGAGACCCTACCTCAAAAAAAAAAAAAAAATAATAATAATAATAATAATAATAATTAATTAAAATAAAAATAAAAAAAATACTTTGACTTCATAGACCCTCTGAGTCTTAAAGACTCTTGGGCCTCTCATGGACCACACTTTGAAAACCAATATAGAGATGACCTTAACTGTGTGTAATGCATAGGAAAGAACCCAGAATTCTGCATTATACATTTTCTGAAATATTCTACCATGAGCTCATGTATTCTTTGAAAAGAAAAGAACATCATGCCTGATATTTTTGCTTGTAAAGTACCAGGCTGCTAAAGTAGAAGGGGCAGAAGTTGAATAAGACAGGCATTCTTCCTCCTACATATAAAAGCTCTTTGAACATTTTTAGCTTCACAGTGAAGTAATATGAAGGCATGTGAATGCAAAGATACAGGGAAAATAGGTTTATTGACAAGAAACAAATAAGAGCAAACAAATGAACCAACAAGCAACTAAATAAATAAGAGTCTCAGGTGAAAAACGAAAATTTGATCATACTATGGAATCCATTCACATATTAGGAACACAGCAAGATGACTACAACTATTTACACTTTTTTTCAGATGGTCTTGGAGAATCATTCAAGTGAAACTCCATTGCATACACATGAGAGCTGGGGTATTAAATAGGCCTTTCATCAGGACATATAATGCAATGTGCAGGGTGTATTACTAAAGAAAAATAAATGGAGACACTGTCTTCAACGTTCAAGAATTTCATATGGCCACAGCAGAAGACACACATGAGGCTCTTCTGAGCACCAGGAGGCGAATGACAGGATAGGTTTCTTGCTCTTAAACCCCCACTATGTCTAATAACCTAAAAGTGTGTTGCCAAAAAAGTAGGGTTGGAGATGGTTTAGTGGTTAAAGGAGCTTGCTTGCAAAACCTGCTGGCAAAGGTTCAATTCCAACACCACTCAGGCAAGCCAGGTATAAAAGAGAGAGAGAGGAAGAGAGAGAAAGACAAAGGGTGCAAGTTTCTGTTCATTTGCAGAGGCAATAGGCCCTGGCTTGTGTGTGCATATGTATGCATAAATATTTTATAAAGTGTAAATTATGAATACATCAATACTTTTGACAAAATGTCATTTTTCTCCCTCTGAAACATAATATCAAATCTAATATAAGAGACTATTTTCCAAATGTCCACTATTTCTTTTCTTGGCTCTTTTGAGTTGAGGACTAGAGATTCAGAGATTCTTCTAAAGTTGACAGGATATATTTTCTGATTGTTTTGTGTTTTCTGAAATGTTTTCCCAACTTTATATTTTGAAATTTTATTTTTTTTGAAGAGATGTGGCACTTATTTTTAAGTATAACATTGGACATAGTATCTCCTACATGTTTGACTGTATGATGTCACTACATGTTATGATATCTAGAATATATTGTGTGAAGAATGATAGATAATTTTGAAAAATTAGATAAATAATATAAAGGATAGATAATAATCAGTATTTTTAATGTAATTGTTATTTACTTGAGAGAGAGAAAGAAAGAGGCAGAGAGAGAGAGAGAGAGAGAGAGGGGAGAGATAGACAATGGGTGTACCAGGGCCTCCAGCCACTATGATCAACTTCCAGATGCATGTGCCACCTTGTGCATCTGGCTTATATGGGTCCTGGGGCATTGAACCTGGGTCATTAGGCTTTGCAGGCAAGTACCTTAACTGCTAAGTCATCCCTCCAGACAAGTAATAATTATTTTATACTATAATAACAAATATCCCAAAATAAAGTCATAAAATTGACTTGGAACTATTCAAATCTATGCACTGTTCATTCAACTTGGAAAAATGTTCTATTTTCTTTTGCACTTTTCTTTAACAAAGAAAAAAGGTTTGGTCTCAAGGCATGCTGTTTTCTGGTGGTTCAGTTACAATTTTTTTCTTTCCTAAGGACAGAAAATCAATTCCATGAAATGGTGGCAAATGACACAGGATTTAAAATGTTGATCTTAGAAACTTTTTGTTTTGTAGTAAACTCTTTCAGTATAATAATGGATTCAACTTTTCCAGAACATTTTCTTTAATATGATTATATCTCAAATTCAATAAGTAGATACATTTAACCCAAAGATTTTCAATGCTAATAAGTATACTTTGTTCAAGTTAATGGTGGTTTTATGCAAAATTTTCATAGAATATGTGATTTTGAACAATATTCAGTGATAATTTGAAGTTCTGTATGATATATTATGTAACTATTTCACAATAGAAATGTGACAGGTTTTATAAAGAAACTATGTCATGTTCAATACATGCTAATAATTTATTCGAATCAAATCAAATTGAGAAACCTATATAAGATTCTTTTTTTGTTTTTTGTGTGTTTGTGTATGGCGTGTGTGCTATGTGTGTGTGTAGTGAGTACAGTGTATACACTATATGTGCTTTTGCAGCTCCCCATGTGTTTGCCTGCAGCAGGGCAGGAACTGGCCTCTAGTATCCAAAGCAGAACATCTGGTGTCTTACTGATATTGGAGCTTGCTATTTTCTGCAAGCCTGTATAATTTCCTTTTCAGTACTGGCATTACAGGCACAGGTGACAATGTCCAGCTGTTTAAGTGAGATCTAGAAATTCAATATCAGGAAATTTCAGGCCCTCCTGCTTTGACTGGAAGCACATTTAACCGCTGAGCCATTTCACCAGCCCAGAAAGCTATACAATATTATTCTAAGGTCACTATTCACATGAATGATGTATTTGTGAGTTGATTTCTGATTTATGTAAATCATTTTGATTTACTTTATCACGCGTCTGTTGGACTATGTTAAATGACAATTCATAGGCTTGAGGTCATTAAACTATACTATGATGAATCATTAACTTTCTAAAGCATGTATTTTTTATTTAACAAATACATACTGTTTACTATGTAGTAGGTTGTTCTAAGTGTTTTGTACATATTACCTCTTCTAAATTTATAATGGCCAAAGGATGAAGGTATGCTTATAATTTCCATCTTACAAATGAAGCAAAGAAAGAGTGAGCAACATTCTCATTGGAGCTCAGGAACTACTCTGCTGGGAGAGCACGGGTTCCATCGCAAGAAGGCAGTGAGTGAAGGACAGAAAAATAAGGGCAACTTCTAGGCCTCTTTTCTAGATGTTCTATGGCTACCTAAGTGTATTCAAATAGTGAAAATACGTGGAGATATGTGTCCTTTTGGTAAATATCATCATATATTTTTGATAAAATATTGAAAAAGAGATCATTTATTCTTATTCAAAGTCAAACAACTTGTAAATGACAGGGTCATAATTGGGTATATATGCTTGTGTAGATTCCTAACCACCATTATAGAAGGTCACTTTTAAGATTCTAATTTTTGTTGTTGTTCTTTGAATTTTCTCTCTCCCTGTGTCTTTCCCATTCTTCTATCCAAACTATTTTCTTGTCTAAGGGATATTGTCCTCTAAATAAATATTTCAGAAAAAAAAAAAAAAAACTCACTTTGCCACCCATCCCTTTAAGTAGAAAGATAAAGACATGGATGAAATTTGCAAGAAAGATGGGAGATAGAGTTGGGTGTCTCTGACTATAGCAAAATAGTAGACATTTTCCCAAATATTGGATGAATGGATGACATAAGTAGTTCTTGTACTTTTTAAGGTCCTTTTTCCACATCCAGAGATGACTAAAAATAGTGGGGCCAGATTTCAATGGATATGATAATAAGTGGAACCAAGGTCACTGAATGAATGACCCTGATAGCCTCAGTCTTTTCACATTTTCCTAAAAAGTGAAATTCAAGGAGAACCATAGGGTTTCCAGTGATCACTATGGCCTGGGTCACGGACAATGTCACCAATGGCCGCAACTGAGTGAATATTAGATGAATTTCATTCAATCCTTACAGTTTATTTAAACATACATTAAACATTATATGAATATAATTTGAATCAGTTGTCCTGTTTGTTGTCTTTACTTTTGTCAATAATTAGTGCTTTGATGGGCTGGAGAGATGGTTTAGCAGTTAAACGCTTGCCTGTGAAGCCTAAGTACCCTGGTTCAAGGCTCGATTCTCCAGGACCCATGTAAGCCAGATGCACAAGGGGGTGCATGCATCTGGAGTTCATGTGCAGTGGCTGGAGGCCCCAGCACACCCATTCTCATTCTCTCCACCTGCCTGTTTCTGTCTCTCTCTCTCAAATAAATAAAATAAAATAAAATAATAAAAAAATAGTGCTTTGAAAAAAATTATGGAGCAAAAAGAAAAAATTTACATTATAATATTTTTAATGTCCTTAACCTATATAGATATAATCCTCTAGTTCATCTTAAAACCAAGAGAATGTTTGATTATTTTCTTAAAATGAATTACGGTTAGTACATAACAGGAAAAAAATGTAAATGAAGGACTGGTATAGCTTGTTTTGAAGCTTGAAAAGGGAGTTTACTCCTTGTGTGTTTAAATCTGGACTTCTCATTGGCTGACTTTGCTTATCAGTTCTATGCATGTGATGGAATCTTTTCAAAGATCTGATTTAAATTGATTTTATGTGAAGTTGATCTAGAAACTTATGCCAATCCTAAATATATATTTTCAACTATTCTTTAGATTTTAAAAACATTAAATACATATCACAAACAGGATAAACACATTGTATGGAAGAAGAGGTTGAGGCTGCTCCTCTGTCACTGGGGAAATCAGAAGATAAGAAGCTATATTAAAAGGAGATTGTCACTCACACATACTGCAAATACCACAACACTGTAGGGATTTCCCCAGGTTGTGCATTCAACATTGGAGTCAAAACACTGGTTGTTTTTAGTCAACTTAAGCCAGTAGTTCTGGCTTCTGGCTGAGTGTATAATTCATTATTTATCTAGTTCAGTGCCAGACTCACTGGTGCTATATTCTCATTTTGGTCCAGAGGCATAAACTTGTAAGAGCAGCACACGGTATGGAAAGTGGTCAACAGTCTCCAGATACCTCTTGGGAGAAACACTGCAAACCACACAATTGTATTTTGTTGCCAGGTCCTGAGTTTTCAACTGTCTGTCTGCCAGAAGATAATGCTGTATAATTTGGTCATGAGGGGTGTTTCTTTTTGTCTGCTCCTTGGAGCCAAAGTCCATCAGTGAGCCAGACAGTTAATGTCTGCAGTCTGACAACTGTGATGGTCTTGGCTCTCCTGTTACTTTCCCTTTGTCCAAATTGCTCATTGAAACATTGCTGACTCCTTGGCTTCCTATGCATCCCTGAAGGTGTGAAACCCAGAAGACAGGAATTTTTGTTTTGCATTTTCACTTCCCCAAAGGATTAATGTTTAAATTCACTCCCAGTGTATTAAATGTTGATATAGGGTCTTTGCTCTCCATGTATATGAAAAATATATGAGCAGTCTTATAATGATCATGGATCATTTATAATCTTTTTTTCTCAAGGAAATAGAAATTATACATTCTGTTTGTTTTTGGTGTGTGTATGTGAATATGTGTGGTGTGCATTCGTGTGTGTACATGTGTTCATATGTGTGTGGGAACATATGAGTAAGGCTAGAACTTGGTATTGGGTGTCTCCCTACATCACTAACCACTTTCTTGACTGATGTCTCTCACTTGAATCCTGAGCTCACTAATTTGGCTAGTTTAGTTAGTCAGCTTACCCCAGGGATACCCTGTTTTCACTTTCCAAGTGCTGGGATTGCAGGAGGCTGCTATATTGGCCAGGAATTTACATAGTGCTAGGGATCCCAACTCCAGTCTTCATGTTTCCTGAGCACCAGATAAATTCTTTGTTGAAGATAAATTCTCCATTTAACTTTTATAGAACTCTATTGTTTTGAATATATGCAAGATTAACTGAGAGATAATTTAATGATGAGTAGCACCAGGGACTAAGGTGGACGACAGACGTTACCTAGAACTAGAGACTGGATGGCTCAAACAAGAATCTCCATTTCTCACATTTCTGAGGTATGAAAAGTCCATCAAAGGAGATGTCAGGAAGATATTGCAGTTTGAGTTTTCCTCTCTTGGCTTGTAGGTGGCCATAACTTTGAAGGATCACATGACTTATCATTTATTCATAGAGAAAAATAGAATGATTCTCTGTGTTGTTAGTATCTCTGTCTGTCTCTCCTTTTACAAAAATATCAATTCTACTAGATTAAGACTTTGCCCTTATGGCCTCATTTAACCTTAGTTAATCTCATTATTTATAAATGTCCTGTTTACATATACCAGAGGTTAGGGTTTCACCACATAAGAGTAAGAGGATATATTAGTCATTCCATAGTAACTGGACATGTCATTATGATGTATTTTGACAAACGAATCATGAAGTACAGAATAAAGGTAAAGGCTACATTAGTATACACAGGGAAAGAGAGAGAGTATATTCATTCCATCCCATGACTTTAGTTATCTGTTTTTTTAGTCGGCTATTTCTGAATTTCTTGGAAGTGTCTCCATAGATTTTTTTTTATTTGCTTTTGTCTCATCTTATTTTGTTGGTAAATTTGATAGTGTGGCACCTTTCATCTTGAAGCTGTCTTCAGACTCAATATTCTAAAAATTTGGATCAGAGGAAAAGGATACAGCTCGGGGGTAGAGTACTTGCCTAGCATGATAAAGGCCCTGGGTTCAAATGACTCTCCCCCACGAATACAACATATAGTAAACAAGAAATCAAACAAACAAATCCCAACAAACCAACAAAACAAACAAAAATACATAGAATCAGTGTATTCTCTCCCTGTATTAAAAAAGATTATGTTTTTCTCCTCTCCTTTAATCTTATGGCACACATTTCTATGCAGTGACACAGTCAAATAGCAACTCTTTCATCTCTCACATTATTTTGCTTTCTGTAAAACATATTGCTAATGATTTTTAATTACATGTTATATTTGCTCACATTTTCATCTTCCTATCCACACAACCACTGCATTTCTCTGGGCCTTACTCATTACTCAGTCCAAACATTAGCAGTTCTCACAGCACCCCATCCAGTCCTTCCCTCTCTAATCCATCTTCCACATGTCAGTGAGACTGATCATTTTAAGATGTTTATTTGAAATCATCTGCTCCATTTCCAATTTCAAAGTCTGCCACAGTGTGAGATACATGACTCACCTTTCTTAGCTTGGAACACTACGGTGAAGCAGCCAGTCATAAATAAGGTCATGCACTTTTTTCTTTCAAGGTCATATTTTGCCATCTCTTGCTTCTCTGCCTTTGTGTTTTTCAATAGGAAAGCTTCTACTTATTCTTTCATCTCAGTGCAAGCAGTATTTGTTCCCACACCCTTGAGAGTCTCTTAAACTCATCTAGAAGATGCCTTCCTCAGGCTGTGTTTGCAGGAACTTTTGCTTACATTTATCTACTACAGTTCTCATCACATTATTTTCCCCTTGGTTTGCTTCCATGCTGGTTGGGAAGGAATTAAATTTGTTTCATAAGCTTTGCAGGATTAAATTCAAGTTTTTGAACAGAGATGGGGAGAAATAAGTTTTTGAAAAAAGAGAAAGTGCAGAGAACTGCACAGCACATATTCTCATTTAGAAAGTTTTTTTGGTAGAAGAATAAGGGAAAAGTTAGGGAAAAGAAAGGGAAGAGAAGTCATGGAGGGATTTGAATGTGACACATTCTTTTCCTTGATTGAACAAAATAAAACTAAACTTTAACATAGACAATGTATCATAGAAAGCTGTTAGTTTAATTTAACTTTAGATAACCTAGATAATATTTGAAATGCTAGAGACTAATTAGAATACACATTCCAGGGATGACCATTAGCTCACTTAAAGCTTTAATGAATATTCCTTCCTCCAAAAAGCTGTCATAAGGAACCTTTTATGTCTTATCTTGGCACCCTTCACTGTTTTTGTACACCATAATGAATGTTAGAATCATTTCATCACTGGCTGATTTGGTAAAATGTAGACTATATGCAGCTTTGTACAGGCAAGGCAAGAGAATTTAGGAAGCACAGGATGTTATCCCCCTTTGAACACATTAATGATTAAGGCTCCATTCTGCTCTACATATACTGTCATCCAATTTCTATGAGAAAAGGGACCAATTTTTGCCACAGTACTATTATTCCACTTGTCTTGAGTGAAACTCATAAAATACAATCATTTTAAATGCAAAAGGGAAAGAATACTTGAGATATTAATGATCCAATAACAATAGATTATGTATAATAGGTTGTACACGTTGGCATGCCATGGGTGTATCTGTGACAAAGTGAAGTATTTGGCTTGATTTGAGGTGGTAGAGTGAAAGTGGGAACCATATCTACCTATTGCAGATTGACTATCTTTTCCTGAAAACACTAAAATATATGAAGACCCCCAAAATGACTTTGGTCATTGAACAACCTTGTATTTAATTTGCTATATAAGAGGACACCACTGAAATTTATGTGCTCACCCTTACCTTGTTGGTTTTTAAGAAAAAATATGATTTTCTTATAGGAAATTAACTTCAACCCTTGTTACTCTTGGTAAGCTTTTCTATATGTATTTGAAAACCTGAACTCTATGAATTGGTGTTGATGCATTATCCAATTCCATAATTGTCTCTACTCCTATTATATCTTAATAGTAATAAGAATGCATGAATATCTGTATAAATATCCTACTTTTCACCATTAGATCTTCATAATTTTGATGTATTTTTAATGTATCTTGACTATTATGTAGATAAATATTTAAGAAGTTTTCTGTCATTATTTTTGTAATTTTTTACAGCACCCTGACATTTAATGGCATGCAGAATTTAATAAACAAAATTATTCATCAAGAATCCTTAAATTCTGTTTCTATTAGATGGTGATCTTAAATGGTAAATCAGTACAGATATAGCTGGGTTACACAGTTTAAAGCTCATTTCTAATAAAATATACATGTCTAGCATTTTCATTTCATATTCATTCATTCACCATTATTTATTTTAGTTGTGCATTTTAAAACATTTTAAAACAGTGAATATATAACATAAGTCTTAAGCAAACATCATGAATTTTATAGGATTAAGAATGAAGTCCATGAATACCTCTACATTATATGTCCCATCTCTAGTTCCTCAGAAGTGCCATAATTTTGAATTTTATTTATTTCTCCTTTTTATTTATGATTTTTAAAATATTTATTTATTTAATTATTTAATTATTTATTTATTTATTTCAGAGAAAGAGAGACAGATAGAGAGAGCATGGGCAGACCAGGGCCTCCAGCTATCACAAACAAATTCTAGACACATGCTCCACCTTGTGCATCTAGCTTACATGGGTACTGGGAAATTGAACCTGGGTACTTAGGCTTTTCAGGCAAATGCCTTAATTGCTAAGCCATGTTTCTAGCCATTTTTATGATTTTTAACTTTATTTTTATTACTTATGGACATACTTAGCATGCAACCACCACATGTTGGCACCATCCTTTCCCTCATCCCTGCCCCTTTTCCAAAGGGGCCCTCTTCATTGAGAATGCAGGTCATCCCCATGGAGATTGTAGTCATACATTGTGGGGGCAGCAGTCAGTTATTGGGGAGACACAATGTCTCAGTGCATAATGTCCGAACTTGTGGCTCTAACAATCTTTCCACCCCCTAGTCCACAAGATTCCCTGAGCCATGTTGGATGCATTTTAAGTCCACTTCAGTGATGGGCTCTTAGGAGCCTCTGGACCTCTGGTTTGGCTCAGTGTCTTCAGTGTCTATCTTCTTTACCCATGTGCTGATATCAGGTTCACTAAGAAAGCAACACTCTTGTTCATTTCCCCAGTTCCTCTGTGGTTTCTGCTAGAACAGGGCTGAAGTGCAATGGGTAGTTTATCTCAAGTCCCACTCCTGTCTGAAAAAGAGAAGCACATTCTCCAAGGGAGAGTAAATTCATCACAGATTAAATGGGATAACAAGAGAGAATTTAAAGGGTATAGACCCTCTTATAGCCCAAGATTAGTGGGAGCTTGATATTGGAAAGCAAAATCATTATCTGGATATGATTCTAACTTGTTTCCCAGTTCCATATATTGTTTCCTTTCCATTGAGTGAATCAATTAGCTAATCCAAGAACAGTTGGTTACCCACCATGGCTATGTACCACTATTGCACTTGTGTGAGCATCACATCAGGTTGTTGGCTTTGGAGTAGTTTAGACCTCAAGTTGTTCCATCAGATGTTGGCCATTTCCCCCCAGTAGCTCATGTAGTGCCTTTAACACAAGACAGGCTGTCTGGGGACTGTTTCGCTTCCAGATTCCAGCCAGGTCTCTCTATGTTCTGTGCAGACAGCATATAGTGTCTTCAGTAGTAGGGTCTTACCAGTAACCTCTTGTGGGTAATCAAGTGCTCTGACAAAAGTCTATCTTGTTTTGGGAGACCTTGTAGGTCTCTCTGATAAACAGCTTATTGTGAATGTTAACTGCATCCTGGTACAGGAGTTTACAGGCCAGTACTGAGGGCAAAGAGTATAATCTGTTCCAAGTTCGACCATTTTTCTACAAATTTCATTGTGTCATTTTTTTCTTACTGCTGAGTAGAACTCCATCATGTAGATGTACCATATCTTGGATATCCATTTGTCCAATGATGGGCACCTGAGTTGATTTCAGTTTTTAGCTATTATGAATTGAACAGCTATAAACATGGTTGAGCAAATATCTCCAATCTGAGGTGTGAAGCTTTTAGGGCAGATGCACAGTAAGGGAATAATTGGGTCTGTTGGTAACTCTATATTCATCCTTTTGAGGAGTTTGCCTTGGGTTTTATAATTTATGTTACTTGAAAAACAAAATTATTCGAATGACAAACATTTTGAAGGCTTTGATTGTATCCTATCTTACTTTTAATATTTATAAGTATGTCATTAACTGTTATTGCCTTGCTTAAACATGGGTGAGGTCACTGTGCAAAAAGTCACTGTTCACTCTTTTAAAAAAAATCCTTTGAAGAAATTCCCAAAAGATTCTAAAGAAGGAAACGTTTTGCTGTTCTCCGCTGAGCAAATCCTCTTTCTGTTGCTTGAAAAGGACAGAACCAGATGAGGGAGTAGTCACATGAATGAAAACTGAAAGTCAGCACACCTCTTCCAAAATACCTTTTGTTTTCTGTGAGCTTGCAAATTGAACCACGCTTAACTTCATGGGAGTGAGCAACAGGCGTGACTATCCCTTACAAATGATGAAGATTCAGTTAAAATTGAAAGATTACTACTTCAAGTCAGAAGTAGGAAACAATTTGAAATATATTGTAGAGCCAGGGCCATAGTTATCCCTTTAGTGATGCCACATTGCTACACATTTGTCTTAAATGCATCAACCTATTGGAAAGAAAAAGTGATTGAGAAAGACATTAATTTTCCAGTCTCTGACAAGCTGTCTACTGAATGACTTTCTTGTGACAATAAATAGTTTTGCTTGACATGTTTATTTACATGCTAGTTAATATACCTCGTACTCAAAGAAGACAGTTAATAACCTGGACCATGCCAGCTAACTTCACTCTATATAGATGAGGAGATAAATTAAAGTTCTATAACACCAGATGGCACTAATCTGTTTACTCATGAAGGAGTGAAATTTCTCCTAACAAGGAAGAAACTTTAAGTCAACAATATACTTTCACGTTTTCCCTTTTTCAGCAGTGGAGTAAGTAAATGAAGAGAGAATAATGCATATCATAAAACTATGAATATATTTTAAATTTTAGCATGTTTTGACAAATAGTGAATTTATCAGAATAAAAAAACTGGACATTTTTCCCTTTGTTTTTGCCACATGTTCTACTTGTGAAAAAAAAAAAAAATTCTGGGTTTTTAATCATTAAGAATTCCTTCTGTGTTGTTAGGTAAAAATTAGTATTTAAAACTTAAATTTTAGATTATTGATTAATATAATTTTAATGAAAATATATTCTTAATAGGAAGAAGATATTATTTTATTACTCAAAGAGGTATTGAGTATATATTTAAATTTAAATATAATATTTGAATTTATAGAGCATCTTTTTTTAGATTTTTTTAAAACATATTTTATTTATTTATTTGAGAGAGACAAAGAGACAGAGAGAGAGAGAGAGAGAGAATGGGTGTGTCAGGGCCTCAGCCACTGCAAATGAACTCCAGATGCATGTACCCCCTTGTGCATCTGACTTACATGGGTCCTGGAGAATTGAACCAGGATCCTTTCACTTTGCAGGCAAATGCCTTAGCCACTAATCCATCTCTTCAGCCCTTTTTCTAGATTTAAAAAAATTTGTGTTTGATTTCAATTTCAGGATTTCCTTCCCAATCATGTAATCATGTTTTTTTTTTTTTTTTTTTTTTGAGGTAGGGTTTCACTCTGGTCCAGGCTGACCTGGAATTCACTATGTAGTCTCAGGGTGGCCTCGAACTCTCAGTGATCCTCCTACCTCTGCCTCCCGAGTGCTGGGATAAAAGGCTTGTGCTACCACAACTGGCTTTCATGTTTTTCTTTATCATGGATTTATATCAAATAACCAGCCATCACAAACTATATTTTGGTGAAGAAAGTAAGGAAATATATTATGCATGGAGATGGAAATTATAAACAATTTCAAAAGCATCCCACTATCTACGACCTAAATGTAATTCGATTCATACTCTGGAAACAAGCCAAGTGATTGATCCAAATTGTCTGAGACATAATTAGTGAGGTAAATACAATTATAAAACCTCTTCTATCACAATCATTAGAATATGTCTATGAATTATGTTTTTAAAAGTAATAGACTAATTAGTATTTATCAAGCTGTTACACCATTATTTTCCTTGAGAAATTGGAATCAATGGGATAATCAATTTTGAGGTAAAGAAAAAGAAAAACTATAGCTAGTTACATTTCTTCCTGAAAACCTATGTTGTGCATAATGTGTATTTTTCTTGTATATGAAAGTTCAGTGTAACTATTTACAAGACATAAAACATTCCCCATGCTACTCAAACATCTTTGTAGTCTCCACTTCCACTCTGAGAAATTTCCCTCAAATTTTATTTAATTCATATCACCAACAGTGGAATTTTCTTTTCTTTTCTTTTTTCATCATCATTATTATTATTATTATTGGCAGTCAATGAAGTTACTCTGCTACAGGACATCATATACCAAGACTTACTCTCTATACTGCTAGGACATCATGAACCAAGACATTGTACAATACTGAGCAATAATCTACACTGAGCCATCATAAAGACGTCTATACTACACTGTTACAGGACATCATGTACCAAGACGTCATATAATACTGAACATAATCAACTGATACATCATGTACAAGACGCCATACAATACTGAGCACATAATCTACAGTGTTACGGGACATCATGTACCAAGACGTCATACAATACTGAGCAAGATGTCATGTACCAAGGCGTCGTATAATACTGAGCACATAATCTACAGGATACATGTGTTACAGGACATCATAATCTACACTGTTACAGGACATCATGTACCAAGACAACGTCAATACTAGCATAGTCTACACCGAGGACGTCATGTATCACACAATACTGAGCACATAACCTACAGGACATCATGTACCAAGACATCACGCAATACTGAGCACATAATCTACACTGTTACAGGACATCAGCACATAATCTACACTGTTACAGGATGTCATGTACCAAGACATCATACAATACTGAGCACATAATCTACACTGTTACAGGACATCATGGAATACAGTCAAATTCTAAAAATTTAACTAAACAATGTACCCATTCAATGAAATACACACAGAGTATTTGTGCAAAAGTAGATATTATGACAAACAGATCCTTTATCACAGTCACAGTCCCTAAGGATGTGTGTTGTCCCACACCCTTAATCCTGTCAACTGGGATGCTAAGATTTCTGGTCTGTAGTGGATTCCAAGGTCAGCTTGTGACCCAGTGTGACCCTTCTCCAACAAATAACAGAAGAGGAAACCAGTGCAGGCCTATACACCAGGCTTACTTGGTGGGTACTGGCTTGGTGTAATCCCAGTTACCTATTGGGATGGGTTTGCTCTCAGTTATGCTGCACAGCCACTTGGGTCCTTCTTTGCTGTGTTGTTGGCTCAAGAAGGTGGGCTGCATCTGTGTGTCTGTGTGTCGTTGCTCTGGTCCTGCCATCTGCCAGGCAGGTGAGCTCTCTTCTCCAGGTCTCTGGTGCTTGCCAGTGCTTGTGCTGGTAGTGGGGGTGGGGAGGCTGTGGATGGTAGCTGAAGTCTGTCAGCTCATCCACTCAAGCCTCTTCCCCAAAAGCCGCTCCATTGGTCTGTGCTGTCCTCCTTCCATGTTTCTTGAGTTTGAGAGGAGGCCAGTGTGAGTGGAAAATCCCTTCACCTGGCTTTAAAATCCCAGGGCTCAGACAGAGCCTGGTGGCTGCAGCCACGTAGAACTTGTCGCAGCTGCTGGAGCCGCTTCTGCCTGCTTTGGTGGGCTCTGGATCCTCTGAGTCTCTCTTACTTCTTTGCTGCAGTTGATAAGTTACTATACACCTCACTTTTTAGTAGAAGAGTGTATTTTGCTGTTTTTTTTTTTTTTTTTTTTGTTTTTTCCCCCCTTGGCCTGTTTTGGCATGGTTCCTATGCCACCATCTTAACAGTGCCTCAGTGGATATTTTTGAAGAGTAGCCCAATCACCACCCCATCCTCGCCTTTGAATTTGGGATGAATTTGTCCCTGCGCAAGATCTCAGCTTCATTGAGGGGCCAGAACCGGCACATCACTTTGATGCTGCATTTGACTGGATCCACCATCTCGGCCGGGGGGAGAGCACGCGGGCTTCTGATGAGCTCAGCACCTTCGGTCACATAGCTGCAGCCAGTGGCTCTTGACCAGGTGCATGTTGAGAGTGGGGCTGTTGGGCAGGACCTTGCTGCAGCCATGCATGGTGCACAGGATGTTGGTCCGCACTGCCCGGGACAGCTCGCTCACCGACAGCTGAATCAGCTCACAGGCTGGTGGCTTGGGCGCCATGGGCTGTGGCCTCACTGCTGTGGACCTTGGCTGGCTTGGAATTTTCTTAACCAACTTATCAAACTCACTGGAACAAATCACATCATTATATCCTTTATGACAATTTTCTTTTTATCATCATACAAATATTAATTTATTTACAAATATATTCATACCAAATACATACATGAATATATAATATATCCATCCATATATGCATACAAACATAGTATATAAGATTACCATCTGGGTCATTAGTGGATGTCCACAGTATGAAGGAGTTTTTATGTTATTTAGTAGGCTTCTGGGTCATATCTATCCAGAATGAAAATGCTTTGTGTTGAGATTTTTTTTTTTTTTTTTTAGAGAGAGAGAGAAAGAAACAGAGAGGGAGGAAGGGTGGGGAGAGAGAATGGGCATGCCAGAGCCTTTTGCCACTGCAAATGAACTCCTGTGTCGCATGTGCAACATTGTTGGCTTGCATCACTGTGCATCTGGCTACGTGGGACCTGGAGATTTGAACATGAGTTCTTAGGCTTTGCTAATAAGCGCTTTAACCACTAAGATCTCTTCAGACCTGTGTTGACGTTTTTGTATGGCATCTCCATCCAGCTGACACAAGCACATGCACAAGAGGCACACATGCACACACAGAGCTATATTTCCAGAAATCAAAGTAATTAAGACTGGATTTTTCTGCTTTGTAGTTCCCATAGGAAAACCTTTTTCCTGTATGCATTCCTGAAAAGTCCAAATTCTAAGCCATTAAAACTGTGAAGTTAATTGAGAGGAGTTTCAGAAAAAAATAATTATTCTCTAATAGAATAGTTTGGTCCATGATGCTAAGTGTGAAGTCCTAGTGGAATATGTGACAGACAGGAAGTACACATGACCCAGACATGTTTCTGAGCTTCAGTTACATGCTAGTACCTTTTTTGACAATAAAAATATAGTGGGACAGAGTTTTCTACACATACCTGTACGTATTTAGTGTGTGTTTAGTACACACCTAGTCCTAATATAACTCTTTTAGTAACAACTACATTGTAATTCTCTACCAATATTTTTCCCATAACTAAATGTAGGCCTTGATTGACTGGCCTGAGTTTAGAATGAATCTATGTGTAGTATTTGAAATTTGTTAGGCTTAAATTCTTATGTAATTAGTGACATAAGACTGCTGTTTACAACTTCTCCCATCCTACAATGCAAATACCTTAGTTCCATTATTTATATATTTGATTGATAAGTAAATTTGCTCTTTATTAGTAACTTTTTAAAAAAATATTTATTTGTGTGTGTGTGTGTGTGTGTGTGTGTGTGTGTGTGTGTATACATGCCATGGTGTGTATATTGAGAACTGAGGACAGCTTTGGGATGTTTGTCCTCTCCTTTCTTTGAGGCAGTGTCTCTCATAGATTTACTGCTATATGTTCCAGTCTAGCTGGCCTGGGAACTGACTCTGTTTCCCATTGTCATAGGCATGGTGTGGAATTACAGACACATCTGTCACTTTGTTTTAGATTTACTTGGGTACTGGGGCCTTGAACTCAGGTCAGCAGGCTTAGAAGCAAGCACATATAACTACTGAGCCATTTCCCCAACCCCTTCTTCCAAATCTTAATAGAAAATAAGAAATAATTAATAAAAATACTGTAAGAACATACAGACTTTGTATTTGAAATTAGACTATCTCTTTTTCTTGTCTTCATAAGAAACTATGGTTACTGGTAGAACACAAACATAAATTAATTTTAGCTGCTAGTTTAAAACAGATGGTTTCAATTTTCTATTGTATGCCAAATCAATTAAACTTGTCCACTGATTCCAGACAATTCCACCATGTTTTTTTTGAATCCATTTATTTTGATTTAGAAAAATGTTCATGAATATTCTTGCAACTTTCAAATGACCCATTACAAACTAATTTCAAGTTTTTAAAGGGTAATTATAAATAATGAATGAAATGAAAAAATGATTTTGTCATACAATAAGAAAATATGTTAAAAGTAACCTTTTAGCTTAGTATAACATAAAAATCAATATTTGATTATATTTTACAGCAAAGCATTCTTGCAAGTTGTTTGATACATAAAATTATTCTTTCATTTTTTGCAATGAGTTTTGGTGTACTATTCATTCAACCTTATAAAACAACATACTGCTTGGTACCAACATTTTTTTTTTTTCTTGAGCTAATAGTTCAAAAATCATGCTTAGTTATCTGTAGTGGAACTTACAAATATCATAATTCCAAAACAATAATCAAACTGTAGGGTGAGACTACATTCCAAAGCTTGTAGACACATTTTTAATTTTTAGATTACTGTGTTTAAATAAACTCTGATTTTACATGAGAATATAAGACATTTATCTAAGTAATAACCTGGAACAATATATCATGTTCACAATATTCTGGAAGAAATATGGCAAGTAACTACATTTCTTTGATACATACATAGGGCATGACAATTTTGTCATTTGTTTCATCATCATTATACTTCTCATATCATCCATAATATAATTAACTCAGTGGTCTTGTGGGCAAAATCTGAAAAGGAAGATCCTTGAATGTCATGTTATGAGACATGTAAATAAGAATTTATGTGCAGATATCTGTTATCTATTTAAAATATACTAAAAACACAACTATTTTCTTTTTGCTGTTATTGTTTATAGACACGAATTAGATAAAGTAATCTAGTCCTTTTCTTAGACTTAACATTATACCACCTTTTCATATTATAGCCTATAAGAAGCCAGAAAAAAGAACATTGCAATTTTATTCCTACTTCTATTGAAATATCTACCTCATCTGAAAGGCATGAGTTTTCACTAAGAGATGTGAAAAAATTTCCATCTCTCTCTGCTTGCAAATAAATTTTTTTAAAAAAGTATTTTTTAAAAAAATTCTCAGTTTCATCAGCGAAAGTGACCTACATGGATTTTTTTTGTTTGTGTAAAGTACTGACTTGGGACTCTAGGGATGTTTGCTGGTAGTTCCTTTCCTATTGGGTATTGGATTCATGGAAGCCAGTATGAAACCATGAAGGTGTGTTGCTGAAATGGTTTCCACAAGCATCATTTCCAATCAGTTCTCCAAGGCAATGATGAACAATTCTGCTTCCAATGACAAAGTAAGTTTCAAAGAAAATCATTTTACCTGCAGAAATGCAGAAAATAAGACAGGAAGATGAGTCCTATTTTGGAGTAATTTGTGTGGTTTACTTGGTGGGGAAAAAAAATGTCAGGTCTCTTGTGAGGAAGCCAAGAGGTAAAAATTACAAAAGATATGTTCCACATTCGACCATTTTTCTTCAAATTTCATTGTGCCATTTTTCCTTACTGCTGTGTAGAATTCCATTGGTAGATATACCACATCTTGGTTATCCATTACCAGCCCATCACACCTCACCAGGGCCCCAGCTGAAACCATAGACTAATTTGGGGAAGATGAAAGAGTGCTGCTTTCTTGGTGAACCTTGTACCAATAAGGGTGAAGGAGATAGACACAGAGAACACCCAACTCCTACCAAACCAGAGATCCAGAGACACAGAGGCTCCCTAAGACCTCATCACTGAAGTAGACCTAAAATGACATGGCTCAGGGAAATTCGCAGAAGAAGGAGCAGAAAGATTGTTAGAGACACAAGTTTGGATATTATTCACAGAGACATTGCCTTTTCCCCATAACTGATGGCTACCTCCATAATGCAAGACCCACATTCCCCAACAAGGAGAGTTCCTTTGGAGGGGGGAGGACAGGAAGGAGGCCAATGATGGTACCAGCATGACTGTATGCACACTATCTACATAACTAATTATTTTTTTAATTACAAAAGAAAACATGAAGCAGAAGTAAATAAAATGAGACCCAGCAAATTTTAGCAATTTTCTAAGATCCATTTTGTTAAGTGGGAAATAAGCAAAACTTTGCACTCTTGGATTTTACAAGATAATTTATTGTTTTTTTGCATGAACATATAATTGTATTTCTGTAATTTCAGTATTATCAGTCTAAGAATATAAATTTTAGATATAGCCAGTTCCCCATTCTATAACAAAAGATGTTAGGCTAAGCAAATATGCTTAGCAAGCACACATTGCTTCATTAAAGACTATAGAGAAACAGAGAGAGAGAGAGAGAGAGAGAGAGAGAGAGAGGGAGAGAGAGAGAGGAATGTACATAAAGGGAACTTTACCAAGAAGAAATGGAAAACATCAATTCAATACTTCCAGCAAAGGATCTGAAAACCAAAAAGCAGTAAACTATTAGCTTTTAATCACCAGCTTCAGGAAAAGATGTGAGACTCCAAGGTTATTTGAGGAGAACTCAAAACTAAATTTCCTGCATAGAGGCAAGAATTACAACAGGCACTTCTTCTGTGAGGTAGGACTAAGTAACTGCCCATTGCCCAGACATACAGTGCCATCCATGCAAAACTGGACTATCAACACAAGCCAAATAATGGCACAGAGTTCAATTTCATATGCTAAAGTAAGAAAGATATTCCTAATAAGAAACATACATTTCATCCAGATTCTTTGGAAATCTTTTAGCACCAACAAAAGCAAATGCTACAGATGAAGGCATTTCTGATTCAAAGGGAAGACTATACACACTGCAAAATAATCAGGGCATAAATGGTTATAAAGAGAGAGAAAGGAAATGGGGTTTTACACTGAATTTCTGAAGAGATTTTAGATGATCATAGAAAAAAGAAAGAAGTCATAGATAAAAATAAGAATGTTCAAAAAGTAGAATTTCTAGATTAAAAAGTAGAAGCCAAACAGTTGAATAAAATACTAGTAGGCTTAGATAATGGGATTAGAAATATGAGGAAATTAAGGGATACAGAAATTAGTGAGGTAAAGATATGGGGAGTATGAAAGAGATTTGTTATATGAAGAATAAAGACAAAGCTCTTATTTATTAAACACTGTAGAAGTCAGGAATTGAGACAATGGTCTAAAATGATTTATTGACTATTATTCAGATTTAAAGACTTGAGTGATTCTGCTAAATGGTTCTACTAAGCTCCAGAGAGCAACTTAGACGCACAATGTTTGCAGAGTCCAAGCACCAAAGACAAAAGGACACTGCACATTGATTGTGAGGAACAAGATGAACATTGTTCTTAGCATCAGCACATATCACATAATGTTGAAATAATTGTGAGGAAAATGCAGAAAATTTTAGGCATAGAGGGCCAAGTTTATGGCTCACAAAACCTTTCCATAAATTTTCCAAAAATATATACTTTGGCAAGTTTCAGAAAAAAAAATAAAGAAAGATTAAGAGAAAAAGAACCTAAAGAAAATGCATAAAGCAATGTATGGTTCTAAAGGATGCAGAAAAGATATAATCTAAAAAGCTAGAATGATGACTAAGAGCAGGTCACAAGAAATGGCAAAAAGGGAGATGGGGATTTATGAAAGACACATGTGACATGTAAACAGAAAGGAATGGAGAAGGAGAGAAAGGGACTGGGAGACAGAGGAGAAAAAGATGGAAAAGATTCTATTAAAACAAATTTAAGGGCTGGAGAGTTGGCTCAGAAGTTAAGGCACTTGCCTACAAAACCTAAGAACCCTAGTTTGATTCCCTGTACCCATGTAAAGCCAGATGCACATGGAAAAACTAAAAATAAGTCACAAACATGTCAACTACAATTCACAAAACCAAGTCACAGCAAATCAAATAATAATTCTTACTTAAACTCAGAAACTTTGGGAATGGATAACAACCTACCTTCATGAAAACTGTGAGGAAAGGGGCTGAAGAGGTAGGGAGTCAGTCAAGTGCTTGTCCTATAGGCAAGAGGACTGAAACCCCAAGACCCACATAAAACGGTAGGTATTGATGGGTTATTGGGGAGGCACACACCAGTAATCTCAGATATTTACTAGCCAGCCAATCTAGCCTATTTAATGATCTCTAGACCAATGAGGGACCCTGACTCAAAGAACAGGTGTTCAGTAACTGAGAGTTACAACACTGAAGTTGTCGTTTGGCCTAGACAAACCCCATGCACCTGCACCCACATGTCCATCCACACATACATGCATACAAAAACATACTTAAAAACCTACAATTGCAAGTGTGTGCAGAACCTATCAATGGGAGCAATATAGGACATTATATCACACTTGTATGTTTATTCATTATATAACAGGTTGGTTGAATGACATGTTTACATAAATATACACCAGAACTTGGGGAAAAAAAAGTATAAAGATAAAAGATAAGAGTGACAGAGATAGCTCACTTCCTCAGAAAATAATATCCCAAGTCTGTACAGTGGCCTTCATGGCCCTCATCCAAGGACCTCCTGGCTTGTTCTATTGCTTTTTTCACTCAATTATTCTGACCAACTCACTCTGACATTCAAAACATAGGCCTTTATGCCCGAGGCTTTTGTTTTCTATCTGAAATGATCTTCCTTCACATCTTCACATGACTTGCTTCTGAATTTGATTTAAATCTTGTTACAAAATACTTTGGAATGGTTCTCTTTAACACTATCTAAGATAGCGTCCCCTTGCCTGCTCTATCCCTTTACTCATTGACATCCCAAATCACACACATAACAACTAGTCAGTCTCTAATGTCTTCAATCTTAGAAATACCTTAAGATCTTATTTATTTTATAAATAAATGGAAATATTGAGATCCTCAAAATTATAAATGGACTAACTAGGTAACTTATTATTTTTATCAGGGCCAGTTTAGAAAAATTCATGCAAGTTAAATGTCCAGTTGCATGTATATCCATAGTCAATATAGCTGGGCCCTATCTCTGTATTGCAATTCACTTCAGAGCTGTCAGTGGGATTTTGCTCTCTGATTATTGGTGCAAAATACAATTTTACCTGGAGAAATATGATTTTTATAACAGCATCTCTAAAAGCTCAAATGACACATTTGTGTCCACTGAGCCAAGTCAGACACAGTGTTAGAGGATTTTCTACAAATACCAATGAAAACACATTTTTGACCTAGTAATTACTTGTTTTTGTGTTTAGCACTTTGTCCTGGTGGCTGAGGTAACAACTGAACTGGGAAAATTTCTTACAGCTGTGTTATGCCACAGCAAACTTCAGCGCTATTAATTACATGATTTAACACCAAGTGATATAGCTGTGTTGTTGGTGCTTTTAATAGGATTAAAATATGCTTCTATATTTTATACCAAAATATTTCAATAGTCAATTTATGCAGTGATATATTCTTACCAATGTATAGACAGCTTTTTTAACTTGAATATTTAAGCTATGCCTCATATAATGGAGTTTTAAACACCCATACATGAAATTAACAAATGGTAAAACTAAGACTACACATATGGATTCAGATGACTTTTGGTGATCACATTTTTCTATTGTATATACTGTTTTAAAAACAGCTCATGCCTGGCATGGCGGCACATGCCTTTAATCCCAGCACTTGGGAGGCAAAGGTAGGACATTTGCTGTGAGTTTGAGGCTACCCTGAGACTACATAGTGAATTCCAGGTCAGTCTGGAATAGATTGAGAACCTATATCAATCAATCAATCAATAGTCAAAATATGCATTGTGTTACCACAATATGCCCAGTGCTATCCTTTGAATAAACCTAGTATATATGTGATGTGTGTATGTATCTCTCTCTTTATCTCTCTCTCTCTCTTCTCTTTCTATTTGTATATGTGTAAGATGAGAGAAGTAGGGATAGAATAAGAGGGGGAGCGAAAGAGAGAAAAGGAGTGAAAGGGAAAGAGAGAGAAGGAGAGAGAGGGCAAGTATGACCTGATCATAATAAAAACCCAAACATCATAATCATAACAAGTATTTGGAACTTGAAAGAACATGGAATTAACCTGATATGAAACCCAAACTTTTCCTTTCATGGTAAAGTGTTGTGGGTTGATAGAGTTCCACTGATGTCTGGGGACAGACATGACAGCAAGGGGAAAATAATAGTTTTAGATCCTGGATATGGTCTTAAGAAATGAGAGTTCAAGACAGAAACCCATACCCTTTGGTAAACTAAGTAAACATTAATAGGTATAACCATGGTCACCAGTAAAAGAAAATGTGTTCCAGTGGCTATGCCTTTCTTTCAGGTGAATCAACTGTGTAGATGAAGGCATTCACTGTATGGCCCAGGTGAGTAACCGTCTGCAGAAACACAGTACTCTTCCACTGAAAAGCTGAGGTTTATCATAATATACATATCAATCTATTGAATACTTCATTCATTATTCCATTCATTTAAAAATTATCTAGTTGCAGACTCATTCAGTAAACAAATAGAGCAAGCTGGCAAGGTACAAGAAGTCAGCAATGATTGATTAAATCACTCATTCTTCACAGTTAGACTTCACCATATATCAGGTACTGCAACTGTCTTATATAAGCTCGGTTCCCTTCCCTTTATGAAGGTCAAAGACTGGTACATAAGCAAATATTTGAAGAAATGGGATGAGTGATACTGTAAAATTATTTGTACATGGTATAGAAGAAGTTCAGTGAGATAGACCAGCATTTTTCTGGGCTACGCAAAAGCTTCAAAAGTACAATATAACTAGGATCTATTTGGGATAAAGGCAACCTGGCAAGAGAAAAGTGGTGTAAGAAAGCCCTGTTGCTGAAACACCTATGAAAATAATAACAGTATTATAAAGTGACCAAAAAACAAACTCAATTGTTTTGTAGTGCTACTATTTAACAAAATGTTTGTAACATTTAAAAAGTCTAGTTGTCTGCTGTTTTACATATTATTGTTAATGGGTATTAAGGGAAACTCAGTCTCAAAAAGATAACACCAGAGATAGAGTGGAGAATCAAAAAATGTATTCACATCAACATGGACTCAGGATAATAACTTACAAAGTCTGAGCACTGAGATCAGATAGCTCAGAGTTTTTACAGACAGTATGGCAGACAGCCTGACATCATCATGAATTCTTGATCCTATTGGTAGGTTACAAGTTTCTAAGGTTATAAGATTTTAGGGCTGAAATAGACAATTCCTTAGTAATCAGTCAGTGATAAGAAAGTACAAATGTAGAGCAGAAACCTCTTCAGGGGTGTTTGGGTCTATGGCTGCACTAAACAGATAACATATAAGCAGAGTGCGGCAGCATAGATAAGGAGGAGACTCAGGGTCATGCTGTCTCCCTGGTAAAGGCTAGTACAATAGAACCTGTGTTTTAGAGTATCATCTGGGTCTAGTTTCTTTGTTAAATTTCCTCTACCCCATTATAATATCTTAATGACATTTATTAGGAATATTACCGCGACCATAGATCATATAAAAGTAAATCTCTATTTTTACCTGAGGCTTGTATGTGAGGGGGTTGGAAGTCCTATTCCATGATCTGGGCTGGATATGGATACATGTGACCTGCTATTTCGTGTCCCCAACACTGTGCATTCTCTACCATGTTAGACTGCTAAGTATAAACTATGAGCCAAAATAAACCCTTCTTTCCTTAAGTTGCTTTTTTCAGATATTTTGATTACAGCAATGAGAAATATAAACAGTGAAGTTGAATTTGGTTCTGAGAAGTGGGGCTCTTGAGGTTATAAATCTGACCATGTGGTTCATAGGCCTTTGTAAATGGTTTATGGGAGGATGTGTAAGAGTTTGGCCCTTTGAGCCAGTAAAGCCCTGGAGTGCTGTAAGCAAGGTAAGGTGTTCTATGAAGCTTAAAAGTTATGGAGGGCAATAACAGAAGATGAAGGATTTGTAGTTGTTAACGAGATTAATGTCATTAAAGATAAAACTCATTACTTCATTGGGACAATAGAAAAAGTTACCCAGGAAAAGACCCCACCCAGTGAAGGCTACAATTTATGACAATGAAAGGGATTTCATACCCAAAACAATTGGCTATGAAAATGTTTCCCCCAGAGACAGCACAGAGAAGCTGATGCAACTGTGGTCTGGAGGGAGACAGTCTCCATCCCAAGCTGGCAGCAGAACTTGACAGTGTCATCCATGTGGTTCTAGAGATACGAAAGGTACATTGATGAGTTCATGGCTTTAAAAGTAGTATGATTGGGTATCAAATTGCTAAGTCATAGACTTGGTGTTTAATCTCAATTCTCAAATTGATTGGCTCTAGCCAGGCATGGTGGCCCACACCTTCAATCCCAGCACTTGGGAGGGCTTGTCTATGAAGAAATTTCTAAATTAATTAAGGTGAAAGACACTCCTTAACTGTGGGAGGCACTATTCCATTGGTTGGGATCCCAGAAGAAATAAAAAGGCCGAAGGGAGATGAGCCCCAGCACTCATGTCTCTTTCCTGACCATGGATGCAATGTGACCAGCTGCTTCAGGCTCTTGGAATGATGTCTTCTCTGCCATGGTGTATGATAACCATAAACTATGAGCAATCATATATCTTTACTTAAGGAGCTTTGGTCAGAGATTTTGTTATAGCAATGTGAAAAAATAACTACTACAAAGGTGATGCTATACGCAGTCAAGAAAACACTTTTTTGCAAATAACTATAGTTCGTTGAAGTGTTCTTCTTACCCCTGCAAACTGATTATTTTTCTAAAAGCAAGCACATAGAGAGCCAATTAATAATCCTGTTTATTTTTCTTTTATTCCTTTTTTTTTCTTTTTTTTTGAAAGAGACAAACAGAGAGAGAGGAGGAGGCAGAGAGAGAGAGAGAGAGAGAGAGAGAGAGAGAGAGAGTGCTTGAGGGTTATTTCAGCCACTGTGAATGAATTCCAGACATGTGTGCCCCGTTGTGGGCAAGTGCGGCATCACTTTTGTGTCTGGCTATACGTGGGACCCGGAGATTTGAACGGGTGTTCTTAGGCTTGGCAGGCAGGTACCTTAACTGTTAAGCCATCTCTCCAGCCCTTCTTTTTATTTTTCACAGTAATATTTCTCTCTGTGTCTATAAGGAAAGTGAACATTAATTATTGTGAAAATATTTAAATAATGGCAAATAAGTTTGCCAAAATTATCTTCAATCTTGTATAAAACATTACTTGGCCGAAGTCATCTAACCAAACAGACTGTCTTCTCAAGGGGAGTGAACACATGAATCAAGACATTATTACTGAGCATAGAGCAAAGGGGAAAACAAATCAAAGGAACTCTTGTAATCACCAGGATTCAGAATGCCCTTGGGTTTATGCTGTCACCCTGCCAGGCATCACATTAACCATAGGTAAAGTAAGAAAAAAAAAAAAAAAAAACACAGCAATAACAACCCTTACCATGTATTTCATAGAGATGAAGGTACAGTTAATGAGAAAATGTTAGTAAAACATTTTAAGCTCCTTTGTAGGAAGACACTGCATAAATACAGAGCAATATTATTCATCATTTTAATGGGTTAGGGAAGGATCTTTATTGCTTAAGAAAGATACCCTGCTTGAGTTATGCTGGCTTTGCATTACTGCATTTCCTTTGCTTTATAGCTTAACACCATTATACTCCAGTGTGTTAAACTCTCTTCTCTTACATATGAAGATTGAAAAGTGGCCATGTCAGCCAACAAGGTCTGCACCTGCAGTTTCAAAGGGAGAGCTCGATATTAAAGGGTTTTGAATGTCATGGCTCTGGATGATGTGTGAGTGATGTATTATTTATTATTACTATGCACAAAGAAACATTCTTATTTAAAAATATTAAATGCTGAATGAGAGAGCATAAACTATTGGTTGGGTTGGTGACTATAGAAATTCCCCGGACAAAGATTCCTATTGTAATAACACAGTGGCTGAACTCCCCTTACTCTCTCAAGCAATAAAAGGCCAGGAAAATCATCAGGGGTTTAAGCCAAGAGCAAATTTTTTGACATGACTATCCACTGTTTATTTCACAGAGCTGCAAGAAGTTATGTTGGAATCTTAAATAGTGAGGCACTGTCATATATTGCTCAACTAGATTTTGCCAATCTATCTCAAACAGCCAAACTTCAGATCAAAGCTTGGGTGATAGGTGTCTGTGACAAGGGTTTTACTCACCTCCCTCTTCTTTAAAAAATCCACTCATGGGTGTAGTGTTGCTAGAAAATAAATTTTTGTAATAAGAACAATTCTTGTTCTAACACGCATAGTAATATACCCTATCCTTTGTTAATCTCTACGTTTCTATCACAAACACACAGCTAGCCAATAAAATTGGCTCCATTTTGACCCTGTCTATAATTTTCAAGTTTTGCACCAATGCCCTTTATACTGTCTTTGGTCATATAAACTCTATCACTTGCCTCATCATTTTTGTGATTGGTTTTGTTCCTTTTTATCACCTTCAATCTTCCTTGTTACCTTGTGAATCTTATGTTGATGACAATCACCCTGCACTCACAGCCTTGTTCTTCCTGAATCAGGAGAATGTTCATCTATTTCACTTCACCTTTTCCATGCATGAGCCTCAGACCACATTAGCATGCAAACCATTCAGTGCCTGAAACTGTGAATCCTGACATTCTCACCTTATTCCTTTACCTCCTGACCTCAGCATTTTATACTGTAAACTTGATCACAAAGCCTGGCTTTCATTTGGCTTCATCACTTACCTTTCACCTCTGCTCTGGGCCTCAGCACTCTTGACTTGAGTCCTTTTCGACCTGACCTGAACTTCACAGTCCATCAGAGTGCTCCCCACCCTCTATCTATCTATGTTTCTATGTATGTATGTATGTATGTATGTATGTATGTATGTATGTATGTATCTATCTATCTATCTATCTATCTATCTATCTATCTATCAATCATCTATCTATCTATCTATCTATCTATCTATCTATCTATCAATCATCTATCTATCTATCTATCTATCTATCTATCTATCTATCATCTATCTATCATCTATTTCTAGCTTTATCTCTAGCTCTATCTCTATCTCTGTATGTCTCTATTTCTGATCTCTACCTCCATCTCTCCATAGCCCATTAGAGATCTCCCTCCCTCTCCCTTTCCTCCCTGCTTCCTTCCATTTTTCTTTGCCCCTCCATGGCACTGTCTTGACTTCTGAGAAAATGTCTCATGGCAGCTCCATGACACTGTAAGGACTCCAACCTCAGCCTCAGTCTCTTTGCTTCAAGAAATTTAATTCTATTAATTAAACTTTTCTTTCTTCTAATGTGGTGACTTGTGATGTTGTATGGGTTATGTGTTATAATCACATGTGTATGTGCTGATGCAGTACTGTGCACTTGCCTGTGGCAGCTAGAGCATATTGGATATACCTCTTCATTACTCATCTGCCTGTTTTGTCTTTCTCACAGAGTCTTAGTGACATCAGAAGTTGCCTTTCCTGAGCCCCAGAAATTTTCCTGTCTTCCAACAAGACTGAGGTTGCAATAATACCCGGACATGCCAGCTATTTATGTGGGTTCTAGAGGTGCCCTAGGCTTTCATGCATGCTCAGTAAGCACATTTAACACCTAAACCATGTCTACAGCTCCCAGTAGATTATTGTTGATACATAAATTAATGAAATTTTGAGACATGGACTGCCCAAGCTTCTCTTCAAATCTTGAATCCAATTATTATGCTCACTACTTAATACACAGGGATCATGCTAATAAAAACTATATGTGTTTTGAGTTTCTTCTGGGGCTTGACTGAGAATGACAGGGAGAAGGGGTGGTGACAAGGCCTGAACTTCCAGAACCATTAGACATTCAGGAACCAATACAGATAGTACTGAAATCTGAAACAATCAGCATATCTGGTCCAGTACATCCTCAGTGAATTTTCTGCCATAGTGTTACAGAGAATGACCTTCTACTCCAAACAGCTTCCTCTTGTGAAGTCTCACTCTTTCTCATTTATTGTATCCCCTTTGTCTTCATGTAGAATCAAAATCATACCTTTTACCTGTGTATATCTCCTGTATTCCCCATCCTAAAAGCAACACGGAGCTAAATGCTATTATCTCCTTTACTATCTTCATTTTCATTCTCCTTAGAATTGCTATTAACTCAAGCTTGTGTTTTAATTCAATTGAGACTGTGATCCACCTTTTTTTTTTTTTTTTTTGAAGAGATAGCTTTAGCTGTCTATGGACAACCAACTATTCCCAAAGGCGTTTATTTTTATTACAAAGCACAAATAAACTCTAAACAACATCCAGAAGACTGAACTTTAACTTAGCTTTCAATTTTTTTTCTCTGACTGATATTCTAGCTAAATTTAAGTTCTTGCTATTTCCTCCTATATTTAAATGCACATCCCCATGGGTTGTGGACTGAATTGTCTTCATGCAAAATTCTTAAGTTGATGCCCTAATTTTATTTGGATATAGACCTTTTAAAGAGGTAGTTAAATTAATGTCATAAAAGCGGTGTCATAATCTAATAGATTGATGTCCTATGGAGAAGAGGAAGAGATTAGGGATGTTCTCACACAAAGAAGAGTCATGTGAGGATGCAGCAGGAATGTGGCTATCGAGAACCAAGGACTTAGCCTTCTGAAGAAAGCATGCCTGCTCACATTTTGACCTTAAACTTTCAGCTCTGTGAAACAATAAATTTCTGTGTGTAAGTCACTCATTAGTAATTTTCATAATAAAACTTAGCAGACTAAAGCAACGAGTCTTTGCTTATCCTGTTTCTTCTGTCCTCAGTGATAAACTCACTTTATAGCTTGGGTATATGTGATATATTTTTCCCTGCTAAGTTTTATATATGCTTTCTTGTATGTATGCCTCTCCTAACTTCTCCCAGCCTTGCTTGGAGCAGAGACAACTCTTCTGTCATACTTACTGTCCTCTGATGACTTGACATTCTCCTTAATAGTAATTCCTATGTTCCGCTGCACATTGTGAATCCTTATTAAGAGTTATTCATCTTAGCTAAGGATAAATGCTGAGATAAAGAACAGAATAAGAAAATAGGAGGATTTACAACTTTAGACAAAGAATATTTCTTAATAATGATGTCATCTGTGATATATAATCATGAAACTATGCTGAATGAGGTAGAGGACATCTTTTTGAATTTTCAATATTTTTATTTATTTATTTATGAGCAATCAAGAGAGAGAGAGAGAGAGAGAGAGAGAGAATAAGAGAGAGAGAATAGAGAGAGAATAAGAGAGAGACAGAGAGAAATATAAATATATGTATGAGCATGCCAGGGCCTCTTAACACTGCAAACAAACTCCAGACAATGTGTCACTTTGTGCCTCTGACTTTATGCGTTTACTGAGGAATTGAACCCAGTGCCATCAGCCTTTGCAAGCAAGTGTTTTTAAACTGCTGAGCCATCTCTACAGCCCTCTTCTGAATTTTTTTTTTTTTTTCGAGGTAGGGTCTCACTCTGGCCCAGGCTGACCTGGAATTAACTATGTAGTCTCAGGGTGGCCTTGAACTCATGGCGATCCTCCTACCTCTGCCTCCCGAGTGCTGGGATTAAAGGCGTGTGCCACCACGCCCGGCTCCCTCTTCTGAATTTTGAAAGTCAAATCTTTCAAAAATTTCATTTTCAAATTTTCTAGTGTAGGTGAAGATCATTGAAGTCTATACTGCTATTTTATAATCTTGCTAAATTCACTTATTAGTTCTGATTACTTTTAGATTCCTTAAGATAGTTTACACATGTGGTTACATTATTTATCATTAAAGGATTTTTTTTTTCTTGACCACTTAGTGAATTTGAATTTTGTCTTTGTCAGTTCCCTATTACATTGACGTTAGAAGGGATACTTGCCTTATAAAGGAAATAATGGATAGAATAAGGGAATAATGGACAGAAGTAGTTAGAATGGACATCCTTGCTTTGGTTCCAGTATATTTTAATGGCAAAACATTCAGTCTTCAATAGTTAAGTATCATGTTTCTCAATAGGTATTTTTGTAGATGACATTTATTTAGTTCTCCTATACTTTTAAGATTTTTAATTTTATTTTACATTTATTTATTTATAGAGATAAAGGAGCAGAGAGAGAGAGAGAGACAGAATGGGCAGACCAGAGACTCTAGCCATTGCAAAAAAACTTCACATGATTGGGCCTCCTTGTGCTTATGTGGGTCCTGGGGAATTGAACCTGAGTCCTTAGGCTTTGAAGGCAAGCGCCTTAACTGCTAAGTCATCTCCCCAGCCCAATTTATAAGACTTTTTTATGGCCCTGTGATAATTTTTATTGTTAATAATATATTAAATTTTATTTTTTGCTAAATTAATTTTCTTATATTTTGATACATATATTTTATTTCAATGTTTGTGAAAAATTTTGGTTCTTGATTTTTGTGTGTGTGTTTTAGTTTATGTTTTGAGGGTGTCATGTATCTCAGGGTGGATTAGAAGTCATTATGTAGTCAAGGATAACCTTGAACTTCTGATCCTCCTACTTCCACATCCTGAGCACAGGCATTTGCCACTGTGCCTGGTTTATACCATATTTAAGATTGAACCCAGGACTTTATGAATGGTAGGCAAACACTCTAATAAATGAGCCACAATCCCAGCCCCTAAGTTTTTAAATCATATTTTCTCTGCCTTAGAATTAGAATAACACTGACTCATAAAATAAGTTAGGAAGTATTTATTCATCTTTATTTTCTAAAATAGTTTGTGTAGTGTTGATATGTCTTCCTCAAATGTTAAAAAAATACTACCAAAGACACAATCTTTTTTCCTTACAAACATTCCTATTTTAAGTCTACTGTCTCTCTCTTTTTTTCTATTTGAGAGAGACAGAGAGAGAAAGGAAGAGGCAGAGAGAGAGAATGGGTGTGCCAGGGCCTTTTCAGGCTCTGTGAAAGAACTCGAGATGTGTGTGCCCCTTTGTGCGCAAGTGCAACATTACGTGCTTTTGTCACTTTTGTGTCTGGCTTAACATGGACCCTGGAGATTTGAACAAGCATTCTTAGGCTTTGCAGGCAGGCACCTTAACCGCTAAGTCATCTCTCCAGCCCCTACTGTCTCTTCTTTTTTAAAAAAACAATTGGCACTGACTTTAGTTTAAAATGCTTAGTGCACATATTTGTATAATTATTTTGTTTGGTAGAGTGGTGAAGCTGCCATTTTGTTATGTGTTCTCTGTTTATCTTAGTTGCTTTTAGTTCTTCCTTCACCCCTGTTCTTTTATGTGTTAAATAGCTTTTGGTGTTTCTTTTAATTATGCAAACTCTTATTTAGCTATATGTCTTTGAACTTTCCCTAAGTTAGTTTTGGTTGTGCCAATTATTTAACATATTAAAACATACCTCACATTGATACTAACTTATTTCTCATATTTAATTCTTATAAAATTTGCTTCATCCCCCTCTTTTATACTATTATTTTCAAATAGTCACATATACACCAGTATAAACAAAGAGATTATTTTCTTTGTGTAAACACAGTGTTTTAAAAAAGTTGAGATGAGGGCTGGGCATGGTGGTGAATGCCTTTAATTCCATCACTGGGGAGGTAGAGGTCATTTAGCTCCTGCTCCACATTTATCATCAGAGCAGGATGACAAAAATTCTATTCTACCATTGGAACAATATGTTCAGAGATGTTAGCATATGTGCCTTAATTTGGGGTTTGAAAATATGGTCATATATTTATTACAATCATGAAACTAATTTTAAGAAACTATAAGCTATTTAAGAAGCTTAAGAACTCTCTAGAGTGTCAAAGAAAACACCTATTTCTTCTTTCATTATTATTTTTATGTCTCAATTTACTTGCACTTAAAAGGAATATTTCTCATCAAATTAAATTAAAAATTACATAATCTGAGTGGAAATCACATTACAGTATCCAAGTATTTTCAGAAGTATCACAATAATTAGCAGCATCACATACAGTACCATGGACATAATCCAGTTGCCTTTTTCCCATCCCCAATTTGTTACCCCATAGACAGCACATATTCTCTTTATGTTATGTTTTCCTAGTAAAACAAAGAAGGAAGCTTTAGAAAAGCAGTAAGTCAGTTGCTTTGTGAAAATGCCCCTGTGCATTGAATTTTTCTTTGGGTTGTGAAAGCCATGTGTTGAAACACAAGGCATTCCTCTCTATTTCCTCTTTCAACACTGGAGTCATCTAAGGAATCTTGTTGTACTCTTAAGACTAAATTTTCTGTAAGCCTGTCCTTAGTAAGATCCATTGCAGTGCCATTCCTTTAAAAGGATTCCAAATAAACAACCGTAAATCATGCATCTAGTTTTCCATTATTGCAAATCTGCATAGGAACAACAGTGAACAGTGTATTGAAAACAATTCTCTGAAACCCTGGAGAGAAAATTCTACTCAGAAGACAGGCAATAACGAGGCACACTGCAAAGCTGGGAATAGTGATGATATTTTTGCCTGGCACCCATATATGACAGCTTTTAGATTTATTTTTTTTAATTGCAAAATGGCTAACAATTTTCTTTCAAATATCAACCAAAATACAATTGAGCATGTTCCATATTAAAATGGGGCACAAAATATAAACAGTTTCAATCTAGTTAAATAAGAAACCCTTCTTTTGTGCATAATTAAGATGACATTTACATTACTTATTCCATCATACAAGTAATGACATTAAATTTCTGATTTTTAAAAAGTTCAACATTGATAAACAAATAGAAATTGGAGTTATGAGGCAAAATATTTTTGAAGATATCACAGCAAGGTTAATTAAAGATCTTTCACCAATTCAGTCAAGTTTTGGGCATACTTTTTCCCAAGAAAAGTTTCTCTAGGTACTATAAATAGAACTTTGTAAATTTTCAAAAGGACAATTATAAATCTTCAATGTTCAAGCAGGTACTTAATTCTAGATTAAACTCTTTTAATCTAGACATAATTCTGCAGAGAAATAACTCCACCAAGAATAGTTTATAATATTAATTACATCATCAGAAAAGTTTAAACCATCTTCCACTGTTTGGATCTGAGTGTACTGCATGAGATTTTGTTAAAATTATAGTATGTCTGGTCAAGTACAGCTGTAGTCTACAAACAGTATTATGACCTGGCTTAAATGTCAGTTTATTTGTTGTTTGACACTCTCTATATTTGATATTTGAAAGAAAATTGGGGGGGTTGAAATAAGAAGACATTTTCTTATGTCTAATAATTTATTCTCAGAACTCAGAACTTTCTAATATAAGGATGCAGTTTATATGAGCAAAAAGTTTTAAAATTATTAGATTTATTAATGATATTATGTACAGGGTTACATCTTTTTAATTTTTTAAAATTTATTTACAAGCAGAGAGAGACAGACAGAAGAGAGATAGAGAGAATGGGTGTGCTAGAACCTCTAGCCATTGCAAACAAACTCCACATGCATGTGCCACGTTGTGCATCTAACTTTATGTGGGTATTGGGGAACTGAACAGGGGTCATTAGGCTTTGCATGCAAACGCTTTAACCACTAACCCATCTCTCCAGCCCAAGGGTTACATGTTTTATTTAGGCTTTACTATATAAGCCAGCATTATGAAAACTTAGTGATGTTTGGAAAGTAATAAGAAAATCCAAATATGTTTTGAAAATTTCTAAATGAGCAAAAATAATCTACCCTAAATGATTGACTTTTTGTTTTGTTTTTCTTTTAAATATTTTTTATCTTTCATTAGTTAGGGAGATTGGTACAGAGAGAGGCAGATAGGAGAGAAGAGAGAATGGGTGCTCTGGGCCTCTAGCCATGCAAACTAACTCCAGCTTCATGCACCACCATGTGGATCTAGCTTATGTGGTACTGGAGAATTGAACCAGGGTCCTTAAACTTTGTCTGCAAACACCTTAACTACTAAACCATCTCTCCAGTACTTTGTTTGTTTTTGTGTTAATAACTTCTTACCTTTCCTATGATAGGCACAGAAAGTTTCATTGTCCAAACATTGATCATTTACCATCAATACAAGTAGACAAATAAATGTATAAACAAAAATATTCTAAAATATAATATAGCAACTACAGTGTGACCCAACATTTCCACCTTTTTTTGAAATTTGCATCATGAACGGTCTCTACAGAGAACAATGAGCCTGGTTCTGAGCCACATGGGAGCCTCAAACATTTGTGAGTGGATTGCTTTACTGAATGCTCAGCTTGGGTTTTTCTTTATGGTTTTCCATCTGTGACCACATTATTGTCTTCAACTCAATGTGTGATTGTTCATAGCATCATTTCTGGAAATTGTGCAAAATGCCTTTTTAGTCCATGAATAAAATGTTTACGGGAAGTGAGTCTTTTCTGCTATGATAATTTTCCTGACCAGACAGAGTCTAACAATAAACATTTGTTTTACTCATGATCCCCAGAACAGGAAGATGTCCTGCCAAAATTGTGGTTGTGCAAAGCATTTCCTCAGAAAGGCATAGGGATGAAACTATGGATTTGATTGTCTGCTCTATAAAATGCATCAAAATCACAAACCATATGCCAAAGTGTTACTTTTCTTTCCTCCCATCTAATAAAAACATGAGCTTTGAGGGAATAAAAACAATAGAGGTCCTTATAATACAACTGCAAGTAATAAAATTGCTGACATTAAGTATTTTTCAAACTTTATGTCACTATTAACACATATTTTGTTGTAACGAAGAAGAAAAATAAAATGTCTAAATGAAGTATTTGTAGGAGAAGGTTTTGGAATTTCATAGGACATTTTGTACATACAGAAATGCATAAAAGGTAGCACCTTTAAAAAATGGGGTAAGATATGATTTCCCTCAGCCTGAAACTTCTGAATTATACTGCATGTCACTGCATACAGATAATTAGTTGTACCTTTTGTGTCTCAGTATAATAGCTCAAATCATTTACACTTCCCCTACATACATACAATCGTGTGACTCAGTATTAAAGCTTGACTGGAACCCAATACCTCCACACACACACACACACACACACACACACACACACACACACACACACAATGTTTTCAGTGCTTGTTGCTGGCTTGATGGCAATGTCTTGGGAAGTTGTGGAATCTTTTGGAGGGGGAAGGGGGTCACTAGAGGGGCAGGTCTTTAATGCTTATACCTGGCTTTTGTTTCCTGCCTTGTTATCTCTGTTTCCTGTCTCCTGTGATGTGAGGAGCCTCTGCCACATGCACAGATCCCTAGCCCCTAGAATAGTACCACCCATAGTAAAGGTAGATCTTCCAACCTTAATTAATCTAAGCAAGATAATCCCTCACAGCTGTGCACAGAGTCTAACCTAATCTCCGTAATAACTCACTGGTGATTCTAGGTTCTGTCAAGTTGACAGTCAAAAGTACCTATCACAGCTGGTGATGTAGTTCTTGCCAAGCATGTTCAATTCTGAAAAAACTGAGTTTCCCATTTGTAAATCTCCTACTATCCCCATCAACTTTATGATGTTATTTTCATTTTGTTAAATTTTTAAGTTTTTAAAAATATTTATTTATTTATTTGAGACAGAGAGAGGGGGAGAGAGAGAGAAAGAATGAGAATGGGCACTCCAGGGCCTCTAGCCACTGCAAACGAACTCCAGACGCATGCACCACCGTGTGCATCTGGCTTACATGGGACCTGGAGAATCAAATAAGGGTCCTTAGGCTTCAGAGGTATGCGCCTTAACTGCTAAGCCGTCTCTCCAGCCCTATGATGTAATTTTCAAAATGAACATTATCATGGGTTAGGCTTAAAGAATAATCCAACTATTCATATACTGCATTCATCAGAATTTAGCAAATAAACATTTCTAATTTACTGGATTTATTCTACTTCAGTATACAATTTTAGAATTATGCATGTAACATGAGAATCTAAATGTCAGATAAATTATAAAACATTTGTATTTTCTTCTTACTGAACATTTGCCACCTACTAGTTAGAGATATGAAAATTGGATAAAGGGTTGTGATGAAAGAAAAACACATGAGGCAGAGAAAGAAATAATGGTTCTATATGAGCTTGTGTGTCAGTCCCAATCTGGCAGGTATAACTGTACCAGAGTACCTTGTGAACTGGATGACTATCTGTTACATGACTATCTGTTCAATCCTGTAATAGAGGATTGCATAGAAATTATGAAGAAAGCTGGAGGAGAGTAGATAGACATCATTCTCAAAAGTAAAATATCTGTTCAAAAAATGTTTTACTGACAGATAACACTTTCCTAGCAAAATCTCATTCCTGAAATGACACCATACACAATGACAAAGTAGGGCTGGGGAAATGGCTTAGTGGTTAAGGTGTTTGCCTGTGAAGCCTAAGGACCCCGATTCAATTCCCCAGGACCCATGTAAGTCAGATGCAGAAGGGGATGCATGCACCTGGAGTTCATTTTTAGTGGCTGGAGGCCCTAGCGTGCTCATTCTTCCCTTCTTTCTATTTTCCTCTCCCCTCAAATAAATAAAATAAAAAATACTAAAAAAAGAAAATGACAAAGTAAGGGTCTTCAAAAAATTCCTTGAAACTAAATTCAATAAAAATGTTGGGAAAATGTTGAAATCTAGTTCTAAAGAATATCAAACCATTCTGAAGATTAAACGCAGCTTGTGGAAGAGACACAATTAAATGATTGACAAAATGTTTGATGCCCAGAGAGAACAGTAAATGCCTTGTTGCAGTTAACATATTCTCTTTCCATTGGCTATCTGCAGCTCTGATGCACGAAGGGCAACCACCTATAATCACATGATAACCACTCCGGTAAGTACCTGAGGGGCTGGACCAGCTGAGAGCTCCTTTCAGGCCAATCTCACTCAGATACTTTTTATTATTTCATGTGTTTTTGATCCCTGGAAGACTGTATGTGGAACATTTTTTAAAATTATATTTGCACTGAAGCTTGCCTTTGACCATCTCAGGAGGAAAAAGTTTTATTTCTAGGACTATTTTTCAAAATTAAACAGGGACAGTTATTTAAGACTGTTTCTACTTTCTCACTGGATAAAAGAGGGAAAAGGGCAAGAGTACAGCTTTGTTAGTGAACCCCACATCAGACTAGGCTGAAGGAGATAAACACAGAGAACATCCAACTCCTACTAAGCCAGATATCCAGAGACACAGAGGTTCCCAAGACCTCATCACTGAAGTAGAACTAAAATTATCCCATCGTGGCTCAGGGAAATTCATGGAAAAGGGAGCAGAAAGAGTGTTAGAGACACAAATTGGGTCATTATTCACAGAGACTTTGCCTATCCCCCATAACTGTTGACTACCCCCATAATGCATGACCCACATTCCCCAATGATGAGGGTCCCTTTGGGGGGGGACAAGGAGGAAGCTACCATAATCACCAAAATGAATGTAAAATCAGAATAATAAAAAATAATAAAATAGAAATAATAATAAAAAGATTTAGGGATAAGGGATGGCTTATAAATTAATGTGCTTGCCTGCAGAGCCAAAGGACCCAGGGTTGATTGCCCAGGACCCACATAAGCCAGATGCACAAGGTGGCACATGTGTCTGTAGTTTGTTTGCAATGGCTGGAAGCCCTGGGGTTCCCATTCTCTCTCCCTTTCTCCCCTCCCAGCTTTCTTTCTCTCAACTAAAAATAAAAATAATTTCAAAAAAATCAAGATTTAAATAGATTGAGCAAATTTAAAAAAATTGAAGAAGGGGATCTTAAGCATCAAATTAGCAAGCCACAGGTTCAAGTAAGAGACCTTGTCTTAGTGCATAAGGCAGAGTGAATGACAAAGATATAAGATGTCAACTTCTGGTCCCCATTCACACATGCACCCCCCACACATACATATACACATAAAAGCATACATATGAAGAATGAATTTTAAAACCAATCTAGCTTCATGCACTCTACAAGAGACATACCTAAGACACAATGATAAATGGGCTTAGTTAAGTTTATGAGACACTACCAAATAACAAAGGTCCACATCGCCCTTCTCCTAGCAATCCATGAGCATCCGAGTGCTGCATTCTCACCAGCTAGGTAAACCATGGAGCACAATCAAGTGATACCATCTTCCAGTGTCACTGAAGATTACTGCCTCAAACAACTTTAATGCCTCCATGAGAGATTTTTATGGACTGTGATCAGCAATATTCGGATATTCTGGGTGTCTCGTGTCTCTCTGTTGGTCTTTCAGTTGAAGAAATGCACACGAATGGATGAAACCTATATAAACAAGCAAAAGCAGATATAGACATATCAATTTGTGTTGAATGGGATGCTTTCATGGTTAACACAAACAATAGAAAGGCATTTGTAAGAAGGATTCTTATATGATTGCTACTTTTTGAGAGTTGGAGATGACACCATCATTTCAGAATCTTTGAAAGTAACCTAACCAGCTTTAAAATATTCTAATCTGTATACTGCCACAACTGCAGATTTGGACAATTTTAAGTTTTATTGCAGCAATATTCATCTAGCCAGAAAAACATTTCATATAGCAAAGTAAATTGAAAGAGACAGCTTGGTGTGGAGGATGGATTCAGGGAATTTTTTTAAATTTGAACACCAATTTAGCCACATACAGTTTATTTGAACTCAAAACACACTTGTACTTTCTGAATTTTAGATATTTTCCTCTATTAGTTGAGAGCAGTAATATTTACCTCACACTGTGGGTGTTAGTTCAGAAACTGATAACTACAAAGGTGATTCTGGGTAGCAGCTGTCCTATTGCTTACCAAAGTCTACACATCCATACATCAAAGGCCCACACTGATATGCCATCTCCCCACTCTTATTAAATGCACTGGAGCCAGAGAAAGTCTGAAAATTAAAATGACAGACAAGAGAAAATGCTGAGGTAACAACACTAATCGCATTAAATAAATGTGCAACACATTCCTCTGGTTGTAAAGGTTAGAAAAGAATAGCAAAAATAAATAAATACATAAATAAAATAAAAAGGAAAAAGAAAAAAAAAGAAACACAGACTTTTATGTCCCAATTATCAATGATGAGGAGAGAACACTGTCTGAAATAGACATGCAGTCTATTTTTTGATATATTCTAATTTGCTTTCAGAATGCATCACAGCCATGCAAAATGTACAAGTTATTATGTGAGGACACAAAACACAACAGAAAAAGCCATGGCTGTAAACTAACTACCTAGTGTCTCCTAATAAAAGAAATGGAAGATGAAGAGCCTTTTATTCTCAGCTTCTAATGATCTGAACTCTTAGAATGACAGAGTTGAATCATAATATTTCTCAGTGAGTTAAGCAGTTAACTCAGTTAATTAAGGCCAGTTTTGGACATAACTTTTATTGTATATGAAAGACATGACATAATAATTACTTTGTTGCAGATAGTTATGTGAATAAAATTTCATCTATTTGTCACTTCAAATTTCTTACTTAGGAAAGCAGGATATTATAACATTTCTCAAAACAGTTAATTTAAAAATTAAATTAATATTAATTGGGATTCATATCTTCTACTTAACTTTTTTTGCTTTATGAAATTTTAACATAATGAATTAGCATTGGTCTGTCAGCCTCCAAAATGTTACCAGTTACTACAGCATAGATAAGAAACTCACTATAAAATGTAACTATAAAACATTAGTTCCAAACTGAATTGACTGATTGGAAAGTTTCAGAAAAACTCATTCCTCAACTAATGTTATTGTTTATGAACATAATGGGCTATCATAATGTGTTTATAATACGTATTACATGATAAAGTAAATGGTGAGTAAAAGCAGAAATTTTTATTCATTTAGAGACATTATATTTTATTTTCTATTTCCAAAACAAATATCCATTAAACATTGTAATATGTAGTAATAAAAACTATCACATAATAAAAACAATATATGTATCAAGTGATAGAAATATATTAATTTTGTGCTCACATTTCTTATATCTGGTGCATGTTGGATAACTTATTCAAATACATCTTATAATTCATGAATGTTCTTTTCAGTTTAACCATAATCTGTTTAACCAAATCATTCTGATTTTCTCTTATGTTTTTCTTTTTTTTCCCCTTCTTTCTTTCTTTTTGAGGCAAACCCTACAGACTGGACTTTTTTTTTTCTTTTTTCTTTTCTTTTTTTTTTTATGTGAGAGAATGAGAGCAAGAGCAAGAGACAAAGAGAGAGACAGAGAGTTACCATACCAGGGTCTCCAGCCAACTCCAGGTGTGTATGCCACCTTGTGTGCATGTGCAACCTTGTGTGCTTGCATCACCTTATGCGTCTGGCTTATGTGGGAACTGGAGAGTTGAACATGGTTCCTTAGGCTTGGCAGGCAAGTACATTAACCACTAAGCAATCTCTCCAACTGTCTTTTTCTTTTTTAAGAATTATTTTAAATTTTGACACATCATGCACATTTTATGGGATACAATATGATCTTTTATTACAAGTATACATTGTTTCACCTCAGGTTAAGAAACACTGATCATTCCTTCATTGTAAACTATTAAAAGTCATCTCTCAATGCAGTTTTGAAATCTAGAATGTGCTGTTTTGGGGTCTGCCTACTGTATGTGCATAAGAACATTAGAATTTTTTCTTCCTATGACCATTGGTCAATTCCTCCCATCCTATCACCCCTTCTGTTTTGTTTTAGTTTCTTTGAAAAACATTAAAATAAAGGGTCTGGATAGATTGCTTAGTAGTTAAGGTGCTTACCTCTGAAGCCAAAGGACTCAGGTTCGATTTCCCAGTACTCACTTAAGACAGATGCACAAGGTGGCACATACATCTTAAGCTCATTTCCAGTGACTGGGGGCTCTGGCATGCCTCTCTCTCTCTCTCTCTCTCTCTCTCTCTCTCTCTCTCAGCCTCCCTTTCTCTCAAATAAATAAATAAAATATGTTTTTAATTTAAATAAAAAGAAAACCTTAAAAACTGAAAGATAGTATCATGAAGATTTACCAATGGTAATATTTATGTTTTACACTTAAATACTCTTTCTCACAACATATGTTAACTTTCTTTTATTGAACTTTTTCAAATGTGTAGAGTTCATTAGGTTTTACCCTTAAATACATTAGCATATAGCTCCAAAGCAAAAGCGTGTCATTCAACATAATCACATTACTTTCTCACATTCCAGAATTTAATACTGTTATGTTATCTAATATACAGTCCGTACTGAAGTTACTCTAATTGACCTGAGACTCCTTGTTATACTTTATTTCATAATTGAGGTCCATTTGAGGATTTTTGCCGGCTAATTTCTCAGTTTAGAGTCTCTGACAATGCTTAAAATAAGACTGCAGTTAAAAACATTTTAGTAGAGAGCTTATTTTCCCCAAAAGAACAGAAGCTATAAACCTCAAATTTCCTTATTATACTTCTTTTGCTGGTAAGCATATGTCCACTGAGCCATCTCACTGAGGGAATATCCCTATTATAAATGGATCTTATGACCAGTTAATAGAGAAGAAATTTGAGCTCCATGTATAGATGGACCTACAGATTGATGTTAGCTGAAAATAGCTGTGTTCTAAAGCTCACAAAGGAGTGGTCCTGAAGGTATATGGTGAGTGGAAATACTTTCAAGGACCAAAGGTTTTTGCATAGTATCTGTCCCTAACTGTGTATACAAGGAGGGATGTCCTGAGATAAGATTCAGTGGGTTGGTCAGGAAGGAGCAATTTAAGAAGTCTGTGTCTAAGATGGGACATATAACAGACATCATGAGAATCTTTTAGTCTCATGAAATCTTCAACCCAAATCATCCACTACACAAGATGATTTGCATAGCCTATGAAAGCCAGACTCTCTCTGAAATCAGTCCACTTTGGAGTTAGGAGGTGAACAGAGATACCATGGTTACAGGGAAAGAGTTCAGGCCTGAAGTTGATTACCTCAGAACCCCTCCAGTCCTTGAATGTGATGGACCATCTTAACCAGACTTGACAGCTGCCCTAGAACAGGTTTGTCCTTATTGACTGCCTTTCTTTTGCCCCCTTTTCAGGCCTTTCTGGAAGATTTCTTTATATTAAATTCTGCACAACATTTCCTCCAAGATGGAATCCACTGTGCTCTTCAGTGAGGAGCTAAGCAGGTAAAACATAACTGGAATTCACTTGACATTCCATTTCACATGCTCCCTGGACAGCCATTCTGATAGAACAGGGTCAACATGGCCATTTTTATATTTATCTATGGAGACAATTAACAGGGTGAACTTTCTGGGGTGGTGCTGGTACCTTAAAATGACATGTAGATAGTTGATCAATAATAATTACATAGAGAAGTGTCCCCATTTGGAAAATATTAGGGACTAGGACAATTAATTTGGTCTCTGGTATCATTCTAACCCCCCGCCACTTGTGAAATTTGTGCATTCCTTCAAACACAGACACCGCTGTCATAAGGTTTAAATGTACCTTGTGCCAGGCATCAGAATAAATATTTCCCAGATTCTGAAGCTTAAGTACCATCTTACCATTTTGACCTTATTCCAGTGAACCAAGAGGAAAAGTGAATTACTATATGAGAGACATTGGATAAACTCTGAAAGCTACAATTAAGCAAGGGTTGACAGTACACAAATAGAGCAGGGAGAAGAATAGGTCTGAAACCAGAGAATTCTCTCTCTCTCCTGATTTAGAACTATTATTTTGGAATAAACATTAATAGAGAATTGGAGTATCCTTAGCCTGACAAAGACAAAACAAGTCAGAGCTTTCTTATTTTAGTGACAAAGTCTGAGTCACCAACCAGGCTATCAGCCTAGAGCTGTACAGTTGGCTGGGTAGCAAGGAGATTTTCACAAATGTCAGAGGAGGAAGGTATTGAATATCAATCAGTTATAATCTTGAGACCCACTGAAGTAGCAGATACTTATCTTAACAAGCCTCTTAATTTGAATGATTTGTAGAGTTTGGTAGTAATTATCTTTTTGAATACTCTCTGAGAGATTGTAATTAATATAGGATTCTAGTGTACTCAAGTGCAACAAGAGACAGATTGTGTTTGGACATATTTTATTCCCCATTCCACTCATACTTTACCTAGAGTTTTGTCCAAGCCTTTCTGTAGCAACTATATATAGATGTTTATTTTCTATACCATATATTTTTATTATCTAATGCCACTTTTTAGGACTATCATAGGTTTCTTTTAGACATTTTGACATACGCAAAAACCATAGAGGAAAAGAAATAACTTTTGAGGCAATTTTTAATGAAAATAAAGAAGTGGGGAAATGACAGAAAACAATTGACACATATTTTAGATTTTTTTTTTTTTTGGTAGTTCCCCAAAGGACATCCAGGTGATCAGTTTTATTCAGCTTCAAGCACAGCATTGTGCTGCCTTTTTTCCTTACCTCTTGCAGTCTTTCTACTTTTCCAGTATCTATGAATAGGCTGACCATATAATTTGGGTCCTGAAAGTAGTACAAGAAACCTTTCCAGACAAACAGGGAGTTACATATACTCAAAACTTATCATGGGGCTGGGGAAATGGCTTAGCACTTAAGGTGTTTGCCTGCAAAGCCAAAGTACCCAGGTTTGATTCCCCAGGACCCATGTAAGCCAGATGCACAAGGGGACGCATGCATCTGGAGTTTGTTTGCAGTGGCTGGTGGCCCTGGTGTGCCTATTCTTTCTTTCTCTCCGCCTCTTCCCCTCTCTCTCTCAAATAAATAAATAAATAAAAATAAAAAAAAAACTCATTATGTATATGAAGGTGTAAATAAAACGTAAAATTTATAGGTTGAATATTATGCATATGAAAATAATAAAAATTATAAAAATAAGGTATTCATAAAACAAAGACATCTTCAGAAGTGACTAAACCATAATGTTTTATTACTCATCCAGGTGACAATATCTACTAAAATAGATTTGTTTCCCTCATAGTCTTAGAAAAGACCATGGTTTCCAAGCTTTCCTGGTTACCTGTAGATTTCCTTTTGTAGTAATTGAGTAAGTATAGTAGTTTGAATATGATTGTTTCAATGTATGCCCACATTGACTCAGTCATTTCCTACTTGAGCCCCTAGCAGGCAGTTCCCTGCTACCAGTGGGAGTGTCATTGAGGGCAGACAGTGGAGATCAGTCTTAAGGTTTGTTTGGGGGTGGCTCTGTAGTTCAGCCCTACAAGGTGTGTTCAGAGCTGTTTGAGCTCTGGCTGGTTCCTGCATGCTAGCATTAGTGATTACTTTCTGCAGCTGTTGCTCTCCCTTGTGTCTATAGAAATAATCAGCTTCTGCTGCCATTGATGGAGGTTCCCCGCATTTTTTATGCCTGAAATAAACCCCTTTCTCCCTTAAACTGTGTCTGGTTGTATGTTCATCCTTAAAGGAAGAACTGACTGGAATAAGTAGTATAAGAATTGCTTAATCTTGGAATGGAGAAATTGCTTGGTGGTTAAGGAATTTGCCTGTGAAGCCTATGACTGAGGTTTGACTCCCCAGAACCCACGTAAGCCAGTTGTACATGGTGGCACATGTGTCTGGAGTTCATCTGCAGTGGCTAGAGGCCCTGGTGCACCCATTCTCTCTCTCCCTCTCTCATAAATAAATAAGCTAAAATTAAATATTTAAAAAAATAATTACTTAAACTTTACTACTGCATGAATAGAAGCTTTAATCCTTTGTGTTCAATAATAGATTAAACCAATTAATCACATAAACAAACACTTATCTTTTTTACCCTTCTGTCATTCCTTTCTTTATCCTCCGCACTCTTTTGAAGGTAAGGACTACCTTACCTTCAAAGGACACTTTAGAAGGCATACTTTAATTTTTTCTGCTTAAGAGTATATTATTATATTTTTATGTTATTTCACTTCACCTTCTGGGAGACATAATGATTAAATATATTTGGAGGTGGTAATCAATACTTAACCTTTTTCTTGTCCAGAGGCAAAGATAAGTGCTGATTCCTAATATTCAAAGAACATGTCTGAGATGGAGAAACTCTGAGAGGAAAATAAATATCAGCCTGTCATGGTAATATGGTGGGGCCCATATGGAGTAAGCTTTTTTTCTGGCACCTTCCCAATTCAAACATCAGTGTCTATGTGTGCAATTGTGTGTGCATTTGTGTGTGTGTGTGTGTGTGTCTGTGTGTGTAGGAAAAGAAGGAGGAGGTAGAATAATACTAGTATCCTTTGTGTTAGCCTGAGGGTTGGAGACCATGCTCAAAAAGGCAACAGAAGTCACAACTATTAACAAAAGTGTGTATGTTAATTGATTGTATCCCCATTTTCTAAGTCAAGAAGAGCAGTCCATGTATAGAGAAGGTCTATGGTGATCTATCTGAGAGCATGTATTCCAAACCCGATATTATCAGAGGAGAAAGGGGTTTGGGGAGGTGAGAATCCTTGCCTTCAAACTGGTGGGGGCCTGCCCACAGAACACCAATATCTGTGGCCAGGATCTACATGTCAGTGCCAGGCACTCTGCCAAGACTCAGCTCTGTATAGTCCTTGCATATAGTACATGCTCCTCATAACCATCTGTTGGTAATATGGTTATTAGAGTAAGATGAACTCAATTAGAAAAACAATAAACCAGTGATATCACTTGCCAGGCTTTATGCCAGAAACAGAAAAGTCGCATAGGCTGGTGTTTACCTGGACCATATCAATGTGAGAAAGAAATAACCTAAATATCAAGATGTCTAAAGAAAGAAAAAAGAAATAAAACTTGGGAGCAGTAAGAGGTCTACTGGTGATAAGAATAAGAAAGCGGTAAAGTATACTACAACCACATTCAGAATGTATGCTGAGGTCAAAGCACTGCACCATGTATAATGCACATGCATGCGCAGAAAAATGTTATAAAATTACAAACTCATTAATCTGATTTTTTTACATATAGGAAACTGTGTATTTACCTGCTATAACTGAAGCATGATAATAGTGCTTCTCACTCATAGTCTCCTAAGGGGTTGGGAGAAATCCAAGTTATATTGGTACCAAGAATTGGAAGCAGACAAACAAACAATTGCCAAGTGTTGTAATTGGAATTTTCTTAATGACAAGATAATAGATATTCTCAAATTGTGATTGCCTGGCATACAACTGTTCACTGGCCAAATAATTCAAGGCTTAGTGCCAAATTACTATACAAGGGCATGTTGACTCATTCCCCACTTTAACCTGCAGGCTTTTGCATTTCCTTTGTTTTGACAGATATTTAATGAAAAGTTGTACATGCAAAAGCATCATTATAAGCTATTATAACAAGAAATTTCAAGATTTTATATAGAAACAACAAAACTAATCAGATACAACAAGAAATGCTGAAAATATTATAGTATTTTCATTATAGTTTAGTGTGGATATTACGTATTTATTTAATTTTCATTCTTAAAATTTTTACTAATGTATTTAAGTCACCAATACTCCCTGCTGATTGTGCCTTTTCTGGTTTCTGAACCACCAAGTTTTCTGAAATATTTTTTACATGTCATTTTTAATCTGTATGTAAATAAAAGAGTGCTCAGAAGATTCCCCAGTTTAGAAAAGTTAAATAAACAGTCATCAGGTGACCTATTTCAAGGTGGACTTTATATATTTTAAGGTCTGTTTTCCTTGGAACATGGATAATGGCTCATAATTCCCTGCTCCAAGTGTTTTGGGAAAATTTAGCACTATGAAATACTGACTTGTTGCTATTTAAGACATGCAGATAATGACCTGACATCTGATGGCTTTGTCCTTTTTATTTGCTGCTGTGACTAGGACACACACATGCATATGCACACACACTTACTTGCATGTTTTATACCTTCCCAGGGGTTTGCTGCCACACCGGTGCATTGTGGTGAGTGAAGATTTTTAAGTCAAAATGTGACAGTTAGAATATGAGCTGCTACTCACTCTCTCAATTTCCTTAGAGAAGGTATTAAGTCTCTAACACAGAAGTTCTCAGGTAATAAAAGAAAGATCAGCACAGTACCTATAATATTTGCTTATTTCATAGCAAAAAAAAAAAGATCAGCAATATAAAGAAAGTACTGGAAGAGGGTTTTGGAACAATCAGTGTTTACTGGTATTTACTATTATTTTTGGGAAGTGGCTAGAAAATGGAAATTTATTGACCCAAGCATTGACCAGATATAAGATAAGTTTAGAAATTAAAAACATTGATGGGCATGGCAGTGCACACTTTTAATCCCAACACTTGAGAGCACGAGTAAGAGGATCACTGTAAATTTCAGGTCACCTTGAGACTACATAGTGAATTCCAGGTCAGCCCAGGGTAGAATGAAACTCTACTTCAAAACAATAACAAAAACAATGAGAGAGAGAGAGAGAGAGAGAGAGAGAGTAGAAATTAAAAATATTAAGTGTTACAAAGAAGGATCTAGAAGTAAAATGTTGAGATCCACATAGTTTGTGATAGAACTTTTTTATATGTGTGGAAAGTTATAGCAAAGCAATATGGATATAATAATGGATATAACATTCCTTATAACAGCAGACCAAAAACTTCCCAGATCCTGTAAAATGTACTTCATATGGTTCAAGTAAGGTGACGTGCCATCTCCTTCCACACATCAAGAATCAATGTGGGCACATGGCTCAATTTTAATTTAAAACACCAGTCCCAATGCTGGTCATGATTCAGGGAGGGGCAGTGATCTGAATGAAGTTGATAGTCAGTGAAGATGTCACCTTTAGCTTTCAAATATAAGATGATCAACTTAACTTACAGATATCAAGGTGTCAATGTGTCTCACCAAATATGGAGAATCTAATTAAATATAATTCCAAAATATACATAATGCTCCTAAAAAAGGTTGAAAAAGAGTAGATGGCACCCTGAATGGAACTGTTTGAGTCTAGGATGGAATACACTCCTGGGTTTTGCAGAGTTATATGTTAATAAATCAATATATTTTCTCTTTGATTTTTATGGGATAAACTTTAAGTATATACAATCAAGATATTGCTGCTAATATGCTGATATGCAATTCAGAATGTTATAGCAGACAGAGCTGTGGACTTAACTAAGAAGATAGCATGTAAACCTGTCACTACTTATGGATATCACATCAGGATGAATACATTTTTAAAGTCATAATTTTACTCACTCTAAAACTGAGAAATTCAGGCTGGAAGAATGACTTAGTGGTTAAGGTGTTTGCCTGCAAAGCCAAAGGACTCAGGTTTGATTCCCCAGGACCCACGTAAGCTAGATGCATAAGGTGGAACATGTGTCCGGAGTTTGTTTGCAGAGGCTGAAGGCCCTGATGCACCTATTCTCTCACTCTCTCCCAAATAAATAAAATAAATTTTAAAAATTAAAGATAAAAAATTGATCCCTAGTAACCTTATAAAATTTCAGAAGTGCAATAAAACCTATGACATATTTGGACATAGCAAGTGAATATCTTAAACCACTAATAGTACTAAATCCTATCTATACAATTTTCCCAACATGAATACTTATGATAAAATGTAATTTATAAATTAGTCACAGTGATAAATTAACAACAATGACTACTGGTAAAATAAAATAACAACATATTGTAACAAAGGTTATTTAAATCATGAATGATTTAAGAAAATTTCCAGTTAATATAGTTCAATCACACTTGATCACAAGTAACTAGAACAGTGGGAAGCAAACCTTCATACACTGTGTGTGATAGAATAGAGCACACAGGGCTTGTACTTACTGAAATAAATACCTGGTGATCTGGAGTTTGGACTGTTAATGTTGAGAGTTACACATGTAAATAATAAATGCTCACCTATCTTTATATTTAAATATTGCAATCACTGTAATCAGTTTATTATTGAGTAGAATAAAGAAACAGAATAAAATAAGTAAATTATTTCAATTTTGAATACGTAGATAGGAATGCCTATTAGATATATACTTCCAAATATTTCCTATCAGAATGATTGATTACAACCTTTAAAACTGTATACTTGGATTAATTACCATTGCTTTGTTGCCACTGAGAAGCATGCTGATGCAGTCTGCAGGAGATCCCATGGACATTGTTAAATATCATACATGGATTTCAAAGACAATCTCAGTGAATATTGCATTGTCAGTGTTCTTCCTTGCTCTTGAAATATTGAACATATATGTATATGTTTGTATAGATATGCATGGAGATAGCAAATTGATGTAATATTTTGTACACTTAATATTTGCATTATATAATATATTGGTAGCACTAATCTTTTAAAACTATTTAAATTGCATTGCCATTCAACTAGAAGAAGTAGCAAAAACCTTTAATTTTCAGACTTTAACATTGGTCTTCCTTGAGAAGATAGTTGAGTAACGCCTGGAGATCTTCCTATTATAGGTCACAGGCCAGATTCTCATTAACATTTGAACATTGAAATCAGAGCTGTCTCTGTCATGTTCACTGGCTTATGGTACAAGTAGCTGGGTACCTGTTAGAGTTCAGTGATCCAAATCATCAAAACACTAAAGGTTGCATAATGGGCACCAAAACAGTTAGAGACAAGTATTAAGTGCTGCTGTTATAAAGCATGGGGCAGGGATAATAACCTATTAGATATTAATTTATGAATCCTTAGAAGAAGGGAGTTTGAAGGCTCCAGCCATAAAGTAATAAAAAGGAGATAAATTATCTTGATGGTATCATTACACTTGGATATATGTATTAAAATAGCACACTACATTGCATACATATGTTTAATTATTATGAGTCAACAATTAGAAAAAAATCAAGAAAAAGTCACATGCTATATTACATATTGTATGCATATATAAAGTTATGATAATGTATGTCATAAGTTTATTTAATAAGAATAAATAATAAGTTTACATGCTTTTGACTTATTTTTCTTACTGCATTTTCAAATACAATTTGTTTGCTGTTTTTTATCTCCTACATTATCCTCCACAACCCCCAGTTCCCCTCCCTTCTGTACTTTCCCAATACTTTACATACTATACATGTACTTTTGGTCTATCACTCCCCCTCCTCTTCCAGTCCATAGCTTCATATTCAGTTATGGTTATGGTTCTGTCATTATAAATTTTATCTACATTTGCCTACTATGTGTTAATACTTACAGTTACTATAAGATATGACCTGCTTATTAGAGAGAACATGCAGTTTTGTCTTTCTGAGTTTGAGTAACTTTATTGAATAAGGTTCCTTCCAGAATTATCCATTTTCCTGAAAGTTTCATTTTCCCATATTGCTGAATAGAATTCCAATGTGCATATGTACCATATTTTCATTATTCACTCTTCTGTCCCTGGGCATCTGGGCCATTTCCAATTCTTACCTATTATAACTAGATCTGCAATAAAAAATAGAAGTGCAAATATCTCTGTAGTGCAGTGTAGAATCCTTAGGGAATATGCCCAGACTGGGCCCTATGGGAGTTCTTTGGCTAGCATTTTGAGAAATCTTCATATTGATTTTCATAATGGGTATACTAGTTTGCATTCCCACTAACATTGGCTGAGAGTTCCTATTTCCACACAACCTACCCAGCATTTGTTTTCTGTTTTCTTGGTGATAGCCATTCCAACTGTTGTAAGCTGTTATCATAAAGTAGTTTTGATTTGTATTTCCCTGATGGCTAGGAAGATTGAATATTGTTTTAAATACTTGGTTATTTGTGTTTCTTTTTTGTGAAATATCTATTTCATTAGTCCATTTGGTGGCTAGAAAGTTAATTTTTGAGGTGTAGTTTTGTAGTTTTTTGTATACTCTGGGGACTAGACACTGTCTGAAGAACATGTGGCAAAGATTTTCTCCTATTCTGCATGTTTGCATGCTGTCTGTTTGCTTTGGTGATGTCTTTTTTTCATATGCAGAAACTTTAAATTTCATGTAGTCCTATTTGTTGATTCATGGGCTCTTCACTTCCTATTGAAGTCCTGTTCAGAAATTTCCTGTGACTATATTCTGGAGTGTTTTCCTTATTTCCATCTCTGGTACTTTCTGTATCTGGTTTTAGATGGAAGTCTTTGATCCATTTGGACTTGCTATTTGTACAGGGAGAAAGGTGTGAAGGTGTGGATCTAATCTCATTATTTTCTTGCAAATGAGTATTTATTTTGCCAGCACCACACAGTGTGATGAACAAACTCTCTTTTATCCATGGAATATTTATGGCCCATTTGTCAAACATTAGGGGCTCAAAAAACTGTGGATTGATTACTGGATCCTCAATTATGTTTTGCTGTCTATGTTTCTGTTTTGGTGCCAGTACCATGCTGTATTTATTACTATTGTCCTACAGTATAAATTGAGCCCAACTATTGTGATAGTTCTTGCTGTGTTCTTTTTATCTTAGGATTGCTCTGGCTATTGTCGTGGTCTTCCATGATTACATATGAGTTCCTGGATTATTTTTACTAGTTCTGTGAAGACTGTCATTGATTTTTATGGGAATTGCTTTGAGTCTATCAATAACTTTTGGTGGAAGATAGGGCACAAATTTATATATTAGAGATGGAATCTCCTTTTTGGAACATTTTAGACTTCTTAAATTGTGCTTGGAGATGCTTTATTTCTTCAAAAGAGGATAATTCCTGAAAACACTACAAAAGTAATTTGGCCAAATTCTAGTATAGAAATGTAACTGTAGGGCTAGGGGATTGCTCAGTGGTTCAAGGTACTTCCTTCCAAAGTTATCTGCCCAGTGTCAATTCCACAGTACTCACATAAAGCCAAACGTACAAACCGGCACATACATCTGGAAGTTTTTTTTTTTTTTTTTTTTTTTTTGGTGGGGGCAAGTGTCTATGACATTCCCATTCATTCAATCCCTCTCTATCTCCACACATATGCATAAATATAATATTTAAAATAGAAAAAGAAATATAAGTGAAGAAAGATCTCACATGTTTAACAAAATTTCAATAATGACTTTGCAGGAGATTTTTGTTCTTAAAGGAGTATTTTCTTTTCTTTTTATTTTATTTTATACAGCCTTATTTTTAATTTTCATATTAGTACTGTAGTAATTAAGTACAGAGAACAATTGAGTTTGATAGAAAATGAATTGTTTTTGAGTTGCCTGTATTATGTGAATGAATTTCCTTTTATCTGGATGTACATGCATTAACTTTCCAGTGGGTTCCATAATGTATATTTACTAATGATAGTACTCTGATCATTGTTTATCTTTCAGAGGCCCTCCATAGAATTGGTGATTTCACTGTTGCCAACAAGTGAAGGCAAGCTCTGGATTACAGAGTTATGGTAGAACTATCTTGATTTCCAAGTCAAAATCAGCAGTTAGAAAGCTTTCCTATTTACTTAGATGAAGTCTTATTTGATAAGACTAGAAGGATCTGAGTCTAGAATGATATTTAATACCCCAAAGGGTAGAACATGCCAAAAAGCTATTGAGACTTATTCAACTGAACTTCTATCATCTGCCATGATGAAGTAAGAACAGCTTCATTTTATTTATTTACTTATTTTAGCATTTCAATCAATCTCTGTCTATGGTGAATTATTTGTATCATGAAAGGTGCAATGGGTTGAATTAGCACAAGAACTAGGGTTGAGAATATTGGGTAGTCACACCATTTTGAAAGCTTTAGTTTTATTTATTTATATTTATTTATTAGAGGCAGAGAGAAGGAGAGAAAGAGAATGGGTGGGCCAGGGCCTGTAGCCACTGCAAATGAACTCTAAATGCATGTGCCACTTTGTGCATATGGCTTATGTGGGACGTGGAGAATCAAACCTGGGTCCTTAGGCTTTACAGGCAAGCACCTTAACCACTAAGCCATCTCTCCAGCCCTTAAAAGCTTTATCTAAGGAAGAGTATAAAGATAAATATCAAATTGCCTTCTTTATTCATACTTTAAAATATGAAGTCTGCCTTTGTCAATTTATTTCCTTTATAGTTGTAAATTCATTCATTCCTTTGTCTAAATTGCTCCCTGGACATGTTAATAGAAAAATACTTTTAAAGATTGCTTCCTTTTTCTCTTCTTAATTAATACTGAAAGGACATTGTGTTAAGTGGAAAAATGAAATAAAAAATAATGTAATCTACCATGTACTTGGCAGTATTTTTATTTTCAAAAATATCTCATTTAACATTTACAATTAGTACAATCATGGATATTTTGTAAGTGATACAGCTGATAATATAAAGATAATGTGACTAATTAAAGATTACACAATAAATTAGTGGTGACCTTGAGATTTAAACTCTATCCTCTATAATCTACTGCTATATTTATTGAAATGTCCATTTTCTCTTAATTTTACATCTTAAATAGGATAGTACAATTAGAATATTTAGCAAAACCTAAAGTAGTGGAATATTCAAACTCTTTTCTTTAATGTTTATGAATTCAATGAAAGTGTGACAACTAATTTTTCTCAATAGATCCTCAAGTTTAAAAAGTTGAGAGGAAACCTGTGTGTGATGATACTGTCAATACAGCATTTCAATGGCTCCCATATCAGTCAATTACTTGAAAACAGCTTAGTGCTACTTGCAAAACTAGAAATAACATAAAAACAGCCTTGGCACATTTTTAAATGTATAAATCAATTTGGAAGCTAGAGAATCATTTTCCACACATGAAACATTTTACTCATTAATGGAGAATATTTGATTCATCACACATCAAAGCCCTTTTTCATATTTTGTGATAGGCAAATAAATTCAGGCTGAATTTGATGGAAAGAGAGTTACATGTCGAGATGCTTATGACCAAGTGTTGCTGGCACCATAAGAAATGATCATTTTTCAACCTCAGTAAGAATTAAGAACCTGGGCTATTAATTCTGAGTCATGACAAGACTTGAATTACAGGTTACTTAGAAATGTGGCTGATCAAATTTATGAAAAAATATGATTTAAACATGAATCATTCCTTTGTAGATTTCATTTGATATGCTGTATTAAAGAAACTAGTTCATGTTTGGAATAATATCTTATGTCTCTAGCTGGGATAGCATGCAATATCCTGCTTATATACTGCATCTCAGTTATTAATTCAATGAATATGTCCTGACCTCCTTTATAGATACAGCTTTATGCTATGTTGAAAATATTCTGGAATTTTGATGTATCATTGTTAAAGTTTATGACAAATATTTGGGTTGCCATAGCATGTTTTCATTTCTAAAATTTTCAGTTTTCATGTCATTATTGAACATAAGTTCTAGGTAGTTTTGTTAGTAGATAAATTGAAATGCTTACAATAAGTTGTTTTGCATGTTAATATCTAATAACTTGTCCAATACCATTATATCTGTGTTATTATAGAAATTACACATGTGCTGATTATACTTTCTGAACTTTTTTTTTTTTTTTTTTTTTTGCTTCTTCTGTTCTTCCAATATAGTAAAATGAATTTTGGCAGACTAGTCTTTCAGAAGCTATAAAATGTTTTGTTAAAGAAAATGTTATTCAATTCAATCTTATTCTCTCTCTTACCTACAAATTAGCAGTCAATGTTATGGGTCAAAATTACTCATAAGTGGAGGTTCTAAATTCATTTTATGACTTCACATAGTTTAAAATCTGCATTACCTATATCAAATTTTGTAACTCACATTTTATTATACATCAGGATCATTCAAGTAAGTCTGGGCATGATGCTAAAATTTGCTTATTATACATTGCCAAAAATCAAAACGTGTGATTTGGAGTAGGTACATTCTAAGCATTTATGATGTTCAATTCCAGACACAAGAGAATCTATCTTATCTGGAAATGACTTGATAATATCAGGAAGAGAAATCTGGTCATAAAAATGTGAAAAATATTTTTAAGCACAAATTTTTGCACAAGATGGTATTTCATTGTTTGGACATCTGGTTGGTATGTTGAAACCATGTATTCATTTAATATAAATGTGAACAATTTCTTGTGATAAATAAGGAAATACCTTTAATTTATTATTAGAGTATTTCTTTGCATGTATTATTTTCTTTTAACAATAACATTTCTCTTTGTTTTGTAGGGGAGAAAGACAAGTCATATATATTTATTGCATAATCAGTTCCTTTTACATTTTAGCAAGCTGCTTTTACAAAACAAACTAGTCTGACATACACATTATTTTGACCTGTTTACGACTGTGTTATTATTTCAAAACTTTAATGCATCAAAAATAAATAAATATACCTTATTCATCTCACAGGTAACACCGATGTCTTTTGAATAAATGATGTGACCAGGCAGTAGAGCAACAGGCAAAAAGTGTGCTTCTGAAAGATTGTTCTGTTATAGGCTGCTATTTCTCTTTGCTAAGATAATGTTTTTACAAAATATTTCTAATTTAAATTCTGAAGTGCTCATTTTTCTTAAGTATTGAGCTATCTCTCTAATCTGGTCTCTGTCTGTAGGTGGCAGTGATTATTCACTGTTGCAACTACATGGATTTAATAGTACTGGGCTGTAAATGGAAGATGGATTTATGAAGTTAAACTTCAGGAGTCATTTTTAGGAAGGGTCATCTAGTTTCATGAAAGTAAAAGCTTATGTTGTTTAAAATGTTCCTTTTAAACAAAACAAAACAAAACAAAACAAAACAAAAAAACAGTTTAACCACTAGCCTAAGAGTAATACTTTTTAGTATCTTTTGCTTTTCATTCTGATTTTAAGCTATTGAAGATATCATCTTAGTATACCCAAAACAAAACAAACAACACACTGAGCATGTCATCTAAGCCCTGATTTCAGGAAATCATACATGACTAAAGATTACCACAGAGTGGTTGATGGGTATAATATATGAAACAGAGGCAGGATAATTCTGCCTTTTATAAAATATGCCTTTATTAAGCATGATTCTACAGATATCCTGCACAGCTCCCGTTGTACTACCTGTAGTAACACTGCAGACACTACTGGCTCCATTGTTTTAGAAGAAGCTGTTAACAACAGAGGTTCATTTACTGTGTCATTTTTTCCAAAGAATGTTCCTCATGGTGACAGCGTCAAGACTACAAAGGAGAGTTTCCACAAACTGATAAACACATTAAAGTTGGTGACCACTGACAGGATAATAGACTTCCTTGAAAACCAGAGGGAACTAAAGAGTTAATAACTATCCCTGAAACCAATAAGCAATAAAAAACTTCAGAAGCATGGCCTTGACAGTCCTGTCAACTCCCAAATGATAAACTAAACTTCCCTTAGCTCAGAAAACCTTGAGGGAACAGCAGCCGTCTGGTGGGTTATCCTCCCTTGAAAATTTGGCTTAAAAAGCTTATTCTGAGCAAGGACACAAATAACTATAGTTCCGAATCCACTTCCCTTGGACTTGTAGCTGGTACAGTCTGTTTTCCTTAGGATCCCCTTTACAAGCTTGCACCCCAGCCTGGCTCAGTGCTTCAGCCTTCATCACTTGGGAGAGCTCATGGCCCTCACTGTAGAGATCAAGACCCATGTTCTCTTTTGCTTTTCTCTTGCACTTTCCTTACAACCACATGCTACCTTAACTAGGTGTGATGGTAACTAATGCTGGTAGTGCTGTGTGCCTCACATGACAGCCATGATGCTATGACCTTCAAATGATTAAACTCATTTTCACATAACAACTTTACTTGATTGCACTAATTCTACAGTGTGTGTGTGTGTGTGTGTGTGTTGTTGTTGTTGTTGTTGTTGTTGTTGTTTTATAGCCCTAAAACTAGGATATGTCTCAAACCTGAGTACTTACAATTGCTGTATTTGAGGGAAAAGCAGAAATGGTATTTATTATTACCTGCACATGTGAAAACATCAAAATCAGTATCCTCACATGTATAGAATAGATGTCAGGAACTGAGAAAAAAATCCCTAATGGCCCAACCACAGAGTTTTATCACTAGTCATTGTTGAATACCTTATATTTTAGATCAGGGAGGAAATAGAGAATTAAATGGGACTGACTGAGAAAAAAGTATCATTTTGTAATATTAATCACTTAACAATCCATACATTAACTGTTCCTGTGTTTTCCTGTATTTCTGTGAAGATTGCATGTTCTTTTTAGGAGATTTCATACATCCTTGAATGTTTATGTTAGGGGAATGCTCTTTGAGCACTTGGTGTGGATGGCACATGCCTGGCATGGAAAAAACTTCAACCAGACAGTCATTCCAATACTTAGTTTGAAAATAAATAAGATTTAAGGGACCATAAACCCAATGTATCTCTTAACAATCCTAATGATATTTTTAATATTTTACCATTTTTATATTTTACAATTTTTACCATTTGTGACTCTAGATTAAAATCTGAGTTTGCTCATACATAGTTTATGGTACAGGCCCTACTAATATTTCATTTTTTGAGTAAGTGAACACTTTTTCTAAATTAACTTTCTAATTTTCTTCTTTTAATAGTTTATAAAGACTTTATATATTGTAGATCATGTTTTGTATATATGTATATGTATGTATGTATATATATATATATATATATATATATATATATATATATATATATATATATATGCGTGCATGTGTGTGTGTGTGTGTGTGTGTATATGGGTATTCAGGAGTGTAACAGTAGATAATGCTGAAGGATATTTGGATATTCACCTCAGTCTTTGCATCACACTGACTGCTGTGAGCTGTCACTCTTTGCAAAAGGTCAATTGAATTGCATCATAAATATACTGGACCTGGTACTAAAGTCTAAACTTTTACCCTCACATTTGTTTTAGTACTATATTTTTTATAAGAGACTAATATACTTTTTATAGTATAGAAATACTATACTAATTTTGCCAAAAGTTCAATATACATTATTTATTGTCAGCTGCAAAGTTCATTTCTTCATAATTAATATCTAAATGGAAAAGTTTCATCATCTAGTGAAATGGAGACACAGGCCCTTTCATGACTGAAGTGAATTTCTAGATCCTCAGATAGTCACAGCTTCAGTGTCATTGAAATTCCAGTTCAGTTCCTAACATGGAGGCTCTCCCAGGAGAGCCCACCATGGGGACCATATGAGGCCTCATGTGGATATTTTCAACAGAGTTGTAAAAGTTTTGGAATTGTCTCCAAAAGTGTTCTAAAATCAACTTGAATTTCCCTAAAAACCATATGACCAGATCTGAGCTTAAGACTGACAAAATCAACTAATACATTTAGGATTCTTACTTAAGTTCTCTTCCCCTCCCCCCCGACCCCAGGGACAGATTTTCCTTTGTTGCTTTACTACTAATTGTGCATAGATGTACTTTCAATTACAATTCAAATGTATTTTTCAATAACAATGTGCTGCTTATTATTAAGCCTAATTGGTAAATAGTGTATCTTTCCCCCCTCACCTCCAATAAAGAGAAATAATGCCATTGAAACATTACCAATGCTTGTCATGATTTTGAAACCAAAGGTTAGTTTAGACTGCTTTTTAAGAAGTTCCCTGGGAAATAACAGAACATCAGTCTATATAGATTTGAGAGTATGGCTGGAGAAAATGTTATGGTGCAAGTCAGAATTTTGAGAAGTGGGAATCATTGTACATACATGTATTGGTTACTTTTGTTGACATTGTGATGAAAAACTGAAAAAAGCAACCTAAGTGAGGAAGGGATTATTCTGGATTATGGTTCAAGGGGACAAGGTACATGATATCCAAGAAACTGTGGTGGCATGCATGAGTATCTCACTGCTATGGTAGCCATGGAGTGATCTTATCTGAACAAATAAGGAAAGAGAAAAGGAGAGGGCCCAAGGAAGAGGAGGAGGAGGAGAAAGAATAGGAAAACTAACAACCCAGGTTTGATTCCCCAGGACCCACATAAAGCCAGATGCACAGAATGGTGCATGTATCTGGAATTCATTTTAAGTGCTGGGCTATGGTATGGCCATTCTCTCTCTCCCTACCTCACATTCTTTATCAAAAAGAGCCTATGAGGGCTGGAGAGATGGCTTAGCCATTAAGGCACTTGCCTGCAAAGCCAAAGAACCCAAGTTCAACTCCCCAGGACCCACATAAGCCAGATGCACAGGGGAGCACATGTGTCTGGAGTTCATTTGCAGTGTCTGGAGGCCCCGGCATGCCCATTCTCTCTCTACCTGCCTATTTCTGTATCTCTCTCTCCTTCTCAAATAAATAAATAAATAAATAAATACAAAATATCTTAAAAAGAGCCTATGAATAGTGGATATTAGAATTTCATTGAGAAAACTTTCAGCTAAAAGATATCAACTTGTAAATATGTTATGTAATCGAATAATAGGTATAATACTTTCTAATGGATTTAGGAATATTTTTCTTGTTTAAATAGGGATATTAAACATCTCGGTCTTTTTATTAATTATTGTTTTGTATCAAATATGGTACATGTTTGTGGAAAAATGTAAAGGGTAAAAAAGTGACACAAGAAAGTGGTTGAGAAGGAAAGATGTGTGTTTCACATTTCTACCTTGGCACAGAAGATTTGGTAAGATATTGATTTAAGTGTTCATTTAAGTGTTCCTCTCAAGTTTAGCTTAGAACTTGTATTGTTACTGCTTTCAATAAGATGTTGGCTCCATGATAGACTGGTCACTTCCTATTAGCAAGTTTTCAGTTTGCAGGTTGCTTCTGTTTCCATTGCCTTGTGTTCATTAAGAACATTGCATTGTAATCGGTTTTAAATATCATTAAGAAAAATACAGATTCCTGACTCATCCCTATAACTTCTCTGGTAATAGGTAAGAAGATCCAATCACTAGCAGCCTAAGAAGTCTGGTTAAAAGGTGAACGTAGGAGTTCTTTGGTAGTCCTAATTATTCTTCCATGTTCTACCATTACAACAATAAAAAAAATGTTAAGAATAAGAAAATGAAGAGTCAAAATCTTGGCCATATTTCTTATTTCCTAAGTGTCCGACTTATAATATCATGAAAATCCAAATAATGAGTAAATGAGCAAGTTTAAATTTTCAGGTTTTTTCCCCACTTCTGATACATGTGTTCTCTTCAATATAGGGTCTTACTGTCTAGTTCTGGTAGGCAGCCAAGAGCTTTGTCAATAGACTTTTGTTTAGAGAGCTTCAGGGGCTTCCATGATCAACAACTCACTGTGAGGTAGTCTACTCCTGACACTCAGGTTTCTCTGCAACAATTATGGCTTCTGTGAGCAACATTGTTAAATCCTCATTGGAAATTTCTGGACTAACTAGTACTGTGTCTATTGCTTTTCCTTTGTTCCTTTTTTTCAAAATTTTTTTTATTATTTATGTATATAGTACATATACAGCCATGGTGGTAGCATTGTTAGCCTTCTCCCTGTCCTCCTCCCATGGGTAATGTGGGTCTTCCCTTATGGGGGTAGCCATCAGTTATGCGGGAGAGGCAATGACTCTGTGTATAATGACCCAACTCATGGCTCTAACAATCTTTCCACCCCCTCTTCTGTGAATTTCACATTATCGTGGAAGAAGGTTTCCCTCTGGCTTTTTCATAGCATCTTATGTTTTGTTTACCCATCCCCCTTTCCATGCCCCTTTGAAAGTTTCCATCCACAGCATGCTGTCCCTCTGCTTACATATCTACTATCTTCTTTCCTTAAGTCCTACCTTCTCAGTCCCTCATGGCATCTGTCTAGCTTCCTAGCCTCTACTGACTTTTACTAAGACATGTATATAGATCTAAACATTTGAAAGCAGGTGTTTGTATTTCTAGCAGTGGATTACCTTACCTAGTATAAAATTATCCGGATCCATCCATTTTTCTACAAATTTCATATTTTCAAATTTTACAGCTGAATGAAACTAGTGTATATGAGCCACTACTTCATTATCCATTCATCAGTTGATGGGGATTTAGTCTGGTTGTCAAGGTCAAAGACCCCAGGGATAAAGATACTGCTGTTGACTAAATGGATATTCTGTGCCTATTGAGTTGCTCTTTAAATGTTTATATTATGTTTATCCCACAGATTAGTGCTGAATGTACCTTTGACAGAGAAGCTTTTATTACTTGAGGATGGTGGTGACTACTGAGGAGGGTCAAATTTCATGAAAGTATTGAGGAAAAAGTAAAAGTATGGTGCTCACTATTAATTGAGACATCTAGAACAAATTCTCCAGTACTCAGAGGACATTGCAGAAGAGCAGGCTGTAAGAAAGTAAGAGCCAGCAGATGAAGAGGAACACTTTGAGACTCTATCTTCTAGATATGAAGGGACCATCATATTAGGACCTCATTGGGGTTCCTACTACTTCAACAACCTCCATAAGACTGCCATAGAAAGAAGCACATCAACATTTCAATAAGAACTAATAAAAAGGAACACCAATTTTAGAACTTCCTGGGTGTGAATGTAGGAAAAAACAAATAACTCCACTTTTCCACAATCAGTATACTCACTTTTAAAACAGAGCCACATAAAACCACTGGAAAGATTAATTAGAAAGCAGTAGAACAGAGTAGGTTGCTCACAAGTGAGATAACTAAATTAAAAGAAAGAGGAAACTTCAAGGAACGTCCAGTTCCTGGGGATAGCTGGGACAACTGTGCTACAGGTGATGTTTGGGACCAAATAACTATTACCTAGGATTTTTTTTAAAGAGCATTTTGATATTTTGAGAATTTTAAGACTTTCTCTTTTAAATACATAAGATTATATCTTTTCCATGTATTTTTTCTTACCCTGTTAATGAATTTGGTTGAAAACTGACTCAAATGAGTAAGCCTAATGGTGGTAATGGAAATACATATTAACTACAATTATGAACTTATGGAGTCCAATAAAAGGAAACAGCATGAAGGCTGTGGCAAGAGTTTAAGCCAACTAAGATAGAGAGGAAATAAAATTAATGTATCTTGAAGCATCAATTAAGTTTAATGCTTTGAAATGGACAATCTCTAAAAATTAGCTTGATTTAAGGCACTCATTCAAATGTTTTTTCCGTCATCTAAAACCTTAACAAATGTAACAATAGCCCAGCTTCAGTTTGTAACTATAATGCTTATATTGACTTTTTACTCTCATAAAGTACATAACATCAACAAACACAATGAACCTCACTATTACAACTCACCCCTTCATGGGCATCCTCCAGCCTTAAATTTAGTTGTTTAACTTCCTATAAGGAAGAAAGCTGTCAGAATTTCTTTTCCTAGCTCCATGGGTCATGCATGTATTATCTATTCTTCTGTCATTCTGTAAAAAATAATTAGTTTTGAACTACTTGTAACAATATTTATTCACTGGCCCTTTAATTACTTATACTGCTGGCCAGCAGAGCACTTTCAAAGGTGGAGGAAAAAAAGCCTAGTGCTTGAAAACTAAATTGAAAACGAAAATGACTGCCCCCTTCCATTAGCCATCCTTCTAAATTTATAGTGCAATTAACAAACTCAAGGGTAGTGATTACAGCTATTGAATGCATAGTTAATATGTATTCAGGATGTAGGCAGGGAATGTGTGAACATATGTATGTATGAATGCATTCATGCATGTATGTATGTACATATATGCATAAAGGATAAAATAGGAATCTACCTCTTCCAATTAGAAATTTCTACCAAATGGACCTTTTCTAAAGGGGACACTATGAAGAATTGTGTGGATGTCGCAGGTTTCTCTGCTTATAAGAATGAATATTAAACATACATTACTCATCTGGCTGTAATTAATGAGATGACAAGGAGGTATTTAGCATATCTTATTCATTTTATTAGTGCTAATTCATCTTTATTCCATGGACAAGCCACCATCCTCAAAAATAAACAGTTTATATTTGGTTTCAGGAATCATTTATTGCATACTTAATGTATGTACTCATACTGTTCTTGTACTTCATGTTTACATATTTAATTCATATGAAAATATGGATAATATGAAAAATATCATTGAAAGGTTCAAAGACTGTAATGTCTAAACCTAGTCCAAAAAACTGTGTTTCAATTCTGCCTTCCTTCTCCCCTTCTTTTCTCTTTTCATCTTTCCTTTCTTTACATTTTTATCAGTGTTGACAATATTCTTTTTTCATGCATAAACCAGTTAGACATATCCCAGCTTCTCTTTTTTTGCATGTGTATGTGTGTGCTATGGAGACATGTGGTATGCATGTTTACATGTGTGAGTACACGAGTGTGCACAGGTGCACATGAACATTTGTGAAAATGCATGGAGGTCAGAGTGTCTTTCTTACTCACGCTCCATTTTATTTTTTAAATATATTTATTTTAAAAATTTATTTATTTGCAAGCAGAGAGAGAGAGAGCGAGAGAGAGCGAGAGAGAGAATTAGAGAAGTGGGACAGAGAATGGGTGCACCAGAGCCTCCATGCACTGAAAACGAATTCCAGATGCACGGACCACTTTGTGCATCTGGCTTTATGTAGGTACTGGGGAATAAAAACTGGGTCCTTAGGCTTGACAGGCAAGCAACTTAACTGCTTTAATTTTTTTCAACACAGGTTCTAGCACTTAATCTATAGCCCAGGGCTTTGCCTGAGAAACTTACCAGGAAGCCCCAGGGATCCTTCAGTCTCAACCTCCCCAGTTCTGGAATTACAGTCAGCTTTTTATACAGGAGTGCTAGGGATCCAAGGGTGTTCCTTGTGCTTGTGTGGCTATTACATTAACTTCCTGGGGAGATGTGAACACTTATGTATTTCCCTGTTGATTGGGCAGCAACAACAGATCTAAGAAACTATTCCCCTGGAGTCTAGTTTAGTGAACTAGTGGGTTTAGTGGGGCTACTGAGGAAAGTACAGGCAAGGAGTTACTTGGGAGCATGTGTGACTCAAAGGCAGTGGCATCACTAAGAAACCCACACTTGCATGGTTGGCAAACTTATCCAAGCAACATCCCTGGAGCAACTGAGCAACCTGAAGGCATCTTAGCTGGCTCAGTCTCTCCCTTGAGAAATTTTTACTCCTTCCCTAACTTTGGACAAGGGCCTTGTGAATCTTCCAATCTTCAGAAACTTCCTAAGACTTCTCAGGTGTTGATTTCCTGAGCTCTGTTCACTCCCTGAGCCTTAAAGGTCTGTGCTTCAATTTGGAGCCTCCCTCCAGGATGAAATGTTTCAATTTGAAGGAAATTGCTGTACAACAACTAGCTACAAGCAATTTGTCCATGGAACCTTCTCCCCAACCCTGAATAAATATATTCAGGGTTATTGGGCTTTGCAGTCTAGCTCCTTAACCACTTTTTTTTTTTTTTTTTGTGAGACATGTTCTCACATTTTGTTACTGATTAACAGTAATATAAATCCTCTCTAGTTTTCAAATTATTTTCAGGGATAGAGTCTTTAGGGTAGGATTACTGAATCAGGGGTACAAATATTTTAACTTAATATATTCTATAAAAGTTACCTTTTTAAAAATTATTTTGCCATCAGCTATGTTTGATAATACTCAATTCACTGTACCTTGACCAATAATGTTTTTTTTTTCTATAGTTGTACTAAGTAACCAGTTTACTGAACTTTATTATCAAGATTTTAAAAGTTACTTTGTATGTATATTTTAAACTGAACTCTTTTACAAAACGTATCTAATTTTTTTTTTGTAGAAACATATATGTTAGTTTCTCTGTTTCCTGTCTTATTGAACTTGGTGGAAGTCCCTGAACTCAAGCAAAAGTGTTCAGTGGTTATGGAGAAGGTAAATGTCACAGCTTTTGTTGCCAAATGATTCTACCAACAGCTGAAACCTTCAGCTGAAACCTCCAGCTTCAGTTTACAAAAGAATGTATGCTTGCTCACAGTACTGTAATCAGATGAAGACATTGCCTAATCTTATAGCTTAAGATATGCCCTTCAAAAGTCAGACTTATTCACCCTATAAAATCTTGATTCTCTGAGGAAAAATTCTAAAAAGATGTTTACATCTTAGAGGAATACTGACCAGTCATAAGGAGAAGCTGTTTCCTCTCTGCCAATTACTTTGAGTGGGGTGAAAAGAACCATTTGAAAAATTGGGAACACCTGTGTGCTTCTCTCCTCTAAGGAACACGTCTCCTCTAAGGTGGAGGATGGAAGGATTCATTTCTCATTTTAATAGTTCTCTGTCATTAGATTGACTGAGTGCATAGTGTTACTCAATTGTGAAGAGACAGAGAAAGGAAAGCCAGGTGCAGCCTTCATCTTACTGACTATTCAGGGCAAACTGTAAAAGATGGCTGGAGCTTGAGGCAGCTTACTTCACATAGCAGGACATTCCATGGAAAGCCACCTGAATAACTGTGAAGTCTAAAGCAGGAACAGACACAGCACAGTATGAGGAAAAATGTAAACAAGTTCAGCTACACACACAAATCATTTATATTCCCTAAAAAATAAGACATATATTTTAATATATTCATAAAATATTGAGCCTATTGCTTAATTGTTTTACTTTTAATAACATGATAAGTTGTATATTGTAAGAAAAGGTATTTTTGCATGTGTGAATGTAATGTGTGTGTGCATGTTCATACTTGTGTGTGGATGGGGGTATAGTTGTGTACATGTTTGTGTGGATACAAGAAGAAAACCTCAGGTGTTATCCTCCTAAGCGCCATCCACTTCGTTTTGAAGAAGTCTCTATCATTGACAGGGAATTCATTAGTTGGACTAGGCTGCCTAGACAGTCAGCTTAGGGGATCCTATTGTCTCCACTTTGCCAGCCCTGGGGTTACAGGTTACAGGTGGTTATACTATCACACCCAGCATTTTACCTAGATTCTAGGAATTGAACTTATATTCTTATGCTTATGAAGCAAACACTTTAGTAAGTTATCTCCCCACCCCAACAAAAATATACTCTTAAAAAGAACATGGAAATGAAATAGTCTATCTCTCCTCCTAGCATTGTCTTGTGTAGTTTCTGACACTATAAAATCTAATTTTTAATTTCAAACATAATGCAAATGACTTTTGCTAAAACCAGCAACTACCACCAAAATACATTTTGTTTATTTCTCAGTTTTTTGACTGATCTTCAACATTCCTTTGTCTAGCGTAATGTCTCCACATTTTTCTTTTCTTTTCTTTGCTTTAATTGACAACTTCTATACTTTCAGACAATAAACCATATTTCCCTCCCCTCCCCCCATTCCCATTCAGAACTCCATTCACCCCCCCCCTCCATTAGTCTCTCTTTTAATTTGATATCATCATCTTTTTCTCCTATTATGAGGGTCTTGCAAAGTTATTGCTAGCACTGCAAGGTCATGGATATAGAGGCCAATTTCTGTCTGAACAGTTGCATTGTAAGGAGTTGTACCCTTCCTTTGGCTCTTACATTCTTTCCGGCCCCTCTACCACAATGGACCCTGAGCCTTGGAAAGTGTAACAGAGATGTTTCAGTGCTGGACACTCCTCTGTCCCTTCTCAGCACAATGTTGCCTTTTGGATCATCCCAGTGGTCATTGCTATCTGAAAAGAGAAGCTTCTTTAACCAGAAGTGAGAGTAGCATTAATCTGTGAATATAAACATTAAGTGTAGTGCTTTCAGGGTGGTTTGGTGGGAATAATATATACATTTAGCCAGACAAGAGCAGGCTTTATATCCCTAAGGCTCATGACCTCCCCTGCCATAGACTTTTGATTAGTTTTTTCAGTACCAGGCATGTATTCCCTCCCATAGAGAGGACCTTCATTCCAATTAGGGAGCAGTTGATTTCCCCAAGAGCAGACATGCCATTATTGCACCCATTCGTTCATTGGGCCTATCTGGCCAAACTTCAATTTTCCAGTGTCCACTGTTTTCACCACTGATGAGTTCTGTCTCCCATACATGCAGTGCAGCTTTTTCCAGCTGTCAGTTGGCTGGTCTACAGGGAGAAGGTTATCTGCTCAGCACCAGCTTGTTTTCTCAGTGACCTTGCCTTTCAGGCAGGAGACGTCTTCAGCAATAGCATCTTACCATCTGTTTCTTAAGGGAACCCAAAGGTGTTGGCAATAACCTTTAATGTTTTGGAGGCTATAGAGACCTCCTTGGCCAACAACTCACTAGATGGTATTCCATCCCAGGCACTGAAAATTTTCAATAACATTCTATAGCTTCTGGATGTGCCATTATTCAAAAGAGTAGGTTCACATAAGTCTTATTCAGACAATCTTGAATTTTGATTGACCCTCCCCCTGCCCTTCTTTTACACATTCTCTTCCCATGGCCTTGCTTAGGCCTTTCCCTTCCCTGTAATCTTACATATGTACAATACCATCCACTTAAGTCCTTCCCTCTCCTCCCTCCCTTATAGCCTTTTACCAGCTTTTTGGCTTCTGCTACCAATTTTTGGTTCCAATTCACAAACAAGTCTATACATTTATAGCTAGGATCCACATATGAGAGAGAACATGGGATATTTGGTTTTCAGAGCCTGGGTTACCTCATTTACTATAATCCTTTCCAGTTCTACCCACTTCCCTGAAAATTTCATAATTTCATTTTTCTTTACCTCTGAATAGAACTCCATTGTGTAAATGTACCACATCTTTATTATCCATTTATCTGTGGAGGCATATCTAGGCTGGTTCCATTTCTTAGCTATTGTGAATAGAGCAGCAATAAACATGGTTGTGCAAGTATCTTTAAGGTAGTGAGAAGAGTCATTCAGACATATGCCTAGGAGTCATATAGCTGGGACATATGGTAGATCTATTTTTAGCTGTCTCAAGAACCTCCACACTGATTACCACAATGGCTGGACCAGATTAAATTCCCACCAACAGTGTAGAAGTGTTCCTCTTTTTCCACATCCATGCCAACATTTATTCTCATTTGTTTTCTTCATGGTAGCCATTCTCACAGGAGTGAGATGGAATCTCAAAGTAGTTTTAATTTGCATTTCCCTGATGGATAAAGTTGTAGAACCCTTTTTTAAATGTTTATATGCAATCTGTATTTCTTCTTCTGAGAGCTCTCTATTTAGTTCCATAGCACATTTTTAAACTGGGTTGTTTGATTTCTTATTGTTCTGTTTTTTGAGTTCTTTGTATATTCTGAATATTAATCCTCTGTCATATGTATAGCAGGCAAAGAGTTTCTCCCATTATCTCTCTGCTCTAATCACAGTGTCCTTTGCTGTACAAAAGCTTTGTAATTTCATGAGGTACCAGTGGTTGATTAGTGGTTTTATTCCCTGAGCAATGAGGGTTATATTCAGAAAGTCATTGCCCATGCCAGTATGTTAAAGTGTTTTCCCTACCTTTTCTTTTAGCAGTTTCAGAGTTTCAGGTCTGTTATTAAGGTCCCTGATCCACTTGGACTTGACTCTTGTGCATGGAGAGAGACAAGAATCGATTTTTATCCTTTTACATACAGATTTTCCCAGCACCACTTGTTGAAGAGGCTATCTTTTCTCCAATGAATATTTTTGGCATTTTTGTCAAAAATCAGGTGGCTGTAGCTGTCTTCTATTCTGTTCCATTGATCTACCTGTCTGTCCTTGTGCCAGTACCATGCTGGTTTTGTTACTATAGCTTTGTAATATAACTTAAAATCGGGTATGGTAATACCACCAGCCTGATTTTTGTTGCCCAAAATTGTTTTAGCTATTCAAGGTTTTTTTTTGTGCTTCCAGATGAATTTTAGGATTGTTTTTTTTTCTATTTCTGTGAAGAATGCTATTGGGATTTTAATGAGGATTGCATTAGATGTGTAGATTGCTTTTGGTAAGACTGACATTTTCACAATATTGATTCTTCCAATCCAGGAGCATGGGATGCCTTTCCATTTCCTTGTGTCTTCTTCAATTTCTTGCTTGAGTGTTTTAAAGTTCTCATTGTAGATATCCTTCACTTCCTTGGTTAAGTTTATTCCAAGGTATTTTTTGAGGCAATTGTAAATGAGAGAAATTCCCTGATTTCATCCTCTGCACATTTGTTGTTAGTGTATAAAAAGCTACTGATTTTTGTGTGTTGATTTTGTATCCTGCTAAATTGCTAAAAGTATATATCAGCTCTAACAGTTTGCTAATAGAGTCTTTAGGGTCTGTTATGTATAGAATCATATCATCTGCAAATAATGATAATCTAATCTTTTCCCTTCCAATTTGTATCCTTTTTATGAGTGCCTCTTGCCTTATTGCTATAGTTAAGACTTCCAGTACTATATTAAATAAAAGTGGGGAAAGTGGACACCCTTTTCTTGTTCCTGAATTTAGTGGAATAGCTTCAAGTTTTTCTCCATTTAGTATTATGTTGGCTGTATGTTTGTCATAAATAGCTTTTAATATGTTGAGATATATTCCTTCTATTCCCAGTTTCTGTAATACTTTTACCATGAAGGGATGTTGGATTTTGCCAAATGCCTTTTCTGCATCTATTGAGATGATCATGTGATTTTTGTACTTCAGACCATTTACATGGTGTATTACATTTATGGATTTGTGTATGTTGAACCATCCCTTGTATCTCTGGGATAAAGCCTACTTGGTCAGGGTGAATAATCTTTCTGATATATTCTTGTATTCTGTTTGCCAGTATTTTGTTGAGAATTTTTGCATCTATGTTCATGAGGGAGATTGGTCTGTAATTTTCTTTCTTTTCTTTTTTTCTTTTTTTTTTTTTTTTTTTTTTTTTTTGTCTTTGTCCGGTTTTGGTATCAGGGTGATGCTGGCTTCATAAAATGATTTTGGTAGATTTCCTTCCTTTTCTATTTTATGGAAAAGTTTGAGAAGCATTGGTATTAGTTCTTCCATGAATGTCTGGTAAAATTCACCAGTGAATAAATCTGGGCCTGGATTTTCTTTTAGTTGGGAGACTTCTTATAACTACTTGGATCTCTGTACTTGTTATAGGTCTATTTAAATGATTTATCTCATCTTGATTTAAATTTGGTCAGTCATATGAATCAAGGAAACCATCCATTTATTTCAGGTTTTCAAACTTAGAGGTATATATATTCTTAAAGCATGTCCATATGATTTTCTGAATATCTTTGCTATCTGTTGTGATGTTGCCTTTTTAATCAATTTTTGTCTTTCTTTTGGTCATATTTTAGATCAATTTTTAAAAAGAATCAACTCTTTCTTTCATTGATTCTTTTGATTTTTTTTATGGTTTCTATTTCATTCATTTCTGCCCTAATCTTTATTATTTCTTGTAGTCTCTATCCTACTGATTTTTAAAGGTTTGCCTAATCTTTATTATTTATTCCTATCTACTGATTTTTGGTTTGCCTTGTTATTCTCTTTCAAAGGCCTTAAGGTGAAAGCATTAAATTGTTTACTTGTGAATGCTCTAATTTCTTAATATAGGCACTTAGAGCTATAAATTTCCCTCTTAGGACTGCCTTAATTGTGTCTCAAAGGTTTTGGTGTGTTGTATTTTCATCATCATTTGATTCTATGAATTTCTTGATTTCCTTTTTAATTTCTTCAATGACCCATACATCATTCAATAATGTACTGTTTTAGTCTCCATGAATTTCTGTATGCTCTGTAGTTTTTCTTGTTGCTGATTTGCAGTTTAATCCCACTGTGGTCAGATAGTGTACAAGGGATTGATTCAATTTTCCTGTATTTGTTAAGATTTGATTTGTGTCCTGTTATATGGTCTATTTTAGAGAATGTTCCATGTGCTGTTGAGAAAAATGTATATTCTGCAGCATTTGGATGGAATGGTTCTGTATATATCTGTTAGGTCCATTTGTTCCATGACATCATAATGCAGATGTCTCTTTGTTTATTTTTGCTGGGTAGACCTGTCAAGTGATGAGAATGGGGTATTGCAGTCACCCATTACTATTGTGTTTGGTGTTATCTCTGACCTTGACATTGTCTAATAGTGTTTGTTTGATGAAATTGGGAGCCCCTATGTTAGGAGTATATATATTTAGAATTGCAATCCTCCTGTTGGAGTGTTCCTTTAATCAGTATAAAATGACCTTCTTTATCTTTCCTTACTAATTTTGGTTTGAAGTCTATCCTGTCAGAAATTAGGATAGCAACCCCTTCTTGTTTCCTAGGCCCATTTGCTTGAAATACCATTTTCCAACCTTTAACCCTAAGAAGGTTTCTATGTTTTATTGAGAGGTGAGCTTCCTGGAGGCAACAGATGGCAGGATCCTGCTTTTTAATCCAGTCTGCAAGCCTCTGTCTTTTGTTTGGGGCATTGAGGCCATTGATATTAAGAGTTATTATTGAAAGATATGTATTTATTCTCACCATTATTCTTGTTTTGTAGTTCTTCCTATTTTCACTTTACTCACTTGTTTTAGCTGTTATTTGATTATGGTTTATTTTTCCCTATTTCCTGCTGTGTGTGTTTTACTTTCTCTTCAGCATGAATGATCCCTTCAAGTATTTTCTGTAGAGCTGGTTTAGTTGCCATAAATTCCTTTAGCCCGTTTTTTTTTTTTTTTTTAATGGAAATGTCTTTCTCCATCAATTTGGATATATAGCTTTGCAGGATAAAGTAATCTTGGTTGACAATTTTTATCTTTCAGAATTTGGAATACCTTCTGGCTTATAAATTTTGTGTTGAGTAATCTGCTGTGATCCTGATGAGTTTCCCTTTGAAGGTCACTTGCTTTTTCTCTCTTAACACTTTCAATATATTTTCTTTGGTTTGTGTGTTTAGTAGTTTAATTATAACATGGTGAGGAGAGGATCTTTCTAGGTTTTGTCTGTGTGTATTCTAAAAGCTTCTAGTATCTGCATTGGCATTTCTTTCCCAATTTGGGGAAAATTTTCTTTTATGATTTTGTGGATAACACCTACTAAGCCTCTGGATTGAAATTATTCTCCTTCTGCTATACACTGAATTCTTATGTTTGATCTTTTCATAGTGTCTCAGATATCTTGGAATTCCCATTCATATATTTCTATTAGCTTGTCTTTCTCTTTGTTGGACTGTATTAAGTCTACCCCCTGGTCTTCTAGTTTAGATATTCTCTTCTCTCCTTGATCCATTCTACTGGTGAAAATTATAACATGGTGAGAAGAGGATCTTTCTAGGTTTTGTCTGTTTGGTGTTCAAAATGCTTCCTGTATCTGCATTGGCATTTCTTTCCCAATTTGGGGAAAATTTTCTTCTATGATTTTGTGGAAAACACCTACTATGCCTCTGGATTGAAATTCTTCCCCTTCTGCTATACCTTGAATTCTTATGTTTGATCTTTTCATAGAGTCCCGCACGTCTTGGAGTTCCCATTCATACCTTTCTATTATCTTGTCTTTCTCTTTGTTGGACTGTGATAGGTCTGCCATCTGGTCTTCTAGTTTAGATATTCTGTCCTCTCCTTCATCCATTCTACTAGTGAGACTTTCCACAGAGTTTTTTTTATTTCACTGACTGTGTTTTTCAGGGCTAGGATTTCAGCCTGGTTTTTCTTCAGTAGTTCTATTTCCTTATTCATGTCCTCTAATGACCTTTTTATTTCATTAAACTGTTTCTCTGTAATCTCCTTCAACAGTTTGTTTTCTTCTCTAATTCCTTTGTTTTCTTCTCGGATTGCTTTCATTTCTTCTTTTATTTCTTTGAGTATAGATAACATCATTCCTTTGAAATCTTTGTCAGAATTTCATCTAAAACTGTTTCATTGGTGAACAATTCTGGTGGATTTGTAATTTTTGGTGGGATTGCATTGTCTTGATTCTTTGTGTTTCTTGTATTGTAATGTAGTGATTTTTGCATCCTGGATTGATTTAATGCTTAGGGTTTCTAGTTATCTGCAGTGTTCTTATGTGTGGATATGGGTTTAAGGTGCCAAGTGTAGCACTTGTACCCAGGTCCACCTCAGAGGTAATCCTAGATGTTGACTTTGCTTGATAAGCAAGTATTGTAGTGGACTGGTGGAACAATTTAGTAGCAAGTTCTAAACTTCAATTGAGCCAAATGCACATTCAATTAGCACTAGCAAAGAGTATACAAGTGTGGTAATTGAAACAAAGTCTTAAAATGTCAAAATCCCTAAGGGTGTGTTTCTTCCACACCTTTAATCTTGTCAGCTAGGAATCAGACCCTACCCCTAATAATGACGGAAGCAAAAGATAAAGACCCTTTAAATCCAAAAGTATTACAGGCAGCAAAATTCAACACCTCATATTCAGCTTATTTGAAAATGGTAAGGCCAACCACCAATATGTAACCCATAACCTGCCCTGACCTGGAAAGGGAGGTTAGCACTTCCAATGCAGGCCTTTGTTACCTTTTGGTGTGGCTTCCAAACTCACCAATGCTGAGTGCCCACCTTGTTCCCTGAGCTGTGGAGCTTGGCTTAGCTGTGCTGGGTCAGGTGTTGGTGTTGTAGTACAGGCTGCTGCTAATGGTTGATTTCTGCCAATTTGCTGGGGAGCTGATGGTTGGGGAATGGGCGAGTTCAGGAAGCTTGTAGTGGCTCACCGTGTTCTCCTGTAGCTCTTTCAGTAGTTCAGCAGACTTTTCTTCACTTTCTGGGCTCTGAGAGGAGACTGATGAGGTTGGAAAGTTCCCCGTTTATTTATTATTTTTGTTGTTGTTGTTGTTTGTTTCTGCGGTGGCGGTGGCAGCTGCAGCTCAGCGAGTCTCAGCTGATCTGAGCAGTGATTTAGCGCCACGGATTGGGGTGGCTGCACCAGACGCTGTGGAGCGTGACTGGCCACAATCCCCAAAGTGAGATTTACGCTGTTTCCCGGAAAAAAATATTCTGATCTTTTCCGAAGAAGAGTGTAGTTTTCTTTAAATCCCTCCCTCATCTGGTTTGGCGTGGCTCCTATGCCGCCATCTTACCCGGAAGTTCCCTCATTGGTTACACTTTAATGATCATATCTCACCTGGTCTCATCTTTAAAAATGATAAACATGTCTCTCGAGTGTCATCTGTAAACCAATGATAATCATATTTTACATGAATCAATTAAATGAATCAAGGCTTCATTTGTAACCAACATGGATCATGTTTTTCCAGGCCTCATCAGAAGCTCAATGATGATTATGTCCTCCCATGTCTAATCTGTAATACAGTGATGATCATATTTCTAATGTCTCAAGTGTAACACAACAAAGATCCTTATGCTTCACCTGTAACATATTGATGATTGTCTTCCCTGGCATCACCTATAAAGCAGTGATGATCATGTCTCCTAAGGCCTCATCTGAAAAAAAATGATGATCATTGTAAAGAGAGTGTAAAAGGGGCTGGAGAGATGGCTTAGTGGATAAGGTGCCTGCCTGCGAAGCCTAAGAATGCCTGTTCTACTCTCCAGGTCCCATGTTTAGCCAGACATGAAAAGTGATGTGAAGGCACAATGCCACACTTGCACACAAGGGGGTGCATGTGCCTGGAGTTCATTCACAGTGGTTGAGGCCACTAGCATGCCCATTCTCTCTCTCATTCTCAAATTCAAGAAAAAGAAAGTGTAAAAGAAAAACAAAAGAGATTACTAAACTTTGATCTCTACAGATAGACTGCTTATTGAGAGAAACAGTGAGGGGCAGCAGCCTTCCTGTGGGATAAAAGCTGAAGCACTGGGCCAGTCTGGGTGCAAGCTTAGAAGGAGAATCTTAAGAAAAACAGACTCAATCAGCTGCAGGTCCAAGGGAAGTAGATAAGGAACTGTAGTTATTTGTGACCTTACTCAGAATAAGCTTTTAAAGCCAAATTTTCTAGGGAGGATATCCCACCAGATGGTGTTGTTCTCTCAAGGTTTTCTGAGTTAAGAGAAGTTTATCAATTGGGAGTAGCCTGTCAAGGCTGCATGTCTCTGTGACTTCTTTATTGTCTGCTAGTTTTAGGGAGAATTATTAATTCTTTATTTCACTCTAGTTTTCAGGGAAGGTTATTAACCCTTCAGTTTGGACTCTGGAAAGATAAAAAGATTGGGAATATTGGGGATGTGTTTGGCATCTAGGGGGAGGACTTCATGGGCCAGAATAGGGAGGCAACAACTCATCTCCAACTACTTCAAGCTGAGTGGGGCAGTAGATCTCTCGAGGTGTCCCATGCAATCCTGTGGAAGTGTGTTGTTTAGGGGCTAATATTAAGTGGCCATGAAGAATTCAATGACTGGCTGTGATGTGAAGGCAAATATTCTGACTTGGAGGAATTCAGTGAGGCATCTGAGTATGCAAGGACCAAAAGAGAGAGGGCATATTATAATAAGTGGAATAAAGTACATGTAAGATAGGATAGGTTTAATTTGAACAGAGTAGAGCTATGAGATTTCTTAACTTATAACAATAAATATCTTGGTTGGTCACAAAGAGATGTCAGGTCACATGTAGAGAAATAATACGATTGCCCATGAAAAAAGGCTGATACAGCCCAAAATATTATTGGCTCTGGATTGGTAACATTTACCTCTCCACAATCATTGTAGTCCATCATTGAAGTCTTCATCACACAGGTGTGGCTTTCGGGAGTTTTAGATCTTAGTTTCTCATTTTCCAAACTTCATTTTGTACTTTGGGTACATAGTAGGCTGTTACCCCATGTTGATCTTATGAAAGGTAATGAGGCAGCCCTTCAGGAGAGTGATAGTTATCAGAGTCAGTCGGAAAGAACACATAGATTATGTCAAATCTTTTAGCCATCATGATCTGGTTATTATCTGTGTATGAGTTTTCTTACATGTGACATGACATTTATAGGTGACATGAACATTATTTTAAGGTTGAAAAACAATGACAATATAGGTGATAAATAAGGAAGGTATTATTATCTAGGATGGGAAATTAATTGGAATTTGTGAAAATATATTATTAGTATTGTTTAATCTTTTAAATATAACTTAATTGTATTTTAAGAGTCATATTGGTTATATAATACAATGAAAATATTTTATATAATTAGACTCAATTTTATTTATTAGAATAAGTTTATGGCAAATAAATAAAAGCCTTACCCAATAAGAAAACATGTAAGCATAGAACATTTATAGTTGTAAACAGATGTCCTATGTAACAAAATACAGGCTTAGTTTTGAATCTTATGTCACATTCAGATAGAGTTTAAATAAATAGACAAAACTAGTTAGAATATCTTGATCTTGTTATCCTTTATATGGAAAATTAAAGCTTACAGAACCAGCACCAAAGATGGAGTGGATAATCAGTCTATTTTTACATTAGTGTGCATCCAGAGGAATCTCTTCCAGAGCCTGAGAAAATGGTTAATTAGTACAGCAAATATCTGTAACTGTGTTGTGAGTTAAGAAGAAACACAAGATAATTTTAGTACTGGCCAGAAGCTGTAACAGTACAAAACTACAGTGTCAATACAAAAGACTATGTAGTATGGGACATAATTAGCATGAAAGTTTATTACAGTACAAGACACAACTTTGTGCCAGAGGCTTTTAAGTTTTCCTTTATCATAGTATGAGGTATGACATAAGTAAATTTATCATCTTATTATAGAGAACTAAGTTTGAACTATGTCAACAAGGCAAGAGAGATACAGAGAAACAGCTGTTTATGAGGTAGGCACATCTTATTTTTTAAATGTGTAATAATTATAGACAGAACATGTCAAATAAGACAGCATAAAGATTTGGCATTTGTATTTGGTAACATCTTTGATTAGTTTAGATACCTCAGTGGGTACCAATTACCCCACAAATGGGAAGCAGCATTTACAATCATTTTTCTAGAGCAGGAAACATGTTTTAAAAGTATACATATATCTATAAGCAATGAACTTAAGATACAAGAAATGAGTCAATTATTTAAGTAAAATCTTGATTGAGACTGAGTATACACAGCTTAAGAATAAAGCCAAACTTGGTCATTGTTGAGCTAAATTAGTCTGATTTTAACATACATTAGAGACATTATGATAGACATAAAGTGATTTCTTCATTTTACCTTTAATCATTTTGTCTTTTTATTTTTATTTTTATTTTTTTGGAGAGAGACAGAGAGAGAGGGAGAGGAAGACAGATAGAGATGGGCATGCCAGCAGCCTCTCAGCCGCTGCAAACAAAATCCAGATGTGTGCTCCCCCTTGTGGTCAAGTGCGGCATTGTGCCCTTGCATCACTGTTGCACCTGGCTAAATGTGGGACCTGGAGATTGGAACCAGCATTCTTAGGCTTAGGAGGCAGGCGCCTTAACCACTAAGCCATCTCTCCAGCCCTGAATCAATTTTAAGTTTAACATAAGGCAATGTTTATAAATGGTAGAATATATGAAGCCTAGACAAACTATATTAACATTGTTTTATACTGTAGGCATTTTTAGGACAGGAGGAGATTTTTCAGTTTCCCTAAGAACACAGATACAATGAGTAAATCACCTTTTATAAGACTTAGACAATAATTTCAGTGATAATTATCCAGTAAAACAGCATGAACAAGCCAAGAATCATCTTAAGGTTATAGTTGTTTGTTTGTTTTTTATTTTTTTATTTTTATTTTTTTTTTTCAAGATAGGGTTTCACTTTAGCCCAGGCAGACCTGGAATTACTGTGTACTCTCAGGGTGGCCTTGAACTCCCATTGATCCTCTTACCTCTGCCTCCCGAGTGCTGGGATTAAAGGTGTGCGCCACCATGCCCGGCCTTTTTGATTATTATATCTAAATACAGGAGTTTCTTTAAGAGGGTAGATTTGTATTTGATTTAGTGACATGGCTTGAATTTGGAGAGGGAGAGAACCTGGAAAGTCATAGCCAGATGGCAGAACTGTGTGTGAGAGGTAGAGTTTTAGAAGGGACAGAATTTTAGAGTGTTTTTGGTGATAGAGGATAATTTGGTAGGTAGAACAAGAAGTACAAAGGGAAGGACAGGAATGGAGGGCAAAGAAGCCCTGAAGGTAAGGAACCTTGGACCACTTACCATGTCTTCTGTGAAGTTATTTAGATCAATAAGAATATTAAAATCAAAATACCAAATTCAGGTCAGCGGTGGCCATTATCTAAGGAATATTGTGGTCTCATTTGAATAACGAGTTGGAGGTATTTGGCAGGAAAGAGCTCAGTAAGTTCAAGCTCTTTTAAATTAGCCTTGAGACATGTCAATGGAGTATCTTTTGGAACAGATAATTTAGAGTCCATTTTGGATGACAAGGCCTAGAGTGGCCAATCCCACCAGCAGGGACATCTACCAGGCTTAGGGAAGGCAAACAAAACCCAAGGATTAGGAGGGAGCGTCCTCGCAGTCCTAATGCTTGGAATGTCTGGAGGAATGATATGTGGGAGGCTCGTGGAGTCTCCAATCATGCACAGACCAAAAAGTGAGAAACTCCTGGAATTTCTAAAGGCCTGAGACAGGGCACCTCTGTCAAAGTCTGAGAACAAATACCTTGTCCTGAAGCTGTAATCTGATGAGGGTATGGATGCAGTGGATCACATGGTGAGTGGCCTCTAGTCTGGAGTTCAAAAGTCTGGTGGGAGAGGGTGAAAGAAGAAAACAAGGAAGAAGCCTCAGGAATCAAGCTGGAAAGACTGAGGGTTTCAGGTCACAGGTGGCTGTTTAGTTCAGAGTAGAGAGCACAGTGAGTTTTTTTTTTTTTTTTTTTTTTTTTTTTCCTGAGAGAGTGAAACATTGGCAGGGAAGTAGAGGGAAGGAGAGAGGAAGGAGGGGTAGCAGCCTGAAAGCCCCACAGGGGTATCTGAGTCATGGCATCAGAAATGTAAGGAAATGTAAGGAAAGTATAAGAGAAAAGCAAAAGAGAACACCAGACTTCAATCTTTACAGACAAGACTGTTTATTACAAGAAAACAGTGAGGGACTTCAGCTTTCCTGCAAGATGAAGGCTGAAGTATTGGGCCAGACTGGGGGCAAGCTTATAAGGGGGATCCTAAGACAAACAGGCTGTACCAGCTGCAGGCCCAAGGGAAGTAGATAAGGAACTGTAGTTATCTGTGCCCTTGCTCAGAACAAGTTTTTTAGACAAATTGTCTAGGGAGGATAACCCACCAGTTTGTGTTCCCTCAAGGTTTTCTGAGCTAAGGGAAGTTTAGTTTATCATTCGGGAGTAGACAGGCCTGTCAAGGCCATGCTTCTGAAGTTTTAGGGCTTGTTGGCCTTAGGGATAGTTATTAACTCTTTAGTTCCCTTTAGTTTTCAAGGAAGGCTATTAACCTTTCAAATCTAATTAGGGCTGGAGGGATGGCTTAGCAGTTAAGGCATTTTCCTGCAAAGCCAAAGGACCCAGGTTCAATTCCCTACTACCCAGATTAGCCAGATTCACAAGGGGGGGCATGCATCTGGAGTTTGTTTGCAGTGGCTGGAGGCCCTGGCGCACCCATTCTCCCTCTCTCTCTCTCTCTCTCTCTCTCTCCCCCCCTCTTTCTCTGTCAAATAAATAAATAAATAAATAAATAAATAAATAAATAAATAAATAAATAAAAATAAAATATTAAAAAAAGAGTTAATCTAATTAGAGGCTTGGTGGCTCAGCATGGGCTAACCAACATCCTGGGAAGTCAGTCAGCATTGCTAACTAGCTGCCTTCAAAATGGTGGATACCTTACTCATAATCCCTATCACTAAGCTCTCTCTATCAGCAACCTTGAACATCATTTCTTTCAGGTTGCAGAAGTCTTTCATTCACATCATATTACCCACTAACCATCTCTCCAGCTGCAAATTTCTAATTTTCAAAAAAAAAAAAAATAGTGTAGCTTCTATGTCTTCTTGAGATCTAAACAGGTATACATGTCATAACTTTAAAATTTTTGGCAGTTTTCTTAAATTTTTACATACATTTACTAATTCATTTGTCAATAAATCTGAGCCATTTATTTCAGGGAACTCCCCACAGTCTGCATATTGGTGACTATAGATAAGGTGTTAACATTTTCCTTTATGTGGTTTTCATATATTTGAAATGCTAATGTCACTGTATTTGATGTGATCAATAGGAATTTAGGGCTTTAAATGCCCTCACTGTCTAAATGATTTTCCCTTTTTGGCTTTCTCTTTTGCAAGGTCTGTGCAGACATGTACTAAGAACTTTTAAGAACACTTTGATTTGTTGTCTTTGTTTATTAGTAGACTCATCATCCATTCAACTGCTACCTAGACTTAATTTTAAAATTGTTGGGTATAAAATAGTTAATATAATATAGATTTGGACCATTATTTATATTAGAAATTACTGGTAACTTAATAGACTAATTTAAAAATATTTCTTAGTTTATATTGTCAAAATTAGTAACTAATAACTCACAATAGCTCTAAATATTATATTTAACCATAATCTAATATTTTATGCAGGATATTAATATCAAAACATGTGGCTTTGGTGGATTTTGTCTGGGAAACCTTTAGTCCTTGGGAACATATGACTGCTACCACAATCTTTCTATCTATACCTACAAAAATGCCTAACCTGGTTCCATTTAAGATATTACTTTTCTATCATAATTGTATTCATTATAGCTTCTTATAAGTATTACTGATGATAAAATTATAAAATAAAGCTTTTTTCTAATGCTTGGCTCATTTGGCATCACCTTCTAAGACAGACCAGTAAGTCAGATATGGACTGTTAGAGTCAGATTTCACCTACACTTATGATAAGATTAAAATAAGTGGCTGATTTGTTGAGGCAAGAACACAGTTTTACAGATAAGAAGCAAACATAGCATTTTAAAATGTTATTTATTAATTATTTATTTGAGAGAGAAAATGGGCACAGGAGGGCCTGTAGCCACTACAAATAAATACCATACACATTTGCCACTTTGTGCATCTGGCTTTACATGGGTACTGGGAAATTGAACTTGGATCCTTCGGCTTTGCAGACAAGTGTCTTAACTGGTAAGCCATCTCACCAGCCCCATAGCATTTTTAAGAGTACTTTTGATTTTATAGTTGTTTTTGGCCTCCTTGTCCACATGTTTGTAAGACACTAACAATCTCCATGAAAAGACATTTGATCATGCTAATGCACTGAGAAGAGTTTGCATTCCACGGTTACACTGTCCTGATTTGGATGAGGCCCAGCATCCGCAGTGTCCATTTTGTTATGGAGAGGAAGCAAAGGTACATCTCAAGTCTTTAAACATTTTCTGTCCTCTGTTATTTCGAGCAACCTAGGAATCCTGTTTGTTCTTAGATCACAACTTGAATCTGATTTGATTTTATCTGATATTAATTTTCTTTGTGTGATTGGTCAAAAGCAAGGATCACAAATATAAATTTATTTCCTCATACCAATTCAGTCATGTATTAGTTATAAAGCAATAACAATAGTTTGGTCAATTTATCTTTTCACTCTTGGCAGGCTTATTTCATATAAATATATCCACAATTGTACACAAAGATAAAGAAACAATTAACAAGAAACTACGTAGATTGTTAATTCTATTTTATGTGTTTATTTCTAAGCAATATACCCCATTTTATCTTCTGACAAAATGTTCTTTTGTGTGGAAGTATCAGAGCCAAAACAGAAAGCTCCACATGCTTAATGTTTTAAAAATATTGTTTCCAAAACACTTTTCGTAAAAATGTTTAAAAACAGCCGGGCGTGGTGGCACACGCCTTTAATCCCAGCACTCAGGAGGCAGAGGTAGGAGGATCACCGAGAGTTCAAGGCCACCCTGAGACTACATAGTTAATTCCAGGTCAGCCTGGACCAGAGTGAGACCTACCTCACAAAACAAAAAACAAAAAACAAAACAAAACAAAAAAAAAAAAAAAAAAAAATTAAAAACAATTTTAAAACCTTGATTTCATTCTAGTTTACTATGAAAAGAGAGGATATTGATATTAGAATTATTTCATGAACTTCTAGAATATCAATGACATGTGCATTTCATTTCTCTGAAAGTTGAACTCAGAGAGTAACTGGCTTGCTCTGAAACTGAACATGGATTTGAACTTTGGCCTCATCATTTATTTCACTAGCAGTTAGTCCTTGAAAAAACAACTTTGCCTCTAAATATTTTATAAAATTTCAATAATAAAAATGGGATCTATTTCTAAGATTTATTGTTTAATTAATTATAGTGCTGTATGAAAAGTAATTGATGTCATATGCTTACTATTCAATAACTTTATTTTTATCATTACTATCCTCTATTCTTACTTTTAGATTATTAAACAGTACATTAATGCCAAAATATATGCTTGTCAGCAATGATATAAGTCTAGAGACAGTATAACATATCTTTCAAGTCATCCATTTGAAAATATATGTTTCTCTTGTCATGTCTAGTACTCTGTAAGGGAATAGAGAAATGTATTCAGATAAATTACATCTTAATTCATTTTAAGCTTATATAATTACAAATTTTTTGTCTATTAACTATTATCTATTATTCATCTGTATTTTGATCACTACCTCTCATCTGTCACATATATACAGGTATTACCTGTACAACACTCATGTGTGTCTATGTCTCTATCTTCATTTAGCATATGCTAGTCCGCTCTGTTTGCCTAGGAGTAACCTGGGTCTGGAGCACTACATTTCATGAAAAATGACTATGCATACTAGTTATTTAGTGATTACCTTTTCCTGTGGAATGACCTTGATCAATTTTTAATAAATGATCTATGTGAAATTATGATTTTTCTATTGTAGAAAATACAGTGGATTTTTATTTTGCTTGTTCTTTTTATTTTGCTTGGGTGAGGCTAGGCAGAGGAAACATACTATTTATGCTTGGATCCCTAACTTCAGCTTTTTTGGCCTGTGAAGGCTTCTAATTCAGGGGCCACTCAAGTGTTAGATATGTACAGAATAAAGATTTAGAGACAGAATTCGGAAGATAGTAGGGTAATAGCAACCTACAATTGGCATAAAAGCCAATAAAATAAAAATAAACATTAAAGTACATAAATGAGACAATATTAAACAGGAAAATCCATTGGATAGAAGGCATAGAATTAGGGACTTAAGGGCAGAGCCATGGTCACAGAGCTTTGGGTGGCTTTGGTGAGACTGTGCCTGTCCTAGTTTTATGGGGTGCCTAGGGATCCAGGAATGTCCTTGAACCCTAAACCCTAGGTTTGTTTCTAATTTTAATCAAATAATTGAATAAAAAAGAAGACTGAGAAGTATAATTATCAAATTATTGTAATTATTGAAGGAAATACAGAACCAAGGAAAACCCACATGGCTAGAGATCCCACTTGGGGGTTGGGGGATGGGAGGAAGCATGGAAAGAAAAGAGAAAATAAAGTTCAAGGAGCTCCTGCCATGTGGGGAGCTGGAGGGGATAAAGGAACCTACTTGGAGATTAAGGGCTAGGGTGCCTTCCCAGCTAGGCCTGGGTGAGCCAGCCTAGGCCCAGCCAAGGGAAGAACTCACCCACAGGTGGAATTTCCCATGTGAGAGAGCCTGCCCTCTCCTTAAAAAAATATTTATAGCCTTTTAGTGGTGGTGGGCTGTCTTCAAGCTTAGGTGCACCAGAAGGACAGCTGGTTGGTTAGGGCTAGGGGATGTCTCAGGAAGAAAGTTAGCCATAGCACTAAGTTCCAGGGGTTGAACTTGACCAACTGCAATGTATAAATCCTATGAGAGACATCCCTCCCAGGAGGAGTACTGATTGTGGAAAAACAGGTCTAGGAAAATAGGCAAGAGATGAGAAGTCAGATCATCTTTGATTTCTGGAAAGTGTAAACTTTCCTGCCCTTTTTATCTTCAGGGGTCCAGTCACCCAAACTGTACTTACCTGTCATTCCCCCCTCATGAGAAGACACTCTAACTGCTGTTAAAGTACAAGGTCCAATAACGTCAGATCATGAACTATTTCCTACTGAATGGGGCCTGGAGCTGTGGCAGTTAGAAAGTCTCTCTCAGAGAGGGAAACTATTCTAAAGGACCCTGAAATTGTATTGATGGAGTGCAGGAAGATATTCTTGGAAGAAAATGTTAGGGAGAAAGACTAAAAGTAAGGAGTTAATGAGGAATGAGCATAAAGTGAACTGGTCACATTTAGGGTTGTCCTTCTTGTGGACTTCTAAGCCTTGGGGATCATTTGAGGGAAACTAGGGAGATGGAGTTAGATTATCTCAGGACTTTGTAAGCATGAGGTGACTGAAATTTTCCTCCAGAACTGTTCATCAAATGGCACAGTAGTGTTTGACATGGCCTGAATATGTTTCTGTATGGCTTATAAAACAGACAAGATATTAGTACAGTTATCAGGAACAGATACACAACATTTAATTTTGATAATGGTGAATATACCATATTTTGTATAATACCCTTCAAGAGTGTACCTTTTTAAAATTTGTCCTGGGTGTAGCCAGAGCCGAAGGTTGGTACCATAGAGCTATTGGATGCCATTAAAGGCTGTACAAATATATTTTTGGTCTCAGGAATTATTTAAGGATGTCCTGGCACATGTTAGAAGAGATTCACCATTGTTCCCAGTATAAGGAAGTCTTCTGAATTAAGTGACCCTTGATCAGAGTCATCCATATATATTTTAGATTTGAAAATAATCCTTTTTGTCATCTATGGTTGTTTTTCCTTATTATAGAGTCAGAACTATTAGAGATAGGGGCAACATGTCTTAAGGCCTTGCTTGTTTCTTGGAACGCTCCTATTGTGTTACTTAATAGGCCATTCATATAGTTGAGGTATCCCTTTATCTTTTATCTTTGGTTATACATTTCTCTCTATGTGTTTAAGACCAAACAGATAGCCAAAATTTAAATCAAGGATTAATTTTGGAGGTCACTAGTAGCTCTCCAAAAGAAGCTTTAGGGCCCCAAGAATAGCCCTATAGCTTCTCCAATACTGGTGTCATCTGTTAGGATGAGTTGGGGCCATATGGCCAAGTAGTTTTCCCTTCCTTGGGAAGCCAGGAATACAGACTTTTACTCAGTTATGACTCTCCTGTTTCAGATTGTACACTAATTTTGTTTTGTTTCTGGGTCTCCATATCCTCCCAGATCAGGAAAATAGATGACTTATCAGGGGGCCAAAGTGTCCTATCATCTCCAGTGGCCTCATGACCTGGGAGAACAGACCAAAATATTGGTTAGTTCTGATGATTTTGATTGGCTTTGGCTTCTGCATAAGTTATTAATACACTCAGAAAAGAAGTTGCACTAACCTGAATGTCTGTACATATATACCTTAGAACTAAAATTCCCAGAAAACAGCTCTATGGGCTGTATCTACTTTCAGCAAGGCTGAATGGAATGATAAAGCTCCTGTGATCACAGAGAGATGGAATGTTGCAAGTCAGAGCCAAATTACCTTGGGCTGCCCCTTAATATCCATTTATTGCCCACCTCTGTGTCTGGACTATCATCATGGTGACTATCAGTTGATTAGATGCAATCGTTTTTGAAATACAAGAACAGACCCCAGCTCCCACCAATACAAGGGCTAAGAATGCCATCAGATAACATCTGAAGCCTATGGTGGAGATTTCCCACTTTGCTATAACATGCTATGGCAGCTTGAATATATGGTCCCCAATATATTCAGTGTTTTATTAGTTTATAGTTTGCATCTGCAGCCACCTTGCTGGAGGCAGTGTCACTGGGCAGATCTTAAAGTGCGGTGGTAGGTTTGGGATTCCATTGTAAAGATATGCAAAGTGTGACTAATAGGAGTTCCTGAAGTGTGCTGTGTGGCTGGTGGCTTTTCTCTCTCTTGCCTGGTCCTGTAAAAGCAGGCCACTTCTTCTGCCATTATGGAACTTCCCCTGGATCTGTAAGCTTCAATAAGTAATATCCCTTCCTCCATAACTGTGCCTTGTCTGGAAGTTCATTTCAGTGAACCTGAAGCTGTCTGCTACACATGTCTACCTGATGGTCAGCCAATGTATTTGAAAAGTGCCTTGATTTATGACTTTCTTTGTTCTATAACTATAACATCTTCATAAAATTGTTAACACATTGGAACATGGAATTTGGGGTAACCTAAATCTGTGTTCCTGGGCCTTGGACACTCATATTTAGCTCCAAAATAGACTATCTCTCATCCCCTTTGAAGGGAGAGCTGTGTCTTTTGTGTCAACATAGTACATTTAATCCTGAAACAGGTCTAGTTAAAGTCATTTTGTCCAGTTTGTTTAAGTTTAGTTGTCCTGTAGAAGCATAGACAATATAAAAAGTAGGCATTTTTTATCTTTTAAATATCTAATAGCTGTAAATACAGGCAGAACCTGTTTTCAGTTTAATCTCGAAATTGTCAATAAAAAGACAAGTAAGACAGTATGAAGTCTTGGCACCTGTTTTTGAAAACATCTTTGCTTAGTCTAGATACCTGTGTGGATACCAATTACCCAGGGAATGTTGGAAACAGAACTGCAGAGCTTGAAATAATTTCTCTCAGATGAGGACCATTGTTTGAATATGAGACTGTACCCTAAAGTAGGGAATATGTCTTAAGAGTTAATTTTATTGTAAGTATTGGACTTGAGATGCCAGAAATGAGACAGTTACTTTACAATACTTTACAATAGGGCACAATCTGGTTATTGTTGAGCCAAAACAGTAAGCTCTAATACACCCTTCACAAATCTGTTTTGAAAGAGAAAACATTACTTGACAACCGATGCTTTTAGCTGAATCTTGGCTAGCAACTGATCTTAGGTATAAGAGGAATTTAAACATAAAACAATTGTATGTTTTACCCATGTCTTAAAACTGATAACGATTAGGCAAGCTATCCCAACATATTTTACATAACAGGAGGATAAATGTTATAGTGACTGAAATTAATCACTTAAACCTAAGTGACTAAACCTTGTGATGACCATTCAACATAATTAGCATAAATAAAACACAAGCTCTCTTTAAAGTCACAATGTCTTTAGGGATGAATACTTCATCTTTGTAATTAAACATTGTATGGGAAAAGGCTCACTTCCTCCAATAGTTAAGACTCAGTTTCTCTACTGGTTAAAACCTTGGAAACAAGTAAACACGTTTTAGATTTTATCAAACTAAATGTTTCAATGAAGGCATCCTTCCCTGAGCAAATTTCATTTCCATTATGATCTCCTGTTGATGTCTTCACCATCGGCCTCAGATGCTATATGATGATATTCTTACCCCTTGGGTTGGTAGAAGCTGGGGTCTATTCTTGCACTCCAAAAAAGATTATACCTGATTAACTGATAGTCACTAGAATGTTAGTTTAGATACAGAGGTGGGCAATAAATGGCTATTAAGGGGCTAAAGGTAGCCCTAGGTAGTTTGGCTCTAACTTGAAACATTCCATCTCTCTGTGATCTCAGGAGCTTTATCAGTCCATTCAGCCTTCCTGGAAGTAGGTGAAGCAAATAGAGCTGTTTTCTGGGAACTTCAGTTCACAAATTTTTCTTTAAGCCCTAAGTTCTTCACTCCTGTATATCTCAACCTTTCCTGAAATCTGTGTGAGTGGGAAGTTGAAGGGCTGGTACTCTTATGCTTTTATTTCCATGTGTATTTTTTCTGAATCTTTTGACCTGGACTCTCATGTCTTGCTCTCTCTCTCTCTCTCTCTCTCTCTGTGTGTGTGTGTGTGTGCGTGTGTGTATGTCCCTTTCCATGGGCTTTTCCCCTAGATATTTCCTTATCTTTTCCTTCTCCCATCTCCTTTTCCAGCCTGGCAAGGAAGAGAATTCCCCTCTGCTTGCATCTTTGTAGCCTTCCCCTGTATACCAATTCTTAAAGAAACATCACTGTAAGGCTTGGGAGTGACCAAGACCATGCAGACCACTCTGAGACAAAGATAGAAGCTTTTATTTGGGAAAAGCATAAGCTGCCAGGACTGACTCTCAAGAGAAGAGCACAGCCAACCTGAATTTGTAGGTAGTGGGCTTTATAGGCTTCTTCAGTTGGGGGAAGGTGAGGAAGGGAAAGGAACTCATTTGTTCTTTACGTTAGCCATTTCAAATAGCTAGGGTGTGAGACCAGAACATTGACCAGGTGACTTATAAGATAAGGGGGCAGGAAACCATGACCTGGGGGCATTGTTAGGCAAGAAGGGAATAATGGCTGGGCAGTTTCTTGAGGAATGTGGATAATCTACTTCCTTATGCCCCTATCACCATTCTTTTGTCCTTGGTGACTCCATCTTGGGAGCCCATCCTGACCTAACATTCCAGCCTTTTGTTAATGACAAAGGACAGTGGTTTCTCTCTTCTGTAGTATCTTCATGCTGACTGTAGGGGTGACAAGTTCTTATGGGAGAGGCTGGATAATGTGGTCAATGGGTGTCCCTTCAGAGCAGGTGATGAGACAGTTCCTTGGTGGTTAGAAGCTGGTAGGAGGTAGAGACGGGACAGGTCAGTAAAAGCTGGTTGAATTTTTGGTGGGTGAATTGGTCCACCTGATTTTGGCTGCATCTCAGAAGGCAGGGAGACAGGACAAGTAGCAAGAATAGTCCAGATATAGGCCCTAAGAGTGGCAAAAACCAGGAACAGACAGTCCCACAGATGTTCCATGACCCAGAGGGAACTGGTGTTCATACCTGAAGCTGGATGGCCAGGTATTTTAGTTGTTTAATTTCGACTTCTACCTTGTCAATTGGATAACATAGTAACAGCATTCCTCATTCAGTAAAAGGCAGGTTCCTCCTATGTTGGCTGTGAAGAACTCTAGGCCTTGGCAGTTCTGTAGCACGACTGAGGCCAGAGAAGTAAGTTGTTCTTGTAGCTGTCGCAGGCTCTTGATGGACCCCTGGATTGCAATGCTCAGTTCTGTAAAAAGTCTTTCATAAGAACTTAGAATATGTCTCAGGCCTCCAGCAGCCAGTCCTGTGGCTGCTATTGAGGGTGCCAGGCTTACCCTTATCATTATGGGCAGGTGGACAGCTCTTTTGCAACGATGAGCATGCTTAGGAAGAAGGACTGCCAACTCTCCCTCTGTATACATGGTGAGGCTAGGTACCAACATGACTGGAGTACAAGGGCCTGAGTGCATTCTCAGAGAGATGCAAGTATACAACATGGAGTCACACCAAAAATAAATTCCCTCAGGTAAGGTGTGGTTTTGATATTAGAGTTAGTCCTGAAAGCTCCTGTCCAACATTGAGAGATGTCCTTATGCCATCAATCAAGGTGGTTCAGAAGAAAAAGTTGGATAGGGAGTTTGGAGAGAAGGGACCAGAAGCAGGGAGAATCTGAAGCAAATGTGACATTGAACAGGGGCATTGCAGTAATGAGGAGCCACTCAAGTGAAGCGCACAAGAAGCTGGCAGTGTGATTGTAGGACTGAGTTAATTGAGGAGGGAGAGAGAAGAATTATGGATGGGCATCCAGGGGGTGGTGAAGGTTAGATCACACAGATCCTCTGAAGATTGCCATGAGCCTGTTTGATATCTATAACAGTCTGGATATTGGCATTTGGGGCAGTCTTAGGGGCATTTTGAATGGACATAAATATTTCTATTCATCCCCCACAGTGAGAGCCCATAGTGTATTGGGTTGCCACCCCCACCATCCTATCTGCCCACTTTTTGTCTCATGGGCCTGTGATGAAAAAAAAAAACAAAAAAAAAATGTGAGTACCCCCTGAGATTTGAGCTGTGGTGGTTGGATGCCATATATTTTCTTGGGTGAAAGTAGTGGTATTGACATGATTGTGAGATCAATAGCGAGCACCCTCTGACAGAGCCAATGTAGCATGCTGTTATGACTTGGTCCTGAGCGAAGCAGAGACTTCTCTCACACCATCCCTGTACTGAGCAGGCTTCAGGGCAGTTGTTGGTGACATCTATTATAGAGAAGGTGAGGGAGATGGGCTCTGCACACCCTGTGAGAAGACAGAAGGAAGAATTAAGGAGCTTGTTATCCTTGTCAACAGCTACAACATCAAAACACTAGCCCAAGGGGGGGATGAGCACTCAGAGATGAGGGATAGAGGGCTTGAGGCAAGAGAGAGGAGGCAGAGGGGCATCAGTGTCAAGAGGAATTTTCTGAGGTTGAGGGAAGAGTTGGAACATGAGAGAGTTTAATTTTGCAAGGACCCATTGAGCTCGCAATGTACTTATCCCTGCATGAGGTAGGGTAGGATGGAGGTGACTTGACTCTCTTTAGCTGTGATAGATGGATCCAATTGGAGATGCCCTGAAGCTTTGCAGCCATGGAGTGGTTTAGGAGCACCAGATGAGGTCCAGTCCAGAGCAGCGTAAGACCCTGTAGGTAAGACTCCTTAAGGTAGACCTTATCTCCAGGGTTAAGTGAGAGAGTTGTGGCTCCCTCTGGTGGTTGGGGAAGAAGGCAGTAAGCATTTTCCCAGAGAAGATTCCAGATAAAGGTGAAAGTTGCTAAGTACCGATGGAGAGGAGTTTCTGGTTAATTGGGGAAGATTGTTTAACAGGAAGGGGCGCCCATACATTAGTTCAAAAGGGCTAAGGAAGGCAAGGAGTAGATCTGATTTGGGCTAAGGCAAGGGGGAGGAGCTGGGGCCAGGATAGGTGAAGTTCAGAAGTCAGTTTAGACAGGTGAGTTTTGGTATTTTTATCTTTCTACTTTGCCTGAGGATTGAGGCCTATATGGAATATGAAGTTTCCAACCTATCCCCAGGGCTCTGGATACTTCCTAGATTACCTTGGAAATGAAGGCCGGTCCATTGTCTGATTGAATGATAAGAGAAAGGCCAAAGCAGGGCAGAATAGACTCAAGAATATGAGAGGCGAATATATTTGCAGCTTCCCCTGTCATAGAAAAGATTCAACCCACCCCAAGAAAGTATCCACCATAGTGAGAAGGTATTTAGTTTTTTTGTGAGGAGGTATGTGAGTAAAATCTATCTGCCAGTCCACCCTGGGAAGTGAGCCCCTGCGTTGGTGGGGTTTGAAAGAGGGAGGGGCATGGACTCCCCCTTGTGAAGAGGCCTTGGCACAGAATGAGCAAGCCTGTGTCATGGGGGAGATTAGAGAAGAGACGCAAGGATGGAAAAGGAGAGGAGTCAGGAATCTTTGCAGACTGCAGGCTCCCACATGAAATAGATTATGTAGGTGGATCAGGATGATAGTAGATTGGAGATCAGACAAGCAGTAAAGGTTTCCCAGGAGTAGCCAGCCTTGTGGCTTGGGATAGTGCCAAGTTTTGTTAGAGTTTGGTACTGTTCTGCGGTGTATGAAGGAGTGAAGGAGGTAGGGGTAGGGAAAAAGCTGAAGCTGAATATGTGCTGTGGAAGCTGGATTCCCTGGCAACTCTGTCTGAAAAAGAGTTTCCCATGACCACAGGTGATGTTAGAGCCTGGTGTCCCCTACAGTGAATGACGACCACCTTTGTAGGAAGACAGGAGGCATGTAGCAGTTTAAGGATAAGGGACCTGTTAGTAATGGGGGTTCCTTTAGCTGAGCAGAAGCCTCTCTCATTCCAGATAGGAGCATGGTGATGTAGAATATGGAAAACATATAGAGTCAGTATAGATATTAACTGTCTTACCTTGTGCCAAGGTTAGGGCTCTAGTGAGAGCCATTAGCTCAGCCATTTGGAATGTACTCCCCTTAGGCAATGGGCCAGTCATCTGGTCATCTGAGACAATAGCATACCCACCTATCTGAGCCCTGTGAGTTAGCAGAAGAGCTGCCATCTATACACCAGATGTAATCGGGGCTAGGGAGAGGAGATAGATTCTAGGATTATGATAGGTGAGTTCCTAGGGTCTCTAAGCAAGGAGTGGGTAAGTTGTTTGGGTAGAGGCAGGAGGGTAGCAGGGTTATGTGGAGGACAAGAGTCAAGTGTTATGTCGGGGTTATCAAGGAAAGTGATGTGAAAGAGTTGAATTTTAGATGGGGTCAGAATAGATAGGAAAGAGTTGGAGAATAGATCTTTAAGCCTGTGGGGAGAGAGGACAGTGAATTGTTGCCCAAAAGTGAATTTCTGAGCCTCTTGGGCCAGAAGAGCAGCTGCAGCAAGAGCGCATAGGCACGGTTGCCAGCCCCGGACAGAGGTTTCTAGTTGTTTAGAAAGATAGGCTACAGGGGCAAAGGATGCGGCCTTCATTTGACCTAGAACACCCAATGTCATATCCCCTTTTTCTGTGGAAGAAAAGGCTGCTGAAGGTGTGGAAGTGCAAGGGCTGGAGCTTCCAAAAGGGCATCATGCAGGTGGGAGAAAGCAGCATCTGTCCCTAACTTAGGGCCTGGGGGTTCATGAGGGCTTCCCTTAGCCTTTTGTAAAGGGGCTTTGCCAGGAGGGCAAATTTGGAATCCACATTCTAAGGAACCCAGCAAAGCCAAGAAAAGAGAAGATTTCTTCCTTGGAGGTAGGTGGAGAGAGAGAGAGAGAGAGAGAGAGAGAGGGTGAGTTGTCGTGAGGTGGGAGTAAGGAGAAAACCCAGGTACCTAACTTGGGTTAAAGAAAGTTGAGGTTTTGGGGGGAAACTCAATGTCTTTTAGATCTGAGAAAGTTCAGAAGTTTGTTGGTATGTAGTTTAGATAGAGAAAGAGAGGGTGAGCAGAGCAAAAGATCATCTACATTGTAAAAGTGTGCTGGGTGACAGATCCAGAGACAAAAGGTCAGAGGAGAGAGCTTGACCAAAGAGTGGGGGCTGTCTCTAAAACCCTGGGGAAGGACAGTCCAGGTAAGTTGACAGGCAGTATGCTGATCGGGGTCCTCCCAGGTGAAAACGAAGAGATTGTAGGAATTGACGTGAAGGGGGATGGAGAAGAAGGCATCTTTGAGGTCAAGAACTGAAACATGAGTAGTTGGAGGAAGGTATGTGAGAGAGGAGAGTATAGCGGTTGAGCATTACTGGATGAATGGGCATGATGGCTAGGAGCAAGTCCAGGACTAAGAGGTAGGCCCTGTCAGGTTTGATAACAGGCATGATCAGAGTGTCACAAGGAGAATGAGTGGGGTGAAGGAGGCCAGCTTGGAGCAAGTGAGAAATAATAGCTTTGAGAACTTGGTGATGTTTAGGTAAAATTGGGTCTTGAGGATGGCAGGGAGAGGACGTGGGGTGTTTGAGTCTGATAAGGACAGGTGTATAATGAAAGGCTAGTGCTGGTGAGGAAGTGTCCCACACCCTGGGATTAACTTTGGAGACAAGGAAGGGGAAACCTGGATCCTCTGTAAGGTAGGGGGCTGGCATGAGAGGAAGACAGGGTGAGGGTGGTAAGTCAGAGAGAGAGAGAGTTTATGCATAAAATCTCAGCCCAGAAGAGGAGTGGACAAGAGGGTATTACAAGAAATGTATGGGAGAGGGGAGTGTCCCAGACCACACATAGTAAGGGGGCATGAATGGGGAGTGGGATACGCCGTCAATACCCAACAGAGGTCTGTGAGGAAAAAGTCTTAGCAGAGCAGGATGGTAGGAATGACACCTGGCCCCTGTGTCAATTACAAATGAGACCGGCCTTCCTGCCAGATACACTGTGACCCTGGGCTTGTCCACTGTGATATGGAGAGTGTTGGTGGGGGCTGAGGGCCAAGGCATCATTCTTCAGACACCAAGCCCAGAAGATTGGCAGTTGGCTCTCATGGGGAACAAGGGGAAAAAGGTGGCCTACCTTGTTGAGGCAAAGAAGAACAGTCGACTTTCCAGTGTCCAGTAAATCCGCAGTGAAGACAGGGTCCTGGTGGCAGGCATGGATTGCGGCAGGTTTTGCCCAGTAGCTGATGTGTCAACACTTGAAGCAGGGTGTTGGAGCTGAGCAATGTAACTCCATTGTCTTTTTTTGGAGGAGGCTTCAGTGCCGCAGCCAGGAACTGGAACTGCTGTCTGTCTCTGACCACTCTCTCAGTCCATTCCTGGTCCTCTCTGTTATTAAAAACTTTAAATGCCAGGTCAAGCAGATCTCGTGAGGGGGTTGAGGGCTCTTTTCTAAGCATTTAAGATTTTTCCTGATGTCAGGGGAAGATTGGGACAGGAAATGGATAATGAGAACTACCATACCCTCTTGGAAAGCAGGGTCAAGGTGAGTGTATTGGGTCAGTGCCTCAGTTAGGTGTCCTATAAATTCAGCTGTATTTTCATTAGGCCTCTGGGTAAGCGTCCGCAGTTTGTCAAAACTGACAAACTTATGGGGCACTTTTTGGAAGCCAGCCAGGAGGCAAAGAATCATTCTATCACAGGGATCATGGTATTTCCATTTCAGGGTCCTCTCTAGGGATGGCAAGCATCCCCACTGGGAAAGTATAATCAGTTAAGTTAGCCTCATCAGAATGGGCCTCAGCAGCTACCCAGACATGTTCTTGTTCATCAAGAGTGAGAGTGGAGGAAAGAACTACAAAGAGATCATGCCAGGTTAGGTCATAGGCCCGGATCTTTGATATAACATGTTGGATCAGTAGAGAAAGACCCTAGATATTTCCCAATCTGGGATAGACCAGACTTGGGAAAACCAACATGAACACCAGTAATTCCTTCAGCACATGCGACCTCACTTAAAGGATACACACTGTCCCTGTGAGAACAAGTGCTCTGGGCAGGAGGGGATAGAGGAGGAGAGGGTATGGGAGATGGTGGCAGAGGAAGAGAGGGAGGAGGGGTGTGGTCATCAGGCAGGGGGTCAGGAGAGGCTGAGGGAGTTGGAGGAGCTGAAGGAGCTGATGGGACCAGATCATCTATGGTGTATGGGTTGAAAGCAGAGGGTGAGGACGTGTATGGTGAAGGGGTTGAATCAGAGTGCAACCCTAAGACCTTGGCTACAAGGACCTGATGAGAAGATCAGGAAGAACAGAGAGAAGACCATGTACACAAGGTTAAAAAAAAAAAGCTTGAATATAGGAATTTCAGACAAATTGCTTGTCCATTGGCAGAAGTTTTCTAAATCAGTGAGAATTTGGAAATAAAAAGTACCATGTTCAGGTCATTTGGACGCACAGTTCAGCTTGTATTGTGGCCAGGCAGAGTTTCAGAGAAAGATCAGACGATGAGGTTTGATTTCGTCCAAGAGTTGTAGAGGCTTTAAGTTCTTGAGGAGACAGGTCACGGGGGTAGTAGAAATTGCTTTGGAGGGTTTATTCCCCATGAAAGTGTGAGAGTGTAGTAATAGGGCTAGTGAGAGGAGATAGAAAAAGAGCAAGAAAAGAAGCCAGGGCTTGCACTGGGTTAACACAGGACACCAGTATGAGCCACTGGCCCATTAGGGTGAATGGGGCCTGCACCTCCCACGTGGGCAGAGGCCGTATAACTTGCAACTGTCCTCTTTTTAGCCTATTAGTGGGCAAGGTGGGCACCTGTGCTCCTAGTGGCGAATATGGCAGGCAGTGAAAGGTGACACCTCAGGAGGTAAACAAGGGTTAGAGGAAGAAACCGGGGCTTAAGCTGGGTTTACACAGAAGAACCAATATGACCCCCTGGCCTGTTAGGATTAATGGGGCCTGAACCTCTCATGTGGGCAGAGGTTTTACTGATCACAACTGTTGCCTTTTTAGCCTATTACAGGGCAGGGCAGGTGACTGTGCTCCCAATGGCTACAATGGCTGGCAGTGACAGATGAGACCTCAGGAGAGAGAGAGAGAAGAGGGAGGGGGAGAGTGTTCTGAGATGGTGCCACTGAATTAAAGACACCCCTTATGGTACAGTAGACCAGAAAGCAAGAGACCCAAGGTGTCAAGAGTGAGTCTTTCTTGAGACCAGGGAATGGGGCTCAAAAGCAGGTGAGGGGTGTAGTCTGGCATGCCAGCATGGCTTCCATGAGCAGAGATTAAACCCTAGAGCAGACCAACCTGAGCGGGACACTTACTGAGAGGGAGGGAGGAGACAAGAAGGGAAGAAGAGCCAGGCCGAACTGTGGTTGGTGTGAAAGCCAGTACCAGGCAGAGATGGTCCAAAGCCTTCAGAGGATCACTGGCAGGTCAGTGGTCTGGTCGGCAGAAAGCTGGTCTGGCCACCCAAGAGGGCAACCAGAGCCTCCTATTTGAGTCAGGACACCAGTTGTAAGATTTAGGAGTGACAAAGACCACACAGACCACTCTGAGGCAAAGATGAAAGCTTTTATTTTGGAAAAGCATGAGTTGCCAGGACAGACTCTCAAGAGCAGAGCACAGCCAACCTGAATTTGTAGATACTGGGCTTTGTAGGCTTCTTCAGTTGAGGGAAGGTGAGGAAGGGAAAAGAACTCATTTGTTCTTTATAATAGCCATTTCAAATAGCTAGGGTGTGAGACCAGAACAGTGAGCAGGTGACTTATGAGATAAGGGCGCAGGAAACCATGACCTGGGGCACTGTTAGGCAAGGAAGATCCAATGGCTGGGTGGTTTCTTGAGGAATGTGGATAATCTTCTTCCTTATGTCTCTGTTGCCATTCTGCTGTCCTTGGTGACTCCATCTTGAGAGTCCATCCTGACCTAACAACTCATACTTTATCCTTCTGAGAGTCTGTTTTCTCAGTGGTTTGTTAACATGGATAAGAACCTAAAAGATGGGGTTCACAAGCCTGGAGGTTCCCCCCTGAAACTCAGATCCTGCATCACCAGCATGCCTGACTTGCTCTTGTCTGGACCTTATTTATTGTTTGCTAAGGCTAGGATTTCCTCTTATGACAAGATGATTTTTTTAAATGTCCTCTTCTAACTGTTAGATTCTGAAAGAGAGGAGTATAAGATGGTTTTCTTTGGCTCAAGTTTCTCTTAAATACCAGAGAGAGATAGAGGTATGGCTCAGAGTGGGAAGGAATGTTGGAACAAGAGAGTGGAATGTGGAAGAGAAAACTAAGCTACAAAGGAACGGACAATAAAGAAATAGGAGACACAAAGAGAGAAGGAGGTTCTGCATAAAAGAGAGAGAGAGGGAGAGGAAGAAAGAGAGAGAAAGGGAAAAGAGAAAATGTAGAGAGGGTAAAGAAATGGGAATATGTGAGCAATTTGAAGCAGGAAATCTGAAGAGAGAAAAGAGAAGAGATTGAAGAATGGAGGGGTTTAAGCTCTTTGTATGAAAGAAGGGACAGGGGCTGGAATGGGGGTGGAGATTCTGAAATTTCATGTGAGGAGATTCCATTGGAACCTGCAGTAACCAGGCTGTCTGGAAACCCTGCTGAACTCTTTTGGAAAGGATGACATTTGAAGTCTCAATTACCATAACAGGAGGTGTTAAGAGAGCCTAGAGTATTCCATTTGGGATGGAAGAGAAGATTGGAGAAAGGGATTCTGAGGTTCTTATACTTAAGTTCATACCAGTGAGTTATGTTAATATGTGTTCAAGTTATTTTTTAGTCAATACAAGGAAATGAAAGTGTGTAACAGAAAATACTTAGAAAAACAAAACTTTTTAAGTGAGGGATAAAATCCACAAGAGTTTTAAAGGTAGAATTTATCTAGTTGTATAACTAAAGTTGGCCAGCATTAATGTTCTGCTGCAATGCTTTATTGTTGGTTTAAAGTTGGGATGTTGAGGGCCCTGTAAAAATGGCTGGTCTAGGGCTGGAGAGATGGCTAAGCGGTTAAAACGCCTGCCTGCTAAGCCTAAGAACGCCGGTTCCAATCTCCAGGTCCCATGTTAGCCAGATGCAAAGTGACGCAAGGGCGCAATGCCACACTTGACCACAAGGGGGCACATGCATCTGGAGTTCGTTTGCAGCAGCTGAGAGGCTGCTGGTGCGCCCATCTCTATCTGTCTTCCTCTCCCTCTCTGTCTCTCTCTGTGTCTCTCTCTAAAAAAAAAAAAATTAATAAATAAAAGACTGGTCTATTATTAGAATATGAAAGTCTATGTAGTTGAACATGCATTATATATACTATATAATACTACTCACATACTCACACATGTAGAAAAAGCTTACTCTGAATAGCTGCTTGGGAACAAAATAATGCTACAGCATTACAGCAAGTGTAAAAGTCATAGGCATAAAAACATGCTGTGAATGAGCATAATTTGGATGAATATTGTTAGAATAAATGAAATTTTTATAATGTAAGACAAAATATGAAGCCAGTTTATTTAATAGACTTACTAATTGACTTTTAAAATGGTCAGTGGATAATTCTACTGGATTTGCATTTGTATCAAGATATTGAATTTAGTATTAGTTGGTTCTGACTTGCAAATACAATCAATACCATTTTCAATAACGGAATTTTATCTTAACCCCTCTCTTAATATAATTTTACCTTATGTTTGCACAGTATGAATGCTAATAGATGATTCTCTTCTTCCAGGCCTTCAAAAATGTTCAAATTTGCCTTTATGTTATTGTAATCATGCTGAAATACCAGAATGTTGTTAGATCATACAGGAGAAAAATAGTTCTGGAAGTCTCTTGGAGAATATATAAGTTACATTTAGTTGATGATTGAAGACAATTTGCTGGATGATGCCCCTAGAGGAAATGCTGCGAAAAAGTTTCCACATGCTTTTATTGTTATTCTAGCTGTGCATATGGACCCAGCTGTGTGCACAGCTGCCTGTGAGATCTGATAACTCAGAAACCATCCACCCTTGCCAGGAGGGAAAGGATGCACCATCAATGCCTCTAGTATAAAGATAATGAAGCCCAAGATAACGGAAGAGAATCAGAACATGTATGTAACTTGGGCTTATGGTTTTTAAAATATGTTCATTTGGAAACATGAAAATCAACTAAAGGTCTCACTCCTGGTGTTTATAAAGAACAATCTTTAGAACACATCAGTGTTCTTTCTTCCTTACTATGGTAGCTATTTTGAAGTTGTTTACATATCTTTAGGTCTAGATTTTAGCTACCTAATTATGATATTAACTTCCCATAAATCAGTCTTGCCCTTGCAATTTTTTAACAATTAGTTCTGCTTTCAAAACAAGCAAAGTAGGACGTTGGGATACAGCTCAGTGTTTAAAGCATTTATCTCCAGAGCATGGGGATCTGTGTTCATCCACATAAATGTGAGGTGGAGCACCTATAATTGCAGCACTCAGGAGGCAGAGACAGGGACCCCCCAGGGTAAGCTGGTTAGTTAGACTAGCTGAATTGATGATCTCTAGGCTCAAATGAGACACACTACCTCAAGGTAGAGAATGATTGAGGAAGGTATTTATGTTCAGTCTCTGGGCCCAAGTCACACATGTGAAAAAACATGTGCATGAGTACACACACACACACACACACACACACACACACACACACACACATGGAACAAATAAAGTCCTGTGGGAAAATGACCCTTTAGTATATTTAAAAATTCCAGTTATGTGATTATAAGAGGAACTACAGAGAAGCTGATAGAGTATAACATTGCACTGCCATTGTGAGGACATTTCTGGGTATTTAAGTTTTGAGAATTCTGGATGCATGCACTGCTTGTACCCAGATAAATTGACACTCGATGTCTAAGTTTTAATGTCATATTAGAGGCAGGAGTTGGTGACTTGTAACCTAAACTCATACACAGGATCATATTAGAATCACATCTTACTTTCTCATAACAATTCCTGTTGCATTTGTTAACAAAATGACATATCAGATGGACCATACTGAACTGTGCCCATCCTTTATAGAAAGAAGCTTTTTAGTGTTCAAGAGCTTTCATGCAAATGCTTTATAGCTGTTTTGAAAATTTATTCTATTTTTTCCAAAGAACATGAAAGCAAAAATTCATACACTCTATGGGAAAATAACCAGAAATTAAATAGGAAATATAACAATGGCTATCCACAGAATGTTATTACCTTTTTAGGCTATCTACTATTTTATATGGATATGTTTTGAACAAGCTTTTTGCTTGTTTCTGAATCGACTGACAAGTTTAATCATGCAAAAATGTGAATTAATGTCATAAAATTAAGGAAATGATATAAATGAAAACAAAGAAATGTAAAGATTATGTTGAAAGTGGGAAATTGGATTAATTGTTAAAAATGAGGGAATGGGTTAAAATGTTTTCCCCAAAATAATATGCAATGAATTTTTAAAATATTAAATGGAAGGAGTTACTTACTGTACATTTGAACTTCTGAACTACATGGTTATGTTTGTTCCTAAGTGCAAATCATTTACAATGGAGATTCAAAAATAATTAAATATCTTACTCTTCTTTTTTCTTCTTCAAATATGTAATCAAGTACATGTGTAGAATCAGTTGTTTTTTGTTAAGGGCTGACTGTGTATGAAACAGTGTACAAACCTTTCTTTTTTAGAGCAGTATATACACACATGTGGCTAGCCTAAGTGTGTGTGTGTGTGTGTGTGTGTGTGTGTGTGTGTATGTGGAGAGGGAGAGAATGAATCATTCATGTGAGAATAAGTATTTCCAATTATGCTAACACAACCACATCAGAAAAGTGAGGTTTTTGTCTTTGTGGGCATTTCTACTGCTTTGTTTTGCCTTTTTCCATTTACTTTTTTTTCCTTTTAAATTTTGTGGTGGTGATTATTTTTCATACCCATCAAAAAGGAGAAAAAGCAGTAAAAGTTTTATGAGTTCATTAAAATTTAATAGGCACTGCAGTGCCTGGAAAAATAGTTGTTGCTATAATCCCCTGAAGTAGTTCTGGTTGGGTGGCATCTTCCTTTTTATGGGACAAGGAACTGGAGGATGAGACTGGAAAGGGACAAAGTAGAAGCTAAAGCCAAACAGTGATATGTCCTTTGGACAAAATTCAAGGTTCTCATGGCTCTCTGTGCCGCCAACTGTAACGGATAAACTCTGCCTGAGAAGAAAACAGATGCCTGGAACTGAAGTACAAGTGAATCACACGGACTCCATCACCATCTCTTCAACTAAAGCTTTGTAATATTTTGCTGAGTTCAATGTCAAAGTTCAAAACACGTGAAAGTATTTTTGTTTAATTTGTACTTTCAAAATAGTTCATGTTAAATTTATTAAATGCTATGTGATTTATAGATATGTCTAAATCTACACTATATCTGATTATTTCCATAAAGGATTAGGATTGCTTATTTTTAATATTGTAGGCAAGGGTCTAATGGTGTAAGAAAGTTTTATTTTACTTATTATTTATATCTAAGTACTTAACACACATCATTTTAGTAACAATAAGCTGTCTGGAAAGAAAGGAATGAATGGCTCATGGGTTCATGTGTGACATGGACAGCTAGGAGATGTGCAGATAACAGAATATTTCCACATTTCTACTCTGACCTATGATACACAAAGCTATTGGAGCTTACTGGGTCTGGGCCACCATACTTGTGCAAAGATGACATCCTTTCTTGTCATTCAGTTCTGAGCACTCCTCAGAGGCAGTTTCCTCAGCTCTCCTGCATTTCTTTCAGCCATGGCAGCTTAGATGAGCTGCCTTTGGTCTCCACTGGCTGGGTCACCCCCATCATCTATCATTGCTTCCAGTAGAGTTATTCAAAAAGGAGATGGTTATGATGATATTTCTGGGATTCCAATTTCCAGCTAGGAACATTGAACTAATATTAACTTAAAATGTTCCAATTTCTTTATATATCAATAGATGTGATTTAATTAAAAAACAAAGTCAAGTTAAAAAGTCTTCCTTTTCCAAAGAGCAACCATACAATGAACCATTTTTCATTTCTCCAAATGTCCTCCAAGATAGTTAGGACACCTTTACTAGAGAGGAGGCTTAAGCATAATCTAGGTCAGAATATCTATTACTGTTGAAGAGAGGCCTGTCCATGTAAGTGACAGGATCATGTCAACAGCATGAGGTGACACCCTTGGTGTGAAGATAAAAGGGAAAGAAATTTCAAAGACAGATGGCAAAGTTGATGGTTGGAGAATGTGAAATATTCTTCTGATTCTCAGTTTCTTATTAAAAGATGTGGAAGCTGATCACTTTAGAGCAAGGATAAGGAAACAGATGTTTGAACACTGAAAACAGAAGAAATTTGCAAAGTCCTGTAAAGGAGGGATGGAAGTGTCCTATGATTGGTGGGAGCATGAATGCTTTCCAATGTCTGTAAATGTCCTGAAATAATTCAGCATGGTTTTATGATTTTCTCTAGCCATGCTTACCTTACCTGACATTAACAAAACATGAAGAGACTAGAATTTTACCAGGTTAGTGATGTTTTCACCAGTCAGATGTGCCCAGAGAAGAGAAAAGTAAGAGAGTTGGAGGCAAAGTAAAGAGATATATAATAATGAATTCTAAATTTAACAAAAGTAAGAAAATTGGAATCCATAAAGGAGGAGTGGTATGGCACTAATTGTTTGTTCCCTTCTGCAGAGAAGAGAAGGCTCATAAGGTTCAGGATGCTCCTGAAGCTCACACGATTTACAGCCTGTCTTCAATGTTACCTGGAAAGTAGCAGTTGCTGGGGTGGAGAGACTGGCTGGCAGAGCTGCCTGAAAGTTGTGAAAGGAGGTCATTTCATGTGTTCAGATTTTACACGACATCCCCCTTACTGGGGTGGGCTTTGGGGAGCTGCAGATCCCTTTCTGTTGCCCATGCTTCTGAAAGTAACCACAGTAAACTCATGGGTTCACCACTCTACATTTGGATGCCATTTCTTGGTCTGCTCTCTATATCCTACCTGCAGTACATAAACATATATTAATGACTCCCCAGGAAACATTATATAGTAAGGGAATTATAGATTTCTTTAGATGTACTATGAGAAAGACAGTGAGACTGGAAATAGTGGAAATTGGGATGAAAATTTAGAAGAGGTTATAACCAGGGTTAGTACAGACATGAAAATGATAAAAATGTAGAAATAAAGAAGTCTAAGACAGGGCCAGAGAAATGGCTTAGAGGTTAGGATGCTTGCCTGCCAAGCTTAAGGATTCATGTTTGACTCTCCAGGTCCCACATAAGCCAGATGCACAAGGTGATGCACGCATGCAAGGTCAAACATGCACACTAAGAGGTACACTCATCTGGAGTTCTAATAGTGGCTGGAGGCTCTGGTGGAGCCAATTCTTTCTCTCTCTCTCTCTCTCTCTCTCTCTCTGTCTCTGTCTCTGTCTCTGTCTCTCTCTCTCTCTCTCTCTCTCTCTCACACACACACACACACACACAATCTCTCTCTTTCTCTCTCTCTCACATAAAAAAAAGCCCACCTGTAGGGCTTGCCTCAAAAGAACAAAAAAAGGTCTAAGATATATTTGAATTTCTGGATGCTGTGTTCCAATCATCTATTTTACACCTAATTCCACTTAAATCATATGATAATTTCTCTTGGAATGCTTTATTTGATTCTTTATGCCCAACAAGAATAGCTTTTGTCCAACTGCTCTTTAGGAACTGTATTTTGGCTACAAGTAACCTTCATAAATTACTTGAGGAGGAACAAAGATTATATACTGATAACTTGGTGTGCCAAGTGCTATCTTACATTCATTTTTAACATTATCAAATTAGTTCCACACAATAACTTTCCATTATAGGCCAATAAAGAAATACCATAAGCAATTATTTAAAATGCAGTATTAATATAATAAAGTCCAAGATAAAAGTGTGAAAACTAATCAACCTAATAAAGACTTATATGCAATTATTTATCAAAGCAAGTTTTCCATTCCTTCACAGCCAATAAAATATTTATGCAACTTAAATTTATTATTTTAAAGGCGCTACACATATAACGTGCTAGCTCAACTTTCAACTCTAAGAATAACATCTAATATCAAAAAATAATGTGTAATTAAATTTTCTAATTAATGAGGAATGGATATTTTTTAGCCTATAAAGGAAATTATGTAAGGGGAGTCAAATAATAGTACAAATTTCAAGTAATAAGACATGAATCTTTTAAATATTTCTGCTTAAGTCCACTGTATGCACTTCATTTCCTACTTAATTTCTAATGTGAATTTTCTCCATCCAAAGATCACTAGATATATACCTGAAGTTGGATAAGTGGGGTTTATACCCTGTTGTAAGGAGAGAGATAGAGAGATGGTACCCATCTAGGTACCTAGGTGTCTTGGTAAAACAAAAAACAATTAGAAAATCCTTTTATGGGACTTGAATGTTGTATTGGTGATTTGAGAATGTACATTAATGGAGAAAAGTTATTATAACAGATGCTGTCAGAAATGATTGCTTTTCTTTGGTTATGCCAATTATAAATCATCTATATTAAGGAAGACAGTGTAGGGTGGGTATAAGCTATAATTGGTAATGAAAAAGCATCACCTTTATGAGATGGTAGAGGCGATGTTTGAATTTGGTATTTTCTGAATGGCACAGGGATCTTCTTCTGAGATAAAATTATTAAATGGCCTTGCTTTGTCTCATTTAATCATGATCCCAGAGTAACCTTGTCTGAAGTGGATTTTCTATGGCATTCTTTTTTAATGTTTAGTCAGTGAATATTTGTGACTGTGGAGCAGCTTTTAAATGTCAGTGACTGCTACTTTTATTTTTATATTCTTTACTGATCAAATCAGTTTCCTATTCTTCATAGGAACACTACAAAACATTGATTGTTCTATTTTTAATTTTGTAAATTGAGTTATAGTTTGTGTACAGTGAAATTAATCTTTTTGGAATATTGTTCTGAGTCTTTAAAATTTTATGAAATCATGTAACCTCTACCAAAATTCCCTCCCAATGTTTCACTTGCATCATTGGAGTCCTCACCCTATCTCCACTCTGATAATTACTGAGCAGTTCTTTAGCTCCAACAATTTGCTTTTATTAAGATGTCTTATAGGGCTGGGGATATGGCTTAGCGGTTAAGGCACCTGCCTGCTAAGCCTAAAAGAACCCGGTTCTAATCTCCAGGTCCCACGTTTAGCCAGATGCAAAATGACGCAAAGGTGAAATGCCACACTTGCCCACAAGGGAGTGCACACATTTCGTTCACAGCAGCTGAGAGGCTGCTGGCACACCCATCTCTATTTGTCTCCCTCTCCCTCTCTGTCTGTCTCTCTCTCTGTGTCTCCAAAATTTTTTAAAAAAAAGCAATTTAAAAAAAGATGTCTTATAGATATATGCCTATAGTACATAGCCTTGGGAAAATAAAACTCATCCACCATTATTCATGTTCAGTTCTCATAAATTATATGATACACATAAAGTCCTTATTTGATGATCATATAGTCTTGTTTTTGTTCAATAATCAAGCCTAAAACATGATTTTGAATGAAAATATCTATTTTCACAAAGGTCTAGGGCAAAATACTGCAGCAGAGAATAAAGAGGAGTTATGTCTCATATATATGAGGAAAGGAGCAATAGTCTATATTCTCTTTGTTTGTCTATATTTCATTTTAATTATAGAATATTTAAAAACCTTGATGGATTATATCATTATAACTTTTTCATGTATACAATGGACAATAATCAAATCAAGGCAATAAGCTTGTCCATCTTCACAAATGGAAACATCCTGAATTGAATTTAAAGTAAAAACCATATGATAATTTCAATAAATGCTGAGAAAACATTTACTAACCTTCATTGTCCTGTTTCTATGGTTTTCTAGCTGTTTTCTGCTAGTAGAAATGGAGACTTAAATGGGCCTTACTATCCTATCAGAATCAAGATTATTTTATTTAATTAATTTTTTATTGACAACTTCCATAATTGTAGACAAAAACCCATGATAATTCCTTAGCTCCCCCCACTTTCCCCTTTGCAACTCCACTCTCCATCATACCCCTTCACCCTCTCAATCTCTTTTATTTTGATGTCATCATCTTTTCCTACTATTATGATGGTCTTGTGTAGGTAGTGTCAGGCACAGTGAGGTCATGGATATCCAGGTCTTTTTTTTTTTTTTTCTGGACAAGCATGTTGTAAGGAGTACTACCCTTCTTTTGGCTCTTACATTCTGCCTGCCACCTCTTCCACAACGGACCCTGAGCTTTGGAAGGTATGATAGAGATATTTTAGTGCTGAGCACTACTCTACCACTTTTCAGCACCATGGTGCCTTCTGAGTCATCCCAAAGTCACCACTGTCTGAAAAGAGAAGCTTCTCTAACAAAAAGTGAGTGTAGCCATAATTTATGGATATGAACATTAAGATAAGAGCTTACCAGGAAGTTTGGTGAGCATAATACATACATTTAACCAGACACCAACAAATGTTACACCTCTAGGGCTCATGACTACCCCTGTCATAGATTTTCAGCATCAGGCATGTATTCTTTCCCCTGGAGTGAGCCACCAGTCCAATTAGAGAGTGGTTGGTTTCCCCCATAACAGACATGGTACCCTTTGGGAAATTTGGCCTGGCTGGCCAAATTTAAGGCTTGCAGAGTCCACTGTTGAATATCTCCACTGGGGATTTCTCTCTCTCCCATTGAACTGCATGCAGGATAGCTTTTTCCAGTTTTCTGTCAGCTGGACTTCACAGAGGAAGTTTTCAGCTCAGCTCCAGTAGGATTTCTCAGTAACCTTGCAGTACAAGTATGTGGAGTCTTCAGCATCGGATCTTACCATCTATTTCTGGTGAGAAACCAAGAGTCTTGGCAATGGCTTGTAATATTTTGGGGGCATCAGGGACCTCACTGGTCAACAACTCACTGGAAGGTATCTCATCCCTGGCAGTGAAATTTTTCTACTAATAACCTATGGCTTCTGGGCTTTCCATTGTCCAAAAAAGTAGGTTTCCATATGACTTATTCATACCCTATGAGATTTTGATTAGCCCTCTCTCCACCTTTCCTTTACTCAATCTCTTCCCCTGACTTCACTTAGGCCTTTCCACCACCACTAATCTGTTTTTCTACTTACATATATTACTTACATATATACCATGCCATCCTATTAAGTCCCCCCTCCCTCTATTCCCTTTCTATCCTCTTTCTAACTTACTGGCTTTTGCTACTGAGTTTTATTCCAACTCATACAGAAGTGCAATCATTTTGTAGCTAGGATCCACATCTAAGAGAAAACATGTGACGTTTGAATCAATATTATTAATCAAATATTATGTTCCTCCCCATTTCTTTTCAACAATTATAAAAACCATTGGAGAATATGCCAATGATAAAAGTCAAACTTGGTTAAATTTTGGGAAACATTATCATAAAACACAAAGCATCTCATCATATTCTATATCTCTTTTCAACAAAGCTCACAAATGTAATAGAAAAATATCCAGGGCCCTGAGTGGAAAATAGGTAAATATAACTGAACAGAGATGACAAAAAGAAAGTGTATCTGGCTAATATCACATAAAAAGCTTAAACACATAACCCTCATGGATATGCTCTTAAAGAAACACACTGATAAGTCCATTGCTTTGATCATATTATCACACATTTCTCCTGGTTTCTCCTTTGCATGGACATCACCAATTACTTCATGCTACAGTCTTTTATTTTTAACCATTTTTTAAATTTATACAGCTTATATGCTTTTATCCCCGTGCCCCTGCTCCCGTTACCCTGGGGATCTCCTCAGTAGTGTTGTAGTATTTACTGTGGGATCATGAAGGCCTCAGTCATTCCCAGTGGGATTGGGTGGGGGGTGCCTCAGGGTATTCTGTTTTAATGTTGTGCTCTCTGTAGGCTCTGGATTGCTACTTTGACAGGTTTTGATTGATCACCATGTCTGTCACCATCACCTTGAAGCCAGTCTTCAAGCAACCAATAAGAGCAGTTGCTTCCTCTGCAATTTCTCCTGGGCCCTGGCAGATGTGGTAGAGATGACACATCTCATGGGTTATCTTCTTAACAACAGATCTTGATTCTCCTCCACTTCTTGTCTTCTATTTTTTATATTTTATATATTCATTTTTCAGGAAGAGACAGAAAGAGAAAAAGAGAGAGAGCAAGAGAATGAATGGTTGTCCCAGTGCTTTTCTAGGTACTGCAAACAAGCTCCAGGTACATGTACTGCTTTGTGTTTCTGGATTTATGTGGGTACTGGGAAACTGAACCACACCTTAACTGCTGAGCCATCTCTCCAGCTCTGCAATCTTTCTGTCAGGCACTGTGAGGTCATGGATATCCAGGCTATTTTGTGTCTGGAGGAGCACCTTGTAAGGAGGCCTGCCCTTCCTTTGGCTTTTACATTCTTTCTGCCACCTCTTCTACAATGGACCCTGAGCCTTGGAAGATGTTATAGAGATGTTTCAGTGCTGAGAACTATTCTGTCACTTCTACTCAGCATTATGGTGCCTTTTGAGTCATCCCAAGGTCACTGCCATCTGAAAAGAGAAGCTTCTCTAACCAAAAGTGAGAGAAGCATTAATATATTGGTATGATTGGTATGGACATTAAGAGAAGACCTTACCAGGCAGTTTGGTGAACATAGTATACACATTTAGCCAGACACCAGCAGACGTTACACCCCTGGGGCCCCTGTTGTAGGTTTTCAGTATCAGGGATGTATTCCCTCCAATGGAGTGGGCCTTCAGAGCAATTAGATAGTGGTTGCTTTCCCCCATAACAGACATGCCACTATTGCACTCATTGGCTCATTTGTCCTGGCTGGCCAAATTTAAGGCTTGAAGTGTCCGTTGTTGAGTATCTCCATTGGTGATTTCTCTCTCCCATTGAACTGCATGCAGTGTAGCTTTTTCTACATTTCTGTCAGCTGGTCTACATGGAGGAGGTTTTCAGCTCAGATCCACCAGGACTTCTCAGTGACCTTGCAGTCTAAGTATGTGGAGTATTCAGCAATAAGATCTTACCATCTATTCCTGGTGGGAAACCAAGAGCCTTGGCAATGGCTTCTAATATTTTGGGGGTATAGGTGACCTCCCTAGCCAACAACTCACTGGATAGTATCCCATTTCTGTCACTGAAAATTTTCTAGTAACAATCTATGGCTTCTGAATGTTCCATTGTCCAAAAAAAGTAGGTTTCCATATGAGTTATTTATATCCTCTCACATTTTGATTAGCCCTCCCCCTACCTTTCCCTTTACTCAATTTCTTCCCTGATCTCCCTTAGTACTTTGCAGCCCTATTAATCTACTGGTCAAGGTTTTTTGTATACATGTATGCATATATATATATATATATATATATATATATATATATATATATATATATATATATATATATTTTGCATTTGTGAAGACAAGCTTATCACTCGGCTATTATGTATAGCAAAGAAAAATACTGAAAATGCAGTAATGTAGAAAATTTAACAGTTTGATGATGTTCTTGAGCTTTGATTCTTTTCTGAGAAAATATTATAATAGATGTTTGACTTCTCACTATCAAGCAGAATGTGATGGCTTAATTTTTCACTGGATTTCAGTCACTTAAACTAATTGGATAAAATAAATATCTATTTCAAACTGTAGGTCATTGGATTAAAAAAACCTACTATCAATTTACTTGATTCTTCTTATGAGAGAGAGAGAGAGAGAGAGAGAGAGAGAGAGAGAATTGGTGTGCCAGGGCCCCAACCACTGCAATTGAACTCCAAATGCTTGTGCCACCTTGCCCTTGTCTCACCTTTGTGCATCTGGCTTATGTGAGATCTGGAGAGTGGGACATAGGTCCTTAGGCCTCACAGACAAGTACCTTAACCTCTGACCCATTTCTCCAGCCCTACAATGATTTTTTTTATTAAGTTGATTTTCCATGCATTTAATGTAGCTATTAAGACAACTGGATTTACATATTAATTCATGATAATAAGTGACAACATTCACAAAGTAAGTTCTGACCAAGGAAGTGTGGCAGATTTAATGCTATGTGACTGCTGTCACTAAGTCATATACATGAAGCTGCTTTTGCACAACTCTTTTTTTTTTTTTTTTTTTTTTTTTGAGGTATGGTTTTACTCTAGCCCAGGCTGACCTGGAATTCACTCTGTAGTCTCAGGGTGGCCTCAAACTCATGGCAATCCTCCTACCTCTGCCTCCCGAGTGCTGGGATTAAAGGCGTGCACCACCACGCCCGGCTCACAACTCTTTTATGATGCTTGCTTTTGAAATACAGCACCATGTTGTAACCATGCCCAGACCACAGTGAGAAGTTATGTACAGATGTTTTCACCACAGGTGGAACCTGAAATCAGCCATACAGCAAGGACTGACGTGTGTGAGTGAGGGAGCTTTCCAAAGGATGGCTGCTCCTCCTAGATTTTGAGATGTCTCAACTTATACACAGCTCAGCAGAGCTGAACAGGTACTGATCCATGCTCAAGTTGGAGGCTTGTAAGCAAAATAAATGTCATTATTTGTAGTCATTCCATTTAGGATGATTTATTATACACAGGCATTAACCACAATTAAAGTATATGCACATTTTTAATAATGCCTATTACTCTTCTGTATCTCTACAGTTCAGCTGCCAAACAAATCAGAAGAAAAAGCCATTTTGTTCCTTTATGTAATTTCAAGGTGAAACAGGTTTATAGCTAAAAGGCTACTGATGACTACTTTTTAAAAAAGATTTTATTTTTACTTATTTATTTATGTTTTTTTTTTTTTTTAGGAGAGAGACAGAGAGACAGACAGAGAGAGAGGGAGAGGGAGACAGATAGAGAATGGGGGCACCAGCAATCTCTCAGCTGCTGTGAATGAAAACCAGATGTGTGCGCCCCCTTGTGGGCAAGTGTGGCATTGCACCCTTGCGTCACTTTGCATCTGGCTAAACGTGGGACCTGGAGATTGGAACCGGGTTCTTAGGCTTAGGAGGCAGGTGCCTGAACCGCTAATCCATCTTTCCAGCCCATTTTTACTTATTTATTAGAGACAGAGAGAGGGAAAGAGAGAGAGGGAGAGTGAGAATGGGTGTACCAGGGCCTCTAGCCACTGCAAACGAACTCCAGATGTGTGCACCCCCTTTGCATCTGGCTTATGTGGGACCTGGAGAATCGAACCAGGGTCCCTAAGCTTCTCAGGCATGTGCCTTAACCGCTAAGCCATCTCTCCAGCCCATGACTACTTTATGAGGAGAGAAAATGATAACTTGGTATATATAAGTAGTTTGGTTTACATGTTTTAGCATGATCACAAAATATCCTGCTGCCATTGCTTTGCATATATTTACTCTAAAAGAGCTAATAAAGTGAATTGTTAAAAATCCAAAAGGCATGCCTGTGTCTGAACAGTCAAGAAGAATGTTCACCTCTATTTTAATCTCAGGTAGGTTATTGTGTATAAATACACCATTTACTGACTCTAGCATGTACTACTAATTGTATTTGTACAATTATTAAGTATCAGGCACTCTCATTTTGTGGGGAATAAATTTAGCTATGCATTAAATATTACTTACTTTAAACTTCAAAGTATAATTTTCTTCTGCAACTGCCTATCTCTCTAAAATTTACCTGTATAATCATTAAATGAAGGTTCTATGTATGTTTTGATAAAAGTTATCCACTAAGTTATGGCCTTTATGCATACCACACAAAGAAGAAAACTAGTTATTTTCAGTAACTGGGGTACAAATAAGTGTGCCATTTTTTGCAAAGATAAAATGCTAAGCATCCAGATATCTGAGGAAATCCAGACATGGAGAAGGAAACATTCTTTGCAGTTATAGCTAAAAATTACTCAATTTCTCTATGAGTGAGTACCTTGTTATTTTAGTTGAGTTGCATTTTTCCCAAGTATTTGCTAACTTCTTAGAGTAACTTCCTAAGTTTTTCTACTTTGTATAGCACCTTAAATTTATTAATTTATTGTAGTCTATGGCTTTCTATTATAACAGTTAAATGTATTTTATCTTTAGCTGCACTTTTGCTTTTCTTATTACTTATGTTGACTTATTTCCCTTTGTTTATTGCACTATACTGATATTAATTTATCAATTTACTCAAGTCTATTATTGTTAATTTTCATGTTAACAAGTTATATTTCAATCATTTTCAATATGTTTTATTTGTGAATAAAAATCTAGTTTCTTGGGCTGGAGCGATGGCAAGCAGTTAAGGTGCTTGCCTGTGAAGCATAAGGACCCAGGTTCGATTCCCCAGTACCCATATAAGCCAGATGCACATCGTGATGATGCATGCATCTGGACTTCATTTGCAGTGGCTGGAGGCCTTGGTGTGCCCATTTCCTCTTTCTCTCTCTTGTTCCTCTCTGCTTGCAAATAAATAAATAAATAAAAATTTAAAAAATATCTAATATCTTGAATCAAAGCTATTTATTTTCATGAATTGCATACCATTTTCTGCCCCATATAATAATGGTTTATACTCATCCTTTATTAATATCTTTCTTCTTGGTCTTTCTTTGATACTTGCATTATATTATCCTAGATGCCACATTCCCATTTCCCTTCACCAAAGGCAAAATGCTAAATATTCTGTAGGCATGCTTGTTTCATTATTTGATAGTCTTATGTCTAAGAATTCCATCTTGGTCATTCCAATTCAGTCTCACGGTCTACTTTTCAGACACTTTCCAAATTTACCAGAAGCACTTTCATTTCTTGGTAGATTTCCCAATTTGATAGAGGATATTCTCTTTTGCTTTTTAGACCCTATTATACATGTTAGAATTTTCACTTGATACTTTACTGTGAGCTTCACTTAACATGTCTCTCTGCATCATTTAGTACAATGAATTATTTATCTTATCATTTTCCTTACACCCTAGAAATTATATATCCTATGTTGTTTTAGCAGCTTAGGATAGACACAGAACACAATAATCATTCTTACTTAAGAGTAAGAAACAAGCCAAGTTGATCAGTTCTTAAATATAATGATAATCATAGAAAGGGCATATTTTCAGACAAACCAGTTTTCATATTTGTCACATGTAGCAAACTGGAAGTCATAAATTCCATATTAGAAAGAGAGATCCACAATTAAGTTCAGACCCAGTCATGTCGAATGGATGTAGATCTGAAATTAGCAATGGGGTGTGCCTTGTCCCCAAGTCACTAGTGCAATAAATACAATTGGTGTCTCCCAAATATTTACAATTTTTCTCCATTAACCTTCAAATCCTTCTATTGTACTTATTGGGGATGATATGAAGATTTCAAATTTATAAGCCATGATTTTATCTCATTTCTGATTTCCTGTAAACTGAATATTTTATTGTTTTTGAAGAAATTCAAATGAGATTAAAGTTAACTAATTGGGTAAGATGAGCAGTAAGTCCTGTGAGGTTGGAAATATGTATTTGAAGAAGTTTGTGCATGCACACATGTCATGAAGGGTTTTACGTAGGCCAGAGGATGAAGCTGTGCATATTGTGTCAAAGACTGATGTCCATGTACTTACTTTTGCCTATCATGATATGCTGGCCATTGGAGCTGTGTCCTCACATAAATTCACAAAGTCCATGGCTGTGGGAGTGATTATTAAAAAAAAAAAAAAAAAAAACTTTAGAGAGAGAGAGAAAGAGGAACACACACACAGGAGGGGGAAGAAAGAGGGGAAGGGAGGGAGAGAATGGGAGCACCAGGGCCTCCAGCCTCTGCAAATGAACTCAAGATGCATGTCCCACCTTGTGTATCTGGCTTACATGGGTACTAGAAAATCAAACTAGGGTCATTAGGCTTCATAGGCAAGTGCCTTAACCACTAAGCAATCTCTCAACTGCTAGCTATGTGATTTATAAACTATCTTCCAAGCATTCATTTTTGACATATTTGAGGAGCACAGAGTGAGCATTCATAGGCTATTACTCTATCTGTAAAGAGTCACACACTGGGCTGGAGAGATGGCATAGTGGTTAAGGTGTTTGCTTGCAAAGCGAAAGGACCCAGGTTTGGTTCCCTAGTACCCAAATAATCCGGATGCACAAGGTGGCTCATGTGTCTGTAGTTCATTTGCAATGGCTAGAAGCCCTGGAACACCCGTTTTCTCTCTTTCTCTCCTTCCTCTTTATCTTTTGCCCCAATAAATAAATACAAATAAAAAGTTTTAAAAAGATTCATGTTATCCACTGTGTACAATGTGATATTACCTGTGATATCACATAATTAGAGCAACAATGGAAAATAACCAAAACTAAAGTCAAATGGGTCTACTTAGTCAATGAGATAAACAATTCAGTCTAGACACTGGATTGCAAGGCCCAACAGAAAAATAGAACTAAGAGATACAAAATTGGGTTACATGTCTGTGACATGGTAGCCCAGTATGAAAGGTCAATGTGCTGGGGCTAGACCGATGGCTTAGTGGTTAAGGCATTTGCCTGCAAAGCCAAAGGACCTTGGGTTAATTCCCAGGACCCATGTAAGCCAGATGCACAAGGTGGCACATGAGTCTGGAATTTGTTTTCAGTAGCTGGAGGTCATGGTATGCCCATTCTCTCTCTCTATTTCTCTCTGCCTTTCTCTCTGTGTGTCTGCCTCTTTCTCTCTCAAGTAAATAAAAATAAATAAAATATTTTTAAAAATATTTTTGTCTTTTTGTGATTGGGTGAGCTCACTGAGAATGATCTGTTCCATGTTTGATCATTTTGTTTTCAAATTTCATTGTTTCATTTTTCCTTACCACTGTGTAGAATTCCATATTGTAGATATATCACATCTTTGTCACATGGTCTCATTCATCTGTGGCTCCTAACCTGAATCCACCCATGATGCTGTCATATCTAGTAAGCACCCTGAGGACCAGACAATAGGGAGGGTGGGATGGGGGGGAGGGAGGCTAAGGATGGGGAGGGACACAAATAGGGATCAAATGGAAATGGTACCATAAAATCCTATATTCTGAACAGGCTAAAACACTGATCATGCAGCAGGCCCACAGAGGGAACACGTGAATCACAGGGTCCTGGAGAGAACATCATGAAGACCAATCTTAATCTTTCCCTACCTCTCTCTCTCTCTCTCTCTCTCTCTCTCTCTCCCTCTCCTCTCTATACTCTTCTCTTTTATATTACCTATCTTTTTATTCATTCATTTTCCTTGGTTCTGACTTGTAACTCCCAGTACCAGCATGGGGTTAACTTTCACGATGAACTGTTGATCAGAGAGACCTACAAGGTTTTTCCCCAAAAAAGACAGATTTCTGTCAGAGTTCTTGATGACCCACCAAAGGTTAATTGTTAGTTCTTACTGCTGAAGACATTATATGCAGTTGAGAGAAAACATGGAGCGACCTTGTCAGAATGTGGAAGAGGGTCAGTCCCCAGACCATTAGCTAGTCTAGTGCCAGAGAGTGCTACACGAGTGACTGGGGGACAATGACCGACATTTGCCCAAACAACTCACAACCTAAGCTACCCAGCAGGAAACAACTTGACATGATGCTCAAACAAGTGCAATAGTGGCACACAGCCATGGTGGGTCACCAACTGCTCTTAATTTAGCTAATAGAGCTACTAGTGGAATGGAATTCATTGCTGGAACTGGGAAATAAATCAAAATCATGTACAAAAAAATGAGCCTCCATTCTCCAATATCAAGCTCCCACCAATTGTGGGCTGGATAGAAAAGGGCCAACACACATAAAATTCTCTCTAAAATAGCTATGGCCATTCCATCTATCTAGAACTAACTTCTCTCTCCATTGGAGAATTTGCTTATCTTTTTCAGATGAACAACAGACCTGAAGGGAAGATCAGCCTATTACACCTCACCAGGGCCCCAGCTGAAACCATAGAGTAATGCGGGGGAAGGGCAAGAGTACAGCTTTCTTGGTGAACCCAACACCAGAATAAGGCTGAAGGAGATAAACACAGAGAACATCCAACTCCTACTAAGCCAGATATTCAGAGACACAGAGGCTCCCAAGACCTCATCACTGAAGCAGAACTGAAATGATCCTAACGTGGCTCAGGGAAATTCATGGTAGAGGGGGCAGAAAGAGTGTTAGAGCTACAAGTTGGGTCATTATGCACAGAGACTTTGCCTATCCCCCATAACTGTTGACTACCCCCCATAATGCATGACCCACATTCCCCAATGATGAGGGTCCCTTCAGAGGGGGAAGGACAAGGAGGAGGCTACTGGAGTCACCAACATGAATGTAATGTAAAATTAGAATAGTATAAAATAAAATAAATATTTTTTTTTAAAGTCAACATGCAATGATAGAATGGCAGAGGAGGAAATGATGCTGCAGAGACGAGAGAGAGAGAGAGAGAGAGAGAGAGAGAGAGAGAGAGAGAGAGAGAGAGAGAGAGAGACCCAATCACCATTAGTGTTGCATGATGTGTGGGCTTCCTGGGAGAACAAAGGTATAACCATGGTGTAGAGTCTTGTATACTTAGCTGCAGTTCCAGAAGGGGACTGCTTTCAGAAGGCTGAATTTCAATCACAGGAGAGAAATCAACTGTAATGAAGAAAAAAGCCATAGGCCAGGAGGGATGATACATACTTCTAATTTCAGCACTCAGGAGCTAAAGAGAGGAGGATCATGAGTTCTCTGCTATCCTGGGCGACATGTGAAGACATTGTTTCAAGAAACAAACAAACAAAACAGAAAACAACAAGAGAAGAGAATGTATTTATGTTTATCTGTTATATTGTAGAGTTCTTTAATTCCTGCTAGAACTTTGGGAAAATCAACTTCTAACAGATATGTCTTCGTAGTTATATCTGAAAAGCGACACTCAGTAGTGACTCTGCTGTGCTGTGACCAATAGTCTCTAAATGTTAGTTCCCTTAAACAAATCAAATTCAGATCATAGAACAGAAACAATTTTCTTCCTTAACTATGACCTATTAATGTACAAAATATGTTGAGAAGATCTCTAATATAAGAAATGTTAATAGCCTAATATGGCCTCTTGAAAGAAGCATTTCTCTGACTATTTTTTTGAAATAGAAAATCAAACACATTTTAAGTTGTGTATTTGATTTTATTTTACTATTAGCTTTTATTATTGAAAGTGGACTCTTTTTTCCTTAGCTTCTCTTTTTTTCTTATTTTTTCTTTACCTTATGATAAAGCATCTAAGGCAATATTCTTGGACCACCATGGCATGCTCCCTGTGATCCTTATTTCTGTACAGAGTGCAATTTGCCTTCTTTTCTTCAATACCAGTACTTTCTGGCTGTGTTCCTCAGTGTCAGTTCTTAGCATTGCAGTCACATTGAACTTGCCTAGAGTTGATAATTTCATGGCACCTCGGTCACACCTGGGTGCTGAGCAGATTCAATTCCATCTCACCTCTATTCTGTGCCTGTCTTCTGTGTGGCGATTAAATGTTCTTCTCCTTCATAACTGTTTAAAGTTACACTAATTATGTCTTTGCCAGACATTTCTGAAGTGTTTATCTTTTATCAAAAGATGCCATTGACTTAATTGTTTTTTTGAATTTTGGAAAACTATAATTTTGTTTGGGGTAAAACAATCCTTTACTATACCTGTTGTAGTCAGCTTCACATTTCTGGGATGAAGTTCAAAACCATACATAATTTATACTTATAGGAGGAAAGGTTTATTTCAGGCTTACAGATCCAAGGGAAATTCCATAATGGCGAAAGAGGCTGACTTCTTTCACAGATCCAAGTAGAGAGAGAAAAACCACCAGCAGTACCACCAGTAGCAAGCATGCTCATCAGGAAACCTCAGGCAGAGATCAAATACTCTGCATAACTCTGCAAATACTTTTGGCTAGAAATTAGATATGCCCCCAGTGACATCTCTTCCAGCCAGGTGACTGGAAGCTATACCACTATACCATACTATCATAAAGAAATGCTGTCTTACTTCTCCCAGGAGGATGTGTGACTTATATCATGATATATGATCCAGAATTGAAATGTGGAGAAGAAACTTAATACCTAAAGATTTTAAACTATTAGATCCAACTGTGATTGAGATAAGACATATCTCCCTTCTTTTGCCACCTTTTAATGGGGTCTTTTCATTAATAGATCAGGACTATGTTTATGTAGGCATATTAAAGTATTTACTTTCATTTAAATTTTTAGAAGAGTTTTATATTTTTCCATAAAGGTGTTCATTATATAATTTTTAAAATTCAAGGATAAAAAGTGAGGCTTGCACATTCCCTGTGACAGTTGAACATTGGCAGCACTGAAGGTCTTCTCAGCTTGTGAAAGTTAATGGTCATTGGCAATTGGACTAGATTTAGGATGCCCATGGACACACACACATCCTGGGTATGTCTTATCTCTGAAGGTGTTTCCAGAAAGGCTTAACAGAATAGGGAAGACTTGGATATGGGCAACATCTTTCCATGTGCTAAGGTCCTGGACTGAATAAAATCAATAAAGGGAGTGAAACAACACTATTCATAGCTCTTGGCTTCTGACTACAGCTGTCTTCAGCTTCCATGCTTTTGCCTACCCATCTGTGACAGATAGATTGTTCTCTCAAATTGTGGGCCAAAATCAAATTTTCCTTCCCTAAGTTGCTTTTGTCTGGATTATTGTTACAGCAAAGTAAAAAGTAGCTGACAAGTTTTTTTTCACAATTTTGAGGACTTTTATTTTGTCTTATTTGTGTGTATACATTTCCATCCCTTGAATTGTTTTGAACTCAACAATATTTAAAACAGAATATTTGAGACAAAAAAATAACTGGATTCAAAATGAATTTTATCACTTAGTAGTTTGATTTTAAAATCTGTACTGGTATGTCTAAAATGAGGACATGAAAAACCCTTTCCTTTGAGTTCAAGTGAAATGTGCACCAAGTTTATACATACACAAGTTACATTTGTGTATTTCCTAAATATAATCTAACTGCATGATGAGGTGATTGATTGTCAAAAGAGGAATTTATTCACCACTGGAAAAAAGAAAATCCCTTAAAGGATGTTAAATGTTAGTTTTGTGAATCGCTCTGGAATATAATTACTGAATAAGATACTAGTGTAGGATGTTTGAGGTTAAGCCACACTGAATAGTCAGAAGTATGTTATTGAGAAACTGGTATGAGAAAATGTGAGCATGGTAGAGACAACATAACCTAAGCATACAAATCCAGTGGAAAGAAAATGCTAGACTCACAGTAGACATGAGGGTCACAGGCATGAAAGGCATTGTGCTCAAAAAGAATAGCTCATATATACAATTATCTGAAAGGGTAGCTTCTATTTGGTATCTAGTAACCAATTTGATGTAGGGTAAATCTCACATATGAAAAACCATGAAGAAAACAATGATGTAAATTGGACTAAGTTGTTGATAAAAATTTTTTCTTTACTTTTTCCTCAATACTTTGTAATCTATGAGATAACAGTGTTGAAAGATTAGATACTCTAAAGAAGTACTAAAAAACATACATATGCGGAGAGTCTGTAGCTTGAGGCCAATTGGACTACATAACATATCTGAGAACCTGTCCAAAAGAAAGATAGAGGGTGGGGGAGAAGAAGGAGGAAGAAGTGGAGTAAAAGCAAGATAGGGAGGGAGGGAGGAAGGAAGGAAGGAGGAAGGGAAAAAGGGAGGGATGGAGGGAGGGAGGAAGGAAGGAAGGAAGGAAGGGAGGGAGGGAGGGAGGGAGGAAGGAAGGAAAGAAAGAAGGAAAGAAAGAAGGAAGGAAGGAGAAGGGAAGTAAGATATGTGTGAGACAATGTTTTTGGCAAAAGCAGTATTTTGTTTAGCTTTCAAAAGAAAATCTTTAACTCACAGGTTGGTATACTGAGACATATTGGTAACAGGAGTGTTTGGTACATGTAAATAAAAAATGGAATCAGGAAACATAAGAAAAATGAGGTGGAGGTACTGAAATAGAGACTGTACAGAGCATAGGGGAGTGTGAAGTCAAGCATGTTCCTGAGGAGGAGGTGGAAGAAGACACCCCTGCTGAGGGGGACACATCAAGAAGAGGCGCTTTGAGGGGATTATTCTTAAGAAAATATGTGCTTGTTTATTAACCCCTCCAAACATGCAGGTGTGAACGTTAAAAAAGGAAGCAGGAGAAGTGATTTATTCAAGGCTGAGTAAGTAACTCGCTCCAGGTACTTTTCATTCACTGCCCAATAGGAGAACATGAAAGAGGATTTTATGTATACATGTGTATGATGTGGTGTGGTATGGCACCCCACATTCTTGGCTGTAGAGGGTGGCACTTCCTTAAAGTGGCTGGAGAGAACGTTCTAGGTTGTCTTGCTCTATCAGTATTCTCAGGCTGGACTCAAATTTACAGTGATCCTCTTAACACTGCCTCCAGAGTTCTGCGATTAAAGATACATGCCAACACTGAAGGCTATAATCTTCATTTTGATCAGAGATCTCGTCATTGATTCCAAAGTTTCCAGACCTCCAAGGATGCTTGGGTCTCAGCTCCCCTGTGGGACTGGCATTACATATATGAATGTTCATGCCCAGATGTTTATGTGGGATCTGCAAGTTGGAACTCCAGTGGTCTCTGACCCTGCAGTCTCTCATACATGCTTTCACAGGAAGCATATTTTACCACTGACTGAGGAATCTGTCCTGGAGATAAGGATTGATATATTTAAGCATATTTTTAAGCACAAAAATATTTGTGACTTAAATTAACACTAATTATAGAGTACAGAAAGGATTTAGCTGCTTTTATTTTCTTAGAGAGTTGTTTACTTTGAGCTACATGAGAAAATATCATTGAGTTAAGTAATGAAACATAGCCAAGATCTGAGATCTGAGTCTTGAATTAGTGTCTTAGATAAAATTTCTCAGTGAACCCTAAGAAGCATGTATCAAGCCATTATGTATTAACTCTGAGGAGCATTCTAGACAGAGAAGAAGACTGAACAGTAAAGATGGCTCTACTCTCTAATCCTGTATTATAGAGGTGTGAACAGATAAAAACATTTCTAGTTTTCACTCTAAGAGTTTATTTACATGGCTACTACCACTTGTGCATCTCTCAAAAATGTTTCAAATTGCATTGGTTGGGGATGCAGCTCAGAAATAAAGGGCTTTCCTATCATTCCCTCATTTGATCCTCAGCACTGCAATATAAGCAAGCCAACAAATACATAAATGAATAAATGTAAATTAATCTGTGAATATTGGGTATCAATAAAATGAAGCAATTATCCATGTAGTACTTGTTATGCAAATGGACTACCCAAGTGTATAATGACAATAGATGGTAGCACAAGTTATTTGCAAATAGCAAAAGACAAAAAAAAAAAAAAACACTGAATTTCAGTATAAATGTATACTACTGCAATTCTCTTGCATTGCTAATAGTAGAATAAATTCATACATCTTATAAAATTATTTGGTAACTTCTTATAAAGCTATATATTATAGCTACCTCAGGGTACAATTTTACAACTATTTATTTATTTTACTCTTGTTTTATTACTATTAATTTACCAAAGTGAAATTAAAATACATGCACACACACACACATATTTGCACAATTCATGGAATTGGTATTTATCATAGCCAACAGCAAAAAAAAAAAAAAAAAAAAAAAAACTGAATATCTATGGTAAGAGGCATAAATGAATATTCAAAAATAAAAAAAATGGCCAGTGATTTGTACAATTAAATATGAAGAATGCTAAGTAAATTAACTCAGGTAAAGATCATTACATTTTACTGCATGCTTCTTCTTCTTTAAGTTCAAAATTTGCAAAACTAATCTTTAATGACAGAAATAAGAATCCTTATGGAGTGGCAGAAATAGGCATACAATTTCTGAGGAACTTCAAATGTTTCATATTCTTTGGATATTAGTTATTTAGTTGTAGAATTTGTCAACATTTTTTGAATTGTAGGCTTAAGTTTTGGCATATTACCATCTACCTTTTATATAAAAATTGATGTAGTGACTGCATTTAAGGCCAGACCTAAAGTAAAGTGAAGTCATAAAACATAAGCATAATATTTATAAGCATTTCCTAATATTATATGTGCCTAAAATTCACCCTTTTGAACTTTTCAGTTAATGTAAAGCTAATGAAAATTATAAGTACATCAATAGATTCTTATGCTTGGAATAATAAAATATCTCTCTATATATTTCAATATTTACTTAGAAAACTTTCAATTTGAACATTTCATAAATGAAGAAAGGATACCCATGTGATAAGAAATACTTTTGAATAAAAAAGATTACCAGCCCCTGATGAAGAAACTTTATCTGTTCCTGCCACCCAGTCTTCCTCACCTTGATAGACTGAAATCCTTTGAAACTGTGAGCCAAAATAAATCCTTCGTCCATTGGTTTCTCCTTTTAGCCATTCTCTTGGGTATTCTCACAGTTGTGAGAAGAATAACTAATATAGTGTAGATCCTTTACATTACTCCTTTATGCTTTTTTCTATCTTTATTCCTTCACCAAAGTTCTTATCTATCTAGAACTGTCAGATTGGAAAATGACTTATTGGAAAAGTACTAAGGACCAGATGCAAAATAGGTTTTATTTCTTTCACCAATGTATGAAACAATAGTCATTGCCTGTTTTGTAGAATTGAGAAAAAAATCTATAGTCTTTTCTAAGCTCAAAAAAATAATATAATAATTAATTAGCAATGAAAGGGTCATAGGTGACATATATACAGTGGGGATCCTTGTCAGCTTATAGAAATGAGTTTTAACAGGTATTCATATCTGCCCATATAATAATAAACTCATCACTACCTTCAGTGATGAAAAATACTGTTCATCAGAATGATTTTTCAATGTCCTGTAGCATTTTGCACTTGTAAGCTACTTTCAGTAATGGTTTTGATCAACCTGCTCACCTAAGCCTTTGAGTGGGTCATGAAATCAGTTTTGTGGGTATAAAAATTATGTTTCAAGGAACAGAATATCACCATATAGAATTAATTGAAACAAATTAACTTTCCAACCATAGATAGATAGATAGATAGATAGATAGATAGATAGATAGATAGTGTATTTGATATAAAATATTTTTCAATGAGAGGTAATTTCTAGAATGCTTAAAATCTATTTGGGAGATCATTCCTGGTACCACATATTAATTACTATAACAACTGTGATATGAAGTTTATCACTGATAATATTTAAATGATGGAAGTACAAAATAGGAACTTGCTTACAATAACAAACATAAACAATTGATACTAGTAATGAAGTTTTTAGATTTAAGAAGTGGATAGCTGAGACCATATCATCTTTTAACATTAAATATTTTTCCAAAACAAGGCTAGCTTTTACTGTGTGCTGTAAGTTTGAGGTTATTAGCTGAACTGAATCTGAAAAAAAAATTACACTTTCAGATGATCAAAGGCATAAGTGAAGCCTGGGACACAATTAGCAAATGGGCATCCTGAGTGCTCTCCCAGGAAGGCTGACAGATGTGAATGGGGAAGTGGCTCACCTGAGTTAATACTTGAACATGACTTTGTTTCAGGGAACTGAAGCAGCACTTCCTCAGTGTGAGTCAACAATTCCTGAATGATTGTCTGAACTAAACATCTCATATCCAAACATATAGCTTTGGGTCCTTTCTAGTAACCATCCAGCCCGGAGATTAGACACTAACCCATGTTCTCAGACCTCTGGGAGGTCTCTAGAGATAACTTCACAGTGAGAACATCCATCCAGTAAAAGATGGCCTTGGGAGATATAATGTGCTCACTTCAAGAGCTAATGCCTGGTAGAGATGTCTTGATACTGCCATAGTTGCCATAGTTTGGATGAAGAACAAACCACAGTTTCCCCCACCCAAGAGATTCCACTCAGCAATCATTTCTATCTATAAAAGACATTTTACAGCCATGTTTTTAATATAATAGGGACCTGTGAGTCTGGTATAGGATTTCCACCTTAGGTAAAAAATAATAGAAATACTAACATAGAAAACACTCTATCAGTGTACTTAGCCATGAGAATTATTTTCCTTTTATTCAAGCAGAGTATTTAGGGCATGTAAATAATGCCTGCCTTGGCAATACATTGATGATCGTACACAGATATTTCACTTGACAGGAGATTGACTTCAATAGGTAGAGAACAGAATTTTCACAGTAAACTGTCTGCTCTGTGAAGAAAAGATCTAAGTAGTTCTCTAAGCAATGAGAATATCACCTGTTGAAACTCTGTAGTTCAATTAGACTAACTGTAGTTGCAGAAAACACAGAGATTATGCTTAATGTATACTAGGGATTTATGTGATTTTGTGTGTGTGTGTGTGTGTGTGTGTGTGTGTGTGTGTGTGTGTGTGTTTGCTGTAGAGCCAGACTAACTGGTTTGTGATTCTCAGGATTCTCCTGACTTCACTTCCCATTGGAAGGGAGTATTGAGATTAAAATATGTGTGTCCTACTTGCCTCTGGCTTTATGTGGATTCTGGGGATCTGAACTCTGGTCATCAGGTTTGCAAAGCTAGCACTTTTAAACACTGAGCCCCTCTCCTGACCATAGGGATTTCCTTTTGTTGAATGATTTGAACAATGTGAGTGGCACTGTCCCTTATATACCAGAATCCCAATTTATCAGACATGAGGATTTGAATTGCTTTCCCTAGTGTATGTGAAACACTTATTTTGACACTTGAATATATTCTCTCCATTTTGGGTATATTCCTTTTAAATTAATTAATGTATTTGAGAGAGAAAGAGGCAGATAGTGAAAATATGTGTGCCAGGGCCTCTAGCCACTGTAAACAGACTCCAGAAGCATGTTCCACCTTGTGCATCTGGCTTATGTGGATCATGGCGAATTGAACCAGGGTCCTTTGGATTTCAAGCAAACGCCTTAACCACTAAGCAATCTCTCCAGCGCAGTTTGAGTATATTCTTATTTACCATAAGACCTCAGGTTACTGCTTTTAATTGTTTTATCTAAGTATATAAATGTTGTTATTGATAACGAAGAATGAATAAAGAAGAAAAGATGTTGTATGTGGTCTGAAAGAGTAATGCATGGGCTTGTTTTCTAGTTTGTGGCACTAATTGCAGTCCAACTGTGTAGCCATAAATTGGAATGGATCCCATTATCATGCATTTTCTTTTTCTCCATCAAAGAGTTGATGAAGCCTCAAGATGCAGAGTCTATATCAAAAACAAAGTATGCATGGGATCTTAGTTGTAATGGACCCACACTTATTGTAGAATGTCTGAGAATCTGAGAGAACTCTGGAGACAAGCAACTGCTATCATGGACTTACTTGGGCTCTTACTCCCCTAAAACATGGCACATCTAGGTCAGTCATCTCCCACATGGGCTATGCCTTGTGCTAGATCTTCACCAATCTCTACTGGCAGCAGGAAGCATGTAAGCAGTTTAATAGTGAGGGCATTGTCCTGAGACATTGCTGTGCCCCAGCTTCTAGTCGGACTGTATTTGTACCATTTTAAATTGCACATTTCAAATTCCATTTGGATTTGCTGTTCAACAAATGTGCTAGCATTCTATATTCTTCAAGTGGTACTCCACTCTCACCTCTCAATGCCAGTGCCACTTGGTGGGAGCTTTATCTCCAGTGTTCAAGTATCTTTATCTGGCTGAATTTAGAAGCCAATACAGCTAAACAATAAAATTAAAAAAAAAATTCAGCCCTTACAGAGGAGGGGAAGTTTCATCAAGTCAGAAAATAACTTGGGATGCACATTAAATATTATGCAGTTTGTTAAAGTTGTTTCTTGCTCTGGAACAATGGACCTCCCTGCCAGTTTACACCACGTTGAAACAAAACAGGTAGTGAATTTATGTCCTACTCACCCTTCAGCTACATGTCCAAGAGCATTACACACTGTATAGAACTCTATTAATGCTTGTTGGCCATTTGAAACCCCACCATGTAACATGATATCTTGTCTAGAAGTGTCTCTAGAAGCTCACCTTTCTCCTAACTGTATCTCAGTTTAGCATAGAGAGAGTAAGTAAAAATTCCATATGTTGATACTGCTGAAATATGCAACTCTAGTATCAGCTTTACTTAGCAAGTATTATGTTTTGACTAGCTCAATGTTATCTGCATCATTGTTTTTCCTAAGACTTTTCTATTTTAACCAAACCCAATGTTGAGATCAGTTCTTGGCCCACAAATGAGATACAATGAAAGATATCTTGATTAACTTAAACTAGTGTAGCCCGTGCTTGACTGATGTGTCTCTGCTAGCCAAAGACCAGATTCAAAGACCTTTTATAGGAACTATATCTGGCTACCAGAAACACACTCCACTTTCAAAACAAATATCAAGACTCCACATTAAAGATTAAAACATTCATTTGATATTTTTTTCAATGCAAGAGATCACTCTAGCCCAGGCTGTCTACAAACTCATCGTGATCCTCCCACCTCAAGCTCCTGAGTGCTGGGACTAAAGGCATGCAACACCACACAGAGCTTAAAAATTTTATATGAAAAGTGTAAATATAATTTAGATATCAGGCCTGGAAAGATGGCTTAGCATTTAAGGCACTTGGACCTAGGTTTGATTCACTAGGACCCACATAAACCAGATGCACAGAGTGGCACATGTATCTGGAGTCTGTTTTCAGTGGCTGAATGCCCTGCCATACCCATTCTCCCTATTTCTAGCTGCTTCTTTCTCTCTATATATAACTCTGTCAAAAAATATTATAAATAAAGGCTGGAGAGATGGCTTAGCGATTAAAGCTAAGCCATCTCTCCACCCCTAATAACCCGGTTCCAATCTCCAGGTCCCACGTTTAGCCAGATGCAAAGTTACTCAAGGGCACAATGCCGCACTTGCCCACAAGGGGACATATGCATCTGGATTTCGTTCACAGCAGCTGAGAGACTGCTGGTGCGCCCATTCTCTATCTGTTTCCCTCTCCCCCTCTTTCTGTCTCTCTCTCTCTCTGTGTCTTTTTCTCCAAAAATAAAAAATTTAAAAAAAAACTTAAAAAATATATATTATAAAGGAAAAAAAGAAGAAAAAAATTAAGATATTCTTCATGTGTCCACGTGTAGCAAAAGGAATAATAAAACAGGTCTTTAAATAAGCATTCCTTGAATGGTTTAGGGCACAGTTGATAGATTATTTTACTGGAAAAAGCAAGGATGCCATGGACATTTGTAAATACCACAGCACATTATATTTCTCCATTAGATGGTTAATAATGGGAAAATTTACACTGATTGTATGTAATTTACCATATACTTTCCTTCATATTTTAGTAGCTGTGGCATGTTTAACATTTTATTTTCTATTGTAATGCATGGTTACATCACATGTTCCAATAATGTCTTATAGAATTTTTTTTCACTCTTTTCATATAGTCAGTAGGCACATTTTTGTGAGAATGATATTGTGAAAGATACTTTCATTTCAGTCTAAAGTATTATATGTCACCAAGAACCAATGAACAGTATTAGTGGTCATTTGTATGTAATAGAAAAATTCAACTGCTCAGACAACTTGGATATGCTCCAGAAAGGAAACAAATGTTTTCTTGTCCAGAGTGCCATTTTGTATTAGCGGAAGCTTGGCAGTCTCAGAATTGTGGCTTATATATCTGGAATTAAATTTCTAGCACTCTGAATGTTCATCCTTTTCGGAGGCATCATGCTTGCAGAAGTTTGGTCAGTAATAGCATGCTCTGCCACAATAAATACAAGTTGGAGGAAGTTTATCATGATGGCTTTCCTTCTTTAAGGAATGAAGTGAATGATCAGCTATTGCACAGATAACAAAGTAATAGAGTAAGGAACTTTTATTTTCTTTGTAAGCTCAAATAGAAAGTGATAAGCACATTTTCTAGAAACTATCTAGCCAAAGAAAACATGAAGAAAAACTTGTAGGCTTGTTCTTGTTTGATTCTCAGTAAGCTTTAATGTTCAATACCTTTCTAAAATGCACAATGTATAAATGATGTGTATTAAAATGATTATAGAAGGGAATAGTTAAAGAATCTTTTACATGGGCACACATGATTATTTCCTAATCATTTCCTATTAGTTATGCCATGTAAGTGAAAGCTGAATACTAACACATATACAAAAGGAAGTGGCTTTTCATAACACACACACACACATGAGAGAGAGAGAGAGAGAGAGAGAGAGAGAGAGAGAGAGCTGGACAGGTAAAGAACGTGCTCACCACACAAGTATGAGTACTTGAGTTCAGAACCCATGTAAATCCAGGTGCATCAGCATGAGTGTGTGATCACAGCACACCCATGTTGAGGTGAGATATGGAGCCAGGGTTGTCCTCTGACCTCCACATGTGCCAATACTTACACACACACACAGACACACACACACACACAGAGACATATATTAATGATGATAAAAAATAAAAACAGAAAATATAGAAAAACATCGAAAGCAGAACATAAGCCCGATGTGGTGGCACATGTCTATAATCTCAGTACTAGGGAGGCAGAGATAGGTGGATCGGTGAGAAAACATAGTGAATTAATTCCAGGTCAGCTTGGGCTACCTCAAAAAACCAAAAAGAAAAAGAAAAAAAAAAAACTGAACATGAAGAGTCTTGTAACAACATTAAACAATGGACAAAATAATGCTATACATGTACAGTTGTGGACAACAGTGGCATTTGAGTCCAACTATAAAGAATGAAAGGAGTTTTGACAGGAAGAATATAAAGAGTGTGCCAAGCTGTTGAAGTTGTTTGCAGAAAGACTGGTGGCATGAAGGTCAATCTTGCCTATGCTGGCATGGATATCCCAACGTCTCTAGGAAGAAGCTAGCCACTGTTGTAGGTGATGAGAGAAGCAGAGTGGAACCAACTACAGAGCATGGGTTCTTTCTGTAGAGCCACAGGTAGAAAGCTTTTGCTAATGTTATTTCAGAGGTTTGGTGCAATTTATAAAATTAAAAAAATATATGGGAATTTTTTAAAAATTTATTTTGTTTTTTAAATATACTTTTTATTAGTTATGTATATATACAGCCATGATGGTACCACCATTAAACTTCTCCCTGTCCTCCCCCCATAGGTTAAGTGGGTCTTGCCCTATGTGGATAGCCATCAGTTATGCAGGAGAGGCAATGACTCTTTGTATAGTGACCCTATTTTATAGAAAATTTGCAGCTATTTCAGTATTTCATTTGTTAGGAACTTACTGTCACTGTCACTTGATAATCAACAAACAACACTGTGAATTCCAGGGTGTGCCTGGCATCATGTGCACATGGTGAGGTTATACAACACACATAGCAGCACTCCAGCTTCTGACCTAACATAGAAGTGCAGGGCTTTCTGGATGCCTCGTCCTCTTGTTTTCTTTCATTCATTTTTTTAAAATTTAACTTATTTAGTTATGAGAGAGAGAGACATATACACACAGACAGAATGGGGACACCAGGGCCTCTAGCCACTGCAAAGGAACTTCAGATGCATTCTCCACTTTGTGCATCTGGCTTAACGTGCATACTGGGGAGTCAAATCTCTGTCATTTGGCTTTGCAGGCAAGTGCCATCTTTCCAGTCATTATATTTTATTTTATTTATTATATTTTACTCCTTCCTTCTTAAGTGTCTCTCCTACTAACCATTCCTAGCTATTAGCCTCATTATGGCACCCCTATTTAGAAAACTGTTGATGCCATTCAAGTCCAAGATTCTTCAGTCTTATTTTGTTAAACCAGATTTGTTGACAGATATTTTATTTAACACAACCATCATTGAGTAGAGCTAAAATATTTTAGGTTTTCAGATGTAAACACAGCCATGCAATATTACCATAAAATTTCTTTTTAAAAAATATGCATTTATTTATTTAAGAGAAAGAGAGGAGAGAAAATGGGCACACCAGGGCATTCTGCCACTGCAAACAAACTCCAAACACATGAGCCACTTTATGCATCTGGCTTTACACATTGAATAAGGCAGCCACAGAACACAAAGCGTCCATTCATTAGAGGCACACTTTGAATGAAATATATAGGCACTTTGTCAGTACTATGAAGGCATGCAGTGGAGCTCAACTGCCTTTCAGTATGAAGGAAAAATCTTTAATATCATTGTTGATTACAGAAATTTGTATGACAAAACTGTGATTTCTCAAACATAGTATTTATGGATTCATGGTCTTTATAATTTATGTAAGATCATCAGGTAATGTCACAGCAATAGCAATTAAATTATTATTAATGCCATAAAAATCTTAAATAAATTCTATTTCATTATTATTTTAACTTTTTAAAGAAAGAGTATTTTTCTTTAAATATTTTATTTATTTTTTCATTTAGTTGAGAGAGGGAGAGAGAGAATGGGCATGAGAGGGCCTCCAGCCACTACAAACGAACTCCAGATGCATGGATCCTAGGGAACTGAACCAGAGTCTGTAGCTTTGTAGGCAAATGCCTTAACTGCTAAGCAATCTCTACAGCTCGATTAAAAAAAAAATTAAATAGGGGCTGGAGAGATGGCTTAGTGGCTAAGGCGCCTGCCTGCTAAGCCTAAGAACGCTGGTTCCAATGTCCAGCGGTTCCAATCTCCAGGTCCCACGTTTAGCCAGATGCAAAGTGAGGCAAGGGCGCAATGCCACACTTGCCCACAAGGGGGTGCACACATCTGGATTTCATTCACAGCAGCTGAGAGACTGCTGGCGCGCCCATCTCTGTCTCCCTCTCTATCTCTCTCTGTCTCTCTCTCCAAAAATAAATTTAAAAAATTTAAAAATTTATATATATATATATATGCTCAGTGTGTAAATAGCACATGTTGGTACCATCATTACCCTCATCCCTGCACTGCACCCCCAAAGGACCCTCCTCATTGGGGATTCTGGTTATCCCCATGTGGATTGTAGGTAGTGCATTGTGTGAGTACACATCAGTTATTGGGAAGAGGCGATGTCTCTGTGCATACTGTCCCAACTTGTGGCTCTGACAATCTTTTCACCCCCTGTTCTGCAAGTTTCCTTGAATCAAGTTGGGTTCCTTTTAGGTCTACTTCAGTGGTGGGCTCTTTGGAGCCTCTGGGTCTCTGGATCTCTGATTTGGTAGGAATTGAGTGTCCTCTGTGTCTATTTCCTTCACCCTTGTGCTGATATCAGGTTCATGAAGAAATCAGCACTCTTGCTCATTTCCCCATTTACTCTATGGCTTCAGCTGGGGCCCTGGTGAAGTGTTGTGGGCTAATTCTCTCCTCAGGTTCTGCTTCCATCTAAAAAAGAGAAGCAGATTCTCCAGTGGAGAGTGAATTCAGCTCTAGTTGAATGCCATAACCATTGCTGTTTTAGAGAGAATTTAATAGGTATAGGTCTCTTGCAGCCCAAAATCAGTGGGAGCTTGATATTGGAGAGTGAACTGGTTATTTGGATATGATTGACTTCTTTCCCAGTTCCACCTATGGGTTCCTTTCCAATGAGCAGATCTGTTAGCCAATCCAAGAGCAGTTGGGTTATCCACTATGGCTTTTGCCACTGTCACACTTGTGTAAGCATCACATCAGGTTGTTTGCTGTTGAGTAGATTAGACTTTGAGTTGCTTAAACAGATATTGGCCTTTTCCCCTAGTAGCTTGTGTAGTACCTTGTAGAACTACACAAGCTGACTGGGGACTGACTCTCTTCCATATTCCAGCCAGGTCTCTCCACTTTTGGATTCATGAAATATTTCTTCTCTTTTGTCTTCCAGTTCTGAGCTTCTATCCTCCACTTGGCTGACTCTATTCTTGAGAGCTTCTATAGAGGTTTATATGTTCTACTGTTTTATATATATATATATATATATATATATATATATATATATATATATATATATATATATATATATATAGTTTCCATCCCTCTGTCGAGTTCCCTTTTCTCATCATTTTCTGATTTTCTTAATGCTTCTTGTAGTTCATCCCTGCATTTTTTAATGTCTCCATTGAGCTTATCCAGTTGGTTATTGAGGTCCTCTTTTTTTTTTAACTCTCTTTTTCAGATCATTTAACTGTCTTTGGAACCCTTCCTGGTTCTTTTCTATTAGGTCTAATCTAGGAAGGACACCATTCATACAATATTGGCTCTTCCTTGAGTTTCTGCAAGTTCTGCTATTTGCTTGGCCAGGGTTATATAGCTTGTCTCTTCATTTTGGGGTTCTGATCATATTGTCTCTTCTATGTTTTCATTAGAGATACCCATTGTGGGACTAGGCAATCTAGCTGGATTTAGTTGCATCTGATTTTTCATGCTATTCCTTTTTCACTGTGGTCTGCCCATCACAGTGGTACAGAAAGCCTAGGGTGTGGGACACTAGCTTGCTGGCCTAGGGTGCAGGGGCAGCAGTGAGTTTCAGAGTGACTGCCTGAGGATTTCCAAGAGGCTGGGGGCCTGGGTCCCTGTTTGCTGATTTCATTGGTCAATGGCAAGTGCACAGGAGGCTCAGAAAGGCTAGGGCAGGGACACTGGCCTGCTGGGCTGGATCCCTGCTTGTGGGCAGGACCATGAAATACAGCTTATTTAAGAATGTCAAATCCAACTGTCCATCAATTTGGCATATAATTTACCTTGGCATGGATGGTGCAATTAGCCCTTCTGATGCAAACCTATATTCCAGGCTTACTTGGTGGGTACTGACCTGGTGTAATCTCAGTTACCTTTTGGGATGGCTTTGGTCTCAGCTATGCTGCACAGCTGCTTGGGTCCCTCTTTGCTGTGCTGTGGGCTCAGGTAGTCTGGCTGGGTCTGTGGGTTGCTGTTCTGATCGTGCCAGGTGCTGGATAGGTGAGCTCCCTTCCCCAGGTTTCTGGTGCTTGCTGGCGCTTGTGCTGGTGGTGGGGGAGGGGAGGCTGTGGATGGAGGCTGAAGTCCTCCCATTGATCCTAAAGATCTTCTTCCTCACAAGCTGCTCCATTGGTCTCTGCTGTCCTCCTTCCATGTTTCTTGAGTTTGTGAGGAGCCCAGTGTGAGTGGAAAACCCCCTCGCCTTTTTTTCTTTCTTTCTTTCTTTCTTTCTTTCTTTCTTTCTTTCTTTCTTTCTTTCTTTTTTTCTTTTTTTACCCTACAAAGCAGGCTAAGCCTGGTGGCTGTGGCCACATGGAACTCACCACTGCTGCTGGATGCTGGAGCCACTTCTGCCTGCTACTCTAGACAGTCTGGATCTCTCCTATTTCTCTGCTGTTGTTGATAATTTACTATACACCTCACTTTGTATTATTTGTAGTAGAAGAGTGTATTTTGCTGTCTTTTTTTTTTTTTTTTTTTTTTTTTTTTTTTTCCTTTTCTCTAGGCTGTTTTGGCATGGTTCCTATGCTGCCATCTTAATCAGAAGTCCCTAAATCCTTTCTTTCTTAAGGTATTTTTTTCATTTTAGTGAGAAAGTTGCTGACATAGTAAGCATTCAAATCTTTTTCTAAAGCTCATTTACTCATAGTTAAATATGTAATTCTGCAAACTGTTTCCTATATTATAATTTCTTTTATTATAATGTCTTGGCAGTGTATGATTATTTTCCAAGACTGAAAATTGAGTCTTTATAAGACTTTCATTAGCCAAAATATGCATGGTGAAAAGATAATGTTTACATATCCAATATCACTACCCTGTTATTTTTCTTTAAAGTATAAACATAAGATAGATGTTCCAGTCTTTTTTATAATAAGGACTGGTCCCTGGATCTAAGTTCTGGTTGATGATTTATAAACAGAAGTATTGTGTTCAGCATCTCTGAAGTCTGTTTAAATGCTGACTCAGGGAAGAAACCAACAATTCATTGTTTTTACTTTTCATTGATTCTGCTTCCTATAATGCAGGCAGATGGCTAAGTTTCCCATGGCTGTGTTGGGCCATGAAAGAATCTCATTGATGAGATGCTCATGCTTAGGGTGAATGGTAAAAAAGAATGATCTTGTTGTCAAATTAATTCATGAAATTTGTTCATCAGGTTTGTTATGCAAACCTGAATTCTTCTACCAGAAAGAATAAATGTATATTTAGTTCAGTATTATTTTTTCATTTTATGTTAGATGTAGACAATGCTAATTAACTATAGCCAATAAGGTTAGCACTTTCTTCATAAAAAGTTAGTATCATAAAAGTTAGCTTTTAAATAAATGAAAATAGAATGCATTTTACCTATTATTTTGCTATCCATATGTGTGTTGTGTGTTTTTGTGTGTATGCATGTTCATATGATAGTGCATGCAGATTATGACTGTGTGTCCATGTAAGCATGTATGTTCTGGTATCTTCTTCAATCTTTCTATATCTTATTATGTAGGTGATATTTCTCATTGAACATTGAGCTCCCAATAAAGTTAGACAAAATAGACATCAAGCCCAACTAAATCTCTTGTCTCTACCTCCCCAGCTCTAGAATTACAGGTATGTGCTGTTCTGCCCAGTAGTTTATAAGGGTGTTGGTGAGCCAACCTCAAGTACTTATGCTCATGTGGGAAGTTTCTTACCATTTGAGCCACCTCCCCAGCCTTTTATCTATGTATTAATAAACCAAAATGCATTTAATTTCTATGTGCTTATGAAACATTCTAAAAACTATAATAAACAATCAGGCTTGATGTAAAATAATTTTCAAATCTGAATGCTCTAAACTTATTTATCTTAATAAGCAAGGTGTTGGTTTTTCTATGTAGTGATCATCACTGTTCTTGATCAGCCAACAGAAAAAGCATAATATCCTCAGCATGGTTTAATGAGGTAAACCACAGAAGAGGCAAATTAATTGCTGTTTTTGTAGACTTTATTGCTATTACCTTAAATAAGTTTTTTAAGATTTTTGTACTTTTGGCCATACATGGGGGTGCATGCCTTTAATCTCAGCACTGTGGAGGCAGAGATAGGAGGATCACTATGAGTATGAGGCCACTCTGAGGCAATATAGTCAATTCCAGGTTAGCCTGGGATAGTACGAGACCCTAACTCTAAAATTTAAAAAAAGAAAGAAAGAAAGAAAGAAATAAAGAAATAAAGAAATAAATAAAGAAAGAAAGAAAAAGAAAGAAAGAAAGAAAGAAAGAAAGAGATAAAGCAAATCCAAGATTGTTGGACTTTTGCTTTCTTTTTAAAAATATTTTTATTTATTTGACAGAGAAAAAGGGAGGGTCAGAGGGAGGGAGGGAGAGAGAGAGAGAGAGAATGGCTGTGCCAGGGCCTCCAGCCACTGCAAACAAACTCCAGATGCATGCACCCCTTCTGCATCTGGCTAACACGGGTCATGGGGAATAGAACCTGGATCCTTTGCCTTTGTAGGTGAATGTCTTAACTGCTAAGCCATCTCTCCAGCCCAACTTTTGCTTTCTTGATCATAGAATAAGTGGCTAAGTCTTAAAAGTCTACAATGGTACTTTTAGCTTGAAAACTGTAAACAAAAGATATAATGATAATTATATAATTATTAGGTTCCTTAGAAACATTAGAGATTATTTAATTTCTTAATTGATTTTTTTGTTTATTTTAATAAGATTCTATATCTATAGAGGAAATTAAATAGTTTTTTAATTTTTTTATTAAAAACATATTTTGCATGAATACATCATGTGTTAGTATTATTTTTGCCTTTTTCCTGCCCCCATTATGCTGGGGCTCCTCCTCAGTAGTATTATCCATGGGATTGTGGGTTATGCATTGTCAGGTGTAGCAGTCAGGTATTGGGGGGGGTAATTTCTCTGGGCATGATGCTAACTGTGGATCTTATAATCTTTCTGCCCCCTCAGATTCCCTGAGCCTTGGTAGGTGTTTTTGTGTCTGCTTAAGTGGTGAGTTCTTAGGAGCCTTGGTATTTCCACTTTGGTATGTGTTGAGTACCCTTAGAGTCTGTCTACTTCACCCTGGCACTGATTGTCAAGGTTCACCATGGAAACAGTACACTTGTTCATCTCCCAAATTCCTCTGTACTTTCAGCTGTAGCTTGGCTGAAGTACAAGAGGTAGTTTATCTCCTCCACTCTTATTACCTTCTGAAAAAGACAAACAAATAGATTTTCCAAAGGAGAGTGAAGTCAGCATAGGTTAAATTGGATAAGTGCTATTAATTTAGAGAGATTTTGATGGATGCAGCCCCTCTTTTAGCAAAAGACTAGTGGAAGCTTGACATTAGAGTGCATAATCTTTGTCTCCATAGGATTCTGACATAATTCCCAGTTCCAGATATTGGTTCCTTTCTACTGAGCAGATCTCTTAGCCATTCAGAAAGCCATTTATTACCCATCAAGGCTGTGTGCCACCACCACTGCAATGGTGTGCATGTCTTGTCAGTTTGGTTGCTTATGAGTAGCTTAGACTCCTGCGTGCTCACCTCATAATGTCGTTAGCCACTTTCTCCTAGAAGCTCATGTAGTGCTTTCCAGCACTACACAAGATAACTGTCTGGGACTGGCTCTCGTCCAAATTGAAGCCAGGTCTCTGTGGGTTCTGCGTTGGTAGCATATGGTGTCTTCAGCAATAGGTTATCGTTTACCTCAGGTGAGTGATCATGTGCTTTGACAGAAATCTGTCTTGTTTTGGGGACCTCATCGGTCTCTCCAATCAACAGCTCAATGTGGATAACACCGATTTCTGGTACTGGGAGTTGCAGGCTAGAGATTAATTTTTTTTAAGGTTAGGCTTAACCCCCTTTCCAGGGCCCTTCTTTTAAGATGCTCCACCTATACTCCTCTAGAGGGTTAAATCTTTTAGTCTACCTTCAAGGAGAGAGGTTTCTATGGTACTGGTTCATTTTGGGTTTAGTTATGTGTTTATTTTCCCCAACCCTCATCTTCTCCTTCCCCTGAAAGCCTTCCATTCCTATTGTCTGGGCTTCAATGTGTCTATCCAATATGCCAGCAACTCAAGATTATCCAAGTTAGGAACTGCAGATGAGTGGCATTTGTATTTCTATCATTGTATGTATTTACTGAATATCCATTTTCCTACAAATTTCATCATATCATTTTTATTACTGCTAAGTAGAATTCCATTGTGAATATGTGCCACAACTTTGTTATTCATTCATCCAATGATGGGCACCTGAGTTGATTCTAGTTCTTAGCTCTTATGAGTTGAGCAGCTATAAACAGGTGTGAGCAAATCTCTGTAGTGAAGCATGGAACATTAAGGATAAATGCCCAGTAAGGAAATACCTGGGTCTGCTGGTAGTTCTATATTCATTTTGTTCAGGAAACTCCTTATTGATTTCCATAGTGGTTGTACAAGTTTGCATACCCATAAACAGTGAATGAGGATTCCTCTTTACCCAGTCTTCATGAACACTTGTTGTAGTTTGATTTTTTTAATAATAGCCATTCTTTGTAGTAAGGTGGAATCTCATACTGGTTTTAATTTGCATTTCCCTGATGGTTAGGGTTATTGCACATTTTCTTTTTTTTTTTTTTTTTTTTTTTTGGTTTTTCGAGGTAGGGTCTCACTCTGGCCCAGGCTGACCTGGAATTAACTATGTAGTCTCAGGGTGGCCTCGAACTCATGGCAATCCTCCTACCTTTGCCTCCCGAGTGCTGGGATTAAAGGCATGTGCCACCATGCCCAGCTGAACATTTTCTTAAGTGTGTGTTACCCATTTATATTTCTTCCTCTGAGAACTCTCTATTCAGTACTCTGCCCCATTTTTTGAGTGAGTTCACAAACTTCTCTCTAGCAATTATCATAACTATTCATTACTATACTGGCTCTTTTTGTCATTAGGTCTGTTTTCAGTGCTCAGATTGAGCCCAGGGCTTGCATATGCTAAGCAAATGCTCCACCATGGCTAAGCTACCTCCTAGTCTGTTTTTGATACAGGGTTTCACTATGCAGCCCAGGCTGGCCTAAAACTCATGATCCTGCTGCCTCCTCCTCCATGGTGCTTCCATTACTGATTTTTAAAACTTTTATTTGTTTATTTGAGAGAGAGAAAGAAATAGACAGACAAAGAGAGAATGGGCGTGCCAGGCCTCCAGCCACTGCAAACGAACTCCAGACGCATGCATCACCTTCTGCATCTGGCTTACATGAGTCCTGGGGAATTGAACGTAGGTCCTTTGGCTTTTCAGACAATTAGCTTAACTGCTAAGCCATTTCTGCAGCCCACAATTACTGATTTTTAACACTTAAAACTCCTTCTAGTCAAAAGTCAATGGTATACTTCATCATAACTTTTTATAAAATACATTTTCTTCTCTCATACTGCCTCAGAATTCATCTCTTCAAAAACTTGGTAACTCCATTTCTGACAACTGGATCCTCAATCATTTTACCTCTAAAATGACTTTAACTAAAACACTGCCAGAGCACCACTAGCAAAGAACACTCAGAAGTGAATGTTGGCACTCTCAGTGCTGTTTTCTGAAAGGACCGGTACTCAAAGCATGAGAATTCAAACAGGGGCCACTTAAATAAGTGAATGATAAATGGCTAATATGTTCAACTGGAGGCCTATAGGCAAAGTATTCAATGATTAATTGGCATACTATTCACCTTATGGCTTTTCTTTGAAATATCAAATATAAGACAAAGCCCATTTAAAAATCCCTTAGGTATTTTCAATGGGTTCTGAGTTATTTGTAGGAAGATCTGATTTATTCTATATAGTTTGATATGTGTGCCCACCATCACCTCCAGATCATGTTTTATATTAACATTTATGTTAAGCAAAGCCAAATTACTTGACCTCTGGTCTGTCAAAGCATTCCTCAAGTATGCATTGAGATACTCATCCATTTTCCTAGCATTCATTTTCAGCCTTCATCACAGGGAGAATACATAGAACCTTTAGCAAGGCATACACATTAGGAAAAACCTTGATATCAGGAGAGAGAGGGCTTCATAAATCGTGGGTAGAAGCTCTATATCTTTCCCTCTGTGTTTCCACTTAAATTCTCCAACAATGAAGCTCAGCTGAGAGCATGTCATGATTGGGTAAGTCACTTCTGTACATGTCAGCATGGCGTTCCTCTGACATGTTGAATTTAAGCTGTCCCATGACTGAGGGTACCAGAGATAAGCATTTGAGAGCTTTGAGGTGCTGTTCTGAAAATAAATCTTTAAGTTCATGAATAATGTGCTCCACAGTAGGACCACTTAAGGTTTCTTTATATTAACTCTCAGAGGCTAGCTGAGATTCCAGGTTACTTCTATGCCCTGGGAATTTCCCACTGAGGTTCATTTGAATATCAAGTTTGGTTGCCAAATTTGTGGCTTCCTCAAACCAAAACTCACGATAAACTTCAATATTTTCCATCACACCATTGAGTGAATGCAGCACTGCTGTCAGGCTGCTGGCTGCAAAGACAACATCAGAAGTTTGTCTCTGGAGATTCCTCCCAAAGGCTCTTGTAAGAGATGAGACATTTTTAAGAACAACAATGGTAATGATGAAATCAAAATCTGTCACAGCACTACAGTGGACAATGGCTTGGCCAGCTGTACAGTTATTCCACCTAACATTTGTATCAATGTTTATACCATCTAAACATAGAACAAGTGCTTTGAGGAGGTCTACTACGATTTCAAAGGCATCGTGCCTTCCTGTCCACTGAGAATGGCAAATCTCCATCAGCTCCTTACCCTGCTCCTGACTGTTCTGATCCCTATGGGGATAACTGGCATGCCAAAGGAGGTGGGTCCCTTCCGAGGGGGGAGGACAGGGATGAGAGTAAGGATGGTACCAACATACTGAGTATGTACATAACTAATAAAGAAAAAATATATATATAAATAGAACAGAAATTACATCCTTAAGTTCTAGAAGCAGCTGTGGTGTGCAGTGGAAAAAAGAGCAAATGTCCTTAATTGTTCCTAACACGACCCACAGCCCCATCACAGGGATGGAATTTGCCAGCCACGTGTTTAAGGCACAGGAAGAGCAGAGTGTGGAGACAGCTTGTGGATATTTCTCTAAAAGTCCTGAAGCAACAACTTTCATTTTGGAAGAAAATCCCCTAGATACAATGGAGGCCTGGCCACGACAAGTACTCTATACTTAGTCCCCATTTCTCAGTTATTGTAGTGTGAAATTTCACAGCCAAAATCTCTATGTTGGCTTCATAAGGCAGAAAGCCCACAAATTCCTCTCTCAGGTTATGAGATTCTTTGACAAACCTCACCAGCACAGGCAGATGCTCTTCTCCTTCACTGTCTACTACATCATCTGTGATAATAGAAAATAAATGAGTCCCTCATCTCCCTGAGTGTAGCTCTCACAGATCTCTAGCATCTGTTTCTGCTGCGTTTCTGAACAGAAAAACACGTAAACTGCTGTGGTCTGAAAGCGCTTTCTCAAAACCTCTTCACCAAAATTCATCGGGCATTCCAGCAGTGCCTGAAAGTTATCAGGAGTGAAGAGACCTTCTGGGATCTTATTCACTTGTGCCCATCCAGAAGAGTGTTTTGTTTCCCCATAAGAATCAACATTTCAGTTAAAGATTTTAGGTACTCTGTTTTCCTTCTCTTCAATGGTCAAAGGTAAAATGTCTCCGTCCTGCTGGCTGCCCCCTTCTGCACTGGGGTTCTGAGCATTGCTGTTGGTTTCATGTTCCTGTTCAGATGTGCCGTCATTTTTTTTTTTCCAGTGTCCTGTTTTCATTTTCACAAAATTCTTTTCTGTGTGTGGATTATTCAAATGACTGGTAAGATCAAATATTGTTAATATTGCATTATCTGGAAGAACTGTCCTATTAGGACTAGTTCTACAGATCATAGAGGTCTCAAAGTGTTTGACACATAATTGATAATGCTTATTTAGTTGACCAGGTGTTTTATCTTCTAATTCTGCTCTCCTAAAATTCTCTACCCACTTTTGGCTTCTGGACAGATCCTGAGGGAACCTGAAGAAGGCCAAATCCAACTGGATGCTCAAGCCGGGTGCAGTTGGGAGCCTGGCAGAAGTTCGGCATCACTGCGGGCCAAGCCAACCCTCTCCTCCCCTCCCTGCATCCTCAGCGCAGTGCAACAGCCCCTAGTGGCCCTGGGATGCCGGCTCAACTTGGCCTGCCCTGCTGGGCTTGGCTCTGCTCAGCTCAGCAAGGGCCCAGGTTGTTTGATTTTTTTTTTTATTGTTTAATTTTTGAGTTCTTTGTAGATTCTAGATAGTAGGCTTCTGTCAATGGTATAGCTGGCAAAATTTTTCTCCTATTCTGTGGGTGGGTAATCTTTTGGCTCTGCTTATGGAATGTCTGTCTGTGTAAAAGCTTTTGAACTTTATGAGATCCCTTTGGTTGAGTGATGATTTAATTTCTTGGCTACTGGGGTTTCATTCAGGAAATCTTTCCCCACTCCTATATTGTGGAGGATTCCTCCTATGTTTTCTTCCAGTAGAAGAGTTTCAGGTCTTATTTTGAGGTCTTCAATCCATTTGGACTTGATTTTTGTGTGCAGTGAGATGAGTGGGTCTAGTTTCATTTTTCTACAAGTGGTTATCCAATTCATCCAGCATCATTTGTTGAAGATGATATGTTTTCCCCATTCTATGTTATTGGCTTCTTTGTCAAAGATCAAGTAGCTGTAGGTACTTGACCTAAGGCCCAAGTCTTCAATTCTGTTCTGTTGGTTTATCTTTCTGTTTTTATGCCAGTACCATGCTGTTTTTGTTACTATGGCTTTGTAATATAATTTTAGATTGGGTATGGTGATACTTCCAAAGATTTTCTTTTTGCTGAGGATATGTTTGAATATCTGAGGCCTACTGCCATCCCATATGAATTTTGAGATCATTTTTTCTATCTCTGTAAAGAATGATGTTGGAATTGTTATTAGTATTGCACTAAATCTTTATATTGCTTTTGAGAAAAATGCCTATCCAGGAGGATGGGAGGTCTTACCATTTTCTCACATTCTCCTTGATTTCTTTCTTCAGATTTTATGTTTTCATTACATACAGTTTCACCTCCTTGGTTAGTGTTATTCCAAGGTATTTAATATTTTTTGTTGCTACTGAAAAGAGGACAGGCTCACTGATTTCTTTCTCTGTATATTTGTGCTTTTCATATAGAAAGGCTACTGAGTTTTGTATTGGTTTTTATATGCAGGTTTACTGAAGGAACTAATCACCTTTAGAAGTTTTGAGATGGAGCCTTTTGCATCGCTTATGCATAGGATCATTCATGTCATCTGCAAATAAGCCTAACTTGACTTCTTCCTTTTCAATTTGTATCCCTTTATTTCTTTCTCCTGTCTTATTTCTTGGACTAGTACTTCTAGTATTATGTTGAAGAGTAGTGGTGGGAGTGGGCACCCCTGTCTTTTTCTCCATCTCAATGTGAAACTCCTTGAATCTTTCCCCATTATTATTTGTGCTTTAGGTGCTTTTTATATAACCTTAATTGTGTTAAGATAAAAACCCTCCATGCATATTCCTTCCAGTGTTTTCATCATTAAATGATATTGTATTTTATCAAAAGCCATTTCTGTATCAATTGAGATGATCATGTGGTTCTTGTGATTAAGTTTACTTATGTGGTGTATTATGCTGACCCATTTCTATATATTGACCCTTCCCTGCATCCCTGAGATGAAGCCTACTCAATCAAGATAAATAATGTTTTTGATATGTTGTTGAATTTGGTTTGTGAGGATTTTGTTCAGGATCTTTGCATTCAGGTTCTTCAGAGTTAAAGGCCTATAGTTTTCTTTTCTTGTTGCATCTCAATCTGGTTTTGGTATTAGGTTGATGTTAGTTTCATTAAAGGGTTTGGGGAGTATTCCCTTCTCTTTGATTATGTGAAACAGTTTGAGAAAAATTGATTTCACTTCTTCAATGAGGGTTTAATAGAATTCAGCTGAGAAGCCATTTAGTCCTAGAATTTTCTTTGTGGGGAGGTTTTTGATTACCTTTACAATCTCAATGGAAATGATAGGTTTGTTTAAGAGATTTGCTTGCTTAGTTTAGCTTTGGTAGGTGATATGTGGCTAGGAATTAATCCATTTCTTCCAGAATATCCAATTTTGTGGAGTAGAGGTTTAAGAAGTATCTTGATTCTTCCAATTTCATTGATGTCTTTTATGACCTCTCCTTTTTAATTTCTGTTTTTTTTTTTTTTTTTTGGTTTTTCAAGGTAGGGTCTCACTCTAGCTCAGGCTGACCTGGAATTCACCATGTAGTCTCAGGGTGGCCTCGAACTCACGGCAATCCTCCTACCTCTGCCTCCCAAGGGCTGGGATTAAAGGTGTGTTCTTTTGAGGCTTCTATGTTTTTTTCAATTAAGTTAAGTGCCCTAAGAAACACATCTGCACAATTTTATTTATGTGATTGTTGGTTTTTTAATGGCTTGCTTCCAGTTCAGCAAATTTTTTAATCAGGGTCACATTGGTTGTTTTGTTTTCATTTTGGGATTCAATTTCTGTTTTCTCTATGATTTTAATGGAGGCATCCAATGTGGGACTAAGCATCCTTGGTGGCGATCTCTCGGTTTTACGACCTTCGGGTTTGTGTGTGTGTGTGTGTGTGTGTGTGTGTGTGTGTGTGTGTTGTGGTCTACCCATTTTGGAAACCATTTTTATTTTATTGAGGGGGAAGAAAGTATTTGTCCTTGTAGGGTCTTCTGTCAGTGTTCTGATTTAAATGTGGACTACATTGGTGTACAATGGGGTTATAACTGCAGATGCATAGATTTTGAAGATTGCAAATACATCAAAGGTACTTGTGGAACTGGGAGGTGGGGAACTGGGAACCCTGGTCTACTCACTGCACTTGCATGCACTCTTCAGCACACGGGCATCAGGGGCTTAGAAACCAAAAGCCTAGAAGTTGAAGAGCCAAGGGCAAGATGCTAGCTCTTAAAGTGGCCTGTGTGCCCTCTGGATCAGGGAAAAGAGATTTTGATACTCAGGGACAAGTCAATAAAGAACCTTGAGCATAGGGCCTGCTTCTGCAGTACCAGAACCAGAGAACTTTGAGGTGGGAATAAACCTGGATCTCTGGCCTACTTACTCTGCACACCCACCCTCCAGAATAGGGGATCTGGGAGTTTGACACCCAGGGGCCATTCACTGAGGAACGTGGAGCAAGGGGCCTGCTTCCACACCAAGCTCACAGGGTCCAGGCATCCCCAAGTCAGCAGCAGAGGAACCGGGACCAGGGATCTGGGATATGGGGAAGGAACTGGGAGCTCTGATCAACTCACCCTGCGCATGCACCCTCTGGAGCAGGGTATTCAGGAGTTGGGGATCCAGGGACCATTCCATCAGGAAGGTAGCACAAGGGGCCTGCATTTGGAGCAAGTTAGCAGGGTCCATGATGCTCCAAGCCAGCAGCAGGAGAACCACAACCAAGTAACTGAGAGGTGGGTGAGGGGGAACTGGGAGATCTGGCCTACTCACTTTGTGCATGCACCCTCTGGACAGGTTTTGTTTTTTAAATTGTGGTGCCCCTGTGTTTGGTGCATATAGATTTATGATTGTGATGGCCTCATGTTGGATTGTTTCCATCATGAACAAGAATTGGCCTTCTTCATCCTTTTTGATTAATTTTGATTTTAAGTGTTTCTTATCAGATATTAAAATAGCCTCACTTACTTGTTTCTTATTTCCATTTGCTTGGAATATCAGTTTCCATCCTTTCACCCTGAGGAGGTGTCTGTCTTTAATGGTGAGGTGGGTTTCTTGAAGACAGCCGATAGAAGTGTCCATTTTGCTGAACCACTCTATTAACTTGAGCATTTTTTGGGGTGAATTAAGACCATTAATATTTAAGGTTATAACTGTGAGGTTTCATTTAATCCATGCCATGGCAGGGTGCTTTATGTTGTTTCATGCTTTCTTGGGCTTTGTAATTTTTTGAGCTTGCTTTAGTTTTGGTTGTTGTGATTGTCTTCTTGTAGGCTCTTGAGATTGATTGTTTGACTTTTCTGTGTGAAATATTCCTTGAAGTATTCTCTGTAGGTTTGGATTTGTGTTATTATAATTTTAGAGCTCTCATTTTCATGGATAATTTTCCTTTCACCATCTATTATGAGGGATACTTATGCTGGGTAAAGTAGTTTGGATTGGAAGCCATATTTTTTTAGATTATGAAGTGGTCCATTCTCAGTCCTTCTGACTTTCAGGGTTTCCACTGAGAAATCTGCTGTAATTCTGATGGGATTATCTTTGTACAGAGTAAAATGTTTCTCTCTTGCTACTTTTAGTGCTCGCTATTTGTTTTCATTTGTAAGAGTTTTAACTATGATGTGCCTTGGAGAGTTTCTTCTTTGCTCCTGTCTGTTTGGTGTTCTGTGAGCTTCTTGTATCTGGCTGGGCTTCTCTTTTGAAAAAACTGGGAAATTTCTTTTAAACAACTTTTTTGAATATGTTCTCTCTGCCTCTGGCCTTCTGGTATACCATGATCAAGATGTTTGGTCAATTTATAGTATCCCACAGCTCCTTAACATTCTGTTCACATGAGTTTTTGAACGTAGCAAAGTTTTTGGACTCCTATCCATTTCTTCTATCTTGTCTTCCAGCTGAGAGGGCCTGTCCTTCACATGAGTGACTCTGTTAGTGAGGAGTTCTAGAGAGGGTTTAAAAGCTTTATTTGCTTTTGTTTTCTGCTGTGATTTTTTTGCATCATGTCCTTCTCTTTTTTGAAGTAAAATTTCAGGTTGAGGCCTGATTTTCTTGATGCATCCTGGAATTCATTTTTGCATTTGAACATGTCTTCATTAAGTTTAATCAGCTGGTTACTGAGATCTGCTATTTATTGACTCACCTTCAATTCATTTATCTCTCTTTTGAGGCCTCTGTTATTTTTTTTTTTCAATTAAGTTAAGCCTAGAGACAAAAGCTGTGTGCTCTATCAGATGATTCTGCTCAATTTCATTTATGTGATTATTGGATTTTTATGATTTGCTTCCAATTCAGTAGTTTGCTTGATCAGGGTGCCATAGCTTGTTGCATTTTCATTTGGGGATTCAATTTCTGTGATTTTTTCTATTGGAGGCTTCCATTGTGAGACTAGTAATCCTTGGTAGAGATCTCTGTTTTCTGACTTTTCTTTTTTTTTTTTTTTTTTGCATTGTCATCTACTCATCTCAAGTAAAAAAAAAAAAAGTCTGATTTATTAAGGAGGAAGCAAGTATTTGTCCTTGTGGGATCTTCAGTGAGTGTTGTGTTTTAAAGGTGAACCAGACTGTAGTAGGATTACTATAACCCAATCGGGTTATAACCACAGATGTACAGATTATGAAAGTTGCAAATGCATCAAGGGTACCTGGGAACTAGTACTTGTATGCACTCTTTAGCACAGGGCAATGGAGGGTTGTGAAACCAGGAGCTGGGAAGCTCTGGTGCCAGAAGCAAGAGGCAAGAGCCCACAGTGGACAGTGCATCCTCTGGCTCAGGGCAACAGGGAGTTGGGGACCCAGAGACCAGTCAATCAGGAAGTCAGACCACCTAATTCTGCAGCAGGCACACAGCACCCAGGCTGCCCCAAGCCAACAGCAGGGGTGCCAGGACCAACTGGAACTCTGGCCTACTCACTTCTCAAACACATCATTAGGTGCAGGCAATCCGGGAGGTGGCAACCCAGGGACCAGTCGAATAGAGGAAACAAAAGCCCTTCTACAGCAGCAAGCATACAGGGTCCACGCTGCCCTAAACCCATAGCAGGGGCCAGAGAACTGGGCACAAAATAGCTTTTGTTATGGCCAGATGAATATGTTGTTTTAACATTAAGGATTTGGGAAAAAAATGTTGGGATCATAAATGTCTAGGCAGATGAATAAACATTTCATGTTTTTTTAAATGTTCTAAATGATGAAAAAGGATAGTAAACTTCTTATAACAAAGTCTAGCATGCTTGACAAAATATGAAAGAAGAATTAGATATTTTGAAGGCTAAGAATAGAAAAGCTTGTTTAAGAAGATTTTTTTCCCCCCTGGGGAAGGCCAATAACTGGGAATGCCAGCAGCCAGTGTATCACCAAAACAGAGGTACCAATTGATTATTCACTATCATTTCAGTGTTGTGCAAAGCTCAGGATATGGAACTGGAATAAGGCATAGCTGAGTCCTCATCCTGGCTTTGTTATTTACTAGTGACGCACCAACATGTTGCTCTCACTTGCACTTGGGAGTTCATTGATAATTATGACCTACAATTAAAATTCTTCCCTTTAATCTTTTTTTGGCTTGCACAAACGTCAAACCACACTCCACTTTTATGTATTTTTTACAACATCAAAACGGAAAAGAACATTTTTGCATATATTTTAAGAGATAAAATATACATTTACATTATAAATTCTCTGCTCTTTATTAAACATCCTTATATAGTCAATTTTCATATTTTTCCAGTTCACCACCTTTTTCAATTAATTACATTTGTCAATGTAAATGGAAGAAAAATTGTTTTCTTTAACTGACATCCAGTTAATGAGAAACACTGCATAGGAAAGACAGACACAAAAAAGTCAGCTATAACAGGAATTCTGAAAACCTGAAAATTACATTCTCTCCTTTGAGTTTTCTGAAAAGTATTTTAAATTGGTTTCTGTACATTTGCATTTATTTCTAGTGAGTTAATAACTCAGACAATCACATAATTATCTGCACTTTAGAAAAATTACAATACTGTAAAGCACATATCAGACAGACATTAATGGCACTTCATTTCGTGGCTCTCTGATATAAACACTCATCAAATATTGTAGAGTTTGTAAGATGGGAAGCTGCTGGAATTGAAATGCTAAATGTATATTACAATACACAGCAAAGGCAATAGCATGGTTATTCAAACATATGTGGCACAGTTAAAAGTTGTTTTAATTTGATTGTTATTAAAAGTTCCAAAAAGGACTAATTTCATACTAACGTTAAAGAAAGTTATTTTGCAGATGAACTCTAAAATGAAAGGGAAGCAATCAGAAGCTGGCTAATTGAGGTGTGTCCTCTGAAAACCACATGCTCCTGTAGAAGCTCTGGGAGGAACTCTGACTGAGATGCACTTTTCATTAAGGTGAGTCAAAAGTAATGAAAATAAACAGTGAAGACCTTCACATAGAACCATCTCAACTGAACAGAAGCTACTGAAGAACTTGGTGAAATACAGCACTCTGAGTACATTTTACTGTCACTGTTTTCAAGAGTTTTGCTTTATTTTGGTTTTCTTTTTGTTAATACTTTACTTACTTATTTGCAAGCAGAGTGATACAAAAAGAGAGATAGAGAAAGAGAGAGAGAGAGAGAAAGAGAGAGAGAGACTGGTGTACCAGGGTCTCTAGACATTGCAACAGAGCTCCAGATGCATGCACTGCTTTGTGCATCTGGCTTTATATGGGAGCTAGGGAATCAAACCTGGGTTGTTAGGCTTTGCAGGCAAGCATCTTAACCACTGAACCATATCTCCAGTCCTCTATTTTCTTTTTCATAAAAGCTAGAACTCTCTTATGGCTTTTGAAAGTTGAAAATGATTTGTAGTGTTAACTATGGAAATCTGAAATTTTAGATAAGCAACATGCAGTATATATGATGCAGAGAAATAGTGAATTATGTCAGTACCACAAACTGTTAAAAATATTTTATTTGTTTCTATGTTGACTTTAATTTTTCTTGAGGCATATCTCTTGATTAGATCACTGATGGTTAAAACACATTTACAAATGTATAACATCAGACTATCTACTTAATGGAATCTAATATAGAAAATATATTTGTAATATTATTTATTTATTTATTTTAGGTGACTATGTTGGATGATTTGTATGGTCTTGTTAAATTTGAGGTGGCTTTGGGACAGTAATTCAATTGAAATGACAAGTGTTAAATTCTTTCAGTAGTCCATCATTCCTGATAATACAAATTCCTCTTATTTCCTTTCTCTTTTTATTTACTTCCTTTTCCCTCTTCCCATTCTTTATTTTAAGTTTATTTATTATTTATTGACAATGACCCATGGTAATTCCCACTGCAACATATCTTGTTTCTGCTTTCTGTCAGCTAGTCTATATTGAGGAGGTTTTCAGCTCAGCTCCAGCAGGATTTCTCAGTGACCTTGCAGCCCAAGTATGTGGAGTCTTCAGCAATAGGGTCTTATCAGTCTTATTATGTATTCCTGGTGGGAAACCAAGAATCTTGGCAATTGCTTGAACTGTTTTGGGGGTATCAGTGACCTCCCTAGCCAACAACTCATTGGAAGGTATCCCATCCCTGGCACTGAATTTTTTCTAGTAGTAGTCTATGATTTCCAAGTGTTCTGTTGCAGAAAAAAGTAGGTTTCCATATGACTTCTTTATATCCTCTTAGATTTTGATTAGCCTTCCCTCCACCTTTCCTTTACTCAATCTCTTCCCTGACCTCACTTACACCTTTTCATCCCCATTAATCTGTTATTCTACTTACATGGATACCCTGTAATCATTATAATTATTGTATTGTGTCCCAATTCTTTCAATTAAAAAAGCCTTGTTTTTTTTTTTTTGCCCTAAATATTATCATTATGAATAAATCAATTGTTTCAGTGGCTCTTGGGTTCACTTAGTAATGGAGGGATTCATTACATGGGTTTCCACATGGATAATCATGTTCTTTCAGCAATTAGGTCATCCATTTATCAGGGACTTTAAATGAACTTGGCATCAACATTTGATAAAGTGCTGTTGGCTCCTGTCCTTTGCCATGAGAAAGGTTAAACATTCATTTGCAATGTCAGCTATGAGGAAAGGAAAGAGAACTGGAACTAATAAGCAAATAACAATAACTAGAAAGTAAAAGAAAGACAACACAGCTGTCCTTAATTTGCCATTGCTTTAAGATATGCCAGAATTTAAGAAGTGATAAACAGTATAAAAGTATTGGTTTGTGGAAGGGAAAGACCATTTTGTTTTAATTAGACTGTTTTATTTTAGAGTACTTAGCCATCTATAACAGATTCTATTCAGTAAATTGCAAGGATGGGGGCAATAAACAAAAGAAAAAATAAAACTATAAAATTTTATCCATTTGTTTTTAATTTATTGAATAATATACAAGAAGATAATATTCCTGATCTTTTTTTACATTTTTAAACTAATTCTTACTGTGCATACAAAATATACATATTGATGGATAAATATATTTATTTCCTAAAATATTTATCATTTCTTTATGTTGGAAACTTTCAAAATATTTTGAACAGAAATGTATATTGTTCGTGTCTATAATCACCCCACTGTGTAATAGAACACCATTGTTTTTTGCTCCTACCAAGTTATGATTTAATACTCATTGATCAACCTTTTCATGTCTACCACTCCAATGACCTCATATCCTGGCCCCTGATCACCACCATTCTACTGCTAGTTTTGGTGAGATCAACTTTTCAGGTTACATATATGAGTGCAATATATGATATTTATCTTTCGGTGTCTTGCTTATTTCACTTACTATAATGATATTCAAGCTTAATGGTAGAGTGCTTGACTAGCAAGCACAAAGCCTTACGTTCTATCTCCAATGGTGCCAAAAAACAGCCACCCCAAAACAAAAATATACAACAATCCTTAGTTCCATTCATGTGCAACCAATGATAAGATCTCATTGGTTTAGATAGCTGAATAGTACTCCATTGTTCATGAGCAGCACATTTTCTTCATCAGTTGATGGACACTTAGCTTAATTCCATTTCTTGACCATCGTTGATAGCAATGCAATAAATACAGGAATGCAGATGTCTCTGACATGCTGATTACTGGATCATATTATTCTATTTTAAAGGGCCTCCATAAATGTTGTCTATAATGGATCAACTAATTTACTTTCCAGCCAACAATCCTAAAAACTATAAACTCATGGCTGGAGAGATGGCTTAGCAGTTAAGGTGCTTTCCTATAAACCCTAATGACCTGACTTCAATTCCCCACTACACAAGTGAAGCCAGATGCAAACAGTTGTGTATATGTCTGGAGTATGTTTGCAGTGGTTAGAGGCCCTGGTGTACTATTCTCTCTGTCTCTCTTCTATCTATCTTATCTATCTATCATCTATCTATCTATCTATCTATCTATCTATCTATCTATCTATCATCTCTGCTTGAAAATAAATAAATAAATAAACTATTTTTTAAAATTATGAACTTATTTAATCATTTCAATAACTTTGTGTAATAGAAACTAAGCCTTGTGCTTGCTGGGACATGCACTGTACAACTGAGCTATATCCTATACCCTGGGAATAGTTATAGTAAGTGAAATAACCAGCATTCCAAAAGAGAAATATCACATCATTTTACTCATATGTGGAATCTGAAAAGTTTATCTTAAAGAATTGATGATAATGTGATGTCGCACATGTGCCCAAAGAACATTGTTAAGGCTGGGAGTGAAATAGTTTATATGAAAAGAAAAGTAGAAAGTGACCAGAGAATGGTTCAAGAAAAAGGATATTTCTCATATGAGCAAAAGCTCATTTCACTCAAAGTGATAATTGGATATATCAAAACAGGCTCACAAGTTGTCAAGGATATAGAGCAAGTAGATCTTGCACATACTGCAACAGGAGTGTGGATTAAACAACTGCTCAGGAAAACCAGTATTACACTATGTAACGATAATTCTGCTTCTAAACTTTACCCAAGAGATAGGAACTATGAGAACACATACACCAAAAGATGTGAATCAGGAGTGGACAGAGTTTAGTATGTAACTCTAGTACTGTACAAACTCAAATGACTAGTAACAGACGAGCAGATTTTAAAAACCTGTTCACTCAGGTAATATAATACTGCTTCTCAGTGAACAGAACATAACTTGATATATGAATGAACCACAGCAATGAATCTCAGAAACATTTTTTTTCTAATGAAGAAAGAATGACACAAATACATTACATTATAGAATTATGAAATTTTAAAAGAGGCAAAATGATAATGGCAAGGAGATGATAGAGTACTCTCCAGGGATGTGAGAAACTTTCTTTGATTTTGTAAAGGATTATGTAAGTATATATTTGATCAAAATTCATTGAGCTATATGCTTAAAGAAATACAGTTTTGCATAGAAAGTTATCTGTGATTTTAACCACATAGCCATGAGGAGTAAGATGACTGAAGTAAAGTGAGGCAAAGAACATGAGCAAGCAAAGCTCAGCCTGATCTCACACCTGTGCTGTGTTATCATCAGACTTAACAAACTGTACGAGTTAAGAGCATTATCTCTACATTTTATTGCAAAGTCAACATATTTATAATATTAAAATGAATATTTTTATTTTCTCAGATATAAATGGTGTTTTCTTTAATTTGCAGAACCAACTGAATGCTATGCTGCTACTTCTTTTTTAAAATATTTTATTTATTTATTTATTTATTTATTTGAGAGAGAAAGAGAGGAAGAGGCAGAGAGAAAGAGAGAATGGGAATGCCAGGGCCTCCAGCCACTGCAAATGAATTCCAGATACATGTGCCCCCTTGTGCATCTGGCTTAAGTGGATACTGGGGAATCAAACCAGGGTCCTTAGGCTTCACAGGCAAACACCTTAACTGATAAGCCATTTCCCCAGCCCTATGCTGCTACTTCTTAATGGGCATAAGAAAACTATAATCATGTAATAAATTACAATGGCAAGTATAAAAAATTCTTTAAATAATTTAAAAGTATTCCTGTGATAGAACTAAAAAAATCAAATTCTTAGCAACCAAAAAAAAAAAATCACCATGTGCTTTTGTTAATGGGATACATACAAGCTGGAGAGATGGCTTAGCAGTTAAGATGCTTGCCTGTGAAGCCTAAGGACTCATATTTGACTCTCCAGGTCCTACATAAGCCAGACATATAGTGACACAGGCATGTGATGTCGCACATGCGCACAAAGGGGCACACACGTCTGGAGTTTGATTGCAGTGGCTGGAAGACTTGACACACCAATTATCTCCCTCCCCCACTCTCTCATCCAAAAAGGCCAGTATGTTGAGCTTGCCTCAAAAACAAACAAACAAAAAAGGACACATACTCACCTCCTTAGATGTAGCAGGAAAACAGAAAGAAATATTCAAAATCAACATTTCGGAAGACAATATGTGATATCAATGCCTTTGAAATGTCAATGTTTTAAAATATATTTTCTATCAAATAGATTTTTAGAATACCTCTCCAATGTATAGTAAGTTTTAACAAAAGCTAGTAGGCATGAAAAGTGCTAGAAACTCACTTAATACTAGCATCTAATAAAGAACTAAGTATGGCTCAACTATGACAGGTATTTATGTTCCTCTCCAAGGACTATCCACTGGGGGATCTTCTGTAGAAGAATGAAGCAGAATAAAATGTTAATCGTGAGGCATATGAGATAATGGTGCCTATTTTGATGAAGGAAATTTACTGGATGTGTCACATTGTGAGGTCAGCAGCAGAGTTGACAAGCTACCCAAAATGGTTGCTTGCACAGCTCAGTTTGTGTGACTTGAGTGACAGCTGGGGTATGACTTAATTGGTAAAGCCTAGTTTTGTATCTGTTATATGCAAACTTTAACTAGAATAAAAGGGATTGTCACTGCCTGTAGGAAGCTTAATATTGAATTAGAAGACTTTGGAGGACAATAAACAGACTCCTATGAAAATAAGTACATAGTGCCAGGCGTGGTGGCTCATGCTTTTAATCCCAGCACTTGGGAGGCTGAGGTAGGAGGATCGCCATGAGTTCGAGGCCACCCTGAGAATACAGAGTGAATTCCAGGTCAGCCTGGGCTAGAGTGAGACCCTACCTCGAAAAACAAAACAAAAATAACATAAAATAAAATGAAATGAAATAAAATAAAAAGTACATTATTAAGCAGTCTTCCTGTCATGAATGTAGGCTCATACACATGAGACTAACCCAGTTGGTAATGTGTGTAGATCACCACATATGTACAATTTGGTACAATCATGACCCATTTCCTTTGATTTGAGCAATTATTCATTAATGGAGATAAGCTAGTTAAAATCTGGCTTAACAATTAGAAAATCCAAATTGTGGTATTAAAGATAAATTATTTTAAAGTGAAATACAATTAATACATAATGGGATGGTTAGTCCCTATTCCTATGGGAACTGGGCTAACTGTATGCCAAATATGGCGAGTACTAATACGAAATGCCATAACATGCATCACAATTACAAGGAGCAAGCAAAGGCATGGAGAGTGAAATTTCCAAGCTCTCTCCTTTCACTTTCATTACCACCTTCATTTTTTTTCTAAGTAATGTTCTTTGAGCTAGGTGTTTTTTTAGGTTTCTTCCTTCTATATTTGGGCAGCCATGTGAAATGCTGATTTAGAGTGTGATGCTTTTGTGAGATAGAGGGACATGCAATGCATAACACACCTACAATATCCTGGACAAATCAGACAGAAAGGTCACTCCTTATTTTGGGCATCACAATCTTTACCATGGTTTTAACTCTTAGCTCTGAACACCTTACATCAACCTAAACACTTTTATTCTACTTTCCTATCCAACAATCTGTAAAGGCCATTCTTTGTTATATTTTACTATCAAATACTTCATGAAAAAATTTTCATTTTTCCAAAATAAATCTGTTCTTTTCCACATCCAAAACATCACAGAACTTATTCAATATTACTAGATTACTCACCTGCCATAACTAACTTCTTCATACCTGTGATATTTTGTTTCCTGCAGCTGACTATACCATGGTGACTATCTTCCTGCCTTGGAATATAGTGTTTCTTACACTTGAAAACTTGTTCCCTACTCATATCATTTTTATTTATATGAAATTTATTTTCATCTCTTTGTTCACATCTTTTTATATTCAATTTATTTAATTCATATATTATCTGATTTTTCTGACATAAATGAACAAGTGTGTTTTCTAACTCACTTGAACTTTCTTATGTTACCCTCTAACCTGAGTTTTGTTTCATTAACATGTGTGAATTTGTTGACTTTAAGTCAATGTTATAAACTCTTTGACAACTATGGATTTCATTAGAGTTTATTTTCTTTGTTTAGTATATATTCATAGAAACACAGCATCTACTCAAAACAGTTCCAACATTAAGTTGGAACTTCCAACATGAAGTTAGTTATGGCAGGTGAGTAATCTAGTAATATTGAATAAGTTCTGTGATGTTTTGGATGTGGAAAAGAACAGATTTATTTTGGAAAAATGAAAATTTTTTCATGAAGTATTTGATAGTAAAATATAACAAAGAATGGCCTTTACAGATTGTTGGATAGGAAAGTAGAATAAAAGTGTTTAGGTTGATATAAGGTGTTCAGAGCTAAGAGTTAAAACCATGGTAAAGATTGTGATGCCCAAATTTAAAATTATTGTTGTAATAACATTATATCAGAGACTAGGATTAATAATAATTATTTTAATACTGCTTATTTCTTCAGATTAGTTGTTTTTTTTTTTCCTTTTGTAAGGAAATAAATATCATCTGATGGGAAGGATTTTGTTGTTTGTCATAGATAATTAATATTCATTACATCCAAATCAAATCCTCCTAGTATATTTCAGAAATACATACACAATGATTCTTAGACTCTGGTCAGAAGTATGTTTATTTAGGGAGATGATAGCTTTTGCATTGTTGAAAATTTTATATTACAGAGTGAGACAAATTCTTCATGTGACTTGGTTGGTATATACCTTAATATTAAATTTTATTTTATTTCATAGTTAGATGAAATTGTATTGGTTCATTAATTTAAATGAAGTAACTATTATTATTAATAACATATTTTGTATGGATACATCACGTTTTGTACCCTCTTTTCCCTCATCTTGGCCCCATTCTGCTGGGGACCCTCCTCAGTGGGGTTTTAGGTATTCCCTATGGGGTTGTGGGTTATACATTGTAGGAGCAGCAATTATTTTGGGGGGGAGGTAATGCCTCTGGGTATGATGTCTCAATCTGTGTTTCTTAAAATCTTTCCACCCCTTCTTCCACAAAATTCCCTGAACCATGGTGGGTGAGTTTTAAGTTTACTTCAGTGATGAGATCTTAGATTTCCTCTGGATGTCTGTTTTTATAAGAGTTGAGTATCCTCCTAGTCTGTCTCCTTCCCCCTGGCACTGATTATCAGGTTCACCATGGAAGCAGCACTCTTACTCGTCTCCCCAATTTTTCTGTAGTTTCAGCTATGGCTTGGCTGATGTTTGAGAGGTAGTTTATCTCCTCAGGTCTCACTATCTTCTGCAAAAGAAGAGCAGATTCTCCAATGGAGAGTGAAGTCAGCATAGATTAAATGGGATAAGCATTATTAATTTAAGGAGAATTTGATGTTCGTAATCCCTCTTTTAGCCAAAGACTAGTGAAAGCTTGACACTGGAGAACATAATCTTTGTCTCCATAGAATTCTGACCTGGTTTCCAATTCCAGATATGGATTCTTTTACAATGAGTGGATCTCTTCGCCAATCAGAAAGCAATTGGTTACCTGAGAAGGCTGTGTGCCACTATTGCATTGGCATGTACGTCATGTCAGGGTGTATAGTTCTGAGTAGCTTAGACCTCTGGTTGCTTCAGGCCATTGTTGGACACTTTCCCCCAGTAGCTCATGTAATGCTTTCCAGCACTAGATAGGCTAACTTCAGGGGACTGACTCTCTTCTGAATTCCAGCCAGGTCTCTCCGTGATCTGTGTTGGCAGCTTAGGGTGTCTTCAGCAATAGTCTTACCTTTTGCCTCAGACAGGTAATCAAGTGCTTTGACAGAAAGCTGTCCATTTGGGAAACTTAATAGATCTCTCTGATCAACAGCTCAATGTGGGTAGCAACCAATCTCTGGTACTGGGAGTTATAGGCCAGAGACAAAAAAAAAAAAAAAAAAATCCTTTTAAGCTTAGGCTTCATTCCACCCTCTCTATGGTCCTACATTTCAGGTGCTTTTCTCTTACTACTTTTGAGAGTTACATCTTTTAGTCCATCTCAAACGATAAAGGTTTCTATGGTACCAGTTCATTTTGGATTTAGTTTTGTGTTTGTTTTCCCCTTCTTCCTAAACCCTTCCATCCCTATTGTCTGTGCTTTGAGTTGCCTATAACATATGTCAGCAACTTGGGCAGGTCCAGGAATTGCAGATAAGTGAGACCATGCGACATTTGTCTTTCTGTGATTGTGTGAGTTTGCTGAATATGATCTGTTCCAAGTCTATCCATTTCTCTACAAATTTTATTATATCATTTTTTTCTTACTTTTGAGTTGAATTCCATTGTGTAAATATACCATAACTTCATTATCCATTCATCCAATGATGGCCACTTGGGTTGATTCCAGTTCTTAGCTTAGTGAATTGAGCATCTATAAACATGGTTGAGCAAATATCTCTGTAATGATTCATGGAGCATTTAGGATAAATGCCCAGTAAGGGAATAACTTGGTCTGTTGGCAGTTCTATGTTCATCTTTTTCAGGAATCTCCATATTGATTTCCATATTGGTTGTATAAATTTATTTTCCCATCAACAGTGGATAAAGGTTCCTCTTTACCCACATCCTCACCAATATTTGGTGTTGTTTGATTTGTTTTAATGATTGCCATCTTTACTGGAGTAAGAAGAAATCCCATGGTTGTTTTAATTTGCATTTCCCCAATGGTTAGGGATGTTGAACATTTGCTTAAGGGTGTGTTAGCCATTTGTATTTCTTCCTCTGAGAAGTCACTATTGAGTTCTCTGCCCCATTTTTGGCATAGGCTGATTGATTTTTTATTGTTTAGATTTTTCAGTTCTTTGTAGATTCTAGATTAATATCTTCTGTCAGGGATATAGCTGGTGAATATTTACTCCCATTTAGTTGGTACTCTATTGGCTCTGCTTATGGTATGTTTGTGCAAAAGCTTCTTAGCTTCATGAGATCAGATTGGTTTAGTGATTGTTTAATTTTCTGGCCTGCTGTAGTTTTGTTCAGGAAATCTTTCCCCACTTCTACATCATCCTCCTATTTTTCCTTCCAGTAGAAGAAGAGTTTCAGGTCTTATACTGAGATCTTTAATCCATTTAGACTTGATTTTGTGTATGGTGAGATGAGTGGGTCTAGTTTAATTTTCTGCATATGGTTTTCAATTTTTCCAGCACCATTTGTTGAAAATGCTGTCTTCTCCCCAATCTATTTTATTGGCAACTTTGTCAAAGACCAAAGACATAAGGTATGGGTCTTCTGTTCTGTTCCATTGGTCTATATTTCTGTTTTTATACCACTATCATGCTGTTTTTGTTACTATGCCTTTGTAATATTGCTTTAGAGCAGGTATGCTGATACTTACTAAGGTGTTTCTTTTGCTAAGTATAATGTCTGGATATCAGAGGCCTCCTGCCAATCCATATGAATTTGAGATCATTTTTTTTTCTATCTCTGTGAAGATTGGTACTGGCATTTTTATTGGTATTGCATTAAATCTGTCTATTGCTTTTGATAGAATTGCCACTTTCACAATATTAATTCTACCTATCCCGGAGTTTGGGAGATCTTTCCATCTTCTAAAGTTCTCCTCAATTTTCTTCTTGAGTTTTTTTTTTTTTTTAATGTTTTCATTATGTAGGTCTCTCACATCTTTGGTTAGTATTATTCCAAGCTATTTAATTCTTTTTGTTGCTATAGAAAATGGGATAGCTTTGCTGATTTATTTCTCTGCACAATTATCCTTTGCATAGAAAGGCTGCTGATTTTTCTGGGTTGATTTTGTATCCTGCATAATTGCTAAATAAATTAATAGCCTTTAGAAGTTTTGAGATGGAGATTTCTTGTCATCTAAAAATGTGGCTAATTTGACTTTTTCCTTTCCAATTTCTATCTCTTTTATTTATTTATTTATTTTGTATTATTGCTTGGGCTAGGACTTCTAGTGCTATGTTGAAGAGCAATGGTGACAGTGGGCACCCCTGTCTTGCTCCCAATCTCAGCTGGAACTCCTTGAGTCTTGCCCATTAAGAATAATTTGGCTTTAGGTGCTTTATATATAGTATTATTGTATTGAGATATAAATCCTCCATGACTATTCTTTCCAGTGTTTTGATCATGGAGTGGTATTGTATTTTGTCAAAGGCCTACTCTTCATCCATTGATATAATTATGGGGTTCTTATGATTAAGTTTATATATGTGGTATATTATGCTGACCAATTTCCACATGATGAACCATCTCTGTATCCCTGGGATGAAGCCTACATGATCAAGGTGGATAATATATTGTTGAATTCGGTTTGTGAGGATTTTGTTCAGGATATTTGCAACTAAATTCATCAAGGATATAGGCCTATAGTTTTCTTTTCTTGTTGTATCTCTGTCTGGTTTTGGCATTAGGTTAATACTAGTTTCATTAAAAGAGTTGGGGAGGATTCTCTGCTCTCTGATTATGCAAAACAGTTTGAGAAAAATTGGTTTTAGTTCTTCAATGAAGGTATGATAGAATTCTGCCTAGAAGCAATCCAGTCCAGGACCTTTATTTTTTGGGAAGTTTTTTATTACCTTTTCAATCTCAATGGATGTGATAGGCTTGTTTAGGAGATTAGTCTTCTCTGAATATAGTTTTGGTAGGTAGTATGTGGCTAGGAATTTATCCATTGCTTCCAGATTACCCAGTTTTGTGGAGTAGAGGTTTTGGAAGTATGTCCTGAATGATTATTCTGACTGCATTGATATCTTTTGTGACCTTTTCTTTTTCATTTCTGATTTTGTTAATTTGATACTTCTCTTTTTTGCTGGATAAAATTGTCCAGGGGTTTACAAATCTGTTTTATTTTCTAAAAGAACCAGCTCTTTGTTTCATCAATATTTTTAATTTTTCTTGCCAATTCATTAATTTCTTCTCTGATAGTGATTATTTCTTTCCCACTGGAGGTCTTAAGGTTGAATTTTTCTTGTTTTTCTTATGCCTTTAGGTGGACAGTTTGGTTATGAATTTAGGATGCCTCTGTCTTTGTTTTGAAGGCATTTAGTGCTATGAAATTTCCCCTTATGAATGCCTTTATTGTGTCACATAAGTTTTGGTAAGTTATGTTTTAATTTTCATTCAATTCCAGGAATTTTACAATGTCTTTTTGATTTCTTCCACAACCCATTAATTCTTTAAAAGTGTGTTGTTCAGTCTCGAGGAGCTGGTGGAATTCCTGATATGTCTTTTGTTAATTTCTAGCTTTAAAGCATTGTGATTGGATATAATGAAGTTACTTCAATTTTCTTGAATTTATGGAGGCATGCTTTATGGCTTAATATATGGTCTATTTTTGGAGAAGGTTCCAGGGCTGCTGAAAAGAGTATATATACTGTAGGATTAGGGTCAAAAAAAAGTTCTTAGATGTCCACTAGGTCTACTTGATCTATGGTGTTATTGAGTGCTATTATTTCCCTCTTGATTTTCTGCTTGGGTGATCTGTCTATTGATGATAGTGGAGTATTAAAGTTGTTGGTTGATTATGATGGTATTGGTGTTTATTTCTGTTTTATTGTAAAGTAGGTTTTCTTTCATAAATTGTGGTGCACCTGTGTTTGGTGAATATACTTTATGATTGTGATATCCTCATGCTCGATCATTCACTTGATGAGTAAGAAGTGGCCTTCTTTGTCCTTTTTGGTTAGTTTTGGTTTTAAGTTTATTTTATCAGATATTAATGCATAACACCTGCATGTTTCCTATTTCCATTTGCTTGGAATATCATTTTCCATCCTTTCAACCTGAGCAGGTGTCTGTTTTTACTGGTGAGATGGGTTTCTTGAAGAGAGCATATAGAAGGGTCCATTGTTTTGATCCACCATGTTAACTTGTGTCTTTTGATGGGTGAGTTAAGAGATTGTAAGTATTTAAGGTTTTAACTGTGGGGTCTGATTAAATGGCTGCCATGATGGGGTGTTTCATGTGGTTTTGTGTTTTTTGTGTTTTGTACTGTTTTGAGCCTGTTCTAGTTTTGGTTATTGAGATCTTCATCTTGTAGGCTCTTGATATTGGTAGTTTGACTCTTCTGTGTGGAATATTCCTGAAGTATTACTATTCTTTGTGGGGTTGGCTTTGTGTTCATATAAGTATAGATTTGACCTTTTTTCATGGAATGTTTTCTTTTACTATCTATTATGAGGGATACTTTTGCTAGGTACATTAGCTAGTATTGGAAACCATAGATTTTTAGATGTTGAAGAGTTACACTCCAGGCCCTTCTGACTTTCAGGGTTTCCACTGAGAAATATGAGTTAATTCTGATGTGGTTGCCTTTGTATATAGTGAGTTGTTTCTCTCTTTCTGCATTTAGCACTCTCTTTGTTTTCATTGTTGAGAGTTTTAACTAGGATATGCCTTGGAGAGTTTCTTCTTGGTCTTGTCTGTTTTTGTTCTGTTATCTTCTTATATCTGGATCAGCCTCTTTGTTTGTAAGATTGGGAAATTCTCTTCAATAAATTTGTTGAATATGTTCTCTATGCCTCTGGCCTGGATTTCCTCTCCTTCTGGTATACTCATGATCTGGATGTTTGGCTGTTTTAGGGAATTTCACAGTTCCTTCATATTCTATTCATATCACTTTTTGAACTTACCAAAGTTTTTGGCCTCCTGATAAATTTCTTTTGTCTTGTCTTCCAGGTCAGAAGTTCTGTATTCCACATGAGTAACTCTGTTAGTTAGGGGTTCTAGAGAGGTTTTTAAAGCTCTATTTGACTTTTGTTTTCAGTTGTGTTATTTCACATCATGTCCATCTCTTTTTGAGGTATTAAAGGTCTGATTTTCTTGATGCTTCCTGGAATTCATTCTTGCATTTGATCAAGTCTTCATTAAGAGTAATCAACTGGATATTGAGATCTTCCATTGGTTTACTCACCTTCAATTCATTTATCTCTCTTTTGAGGCTTCTAAAGTTTTCTTCAATTAAATTGAACCTACTATGAAACACGGAGTGCTCTAAGAGATGATTCTGCTCAATTTCATTTTTGTGATTGTTGGTTTTCTGATGGCTTGCTTATAGTTTAGCATTTGTTTCTATCAGAGTCACATTGGCCATTTTTTCATTTTGGGGTACAATTTTTGCTGATTTCTCTATGATTTCTATAGAGGCTTCCATTGGGGGACTCGGCATCCTTGGTGGAGATCTCCCAGTTTTCTCACTTTTGTTCATGTTTGTGCATTATGGTTTACCTATCTTGGGGAAATTATTTATTCTATTGAGGGGGAAGCAAGTATTTGTATTTGTAGTATCCTCAATGGCTGTTCTGTTTTAAATGTGAGCTGGATTTTTGTATGATGGTGTTATATTTGCAGATGCACAGACTGTGGAGAATGCAAGTACACCAAAGGTATTGGGAACTGGGCAGTGGGGAACTGGGAGTTCTGGCCTATCACTCCATTTGCATGTACTCTCACCACACAGGGATCTGGGGTTGAGGAACAAGGAGCTGACAAGCTGAAGAGTCAGTGGCAAGAGGCCAACTTCCACAGTATCCCATGCACCCTCTTGCTCAGAGTAATAGGGATTTTGGTACCCAGGGGCCGCTCAATGAAGAAACCAGTGCAAAAGGTCTTCCACATTCAGAGACCAGGCTGTCCCAAGGCAGTAGCATGGGTACAGGGATCAGAAAACTGGGAGATAGGGAACCAATCAGGAGCTCTGGCATTCTCACTCCTGGGGCACCCCCTCAAGAGCAGGGAACCGGAGAGTTGGGTAACCATGGGCAAGGGGCCTCCTTCTACAGCAAGCTTGCAAGGTTCGGGCAGCCCCAAGCAAGCCCCAGGAAACCAACTGGGACCAGAGAACTGGGAGGAGGTAGTGAGTACCAGGGAGATCTGTCCTACTCACTGTGGTGTGCACCCTTTGTGGCAGAGGATCTGGGGAATGGAGCCCCAGGGCCCTTTAATCAGGAAGGAGGAGCAAGGGATCTGCTTCCATACCAAGCTTGCAGGGTCAGGCAGCCCCAAACCAGCAACAGAGAAATGACCTGGACCAGGGACCTGGGAGGAAGAGAGAGGACCAGGAAGATCTGGCCTACTCACTCCGTGTGCAGCCTCCAGAGCCAATGAAATAACTTTTATTCAAAATTTAAACAAAATTTTATCTACTGCTTAAAATATATATTTGTAAAAAATATATTATTGTTACTTATCTACCAGTAATTTTTTCTAAAATTTCTAAGGGTTTAAATTTTAGTTTATAAAAATAACATACATTATTTTTCTTTGGAGAAAAATATCTTTATTGGGAACATGTATTTTTTTTAGAAAGTGTCTCTCTATATAGCCCATGTTGTCCTCAAGCTGACAATCCTCCTGCCTTTGCTTCGTGAGAGCTAAGATTGTGGATGTGCACCACCACTCCTGGCAACCCAATACATGTTAAAGTGATTCATCTTATTTACCATACCTTAATGTATTAGATGTTAAGATATAAAACACTTTCCATAAATATTGGTCTCATAATTCAACTTGGCTTTTCCTCACAAATTTTCACCTAGAGCATTTTTAATATATAATCTCTGCTAGTAGGATATACTAAGTAGGTTATTGTTTACTACTTGCAAAATTATGCAAACATTTCAAGACTTAGTATATTCTTTGGAGAGAGTAAGATTTATTTTAATTTCTTTGTTTTTCTTGAAAATTTTTCTATATGTACATAAATGCATTTTGAAGACAGTCCTCTCAAATCAATATTTATTTATTTATTTGTCTGTTTGTTTATTTATTTCATGTAAGAGTACACATATGTATGTGTGAAGGGTGTGCATGTGTGGGTGCGAGGAGAACCTTGTTGTCCAGCCAGATTAGATGTCTCTCTGGAAGTTCTCACTGGAGAGATCACTCACATATGTAGACACTGCCTAAAACTTCTTTTTCAGATCTCGTCTATGGATGGTCTTCATTTTCTTTTCACTATCTGTATGGAAGAGCAGAATTAAATTGTATCATGGTATGTGTAAGAACATTTGAAATGTGTTATTCTGTTTTTATTGTCAGATGAAGTACACAGGTAGTCTCTTGAATCTGGGAGCTCACTAGAACTATTAGGAAGTGCTGCTCTATACACGCTATGATATAATTTCCCAGGATCGTGAAGTAGAAAAAATACCAGGTAATCTAGTCAAAAAGATCATCTTGTTTTGTCCTTCAGAATCTGTGCTTCTCTAATATATCATGCACATTGGGAGAATACTACCTAGCATTTGTTCCATGTCAATATACCACTAATATAGAAAGTCCATCTGTGATTTTGTCCACTGTCATCTCAATTTTATTGATTGACAACTGATGAAGTCCTCTGCATTTTCTACCTGATGTTTTTATATTTTAATTATTTTAATGTACATAGGAATATATGCATAGGCATGTTAGTAAAAGCTTCCCTTTGTCTCTGTCTTCTATAACCTCTTCTGTGAGTATGTATTCATTGAAGGCCGCCAGTACAGTATATCATTAATTTTCAGTTACCTTGGTTTACTTTTCAGTTACTATGGTCCATTTGGCGATCAATCAAATTGAATGCTAAACTATTGGATCATATAATCTAGTGAAGGTGATAATTTATGAGAGCAAAAATAAATGGATCAAAGGCATACAATATTTTGCTTTGGAGTTGTACAAGCATTAGATTTTAACCGTTGTTTTTCTACATTCTGAAAGTAATAGGACAGAGGACATTGCCTAAGAGGCTGTCCTAATCATAACTAGGAAAGCACATTATACTATGAAGAGTCCAGTCTTGGGGCACATACTCATGTCACAGAGCACGTTGAGTTTTTTCTATGCAAACCATATCTGGAATCTGTTTAGGGTAAGCATAATAATGCAAACTCCTTGGCACAGGAAAGTAATGACAGCATGGAAGCTGAGGATTTTCCCCTTATAATAGGTAAAGGAATTTGGAATGAGAAAAGTCTCCTAAATGCCAATGCTTTACAATGCTGGACAGGCAAGGATGAGAAAAAGCGAATAGCCCATAAAGTGCTAGGACTATCTTTTTCCAGTTTTAACTGTTTGTGGAAGATTGAGGCACTGAAATTCCTCTTATTGATTATAATTTTTTTATAATCTCTTGGGAGTCATCTGTCTGTGGTAGTCTACCTTTTGGGAAATGAACCATTTCAGACTCAGTACATAAGGGCACAGAACAGAAACAGACCACAACAGTCATTTGAAACAAAAGTCAATAATTTAGTAGGGATAGAAAGACTATAATAGAAGAAATAATTTACCATAAAATATGTGAATTATATCACACACTCCAAACTAAATACATAACAGAAAATTTTAGAATTTGTGCTAGAAAAAATGAATTTCTTGATAATGTGGAGTGAGGGTTTTCACTGTACATTGTTAGGAACATTGAGGACAACCAAGAAGACTTCAGGGAAATCTGCAAGATGAAAATAAAGATCAGAGCTACAACATGACAGGACCTCCAGGAGAATCACAGAGAAAGGAACAATCTCAAAGACATAGGCAATGGCACATGGGATCAGTGACTGTTAGCTAGGGTTGCTGGTACAAACAACATTCAATGGAATATTTCCCACATTTTCTAGATTATTATTCTAATTCATATTTAGAACTCATTTTGTTGTCTCTGAGAAACATTTTCTGACTATCTTGCTAACTGTTACAGTTTGACAGACTTCAGTCTATGCAACATATTTTCTTCCTCACAGTTATGTGGATAACAGATTATTTATTTTAGGCTGTGAGTTTTGTGCTCATTTTATTGTGTATGTTATTTTATTCTCTATTATTGCTTTGTAAAGCACATTTATATATAAGTCAGAGTTGATCAGAAGGGCTAAAGCTACTGGCATATTTAGCACCATAGAATTCATGTAGCCAAATAGAGCCAATATAAATATACCCCCCAAATACCAGTACTGTGGTATTAAAGATAAAATGGACTCTGTAAAGCTACTTTTATTTTTATTGTTTTTTGAGGTAGGGTCTCACTGTGTAGCTCAGGCTGGCCTGGAATTCACTCTATACTCTCACAATGTCCTCAATCAAACTCAAGGTGATCCTCCTACCTCTGCCTCCCAATTGCTGGGATTAAAGGTGTGTGCCACTATGCATGGCTGCAAAGTTACTTTTAATTTCCTGTAGTGTCACAGGAAACTTTTTCTCTTGGGTGTGATGAACACCTGTCTTTTTCCTCAGATAAGACATAGACAACAGACCAAAGAATGAATACACCAAAACTTGTTTTGTGAGCCGGTTTACTTATAGAACACAGATGAGGGCTTACTTACAGAAGCATGGGTGATGCAAAGGCAGCTTCATCACCACAAAATCCCATCCAATCCTTGATGGTGACCTAATGGAAGCAGCATGATGGAGTCCCACTTCTAGTTAACCTTATACTGCCTGTATAGTTAGCCTTTTCTCAAGATCACCTGCAGCTGAGAGAAAGATAGATGGGCATAATTGCTATAACTTCAGGTAAGGATCTTGTGACCCTCCCTTCCTCCATCTATTAGAAAGTTGTTAATAGCTCTATTACTATTAATATACAACTTGTGTCACAGTGTTTTTCTGCTCCAAAATTGTCATAGCTACATGGCCAAAACATCATTATTTTCTTTAAGATGTCTTCATGTTAGAGGAATATCAGTCTTAGCTCTCTATTGTCTACCTGTCTATAATTTTATAATGTTATCAAGTGTTGTATCTCCTATTATCGACAGACAGTATGCCATGTCTATAGTTCTGCATATTCTGTAGTAAACCTTCCAAGATGAACACTATCAGACATAGATTGCACTGATGAATAAACAAAAGGGACTTGATTTCTCACCAAAGTCACCAGTAAGCAAACAGTGGACCTATCTGAACATTCATTTGTTAGCTATGTTTCTAAAAAGGTGGAGCGATGGTCAATTGCAAAGGGAGAAAACTATGCATGGTTTAGTTAGCCCTTTGTGATAATTTGAATGTATTCCCCCCATAGACTCAAGTGTTTCATCAACCTTGTAACTTGGGTTTTCAGCTGCCTGGCTTAAAGAGGTATCACTGAGGGTGGATCCTGGAGTCCAGCCAAAAAGTGTATATGGGGAAGATCTGAATTCCAGCCTAAAGGTATGCAGGGTAGTCTGAGCTCTGTCTGGTTTCCTGATGTGTGCTGCCCATGTGTACTTGCTTGTGGTACTGGTGGGAGTTTTTCTGTGCTTGGATCTGTGTAAGGGGGGCAGCCTCTTCCTTCATTATGGAAATTTCCCTGGATCTATAAGCTGAAATAAACTCTCCCTTCCATAAACTGTGCCTGGTTTGGATGTTCCTCCCAGCAACATGGAGCTGACTACTACAAACTTCTGTTCATTTGGAAGCAGTGCATTGTTGCTTGGATTGGTTTATCTATTTCTGGGGAGGTAAAGGACTGATGGGACTAGGCAGCTGGTCCTCAGTAACTAGCCTAGGTTTGGGATTGAGTATGAGCAAACCAATAAGACCACAAGGCCTTACTCACATTCTTCCTCATGTGGTCTCTCTCAGTTCATGGGGTGGAAAGGAGTGTTTTGGTTCAGCTCTTCATATGAGAACAAACACCATTTATTCACCTTCATAATTACACAAATTATGCTGTCCATCAGGAAGAGAACAACTAGGAAGTATCTGGTCATTATAATTCATTATAGTCTTAACTATTTGTTAACAATATCTTAAAATTATACCTCCTAGCCAGAATTCCTCTTGAGGGAGGCAAGGGAAAGCTATTTTCTTTTAGACAGTTTTAGTTAGGGACAGGAGCCCAAAGAGAGAACCAGAAAATGTCACCCTGCCTTGGTAGGAATGAAACTCCTGTCTGATCCAGTTTCATCCACAATGGTTCCAATGCCCACTGCTGCCTCCATAGTCTAGCACACTACCTAAGCAGGCTGGCCTTTGGGTCAGCACCCTGAATCAGGTCTTCCCCTTACATACCTGAATCTGAAGAAAAATTCATTTTTTAAATTTTTTTAATATTTATTTTTTTTTTGGAGAGAGACACAGAGAGAGAGGAAGAGAAAGACAGATAGAGATGGGCATGCCAGCAGCCTTTCAGCCACTGCGAACGAAATCCAGATGTGTGTGCCCCCTTGTGGGCAAGTGCAGCATTGCGCCCTTGCGTCACTTTGCATCTGGCTAAACATGGGACCTGGAGATTGGAACCGGTGTTCTTAGGTTAGGAGGCAGGCGCCTTAACTGCTAAGCCATCTCTCCAGCCCCAAAAATCATTTTTAATGGACAATAAATGCTTGTCTTTGCTGACCTTTGTTCTCTCTCTGTGCTGTGATGCCATCTGTCTGGACCCATGTAAGCCTGGCTTTTCTCTATCCAGCCAAGCTGGATAGGGAAGACTACTGTTTCTCTATCTGGGCAGTTTTCTGCTTGTCTTCTATCTGCGTTATGCTTTGGGGATACCTTCTCACTTTGATTATGTATATGATTTCTCTCTGATCTCTGAGTCTACCACCTGTGTATTTTGTCTAAACTCAAGATATGCCATGGGATATTTCCTATCTATTCTCTGGGTCTACTTATGCAAGTAATTTCTCTAAACTGTGCCATGGGTGTAATAACTCTCTTGACTCTCTTCCCATCTGAATTTTCTGCTCTCTGCTTTGATACATTCCCTGCACTATTTTTCATTAATCCCCACACTTAATCCTTTAACTATCTCCCATGTGGAGGCTCAGGCAAATACTGTGCCTCCCATACAAGTGAATGTTTCTTCTAAAATGTTTTTGATTTCTAGATCCTGTATTTCATTTGCTTGTGAAACTATGACTCCAGCCTTTTATGAAATTCCAATTTCCCATAAATAAGCTTCAGGATTTATCATTTCTCAATAAGTTCCATAATGCTCTAGCCTAGGCTGACATGGAATTCACTGTGTAGTCTCAGGCAGACCTTATACTTGCAACAATCCTCCTACCTCAGCCTACCAAGTGCTGAGATTAAAGGCATGAACCATCACTCCTGGCTTCATTTTTTTTTTCTGCTCTTTTTTTCTTTCTTTTTTTATTGACAACTTCTATACTTATAGACAATAAACCATGATATATCTCTCCCCTCCTTCCATTCCCCTTCAGAACTCCACTCTCCTTCATATCCCCTCCCTCTCTCCATTAGTCTCTCTTTTAATTTGATGTCATCATCTTTTTCTTCTATTATGAGGGTCTTGTGAAAATATTGCTAGGCACTGCAAGGTCACAGATTTCAAGGCCAATTTCTGTCTGGACAGTTGCATTGTAAGGAGTCGTACCCTTCCTTTGGCTCTTCCATTCTATCCGTCCCCTCTTCCGCAATGGGCCCTGAGCCTTGGAGGGTGTGACAGAGATGTTTCAGTGCTGGGCACTCCTCCATCCCTTCTTCTCCTCACTATGTTGCCTTTTGGATCATCCCAGTGGTCATCGCCATCTGAAAAAAGAAACTTCCCTAGCCAGAAGTGTGAGGAGCATTAATATGTGAATATGAACATTAAGTGTAGTGCTTTCAGGGCAATTTGGTGGGAATAATATATACATTTAGCCAGACAAGAGCAGGCTTTATACCTCTAAGGCTCATGACCTCCCCTGCCATAGACTTTGAATTACTTTTTTCAGTTCCAGGGATGTATTCCCTCCTTTAAAGCAGGCCTTCAGTCCAATTAAAGAACAGTTGGTTTCTCCCAGAGCTGACATGCCATTATTGCACCCATTCAGTCACTTGCCCTGTCTGGCCAAACTTGAGGTTTCCAGCATCCACTGTTTTCACCACTGATGATTTCTGTCTCCCAAATGGCTGCATGCAGTGCAGCTTTTTCCAGCTTTCAGTTGGCTGGTCTACAGGGAGAAGGTTTTCTGCTCAGCACCAGCTTGATTCTCAGTAACCTTGCCACTCAGGCAAGAGATGTTTTCAGCAATAGGGTCTTATCATCTCTTTCTCAAGGGAAACCAAGGGCCTTGGCAATATCCTGTAATGTTTTGGAGGCAACAGGGACCTCCCTGGCCAACAACTCACTGGAAGGTATCCCATCCCTGGCACTGAAAAATTTCTAGTAACAATCTGCTTCTGGATGTGCCATTATTCAAAAAGGTAGGTTTATGTAAGTCTTATTCATAATATCTTGATTTTTGATTGACCCCCACCCCACTGCCCTTCTTTTACACATTCTATTCCCCTGGTCTCTCTTAGAACTTTTCCCTGCCTGTAATCTGTTATTCTACTTTCATATATACAATATCATCCCCTTAAGTCCTTCCATCTCCTCCCTCCATTATAGCCTTTTTCTAGCTTACTGGCCTCTGCTACCAATTTTTGGTTCCAGCTTACACACAAATCTATACATTTGTGACTAGGATCTACATATGAGAGGAAAATGCAATGTTTGGGTTTCTGAGCCTGGGTTACCTCACTTAGTAAAATCCTTTCCAGATACCTCCATTTCCCAGAAAAATACATAATTTCATTTTTCTTTACCACTGAATGGAACTCCATTGTGTAAATGTACCACATCTTTATTATCCATTCATCTGTGGAGGGACATCTAGGTTGGTTCCATTTCCTAGCTATTGTGAATACAGCAACAATAAACATGCTTGTGCAAGTATCTCTAAGGTAGTGAGTAGAGTCATTCAGATATATGCTAGGAGTGGTATAGCTGGATCATATGGTAAATCTGTTTTTAGCTGTCTTAAGAACCTCCAGACTAGTTTCCACAATGGCTGGACCAGATTACATTCCCAGTAACAGTGTAGAAGTGTTCCTCTTTTCCCACATCCTTGCCAACATTTATTGTCATTTGTTTTCTTTCTTTCTTTCTTTCTTTCTTTCTTTCTTTCTTTCTTTCTTTCTTTCTTTCTTTTTGGAGAGAGACAGAGAGAGAGGGAGAGGAAGACAGACAGAGATGGGCGCGCCAGCAACCTCTCAGATGCTGCAAACAAAATCCAGATGTGTGCACCCCCTTGTGGTTAAGTGTGGCATTGTGCCCTTGTGTCACTTTGCATCTGGCTAAAAGTGGGACCTGGAGATTGGAACTAGTGTTCTTAGGTGTAGGAGGCAGGCGCCTTAACTGCTAAGCCATCTCTCCAGCCCTGTCATTTGTTTTCTTGATGGTAGACATTCTGACAGGAGTGTGATGGAATTTCAAAGTAGTTTTAATTTGCATTTACCTGATGGCTAAGGATGTAGAATACTTTTTAGATATTTATATGCCATCTGCATTTCTTCCTCTGAGGACTCTCTATTTAGCTCCATAGTGATCTACCTTTATATACTTTCAGGATATGAGTTTAAGGTGCCAAGTGTACTCTTGTACCCCAATATAATCCCAGAAATAATCCTAGGTGTTGAGTTTGCTTGCTAAGCAGGAATTCTAGTAGACTCAGTGGAACAGTTTACTTGCAAATTCTAAACTTCAACTGAGTAATATACACATTCAATAAAGACCAGCACAGAGTATACAAGTGTGGGGATTAAAACAAACAGATAGTTTTATAAAGCTGAAATTTCTAAGGGTGTGTTTTATTCTACACATTTAATCCTGTCAGCTAGGAGGTAAAGAATTCTCTTCTGAATTGAGTTCCAGATCAGTCTGGATCTGGATCAGACCCTGCCCCCAATAATGACAGAAACAAAATACAAAGACCCTATAAATCTGTAAGCATTAAAGGCAACAATATTCAACCCCCAAGTACAGCTTATTTGAAAATGGTAAAGCCAACCAAAAATATGTAACCCATAACCTGCCCTGACATGAAAAGAGAGATTAGCACTTCCAATGCAAGCCTTATGTACCTGTTTTTATTTATTTATTTATTTATTTATTTATTTATTTTCCTATTTATTACTCAGTTTGCCTCATTACCTTTTGGTGTGGCTTCCAATCTCATCAATGCTGAATGCCCACCCAATCCCTCTGAGTTGTGCTGTGGAGGTGCAGCTGGAGTTCTGTTCAGCTGTGCTGAATGCACTGGTGCTGGGGACTGAATGCCAGAGGTTCGCCATTCTCATGGTTGGGCGATGGGAGAGTTCAGGAAGCCTGGAATTGCTCACACAGTCCCACCTGTATCTCTTTCAGTAGCTCAGCATGACTGGCGGGCAGTTCCAGTAGCACAGATCATGCGGATGGGGGCTACAAGCTCTTCAGTGGGATTCTGGCCGTGTTCCTCCTTTCTGGTGGATCTTGCCCTCTCCTGCTTCTCCACTGTGTCTAATGAAAACCTACACTCCTGCATTTTTTCAGAAGGCTGTATTTTGCTGTGATTTTTTTTTCTTAAATTCCTCTCTGGGCTGGTTTAGCATGTCTCCTATGCCACCATCTTACCCAGAAGTTGCCATAATTCTTAATTTATCCTTCTCTAGTCATTTTTATTAATACTTTGAACAAATAGGAAAAGGATCAAAATTGGGGTTCATAAATCTGGATCACCCCTCCCAAATTCCCCAATTATCACTATGCTGTATTGTAACCACAGGATATCTAAGATCATATAGATCACATAGAAATACCAATCCAAAATTACTGTGGACCTTGTTTTCAGAAAATGTATTCATCTAGATCAAATAGCTCCTTTTGTCACAAATATTTCACACTTTTTTTTCCTAGCATTCCCCCCAGAGACAGACTTATCCTCTGTAGCCAGTTGACTTCTAGCTTTAGTGCATTCATTTAAATTTTAGTACCAATATTATAACAATGCTGTAAAGTTTATAACCATACATTTTTAGTAGAGCCATATAGAACCCAGAACAGCATCATAATTGTACAAAGGGAGAATTAAGTCACTGGCTGGAGTGAAAGTCATATAGATGAGCCTAGATTAAACCCCATAGCAAATGAAGGATTCTGCATTGCAAGGCAAAGGGACCTGGTACTTTATCCTGCTTACATTGGACTTATCAAGGAGGTGATTGCTTTTACCAGTCAGGAGTAAGAATTGTAAAAGTACACAGCAGCTATGTGGGTACATTGCAGATACACTAAATTCAGGCCTCTTTTCATAATGCTGCAAAGATAAGTGGACAACATTCAGTACACCACTGATTTCTATGGAAGTTGTTACCTCCAGCATTTTCACTCCCAATAATAGTAGACTTAATTTGACAAAATGCTGTAGGAATTATCTACATTGGCCCTGAAAAGACATACTCTTTCTTCCATACTTTTCAGGAAAAAAGAAAAATTGCTTGATTTTTCTATATGAATTTAATGCATGTAAACCTAATGGCAGCTTATTAAAGACTTGGAAAAGTTATAATATATTTACTTGGCATTGTTCACTGAGAAACTAGAATTCTAGTATTTTGCCTTGAGAGTTTGTATAGTAGACAATGAACTGCAAAAGCTGGACAAAGATAAATGTTAGATTTGTAGTAAGGCTATGTGAAATGGAAGGTTTTGATCACTAAAAAGTCCTACATGTCATCTCCTTTGTTTTCCTGCAAGCACAGGGTTGCTCCCTCTGGTATAATCTTTATTTTTTTTCCTGTCCAGAACATACTAAATGAGGCCAGATGTTGGCTGTCCAATAATATTTGTGTCATTTCTCAGCCAGAAAATCAATTTTCTCTTTTACTTATTTCACAAAACTTCCTATTCTTTCCAAAATAACAAAAAAAAATGATGCTAGATCTAACAAATTCTTAATTTCAGTAAATCTTTGAATACTAGTAATGTTTTTACCAATTGTTAAATATTTAAATGAACACTCATCCAAGTGTATATTGAATTTCATCTCAACCTAGCAATATAAATGCTTCAAGACAGACAATCTAATCAATATTCTATAAAGGAATCATTATATACATTTAATTTTTTTTTTATTTGAGAGAGAGAGAGAAAAAGAAAGGGTGTGGCAGGGCCTCTAGCCACTACAAACACATTCCAGATGCATGCACCACCTTATGCATCTGGCTTACATGGAACCTGAGTCCTTAGGCTTCTCAGGAAAGCACTTTAACTAAGCCATCACTCCAGCCCCCCAATCACTACTTATATTTGCAGTGATTTTATACAAACTGTCAAAAATTTTGGCCTATATATTTCTGTATAGAGTTGGTAGTTATTGCATGGTAAGTCCTAAATCCAGCCATTGTCTCATTGATTGGTAAGGTAGTGTTTCATCTGAGGGCCAAAATCCTGAAGTAAAGTCACCACAAATAGTGAATCCAGCATAAATTTTAGAAAAGTGTTATCCATCAACATAATTCTGAACATAGATATTTACAAATATTTATTTAGTGAATTCATGTGTTATATACTGAAAATAAAATGTGCACCCATGCATGAACCAAGTAAATGAAAGTATAATTTATCAAGAATAATCTCAAATAGTTTTTAAGAGCATGGATTTCAGATGAAATTAGATTTGCTAAGATATTTAAGTAACTATATAAGGGATTGTGGTAGTTTGAACATATGACCCCCAATATATTCTGTGTTTTATTAGCTTGTAGTTTGGATCTGCAGCCACCTGGCTGGAAGCAGTGTCACTGGGTGGATCTTAGGGTCCAGCCCTAAGGTGTGGTGGTAGGTTTAAGATTTCAATCTAAAGATATGTGAAGTGTGCCTAGCTGGAGTTCCTGAGGTGTGCTGTGCTATATGGTTTTTAGCTTGTGGCTTTTCTGTCTGTGTTTGTTCCTGTTAAAGCAGGCCAGATTCTTCTGCCATTATGGAACTTCCCTGGATCTATACGTTTCCATAAATATCCCTTCTTCCATATCTGTGCCTGGTCTAGAAGTTCATCTCAGCAAACCTGAAGCTATCTGCTACAGGGATATTCAAATTTAGGTATGCAGAATTCCTGAGTAGTATCAGGTTAACAAAATAATGATTGCTATGTGGCAATGGTATTAATTTCCAAAACTTTCCAAATAAAACACTATAAACTAGAAGTTTGTCATCCAAGATGATGCTATTGGTGGGCATGATTTCTTTTGAGGCCTCCCTCCTGGGCTTGCATGTGTCAGTTTCTTACCATGTCTTACCATGCTGGTGTCATCCATATTTCTGATTTCATCTTAACAATGACCAGCTAGATAGGGCTATGCAAACAGGCCGCATTTTTGTACAAAATCGTCTCTTTTTAAAACCCTCCATTCCAAATGGAGTCATATTCTAAGGTTATGAGAATTAGGAATTCAACATGAAAATCTGAAATTAGGGTGGATATGATTTAGTCATTACACTGGGAAGTCAGGCATCCCAATGGACCACAGAGTGACAGATGCCTCCTTTGACCCATGTTTTATAAGTCCCAGACACTAGAAGCTGTCCTGTGAAATCTGAAATAGACTAATGAAGAACTGACATGATTAAGGTTGCCCCAAATTAACTAAGATTGATTCTGCTGTCTGAAAAACATACCCATACACTGAAGTTATAGAAAAACTTTTCCCTGATTTGTGCCTCTGGCCAGAAATTATATTTACTACTTCTACATTTTCTCCAGTGCATGGCCATCTCAGGGTTCTGGGCTGCAAATAACTGAAACAGATGCAAGCTAATTGTACAAAAGAAATTATTAAAAAGTTTCAGAGAACTCAGAATTACTGGAAAACTTCACAGAGAGGATATATGAAAGTAAGAACTAAAAAATTACAGGAAGGCAAGAAGCAGGAAAAAGGAAAGACAGCAGCCATCCTACAGTTGAAGGGTCTATAGAGAATTCTGAGAATATAAGCCAGGCAGTGCTATCACCAGAATAAATGATTTCTGGTGTTCTTCTGGTTCTTGCATCATTTGCAAGAACCTTTCCTAAGGAGTCTGGACTAAGGACAGACAGGTATAGACATTCAACTATACTGGGAAGGTAGTTTCCTATGAATTTTCCCTCAATGGAAGACCATACACAATGGAGCTGAGATCATTGTTCAACAGAATATACTGGTAAGATTTAAGTGGAGAACAGGCAATCCAAAATGTGACAGCCCTCACAATACTAGCCCATTACAAACATCCAGTTCAACAGCTGTTGCTGATTTTCCAATAATTATCAGTGTATGCTTTCATACCAAATGAAAAGTCCCCAGGAGAGTCAGGAAAGGGAAGGTCAACACAGCCTTGAATATTTGGAAGGGTTTTAATAGCAGATGGTAGATGTGAGAAGACCTTGAAAGATGTATGTGGAGGATGTGAGTCATCAGAACAGGAGATACCTCATGGTCCAGGGAGCGATAGCATGAGTGTGTGGACACGTGTGTGAGTGTGATGGATGTAGAGTAAAGGGGGAGAGGGGAAATGGGAGCTGTTTCTGTTAAGTTGTGACAGATGAGTGCAGATACTTTCCAGAGGGAGCTTCATAGAGAAACTCTTGTTTTCACATGGACATTGGTGATTTATTGGCCAAAAGGAAGCCAATACAGGTTCTTAAGTGGCTATTTCCCACTGGCCCAACATCTCCTTTGTTTGAAATTTCAGGACAGCTGGCAGGAGTTGTTCAGGGGCCTGGGAACCTCAGCTATCATCAATTTTCCTTTTAGCTACTGTTTATAGTTTCTCTTATACCTAATATTTGCTTCTCTTTGGAAATTTTGCTTCTCTTTCACATTTTCCTCCCAGGTAAACAAAATTATTGTATCTCATTTTCTGATCATGAACAATAAACTTATTTTGATATTTTTATAATGCAAATAAAGAATTCTTAATGAATAAAGTTATTACTATAAAAGAGAGGCAGGAAAAGAGTAAGTTAGTTGAGACAAACTTTTGGTCTCAAAGGTTATAAAATCCATAATATTAGTAAAAATATTTATTGTACATGTTCTCATATTAACTTTAAAATAAGCATTTATTTTCTCACACACCCTATTTAGTGTTATTTTAGGATTTATTTTTCTGTAACATATGATATACTTGACTGTTTTTTTCTATGTGAATATCAATACAGATACAGGAATTTCAAGATACAGGTGAGATAAAGAGAGAGAAGAGGAGAGAGTGAGGAGGCAGGCAGACAGACAGAGATAGGAGAGAGTGGGACAAATAGATATGCAGACAGACAGGAGAGTCAGATAGACAGACAGGAAAGTCAGAAAGACAGACAAACAAGGGAGAGAGAGGCAGACAGGAGAGAGAAGAAAAAGAGATAAGCAGATAGGAGAGAAAGTTAGGAGACAATGGGACAGAAAGACATACAGACAGATAGGAGAGTTGGACAGACTGGAGAGAGACAGGAGACAACAGAGAGAAGACATATTATTGTTTATTATATTTATTATAATTATTATATATTATTATTTTTAGAACAATAAACATACAAGTGTTCAATTACAGCCCCAACTGCTGTCTTATGCCTCTGCTTTCCCTTTGACCTTCCAACATTCTCAGTAAAGTACTGAAGGGGATTGTGGATACTGTGGGGGCTGCTAGAGCAGAAAGTTGTAGGAAAGGATGAGGAATGAATCCTGCTTTCAATGAAGAAACCATTGCTAAGTCTATGTGATACAATATATATATATATATGAATTACTCTAATCACTGACTATTTGGTATAGGGAAGAGAGGGAAGAGTTCATTAAAAATACACTAGTTCTCAGCTGGGTATAGTGGTGCACACCTTTATTCCCAGCACTTGGGAGGCAGAGGCAGGAGGATCACTGTGAGTTTGAGGCCACCCTGAGACTACAGAGTGAATTCCAGGTCAGCCTGAGCTAGAGTGATATCCTACCTAAAAAGAAAAAAAAAATCAGCTCTCTATAAGCAGCAACATTTGTTGAGATCATTATACAAATACCATGCAATCAGGATTCAGTATCTTTTCTGTGTTTTGTTAGACTGACAGAACCAATCCACACTATTCAATCTAATACTTGGTTACTGATTTAAACTGTCCATTTATAAAAAAATAAATTCATACTGCATGTGGGTGAGACTGTTCATCCCTGTTGACTAGAAAATCCTACACAGCACCCTAAGTGGGAAGCCAAGACAGTCTACGAGATAACGATGGTCATTGTAATGGCATGATATTATCACAGGATCCTGACACCCCTGCTCAGTGATTAACAACAGAATCCAACAGTTTATCCAGACACTAAGAGCCTCTCCCCCAGGAGCAGGGTTAGAGATGCAATGGACACTAGTTGGTGTACACTACTCTGTTTCATTCAAGGGATTAATTCATGCTTTTTTTTTTTGAAAAATTAAGTTTTATTTAAATACTTTTAAATAACACAAAATAGAAAAATCCTATACACTTGAGAACTAAGTTCTATATAGATGAAATGTATTTAGAAATACCCATATTGCAATGGTTTGGTTTTCCTGCATAGGATCTTATCTGTTCTGTCTACTACCACTCAAAAGGAAACTTGGAGAAGCTTGCTGCTTATGTATTTATGGACACTAGTATGTTAGGACTACTAATCTTACCTCCAACTTCTATAGTATGTCACTGTATTCTTTTGGGTATTCAACACAGTGCATAGAAATATTGAGTATTTTTTAAAACATTTTTGCATATATTCAAATTTGATCAAATTACATACATTCTTTCTGAATACTTGCAACCAAGACCTTATTTATTATATGAGGAATGTGTATTTCTTAAGAGTACATTATTTGCAAACAATAGTGAATAATGCATCATTTTGAAAGAAGTATGGTTTTGAAACCATCATTTGTTTGGATCTTAATACTTCTCTTGTGTAATGCATACTTGTTGGATAGTTTTTCCAACTGAGAAAGTGGTACAATACACGGTTTCCTTAAAATCAATGCATTTATAATATTTTACACATTCTCTAAGTTTTATACTTCTGTCTCCTATGTCAACACATAAGATCATCCCATCAGTTCTACTCTCATCCCTACTAATAAATAATAATAATAATAAAATAATCACAATTAGTCCAGATGAGACTGAAAAAGGATAATTTGTAAACTTTTATATTTTATTTATTTATTTACTTGAGAGAGAGAAAGAGGCAGAGAGAGAGAGAGAGAGAGAGAGAATGGGTGTGCCAGGGCCTCCAGCCACTGCAAAAGAACTCAAGATGCATGCTCCCCCTTGTGCATCTGGCTTATGAGGGTCCTGGAGAATCGAACCAGGATTCTTTGGCTTGGCAGGCAAATGCCTTAACTGCTAAGCTGTCTCTTCAGCCCAACTTTTTAAACTTTCAATGTGTTAGTAAACTTTTTTTGAATAGTGTGCCAGGCTTCTTACTTGCTTAAAAGCAGTTCACACTGCCAGTATGAGAGAAGATTAATTTAATGTTTGTCAATGAGACATGTGTAGTTATATTATGAAAATGTGAAATAAAATAAAGTTTTATGAAACCATATTTTCAGTAGTCTAATCATTACACTGACTTTCTAGTCCACATTGCATATGTATCAACAAAGGAGAGGCTCTGCAGCTAAAATATTGATACTATTATTTACCATCACCCGAAGGGAATGTTTGACTGGCACTCATGAGGAAGAGTATGACCCTTTGGATTGCTAGTTATTTCCTCTGAATACTTGCTTGGGTCATAAAGTTCTCCAAGGTGCAACAAAGACTTCTCTTTTCTGTCTTAGACTCAACTCTGACCTGTCAACAAGATGATCTTGGCTATCAGCCTATCCTCAAGTGTCCTACCTACTCAACTGAATGAGCAGATCATTTCCTGTTCAGCAGTTCAAAATTGGTTCTGACTCAGATGATGCGTGTGGAGCCAATCAATGTGCGTTAGCCAGCTCAAGCATTCAGTGGCACTGCGGATGTCAGTCAAGGTCAAAGTTGTCTTCTCAGTGGCCATTGTGATTACTGCTGTGGTGTTAAAAACAAAAGTTACAGTGATAACAGGTTTAAATTCATTTTGTCAACAAAGACAGTAGACACCCAGCCAGAAAACTTCAATAACCCTGTTTTAAAAGGCTATAATAAAAATACATACAAGTATACCAATATTTGTGATATATGATTAAGCTACTTTGATACATGGTTATCTCTGATTAGATATTTACTAAGAAGTTTGAAAACTTTTATTTATATTTAAACATTTCTACACTGTATTCATAATTATTAGGAGAAATGGGTCTAATAACTGCCATGGACGCTAGACTAGGGATAGACTGTCTTTCTTCTTTTACTTTCCCTTTGATATTTTAAGAATGTTTTGTTAGTTCTTTTGTCTGAGAAATATATGTCCGTGAAAGTCCCATCTTTTTCATGGATTAACCCAGCTCATTCTCTATTTTGCCATCAAAGTTCATTTATAATAATAACATGCAAAACCTGGTATGATTACTTTTTTAACATCTCTGCATATTTTTAGGCCCTACTTGACTGTGATCTATTTTAGTGTAAGGTTTGTGAAGATGTCATATCTTCAACATGAGAATAACAGTAAGAGTAATAAATAGATAATGAATAATAACAAAAGCAATTGGGAGCTCCCATTTACTGTGTGCTCCCATCATTCCAACAACACTACATAACACCTCCCAAATAAATCTCACTTAACCCTTAAAATCAGTCCATGCTATCCATATTTAATAGTCTGTATTTTACAAATGATGGAACAAGGGTTTGTATAATAAGTAACTGGCTCAGGTTATATTCTGCTAAGGGCAGAATCTTGTATTGAAAAAGAAAACTACATTACAAGCCAGGTTTTTGTAATGAAATGTGTAGCAGACAGCTTCAGGTTCGCTGAGATGAACTTCCAGACCAGGCACAGTTATGGAGGAAGGGATATTATTTATTGAAGCTTACAGATCTAGGGGAAGTTCCATAAAGTCAGGAGAAGCAGCCTGCTCTTCATAAGGCCGAGCAGAGAGAGCAAAAGCCAACCAACCACCACAGCACACAGAGCAAAACTACTGCCAAAAGGTCACACAGCACACTTCAGGAACTCCTGCTAGGCACATTTGCATATCTTTACAATGGACTCTCAAACCATCACCACACCTTAAGACCGGGCCCCAGTGACCTTGCCTCTAGCAAGGTGATTGCAGATGCAAACTATAAAATAATAAAACACTGAATATATTGGGGGACATATATTCAAACTACCACAAAATGCATCCACATCCTATGGATTTTTATTATAATTAGCATCAGTGTTGCCACTGACACTTCCCTCTTATTATTTATTTACAATATTGAGGTTTTCTTGTTTGTTATTTCATTCTTATTACCCATGGGCCCCTCTTACATGTGAGTACAATGTTGAAGATGGGGGAAGCTTAATATGAGCCTGGTGTGTAGCCTCCATCAGAGGATCACTTCAGCATGAAGTTAAGGGTGTCAATATTATGAAGATGTTTCACTATACTGTTTCCTTGCAATAATTCACATCATTTTCTCAAATGCATATCCTTCATGGTAGAGCAATGACTCAGGTAGTAAACCTTATACCTGAGAATATAGAATACATAACATCCAACTTGTTCATGGACAGTGATTTCTCCCAATTTAGTAATAACATTTTTTTTTTTAGTTTTTGTGATTCTTCTTATTACAGGTTGCTTTGGGTTTTACGGTGGCATGACCTTAGCCAAACAGTTCCTAGACTCAAATGCTGTCATGATACTTTTAAATTCTAGGTTTGCTTAGTGTGTAACATATTCTGTTTTACAGCCAATGGTAATGGTATGGTTAAACAACAGAAAAGACAGGTGAAAAGAAAAACTTAGAAAAAAGTCACTGAGATACTGATTAACTATGATAAAAAATGTAGGAAAAATTAACCCAATTCATTCTCTACTTTGCTATCAGTTTAAATCACATTATAACATTTTCTGGAGTACAGACCTCTACAAAGTTGCATGAAATGCCTTCATAATTCAAGTGCAGTAGTTCTTCAAGTGACAGGTGATTACATACATAACAATACTAACTTTAAAAAATTTTTACTTATGGACATGGGGAGATGTCTCAGTAGGGAAAAGAGCTTGCTGTACAAACATGACAATCTGAGTACATCCCCAGAACCCATGTAAAGCTAGACACAGAGGTCAGGTTTATAATGCAGCCCTTCTGTAGTGAGATGGGAGATAAAGAAAGGATAATTGTCAAACAATTGAGAGCCAGCTATCCTGAGGTAGGCAGTGGTGAATGGGAAAAGACCTTGTCTCAAACAGATAGAAAGTGAGGCTCCACACCCAAGGTTGTCATCTCATCTCCACATATGCACTGTGGCAAAAATGTACCCATGCACACACAGGAATAAACACATACACACATAAAGATAGCAACAATAAATGTTACTTAAAATGCAGTGATACAAGGACCAAAGATGCTAGCATTCCCAATATATAAAATATTTGTTACTCTATTTTTGTATTTTAATTGCATAATATTGTTTTAATAAAACAATGCAAATATGTTCTCATTTTAGTTTGATTTAAATCTTTTAATTGCATTTGTGTTTAGAAGCTTTTTCACTATGGGACAGTGAGGAGTCATGGAAGCTCTAAGAAACAGAGGCCATGCTAACACAAACATTGAATATATCAGAAATACTGATTAATTTTTCAACCAAGAAGCTTGACTTGTTCTTTTAGTCCTATTTGATATCTGAGGCAGATGACAGAGGTAGACATATATTTAATAATGAATATTAGGACAAATGAGCAGCTGGATCTGATTCTGTAAGTACTGATGAAACAGTCTGATTGAGAGAGATTTGCTCAGTATGAGTCCCTGAGGCACAATGGACTATCCTCAAGTAGTAGTGACATTTGTCATTCCCAAGCATCTATACTTGCAGTCTGTTAACTCTATCCTTTTTCTTGCACATGCTATTTCTTATTCTCAAAAGAACCTTTGGAGAAGTAAATAATTATTATTCTCTTTTTTGCATGTGAGGGGAACAAAGGACATAATAGCTAAGAACTGAATCAAAGTCAAATCTTAGATTGGGAAACAAGACAATACAGCATTATCTTTTCTACTTTATAATAAGTTGGAAAAATCAAGGCTTTAAAATTTTATCTGTAATTATAATCCTTAATAGAGTCTTATTTTTTACATATGTGTGTGTGGTGGGTGTAGTATGCTCACATGTGTGTGGGTACGTGTCTGTGCAGATATGTATGCACATATGTTCATGCATATGATGATATGTCCATGCATGTGAGGAAGCCAGAGGTTGAAGTTAGATGTCTTCCTCACTGCTCTCAACCTTATTTATTGAGACAGGGTCTCTCAATTGAACTTTGACCTCATTGATTCAGCTGCTCCAGCAAGCCAGCCTGTCCTGGGGATCCCCTGTAACCACCTCTTTAGTGCAAGGTACACAGGTGGCCCAACAGCGATTAGGTTGGTGCTGGGGATCTGAACTCATATCCTCCCACTTGTACAGCAAGTGCTCCACTACAGAGTCATATCCTCATCCTAGCCATCAATAAATTCTACAACAATAATAATTTTTTCATTAATAATTATAGTCTAAAAGATTATTAAAGCAACAAAAATGCGTTTTTCTATTGAAAGTGCCCATATAGTTATTATATGCCAAACAAACAGGTAACGTACAGGTATTTTAGAATATCATAAACTGAATAGAATTGATCACTTCTGCCACAGAACTTACTTAATCTAGGACCTATGGAATGGGCTGTCTGGTCACCTGGAAGATGAAACAAAATAGTTTAATTTTTCATAAGCTGAGAAATAATATGTAATGAAAATACTTCATCAAATGAGCATAACTATGACAAGCTAATGTATGATAATAGGTTTTCCTCCTGGCATGTTTATAAGAAGTCTAGTTATTAAAAATTAACACAAGAGCTGGGGAGATGAACTAGTGGTTAAAGGTACTTGCTTACAAAGCCTCCCAGCTGGTTTGATTCCCCAGTATACACATAAATCCAGATGCACATATTGGAGCATACATACATCAGGAAATCATATGAACCAGCAAAAGCCCCTGGTATGCACATTCTCTTCCTATCTCTCTCCAAATAAATTAAACATAATAATTAAAATTAACACTAGACATGTAAAGTAATATTTCACATGTAACCACAATTGAGTAAGTAGCTATTACCTTTTTTATTTTCTAGGTATGGTCTTGCTCTAGCCTGGGCTGACATGGAATTCACTATGTAGTCTCAGGGTGGCCTTGAACTCATGGCAATCCTCCAACCTCTGCCTCCAGAGTGCTGGAATTAAAAATGTACACCACCACACCCAGTTACATAAGTTATCTTTGTAATACAAAAATGTTGTTTCATGTGTTAAGTTAATGCAGTTTTTGGAGAAGGGTATATTCTTTAAATACTTGTCTCTCTTGATCCAAAAAGACACTACTAAAAATATACAATAAAATATTGCAAAGAATTAGCTTTTCTGTAATGCTAAAAATGTCACTACATTTGTCTTCAAGACAAAGATGAGTCTAAAAAGTGGAGGTTGGCATCATTGGAAACTGAAGAGATTTTCCAGTAAAATTATTTATAAGTGTCTTTTCAACCTCAAAATGCTATACTGTAATTATTTTAAAGCTATATTTAGATTCCTGGACAAGATGGTGGACTCAATCACTCTCCTGTCTTCTTCCTGTCACTGACTCTGCCCTGTTCCTCTGCTGGGCTCAGCTCAGCTCTGCTTGCTTAGACTTCTCTTTTTTTGGGCCACACAGATACACCTGAATCAGGCTTCCCCTCCTCACCCAATCTAGCTGGGTCACAGGAAAGAATATAAAACTCTCTCTTGATTTAGGTGGCTTTTCTGCTTGTCTCAATTTTACAGTTTGGGATAACTTCTCTCTTTTATTACATGCCCAATTTTCCTCTGGGTTCTGACTCTACTAAGTGCATATTTCCCTTACACTCCAAATGTGCCACATGGGTGCTCTCACCAATTCTAGGATTGGTACCTTCATAATTTCTTAAAACTTGGGGTAACCATGAGTGTAACTCTGTTAATTAGTAATTTCTCCTCTGAATCTCTTGGTGTCTACTTTATATCTGCTCTCTCATTTTCTTTTTCCTTGAGCCTCACCATTTGCTTTCTTGACTTCTCTAAATACATTTGGTAGATACTATGTAGGTTCATCCCAAGTTTCCCTATACAAGTTCCTAGAATCTACTTCCCATGTGTCATCAGCTTTAATCTCTCTCTTTAAAAAATTATTGACAACTTCTATACTTACAGAAAATTAACCATGGTAGTTCCCTCCCCCATTTTCCCTTCACAACTCCACTCTCCGTTATATCCCCTCCCTCTCTCCATTAGGCTGTCTTTTAATTTGATGTTATCATCTTTTTCTCTTATAACGAGGGTCTTGTACAGGTCCTGCTAGGCACTGCGAGGTCATGGATATCGAGGCCAATTCTGTCTGGACAGTTGCATTTTAAGCGGCATACCCTTCCTTTGGCTCTTACATTCTTTCCACCACCTTTTCCACAATGGACCCTGAGCCTTGGAGGGCATGACAGAGATGTTTCAGTGCTGGACACTCCTCTGTCACTTGTTCTCAACACTGTGTTGCCTTTTGGATCATCACAGTGGTCATCACCATCTGATAAGAGAAGCTTCTCTAACGAAAAGTGAGAGTAGCATTAATATATGAATTTGAACATTATGTGCAGTGCTTTCAGGGCAGTTTGGTGAGAATAATATATGCATTTTGCCAGACAAGAGCAGGCTTTATACCCGTAAGGCTCATGACCTCCCCTGCCATAGGCTTTTCATTAGGTTTTCAGTACCAGCCATATATTCCCTCCTATAGAGCGGGCCTCTAGTTCAATTAGAGAGAAGTTGGTTTCCCCCAGAGCAGACAGGCCATTATTGCACCTGTTCGGTTATTTGGTCTGTTGACCAAAATTGAGGCTTCTAGTGACCACTGTTTTCACTGATGATGGTCTTCAGGCAGTGCAGCTTTTTCCAGCTTAGAGTTGGCTGGTGTACAGAGAAGATTTTCAGCTCAGCACCAGCTTGATTTTTCAGTGATCTTGCTGCCCATGCATGTGAAGTCTTCAGCAATAGGGTCTTACCATCTCTGGGAAACCTGGGGCCTTAGCAAACCCTGTAATGTTTTGCAGGCAACAGGGACCTCCATGGCCAACACCTAACTGGTAGGTATCCCATCTCTGGCACTGAAAATTTCTAGCAGCAATCTATGGCTTCTGGATGTGACATTATCCAAAGAAGAAGGCTTTCATATGTCTTATTGAGAACATGTTGAACTTTGAATGACCCTCCTCCCACTCTTTTTTACTCAATCTCTTCTGCTGGCCTCACTTAAGCCATTCCACTCCCTATAATCTGTTCTTCTACTTACATATACACAAACCATATCCTAAAATCTTTCCTTCTCCTCCCTTCCTTATAGCCTTTTTCCAGTTTTCTGGCCTCTGCTACCGATTTTTTGGATGCAGCTCACACACAAGTCTAAACATTTGTAGCTAAGATCCACGTATGAGAGAAAACAAGAAACATTTGGCTTTCTGGGCTTAGATTACCTCGCTTACTATAATCCTTTCCAAATACATCTATTTCTGTGTAAATTTCATTTTTCTTTATTGCTGAATAGAACCCCATTTTTAGTTGTACCACATCTTTAATATCCACTTCCCTGCAAATTTCATAATTTCATTTTTCTTTACCGCTGAATAGAACTCCATTGTGTAAGTGTACCACATCTTTATTATCCATTCATCTGTTGAGAGACATGTAGGCTGGTTCCATTTCCTAGCTATTGTGAATAGAGCAGCAATAAACATGGTTATGCAAGTATCTTTAAGGTAGTGAGACGAGTCATTCAGATATATGCCTAGGAGTGCTATAGCTGGATCATATGGGAAATCAATTTTTGGCTGTCTCAAGAACTTCCATAATGGCTGTATCATGTTACATTCCCACCAACAGTGTGGAAGGGTTCCCTTTTGCCCTCTCCTTGCCAACATTTATTGCCATTTGTTTTCTTGATGATAGCCATTCTGACAGGAGTAAGATAAAAGACTTCCAGTACTATATTTAATAAAAGTGGAAACAGTGGATACCTTTTTCTTGTTCTTGAACTTAGTGGAAAATCTTCAAGTTTTTCCCCATTTAGTAGTATGTTGGCTGTAGGTTTGTCATAATTAGCCTTTATTGTGTTGAGATATGTTCCTTCTATTCTCTGTTTCTGTAAGACTTTTACCATGAAAGGATATTGGATTTTGTCCAATGCCTTTTCTGCATCTATTGAGATGATCGTGTGATTTTTGTTCTTCAGTCCATTTATATAATGCATTACTTTTATTGATTTGCATAGGTTGAACCATCCCTGCATCTCAGGGATAAAGCCTACTTGGTCAGGGTTGTAAGGCTCTGGAGTGACCACAACCACGCAAACCACTCTGAGCAAAGATGAAAGCTTTTATTCTAGAAAAGCACAAGCTGCCAGGGCTGGCTCATGAGAGAGGAGCACAGCCCCGTGAGTTCCTCAGGTAATGAGGCTTTATAGGGTATCTTCAGTTGGGGGAAGGTGAAGAAACATAAAAACTGAATAAGATAAGTTCTTTTTGGGGACATCTAAAACAGCCAGTGTGTGACATCAGAACAGTGACCAGGTAACTTATAAAATAAGGGGACATTAAATCATCACCTGGGGGCATTGCAGGCAAGGAGGGGATAATGGCTAGGCTGGTTTCTTGAGGGATGTGTATAAGTGACTTCCTTATATCTCTGTTGCCATCTTGCTTTCCTTGGTGACTCCATTTGGGACCTGTTAGACCTAACATTCCAGCCTTTTGTTAATGATAAGAGATTAAGGTTAATTTCTTCATACTGACTATAGGGGCGATGAGTTCTTATGGGAGAGGCTGAATAATGTGGTTGATGGGTCTCCCTTCATGGCAGGTGATGAGGAGGCAGTTCCATGGTGGCTGTTATGACTTTATCCTGAATGAAACCAAGACTTCTTTCATGCCATCTCTATATTGAGCTGGCTTCAGGGAAGTCATTGGAGACATCTGTTACAGAGAAGGTCAGGGAGATGGGCTCTGTGCACCTCATGACAGGACAGAAGAAATAATTAAGGAGCTTGTTACACTTGTCAACAACTATGACATCAAAATGCCAGGTGCAAGGGAAGAATGAGCACTCAGAAGCAAGAGATAGAGGGCTTGGGGCAAGAGAGAGGATGCAGAGGGGCATCGGTGTATTCAAGAGGAGATTTTGGGATCAGGGGAAGAGTAGGAACATGAGACAGTTTAAGTTTGACAGGGTCTCTTGGGGTGGCATTGTACTTATCCCTGGATGAAATATGGTAAGGACTAAAGAAGGAGGGGGCCCTAGGCATATCTCTGATTTGGGCTAAGGCAAGTGGGAGGAGCTGAGGTCAGGGTAGGGGAAGTTAATCAGGGACAGGCAGAGGCAAAAGGCATGAGTTAATGTTAGTGTTTAATATTGTAAGTCAGCATCAGATAAGGGAGTCTAATAGTCTGAATCTTTGTTTATATTGTAGTTATATTTTTCTTACTGGGTGATTAAGACCATGTAGGCTGCCAGAATTAGCTGTATATTTTGGAGGTCAATAATGGCACTGTAGGAGAGACTTTTAGGGATATGTGAGGAGTTCTGTGACTCTCAGCATTGTCATCTGCTAGGATAAACCAAGGCCATGCCAACCAAGTGGCCCTCCCTATTTTGGGATGCCTGGAGGACTGATTTTTCAGATACACTGACTTGGAGTTTAACTCTGGGTCTCTATATCCTCTCTGATAGAGAAGATAGGTAACTTACCAGAAGCTAGAAGTTAGCACTGTCCCATCATCTCCTGTGGCCTTGTGACCTGGGAGCAAGAACCAAAATGATGGTTATCCTTTTAACTCCAATGGATTTTGGTTTCTACATATGGTTATTAATCACTCAGAAAGGTTGTACATATATGATTAGCAAAACAGATTATTTAAAAAGGTATAAAACATATCTGGTTAGCCAAGCAGATCTGGTTAGATAATAACACAATAGTTTAAAATCATTCTGATTAATATTTAAGATTAGTTGTGAGGTGACAGTGTAAGCTATATCTGGGACATAGAAAGCATACACATTCTATATAAGTATTTGTCAGTTATAAGTACAGGCAGAACATTTTAGTAGCCCTGAAAACATTTTATCAATTATTTTATCAGTAAGTTTAAGGTAATTGATTTAATCTAGAAATTGTATGTCAGGAAAAGACAAGACAGTATAAAAACTTGGCATCTGTATTTGAAAACAATTTTGGGCAGTCTTTATACCAATGTCCCAAACTGGAAGCAGAACAACAATTTAAGATTACTTTTCTAGGGCAGAAAACATATCTTAGTATCAATATTTTTATAAGCAATGAACTTAAGATACCAGAAGTGAGACAATTAACTAAGTGAACCTTTGAGATTGATTATACATGGCTTAAGAATAAAATAAAACTTGGTTATAGTTGAGTTAAGCAAACCAGATTAACATACATTAGAGACAATATAAAATTTGGTTATTGATGAGTTAAACAAGTCTGTTTTTAACATACATTAAAGACAATGACAGGTATAAAATAATTTTTAAATAAGTACCTTTTACCATTGAACAATTTTAAGGCTTAACTAAAGAAATATTTATGACTGTTATATGAAGCTTAGACAAACAAGAACAAGATTACAATAAGTTACTTTTATAAGGCTTAGATTATAACTTCAGTGATAATCACCCAGCAAAACTAGCATGAAGGAGACAAGAACCATCAAAAAATTACAGAGTTTTAGCCAGGCATGGTGATGTATGCTTATAAATAACCAAAACATCATGCACTTTGTATAAGCCAAATTACAATATTCTGATAGCTGGAAAAGCCTGATATTAACAAAAAGTAGAGTTCACATATTTAAGGCACATGAGGCTACACAGAGTAAACTATGAACAAAAGATCTGCTAACAATTCAAAATAAACAAGAAATCTATATTATGTAGTAAATATGAAGACATGAAAAATTTTATAATTTTTAAAGCTCATCAGAATTAGGATATCTTTAGTAAAATTATATATATTTTTTTTAATGAGGAGATTTAGCACTTTTAAAAGCTAGAGAAGGGGCTGGAGAAATGGCTTAGCAGTTAAGGAGTTCACCTGCAAAGCCAAAGCATCCCAGTTTGACTCTCCAGGACCCACATAAGCCAGATGCACAAGGGGTTGTGTGCATCTGGAGTTGGTTTGCAGTGGCTAGAGGCCCTGGTGCACCCATTCTCTCTCTCTCTGTCTGTCTCTCTCTCTCTCTGTGTCTCTGCCTCTTTCTCTTCTTAAATAAATAAAAAATAAAATATTTTTTATAAAAGCTAAATAAGATGTCCATACAATCTATAAGTCAGTTTCTGAAATTAATTCAGTTATATCCAATATACAAAATTAATAGAGGAACTGAACTAAATTGCCATGATCTAATGAAAAAGGAGACAAGTCTCATGGAAAGAGAGGGAATGGGCATTCCAGGGTCAAATGCATGCTCTGCTCTGTGCATCTGGCTTTGCAAATAAGTACCTTTAACTGTTGAGCCCAAAAGAAATATTTTCCATTTTCCTCTAAATCATACAGAAAATATACACAAAACATACATAAAATTTCATGACACAATGTATAACTACTCAAACCTTAAATCAAGTACAATTTCATCTGTGGCACTTTGGTAAACTTGCTCAGTAATGACATAAGTTAAATCTAAAATCTTGAGATTGATTGTTGAAGGAAATGAGGAATTACATCTTAAATTGCAATATAACTTTGTTTAGAATTTTTTTTACTGCTCACCATGAAGTAAATAGTTTCCAAGTGTATGACAGATAAATACTGTTCAATGTCTCCAAATGTAGTCTACTTACCTTATAAAAAAGGGGAAAAAAAAAAGAGTAGATAATTTTTTGAGATTGTTTTGAGGCAGGTTTTAATATAATAACCTTAGTAGTGAATTAAATAATAATGGGTTGATTTGAACCATAAGATTTATTTAAAAGGTTGAAAAATGGAGGAACCTTGCCAACTTGGCCAATTTGATCAAGTGGAAAAAAGAGACAACTAAAATTAACAAAACTAGAAATGAAAAATAAGAGATAACAACAGACATAGTGAAATCAGGAGAATCATCAGAACTTACTTCAAAAACCTCTACTCCACAAAACAGGAGAATATGGAGGAAATGGATGAATTCCTGGACATATACCACCTATCAAAGTTAAACGTGGAACAGATTAATCTCCTAAACAAACCTATCACAACCATCCAGATTGAAAGGGTAATCAAAAACCTCCCTAAAAATAAGAGTCCAGGACCAGATGGCTTCTCAGCTGAATTTTATCAAACATGCATGGAAGAACTGAAACCATTTTTTCTCAAATTGTACCACACAATTGGAGAACAGGGAAAGCTCCCCAACTCCTTCTATGAAGCTAGTATCACCCTAATTCCAGAACCAGGCAGAGATGCCACAAGAAAAGAAAACTACAGGCCAATTTCACTGATGAATTTAGATACAAAGATTCTGAACAAAATCCTCACAAACTGAATTCAACAGCACATCAAAAGTATTATCCACCTGGATGAAGTAGACTTCACCCCAGGAACATAGGGATGGTTCAATATAAGGAAATATGGCAATGTAATAAACCATACAAATAAGCTTAAACACAAAAACCACATGATTATTTCCATAGATGCAGAAAAGGCCTTTGCAAAATACAACATCATTTCATGATCAAAACATTGGAGAGACTAGGCATGCATGGTCTATATCTCAACATAATAAAGGCTATATATAAAAGATCCTAAAGCCCCAAAAAAAACTTAATGGGGAGAAGCTGAAGGAATTCCCATTGACATCAGGAACAAGACAGGTGTGTCCACTCTCACCTCTGCTCTTCAACATAGTACTAGAAGTACTAGCTCAAGCAATAAGATAGGAGAAAGAAATAAAAGGGATACAAACTGGAAAGGAAGAAGTTAATTTAGCCCTATTTGCAGATGACATGATTCTATACATAAGTGACCCAAAAACCTCCATCTCAAAACACTTAAAAGTTGGATGTGAGGGCGATCTGGCTGCAACATCTGTCACTCCATTGATTTCCAGCATTGATTCAGCTGATCTGCCTGGCTAGGTGGGTGTCCCTTTCCTTCCTCACTGTTGTGTGTTCCTCCCAAAGCTGTGCTCTCAGTCAAAGAGGACAACCTTCCCCAAATAGAGTAGGACTGGTCTTCAGTCAAAGGTATACAAGTAGCTGTGCTTCCCTGCTAGAACCTCCAAACAAGCTCTCAAAACACTTAAAAGTGATTAACTCCTTCAGTAAAGTAGCAGTATACAAAATCAATGCACAAAAATCAGTAGCCTTTCTCTATGCAAAAGACAAAGATACAGAGAAAGAAATGAGCAACATTATCCCATTTTCAATAGCATCAAAAAAATAAAAAAAAAAACACCTTGGCATACCATTAACCAAGGAAGTGAAAGTCCTTTACAAAGAAAACATAAAAGCACTCAAGAAATAAATTGAGGAAGTTGGGCATGGTGTCACACACCTTTAATCCCAGCCCTTGGGAGGCAGAGGTAGGAAGATTGCCTTGAGTTCAAGGCTACCCTGAGACTACATAATTCCAGGTCAGCCAGGGCTAGAGTGAGACTCTACCTCGAAAAACCAAAAAAGAAAGAAAAAAAAGAAAAGAAATTGAGGAAGACTTGAGAAAATGGAAAGACCTCCCATGCTCCTGGATAGGGAGAATTAACATTGTGAAAATGGTAATCATACCAAAAGCAATATACAGATTTAATGCAATACCAATAAAATTCCCAACATCCTTATTCACAGATAGAAAAAGAATGATCTTAAAATTCACATGGACTGGCAGAAGGTCTCGGATATCCAAGCATATCCTCAGCAAAAGACATACATCTGGAGTCATTACCATACCTGATCTTAAGCTATATTACAAAGCCATAGTAATAAAAACAAAATGGTACTAGCATAAAAACAGGAAGATAGAGCAATGGAACAGAATCAAGGATCCAGATTTTGGGCCAAGTAACTACAGCTGCTTGATATTTGATAAAGGCCCCAACAATGTAGACTGGAAAAAAGATAGCATCTTTAACAAATGGGTGCTGGACAAACTGGATAACCATATGCAGGAAAATGAAACTTAATCCACACATTTCACCATGCAAAAAATTTAAGTCCAAATGGATCAATGACCTCAATATAAGACCAGAAACACTGCTACTACTGGAAGAAAAAGTAGGAGGCACTTTCCATGACATAGGAGTGGGTAAAGACTTCCTGAACAAAACCCCAGTAGCTCAGGAAATTATACAATCACTCAACCATTGGGATCTCATGCAGCTGAAAAACTTTTTCACAGACAAACATACAGCTAGCAGAGCCAATAGATTACCCACAGAATGGGAGAAAATTTTTGTCAGATACACATCAGTCTAATTTCTAAAATCTACAATAACTCAAAAACCTAAACAATAAAAATTCAAACAACCCAGTCAGAAAATGGGGCAGAGACCTGCAGAGGGAGTTCTCAGAGAAAGAAATACAAATGGCAAACACACACTTAAGAAAATATTCAACATCCCTAATCATCAGGGAAATGCAAATCAAAACATCTATGATATTCCACCTTACCCAGTAAGGACAGCAATAATTTTTTAAAAATCTAATGACAACAAATGCAGGCAAGGATGTGGAGAAATAAGAACCCTCATTCACTGTTGGTGGGAATGTAATCTGGTACAACAACTATGGAAAGCAATCCCCAAAAAGGGATGACTATACAGGTACCAACAGACCCAGTTATTCCCTTCCTGGGCATTTACCCTAAAAACTCCAATCCTCAGTTCAGCGATATTTGCTCAACCATGTTTATAGTTGCTCAATTCATAATAGCTAAGAGCTGGAATCAACCCAGATGTCCATCATTAGATGAATGGATAACTAACATGTGGCATATCTACACAATGGAATTCAACACAGAAGTAAGGAAAAGTGACACAAAGCAATTTGAAGAAACATGGTCAAATTTGGAACAGATCCTTCTTAGCAAACTCACCCAATCACAGAAAGATAAGTGTCACATGGTCTCACTCAACTGTGGTTCCTAATTTGTATTTTCCTGAGATGCTGACACACCTACTAAACATCTCAAGGACTAGATAATAGGGATGGTTGAATGGAAGTGCAGGGCAAGGGTGGGTGGGGGGACAAAAATCTGGACCCAAATGGAAATGGTACCATAAAATCCTAAATCCTGAAGGACATACTAAAAGGTCAAACCTGCATCAGGTGTTTGGAGAGAACACCTGAATCACCAGGGTCAGGAGAGGATAGGATAAAGACTAAGTTCAATCTTCTCCTGTTTTGCTGTGTATCATTCCCTCTTTTCTCTTCCTCCTTCATATTACGTATATTTTTTTTCTTCCTTCTTTTCCATTGGAACTGACCTGTAACTCCTAATACCAGCATGTGGTTAACAACCACAAGGAGCTTTTGATCAATGAGACATACAAGGTTTCCCAAAAGAAGACAGATTTCTGTCAGAGTACTTGATGACTCACCAAAGGTCATTGCTAAGACCCTACTGCTGAGGACACCATATGCTCTTTGGACGGAACATGGAGAGACCCGGCTGGAATCTGGAAGAGAGTCAGTCCCCAGTCAGTTAGTTGGTCTAGTACCAGAAGATGCTAAACAATTGACTGGGGGGAAATGACCAATATCTGTCTAAGCAATTCGTGGTCTAAGCTACCCAGCAGCAAACAACCTGATGTGATGCTCACACAAGCGCAGTTGCAAATTCTTATAAGAAGTCCCCATCTATTCACAGCAACTTGGCACTTACCCATTATGCTACTGGGGCCAGATTTCCTGTGCCTGCAGCCTCCTGGCTCTGCAAAGCAGGGAAGGTAAGAAAGAGCCATTAGGGATTTTCCTGGGACAGCATAAACACCAGCGAGATCTGTATCTTGTCTCTCTGTCCAACAATGAAATTTATGTGTGTTAGGCTTCCCCTCTTACTCTCAGGCCCACCTGACCATCTACAGATCAAGCCCCTCAGGAGAAAGCACTAGTAACACATTACAGGTATGTCTGCTTGGACTGGCCCAGAACTTAAAATTATTTTCGATCTACTTTTTGTCTCTGAGGTATACAGTGGGTCAGCATAACTCCCCAGTTACTTTATGTTTCTTCCGGGGGCCATTCCATCTAGTATAGTGGGCTTGGTGGAGAACATCACCCACAATGAAATGGCACTGTTCAGAACAGAAATCATTCTACAGCCTTAGGGCTGTGAGCCACATATATGCTCACATATACACATTCACTTCAAGTGCACTTTTAATATAGACAACTCCAGACAACTGCTTCCCCCTCATACATTCATTCAGAAGCTATGCACTTTCATTTTCAATTTCTATTCTATTTACAACTCTGGAGACAAAAATAAATAAATAAATAAATAAATAAATAAAACTTGTTAGTGGGAGCATGATTGAGCAGAGAGAAGGCCATATATGCAGAGTGAGCAATTTTTGACCATTTGCCTGTAAATTAGCAATTTTCTAAATCAGTGCGAATTTGGAAATCGAAAGTAATATATTTAGGCCATTTGGACCCATTGTCTAGCTTAGATTGTGGCCAGGCAGAGTTGCAGAGAAAGATAAGATGATGAGGTTTGATGTTGTCCAAGAATCATCAAGGCTTTAAGTTCTTAAGGAGACAGGGAAAGAGCAAGACAAGGGTGAGAGAAAGGAACCAGGGCTTAAGCTGGATTTACAAAGAATACAAGTATGACCCCCTGGCCTGTTAGGGTAAATGGGTCCTGCACCTCCCACCTGGGCAGAGGCCATACAGGTCAAAATTGTCAGCTTTATAGCCTGCTAGTTGGCAAGGCGAGCATCTGTGCTCCCAATGGTGAAAGCAGCTGGCTGTGAAGATGAGACCTCAGGAGGGAGAGGGAGAGGAGGAAGAGGGAGAGTGTCCTGAGATGGTGCAACCAAACCAGAAGGTGTACCTTAGGGTACGGAGGATCAGAGAGCAAGAGACCCAAGGTGTTGAGTATATCTTTCTTGAGACCTGGGGTTGGGGCCCAACAGCCTGCAAGGAGTGTAGCCTGGTGTGCTGGCACAGCTTTCACAAGGAGAGATGAACCCCAAGAGCAGGCCAACCCTAGAGGGACACTTAAAAAGAAGTAGAGAGGAGACAAAGAGGGTCAAATGGTGGTGGATGTGAAAGCAGGTATCAGGCAGAGATGGTCCAAACCCATCAGAGGGGCAATGGCAGCTCAGCGGTCTACTCATGGGAAAGAATGTCTGGCCACCCAAGAGGGCAACCGGAAGTCTCCTATACAAGTCACAGAACCAGATGTAAGGCTCAGGAGTGAGTACAACCACACAAGCCACTCAGGCAAAGATGAAAGCTTTTATTCAGGAAAACACAAGCTGCTAGGGCTGGCTCACCAGAGAGGAGCACACCCCCCTGAGTTCCTCAGGTAGTGGGCTTTATAGGGTCTTTTCAGTTGGGGGAAGGTGAGGAAAAGGAAAAGCTGAATAAGAAAGGTTCCTTTAGGGGATATCTAAGATAGACAGGGTGTGACATCAGAAAAGTAACCAGGTGATTTGCAAAATAAGAGGGCAGGAAACCATGACCTGGGGGCATTGCAGGCAAGGAGGGGATAATGGCTGGGCTCATTTCTTGAGGGATATGGATAATCAACTTCCTTATGTCTCTGTCTCCATCCTGCTGTCCTTGGTGACTCCATATTGGGACCTGTCATACCTAACAAGGGTGAGTAATCTTTCTGATATATTCTTGTATTCTGTTTGCCAATATTTTTTTGAGAATTTTTGCATCTATGTTCATGAGGGAGATTGGTCTGTAATTTTCCTTTTTTGTTCTGTCTTTGTCCAGTTTTGGTATCAGGGTGATACTGGCTTTCTAGAAGGAGTTTGGTAGAATTTCTTCCTTTTCTACTTCATGGAAACTTTTGAGAAGCATTAGTTAGTGTTAGTTCTTCCATGAAGGTTTGGTAAAATTCACCAATAAATCCATCTGGGAGTGGAATTTATTTTAGTTGGGGAATTTTTATAACAGCTTGGACCTCTGTACTTGTAATAGGTCTATTTAATTGGTTTATCTCATCTTGATTTAATTTTGGTAGTTCATATGAATCATGGAAATAATCCAGTTATTTCAGGTTTTCATACTTAGTGGCATATATATTCTTAAAGTATGTCCTTATGATTTTCTGAATGTCTTTGGTATCTGTTGTAATGGTGCCTTTTTCATCTCTAATTTTATTAATTTTTATTTCTTCTCTCTTTCTCCTGGTCAGATTTGCTAAGGGTTTATCAATCTTGTTTATCCTTTCAAACAACCAACTCTTTGTCTCATTGATTTTTTTTTTAGGAGGGGGTTCTATTTCATTAATTTCTGCCCTAATCTTTATTTTTTTTTCTTCCCACCTACTGATGTTTGCCTTGTTCTTCTTTTCCAAAGCCTTAAGGTGAAGAATTATATTGTTTATAAATTTCCCTGTTAGGACTGCCTTCATTGTATCCCAAAGATTTTGGTATGTTGTATTCTAATCATCATTTGATTCTATGAATTTAATCATTTCCTTTTTTGATTTCTACAATGACTCATTCATCATTCAATAGTGTACTGTTAAGTCTCCATAAATTTCTTTATGCTCTGTAGTTTTTCTGATTTGTAGCTTAATCCCATTGTATTCAGATAGAATACAAGGGATTATTTCAGTTTTCCTTTATTTTTTAAGATTTGCTTTGTGCTCTAATATATTGTCTATTTTAGAGAATGTTCCATATGCTGCTGAGAAAAATGTATATTCTGCAGCATTTGGATGGAATGTTCTGTAGATATCTGTTAAGTACATTTGTTCTATGGCATCATTTAAACCAGATATCCCTCTATTTAGCTTTTTCCAGGATAACCTATCAATTGATCAAAATGGGGTATTAAAGTCACCCTATACAATTGTGTTGTGTGTTATCTGTGATGTTAAGTCCAATAGGGTTTGATGAAATTGGGAGTCCCCATGTTAGGTGCATGTATGTTTAGGATTGTAATGTCCTCCTGTTGGCAGCACTCAGGAGGCAGAGGTAGGAGGATCGCCATGAGTTCAAGACTGCCCTGAGAATTCAGAGTGAATTCCAGGTCAGCTTGGGCCAGAGTGAGACTCTACCTCAAAAAAAAACAAAAGAAAAATATGACTGCAAAGTTATTTACTTTTTTCTTTAAATCTTGAGAACTCTCTCCCTGAGACATGAAATGGAGTTTAAGTTGTAAAGAGATAGAAGCAAGTATGACATCAATAGTATCTTGGACTAAAATTGTACTAGAATGAATGTAAGCATCCAGATTATCCTTTCAAAGTCTTTTTTGTTTGTTTGTTTGTTTGTTTGTTTGTTTTCTAGGTATGGTGGGCCATGCTTTTAATCCCAGTGCCCTGAGGACTGAGTTAGAATGATTGCCATAATTTCAAGGCCAGCCTAGACTACAGAGTGAATTTAAACTTAGCCTGGGCTAGAGCAAGTCTCTGACACACACACACACACACACACACACACACACACACACACACACAACAAAAACAAAACAAAACAAACAAACAAAAATGTTCTTTACTATTTTTAAAGCTCTCTATCTAACAGTATTTCTTATTTCAGGGAGAGAAAGTAATTGTCTTGTTCCTGGAAATTTTGATAGGTAATATTATAGCAGCTCCAGATATTATGATTGGGATCTTGATTTGTTGAACAGTGAAGTCTAAGAAAACACTTTTATTTAAAAGGGGGGGTGCTGGAGGGATAAGGTTATGATTAAGATGTTTTCCTGCCAAGCCAAAGGACCCAGGTTTGATTCTCCAGGACCCACCTAAGCCAGATGCACAAGGTGGTACATGCATCTAGAGTTATTTTGCAGTGGCTGCAGGCCCTGGCACATGCATTCTTTTCCTCTATCTCTTTCTCAATCTCTCAAATAAATAAAACTTTAAAAATGCTATATAAGGAAAACCATACTCATAAGCTATCAAAACTGCAGGTGATGAATGAGCTCAAAAACAAGACAAAGGTCTGAAAGATGTTAGGCAGATTGGAAACAGAGTGATTTCCATTTTTTGTTAGTTCTTTGTGTCTTCCTCTCTTGCCTGGGATATTTAGCCTTGAGATACTCTCCTTGTGATCATGATATCTGCAGCTTGTATAGCACACTTGGTATAAGAAAAATGACCAATGCTCTCCATTGTTGGAGAATGTCCTAATTTGCTGTTATTAGATTGTCTCAGGTGTTCATCCTTGAACTAGTTTCCATATCTGCAACGATGGCATGGTTTTGCTTCCAGAATGAAGTAGGAAGGAACAATGTTGACACAATTGTACACTCAAAAGTATAATAGGAAAAGAGGCTGCCTAAACCTTGGGTCTGAGAATAAATTAAACCCCATGTTTATTAGTTACTTTCACATTACTATGACAATAACTTATAGAAATAATTTAAGAGAATAAATATTGATGTTGTCTCACAATTTGAGAGGATTTTGGTCAAAAATGGAAAGAAAGGCATTGTGGTGGGAATATGTGGTGAAGATGATCCACATCATGATGGGTCAGGAAGCACACAGTTGGATAGGAACCAGGGGTGACTACAAAATTCTAAGGCCCACTCGTAGTGTCTTAATTCTTTCAGCTAAATCCAAGCTCTCTAAAGTTCCATAGCAGCCTTCCCCGACAGCACCTTCAGCTGGGAAATAAGAATTGAAAACAAATATGTAGGAGGAATTTTGGATTCAAGCCATACCATCACCAGCATTTCCCAGCTATTACACAATGAGGTAGAGGATAGAGATGACCAAATGATTGTTGGTGAGGTAACTCTGAAAGCCACTATTGAATTCTGCCTGGGTAAACATTATCAAAAATAGTAAATTTCTCCTTGAAATTCATGAAGAACAAGTACAGACTATATGCCTTCATGCAGTTACAGCTGTAGAAAGAGCTTCAAGACACCATAATCTTCACATGTTGAGTATGGAAAAAGAAGGCTAAAATATCTTAATCCCTTCCTAAATAATATATTAGATGTGGAGTAGGCCACAAGCCACTAATACTAGGCCACTTAGCTTTCTAGTTGATATTATTCATGGATTCAGACAATTAATCAAATGATTGCTGTCCTCAGGACCACCTATGGAGAAGTGTCTACTTTCACAGCCCACTGTAAATGCAACTGTCTGCACAAAGAATTTATTTTATTTTATTTATTTGAGAGAGAGGAAGAGAGAGAGAGAATTGATAACATTTTTCATCAAAAATGTTATCTTCATGTCATGCACAAGCATGCCATTTTGTACTTCTTTTCATTACATCTTACTTTGTGTTATATTCTTTTGTCTTAATCTCTCTTACTGGAGTGAATTCCTTGAGCAAAATGGCCATGCCTACTTCATTCCTGAATTCTTCAGCATGCTGAAGTCATGCAAAGTCAAATATATTAACATTTGACTACATTGATCAATGGATAAATTAATAATTTTGGCAATGTTTTGGCTAATGAAATGGCAATTGGAGAATTTTTTGGTATAGAAAAATCTGTCCTATTCATGATTCATCCGAATCACATTAATGGGCCTGAAAATATGCGATAACTTTGGGCTTGGCTTGTTTTGACTAATCCAAATGAAGTGCATGACATGTGTTGTCTTCCCTTTTGCACAATTCTTTTGATATTTCCATGTGTGTAGAAAGCAGGTTTATAAGTATTTCTCTTCAACCCCATCAAGATGTAAATTATTCTTATCCAGAACACTTCTTTAAGAATTATCTGAAATAAAATTATTTTATATTTATATCCCTAATGCTTTCAGAGGTATATGAGTTTTACAGATACCTGTAAGGTAGATGTTGAGAAAATCTAAATGAAACTATAAATTACAAATAGGATAAGTTAATGATGTGACCTTTAAGCCCAAGATGGTCTTCTCTTTTCTTTTTTATATAATTTCCATTCACTTACCCATCCATAAAATCTACCTGGCTTTTGCCATGTTGTGATTTATCTCACAATATCCCTTGAAATTATACACATTGGGGAGAGAACAGACTTTCCTAAAAGGGTGTGTTCTTCGTTGGAGACCATGGAGCCTCCATGGAAGAATATAAAAGAGATGGCCTAGTAATAATGAGAGAAATTGAATTTTACCTGCAATGTAAGTATGACTTTTCATATGAACTTATATTGAAACTTCTGGGAAATTGAATTGGCCTAAAGAAGGCCTTGGGACATGGGGATAGGCTTTTCTATCTGTCAGTATCATATTTTGATTGATTTTTAGAGATCAAATCTTAAATTACAACTGTTATATATAGAACTTGGCACCTTCTTTTGCTATCTTAATACTCTCTTCCATAGTAATTTTTACTGTGCTCAGGCTTTGTATTTAAATATGAAATGAAAATAAGTTGCTTCATGAACAGAGTATATTCTGTAGGGAAATATTAACTTTTTATGCTCTGTACTGTAATCATCTCTTCATTGCTGGGATGAACATAAAACCAATTTATCTAAGGAAGGGGTTTATTTCAGCTTACAGATTCAGAGGAAGTTTTAGCAATGGCAGAAGATGACTCCTTTTTACAGATCTAAGCAGAGAGAAATTCGCCAAACATCCAGAAAACACCACAAACAACAAGCAAGCACCTCTTCACCTCCAAACATACTTTAGGGCTGGACCCAGGATTGACCCCTAGTGACTCCTCCTCTAGCCAAGCAGCTGGAGACCTAATGAACAAGCTTATATTTTAATTATACATCTGATCCTATGAGATCATATTTACACAATCATTTCAAACTACCATACCCCACCTCTCTCTTTTATATTGTTTTCATTTTCCTTTGTCCCTAAATTTTACTAGAAAAATATATAAACTGACTTAACGTCTGTTCAAACAGTATGGAACTGAACATGACAATAAGACAAGGAGAAAAAAGTGTTAAAAGTAGTGTTTATAGCGGCAAACATGATAACAATGTTTGGATTCAAGTTGCCTTTATCATCCTGTTTTCAGTTCTTTGGACATTCATAACCGTCTTGGCTTTAGAATTCAGCTTTTCCTCACTTCATCAAAGTGATAAGGTGTTTCTGCTGGAAAGCTATAAAAATAATCCTTTAGGTTATTTTTGAGTTATGAAGGAACAGATGTACCTATAACTAAAATAACTAGAAACACCATTTCAAATCTAGTATATGGCTAAGTCTTCAAAGAAATAACTGTATTAATGGAAAGAATATAATGAAGGAAGCTAAATCGATGGCTTCTGCTCAGCACCTAGTGGGTAATTAGTATAAAATTTGAATCAAGTTTAAGAGACATTGTTATTACTTGTGTTAGGTATGAATTATTCCTCACAAAATATTTAAGGACATATGATACTTATGGGAAGGTAATGTGAGAAATATTGAACTGTTGATATATTTTGTATATTAACTAAAATATACTTCAGATGACAAGGGGTGGATGAAATGGAATGAAATGCTACTTACTACTCATTCAAGGAATCCTCCTTCTCTTTATTCATTTCTTTTCCTATACTTTGAATATTGGGAGGTCCTTTATACTTATTTTTTTCTGGGTAAAATAAAAATAAGCCAAAAAATATCATTTTTATTCATCTTATTAAAACATCGTGTAGAGCATAACTATCCAACACAGTCATATGCTAATCATGTATTCACAGTCTGAAATGTATGAATAATTTTTAAGCAAAATAAAAATTTTAAAAATTTACTAAAATTTACTCATTTAAGATTGAACACTTTTCTGGGTAAGTGAATTTGTTAAAACACTCAATTCCTCATGAATTTCTTTCTTCTCACAATGGAGAACTAATGATGATAATCTATTAACTTTGTATGTATCACATGATTAATGCTAATTTTATTCAATTAATCTACTGTCATAGAATAATAGATATAATAGGAAGGATTTGAGATTATATTTTGGTAGGTATTACAAAAATTATTAGCCCATACATTCAATCGTCTAACTATTTTGTTCATTTTGTTTTCTCCTATATATATGATATTCTTTTTTTTGTCTAAACTTAAAAAAAATATTATTTTCAAGGGGAGTGAGAGAGAGATGCCAGGGCCTCTTGTCACTGCAAAACAATTCCAGACCCATGTGCCACTTTGCACAAGTGGCTTTATTTAGGTACTGAGGAACATAACTCATATTGTCAGGCCTATAAGCAAGTGCCTTTAACTAGTCAGCTATCTCTCCAGACCTTGTCTCACTTTTAAATGAACAATTTTTATTGTTGTTTAACATGATTGTTTTAGTGAGAAATTGTTCTTTCTAAACAAGTGTTTATAATTTCCCCTGGTATCGTTAATAGAATGGTTTCTGATTATATCATCCTCTAAGGTACTGTTTTACAAAATATCCTGTCAATATTCCTGTTCCTCATGACTGCTGAGAGGATCTGCATGTTGGCCCTGTGTGGTCCAGAGCCCCTGAGAGTATGGGCCATGTCTGTAGTCTGTACTCTCTGGGCTACTGAGGGCCTCTGTGTAGCTGGGGTCCCATACCCCCTTCCCTTACCCTACAACCTCCACACACTGTTGGCATCTACCTAAGAGTGCCCTGTTGATACATCTCTCCTGTTCCAGATGGGAAGCAAAGGAATGTCTGGCAACCATCCACGGGGTGTACCAGTGAGTTCTCTGTGACCTGCTCAGCTGGGTACAGTAGGGGAGCCGGGACAAATGTTCAGGACCAACAGGCATGGCACAGCTGTGATATCGGGCTAAGGAGATTCCAGATGACCAACCACAACTCTCCTATCAGCCACCAGCGCAGAGGTGCAGCCACACGAGCAACTCCACAACCAGTGTACACGTAGCTACAACACCGTAATAATGCAATCTGGGTCAAACCCTAAATATAACACTTACTGAAAATCCTACAAGGACAAATACTTATTTCCTACTTAATAAAAAAAGACTTTTGCTTGTTTTTTTTTAGATGGGTAGACTGGAATGCAAAAAAAGAACCCCCCCGCAAAAAAAGTGAAGCAAAAAACTGAGAGATTTCCCTCACAGCTGCCTAGTTTCACAAAGGTAGTCTCCAATGCAAAGATAGAGGAGACAACGACATTGAATTGCAAAAGGAAAACAAAATAAGCTTATTTAACCTGACCAAGCAAATTGCTGAATTGGAAGGAAACCATCAAAAAAACCAATGATTGAATAAATGAAATTGAGCAGCTGGAGAGATGGTTTAGCTGTTAAGGCTAAGGACACGTTTGACTCTCCAGATCCCACATAAGCCAGACACACAAAGGTGAGGAGAGCTCAAGGTCGCACATGCCCACTAGGTAGCACAAGCATCTGGAGTTCAATTTCAGTGGCTGAGGCCCTGGCATGCCAGTTCTCCCTCTCTCTTTCCCTCTATCTCTCTCCAATATAAAAAAATAGAAATTAAAATTAAATATCAAATGACAATAAATGTTGGTGAGGTTGTGCTGAAAAAGGAACCCTCATTCACTGTTAGTGGGAGGGAAAACTTGTACAACCACTATGGAAATCAATATGGAAACTCCTGAAAAAGATGAAAATAGACCTACCAACATACCCAGTTATTCCTCCACTTGGCATTTATCCTAAAAGTTCCACACTTCACTACAGAGATATTTGTTCAACCATGTTTATGGCTGCTGAATTCATAAAAGCTAAGAACTGAAATCAGCCCAATACCTGTCACTGGACAAATGGATGATGAAGATGTGGTATATTTGCACAAAGGAATTCTACACAGTAGTAAGAAAAAAATGATATAATGAAATTTGTAGGAACGTGGATGGACTTGGAACAGACCATACTCAGTGAATTCACACAAACACAGAAAGACAAACACCACATGTTCTCACTTACTTGTGGTTCCTAACCTGAAACTACTTAGGTGGATGGCATGCCTGACAGGCAACTCAAGGGCCAGACAACAGGGATGGAAAAGACAGAGTGGAGAGGCGTGTGAAGTTGGGGGAAAATAAACACAAAACTAAACCCCAAATAAAATGGCACCACAGAAACCTTTCTCATTGATTGAAGTCTAAAAGATATAATCCTCAACAAGAGTATGGGGATATCATCTGGTAAGAAGGGCCCTGGAGAGGGTGGGATAAAGCCTAACCTTAAAATATTTGGCTCTGTTCTGCAACATCCAGTACCAGAAATCAGTTGTTACCCACATTGAGCTGTTGATCAGAGAATCCAAAACAAGACAGGTTTCTGTCAAAGCACTTGATTACCCACCTGAGGTAAAAGTTAAGACCTTATTGCTGAAGACACGACATGCTGCCAACAGCACAGAACTCTGAGTAACCTTGTTGGAATATGGAAGGAGCAAATCTCCAGATGGTTAGCCTGTCTAGTGCTGGAAAGCACTACATGAGCTATTAGGGGAAAATGTCCACAATGTTGTGAGCAAACAGGGGATATAGCTACTTAAAAGCAACCAGCCTGTGCTGGAGAGATGGCTTAGGGGTTAAGGCGCCTGCCTCCTAAGCCTAAGAACACTAGTTCCAATCTCCAGCGATTCCAATCTCCAGGTTCCATGTTTAGCCAGATGCAAAGTGATGCAAGGGCGCAATGCCGCACTTGCCCACAAGGGGGCGCACACATTTGGATTTCGTTCGCAGCAGCTGAGACACTGCTGTGGCGCCCATCTCTGTCTTCCTCTCTCTCTCTCTCTCTCTCTCTCTCTCTCTCTCTCTCTCTCTCTGTGTGTGTGTGTGTGTGTGTGTGTGTGTGTGTGTGTGTGTGTGTGTGTCTCCCAAAAAAAAAAAAGCAACCAGCATGACAAGACTACACACCTGTGCAATGGTGACACACAGCCTTGGTAGGTAATTATTGGCATTCTGATGGCCTTTCTGATCTGCTTAGTGGAATGGAACCCATAGCTCAAACTGGGAACCAGGTCAGAATCCCATGAAGGCCAAGGTTATGGTCTCCAAAGACAATCTACCACTAGTTTTTGGCCAAAAGAGGGGCTACATCTATCAAAACCTCTCTAAATTAACAATGGTTATCTAATTTAACTTTGCTGACTTCATTTTCCACTGGAGAATCTGTTCTTTTGCAGAGAGCAGCGAGAACTGAGGAGATAAACCACCCCTCACTCTGCTGCCGGGCCCAGATGAGACCACAGAGGACCTGGTAAGATGAACAGAAGTGCTGCTTCCATGGTGAGCCTGACAGTCTGCACCAGGGCGAAGGAGAGACACTGTGGATATCCAACACACACCAAAGCAGAAATTCAGAAGCTCCTGAGAGCTTCACCCTGAATTAAACTTAAAACACACCCACCACAGCTCAGGGAATTTTGTGGAAGAGGCAGCAGAAAGATTTTAAGACCCACAGGTTGGGAGTGCATAACCAGAGGCATCCCCCAACCAATGACTGACTTCTGCTTTCACAGTGTATAACCCACATCCCCATGAGGAATATCAACAACCTCAAAGGTGGGCTCTCAGTGTATTAGAGGCAGGGAGAAGGGAAATGATGGTACCAACACATGATGTATTCATACAAAGCATATTCTTAATGAAAAAGTAAAAATAAAAAACTGTTATCCAAGCCGGGCGTGGTGGCTCACGCCTTTAATCCCAGCACTCGGGAGGCAGAGGTAGGAGGATTGCCGTGAGTTCGAGGCCACCCTGAGACTACATAGTGAATTCCAGGTCATCCTGAACTAGAGTGAGACCCTACCTCGAAAAACCAAAAAAAAAAAAAAAACTGTTATCCAGAAAAAAAAATATTCCTTTGTAGGAAAATAAGTTTATATGATTAATGTCTAAAAAAAATAATAAATGTTTTATGAGATGCCTTTAAATCAATGATAATGTATTCTATATAGGAAGACTACTTTCAAAATTCTAGACACAATTATCTCTGTATGTTAATTACATTGAACTATTAGAGGACTGATGTGCCAATCAATGATCTATGTCATAAATATCCCCAAAGTTACTTATGATAGCCATTCAAATGGTGCTAGGTAAGTAGCTCAGAGTACATCTCGTTTATGAGAGGCACAAAGTCCTGTTGGCATATTAATATAGCTTATTTTTGTACATTCTGGTGCTCATAAAAAATTCTTTGCCACTGTGTTAGCTTATTATTGGTATTGTACGTTTCCCACCATAATGCTCAAAGCAGGCTTAGTGGACATTGGAAGACTTCAACAAGATGCTGTAGAAAGTGCTGAGAGAAGAAATTACCCCCATTTGCATAGGCATGGTGAGGTGTGAAGCAACTCTACCCTGCTCCTTATTAGTGTAAACATGCTAGAATGTAGGAGTCTAATTTTTATTTATTTCACTTCTCTTTTGGAAGTGGACCCTTGTGTGTGGTACAATTCCTTAAGTTGCTGAAATCTCTAAGTGCTATGTGCTAAGACATCAGCCCCATTTACCAGATCATACCAAATATTCCCAGTCTATCTTTAGACAGCTCCTGTGAAGAAACAATTTTTGCAAATCACATGAATAGAATATGTAAGATGATAAACATTAAAATATTGATATACAGAACATTTTATTTGTTATACATGAAAGTCATGACAGCATATTTGAAAACTGGGTTTAACAATGTAAGTTTTCTAGAAGTTCAGGTTTCTTACTTTTACCTAAAATGAAATTATGAACCAGAACAGAAAGAATGAGATTATTTTGGCACTTAAAGTTTTAGGTTCACATGGATTTGAATTATTGTTCAACCAGTAAAAAATCCCTATTTAACTGTCATATATTATGTGCCCCAAACTTCCCTGATTAGAATAAATGGTGAAGAAATAGGATTGCCTGCAAAATGTGGCTGATTTCCTCATCTAAGGTCAATGTCCTATCAGACAATATTTACTTTGTACTTGTGAGTGAGTATAAGAACTCTGTAGTTTTCTAAGCAAATCTTGCCTGTCTAGAAAATGCAATATTTATTGCATTTATTTATTTTTCTATGAAGGAATAAAGTTTAAGCCTTATTTTACCCTGAAATCATAGAACATTTACTGAATTTCCCCATGTTAATTGAAAATTTTTTGGACTTGTATGATATTTGGATTTGTATGCCTTGTCCCTGTAGCTCAGGCTGACCTGGATTTCACCATGTAGTCTCAGGGTGGCCTTGAACTCACCGCGATCCTCCTACCTCTGCCTCCCAAGTGCTGGGATTAAAGGCGTGCGCCACCACACCCGGCTGTCCCATGTTTTTAAAAGTATTTTAGGTGGTTTTTTTCCAGCTCATTTTCTTTAAATTCAAAGCAGGCACTTTACTGATAGACAACCAGGATTTTATTTGCTTCATATTTCCATTTGGTTTGATGTAATAATATAAAACACATTTGCCACACTAGACCAAGAAGTGATTCCCCAAGTGCTCTCTTTGTAAGTTCACAAATCAAGCAGTGACTCATCTAGAGTGATAATGAATGTAATGATTTAAACTTAAAGTTCTCACTAGTCCTCATGCTTTGTTCATAGCAAGCATTGTAGACATCTTTCCAACACTGTAAAACCCAATATTTTCAAGGATGGTCATTTTTTTGACAAATAAAATATCCACTTCATGATGCTTTTAGACTTCTCTTATTTACTCAGGCTTTTCTAATCAATTTTTTAAAATTGCCAGCCATGCAACCATAGTTGTGGTCAGCATTAAAAAAAAATCAGCAAATTTGAAACCTGCCTTTTCAATGGCATAGTCATATCTATGGAGTGTGGATACTATGGTCGCATGAAAGTTTGTCTCTTTTTTCTCAGTTCTTCGTTTTAGACTGTCAGGTTTTATTCTTTCAATATTCAGGTCTCTTGAAAACTAGTTAGAACACTCCAGTATGTCAATATAGAATGAGATGGAAGCTAAGAGTAGTGGCAATTGAAGCCATGAGAAGAATGCATTATTAAGAGGAATGATGGCATTAGTAAATAATAAATGAACTATTCAATGATAAATAATGGAATTCTATTTCAGATTTGCATTTTGGTTTTTTTGAATTGGTGTTTTTTGTAGCCATTTACTTGCTCTGTTGTTTTATTTGATAATAGTTAAGAAACTCGCACAAGCAGGGGGGGGGTATTTTCTTCCTGTTATTCTACTTTGTAACTGTAGATATTGGAGTCAATGTTCAAATATAGAAAAACCTTTGAATTTTAAGAAATGTGATTGACTCAGGAGGCAGAGTCTGGAGGATTGCTGTGAGCTTGAGATCAGCCTGGAGCTACTGAGTGAGATCCAGGTCAGTCTGAAGTAGAGTGAAATCTTAGTTCATAAAAAATGTGATTGGAATCAATAATATTATGGAAGGCCACTTACAGTTCCTATTAATATTAACAAGAGAGCACTATCTCACAGTCTTTAAATTATTTCAAGCTTACAATATGCTCTTATGCTTTGCCAACAAAATTTGCAAATAATCATTTAATAATGCTTCATTTACTAGTCCAACTTCCCAATTACAATCAAACACTTAACTGAATTAAATTGATCTTTTGTTCATTCTTCCCTTCTTTCCTTCCATCTATCACTTCCTCTTTTCTATTTCCATTTGACCTCACTAAATTCTCTTATAATTCCCCAAAATATAGTTACTTTTTATGCTTATTTTGCTCAATTTAACATTGTCTCTCCAAGTTGAATAATTAATGCAAGTAATATTTAGATATTATTGTGTAAGTTTTATTGATGAAATTATGCCTTGTTCAATAATTGTATAGTGAAAGCTGAAGTGTCAGGCTATAGAGATTTCTCAGCAGTTAAGTGCTTTCCTGAAAAGCCTAATGACGTAGGTTTGGTACCCTTGTAAAACTAGATGTACAAAGTGGAGCATCAAATAAACCACATATGCATGTTACAATGCTTTTGATGGATATTCAAGAAGAATTTAGCTTCTGTAATTAATTGCTGAAAATAGCCCTACAAATATTAGTTTAATTAACTTATATTATCAATATCTGTGCACATTTGCTTGTAATTTTAATAAATCCTAATTTCAAGATCATTCACTCAATAACACATGTTTAGAATTTATGCTATAGATAGCAGTAGTTTGGGATAGAGATGATTATTGAAAAACTGAGGAAGAAAAATCCCTCTTTAACCTCAAAGATAATTAAATTTTTCATATGTTGACTTTAACTTCAAATAAAATTCAATCAAATTTCCAACATTGGCATATCGCTGAGTCTTATAAGAGACAAATATTATTAAACTGACTTAAGTAATTTATCTTAGAAGGTATAACTGTGACTGAATGAAAAAGTTTCTATCTCTACCAACTTTGCTACTGTAGAAGAAAAACTATCCAAAAAAGTGAGAATAGGAATGTTTAAAAAGTTGGAGAAACAAGAAAAAAGGTATACTTCATAAGTATTCTACCAAGATATATTAGTAGAAAAGACATTAGGGGAAATATATTAGACCATCAAAAACAGAGTTCACAGAGCTCTCAGAATCAGTAGTGGGCAAGGCCTCATTTCCAATACACTACAGTATCGCCTGGCATACTGCTGGTGATGTAGGCTAGTTGACTGCTCCTCACAGTAGATCACAGACATGGTTGTTTCCTACTGAGTATCTCTACCTTCCTTCCACACTAACAAGACTCCCACTTTTCTTGTTACCTAGACTTCTGTGAGCATCATCCTATCCTCAATTAATCAACACTATAATTAATTTATTATTATTATTATTATTATTACAGAGTAGGGTTTGAGCTAAAGTCTTACTGTAGCCTAGTCTGACCTGGAATTCACTATGTTATTCCAGGTGGGCCTCGAACTCAGTGATTCTCCTACCTCGGTTTCCTGAGTACTGATACTGATTAAAGGTGTGCTATGCCCAGCTCACAGTTTTTAAAATCAAAACCAACAATTGTGATTCCATTATTTAGACAGTGGCTTGTATAAGGGTGGATATATGAATCACAAATTCAATTCTGGCCAATGAAAATTGAGGAAAAATCTATGGAGGACAGGAGCAGAGACTTCTCGGGTAATACCAAAATAACCCCAGAGATTCTAGGTAAAGGTTTTCCTAGACCTACAAAGAAGATACTAAACTGAGAAGACCCTTTATGCCTTTGTAATTGCTGGATTTATGGGTTGGTTTCAGACCTTGTGCATCTTGTATTTGGGATAAATAGATCCTGGGGTATCGAACAAAGGTCCTTCGGCTTTGTAGGCAAACACGTTAACCACTAAGCCATCTCTCCAGCCCTCAGATAATATTTTCTGTCTGATAAAACACTGTTTTTAAAAACCAAATCACCAGGTTTGTAATGGACTTTCTGTTTAGTAAGTTTCATTCTTATATAAACATTGTTAGTTCTTATTACTTTCAATTGATTAAAGCCAAGAAAAGATTTTTCCTTTAGGTTGACACACCTCCAGTGTTTCCACACTTTAATCTACCTGCTGTGCCATAGCAGAATGATTTTCACAAATCTAATCATAACATTCTACTAAAAAGCCACCCCACTATGCTCACACACAGAAATGTAGAAAACTCCTTAGGACATCTTCCAAAGCCTTCTTATTCTTTCATTCTCACCTCTACAACTCTGCAATTATTTTTTCCCCCTGAGGCCTTAGTCCTTATTATGTCAAAGATTGTCAGACTATGTCTTCCAAAAGCAATCTTCATTCTACAAGTTCGTCATATGATTACTTCTAGTTTAATCTTCAGATATGTTCAGATTAGCAAAGAAATAACTTAACAATCTGAAATATAGTTCTAACAAAGTAAGATGCTATAACATATATTTTTATCACATTTATATATTTTATAACACATTTAAACGCCAATCGTTAAGTAATGTCAAGATTTCTTAATTATATATTAACACCTGTTCTGTATTTTTTCATTCTCATGTCCAATGTCATTACATCTCTTAGTGGATATTAGCAGAATGGAAACTTCCCAGGTTCCATTCTCTTCTGGTCTGACATAGTTTTTATACAGCTGCCAGATTTATCTTCTTCAAACATTGCTTTCACTGCCTCACCCTGTTACTTAATTATCTCCAAGCATTCATTATTTCTAAAGATCAATCCCAGAACTTATAGGTAATTTAAAAAAATCTTTACAATACAACATCATTATTCTTTTAAATTAAACATAATTTCTGATACAAGTATGTGATCTTTTGGTTTCTTTGAACTATAGCATTGGTCTCTTGATTACATTCCATAAAAACTGGACAAAGGTTTATATCTTTCTCAAAATTATATCCCTAGTATAATTTCATAACTCTTACATTTTAAGCAACTTTTATAATAATAGACATTCCTTATTTATCCTTATTATGGGATATGTCCACACAGGTACCTGCACCTGAAATAGAAGTAGAAGCCCAAGACCACCATATTGTATTATCATTTTCAGTCACAGTAACTGTCAAAACAGTGGCAGATAATATTGCACTTTCAAAAGAAATGCAAAAGTTTATGCCTCTCTAAAATTTTATTATGTTTTTATGAAACAATATTCCTAATGTGGAATTGTGTAATTGTAGAGTATATAACCTAGAATGTTTTGAAAGTGGTTATTTACTTTAGGCAACATAAATCCCTTTATTTCTCTTGTATTTATGGTCTTTCTCTCATATTTATTTTTCCCTCTATATCAGCTAAAGTATAACAAAGTGGGTTGTAGAAAAATCTCTTTTATTATGAAATTTTCTCCAAGAATTGTTATCTTAGGATAGAAGGAAAATCCATTCACCATAAAAGGAAGGCAAAACAGGCAGCACCACTTCCATTGTAACCTCGTGAAGGAGTCAGAGAAAGTTTTTAGAAAAGAGGAATGTTGCCATCACTTCCTAGTGAGAATAGCCACTACCATACACACTTATCCCAGTATTGTAATAAATGATCAGTGGGAACAATCATATTCAGATTGTGGTTATTGTTGTGTTTCACCTCTCATATTTAGATCAGAGAAATAACGTGCTGAAATATATGCATGTTATAGTTCTGTACATTCATGCCAGTATTTTCTGATTTTGTCCTACAACATCTAAAACAGCCACAAAACAAATCTGGGAGAAATAGCTTGTCTTAATTTTGTAGAGATAATGGGTACATCAAAGCTTTGCTACCAGACACTGCTTCTCAACTGTTTTCCTTCTTTTACCCTTTGTACTCAGCCTAAGACTCCAGTCCATGTGATGGTGCTATCAACATTCCAGGTTGTTCTTCCCTCCACAGTTAAACATCTTTGGAAACAAGGCCCAGAGGGGCATCTTCTAGGTGATTCCAAATCAAATCAAGTTGGTTTAATCATCACAAATTCCTCAGAAATCAAATAGTGTATGGAAGAATGGAAGAGTTCTCTGAATCACTTTGGGAAATTCTGGTTTGAATAAAGTAAGAAGGATTCTTTCTGCAGGAATTTGCAGTTTTTGATAAATTTCTAAACCATATATAATGATGTACACTCTCCAGATTCCATGCCCAATAGATCAAAGTTCTGTAGAAAATTTAGGAAAACCAATGGGAGAAGAATCTTGACCTCTATACTGGTCCATAGGTTTTCAGATTTCTAGCTTAAAATTTGGCAGACTGAATTCATAAGTATGCAAAGGATTTTACCAGCTCCTTTGGACAGGGAAACTAGACATTTGACCTCACATGTTTTCATTTTACATCATCCTTGATAGACATGAAATTTCACAAAGTGAGAGTTTGCTCCTATTTTACTTCTGAATTCCTTATCTCTAGCAATGAATTGTGTCTAATCTATAATCACATGTTTCCAGCAGTCTGGTGGAATAGTCACTAGGGTGATAATGCTCACATGATATTCAACTGTCTTCCCACAGATTGTCTAAGTGGTTCCTGGATCATAACTACTAGCACTTTAACAGCAAAATGAGTTACTGATGTTTATTGAGACATTGTATGCCAAACACTTTCCATGGGTTACGTTATATAATCACAGCAAAGCTGGAGAGCAAGCACTGATGGGATGCCCTTTTATTAGTTTAAGGGGAAGAGTCTCATTAAGATTAATAGAGTTGACCTAATTTGCAAACTAGGCATAGTGGCACACAATTGTATTTCCAGTGCAAGGGAGGCAGGTGGTCCTCATAGGCTCATTATCCAGCTAGCTCTAGCCTAATTAAATAAGTTCCAGGCCATTGAGAATCCCTGTCCCAAGAAAAGGTAGATGGCACTTGAGAAATGTCACCTGAAGATGTTCTCTGGCCTCCACATGCAGATGCATATACATGTGTATATACACACACATACACATAAACACATTATATAGCTTGCCTAAGGCTCCCCATCAGTAAGCTGCTGGGATAATATGTGGTCAAAGAAGCAGACATTTTCACATGCACTTTTCATTATTGTTATAAATTGTCTTCATCCCAACATGGACACCTCCTATTCACAGCCTTTGAGGCCAGATAACAGGCCTGCAATCCCAATTACCTGGGAGACATAGGGAAAATGGTTACAAGATCAATGCTTGTCTTGGCTACAGAAAAAGTTCAAGACTGATCTGTGAAAGTTACAAAGGCCCCATCAGAAAAAAAAAGGGGGAAAGGGGTTTGTTGTATAACTCAATCATACAGCACTTGCATAGCATTTACAATCTCAAATATCACTCCCAAAAAAACAAACAAATGTAAAACTTCATGAGTTGTGCCATTTAATTGTCTTATTAAGTAATAAGGGAGTAATTGGCCAATTGAAAAAAAAAACTGACTTTATCCTGTCTCCTGTAAAATTAGGAATTATCTGGCTAAAAAATTAGAGTAAATTACTGTAGTGGTCTGATTCAGGTGTCTCCCATAAACTTAGGTATTCTAAATGCTAGTCTCCCCAGCTGATGGCAATTGGAAATTAATGCTTCCTGGAGGCAGTGTATTATTGGGGGTGGGATTATGGATATTATAACCAGTGTCCCCTTTGTCAGTGTTTGGCATAGTCTCCTGTTCCTATTGTCCACCTTATGTTGGCCAGAGGAGATGTCCACCCTCTTCTCATGCCATCATTTTCACCTGCCATGATGGAGCTTCCCCTTGAGCCTGTAAGCCAAAATAAACTTTTTTTTCCCACAAGCTTTTCTTGGTTGGGTGATTTTGACCAGCAGTCCAAACCTGACTATAACAGTAATAGTTGGTACCAGGAATGGGGTCATTTGCTTCTAGACACTGATTGTGTGGCTTTGGCCTTTTGGAGAGGATTTTCAAGAGAAATGTGGAAGGATTTGAAACCTTGGCTTAAGAGACACCTTTCAGTGCTGTAAGTACAGCTTGATGGACTATTCTGGTCAGAGTTGAAAGACCTGAATGCAGTAAAAACTAAGGACTGTGAAGTTTGGCTTATGAGGGTGAGAAAGAGCTTTCTTTGGACTGAGCTTGAAGCAGTTTGTGTGAGAAGCTTGCTGTTATGTCTGTGTCCTAGGAATTTGTGCAGTTTAAAAAATTTATTTATTTATTTATTTATTTGAGAGAGAGAGAGAGAATGGGCATGCCAGGGCCTCTGGCCCTGCAAATGAACTCCAGATGCATGCGCCACCTTGTGTATCTGGCTTATGTGGGTCCTGGGGAATTGAACTGATATCCTTTGGTTTTGCAGGCAAGAGCCTTAAACACTAAGCCACCTCTCCAGCACCTGGAATTTGTGCAAGGTTGTTTTGCAAAGAAATGGACTGGTATAAGCAGAGGGATATGGAACAGAAAGAAATCTTTAGGCTGAAACTGCTGCCTGTTCAGTTGAAATTGTATGAGAGATTACAGCCTTTGAGATTGGGCCATCTGACCTGCATTTGTATAACACAAAGAATGTAGACTCTTTTAAAGGGACCCGAGTGCTCAAGGAGTGTCCTGTTCTTCAAAGTCTGCTTAATATTCCCCCTGCATTAAAAAACTGGCACCCTACCTGGTATTGTGGCATATAAGAAATGCAGGAAAGAGAGGGTTATTGAATTTTCACTGCAGTCTTGTGTTTTGGAAATGGCCATGGACAGTGTGAAGCAAGTTTGCTGGATGCCTACATGGAGATCCCATGGGGGCATGAGGATGAACTGTGGGTTGCAGAGGAGAGCCAGTGGAGATGCCAGGAAAGCTGCTGGACCCAGGTGAAGTTTTCCAGAACTGTAAGTAGCCTAGCTGGAGGGATGGAATCGGAACTCCAGAGACTTGTTGCTGGCTAGAATTTCCAGACATGGAGACTTGTCACGGACTAGAGTTGTTGGACTTGGAGCTACAGAGTTTGATGTTTTGCCCTGTTTAAATCTTGTATTGGTCGAATATTTCTTTGCTATGCCCATTGCCATCTTTTGAGTGTGAGTGTTTATTCTGTGCCTTTATGGGTTTTTGGTTTACTTTTTGGTATTATGGCTCAATTAAAAGACCTTGGATTATGCCATGATGGAGCTTCCCCTTGAGCCTGTTTTCCAAAATAAACACTTTTTTTTCCCACAATCTGCTCTTGGTTGGGTGATTTCTTGATCATAACAACTACTAAGACATCCATACTTTAGAAAAGTATTGAAGAGAATAAATAATTACAGGAGCATTTTAAATATTCTCTACCCTAGTTATGATCTGTTCTAGAAAGTCTCCCACGTGGATCAAGGTAAATTTGGTACCTATAACAGATAACTTCAGGTTCGCTGAGATGAACTTCCAGACCAGGCACAGTTATGGAGGAAGGGATATTATTTATTGAAGCTTACAGATCCAGGGGAAGTTCCATAATGGCAGGAGAAGTGGCCTGCTCTCACAGGACCAGACAAGGGAGCAAAGCCCCCAGCCACACAGCACACAGAGCAAAGCAACAGCCCAAAAGCCACAGTGCACTTCAGGAACCCCTACTGGGCACACTTTGCATATCTTTACAATGGAATCTCAAACCCACCACCACACTTTAAGCTCCGCCCCCAGTGACATTGCCTCTAGCAAGGTGATTGCAGATGCAAACTATAAACTAATAAAACATTGAATATATTGGGGGACATATATTTAAACTACCACAGAACCTAAATGCAATTTAGGTTTGAATATTTTTGTCTGGCATTGGTTGATATCATTGAAGTTATTGAAGAATATTAGGGTTGATTATTCAAATTTTAATCTTATATATAATATTTTTCTCTTTAGTGAGCACAATAATAGTACTTTTGTGTACTCTTTCCAGACAATATCTGTGTCTCTAATAATCATATAAGCTTAGGATACATATCCTCATTTATTCTATCAACTGTTTCTTGTGAACAGAATGAACATGGTAGGAAACAGAAATTCCACCTCTATGGAGCTTATAGTCCAAAAATAACTTATATCCTAGGTAGTGTATGGACAGATTTTTTTGAGGGGGGGTATATATTGTTATTCAATCTCTCAACCTTTATCTATTTATATTTGAGATGAGGTCTTGTGATATTGCCCATGCTGGCTGGCTGGCCTGAGTATCTTTAGTAGCCAGTATGAGAAGTATGTGCCTCCTTTCACCCAGATCTTACATTAAACATTAGATCATAACTTTCACTCTTGTCTGTTCCTACTGATGTTTCCCCCCACCCCCGACCTCAGTCTCTCTACTAAGATTAAGTCATTGCTTCAATTTTTTTCTCATGAGAATTATATATAGTGAAATTCAAGTCAATTTCAGAACCATTTCAGCCATTGGTGGTCTGTGAGAGCAAAAGTGGTGGTGGATCTATTTTCCAAGCAGTTGGCAGTACATTCACAGCATGTCCTGAGCCAGCCCAAGAGCAGGTGGCTGCAATCTGCAACAGTTTTACTAAACTGCCTTCCACCATTTGCAAGCTTTGCTTTCTCAAGTTCAATGACATGCACCTGAGAACTCATTAGTATGCAAAGACACATGCACCTGCCTAGAGCAAACATGAATCTTTCTCTGAAAGATGAAAAAATTCAGAACACCATAAGCAGCACTTGCCACTGTAGGATTTGTCACTCATCACTTCAAGGGTTGTATTTTTCTGGAGGAATGGCTTGTTTTCTTTTGTTTTGAAATTTGTCATCAAGCCAGACTGTGAAGATGCACAGGTGTGAGGATTTAAATGGCAATGATTGACCTGCAACCCACAGTGAATTCTAACTAGACAATTAAAGCTGATGCCAGGGTTTGCCAGCTTGACTGCTCTATCTGGTATTAATTCATGGTCTCTGAGATGCTTAGCAGGCCACAGGGATATTCTCCCCATTTTTCTCTAAAACATTCTAGGAAATATTATTATACCCATGACTGAAGATAATATAACCAGAATCGGCAATGTAACTGAAGTGATTTATTTTAATTTTTTGAAAAATGTTTTGTCCGATAGTCTCCAGTCAAGCCCAGACATCATGGCATTCATGTTCAGCATTCCTCAGGCGTCCTTCTGAACACTGAGGATGTGGTAGTGTAGAGTTTACACAATTGTTTGTTTATCTTGTGCATCTACATGTTTGAGACCCTTCTCCAAATCTATCTAATTTGTAATTTCACAAGTATTGAGGGGACATTTTTGACAAATACCAATTTAGAGGACACAACCCAAAATATCACAAATAAGCTACAAAATGCAAATGAACATATGAAGACAAAAGTAGCCAATCCTTGAAAAGAAATGGATATCCAATGGCAAAATCAAATGGCCTTTTGAACTTGACACCCATAAAATCAAAACCTGAGTGTCAATAGGGGTGTGGAAGGAGCATAATGGATAGATAGTCTTTTGATTAAAAAAAAATGCTTGAAAAAAGGCTGGTGGAAAATTGAATAAGTTGAGGATGACTAGACATAGTGAGTGAGATTGCTATCTGTATTTTCCCAGTGTTGGAGATCTGATATTATAGAACTGCCCTCCCATTCCCAGAAAAAAAATAATATAAAAATGGAAAATTATTTAAGGCAGAATATGAATATAAAAGAAATTACATGTTGTAAAATTTCACAAAGTTGTATCAAGCATAGAGGAAATGTCTTTCTAAAATACTAACATTCATACTGGTGATTCATGAACTGGTTTTAAAATATTTTTGGTTAATAAAAGTTAGGAAAAAATAGTTAATATTTACATATCCTTTACCAAGTAGCTATCTGGAAAACATATTAGCTTCTTTATACAAAATATGCACAGTATTCACAAGGATCCATTGTGTTCAACTTTATGGTCTAAATTTCACAAATTCTATAGTGCTTACACATATGATTCATCTCTAAAAGGGAAGGCTTTCTAAAATCAATCTTCATTGAGTTTTAACATTTTTAGTAGTGTTGATATATGTAATTGAGAGCATATTTACAGAATTCTTCTTTGGATTCTTTAGAAAAATAGTATGTCACATAAAAATAAATATTTTTACATTCATAAGAAATGAAAAAATATTCCCTCACTAGAGGAGCTCAGACTTAGGGATAACTTAAGTCATTATTTACTAAAACACTAAATTTGGAGTGGTTATTCATGCCTTCCTTGAGGCTGAACAACTGCCTGTTGACGTGTAGGTTTACTGGAATGACATAGCCTTTGGTGCAATTGCCATTGGGTGGCTATCTGGCTCTTAGAGAAGATAAACTCACATCTATTGATGATGGGTACTGCCAGTGTTTAGGTCTTTAATAAAATAAAGGTTTATGAACTGGCCACTTGTACTCTACCTTTAATATTAAATGACCCATTTACTATCTAAAAATATTGGATTCCTGCAATAATGTGATAATATCAAGCATGATTTGTGATAGTCAATTTTAAGTGATAAGCATTGAATATATTAATCATATAGTCAAAGCCCATGTCATATTTGCTTCAGGCTATTGATATGCATATCCAGAAAAATATTTCTTAGGACATAACAATACACTGGGTAAAAATTTAAGGTATAACTTTTTACATATATAATATATTTTTGCAGTGTATTTTACCAATTGCATTTTTCATATTATTCTTAGCAATGTTTTAATAAGCGATTTCCTAATGGGCTATTTGTATATTGTATATTATGTTTTTATAAAATATAGCATTCTTATTTGTAAGAACTTATTTTTTTAATCTTAAAAATCATGATCAGTTTGGAATTTTGAAATACTGCATCTCTTTTGTGTGTTATACAAAGGATATAGTACAAGGACAGCTTGATGAATTAGGATCTTAGGTATGACTTAAAATATTTGACCTCATTTGGTGTGCATAAAATAAATTTATTCTCATGCTTTGGCTTGATGTTCCTATCTAGCTGCATTATTTATACCACATGGCATCCCTGTTGGTCCCAGGAGTAGCAGGTACTACCTTAACATTTGTCTAATATGACTTCTCCACAGAGAAATTCTGTGATCTGGGAACCATTATCTATCCAGAAAACCTTATTGCAGTCACAAAGAGCAAAGTCTGTTTCTGTCAGAGCATTTTACTTTCTTTTCAAATTTGGCTTTTTAAAATATAATAAAGTCATATATGAAAGATTTTTTTTAAGGGTGACCATTTTTTTATATTTTCTTTTTCTTGAAGAATCAAACTGTACTGACTTTTGATAATTATTTATTTTTAAATCCTATGTATGTCCGATAACATCACTGAAGATTAGGTGAAAAAAAATCTAAGATTAAATCAAGAAAAAACAATGCAGTGTAAACTAATTCCTAAGAAACTACACTTACAATGTGAAGCTTCCAATACTAAATTCTCTATAAAGAAGTTTATAATTCCACATGGAAACCTAAAGTTTAAAAACTAAATATCTCCCTTACTTTGAAAGGAATGATGATAAAATTTAAGTTTTCATGTGTTTGTTTATTTTAAACTTATTTGTAGACCCCATCTTGTCAAATCATGTCTCCAATGACTAATTTTTATTTACTGTAAAAGCATGACTGACAGTAATGTGGATCGAAAGTAAAAAAATAAAAGAAAATGTTCTCGTGGGTTGAAGAGATGGCTTAGTGGTTTAGGTGCATGCCTATGAAGCCTAAGGACCCAGGTTCAATTCTCTAGGTCTCACATAAGCCAGATGTACATGGTGGCACATGCATCTGGATCTTCTTTGCAGTGGCTAGAGGCCCTGGTGTGTCCACTCTCTCTCTCCATCTGTCTCTAATAAATAAACAAATAAAAATCCTAAAAAAAAAAAAAAATGTTCTCAGGCTGGAGAGATGGCTTAGTGGTTAAGGTGCTTGCTGCAAATCCAAAGGACCCAGGTTCAAATCCCCAATACTCATGTAAAGCCAGATGCACAGGTGGCACAAGCATCTCAAATTTGTTTGCAATAGTTAGATGCCCTGGTGCACCCATTCTCTCTCTCTCTCTCTCTCTACCTCTTTTTACCTGTCTCTCTCTCAAATAAATAAAATATTTGCCTAACTCATAACCCCATACCAGCAACCCCTCTGAGGAGGGCCTCCAGCTATTTGGGGTGCCAACACATAATATGTTCCTCATACAAAAATAAAATAACATAAAAATGGTAGACAATATTCTTTAAGAATGAGATACACAATTGTTCTCTGGACCCTGTACACATTCATGGGACACACATGTACACATGCATACACACAGAAATAGAATAGTTATTAATACGTAACATCCAAATGAATTTAAACATAACATGAAAATTAAAAGATAATTTTCCCCCATCCCTAATCTCCTTCTTCTTTAAATTTCTGTTTGACAATTAAAAGAATTAGAACATAAATTCATATTTCCTAAAATATCTACACTATAAAGATTGGTTTGAACATTGTAGACACAGAGAGGGTCTGGCTTATTGGGCATTCTATTCCTTGACAACACCTCTTAACATGTGAAACCCCACACTGGGGTCCTATATAATGATTGTTAGAGAAACTTGATAGTTAAATGTATTCAAGCACTGTGTTGCTTTTACTTTTAAAATAAAAGAACTGTGTAGCCTCTAAAAAATGTTCTCATCATTGTATAAAACATAACTACAAGAATTGGAAATAAGGTGAATCACACATTAATGTTTTTGCCATTTCATTATTCTAATTATTGGATCTTATATTTTCAGAATACTATTTTATTTTTATTAGCATTATTAAAATGCATGCCATTTCCAATATAGCAGAGAGGAAAGAGATTTTTATAATTTCTCCATCAATTTTGGTTTTAATTTTCATTTTGATTCTCATTAGGATCCTAATTTTGAATGCACTTTAACTTTCTTGGCATTTAGCTTATGCATCTGCCAAATAAATGTTTGGATCAAGTCCAAGTCTTTGTAGGATTTTTATTCTGCTTTGAAGTCCATGATGGATGCCTTTCTTCTGTGAGCTTCTCCCAAGTGGTTCCTGAGAATGTGCTGGATTCCTGGAGTATTGTTAACTTCCTGGCCATTGGCATGTTCATTTGTGTCTCTGAATTTCAATTTGCTCATGGGTAAATAGGATAATACATTTAATGATAGTTGAATGGTCATGAAACAAGGTCAGGGACTGTTCTAGAAGAAACACTTATCAAATGCTACTATTATTTTGCCAATCTTTCATAATTCTGCTCTGTAATTGAATACTTACTACATATCATTATTACTATTGTGATTATTATTAGAAGTAACTCCTCTGACATTCTTTCTCATCAAGGAGGTGTAATGAGGGACAGTATATTATAGGGGTCATTTTTATCTGCTATTATTTAGTAATGATGTAAATTATCAGAATTTGTATGCTATCATGCCCCACAGAATTTGTATGCCCACAGGTTGAGAATCCTTGGAGTAGTGGAATAAAAAGTATCCCTTGTGTTCTCTGGAGCATCCCTTTATTAGTCTGTTAGGGCTGTATACAAAATACCATGACCTGTATGGCTTAGCCAATGTGAATTGCTTTCTCACAATTCTAGAAGCTGGAAGAGACAGAGTAAGGTGTATGTAAAGTTATTATTTCTATGCTTAATCTCTTGTGTCTGCACATGACATTTTCCATACATACACACCTGCTTCTGGTTGTATCTTTCCCCTTCTTTATAAGGCCTTGCTGAATTAGGGCTGTATTTTATGAGCTCTTTAACCATAATTACCTCTTTAAAGACCATGTCCATATACAGACACATTATGGATTATGGCTTTAACTTATATCTCCAGTGTTGGGACATTCCATAGCCATCAATTAGGGGCCTACCTTCCTTAACCAGCATTTGAAAATCATGAGAACTTTGTCTGAAGGAATGAGCTCCACACTGTGGTTTGTCTGAAAATACAAGATATCATTCATTAAGTCCTACATACATACAGATAAGATGCACTTAAAACAACCTGAGAAATGATGTGGCCTATCTTACTTTCCATTGGTAAAAAGGAGAATTGATTCTAAAATATCTCTCTGCCTTAGTATACCCAGATTTTGGATGAACATCATAATTAATAAGCATTATTAGTACAGAATACTGAAGAGGCTGGAGTCTCCCTGCTAATGGAGAGACGGTAGTTCCAGTGATTTATTCTACTGGGTAAGGGGCAATCCTCTCATATGCAAAAATAAAAATGCGACCCTAATCAAGCCAACCTATAAGTCAAATGTAATATGACATTTGTCCTTATTTGAGAAACACTTTTGAATATTTATATTAATATATACACATATAATATATGTATATTACATATATTATATATACATATATTATATATTTAAATGTTAGTGACCCATATTATTCTATATCTTTTGTTTATTATATCATTTGCATTACTAACTACAATATATTTTAATTCATAGCTTTTCTTGCAATGATACAAAACACTAGCTTTTTTTTTTATTCCAGATATGCCAAGTATATTCAGAAACAAATTTCACCTGAATGTTGCAACTGTGATCAGAAAGAAGTCCCCATGAAAGCTAGCTGAATAACAAAACCTAACACAAGAGGGCTGAGGCAGGAAGTATATGCAAACACAAATAACATCAAAGCTGAAGGGCTGTATTTCATAGATTTCAAGAAATCTTTGTTTTAGGAATCTTTTAGGAATACAGGCTTTGGAGCCAGATGTATCTAGCGTCAGCTCTCTTTTCCCTCTTTTTTTTTTTTTTTTAGTTATGTATATACTGTGTATACAGTCATGATGGTACCATTGTTAGCCATCTTCCTGTCCTCCTCCCATGGGTAATATTGATTTTGCCTTATGGGGGTAGCCATCAGTTATGGGGGATAGGCAATGTCTCTGTGCATAATGACCCAACTTATGGCTCTAACAATCTTTCTGCCCCCCTTTTTGGCAAATTTCCTGAGTCATATTGGGTTCATTTTAGATCTATTTCAGTGATGAGGTTTTGTGAGTCTCTGTGTCTCTGGATATCTGATTTTGGTAGGAGCTAAGTGTTCTTTGTGTCTTATCTCCTTTACCCTTGTGCTGGTATCAGGTTCACCAATAAAACAGCACTCTTGCTCATTTCCCCTTTAACTCTATGGCTTCAGCTGGTGCCCTGTTGAGGTGCAATGGGCTGATTCTCTCCTCAGGTTCTGTGTCCATCTGAAAAAGAGAAGCAAATTCTCCAACAGAGAGTGAGGTCAGTGCAAGATACATGGATAACCATTATTATTTTAGAGAGAATTTAATAGGTTATAGGTCCTCTTCTATCCCACTATTGGAGGGATCTTGATATTGGAGAGTGGGCTTGTTTTTGGATATGGTTCTGACTTGTTTCCTGGTTTCAGGTATGGGTTCCATTCCACTGAGTGGATCCATTAGCCAAATCAAGAGCAGTTGGTAAACCACCATGGCTGTGTACCACTATTGCACTTGTGTGAGCATCATGTCAGGTTGATTGCTTCTGGGTAGCTTAGAACACGAGTTGCTTAGGCAGATGTGGGTAATTTTCCCCTAGTCACTCATGTAGCACTTCTGGCACTAGACAAGCTAACTGACTGGGGACTGACTCTCTTCCAGATTCCAGCCATGTCTCTCCATGTTCTGTCCCAACAGAATATGGTGTCTTCAACAGTAGGGTCTTACCATTAACCTTGGTGGGTCATCAAGTACTCTGACAGAAATCTGTCTTCTTTTGAGAAACCTTGTAGGTCACTCTGATCAACAGCTCAATGCTGGTATTGGGAGTTACAGGTCAGTGCCAAGGGAAAAGAAGGAAGGAAAATAGAGGTAATATGAAAAAGAAAGAGAAAGAGAGAAGAGAAAGAAGAGGGAATGAGAGAGAGAGAGAAAAACAGGAGATGATTGAGGTTAGTCTTCATCATACCCTTTCCAGGCCCCTGAGATTCAGGTGTTCTCTCTAAGCACCTGATGCAGGTCGACCTATTAGTATGTCTTTCAGGATATAGGATTTTATGGTAACATTTCCATTTGAGTCCAGTTTTTTGTCCCCCAACTTTGCCCTGCCCTCCCACCAAACCATCCCTGTTGTCCAGTCCTTGAGATGTTTATTAGGTATGTAAGCATCTGGGGGAAATTCAGGTTAGGAGTCACAGATGAGTGAGTCCATGTGATGCTTATCTTTCTGTGATTGGGTAAGTTCACTGAGAATGATCTGTTCCAAGTCTGACAATTTTTCTTCAAATTGCATTGTGTCATTTTTTTCTTACTGCTGTGTAGAATTCCATCATGTAGATATACCACATCATGTAGATATACCACATCTATTCATCTAATGATGGACATCTGGGTTGATTCCAGCTCTTAGCTATTATGAATTGAGAAGCTATAAACATGGTTGAGCAAATATCTCTGAACTGAGGATTAGAGCTTTTAGGGTAGATGCCCAGTAAGGGGATAACTGGGTCTGTTGGTACCTCTATACTCATCCTTTTTAGGAGTCTCCATGTTGCTTTCCATAGTGATTGTACCAGATTACATTCCCACCAAAAGTGAATGAGGGTTCCTATTTCTCCACAACCTCACAGCATGTGTTGTCATTAGATTTTTAATGTTTGCTATCCTTATTGGGGTAAGGTGGACTCTCATCAATGTTTTAATTTGCAGTTCCCTCATGATTAGGGATGTTCAACATTTTCTTTAGTGTGTGTGTGCCATTTGTATTTCTTCCTCTGAGAACTCCCTATGCTGTTCTCTTCTTTTGAGTGTGTTTTTTGACGTTTTGTTGTTTAGGTTTTTGAGTTCTTTGTAGATTTTAGAAATTAGGCCTCTGCCAGACATGTACTCGGCAAAAATTTTCTCCCATTCTGTGGGTAATCTATTGGCTCTGCTTATTGTATGTTTGTTGGTGAAAAAGCTTTCCAGCTTCATGAGATCCCAATGGTTGAGTGATTGTTGAATTTCCTGAGCTACTGGGGTTTTGTTCAGGAAGTCTTTTCCCACTCATATTATCATGGAAAGTTCCTCCTACTTTTTCTTCCAAGAGTAGCAGAGTATCTGGTTTTATAATGAGGTCTTTTATCCATTTGAACTTGATTTTTGTGCATGGTGAAATGTGTGGATTGAGTTTCATTTTCCTGCATATGGCTATCCAGTTTGTCCAGCACCATTTGTTGAAGATTCTGTATTTTTTCCAGTGTACTTTGTTAGGGCCTTTGTCAAATACCAAGTAGTTGTAGTTACTTTACCCAAAGTCCTGGTCCTCGATTCTGTTCCACTGGTCTATGATCCTGTTTATATGTCAGTACCATGCTGTTTTTATTACTATGGCTTTGTAGTATTTAGCTTAAAATCAGGTATGTTGATGCCTCCAGAAGTATTTCTTTTGCTGAGGACATGCTTGAATATCTGAGGCCTTCTGCCATTCCATATGAATTTTGAGATCATTTTTTCTATCTCTGTGAAGGAAGATATTGGGATTTTTATTGGTATTGCATTACATCTGTATATTGCTTTTGGTAAGATTGCCATTTTCACATTGTTAATTCTGCCTATCCAGGAGCATGGGAGGTCTTTCCATTTTCTCAAGTCCTCCTCAATTTCTTTCTTGAGTGTTTTTATGTTTTCATTGTAAAGGTCTTTCACCTGCTTGGTTAATGTTATTCCAAGGTATTTTATATTTTTAATGTTATTAAAAATGGGACAATGTCGCTTATTTCTTTCTCAGTACGTTTGCCTTTTGCATAGAGAAAGGCTACTGATTTTTGTGCATTGACTTTGTATCCTGCTATTTTACTGAAGGTGTCAATCGCTTTTAAGAGTTTTGAGATGGAGGTTCTCAGGGCACTTATGAATAGAATCATGTCATCTGAAAATAGGGCTAACTTAAATTCTTCCTTTCTAATTTGTATCCTTTTGATTTCTTTCTCCTGTCTTATTGCTTGAGCTAGTACTTCTAGTACTATGTTGAAGAGCAGAGGTGAGAGTGGACACCCCTGTCTTGTTCCTGACCTCAATGGGTATTCCTTCAGTCTCTCCCCATTAAGTATTATTTGGGCTTTAGGATCTTTATATATAGCCTTTATTATGTTGAGATATAAACTGTACATGCCTATTCTCTCCAATGTTTTGATCCTGAAGTGATGTTGTATTTTGTCAAAGGCCTTTTCTACATCTATGGAAATGATCATGCAGTTTTTGTGTTTAAGCTTATTTATGTGGTGTATTACATTGACAGATTTCCTTATGTTGAACCAGCCCTGTGTTGCTGGGATGAAGCCTACTTGATCAAGGTGGATAATGCTTTTGAAGTGCTGTTGAATTCAATTTGCGAGGATTTTGTTCAGGATCTTTGCATCTAAGTTCATTAGGGAAATAGGCCCATAGTTTTCTTTTCTTGCAGCACCTCTGCCTGGTTCTGGAATTAGGGTGATACTAGCTTCATAGAAAGAGTTGAGGAGCTTTCCCTGTTTTCCGATTGTATGGCACAATTTGAGAAAAATTGGTTTCAGTTCTTCCATAAAGGTTTGTGTTAATTTTCATTACTGACAGAGAGAGAGAGAGAATGGGCACACCAGGGCCTTTAGCCACTGCAAACTCCAGACACATGTGCCACCATGTACATCTGGGTTATGTGGGACCTGGAGAATCGAACCAGAGTCCTTAGACTCTCAGGTCTGTGCCTTAACTGCTAAGCCATTTCTCCAGCCCCACTAACTGCAATATATTTTTAGTTCATCATATTTCACTGAAGGAGCAGAGCAAATGTCTCAGAGGGTAAAAGATCTGTGTGCATGTGTTAGGACCTGAGCTTGGATACTCAGAACTCATGTAAGCTGGACACAGTAACATAAATCTATAATATCTGTGTACCTACAGATGAGAGACAGAAACAGGAAAATATCCAGATACTTGAGGGCAACTATTCTGGGGTATGAAAGGGCAAAACAAAACAAAACAAAAACAAATAAACAGTCTCTGTCTTAGAAAGGTGGAAGGTGAGCATAACACCGAAAGGATATCCTCCATCTTCCACATGCATATCATGGCTCCCACATTCAAACAACACAGGCACACACACACACACACACACACACACACACACACACACACACACTTTAAATATATATGCAAACAAAGATTATTAACAATTTACCGAAAACATTATTTTTGAAGGGAAATCCAAAAATTCCAGAGATTATATTTATATTAAAGTGTATACTCTGACTTCAAATCACCTGATCACTCCTGCACTCAAGTCACACAATCAGTGCATGCCGGAGGTGGCCAGGTTCATTGAGTGAATTCAGTGCATGCAGAAGATGAACCAGGATCTTTGACTGAAGTCATTGCATGAAGGAGATGGACCATGCTCTTTGACTGAAGTAAGTGCATTCAGTAGCTGGGCCAGGATCATTTATTGAAACCACATAAACTTTGCAGTTGTGAGCTGAAAAATAAAAGTTGAGTTTAAGAAAGTTTGTTTGCAGAATCTCCTTACTTTGAATGGAATTAAAGCAGCATTCAGATAGTACAAAACAGATACCATAACCAATAAAGTCAAAGTAACCCAGGATTTATTTGCAATTTTTAATGGGTATTCAGAAGGAGGCAGGTGATATTACAGTGTTTATACCCAATTCCATCTGAATGGGCTAAAAGACACAGTTGGGTTCTCCATGTGCCAGCAATTTAACCCTGTCAGGCTTGTCAGCACTCTAATTTCCAACAAACCATGCAGTTTGAAATACAGTAAGGGAGCACCTGAGTGTTTGTTTGCTTCTGATGAGTCCTATAACTCTAAGCAAATAAAGATTAATAACAGAAACTCCCTAAAATAAATAAAATTTTAAAATTATAGTGGTTTTCCACACAGCTGTAAAATTTTATTTATTTTTTTCTGCAAAGCAGGTACATAGTGAGACTTATTTCCTAGGGTCCAATTTCCTGAAAAAGAACTTTTGCATTCTTCATTTGTTGCATGATAAGTTTGCCTAAATATGATAAAGTAACTTTATAAACAATATAATCTTCATCAACACAGACCTTTTGATCAAAATGTCAAATTTTACAAAAATAGGTGTGTATTGCACAATTTAGACATTTTCCTGGTTTTATCTTTGCATGTGTGCTTGTATATGAGACCAAGAAATTATTTCATGAAATAACTAAATGCCATGGGATCTGATTTAAAATTCTTTCAGAATGACATAATTAATATTCTGAAATTCCCTTTTGGCATACAATATAAATGCTGGATAAATCTCAGCTTTTAAATGCTTTGCTGAGTTTGCAAGGGGGACACAGAGCTCTCCATGGGCCACCTTCAAAGCTAAGTGGACATCCAAGTTTTAGTATAAGATATCATAAATTATATAATAAGCTATTATAAATAGGAAGATTGGGGCTTTTCTGATTGCTAATGAGCCTGACACACATGGCTGGGGTAATTGGAGAGTGATGGAACACTAAAACCTATGCCTGGCAGAGAGAATTTCAATTTGAGCATGCACACTAGCGCTGTTTAGCTACATGACAGAGTGCTGTCTCACTGTATAAGGCTCCAGATCAATCATCAGGAAAACAAAAACAGGGTATCAAGGAAGGAAATAAGGAAGGAAGGAATGAAAAAAGGAAGGAAGGGGAGAGAGAACAGTCTAGTCATGCTGCCTACACATACAACACTGATCCCTGAAAACAGCCAGACAATCAGTAAAGTTTGAGGCTGAGAGCTCTCCTGGGAATAAATGGAATCCATGCAGAAACTTATGGGAACTCCATACTGAGATCCCAGGTGACTCTTCTGTCATCATCTCCTTTCTTATTTTCAGCACACTGGGATTATAGAAGTTTGTGTTACAGCATCTTACTGCAAATGTGTTCCAGGAATCCACACTCAGGTAGTCAGGCATATATCACAAGAGCTACCTCCATAGCTCCTTGCTTCTTCCCTTCCCTTTTCTTTTTTCCTTTCTTTTCTCTATCCCCCCATCTCTGTCTCTCTCTTCGAGACAGGGTCTCTCTCTTTGTAGCCCAGGCTGGTCATGTTCTAACAATCCTCTTGCTTTAGTCTCCTGAGTATCATCATTCCCAGATAAGTGTGATTTCTTCATGTGTTAAATTTAACACCAAAGCTATTCATTTCAGTTTTAAATTATGAATTTAATCTTTTGAGATGTTTTGTTCATATTGTGATAAAACTAATATTTTAATAATGTATTCTAAAAAGATGTTATTCATTACATAAAATTTGCTGAACGCAATGATTTGGTGCTTGTATGGTACCCAGTGATCTTCTCCAATTTTTCCTTATATTGTTCCTTATTGTTTAATCAATCTTTCTAACCATTAAGCAATTTTATTCTGTTTAAGGCATTAGATTTCTTTTATTAACTATTAATTAACAGATTTTTGTTTTATTAATTTATACTTTCATTTTTATTGTATCCTTAATTCAATATGTGTTTATTGAATATGTATTGGTTTAAATTTTTGTATATGACTTGATCCTCATTTTTTAGCTTTTTTAATATATAACTTGACATAATTCATTTTAGACTCCTCTTGAATACATGTTCAAAATGATTCAACATAAAATATGTGTCGATTTTGCACTTTTTTCTTTGATCCAGATAATTCAGAAGTTCATTGTTTAATTTACAAATATTTGGAGGGTTTTCTAGGCATTTCCTTATTTTTAACATGTGCTCTCATAATGTTCTAGTAAAATCAGATTATAAACACTTTAATAATTTTTGTCTTTTGTAGGGTTTTTTTTTTTTTTTTTTTTTGAGAGAGAGAGAATGGGCATGCCAGCAGCCTCTCAGCCACTGTGAACGAATTCCGATGTGTACACCCTCTTGTGGGCAAGTGGGGAATTGTGCACTTGTGTTGCTTGCGTCTGGCTAAACGTGGGACCTGGAGAATCAAACAGGCATTCTTAGGCTTAGCAGGCAGGCGCCTTAACCACTAAGCCATCTCTCCAGCCCCTTTGTAGATTTTTGAGTCTTTATTTATTAAAATGTTGCCCACCTTGATGAAAATTACATGTGCATTGAAGAGTGTATTCTGAAGTTGTGGCTAATGTCTAGAAATATTAATTAGGCCAGCTTGATTAATAGCGTTATTCAAATCCTTGTTATTACTTTTTTTCATTTTCCTATAAATTATTGAAAGATTAAAATCACCACTTGTTTCTCTCTCTCTCTCCTTCTGCCTCACACTGTTTGAATAAGTATTATTAGATGTAGCTAAAATTCTTTGTTGCTTCCTGAATGAATTATAATTTTATATTCATAAAATTGTTACCTTTAGTTTGATTATTTTGATTGTCTTGAAGTCTACATTTATTTAAAATAATAATGTAGTCATACCAGTTTTCTTATGTTGTAACAATGTCTTGTTTATATTTTTTGTTTACATATGGGCCCTTGTCAATAACTTTATGCTTCAATTTTTTTACATAACATTGTTGGATCTAAACATAAATTAACTTATGAAATAACTCATCTATAATATTTGTTTCTTCTCTTTACATGTTTTACTCAGTATATTTTACTTACTATGAGAATGAATACATATTAATTTAAGCTGAGATTCTGTTTTCTATGTTTTGTCTGTTCTTCCTTTTCTTATTTTACATCCATTCAATTTATTCAGTTATCTTGTAGTGATATCTTTCTGCATGTTTCTATGTGCATTATTCTAAAAAATAAGATACTCATGTTAAGTAAAATGTTTATAGTCTCACAGGAATAATAGAAAAGACACACATGGACTGGAGAGATGGCTTAGTGGTTAAGGCGCCTGCCTCCTAAGCTTAAGAATGCCGGTTCCAATCGCCAGCGGTTCCAATCTCCAGGTCCCATGTTTAGCCAGATGCAAAGTGACACAAGGGCGCGCAATGCAGCACTTGACCACAAAGGGGTGTACGCATCTAGATTTCATTAGCAGCAGCTGAGAGGCTGCTGGTGCACCCTTCTCTACCTGTCTTCCTCTCTTTCTCGCTCTGTCTCTCTCTGTGAATCTCTCAAAAAAAAAAAAAAAGAAGAAGAAAGAAAGAAAGAAAGAAAGAAAGAAAGAAAGAAAGAAAGAAAGAAAGAAAGAAAAGACACATGTTAAGGAAAGAAGTCAAGTTATAAAAATATAATTATTCTCTATTTCTCATGCACAAGAAAAACCCATTTGTAAAACCTTAGTATGTATTACATGTTTCTCTGAATGTGCCTGTATATATTTGATAAAATGTACACTTTGAAATTTAAAATTTGAGATAATTTTATTATTATAGGGCTTTCTCCAATTCCTTATAAATCTTGATAATCCACATATTTGCATATTCTCAAGTTGTGTTTTCAATGTAGGCTGATCTAATGATTTTTATTTAGTTTTCAAAATCTTAAATTTATTATCATCATCTAAAATTATGGGAAAGTGTTGACAAAATATAAACCCTTCAACACTGAACCTTTGAGATCTATGAATAAATGTTGTATGTCTTTGGGGTAATATGTAACTCTGGACAATTGTGACTGTGTATATGGACTCCAGACCATTTTGCTTAAGTATTTCACTAACAAAGGTCATGTCATCAGCATATAGTGATACATCTCTTGACAACAGATATTAATTCTGGAACAAAGTTGTTAGATGGTTTTATTGTTGTGTGAACATAATAGAGTACTTATATGAACTTTATAACACTTGACTATTCCGAAAAATAGTTGGAATTAATTCAAATTGACTTTAAAATTAACTTTCCAAGCAAAGATCCACATGTAGTAAGACTTGAGCAACATCTTGTATTAGCAAAGCATGTATTATGGGATTTCTTTAATCAGTAATCTTCTTTCAGACATTTATGAATAATTTACCAAAATATAACAGAATTGCCTTTACAAGAATCCAATTACTGTGCCAAGTGAAGTTTACCTGAGTTGCAAGTGTACCATGAGAAAACTCATATCCCAAAATTCTCCCTCTAAAATATTACAGTAACTATGATTTATCAAAATTGCTACTCTAATTGTTTTCAAGATTTCACCTTTTCAATGTTAATGCATTTTAACATCAATTACAATATTATCATTGGTGTTACCCATTGCATTTTTCACTGTGCATAGTTCATCTAAAAACTGAATTCTTGCTCACTTATATCCTGCTTTGTTTAAATATCTCTCAGCTTATAAAATCAGGTTGAACTATAAGTCATCAAGGGAAAGTAAGTGATATTTGATAAAAGGAAATGGCAATCATAAACTTATAAAAATAACCACTTCATGAAGTGATACATAAATCATTAAATAATGGGTATATAGATAATTAAGCTGACAAATATAAAATATTTTAAAATATTTTTATTTAGGTACTTATTTGTGAGAAGAGAGTAGGAGAGATTGAGAATGGGAGCTCCAGCCCTGTTTACTGACGCAAAACCTTGCCAAGCACATATGTTGCTTTGTGTGCCTGGCTTTACGTGGGTTCTGTGGAAGCAAACCCAGGCTGTCAGATTTTGTAAGCAAGCACCATTAGCTGCAGAGTCATCTCCCAGTCCTACTATCAGATTTAAATACTATTTAGATATTGATATTTTTACTACTTAATAATGAAATGTTAAAATACAAGGACAGTCTGTGACTGTACTACAATATTCCATAAATATAACTAAATGAACTTCCTAGAGAAGAACTTCATTATCAAATATCACATCACCACTCCCTCCCCTTATATAAGGGAATATGACACTTGTCATATGTAATAATCCTTATAGAAAACTCACGGTGCTTATGAGAGGCCCTATGTGGTAGTTTGAATATATGCATCCCCATAGACTTGGGTGTTTTATTGAAGCTTGTAACATGGATCTCCAGTATCCTGGCAGAAGGAAGTGTCACTGGGGTGGACTCTGGAATCCAGCCGAAAGATGAGTTTGTGGATGGATCTAAATTCCAGCCCAAAAGGTATAGAGAGGTTTGAGATCCGGGGTGGGGGAGTGGTTCTGCTTGCTGCTAGTGCATGTTTGCTTTTCTTTGGGGCTTGCTGGCTGATGGTGGGTTTCTCTCTGCTTGGATTTATTAATAGGATCCAGCTTCCACCATTGATGGAACTTCCTCTGGATCTGTAACCTTGAAATAAATACCTTCCTCTCTTAAAACTACATTTGCTTGGATGATCATCCCAGCATTTTGGAGCTGTTTTCAACATCCTGGCTAGTGTTAGTTCCATTGAGTGGAGATGGTATAATTTTCAAACTGTTTTTGAAAGATAAATGAGACTTTAAAAAATTCCTTCCCTTTTTATTTAGTTAAATTTTTAATTTTCCACTGATTTTACTGGGTCACTCATGTGACAAATGAGAGGTCTGGTCTCAGATTTTGTTCTCTAATTTTCAGATAGAGTGGGGAAGGCTTTCAGTGGTCCTTGTCTTTCTCATGCACTAATATCTAGTGTCTATATCTTTTATGATTATGACTCATCAACCTGCACTAAAGCAAATGATTCATTTGGGAGTCAGCCTTGCCACAGTGAAGACCCCTTCGGTGTTGAGGCCTTTGCTCAGAGAACCCTATTCCTTCACCAAGGGTCTAGGTTCTCAGGGGGACAGATAGGTCCAGATAACTGTGCCAGACCTTCTGATACTCATCACCTGTAACTGGAAAGGAGGGAAACTTTTCAGAGGGCAAGTTGTAGAGCTGTAGCTGTGATGAACAGACCCTTCTTGTGCCAACAGAGAAGAGGGACTGGCCAGTTATACACAGTTCAGAAGAGAACTTACAGAGTGTCCTTCTTTCCTGGTTCTATACAATTTCTATCAGCACATCTTCTTTCAAAATAAAGAAATTAAACATAGTACCCAGCAATGCATTCTATTGAAGCAATTAAGTATTGAGTGGCAGCATGCAATATATTATTTGAACTATTCTATAGACTTATATGCAAATATGGTTAGTTAAAAGATGTAAGATGGTTTTAGAACTATAGAAGTTTATAATATCTTTAAAATGTGATGCATACAACATATTCCTTAATCCCTGCTGTGTGAGTTCTTTATGTTATGGGATTCCTTAATTTGAAACAAAGATGTACAAGAAACTGTTGCCTATTTTTCTGAAAACAATGCCAGCTCCTTAGGTAAAGGGTAGTGAAAAAACAAAACTCATCCCTTCCCTTCAAACAAAATGAGAAAGCCTGAATTTGAATAAAAGTCCAGTCAGCACTTAGGGTTTCTGCACTGCTTTGTGAAGCCCAAAGGAGTGCTGGAGAAGAGGATGAATTTGAGAGGCCATTGAACACAGTGCATTTTTCCAATTACAGAAACACCTGCACTATATAGCTTTATACTGATCTGTGGTGAACATTTTACAGTGTTTAATCGTCCTTCAGACTCCTCATTCTGCAATCAAAGTGGTTTGGGGGGTTTTACTGACATGCAGCATCCATAGTAGCCTTCTCATTTTGGTGCATTTGACACCCTACTCACAATATAGTATGTTTAACCTTTACATTTTCCAGTGCCACTTATAGACACATTAATGAGGGGGCTCCGTGTATTGGTTTCTGGAGGGAAACAGTATTGTTTTCTTTTGCTTAGTGAGAAATGATTGTTGTGAAAAGCAGTGACTCAGCATTTCATTGGTAAAGCTGTTTACATGAGCAAGAGAGGCTGCTGCAGTCTTGTAAAAATTTTGCAACATATATTTATATATATATTTTTTTTTCTTTTCCTATGACTACACTGGGGTTCAGGTAGGGCAATTCATTTTCAAGCACCCTTTTTAAATCTCACTGCTTAAAATAAACATGTTTTTTTTCCTGCCAAAGAACCAGAACAATAATTACCTTAATTAATTTTGTTTACTCTAGGAAGAAATGTAGTATCTAAAGCTGCAATGTGAGAATTGCAGGGCTTTTTTAAGAACTCCCTTTCTGTATAGTTAGTAAGCAGCAAAGATAAAATATAAAATATATCTGTATTTAAGTGGTGGTTTCAAAAACCACATTTTCAAAGTGAAGTCACAGCAGTTTTCAAATTCTGCCAAGTGTTTTCAAAATGTCCTTTGGACTAAAACACTAATGGTCTAGCACAACTTAACTTCTCTAAGACAAGTCTCCATTTGGCATCTTCTCCTCATTATCATTGCTATTATGTAAACTGTGTGATACTGGCACCTAAGCAGTAAAATTCCAGTGAGAAAAATGGCTGAGACCAATTCTTTTTTCACTTGATCAAGAAAAGATACATTAAGTCCTGTTATAATGTATTGAACACAATTAATATTACCACTATGCTTTAATGTTTTAGACTTGTACATTGAATTATTGGTGTCTTATTATTTAAATTCTGACACTATTTTTCTACAATCTCAGGTGTTAAAATTTTTCAATAATACTGACAATAAATTAATTTATAAAAACATGACAGAGTTTATTAATTAAAGGGAACATTTGATTCTAACAAGGTTACTGGAAAGCTCTAGTTTATTATTCCCTTTAAGGTTCCAGGAGGAGGAATTGGTTGCTAGGTGTGGGTTATGAGTGTTATGTCTGATTGACAGGCTTAGGCTATATAAGCCTTTGTCCACTGCACATGTACTTTGCATGAAACATCTCATTTTAATCATATGTTTACTAAATCATTCATGGACATAAGGATGGTTTTAAACATAACATAGCAGATAAGAATAAATCTGCCGCTGGGTGTGGTGACACACACCTTTAATCCCAGCACTTGGGAGGCAGGGGTAGGAGGATCACCATGAGTTCAAGGCCACCCTGAGACTATATAGTGAATTCCAGGTCAGCCTGGGCTAGAATGAGACCCTATCTCTTTCTGATAAGACATTTGGGTGAATATATTGGCATAGAAGTTGTGCTAATCTTAGTTTATATAAGAGCTTTTAAATTTTTTTTTTGTGTTACAGTAAAACATCAATTCATGAGTAAAAATTATGCCTAAATACTAAATAAACTCCATCACTGTTATTCAATCAGTACTAAAGAATGTCAAATCCTTAGAAGTCTGAATGACTCTGGTACTTTGTATAAACTTGCAATTTTATTAACTTATGAGTAGTGTTTTAAATATTTGCTAATGTGCTTTTCTCATTTTTGTTTATTTATAGATAAAATTAAATCTCTACTGTCAGTGTAAAAGATACTTCTCACCTCAAAGGCAATATGAGAGCTTTCATGTCTGAGTTGAATATGAGTGACCATGGTCCAGAATCCTGGGATCAGGCTGTCCCAAATAACATCCCACATAGTCGTGTTTTAATGAAGTGTCCTCAGTAGCAGAACAAACAAAGTCATAAATAAGTCATTTTTCCAATATGTGACAGGTGCATCAAGTAAGCAGGTGGTAGAAAGTAGGGGTTAAAAAATAAATAAAGTAGGTAATGTGCTGGCTTTGGTTATAGTATATTTGTCAGTGAAAAAAACTTTTCAGCTTCATGAGATCCCAATGGTTGAGTGATTGTTTAATTTCTTGAGCTGCTGGGGTTTTGTTCAGGAAGGTTTTCCCACTCCTATTTTGTGGGAGATTCCTCCTATTTTTTCTTCCAGTAGTAGCAGAGTTTCTGGTTTTATAAAGGTCTTTGATCCAATTTGACTTGATTTTTGTGCATGGAGAGATGTGTGGATCGAGTTTCATTTTCCTACATATGGTTGTCCAGTTTGTCCAACGTCATTTGTTGAAGATGCTGTCTTTTTTCCATTCTGCATTGGTAGGGCCTTTGTCAAATATCAAGTAGCTGGAGTTACTTGACCCAAAGTCCAGGTCTTCTATTCTGTTCCATTGGTCTAAATTCCTATTTATATTACAATGGCTTTGTAGTATAGCTTTAGGTCAGATATGGTGATGCCTCCAGAGGTGTTTCTTTTGCTGAGGATATGCTTGGATATCCAAGGCCTTTGGCCTTTCCATATGAATTTTGAGATAGTTTTTTCTATCTCAGTGAAGAAAGAAGTTGGGATTTTTATTGATATTGCATTAAATCTACATAGTGCTTTTGGTAAGATTGCCATTTTCACAATGTTAATTCTACCAATCCAGGATCATGGGAGGTCTTTCCATTTTTGTAGAACCTCCTCAATTTCTTTCTTGAGTGTTTTTGTTTTCATTGTATAGGTCTTTTACTTCCTTGGTTAATGCTATTCCAAAGTATTTTATTTTCTTTGTTGCTATTGAAAATGGGACAACGATAGTCATTTCTTTTTCTGTAACTTTGTCTTTTGCATGCAGAAAGGCTACTTATTCCTGAGCATTGATCTTATATCCTGCTACTTTGCTGAAAGCACTAATCACCTTTAAGAGTTTTGAGATGGAGGTTCTCAGGTCACATATGTATAGAATCATGTCATCTGCAAATAGGGCTAACTTAACTTCTTCCTTTACAATTTCTATCCCTTTGATTTCTTTCTCCTGTCTTATTGCTTGAGCTAGTACTTTGAGCACTATGTTGAAGAGCAGAGGTGAGAGTGGACACCCCTGCCTTGTTCCTGATCTCAAGGGGAATTCCTTCAGTCCCTCCCCATTAAGAATTACTTGGGTTTAGGAGCTTTATATATAGCCTTTAAGCAGATTACCCACAGAATGGGAGAAAACTTTCCCTAGCTATACAACTGACAGAGGCCTAATTTCTAGAATTTATGAAGAACTCCAAAGCCTAAACAATAAATCATCAAACAACCCACTCACAAAATGGGGCAGAGAATTGCACAGGGAGTTCTCAGAGGAAGAAATACAAATAGCAAACACACACTTAATAAAATGTTCAACATCCCTAATCATCAGGGAAATGCAAATTATCTTAACCCAGTAAGGATGGCTAACATTAAAAAAAAAAAATGCTGGCGAGGCTGTGGAGAAATAGGGACAAGCTTTCAATGTCGATGGGAATGTAAAATGGTACAACATTATGGAAAGCTATATGGAGACTCCTGAAAAGGATGACTATGGATATACCAATAGATCCAGTAATTCCCTTACTGGGCATTTACCCTAAAGGCTCCAAGCTTCAGATCAGAGACATTTGCTCAACCATGTTTAGTAGCTGCTCAATTCATAATAGCAAAGAGCTGGAATCAACCCAGATGGCCATCATTAGATGAATGGATAACAAAGATGTGATATATCTATACTATGGAATTCTACATAGCAGTAAGGAAAGATGAAATTTGGAAAAAAAAAATGGTCAAACATGGAACAGATCATCCTCAGTGTGCTCACCCAATCACAAAAGATAATCGCCGCATAGTCTCATTCATCTGTCGCTTCTAACCTGAATCCACCTGAGATACTGCCAGATACTGAGATACTACCCTAAGGACCACACAATAAGGACGGTGGGATGGAGAAAGGGTGAAGGTGGGATGGGGGGAGGGTAAGGGTGAGAGGGACCGAGATGGTGGGAGGGAGGATTAGGATGGCTGGACACAAATATGGACCCAAAAGGAAATGATACTATAAAACCATATATTCTGAACAACAGGCTACAACACTGATCCTTCAGCAGGCCCACAGAGGGAACACCTGAACCACAGGAAACTGGAGAGAACATCATGAAGACCAACCTTAATCTTTTCCTCCTTCTCTCTCTCCCTCCCTCTCCTCTCTATACTTACTTTCTCTTTTATATTACCTATGTTTTTCTTCCTATAATACATATCTTTTTCTTTCACTGACTTATAACTCCCAGTACCAGCATGGGGTTACTTTCACAATGAGCTGTTGATCTGAGAGACCTACAAGGTTTCCCAAAAAAGACAGATTTCTGACAGAGTTGATGACCCACCAAAGGTTAATGGTAAGACCCTACTGTCGAAGACAGCATACGCTGGTGAGATAAAACATGGAGAGACCTGGCCAGAATCTGGAAGAGGGTCAATCCCCAGACAGTTAGCTAGTCTAGTGCCAGAGGGTGCTACACGAGCAACTGAGGGAAAATGGCAGACATCTGTCTGAACAATGTGCAGTATAAGATACCCAGCAGGAAACAACCTGACATAATGCTCAAACAAGTGCAGTAGTGGCACACAGCCATGGTGGGTAACCAACTGCTCTTGATTTGGCTAATAGATCCACTCAGTGGAATGGAACTCATTGCTGGAACTGGGAAATAAGTCAAAACCATGTTCAGAAAATAAGCTCAGCCTCCAAGATCAAGCTACCACCAAATGTGGGCTAGAAGAGGGCCTACATATATAAACTTCTCTCTAAAATAACTATGCCCATCCCATCTACCTAGTACTAATTTCTCCCTCCTTTGGAGAATTTGCTTCTCTTTTTCAGATGGACAATGAACTGAAGGGAGGATCAGCCTATCACACTCACCAGGGCCCCAGCTGAAACTATAGAGTAATGCGGGGGAAGGGCAAGAGTACAGCATTCTTGGTGATCATGACACCAGAAAAAGTCTCAAGGAGATAAACACAGAGAACACCCAACTCCTACTAAGCCAGAAGATATCCAGAGACACAGAGGCTCCCAAAACCTCATCACTGAAGTAGAACTAAAATGATCCCAACATGGCTCAGGGAAATTCAGAGGGGGCAGAAAGAGTGTTAGAGCCACAAGTTGGGTCATTATGCACAGAGACTTGTCCTATCCCCCCTAACTCTTGACTACCCCACAATGCATGACCCACATTCCCCATTGATAACTGTCCTTTTGGAAGGGGGAGGACAGGGAGGAGGATAATGGAGTCACCAATATGAATGTAAAATTAAAATAATATAAATAAATTATATATATATGAAAGTAGGGAAATGCCCTCTGTTGGCTTCAGATGCTCTCTGTTAACACTCTTACCTTTTGTGTTGGGGAAAGCCAATGCCTTGTTAATACATTCCAAAAAGTTTTTACCTGACAGTCAAAAGAGTTTTATGACAGGCACAGAGGAGGACACAGAGTGGCCCTTAAGAGGACTAGTGTTCTGCCAAGGTAACTTGGCTCTGGTTCTACAAAATTCCCACTCTCCTCAATCATTTCTAATCCATGAATCAGTTTTGTGGAATATTTAACAAAGGCATTACTTTCCTGGGACCTTCAGTCCATACTACTCAGCATGACAAATCTGCTTATAATTTTTATAAAGCAAAGTAAGGATGCCTAAGGATTCCTGCAGGAATGTTGTGGTCATTATAGCAGAAGCTGAAACATTTGTTCCTTCCTGGGGACATCATCAACCACCAAATACGGCTTTGGTTTGGAAACAACATTATCAGAAGCTGCTTATGCAAGCCTAGTAAAAGGTTTCAGGAACACTCAGTAGGTCTTGAGGAAACGTATTATTTGTAAGGATGAGTCACAGAAGGTAATGCCATGTATAATACATTTAAAGTGAGGGCTAGTGATCATTGGTCCAAGTCAACACCAATGAGTTACATGAGAATAGAACTCCTACCTTCAGGTGGGTCTTAAAAATAATCCAGTTGATAATTGTTTCAGGTCAATCATAGGCATTATTATTTTTGTTTTTGAAAGTTTAAAAACCCATCTGGTGTGCTAGTGCATTGCTATATGAAGGCTATTGTTTTAGAAAAGCTTTGCTTTGTCTCTCTTCCTACATTATATCTGTAATTGACTGTATCCCTCTTTAGTTCAATTAAGTACTAAATTATCATATGCTACTTTATTGGTTCTCTATTTCTACAGATAACACAGCCTGGTTTCATATAACTGTTGTAATATTAGAGGATCCTCTCCAAGGACATCCTGGCTTGGACTGAAATGACTTGGACATTCTACAGTATAATTCATTGTATTATACTGTGGATGTTGGGTCACAAAGTGAGTTGAGGAGATGCTGGTTTCCAGGAAAAGCCATGATATGGTTTCATCATTATCTATGTATCAATTAACCAAGCCAAACACAATGACAAAAGGGGATGCACTAGTAATGAAATATCACTAAATTAACCCAGGAAATAGCATGATTATAGACACATAGATACTTAAAATTATTTATTTAAAAATTATTTTCATCTTCAAATTGTGACTGTCAGGAGATGGAATAACCACACAAAATCAGGGAGAAAAAATAGTAACACAAACAACAGAAATAGACCTGGAAAATTTACTTGTGTGCTTTAAGAAATAAAACTTGCATTCTACAAAGCCAAAATATTATATGTGAAAATTTGCCCTTATACATTTAGTGATATGAATGGATTTGCACACATAAATACCACCAGTAACTACTCACTAATTGTTTGCAATTAATTCACTAATAGCAAAGAAGACCTTCAATTCACAGGGCATGAGGAAGCAGATACCTCTGTTTATTTGCTTTCATGACAACTTGACATTCTTTACATTTGATCTAACTGGGTTAACCAAGTGGACAAGAAATATTGCTGATGTGCACAGAACACTTGAGAGGCTGGCTTGCTCCTATGAACTTGTTATCAACCACAATAAAGAACAAGGATTTCAGAGAAGCTTTTTGCAAGCATCCAATTTTGAGGCTATTATCAGTACAGTGCAAAGAAAAATGCAGACAAAAATTGAGAAACTGGCTGGCAAAGGAGAAGTGACTATGTTTCTTGGAAATATTATGTAGGATTTTGACCAAGTTGAGGAAACTAAAGCTGGAAAAAGATGTATATTATGTAATATATTTAGTGGAAACCTGTGGTCAATAATAGGTTTTAAGAAACCTAAACACAAAAGCCGGGCATGGTGGTGCATGCCTTTAGTCCCAGCACTTGGGATGCAGAGGTAGGAGGATTGCCACGAGTTCAAGGCCACCCTGAGAATACATAGGGAATTCCAGGTCAGCCTGGGCTAGAGTGAGACCCTACCTTGAAAGACAAAAACAAACAAAAAACCAAAACAAAACAAAAACAAAAACAACAACAAAAAATAAACCTAAACACAAAAGTTGTCCTCTGAATTTTTGAAAATAATACTGCACACAGTTAGTTCTCATGCGATTTCCTATTTTCTAGACAAATATCTAGAAATAATAAGCAAATTACAACCCAATGTCCAAGGTGTAAATGTTGCCCTAAAGAAGGGGTGATCCTGGGATAGCATACTTTCAAGAAGTGGAGGTAATGGGCTGTGGAGCAGGATTTGGAAACATACTATGGTTTCAAGCTGAAAGATGCATGATTTATTTATTTATTATTGACAACTTATTTTGTACAGATACATCATGGGTTGGTACCCACTTTTCCCTTGTCCCTGCCCACATTCTTCTGGGGATCCTCCTCAGCGGGGTTGCAGATATTCCCCATGGGATTCTGGGATATGCATTGTGGGAGCAGCAGTAGTTATTTGGGGGGGGAGGGGGTAGGGAATACCTCTAGGCATGATGTTTCAACCTATGCTTTGACAGAAGCCTGTCTTGTTTTGGGGATCTCATAGGTCTTTTTGATCAACAGCTCATTGTACTGGGCATTACAGACCAGAGATTAAATAAATAAACAAGCAAATAAATAAATAAATAAATAAATAAATAAATAAATAAATAAGGTTGGGTTTCATCCCACCCTCTCCAGGGTCCTTCTCTTTAGGTGTTCCACCCCAACTCCTGTTGAGGGTTATATCTTTTAGTCTATCTTCAAGGATAAAGGTTTCATCATCATTTTAGTTTAGTTTAATGTTTCTTTTCCCCCACCTTCCACATCCCTCATCCCCAAACACTTCCATCCCTATTGTCTGGACCTTGAGTTACCTATCAGATATGTCAGCAACTGAAGCTGGTCCAGGTTAGGAACCAGGTGGGCCCACTCAGTGTTTGTCTTTCTGTGACTGTGTGACTTTACTAAGTATGATTTTTTTTCAAGTCTGTCCATTTTTCTACAAATTTCATTGTAGCATTTTTCCTTAGTGCTGAGTAGAATTCCATTGTGCAAATGTACCACAACTTTATCCATTCATTCAATGAAGGGCACCTAGGTTGGTTCCAATTCTTAGCTCTAATGAATTGAGTAGCTATAAACGTTGTCAAATAAGTATCTCTATAGTGAGGCATGAAGTGTTTAGGATGAATGCCCAGTAAGGGTATAACTCAATATGTTGGTAGCTCTATATTCATCCTTTTCAGGATTCTCCATATTGATTTCCATAGTGGTTGTACATGTTTACATCCCTACCAACAGTGAATGGGGGCCCTCTTTCCCCACTTCCTCACCAACATTTGTTGTCATTTGATCTTTTTAAAGATTTCCATCCTTACCAGAGTAAGGTGGAATCTCATAGTTGACTTAATTTGCATTTTCCCAATGGTTAGGGATATTGAACATTTTCTTAAGTGTATGTTAGCCATTTGTATTTCTTTCTCTGAGAAATCCCTATTCAGTTCTCTGCCCCATTTTTGCACTGCAACTGAAGCTGGTCCAGGTTAGGAACCAGGTGTCTTGTATCTATGTCTGGTTTTGGTGGTAGGGTAATGCTATCTCCATAAAAGGATTTGGGGAGCATTTTGAGGAAATGTTTTTTGGAAACAGTTTGAGAAAAAAATGGTTTCAGTTCTTCAATGAAGGTTTGATAGAATTCTGCTGAGAAGCCATCTGGTCTTGCACTTTTCTTTTTGTTGAGGTTTTCAATTACATTTTAATTTCAATGTGTGTTTAGGAGATTAATCTGTTCTGAGTTTAGTTTTGGCTGTGTTATGTGGCTAGGAATTCATCCATTTCTTCCAGATCATCCAAATTTGTGGAGTAGAGATTTTGGAAGTATGTCCTGCTGATTCTTCAAATTACATTGTTGTCTGTTGTCACCTCTCCTTTTTCATTTCTGATGTTGTTTATTTGAGACTTCTTATTTTTACCTTTATAAAATTGGAGAGAAGTTTATCAGTCTTATTCCTGTTTCAAAAGAGCCAGCTCTTTGTTTAATCAATTTCCTTGTTTTCTTAGTTTCCAATTCATTAATTTCTGCTCTGCACTTGATTATTTCTTTCTGTATGGCATTCTTAGAATTGGATTCATCTTGTTTTTCTAATGCCTTCAAGGGGACAGGTAGGTTATTAATTTGGGTTCTCTCCATCTTTGTTATGAAGGCATTTAGTGTTATGAACTTTCCCCTTAAAACTGCCTTCATTGCACCCCCTAAGTTTTGATAATTTGTGTTTTTATTATCATTCAGTTCTAGGGATCTTACAATTTCTTTTGTGATTTCTTTTTTTTTAAAATATTTTATTATTTATTTATTTATTTGAGAGAGAGATACAGAAATAGGCAGGTAGAGAGAGAAGAGAGAGAGAGAGAATGGGTGCACCAGGGCCTCCAGCCACTGCAAACGAACTCCAGATGCATGCACCCCCTTGTGCATCTGGCTTATATAGGTCCTGGAGAATCGAGCCTCAAACCGGGGTCCTTAGGCTTCATAGGCAAGCATTTAACTGCTAAGCCATCTCTCCAGCCCTCTTTTGTGATTTCTCTCTCAATCCACTCATTGTTTTAAAATGAGGTGTTCAGTCTCTAGGAGCTGGTAGGATTCATGAGATGTCTCTTGTTGATAATTTCCAACTTTAAAGCATTGTGACCTGATATGATGGAGGAAACTATTTAAATTTTCGTGAATTAATGGAGGCATGCTTTATGGCCTAATATATGGTTTGTTTTGGAGAAAGTTCCATGGGCTTCTGAGAAGAATGTGTATTCTGTAGAATGGATATGGAAAGTTCTGTATATGTCTGTTAGGTCTACTTTATCTGTGGTGCTGTTGAGCTCTACTATTTCCCTGTTGACTTTCTGCTTAGATAATCTATCTATTGATAATAGTGGAGTATTAAAGTCCCCAACTGTGATGGTGTTGTTGGATATTTCTGGTTTTTTTTTTTTTTCAAGTAGGTTTTGTTTCATAAACTGTGGTCCACCTGTGTTTGGTGCATATAGATTTATGCTTGTGATGTCCTCATGTTATATTGCTTGCTTGATGAATAAGGAGGGGCCTACTTTGTCCTTTTTGATTACTTTTGGTTTGAAGTCTATTTTATCAGATATTAATATAGCAACACCTGCTTGTTACGTATTTCCATTTGCTTGGAATATCATTTCCCATCCTTTCACCCTGAGGGGTGTCTGTCTTTACTTGTGAGGTAGGTTTCTTAAAGACAGAAGAGAGAATGGTCCATTTTTCTAATCAACCCTGTTAACTTGTATCTTGTGATGGTGATTTAAGACCATTAATATTTAAGGTTATTACTGTGAGGTTTGATTTAATCCCTGCCATGATGATGGGGAAGGCTTTATAGGATTTGTTGCTTTCTTGGGCTTTGTAAATTTTGGAACCTGCTCTAATTATTGTTATTGTGGTCTCCTTCTTGTAGACTCCTGAGATTGGTTGTTTAACTCTTCTATGGGAAGTATTCCCTGAAGTATTCTCTGCAAGTCTAGCTTTGTGTTCATAGAGTTGAATTTTACCATGGAAATTTTTTCCTTTCACCATCTATTATGAAGGACACATTCACTGGGTACAGTAATTTAGGTTGGAAGCCATAGTTTTTTAGACATCGAAGTATTACATTCTAGGCCCTTCTGGCTTTTAGGGTTTCCATTGAGAAATCTGAAGTAATTCTCACTGAATTGCCTTTGTAAGTAGTGAGTTGTTTCTCTCTTACTGCCTTTAACACTCTCTCCTTGTTTTCATTGTTAAGAATTTTAACTATGATGTGCCTTGGAGAGTCTCTTATTTTGTCCTGTCTGTTTTGTGTTCTGTGAGCTTCCTGTATCTGGATAGGACTCTTTTATATGAGATTGGGAAATTATCTTCAATAATTTTGTTGAATATGTTTTCTATGTCTCTGGTCTGGATTGCCTCTCGTTCTGGTATACCCATGATCTGTATGTTTGGTCATTTTAGGGTATCCCACAGTTCCTTTGTATTCTGTTTGCATGATTTTTGAACTTAGCATAATTTTTAGAGTCCTGATCAATGTCTTCTTTCTTGCCTTCCAGCTCATTTTCTGTCTTCCACATGTGTCACTCTGTTAGTGATTCTAGAGAGACTTTAAAAAGCTCTATTTGATTTTTGGTTTTGTGTGTGTGTGTTATTTTGCATTGTGTCCATCTCTTTTTTGAGGCATGATTTTAGTTCAAGTTCTGAGTTTCTTGGTGCTTCCTGGAATTCATTCTTGCATTTGATCATGTCTCCATTAAACTTAATCAACTGTTAATTGAGTTCCTCTATTTGTTGACTCACCTTCAATTCATTTATACATCTTTACAGCTTCTCTTGTTTTCTTCAATTAAGTTATGCCTACTTGACAAAAGCTGAGTGCTCTAAGAGATGATTCTGCTCAATTTTCTTTATGAGATTGTTGGGTTTTTTTTTGATGGTTTGCTTCTATTTCAGCAATTCATTTGATCAGGCTCACATCAGTGGTTGTGTTTCATTTTGGGATTCAATTTTGGTTGTTTTTCATTGGAGGCTTCTGTTGTGGTACTAGGTATCCTTGGTGGAGATCTCTCAGTTTTCTGACTTTTTTTTTTTTTTTTTTTTGAATTGTGGTCTACCCATCTTGGGGAACAGTTTTTTATTTTTATTTTATTGAAGGGGAAGCAAATATTTGTCCTTGTAGGATCTTTAGTGACTGTTTTGTTTTAAATGTGAATGAGATTGCTGTGTGATGGGGATATAACCACAGATGTGCAGATTGTGGAGACTGCAAGTCCTTCAAAGGTACCTGTTAAACTGGAAGCTCTGGCCTACTCACTACACTTGGATAAACTCTTCTGCAATAGGGGACCAGAGTTTGGGAACCCAGGAGCCAGGAAGCTGGGGAGCCATGGGCATGAGTGCAGGTCCCACAGTGACCCCTGCACCCTCTGGCTCAAGGGAATAGGGATTTGGGGACCCAGGGGGCAGTCCATCAGGAAACCATAGGAAAAGGCCTGTATCTGCAGCACACTTGCTTGGAAAGGGCACTCCAAGCCAGCATCAAGGGTACCAGGACCAGGGAACTGGGGGTGGGGAATGAATTGGGATTTATGACCTACTCACTTGGCCTACACCCTCCGGATCAGGGGAATAGGGATTTGAGGAACCAAGGGACTGTAAATCAAGAAGCCAGAGCAAAAGGCCAGATTCCGCAGCACACATTCAGAGATCAGGCCACCTAAATCAGCAGCAGGGAATGGGGTCCAGGGAACTGGGAGCTGGAGGATAACCCTGGAGCTCTGGTTTACTCACCCCATGCGTGCACCCCGCAGAGCAGGGGAGCTGGGAGTTGAGGTCCCAGGGGCTATATGGTCAGGAAGGCAGAGTAAGGGGCCTGCTTCAGCAGCAAGCTCTCAGGGTCCAGGAAGCCCCAAGCCAGCAGCAGGGGAACTGTGATAAGTGTACTGTGATATGGGGGAGGAACTTGGAGGTTTGGCCTCAAAGATGCCCTTTTGATGGACTGTAGTTCTGGATTTGAAAAAGTACTGTGGTTTTAAGCTGGAAGATTGGCTGCTTGGGGCTGGAGAGATGGCTTAGTACTTAATATGCTTACCTGTGAAACCTAAGGACCCAGATTCAATTCTGCAGTACCCATGTAAGCTAGATGTACAAGGTGGCACGTGCATCTGGAGTTTGTTTTCAGTGCCTGTGGCCTTTGCACACCCATTCTATCTGCTTCTTTCTCCCTCTCTTTCTCTGTCTGTCTTTCTCACTCAAATAATAAATAAATAAAATGTTTAAATAATCTTCTTTACACATATGTTTTTACTAAAAACTATTCACAAAGTATAGCACATGCCAGGTGAGTTTCTTTCTAAAAATACTCAATGTGTTAAAAAGAATGAGGACTGGAGAAATGGCTTAATGGTTAAAGAGCTTGCCAGCAAAGCCTAAGAATCCATGTAATCCAGAGGAACAATGTAGTTCAAGTGCACAAAATGACACAAGTACACAAAGTCCCACGTGTGCTCAAGGTGGTCCATGAGTCTGGAGTTCAATTACAATGGCTGGAGGCCCTGGCGTGCTAATTTTCTCCCTCTTTCTCTCTCATAAAAAAAGGTCAGTCTGTTGGGCTTGCTTTAAACGAGAGGGTGGGGGGAAGGACAAGGGGTGGGGATACAATTGGGACCCAAAAGGAAAAGATGCTATAAAAACCTTTACTCTGAACAACAGGCTAAAACATTGATCCTTCAGCAGGCCCGCAGAGAGAACACCCAAATCACAGGAATCTGGAGAGAGCACCATGAAGGCTAACCCTATTCTGCTCCTGCTTCTCTCTCTCTCCCCCTCTCACTCTCTCTTCCTACCTCTCCTCTCTATACTCACTTCCTCTATAATATTATCTATCTTTTTCTTCCCTCACATTTCTAGGTGCAGACTTGAAACTCCCAGTGCCAGCACGGACTTAAACTCCACAATGAGCTCTTGATCCGAGACACCTACAAGGTTAACCCCCCCCCAAAAAAAAAAGACAGACTTCTGTCAGAGTTCTTGGTGACCCACCAAAGGTTAATGGTAAGACCCTACTGTCGCAGATAGCATACGTGTGTGAGACCAAACACAGAGAGACCTGGCCAGAACCTGGAAGGAGGTCAGTCCCCACACAGTTAGCTAGTCTAGTACCAGAGAGTGCTACACGAGCAACTGGGGGAAAATGTCCGACATTGGTCCAAACAACTTGCAGTCTAAGATACCCAGCAGGAAACAACTTGACGTAATGCTCATACAAGTGCAGTAGTGGCAAACAGCCATGGTGGGTAACCAACTGCTCTTGATTTGGCTAACAGATCCACTCAGTGGAATGCAACTCATTGCTGGAACTGGGAAACAAGTCAAAACCAGGTACAAAAATAAGCTCAGTCTCCAAGAGCAAGATACCACCAAATGTGGGCTAGAAGAGAGCCAACACATACAAAATTCCCTCCAAAACATACACGGTCATCCCTTCTACCTAGTACTAACTTTTCTCTCCGTTGGAGAATTTGCTTATCTTTTTCAGGTGGACAAAGAACCTGAAGGGAGGATCAGCTAACCACACCTCACCAGGGCCCCAGCTGAAACCATAGAACAACACAGGGGAAGGGCAAGAGTTCAGCGTTCATGGCGATCATGACACCAGAAAAAGGCTGAAGGAGATAAACAGAGAGAACATCCAACTCCAACTAAGCCAGATATCCAGAGACACAGAGGCTCCCAAAACCTCATCACTGAAACAGAACTAAAATGACCCCAAAGTGGCTCAGGGAAACTCGCGGAAGAGGGGGTGGAAAGATTGTTGGAGTCACGAGTTGGGGCATTATGCACAAAGACTGGGGCCTACAACCCAGAACTCTTGACTAACCTCACAATGCACGACCCACATTCTCCATTGATGAGGGTCTCTTTGAAAGTGGGAGGACAGGGAGGAGGACAATGGAACCAATACTATGAATGTAAAACCAGAATAATATAAATAAAAAAATAATAATTTTTTTTTTAAAAAAAAGGAAATTATGTCAAACTTACCTGCAAGTCTGTCTGCTAACCCATCCTGCAAGTCCCATAGGCAATTCATCCTGAGAAGACGAATCATTCTGCTCCTTGAATCCTCCCCACTTGCCTCATCTCTGTGCCTTCTCGACCAGTCATCTGCAATGAATAAGGAACACTGCCACCATTGGTCAGAGTTTTGTAAGACATTAATGGACTGTCACACCTGTGTCCTACAGCTCCTCCTGTTGCTGAAGCCACCGTTCTATGTCGTTGCAATTTCTATGCCCCCCCAACCTACCAAACATTGGAAGCTCTTAAACTGCACTGCTAACTGCCATTATGTCTCATGCATTCTAACTGTAGCCTCTTCCCACCAGACTGGTCATCCTTTTCTTCCAAATTCACTTCATTCCCAGGTGGATACAATGATCCTTTTGAAGCTGAATGGCCTATTTTATTGTATTTTTCTCTTATTTTTTTAGTTTGTTTTATTGGTGTTTATTTTTTAACTGTGAAAAGGAGGAATTTTAATTTAGCAACATAGGTCATTGGCAAGAATTATGATTGGTGGGTAAACTTACTCTTATAGTTCATTTGTCTTGCATAAACTATATTGTTTCTCTAGGTAGGAGTTTACAACACTCCAGATGTTTCTTTCAGCAAGTAGCTTACTTTGGCATGTGAGTTTGTGGAATGCCCACAGCAGCCCAAGATTGTGTCTGGGTTGCTGAATGAAGTCTCCGCTGTTCACCCCTCAAAAGTTTTAGCACTCATGAGAAACACCTAAACCTTAATTTATTTGTGTTTTTTGCAAGGATATGACCCATGACAAGGATACACATTATTCAGTATGTACACTGCCTAAAAAGAGAGTTTTTGTAATACCCATTTACTCATGAAGTCATAGAAGCATATGCATTTCTCACAATTCATTGAACCTGGAAACTTACAGTAATAGAATTAATTATGCTCCTCCTAGTCCCTGTTTAGTTCCATTATCTAGGAAGTCTGTGGTTTGAAATTGCTTAAATTACTTAAAAATCTGTAATCAAATGAGTATGAATTATTTATCCTGAAATATATGATTGCCTTTGTGGTGGTTTGATTTAGGTATTCCCCATAAACTTAGGTATTAGGTCTCCCCAGCTGATGGTAATTGGAAATTAATGCCTCCTGGTGGCAGTGTATTGTTGGGGGCAGGCTTATGAGTGTCATATCCAGTTTCCTCATGCCAGTGTTTGGCACACTGTCCTGTTGCTTTTGCCCACCTGATGTTGGCCAAGGGGTGATGTCCACCCTCTGCTCATACCATCATTTTCCTTTGCCATCGTGGAGCTTCCCCTCGAGTCTGTAAGCCAAAATAAATCTTTGGTTTTTTTCCCCAAGCTGCTCTTGGTCAGGTGTTTTCTGCCAGCAATGCTAACCTGACTGCAACAGCCTTTATGATTTTTTTTCAAATACTAATTAAACAAAAATTTTACATTTAAATGTCTTTAAGTAAAGTACTAGAATGACACTGTATAAAAGTGTGACTAAAGATAATGATCATGCACTATTTTCTCCTACCTTTCCTCCTTCCTTGTCCTTCCTCCCTCCCTCCTTCTTTCCTTCTTTCCTTTCTTCCTTCCCCTCTTCTTTTTCCCCTCCTATCTCTCTCTCTTTCTTTCTTTTTTTTTTTCTTTCTTTCTTTCTGCTCTGAATATGGAACCTAGGGTCTTTGGCATGCTAGATATGTAGCCTATCCCTTTTGGTGTGGATTAAACAGCTAGAGGAAAGGATTATGAGTATGTTAACCATAAGGAAATAATAAATATTTGATGAGATAGATATACATAAACTTATTTAAACATTATGTAATATGTATCTGTATTGAAACGTCATGTGGTAATATACATGTATGGTATGACAGTTTAACTGTAATATGACCAACACAGGCACATGTGCTTGAATACTTGATCTTTAGCTGGCAGTGCTATTTGGAAAGGTTATGGAACCTTTAGAAAGAGGAGCCTTATGGGATGAAGTCTGTCACTGGGGCCCAGTGTGCAATAGTCTAACTCTGCTTCCTGCATGAAGATGAGATTATTTGCTTCCTTCTCCTATGACTTCCCTACCATGATAGATTCTATCGTGTGGAACCATAAACCAAATTAAACCCTTTTTCTTCCATGATGGTCTGGTCAGGTATTTTGTCCCAGTAATGAGAAAGTAATTGATATAATATCAATTAAAATAAATTTTAATAATGGGAATATTTTAAAATCAATTATTAATCACCCCAGGTCATCCAGTGTAACAAGAGACACCAACTTCATAGCATGTAACCAATGGTGGAATTTTGTGTTTCATGAGGTTTTTTATTTTATTTTATTTTTTAATTTTTATTTTTTTTATTGACAACTTCTATACTTACATATAAAAAGTGCATGATATTTCCCTCCCTCCCCTATCCCCTTTAGAACTCCAATCTCCATTATATCCCCTCCCTCTCTCCATTAGTCTCTCTTTTAATTTGATGTCATCATCTTTTTCTTCTGTTATAAGGGTCTTGCAAAGGTATTGCTAGGCACTGCAAGGTCATGGATATCAAGGCCAATTTCTGACTGGACAGTTGCATTGTAAGGAGTTGTACCCTTCCTTTGGCTCTTACATTCTATCTGCCCCCTCTTCTGCAATGGGCCCTGAGCCTTGGAGGGTGTGACAGAGATGTTTCAGTGCTGGGCACTCCACATGAGGTTTTTATACTTTACATGAGGTTAAAACCATGCAAAGGTTTTCACAACACCAAATAGGGAGCAACCCAAGTATCTGTCAATGGAGAAACATATAAATAAATTGTGAAATGTGCATACAACAGGCTTATAAAAGAAAGTGTACATAATTAGTAGAAATTTTAATGATAAAATGTTTCATATTCTTGCAAGATAATTTTATTCCTTCCATCCTATTATCTAATACCTCAGCATAAAATTTTTACCAAGAATTTTGTTGTTTTATTTTCTCTCTTACTATTACAATACAAATTAGTACCTCACATTGGACAGAAAAGAAGAAAAATTAGCAAGGAATTCATATTTTTATCAGGGCTACTGGGCTGAGGAGGAACAGTTGCATTTCTATTATTTGGTATCATGTGTTGGAAATAGCAATGACTGAGTGATTCCTGACTGTCCTGTTCTCATATGTTCTTTCCCTGCTTTAGAATGAAATAGCAATAGGTGGCTTAGACTTGATACTGTGCATTTAAAAATCTGCAAAAATAAATAGCATGTTAAATGAACAATAATATTGTAAGATGTTTAAGATTGACTCCATTATTACAGTTTGGCAATACAATTATAATAATATTGCAGTTACCTTTCCTTTGCTGTGACAAACATCTGGCCTAAAGCACCTTTTGAGAGGAAATGGTTTATTTCAGTTTTATACATTCCAGGAGAAACTCTCTCATGGTAGAAGCAGCTGGCTCACTTTCATACATCCATAGCAAAAGACAAGAGTCAGCACCAGCCAGCAGAATGGCTAGAGCTCAACCTGGCTCTCAACACACCAAGTATGCCTTAGCTCTGCCTACTGGAGAATTAAGTAGAAGCTTAATATTAATCTCATTATAGGGGACATAATTTACATTCAGACTTCCACAAACAATCTATTACAGATGTGTATTCAATGATATATAAGGATTTTAGTTAAATATAACTTGATAATTTGTATAATCAAATTTTGTATAGAGTATCAAGAAAAGGGGAAAAACCTTCAAGAACTCTACGTGAAATAGTCCTCAAACATGAAATGAAAGCTGGGGAAGTCATAGTAATCTCTTTAAATTAAAGTTCAAGCCAAAACTTTAACCAAACATGCAGATAAATTCAGAGAACTCTATTATTCAAATCTTAGAATGAAGCATATATAAATATTATTGCTTTATTCCTAAGTTAACAGTTTTGTTGGTTATTCTTCTAAAATGTAATTTTATATCCCTGACCTGGGCCACAAAGAATTCTAAAACATTGCCAACAGCAGCATTGATTGTCGGTGACTGCTGCTTATGAACCCAACCAACCAATAAACAAATAAAACACTAGCAACAACACACCACCTTAAGTCAGCCTCAACTTAATTGTTCCCTTAGAACCATAACATTCCTTAGAAAAATGTGATCATATTATAGTTGTTCAGGTCTGGAAGAATATCTATTATATTTCTGGACAAAAGTCTCACTCTTCTTCATGTTCATTATTTTTAAAAATAACTCTATAAACTGGGCGTGGTGGTGCAGGCCTTTAATCCCAGCACTCAGGAGGCAGAGGTAGGAGGATTGCTGTGAGTTCGAGGCCACCCTGAGACTACATAGTGAATTACAGGTCAGCCTGAGCTGCAGTGAGACCCTACCTCAAAAAAACAAAAAAACAAAAAACAAACAAACAAACAAAAAACCTCTATAAAAATAGAACTAGAACTAGAAGCAAAATGTCTATATTTTAAAAATTATGAAAATACATAAAATAAGCATAATATATCAAATTATTAGTAAAAGATCCGGGGTAAAACTCTGTGAACTTAATACCAAGATGCCATAGTATTTACATACTTAACTATAGTATGTAAAAAGTAGAGGTAATTTTTTGCAACCTACTTTGGTTCTAAGTATTCCTATAATAGCTTTATCATTTTGGTCTTTTCACTCATGTATGTATGTCTATATAATGGGGTGTGTGTCTATACCCTTGTATTAATCGTTGTGGCACCCCATGTGTGAGCCTGTGATGGCAGGAGCAGAATGCCAGTTGACCTGATCTATTGCTCTTTTGCCCCTTATGATTTGAGCAGGAGTCTCATTGGTTCTAGAGTTAAGTGTTTTTTCATGAGCCCCAGAGACACCCTGGTTTCTACTCCCCTTTGTAGGACTGGAGTTACAGGGTTATTGGCCACAACCAGCTGGTTACTGTGTTCAGGGCAGCATGCATTGAGTGTTCTATCCAATTTTCTTTTTAAAAGTTTGGGAAAGGGTCCATTCTAATTAATGACTGTGATGAACAGAGCTTTTGTATATAAGAGTGAAGTAGTTCTATCACACATTAAAAGTAGCCAACTTCCGGCTGAAGAGATGGCTTAGCGGTTAAACACTTGCCTATGAAGCCTAAGGACCCCGGTTTGAGGCTTGATTCTCCAGGACCCACATAAGCCAGATGCACAAGGGGATGCATGCATCTGGAGTTCGTTTGCAGTGGCTGGTGGCCCTGGCGCACCCATTCTCTCTTTCTCTCTCTCTGCCTATATCTGTATCTCTCTCTCAAATAAATAAATAAATAAATTTTTTTTAAAAAGTAGCTAACTTCCTATAATGGTGGCAACTGCAGTCCATATAATGAAAACATATTCAAATGCCAATATTACAATTTTTTTCAAAATACTTTACTTAACTATAGTTTGAATTTCTTATGCATTTTATTTAATGATACAAAATACTTGTACATATTATATGATGCAATGTCATTATACAACACATTAAACAATGTATAATGATAAAATTGGGCAAATTAGTATTTTTATTATAATTCTTTTTTGTGTGGAGCCATAGAATTCCACTCTTGGGTCATCAAAACTATCTATTAGGTTGTTGTCGACAGTACTCATGCTGATGAGCTGCAAAGCACTAGAATTAGTTCTGCTTACTCATACTCCATGTTCCTTCCACTTGCAATAATTTCCATAAGTCCAAGAAAATCTGGGAATAAAAGGCAAAAAACGAGGTTGATCATCAAACATATGTTAGATGTTTTCAGTGAGACACAGTTCAATTGAGAATCCTTGACATGATTAGTCATCTAAATATACAATTATACAGAAAATATGCCAAATGTTTACATAATTTTGTGATCAAATCTCTTTTCTGTTTCTATCTTTTTAAACTTAGTTGACCACAAAATTTGTTAGCAAAAATTTATTATGACTTTGCTTCTTTTTATAAACTATTTTTGTGTTTGTCTTTATAGAATAAGACAAAAGTTACTATATATGCTAGCTGTAGCAGACTAAGAGCTTTAGAACAAGCAATTTCCAAATGCATAATTAACTGAGTACAAGAGAAGTTGACTTTTTCTCATGGGACAACAGTGGGTGGTTGGGCACGTAAGAGGAGCGAGCTATCTCCTCAAGGTCATCTAAGGACTGAAGATCACAGGTATCCTGTCATGCACATATGCACACTTTAAAGTCACCTTTGACTACAACTTTCCATAAAGAACAAAGAGAAAGTTGAGAACACATGGGCACTTGAAATAAAATGCCCACATAGGCCTCACATTACTTGGTTGGAACCCAGTTTCATGAGTGCACCTTCAAATTTAGACTTGAGAATCATGTTCTAGAAGGAGGAGGATCCAACATTGGGGGAGCCATTAACAGTGTATCTTTTCCCATTTGACACTATTTAGTGGGCCAGTGCCTTCATAAAGCAACACTCTATGTTACAGAAGATGGTGCTTTTAAATGTATTACCCACTGCAGTTACATGTAACAAATAAAAGTGGAATAAATTTGAGAAACACATAGAATGAATGGCTTCTAACATAATTCACAATGGAAAACCATCTCCTTTGAGGTTTGATAGTCATTAGCTTTTGTAGTGATTCCAGCCTCAGTTTGGTAATCATTAGCCTTCTATTGATTCTAGTCTTAATTTTAGTGGCATTGCTTACAATTCAAGGGTTAAGGTTCAGAAGGAAAATAGCGAGTAATTGCCAAACTTTTATCTCTTGTTTTGGGTATGACTCATTCAGAGATGAGTTAGTTGTGGACATGTGTAATAGTTGTGAGGAAATCTTCATGACAAGAGTTAACATGCTTTGTCAAGACAAGCTCATACTGTTGAGATATGCATTGCCATGCCACATGTTACAGGGAGAGTCATCTTATCAGGTGGGATCTTACAGGGACACCTTGTCTCAAAGCTTACCCTATAGAGAATACTAAATGCTAAGGTGGCATATTAGGCCAATCTTCAGACTCTACAGCACACTGCACATTGCTGCTGAAACTATGTGGAAACCTAGCTTATGTTGTAACATTCTCTTGGTATAGAACTTACTAATTTTTCATTTATGCAAATTAATGCAGTCATAATATGAGCTGGCACATGCCTTATCTACTACTGCTCAGCTACTAGCACCCTTTACTTCAGCTAATTTACATTACTAGCAGACAATGCATGTAATAAGTTCTTGTGTATATAATTTAGATACACTGCACATATTTTTCATTTTTATTTTCAGATAAAATGGTATATTTTTTTGTTCAAGATGCATCAATTTTGAATTTCTTTATAACAGAATTTCAAATGAGTTCTACTTCCTTGTATGACCTATAGTCTTTATCATACAATCCAGCCTATACATTTTCACCTGTTTTATTCATTCTTTTTCCATGCAACTAAACAACAAAAAATGTTATTGTAGATAAAATGAGAGGGAAATTAGATTATTAGAAAAAGGTTCATAAGAGAAATATTAAACTGACTTGTGGCTGCTTACATCACACATTCACCTTGCTATCAGCAGCAGCTGCCCCAGAGCTGGAATTACTCAGGTGTGCACAGAATTCAAGTTCAGCCCCTTCTAAATGCTGCACTCAGGTGTGCTGGTCCCTTCTGAATTCAGCCCAGATCTGAAATAAAAGGCCTGCCTGCTCACAAGCTTTTTGGGCTTTTTCCTCTTTTCTGCCTCCTGGAGTGTTCATTTTCTAGCACCTGAGGTTTCATCACCAGTAAGGTGATGGTTTCTACCCTGGTTAGAAAAGGATACTTTTGTTTTTCCTTAGGGCCCCCTTCTTTGGTCCAAGGACTCTCCCCAACCCCTCCTAACTTCTGAATAATAAAAGCAATAATTTAATAATTGTCCTTCTCAGTCTTGTTTTATTTTACTTCCTTTTGGTAAAATAGATAAGATCTCAGGTATGGGGTTTGCATTTGAATCCCCACAAATAAAACCCCATCACAAAAATAAAGACATGTTATGCACAAGTATGTATGTATATGTTGTGGGTGGATAAGTGTGTGTATGAGTAGACATGCACACGTTAGTATGTGTGTATGTGGAGTCCGGGGGACAACCTTCATGTCACCCTGAGGAATGCCATTTATGATTTTTGAGATAGAATCTCTTATTGACAAGTCGGGCTAGAATGGCTGCCAGTAGCCTCAGTGAACATCCTGTCCACCTCCTCAATGTTGGCACCATCATTTCTGGAATTTTATAAGGGTTCTGGAGATCAGGTTGTTACTTTATTGACTGAGCTATCTCCTCAGTCCCCAAACAACTTTTGTAAGTATTAAATAAGTAGTTATTAAATAAGGAGTTTTAAAATCCTTAGTAAACTTGTTAAGTAGTCTATAGGTATATCATAAACCTATAAATGATAATTTTAGAAGAAGTAGTTTAGGGCTAGAGAGATGGCTTAGCAGTTAAGGCACTTGCCTGCAAAGCCTTAGGACCCATACACAACTCCCTAGATCCCATGTTCGCCAGAAGGAGTTTGATTACAGTGTCTGGAGGGCACATGTCTGGAGTTTGATTACAGTGACAGGAGACCCTGCCACACCAATTCTTTCTCTCATTAAAAAAAATTCAGACTGTTGGGCTTGCCCCTCTCCCCCCCAAAAAAAGTAAAGAAAAGAAAAAGAAAGAAAGAAAAAGAAGTAGCTACCGGGGAGGAATCTGGGGTCCATGCATAATGATGTTAAAAGGGTGATAAATACATTTTGTAACTCAAGAGGTGTAATGACCATACAACCAAGTAACAGTAGCATAATAGTGGCTGTTACAAAAGCATATAATCAAAAAACTTTTGTATTTGAACTCCTAAGAAAATCAAGGTAGTCATCATGGGGAAAAATCCAAATCTGTATGTGAAAAGAGCAGCCAAATTGCTTTTCTTCTACTGCAGATGCCACCACCAGTTCAAGCCTAACTGACTGGGGATCTCTACATCCTTTCTGTGCATTATGATAATTCTCTAGAGCAGCAAACAGAACTCACGGAAGAAATTTACATATGTTTACCTCATTATAACAATGGGTATTACAAATAAACCTGATAAGAACCAGGTGAAGAAATACAGTAGGATGAGGTCTGGAGGGCTTTCTGTCCTCTATATGTATGACATTGGAGTAGGTCACCCTCTCACTACCTAGATATGTTCGCTATCTTGGAAGCTCTCTGAATCCAAAAAGTTTTGCAATTTTCAAGATAGTTTCATCATATAGCCATGTGTGATGATAAACCATTATTGACTACTAGACTAGATTCATAATCACCTAAGAGATGGCAAAGCCCTTTTCTGAGTGCAGCTGTGAGGGCATTTCCGGAGACCAACCTTAAATGTAGGCAATATCATTTAATGGAGTGGGGTCGTGGATAAAATAATAGTTGGAACAAGAGAAAGCCATGAAGTACCCTTTCTCTGCTACCTGTCCATGATGAGGTCAAATGAGTTGCTCTGCCCTTCTTTCCTCATGATGATAGACTGAAATTCGCTGACACTGTGAGCCAAGACAAATCTTTCATTTCTTATGTTGTTTCTGTTATGTAGTTTTGACATATTGATGCAAAAGTCATCACTACTTCATGTTTGATCATTAATTCAGTCACCAGTCCCTCTTTACATCCTGGAGGATTGGCGTGGGAATAGGAAAATATCCCAGGCTTCTTGTCATGGCTTGGTATTTCTGGTCACCAGCATACATTCAAAAACCCACCAGCAGTCACCTCAAAATAGCATTTTAGGAGAATTCCAGTTCAGATGGCATCTGGCTAACCACACTTCACCTCTCCAAGCAATAATAGGCAATATCTGTGGGTGCTTTGGGGTCAGCAGGTCCTAGCAGATCTCTGGTGGGAGGACGCAGAGGGGTATTTTAGGGAATCCACTGATTCCCATGCTCTTGGGTAGCTCACAACTCTCCCAAACTCCTCAAGCAGCTGTCCGAGCCACTGCACCAGCCTCCACCCCACAGACCAGGTTCACTCCTGCACTACAAGCAGGATCCTCATGATCTGGGCCAAGTGCCCCTCACCTTTTCCCACACCAACTGGCTTTCATTCCTCAGTTCCACCTGAGGCTTTCCTCCCTTTCCCCACCATGAGAACTGTGGCCCCATCCCACCCCCTTGCCCCAGAGCACCCTCAGGTCAATATCACAGGGCCTGAACCATCGGTCTAAGTCACAGGGTCCATGTCACAGGGTCTCAACCATCATGTCCACACCACTGGTCCAAGACATAGGGCCCACACCATCAGGTCTAAGTGACAGGGTCCACGCCATTGTTTCAGCTCATAGGGTCCTCATCATCAGGTCCTCATCACTGGGTCTATAGTGGGAGGTGATGTCCCATTCCTCTGAACCATCACATCCCCTCATTCCAACACCCGCATACCAGTCAGCTGCATTCTATCCCCCAGCTTCCACCTGCCTCCAAGTCTACACACTCTCCAGGATCCTCTCCCAGCCCCACTACCAGGTCTCTGGGTCCCCACCAGGGCCTTAGGGACTCCACCCACCTGAGCAGACAGGCCCCCTTGCCATCAGAAGCCTAATCTAGTCAAACATAAAAGGAAACAATCACTGAAGACACTTCAAGGGTAAACTACAGCTTCCTCCTGAATTAAGAATCCCACACTGTGATGGGCAGACCACAGCACAAAAGGAATAACATGAAACATCAAATGGGAGTAACCAGAACAAGGTTGCCTAGTCCCACAATGGAAGTCTCTAATCAGAACATAGAAGAGACAACATGATCAGAACCCCAAAATGAAGATGCAAGCTATGTGACCTTGGCCAAGCAGTTGGCAGAACTTGCAGAAAATAAACAAAATACGGACGATCGTTTGAATATTGTCCTTGCTAGTTTGTACCAAATAGAAAAAGCCCAAGGGGTCTTCCAAAGTCAGTTAAGTGAGCTGAAGGAGAGCCAAAAAAAGGAGGACAGAAATAAGAAACAATCAAGCTAATATTGGATAAAATAGACTTCAACCTAAAAATAATCAAAAAAGACAAAGAAGGCCACTTCTTACTCATCAAGAGAATGATCCAACAAAAGGCTATCACAATTATCAATCCTTATGCACCAAACAGGTGCAACATAATTCATAACAAAAAAACTGGCCTGGAGAAATGGCTTAGCAGTTAAGGTGTTTGCCTGCGAAGCCAAAGGATCCTTTCTAAGGTACAGTCCATGCCAGTAGGATGACTCATACCTATAATGCCAGTACAAGGAAGGCTGAGGCAGGAAGACTGACCTGTCTGGGTTAGGAAGTAAAAGACTGTCTCTAAGCACTAAGAAATGCAGTCAGACAGGCCAATGACTGAACGGGTGCAATAGTGGCATGTCTACTCTTGGGGTAACCAACTGCTCCATAATTGGACTGAAGGCCCTCTCTAAGGGAGGGAATACATACCTGGTACTGAAAAACCTAAGCAAAAGTCTATGGTAGGTGAGGTCATGAGCCTTAGGGGTATAAAGCCTGCTCTTGTCTGACTAAATGTATATATTATTCCCACCAAGCTGCCCTGAAAGCATTATACTTAATGTTCATATTCACATATTAATGCTACTCCCACTTCTGGTTAGAGAAGCTTCTCTTTTCAGATGGCGATGACCACTGGGATGACCCAAAAGGCAACATAGTGCTGAGAAGAAGGGATGGAGGAGTGCCCAGCACTGAAACACCTCTGTCACACCCTCCAAGGCTCAGGGACCATTGTGGAAGAGGGGGCGGATAGAATGGAAGAGCCAAAGGAAGGGTATGACTTCTTACAATGCAACTGCCCAGACAGAAATTGGCCTCGATATCCATGATCTTGCAGTGCCTAGCAATACCTCCGCAAGACCCTCAAAATAGAAGAAAAAGATGATGACATCAAATTAAAAGAGAGACTAATGGAGAGAGGGAGGGGATGTGATGGAGATTGGAGTTCTAAAGTGGAATTGGGGGAGAGGAGGGAAATATCAGGTGTTTTTTTTGTATGTAAGTATAGAAGTTGTCAATAAAAAAAATAATAATTAAAAAAAAAGAATGTTAAAAAAAAAAAAAGAAATGCAGTCAGGACTGGCAAGACTGCACACACAGAGCTTAGAAGGCCAAGCCACAGAATGTTAGAGTGTTCCAACAGTCTTGGCTGAATAACTGAGCCAGCATCCAGCTGAGTAGACCAGTTAACCAATCAGAAAGAGCTTTCATCTAGAATATTTGCCCAGCCACCGAACTGTCTTAAGCATCCAAACTAGCTTTTTTGTCGAAGTCCTCTGAAAAGAAAACCTCTCCTATATTTATTTAGTGTCTCGAAATTGCAAGTCTTTTGTCCCCAAAATATATGCTATTTCCTTTAACCTTGTGTAACTCCTTTTTTTAAAAAAAAATGTCAACTTTATAGTTTACTTGGAAATGGGAAGGTAATTAATACTTATTGTTAATATTTGCTAAGTGTCCATTGAATTTTTCTAGATAAGTGGTAACGTTTAAATGATGAGATAAGGAACTCCTAAAAAGAGCAGACAGATGCTTCACTGAACTTTATCAGTGACTATTTTCAGGGTCAGAGGTTAAAGTGCAGAGGAATGTAACCTTGTGCTCCATGGTCATTTCTCTCCTTAAGGCAGAGGACTCAGTAAAAGTGAATCCAATGTATTTTCTGAAAATCATAAAACCCAGTTATACACTCTTCTTTTTAAAATTTGTAAGAAACTGATCTAAATACTGAATTTGTAGGAATATGGAATAATTTCACTTCCAGGAGCAGTGTGCAAAATCTAAACAGAATGTCAAGTGATGGAGAATGTGGCAGGAGTTAGTCTGAAGACTGTGTGTTTCAAAGGTTATCCAGCTATCCAGCCAACCAGCCAGCATGAACTCCCCCAAATCACCTTGTGTTTAGTGATCCAGACTACCTGGGTTCTCTGGGTTTTCCTATGCTTGCATACATATGTAGGTTCATTATATATTGAAGACAGTAATACTGCAGATGGCTCTCAATGGAAGATTAAGAATAAACTTGCTCATAGACCATTTTAAAGTATCCATATAAAAGAAATGTTATGTGAAATCCTTTCCAGCTCCCATTACTAGATTTCCCTTTCATCTTTTCCCCCTGGATTCTGAGGAAGCTTATCTCGTCATTTCTTACCCATTATAGTAGCAAGTGATTCTGTCTTGAACATTCAGAAAGCAACTCAAGATGGCTGCCTAGGTGAATTTCAAAGTCTCCGAGTAACAATACTGTCTATTTTTCAGATACAGTCAAAGCTATAAGAGGATGACTGGAGGTACATATAGAGCCCACTATATGATCCAAATGCAATCTCATTCTGTATTCTGGAGCAGGATGCCTGTAAGCTTACCAGCCTGTCTGCCTTGACAGTTTTCTGCAATGAAGTTCTGCTCATGGATTATGTCTTTGTCACAAATCCCCATTTCCTCCTGGGAATCAGCACTGCTACTGTTTTACAGGGATGCTGAAGTGAATTGCCAACACAGCACTTCAAATGATCTGGAAGTGAGACAGTTCTGGAACTTTTCTTGGCAGTCGTTCAGTAAACAAGCTTGGGAAGGTGATGAATAGCCATGTACCTAATCAATACCTCCTTCTACAATGAAGCTAATTCTGATGGTAAGTCCAAAAAGGTTCATGTGACAATACAATTAGGCAAAAGGTTTTCAACTATGCTTCCCTCCTAAATTTTTATGGAAAAAAATACATAAGTATAAAATAATATCATAGTAAAATGTATTTCAGTCAAAAAGTCATTCTATTACATGTCTAACACCTTTTTCTAGGCAAAAGATTAGGAATGAAAATAAATATAGGAAATATAGGAAGCAATGTTTTCTAAAATAAGAGCACTGCTTTGTAGGTGCTTCTAGTTTTAATTAGCAACTTGAACTGTTGTCAGTGTATTTCATGCTCTGCTAGTTACTCAATATGTAACATAAATCCTCTCACTCATAAAACATTTATAATCAGTACTAACAAGTTTTTATAATATAAGGTAAAATTCAGGCATTTTTGATAATTTGTTACCTGTAGAGAATATACAGGGAGAAGTATGAGAATATTTTCTATCAAGAGTTTTGACATGATAGCTAAAGATAGGGTATTTATCTTTATTTCCTCATAAATCATGTGTTATTATAACATAAATGAAACATTAATGGATTAACATCTATTAATATTATCTCATTAAACCCTTTAATGAAGTAACTGAAACTGGTAGTACCTATTCATAGTGTTCTGTGAGCATACCTACCAACTACATGTCATGCTAAGAAAACATTTCAAGTCGCTGTATAAGAAGAGAATCACATGGAAATTGTAATTAGACAAAATGAGGTTGTCCACCTATCACTACTCATAGCTTTTGTTTGTTTTCAGTTGGGCTTTAACAATACTTGGACATCATTCTATGTGACTCTAATCTGCTCAACTTTTCCATTTTCTGCAACAGGTCCTGTTTTTTTCTTCCTTTCCTTTAATAGACATTGGCACTTATTTCCTGGAGAAACAGAGGACAGTACACAAAGACTTCTACACATTTTTGAGAGTTCAGTCTCTAAAATTAGCTGTGCTGGCTTTTTCATCTTCCCTTTTCTTTAGTGCGGGGGAAGGCCTAGATCCTTCTACCATGAACCAAATCTTTCTCTGACCTTTGCACTTCCATGCATCAATCATACTCTTGGATGCATCTTCACTTCTCTTGTCAGATTTTTCTGTTTCTAGAATTTGCAATATATTCAAATGTCACAGATTCTACCCTCCTTCCCTTCAGCACAATATAGCTATCATCTTAACTTATTTCTTTCTTTCTACCGCCACTGTTCCTGAAACTCATTCACACATGCTCTTCCTGTGTCATTATTCCCTAAGTCTCGCTTTAAGAAAGTTTTTTTAATAAAAGGTTCTTATTAAGAATATAAGTCAGATCACTGCCTTCTTTGGCCTCCATTGTTTAAAACTTTCCAAGCTGCTTCTAACTTACTGAGAATAAATTCAAAATTCTTTTCCAAATCCTTTTTTTTTTTGTCTTACATGATCAGCTGTCTCCTACCTTTAATGCCTCATCTCACGGTCTTGCCATTTCTATTCCCTTTCAGTGATCCAGAGCCCTGTGTTGTTCTGCAAACCTATTTCAAATACCTCTAGCCCAGAGCAGAAGTATTATATTTCTTCCCACCATGCTCCTCCTCCCAGTACAGTCCCCTCCAGTGTTTCAGCTCTCTCCTCTCGTCTAGTGTGAAGCCTTTTCTGTCCACTCATACAGGCATTGGGATTGAGTGATTCTTTTTCTAGTCCCATGTGACGAATTGGGCTCTATTAAGCCAGAGAGCTCTCTTGATCAGTCCAGTGATACAGCCCTATCCCCAGTGCAGTGACTGACAAACAGTGGGGACATGGACATTGTCAGCAGGAAGAAAGGAAATAGTAAGACCAACTTTAGCCATCTACTCCTGAGCACCACTTGAGTCCTATGTACTAGCCACTTTTCTTGTTGCTGGAAAAAATATCTGACAGAAGCTTTTTAGAGTAAGAATGATTTATTCTAACTCACAGTTTGATGGTGGGTAAGGCAGACTTGATTGCATTTACTGTGGTGAGATGGTCTCTAGTCTGTGGCACTGAGAGTAAGAGCAGCCTCCTGTCACATCTCAATCACCAACTAAGAATCCAGGACCCAAACTAGGCTAGACTGTAAACTTCAAGACCTGACCCTCTGCAACCAAATTCTTTCAGGTGGACCCCACCTTCCTAAGGTTCTACAACCTTCTAAAATGGCCACCCATAGCTGGAATCCAAGTGATCAAACACATGAACACTCTACTTCCCAAGACAGCACATATGAAAGTATGACGGTCGATATGTTAATTTCTTCTGAGAAAAATGGCATTATCAATAATCAGTAATACCCTGGTGGATAGGAAACTGAAAGGCTTTTGTTGTTGTTCTGGTGGTTTTGTTGTTTTTTAATGAAGAATATTTCTGTTACTGTCATAGAAACCCAGCTGCTTATAACTCATTTCAAGTACTGTCCTTTCATGACCAGATTAAAAATAAACCAACACTTGCCTGTTAGTGAGCAACAACTCCACACACTGCTTGTAACTGGTTCTAAGGGTGGCAAGGGCTTTCAACTTAACAGAATTTAATGGAAAACTGAAGATTGTAAATGCAATGAGATAGTCCTTGCTGGCCCAGAGTTAACCAAACTAGAAGGTAAATGGTCAGCAGTGAATGCAGGCAATTATACATACATCCTGCAGACTAGACTTCCTAGAGTAGTTCTCTGCTAAGTACAAGTCTAAATCAAATCATGTTCAGGTTAAATATTTTCCCCTTGTTTGTCCCAAAGGATGGAGTGCTGATTTTGTGACCAAGTTTCACGTCACCTTTATAGTAGGGCATCTGTGCTTCTTCAATAAAAATTATAAAACACATAGGCACTGGGATCTGGTACATTTACCCCCACATGTGTTCACCTCGTCTTCCAAGGTATATCTTTTTGCTTGTATTCTTTCTAATCCTTGTCCATCATCTTCCTCCTGGAATTAACCAGGGTCCCCATTTGCCTTCCTTGTACCTATTTGTTTGCTTGTGCTGATTCCAATACATTGTCCTTGACTTCCCTTTTGAGTGAGTTTGTAAATTATTTTATCAGACTATGGAAATTTCTCAGATGGCAAGATGAAAGCACGAGGGCCTGAGCCAGCCTGAGACATGAAATGAGATACCCTCTTTAAATCCAAAGCACCCACATGAAAAGCTGAGTGTGGTCACACCGGCCTACAACCAAAGTCCCATGGGAGCAGAGACAGGAGAATGGCTGGGGCACTCTGTTCTGCCAGTCTGAAGAAACATGGCAGCTGCAGATTCAGTGAGAGGCACTATCTCAAGAAAATAGGCAGAAGAGTAATAGGGATGGATACCTTTCTCCTCTGGCCTCTGCTCATGCTCATAAGTGCACACATCTGCACACACACACATGCATAAACCATACACCACTCCACACATACTACATGCTCATGTCAAAAGCAAAATAACTTTATCAATGAGATAAGAATCTACAAAAGGGACACTATGTCCCTCGTGACAGGAGCAATTAACCTATGCATTTAAAAAAAAAAGGATGAATGATTGATTGGAGTGACTAGCATTTGTCTTTCCTAAAGCACCATGACTTCCCTCTATTTTCCCAATTTTCTGAAGTTCTTATGAAAGTGGTCGGTCAGTGCAGTCCTAGAAAATTTATCATGTGACTGCATTTTCTTTCTAATCTCTCTGGCCTCTGTAATATTTGAAAATGGGAAAGGCTATTACTTCTGGAAAGTCAAAACAGCTCCCAGGCAGTACTTCCTGTCATTCTAGCTTCTCATTCCCTTTGTTTGTGTGATTTTTCCGCCAGTTGCTCTGTCTGGAATGATGGTGATTTATTCTGAATCTTATAGTCACTTTTGTCTACATTTATTGAACAATATATTTGGATCCCTTTATTTCATTTTATAAGGGATAGCCATAAGTATAGTTTATCACTTTTGATATTTTTGCTGATTGTATAACATGAATTTACAACTGTCAGTGGTCACATCTCAGTCAAAGTTTAACTCAAAATTCCTTTTCAATGTGAGTTCCTCTACTGATAGTGTCTTATTTAAGTAATGTGCATATCTTTCCTTCTTATCTCAAGATAGAGACTTGAAAGTGATCTTTGTTTCTTTTCTGCTCTTTTTTTATCACTTCTTTTTTAAAAAAATATTGATTACAATCTTTTTAATTTTAATTTTATTTTAATTATTTGAAAGAGATAGATAAAAGAGAGAGAGAGAGAGGGAGGGAGAAGGAGGAAGAATGCACATGCCAGGGCCTTCAGCCTCTGTAAACAAACTACAGATGCATGTAGCTTACATGGGTACTGGGCAATCAAATCTGGGTCCTTTGGCTTCACAGGCAAACACCTTAATGCTAAGCCATCTCGCCAGCCCTTACCACTTCTTGCTAAAGTTGCCACCAATGTTACGCACCTTGTACTTTCTGTGTCTCTTCTTACACTTTCTTACATCTTCTACACTTGCATCTCTACCCACTGCCATGGTTTATGTCTCTGAATTAATGTCTGCTTTATAGACATACTCTTTATATATTTGAGTCAAAATCCTTAAAAAGAGCTTTTGCTATACATGGTGAATAAGTGTTAGTGAAAGTTAACCTGTTTTAAGTTAATTTTTCTACTTTTCAAATTAATATACTAGGGCTTTCTGCTTCTCTATATTTAGATTACCATGAATATTAAATACAAAACAATATACATGTTCATTTTCCTCACTATTTTAGTCTTCTGGTGGAAAGAAGACGTTATATATTTTTTTTCACAAAATGTATGATTATTGTAATTTTATATTGTGCTTTTATATGTAAAATCACTAAACTATTGATATTTTGAATAAGCTAAGGAGTCACAAATTTCCTAAAGTTGAGAGGAGTTATAAGTGCACAGGTATGATGAGAGAGATTCTTTAGACTTAATGGGTAGTTTGTTTGATTGAAGTCACTTAGCCTCACATTTGATCAGGAGAGAAAAGAAAAAAATTAAAACTATTGGTGAGAACTAGGCAATAAGCCATGTAAACTATGCCTAAACTATGTGGATAATTAAGGACTTGGGAATATGTACCTCTCTAGAAATTGAACTCCAACTATCACATATATTGATTTTGTAGACCACTGAAACATTATATTTTAAGTAAAACACTTGATTTATAGCACCCATAAACCTCTTTAAATCCCAAGTGTACAGTGGGATAAATTATTGTAGAATGAAAACAATTATGAAATTTGTACTCAAGTTAGGAAACAGCATTACCAGCACCCCTTAAGCTTTCTTCATATCTCATCACCTCACTCCTCCCCAAATGTAATTGCCAGGGTACACTAGCTTTGGTTGTTTTGATTTGGGCAGGATTTTCTCTCTTCCTTTCTAGCTCAAATAATTTTACATAATGCTGCTAAATGAGACTATGACTGTACCTACCCTTTGTTCTACTATATACATGTTTCCATTGGATATAATTTAGATGGGGAATTAGAGGATCATAAGCTGTGATGCTTTGCAGTTTAGTTTTCTAAAGTGGTTTTATAAATGCATATTTCTTACACTCTTGGTTCATATATTTTTAGCCAATACTTGACATTTAACATGTTTTAAATTCTCATCATTATGGTAGGCATATAGAAGACTTCATCTTGACTTTTAGTTTGCTTTCTGTAATTATTAATGGGCTTGGTTTCATGTTCATTAATTTATTGGCACTTTGCATATGTCTGCATTATGAAGGCCTTATTTGGAAATTTTTGCATATTTGTCTCCATGTTTTTTTTTTTTTATACATGAAGACAAGTTCCTTGTTGGCTTGTTGGTATTTATGTTATACTTATTTTATTTCTGAGTTTTTACTCATTGTAAGTTGTATGTTATAAGAGATATTTTCTCTATGTCTATAACTGACCTTTCTCAGTTCTTGTTCTCGGGCTTTTAAATAACAACATGCTGTTTAAATGATCATGCTATTGATTTCTGCACCATCTGACTCTTCTCAGGAGGATTTCTACTGACAGAGTGGTTTTTATACTTTGAGGTTCTTCAGTATTGATGAAGTTCACATCAATTCTAAATAGGAAAATATGCTCTATATTAATTAGTTTTGTGTGGCTATGACAAAGATCTGTTATAGGGCTGGAGAGATGACTTAGCAGTTAAGGCACCTGCCTACCAAGCCTAAGAATGCACATTTATTTCCAGGTCCCACATTTAGCCAGACATAGTGACACAAGTGTGCAATGCCACACTTGCACACGAGGGGGTGCACACGTCTGGAATTCATTCACAGCAGCTGAGAAGCTACTGGTGTACCCATTCTCTCCCTCTGCCTCTTCTCTATCTCTCTCTGTCTCTTTCAAATAAAAAAAAAGTTCTGCTACAGAAACGATGAAAAGAAGATAAGGTTTATTTTGGTTCAAAATATTAAGAGGTTTCCGTCTGTTGTAGCTGAGAAAGCATGGTGGCAGGAGTCTGTGGTGGAGGTTGTTCACATGGCACAGAAGAGGAAGTTCCAGAAAGTAGGGAATGTGGCACATGAGCTTTCAGAGCTCCCCTTTAATGCTTACTCCTCCCAGCTAAACTTCACAGTCTTCAAAATAGTGCAACAAGATTAAGGATCAAAGAATCAAGAAATCAAAACATGAGCTTCTGTGGGATATTTCAGATTGTAATCATAGCACCTACTTCAAAGTCAGGGTACATCATTCTAAATTGGATTTTTTGTAGCATGTGTGCTGTGGTATGTAGGTGGTATAGACACAGGTGTATGCAGATGCCCACATTCCAGGTACACACATACATAGGCCAGGATGGATTCTCTCATCAAACCTGTACTGCTGTTTATTTCAGTCAGATGACCAACCAAGGATCTCCAGTGATTCTCTTGATTCTGCCCTACACAGGACTGTGGTTACAGAAGTGTGTTACCATATCCAGCTTTCTACATGGGTGCAGAGATTAAATTCAGATGGCCTAAGGCCCTCCTACTTGCACAGCAAGACCGCTTAACCCACTGAGACATTTCCTCAGCCCTTTGCTTTTTACATTTCTTGTTTAAAACCTCCTCTCATATTAAAGTACAATCCTTGTTTTTATGGAAAGTTTTTGAATGAGCGTTGAATTTTCCAAATCTCTACCAGAAAATAGAAGGTTTAGGAACAGTCCCCAAATTATGCTAAAAGGCCCATAGTATTCATTTAATAACAAAAAGGAGTCATGACAAAAACATGCATATTAATGTTCCTCATGAACTTGGAAAAGCTATTAAGACCATATGAGGGCACTGGGGAGATGGCTCAACTATTAAAGGCACTTGATCATAATGCTTACCAGGTCAAGTTTGATTCCCCAGTACACATGTAAAACTAGATTTACAAAGTGGCAAATATGTCTGGAGTTTGTTTCAGCAAGAGGACATGGCCATATTCTCTCTCCTTCTCTAAGTAAATATATAAAAATATGTTTTGAAAGGCATTTAAAAGAAAATATCAGCAGAATCAAACAAGAAATCCTTTATATTTTGGATTTCTTATTTGGTTCTGCTGATATTGTCTTTTAGGTGGGAGGGAATAGATGTCTGATAGTGAAAACCTGTGATAGGGGAGGTTATGAGCTCTAGGGGTGTAAGACCTGCTGGTATCTGGCTAGATGCATATCTTATGTTTACCAAACTGCCCAGTAAACACTTCTCTTAATGTTCATACCCACATATTAATGCTACTCTCACTTTTGGTTAGAGAAGCTTCTCTTTACAGATGGCAGTGACCTCTGGGATGACTCACAAGGAACTATAATGCTGAGAAGAAGTGACAGAGGAGTGTTCAGCACTGAAACATCTCTATCACAACATCTAAAGTTCAGGGTCTGTTGCGGAAGAGGTGACAGAAAGAATGTAAGAGCCAAAGGAAGGATAGAACTCCTTACTATGCAGTCTTCCAGACATAAAATGGCCTGTGTATTTATTTGAGGGATAAGCCAAGTCTCTGTGCATAATGACCCAACTTGTGGCTATAACACTCTTTCTATCCCCTCTTCTGCGAATTTCCCTGAGCCATGTTGTGATCATTTTAGTTCTACTTCATTGATGAGGTTTTGGGAGCCTCTGTGACTCTGGATATCTGGCTTAGTAGGAGTTGGATGTTCTCTGTGTTTATCTCCTTCAGACTTTTTCTGGTGTTGTGTTCCCCAAGAAAGCTGTGTTCTTGCCCTTTCCTCGCATTGCTCCGTGGTTTCAGCTGGGGCCCTGGTGAGGTGTGATAGGCTGATCCTCCCTTCAGGTTCATCGTCCATCTGAAAAAGATAAGCAAATTCTCCGACAGTGAGAGAAGTTAGTCCTAGATAGATGGAATGTCCATACTTATTTTAGAGAGAATTTTATATATATGCCTTCTTCTAGCCCACGTTTGGTAGGAGATTGATCTTGGAGATTGGGCTCATTTTTTGTACGTGGTTTTGACTTATTTTCCAGTTCCAGCAATGAGTTCCCTTCCACTGAATGGATCTATTAGCCAAATCAATAGCAGTTGGTTACCTACCATGGTTGTGTGCCACTACTGCACTTGTTTGAGCATTATGTCAGGTTGTTTCCTACTGGGTAGGTTAGACTGTGAGTTGTTTGGATAGATGTTGGTCATTTTTCCCCAGTAGCTCATGTAGCACCCTCTGGCACTAGACTAGCTAACTGTCTGGGACTGACCCTCTTCCAGATTCCAACCAGGTCTCTCCATGTTTTGTCTCACCCACGTATGCTGTCTTCGACATTAGGGTCTTACCATTAACTTTTGGTGGGTCATCAAGAACTCTGACAGAAATTTGTCTTTTTTGGGAAACCTTGTAGGTCTCTCAGATCACCAGCTCATTGTGAAAGTTAACCCCGTGCTGGTACTGGAAGTTATAAGTCAGCACCAAAGAAGGTGAAGGAAGAAAAAGATAGGTAATATAAAAGAGAAATTGAGTATAGAGAGGAGAGGGAGACAGAGAGAGAAAGAATGAGAGAGAGAGAGAGAGATAAGTAGGGAAAGATTAAAATTACTCTTCATGATATTCTCTCCAGTTCCCTGTGGTTCAGGTGTTCCCTCTGTTGGCCTGCTGAAGGACCAATGCTTTAGCCTGTTGTTCAGAATGTAGGGTTTTATAGTATCATTTCCTTTTGGGTCCCTATTTGTGTTCCCCCAACCTTACCCTCCCTTCCACCTTTTCATTCCCTCCCACCCTTCCCCTCACCCCATCCCACCCTTCCTATTGTCTGTTCCTCAGTGTATTTATTAGGTTTGGTAGCATCTCAGGTGGATTAAGGTTAGGAGCCACAGAAAAATGAGACCATGCGACGCTTATCTTTTTGTGATTGGGTGAGCTCACTGAGGATGATCTGTTCCATGTTTGACCAATTTTTTTTGAATTTCATTATTTCATCTTTCCTTACTGTTATGTAGAATTCCGTAGGATAGATATACCACCCCCATAACACTTGACTACCCCCACAATGCATGATCCACATTCCCCATTGATGAGGGTCCCTTTGGAAGGGGGAGGACAGGGAGGAGAATAATGGAATCACCAATATGAATGTAAAATTAGAATAATATAAATAAAAATAAATTATAAAAAAATCAGATGTAGAGAGCTTAACACTAAAGGAGACTTATAACACTCCCTCCATGGCTCACTGAACATTTCAATAAAAGAGGGATAAAAAGTTTTAAGAAACAGGGCTGGAGAGATGGCTTAGCGGTTAAGGCGCCTGCCTGCTAAGCCTAAGAACCTGGTTCCAATCTCCAGGTCCCACGTTTAGCCAGATGCAAAGTGATGCAAGGGCACAATGCCGCACTTGACCACAAGGGGGCGCACACATCTGGATTTCGTTCACAGCAGCTGAGAGACTGCTGGCGTGCCCATCTCTATCTGTCTCCCTCTCCCTCTCTGTCTCTCTCTCTCTCTGTGTCTCTCTCCAAAAATAAATAAAATTAAAAAAATGTTAAAATTAAAAAAAAAAAGTTTTAAGAAACACAGCGTGAGAAGGATTATTCTAAGGCACTACTCCTAACACAGAGACTAAATGATGCATTCATGATCCCACAGTGAATAACGCCACTAAGGAGGGTTCTCAGTAAAATGGGAGTTAGGGAGAGGGAATATAGAGTGAGAATATGGGATGATGCAAATATGTCTAACATGATATGCTTATACAATAAAGTTCATCATTAAAAAAATAGTATGCATTTATTTGAGAGTGAGGGGGGAGAGAGAGAGGCACATAGAGACAAAGTGGGTGGGTCAGGACCTCTAACAACTTCAAACAAACTCCAGACGCATACGCCACCTTGTGCATCTGGCTAATGTGGGTACTGGAGAATCAAACTTGGATCCTTCAGCTTTGCAGTCAAGCACCTTAACCACTAAGCTCAATTTTTTTCACATAAAATGTCATTTTCAAGGTGAGTATACCTTAGTCCAAATGCTTAGGATCAGAAGTGTTTCAGAGTTTGGATTTTTTTTTTTAATTTTGGCATACTTAGTTATACATAATGAGGCATCTTTGGATGTTACCCAGATCTAAACATGAAATTCATGTGCTTTATATAGTATTCACTCATAGATTAAAGGTAATTTTAAACAATATTGTTATTGCCTGTATGAAGCAAAATTTCCTGTGGTAGAATTTTTCATTTGTAGTGTCATATCATGACTCAAAAAGTTTCAGAATTTTGAAAATTTAAATTTTAAATTACAGAAGCTCAACTTATATTTGCATATAATCTACACAAATATTTATCATATAATAAAATCAACTCTATATTACATTTCATATATTATACAATGTAAATGCTATTAAATAATTGTTTATCATTTCATTTAGGCAATTATGAAAAGAAAAAACTCTATTCATGGCCAGTACATATGTAGTCTTTAAAAAAAATCACATTAATTCCCAATTGGTTGAATCCACAGGTGTGAACCCTATTATACTGAAAGATAGCCAACTGTATATGCTTTCAACTTTTATTGCTCAAAATGACATGATTTATTCATTTTGGTTCATGAACTATGCTACTGATAACACACATTTTATATTAATAGTTCCACTTCTTGCTTCTGTTAACACATTAGATACATCAATATGAGATAATCCATTTACTTTGCTAATATACCTAATGTTTCTTGGAACTTTTTTACCACTACAAGCATACAGGTATCATTGTTTTAACATATCACAAAATAGACTTCAAACCAGAAAAAGAAGACATAAAGAAGGTTATGTCATACTAAATAATCAAGAGGCCATTCCACTTCTAAATATGTATGCATGGTACATGAGTGAACACAAGTTCATAAAATAAATATTACTAGGTATTAAATCACGATAATCATGGATGATTTAGAAAGCACACTCTGACCAATTAGCAGGTTATTCTGAGGAAAAAAAAAAAAAAAAACCAGGAAAACCTCTGTGTTAAATATGGCGCAAATGGTTCTGCTAAACACTAACAGAACATTCCATCCAAACACTGAAAATACACATTCTTCTTAACAGCTCAAGGAATATTCTCTAGAATAAATTATATCTGAGGGCATACTACAAGTCCCAACAAATATAGTATTATTGAAATAACTTTTTGTATTTTAGTTGACCACAATGGAAAAAAGCTAGAAATCTACAATAAGAGAAACTATAAAAAATTCAAAACCAAAACATTAAACTATTCCCTACTGAATGATGAATGAGTCATTTAAGAAATCAAAAAAAAAAATAAAAATACTAGAATTAAATGAAAAAGAACAAAAAACCCTTCCAAATCTGATGGGATAAAATAAAGTAATTGTATGAGAAAAGTTTATAGTTACAAGTACCTGTATTTAAAAATCATAGTGATCTCAACTAATCAATAATACATTATAGTACCTCTGGGGGGGAAAAAAAAAAGAAAGAAAAGAAAACCCAGTAGCAGTTAATCTTACCTAGATTACTGAAAGAAAGGGAGAGGAGAGCTAAATTAATAAAACTAGAGATAAAAAGGAGATATTACAATAGATGCCTGTTAAAATTTAATGTTTCATATTTATTTATTTATTTATTTATTTATTTATTTATTTATTTATTTAACACACAGAAAGAGGGAGAGAGAGAGAATGGGCATACCAAGGCCTCCAGCCACTGCAAGGGAACTCCAGATACATGTGCCCCCTTGTGCATCTGTCTAATGTGGGTCCTGGGGAATCGAACCTAGGTCCTTTGGCTTTGCAGGCAAATGCCTTGACCCTTAAGCCATCTCTCAAGCCCATCCTGTTAAAATTTAAAAATCAATAGGACACAGCATAAAAATTTATATTCCATGAAAATGTAAAGCTAAATGGAGGAAGATCTAAGTGTATATGATTTACTCAACTTAAATCAAGATGAGATAAACAATTGAAAGAGACCTATAATAACAAGCTGAGAGTAAAGCAGTAATAAAAGAAACCCTTCTCTTCAGTCTATATGAATAAACTTTAAATGGATCAAATACCTAAACATATGATCTGAAACTGAAACCTTTAGAAGAAAATATAGGATAACAGCTTTTCAGAGGGGCACACAAGGACTTTCTCACTAGAACTTTTGTCTCTGCAAATAAGGCCAACAACTGAAAAGTGGGGGCTCATATATTGAAAAAGCTTTTATACAGCAAAGAAATTAGCTAATTTGTTTTATTTTAAGATTTTCCTATGGTGTTTTGTCTTTTACACCTTTACTACATGCTCATTTTCCTTATCTATCAATCTCATTTGTGATTTGTATTCCTCCTCTATCTAACAATCAGTGTGGGGAGCATCTTTTCTTCCTTCTTCCTTCTTCTCTTGCTTCTATCCTGTTGCCTTCCTTCCTTTCTTAAACTTTATTTTTTATATTTTAAACATTCTAAGCCAGTTCTAAATAACTGCTTTAGGATAGATTATATTCTTTATTTCCATTTCTGTTGTGCCTCACTCCATATTTTTCACGCAATTTTTTTATGGTTTTTCAAGGTAAGGTCTTCCTCTAGCCCAAACTGACCTGGTATTCACCATGTAGATTCAGGTTCAAGGTGACCTTGAACTCATGACAATCCTCCTACCTATGCGTCCCGAGTGCTGGGATTAACGGCATGTGCCACCATGGCTGACTTCACACAATTCTTTATCTTGCTAGTTCATTTTTTCTATGTCACCTTTGTTACTTACTAATTTTAAAATAATCTCTTTATTCTCTTAAACTGTATGTAAAATACACTATTAAGAATTAGGATTTTTAGATTTTACATTTTACCTACAAACTAAGGCAGTTTTATAGTATCTTGTCCATTCATACTTATATTTCCTAAAACATTCTAAGAAAACTTGTTATATATTTTATCCAAAGTAGCCTAATAGCCACTCTTGCAGTTTCTGCTCTTTTCAGCTCTCATGCCTATTGATTTGTTTCTACAAAACTGCCAAAATTTTATTGCAAATCCAAGTTTTATGAAACAAGTTAAACAGATTATTGTAGTTTACCAAATATTTTTCATGTAATACAGGTGTAATACTTTATATTAAAAACTAAGGCCAGGTATAAATGTAATCTCATTGTTTTTGGTGAGGAGGAGGGGAAAGGGATTATGAATTATAGCCTAAAACCTACACGAGAGTCAACATTTCTTGTACATTATCAGGGGACTCTATTTTTCTTCTGTACCCATGGAAATTTATTTATGTCTGTTCCACATTTCACCTTAATTTTTCTTCCACTTCTAAGGCTCCTTTAGTGAGAGTTACTGTTGGTTACTCCTAGCTTACCCATTATATTTTAATTTTGTATACTGTGGCCTTTGGCTCCTATAGGATTTGAAGTTTTAAGGGATTGTTTATACGACTAATACTGATAGCAATAGAATGTTTTAACTTTATTTTCCCTACATTACACAAGAGGCTGAAATTATTAACTGTTAGAAAAGATGATTCCCTTCTTGAATATATCATACAGAATATTGCACCCTTGAATCCCTTGCAGCACCTGCAGTGGCAGTAATTCAGTACCTGGAGAAATTATTTATATGAGAGGTTTTGGTAGTTTAAATGTGAAAAATTTTAAATTATTAACAAGATGATAGACTACAGGAAATTAAAAGATATAAACCTCAGCAACTCGGACTCCTAAAATTTATCAACTAACAAAGGAGAGGAAACGAATTTCTAATACATTAGGTTTTGAAAATATATGTACCTTACTATAATTCATTTTTTTAATATACATGCATTAACTTCTTTCTAAAATTAAACTCTAATTCAGAAGAATAGCAGATCACAACCTGATTAAGTTTGTGACATCAATAAACTTATCAAAAATTGGATCTGTTGCTGTTTCTCTAGAATTATGACCTTGTAGTTAGTCTGTAATTTGAATACTGTTCATTTCTTTTAAAAAAAAAAAAAAAAAAAAAACGGGCTTGACCATGTTTATTTTTTTGCCTTTCTCGTGGATCTGCTGATCATGACAACAGTGAGAGTACTGATGTTGGGTATTAGCTTCATTTTAAGAGTTGTCTTCATTTTATTTTGTGTATCTCTTTTGAGATAGTTATATTCTCAATGTCACTTTATGAAGGGAAACATAATAGTAGGTAAGCAAAGTTCATCAAAATATAATACCAAGTAACAATGCTGAAAAATCAATGACAATCTGAAAAAAATAATTATAATAAGGTACATATATTTTCAAAACATGTTTCAGCACTTGTGCAGAGGTCAGAGAACAACTTTCAGGTGTTAGTTATTGCCTTCTAACACCTATAAAGCAGGATCTCATGTTGTTCACTCTGTTTCTGCCAGGTAAGATGGCTCAGAATGTTTGAGAGGATGTTCCTGTCTTTGCCTCCTTTCTGAAATGTCCATAGGGGTGGTTGGGAATACAAATTCCTTGGGAGCTCTGAGATCAAGCCCAGCATTATTATTATTATTAAAGATATATGGTAGACTGTTCACTTAATTGTTATCACGTGGAGACCTGCACTATCATGCTTTTACTCTGTCATCCTATTATGTTTCTCTGTAGGAAAAAAAGTATAAATATTTATTATTAATTAATTTTATCTAGTGCTGCTGTGTGAATCAGATGCCACCTATAGACTCATGTGTTTCTGAAAGTTAGGTCCCCAGATAGTGGCAATTTTGGAAGTAAACCCTGGCTGGAGTACGTGTGTTATTGGAAACAGGCTTTGAGGTGTTATAGATCAACTCACTATTTCTAGAACTTGGCTCACTGTCCTGCTGCTGAGTTCTACCTACTGTGACAGAGGTCATGTCCAGCCTCTGCTCACACTATGATTTCCCTGTCATCAAGAAGCTTCTCCTCATAAAAAAAAAAAAAAGAAAAGAAAAGAAAAAAAGAAAAATAAACTTTTCCTCCCATTAGCTGCTGTTGGTCAGATGCTTTAGGTGGCAATGAGAAGGTAACTACAACAAAAAATTAGGAGTAGAGTACTGAGAAGTAGGGTTATTGCTGCAATGAATGTGACCATATGGTTTTTGGTCTTTGGAATGTATTTCTGGTAGCAATATGAAAGGATTTCATCCTCTTGTTTGGAGGAGGCTTGCAGTGTCATAAGCAGAGCTTAATGGACTATTCTGGTGACAGTTTGACAATGCTAAATGCAGAGAGACCTTTAAGGCTCTATTTATAAAATTTCAAAGGGGAAGGAAAGAACTTTGGTAAGACTGAGTTACTTACAAAAAACTAGCTATATTTTTCCCCATTTGCCTAAGAATTTTAGTAAGGTTGAATTTAAATGCAATGTATTAGTGTCCTTAGTGGAAGTAAGTATAGAACACAAAGATATGAAAGATGTAAAGTTTGTCACAGAAAGAAATTCAAGCAAGTTTGAAGTTTCAGGTACAGAAACTGGTTTTAGGCCACTTAAGCTGCAGTTAAGAAAATTAAAGGTGGGCCAACTGTTTTGCATTATTATAAAAAAAATGCCCTGAGTGTTGAGGAAATACAGAATGAATAGTAGAAGAATTGAGTTATAAATACCAGCTAATGACATATGACTATATACAAAAAAAAATGAGGATTTTAATTGCCATGAGTGTTTTTGTCCAACTTTTTAAGAGTGGCTTGCAGCGCTGGAGAAATGGCTTAGCAGTTAAGCCATTGTCTGTGAAGACTAAGTACTCATGTTTGACTCTCTATATCTCACATAAGCCAGACATACAGGTGACTCATAAATGCAAAGTTGTGCACAAGGTGTTGCATGTGTCTGGAATTCAGCTACAGTGACTGGAGACCCTGGCATGCCAATTCTCTCTCTCTCATTCATACACTCTCTTACATAAAAATGGGCCAGTCTATTGGGCTTGCTTCAGAAAAGAAAAATAGGGCTGGAGAGATGGCTTTGCAGTTAAGGCACCTGCCTGCTAAGCCTAAGAACACCTGTTTGATCTTCCAGGTCCCACATTCAGTCAGATGCAAAGTGATGCAAGGGCGCAATGCCACACTTGCCCACAAGGGTGATAATGTGTCTGGAGTTCGTTCACAGCAGCTGAGAGCAGCTGGTGTACCCATTCTTTGTCTCTCTCTCCATCCCTGTGTCTCCCCCCCTCAAAAAAAAGAAAGAAAGAAAGAAGAGAGAGATAGAGAAAGGAAGGAAGGAAGGAAGGAAGGAAGGAAGGAAGGAAGGAAGGAAGGAAGGAAGGAAGGAAGGAAGAGTGGCTATGCATATGTATACAAATATTAAGATTCTTTTTTCATTCATTCCTCTATTTCTCTATTATATAATTTGTATTTTTTTGGAATAATATCAGTTGTTAACTAATGTTGAATTTATTTTTAAGTTTTTGGATATTAGAGAATAAGTATTTCTAAAGGGACCTTGTCATGTGTTTGAGAGTAAAGATTGTACATTTGTGGTTATACATGGGATAATTATATCACATCAGGTAGAATTTTGCCACTTTTGCTATCTTCATTTGGCAATTAAGTATGATAAAAGGAGATATTATTTTTTTTGTCACATTGATAAGAGGTGGATTTATGACAGCTAAAATCTGTTGTCAACTTGATCAGATTAGGAAGCCCTACAGACATTTCTCTTGGTTGGGTCACTGAGGTTGTTGCCAGGAAGGATTAAGTGAAGGAGGAATTCCTTTCCTTTCTCTAGAGTGGGTGTTCCTCCTGATGGTGGGCTACATAGAAGGAAGCTCCAAGAGGAAACAGTCCATTTTTACTGTCTGGTTTCCAGTGCTGTTTGTTAATGAGTGCCATCACGGGTACATACATCTATTCTGTTTGGCTGTCCTTCATTGGCTTGGGAACCAAGATTTTGAACCTGAACTGCAGACCAGTGGCTCTCCAGGAAGCCTTCAGGTCTTCAGTGTTTGATTGGGACTGCTGAGCCAATAGCCATGTGGACTGAACAGCTATTTGCCTCCCAAGCCTACAGAGAGCTATTGTTAGACTACCATAAGAAAATCCAATAAATTATCCCTTCTAATGATGCCTATTCATTCTATAGTTTCTGTTCCTCTAGAGAAGCCTGACTAACACACATAGTAGTGAGCACTTCTAAATCAGTGGATATTCGAGGTTTACTGGTCTCTAAACCAAGCCTGTAACTTAGGGATTATAAACACTGAGTTTCTACAAGATGGGAATAAAGGATCATCTATTCAGTTTTCAGGTTTTATAGGTAAGGAAAACTCAGAAGACTTGCTGTAGGACAGAAGCTAGTATATGGACTTGTTAGCACTGCTTACTTTTAAATAAATGTAGTTGTAAAGTTTCCAAGAACTGAGTAAACATGGCACAGTTCAGATGCATTTAGACACAACCTTCTGTCTCAAATGTCCTGCATTTCTTTCCTTTTTACGCTCCCCTGTGTCTACATTATATTTTGTTTGATTTTAAACTTTTGAGAAATTCTTTATTTAAAAATCAGACTGTTTTGAATTTTCATAATATTTTAATTTTTTTAAAAATTTTTGGTTGTTTTGAGGTAGTATCTCAGTCAGATTGACCTGGAATTCACTATGTAGTCTCAGGGTGGCTATTTTCTTACTTCTACATCATGAGTGCTGGGATTGGAGGCATGTGCCACCACCCCCATGTTTAGTATAGTTTTTTTTTTTTTTTAAACAGAAAAGCAACTATCCCTTTGCTTTAAAAAGCTCCTTAATATCCTTAGTCCTGCTGGTAGCACATTCCAGGAAGCAAAGTTAGGAATGTTTGGACTGAAAATCCCCAAGCCTGACCCCCATTTCCAAGTGACCTTCATAAGTACACAGGAAATTTCTTGGAGGATTTATTTCCAAATGAACCAAATTGCTTTCACAGAGAAGTCCCAATCAAAATTGCATATGGGAATTTAAAAATGTGTCAGAAACTAGACACTATTTTTAATGTTTTATTTTTTAAATAAAAAGTATGACATTGAATAACATTAGAAGCATTTACTTTAAGAAAACATCTGATAAAGTAATAACATAAACTCCATAGGTTTGATTAACAACATCTCAATTACAAACAAAAGCCCCATCTTGCTATGATTAGTTTTCATTGTTACCAAACCAATGACTTTGTGATAAAGTCATTTAGTATAAACATTAAGTTCTTTTACACACATATAGAAATGTATCATGATCAACCCAGTTAAAATATAAATAGAAATTGTAAATTTCTAAGAAGAAAATAAGTTAAATCATAGAAGAATCAGACTTTAAGACTTCGGGTGGCTGAGCAAACTTTTAAAAATCCTACTGAAAAGTAACTTCATGAATGAGGTTTCAAGGGAGCTTGAAACTGAGTTGCATGTGGCCAAGATGTAGTTGACCTTGGGGGAAAGCAGACAGAAGCAAAAAAAAAAAAAAAAAAAAATGTAGACATAAATTCTCTGTCCTCACTAATACATCCAATCAAGGGAAGATCTTTAGATCTTTTTTTTTTTTTTTTTTTTTTTTTTTTTTTTTTGAGAGCTAATTTTGCTGTTACAATACTCACAGTCTAGATTCAGATGTGAGTTTTCACATTGATGGACCAGTATGCCACGTGGAGCATTGCAGGTTTCACCTGCAGGAATTGATTGGGGCTCCTATTGCCAATGCAACAGTTGAAGAAGTTGAGTAGTAGCTCAGGTCACAAAGGTTACTCCCAAAGAAAAACAGGCCCCCAAGGTGTCTTGAGTTGAGGCAAGGGAATGAATACTTTATTCCAGTGCAATCAGTGCAATGACTAGTCACTGAATGTTGGTTGCCCCTAAGAGGCATGGTTGAAGATATTCAACAGCTAAAACTCCATCTGCCAAAAACCATCTCAAGAGCTGGGAAATTAAATCCTTCATCCTTAGTGGAGAGCTGAATGTCAGAACAACATCCCACAGCTTACAGAATGCACGTGCTTCAAGTAAGTTCTGTAAGTTATTAGGATTGTGCCAGATTTCTTTTCCAGGAAGAAACTGATGGGAGTAAAGTTAGTGGAACAAACTACAGTTTCTGGTGCTGTACCAGTTCATAAGGCTGCACCTTCTACCCATCATTTCCCTTCTCTATTGCATAATCTCCATCTTCTCACCTTTCTCTCTTCTGTTGATCTAAGCACCTTATCTGGTGATAACAGGCAGATCTAAATCCCCATGAAGCCCAGATCTCTAGTTTTATTGATTTCACAATTTACAAGTTTTACCATAAAATACAGAATAAATAAGTCCTATGAGAGAACCAGCTGAATTATACAGATGCTAAAGTACCCTATTAATCCTCCCTGTATAGTGGCACTCCTGCTTCCTGATAATACTGGTGGTCAGTCATTCCCAGCCTCATCTCAAAAAGGTGTATCTAGTTTTCTTTTCTTCCTCTTATCTTCCTTTTCTTCTCCTTCTCCTTCTTCTTCTTCTTTTTTATTTTTTTGAGGAATAGTCTAACTCTAGTTCTGGCTGATCTGAAATCCGCTAGGTAGTCCTCAAACTCATGATAATCCTTCTACCTCAGCCTCCTGAGTGCTAGGATTAAAGCAGGGAGCAACTCTGCCTTGTTTGTTCCTTTAGAGTGAAGAAACTTCCTAGCTATCAGCTGCAGTGCCATATCTAATATCATCTAATATTATTTCTATAGCCTTCTCTGTGGAAATCTGCTCTCTTTAATATATAGGACTACCAAGAGTCCAGAGTTGCAGAGAAAGAAACAACAACAACAACAAAAAAAAAAAAAATCGGAAAGTTAGTTGCTGATAATGTTGCTACTCAAAATCTTTTTTTTTCAGTTGCAATTTCAAGACTTTAGGATTTTATCTACTGGAGATTAATGTACCATGTAAATGGTTTTTAATTTATTGGGTGTATTGCCCATGATGATAATGCTCCCTTCACTTTAGCTGCACCTAAAAAATTATTATCCATCACTTTGCAAGGTAAGCAGTTTCTAGATAGTGCTATAACTGATGAAATTCAAACACCCCATTCCTGTGTGTGTGTGTATGTGTGGGGCATGCATATGTGTGTGTAGTGCACATGTATGTGGATGCCAAAGGATAACTTAGTTACTGTGCGTGTGTGTTGTGTGTGTGTGTGTGTGTGTGTGTGTTTGTTTTTTGTTTGTTTTGTTTTGTTTTGTTTTGAGACAGCTTCTCATTGGCCTGCTGTGGACCAAGTAAGCTAGATTGGTTGGCTAGTGAGTCCAAGGATCCCAGGAGGGGCCTGCCCCATCACTGAGATTATAAACATTCATCACCACAATTAGCTTTCTAGTTTTTAAAATAGTTATCTGTGTGTATGGTCTATATGTGCACATATTGTGTGAGGGTGAATATACACATGTGTGATATTTCATACCTTTCTTGTTCCATTTTTTTTAAACAAGTTATTTTACTGAACCTCAAGCTCACCAATCTGGCCAGACTAGCTGACAGCAAGCTCCAGGGATCCTCCTGTCTCCAGCACTTCCCAAGCACTGGGATTTCAGCTGTGTACCAACATGCCTGACTTTGTACGTGGGCTCTGGGGATCAAAGTCAGGTCCTTAAGCTTACAAGGCAAGTGCATTCCTGAATGAGTTATCTCTGTGGTCCATAACACCCCATCTTTTGGTCACTGCCACATTTTCTTTCAAAGAAGATTCTTTGAACTGATGTTATATCTATTAATAATAGATAGATTAAAAAACTCTTTAAAGCATTGATTAATGGTGTTGACTGAAGCCCTTCCATAAGGGAAGATGAGCCACTATACAGGACATGTAATGATGAGATATAATATGTTCAATACCAAATATCTAGTTCTCTTTATAAAAGGAAGATATTTTTATGGAAATTCATTTTAACTTTTTAATGGAATGCTGGATGTTCAGAAATAAGAGTAGATAGATCAGATTTAGTGAGAAGGACCTTATGCATATTTCATATATATATATATATATATATATATATATATATATATATATATATATATATATATAAACTTGGATGGCTTTGGGTATATATTACACATTATAAGTCCATGTAGTTCTACCAATGCTATTTAGTATTGTTTATTTCTTGTATTAACTGTGAAGGACATGCCCAGATGATACCGATAAGAGTCCTATCTTGTGCCTACCCTCATTCCATCACATGCCTTAAAACTCTGACTTCTGTCCTATCTCTAATTAGGCTTTTACTACTGCATTTGACCCAGTACATCTCATAATCAAAGGACAGTACACAGTGGGTAACCAATACATCACCAAACCACTTATGATGACAGGGTGATCCTTTCTTCCCTGATGTCTTTCAAGAATGCCAATTAGGGCTGGTTAGATGGCTTTGCCATTATGGTGCCTGCCTCCTAAGCCTAAGAATGCCAGTTCCAATCTCCAGGTCCCACGTTTAGCCAGATGCAAAGTGGCTAAAGGATGCAATGCTGCACTTGACCACAAGGTGGTGCATGCATCTGGATTTCTTTCACAGTGGCTGAGAGGCTGCTGGTGCGCCCATTCTCTATCTGTATTCCTCTCCCTCTCTCTCTGTCTCTGTGTCTTTCTCTCAAAAAAAAAAAAAAAAAAAAAAAAATACCAATTAGCAGAGCTGTACTGAGCCAATATATTTCCGAATCAAGCTTTGATTTTCTTCCTTTGTTATTTTGCCTACAATACTTTTCTGATGATCATGGGCTTGTTCCAGAATCATAAAAGTATACAGGATAATTCTCCCATTGGAGAATACAACATAGTATCCATTCCCACTAGTGTAAAATTTAATACAATGGAAAAAATCTAATGGAAACAATGCTGGTGAGGCTATGGAGAAATAGGAACCCTCATTCACTGTTGGTGGGAATGTAAAATGGTACAACTACTATTGAAAGCAATATGGAGACTCCTAGAAAGGATGACTATAGATTTACCAACAGATGCAGTGTTTCCCTTACTGAGCATTTACCCTAAAAGCTCCATGCCTCAGTTCAGAGAAATTTGCTTAACCATGTTTATAGCTGCTCAATTCATAATAGCTGAGAACTGGAATCAACCCAGACGTCCATCATTAGATGAATGGATACCCAAGATGTGGTATATCTACACTATGGAATTCTACACAGCAGTAAGGAAAAGTGACACAATGAAATTTGAAGAAAAATGGTCAAACTTGGAACAGATCATTCTCAGTGAACTCACCGAATCACAGAATGATAATTGCTGCATGGTCTCACTCATCTGTGACTCCTAACCTGAATCTGCCTGAGATGCTGGCATTCCTAATAAGTATCTTGAGGACTGGACAATAGAATGAGAGGGGAGGGTAAGGGTGGAGGGGACACAAAATGGGACCCAAATGGAAATGGTACCATAAAATCCTATATCCTGAAAGACAGACTAAAAGGTTCAACCTTCATCAGTTCCTTAGAGAGAACACCTGAATTACAGGGCCCTGGAGAGGGTATGATGAAGACTAACCATTATCTTCTCCTGTTTTCCCCCCTTCCTCTTCTCTCTCTTTTCTCTTTCTCTTTTATATTACCTATCTTTTCCTTTGGCACTGACCTGTAACTCCCAGTACCAGCATGCAGTTAACTTCCACAATGAGCTGTTGATCAGAAAGACCTACAAGTTTTCCCAAAAGAAGACAGATTTCTGTCAGAATACTTGATGACCCACCAAAGGTTAGTGATAAGACCCTACTGCCAAAGACACCATATGCTATTGGTATGGAACATGGAGTGACATGGCTAGAATCTGGAAGAGATTCAGTCCCCAGACAGCTTGTCCAGTGCCAGAAGGTGCTACATGAGTGACTAAGGGGAAAATGACCAAGATCTGTCCAAGCAACTCATGGTGTTAGCTACTCAGCAGCAAACAACCTGACATGATGCTCACACAAATGCAATAGCAGCACATAGCCATGGTGGGTAACCAACTGCTCTTGGTTTGGCTAACAGATCCACTCAGTGGAATGGAACTCATAGCTGGAACTGGGAACAAGTCAGAATCATATCCAAAATATGAGCCCACTCTCTAGTATCAAACTCTTATAAATCATGGCCTATAAGAGGGCCTACACCTGCAAAATTCTCTCTAAAATAATAATTGTTATCCCATTTATCTGGTGCTGACTTCTCTTTCTGATGGAGAATCAGCCTATCTCACCTCACCAGGGCCCCAGCTGAAACCATGTGATGGGGAATTGAGCAAGAGTGCTGCTTTCTTGGTGAACCTGATACCAACACAAGGGTAAAGGAGATAGACATAGAGAACACTCAACTCCTACTAAACCAGATATCCAGGCACACAGAGGATCCCAAGACCTCATCACTGAAGTAGACCTAAAACGAACCCAACATGCCTCAGGAAATAAGTGGAAGAGGGGAAGGCTAGATTGTTAGAGCCACAAGTTGGGACATTATGCACAGAGACATTGCCTCTTCCACATAACTGATGGCTGCCTCCACAAGGCAAGACCCTCATTCCCCAATGAGGAGGTTCCCTTTGGAGGGGGGAGGAGGCTATAGAAGGCACCAACATGAAGGTGTTCACATTCTGTGAATAACTTATAATAAATTAGTTAATTAAAAGAAGAAATCAGAGGGAAATTAGACAGCATTTTAACTGAATAATAGTGAACATATAATATTCCACTTGTGGGAGATAGCTACTGAGCTACATGTCTATTTTTGTCTTAAAAATGAAGAAAAATGTTGATGATAGTTTTGTCAATAAAGGGCCAATAAGGAATTTAAAAATAGACAAAAAGGAAAGAAACCACAAGAATAGCAAAATCAGTAAAATAAAATAAAAAGAGAAAAGAGAGAAAAAACAATCAAAGGGAAGGATTACTGTTGTTTGAAATAATCTTGAGAATTCATAAGTATTTACCAGATAATAGAGGGAAAGAATTAAACTTTTATAAATGGAAGTCATAAAAGTGAGGAAGAGGGTCCCACAAAATACTGGAGTTTCAAGGTTATTAAATAAAGACAAAGACAAAAAAATTAATACATGAGTTATATGCAACAAGGCCACTTTTCCATTGACTTGGAACTTTCATGCCTTTTGCTCCATCCAATGTTGAATTCATTGCCTGTGGGTCAAATTAGTATTCCCAGCTATGAATTATGTCAATTCCAGAAGCCATTAGGCATCTTGGCTCCTTCCTCTGTGGTGAAATGTCTTTGGGAAAGGAAATGGCTTTGGGTAAGGCAGCTATTTCAGAGGAGGATAAATCTAGGAAAGGACTGACAACTGAGCTCACTTATTGACCAAGTTTCTGAATAGCTAGACAGAAGATAATATCCCTCAATAACAAAATATGGATCAGAATAGTAGAACAAAGATATGATAGTAAGGCTGTAATTTTAAGCAATCTGTCACCATCTAACACCTCCATTCCAGAAATATGGTTTTGTTTTGTTCTCAACTCTACTATAAAATGAGGGATGTGGACTTTGAAGTTCACTAGACTTAACTTGCCATTGTACATTTACTATAGCTCTTGTTTGTATATTTAATGGTCATCAGAGACAAGCATATTATTTAATCCCCTCAAATTCATGGCAATAAATACCATTAATTGTGCACATGAACTTCTATGTGTAATCTACTCATAATGTCTCTGAATGGGCATTTTCATCTCCTTTATGCATTTCCAATAGACTTCTATTACTCACTAAAATGAAAAAGGTTAAATCTGGTAAACATTACTCTCCCTCATTGTTGGCATTTCAGAAATGAATTGCAGCTAAGGATAATAATGCTTGAAAACACAGACAAGCAAATTCACTGATCTCCAAGGACAGACATTTTACATCATTTAAATTTTTGAAATATGGGCCTCATTTTTCCCTATGAAAAAGATAATGATTTCCCTGTAGGAACTCATTATGTGACAAAAATGTCTAAAAATGGTTGAATAATGGAAAGTGACTGTGTTATGGTGCTTCTTTGTCTCATTTCTAAGAAAAAAAATAACATTGTGATGAATTGTGCTCAATTCACTATTTATAAGGACATTATGGAAAGGAACAAAATATATCCATTAATGCCAAATATTTCCTGAAGATAGATATATGTCAATTGAGCTTAATTTTATGTCTTATTACAAAACCCTTGTAAAAGAAAAGAATAAATTAATGTAGGGAATGTTCTCATACTTTGAATTTTATGAATAATTAGAAATGAAAAATGAGATATTAAGTGCAATTTTTGATACATATGTCAGCTAATGTGTTCCATCAAGAATGGGTTCAAAATTTGACATGTGCATAATTTTATTGTTAATTTAATTTGTCATTCACAGTGTGTTATAGGAGAATAGATTGTTAAAAGCATTTGTATGAAGAAGAATTGGCATAGATAGTAGAATATTGTTTTACACATGCCAATGAAAGGACTATTATATCAGTAAACAAAAACCTAGTGATCTCACTTCAATAAATATTCTTATTCCCTTGGGATAGAATTGGATATTTTCCAAAATCTTTTACATGGTCCTTTATGATGTTAACTTAGATGTTCAGGAAGGTATAGATGAGATCATCAGATCTGTCAAAAAAGAACTTTGAAAGTAATATTTGTGTCCATAGCTGCTTTCAATAATTTATAAACATTTTATACTGTTACCAGAAAGTTTTCTATATTTGTCCTTCCCACTACAAACTAGCTACTGAATGTTCTTTGGAGATTCAATACAAGGAAAGGTTAAATTCTAGAAAAAGAGAAAAAAGCCATAATAATATTTTTTTGAATTGCCCATTGAGTCTCAAGGTTTTGTAAAATTTGTTTGTTTACCTAATCCAAGTCAGGAATCCACCAAGATAATGTAACACCATCACATTCTATATTCTATGGGATGACTAATAATATTTCCTCAGGTGTTACTTCACTGGGAGAAATTATTGAAGTAGGAATGGACAGGGTACTTTATGAGGGCAACCCTCATTGATTTTCAAATCAGAAATGGTGATACTAGTTCCACTGATATTGAAATGGCTAGGGAAATGAAACTAAAGTGGTACAAAAATGAAAATGTTCAGTAGACTTGATCAGGGACAATGCCATGGTTTCAAGAGATAAAGAAGGCAAGTACTTAGCCATTTTGTGGGTTGTTCTAAATATCTATATATTTATGATAAATACTTAAAATAAATATCTATCATCTATCTTGGCTTGCAAATCCAAATGTGATTATCATAAAGCAGTTTATAAATATTTCTTATGATTATCTGTGTTTATTGACTTTATATGATTCTCACTTGAGGTCATTTATGTAGGTCCAGACAGAACTTGGCCAGGGCTGCAGTGATCTCAGAGCTTGACTGTTCTAAAACTTGGTTAAACTACTAGTTCTGGGCCTGAACTTCCCTCAGGCCATAGCACTGAAAATGACGATTCTCTATCAATCCCAGGACTAGAGATGGCCTTTCTCTGTCAACCTCAACATTAGAGATGGCTATTTTCTGTGTTTTGCACTGCCTGTAACATGAATACTAGTTTTCAAAAGTGGATCCCAGCCATGAGCACAACCAATGATTTAAAGAGAAGATGGAAGGATTTGGATTCTTATAATCTACTTTTGAAATCATATAGCAATATTCTCATTTCATCTTGTTTATCAAAGCAGTCAGAGTCCACATAGTTTGAAAGTGATAAAGAAGCCAGGTGTGGTGGCGCATGCCTTTAATCCCAGCACTTGGGAGGCAGAGGTAGGAGGATTGCTGTGAGTTTGAGGCCACCCTGAGAATACAGAGTGAATTCCAGGTCAGCCTGGCTACAGTGAGACCCTACCTCGGAAAACCAAAAGGAAAAAAAACAGTGATAAAGAACTGGATTTGATATTATGTTGCTTAATGGCAAGGCCATATACTCCAAAACAGCATGCTGGATGGAGCGATCTTGAAGCTGTTGTTTAAAAATGTAATCTGACATAGAGTTTTAAAATTGTGAATCATAGTTTTTATTAATCAGCTACAAGATTAATAAAGATATTAAAAATGTGATTACTATACAAAATTATCTATCAATAAAATAAAATGTAGCATAATTTTAGGTGTAAGAAAATAGTCTGTTTTATGTCTGCTAAAGTATTTTCATTTTCAAATATTGGACACTGTCATAGTTTAAAATAGTAACAAGGATTCATGGCTAATATGACTGAATGGCTTATAAGAAATTGAAGTAATATGAGCAAGGCCTTGGTTCTTCTATCCTTACTGCTTTCTACTTTATTTATTTGCTCTATTTTGACAATTTTACTACTTGCGATTAGAGTGAGTAGAATACATACAAGAAAAAAGTGATGGTGGATAAATTTAGGGCTCGTAGATCAAACAGAGGGCATCCAGAAAATACAAGTTTCAAATAAATACTAAGCAAGTTTTTATTGAGGTATTTCCAGAATGTATTAGTGACTTTTCTTGTTGCTATGACAAAATACTTGACAAAATCCACAAAAGGAAGAAAGATAGATTTTGACTCATGGTAAGTGGTCACTTTGTGTATGCTGTTGGAAGGAGATACGTGAATGCTGGTGGCCTGTTTGCTTGCTTCACTACTCAGCCTCCAACTTCAATTCACATAAAAAATTGTACATATGATGGCATAATACACATTCAGTGCGGTTCTTATCTCTAGGTAAACCCCTCAATATACATTCTGAGGTGTATCTCCTGTGTGATTATAAATCCAGTTAATTTGGCATTGGTGATTAACCATCCTAAGTCTACCCTGGTCAACTTATAATCAAATAAATCACTTTTAAACCATAATATTCCAGCCCTGGATCTCAAAAAAAACATTTCTTTCTCATAATGAGAAATACATTGAGTTCAACTTCAGAAATATTCATAATCTTAACAATTTCAACACTGTTCAAAAGACCAAAGACAAAAGCCTCTTTTGAAAACTAAGACAATTGATTAAATGTGAGCACCAATAACATTTTTTAAATGTTACATGCTTCCCATATATAATGGTATAAAGTTTGCATTCTCATTCCAAAAGGGAGGAATGGGGCATAGCAAGGAAATAGTGAACCAAAGTAGGACTAACTCTAGCAAAGTAAACTACAAATCCAACAGCTTCGCATCCATTGTCTGGTGCTCATGTTGGAACCATCTTGGATCCAGAGGGCATGGGCGACCCCCCATTCCCACCCATTCTGCTACCATTAGTGTACAGTATTTCTCTTTGGACAGCTCCATTCCACACCTACATGTTTTCTTGGCATAGATCCCATTCTCCGGCATCTCCAATATGCTGGAGTCACCATTGTAACTTTACCTGCTCAGACTACTCAAAGGCTTCATTCAGGGAATCTGACACTGCTACCCATTGCTTGGCCTCAGAGGCTTTCTGAAACCTTAGTACAAGTCTACCTGACCTCACAAATCTTGTATTTTTCATGCCTGCAAAACAACACCATATGAATACAATTCCAAGGTTTTTTTTTTTTTTTTTTTTTTTTTTTTTTTTTTTTGCCAGCTTGAAATCTATAGTCTGCCCCCTTTTATCACAGCTGCAGAGGCTTCTGAGTGCCTTGGTGGATGAACCTGGGAAAACATTTTTACAGGTAGTAGAACTTTTTACTTGAGGAACTCCTTCAGTGGCTGGCTTTACTGTTTAGGTATTTTCCTTTCCAGTGAATTGCATTTTCACAAATTGGAGCTTTTGATGAGTAAGACCTTGGCCTGAGAGCATCTTTACAATGGTCCCAGTGTAAGCATATGGTTTGTCTTTAATGGTATGGAACTCTTGTTTTTCAATACCTGTGGCTTCTTTCTCGGCTTCTGCCTTGTTTATAACTTTAACTTTTCTGGTGCTCATGTTCTTGCCATGCTACAGTTTTTCATATATTTCTGTGCAATCTCTCTCTCTCTCTCTCTCTCTCTCTCTCACTCACACACACACACACACACACACACACACACACACACACACACAGCAGATATGACTAAGACCAGCAAACAGTGACAGCCTGGATATTATGCTATCTGGAAATACCCTTCACCAAATAATGTAGTCCATTACCTTTGAGTTTGGGTAGCCCATTCAAGTATTCAGAACAAACAAACAAACAACAACAACAAAAAAAAAAAAACAAGCAAAAACACTGAAATTTTTTCCCAGAATGTAATGTGAATGGTCTGTATCCCAGTTTCTGAAATAGCCCTTGATCCTTTCTGAAACCTCATTATAAAATCTTTACTGCCTGCCTCTTTACCAGTGCTCTGCTTTACCATAATTCCACCAGAGTGGCCCATTAATCTCTGCTTACAGCATTCTAGGGCTTTGCTAGTTTTCAACTCCAAATACCTTCCAGATATTAGCCACCAAAACCTACAGAACACATAGGCAAGTAGTCACAAGAAGGGTTATACTCAGTACCAATTTTCTGTGTTACTTAATTTTATGCTGCTGTGATAAATATCTCACAGAAACAAATTATGAAAGATATTTTGTCTCACAGTTTATAGGTACCATTGTGATGCAATTGTTAGGCAGCTGGCCACATTTGCCTGAGAGCAAAGGGAAACGACCACTGTTACTGTGTTTTCTGTTTTAGTCAGTTCAAGATCCAATTCCATGAGATTGTAACACTCATATTCAGGGTCAGACTTCCCTCCTCAGTTAAACCTAAACAATATGTAAAAACAAAATCTCCTAGGTAATTCATAAACCAGGCAAGTTGACTATGGAAATTATCTATCACATTATATAATCATGAGATATACATATTCTAAGAATATTCATTTTACTCCAATGTCAAATTTAACAACACAGAGAGATGCTTCTGGATTAAATGAGTTCATAGAAAAAAATGGACATAACAGATATATACAGGACATTTCATCCAAATGCTGAAGAATTCTTTCCAGCAGCACATGGAACATACTCTAAAATAGACCATATATTAGGACACAAAGCAAATCTTAAACAATATAGGAAAACTGAAATAATTTCTTGTACTCTATCTGATCACAATGGGATCAAATTACAAATCAATAACAAGAAAAGCTATATAGCATGCAAAAAATCATGGAAACTAAACAATACACTGCTAAATGATGAATGGGTCAATGAAGAAAACAAGAAAGAAATAAAAAAAATCATGGAGTCAAATGATAATGAGAACACAACATACCAAAACCTTTGGGACACAATGAAGGCAGTCCTAAGAGGGAAATTTATAGCTTTAAGTGCCTATGTTAAGGAATTAGAAAGGTAACAGGTAAACAACTTAATGCTCCACCTTAAAGCCTTGGAAAAAGAAGAACAAGGCAAACCAAAAATCAGTAGATGGGAAGAAACAATAAAGATTAGGGCAGAAATTAATGAACTAGAAACCAAAAAAACAATCCAAGAAATTAATGAAACAAAGAGTTGGTTCTTTGAAAGGATAAACAAGATTCATAAACTATTGGCAAATCTGACCAAAAGAAAAGTGGAAGAGACTTAAATTAATAAAATCAGAGATGAAAAAGGCACCATTACAACACATACCAGAGAAATTTAAAAATCATAGGGACATACTATAAGAACATATACTCCACTAAGTTTGAAAATCTAAAAGAAATGGATGATTTCCTTGATGTATATGAGCTACCTAAATTAAATCAAGATGAGTTTAACCACTTAAATAGACCAATAACAAGTATGGAGATCCAAGCAGTTATAAAAAAATCTCCCAACTAAAAAAAGTCCAGGCCCAGATGGATTCACTCCTGAATTTTACTGGACCTTCATGGAAGAACTAACCCCACTGCTTCTTAAACTTTTCCATAAAATAGAACAGGAAGGAAACCTCCCAATCTCCTTCTATGAAGCCAGCATCACCATAATCCCAAAACCAGACAAAGATAGAACAAAAAAGGAAAATTACAGACCAATTTCCCTCATGAACATAGATGCAAAAATTCTCAGCAAAATGTTGGCAAACAGAATACAAGAATATATTAGAAAGATCATTCACCCCTTCCAAGTAGGCTTTATCCCAGAGATACAGGGATGGTTCAACATACACAAATCGATAAATATAATACGTTATATAAATGGACTGAAGAACAGAAATCAAATGATCATCTCATTAGATGTAGACAAATCATTTGACAAAATCCAACATCCCTTCATGATAAAATTCCTATAGAGATTTGGAATAGAAAGAACATATCTCAACATATTAAAAGCTATTTATGACAAACATATAGAAAATATAATACTAATTGGAGAAAAATTTTGAACCTTTTCCACTAAAATCAGGCACAAGACAAGGGTGTCCACTGTCCCAACTTTTATTTAATATAGTACTGGAAGTCTTAGCCATAGCAATAAAGCAAGAGACATACACAAAAGGGATACAAATTGGAAAGGAAGAGATCAAGTTATCATTATTTGCAGATGATATGATTCTATATGTAAAGGACCCTAAAGACTCTAACAGCAAACTGTTAGAGCTGATAAACAACTATAGCCATGTAGCATTATACAAAATAAACACACAGAAATTAGTAGCCTTCTTATATGCTAACAACAAACACACAGAGGATGAAATCAGAGAATCACTCCTATTCACAATTGCATCAAAAAATAAAAAGTACCTTGAGATAAACCTAACCAAGGAAGTGAAGGATCTCTACAAGGAGAACTTTAAAATACTCAAGTGATAAATTGCAGAAGACATTAGGAAATGGAAAAAAACATCCCCTGTTCTTGGATTGGAAGAATCAATATTGTGAAAATGGCAATCCTACCAAAAGCAATCTATACATTTAATGCAATCCCCATCAAAATTCTGATGGAATTCTTCATGGAAATAGAAAAAAAATCCAAAAATTCATTTGGAAGCACAAAAAACCTTGGATATCTAAAACAATTTGAGCAATAAAAATAAGGCTGGTGGTATCACCATACCTGATTTTAACCTATAATACAGAGCCATAGTAACAAAAACAGCATGGTACTGGCACAAAAACAGACATGTAGATCAATGGAACAGAATGGAGGACCCTGATGTAAGTCCAGGTAGCTATAGCCACCTGATCTTTGATAAAAAATGCCAATAATACTGGAGAAAAGACAGCCTCTTCAGCAAATAGTGCTGGGAACACTGGATATGCATCTGTAGAAGGATGAAAATAGATCCTTATCTCTCTCCATGCACAATAATCAAGTCCAAATGGATCAAATACCTTAATATCAGACCTGAAACTCTGAAACTGCTAGAGGAAAAAGTAGGGAAAACCCTTCAACATATTGGTCTTGGCAAAGACTTTCTGAATATAACCCCGGTTGCTCAGGAAATAAAACCACAGATCAACTACTGGGACCTCATGAAATTACAAAGCCTTTGTACAGCTAAAGACACTGGGAATAGAGCAAAGAGGCAACTTACAGAATGGGAGAAAATCTTTGCCAGATATACATCTGACAGAGGCTTAATATCTAGGATATACAAAGAACTCAAAAAATTAAATAATAAGAAATCAAACAACCCAATTAAAAAATGGGCTATGGAACTAAATAGAGAGTTCTCAGAAGAAGAAATACAGATGGCATATAAACATCTGAAATGTTCTACATCCCTAGTCATCAGGGAAATGCAGATTAAAACTACCTTAAGATTCCATCTCACTCCTGTCAGATTGGCTACCATATGAAAACAAATGACTATAAATGATGGTGAGGATGCAGAAAAAGGGGAACCCTTCTACTCTGTTGTTGGGAATGAAATCTAGTCCAGCCATTGTGGAAATCAGTGTGGAGGTTCCTGATACAGCTAAAAATAGATCTACCATATGATCTAGCTATAGCATTCCTAGGCATATATCCTAAGGACTTGTCTCACTACCTTAGAGATACTTGCTCGACCATGTTTACTGCCACTCTATTCACAATAGCTAGGAAATGGAACCAGCCTAGATGTCCCTCAACTGATTACTGGATAATGAAGATGTGGCACATTTACACTATAGAGTTCTACTCAGTGGTAAAGAAAAATGAAGTTATGAAACTTGCTGGAAAATGGATGGATCTGGAAAGGATTGTGCTTAATGAGGTAACCCAAGACCAGAAAGCCAAACATTAAATGTTATCTCTCATATGTGGATTCTAGCTATAAATGATTGGATTTCTATGTGAGTAAAAATAAAATTCATATAAAAGGAATAGAAAGAGAGGGAGAGGGGACTTAATAGGATGGATGGATATATATATAACTGGAAGAACAGATTATTGATGGGGGTGAAAAGGCATAAGTGAGGTCAGAGGAAGAGATTGAGGAAAAGAAAGGTGGAGGGAGGGCTAATCAAAATCTAAGAGGATATAAAGAAGTCATAGGGAAACCTACTTTTCTGGACAATGGAACACTCAGAAGCCATAGATTGTTACTAGAAAATTTTCAGCGCCAGGGAGGGGATACCTTCCAGTGAGTTGTTGGCTGGGAGCTCACAGATACCCCCAAAACATTATAGGGCATTTCCAAGGCCCTTGGTTTTCCACTAGGAATAGATGGTACGACCCTATTTCTGAAGACTCCACATACTTGGGTGGCAAGGTCACTGAGAAATCCTACTGGAGTTGAGCTGAAAGCCTTCTCCCTGTTGACCAGCTGAAAGAAAGCTGGCAAAAGCTACACTGCATGCAGTTCAATGGGAGAGAGAAAACACCAGTGAAGATACTCAACAGTGAACACTGAAATCTTTAAATTTGGCCAGCCAGGCCAAATGAGCCATTGGGTGCAATAGTGGCATGTCTGTTACAGGGGAAACAAACTGTTCCCTAATTGGACTGGAGGCCCACTCCCTGATACTGAAAACCTACTACAAGGGTAGTCATGAGCCCTAGGGGTGGAAAGTCTGCTGGTGTCTGGCTAAATGTATATACTATGCTCACCAAACTGCCCAGTAAGCACTTCTTTTAATGTCCACACCCATATATTAATGCTACTCTCACTTATGGTTAGAGAAGCTTCTCTTTTCAGATGGTGGCAACTTGGGATGACTCAGAAGGAACCATGGTGCTGAGAAGAAGTGACAAAAGAGTGCTCAGCACTGAAACATATCAAACACACCTTCCAAGGCTCAGGGTCCATTGTGGAAGAGGGGGCAGAAAAAGAGCCAAAGGAAGAGTAGGACTCCTTACAATGTGCTCCTTCAGATACAAAATGGCCTGGATATCCATGACCTCACAGTGCCTGACACTACCTATACAAGACCATCAAAATAGGAGGAAAGATCATGAAATCAAACTGAAAAGACAGACTGATTGAGAGGGGGAGGGGATATGATGGAGAGTGAACTTTCAAAGGGGAAAGTGGGGGGAAGGAGGGAAGTACCATGGGATATTATCTACAATTGAAGAAGTTGTCAATAAAAAAAAAGGAAGGAAAAAAATTTAACAACAGTCTGTTTTTAAGCCTGGCAACCTTAGCTAATGTATGGTTTTCAAATCAGTGAATATTTTTAATTGTGCTATGATCATGATAAAGCATTATCTCAAATATAAAAACAAATCCCTAAGGATTACTTCATTAAATGTGATAAAATAAATGAAAGAAAACAGAAAAAAACATACATCTGAGCATATGACAGGAAAGAATTCTATAGGAAGAATCTGAAAGATAATTTAAAATATATAAAAATTAAATTTTAGTCAACAAAAGGCTCTAATAAGCCTTCATGGGTTTGAAAACAGCCACTCACACTATGGAAATTATTTTAATCAGATTATACTGATAGAAATAATTATATCTAAAAACCTGTTCACAAAAACACGTTTGACCAAATGCTGAGCACAATAGCCTAGCTACTGCATATAGATTAAGTTTTAGAATTACAACAAAAACTAATTTTAAATGAACAGTAAACTCAATCAATAAAGAATTATTAAATCACATGAATAATAAAATGTCTAAAGACAGAAACTCAAAATAGCAATTCAGATACCTCTTATAATTACACATGTCTATAAGTTATTATTCATTTACTTTGGAAAGAAGTGCTTTTGAAAGGTACTTCTCATATGTGAAAATTAAAAAAATCAACTTCAAGTTTATTTGTGTCAAACATTCTAAATGAAAATATCACATATTACAGCTGATTTTAAATTTTTTTAAATCTATTTGAGAGAGCGAGAGAGAAAGAGGCAGAGAGAGAGAGAGAGAGAGAGAGCAAGAGAATGGGCACTCCAGTTCTTCCAGGCACTGCAAATGAACTCCAGACATGTGCCACCTTGTGCATCTGGCTTACAGAGGCCCTGGAGAATCAAACTGAGGTCCTTTGGCTTTGCAGGCAAATGCCTTAACCAAGAAGCCATCTCTCCAGCCCCTCATTAAAACTTTTAATGTACCAGGTGCTATTTTAGGCATTTGGAGTGTTAGAGTGAAAAAGCACTGCTTCCTTTTTCCTGGAGTTCACACTCTATTGACCATGGAAGATAGCATGCATACACACAGAAGAAAATGTCAGGTAGTAATAATCTCTACACAGAGTGTAACATGAGGCAAAGACATGAAGCACAATGGAATGTATTTATTTTTTATTAGTTATGCATATAGTGTATGTACAGCCATGATGGTACCATCCTTACCCTTCTCCCTGCCTTCCCCCCTTGGGGATTGTGGGTCGTTCATTGTGGGGCTAGCCATCAGTGATGGGGTGAGGCAATGTCTCTGTGCATAATGACCCAGCTTATGGCTCTAACAATCTTTCCGCCCCCTCTTCTGTGAATTTCCCTAAGCCATGTTGGGTTCATTTTAGATCTGTTTCAGTGACGAGGTAATGGGAGTCTCTGTGCCTCTGGATATCTGATTTGGTAGGAGTTGAGTGTTCTCTGTGTCTATCTCCTTCACCCCTGTGCTGATACCAGCATCACCAAGAAAGCAGCACTCTTGTTCATTTCCCCAATTATTTCTATGGCTTCATCTGGTGCCCTGGTGAGGTGCAATGGGTTGATTCTCTCCTCAGGTTCTGCATCCATCTGAAAAAGAGAAGCAAATTCTCCAATGAATAACCTTGGATGGATAACAATGGATAACCATTATTGTTTTAGAGAGAATTAAATAGGTTTAGGCTGTCTTATATCCCACTATTGATGGGACCTTGATATTACAGAGTGAACTCATTTTTTTGCATATGATTCTGACTTGTTTCTCAGTTCCAGGTATGGGTTCCACTGGGCAGATCTGTTAGCCAATTCAAGAGCAGTTGGTAACCCACCTTGGCTGTGTGCCACTAGTGCACTTGTGTGAGCATCATGTCAGGTTGATTGCTGCTGAGTAGTTTAGACCACAAGTTGCTTAGACAGATGTTGGTCATTTTCCCCCAGTGCAGTTTTTTGCCCCCCCCCTTACCCTCCCTTCCTGCCCCACCATGCCTATTGTCCAGTCCTAGAAATGTTGGTGGCACACTCTGGTATGATATTGTTGAACAGTCAGAGGCTAGAGGATCAGAAGTTTGAAGCCAGCCTGAGTGCCTGGAATTTTTAAACTAAACATTTCATTTTGCAAATTATGCTATCTGCAATTGTATTATTATATATTTTTATATTAAATTTCTTTAAATGTTTCTTATGTTGATACTACTCTCCCACTTGGAATGGTAAGTATCGCAAGCTCTAAAGATTTTAGGCTAGGTAATCTTCAAGTTACCTAAAGCTTTTCAGTAATTTATTGGCTGGAGAAATTGTTCAGTGGTTAAAGGTGCTTGCTTGCAAAGCCTGTTGATCCAGATTCAATTCCACAGACCCATGCAAATCTAGATACAGAGGCACATGCATCACACACACACATAAATTAAATAAACAATTACATAAATAATGTATAGGTTGAAAATAAGATTATAAGTGTAATAAATTGAAAAATATATAATTTTAAGGAAATATGATTTAATAATGTTTTGTGTATAATATGTTTTAAAGAACATGAATGTTTCCATCCAATGAATCAAAGCCCTCATTTAATAAAATTAATTTCTAGAGTTTCTGAATGAGGCTAACATGTTCCAATCTTTAAACAAATCTCATTCATCAGTGTATAGATTGTGATGTAGCTGATACAGATAAATTAATGAAGATATAGGGCTATGGTTTATGATAGACAATGTTTCACTCTAAATGGCAAACTTATTATGGTTCTTAAAAATAATTTATTTTTGGGCTAGAAACATGGCTCAGTGGTTAAAGATACTTGCTTGCAAAGCCTGTTGTCATGTGTTCCATTCTCTTGTGCCCCCATAAACCAGCTGCACAAAGTGGTGCATGCATCTGGAGTTCATATGCACTGGCAGGAGACCCTAGAATGCCCATATTCACTCTGCCTCTGTCTGCCTCCTTCCTCTCTCTCTCTTAAATAAATAAATGAAAATATTTAAAAATAACATATGCTTGAGCTTATTTGAAATTAGTAAGAAGGGCTGTGAGAATGGCACTTGCCTGCAAAGCCAGAGGACCCAGGCTTGATTCCCCAGAACCCATGTAAACCAGAAGCACAAGATGGTGCATGTGTCTTGAATTTGTTTTTAGTGGTTACAGGCTCTGGCACGCCCATTCTCCTTCCCTCCCCCTCTCTCTCATAAATAAATAAAAATAAAAATAAATTTCCAAAAATAAATTAGTAAGTTAAATTTCAATAAATTTTTACATTAAAAAGAATGTGATTATTCAGTGATCTCTTAGGGAGAGCCTTGCATTTGGTGGAAAGTGAAGACTTGGGTAAGAAAGCCTTTGGGGTAAATTTGTTGAGGAAAGAGGAGAGTGAGGAAGTTTTTGAAAGTTTTGCAAAGTCACTAAAAAACTTAAAAGTGATTTACATTTGTTCATTATTCACCAAGCTCTGTTTGTATAACTGCTATAAATTTAATGAGTACTCCTTAACAGTAGCTTACATTATATATTGTAAAGGCAGGCAGCAGTTGGGACAATATTATATGAAAAATTAAATGTCAGTGAACACTAACATTTCAATATCAAAGCTATAAAGGCATTTTTTGCATACTAAGAATGTAAATTTCATCTTATTTGGGCTGTTAATATTTATCATCAGTATAACCAAGGATAAAGTATTCTCTGTAGGAAAACCCAATATACTTGATTTTAATGTTCAATAAACCTTATTTATTTAGAATTCTGTTCTTTATATGTCTTGGCTCCCCAAGGGTTTATTATTTAGTCTCATATATATATATATATATATCCAATAATAGGCATTTCTAAACTAGGAAACTTTCATCAACATAATAGCTTCTTGAGTATATGACATACATAATGAGTTAAAGAAAGCTATGAACATTATATAAACACCATACCTAAAAATTCCCATGTGGTCTAGAACTAATTTTTAAATATATGTTATTTATTTATTTATTTATTTATTTATTTATTTATTTATTTAGAGAGGGGGCAAGGAAAGAGAGAATGGGTGCACCAGGGTCTCTAGCCACCATGTGTGTCTCACTTATGTAAGTACTGGGGATTTGAACTTGGATTCTTCAGCTTCACAGGCAAACACCTTTAATTGATAAGCCATCTTTCCTTCCCTAGAAGTAATTTCTTTAAAAAAAAAAAAAAAAAAAAAAAAAAAGGAGGGAAGGGGCTGAAGGGATGGCTTAGCAGTAAAGGTGCTTTACTGCGAAATCTAAGGACCCAGGTTTGATTCTCCAGGTCCCACGTAAGCCAGATGCATGTGGTGGTGCATGCATCTGGAGTTCATTTGCAGTGGCTAGAGGCAATGATGTGCCCATTCTCCCTCTTTCTCTCCCTCTATCTCTGTCTTTAATAAATACATAACAATAAATCTTTTGGGCTGGAGAGATGGCTTAGTGGTTAACGTGCCTGCCTGCTAAGCCTAGGAACCCAGTTCCAATATTCAGGTCCCACGTTTAGCCAGACGCAAAGTGATGCAAGGGTGCAATGCATCACTTGCCCACAAGGAGGCACACGCATCTGGATTTCTTTCACAGCAGCTGAGAGACTGCTGGCATGCCCATCTCTATCTGTCTTTCTCTCCCTCCCTCTCTGTCTGTCTCTCTCTGTGTCTCACTCCAAAAATAAAATAAAATAAAATATAATAAATAATAAAATATAATAAAATAAAATACATCTTTTTTTTAAAGGAGGAAGAAAGAAAAGTAGGAAAGAAAAGAAGCAAAGAGGAAAAGGAAGCATAGTCGGTATTTACTATATAACAATTTGTCTATACATTTGCACTTTTCATATGTTTTGTTAATACTTTATAGTCTACAATATCATTCTGATTATATAATAAAAAGCTGATTCATTAGAAAAGAAAAAGAAAGGATAATCAAATAATTTTCTCAAGGTTATATGAGATGAATGCAAGAACTGACCTCAGGTTACATGGTAGTTTGAATGAAATGTGTATCCATAGGCTCATGTGATTTAGATACTTGATTTTCAGCTGGTCTTAACTTGGGAAAGTTAGAGCCTGGAACATTGCTGGCATGTCAGTAAGAGTGGGCTTCAGCAATTTTTGTCCCAGCCCACTGGGACAAAAGTCACACTTGCTGCTTCTTCCAGGCTGATGTGACATCATGCTTTGTCATGCTTGCCTTGCCATGATGGAACTCTTTCCTTTCATAGACTGCTTCTGATTTTGTGTTTTGTCCCCCCAAAAAGAAAGTAACTATAACATCTGTAGCAGATATCTTCAGGTTCGCTAAGATGAACTTCCAGACCAGGCACAGTTATGGAGGAAGGGATATTATTTATTGAAGCTTACAGATCCAGAAATTCCATAATGGCAGAAGAAGTGTCCTGCTTCCACAGATCCAAGCAAGAGAGAAAACCAACCAGGCACACAGCACACAGAGCAAAACTACAGCCAAAAGAGTCACACAGCACACTTCAGGAACTCCCACTAGGCACACTTTGCATATCTTTACAATGGAATCTCAAACCTACCACCACTCCTTAAGACTGGCCCCCAGTGACATTGCCTCTAGCAAGGTGATTGCAGATGCAAACTATAACTAATAAAACACTGAATATATTGGGGGACATGTATTCAAACTACCACAACATCTTAGAAGAAAAAATTTAAAAAGGAAAAGAAAAATATGGGACGAATCTTTAAAAAGGGAAGGGTAAGAAAACAGTAGTGGCCGTTGCCTCAAAAATTTTCTTGCCAATACATCAACATATTGAACATGAATAGATGTGTTTATGAGAAATGACAGAAAGGCATTCTTCCTGTGGTGTTGTACCTTGATGCTACAGCATTAACTGGTGTCTATTACAACTCACACAGAGCTTCATCACAGGTTCACTGAATTGCAGCCTATAGACTAAACCTATTCATGTAGAACCAAACAATTACTCTACAACAAGCAATTCATATGTACAGCCTAATTCTTATGTAAAACCCATACTTACACACACACACACACACAAAAAAAACACACCCAGGATTACATGATCTCTAAAGCCTTATGCTTTCTGCAAAATATATTTATCATAGTAGACTTAATTACATATGTCATGGTGTGACCCTGGAAGCATGTTCTGGATTTGTTTTAACCATTTTTTCTGGGTGCGGTATATTTGGTGTGGACAGAATGAAATGGAGAGAAAACAGTTTTCTTATATTCACAGAGCCTTGAGAATACCACAGCTGCTCCAGAGGCCAGCCAGGGTGAAGCCTGGTTTGTCAGGAGGCAGAATCAAGGCAAGCACTGCAATAAAGTCCTTCTATTATGGCTTCTGTGGAAGGGAATGGCAAGATAGAATGTGGAGGGGTGGGACTGTCTACTTTGGATGATTTCCACAGGTTCTGTAGCACAATGCATATTCCTGGTTGCCTGATCCTTGGCTTAACAGAGATTTGCTTAAGGGAGTGGTGGCCTAGGTATAAAACGATGATAGAGATGATCAATCAACTGCTAAAGAAGGCGTAAGTGAATGGCCTCTAGCCTGGCCTCAAACTGTCACAAGTTACCATTAATTAGCTAATGAACTAATAATAATGATAAAATAATCATATGATCCATGATGTATTATAAATAGCTTTTATTAAAATATTTCACTTTTAATAATCATCAAAATTTGGGATAAGAGATTACATTGAATTTGGAAATTTTCCAGTGTTTTAATGTATCCTTTGTATGTGTATATGTGTACATAAACAAATGTCTATCTTCATTTTCATTTTTTGTGCTGTGACAAAAGCCTTTCAAATATAATTTTCTACACAGAAATCTTATATTAAAATCAATTGATAAGCCAGGTGTGGTGGCATATGCCTTTATTCCCAGGACTCATAGGAGGATTGTCATGACCTCAAAGCCACCCTGAGACTACATAGTGAATTCCAAGTCAGCCTGGGCTACAGTGAGACCCACTTAGAAAAACAAAACAAAACAAAACAAAAAAAACAAAAACTCTATTGATGACCTCTTGTTTTTAGTAAAAGCAATATCTGGGATACCTGGGAATTATGATACAACAGTAAAAAAAAAAATCCTACTCTGTAAAATCTAAAAAAGCTTCTTGATTGGCCCATGGGTCCCCAAACCCTGGAACCCCTGTTTTGGATGGTGCACATGTGGAGTGAGTAGGCCAGAGCTCCCAGTTCCTTCCCCACCTCCCAGTTCCCTGGTCCCAGTAACACTGTGGGTGGTTTGGGGCTGCCTGGACCCTGCAAACTTGCTGCAGAAGCAGACCTCTTGATCTGCCTTCCTGATTGAATGGCCCCTGGGTCCCCATCTCCCAGATCCCTGGCTCTGGAGGGTGTACAAATGGAGTGAGTTGGCCAGAGCTTCTTGTTCCTTTCCCACCTCCCAGATACCTGGTCTGGGTCCCCTGCTGCTGGCTTGGGGCTGTCTGGAAACTGCAAACTTGAGAAAGAAATAGGCCCCTTACTCTGCCTTCCAGATTGAATGGTCCCTGGTACTCCAACACCTGGATCCCCTGTTCCAGAATGGTGTGCACATGGAGTAAATTGGACAGATATCCCAGTCCCTTCCTCACTTCCCAGTTCCCTGGTCCCCATGCCCCTGCTGCTGGCTTGGGGACCTGGTGACCTGGTCTCTGTGTGTGTGCTGCAGAATCAGGCCTTTTGCTCAGGTTTCCTAATTGGCCAGTACCTGGGTCCCCAAATGCCTATTCCCCTGAGCCAGAGGGTACAAGGGCCACTGTGAGAGCTGGCCTCTTGCCTCTGGCTCCCCAGCTTCTACTTCCCCAACCTCTGGTCCCTGTGTGCTGAATAATGTGTGTAAGTGTAGTAAGTATACCAGAACTCCCAGTTCACCACCTCCCAGATCTCCAGGTACCATTGATGTACTTGCAAACTCCAAAATCTGCATCTTTGGTTATAACCCCATTGTATACCAATATATTTCACCTTTAAAACAGAACACCCACTGAAGATCCTACAAAAACAAATAATTGCTTCCCCCTCAATAAAATATAACTTTTCTCCAAGATGGGTAGACAACAATACAGAATAACTTACTAGTTATGACTCTGCTTAGTCCCACAGTGGAAGTCTCCAATGAATCATAGAGAAAACAACCAAAAATGAATCACAAAACAAAAACACAATATGCTGTATGACCCTGATCAAAAGAATTGCTGCACTTGAAGAAAAGCATCAAATAACCAAAAAATAACATGAATAAAATTGAGCAGAAGCACCTTTTAGAGCTCTCAGCTTTTGTCACTAGACTTAACTGAAGAAAGCTAGAAAAGACTCAAAAGTGATATAAATGAATTCAAGGTGAGTCAACAAAGAGAAGATCTCAATAGCCATCTGAGTAAGCTTAATGAAGTCTTGATCAAAAGCAACCATGAATTAAAGGAAGCAACAAAAAATCAGACCATGAATTGAAATCATACTTCAAAAAAGAGATGAACACAATGCAAAATAATGCAACAGAACACAAAAATCAAATAGAGCTTTTAATAACTCATGTGGAAGACAGAACCTCTGAGCTGAAAGACAAGAAAAAAGAAATTGATCAGGGGTCCAAAAACTTTGCTAAGTTCAAAAAAATCACGTTAACAGGACAGAATGGAACTGTGGACAACACTAGAATGATGAAACATCCCAATAATGGGTATGCAAGAAGGAAAGGAAATCCAGACCAGGGGCATACAAAACATATTAATAAAAATTATTGAAGAAAAATTTCCCAATATCTCAAAAGAGAGGCCCATCCAGATACAAGAAGCTCACAGAAAACAGAAAATACAGGACCAAAAAAGAAACTCTCCAAGGCACATCATAGTTAAAACTCAACAATGAAACCAAAGAGAGAGTACTAAAAGCAGCAAAAGAGAAACAACTCACTACATACAAAGGCAATCCCATTAGAAATCCCCAGATATCTCAATGGAAACCTTGAAAGCCAGGAGGGCATGGAAAGGAAAACTTCAAAGTCTAAAAAACTGTAGCACTTCCAACCCAAACTATTGTACCCAATGAAAGCATCCTCATAATAGATGGTAAAAGGAAAATTTTCCATTATAAAATGTCAACTCTATGATTATGTGAACACAAAACCATACCTATAGAGATTACTTCAGGGACACTCTGTAAAGAAGAATCAAGGAACCAACCTCAAGAGCCTACAAGAAGAAGATTATAATAACAAAAATGAGAGCAGACCCAAAAATGTACAAAGGTCAAGAAAGCATCAAACTCCATAAGGTCCCCCATCATGTCAGGGATTAAATTAAATCAAACTCACAGTTGTAACCAAAAACATTAGCAGTCTTAACTCACCCATTAAAGGCATGAGTTAAAGGGTGGATCAAAAAGAAAATGGACCCTTCTATCTCCTGACTTCATGAAACTCACCTCATCACTAAACACAGACACATCCTCAGGGTGAAAGGATGTAAAATGATATTCCAAGAAAATGGAAATTAAAAAATAAGCAGTTGTTGCTATATTAATATCAGATAAAATAGACTTCAAGGGATGGAGGGATGGCTTAGCAGTTAAGGCATTTGCATACAAAGCCAAAGGACCCAGATTCAATTTTCCAGGACCCACATAACCAGATGCACAAGGAGGCGCATGAGTCTGGAGTTTGTTTGCAGTGGCTGGAGGCCCTGGTGCACCCATTTTCTCTCTCCCTCTTTCTCTGTCAAATAAGTAAATAAAAATAAAATATTAAAAAAATATACTTCAAACAAAAGTAATCAAAAAGGACAAAGAAGGTCTCTTCTTTCTCATAAAGGGAATGATCCAACATGAGGATATCACAATCATAAATCTATGAGCACCAAACAGAGGTGCACCACAGTTTATAAAACAAAATCTACTTAACAACAAAACAGAAATAAACACCAACACTATCATAGTTAGGGACTTTAATACTCCACTATCATCAATACACAGATCATCCAAGCAGAAAATCAAGGGGGAAATAATAGAGCTCAACAACACCATAAATCAACTAGATCTAATGTATATCTACAGAACTTTCCACACCCATTCTACAGAATACAAATTCTTCTCAGCAGCCCATGGGACCATCTGCAAAATAGAATATATATAAGACCATAAAGCATGCCTCCATAAATTCAGGAAAATTAAATTAACTTCTTGCATCTTATCAGATCACAATGCTTAAAACTAGATATTATCAATAAGAGACACATCAGGAATTCTACCAGCTCCTGGAGACTGAAAAACACAATTTTAAAGAATGAATGTGTTGTGGAAGAAATCAAAAGTTATTGTAAACCTTCTGGAGTTGAATGATAATGAAACCACAACTTATCAAAACTTATTGAACACAATGAAGGCAGTCCCTAGGGGAAAATTTGTAGTGCTAAATGTCTTTATAACAAATATAGACAGATGCCAATTCATAAAGTACCTGTCCACCTAGAGATGTTGGACAAACAAGAAAAATCCAACCCTAAGATTTCCAGATGTAAAGAAATAATCATGATCAGAGCAGAAATGAATGAACTGGAGACTAAGAAAGCAATTAAGAAAATTGATTAAATGAAGAGCTGGTTCTTTGAAAAATAAACAAAATCAATAAATCTCTGGCCAATTTGATCAAGAAAAAAAAAACAGAGAGTTCTCAAATTAACAAAATCAGAAATGAAAAAATGAGAGGTGACAACAAACATCAATGAAATTTAAAGAATCATCATAATATACTTCCAAAACCTCTACTCCACAAAATCAATAATCTGGAAGAAATGGAAAAATTCCTACCCATACCAAAAAACTAAACTCAGACTAGATTAATTTCTTAAAAAAACAAGGTAATTAAAAATAAAAATAATAATTAAAAAACTCCCCAAGAGGAAAAGCCCAGACCAGAAGGCTTCTAAGCCATAATGTATCAAACATTCATTGAAGAACTGAAACCAATTTTTCTCAAACTGTTTCACATAATCAGAGAGCAAGAAATCCTTTTATGAAGCTAGCATCACTCTAATACCAAAACCAGACTGAGATACAAGAAAAGAAAACTATGGGCCTGCATCCCTGTTGAATTTAGATGCAAAGATCCTGGACAAAATCTTTATAAACTGAATTCAACACATCAAAAGCATTATCCACCCTGGTCAAGTAGGCTTCTTCCCAGGGAAGCAGGAATGGTTCAACATACAGAAATCGGTCAATGTAATATACCACATAAATTAACTTAATCACAAGAACCACATGATTATCTCAATTGATGCAGAGAAGACCTTTGACAAAATACACCACTTAATGATCAAAATGCTGGAGAGAATAGGCATGGCAGTTTATATCTCAATACAATAAAGACTGTATATAAAGATCCAAAGCCCAATTAATACTTAATGGGGAAGACTCAAGAAGTTCCTACTGAGATCAGGAACAAGACAAGGTTGCCCACTCTCACCACTGCTCTTCAATATAGTACTAGAAGTCCTACCCAAAGCAATAAGATAGGACAAAGAAACAAAAGGGATTCAAATTGGAAAGGAAGAAGTCAATTTAGCCCTATTTGCAAATAACATAATCCTGTAAATAAGTGACCTGAAAATCTCCATCTCAAAACTTCTAAAGAGGATTAATTCCTTCAGTAAAGTGGCAAGGTACAAAATCAACATACAGCATTCAGTAGCCTTTCTATGTGCAAAGGACAAATATACAGAAAATTAAATCAGCAAGGCTTTCCCACTTTCAATAGCAAGAAAAAAATTAAGTACCTTGGAATAACACTATCCAGGGATCTGAAAGACCTACATATTAAAAACATAAATATCTCAAGAAAGAAATTGTGGAGGAATTGAGAAACTTGAAAGACCTCCCATGGATAGGTAGAATTAATACTGTGAAAATGGCTATTATACCAATAGCAATGTAAACATTTAATACGAAACCAATAAAAATTCCACCTTCATTCTTCACAGGTATAGAAAAATGATCCATCATTTCATATGGAATGCCAGCATGCCTCAGATATCCAAACATATCCTCAGGAAAAGAAACACCTCTGGAGGTATTACCATACATGATCTAAAGCTATATTTCAAAACCATAATAACAAAAACAACATGGTACTTGTATAAAAACAGAAATATAGATTAATAGAAGAGAAGTGAAGACCAGGGATTTAGGTTAAGTAACTACACCTACTTGTTCTTTGACAAAGGTTCCAAAAATGTAGACTAGAGAAAAGACAGCATCTTCAACAAATTGTGTTGGACATGTTGGAAAATCATATGTACAAAAATGAAACTAGACCCATACATCTCACCATGCACAAAAAAATCAAGTCCAAATGGAATAAAGACCTCATTATAAGACCTGAATCTCTTCTACTGGAAGAAAAAAAATAGGAGGAACTCTCAACAATTTAGGAGGAAAGACTTCCTGAACAAAAAAACAAAAAATCAAACAAAAAACAAACAAAAAAAAACCCAAAACACAACAACAACAACAACAACAAACATTAGTCCAGGAAATTAAACTCAATCAGTGGGATCTTTGGAAGCTAAAAACCTTTTGCACAGACATTTCATATTAAGAGCCAGTAGATTATTTACCAAATGGGGGGAAATTTTCTCTAGCTATACCATTGGCAGGCCAAATATCTAGAATCTATACAGAACTCAAAAAACTAAACAATAAAAAAAAAATACAACCCAGTCAGAAAATGGGGCAGAGAACTGAACAGGGGTTCTCAGAGGAAGAAATACAAATGGCTAACATACACTTAAGAAAATGTTCAACATCCCTAACCATTAGGGAAATGCAAGTTTAAAAAACTATGGGATTCCACCTGACTCCAGTAAGGATGGCAATCATTAAAAAAATCAAATCAAATGACAACAGATGTTGGCAAAGATGTGGGGAAAGAGGAACTTCACTGTGGGTGGAAATGTGAACTTGTACAACTAGTATAAAAATAAATATGGATATTCCTGAAAAGAATGAATATAGAGCTATCAACAGAACTAGTTATTCTCTTACTGGGCATTTATCCTAAATGTTCCATGCATCAATGCAGAGATATTTGCTCAATCTTATTTATAGCTGCTCAATGCATAACTAAGAACTGTAATCAATCAAGTTGCCAACCATTGAATGAATGGATAACAAAGTTGTGGAGCATTTACACTATGGAATTCAAACCAGCAGTAAAAAAAAAAAAAAAAAAAAATGATGCAATAAACTTTGTAGAAAAATGGACAGACTTAGAACAAATCTGACTCAGAGAACTTGTGCAATTATAGAAAGACAAATGATGCATGGTCTCACTGATCTGTGGTTCCTAACCTCAACCATCTTCAGTTGCTGACAGTCCTGATAGGCAACTCAAGGACCGTACAATAGGGATGGAAGGGTTTGGGAGAATGGGAAGGGCATGGTGGGAGAAAACAAACATAAGACTAAAATCAGAATGAACTGATAGCATAAAAACTTTTGTCCTTGAAGACAGACTAAAAGATATATCCTTCAACAGGAATAAAGGGGGAACTCCTGAAAGAACGGTCCTGGAGAGAATGATATGAAGCCTACACTTGAAATATTTCTTTGTCTCTGGTCTGTAATTCCCAGTACAATAAATCAACTGCTATCTACAATGATCTCTTAATTGGACACACATATTAGGTCCACAAAAGAAGAGAGATTTCTGTCAAAGAACTTGATACCCATGTGAGGCAAAAGCTAATACCCTATTGTTGAAGGCACCATATGTTGCCAACACAGAGCATGGAGAAACCTGGCTGGAATCCAGAAAAGAGCCAGTCCCCATACAGTTAGCCCATCTAGTGCTGGACAGTGCTACGTGTGGTACTTGGGGAAAGTCACCAACCATGGTCTGAGCAACCAGAGATCTAAGCTACTCAGAAGCAAACACCCTGACTAGATGTACACACCAGTGCAATAGTGGCACAGAGCCTTGGTATGTAACCAATACCTTTCTGATTGGCTAATAGATCCATTCAGTGTAAAAGAATCCATATCTGGAATTGGGAACCAGGTCAGAATCATATGGAGACAAAGATTATGTTCTCCAGTGTCATGTTTTCACTAGTCCTTGCCAAAAAGAGAGACTACATATGTCAAATTCTCCCTAAATTAATAATGCTTATCCCATCTAAAGTATGTTTACTTTACTCTCCATTGAAGAATCAGTTTTTCTTTTTCAGAAGGTAGTGAGACAGGAGGAGATAAACTACCCCTTATAATTCAGCCAAGACACAGCTGAAAGCACAGAGGAACTGGAGAGAGTGCTTCTTCCATGGTGAATCTGGTAATCAGCACCAGGGTGAAAGAGACAGACCCTGAGGATACTCCACACTTAATAAAGCAGAGATCCAGAGGCTCCTGAGAGCTAATCACAGTCCCCCACCCGCCACATTAATAAAATATTTTTTAAAAAAAAAACTAAAACAAAGTATTCAAACTCATAAAGAAAATGCCAGAATTGAAATTGTAAAAAAATAACTAAAGTACAATACAAATACACATACCTGATGCAGTCAAAATTGCAAGCAGAGTTGAATGTCTAAGACATCATTGTCTAGTTGAGAAAGAACTGGGGAGGTGGCTGAGACAAACCCAAAAACCATGCAGGACATCCCTTCAATGGAGACACTCTTGCATCAGATGCAGACAAATTTCAGACCATGTCTGACCAGAACATTGGAAGAAATGGTGATATGAGCAGTCTTTTGATGGTCTGGAGAAAAGCATCCATGAGCTTTTGACACAGACTGGGGTGTAGAACCTAGAAGGTGAAACTGAGATAATTACCACACAAAAGAATTGAAGGTGCTGACAATTTACCCTGAAATCTAGACCACTGTTATTTCCAAATCAGGATAAAAGCAAGCTGTTTTCTGCAGTTAACGACTCTGTGGAGACAGGTTTTGTAAAGTGTGCATGATGTACAGAACATGTAAAGAGTGACATATTCCCCTCAGTGTCCCAGACAAGGGACCCTCACCTGCTCAGTCATCTCTTCATTATTAAACACTAAAACTTTGGGGGATCCTGCATAAAATTGTCAAATATTTAGTGTATTCTTATAAAGTTGTTTTTTCTGCTGTTTATTCTGTAGTAGCTGCTGTTCCATAAAACAGGTTGTATAATTTTAATTAGATAATCAGTAAACCTTTCCCTTTTTGGTAGACTCTGTGAGGTGAGACACATAAAAGGCCACTTCTGATAACCTTGTCCCTGGCACGATGATGTAATTTCATACATTAGTACGTGAATAAATGGGAGAAAAATGCACTTGAATTTATATTTTAAATAAATATTAAGGGTTTATGACAGTTAATCTCTATTGTCAACTTGATTGGACCAAGAATCAAGAGGCATACCTCTTATGCATATCTGTAAGGCAGATCTGATGTGGAAAGACCTGACCTCAGAGTGATCAGCCCTTCCTCTGGCAGCCTGCAGAAAAAGAGGTTCCAGGATAAAGCAATGCCTTTTTGCCTGGCTGCCCTTGCTTCTTCCTGGAGAGAGCATCTACTCTGCTGCTGCCATCTTTTAGTGATGTCAGAACCCAGCTTTTTCACCCTTCCAATCTGGACTAAAAACCAGTAGCTTTCCAGGAATTTTCCTGGCTTTGGGCTCCTGATGGGGACTGTTGAAGCATCCAGCCTCAAGAATTACACAGCTACCAGGTTCTCAGACTCTGCAGCCTGCAGACAGCCATTGTTAGACTACAGCCTACATTGTATAAGCCAACTTAACAAATCCCCTTTGTAATATATAGTCATCTGTCATATCTGTTTGTCTAGAAGCCCTGAATAATATAGGAAATTAGATTTTCAAATGACATATTAATGATAAACTAAAGAATCTACTCAAGGAAAAAGAAACTAGACAATAATTTAAAAAACCAAAAATACACTTTAAGCCAGGTGTGGTGGAGCAAGACTTTAATCCCAGCACTGGGGAGCAGAGGTAGGAGGATCGCTGTGAGTTTGAGGCCACCTTGAGAATATATAGTGAATTCTAGGTCAGCCTGTGCTAGAGTGAGACCCTACCTCAAAAGAAAATAATTTATATAATCCTAATAATTGATAAAATAGACAAACTCCTGGAAAGAAGTTAAGGAACAAGAGATAAAAGAGTGATGTTTAGTAGAAAAAGGTAAGCAATATAATTTTAACTGTATAATCATCACAGAGTGTAGGAACATTCCTCTGGAATCTCATCCTCCCAGAGGAGTCTGCACTCTGCTTTCTTCATCTCTTACTTTGAAATAAACATTATTCTTTAAAACCTTTACAAAGCAGCATGAATGCAAATGTCAATATACTCAGAGTAAAGACAATCTTTAGAAAACATAATTTTCTCTAATTGATAAAGAAAGTAGAAAAATGAAATAAGGAAATACTCTGTAGGGATAAATTTGTGATTAAAATCCTATTTCATTAAAAATCTTATAATTGAGTCGAATCCTAATTCAATTAAAACATAATCTCTTCCATATGTCTTAATAAAGGTTACAAAATGTTAATAATACAGAATTTCATGTTGTGACACTAAGTCTCCATAATAATGGTGGAAAATATTCAAGACGAGTTTAAGCTCTGGGTTTGTGCCTGCTGCTTTTGCTGTCTTTTTTTAATATTTTTTTATTTTAATTTGAGATAGAGAAAGAGAGAGAGAATGGGTGTGCCAGGGCCTCTAGCCACTGCAAACGAACTTCAGACGCATGTGCCACCATATGCATCTGTCTTATGTGGGAATTGGACAGTCGAACTGGGTCCCTTAGGCTTTGCAGGCATGTGCCTTAACTGCTAAGCCACCTCTCCAGCTGGTCTTTTCCTTCCTTCCTTCCTTCTTCCTTCCTTCCTTCCTTCCTTCCTTTCTTTCTTTCTTTCTTTCTTTCTTTCTTTTCTTTTTTCTTTCTTTCTTTCTTTCTTTCTTTCTTTCTTTCTTTCTTTCTTTCTTTTTTTGTTCTCAGCTTGGATCTATGAAAGGGAACCAGCCCACCTTCTTCTTCCACCAATTCTCACACTTCATTCCTACTATAAACTGTGTCTAGTTTGATATTCATCCCAACAACCTTGAGCTGACAGATTATATATATACTTATATATAAAAAAATTCCATATATATATATATATATATGTACATATATATATACATACATACAGCTAATTAAAGACTATCTCTGGGCTTGAGAGGTGGCTCAGTGTTTAAGGTGTGTGCTTGCCTGAAAAGCCAAAGGACACAGGTTCATATCCCCAGTACCCACGTGAACCAGATGCACAAGATGTCTTGGGGTATGCATCTGGAGTTCATTTGCTGCAGTTGGAGGCCCTGATATGCCTATTCTCTCTATCTGCCTCTTTCTCTGTGTTTCTCAAATAAATAAATAAAAATAAAATATTTTAAAAAGAATATCTCTGGAAGGACACATCACATGTCAGCATTAAGTTTACTTTCCTGCTGTGCTCTCAGCAGCTTCTGGATTTTTGCTTGGGTACATTTTGAGTACCTTCAGTGTCTGTATCCATCACCATGGTGCTGGTTGTCAGGCTTGCCATTGAAGTAGACTCTTGCTCAGATCATCAGTTCCTCTGTGATTTTACCTGGGCCCTGGCTGATGCACATTCACAAAGAAATCAGAACTCTTGCTCATTCCCCCAATCTCTCTGTGGTTTCAGCTGGGGCCAGGGTGGAGTGCATTGGGTTGTTTATCTCCTCAGGTCCAGCTGCTGTCTGAAAAAGAGAAACAGATTCTCATGTGGAGAGTGAAGTCAGCACTGGTTAAATTTAGAGAATTTAATTTAATTTAGAGAAAATTTAAAGGGTGTAGACCCTCTTATAACCCAAAATTAGTGGGAGCTTGACAATGGAAAGCAACATCATTATCTGGCTATGATTGTGACTTGTTTCCCAGTTCCAGATATGGTTTCCTTTTCACTGAGTGGATCTGTTAGCCAATCCAAAAGCAGTTGGTTACCCACCATTACTGTGTGTCACTATTGCACTTGTGTGAGGAGCATCACGTCAGTTTGTTTGCTCCTGAGTCACTTAGAGCTCCCCAGTCTGAGTTCCCTGCACAGACAGTGTGTGGGTGGGTGCAGCAGTCTGGAGTGAGTAGGACAGAACCCTGTTTCCTGGCTCCTCCTAACTTTCTGGTCTGGGTTTGCTATGCAGGCAGTGTGTAGTGGGCACTGTGGTGTAGATTAAGTAGGCCAGACCCCTCTTCCTGGCCACTAGATACCAACATCCCTGTTCACCTGAGTTAGAGGGGGCACAGGCAATAGGACAAAAACTTGCTTCCTCCTCAATAAAATAAAGAGTCTTTCTAAAATGGGTAGACAACAATGCAAAAAAGCCAATGAAAGTCTAGTTCTACAACGGAAGCCTCCAATGAAATTACAGAGAAATCAACAGAAATTCATTCCCAAAATGAAAACACAAGAAACAACGAGACCATGATAAAAAAAAAAAAATCACTCAGCTGGACGCATACCATCAAAGAACCAACAATCGTATCAACGAAATTGAACAGAATCATCTGCTAGAGTATTCAGCTTTTGATGGTAGGCTTAACATGATTGAAGACCGCTGCACCCACCCACACACTGTCTGTGCAGGGAACTCAGACTGGGGAGCTCAGTAATTTATCTTAACACATTGAAAATTGATAAAAGATATCAACTACAACAAGGCACATAAATTTAAAATGTTTTTTTTTTCTTTTTCAAGTATATATTAGGAGCAATTGTATTTGAATCACTATCAGAAATTATACCTATCTGAAATATAGCAATATGAAGTTCTTACTTTCACATTGTATGTTTGGAGAAGACAATCATTGCTTAAACATATAATCTAATTTTGGGGAGTGAATATTACTTTTAATAACTCAAAGAAAGATAACACAGTATGAATTAGAAGATTGTAGAAAGATTTTAGGTTGGATGAGAATGACTTCCTAAGGTAATGTCAATATGCAGAAAAGAGAACATTCAGTTTGGAATTTAGATAAGCACTTACTATGCAAGCAATAATTTTAGCCAAAGCAATGAATAGGAATCCCTAATCAGAGAAAGGTTGACGTAGGACATAAATTCAAACATTTTCAAATGTATGTAGTATACAGCACTACTGACTGGATAACCATACTCAAAATGGCAATATGTAATAAGAGACATGGAAATGTACAGGATAGATAAAAATAACTTAATTAATTAAAGGATGCTTTAAAATATTAATTTTTGAAATTAATTTGTCTTTTTAAGTTTTAAAGGATAAAATATATAGATATATATTCTCAAAAGCATGAATATGTTTGAAGCCACTGAAATTTCAATCACTTATTTTTAATATTAGGAAATGATTCTAAATTCACATAGAACAATGAATGAAATAGAATAAAGACTAATACATAATTGATTTATATTAATATCTAGAAAAAAGATTTATTATAAACACTATGAAGTAAATATTAACATAAGATCTTGGATTTTAACAGAAAGTTTAGAAATAGAACCAAACATATACGCATAGTGCTTAAAAGATGTGCGAATTTATGACTAGGCAGATGACTCATCCAGTGCTGTTTTCCCTCTCAAGCATGAAACACTGAATCTGATACCCACACATTTGTAATCCTGGTTCTGGGGAGGCAGACAAAGGAGAATCCTGAGGAGCTGTTGGCCAATTGTCTAGCCTAAATGAAAAACGCCAGCACAACCAGAGGCCTTGTCTCAAAAATATATAGACAGCATTCCTGAGGAATGATGGGCAAGGTTATCTCTGGCTTCGACATATACCCACACACACATGAAAACAACACACACACACACACATATAGTAAAGCAATGTTATGTTGGTCTTACCATATTTGCCATTTTAAAATAATGGAACCATCCAATTTTAGTAAAAGGTGGGGAGATTGACATTTTTATAGAATTGTTGTATGAATTTAATTCCTGCTATATTTATAGGTGTAGCTTATCAGTTATTATCAATCCTCATAGACATACACATATTAATTTATCACAGTTTCTACTTCCTGGATGTATTATGAATAAAGTTATTCTTGAGAACCAGGAATTCTCTATGTACATATTGCTGAAGCCAAATGATTGAAGATAGGTTGCTTGGGTGGTGTTACATTTATTTAAAATCAGATTAACAGAAAAAAAAAAAAGAAGGAAATGAGTTTCAATTACAGACACTGCTCCCCAGTATATTAAGTGAATAAAAAGTATAACTCCACATTCATGAAAAAGAATATATCTTTACAAGCATGGAAGTGTTAATTGCATATCTTTTGTTGGGTTGATGAATGGATTTTGTTCTAACTTTCACTATCTAATGTTTTCCAATTATTGTGCACTGTATACTAATTTTATAATAATGAAAATATTCTAAAACTTAATAACCAAAGACACACTGCAGAGATGTTTAACAGTCTTTGTGTCTGGATTAATAACCTATCTCCTGAATCTTGTAGGATTATTGAGATAACAAAGTAAATTAAGAAATATTTTGAGATTGAAATCATAACAGATAGACAAAGCCAGTTTTATTCACTCTTTTAGGATGTCAAGGTGCCACTTAAGTATCATGTCAGTTCCTCTACGCAGTTAACTTGGGTACTGTGAGCACACTAGTTACTCGGAGTGATGTGAAGAAATTCAAGGGCTTTCTTGAGCAAGCAGCTCATTCCCAGAAGCAGCTGGCTCAAAGGAGCACTTGGGATCTGTTCTAACAGAGCACGTCAGCAGGACCACACATTTGCTCACGGATTCCACAGACAAGCTTGGCAAGACCAATTTAAAAGTATTAGTGAAAGGTTAAGAACAGTTCTGGGCTCCGTTTTCAACCCAGGAGATACAAAAGCACTAGTGTCTGTGCTCAGGGTCCACTAAGCAAGAAAACATTTTACAGGCCCTCAGAAGTACCAAGAGTCCCAGCACGCTGCTCACATTCAGGGAAGGAGGCGGAGGGGAAAGAAACGGCAATTCGAACCCTTTAACAATAGACTCGTTTTCTGAGGTTAAACTCAATAAAAGTGTATCAGTAGGCAAACAAAACAAAACAAAACTGTCCAAACTGGGTATATGACATTTCTCTTTAGAATACCCCGTTGTTTCTGTCTCACACTATGCTGAGTGTGCATATGAACAAGTGCAATAGGTATTATGTTTGCTCCAAGAAAAAATAAAGTTAGAAGCATGGTGAATTATTTGTTTCATTAAAGTCTGTTTACAAATGAACTAGAGTTACTTTGCCCTGATTTTTTCAGTATAACACTGAACTGGGAATCATAGTATCTCCCTACTGTCCTACTGTTGTAGTGAGAAACATTTGTTCTGCTTGGGAGAAGTTTTTTTTTTTTTTTTTTTTTTTTTTTTTCAGTGATAATGAGTATAACAGAATAGCATTGCATAGAAAAGCAATGAAATACAGGAGCTCAAAATGGAAAAAGTTAATAAAAAATTTTAGCTAGGATTACATTTTTTTTTTTCTAGGATTACATTTGAACAGATTCTTGAACAATAAACTGACACATAATTGGGCATGTGATTTTTGGACCTATATTCACCCACTTGTTTATGCAGCAAATATGTGTGCCTCCTTTTTTTAACATAGGGACAGGGAAATAGGTTTGCTTTATATTTCCAAACCATGAGTACAAAGGAATATTCTAAAATTAGAGCCTGATTTGTCTTTGTGAGAAGTAAAAGATGAGGAAGAAAATAGAGAAAGCCACATAATAGCAACCAAGGTGTTGCAAGCAATTTCCTTTTTCTCCCCATCCAAATGTCACATTTATATATGCAGACTACGTTATTTAACCAGAGAGAAGTTTTAAAAATATGTAAGGCTGAATATTACATGTTGGTGACAAAAGCTATAGCTTGGAAAGGTTCTATAATGGAGTATAATGTTACATATTTTCCCACACCAGAAACTTGGTTCTCAAGATATAAATTATTTGGTCCAAAATTTTAAACATGAGGCGAGAGAAGAGCTATCTGGAAAGAGGTGGGATTTCTTTTTTAAATGTGATTATATTCAAGCCTGTTTTTGTCTCATAGGATTTGTTTTGAGCTTTGACTTCAATAAGCCAACTTTGGATATTTTTATTTATAGCTCATCCCTATGCAACAGAAAAACCATCAGAAAAATTTTTGAGAAATAAATAGCAATACTCTTTTTTTTTTTTTGAGAGAGAGAGAGAGAGAGGAAAGGGAGACAGAGAATGGGTGCGCCAACAGCCTCTCAACCGCTGTGAACGAACTCCAGAAGTGTGCGCCCCCTTGTGAGCAGGTGTGGCATTGCACCTTGCGTCACTTTGCATCTGGCTAAACGTGGGACCTGGATACTGGAACGGGCATTCTTAGGCTTAGCAGGCAAGCACCTTAACTGCTAAGCCATCCCTCCAGCCCTGTTTTATATTTATATAGAAAGATGTTTTCCCATCAAATGTATCTAAAACAGCATGATTTTATTATGATATTCCTGTGAAAATGGAAATGATATTCTGTATTATAACAACTCATTAACTTGAATATTTATAACCAAAGTTAATTGAATTTCTTATATATCTGTCTTCCAAAACAGAGATTAAAATTGAAGAACTTTGAAAATGTTTACTAAGTACTTTTAAGGCATAGTGTTTATTTCTTTGTTTTTTGCTGCACATTTTTTTGAAAAGTATGATTTTTAAAAGTACACATTCTATTCCCACCACTTTTTTTTTTTTTTTTTGCTAACCTTCAGGATGTGAAAAGAAACTCACATTTAAATCACATTGCTGAAAACTGGAGGCCCTGGCACTCTTGAAAATCTCTGTAAAAAAACATTAAACAAAAATCCAAGTACTTTCTGATTGTGCTGGCTGGGAAATGTTCTCAGTTGATTGGTGTAGGACTGTTAGGAAAATAGCAGAATTTATCAAATGAATAAAAGTCAACAACTTTCAATAGAATAGAACACAGCCTGGTGGTGCATGTCTTTAATCCCAGCACTTGGGAGGCAGAGGTGGGAGGATTGCTGTGAGTTCGAGGCCACCCTGAGACTACATAGTTAATTCCAGGTTAGCCTGACTTAGAGTGAGACCCTATCTCAAAAAACCAAAAAATAAAAAATAAAAAAAGAACACAAATGAGGCTGGTGTTTATTACATATTTCTTTTTCTTTGTAAGATATTTAAAGCTACCTGAAACATAGCATTTGTATGACCAGATTGAAGGGGGATTGATACATTGCTGGAGGATTCCTCACTAGAAAGGACATGTAAGTGTGAAATCATGACAAAGGACCCAACTCCTTGTTGCAATTTTTGCTGCCTAACAGCAAGGCACAAAGCACACAACCTGACTCCCATGGGAGCTCAATACCTGGCATTAAAATATCTTTGTCTTCTCTTGAGTCAGTGATATAATCAGAGCAGTTGTGTCTCAGGATTCTTCATTGTTTGGGGAGAGACTGGGACTATTGGTAAGACAAGACACCCTGTCTTATTTGAAAAACTATGAAGACAAGAAAGGTCTGATAATCATGCATTTATTCTTTAACAAATATGTAGTCAGATCTGTTATAAGGCAGACAAATATCCACAAGTCGGGTATGTGGTTATGAACACAGCAATAGTGTGTCTCACATCATAAGAATTTTGTGCTATGGGAGACAAATAATAATGTATAAACAAATAACTTCTTGAGGTAATAGAGAATATTAAGACCAGAAGGGATGAAAATAAATACTTTGATTGAACATTGAACCTTTATTTGGAATCCAATTCCATGGTCCAAGTGTTGTCCAAGTGCTCATAGAATAATAATTGTTGTTAAGACCTGAGAAAGGAGGTCTGGAAAGATTTGGAACAGACAAAGCTCCTTCTAAACTGAATAGGAACCTGTGCAAATGCTCTAAGGTGGAAAACAATTTTTTATAATTGCAAGATTGACAATATATTGAAATGAGAGACACAACAGGCCATAGAGGGCATGAAGGCCCGTAGTTACAAGTGTGTATTTTAATTTTAAAATATTATTGGAGTGATATTGAAAGTTTTATGGTAAAAGAATGTTTGAGCCTATAATGTACTATTATTTTTTTAATTTAAAATATATGTATATATATTAACAGGTTGTGTACTATTATCCCCTTGCCCCAACACCATTTGCCCTGGATTCCTCCTCAGTGGTGTTATTGTAATCTCTGTGGGTTCATGAAGGTCTCAGTTAGTCCCTATGGGGTAGCCAGGAACTGAGCATCAGGGTATTCCTAGCTGCTCTGTGGTCCTTAGAATCGCCCCCCTCCCCCCCGCAATATTCTCTGAGCCATGGCAGGCCTGTTGGCAGTCTGATTTATGTTGACTTATTTATAGTCTCTGGATTTCTGCTTTCATAGGTTTCTACGTGTCTGTCTGTCTTCATCCACCTGGGACTGGTTATCAGGTTAGTAGTAAAAGCAGTGTGGTAGTTTGAATAGATGGGCCCCACTATATTCAATGTTTTATTAGTTTGTAGTTGGCATCTGCAGCCACCTAGCTGGGTGAATCTGAAGGTGTAGTAGTGGGTTTAGGATTTCAATCTAAAGATATGCAAAATGTGAATAGCTGGAGTTCCTGAGGTGTGCTGTGCTGTGTGGCTTCTCTCTCTCTGTCAGGTCCTGTAAGAGCAGGCCAGCTTCTTCTGCCATTATGGAACTTCCCCTGGATATGTAAGCTTCAATAAATATCCCTTCCTCCATAACTTTGCCTGCTCTGGAAGTTCATCTCAGTGAACCGGAAGCTGTTTGCTACAAGCAGTATTCATGACATTGCTTCCTGTGCAGTTTCTCCTGGGCCCTGGACAGATGAATAGAGGTAGAAAGTTTCATGGTGAGCATCTGGCTATCTTCTTGTTTACTTGGTGGGTCTAGGCTCTCCTCTATTTTCTCTGTCATCTGTAAAATAAATCTGATTTTTCAACCAAATGTGAGAGCAATTTGGGTTAAAGAAGGTTGCAAAGTTGTTTAGGGGATTTTTGGTGTGCCAGCCCACTCTTTCCTTAACATGGTATTCTGACTTGGTTTCTAGTACCAGATATGAGCTTCCTCCCACTGAGCAGGCCTTGTGTTCAATCATAGAGCAGTTGGTTACCTGTAGAGGCTACAGGCAACAATTGCACAAGTATGTACTTCTTATCTGACTGGTTGATTTCATAGTCTGTAGGGTCCCCTTAGTCATGCTGTTGGTGACCATTATCCTCCAGCAGCTCCCATAGTGCTTGAAGCACTATGAGGGCTAGCTGGGAGGGAGCTAGTTTCCTTTTTGGTTTCAGCATGGTATTCCAATGTCCCGTGACTGCCACCTGTGGTGACTTCATCAATAATGTCCTACCTTTAATTCTGGCAGGTAATCAAGTGATTTGGCATTGGCCTACATTGTTTTGAGAACCTCAAAGTTCTCCCTGGCCAACATCTCACTGTGGGGGGTAACCAAATTCTGGGCCTTGGAACTGCCAGCGAGATACCTTGGTTGTAAAGTTAAGCTTTTTCCATCTTCTGTCCAGACTGTCCCCTCTCCCCCTTAATAGGTGGTTATTTCTTGTAGAATCCTAGTCAGAATGAGGGATTCCATGGAAATGCTTCTTAACACTGTCTTAGATTTTGTGTAATTCTCTGCCCACCCTCCACACTCTCTATTCACCCTCTGCACCCCTACCCCTTCAATCCTCTGACATATTGTTACTCCTCCAACCTGTCTGGAAACCCCTCCTCTTTCACCACCTGTTGCAGACAGCTTCAGGTTCGCTGAGATGAACTTCCAGACCAGGCACAGTTATGGAGGAAGGGATATTATTTATTGAAGCTTACAGATCCAGGGGAAGTTCCATAAAAGCAGGAGAAGCGCCCTGCTCTTCACAGAGCCAAGCAGAGAGAGAAAACCAACCAGCCACCACAGCACACAGAGCAAAACTACAGCCAAAAGGTCACACAGCACACTTCAGGAACTCCTGCTAGGCACATTTGCATATCTTTACAATGGAATCTCAAACCTACACCATTAACACCTTAAGACCGGCCCAGTGACATTGCCTCTAGCAAGGTGATTGCAGATGCAAACTATAACTAATAAAATACTGAATATATTGGGGGACATATATTCAAACTACCACACCACCCATTTTTTTTCTCTTTGCTGGTCTCACTCTAGCTTTATGCCCACATTCCTGGTGTTAACTGCCATTTTTCTCATTTGAAGATTGTAAACTTTACAAGTATAAGTAAAAAGCTTGGAGGCAAGTTTGGAAGGAAGAGAGTGATGGAAATCTCATTAGCAAAGAGCAGGCTTTAGTTAGAGTGTAGGCCCTGAGAGGTTGGCAGCTCAGGTTTCAATGGCACTATGACCCTGGAAAAAAAGAGTAAACACTGGGTGGGGGCGGGGCATGGCTTGGGAGATTTTATTAGCATGGGGTTAGGAATAGGGACCTTCAACCTGCAAAATGGGGAAAGGGGAAATAAGGACATGGGAAATGCGAGCTGTCTGAAGTACAATCTGTCTGGAGTTATTTTAGTTTCCTGGGGCAACAAGTCAGAAAGTGGCCTCTTATGGACTAATATAGAGGTGGGGGAGTGTGGTAAGGGCAGCTGGTTCTCTCTGGGAAGACTGTGGCTGATGTTTGTCTACACGCCTGCCATCTCCAGACAAATCCCCTGGCTTCTGTCCAGGGTCTGTTTGCTAATTCCTTTAATAAGCAATTCAGAGGATTATAGGAAAATGATGAGTAGGACAGATTATAAGCCTTGAACTAAGACAATAATTAAAATTAGAGAGAGTTGGAAGAATTTAAAGTCTAACTTGAGGCCCAATCAACATGGAACCTGATCTTGCTAGTCTGTCACTTCTTTCCTCCAAGTAAATAAAGTACCTACTGTCAGAATCTGCTGGTTTCTCCAGACTAGCAGTCGATTCTGAAAGTAGGTATTTTATCTACTTGGAGGAAAGTAATGCAATTCACTTAAACAAAGGAAAACCAGGGAGAAACATAATCACCAGAGAGTTAGCTGTCACTTTAGTATTGTTTATATTTTTAGTAATATAATTTTTTAATATTTTATTTATTTATTTTTATTTTCAAAGAAAGAGGTGGGGAGAGAAAGAGATTATGGGCACTTGAAACCTCTAGACACTGCAAATGAACTACAGATGCATGTGCCTCTTTGGGCATCTGGCTTTATGTGGGTACTGGGGAATCAAACCCAGGTTGTCAGGCTTTGCAGGCAAGCACTTTAACTGTCGAGCCATCTCTCCAGCCTTGTTTATGCATTACTTATGATATACATTTAAAATAGTAGGCTGTTTTACATGGAACTGATTGCTGATAATTTTTCAGAAAATTAAATCTGAACCATGTTGTTTGTGAAGCATTCGTTGTGCTGAGAGCAAACACCGAAATACCCACAGTTTCATATTTTCTAATTTTCACTACAATTTCTCACTTTAGTTAAAAAAACTAAGTTAATACAAAAGTGAAGTTGTGATTACCAATTTCATTATTATTAAATTGTTAATTGTGTTTCTACATTTCTCTGTGATTTTATTTTATTTAGATGCATTTGAAATGTGTTAAGAGAAAAAGCACATTTTCTAAGCATATTTAATTATAAAGCATGTTTACTAACATGAGCTTTGTAGAGCACTGGACCATTGAATTGGGTTTCAAATAAAGGTTCAGTGGTCAAGGAGTTATTGTTTTTGATAATATGTAGAAAACTATTGTTGATTTTGGTTTATAATACACATTGAAAATTCTGAAAATTAAGAAAAATAAGACTTATCAAATCAAAATAAAACAACTATGGATAACCACAAAAATCCTGTTTACTTTTGTTTTACCAACAAAGTAATAAAGGGAGCCATTCTGCATGCCTATCACCACCTAATTTCAATATATTTTAATAAACCCTCAATGCCCCTTGAAAATGTTGTTTGTGCCCACATTAGTTAAGATAGTTGGTACTATCAAAAATAAATTTAGGGGGCTGGAGGGATGGCTTAGCAATTAAGCACTTGCCTGTGAAGACTAAAGACCCTGGTTCAAGGCTCAATTCCCCAGGACCCATGTAAGCCAGATATACAAAGTGGCACATGCATCTGGAGTTCATTTGCACTGGCTGGAGGCCCTGGCATGCCCATTTTATCTATCTCTCTCTTTCTCTCCCTGTCTTTCACTCTCAAATAAATAAGTAAATAAACAAAAAAAGAAATGCAAAGAAAAAAATGAATTTAGTCTTCTCATGATTTTATTAGAGGACAGTCTGTTTCCTGCAATGAAAGATCCTAACCCATTTCTCCATCTATTTTATGCTATGAAACTAACAGAAGAAACATGGTGTGTTCAGCATTCTGGGATATATAAATGAGGCTGATTATATCTTCCTGTGACATAATTGTGTTGTGCTTAGGTACCCCAAGGACTTAGATATTTCAAATCTCTTAAATCTTCTAGTAAATATGACACAAGACTGTGCTTGTGTAAGAAGCACTGTTTCTACTGATATGTACTGTTTCTTGGACTATGTTCAACACAAATCCTTTAAAAAGTACAAAATGACATATCAAACTAATATGTGTAGATATCTATGGCCATACCACCCTGTACATGTCTGATATCATCTAATTTGTGCAGTAAATATTTGAAATATGTTTACGTAGGTTCATGGGAAAGCACCTCACATAAACAGACTCACAGTTGACTGCTTTAACAATGTATGACCATCAGTGAAATTCTCTTCATCTCTGCACTTATTCAAGTTATCCTGCCACTACTTCTCATGGATTTATGTATAATGTGCAGTATAAATTTAAGACCAGTAAATGTCACCCTACTTTGTAGAGAATGTAGTGGGAAAATGAAAGCACATGATATAGTTTTTTTTTGTTGTTGTTGTTTTCACATGATCTTTCTGTTGGCAGGCCTTCTAAAATCAATACCATCACCAATGTTTAGGATGCCTTTTCTGTTTTTTTGGTTTTTTTTTTTCCCCTACTTTTAAAAATGTGTTGTTATCAGGCTGGAGAGATGGTGTGGCAGTTAAGGCGTCTGCCTGCCTGCCAAGCCTAGAAATGCCCATTCAATCTCCAGGTCCCATGTTTAGCCAGACATAAAATGACACAAGTGCACAATGCTGCACTTGCCCACAAGGGAGCACATGCATCTTGGAATTCCTTCACAGCAGCTGAGAGGCCACTGGTGTACCCATTCTCTCTTTCTCTCTCTACATTTTCATCTGTATCTCTGTCTCTCTTAATTAAAAAAAAAGTGTTGCCATCTAAAAAATGGTGCTTTGATTCTTTATAAGGTTTTTAAATGAAAGCAAAATTATACAGTGAGTATCTGTGAATAAATCACCTCCCCTCTCTCCCCTAATTGCATGATTTAGAAGTGGCTAAGTTTTTGATGGACTGACATTAAAGAGATTTGATCTTCATAAAATATTTACAAATTTATTTCAAAATGGCACAGAACTTGAGATTCTTATGATTTCTTTGTTTTTGATGAAGAAGAATATCACAGAACAATTGTGACAATTATATGGAATAATATGTTGTGGAGGTTTGAATTGTAAGGATGGATTTCTCTAGTGGGTTTGGTGCTATCTGGGGTTGGCTTTCCAACTTCAGTGCTACTAAAGGCCCTACTGTAAATAGGGGGAGCACTTTTATTGGAAATAAGGGGGGCACTAATAATCCATGGTGTGAACTATTTAAAGAATGCCAAGAAATAGATGTATTTGGTGATCTTGAGTCATGTCTTCTGAAGAGCAAGGAATTTAGTGATTCTGTATTTGAAACATTTGAATTATAAAGAGGGAAAAATGTTATTACATCAAGCTTAGAGGAAAAATAGAAGTCACTTCCTTATAAGAGCCCATAAAAGCATGGGATGAAACACTTGCTTGAGCAGGTGGGGATGGTAGATAAACAGGATGCTCTGCTGGTCTGGATAACATTACCCTGGGCCTTCAGTGTTAACTTAACTCCTTAAGGGCAGATAAACAGGGCAGATAAGCTGGACCCTTGGTTGAAGGACTATTTAACACCCCCAGGCACTTCCTGTAACAGAACTATTCACAAGTTTGTTCAATCTTTTAGAATGGAATGCCCCTGCCCTAAGGCACCAAATTTCCCTTTATATTTAAAACTTACTTTTATGGCTGTAACTGCAACCTGTGAGTTGTGATTTATGGTTTAACTCTCATCCTGTTTTGCAATAAACATTTTGTAGTTTTTTTCCCCAATAAAAGCTGATACTCTGAGCAGTCCTGGGCTGCCCTCAGATCTCTCTCTCTCTCTCTCTCTCTGTCTCTCTCTCTATCTATATGATGTGCAGTCCAGGTATGTGTCGGTTCACACCTAGCACTTTTTGAGTCAGAGGTCTTACTTGTGAGACACTGGACACCACTACAGAATATTTGAGGAAGAGTAAGACAAATGATGAGACTGGTTGGTTGTTTGTAGCATCTCTGCACAAACTATTGAGGGAAGAACATAAGCTGAAAAGGAAAATTTCAAGCTTAAGACCCATATACATGATCTCAAGGTTTCTAAATGTGCCCTGGAGGAGAGTCTCCTCTCTAGCCAGAACAGGGCTCAAATTTCAGAAAACTAAACCCAAGCTCTCACTGTAAAATTGGTTACTTGCAACATAAACTCAAATCCTAGCCTCACTGGCTATCAGAAGTTAAAATGAGGGCATTGATTGGAAAAGAGTGGGATCCTGTAACTAGGATGTGTGGGAAGACCCTGAAGAGTCTGGGAACATGGGACTCTCAGATTCTGAAGTAGTTGTTTTGCATGAAGATATGACCTCTCCTCCTTTAGCAGCAGTTGTATCCCCACTCCCAAACCCTGAAGTATCACCCTCCCATCCTTGCCTGAGGGAGTTAATCCTTCTTTGTCAGAGGAATCAGCAGGAGGTGCTGATGCTTCTCAATTCTCACCTATCTTCTAGGCCTATAACCAGACATAAGGCTAGGCAGGCCCCTAAAGATGAGATAGAAAGTGTGATACAAAAGGAGGTGAGGTACGCCACTAAAGAACTTCAGGAGTTTTCTACCTTGTGCAGGCAGAAGAATGAGGAATGGATTTTAAGGGTGAGGGATAATGGAGGAAGGAATATAATGTTCCATCAGGCTGAATTTATTGAAATGGGTCCATTAAGCAGAGATTTTAGATTTAACACTGGAGCTTGTGCAGTTGGAAAAGGTGCCAAGAGTTTATTTGATTGGTTGACTGAGTTATAGATCCAAAGATGGTCTACTATGAATGAGCTCAAGTTGCCTGATATCCCTTGGCTTAATGTTGATGAAAGGATTGAAAGGCTCAGAGAACATGGAGTGCTGTAGTGGATCTGCCATGAAAACTCATCTTTGCCTCCACAATGGGAGTATCCAGAAGATATGCCCTTCACTAAGACTATAAGAAACAGATTTTTGAGAGGAGCACCAGCATACATAAAGTGCCTCATTATTGGTCTATTATGTAAAGACATCACAGTGGGAGCTGTAGTTACTGCATTAGGTGACTTAGATGCATTGGGTCTAACTGGATCTCAGGATAACAAGGGCCAAGTGGCAGTGCTGAATCGCCAAAGGTGAGGTGAGCATGTTTTTCATAATAGACAGCCTAGGCAAAATAATGCACATAAAAGTATGACTTGTATGGACCTTTGGCACTGACTGATTAATCATGTTGTTTCCAGAAGTCAAATAGATAAGAAACCTACTGAGTTCCTGCTTGATCTGTATAAGCAGAAAAGTTCCAGAGCAAAAGAACATAAAGCCACTTTGAATTATACCAAAAGAGAATCAAGGCCTCTTAATTAGTTTCCATTCTTGAGCCAGTTTACAGATCCTGAGCCCCTTGATTGAAGGGCTGGCCAGGTTCCCTCAAGGAAAGACCCTCCTGCAATGCCCAAAAGTTTTAATATTAAGCTTATTTCTATCCTTCCTCAGAGGGACCTGCAGCCTTTGGCTATGGTAACTGTACACTGGGGAAAAGGAAATAATCAGAACTTTTGGGGCACATCAGGACACTGGCTCCCAATTGGAACTGATTCCAGGAGACCACAAAAAGCATCATGAACCTCCAGTTAAAGTAGGTGCTTATGGAGGTCAGGTGATCAATGGAGTTTTGGCAAATGTCAGACTGAAAATGGGTCCCCAAACTCATCTTGTGGTTATTTACTCAGTCCCAGAATGCATAATTGGGATAGATATACTTAGGAGTTGGCAGAACCCCACATTGGTTCCTTGACTTATGGAGTGAGGGCTATTATGGTGGGAAAGGCCAAATGGAAGCAATTGAGGCTCCCACCACTGGGGAAAATAGTGAATCAAAAACAATATCACTTTCCTAGATGGACAGCAGGAATTAATGCCACTATAAAGGACTTGAACCATGCAGGGGTGGTGGTGCCCACATCTCCCTTTAACTCTCCTATTTGGCCTGCCCAGAAGATAGACAGATCCTGGAGAATGACAGTGGATTATCCGAAACTTAATCAGGTGGTGAGTCCAATTGCAGCTCCTGTACCAGATGTGGTTTCTTTACTTGAGGAGATTAAGATCTATCCTGGTACCTGGTATGCAGCTATTGATCTTGTGAATGCTTTCTTCTCAATACATGCCCATAAGGATCAACAGAAGCAATTTGCCTTCAGCTGTCAAGGCCAACAGTACAACTTTACTATTTTACCTCAAGGTTATGTTAACTCTCCATCCCTGTGTCAAAGCTTAGTTCACAGGGATCTTGATCACCTGTCCCTTCCACAAAGGTGTCATGTTGGTCCATTATATTGATGACATTATGCTTATTGGATTGAATGAGCAGGAGGTTGCAACCACTCTGGAGTTGCTGGTACAGCCTATGCACATCAGGGGATGGGCAAATAAATCCATCCAAAATTCAAGGACCTTCCACCTCAGTGAAATTTCTAGTTCAAAGGTGTGGGACATGCAGGGATATTCCTTCTAAGGTGAAGGACAAGTTGTTGCATCTGGCCCCTTCTACCACTAAGAAAGAAGCACAAGATTTACTGGGCCTATTTGGATTTTGGAAACAGCACATTTCTCATTTGGGTGTCTTACTCCGTCTCATATACCAAGTGACTCTGAAAGCTACTAGTTTTTAGTGGGGCCCAGAACAAGAGAAAGCTGTTAAACAGGTGTAGGCTGCTGTTCAGGCTGCTCTGCCTCTTGGGTCATATGATCCAGAAGATCTGATGGTACTTGATGGTGTCAGTGGCAGATAGGTGATGTCATTTGGAGCCTTTGTCAGAGCCCCATATGTGAATCACAGTAGAGGCCCTTGGTATTTTGGAGCAAGGTCCTGCCATCATGTACAGGCAATTATTCTCCCTTTCAGAAACAGCTCTTGGCCTGCTACTGGGCCTTAGTGGAAACTGAACATCTGACAATGGGCCATCAAGTTACTATGTGACCTGAGCTGCCTATTATGAGCTGGGTGTTATCTGACCCACCAGACCATAAAGTTGGATGTGCACAGCAGCAGTCCATCATCAAGTGGAAGTGGTAAATATTTAATTGGGCTCAGGCAGGCCCTGAAGGCACATGAGAAGTTGCCCAAATGTCTATGGTTTCTACTCCTGCAACAATGCCTTCTGTCCCCAAGCATGCACCTATGGCATCATGGGGTGTGTCCTATCATAAATTGACTGAGGAGGAGAGGACAATGCACAGTTTATAGATGGTTTAGCATGTTATGTGGTCACCTCCCAGAAGTGGACAGCTGCAGCATTACAGCCACTTTCTGGACAACTCTGAAGGATTGTGGTGAAAGGAAGTCTTCACAATGAGCAGAACTTCAGGCAGTACACATGGTTGTGCATTTTTCTTGGAAAGAAAAATGATCAGATGTGCAGTTATACACTGACTCATGGGCTGTGGCCAATGGTTTGGCTCAGGACTTGGAAGAAACACAATTAGAATATTGGTGAGAAGGACATTTGGGGAAGGTGTATGTGGATAGAGCTCTCTGAATGGGCCAAGGATATAAAGATACTTGTGTCCCATGTTAATGCTCATCAGAAGGTGATCTCATCAGAGGATGACTTTAAGAATCCAGTTGATAAGCTGACCCATTCTGTGGATAGTGGTCAACCACTTTCTTCAGTCACCCCTGTCATTGCCCAATGGGCCCATGAACAAAGTGTCCATGGTGGCAGGGATGCAGGTTATGCATGGGCCCAACAACATGGACTTCCACTAACTAAGGCTGACCTGGCTACAACTGCTGCTGAGTAACAAATTTACCAGCAGCAGAGACAAACTCTGAGCCCCTGGTATGGTAGTATTCCTGGGGGTGACCAGTCAGCAACCTGGTGGCAGGTTGACTACAATGGACCACTTCCATCATGGCAAGGGCAACATTTTGTCCCTACTGGAATAGACACTTATTCTGGGTATGCATTTGCCTTTCCTGAATATAGTGCTTCTGCCAAAACTACAATTTTTGGGCTTACAGAATGCCTTATCCTCTGCCATGGTATTCTACAAAGCATTGCTTCTGACCAAGGAACTCACTTCACAACCAAGGAAGTACAGGAGTGGGCTCATGATCATGGAATTCACTGGTCTTACCATGTGCCCCACGACCCTGAAGCAGCTGGCTTGATAGAATCATGGAATGGCCTTTTAAAGAAATTGCTACAGGGCCAACTAGGTGGCAATAAGTAGTAGGGCTGGGGGAGTGTCCTTCAGCAGGCTATAAATGCTATGAATCAGGATCCTATATATGTTTCTCCTATGGCCTGGAGTCATGGGTCCAGGAATCAAGGGGTGGAAATGAGAATGGTCTCAGTTACCATCACCCCAAGTTAGCCATTAGCTAAATTTTTGCTTCCTGTTCTGGAAACCTACACTCTGCTGGCCTAGAGGTCTTGGGGCCAGAGGGGTGAGTGCTTTTTCCAGGATGCACAGACAACATTCTACTGAACTGAAGCTAAGACTTTCCCATACCACTTTGAGCTCCTAATATCCTCCATTTAACAGGCTAAGGAAGGAGTTACAGTATTAGCAGGGGTGATTGATCCAGACTACCAGGGGAGAGTTGGACTGCTCCTCCACAATGGAGATAAGGAAGATTATGTCTGGAGTGCAGAAGATCCTTTAGGGCATCTCTTGGTGTTATCATGCCCTGTTATCAAAGTCAATGGACAACTGCAACAACCCATTTAAGGTAGTGTGAAAAATGGCCTAGATCCTTCAGGAATGAAGATATGGGTCACCCCTCTAGGTAAAGAACTAAGACTATGCTGAGGTGCTTGCTGAAGGTGGAAGAAATACATAATGGATAGTAGGAGAAGGTAGTTACCAATACCAGTTAAGTCCACATGACCAGTTACAAAACAAGGACTGTAATTATCATGTTTCTGCCCTACCTTGATACAAAGTGTTTGTACATATCTATGCCCATATTAAGATTATATCACTAGCTAACTGTTGTTGAATTTATATTAGACCTATTATATTATAGACTAAGCATTTCTCAAAGAACCTTGCTTTGTGTTGGGGAAAAATTTTGCATTTCCGGTTGTACATGGGATAGTTATACTGTGTTAGGTGGAATTATGAGCTTGTTACTGTTTTCATTTGGAAATTAAGTATGAAGTAAGAAGATATGGTTTGGTTAAAGTGTTGTCAACTTGATCTGTTTAGTAATACATAGAAATATCTTTTGGGTGGGTCTCTGAGGTTTCTTCCAGGAAGGATTAACTAAAGGAAGAAGTCCTTCCCCAGAGTGAGCCCTTCCCCCAGAGTGGGTGGCCACTGTAAGATGGGAACTTTATATAAGGAAGCTCTGGGTGAAAGGAGCCCCCTTCCTTCTACTTGGCTGCCTGAGCTGCTTGCTGCCTTCCAGCGTGGATTGAAGACCAGTGGAGACTGAAGACCAGCATCAACTGAAGACCCATGTGGATTAAAAACCACTGGCTCTTCAGGAAGCCTACAGGTCTTCAGTGCTGGATTAGGACTGCTGAGGCATCTGGCCACATGTACTGAGCATCTACTGGGTTCCTTGATTCTCCAGCCTGCAACTGCTATTGGACTACTGTAAGCTAATCCAATAAATACCCTTTAAAATATAATTCATTCTAGCAGTTTTGCTCCTCTAGAGAACCCTGACTAATACATATGTTTTGAGGAGATTTGGCTTTTAGACATAGACTATAAAATATAGCTTAGAAAAATTAAGGCTATTATATATCTATTCTTTGTGTCATAATATTACAAAGACAAAAAACTTTTCATCTTATTGGTGACTACTTAGAAAGCAGAATAATATAGAAAGGATCTTGAAGTGCCTTTGCCCAAAGATGATTAGATTCTTTTTTAAGAAAGAAAGAGAGAGACAGAGTGAGGAGAGAGAGAGAGAGAGAGTGAGGAGACATAAAGAATTGGCACACCAGGGCTCTGGCCACTGCAATCTTACTCCAAACACAAGTGCTATTTTGTACACATGCATCACTTTGTGTGTCAGGCTTACGTGGGTTCTGGAGAGTTGAACCTGGGTCTTTAGACTTTGCAGGCAAACACCTTAACCAGTAAGCCATCTCTCCAGCCCTAGATGACTAGATTCTAATCACAGCAGGATTATGAAAATAGGAGATAGAATTATAGGATAAGATGACTGACTGATTGTTATAAGATAAAGAAACAGGTACTATATATAAAATCCCTTTTGAGTTTAATTTGATAGGTACTACTGCCCCTAATATACCCCAGTAAAAACTCCAGACTTAATAAGTTTTGAAGACCACAATGCTGCACATAGGATGCACATCTGCATCTACAATGACTACCTGCCTCCTGTTTATTCGGAAGATTCAAAGTCACTAAAAGCAGCCATCTATATAAGTGGCTTTTAATAAACTCCCTTTCCTATAAAATATAATAGCTTTTAACCACATATCTATACTTGAGTCCGGTGTATTTCCTCATGCTTGCTTGCAGCAATTTGTATAATTAAACATCAGAATGAAGTGAATGGAAACTGTTTGGAAGATGAGAAAATAAATTCAAGATTTTATAGGGAAATGGAAGAAAAGTTATGAAAAATAAGAAAGGAATTTACTGAGTATTCCATTAACTTAAACCAGTTATATGTTCATCTAAAATAATGTAAATCATGTAATATGAACATTAAGATGATATTGAAGAAAAGACAGTCTTTAGAGCAATCTGAGCATAAGCTGGTGTCTACTGGAATGCTACTATCAAAATCCTAGTGCACATTGAGAGCATGTTTGTCTAAGTAATTTAATTTCAGTATGTTTCCTTTTTATTGTTTCCAGATGATATCAACAGATTTTTCTTCATTGAAATTCTTTCTTGGATAGCAAAGTAATCGGTAAGATGGTAAAATGAGTTTAGGCTCAATTGTGGCCACTCCTCTATGAGCACCAGATCATAATCCCTTTACCTCCATTTCTACTTATTTATCTAACTTTCTCTGAAAATACTGGTCTACTATTTATGTAGAGTCAATATATTTTCTCTAGTAAAGACATACCAAGATCCAACACTTAATTCCACTGTTTTTTTCTAACACATTCCCTTCCTTGTCAAATTTTCCATTTGGTGAGGTGCATCCATTACTTTAGTATTCTTGGGTGGTAATTGGTATATTCTAAAATGTTGCTTCAAGGAAGCATGTTAAGTAATAAGCATGAGTTAAACAGCAAGTGTGTTATACACTAGATGCTGTGCAATATTTTAAGAGCATTTGCTTTCTGTTGTTCTTAGTTTGGTTTTTAAGAATCCAATCCCCTGTGGCATGCTGAAAAGGTATTCATTAGAGGTACTTAGTGAAGTGAAGATCATAGGAAGGACTAGACTTTGTTTTGAAGAACTCCCCAAACCCAGCACACATAGACATCTCTTCAGGAACAGCAGCTCCTTATACTCTTGGGAGCCACCTGCTGAGTGAGATGCCACTGCTTGGGTTGGCAATCTCTGCCATCATCCAGGATCCAACAAAATTTGTATTCAAAAAGTGAGTTCTCTGTAACTTGCCTATTTCCCAGTGTCAAATTCAAGGCACACAGGATAGCAGTAATCTGGTTTTCACTGTGTCTAGAAGCTTGACCTATCCTGAAGCAGACTTAGGGAGGACAACCTTACTGGTTGTATTAGTCAGGGTTCTCTAGAGGAACAGAACGGATAGAATGAATTGTATTAAAAGGGAATTTATTGGATTAGCTTATGACAGTCCAGCAATAGCATGTGGCAGGCCCGAGAGTCAAGGAACCCAGTAGCTGCTCAGTCCACGAGGCTGGAGGCCTCAGCAGTCCCAATCTGGCACTGAAGTCCTGGAGGCTTCCTGGAGAGATGCTGCTCCTCAGTCCACCCTGGTCTTCAGTCCACACTGGAAAGCAGCAAGCACCAAGCAGAGAACACCAAGCAGCAAGCAACAAGCAGAGAACAGCAATCAGCACTGGCAGCCAGGTGGGAGGAGAGAGAACCTTTCTTCCCAGAGTTTCTTTTTATCAACCAGCCCCCTTCTCCAAGAGGGGCTGCCCACTCTGGGGGAAGGGCTCACCCTGGGGGAAGGATTCTTCCTTTAGTTAATCCTTCCTAGAGGCAGCCTCAGAGACACACTTATGAGGAATGTCTATGGATTCCTAAACAAATCAAGTTGACACAAACTTAACCATCACACTGGTGATGTGTTGACAATACAGGATGGCTCATAATGTCATGGCTGGGACAATGAGAGTGAACAACCCCTCAGTTTCTCCGTGACTGTTACTGACGCATTTACTGATCATGCCTGCCATATTATCCCCATTTCAGAGATGAGGATGGTGAGGCCAAGAAGGCCTTTATCTTTTTCCAATGTCATGCAACTGAAAGGAAGCAGATCCAGAAGTTGACTCTCAAACATATAGCTTCTGATTCTGCTGTCTTGTGCCTTGGGGACAGGACCTGGAATATCCATAAAGGTCAGTATGCTCAGAGCCATTTTATAGGTTTACTCTTCCATGTCCACTACTTATATTAAAATGCAGGTTATAACATTAGGAGAAAGAAAGTCTGAAATTTGAATATTAATCTTGGTATCTGGCCATGACCTAATAAAATTGGTTAAATAAAATTATATAATGAAATAAAAGTGCAAAATGTTCCAAAAGATGCCATCTTCTGGGAAGTCATATACATGTGCCTAATGACTTTTGTTTATGTTTTCCAGGCTCTTATGCACCACCATTGAGGTCCAGCCCCAGCCTATACATGACACTGTGCTTTGGGAAGCAAGCCAAAGATACTAGCCTTTGTTAAAGCAGATTTTAAAAAATATTTGACAAAATATAATCATCTAGTTTTCTAATATCAATATATAAATAGTGAAATAAAGATCATTAAAAGTCCTTTCCATAGGCAAATGTGTGTGGTTATTTTTCACAATTATTCAATGGAATCACAGTATGTATAAATGAGGACTCTCTCACTTGCAAGAAACATAAATACAGCCCCAATGAGTTCAGATAGAAAAGAAATATCATGAGATTATGTTATTGTACATAAAAATCAAGGAGAGGAATGCAGTAGAGTGACAAAAATATACTCAGGCAACAGCACAATGAGATTTAGCTTCATCTTACAATTCCCTTTTCTTCTTTGTGCTTAGGCCTGGGATTACCTTTGTGTGTGTGTGTGTGTGTGTGTGTGTGTGTGTGTGTGGGGGGGGTTACATGATCAGAAGCATTGTTATAGCAAATTCCAAGTTTACATGTTGTTTTTCAGTCTTTTAAGCATCAGTGAATAAAATTTTGCTTGCTCCAATGTAACATGTTCTGAGAAAAGAAAATTTGAATCAGGGAGCCATCCATGGGAAAACTGCCTATAACATGGGCGATAAGGTACTCTTATTAAAAATGTGATTCCTTCTATCATAACACAAAAGTACAGCAAGGAAATTCAAGACAATTCCCAGAAATGGGAGCATAAACTGGGCATAAAATGCAATCATTATGTGTGTTTCTTGGGTCAAGAATGCATTTTATTGATGACTAGCTGTATTTTGGCCATTAAGTGGGATTATTAAACAGATTCAATTTTTATATTTAATATTAACTTCAATATATAGAATTGGGAAAAAAAATTCTTTTTACTGAAAGAAATAACTGCTGCATCTCAAAGTGCTATTGCAAAGCTTCCCTGATAGATTCCAAATCACACTAAACAGAGTATTTGAGAAGTACTTTACTACAGATAATTAATTCTCTCCTTGAGTCTCTGTGGAAGTCTTGAGAACTGTGTATAAAGATCAAACTTGATTTCTAGGCAACAGGGGTTTTATGAGTCTGTTGGAGGCTTGTCAGCCCGAGTTACTTCACTTTATTTTATTGTTGACTTTTCAGTTGCTTGGCTGCACAGAGGAAGATGAGATTCAACTTAGTTCCTTCTCAATGGCAAGAATTAAATACACTAAGCAATAGATATACTGAGGTGAATTTTGTATCAGAATATTCTCCTTAGCTCCATATTGTTTGTATTTTCTTAAGAAGGGAAATTCTTTCTCACTTTCCTTGCAAATAAATAAACAAATGAAATATTTTCTAAAGCACAAAAAGATGGATTGGAGAGAAGGATCAGTGGTTAAAACTGTTCATTTGCAAAGCCAGTTGGACTGGGTTTGTTTTCCCAGTACCCACTTAAAGTCACATGCACAATGTCATGCATGCATTTGGTGTTTGCAGTGGCAACAGGCCCTGGTGTACCTACCCCCTGCTCTCTCTCTCTCTCTCTCTCTCTCTCTCTGTCTCTCCTTGCAAGTAAATAGATATAAATATATTTTTTAAAAAAGAAGGAAAATATTTTCTTCAAAACTAGAGTTTTACCCCTGTGTAATCTGGGATAAAAGGAGGCCAAACTAATGCTCTGCTGAGCTCTGATGGGAGGAGATGAGCCTTTCCCGTTTAGGAGATTAAAAGGTGAGACATTCTGAGTTTGGGGAACAGATGACACTCTAGAGCATTTGTACTGATCTCAATCTACCAGCAGCTAAGGCCAGGATACTGTCTTTAAATTCTACAAGGTTTCATGGTTTCTGATCTCATGCTGTAAAGCAGCAGGCTTCCTGTGTGCATCATGTTTGATCATTTAGGCTCATTTTTGGTTGGAACCTATGCATAAGAGAGGGTGAAAATGTACAACTGTTGCATTTGGTAATGCACACTGAATGCCCATGGAACCTTGAAACAGCTCAATTTAGACTTAAGTGAACAAGAGAAGATGTAGGCCATCTAATGCTGAATAGTTTGGATGTACTGTGCCTGTGCAATAAAAACGGGGCACATACTCTCCAAAAAGTCCATTTTCTCATTTTTATCAGATGCATGTAATTCACAAAAGTTGTGTCTGTACAGTGCTAATGACAATGACACAGCCCTTGTTTCCTCAGGACAGATCCTAGTACACACTTGGGATTACATGTATATATAAACACTGGGCTTGTTTCTTTTTTTTAAATTTTTTTTATTGACAACTTCTATACTTATAGACAATAAACCATGATATTTCCCTCCCTTTTCCCATTCCCCTTCAGAACTCCACTCTCCATCATATGCCCTCCCTCTCTCCAATAGTCTGTCTTTTAATTTGATGTCATCATCTTTTTCTCCTATTATGATGGTCTTGTGAAGGTATTGCTAGGCACTGCAACGTCATGGATATTGAGGCCAATTTCTGTCTGGACAGTTGCATTGTAAGGAGTCATATCCTTCTCTTGACTCTTACATTCTTTCTGCCCCCTCTTCTGTGTGGACCCTGATCTTGGAGGTTGTGATAGAAATGTTTCAGTGCTGAACACTCCCCCATCCCTTCTTCTCAGCACTATGTTGCCTTTTGGGTCTTCCCAGTGGTCACCTCCATCTGAAAAGAGAAGCTTTTTTAACCAGAAGTGAGAGTGCATTAATAAGTGAATATGAACATTAAGCTTTCAGAGTGCTTTCAGAGTGGTTTGGTGGGAGTAATATATACATTTAGACAGACAAGAGCAGGCTTTATACCCCCAAGTCTAATGACCTCCCCTGCTATAGACTTTTGATTAGATTTTTCAGTACCAGGCATGTATTCCCTCCCATAGAGTGGGACTTCAGTCCAATTAGTGAGCAGTTGGTTTCCCCATAGCAGACATGCCACTTTTGTACCTATTCCATCACTGGGCCTGTCTGGCCAAACTTGAGCTTTCTAGTGTCCACTATTTTCATGCTGATGATTTCTGCCTCCATAAGGCTGCATGCAGTACATCTTTTTCCAGCTTTCAGTTGGCTGGTCTACAGGGAGAAGGTTTTGTGCTCAGCAACAGCTTATTTCTCAGTGACCTTGCCACTCAGGCAAAGTGAGGTCTTCAGCAATAGGGTCTTACTATCTGTTTCTCAGGGGAAACCAAGGGCCTTGGCAATAGCCTGTACTGTTTTGGAGGCTACAGGGACCTCCCTGGCCAACAACTCAGTAGAATGTATTCCATCCCAGGCACTGAAAATTTTCTAGTAACAATCTATAGCTTCTGGATGTGTCACTATTCAAAAAAAGTAGGTTTACATACTTCTTATTCAGAGCATCTTGAATTTTGATTGGCCCTCCTCCCATGCTTCTTTTACATATTCTCTTTCCCTGGCCTCTATTAGGCCTTTCCCCTTCCTGTAATCTGTTCTTTTTTTTCTTTTTATTTTTAGAGAGAGACACAGAGAGAGACAGACAGAGAGAGAGGGAGAGGAAGACAGATAGAGAATGGGCGTGCCAGCAGTCTCTCAGCTGCTGTAAATGAAATCCAGATATGTGCGCCCCCTTGTGGGCAAGTGCAGCATTGTGCCCTTGCGTCACTTTGCATCTGGCTAAACGTGGGACCTGGAGATTGGGACCACTGCAGATTGGAACCAGTGTTCTTAGGCTTAGGAGGCAGGCTCCTTAAATGCTAAGCCATCTCTCCAGCCTTGTTCTTTTATTTACATATGTGCAATACCATCCCTTAAATCCTCCCCTCTCCTCCCTCCCCTATAGCCTTTTTTCCAGCTTACTGGCCTCTGCTACCGATTTTTGATTCCAGCTTACACACAAGTCTATACATTTGTAGCTATGATACACATATGAGAACATGTGATGTTTGGCTTTCTGGGTATGGGTTATCTCACTTAGTATAATCCTTTCCAGATCCATCCATTTCCCTGCAAATTTTATAATTTCATTTTTCTTTTACTGCTGAATAGAACTCCATTGTGTAAATGTACCAAATCTTTATTATCCATTCATTTATGGAGGGACATCTAGGCCAGTTCCATTTCCTAGCCATTATGAATAGAGCAACAATAAACATGGTTGTGCAGGTATTTCTAAGGTAGTGAGAAGAGTCCTTCAGGTATATGCCTAGGAGTGCTATAGCTGGATCATATGATAAATCTACTTGTAGTTGCCTGAAGAACCTCCACACTGATTTCCACAATGACTGGACCAGATTATATTCCCACCATCAGTCTAGAAGGGTTTCTCTTTTTCCACATCCTTGCCAACATTTATTGTCATTTGTTTTCTTGATGGTAGCCATTCAGAAAGGAGTGAGATGGAATGTCAAATAGTTTTAATTTGCATTTCCCTGATGGCTAAGTATGTAGAACAATTTTTTAGATGTTTATATACCATCTGTATTTGTTCTTCTGAGAACTCTCTACTTAGTTCCATAGCCCATTTTTTTAACTGGGTTGTTTGATTTCTTATTGTTCTATTTTTGAGTTCCTTGTATATTCGGGATATTAATCCTCTGTCAGATGTATAGCTGGCAAAGATTTTCTCCCATTATGTAGGATGTCTGTTTGCTCTATTCACAGTGTCCTTTGCTGTAAAAAAGCTTTGTAATTTCATGAGATTCCAGTGGTGATATCCCAGATATCCACTTGTTGAAGAGGCTATCTTTTCTCCAGTGAATATTTTAGGAATTTTTGTCAAAAATCAGGTGGCTGTAGCTGCCTGGATTAATATTTGGGTCTTCTATTCTGTTCCATTGATCTACCTGTCTGTCCTTGTGCCAGTACCATGCTGTTTTTCTTACCGTGGCTTTGTAATATAACTTAAAATTGGTTATGGTGATACCACCAACTTGATTTTTGTTGCCCAGCATTGTTTTGGCTATTTGAGGTTTTTTGTGTTTCCAGATGAATTTTAGTATTGTTTTTTCTATTTCTATGAAGAATGCCAATGGAACTGTAGTGGGAATTGCATTAAATGTGTAGATTGTTTTTGGTAAGATTGACGTTTTTACAATATTGATTTTCCAATCCAAGGACATGGGATGTCTTTCTATTTCCTTGTGTCTTCTTCAATTTCTTGCTTGAATGTTTTAAAGTTCTCATTGTAGAGATCCTTCACTTCCTTGGTTAAGTTTATTCCAAGGTACTTTCTATTTTTGAGGCAACTGTGAATGGGACAGATTCCCTGATTTCATCCTCTCATGTATGTTGTTAGTATATAGAAATGCTACTGATTTCTGTGTGTTTATTTTGTATCCTGCTACATTGCTAAAAGTGTTTATCACCTCTCCCAGTTTCCTGTGAGAGTCTTTAGGGTCTTTGATGTATAGAATCATATCAACTGCAAATAATGATAATTTGATCTCTTCCCTTCCAATTTGTTTCCCTTTTATGAGTGTCTCTTGCCTTATTGCTATACTTAAGACTTCTAGTACTATATTGAATAAAAGTTGGGAAGGTGGACACCCTTTTCTTGTTCCTGAACTTAGTGGAAAAGCTTCAAATTTTTCATTATTTAGTATTATGTTGTCTGTAAGTTTGTCATAAATAGCTTTTATTATTTTGAGATATATTCCTTCTATTACCAGTTTCTGTAATACTTGTACCATGAAGGGATGTTTGATTTTGTTGAATGCATTTTGCATCTATTGAGATGATCATGTGATTTTTGTCCTTCAGACCATTTATATGGGATATTACATTTATCGAATTGAGTATGTTGAACCATCCCTGCATCTCTGGGATAATGCCTACTTGGTCCAGGTGAATAATCTTTCTGATATAGTTTTGTATTCTGTTTGCCAATATTTTGTTGAGAATTTTTGCATCTATATGCATGAAAGATATTGATCTGTAATCTTCTTTTCTTGTTCTGTCTTTGTCCAGTTTTGGTATCAGAGTGATGATGGCTTCATAGAAGGAGTTCAGTAGAATTCTTTCCTTTTCTATTTAATGGAAAAGTTTGAGAAGCAGTGGTGTTAGTTCTTCCATGAATGGTAAAATTCACCAGTGAATCCAGCTGGGCATGAATTTATTTTGTTGGGAGACCTTTTAAAACAGCTTAGATCTCTGTACTTGTTATAGGCTTATTTAAATGGTTTATCTCATCTTTATTTAATTTTTATAGGTCATATGAATCAAGGAAATCATCCTTTTTTATATTTGCAAACTTAGAGGCATATATATTCTTAAAGTATGTCTGTATTATTTTCTGAATTTCTTTGGCATCTGTTGTAAGGGTGCATTTTTATATCTAATTTTATTAATTTTTTTTCTCTTCTCTCTTTTTGTCAGATTTGCTAAGGGTTTATCAATTTTGTTTATCCTTTCAAAGAAGCAACTCTTTGTTTCATTGATTCTTTGGATTTTTTTTTTTTTTGTTTTTTATTAATTTCTTCCCTTATCTTTATTATTTCTTCCCATCTACTGATTTTTGATTTGCCTTGTTCTTCTCTTTCCAAGGCCTTAAGGTGAAGCATTAAATTGTTTACTTATGAGCTCTCTAATTTCCTCATATAGGAACATAGAGCTATAAATTTCCCTCTTAAGACTGCCTTCATTGTGTCCCAAAGATTTTGGTATGTTGTATTCTCATCATCATTTAATTCTATGAATTTATTGATTTCCTTTTTAATTTCTTCAATGACCCATTCATCATTCAATAGTGTACTGTTTAGTCTCCATGAATTTCTGTATGCTCTGTAGTTTTTCTTGTTGCTGATTTGCAGTTTAATCCCATTGTGGTCAGATAGCATACAAGGGATTATTTCAATTTTCCTGCATTTGTTAAGATTTGATTTGTATCCTAATATATGGTCTATTTTAGAGAATGTTCCATGTGCTGCTGAGAAAAATGTATATTCTGAAGCATTTGGATGGAATGTTCTGTATATATCTGTTAGGTCAATTTGTTCCATGGCATCATTTAATCCAGATGTCTCTCTGTTTACTTTTTGCTGGGATGATCTGTCAAGTGATGAGAGTGGGGTATTGAAGTCACCCACTAACATTGAGTTTGGAGTTATTTCTGACCTTAAGTCTAATAGTGTTTGTTTGATGAAATTGGGAGCCCCCATGTTAGGTGTGTATATTTTCAGGATTATAATGACCTCCTGTTGGAGTGTTCCTTTAATCAGTATAAAATGACCTTCTTTATCTTTCCTCACTAATGTTGGTTTGAAGTCTATCCTGTCAGATATTAGGATAGCAACCCCTCTTGTTTTCTAGGCCCATTTGCTTGATAAACCATTTTCTATCCTTTTACCCTAAGAATGTTTCTATCTTTTATTGAGAGGTGAGTTTCCTGGAGGGAACAGATGGCAGGATCCTGACTTTTAATTGGGTCTGTCATCCTGTGTCTTTTGTTTGTGGCATTGAGGCCATTGATATTAAGAGTTATTGTTGAAAGATATGTATTTATTCTCACCATTCTTCTTGTTTTATAGTGCTTCCTGTTTTCCCTTTACTCACTTGTTTTAACTGTTATTTGATTATAATTTATTTTTTCCTATTTCCTATTTCTCTTCAGCATGAAGGATTCCTTCAAGTATTTTCTGTAAGCTGTTTTAGATGCCATAAATTCCTTTAGTCTGTTTTTGCTGTGGAATGTCTTTATTTCTCCATCAATTTGGATAGATAGGTTGCAGGATAAAGTAATCTTGGTTGACAGTTTTTATCTTTCAGAACTTGGAATACATCATTCCAAGCCCTTCTGGCTTTTATAGTTTGTAATAAGTAATCTGCTGTGATCCTGATGGGTTTCCCTTTGAAGGTCACTTGCTTTTTCTCTCTAACTGCTTTCTGTGTGTTTAGTATTTTAATTATAACGTGGCAAGAGAGGATCTTTCTAGATTTTGTCTGTTTTGTGTTCCAAGTCTTCTTGTATATGCTTTGACATTTCTTTCCCAATTTTGCGAAAATTTTCTTCTATAATTTTGTTGAAAATACCTACTAAGCCTCTGGATTGAAATTCTTCTCTTTCTACTATAAGCTGAATTCTTACGTTTGATCTTTTCTTAGTGTCCCAGATATCTTGGAATTCCCATTCATACCTTTCTATTAGCTTGTCTTTCTCTTTGTTGGACTGTATTAAGTCTGCCACCTGGTCTTCTAGTTTAGATATTCTGTTCACTCCTTCACCCATTCTACTGGTGAGACTTTCCACAGAGTTTTTTATTTCACTGACTGTGTTCTTCAGAACTAGGATTTCAGCCTGGTTTTTCTTCAGTATTTCTATTTCCTTACTCATGTCCTGTAATGACCTTTTAATTTCATTAAGCTGGTTTTCTATGCTCTCTTTCAGGAGTTTGTTTTCTTCTTTGAGTCCTTTCATTTCTTCTTTCATTTCTTTGAGTATAGGTAGAATCATTAGTTTGAAGTCTTTGTCAGCTATATCATATAAAACAGTCTCATTGGTGATCATTTCTGATGGATTTATAATTTTGGGTGGGATTGCATTGTCTTAATTCTTTGTGTTTCTTTTATTATATTGTAGCGACTTTTGCATCCTGAATTTATTTGATGCTTGGGTTTTCTATTTCTTTGCAGTGTTCTTAGATGTGGTTATCCATCTTTATATACTTTCATGATATGAGTTCAAGGTGCCAAGTGTAGCACTTGTACCCTAATCCAACCAAAGAAGTAATCCTAGGTGTTCAGTTTGCTTGCTAAGCAAGTATTCTAGTGGATTGGGTGGAACAATATACTGGCAAATCTTAAACTTCAACTGAGCAATGTACACATTCAATAAAAACCAGCACAGAGTATACAAGTGTGGGGATTAAAACAAATAAATAGTCTTATAAGGCCAAAATCCCTAAGGGTGTGTGTTATTCTACACCCTCAATCCTGTCAGCTAGGAGGTAGAGAATTCTGTTCTGAATTCCAGGTCAGCCTGGATCTGGATTGGACCCTGCCCCCAATAATGAAAAAAGCAAAAGAGCAAGGCCCTATATATCTGTAAGCATTAAAGGCAGAAATATTCAACACTCCATGCACAGCTTATTTGAACATGGTAAAGCCAACCAAAAATATGTAACCCATAACCTGCCCTGACATGGAAAGAAAGATTAGCACTTCCAGACTGCAGGCCTATGAACCTGTTTTTTTTTTTTTTTTTTTTTTTTTTTTTTTTGTCACTCATCCTTGTTACCTTTTGGTGTGGCTTCCAATCTCACCAATTCTGAGTGCCCACCTTGATCCCTCTGTGTTGTGCTGTGGAGCTGGGGCTCAGCTCAGCTCTGAGCTGGTTGCACTGCCAATTGGAACTGAATGACAGAGGTTCCCAGTTCTGATGGTTGGGGGATGGGAGAGTTTGGGAAGCCTGGAGTTGCTCACACTGTTCTCCTGTATCTCTTTCAGTAGCTTGGGTGACTTTTCTTTAGATTTCTGGGCTCTGCAAGGAGGCTGATGAGGTTTGAAAGTCCCCTTGTTTGGTCTCTGCTACTAGGCACGCTATGGATCATGGCCACAAGCTACTCAGTGGGATTCTGGCCATTTTCCTCCTTTCTGGTGGATCTTGGTCTCTCCTGCTTCTCCACGGTGTCTAAGAAAAACCTGCATTCCTGCACTTTTCAGAAGAAGAGTGTATTTTGCTGTAGCTTTGACTAAATCCCTCCCTGCACTGGTTTGGCATGGCTCCTATGCTGCCATCTTACCCCTGAATAACCTTGTTTCTGTCTTTATATGAAGGAGCTCTCAAAATCCTATATTATAGTATGAAGCTGTTCACTAAAATGAGTTGGTGATGCTGGCAAAGTATTCACAATCACCAGTGGAGTCCAGGGGAGAAAAGAAGCAGTCTTCTCTTTCTCTGACAGCTGACTTACAGTCCATGCTTTCTGCCTGGAGCCATCATCCCAATATGAGAATCTCCAAGAAAACTCAGGAATTTGTACACTCATTAACATCTTCCTTCTATGTTTTTTTTTTTTTTTTTCAAGTGATAAAGGCTTCTATGTTAGGTAAACTCAAGATGCACAATATGGTATCACACTAATTAGAGAGGTTAAGTAACTTGTTCAAAGTCACACAGCTGGTGTGCAGCTATGACTATCAGTACAATGGACTTCAGATTCCCATGTCATTAGGATACTAAGTCAAAGTGAAAGAGAAAATAATTAGAAATCTTTAAAAGTAAGAAAATAAAGGGGAAATATTTTAATAAAAATGGAAGATGAGTGTTTCAGAAGCTGCAAGTAAATGAAAATAATAAGTGAAAAGGTCACTATCTTTGCCAATTTAAAATGTCATTATTAATCCTCTAAAAATGATTTATTTTATTTTATTTATTTGAAAGAAGAGAAAGAAGGAGAGAGAGAAAAAGAGAGAGAGAGAGAGAGGAGGTACATCAGGGCCTTCATCCACTGCAGATAAAACTCCAGACAAATGTGCTACCTTCTGTATCTGCCTTACTTGGGTCCTGGGAAATCAAACCTGGATCCTTTGGCTTTGCAGGTAAGTGCCTTAACCACTAGCTGCTCTCCTGCCCCATTATTAATCTTTGAGAGAGTAGTCTTGAGTATAAAAGATTAGTAGAAAACTCATAGATTATTTCTATGAACTGAGATTTTAGGAAAAAGACCTAAGAACAATGTACTAGTATACAAACTATTCATTTCTAACTTCCAGTTGTTTCTTGCAGTGTTTAATTCATGGATGTAGTATTCAATGTAATACATATTTATAAAGGTCCAGTTCATGGAAATCTTCAAGAGAACTTTGTCTTGACCTTAATGAAAAGCAGTGATTATGGAGAAATTAAGCTGCATGATAAGGGGCCAGCAGTTTGTGTTGGAAAAAGAATAAAAAACATAAGCCTTTCCCTAAAAATGTAAGTTAACACTGCAGAGAGCCCACCATTTATCTTCATTTCTGAAATGAGAAGTCTAACTCAATTGTGATGTGAAGTTTTAGTAGAACCACCTTTAAGGTGAATTGCTCTGTTTCAAACATGACTAGTATGTTTCTTAGTATATATGCTAACATCTGTGTAATAAGATCTAATGTTTATGTTATAATTTTTATGCAATAGTTATTTTATGTTAAATATAGATACTGGTTAATATAGAGTACAGAAACATATTAAAAAGTAATGTGCATTTGACTCTAGTTTCTATTTTTGTGGCACATGGATTGAAAGACATTGGGTGTCTATTTACATAAAATTCAATCTTATTTCTTTGGGGAATTGTAAGATATTCATTGGGTCTTAAATTCACAAAGAATCCAATTTCCCAAGACAACAATAATGACGAATAAATTGAGGTTTCTATTCTGAAACTCCCTATAGGCTCCTTCTATATCACACAGAGTGGATAGGCCTCCTTGGAGAATGTTCTGACTAAAGTGCTTATTTCTGTGCTTAGACACTTGTATGAAGGTCCACACCATGAATTCTTTGACATAGAAAATTAAAAATAATATTCTAAAGTTTAAAATAATATATTAATATATTAATATTTACCAGTAAGACAATAATATTGATAAAAGATGTTTTTACAAGAATTAGCCATTGAAAAAGACAAAAACGTGATTTGAACATGTCCATTTACTTTAAATAGCTTCAAGAAAAATATATACTTTGTGGCCTCACATATTCCATTATTATCTTTAGAGAAATCCTGAGGATCTAATTTAAATACCTTTAAAATTATGTGGGACTCAATGATATCAGGTGTTTTAGAACCGAATGAGAGATTTTCTTTGTTATTGATTGGCAGGGCTGAGGAAAGTTAATGCCATTGATTTAAAAAGAATATTGACTTATTAAATTCTAATCAATTGTAGTAATCAGAAGTAAATTGAACTCTACATTGTATTTTATTGTAACTTCATTGCAGATTCCTTCACAGAATCAACTTCTGGAAGATGGGAATGGGGATAACAACAAGTGTCAGTTTATATTCTGCTCTCTTTACATACATCTCCCTGGGTTTGAAGAACATGGTTCTGTTCAACTCCTGTTTATTGACACCTTAAGGGTACTTACTACAATGCTCAGCCTCAAAATGAGAGGCACTGGTTTATTTTAAACTAGTTCCATTTCATAAAGGTACATTTGTGGGCCTGGGGAGATGGCTCAACAGTTAAAGGCACTTGCTTGCAAAGCCTGCCAGCTCAGGTTCAATTCTCTAGTACCCATGAAAAGCTAGATGCACAAAGTAGGATGTGTCTGGAGTTCATTTGCAGTGGCAAGAGGCCCTGGAATGCCCATTATCACACTCTCTCTTTCTGTCTCTGTCTTTCTATGTATGTCTCTGTTTAATATACAAATAAAAACATTAAAAATAAACAAAACATGCTGTAGCAGACAGCTTCAGGTTCACTGAGATGAACTTCCAGACCAGGCAAAGTTATGGAGGAAAGGATATTTATTGAAGCTTACAGATGCGGGGGAAGTTCCATAATGGCAAAAGAAATTGGCTGGTTTTCACAAGACCAAACACAGAGAGAAAAGCCATAAGCCAAAAGCCACACAGCACAGCATACCTCAGGAACTCCAGCTAGGCACACTTTGCATATGTTCAGATTGAAATCTCAAACCCACCACCACACCCTAAGATCTGCCCAATGAAACTTCCTCCATCCAGCCAGGTGGCTGCAGATGCAAACTACAAACTAAAAAACACTGAATATATTGGGGGCCATCTAGTCAAACTACCACACATACATTTATGAAAATGGCATTATAATTGGAGTCTCATCTGAGTGTACTTTTGATGGATTATTTTCATTTTTTTAATTATTTGAGAGAGACACAGAGAGAGAATTGGCATGCCAACAGCCTCTCAGCAGCTGTGAACAAACTCCAGACACGTGCACCCCCTTATGGGCAAGCACTGCATTGTGCCCTTGTGTCACTTTTTGCATCTGGCTAAATGTGAGACCTGGAGAATCAAATGGGCATTCTTACCCTTGGCAAGCAGGCGCCTTAACTGCTAAGCCATCTCTCCAGCCCTGGTGTCATATTTTAACTCTGGTTCTCTTGCTCCCACCCACTCACCCCAACCTTCTGTACAACATATATTTGCTGGATTTAATATAGTCTTCAGCTTCTCTGCTAGAAGCAAACAGCTTCCTCACTATTCCAGTTAACTGTGGATAAACAAGTACAAGATTTATTATCTAGTAGGATTCTGCTAGAAAGTCAGTTTATCATTAGCATGCATAAAATTCTTCACTTGATTTATGTTCTCCAAAATGTTTTTATCTCAAAATGTCAAGAAGTGTAAGATGTTTTTATGATATTTGAGGTGTTTCTGTGGAGTTCAAATGTCACCATTATGTTTTCCAATTATCCAAATTATCCTTTAGTAGTTCTTCCAGCCATTAAGATGCCCGCTTGGATAAAGAATCAATGGATGTCAATCCACAGTTGGTATATATGAATTTTAGAAGAGCTGCATGTGTTTAAGGTCCTTCAAGAAAGGAACATATTGTTTTAAAAATGCCTTTCTAACTTTTTCTTTTGTGATTTTGGTAGCCTGACAATCTAAATAACTTGATCCTTAAAAATTCTGTTAGGTAGTGTGATGGTTTTGAATTTCCTTTTTAGAAACATCATTGCAATTTTATTTGGGGTGGCTGTGCTAAAATTAATTTTGAAAGGTTCATCATATAAATGCCATGTTTAAATATTCTGTCATGTTTATCAAAGACATTGGAAAAGATAAGTAGTCATGCCTAAGGAAAATGTCTCTTGTATAAACATATCAGCTTTGATCTGAAGCATTTCCTTGTTCTAGCTTCAGTTGTGATTATCCTCAGCAAAAAGAAAAAACTTAGTAATGTGGATATATATATATATCCCATCTGAAACTTTGAAATTTTATCATCCTTTAATTAGCCTCCTCTAATGCCTATGTAGTAGCCAAAGAAGCAATGGCTTTGAAGTTTTTCCTCACCTTTTGCAGATCAAGTTTCTAGAGGAAAGTAGTATTTTAATTCTGAATACAAGATCTATAAACTTAAATGGAATTCTGGAGCTCTTGAACAATGCTGCCCATTTACATGGCTTCAGAACATTGCTAAATAAGATGAGTTGGAGGAACAAAAGGCAAACTGTTCAGCTCTGATATTTCCAGTCTGAAAGCCACTTTGGCTCCTACTGAGTATTAAGGGCCTGCTTTCAGATTACTGCTCAAATGTGATATTAAGTGAGGAGAAAGTAAAGTATGCAATAAAGACATATATTTTGGTATGAAGAAAGTCATAACCAAGAAAGCTTGAATTATGATTTTACGGAGGAATGTGACAATGTCAGCATGGAGCTTGTGAGTGGAGCACAGGGACTCTGCTGTTAAGTTGGGCTTCATTGCTTATAAAAGATAAAGATCTTGTCAATTAATGAAAGAAAATATTAGGGGCAATCAACTTAAACTTCATGCATGCCAATAATTTATACAAATATGTGATCCAAAGCTTATGACTCTCTTGAATTTTGACATCACAAGCGAATTAGTTCAAAATATGCTTGGTTGACATAGAGAGTTAAAAGGCTTCTTTTGAGATTAACAGGTTTTCTTGAAATAAAACCTCATCATTTTGCTATCCATTCCTGTGTAGTTTAATTTTCCTGATTGCTGTTCAAATATTTTGAAATATTTTTGAAAAAATATATTTTATACATCATTACAAGGCCTTAATTAGCAAAACAGGGAACTAAGCATAATAGTTGCCTAGAAAGGTATATATTAATCATAAAGATGTTGAATGGCATTTTCCATAAAAACATGATATCTTACATTTTGATGTCAATCATTGATTAATAATCATGTATGGCATTCATTGAGTGAAGCACATGATGCTGAATTTTCTGCAGTAGATACAAAGATCCAAGGAAGTGACACAGGATTGATTGCTAAATCAGGTCACAATAAAAAATACTTTCAAAGCTTTATCATACATGAACCAAATAGCTGCTCTGGTACTTTATGTAGAAAGCAGAATCTTCAATGAATAGCCACCTTTTTCTTCAGCAACACTTCTGGAACAATTATTATTCCCCTCCCTTGAATCACTGGAGACAATGATAGACAGTTGTCTCTCAAAAAATTGTCATAAAATGCAGCATAGATAAAGATAAAAAGAGGGTCAGAGACAAGAAGAATGAAGGCTGAAACTCGATCAATGTTTTTTGGGGATTACTGTTGCTATCATAACACATTGATTATAATAAATGTCTCTTTGATGATAAGTAAACAAAAAACAGAAGATAAAAAGAAAAATGACAAATAATATTTGCAAGGGAAAAATGTGTATGTTGAGAAGGAACTGTCACATTTTATTCTAAGTATATATCAATGTGATGTCATTGAAATATTCTGTTCCTTCATTCTATTTTGATTCCCTACTTTAGCACTTACTTATACTCAGCAAAAAGTTATTTATTTGAAAATTCTGTCAGTATTCAGTTTATCTTCCTGTTAACAAAATGTCCCCTTTCTTAGAAACTACTTGTGTGTGTGTGTGTGTGTGTGTGTGTGTGTGTGTCATAAATTTGATAGTGAATATATATATGTATAATGTTATGAGTATATAATGTAAAATAACCTTAGAAAAAAATTGTGTAAATGTCATATATTTCATCTTATTTTTTTTTTTTGTCTTTTCAGTGACATATTCTCATGTATCTCATGCCAGCCTGTTTGCTATGTAGCTGACACCTGATCCTCCTGCTTTACCTCCCAAATGCTGGATTTCAGCCATATGTCACCAAATACCATGAAATATTTTAAATAAATGTTACTTTATTGTAGTACGTGAATAGCATACAATTTATTCTTTACTTATAAGGAATGACTTGCTTAACTCATTTTTGAATGTTTCTTAGCATTGTGATAATTAGGGGGATGTACTAATAAGTAAATTACATATTTTCATCAAGTTAAACTTGCTGCTCTTGTCCTCTCAGTATCTTAGCACTTTTTAACAATTTTGCATTACTGAGTACAATGAATATGTCTCCTAAAGAATAGACACATTTCTCAAAAAATATGAAGAGATATTTTGTTCTTTATATATGGCACACTTCATTGAATACATCTTAAAGCCATGGACTAAATAAACAGTCATGTTTCCTCCCATGATTTTACCTAACAAAATAGAAAGTAATAATTTTACTATAATATTTTTTAAAATAACATATATGAATACTAATTAATTTAAATTTGAAAGGAAAGAACTCATCTCCCATGTTTTTGGTATTCATTTAAAGACTTGTAAGTTAAAAATATATCTTATGTGGTCTATATTTTAACTTCAACCTATGACAAGCTTTCATGTTGTTAGCATGAAAAATTCATGTTGAGCACTTAATAAATGGGTATCTGTTAATAAGAACATTATTCTGAAAATTCTAAAGTTAACACGAATTCTTTTGTCTAGACTTCCATTTATCGAATCATCAAAGACGTTTATACCCTAATGTAACTGAAATAATTTTTAATGTATAATTTTATATGAGTAAGCATAAAAATAGAAACATTGGGAACAAAATAGAAGGTTAAGAATTCTGAGAAGCAGAACAGTTCTGGTTTTATGTAAGCACCACAAACTGTCAGATGAGGCCATGAAGCATTGCCTGTGAGGACCATCCTTTAGGAAGCAGTATTGAAAAGATGTCCATGCTTATTTCAGTGAGCAGACACAGATATTTTAAAGGTACATTTGGGTCTTTCATGCTGAGATGACTATAGATGCATATAGTATCACTTTTGAAAAACAATCTAATTTCAAATTGAATAGGATCATAAAATTTTCAGACTTAAAAGTATTCATTTTTAAATATATATTTTTTATTCTTGAAAGCAAATAAGATTAAAATTAGTCTGATATCATTTGTCTCTTGATTATTGTGGTTATTTCATAATTATACATATTTAAAATTTTTAAATTATAAACTTAAATATGCTTTTCTTTTTGAAACAGGATCTCATGCTGTGGCTCAGGTTGGCCTGGAACTCAATCTGCAGCTCAAATTGGCATTGAACACATTGAAACCAACCTTCCTGAACCTCTGGAATGGTGGAATCATATTTGTAGGTGACCACACCCATATTAAATTTGTGTGTTTGGGACTGTAGAGACAGCTCAGAGTTTAAAGTATTTGCCCACAAAACCTTACAACTCAGGTTAGATTCCCCAGTACCCATGTAAAGCTAGGTGGACAAAATAGCACATGCATCTGGAGTTCGTTTGCAGTGGCTGGATGTCCTGGCACACCCACTCTTAGGTCTTTCTCTCTTCTCTGTACCTGTCTCTGCTTGTAAATAAATAAATAAATAAATAAATAAATTAATTAATTAATTTTGAATTTTAGTATCAGTAGACCATGCCTTAATAAATCTATTTAAAAATTTTGACACACATGAATCTCAGTTCTACATAAAACTCCTGATTCTTTCTCCTTTGAAGTAGGCCTCTGGTACCTTTAAAAATATGACAACAATCTTAGCAGTCACTGACTGATAATGATTCCCAAGTATCTTTTATACAACTTAATTTTCTCTTGAGTAAATCAGAAACTTAAAAATACAGTAAATTATTGTTCCTTTAAAATTACAGTTGGATTAATGATGAAAAGGCAGATCATGCAATGTGTAGACTGAGAACACTATGGGAAGAGTATTTTTTGTGAAAATAATCTATAAAAGGTCTCTATTGCAGAGAATTCAACAATGGATGACATACCATGTTCACTGCAATAGGAGATTATTCTGAAATGACCAACTTGGTTCATGTTAGATTACAGAAAGCACCATGCATTTTCTGTGTTTCGGAAGCAGTGCTTAATGGACCACTTTGGTTCTTAGGAAACCATGAAATGTATTTTGAATGTCTCTTGCCTGCAGTTATGACTGAAGAAAATATGAAAAATACAGCATCTGCCAGAACATAAGTCTGATTTATAGCCTATATATTCCAATACTTGTATGGCAAACAACTTAATTAAGTACACAATTTATGCCCAATATGTGTATAAAGTGATTTTGTAGATATTATGTTAGTGAATCAATAATTCAGATAAATTATATTTGAAATAAATGTTAGATTTAATCAGATGAAATGACATTTTGTTACAAGGATGTTTTTTCACTGGTAATTCTGGTGATATTTGAAGATGGGGTTTGAGTTACTTAGGTTAAAATAACAGAGTGGAATCTTTTCATAAAAGCATGAATTCTCATTTCCCCGTTCATCAATCTACTCTGGTGTCTGCTTTTGAATTACATTTCTTCCATTTACTTGAGAACCTTCCTTTCACAAACATTAGGGGACATTGGTCCTTCTTGGGTCACATAAACTATGAATATCTGTCAATATTTGGAAATTCCTTGCTATAGATTGAATGTTTGTTCAAATTTCATATTTTGGAAAGCCTACTCTCAATTGGATGGCTTGAGGAACTTAAGAAGATTCCTGATGGAGCTTGCTTTCAGGCACACGAGATCCAGGAAGATGTCAGGAATGAACAAGCAGGATGTGTTAGCATTAGTACTTGGTACATGATCATGTTGGCATCTTGATTTCAGATTATTCAACATTAAGAACTTTGAGTAATCATTTTCTGTTCTTTATAAGATATTCGGTCTATGGCATTTTGTTACAATACCAAAATGAACTAAGATTCCATACAGTTAAAGCTAACTGCTGCTCAGCCCACAGTGAGATTCTGTGAGCTTCTTGATATAGTTTCTGTGAAGCAAGGGTCACTGTGCCCTGGTAACTCACTTCTTTCAGTCCAGTACAAGAGATACCCATGTACATATTAAGTCACATGAAATGAGTTTGTCACAGAGAGATAACAGAGGAAAATAGAGGCCCAGGATTCGTCGTGAGCTGTTAGGTGCAAGCACTGTAAGAGGCCAGATGCTGCCCAGAGCCAAGACAACCTGGAATCACAATTTTAATCTCTTATCTAGTGCCCATTTGATCCTTCCACACCACCCTTCCAAGAACAGAGGCACCACTGGAGGGCAATAGGACAGAAGATCAGAATAGTCCCTCCCCCTTAGAAGGATCAGAGGCCTTCTTTATCTCTCCCACTCTCTCATCCACTGCCTCTATGACTTTTTTTCAGTCTGTGACCAGGCACAACCCTTTCCCCACCCAGAATCATATAAAAAAGAAATACTTCCCTTTGCTACTCAGACCTGAAACCTCAGCTTCTGAACCTGCTGTGCTTATCTGCAGCATTCTACTCCCACCCATATACTTTTCCCTCAACAAATTTCTCTGTCTCTCAACTTAAACTGTGCCCAGAATCTTTCTTTTAAAATCATATATAATAATGGTGTACAAGTCATAGTCCCAAGGCTTAGGAAACCTGAACAAGTAGATAGTCTGTGTGTAAATTCCACTTCAACCACAGATAAAAGACAATAGAAAGCTATTCAAACTGGATTGTATACTTGGTAATTAATGTGACACATAGTGTTGCAGCACCTTCAGTATTGAAAAGTAACTGGTATAGTAGCCATGTTGTCCCAGTAACTTCTCCCTTGTTTCAATATGCTGCAACCCAGCACATTCCATAGTTATTTCTGAGGACTACAGGCAAAAGAGAGGTGGAGGTCTGAACCAGGCCATCATAGATCCATTCTGTAGTTAAATTAACATTCTTTATATTTTCATACAGTAAAATTCAGTTTTGGTTATACAATTAAAATTTTCATTGATTTTGAACTTTACTGTATGTATATATTACATATTGATAGCATTTCCATATGGTTTTGCTCTTATAATTTCTCTCTCCTCTCACCATTCCACTGAGAGCTCTCCTTAGTGAGGTTACTGGTATATTTACTATAGGGTCATGAAGTCACCAATCATTCTCTTTCATAGGAACTATGCTTTGGAACAAAGAGACTCTTTGTCTCTTACAATCTTTCTGTCCCCTTTCCAACAATGTTTCCTGAGCCTTGGTGTGTGTGTTTTAAGTCTCTTAGTGTTGAACACTCAGCAGTCTCCATTTTCCTGCTTTGATGAGTTTTGAGAGTCCTCAGTGTCTACTGCCTTGCAGGTGGGTCTCAGACTAGTAGTAAGAACAGCACAATATTTAGTCTCTCACTTCCTCCATAAAGTTCCAGAGTTCTGGAAAATGCTAGGCAGTCATCTTTTCTTGTCATACTGATAACATTTGTATCTCCCCAGCATTCACCTCCATTTTTAAAAATCAGATTCTCCAACCAAGAGTAAGAGTAATATGGATGAAAATGGATAAGCCTAGTTATTTAAAGCACTTTTTGAAGGGTACACTCATTCATCTTAGTAAAAGAACAGTGGAAGCCTTTCTCTATACTCTGAAGTTTCTATTCATAAGCTTCTGACTGGGTTCTTGGTACCAGGAATGAATTCCCTCCCACTGAGCAGGCCTTATAGATAATTAGAGGACAGTTCAACATCTGAGATTTTACAAATGCAAAGAGTTATGGGACCATCAGTTCAATAACATTATCAGCAATTATATCCTCTTCAAAGGTTCTCATGTGCTCTTGGTTGCCCACCAGAACTAGATTGTTAAACTCATATTGCTGAAGACTCCATATGTTTGGGCTGCAGGTCACTGAGAAATCAAGCTTAAGATTATTTGTAAGCCTCTTTCTTGTTGGGACTAGCTGCCAGGATGCTAGAAACAGCTATGTAGCCTTCTGAGGGAGAAAAGTCATCAACGGTTTTAACCAGCAGTGGACCCTCCAAGCTTTACAGCTGGCCAGTCAGGGTAGATGTATCAACTAATGCAATGGTGCAATGGGGAAAAACTTTTCCAATTTCTCTTTGATTGGACTTGAGGCCTGCTCCCAGGGAACTTACTTCTTTCCTGGTACTGAAAACCTAATCAAAAGCTATGGAGGTAATAAGCTCTAGGAGGGAAACTACTGCTTTTGTCTGACTAAATGGACATATTATGCCCACCAAACTGCCCTCTAAATTTTTATGTTTATGTCCATATATTAATGCTACTCTCACTTTTGGTTAAAGACACTTCTCTTTTTCAAATGATGGTTACCATTAGGGTGACACAAAACTCACCAAAATGTTGAGAAGAAGTGACTATGGAGTGTTTAGCACCAAGTGAGACACCTGTATCAAACCCTCCAAGGCTTAGGTTCTGTTGTGGAAGAGGTGGCAGAAATAATATAAGAATCAAAGGAAGGGGAGGAGTGCTTATGATAGTCTTCCAGACACAAAGTAGGTTTGATATTCATGATTTCACAATGGCTTATGCTGCCTACTCAAGACCTGAATAATAGGAGGGAAAAAATGATGATATCAAAGTAGAAGGAGACAAGTTGGAAAGAAGAAAACATTCATTGAAAGGGGGATTTGGCAGGGGGAAAAAGGAGGGTGGGGAGAGGATATTATGATCATGGTATTTTGTTTATATTTATGGAAGTTGACAATAAAAATGTTTCTGGGGGCTGGAGAGATGGCTTAGTGGTTAAGGTACTTGCCTGCAAAGCCTAAGGACTCATGTTTGACCCTCCAGGTCCCACGTAAGCCATACACACAGTGATACAAATGCTCAATGTCACACAAGCACACAAGGGGCACATGCATCTGGAGTACTGTTATAGTAGCTGGAGCCCTGGTGTGCCCATTCTCTCCCTATCTTTCTCTCTCTCTCATAAAAAAGGAGGCTATTTTGTTGACCTAGCCTCAAAAAAGTTTTTAAAAAGTTACTTTAGGTCACTTCTTTGTTGTCAAAACCATTTCATACTTATATGCTAAAACTAATGATTAGGTGAACTTTAGTATCATTGGGGATTGTTAAATCTAAGGAGATGTTTTGATGAGAAGAATGTTTGTACTGCCTTAAAGTATTTTCCTTCAGTACCTACTGGTAGCCTCAAGAAAAATCAAATAGTAATTATAGACTGATGAAATCTGTATCACATTCTCTAGGCAACACAGTTAACATCTCCAATGAAGGGCAAATGGGGAGACAATGGGATTCCAGATGTGATGTACTGTGAAGGAAAAGACAGTTGTTCAATAATTGGAACAAAAATAAAGTGTTTCAATAGAATCATGCTAATAAAAAACAATGGGCAAACCTAAGAGGAATATTTGTTCTTAAAGATGAGTATTCTTCAAACAATGATATGATAACACATAAGGTACATTGTGGAGATGCTAGGTTAAAGGAAGTTAAGAAGAACCAAAAACCAATACGATCCTTGTCCCAAATTAGACCAAATCTGTAGGTAATAATACAGTGACAGACATTATTAAGTCAATTGGGTAGTAAGTTAGGTAGAAATTATCCTAGATATCTAAATGTATTAATCTAATAATTGCATTTTATTATATATGATAATGGCTCTGTTCTTAATCAATACAAAATGAGGTGTTAAGGGCAAAAAGCATGTGTTAACCTCTGATAATTCAGTGACAAAACCTGTGAGGTTAACACTAGTGTATAATATGTGATACAAGTGAGAGGAAACAGTAACAATATTTAATTTTCATTGAGAGGCATACAAATAATCTTTGTGTGAGTTTTGATTTTAAAATGTTTAAAGATTGAAATTATTTACAAATAAGATATTTTTAATGTAGTTGCAGCATTGTTCTTGAACTAAGTTTGAAACCATCTATTTGTGTCAAATTAACACATAAATAAAATATAAACAAAATTACATTGCTTTGTGGTAATGAAAAACATGCTATGAAATGGTTGTAAAACCAATCTAAATAAATAGTCACCAATAACTAGAAGTTTATTTGGGCACCTAAAGAAATGACAGAGATGTGATACTGGATGATAGAAGATATTGAAACATCCTTGCATAAGACAGGGTAAGGCTTCTCAGAAATGAGACAGAACTCAATAAAACCTATAACCCTAAACTATATTCCCTATTTAGAAACAATGCATTCTAAAATTATAAATCTGCCCAAATTTATTAGGATCTGATACATTAATTATTCAACCATCATGTTAAGAAGATGTCAATAATTTATTTGAAAAAAAATCTATTCTATTCTTTACTTATCCCATAAAATAATACTATTGAGTTTTTTAATGTAAAAGGCGTTGAAACATTTAATACTCCTCTACTGACAGATGACTACAGCTGCATTCATAACCAACCATCAAAAAGTTAAGACAGATATGTAAAAAATAAAACTTTTTAGGATAAGGGGGGGAATGTGCACAAAAGCACAAAGTAACTTTCATTAATGTTCATGAAAAGCAGTCACTAACACTCCAAACCAGTTTTCTCACTAGTTAACATATGTATTACTGTTTAGACTTGTTAGGACATTGTACTTTATCTCAGTAAACACACACTCAAGTAAAATTCAGTGTTAGGAGAAGCCTCATAATGAAGTAAGATGTGCTCTATCTAAGAGATCATTTCTCTTAGAAATATGACAAACTGCTCCTTATCCCTTGGTACATGTGGTAAAGCTACAGAAAGTTAGCTTATCTAATCTCAGAAGATTATATGGGGTTTTAGAAACATTTCTTCTAACGATTAACATCCAAAGCATGGCAACTGAGGGGAATGAATTGAGAGAAGTGTCATGTCACAGATCATCACCTCAACGTGGAATGAAATCAACACATCCAAAGTGCTAGGGAATCCACACATATTTTCCTTTTCCCTTCTGGCATGATAAGCAGTGGATAGCTTACTTAAAAATAGCAGCTTTTGTTATGACTTCAGATTATTACTGGGTAGATATAGCAGCATACATCATCACACTGAAAACTAATTACAGGTTGTATGCAATTTTAACTTGCCACTAATAACAGCTTTTTATTTCATGGGTCAGTAGTGAATTGTATAAAAGCTTCTTTCTTTGCTGACAAGATTACAATATACACACAGAAAAAGGTACAAAATTGGCAAATTTCATATTTACTATTTTATATTTCTCTTTCCCTTGCTGTCAATATGTACTAAGGACATATGTATTACAGATGTAAAGAACATCTGAGAAACTGGGAAAGAGGGCTTTTCAGAATTAATCCTCCATTTATATTTCAGAAGTGCAGTTTCATTATTTTATAAACATTTTCTAAGTTGAGATTTTAGATTAGAACTTTGATGGTTTTCCTATTTGGAAGGCTAATGGGTTTTATAGATTGTGAATAATAGGTCATAGTAACTTTATCTTGAAAGGAGAATCATCAATAGTTTTTATTTATTTATTTGCAAGCAGAGAGAGAGAGAGAGATGAGACACAGACAGAGAGAGAATGGGTGATCCAGGGCCTCCAGCCACTGCAAATGAACTCCAGGTGCATGTGCCCCTTGTGCATGTGGCTTACGTAGGTCCTGGAGAATCGAACCAGGATCCTTTGGCTTTGCAGGCAAACACCTTAACTGCTAAAACATTTCTCCAGCCCAAGAATCATCAATATTTAGTGTGGATGCTGAACTTGGTTTTGAGAGAGGGGTTAAATGGATACCATTTTGATTGATAAGAAAGAAACACATGTGTTATCTTGTGTATTTGCCCCAAGCCTTTTTCTTCATTCCCAATGAAATGAAACAAGAATATAAGCTCGTGGCTTGTGAGATTGGATGGACTTGATCTATTACCTAAATTAGCTCTTTATTTCCTATTTCATATTTTAGATTAGCTCAAAGGAACACTGGAAAGTCTTGCTGCCTTTGTTTGAATGTCTTCTTTAGCAGTTGCATAATCTTGGATCACATTCTGTAAAAGCAAAGGGTTTTATGTTAGAGACCTTTGGAAGCTAACAAAGTAAACTGTAGATTACAACAGATTTCTCTGGTCTGACAGAATTCAGTTTCCTAAAACTGACTTCAAGTATTGGCTTGCTCCAATAAGAAGTTAACTTGAGGTGGGGAAAAATGTAGGCATGTGACTAAGACTATATGTCAAATATATCAGTGTGACAGATATGCTATGTTTATCATTCTTTGTCTTTAAATCTATGTTAGAATGTTAAAATTATATTCTCTGTTTACTTCAATAATGATCTTTTTTTCTAATTAAATGATTCATAGTCATTACAGATAATAATATATGTCTATAAATATTTGTGTGTAAGCATTTTTTTAAGTTTAATTTTATTTGTCAGCAACAGACAGACAGAGAAAGAGGTAGACAGAGAGAAAGAGAAAGAGAGAGAATAGGTGCATCAGGGCCTCCAGCCACTGCAAACAAACTCCACATGCATGCACCACCTTGTGCATCTGACTTATATGGGTACTGGGGGATCCAGCCTTGAACCAGGGTCCTTAGGCTTCATAGGCAAGTGCTTAACTGCTAAGCCATCTCTCCAGCCCTAAGCATGTGTTTAATGGATTAAACACTAATCAAAAGCAGCCTTTGTATTTGTCTGAATTTCAATACCTCCAAAACCACCAATTTTTTTTCTTTTAAAAAAATATTTATTTTTATTTATTTATTTGAGAAAGGGAGAGAGAGAGAGAGAGAGAGAGAGAGAGAGAGAGAGAATGAGCATGCCAGGTCTTCTAGTGACTGCAAACAAACTCCAGATGCATGCTCCACCTTGTGCTTATGTGGGTCCTGGGGAATCAAACCGAGGTCCTTTGGCTTTCCAAGCAAGCACCTTAACCACTAAGCTATTTCTCCAGCCCTTTTTAGTTTGTTGGATTTATTGACATTTTTATACAAGTACATAATATATTTGGATCACAATCCCCTTTCATTACCTTTTCTTGATTCCCCCTTCCAACCTTCTTCCACTGAATCCCTTCTTTATGTTTAGTCCTTCTATTTTGATATTACTTTAATTTGCTGTGTGTGGACATGGCCCATTGAGTTTAATTAAGGTTGCCTGCATAGGAACAGCTATGAGATTTATTTTTAAACCAGATCATGTGGGTAGTACCAGTGGCTCTATCACTGCAGAAAAGGACTCCTACTCTTTCAACACCACTGCCTGTAACTCCTTAGGGAGGGATGGGGGCCTCATGTCCTCTTCCATCATCCATGATGGAACATTGATTGGTCACTGGGGTTCAGGCTTTTTCACAATTTCAATTTTTCCCAAATTAACCCTCATCAACTTTCCTCTCATATCTTTCATTCAACTTCAAGTCTTCTTTTTTAAATTCCTTTGAGATATATTCTTCTAAATCAAATATTCACAAATAAAGTAGTATTCAATGAATAGTGAGAAGTCCATATTATTAAAAATAGGAAAGTGCTATTTGGGTTAACAATGTGTAATTGTAAAACATACTTGATTTAACTTGTTAAAGTTCATTTTTGTCCCTTGGAAATTGAAACCTTTATAAACCAAAGTGTAATCCAAAATTTTACCACTAGGTGGTGCAACAAGGGTCTCAAGAGATCACACCTAAGATGGACTAGGTACTGCAGCCTTGTCATTCCAGCCATTAGGGAGGTGGAGGCAGGATGACCATAAGTTCAAGGACTGCTTGGGCCACTTAATGACTGACTTTCTGTCTCAAAAGTAAAAATAAAAAGAGCTGTGAATATAGCTCAGTGGTAGAATGCTCACTAGGATGTGTGCTACTGGAACAAGAAAAAACCACAGTATATTGATATGGCTGCATTCCTCCAGGATCCATACAACTTCCTTCTAAACATACATGTTCACTTAGTATCATCCCAACTTGTGAATTCCGAAATACATTATATTCTCCTGAGATTTTTATTGTCTCATTTTGCTTATAAATTTTGTGTGACTACTAAATTCAAATATCTGTCCTCATATGGGTAGCTGAAATTAGCTTAATTAAATAATTTATTCTCCTATATAGAAATAAGTACATATGAGTACACTACTTAAGGGAAGCATTGATAAAATTTGTTATGACAGTGGGACAATCTGGGTTAGGGTCTTCTCAGATGGTCTTGTCACTAAGTGCTTCTCTAATACATAAATGCTGGGAAAGCACTTAAGAGTTAGTAATCCTGAATCAAAAATGATAAGAACATCTAAAAACCATGGACTTCTTAAATTCTATTCTCATGACATGAGAGGGGATTCCAATGATAATTCAGTACTTGTTTATAAATCTTTTTTTGATAATATCTAGTTCAGTTATCATTACTTTGTAAAATACAAGTTTCTCTTTCATAGCACTTGCAGGGTTGAACGTGAATAGTATACCAAGAAGGAAATAGCTATAGGTCTTCAACTGCAAGATAAAATGATCAAATGACTTCATTTTTTTTTTTTTTTCCAAAGTAATGTGAGTCACTGGTGAAGTGGCTACAACATTACCAGAGCAGATGCTGAAGTAATAAACATCTTGCATTATTTCATTTAGTGGAAACTGCATAAATACCACCATAAAAATAAAGTACTTGGTGAACTCAAAAATATGCCATCATCAGACAAATGCCTTTCTTTATCACATGCAGTAAGAACACAGATGGCTTGGTCTGCTTGTTTTGATATTTGTTAAAATAAATGTACCAAGGATTAGGTGGGTGGCTAATTATTTTCAAGTGACATTCAGTGCCTTAGAAATTTACTGAGACTTGTCTTAGAAGGACCAATGACAACTCACAGCACATCATCATCTCTTATGAAAATGTTTGATAAAAAAGTGATTTTCCAAGTAATCTTTTTTTTTTTTTTTTTTTTTTTTTTTTTGAGGTAGGGTCTCACTCTAGCTGAGGCTGACCTGGAATTCACTCTGTAGTCTTGGGGTGGCCTCAAACTCACGGTGATCCTGCTACCTCTGCCTCCCAAGTGCTGGGATTAAAGGCATGCGCCACCACACCAGGCTCCAAGTAATCTTAATAATAGGTAAAGTTAAAATATTTTGACATTTTTGAATAGGACCAAAGTGAGATTAACAAAAGTAACTTGAGGAAAAAGTCATCTTAACCAAAGCTCAAACTAAACATAACAAAAAAAGACAAAATGTATAACTTATAATTTTCATACTTAAACTTTAATTTTGAGCTGAAACATGATCTGAAAGATGGCTAATCCTGGGCTGGAGAGATGGCTTAGCGGTTAAGGCGCCTGCCTGCTAAGCCTAAGAATGCTGGTTTCAATCTCCAGCGGTTCCAATCTCCAGGTCCCACGTTTAGCCAGATGCAAAATGACGCAAGGGCACAATGCTGCACTTGACCACAAGGGGGCACAGACATCTGGATTTCGTTCACAGCAGCTGAGAGACTGCTGGCGCGCCAATCTCATCTGTCTCCCTCTCCCTGTCTGTCTGTCTCTCTCTCTGTGTCTCTCTCCAAAAATAAATTAAATTTAAAAAAAAATTTTAAAGATGGCTAATCCTGCCTTGAAACATACTCTTAACTGAATTCTTTGATTCCAACTTCAGTTGTATGAAATATGAATTTCTTCCTTTTCATGGAAGCCAGTTCTTGGGAGCAAAAGGATACTTCCCACATCTTCATCACTTGTCACTGACCCAGGACTTTCAAAACAATTTTCCCTGCATTTAAGGGAATAAGACTCTCTCCTTTATTTCTCTCACATTTTTACCTGTCTCTTTTCCTCAAGATTTTATTATATAATCTAATTAATCTTTGACTGTCATAAGACATTATAAGTTATCTAAACATTTCTACCATTTTTAATTATTAAAAAATAAACTGAAATGCCACCTGTGGAAATAAATGGCTAGGATAAAATATAATCTGATTTTGTTCAGAATTTTAATTCATGAAGTTGTCCATTTCTACCTCAGGAAAATGAAGCATTTGTTCATAGACTTTGTTACTGAATATAAGAATGGATGAATAAATAAGTTACAAATGTGGTCTGGCATGAATTTTTAGATAAGCAGATTCTACATTTTATGCTCTTGGGGTCTGATATGTAGAAGTCACTGAAAAATAATATTTAAAATGCATATTTCTGAACATTTCTGATACAAATGAATCTATCTGCATAATTATTTACCATGAGGTTAGTGGCTGTTTTTAAGCCAAAAGAATGTATTGTAATATTTAAATCTGATTTAGTATAAATTTATTTTTCTGACCTAATTATGAAACAGAAAGTTATTCTTACACCACATTCTGAATGGATGATCTTATTCTCTTTAGTACATTTTCTGAGTAAAAGCATAGATTTGAAAGAATTATATATATTGTTATGTTTATACTTGGCAAAACACACAGCTTTTTCTTCCATCTCTCAAGGTACTGATTTCTGAGATTAGAATTTTTCCCTCTTGATCATATTACCACATAAATATTTGATGACCACATTGTAATATTATTTTCACTGATGATAACAAAGTTTTTTGTGATAACAAAGTTTTGATGATCAAGTATTTATTTAAAAACATCTGTTATTCAATAGAAGCTATGCTCTACTTGGTATGGTTTTAATCCATTGTTAATTCTGAAATTCCCTCCTAGTGACTAGGTTTTGAAATACATGGCTATAAAAATAATTTAAAGAATTGTAGTATCTGCATTCCCTAGCACATATAGCACTATAGTTCCAAACATATACTGTATTTGCATGGTAATATTAAAAATAGTTTCTTAATAAATATAATTTATTAAATTTGAAAGTACACTTACTAAACATAGCTTTTCTAACTGTTCATTTAAAAATAAAGCTGTTCCTTTGAGGACAAATGTGTGAGGTAGCTTCTTTTTGCAGGTCAATGTTTTCTTTCTACATAAAATGTCTCCATACATTGCCTGATTCATTTGCACTTTTATAAAAGGTGAGGTAATTATTTACAGAAGAAAGCAATTACTCAATTTACTTTGTGTCTTTTTATTTATTTATTTATTTATTTATTTATTTATTTATTTATTTATTCATCTATTTGCAAGAACAGGTATGCCAGGGCCTGTAGCCTCTGCAAATGAACTTCAGATTCATGCACCACTTTGTGAATACAGCTTCCTGTGGGCACTGAGGTACTGAACCCAGGTCATCAAGGCATTGCAGCAAGCAAGTGTCTTAACTGCTGCCTTATTTCTCCAGCCCACTCAATTTATTTAAACAAAAAATTCAAGCAGATTAAGATACTATTGCAGAAGACACCATATGCTGCTGACGCAGAGCATGGAGAGACCTGACTGGAATTTAGAAAAAAAGTCAGTCCCCAGACAATTAGCCTATTGAGTGCTGGAAAGTGTTATATGAGCTACTGGGGAAAAATGGCCAAAAACGTTCTGAGCAAACAGAGATCTAAGCTACTCAGAAGCAAACACCTTGACAGGATGTATATGTCAGCGCCTCAGTGGATAACTGAAAAACTTTCTGATTGGCTAAGAGATTTGCTTAGTGTAAAGAACCCATATCTGGAATTGGAAACCAGGTCAGAATCATGTAGACAAAAATTATGTTCTCTACTGTCAAGCTTTCACTAGTCTTTGGCTAAAAGAGTGGTTATATACATCAAGTTCTCACTAAATTAATAATGCTTACCCCATTTAAACTGTGCTGACTTCACTCTGAAGTGCCAAGGCCCCTGGTCACTCAGGGGTCAGCCAGCGAACCGCCACAGAAGCCGAGACTCAGGAATGTAAGAGCAGCGGTTTCTTTAATGGTAGTGCAAACCTAGGTCTGGTCTCTGTCCCCACAGACCCACACAGCGGGAGTGAGAAAGGGGGGGGAGGTAGGGGGTTATAAAGTGGAAAAGTTTTGAATAACAATGGGATCCGCATTGACTGACAGGCCACAAACTAGGAGTTTGAAGCCATTTGCAGGTTTTTTTTTTTTTTGACAGTTGGTACCTGGCCCAGGGCTGGGGCCTTTGTGGTTAACAGTTTCACCTGAGTTCCCGGCATCCCAGGGGATGGGGGCTTCCTGGAACTTGAGTGGGGGAGTTTTTCTATCTAAAATGGCTACTTGTCTCAAGATGGCATGACTGTTGTCAAGCAGGCAAGCTAATAAGCAAGGTTACAGAAGCTAAATATAGCAAGTTAGTTATTTTTGGTCTCTCAACTCTAGCTTGAAAATCTGTTCTTTTACAGAAGGTAGCAAGGCCAGAGGAGATAAACTACTCCTTGCACATCAGCCAAACCACAGCTGAATCCCCAGAGTAATTGGGGAGACCAGTAAGAGTGCTACTTCCATGCTGCTTCTAATAATCAGCACCAGTGTGAAGGAGACAGAACCTGAGGACACTCAACACCTACCAAAGCTGATATCTAGCGGTTCCTAAGAGTTCATCACTGAAGTAGACTTAAAACTCACCCACCATGGCTCAGAGAATTTTGTGGAAGAAGGGGCAGAAAGATTGTACAAGCCACAGGTTGAGAGGCTTTCCCTTTCCCCCCAAAATAACTGATTCCAGCTTCCACAACTCATAAACCACAACCCCATGGGGAAAACCTGCAACCCCATTGAGAAGCATTTCCAATGGAATGCGGGCAGGGACGAGGCAAAAGAGAGTACCAACACATGATGTATCCATATGAAATATCTTGTTAGTAATAATAATAACAAACATAGAAATAATAAAAATGAAAAATAAAAACTTCAAGTAGATAATTGAAAGTCCTTAAAAGGAGTTTGGAAGGCATCTTCTCACAGAAAGCATTGTTAGAAAAAAATCAATTAACTCACCACCATGCCATCTTTCAGACAGTTAAGTTCCTCATTTGTTTTAGTTCTGCCATCATTCAGTGGTCTTCTCTCTGTACAGCCTCTATGGTGCTTGGCCAAATTATCCCAATGTACACTAAGTCTTCAGAGAAGAAATTCTTCAATTTCTATTGTAGCAGATGCCTTTAATTTGTATGTCTTAAGTTCTGTCATGTTCCTTAATTTGTTTTTAAAACTTTTGGTGAAAATTTACTATCCCTTCAAAATTTTAATGTACCATTAAAATATTTTTTAACTAAACACTAAATCAAATTTCTAACACACCACCTAGGCTCAGGGAACATTGCATAAGAAGGGGGGCGGTTATCAGAAGAACCTCAAGGTGGGTGAGATTAGCCTGAAGCTTTTAGGACCCCACAGTGAATAGCAATAGCTCCAGAGAGTAGAACCCTCAGTAGAATGGAAGTGGGGAAAGGGAATAGAAAAGACAGCCTTTTAATTAAAGCATCAACAAAAAATATGGCTTCCCCCACAATGCACAACCCACATTCCCCAATGAGGAGAGTCCCTTTGGAGGGGGGAGGACAGGGAGGAGGCTAATGATGGTACCAGAATGATTGTATACACACTATCTACATAACTAATATATATATATATATATATATATATATATATATATAATTTTATATAAATTATATATTACATAAAATTATATAAATATATATATTTTTTCAAGTGCTTTTCCCTTCCTGCTGCTCTGGTACTCAAATACTGAATTTACATGTTATTTGATCATGTTGCATGGAGTAATCTCCTAGCATAATTGAATTTCCCCAAAAATTCTAAGTCATCTACTTATTTCTAATACTACTAGATGGACATATTTTCAACATATTAAAAGTTTTTTTTGAAAATGCTTTTTATATTTGTAGATTTTTGTTGTAGATATGTATCATTTATATATAAAACACATGGGTTCAATGTTTTTCTGTAATTTTTCTAATAGTTGGTAAAATTGTTTTGTCTTTTATACTTATTTTAGGTCTCTTTCATTGTATAAAGCACATATAATAATCATATCCCCATTAAAATTAATAGAAGAAGCTTTTGAAGTTTCAAAATTTACATCTATAAATTAAGTTGAATGAATTAAGTTTTGGCTGGTTTTGATCTTCCAAACCCTCCATAGATAAATATTTTTTTTTAATTAGAGATTTTTAATCAGTCTTTTGACATATCACAAATGTGTTATTTGTGCTTTGGAAATGGAATCTCATTATTATCCTTCATTACTGATTTGGGGAAAGTTTTTGAGATGAATGCATTTATATTTGATATTACACTTCCTTTTATAGAAATATATTTATGGGGTGATTCAGGGTTCTTAGTTATCTATTCACAGTACTCCAAAATAATGACAAATTGTCTTTTTAAAATATTCCTTTATAATTGGTTAATTATTTCATATTATTAAATAAAACAAAATAGGGCTGGAGAGATGGCTTTGCAGTTAAAGCTCCTGCCTGCGAAGCCTAAGGTCCCACATATAGCCAGATGCAAAAGTGACTCAAGCACGCCATGTTGCACATGCACACAAGGGGGTGCACACATCTGGAGCTCGTTCACAGAGCCTGAAAAAGCCCATTCTCTCCCTGCCACTTCCTTTCTACTCTGTTTCTCTCTCAAATAAAAATAAATAAATAAATAAATAAATAAATAAATAAATAAATAAAACAAAATAAATTTCAGTTTCATCATAGTAACTGTAAGGTTTGTATATCAGTTAGCTTTTCATTGCTGGGACAAAATACCCAACAAAAATAGTTTAAGGGCCAGGCATGGTAGTGCACACCTTTAACCCCAGCACTCGGGAGGCAGAGGTAGGAGGATTGCCATGAGTTTGAGGCCACCCTGAGACTACATAGTTAACTCCAGGCCAGCCTGGATCAGAGTGAGACTCTACCTTGAACCCCTCCCCAAAACAAATAATAATAATTTAAGGAAGGACGAGTTTATTTCATCTCCCAATTTCAGGTTACAGTCTATCATGGCAGGGAAGGCATGAAACCAGTGTTTGAGGCTGTTGCTCACATTCAGTCCAACAGTGAGGAAGCATGTATGCTGTTTCTCACTGGCTCTCTCTCTCCCTCTCTCTCTCTTTTACAGTCCAGGGACCCTAACAATGGTATGCGGTCACACATAGTAAAGGTGCCTATGTAATTAGATCAAACTAATCTATATAATCCATCACTAGTGACTTTATGCCCTGTCAAACTGACATTCAATGTAAGTCATCACATTTAGTATTCTGTTTTTCACTCATGCATTTGTAAGGTCAGATATCTAGAAATTATCAAGGAATAGGATGATGCCTACTGGCTATTGTATTTTAGATCGCCATTCCATACAATGAAGGAAGAATTTTTTTTTAAAGATCAGGTATTTTTATTTATTTGAGAAACTGAGAAAGAGAGAAAGGGAGAAAGAAGAAGAAGAGAGAGAGAGAGAATGGACAGGCCAGGGACTCTAGTCACTACAAATGAACCCCAGAGGCATGAGCTACATTGTGCAACTGGGTTTACATGGGTACTAGGAAATCAACCATGGGTCCTGAGGCTTTGCAGCCAAGTGCCTAAACTGCTGACCCATCTCTCCAGGAAGATTTTTTTTTTCTAATTTCCATTTTTATAAAATCTATCATTGAAAAAGTACAGTGAAATTCAGACTTGAACCATGAAGCATTTAGTATTAAGCTATATATCAGTCCATGTAGTAAGTAATCTTAGTTGGTACTTTTGATATGTTCTGTAACTTATTAATTGGAAAGAATCTTTAATTTTTTGGAATGAATGATTTTAACATTTAAAGGGTGATCTTTTATGAAAATTGAAGAATATATTCATCTTCAGTCAGGAAGTAGAAAATAAGGAAGCCAGACAAATAATTTTTCCAGGACACTTGTGCATTTTTAATGTGGAAATCATCTTTTGCTCAGAATAATTAACTTGTTTGATATTCTTCTAGACTTTGGAAAATATTCATAATATAATAATTTCTCACTGGCCTTATATGGGGGTGAGGACCATACCTGTGACTGTGCAAACCCTATGCAGACTTTGAAGAAGAATTGATCCCTTTGGATGATTTCTCTTCACTGGTGAGCCAGGACCCAAGTGTGTTATACATATAGGATATATTTTGTGTTATATCTTGATATGAGAATTCATAGAAGTTGTGAAAATTCACATATTTCATAGACATCACATCCCTTTTTCAGTTCCAAACAAAATGTGGGTTTGGAATAACCATCCATTATCTTTCCCTTTACTGAGAGCATAAAAGGAAAATAAATATTTTGTCATCTTCCTGGCACTTATGTTAAGAGAAATGCAGATATTAAAGGCCAGAGACATGAGGTTTCAGAGGGTAATAAGGACCCCATACCAAACTGAGATACAGGTTTATGTTAAATTCTAAAACAGAAACTGAATGTATTCAATCCTGTCATAAAAACTTGAATGAGGCTGAATTAAAAAGTAATAGACTAGGGCTAGAGAGATGGCTTAGTGGTTACGGTGCCTGACTGAGAAGCCTAAGAATGCCCATTCCAATCTCCAGGTCCCACATTTAGCCAGAGGTAAAAGTGACGCAAGCACGCAATTCCACACTTGCCCACAAGGGGTCGCAGCTGTCTGGAGTGGCTGAGAGGCCATTGGCAAGCTCATTCTCTCTCTCAAATTAAAAAAAAAAAAAAAAATAGACCATTTATTTGTCAGGGCTAATTTCAAGATAGCACAGCATTAAGATTTTTGGCATGGTTATTGTTCATGGCATTTATCTGATATATAGTATGTGAGAGGGAGAGAGAGCAGAAAGTTTAACAGAAAGACATGAAAAATATACAGATTGTAAAGGAAAAGAACATGAACTGAATGAAAGTTACAAACAGAAATACTAAGCTCAGAGAGGAATGTTGCAGTTGATCAGATGTGCATAAGACTGCTGTAATTATTAAAGAGATTAGTGCATATAAGGAGAAATCGCAGACCATGTCCTGGGACACTAGAAGAGGAACCTTTAGGACAAGGCCTCACCCACTGACAGCCCAAGCACAAACAGTGAAAGTTTATTTGAAAGGAGAGTATTCAGGGGACCTTGTAGGAAATTAAACACCTAAAGAAGTCTTTTTCCAGGTTCTATTGCACTTGCCCTCAGAGTTTACATATACTTACAGTCCAAAGAAGGCAGGTTATATCTTGAGCTAGCAAATGGAACTTGGTGTTGTCCATATTCTATGGATTTTTTCAGGCATTCAGGATGCCACAGTAAGATCAGGCCAGCCTGATCTACAGCAGGCCAGCCTCACTGTAATGAGAGCTTCAGAGGCTGTTTAATGAAGCTCTAAATTTGAAGCCAAAGTTGCAATGGAGATCCTTGGATACTGGAAATGCTATAAGTATAGGATGTTTGCTGAGGAAAGATGTAGTCCCTGAGAGGAGATTGTCTGCATAAGAGAAGCCACATGCACTGCAGGAAACAGAATGGAAGAGATGGAATTAGGTGGGGCTCAGATGTTGTCACCAAGACCTCCAAGTTCCAGGCATGGTGCTGCATGACAGAGTGTTTTCAATCTTGCCTTGGCCCAATCTTTTCCTTGTTATGAATGCATTCCTTCCCATTGTATTGTGAACTAGTTTGTATATTTGAAATATGAAAATATTTTACTGTTTCATATGGTGAGTCTAAAGTAGATGCATAGTCAAGGTATGGTAGATTATTCTGGACATCCCCCACAAAATTAACTGTAATAAAAATGTAAAAATTTCAGATCACTGTAAAAATCTTTTTTCAAAGCAGTCCAACTTACAGCAATCTGTCTCATCAATGTGGCAATTAAATTTAAAATATAAAACATAGTTTTACTTTATTCATTAAAAAAAGTTTATTGTAATGATAACAGTTCAACAAAATATTAATGGCCTACAATTAGAAACCATTTAAAAAAATTGTACTTTGCTACAATGAAATTTGAAGAACTGTCCAAGATATATGTAATTTTTAACTTTAGGATAGTGTTATGGGGTTCAGTGTCACACAAGTAAGACTATCGACTCACGGAATATGAAGCAAAGTTTTATTGGGTTAAAAGAAAGAAAAAGAAGAAAATCTGGTGCCCACCACGACTACACCTAGAGTTTGGGTCCTCGAGATGTTCATAGAAAAAACAGGATGGGAGTTAAGCCATAAATCACAGTTCACATGTTGTAGTTATAGCCATAAAATTAATCTTTAAACATAAATCGGAATTTGCATTATGGCAGGGGCGTTCCATTCTAGAGGATTTAGCAAACTTGTGAATAGTTCTGTTAGTTACAGGAAGCTCACTGGGGTGGTGGCTGTGGGGTTAAGCAGGCCTTCACCAAGAGTCTCCAAGTGTCTTGCTTGTCCACCCTGCCATCTAAGCCTAAACCTAACCCTATTTGCTTAACAATGCAGGCCCAGGGTAATGCTATTCAGACCAGCAGAGCATCCTGTTTATCTACCATCCCCACCTGTTCAAGCAAGTGTTTCAACCCATTCTTTTATGGGCTCTTACAAAGACATGACTTAAGCTTGATGTAAAGAAATAATAACATTAACATTTTTCCCTCTTTACAATAGTATCTAAAATATGAGTTTATTATTAAAGTTTAAGAGTACATACTAATATTTAAGATAATTATGACAAAAATCAAATAGGAAACTAGAAAATATGGTATGTTAAAATACTTACAACTAACTTGTAGGTTCATAAATCAAATGATGGTAATTGTTCCCCTTCACCAGGAAATAACCAGAGAATTCAGGTTCTTCCAGTTATCAGCAAGGTACTGCCTCAGAAGGAACAAAATGTCTGGTGTCTGTAAACCCTTTAGAATAGTAGATGTGGACCAGATGGCTCAGAGGATCAAAACAAAACAAAATAAAACAAACAAACAAACAAACAAACCAGCAGTGGAACCACCTTGGATCAATAACCAAAACTTAGCTAAAAATTAGACATTTCGCAGTAAAGCAGGGACAAGTTACATAACCTGCAACCAGTTCTACTATCTCATCCCCAGGTGTGGTGGTTTGGATGGAACATGGGTCCCACTGCCTCATGTGTTTGTCATTGTCTCATAGGTAAGTGTGAGCCTTTGGGAGGTGGAGCTTTGTTACAAGATGTGCATTACAGGAGGCCGAACTTGGGGTGTTATGCCCACCTGTCTTACCACTAGGAGCTCACTTTTTTTTTTTTTTTTTTTTTTGGTTTTTCAAGGTAGGGTCTCACTCTAATTCAGGCTGACCTGGAATTAATTATGTAGTCTCAGGGTAGCCTCGAACTCATGGTGATCCTCCTACCTCTGCCTCCCGAGTGCTGGGATTAAAGGCGTGCACCACCACACCCGGCAAGGAGCTCACTTTCTATTTTTTTTCCCAACAATCAGAAGGTAACTGCTATACCAGCCATACCAGGATATTCTGTCTGTATCTTATCATTTAGATACCATAACTAGGAAACATATGGGTTCAAAATAGAAACAATGTTCATTTGTAGTTACTATTTTCTGTATATAATTCCATATCTCTGAACACAGTAAAAATTTGACATTTTCAAGAGTGGATCCCAATTATTCATTTGTCTTATTAGATTGCTTTGGATAAGGGGAGGAAACATAGGATAGTGCAAATAATATGGTATGTGCGGAACTCTGTCTCTTCTCAATTTTGTTGTTAACTTAAATTTGAAAAGATACAAAGCTGACTACATTTTTTAAAAAAGCATCTATTATAAACCAACAATCAAATATTTATAGTGAGCAGATATTGGCCTCAGTAATAAAGGGGCTTTATAATAAAATTAATATGAATCAAATGAACCAATAAATTATAATGTTTTTGATAATTTCACTTAAAGTATATTTTAAATTATCTAAGACATCATGAAAATGAAAGTGAAAATATTTCAAACAGTATTGTTACTCATGAACTAAATATTCAGCCTGGTATTTGCATTCTAATTTATTTTCCTGGAAAAATAGCTACAAGGTAAATTAATTGTCATGTTAACCCAAGGTTGGCAGGTCTCCTTGCTATTAAATGAGAGTTGACAAGGAAGCTAAATCAGAGCCCCAATTACAGCATATTTTGCTATATTTAAAGTTTACAACATATGAACAGAAATATTGCTCATAGATGTGATATAAAGTGTTCTTAAGACTCGCAATTTGTTTTTGCTGTTCTTAATAAAAATGGAAATCACAATAATATATTTTAAACTACAAATAGAATTTTCTATTTATCTTTTAGAGGTGGATATAGATATAAATACATAATTATATTATATATAATAATTATATAATAATGTATTATATTTATATATGTTAATATATAAATATATTTATAAATGTATTTTATATTTATATTTTATTTCATATATATATTTTATATATATGCATATATATATGTGTGTATATATATATATATATGTAATTCATCATCTTGGATTTGTTTTTTGAGGAATTAGGAAGAGCCTCCCAAATTCTTTTGCTCATGCTTACTTTAAAGATGCAGTTTTGTGGCTGGAGAGATGGCGTAGCAGTTAAGGTTCCTGCCTACTAAGCCTAAGAACGCTGCTTCCAATCTCCAGAGGTTCCAATCCAGGTCCCACTTTTAGCCAGATGCAGTGATGCAAGGGCGCAATGCCGCAATTGACCAGAAGGGGGTGCACGCATCTGGATTTCGTTCACAGCAGCTGAGAGACTGCTGGCCCTCCCATCTCTGTCTTCCTCTCTCTGTCTCTCTCTGTGTCTCTCCAAAAATAAATAAATAAAAATAAATAAATAAATAAATAAATAAATAAATAAATATTCAGTTGTTCATGATGTACAATTAATCTTCTGTGCATTTGGGAACACAAAAGAAGAGAGGAGGTAATACTCAGGGTTTTATTCATCCTCGAGAAAGATACCAAACAAGTAGGGAGCTCATGACCTGTGTTGGCTTTCCCATACAAACCTGGATTGTGGCTCTAGCCTAAAATTTCCCCATGTTAATACTTCATGCCGCATAACCATTCCAAGTGTCCCTGTGGAACCCAGTGTTGTTTGAAATAACTCCTGTCTCTGGAGCCAGTGAGTGAAATCACTCTTGTCTCCCAGAGCCTATTCTATGACTTCTTTTGAAATGATGGGACATCACAGACAAAATTGCAGAACCTTACTGATTCTGACACAAGTAGGGCCCCAGGCCTAAGCTATCAGACATGACTAGGGCCCCGCGGCTATGGAGAGGTTGCAGCAGCCTAGACCCCAGGCAAAACTTGGGTCCCAGACCATCAGGAATAATCCCCTTCCCCCTCTTAGGGGTTGCAGTGAACCTGGACTCCAGGGACAAATCTCAGTACTCCAAGAGCGGCAGGAGGAAGACTGCACTCTTCCCAGCCTCCAGCCCCAGGGTGCCTGGTCATCTTGATAAGACTTAGGCTTAGCTCAGCTCTGACCTTTGGCCAGTTACCTAGAAAACTCCTTTTATGGTATCAGCCAACAACCTTTACACAGCCCCTTTACCCTACTCATACACTATACCTCTTCACACCACTATGTAGGTCACCTGACCCTCTCCCTATGTGCTGGAATTAATGTCCCTATATGCCAACTAGGCATCAGCAAACAACATTTGAACCCACCAATCCCTTTGGGACCCTCTTCCAGCTCTGTCTCTCTCTCTCTCTCTCTCAACTGCTTATAAATAGCCAGTTCCTCATTGAATAAATGAGAGCTGTTCTCTGAAGCTGCCTCCTGGATGTTTCTTCCCATTGCACTCACAGCCCCTTGAGAACCTGCTGCACCATTGCCTGGATGCCTCTGGGATACTGAGGTGCTGTCAGAACAAGATTACCAGGAACCACACTACTGCTCTTCTTGTTCTAATATAGCAACTTTGAGTTGCAATAAAGAACTAGGGCTGTGTCTAGAACATTTTCACAGATGCTACTATGAGACTCTTACACATGCAGGTTTCACTGTTGTCACACCATTCCACAGACCATGACCTCATAATTGGTGAAGGGCATTGGATTAGAACAGAACCCCAGCTGTCAGGTGTGCTCAGTGCATTAACACATCACCATTACAACATGCTAGAAATGGCCAAATGTGACAGAAGGGACTGAGAGAGGACATGAAGTTCTTCTGTTATAAAAGTGGAAAGAATTATTATATATCTTAATCTGGACTCTTGTACCTATGCTCATGAAGATTAAGCCTTAAAATATTCCCTTTCTAGTCAGATAATTTCTAACAGAAGTGAAAGTGAATGTGAAATACAGTCCTGTCTTTTCAGGTTTTGCATTTATTATGATCTAGATTTTTAGTACTAAACTTCTCAACTATCTACTCAAATCTGGTTACTTAATATTCCCATCATGAGTTTTAAATGTCAATTTAAGCCTCAAAGTCACTCAGAACACCTTGCTGTCATTTTCTTGTCCATGCTTTTGTGTTTTATATTCAATTCAGTCTGTTAGCTGTAATATGTCCAGAGTCCAGTAATATCTCATTGGCCAGAGTTACCTAATGGAAATGTAATGAAACTGCATGTTTACAATTTCTCAAAGAGACACATGATAAATAATAAACAAGTCAAATTAGTTGTAATAATGTATTTTATTAACAATATATTATTTAACACATCTTTTAAAACATTACTGATATACTTTTCCCTACTAAATTTTTTTTTAACTCTATGTGAATTTTGTACATAAAGGCCATCTCAGTTTAGATTTGTCACATTTCATGTTTTCCATAGAAACATTATGTAGCACAGCTCTGAATGTTATCTAAGATTGTCCTTACCCTACCTCTTACAATTTATTTCAATATAATAGTGACAATCCTCATAAGACTTTTAATACACATGTAAAAGATCCTTATAAAATACAACCATGTCATGTCATTCCTCTCCTTGAACCCATTCAATTTCTTCTAACTGTCATAGACCTCCTACCACAGATTATTTGACTCTAAATGCTGTTTTATCAGTCCTCACTTGTCCTGTTCCACATGTATGTTTTATACATCTTAATACATGCCCTTAATGTCCACATAACAATGTCTATGCTCTTTCTCTTCTTTTTGTCTGGAAAGTTCTTTTGCTAGATTTCAGATATAGCCATTCATATTACTCCCCAGTTATTTCAGCTCTGCTCTCAAATTTCTTGTCATTTGAAATCCTCAGGTCTTTGCTGACAAGTCTGTCTGAAATTTAACCTTCCAAACCATTCCACAATAATACTGCTATTCATATATTCTTTCTCCTATTTTATTTTTCTAAGGTTTAACACCTATTCCATACATTATGTATTTGCTTAATTGCATTTTTATTGTTTCCCATTTTGTCATTTTGTCTATATTTCCTTCCTTCTTTCTTTTTTCTTTTTTTATGAGGGAGAGAGAGTGAGTATGAGGAAGAGAGAAAGAGAGGAAGAGAGAAAGAAAGGGAGAAAGAGGGAGAGAATTGACAGGCCAGGATCTCCATCCAGTGCAATCGAACTCCTGATACGGGGGACTCCTTGTGAGCATGTGCGACCTTGTGCCCTTGTATCACCTTCTGAGTCTGGCTTATGTGGGACCTGGAGTGTCGAACATGGGCCCTTAAGCTTTTCAGGCAAGTGCCTTAATGGCTCAACCATTTCTCTTGGCCCCATTTTGTCTTGTGAAAAAAATACATCTTAGTTTTTATTTGTATCTGCAGTGCCGAGGGCAATGCCTCCTTCAATGGTCACTCAATAAGGATTTGCTGAATGATTTATGTGTGAGAAATTAAAGGCTATTATTTGATTTCTTTAAACACATTTGTCCTTATGACCCTTTTCAACCATCTGTCATTTGGTTCTAGGCTGGGACACATTTAGAATTGTCTACCTGGTCATGTTTTTGTCAGATTGGCATTGTTTAAAACTGCCAGTGCTTAGGGACAAGAAGCAGACTGGATGTCAGTAGGGGCTGTTGATTTAAACTATGCTCAGTAAGGTTTCAGTAATATTCAGTAATATTGCCATCTCTTGGTTTGAGTGCTCAATTACTTTTCCCTGGTAGCCATTGAACTTAAGTCTTACTCTGGCTCCTTCGTAGGAAGGATTTTAACAAGGGAAGCAGCAGAGAAAGATGATCATGAACTTTGCAGTGGATCTCAAATCTGAAAAGAATTACTTCAAATGAATCTAATATCAATTTCTGAACTATTCTCTACAACTCAAATTTTGTGTTCTTGTGACTAAAGACACTTGGCTTCAGCTGTTCACCCAGGAAGTACATAATGGCTCTTATCCTGTAAACATGAGGCTTATTTCCTTAAATAGACAGTTTCACATGTGGAATAAGTCATTAGTGGGCATTAATAAAGGTGTACTACTATGGTAGTCAGCTCCATGTTGCTGGGATGAACATCCAACAAGACACAATTTAAGGGAGGAATGGATTTATTTCAGATATATAGATCCAGGGGAAGTTTCATCAATGAGGGAAGATGCTGGATTCCTTTCACAAAAGTCAAACAGAAACCACCAACAGCCAGTACAACAAACATGAATTTCTGGAGTTCAAACTTCTGTCTCCACATCTTGGGGCTGGAATCAAGATCTCCCTCATATTCACCATAGGGCTGGACTCTAGGATCCACCCCAAGAGACATGCCCTCCTGTAGCAAGAATGTGCCTGCTTACCAGTTGAAGTTGCAAATTCAGTTTTAATAAAACACCTGATTCTATAGGGCCATGCATTTACACTACCACATTCAATTCACCACACCTACTATTAATTAAATAAGTTTTACTTATAATTTATTTGTATTGTTATCACATAGCATCCCTTTGAAAGGTAATGCCTTTTGCCAATATGGATTCAAATGATTTTGAAGGCAATATCATTTTACTCTTACAAACTAAATGAAGACTAAGTGAATTGGCATTTCTTTTATCCTTCCTGCCCTATATGCTAACAAAATACCCTCCCCCTCATTTCAATGAAGCCACCTAGCTGTGTGATGTTAACTTTATGATCCTTAAGGATATTTTTTCTAAATATTTCATTTTCATTTATGTATTTGAGAGAAAGAGGGAGAAAGACAGATAGATAGAGAATGGGCATGCTATGGCCTTCTGCTGCTGCAAACAAACTTCAAATGCATGCACCACTTTGTGCTTATGTGGGTCCTGGAGACTCGAACATGGATCCTTTGGTTTTGCAGGCAAGCGTCTTAACTGCTTAGCCATCTCTCAGCCCATCCAAAGATATTTTTACCCACATGAAAAATATTCTTCCCAAGAGATTTATGAGCTCTGTGCACTGGAAACAGACTATAAATATGTTTAAATAAAATATATAAAGTCCAAGTACACTATAAACAAAAGTCTTTCATTAAGAACTGACCACATAATGAAGAAAATAAATTTTAGAGACTAATTTTAAATTTCTGATTCCATTATATTAAAACTAAATACAGTTAATTAAGGAGTAGAAAATACAAAATACATAAATTATTTAACCACTACTTGCTATTTTAGAAACTGAAGATATATTATAAGAGCACAAAAATCTAAATTATATCTGTGCTTATGGAAATATACTAGTTCAACTACATTTCTTCAAATTCTGATCTCTCAAACTAGGAAACAGTATTGGTGAAACATACCCAATGACAATTTTAGAATAATTTACTTTCTAGTTATGTGTATTAAATCTAAACCTCATTAAAATATAGTTTCAGGTAATACTAACTAAGTGCCTTACTTGATTCAATAACTTTACAGACTATATTTGAGTTATCACAATTAAAAAAATCAAATCACTTATGACTGTTAGCCTAATATTTGGTTAAAATATCTATTAGTCCTTTTTAGTAGGTAACTGTTATCTCCGTAGTAACAGCAAAGATTAGTCAGTAAAATAAAACTGTTAGGCCATAATGGGAGTCCATTTTTATGTTCTTTATAAGCAGGACAAAGGTGATGGAAAGAAGCATTTGGCAAAGCGTGGACCAGTGCATCTGGTTTTATGACCATATGTTCTATCACTGGGAAAGAATTGATCAGACAAAAATTTTCATGAAATGGTTTCCTCTGAAACTTGGCTATAGGAGTAGCAATTCAAGAAGAAAAAGAAAAATGTTGAATTTCATATAAATCTGACAATGAATCAGAATTATTTACTTTGTGCAAACCATTGTAATTCTGATCTACAGTAAAATAAGTCATGCACATTTTTCAAAAACCAAACAAACAGTTTTAAATGTTTAAAGTTTGGTAAATCATCTGTCAACTATATGCTCATGATACTGAATATCAATTTTAAGCATTAATTATTAAGTTATTATTAAGAAAATATATTTTAAAATACTATTCTATAATTTATTCACATGCCTCAATGTTGTTAAGTCATAACTTTTTGGTTTGCTGAAGAGTCTGGGTTTAATGTAATCTCAATATTGAATATTAGTAGAGGTTACCCTTTATTTTTATTGTGTTAAATAAATAAAATTTAATAAGTTTTTGCTACTTTTCATTTGATGTTCTATATACTTATGTATATTCATCACACAAATCACCATCAATCAACTCTTAATATGTTTTCTTTTATAATGCAAACCTGTCCATATATTTTGTATTTACTAGAAATCTACTTCCTGCATAGCTAGTTCTAGTCAAGATTAGTCTAATCATAAGTATGTGTCTATGTTGGGATTTTTCTTCCCTATTGTCTGCCTGACTTAATAATTATAATAAAGCATATCTTACCCTAACATATAAAATCATAAGTATTTTAGCTCTATGAAATTTAAAATATCTCCATTTTATCATTATTCTTTAAAGGTAGTATAGATGGCCATGGTATTCTGTTGGGACTTGAACAACAACAACAACAAAAAAAACTGGTATCAGAAGATGGATGAATGTATAATAGCAGGAAATATTACATATTGACAGTGAGATCAAATTTGTATTTTGTTTGTTATCTTACATATGAGATGAGTGACTCGTGAATAAGCTTTAAAGAAATAAAAGGTATGTAAAATATGAGATAATATGAAACTGTTTTTGTTGAGGTTCATAAACTTCGCAGACTGAGACAAATATCTTTTAAAAATTTATTTTAGCAATCATTAAGTACAGCAATTCTAAACCCTAAACTTTTGCAATTTGAGTAACCTTTAGAGTGATTTTACATTTCATAAATTTTTCACAGTGCTGCTCCGTAGTAGTGTTATTAAATCTTGATTTGCTGCAAACATTAGCTCTTAGTCTAGAAACAGCATTTCTAGAACCAACAACACTCATCAAGACATGAGTCTCCTTTGGCATATAAATTATTTACCGTAGAGTTCATGAAATAGTAGACTAGATGATTCCATAAATGACAACAAAAGCACAACATATTATTCATCATAGCCATAGGAAAAACAAGATTTATGTTTATTGTCCACATACATTTAAAAGAAGTTCAAAAATCACCAAAATATGGACAAACACTAATTTGTGAATGTTGCAATGACTTATGACTGCATGACTTGGAAGGAGAAGGCTATGGAAACATAAAGTATACCCTAGACTAAATATAGTCTATAAGAGATTTCATGTGTAGTACATAAGAGTATTCAGTATGTTGATTATGTTTGCTGATGGAATTTAAGTCATTTATGTTGTTCATTATGAATTTATTCCCTTGGAGTTTTAGATATGTGATATTTGGAGAAACTATATGACAAATTCTCTGTTAGATAACAGAACAAATTCTTCTACAACTTATTTCTTTGAGACGGAGTGTACAATGTCAGTTGAAGGCACTTGGAGACACTAAAATTTAACTCCCAACTTTACCTTCATACTCATTACAACAGTTCACCAAAGTTACAAATCAAGAAAATGAATATATATATCTGCATATTTCAAAATACAATGAAAATGTTGGCATAGAAAAAAATTAGAATAAACTGAAAAACAGAAGCAAAAAACCTTAGGTTATATATATTTTTCTTTCTTTTATGCATATCCTCCCACATTTTCTTTATATTTTCTCTTTCAAATTTTTATTTAGAAATTTTGGACTTGTGGATATAGTTTTTATATCCCTGAAATGACTCTTTTCTTTTACTTTTTGACATAGTCTGAGAAAATTCCTAAATTTAATCATTTTAGTGAACTAACTTTCCCTTCAGACTATTTATTCACTGATTCCCTCCTCTGTTAGGACTTGAACAAAAACAAATAAATTCCAATCATATTTTATTAATTCATTTTAAATAAAATAGGTTATTACCTCTGAGGATACTTGGCACATATTTCTTCCACAGACCTCTTTTGGATCCATTTGTTCTATTGACGGTTAGTTTATCTGCTGATTTCCTCCCAATGCTAAGGATTTCAGGTTGAGTGTTTATATTTGATTTAAAAAATTCTAATTATCTTTTGATTATTTCTACTTAATTCTAAACTGGTAACCTAAGTAACAGAGTTGGGGTCAGATTGAGAAATTCCTCTCTTCCCAGAGTAACAATTACCTGGAAAGTAGCCCTGAATGTAGGCCTAGCTTCTGCTCATCTTCTATACTTGCACCCCTGCTTAGCATGGGGATTAAGTCCATGGAAAACATTAATCTAGTACTAGTTACATGTAAAGATTGAAGCCAGGTATGGTGGCATACACCTTTAATCTATGCACTCTGGAGGCAGAAGTAGGAGGATCACTGTGAGTTAGAGCATAGTCTGAGACTACAGTGTGTGTTCCTGGTCAGCCTGGGCTAGAGTGAGACCCTACCTAGAAAAAAAAATTTTTAAATGATTGACTTTTCCATCCTTGAAATAATAAGGCTCAATGGGATAGATGATGATTTTAAGCATGATGTTTATACTACAAGAAAGAAAACATCAAAGAAAGGAAAAAATAAGCCCGCTAATATAGCCGAAAAATATAAAATAATATAGAAGGAAAATCCTACTTTTGAATCTGGTAAAATGATTCGCTTATATTCTGCCTTAGTTTTCAGGTAACTGATAATTATTATAAATATAAGGAACTTCTTAAGAGATAAACTTTTTGTTATTAGATTCATGGACTCTGTTTCTGGTAGAGCCCATGTGTAATAATTATTGGGCCAACAATAAGGGTATTCAAGCTTAGTACCTCCTCATTTCTGAATTTATGTTCTTCAAGAAGGTGAAGGGCAAGAGTGAAAATCTTCTTAGCCACCTTTCATATTCCAGATTGAGGGAAAACACTATGCCCATTTTCTGAGATCTAGTTAAAAATGCCTACTGTATTTATTTACTTGGTGGCTATAATGGTATTTTTTTCCAATGAACATTAATACCCAGGATATATTATTCTCAACTATTCTTTGTTCTTAGAATGAAAGAAGTAAATGACCAATATGTTTGGAGAACTGTTAAACAATAAAGAGATTGGTCCTATTGGGTAGATTGTATCCCCAGGCATATATCATAACAGTTAAAAATACTACAGTCTCTTGAACCAATCATAGACTCATTCTGTATAGCTTGTATATAAAATGAAGTTTATTATTTTTGTACTTTTTGCATTACTTTAAGGAATCATTACTTTGGATTTTAATTTTATTTAGTATTTTTGTGTTGTTTTAGATTTTTATTTTATTTTATTTAGATTTTTATTTTTCTTGTATTTATTTATTTAGTTAGTTAGTTAGTTAGTTAGTTATTTTTGGTTTTTCGAGGTAGGGTCTCACTCTAGCCCAGGCTAACCTAGAATTCACTATGTATTCTCAGGGTGACCTCAAACTCATGGCAATCCTCCTACCTCTGCCTTCTGAGTGCTGAGATTAAAGGCATACGCCACCACACCTGGCTAGATTTTTATTTTTAAAATAACTTTAATTATAATTTCAAGATGTTCTATTAGATCTCAAACTTATATCAATGAGTAATATTTTCTAAATACACATGTAATGTTCCAGGAACTTTCATTTAAATAGCATGTTTCTTAAAATAGGTTGTAATTGCAGTCATTGATGAAGGGAGACCTACACTGAACACCATGCAGCAGTTATCTTCTTGGACAAATAGCTTATGAAAGGCAAAGCTTTTATATTTTGTCTTATACATTTTAGGGGAAGCTTCATCATGATGGGCAAAGCACAGTAATAGCATACAGCAAGACATTATATCTAGCCACATCAGCTGGGAAGCAGCAGTAAGAATGAGTGAACTAGCCATCACATCTCCATAGCAGCAAGAAGTAAGTGGTCTTGGTACTGAGCTTGGAGCTGAGCTATAACTCCACCAGAAAGGCTGTAACCCTCATAGGACCAACACTTACTGAAATTATCACCATCTGGGAACCAAATATTGAAACATATGGAGGACACTTTCAACTCAAACCACTATAAACTATGTGTGTGTATATGTATATGTATATATATGCAAGATTTGTGTTGTGCTTAAGGATATTAAAAATGATTTAAAAATGATAGCTAAGGACTGGGGATGTAGTACAATAGTTTTGAAAGACAAAAAGAGTATCAGGGGTAAGTTCAAATATAGCACAAAAAGTGGTTCATTATAGATGAAGAATATGGCCTGAGACAATAAGTAGGATAGAATACAGAAAGATCAATTTCACCTATGTTCATGTAAACTAACTTTTAGCTGTTATTCTGCTCAATGTTATCTTAAAGAATTATATATAGATTTAGATAGATATAGATATGATGTGGGCTTGTATGTATGTATGATGTATAATGTATATATATAAAATCTCAGTAATCAGAAGATGCTAGTTTCCAAGACACACACACACACACACACACACACACACCACACCACCTGTAAGGTAATTGCATCAGTATCAATTTTTCAGTTTAACAATGCTCTATATTGTGAAATGTGTTATCAGTAGAAGAATTTGGTTAATCAACATATAGGCACTTTGCATACTTTTCTAAAATTTATGTATTGCTTGTGAGTCTTATGCTACTTTAAAGCAAAAAAGGTATATTTAAAATAAGAAAGCTAATTTTTCCTGAGTTTAGATATAGGAAAGTAAAGCAAATTGGAAAGAATATATAAGTGAGGTTTATTATTTAGATTATGTATCTTAATTGAGGAAAAGTTTTAAAAAAGGTAAGAGTTTTTGAGAAAAAGATGACTATAGTTTGTGAGTTGATCTTTATTCAGGCTACATATTTAATTCTTTAAGGATCATCTGAAAATTTATATTAGTATTGTAAAAGCAATACAATGTTTTGAAGAAGTAAAATTTAAGCAAATATAATATCTTGTTAATATAATAAAAAGCAGACAGTATTTCTGGCTGTCTTTGTAATTATCTCTTTGTTAGTATTTAACATAGAAAAAGATACTTCTGAGACTTTTGGTCAAGAAGGCATCTGCCTAACCACGCCTCACCTCGTGGGGTAGGAAAGGCAAGACATTTTAGTGTTAAGTGTGGTTTTTAACGGTCTGCAGATTCTAGTAGAACTCCTGTGGGAGGGTGCAGAGAAGCAAAGTAGGGAACTGGCTGATTCCCACACTCTTGGGTAGCCCACCAGTCCCCCAGCCCCTTCAAGCAGCCACTGCAGCTGCACTCCAAGCCTCATGTTCACCATGCACTAACTGCAGGCTTAGTGAACCCAGGCCAACAGGCTAGCATTTGCCCCTCACTGCCCTGACGTTGGCTTTCCTGCCACTTCAGAGCTCCACATGTGAACCCCGTCCCTCTTGACACCACTGCTATGCCCCAAACTCCACCCCCTCCCATATGCTAATCCAGGCCAACAGGCTAGCAAATAGCAGAACTTGCAGAAAATCAACAAAAGGCTAATAATTGTATGAATGCTGTGGTAGTTTGAATATATGTCCCCCAATATATTCAGTGTTTTATTAGTTACAGTTTGCATTTACAATCATCTTGATAGAGGCAATGTCACTGGGGGCTGGTCTTAAGATATGGTGATGGGTTTGAGATTCCATTGTAAAGATAGGCAAAGTGTGCCTAATAGGAGTTCCCGAAGCTTGCTGTGGCTTGGCTATAGTTTTGCTCTGTGTGCTGTGTGCCTGGTTGGCTTATTCTCTCTCTCTTGCCTGGTCCTGTGAGAGCAGGCTGCTTCTCCTGCCATTATGGAACTTCCCCTGGATCTGTAAGCTTCAATAAATAATATCCCTTCCTCCATAACAGTGCCTGGTCTGGAAGTTCATCTCAGTGAACCTGAAGCTGTCTGCTCCAAATGCCATCCTCACTAGATTAACCTATTAGAAACAACCAGGAAGGGTTCAAAAGATAATTAAATGATTTGATGAAAAGTAAAAAAAAAAAAAAAGGACTTCAATAACCAGCTGGCTAAGTTCAATGAATACATAAATAAATGCAAGGATGAATTCCAAGAAACATTAAGAAAATCAGAAAATGATGTGAAAAGGGAACTTGACAGAGGGATGGAATCTATACATAAAAACACAGTTGAAAATACAAGCCAAATTGAACAAGCCCAAAAGTCTACAGAAGTTCTGAAGTATAGAGTCAGCCATGTGAAGGAAAGAAACTCAGAACTGGAAGACAAAACAGAAGACAATCCAAAAGTTTCATTAAGTTCAAAAATTTGTGTGAACAGAACATGAGGGAACTTTGGATACCCTTAAACCTCCCAACATTCAGAACATGGAGATACCAGAAAGGGAGGAAGTTCAGACACAAAAATGGAGAACTTATTCAACAAAATTATCAAAGAAAACTTTCCCACTCTCTTGAAACTTATAAGACACTAACAGAATTCCAAACAGGCAGGACCAGAGGAGAAATTCTCCAAGACATATTATAATTAAGACTCTAAACACTGGTAACAAAGAGAAAATCCTAAAAGCAGGTAGGGAGGAACAGCACATTACATATAATGGTAACCCCATCAGAATTACTTCAGACTTCTCAATGGAAACAATAAAATCCAGAAGGGCAGGAATAGAACACTGCAAAGTCTAAGAACTTAGGGCTTCCAACCCAAATTACTCTATCCAGCAAAAGTATTCCTCATAATAGATGGTGAAATAAAAACTTTCCACAATAAAAGTCATCTTTACAACTATATGAACACAAAGCCAAACCTACAGAGAGTATGCCATGGAATTATTCACACAGAAGAGTCAAACAATCAACCTCAAGTGCCTGCAAGAAGCAGATCACAATAACCAAACTCAGAGAAGGCACAAAAAACTACAATGTCCAAGAAAACACCAAGCCACATAAACCACCACAACATGGTAGGAATTAAATCAAACCTCACAGTTATTACCCTAAACATTAATGGCCTTAATTCAACCATCAAGAGACATAAGGCAACATGGTGGATCAGAAAATTAGACCACTCAATCTGCTGTCTTCAAGAAACCCACCTCACCACTAAAGCAGATACCTCCTCAGGGTGAAAGGGTGGAAAATAATATTCCAAGCAAATGGAAATAAGAAACAAGCAGGCATTGCTATACTAATATCAGATAAAATAGACTTCAAACCAAAATTAATCAAAAAAGACAAAGAACCCTAATCTTACTGATCAAGGGAACAATCCAACAAGAGGATATCACAATCATCAATCTTTATGCACCAAACACAGGAGTACACAATTCATAAAACAAAACCTACTTGACAACAAAACAGAAATAATCACCAAAACCAGCATAGTTGGGGACTTCAATACTCCACTATCAGCAATAGATAGATCATCCAAACAGAAAATTAATAGGGAAGTACGAGAGCTCAACAAAACCATAGATAAACTGGATCTCACAGAAATCTATAGAACATTCTACCCAAAATCCACAGATTACACATTCTTCTCAGCAGCCCATGGAACCTTCTCCAAGTCATAAAGCCTGCCTCTACATATTTAGGAAGATTGACATAATCTCCTGCATTATATCAGATTACAATGCTATATCACTGGAAATTAACAACAAAAAATGCATCAGGAATCCCACCAGCTCTTGGAAACTGAACTACACACATTTAAACAATAAATGGGTAGTGGAAAAAATAAAAACTAAAATTGCAAATTCTAGAAATGAATGACAATGAAAAAACATCGTACCAAACTTATAGGACACAATGAAGGTGGTCCTCAGGGGAAAATTCGTAGCACTAAGTGCCTTCATAATGAAGACAGAGAGATTTCAAATAAATAACCTAACCATCCACCTAAAGACATTGGAAAAACAAAAATGTCCAGACAGAAAAAAATAAGAGCAGAAATTAATGAATTGGAAACTAAGAAAACAATTAAGAAAACTGATGAAACAGCTGTTTCTTTGAAAAAATAAACAAGATTGATTAACCCCTGGCCAATTTGATCAAGCAGAAAAAAGAGACAACTCAAATTAACAAAATTAGAAATGAAAAAGGAGAGATCACAACAGACATAAGTGAAATTGGGAAAATCATCAGGACTTGTTTCAAAAACCTATATTCCACATATCTGGATAATTTGGAGAAAATGGATGCATTCCTAGGCACATACCACCTATCAAGCCTAAACTCAGAGCAAATTAATATCCTAATCAAACCTATCACACCCACTGAGATTGAAAAGGTAATCAAAAGCCTCCCCAAAAAGAAGAGTCCAGGACCAGATGGCTTCTCAGATGAATTCTATGAAAACTTCATGGAAGAAATGACACCAATCTTTCTCAAATTGTGCCACACAATTGGAGAATAGGGAAAGCTCCCAAACTCCTTCTATGAAGTTAGTGTCAACCTAATGCCAAAACCAGGCAGAGATGCCAAAAGAAAGAAAACTATAGGCCTATTTCCCTGATGAACATAGATGCAAAGACCCTTGAACAAAATCCTCACAAACTGAACTCAACAACATATCAAAAGCATTATCCACCTGGCTCAAGTAGGCTTCATTGCAGAAACACAGGGCTCATTCAACACATGGAATTCTGTTAATGTAATACACAACATAAATAAGCTTAAACAAAAAACCATATGATCATTTTGAAAGAAGCAGAAAAGGCCTTTGACAAAATACAACAACATTTCATGATTAAAGCACTGGAGACAATAGGCAATGACAGTTTATATGTCAACATAATAAAGACTATATATAAAGCTGCTAACACCCAAATAATACTTAATGGGGAGAGACTGAGGGAATTCCCATTGAAATCAGGAACAAGAAAGGGGTGTCTACTCTCACCTCTGCTCTTCAACATAGTACTGGAAGTCTGAGCTCAAAAAATAAGACAGGAGAAAGAAAAATAAATAAAGGATACAAACTGGAAAGGAAGAAGTTAAGTTAGCCCTATTCACAGATGACATGGTTCTATACATAAATGACCTGAGAACCTCCATCTCAAAACTCTTAAAGGTGATTAACTCCTTCTGTAAAGTAGCAGGTTACAAAATCAATGCACAAAAATCAGTAGCCTTTCTATATGCAAAAGACAAAGATACAGAGAAAGAAATAAGTGATGTCCAATTTTCAATAGCAAAAAATAAATAAATAAAAAATAAAATAAAATACCTTGATATAACATTACCCAAGGATGTGAGAGACCTTTAAAATGACATAAAACACTCAAGAAAGAAATTGAGGAAGACTTGAGAAAATGGAAAGACCTCCCATACTCCTGGATAGGCAGAATTAACATTGTGAAAACAGCAATCTTACCAAAAGCAACATATAGATTTAATACAATACCAATAAAAATCCAAACATTTTTCTTCATCAAAATAGAAAAAATGACCTTAATATTCATATGGAATGGCAGAAGGCCTTGGATATCCAAGCACATCTTCAGCAAAAGAAGCACCTCTGAGGGCATCACCATACCTGATCTAAAGCTATATGACAAAGCCATTGTAACAAAAACAACATGGTACTGGCATAAAGACAGGATTATAGACCAATGGAACAGAATAGAAGACCCATATTTTGGGTCAAGTAACTACATCTACTTGATATTTGATGAAGGCCCTATCAATGTAGATTGGAAAAAAGACAGCATCTTCAACAAATGGTACTGGAAAAACTGGACAACCATATTCAGGAAAATGAAACTCAACCCACACATATCTCCATGCACAAAAATCAAATCCAAATGGACCAAAAATCTCAATATAAGACTGGAAAGTCTGCTACTACTGGAAAAAAAATAGGAGTAACTTTCCATGATATAAGAGTGGGAAAAGACTTCCTGAACAAAACCCCAGCAGCTCAGGATATCAAAAATCACTCAACCATTGGGATCTCATGAAGTTGAAAAGTTTTTCACAGACAAACATAAAATAAGCAGAGCCAGTAGATTACCCACAGAATGGGAGGACAGAGGCCTAATTTCTAGAATATATAAAGAACTCAAAACCTAAACAATAAAAAGTCACACAACCCAGTCACAAAATGGGGCAGAAAACTGTACAGAGCTTTCTCAGAGGAAGAAATGCAAATGGAAAACACACACTTAAGAAAATGTTTAGCATCCCTAATTATCAGGGAAATACAAATTAAAACAACTATGAGATTCCTCTTTATGCCTGTAAGGATTGCAAACATTAAGAAATCTACTGAAAACAAATGCTGCTGAGGTTGTGGAGAAAGAGAAACCCTCATTCATTGTTGGTGGGAATGTAAGATGGTACAACCACTATGGAAACCAATATGGAGACTCCTAAAATGGTTGACTGTAGAGTTACTAACAGACCCAGTTATCCCCTTACCAGGCATTTACCCTAATAGCTCCATACTCAGCTAAGAGAGCTTTGCTCAATCATGCTTACCTCTTAATTCAAATATCTAAGAACTGGAATCAACCCAGATGTCCATCATTAGATGAGTGGATAACCATGATGTGGTATATCTACAAAATGGAATTCTACACAGAAGTAAGGAAAAATGACACATTGAAATTCAAAGAAAAATGGTTGAACCTGGAACACATCATTCTGAGTGAACTCACCCAATCACAGAAAGATAATTGACTCATGGTTTCATTCATTTGTGGCTCCTAACCTGAATCTGCCTGAGATGCTGACATACCTAATAAGCATCTCAAGGACTGGACAATAGGGAGGGTGGGGCAAAAGGGGTAGGTAAGTGTGGGTGGAGACACAAAGCTGGCCCTAAATGGAAATGGGACCATAACATACTATTTCCTGAAAGACGTACTAAAAGGTTGAACTTTCATCAAGTCTTTAGAGGGAACACCTGATTCACAGGGCCCTGGAGAGGATATGGTGAAGATTAACTTTAAGCTTCTCCTGTTTCTCTTTCCCTCTCTCTCTCTACCTCTTCTCTCTCTTATCTCATTCTCTTTTATATTACCTTTTTCCTTCCTTCTTTTCCCTTGGCACTGGCCTGTAACTCCCAGTACCAGCATGCAGTTTATATCCACAATGGGCTATTGATCAGAGAGAACTACAAGGTTTCCCAAAATAAGACAAATTTCTATCAGAGTACTTGATGACCCACCAAAGGTTAATGGTAAGACCCTACTGCCAAAGACACCATATTCTGTTGGTATGGAACATAGCATGATCTGGCTGCAATCTGGAAGGGAGTCAGGCCCCAAACTGCTTGTCTAGTGCCAGAATGTGCTACTTGAGCAACTGGGGGAAAGTGATCAACAACTGTCCAAGCAAGGTGTGATCTTAATTTCTCAGCAGCAAACAACCTGATGTGATGCTCACACAAGGGCAATCATGGCACACAGCCATGGTGGGTAACCAACTGCTCTTGATTTGACTAATAGATCTGCTCAGTGGAATGGGACCCATCTGGAACTGGGAAAAAAGTCAGAATCATATCCAAAAAAAAAGCCTACTCTCCAGTATCAAGCTCCCACCAATTGTGGGCTATAAGCTGGCCTACACCTATGAAATCCTCTCTAAAATAATAATGGTTATTTGACTTATCTGGTGTTGACCTCTCTCTCTGTTGGAGAACTTGCTTCTCTTTTTCAGCTGGACACAGAAACTGAGGAATCAGCCTCTCCCTCCTCACCAGGGCCCCAGCTGAAACCATAGAGTAGTGGGGTGAAGGAGATAGACACAGAAAACACTTAACTCCTACCAAACCAGATATCCATGGAGACAGAGGCTCCCTAGACCTTATCACTGAAGTAGACCTAAAATGATCCCAACATGGCTCAGGAAAATTCGTGGAAAAGGTTCAGAAACATTGTTAGAGCCACAATTTGGTACATTATGCACAGAGATATTGCCTCTTCCCCATAACTGATAGCTGCCCACACAATGCATGACCCATATTCCCCAATGAGGAGAGTCCTTTTGGAGGGGGGCAGACAGGCAAGAGGCTAACGATGGTACTAGCATGACTGTATACACACTATCTACATAACTAATAAGAAATAGCTTACAAAACAGAAAAATATATTCCTATTACTCCAAGATCCCATACTTAAAGGCTATATTAAAGTATTTGACAAATGAGATATGTTTCATGTTCTTATTTTTATATTTCTATAAGTATGTTCCTTGGTTATGAAACATGCTTCCTTTTGCTTTTTTTTTTTTTTTTTTTTTTTTTTTTGGTACTTTTTGTTTACTACCTTACAGAGTAACCAATTGCACTACATTTTAACTTTAGGAAATAGATTTTTAGCATGGGTGACATACTTATGACTTGTTTATTGGTTTTCTTACCCAAGTTGCATTCTTTTAAAACACATAAAATAATCAATTATACTTCGCGAACTAAATCGAAGCACTGCTTAGAATTAAACCTCTTCTTGTACATGGCTTTTAAATGAGCTGCTTGCCCACAATTCTCATCGTCTGTGCCTCTCACAACAGCTATTATCTTCAAATCTGCTATCACTTTGAAAATCATTATTTCATTACCCACCATTCCTAAAGCTTTATGAAGTGTTAGGAAAGTATTTCTCTTCTAAAGCTTTCTGCATTTCCCAAGTGAAAAGTTAAGACACAAAAATAAGAAGTGGCTTTCCTGGAACAAATCTCATTTTCTGCAAGAGCAGATTATGATGAGAACATGATGGCCTTGTTAGTCTATTGAAAAGAGAAACAAAGTATATAATAGTTATTGTGTGCTTTCTAATTAGAGACTCAATTATGAAAGAGTTTTGGGGGTTAAGCATTTTGTAGGGAGTAAGAGTCCCCCTGATACCCAAGAATAATGAATGTAAAATAATGCTGTGAATATGAAAGAATAATGCTATGAAAGCAGCAGAGAAAGTGTAGGAAGTAGCATGGTCTTAAGGAATTGATGCAATGAAAATGTATATTGGCTAGACATTGACTTGTGAGGTTGAGTTCTATCCATTGCAGTCCTTGAACAATATCACTATTGCAATGTCTCTACGGAATAAAGAGCATGAAATGAGATTTCACTGATTATATTTTATTGGGGCACTACTTACCAGATACAATATCTAAGCAATGTGGGGTCAAAGCCTGTAGGAGAGAAAGGTATCACTATAGAGTGTGATGTCTTATATTTGAATTCTACTTCTCCTCTTTTTTATGGTGTAACCTTGGCTCATTTGTTGGTTTTCATTTTTCTATAATTTATTCATCTGAAAAGGTGGGGGGATAATCCTAAGGGGAATTTCTTCATTGGTTACTGACAAGGACTCAGTGCAGGGCTGGGGCTGGGAAGATGGCTCAGTTCATACATGTTTTGTCCTGCATGCATGAGGACCTGACTTTAGATCTCCAGGACACAAATAAGTGCCAGGCATGGTGGTGATGGCCTGTACACCCAGTACTCAGAAGGAGATGACAGGAATTCCTTAGGCTGGCTAGTTAGACTAGCCTAATAATCCATGACTTCTAAGTTCAGTAAAAGGTCCTATCTCAGGCTGGAGAGATAGCTTAGCAGTTAAGGTGCTTGCCTGCAAAGCCTAATGACCCATGTTTAACTCTCCAGATCCCATATAAGCCAGATACACAAAGGTGAGGCAAGGAAAAGGTCACACATGCCTACTAGGTGGCCCAAACCTCTGGAGTTCAGTTGCAGTGGCTGAGGCCCTGGCACACCACTCATTCTCATTCTCTCTCTCTCTCTCTCTCTCTCTCAAAATAAAATTAAAAAGTCCTATCTCAATAAATAAGGTAGAGAGGGGTGGAGGGATATCTTAGAGGTTAAGGCACTTGCCTGCAAAGCCAAAGGACCCAGGTTTGTTTCCCTAGTACCTATACAAGCCAGATGCACAAGATGGCTCATGCATCTGGAATTATTTTGCAGCAGCTGGAAGCCCTAGCACACCCATTCATTCTCTCCTTCTCTTTCTCTGTCTCTGCCTCTTTCTTTCTCTCTCAAAAAGTAAATTAAAAAAATAAGGCAGAGAGTGACAGAAAGAGACACCCATTGTTAACTTCTGGCCTCCTCTCCTCATGCACCTACACATATCCAAGCACACACACAGAGCAAAAGTATGCAGGAGCATTTGTTCACTAGAATTGTGAAGACAGTAACCTCACTATCTGGATGATAACAGTAGGGCTGTGATGATTGATGGTGTTCAGCCCACGATACATAGAAGATTAAGAATAGTGCAACCACACCTCAGGACAAATGGATCTTAGCATGGCTTTGACACTAGTGCTAAAATTGATGAAAAATCAGAGACTCAGCGGAACTGATTGGACGACAGAGAGAAGTGGACACCATAGTGTTTGTGAACATGCCCAACATGCAAAATTATAGGAAACTGTTCTCTTTGGGAAACCTATGAAAGGATGTGGTAAAAGGAGAAAACATTAGAAAGATGCCACCAAATTCAGTCTGCCTTTAGAAAACAGGAGTATCAGAATGTCAATGGCTGGATCTTATGTGTGTGTGTTAGAAATATCAGCCTGTGAGCAACTGGGGTAAACAGGAGGATGTGAGCCCTAGATGCAGGACACAGATGATTGGGTTTTTGCAGTTATTTAAATAGGTGGTTAAGCAAAGGCAGTGTAGAAAGAGACTGTATTAAAATTTTTATTTATTTCTATGACTTATTTATTTAATTTTTAATTTGATAGAGACAGACAGAGAAAGAGAGAGAGAGAGCGAGACAGTGAGAATGGGCGTGCCAGGGCCTCTCAGCTGCTGTGAATGAATGCCAGATGCATGTGCCCCCTTGTGCACATGTGCAACATTGCATGCTTGTGTCACTTTTGCATCTGGCTAAACGTGGACTTGATTTGAATGGGAGTTCTAAGGCTTCGCAGCCAGGTGCCTTAACCACTAAGCCATCTCTCCAGCCCAACTTATTATTTTTATTGTGCATGAGTAAGTGAGTAAACATGTATGTATGCTTGTTTTTGTATGTGCACAGGTGCGCATGCCTGTCAGTGTGTGTGCATGTATGGTGGTCAGGGGACAACTTCAGGGTTCTTCTGGTTTATTAGATGAGTTCTGAGGATTAAATTCAGATACCCAGGCTTGAGTGACAGGTGCTTTATCCATTGAGCAATCTTCTCTACCCCTTGAAAAATTTCTAATACTGATGAGATAAATGGATGTGCTCATGCGATGATGCTGTTAACAAAAGGACTGAAATACTAAATCTGAAGATCTTATGAGATATGCATGTAAAGATAAAAATTGGGTAGGAAAATTCAATTTTGGCAGAATATTCTACTCTAGAAGTATAGATTTGGAAATACTGGCACTTAAAGTAGATTTTAAGGCCATGTAAAAAAAAAACATTAAAAAGCTAAAGATAGGGCTAATGATAATGTTATAAAAACAGTAAAGGTCAACACGTGTGTTTAAAGAGGACTTGAGAAGTCTAATGATTTAGGAAAGGTCTAAAAGTACCAGTATCTAACAGCTTAAAAAAACAGGGCACTGAATATCATTGCTAAATCATGCCAAGGAAGAAGTAAGCACTTGGATTTTTCAATCTGGATGTGGCTGAATAATTTATTAAGAGATGTTTCCTAATTTCAGTAGTAGAGAGAACACACAATTCCTCTTTCCAGGCATCAGGTATAAGGTTAAATGTTTGTTTAAAGTTTCTAAAGCTGTGCTTGTTTTTCTTTCCCCATGTGTTTTCTACAGAAACTATTCAACTTATCCTCAGTTCATGTTAGGAAATAACATTTTCATGTAATATGATTCTGGTTTACCACAGACCACCACTGATTGAAACAGAGGGGATTTCTTTGAAAAAACAAAACTGAAGCAGATGATTAAATATTATATATATGTGAAAAGTAACATAAGTTAACATTTGTATAAATTACTTGCTGAAGCTATAACACAATTGCCACTCTTCTAAACAAGCTAGCAATTTAAGAGTTCTTTCTTGTGAAAATGTATGTAATTTCAGATTATTGTGTCTAAACATCAGACCTATACAAACATTAAACAATTTTATTATCAAAATGTCTTTTCCAAATACTTCTTCCAGCTGAAAATTTATTACTGTGCTTTTATTCAATTCAAATTGTATAAACAATTTTTCATGTATAGTATAGATGATATTCAAATAGTACACCAAAAATTATATCACATATTTGTGTTACTACTTAGAATATGAGTTTTGTTGGTAGTAAAATTTAAATTTAACTCTAAAACCCATTATTTTCAAAGTAAATATTTTGAATACAGTTTTAGATATTAAAGTGTTACAATTCTTCTAACATAAAATATTGATGAATTATTGCTTCTTAGTGGCTAAACAACAGAAAAGAATGGCAAACAGATATATTCTGGGGAAGACTGAAATATTTTTAAATTATAAAGTTTGTAGAAGGTATCTGACCTCTTGGTGTTTCTGAAGTGAAAACAAGAACTAATGATAACCTGTTTGTTAAATTTGTGGTGAATTTATGGCTAAAGTGAGAGACACATCACTATGTACATCTCTTTTGGAGGCTGTGATTCTCCCTTTTCCAGCAACAACCAAGTTAGAAGTTAAACCAGATGCACTAAGTCATGCAAGCATCCAGAGTTCATTTACAGTGTCAAGAGGCCCTGATGTACCCACTCCCTCTCCCTCTCTCATTCTCTTTCAGTCTCTCTTATTATCTCTTTCTCACTCTCTTTTATTCTCTCTGTCTTATTCTTTTACTCTTTGAAAATAAATAAGTAAAAATATAAAATTCAGCACAATAAAATGTAAAGAAGGAAAAAATATATGAAATGCTAAAGTATTGGCCTTCTTGGTTGTTCACTAATATTGCTTAATAGGAATGTACCAGCTCTTTTTGAATTTAAGGTGCTGCTTTAGCAATGATTGGTAGTAAATATTTTAATTAACAATTTCTAAGTAATTGTGAAAAGACTTAATGGAGTGTCATTTAGATATGAGAGCATGCTCTGTGCTAATTCAGTTTGCCATTTGAATTATTATTTCCAAAGAGTATTTAGTTACAGGTAAAGTGTAATGTATGAATAATTTTCGACATGTAATTTCAATTAATAGCTTGAATCAAAGCAAACAGCACTAAAAATGTTCTAAAAACTCAGTATGAATATTGAAATTGAATCTAAAAATCAAAATATATTTTTGGAGATATACTTGTTCTTTGAGAACTTCATATTACCAATTTTGAAATGACAGTTATTCCAATATGTTAATTTACAAAAGTATAATGAATACTTATGTCTAGTGAAGAATGAGAAATCATACAAAATTTTAATTTTTGTCAATTTTATATGTGTGTGTGTGAGTGTGTGTGTACACTCTGTTAGTGTTTGTGTGTGAAATGTCTCAGTTGGTTCATATATTTAAACACTTGGTTCCCAGCTATTGGTGTTGATTTGGGAAATTGTTCAGCCTTTAGGAAGTGAGTTAGCTGGAGGAGATAGGGTTTCTGGCAGGGGGCGGAGGGGGGTGCTTATGGCTTATAGCTCAGCCCAGGTTTTCAGGTAGAACTCTCACTTCCAGATTCACCTATGTTGTAACAAGCAGATTCCACCCCCAGGGAACACATGCCTTCCTGTCCATGATGTTACTGTATCTCCTTAAACCATGAGCCAATATAGACCTCTTCTTCCTTAAGCATTTCTATCAGGTATTTTGTCACAGCAATGTGGCATTATTATCTTCATTCTTTGCCTCAGTGCCCTATTGAGAAAGGATGGGTGGTACCACTTTCCTTTATTGGTTCCTTATTACAGGAATGTTTGCTGCAGGATATCCTATCAGACTAGTGTGCTTATTTGTACTTTTGAAGAGAAAAACTAGCCTAGGGAGCTGCTGCCCTCCATTTAAGATGAACAAATGAGTACAAAGAGGCTATTTGATTTTCTCCCATACATTGCAGCTTATTTCATCACCTGTAGAAGTAAAATGACTTCCGTAGTTCACATGTACTTTCCAACATCACACTTTCTGTGTTGAAGATAATCTACTTGCCTCCTAAAGACTTGGGTGTCTGAAAAATGGTGGAAGGAACTACCCAAATTTTCCTCCATATTAGGTAAACCTTGAGTCCTAAAATACAACTTATTTTTTTATTTCTTTCTTCATTTAGTATACATTTTATTGCCTAGATTTGTTTCTTTAAATTTTACACACACACATACACACACACACATATGATATTCTTTGCCTGAGACTAGAATGTAACCTCTAGCTTTCATATAACATGTGTTTACTGACTGTTGTTTTTACTATAGTGACTGCTAAGCAACAATATCTCTGATTTGGTGATAATGTTTCAGTTACAGATTTTGTCAAAAATCATAAGGTAAATACATATTACCTTCTTCACATATCCTTGTCAAACAAGGCATGCTACATCAAAACTATACAAACTGATTGAATAATTGTTTAATTTATTTTCTAATGCAAGCAGGCAAGAAGTTTTACTTACATTTGGAAAAAAAGATATTCTACTTTCCTTGTATTATCATAAAAATAATTAAACAAAGTGGCCCTTTTTCTATCAGCAAATATTCAGCTTACATATAGTTGTTACATAAAAGAGCATAAGGACCAGCAGATTAGAAAACCATGAATATTCTCTTTAAAATATGCAAAATCACTGGAATCTAGTTTGTGGCTACAATTTAATGCCTGTTTAACTGAATCATTTACAACATATAGAAAACACATTCATTGAAATTTAATTTAACATTTAAACAAGTATGCTATATTCTTATCATTGTTTCTAGGAAAAAAAGATATAATAAAAAACTTTGAATACATTCAATAAAATGTTACCTTTAATTTCAAGGTTTCTTAGCCTTAGAACTATTGTAATTTTGGAACAATATCTTTTTTTTTTTTTTTTTTTTTTTTTTTTCGAGATAGGGATTCACTCTGGTCCAGGCTGACCTGGAATTAACTATGAAATCTCAGGGTGACCTCAAACTCATGGCAATCCTCCTACCTCTTCCTCCCAAGTGCTGGGATTAAAATTAACTCTTTAATAAGGGACTGTCGGGTGTATTGTAGTATGATGTTTGACATCATCACTATGTAATTGCTACTTCTAAAATGCTTCCAGACATTGACAAAGACCCCCAGCTAAGGAGCAAAATTAGGACTAGATGATATTCCCTTGAATATTGTATTAAGGTATTCTAGCTATGCTCTTTTTGTGCATGTTAATATATGTGAGGTATACGTGTATGTGCGTGTATGTGTGTGTGTGTGTGTGTGTGTGTGTGTGTGTGTGTTCATGTGGATGCCAAAGATTGATGTTGGCTGTTTTCCTCAATAATTCTCCATGTTATTTATTGAGAAAGTGTTTCTCACTTGAGCCCAGAGTTAGTGTTTCAGTTACCTAGCTAGCTAGACAGCCAGGATACCATATCTTCCTAAATTTTCAGGTAGAACACCAAATCCACTTGCTGTGTACATGATGATTGAATACAAACTCAGGTTCTCACACTTAAGCATCCATCATCTCACTAACTGAGCCATTTCCCTATCCCTCCATCTACCTTTTATTGTGAAAGAATGGATATAATTGTCCATGTCTTTTTGCCTACACTTAACTGGGCCAATTGGAGACCTGAGTAAATTTACAGCCATCAGTTATATCTGTAAATTTTTAAAGTATATTGCTGACTTCACACCATGTCACTTAACAAATTATAATGTGAACCACAAAAATTTCTTCTATTTATATTATTAATATATTTAATGTCTATACAAGTAAATGTTCAATTACTCTGTAAAAAAATAGAGTATCCTTCCCTCTCACTCCCTCCCACCCTTACCCTCTCCCCATCCCACCCTCCCTATTGCCTGGTCCTCAGGGTTCTTATTAGGTTTGGCAGCATCTCAGGCAGATTTAGGTTAGGAGTGACAGATGGATGAGATCATGTAACGATAAGAGTGGGGGGAAACAAATAGGGACCCAAAAAGAAATACTATAAAACCCTATATTCTGAGCAACTGGCTAAAACATTGATCCTTCAGCAGGCCCACAGAGGGAACACATGAACCACAGGAAACTGGCAAGAACATCATGAAGACCAACCTTAATCTTTTCCTGCTTCTCTCTCTCTCCCTCTCCTCCCTAAACTCACTTTCTATTTTATATTACCTATCATTTTCTTCCCTCACCTTCCTTGGTGCTGACTTATAACTCCCAGTATCAGCACAGAGTTAACTTTCCTAATGAGCTGTTGATCTGAGACACCTACAAGGTTTCCCAAAAAAGACAGATTTCTGTCAGAGTCCTTGATGACCCACCAAAGGTTAATAGTAAGACCCTACTGTCGAAAACAGAATATGTGGGTGAGAGAAAACATGGAGATACCTGGTCGGAATCTGGAAGAGAGTCAGTCCCCAGACAGTTAGCTAGTCTAGTGCCAGAGGGTGCTACACGAGCGACTGGGGGACAATGACAGACATCTGTCCAAACAACTAGCAGTCTAAGCTACCCAGCAGGAAACAACCTGACATAATGCTCAAACAAGTGTAGTAGTGGCACACAGCCATGGTGGGTAACCAACTGCTCTTGATTTGGCTAATAGATCCACTCAGTGGAATGGAACTCATTGCTGGAACTGGGAAATGAGCTCAGTCTCCATGATCAAGCTACCACCAAATGTGGGCTAAAAGAGGACCTACGCATATAAAATTCTCTCTAAAATAACTATGGGCATCCCATCTATCTAGTACTAACTTCTCTCTCCGTTGGAGAATTTGCTTATCTTTTTCAGATGGATAACGAACCTGAAGGGAGGATCAGCCTATCACACCTCACCAGGGCCCCAGCTGAAACCATAGAGTAATGCAGGGAAAGGGCAAGAGTCCAGCTTTCTTGGTGATCTCGACACCAGAAAAAGGCTGAAGGAGATAAACACAGAGAATATCCAACTCCTACTAAGCCAGATATCCAGAGACACAGAGGCTCCCAAAAACTCACCACTAAAGTAGAACTAAAATGATCCCAATGTGGTTCAGGGAAATTCATGGAAGAGGGAGTGGAAAGAGTATTACAGCCACAAGTTGGGGCATTATGCACAGAGACTTGGCCTATCCCCCATAACTCTTGACTACCCCCACAATGCATGACCCACATTCCACATTGATGAGGTTCCCTTTGGAGGGGGGGGACAGGGAGGAGGATAATGGAGTCACCAATATGAATGTAAAATTAGAATAATATAAATTAAAAAAATAAATTATAAAAAATAGAGTATCCTTTATGACTTATGAAACTCTTTATAATTTTGAATCAAACATATATGTTGCTTTTCCAGTTTTGGGATCTTTTCTGTGGTGATTTTATTTAATCAGTAAAACTATATTGACAACTTACTCTTTATTAAATACAGATGATTGGAGAAAAAATAATGCATGGTCTCTGTCATCTTCAAACTCACTAACTCACTGAGATACAAACATACAACAATGCATTTATGGTTTTAATAAGCACCCTGATGTGATAGAGATTAGATGTTACTTAATAGTATATAATTGTTTTATTTATTTTTAAACTTTCATATATGCATATAATGTATTTGATCTTATTCCTCCTAATTTTCTCAGATCACTCTCCTCTCTTATGGACACTAAGTGAGGGTGAGTATCTATAGAGGTCAGGACACTAGAGAGAGGAAATCAGGTGGGGTTACTAGAACACGTGTGACATGAAAGTAGCAGGTGTAATACTGGAAGGGAAATGTTTAAACAGGGATGGGGTGGGAGAATCAGGGAGAGCATAGGGGAGGTGATCTAAAACTAAAGATATAGGAATGAGCCATATGGAAACCTGCTACTTGGTAAGCCAATTTAAAATTTAAATATATAAAAAAATGTTTGGAGAAAGTTCCTGTTTATGGTAGATAAAGATGCTTGCTCTTAGAAACCATAGGTTCATAAATGTGAATTCTACTGTATAACTGTAATTCAGTTTAATGTCTCATTCAGCATATGCATCATTAATTTTATAAAACATTGAAGTAGGGGCCTCTTGGAATTTAAATTTTATTTATTTTACTTTATTTGAGAGTGACAGAGAAAGAAGGAGAGAGAGAGAGAGAGAATGGGTGCACCAGGGCCTTCAGCTACTGCAAACAAATTCCAGATGCATGCACCAACTTGTGCATCTGGCTTATGTGATTACTGGAGAATCGAGACTTGAACCTGGGTCCTTAGGCTTCACAAGCAAGCACTTAACTTTAAATCATCTCTCCAGCCCCCTCGGAATTTAAAATTTTGCACAATTGTGCTGTAATGAGTAATACCTCTCTAAGGAAAATAGTAGTGAACATTTTATTTAATCTTGAATCTACAATATCATATTTATTTGAGTGAGACCATAAAATGTTTTGAATTCCTAAAGGAAGAAGAGAAATAAATGGTATACACAGGGAGCTCTATAGTCAAGAAGTAATAATTGCTTCTGCTAACTGAGATGGTGACACTAAGCTGGGAACACAGGATCATGATGACACTTTGGCTTTGGGGGAGCAGCACTTTTTTTATTTTTGAGATAAAAGATAATTTATATGTCTCCAATATCTTATATATTCAAAAGGGAATACATAACACACATATCTGAACTCAAAATACATAGTCTATTCTCAAAAGAACTTTAGGAATTAGAAATGGAAAGCTAATGGTATATTATTTCTTCCAGAGAAACAATCTTTAGGAAAATGAAAATTGTGTTCCACATATTTTCTCCATTTATGTTGAAACTAAGACTTTTTTTTTCTGTTTGCACATGGAAACAATTCGTTAGGTAAATCTAAAGAAGCATCTGTATCCTCTGATTCCTACTGGAAGGGTATGAGAGCCACAATGACATTGATTTTGATCAAATTTCTTTCATATCATTTCAGGAAGGAAAATTACTTTGAAGAGAAAGAGGAGTGAAAGCCAAACTCATTCAATTAGAAGTCCAAGGGTTAAGGAGTTCCACAACTCTAATGAATTTTAGTCATCAATAAAAATGAGACATGAGATACCTCTACAGACCTGCAGGAAGCAAGACTTCATTGCTAAAATATCTACTGTCATGTCCCCACCTTGTCATTTGCATGTCAGGTATAGATTAATTAGTCAAATAAATTAAAATGTTAAAAGTTATATGGGATTCCTATGCAGGGAGCATAAAATGCTGTATTGAATATAAAGGGATTTTACAAGACTTTTAAAATGCCCTTTTCACAAGCAATTGTGAAACACTAACTTTTGCTGTATTTTTTTTAATGGATACTTAGCATCAAACAATTGTAGCAGAATAATGATCCCTCAAGGATGTTCATGTGCTTATTTTAAGTATACATAAATATGTTACTTACAATGACAAAAGAAGTGACTATGCAGGTATAATTAAGGATCTTGAGAAAGTAATTTATACTCAAGAAATTATCCTATAGTAATCAGAGGACTACTTAGAAAGAAGAGGGTGCCCCATACAATAAGGGTGAAAAAGAGGGACAAAAGAGGGAAATATGGTGTGAATACAATCAAATTAGAGGTTTGTTCATGTCTTAAAATTCTCCATAAAACAGACAAAAGAAAATGAAAAAGTATAGAAGCTAAAAGATAACCTTACCTATACATCTGATAAAATTCAATTTTTTTAATAATCATCTTACTTGGTCAAAGAAAAATTAAATAAGTGAATTTGATTATTTTGACATTATATCATTATGTCATTTTAAAACTGTATAATCATTTTAAATTAAATGGATTTAAGAAAGAAACACATGACCAAAATCAAGACAGCAAATTCTATAGAATTCATAATATATTATTTTCTGCTCATTAAACAGTTTTTTTTTTCCACTCAGACACAAAGCCTTATATCTCTGAAGACTTTTTCACTTCTTTTCTTTTTCTTTCCTTTTTTTCTTTTTCTTTTCTTTTCTTTTCTTTCTTTCTTTCTTTCTTTCTTTCTTTCTTTCTTTTTTTTTTTTTTTTTTTTTTTTTTTGGGAGGGTCTTGATCTAGCCCAGGCTGACTGGGAATTTACTATGTAGTCTCAGGCTAGCCTGAAACTCAACACAGTCCTCCTACCTCTGCCCCTACATCCTACCTCTGCTTCTTGAGTGCTGGGATTGTTCCACCACTTCTGGTTGTTACTTTTAAAAAACTAATTTATTTATTTGTAAGCATAGAGATATAGAGATAAGAGAGACAGATAGAGAGAATGGCCACAGCCTCAGCCACTGCAAATGAACTCCAAAGGCATGTGCCCTTTTGGGCATCAGGCTTCACGCTGGTGCTGGGAAATTGAACCCAGGTCATCAAGCTTCACAAGAAGGTACCTTAATTTCTGAGCTATCTCTTCAGCCTTTTGTTTTCATAGTTGTTTTGCTTTCTTTCCTTTAAAACTATGGATTAATTTAGGAAATCTATAGTACAATTCTTTCTTTTAAGCCTACAGATCTCAAGAATTTTTTGTACCTTCCTATAGTAGATGTTCATTTACTTTTTATGAGATAATAGCTAAATTAATTTTTGGAAAATAATTAATAATTGATTTCTTCAGGAAACAAGTGATAAGCAACTAAGAATTATATCATAGTGTCTCTATTTCATAAATATTTATATAATTGTATCTTAAATTAAAAATAAGACAATATCTTAAATAAAACATATATCTAGACACCATTTATTTATAAGTTACTAAAGAATTATTAACTTTCTCATTTTTCTTTGATTTCCTCCCCATTCCACAGTCAAATTATCTGGGTATATTGAAATTCTAAGGTTCTAAGTAAAATTTTTACAAGGAATATTGTTTTGCTTAAAAATAAAGAGGAAGAAAAGGAAGGAAGGAATAGAAAAAGATAAAGAAAGGTGTTCTTTAATTCCACTCAATGTCTTTGAAGAAGAAAGGAAGAAATCATTTGGCTTGAGTTATAGACAGAAATGAACAAGGAATAGAAATAATAAAATATCTTTTAAAAATAGTTTACTAGGGCTGGAGAGATGGCTTAGCAGTTAAGGTGTTTGCCTGCAAAGCCAAAAGATCCTGGTTTGATTCTCTAGGACCCACGTAAACCAGATGCACAAGGAGGTGCATGCATCTGGAGTTCATTTGCAGTAGCTGGAGGCCCTGGCTCACCCATTCTCTCTCTCTTTCTGTCTGTGCCTCTTTCTCTCTCTCAAATAAATAAATAAAACATATTTAAAAATAGTTTACTATATCTGCAAAAAGTTGAATTGTCATGGGTTTAAATAAATATTTTTGAGAGGTGTTTTATAAGCCTTCCTGGGGTAGTTGTTGAAACCCAACTCTGTTTTACCCTACCTTATTTCCACCTGCCTACATATAAACTAAGATGTTTTTTTCCCTATGATGCTGGCCAACTTATCACCTACTTCTCAGATTCTCTTCCCAAGAACATTTTCTACCCTATTTATGAATAGCAAAATAAGTAATCTTAAGTTGGGCAAAAGGGTGTGGTTCCACATTCTTTCATATTTTCACATGCAAAAGTGAATAAAATGAACTCAAATATTGGTGTGACGAATGTATGATTTGGCTCTTGGATTTCCAAAGTTTTGACCACTAAAGAAAAGACCAAGGCAAATGTACATGTTAATTAGCAGTATTTTGCCAGTGTGGGAATTAAAGTTCACACTGAGTATTACTAATTGGTTATAGTTCTCACTTTGTTATTCAAGATTTCTATCTATGGTTTCCTGAACTAGAAGAGTTAGTCTTTAGGCTGTTGATCATATTTGGCACTGGGAAGAATTTCCCCATGGTTCTTCAAGGGAACGGACAAAGAATCACCTTTATCATGTAACCTCTTATAATTTGCCCCACCTGTGGCTGAAAACTTTGCTTAAGTTTATATTAAGCAGAGAAATGCATAAATACTCTAACTTATATAGAAAAGCACATCTTTAAGTATGAAAAGAATGGAGCCGGACATGGTGGCTCACGCCTTTAATCCCAGCACTCGGGAGGCAGAGGTGGGAGGATTGCAGTGAGTTTGAGGCCACCCTGAGAGTACATGGTTAATTCAAGGTCAGCCTGGATCAGAGTGAGACCCTACCTCACAAAAAAAAAAAAAGTATGAAATGAAAAGAATGAACTGATTTTCACAGAAATATTAAATTATTAACTTTTAAAAAGGGACAACCTAAATACAAAGATGGGCATGTCTTCCTAAGTTATCTGGTGGTTCCATATTCTAGGACACATAGTAATTAACTCTAATTTCATACTAAGGCAATTATCTCATTGCATTTCATAGTAGGTGCTAGCATTAACACTTTGTTTTTCAATTTTTTTAATATTTGAAAATCCTCCTGAAAGGAATTTTTTTTTAGATCTGTCACTTGGTACAATGTTGTATTTATATATTTCAAAATTATAAGTAGCAATTTTCTTTGCTTATCCTGATTACTTTCAATACTTGCATGTTTAAATAGCTTCCTGCAGAACAGATATGTAATCTTAAAACATCATTCACACAACAAGAAATTGTTTAATTTAGTTCCAACAGAACAAAATATTAACTTTAAAAAATGTATGCCTGGTGAAGATGGTTTGATCTTTAGCACAGGAAAGAGTGTATTTTTGAAGGTGACAATCATGATTTAAGCAACAAGTTGTCCTTTAATTAGCACAAGATAAATGTCACTGTAAAGTAATTATGTATTGGATGAAATTAATACCATGCATAGTACTAATCAGAGTCTTCTTGAAAGCTGTTACTTATCACAAGTCATTGTTATATGTTAAATTAGGAATTAAAATCTAGGGTCTTCCTGTAGTTAGGAGGATGCATACACAGATCTGCCTGGGGGCCACAGGGTGACAGGCAACACAGACTTGCTGACTTGGCTAGTGTGTTTAGGAACAGCCTAATGCTGACCAGGAGTACGAGACACAAACAATGTACATGAGGCAGAGGTTAGGCAAACACTAGCAAAACTACAGAATTAAACAGAAAAACATATTTTAGAAGACTTGGTAATCAAAACCAAACCTGCGTCTGTGCCATTCATCTCAACTCAAATCTACCATGCTGATAATTGAGCCCAGGAAAACAATGCACACAGTTCAGCCAAAGGATTCAATCTAATTGATGTCCACATTGTTGATAAAGATGCATGGATTCTGACCAAAATGAGCATGTATTTCTTTTGTTGTTAAATTTCTGCATTTTAAGTAGAAACTAATTTTATTTCACACCTTTGTATGAAAATGTATGAATGAATTATGGTGTCTCTTTTCACTGGCATGAGGGGGCAGACATTCATGATCAATTGCAAGTGTTTGAATCTTTCTGGTTTGGTATTTGTTTGGCCTTATTTCCAGAGTAATAGTTCTATAATATTAACTGGAAGATGGAGATCTGTGGACACTATCTGTGGGACACACCTCTTCAGATTTTGAATGGCCTTCATGAAGCAGTACTTCCTGAGGAACTTTGCCCTTGTATACCAGGAAATCTCACATGGGCTCCAAGAGACGTCCTACAACACAGGATCTCATGTGAGCATCAGATGTCCTACAACATAGCGATCACCTGGCAAACAACTATTGATATTCTAGTGAAAGGAAGCAGCTAAATAAAATATTTCTTTTTGCTTCTGCATGGTGCCCACAGACTTTCCTGGAACCACAATGCAGACTTCCTCATGTAAATGGGAGGTACCATTTGCAGAAGAGTGCTGGCTATCAAAGCCTTCAACAAAGGTCCTAACACTGGGCTCTCAACCTAAGCAGTGTAACTCAGCTTCAGATTGAGTCCAGGAGCAGCTTGAAGGTACAGTGATACCTATCATAAATATAGCAGCTGTAAGGAATTCTAGGATTTAGAAGTATAGCATTTAATTTGCATGATCTTCACATTCCCAAAAACTCTAAAATAATGATCTAGAAGAGACATGTGAATTCTTCTCTCATGTCTCAAAATTCATTTCTTGCCTAGGTATAATTCCAGGTAAGTCATATAATACTTAATTTCTCTAAAATTTCTCAGCATAAAAGGAAATCAATACCAAACTTATTATAATTCATTTGACCTAAACTATGAATAGAAAAATTCAATACAATTTCCATCAAAGACAATTATTTAAAAGAAACCACTTAGCATTTATAATAGGCCAATTCCTTTTAAGAGAGAAAAGTCAAAGCTATTTGGGGTTACAGTAATTTTCTATCTTCAGACGAGAGTTTTTTAGACCTTTAGGAAAATTGGCTAAATTTAAAAAACATCCAGGTCAGAAAATTATTTTGAGATGTTTTAATTCTGTACTTCTTCTGTAGGAAATGGGGAATTTACAACTTACATGACCCCAGACTAAACAATTAAGAAAACTTCAACAAAGGATTGGTGTTGTGGGAGTTGCAGGGAAGAGTAAGATGCAGATCATGTCTTGGACTCCTCCCCTGAGGAAATACAGAGTGGGCGGGTTCTTAGCTATAGCAAGGCCAGCACAAGAGCCAGAAGGGGAAGAACTAGTGATGGTGCAATGGGATGGCATTTGGCAGCACTGTGCAGGCCCAGCAATGCCAATGTCTTTCTTTCATGGACTTTTCACTATGGGGGAAAAATGAAGAGAATAATAATATGTTTGAAAGAAATACAAATATGCTCTAATGAGAAATTATCCCTCAAAAGATATATTTAAGAAAACACATTTTAAAAGCATACCTTTTCCTTCAAAGCAGTAAAAACAAACACAATAGAGAATAAACTTCCTTTGTTAGATTATATGATGCCATTCAAAACAATTAATAATAGGCATATGTCAAAGATATGCTCTGTGTTTGTCAGGAAGCATATTGACCAATTGTTTTTCTTTCGTCCTTGTTAAACATGACTTCACACTTCATTAATCATGGTAAGTTGAAATTGAATGAGAGCTACAAATAAAATGCCAAGCAAGTGTTCAAGAGAAGCAGGAAGCTGGGACATTCTTACTTGTTTCCTTTATTGAGAAAAATCTTGAGAAAGGGGCAGAAAAGGAGGGGTAGGAAGAAGAATTTAAAAAGATTGACTGTGGCTGGGCGTGGTGGCCCAGGTCTTTAATCCCAGCACTCAGGAGGCAGAGGTAGGAGGATCACTGTGAGTCTGATGCCATCCTGAGATTACATAGTGAATTCCAGGTCAGCCTAGACTAGAGTGAAACCCTACTTTGATAAGAAAAAAACAAACAAACAAAAAGATTGACTGTACTTTCAAAATTATTTCCTGGTCTGCTCCCTTCCTTGTAGTATGTCCCTGAGCCATGACTCTTGTGTACTATCTGCAGCAGTCATTTTCCTTACAGATTTGATGAACTGGCTTGAAAGACAGAGCTTTCTATACCAAAATTGTGAAATGTGGATTCAGAGAATGAATTTTTCAGAAGAGGTAAATACAATATTTATAACTTTACTCACTTTTCAAACAAAGAAATGTCCAGTTCCCTCTGCTGTTAGTACAATTAGTTTCATTACAATACCCTGGAGTTCTTGAGATAAACACTAAATTTTCTATAGTTCTTTCAATAGACTAAAAGTTTTCTTTTAATTAGGCAACTGTTTAAATATGAATGAGATTCAGAGTGAAATTTCATTTACATAGTAAAGTGGGAATATATACCTCACTGATCAATTTGAAATTATTATTTCTAATTCTCCTTAATACCTTAAGAGTCTTTATCTTATGTAACCATAATAATATGAATGCATGGCAATACATTTTTTAACCTGTTGTGGTACTGCATGCCTGTAGTCTCATCATTCTAGGGAGGGGCTGAGGCAGGAGGATTGCTAAAACTCTGAGACCAACCTGGGCTCATAGATAAATTTAAAGTATCATTACTTTGAATGCAAATAACAGATGTAGAAAATACCAAAGTTAAACTCTTCCTTTCCTCATGCAGTCAAGTAGAAGTTGCCCTTGATGTTGAGGCAATACTAATGTTCCCTGCTCTAAACTACTCTACAATGTACAGAACAGCAGTCTGAGGCTGTGCCTTATCTGAAGTGGCTCCATTTTTATAGAGCAGATGTTTGCTCCATTGTCAGTGGAAATGTTAAAGCAGAGTGAATATATATATTATTTGTGAAAGTAAATCACCACATGGCTAACACAAGTCATGGATAGCAGAATAATAAATAACATGGATGTAAGTAAATTATTACCACCTCCAAATTTATCAGATTAAATCAGGAATACACTGATGGAGGTAGGTATTAAAACCATATCTGATGAAACAGGCCTGTGATAAGAATTCAATCCCCTTATTGGATCATTTTGAAGGAGGGACACCTCACACTTGGGTGAGTGGCACCCACCAGTCGACCTTCAGACTAGTCAAACTACGCTTCAAAGAATAGACACCTGAAAAACTGCTGGTGACCTCATCCCTGGGGTTTCCACTCAGCATGCTCTTCCTGCTGGACACTGCCCACCTGAATGGCCTTTGGTCCTGGACCCATCCCTCTGCCTTGAACCACCACTGTGCTTAAAAGTAGCTGTTTGCTTCTCAGAACAGTCTGAGACTAGGTCCTGCACCAACTCTCTGGCCCCTCTGTGGCCCCTATTTAACTCTTTTTGTAGCTATTCTGTAAAGTATATTACTGTCTGAAGTATGTGATATGAGAATGAGTATTAGTAATTAAGATTAGAATAAAAACCATGTGATCGCTAATATCCATGTCAAAAAGTTAACTCTGTTCTTGATAAATAAAAGGTAAAGTTGATGTAGCTTGTGAATTAACTGTTATTCAATGAATTCTAACAAATGTGCTGATATATGTCTCTGATGTAGCTCACTGTTGATGGTCACATTTAGTCATGATGACATTACAATGTCACGTGTATGGTTAATTCAGGTAATAAATATGTAGTTGAACACATTCCTTATTTTTAAGGTAATAGAAATAGAGATGGTTTATTAAGAAGGAAAAAGAGGGCTGGAGAGATGGCTCAGCAATCAAGGCACTGGCCTGTGCAACCTAATGACCAAGGTTTGAGTCCCCATTATTGAAGTAAAGCCAGATATTCAGTAGCATATGCATCTGGAGTTCATTGGTGGGGTCTAGAGGCCCTGGCACACCCATTCTCTCTCTCTCTTCCTCTCTTTCTGTATCTCTTTTCTCTCTGTCTCTCTCTGCTTGCAAATAAATAAATAAATAATATTTTGTTAAAAAATGAAAAAGGGGGACTGGAGAAATGCTTTAGTGGTTAAGGCACTTGCGTGCAAAGCCAAAGGATTCAGGTTCGATTCCCCAGGACCCGTGTAAGCCGGGTGCACAAGGGGGCACATGCATCTGGAAATCGTTTGCAGTGGCTAGAGGCCCTGGTGCACCCATTCTCTCCCTCTTCCTCTCTCTCTCTCTCTCTCTCTCTCTCTCTCTCAAATAAAGACAAATAAAACCTATTAAAAAATGAAAAAGGGACTCCTGAAAATGAGAGTGGGCTAATGAACATGATAAGACATGTACGTTCATTGTTAATAGTAATTTTCATGAAACTATAAATCAAACAAATATTTTCTTTACAACTTCTTTTAGAAAGAGCATATGTATGAAAATGTCTGCTGTTACAAAGTACAAGAGCAAACAAGCAAAATTTATAGATAAAAATATAAATAATAATAGAATAACCTTTAAAAATAAAATTTAATTTAAAAAGAAAACAAAGAATCTTAGACTTGGATATATATATATATATATATATATATATATATATATATATATATATATATTAACCTTTGTTCTAAAAATGTAAAAGCTTTGAAATAAAAGTCTACAACCAGTATATCTCAAATGTAGAATGGGATTTTAATAATATATACAATTTCTCAACATTAAAGTTTGGTAATTTGAGCTAATGTGCTTATTCCTAAAGGATTATTTTTCCAAAACCTTTTAAGTATAGAGGTCTATAGTATTGGTCTCATAATTTGTGTAAGCCCTTCATTAGCTCAATGAACAGACAAATGGTACTACCCTTAAACAGAACATGTATCATTATTTAAAAGTTGCTGTTCATCAGATATTATGTGCTTTGCCTCAAACTGTAAGGAAAATCTGGCAGTCTTGTTAAAATAACAAAAGCAAATTTGTGGTCGTATGAAAAGTGAGTAGCTAATCTCTAAATAAGTAAAGCAATGACTCCTGAGGGTAAAAATACAGGACTCTGTTAGATCAAGTTTCATTGTTCTTTATATATTTCAGTGGGAAGGGTTTGTTTTTAAAAAAAATGTAGCTTGTTGTGAATGACAGAGACATTGATTAACTAGTATTTATAATGTTCCTTCATTAACTTACTTCTCTATTATTCTTACGTACCCAAGATACATTTAACATTATTATGCTTTAGTTTTAATTTATTATCTCTGGATGGAGAAATGCTCAATTACTTACATCCTTCAGCACACATTCTCCAGCATGTGCAAGCTAGCACTAGTATAGTATGCTTCTCAGAAGACAGAGGCCACTGGTGTCCATTATTGAGATATCATATTAATAGTTACTTATTATTAAGATGTCATATTAATTGATTCTTGAAAATTGTTTCTGATTTTTTTGTTTGTTTTTTGGTGGTAGAGTTTCCCTGTAACTCAGAGTGATGTGGAATCCTGGAATTGGTCTCAGGGTGGCCTTGAACTCACAGTGATCCTCCTATCTGAGCTTCCCAAGTGCTGGGATTAAAGGCCTGTGCCACCATGTCCAGCCTGTTCTTGACTTTCTAAATAACATTCCCTGAAAATTATATACTTATTTTTCTTTGCTACCATATGTGTTAGCTTTCATCTTTTCATCATTTACTGACAAGAATACTTATGTGATTACCCTGATTGATCTGTGTCTATTTCTCCAAGGTTCAGTTGAATGTCCATTGACAAATATGCTGTGGATATACCAGCAAGAATAGAATTGTAGAACCTATCAAATTTGGACTGACTTTTTAGTACAAAATTTTACATGGATCTCCACCATAGCGTACATGTAAATTATCCTTTTAGGAATTTTGAGTCATGATTGTAACAAATTGAAATTGTACATGAGTGGATAATTTAATATTGTTATGTTATATACCATGTAACTGACAACATACCATATTGTAACATAAAATTTTGTGCTCAAAAATATCTCATCAAGTGGCATTTGCTAAAGACATAAGTCAAAGACATACATAGCATATAAAACTTGGATCCTTTTATCCTAATTAGAAGTAGTTTCTATAAGTAGCTCCAGAGACTGTAAGAAAAAAAATTAGAGGCTGGAGAGCTGACTCAGTAGTTAGGGTGCTTGCTTGCAATGCCTGGTAGCTCATGTTCAATTCCCAAGAACCCACATAGACCCAAATACACAAAATGACACATGCATTTGGAGTTCAGTTGCAGTGGCAAGAGGCCCTGGTGTGCTCATCATCGTTTTCTCTCTGTTTACGTCCCTGTCTTTCTCTGTGCTTGCAAATATAAAAACAAATATTAAAAAGATAAAAATAAATATAATTTAAGCTGGGTGTGGTGGCGCACACCATTAATCCCAGCATTTGGGAGGCAGAAGTAGGAGGATCACCGAGAGTTCAAGGCCACCCTGAGATTACATAGTTAATTCCAGGTCAGCCTGGACCAGCTTGAGACCCTACCTCAAAAACCAAAATAAATAAATAAATAAATAAATAAATAAATAAATAAATAAACAAACTTTAAATAAGTAAAACCAGATGATAAAAATTTTTGTAAGAATTAATCTTTTAACATGCCATTCTCAACTCATAAAATATGTACTGTAATTTAAAATATTCTTGCAATCTCTCTCTCTCTCTCTCTCTCTCTCTCTCTCTCTCTCTCTCTCTCTCTCTCTCTCTCTCTCTCTCTCTCTCTCTCTCTCTCTCTCTCTCTCTCTCTCTCTCTCTCTCTCTCTCTCTCTCTCTCTCTCTCTCTCTCTCTCTCTCTCTCTCTCTCTCTCTCTCTCTCTCTCTCTCTCTCTCTCTCTCTCTCTCTCTCTCTCTCTCTCTCTCTCTCTCTCTCTCTCTCTCTCTCTCTCTCTCTCTCTCTCTCTCTCTCTCTCTCTCTCTCTCTCTCTCTCTCTCTCTCTCTCTCTCTCTCTCTCTCTCTCTCTCTCTCTCTCTCTCTCTCTCTCTCTCTCTCTCTCTCTCTCTCTCTCTCTCTCTCTCTCTCTCTCTCTCTCTCTCTCTCTCTCTCTCTCTCTCTCTCTCTCTCTCTCTCTCTCTCTCTCTCTCTCTCTCTCTCTCTCTCTCTCTCTCTCTCTCTCTCTCTCTCTCTCTCTCTCTCTCTCTCTCTCTCTCTCTCTCTCTCTCTCTCTCTCTCTCTCTCTCTCTCTCTCTCTCTCTCTCTCTCTCTCTCTCTCTCTCTCTCTCTCTCTCTCTCTCTCTCTCTCTCTCTCTCTCTCTCTCTCTCTCTCTCTCTCTCTCTCTCTCTCTCTCTCTCTCTCTCTCTCTCTCTCTCTCTCTCTCTCTCTCTCTCTCTCTCTCTCTCTCTCTCTCTCTCTCTCTCTCTCTCTCTCTCTCTCTCTCTCTCTCTCTCTCTCTCTCTCTCTCTCTCTCTCTCTCTCTCTCTCTCTCTCTCTCTCTCTCTCTCTCTCTCTCTCTCTCTCTCTCTCTCTCTCTCTCTCTCTCTCTCTCTCTCTCTCTCTCTCTCTCTCTCTCTCTCTCTCTCTCTCTCTCTCTCTCTCTCTCTCTCTCTCTCTCTCTCTCTCTCTCTCTCTCTCTCTCTCTCTCTCTCTCTCTCTCTCTCTCTCTCTCTCTCTCTCTCTCTCTCTCTCTCTCTCTCTCTCTCTCTCTCTCTCTCTCTCTCTCTCTCTCTCTCTCTCTCTCTCTCTCTCTCTCTCTCTCTCTCTCTCTCTCTCTCTCTCTCTCTCTCTCTCTCTCTCTCTCTCTCTCTCTCTCTCTCTCTCTCTCTCTCTCTCTCTCTCTCTCTCTCTCTCTCTCTCTCTCTCTCTCTCTCTCTCTCTCTCTCTCTCTCTCTCTCTCTCTCTCTCTCTCTCTCTCTCTCTCTCTCTCTCTCTCTCTCTCTCTCTCTCTCTCTCTCTCTCTCTCTCTCTCTCTCTCTCTCTCTCTCTCTCTCTCTCTCTCTCTCTCTCTCTCTCTCTCTCTCTCTCTCTCTCTCTCTCTCTCTCTCTCTCTCTCTCTCTCTCTCTCTCTCTCTCTCTCTCTCTCTCTCTCTCTCTCTCTCTCTCTCTCTCTCTCTCTCTCTCTCTCTCTCTCTCTCTCTCTCTCTCTCTCTCTCTCTCTCTCTCTCTCTCTCTCTCTCTCTCTCTCTCTCTCTCTCTCTCTCTCTCTCTCTCTCTCTCTCTCTCTCTCTCTCTCTCTCTCTCTCTCTCTCTCTCTCTCTCTCTCTCTCTCTCTCTCTCTCTCTCTCTCTCTCTCTCTCTCTCTCTCTCTCTCTCTCTCTCTCTCTCTCTCTCTCTCTCTCTCTCTCTCTCTCTCTCTCTCTCTCTCTCTCTCTCTCTCTCTCTCTCTCTCTCTCTCTCTCTCTCTCTCTCTCTCTCTCTCTCTCTCTCTCTCTCTCTCTCTCTCTCTCTCTCTCTCTCTCTCTCTCTCTCTCTCTCTCTCTCTCTCTCTCTCTCTCTCTCTCTCTCTCTCTCTCTCTCTCTCTCTCTCTCTCTCTCTCTCTCTCTCTCTCTCTCTCTCTCTCTCTCTCTCTCTCTCTCTCTCTCTCTCTCTCTCTCTCTCTCTCTCTCTCTCTCTCTCTCTCTCTCTCTCTCTCTCTCTCTCTCTCTCTCTCTCTCTCTCTCTCTCTCTCTCTCTCTCTCTCTCTCTCTCTCTCTCTCTCTCTCTCTCTCTCTCTCTCTCTCTCTCTCTCTCTCTCTCTCTCTCTCTCTCTCTCTCTCTCTCTCTCTCTCTCTCTCTCTCTCTCTCTCTCTCTCTCTCTCTCTCTCTCTCTCTCTCTCTCTCTCTCTCTCTCTCTCTCTCTCTCTCTCTCTCTCTCTCTCTCTCTCTCTCTCTCTCTCTCTCTCTCTCTCTCTCTCTCTCTCTCTCTCTCTCTCTCTCTCTCTCTCTCTCTCTCTCTCTCTCTCTCTCTCTCTCTCTCTCTCTCTCTCTCTCTCTCTCTCTCTCTCTCTCTCTCTCTCTCTCTCTCTCTCTCTCTCTCTCTCTCTCTCTCTCTCTCTCTCTCTCTCTCTCTCTCTCTCTCTCTCTCTCTCTCTCTCTCTCTCTCTCTCTCTCTCTCTCTCTCTCTCTCTCTCTCTCTCTCTCTCTCTCTCTCTCTCTCTCTCTCTCTCTCTCTCTCTCTCTCTCTCTCTCTCTCTCTCTCTCTCTCTCTCTCTCTCTCTCTCTCTCTCTCTCTCTCTCTCTCTCTCTCTCTCTCTCTCTCTCTCTCTCTCTCTCTCTCTCTCTCTCTCTCTCTCTCTCTCTCTCTCTCTCTCTCTCTCTCTCTCTCTCTCTCTCTCTCTCTCTCTCTCTCTCTCTCTCTCTCTCTCTCTCTCTCTCTCTCTCTCTCTCTCTCTCTCTCTCTCTCTCTCTCTCTCTCTCTCTCTCTCTCTCTCTCTCTCTCTCTCTCTCTCTCTCTCTCTCTCTCTCTCTCTCTCTCTCTCTCTCTCTCTCTCTCTCTCTCTCTCTCTCTCTCTCTCTCTCTCTCTCTCTCTCTCTCTCTCTCTCTCTCTCTCTCTCTCTCTCTCTCTCTCTCTCTCTCTCTCTCTCTCTCTCTCTCTCTCTCTCTCTCTCTCTCTCTCTCTCTCTCTCTCTCTCTCTCTCTCTCTCTCTCTCTCTCTCTCTCTCTCTCTCTCTCTCTCTCTCTCTCTCTCTCTCTCTCTCTCTCTCTCTCTCTCTCTCTCTCTCTCTCTCTCTCTCTCTCTCTCTCTCTCTCTCTCTCTCTCTCTCTCTCTCTCTCTCTCTCTCTCTCTCTCTCTCTCTCTCTCTCTCTCTCTCTCTCTCTCTCTCTCTCTCTCTCTCTCTCTCTCTCTCTCTCTCTCTCTCTCTCTCTCTCTCTCTCTCTCTCTCTCTCTCTCTCTCTCTCTCTCTCTCTCTCTCTCTCTCTCTCTCTCTCTCTCTCTCTCTCTCTCTCTCTCTCTCTCTCTCTCTCTCTCTCTCTCTCTCTCTCTCTCTCTCTCTCTCTCTCTCTCTCTCTCTCTCTCTCTCTCTCTCTCTCTCTCTCTCTCTCTCTCTCTCTCTCTCTCTCTCTCTCTCTCTCTCTCTCTCTCTCTCTCTCTCTCTCTCTCTCTCTCTCTCTCTCTCTCTCTCTCTCTCTCTCTCTCTCTCTCTCTCTCTCTCTCTCTCTCTCTCTCTCTCTCTCTCTCTCTCTCTCTCTCTCTCTCTCTCTCTCTCTCTCTCTCTCTCTCTCTCTCTCTCTCTCTCTCTCTCTCTCTCTCTCTCTCTCTCTCTCTCTCTCTCTCTCTCTCTCTCTCTCTCTCTCTCTCTCTCTCTCTCTCTCTCTCTCTCTCTCTCTCTCTCTCTCTCTCTCTCTCTCTCTCTCTCTCTCTCTCTCTCTCTCTCTCTCTCTCTCTCTCTCTCTCTCTCTCTCTCTCTCTCTCTCTCTCTCTCTCTCTCTCTCTCTCTCTCTCTCTCTCTCTCTCTCTCTCTCTCTCTCTCTCTCTCTCTCTCTCTCTCTCTCTCTCTCTCTCTCTCTCTCTCTCTCTCTCTCTCTCTCTCTCTCTCTCTCTCTCTCTCTCTCTCTCTCTCTCTCTCTCTCTCTCTCTCTCTCTCTCTCTCTCTCTCTCTCTCTCTCTCTCTCTCTCTCTCTCTCTCTCTCTCTCTCTCTCTCTCTCTCTCTCTCTCTCTCTCTCTCTCTCTCTCTCTCTCTCTCTCTCTCTCTCTCTCTCTCTCTCTCTCTCTCTCTCTCTCTCTCTCTCTCTCTCTCTCTCTCTCTCTCTCTCTCTCTCTCTCAAATAAAGACAAATAAAACCTATTAAAATGAAAGGGACTGAAATGAGAGTGGGCTAATGAACATGATAAGACATATCGTTCATTGTTAATAGTAATTTTCATGAAACTATAAATCAAACAAATATTTTCTTTACAACTTCTTTTAGAAAGAGCATATGTATGAAAATGTCTGCTGTTACAAAGTACAAGAGCAAACAAGCAAAATTTATAGATAAAAATATAAATAATAATAGAATAACCTTTAAAAATAAAATTTAATTTAAAAGAAAACAAAGAATCTTAGACTTGGATATATATATATATATTAACCTTTGTTCTAAAAATGTAAAAGCTTTGAAATAAAGTCTACAACAGTATATCTCAAATGTAGAATGGGATTTTAATAATATATACAATTTCTCAACATTAAAGTTTGGTAATTTGAGCTAATGTGCTTATTCCTAAAGGATTATTTTTCCAAAACCTTTTAAGTATAGAGGTCTATAGTATTGGTCTCATAATTTGTGTAAGCCCTTCATTAGCTCAATGAACAGACAAATGGTACTACCCTTAAACAGAACATGTATCATTATTTAAAGTTGCTGTTCATCAGATATTATGTGCTTTGCCTCAAACTGTAAGAAAATCTGGCAGTCTTGTTAAAATAACAAAAGCAAATTTGTGGTCGTATGAAAAGTGAGTAGCTAATCTCTAAATAAGTAAAGCAATGACTCCTGAGGGTAAAATACAGGACTCTGTTAGATCAAGTTTCATTGTTCTTTATATATTTCAGTGGGAAGGGTTTGTTTTTAAAAAAATGTAGCTTGTTTTGTGAATGACAGAGACATTGATTAACTAGTATTTATAATGTTCCTTCATTAACTTACTTCTCTATTATTCTTACGTACCCAAGATACATTTAACATTATTATGCTTTAGTTTTAATTTATTATCTCTGGATGGAGAAATGCTCAATTACTTACATCCTTCAGCACACATTCTCCAGCATGTGCAAGCTAGCACTAGTATAGTATGCTTCTCAGAAGACAGAGGCCACTGGTGTCCATTATTGAGATATCATATTAATAGTTACTTATTATTAAGATGTCATATTAATTGATTCTTGAAAATTGTTTTTGATTTTTTGTTTGTTTTTTTGGTGGTAGAGTTTCCCTGTAACTCAGAGTGATGTGGAATCCTGGAATTGGTCTCAGGGTGGCCTTGAACTCACAGTGATCCTCCTATCTGAGCTTCCCAAGTGCTGGGATTAAAGGCATGTGCCACCATGTGCATCTGGTTTATGTGGGACCTGGAGAATCAAACCAGGATCCTTTGGCTTCTCAGGCAAATGTCTTAACTGCTAAGCCATTTCTCAGCCTGAAAAAAATAAAATAGTTTTTTTAAAAATTAATGCATCAGAAGTTTCATCTAGAATAATGAAGTGGGTTTCATCTAAGGAACGCATTGATAGTTCAACATATGAAAATTGCTCTTCATAATGGTCCCTGAGCCTTGGAGGGTGTGACAGGAGGTGTTTCAGTGCTGGGCACTCCTCCATCCCACTTCTTCTCAGCACTATGTTGCCTTTTGGGTCATCCCAGTGGTCATCACCATCTGAAAAGAAGCTTCTCTAACCAGAGTGAGAGTAGCGTTAATATGTGAATATGAACATTAAGTGTAGTACTTTCCAGGGCAGCTTGGTAGGAATAATATATACATTTAGTCAGACAAGAGCAGGCTTTATACCCCTAAGGCTCATGACCTCCACTGCCACAGACTTTGCTTAGGTTTTTCAGTGCCAGGTATGTATTCCCTCCCATAGAGGGCCTTCATAGTCCACTATAGCACTGGTTACCCCAAGAGTAGACATGCCACTATTGCACCCATTCAGTCATTGGGCCCGTCTGGCCAAACCTGGGTATTCACATCCACTGTTTTCACTCGCTGATGACTTCTGTCTCCACATGGCTAGCAGTGCAGCTTTTCCAGCTTTCAGTTACGGTCTACAGGGAGAAGGTTTCGCTCAGCACCAGCTTCTTTCAGTGACCCCAGTTCTCTCACAGGCAAAGAGATGGCCTGGTAATAGGTCTTACTATCTGTTTCTCAAGGGAAACTGAGGCTTTGGCAAAGCTTTTAATGTTTTGGAGGCTACTGGGACCTCCTTGGTCAACAACTGGAAGGTATCCCATCCCATGCACTGAAAATTTTCTTTCTTTTTTTTAATGACAACTTTTATACTTACATACAAAAAACACATCATATTTCCCTCCCCTCCCCCCATTCCACTTTAGAACTCCAATCTGCATCATATCCCCTCCCTCTCTCCATTAGTCTCACTTTTAATTTGATGTCATCATCTTTTTCAGAGAAAGGGGAAGAAAAAAGAGAGAAAAAGAGAGAGAATTGACACAGCAGGGCCTCCAGCTACTGCAAACAAACTCTATGCATGTGCCACTTTGTGCATCTGGCTTACTTGGATACTGGGGAATCAAACCTAGAACTGGTGTCCTTGGGCTTCACAGGCAAGTGTTTTTACCACTAAGCCATCTCTCTAGTCCTTGTTCTTCTTTATCAAAGGCTTGAAGGTGGATCATTAAGTTTTTACTTGAGACCTTTCTAATTTATTTATTTATTTATTTATTTATTTATTTATTTATTTATTTATTTATTTATTTATTAGAGATGGGCGAGCCAGCAGCCTTTCAGCCACTGTGAACGAAATCCAGATGTGTGTGCCCCCTTGTGGTCAAGTGCGGCATCGCACCCTTGCATCACTTTGCATCTGGGTAAACGTGGGACCTGGAGATTGGAACCACTGGAGATTGGAACCAGCGTTCTTAGGCTTAGGAGTCAGGTGCCTTAACTACTAAGCCATCTCTCCAGCCCTGAGATTCTTTTAAATAAACATTTTAATTAACTTTTTCTTCAGTCTCTGAAGTCTACCCTTATTAAGTCATAATGTCCAAAATACTTTGTCCAGACTATCTCAGATGCTAAGAAGAAAGAAAAGGAACATGAAGTCATATCTGTATTTACATTTAGAAGTTACAGTAATACTCAACACACAGATATTTGTTAGCAATACAAGACATGCTCATTCAGATCATCCATTTTTAATCTACAATTTGTTAAAGTTATTTTAATAACTAAAATATAAATATTTATAATTTATCTTAAAATCCCATAGCAATATTTAATGTGTGCTTATAACAATTAATTTATGAGACTGAGGAGATGGTTGAACAGTTAGAGGGTGCTTAGCACTTAAACATGAGGGCCTTTTGGCTCTGATATCCCCAAGTTTGATTTCCTAAAGCCCTTGTGAAAAGCTAGGCATGGCCCACACTGTCTTTTACCTCAGTGAGCAGGGGCTAGAAACAATTGAATTACTGGGGCTCACTCATGGACACCATTCCTGGGGAGAGAGAGAGAGAGAGAAACTTCCTCTCAAAGAATATACAGATGAGTGATAAGAGAACACCTATCATTCTCCTTGGGCCTTCTCAGGTATATGCATGGGGCACATACAACTGTATACACATATATCTATGCCACATAATACACACACATACACATAAACACACACACACACACACATACACACATAAATTTTTCCTTCTTTTATCTTTACCTCCTTGTTCTCTTTTTTTCCCTTCTACTTCAAGTTACTTTTGTTTGTGTTGATATTCTAAAAACATTAGATCTGACACCATAAAATAATTAGCTCATCATTACCAGGGTTTCTGATGACAGTTATTTCTCTCTTTTTTCATTTCTAATGCTTTATTTTCAGCATACCTATATGTGAATCCACCATTCTAGTGATTTACTTTTATTATGTATGCATATACATGCATGTGTGAATGTGAATGTATCTGTGTAGGGTTGTATCTATGCCACAGGGCACATGTGGAGGTCTGAGAACATGCTTTGAGAGTTCATTGTTTGTCTTTTCTTTCACATGGATTGAGACAGGATCTCCCTTGAGATCTAAAGGTATGCTTGTTAGTTTAGTTTTTGTTTAGTTTTGTTTTGTTTTGCTGTTCTGTGTGTTCAACTCTAGCTGGCCTAAAAGTTTCTTGGCTTCACCTCCCATTGTCATAGACATATTGGAATCACATATGTGTACACCATTATGCATCTAGCTTTATGTATGTGCTAGGGAATTCAACTTGGACCAGTAGGCTTGCAAGAAAAGATTTTTAACTGCTGAGCCATCTCCTAGCCCCTGGCCCATGATTATTAAATAACTATGTAACATTATGCTATTGGTTAAGTATTAGACTGATATTCTAAACCCCAATGTGATAGTGGTTTAAAAGAAAGGCCTTTTCAGGTAATTATTGTTAGATAATTAGATAATGATGGTGAGGTCTTATAGAGGCAATATTAATCCTTAATACTAATATTAACTAAAAGAGGCTCCAGAGATTTCTGGATAAATGGCAGATTAGAAGTCTCACCAACAAAACCCAGGGGAAGGAAGAGGAAAGCTAATACACAATACTGTCTTTCTGTAAGAGAGACAAGATCTATCAACATACTTACTAAGCCAGGTGAGATTTCCACAGGGAAGCAGGAAGGAACTCTTGATAATCAGTGTGGATCAGCTTCCTTTGCTGGAAACAAATGGGCTGGCCACCAGAAACTATTTCTCCTTGCACACATCCACACAGCCTCAGTGGATAACCAAGAGCTTTCTGACTGGTGAAGAGATCCTCTCAGTGTAAAGGAATCCATATCTGGAATTGGGAAGTAGAGTATAATCTTATTGAGACAAAGATTATATTCTCCAATGTCAAGCTCTTACTAGTCTTTGGCTAAAAGAGTGGGTACATATATCAAAGTCTTGCTAAATTAATACTTATCCCATTTAAACTATGCTGACTTCACTCTCTGTTGGAGAGTCTATTCTTTTTCAGAAGGTAGTGAGACTGGAGGAGATAAACGACCCCTCACACTTCAGCCAAGCCATGGCTGAAACCACAGAGGATTTGGAGAAATGAGCAAAAGTGCTGCTTCTATGCTGTTCCTGATAATCAGCACCAGGATAAAGGAGCAGAACCCAAGGATACTCAACACCTACCAAAGCAGAGATCCAAAGGCTCCTAAGAGCTCATCACTGAAGTAGATTTGAAACTCACCCACCATGGCTCAGGGAATTTTGCATAAGAGGGGGCAGAAAGATTAGAAGAGCCACAGGTTGAGACATCATGCCCAGAGGCATTACCTGCCTCCCCCCCCCCAAATTAACTGACTGCTGCTTCTGTAACAAATAACCCACAACCCCATAGGGAATACCTGCAATCCCACTGAGGAGGGTCCCCAGAAGAATGGGGCAGGGACAAGGGAATAGAGGGTACTAATATATTATGTATCCATACAAAATATGTTGTTAATAATAATAATAATACTACTAAAGAAATACCCCTTTCACAAAAGAGAAAAACTACCTTAGAGTGAAAGGATAGAAATAGGTATTTCAATCAAACTGGTTTAGGAAACAGTTGTCACTGTGCTAATATCTGACAAGATAGGTTTCAAATCAAAAATAGAAAGAGTTAAGGAAGGTCACATTATACTGATTAAGGGAACCGTTCAACAAGAAGGTATGCATCAAACACAGGTATACATAATTTCATTAAACAAACAGTACTAGATGTAAACTCACAGATAAATTCCAGCTCAACAGTAGTTGATGACTTCAATTCCCCACTCTTACCAATCAACAAATTATGCCACCAAAAATAAATAAATAAACAAGCAAACAAATGAACAGAGAATCTTCCCACTTAAATTACCTCATAGACCAAGTGGACATAGCAAACATATGGAGAACATTCCATCCAAATGCTACAGAATTTACACTTTTCTTAGGAGCACATGGAACTTTCTATAAAATAGGTTACATATTCAGACAAAAAACACATCTTGGGGACTGGAGAAATGACTTAGTGGTTAAGGCGTTTGCCTGTGAAGCCAAAGGATCCCGGTTTGATTCTCCAGGACCCACGTAAGCCAGATGCATGAGGGGCACATGCATTTGGAGTTCATTTGCAGTGGCTAAAGGCCCGGGTGTCCATTCATTCTCTCTCTCTCTCTCTTCTCTCTCTCTCTCTCTGCCTCTCTTCTTTCTTTCTCTGCTTGCAAATAAATAAATTTAAAAAAAAAAACACACATCTTGGTTCTGGTCAAGATGGCATCCATGTAAACATGCTTCACCAGGCAGGGAAGGAAAGAAAAGACCTTTAGTGTTCATTAGGGTTCTATGGAAGGGCACGGAGGACCAAAGCAGGGAATCTTCTGATTCCCAAGCTCTCAGATGGCCCACCAGTCCCCCAATCCCCTCAAACAGTGCCTTAGCCAAGGTCCCAGCTGAAGGTTCCTCCTGCACTAGTTAAATGACCCAGGCTGGCAGGCTAGTGCTCCCCCATGCTAGGTTCCCTCCACTGTGGAGCTCCACAAGTAAGCTCCAGCACCCATGCCACCCCACACCCACCCTCTGTGCATGCTGGAACTTACTCACTCTCACACTGTCCCCTGAGCCATTCCACCCCCAGTGCCTGTGGGAACTCCACTTGCTCTGCTCACTCCCTGCACTGTCCCACCCCCACACTCCATGCCTGTGGGAATTCCACACCCTTGGTCCAGCACCTCCCCATCCCCACCATCCATGCCTGTCTCCATGCCAGCCCCATGCTGAACTCTCTGTGCCTGTGTCCCCTCTGTCTGCCCCACCTTCCCAGCTTGGGTACTGCTCAGTCCCCTCACCAGCACACCCCCACCCTTCATGGGTGGGATACTCCACTCCATGCATGTCACCCACCCCACCCCCTGCCCCACTCCCAGCTGCCCCCACCCCTTCACCACCCCCCACCCCCGCCACCCCCCCACCCCCACCACCACCACCTCTGCATCCCCACTGCCAGGTATGGAAACTCCACTTGCAAACACCTCCCACCCTCTGCCATCCAGCCCCCAGCTCAGGAACTCCACTCAAGAAATCCTCCCCTTACCACTCCCCTGCCCCCTAAGTATGGGACCCCCACACACCAGCTCCATCCCCATCGCCACCACTGGTCCCCACCCACAGGCATGGGAACGCCACACTCCAGACCCCAGGCACAGAAACTACCAACACAAACCCCAAACCCCTCTCTGTCCTACCTTCTGTCCCATGTGCCTGTCCAGGACCCAGGCCAAAAAGCTATTCTTCACCACTCCCTCCCCTTTCCTGCCACCCCACCTGGACCCCCACCAATTCCTCCCAGTGCTTCAACTGACCTGTAGAAATCCCATATCCCTGTCTTTCCTTGTCACAGGACCCTGCAGTCCCTACCACTCACTGCAACATAGTCCCAATGTACTCCCTGTCCCATCCCCTCAACCTTGAGCATCACAGAATGACCACACAATTCCCTTACTCACCCCTCTGCAGCCCAGCTGTGACACCAGTCAGTTTTTTTTCCATTGCCCCCCCACCCCCACCCCATCTCTCAGGCCATCTGAACACACACTCCCATACCCTGAACCACCAAAGAATGAGCCTCTTCATCAGACCCTCAGGTCCTTGCCAGACCCTCATGGGTTCCCACTCTCTGAGAAGGCAGGCCCCACTGCCATCAGAAGCCTAATTGGGCAAACCACAGCACAAAAGGAGTTAACATGAAAAATCAAATGCAACTAAAGCCAACAAGATTGCCAAGTCCCACAATGGATGTCCCTAAACAAAACATAGAAGAGATAATAGGATCAGAACCCCCCAACATGAACACAAAAACATAGTAGAACTTGCAGAAAATCAACAAAGGGCCAATAATTGTATGAATGCTATTCTTATAAGAATAGACCCAATAAAAAAAGAACCAGGAAGGGCTCCAAAAACAGTTAAATGATCTGAAGGAGTGCAAAAAAAGAGAGGACCTCAATAACCAGCTAGCTAAGCTCAATTAAGACATCAATAAATGCAAGGAAGAATTCCAAGAAGCACTAAGAAAATGAGAAAATGATGTGAAAAGGGAACTCGACAGAGGGATGGAAACTATACAAAAAAATAGCAGTAGAAAATACAAACAAAACTGAACAAGTCCAAAACTCTATACAAGCTTTCAAGAATAGAGTTAGCCATGTGGAGGAGAGAAACTCAGAACTGGAAGAGAAAACAGAGGAAACAGCTCATAAATCCAAAAGTTTCAATAAGTTCAAATATTTTTGTGAATAGAACATGAGGTAAATGTGGGATACCCTGTACATGTCCCAACATTAGGAAATTCAGACCAATGGCATGGAGAACTTATTCAACAAAATTATCAAAGAAACCTTTCCCACTCACTCAAAAGAAAGTACCATCAAGTTATAAGAAGGTAACAGAACTCCAAACAGGCAGGACCAAAGGAGAAATTGTCCAAGACATAATATTATTAAAACTCTAAATATTGATAACAAGGAGAAAGTCTTAAAAGCAGCTAGGGTGAAACAACATATTCCAAATAAAGGTAACCCCATCAGAATTACTTCAGACTTCTCAGTGGAAACACTGAATGCCAGAAGGTCCTGGAATGGAAAACTGCAACGTCTAAGAATGTATGGCTTCCAACCCAAACTACTCTCCCAAGCAAAAGTATCCTTCATAATAGATGGTGAAGAAAAAATTTCCACAATAAAACTCAGCTGTACAACTATATGACCACAAAGCCAAATCTGCAAAGAGTACATCAGGGAATTCTCCACACAGAAGAATCAAGTAAGCAACCTGTAGAACCTACAAGAAGCAGATCACAATAACCAAACTCAGAAAAGGCACACACACACACACACACACACACACACACACACACAAAAACCTTCAAAAAAAAAAAAAAAAAAAAAAAAAAAAAAAAGACCAAACTACCACAACATGGCAGGGATTAAACAAAACCTACCAGGTATTACCCTTAATATTAATGGCCTTAATTCATCCATTAAGAGACATGGATGGATGGATCAGATGGATCAGAAAATTAGATCCCTCAATCTGCTGTCTTCAAGAAACCCACCTCACCACTAAAGATAGACACCTTCTCAGGCTGAAAAGGTGGAAAATGATATTCCAAGCAAATGGACATAAGAAACAAGCAGCCATTACTATACTAATATCAGATAAAATAGAATTTAAACCAAAAGTAATCAAAAAGACAAAGAAGGTCACTTCTTACTTGTCAAGGGAACAATCTAACAAAAGAATATCACAGTCATCAATCTGTCACCAAACACAGGTGCACCACAATCCATAAAACAAAACCTAGTAGACAACAAAACATAAATGACCACCAACATTATCATAGTCAGGGCTGTCAATACCCCATTATCAGGAATAGACAGATCATCCACACAGAAAATTAATAGGGAAGTAAGAGAGCTCAACAATACCATAGAGCAATTAGACCTAACAGACATCTACAGAACATTCCACCCCAAATCCACAGATTACATATTCTTCTCAGCAGCCCATGGAACCATCTATAAAATAGATCATATACTGGGTCACAAAGCCTGCCTCCATATTTTTAGGAAAATCAACATAATTTCCTGCATGATATCAGACCACAATGCTGTAATGCTAGAAATTAACAAAAAAAGGTACACCAGGTATCCCTCCAGCTCCTGGAAACTGAAAAATACATTTTAAAACAATAAATGGGTTGTGGATGAAATGAAAAATGAAATTACAAAATTTCTAGTATTGAATGACAATGAGAACACATTATACCAAAACTTATGGGACACAATGAAGGCAGTCCTTAGGGGAAATATCATAACATTAAAATCCCTTCATAACAAAGACAGAGAGATCCCAAATCAATAACCTAACCATCCCCCTAAAGACATTAGAAAAACAAGAAGCCAACCCCAAAAGCTCCAGATGGAAAGAAATTAAGATCAGAGCAGAAATTAATGAATTGGAAACTACAAAGAAAATTGATGAAACAAACAGCTAGTTCTTTGAAAAAATAAACAACATTGATAAATTTGATTAAGCAAAAAAAAGAGAGATGCTTCAAATTAACAAAATTAGAAATGAAAAAGGAGAGATCACAACAGACATAAGTGAAATTGGGAGAATCATCAGGACTTATTTCAAAACACTCTACACAAAATAGGAGAATATGGAGGAAATGGATGAATTCCTGGACAAATATCACCTACCAAAGCTAAAGCCTGGGCAGATTAATCTCCTAAACAAATCTATCACACCCATTGAGATTGAAAAGGTAATCAAACACCTCCCCAGAAACAAGAGTACAGAATCAGATGGCTTCTCAGCTGAAATCTATCAAACCTTCATGGAAGAACTGAAACCAATTTTTCTCAAACTGTGCCACACATAGAACAGGGAAAGATCCCAACTCCTTCTATGAAGCTAGCATCACCCTAATTCCAAAACTAGGCAGAGATGCCATAAGAAAAGAAAACTATAGGTGTATTTCCCTGATGAACTTAAACACAAAGACCCTGAACAAAATCCTTGCAAACTGAATACAGCAACATATCAAAAGCATTATACATCTTGATCAAGTAGCCTTCATCCCAGGAACTCAGGGATGGTTCTACATACAGAAATCTGTCAATGTAATACACCACATAAATAAGCTTACACACAAAAACCACATGATTATTTTGATAGATGCAGAAAAGGCTTTTGACAAAATATAACAACTTAATCATCAAAACATTGGTGAGAAGAGGCATGGATGGATGATATCTGAACATAATAAGGGCTATATAATGAAGCTCCTAAAGCCCAAATAATACTTACTGGGAGAAACTGAAGGGATTGCCATTGAGATCAGGAACAAAACAGGGGTGTCCACTCTTTCCTCTGCTCTTCAACATAGTACTGGAAGTCCTAGCTCAAGCAATAAGATAGGAGAAAGAAGTAAAAGGGATACAAATTGTAAAGGTAGAAGTTAAATTAGCCCATTTGTAGATGGCATGATTCTAAACATAAGTGACCTGAGAACCTCCAACTCAAAGCACTTAAAGGTGATTAACCCCTTCAGCAAAGTAGCAGGATGGAAGATAAATGCACAAAAATCAGTAGCCTTTCAATATGCAAAAGACAAAGATAGAGAATAAGAAATAAGCAACATTGTCCCATTTTCAATAGAAAAATAAATAAATAAATAAATACCTTGGAATAACATTAATCAAGGAAATGAAAGACCTATACAATGAAAACATAAAAACCCTCAAGAAAGAAATTGAGGAGTACTTGAGGAAATGGAAAGACCTCCCATGCTCCTGGATAGGTTTAATTAACATGAAAATGGCAATCTTACCAAAAGCATTACACAGATTTAATACAATACCAATAAAAATCCCAACTTTTCCCTCACAGAGATAGAAAAAATGATCTCAAAATTCATATGGAATGGCAGAAGGCTTCGATATCCAAGCATATCCTCAGCAAAAGAAACTCCTCTGGAGGCATCACCATACCTGATCTAAAGCTATAGTAATAAAAACAACATGGTACTGGCATAATAACAGGAATATAGACCAATGGAACCTTTTTAGAGGACCTCGACTTTCATTCAAGTAACTACAGGTACTTGATCTTTGACAAATTCCCTATCAATTTAGTCTGGAAAAAAGACAGCATCTTCAACAAATGGTCCTGGACAAACTGCACAACCATATGTAGGAAAATGAAACTCGATCCACACATGTTGCCATGCACAAAATCAAGTCCAAATGGATCAAAGACCTCAATACAAGACCAGATTCTCTGCTACTACTGGAAGAAAACTTTCCCTGACACAGGAGTGGGAAAAGACTTCCTGAGCAAAACCCCAGAAACTCAGAAAATTAAACATTCACTCAACCATTGGGATCTCATGAAGCTGAAAAGTTTTTTCACAGACAAACATACAATAACCAGAGCCAACAGATTATCCACAGAATGGGAGAAAATTTTTGTCAGCTATACAATTGACAGAGGCCCATTATCTAGAATGTACAAAGAACTCAAAAACCTAAACAATAAAAAGTCAAACAACCCACTCACAAAATGGGGCAGAGAAATGTACAGGGAATTCTAAGAAGAAATACAAATGGCAAATGTACACTTAAGAAAACGTTCAACATCCCTAATCATCTGGGAAATGCAAATTAAAACAACTATGAGATTCCATCTTACCCCAGTAAGGATAGCTAACATTAAGAAAAAAAAAAATTAATGCAAACAAATTCTGGAGAGGATGTGGAGAAATAGGGACTCTCTTTCACTGTTGATGGGAATGTAAAATGGTACAACCACTATGGAAAGCAATATGGAGACTCCTAGAAAGGATGACTATAGACCTACCAACAGATCCAGTTATTCCCTTACTGGGCATTTATCCTAAAACTTCCAAGCCTCAGATCAGAGAGATTTGCTCAACCATGTTTATAGCTGCTCAATTCATAATAGCTAAGAATTGAATCAACCCAAATGTCCATCATTAGATGAATGAATAACAAAGATGTGGTATATCTACACTATGGAATTCTACACAGTATTAAGGAAAAAATAACACAACCAATCACACAAACATAATCGTCTCACAGTCTCACTCATCTGTGGTTCCTAACCTAAATCTGCCCAAGATGCTGGCATACATAATAAGTATGTTCAGTACTGGATAATAGGGAGGGTGGGATGGAAGCGGAGAGTAAGGGTGGGGGAGGGACCCAAATGGAAATGGTACCATAAAATCCTATATCCTGAAAGACAGGCTAAAAGATTGAACCTTCAGTAGGCCCTTAGAACCACAGGGTCCTGGAGAGGACATCATGAAAACTAACCTTAATCTCCTGTTTCTTTCTTCCTCTCTCTCTCTCTCACTCTCACTCTTCTCTCTCTGCTCTCTTTCTCTCTCTCTCTCTTTTTTTTTTTTTTGGAGAGAGACAGAGAGAGACAGAGGGAGAGGAAGACAGATAGAGATGGGCACACCAGCAGCCTCTCAGCTGCTGTGAACGAAATCCAGATGTGTGTGCCCCCTTGTGGTCAAGTGTGGCATTGCACCCTTATGTCACTTTGGGAAACATGGGACCTGGAGATTGGAACTGCTGGAGATTGGAACCAGCATTCTTAGGCTTAGGAGGCAGGCGCCTTAACCGCTAACCCATCTCCACAGCCCTCTTTCTTTCTCTCTCTTTTTGGTTTTTCGAGGTAAGATGTCACTCTGGCTCAGCTCAGGCTGACCTGGAAGTAACTGTGTAGTCTCAGGGTGGCCTTGAACTCACGGTGATCTTCCTACCTCTGCCTCCCACATGCTGGGATTAAAGGCATGCATCATCACGCCTGGCTCTCTTTCTCTTTTATATTACCTATCTTTTCCTTCTTTCTTTTTCCTTGGCTCTGACCTGTAACTCCCAGTACCAGCAGGCGGTTAACTTCCATAATGAGCTGTTGATCAGAGAGACCTGCAAGGTTTCCCTAAAGAAGACAGATTTCTGTCAGAGTTCTTGATGACCCTCCAAAGGTTAATGATAAGACCCTACAGCTGAAGACACCATGTGCTGTTAGGACAGAACATGGAGTGACCTGGCTGGAAACTGGAAGAGAGTCAGTCCCCAGACAGTTAATGTGTCTAGTACCAGATGGTGCTACATGAGTGACTGGAGGAAAATTACTGACATCTGTCCAAACAACTCATAGTCTAATCTGTTCAGCAGGAAACAACTTGATATGATGCTCAAATGCAATGATGGCACACAGCCATGATGGGTAACCAACTGCTCTTGATTTGGCTAACAGATCCACTCAGTGTAATGGAACTCATAGCTAGAACTAGGAAACAATTCAAAACCACGTCCAAAAAATGAGCCCATTCTCCAATATCAAGCTCCCACCAATCGTGGGCTGTAAGAGGGCCTACACATATAAAATTCTTTCTAAAACAATGATGGTTATTCCATCTATCCGGTGCTGACTTCTCTTTCCATTGGAGAATTTGCTTCTCTTTTTCAGATGGATGCCACACCTGAGGGGAGGATCAGCCTATTGCACCTCACCAGCTGAAACCCTAGAGTAATGGGGGAAATGGGCAAGAGTGCAATGTTTTCGGTCAACCTGACACCAGCACAAGGGTGAAGGAGATAGACACAGAGAACACTTAACTCCTACTAAACCAGATATCCAGAAACACAGAGGCTCCCAAGAAGTCATCACTGAAGTAGACCTAAAACAAACCCAACATGTCTTAGGGAAATTTGTAGAAGAAGGGGTGGAAAGATTGTTAGAGCCACAAGTTGGGTTATTATGGCACAGAGACATTGCCTCTTCCCCAAAACTGATAGCTACCCCCACAATTCATGACCCACATTCCCCAATGAGGAAGGTGCCTTCAGAGGGGGGAGGACAGGGAGGAGGCTACTGAAGGCACCAACATGAATGTATTCACATTATGGGCATAACTAATAAAATAAATAATAAATTTAAAAAATGTGAATGGAGAATTCTAAATGTTTGCCTGCCTGAGCATTTTAGTCAGCATAATTGTATGACACAGAGATGTTAAAGAACAAAAAACAGCATATCCTCCTACAACCCAATACTATAGAATCAAATTGTCAGTCATGGTTGGTATGGATCAATAGACACTTCTAGAAACCTGGTAATTTTTTTTTTTTGAATATGGTTCTTTTAAGGAAATATGTATGAGTGCTAGTTTTTTTTAAACCATTGCCTAGAATATAAATAAATAAATAAATAAATAAAAAAATAAAATGATAACAAATTAATAAACCACATATTAAAAAATTAACAAAATTCAGCAATAAGAAAAATAAAATTGACTGCTGGGAAGATTCAAAATTCATAAAAATGCTGAGAATAAGTGTTATTGTCAGCTCTAGGTTGCTGGGATGAACAAAAATCCAACAGACGCAGCTTATGGGAGTATGGGATTTATTCAAGCTTACAGATACAGGGGAAGTTCCTTTCTCTCTACTCCATATATATATATACATATGCCTATTTGGAACCAAACTCTATGCTTTGTCTTTTATTTATTGTTTTAGCCTTTATGTATCTTATAAAAATAATATATACAAACCAAAGATTTTATATAATGTCCCTTGCTTTGGTTTTCTCTGATGGTTTGGTATATTAAATTATGATTAGGGTGCCTGGAGATATTGCTCAGTAATTATATATACTTGATTTTGAAGCCTGATAGCCCAGCATTCTAGTCCCCAGTACCCATGTAAAGCCAGTTGTACAAAGTGGTTCATGCTTCTGGAATACCTTTGCAGTGGCAAGAGACCTGACACACTATTCTCTCTCCCTCCCTCCCTCCCTCTCTCTCCTTGCAAATAAATAAATGAAATATATATTTAAAAATATGATTCAGGGGCTGGAGACATGGCTTCACAGTTAAGTGCTTGCTTGTGAACCCTAAGGACCCCATTTAAGGCTCCGTTCCCCAGTACCCATGTAATCCAGATGCACAAGTTGGAACATGCATCTGGAGTTCATTTTCAGTGGCTAGAGGCCCTAGTGACACTTTCTCTCTTTCTCTCTCTCTGTCTGTCTGTTACTCTTAAATAAATAAATGAAAATAAAACAAATTTAAAAAATATTATTCAGTATATTATGGTAGGAATATCAATGAGTGTTAATGTTCTTCACAACCATTATATCAAGATGCACATAGCATGGATTTGTCTTATTAAGCATTATGTTAACTTTGTTAATTTTATTTAGGAGGTAGAAATCTTCCAGATCTCACCAATGTCAGGTTAATATGTCCCCTTTGTTATTAATAAGCACTTTATCAGAGGATTTTTGAGATTATGTAAACAGAAGCAATATTTGAGCTTTTACCTACCAATTCAGGATAATTTGATGATTCTATTTTGATTAAGATGATTGATAAAAAATGAACAAATTACTTTTTCTCTTTTGGTACTGTGAAAATCATAACTTATAAAATAATCATTGCAAAATACAAAATACCATTTATTCTAATGGATAGATATTACTAATCTTTTCTGTGTTAGTATACATGTCATAAAGTAAGTTCAGTATATGACATATTTTTTAATGTAATGGTAGGAATTATAGTCTTATAACCCTTATTTGAATCTTGATTATATCATATGTTCATCTATTTGTGTTTATATACATATATATATATATATATATATATATATATATATATATATATATATATATATATATATATATGTATATACATGATGGACATTATCTGTGACTATGCAATACTATTTTTCACTTAGCACATCATTTTTATATAATTTTCAATATTAATACTCAATAAGGTAATGGTATTAAGATTTATTAACAGTCTTCTTTCACTCAAGATTTCATAAAGCTATTTGGGTCATATTTTTATTAGATTTTTCAAAAATCACATTGTCTCCCTATCTCTGTAAACTCCAATTGTCATTGATCATGAAATGAATCTTGTCATTAACTCCTAGTTTTTCATTTCAGGGTACATGGCACATCTTTAATCCAACTTAGATTAGACTATATGTTTTTGCTATATGTTCTTTTATACTTCTTTTTGTAATTATATATTTGTTTGATTATTAAAGAAAATATCTGTCATCCTGGGTAGTCTGAGAGTTCACAGAGGTCAAGGACCCTGGCATCTTAGGCAATGCCATCATGCTCCCTGATTCAACAGAAGCAAAAGGAATAGTTGTTGCTTTTTAATTGCTTCTATTCTTGATACAGTACTATCAATGTGAAAATTTTATTTGAGTGAAACTTGACTTACATTCTTTTCAATTTATCTTATTTCAGGTTCATTTTGAGTTTGTGCTTCATTTTATCAGACATCCATGCCTCATTTTAGAAGTGTCCATTGTGGCAAACCTCAATTTTAACTTCAATGTGGATTCTTCTCACAGGCTGATGGTAGTAAGCTCCAGGTTAGCTAACTGAAGATGCTTCTTCTCTGGAATAAGTTGTGTTCTAGTCTTGGGTTTTGATGGAAAATAGCAACTCATTTTATCTAGCTATTTTCAAACATAACTTTATTATAGACTCTAACATTTTGTTACATCAAATACAAAGTAACCTCAAGATATATATTCAAACAATTTTTATTCAACCATACTATCCAGATAATTTTTGTTAATATTGATATTAGAGTAAATACCATTGAGTTGCTATTTTGCTTTGGTGACTCTACAATTTACTTTTTAAACTGTTTGCCATTAATGCCTAGTCTTAGTGCTTTCACTTTTTAATGTATTCATTTTACTTTAACTTTTCCATGAACATCATTTCTTCCTTTGGATTCTCCTAAAACTTCATACCATAAACCAAATGTCCTAAAAGACCAAGTTCCTGAATTTTACATTTACATCTGAGCTTGAAAACTTGAGACTTTTCTAGGTAATTTCTGTGGTGCTATTTTTACTCAAATTTATCAATAATAAAGATTCTATGTGTAACTAGTGTTTACTCTTCCTGTGACTTGTGAATCATAGGCAGTAGGAATTTCCTTAGTTACTGTCTTCCACTTCAGTTTACCTTCCACTGCTATCCAGGGAAGAAAAAATAGAGATTAAGAAAACAGTGAAGACCAAAGCTATTTCCTGGGCTCATTATTATAACTGCAGCTGTGTGACACAAGGGAGAGCTGCCTGGAAGAATCCTATCTAGTTATCTTTGTTGGCCTATATTAATCAATAAAGGAAGCATAAATTTAAATTTTATTAATTTTGATAAATTTATTTTCATAATTAAATAATTTTAATATCTTGTAAACCTTTTGTCAACATCCTCCCCATCTCCATTGTCTGTCTGCTAAAAGCTTAAATATGATATTTACTGATAATGAACTAGCTGAAGCTTTTATCTTAATTTGCTTTTATTATTTGATATCATTGATTAATTTTCTCAATTAATGTTCCTTCAAATCAATATTGCTGAAAAGTAAAATCTAATTTCAACAATATTTATTGTTATGCCCTGCATCATTTTAATAATGTTCTTCACAACCATTATATCAAGATGCACATAGCATGGATTTGTCTTATTAAGCATTATGTTAACTTTGTTAATTTTATTTAGGAGGTAGAAATCTTCCAGATCTCACCAATGTCAGGTTAATATGTCCCCTTTGTTATTAATAAGCACTTTATCAGAGGATTTTTGAGATTATGTAAACAGAAGCAATATTTGAGCTTTTACCTACCAATTCAGGATAATTTGATGATTCTATTTTGATTAAGATGATTGATAAAAAATGAACAAATTACTTTTTCTCTTTTGGTACTGTGAAAATCATAACTTATAAAATAATCATTGCAAAATACAAAATACCATTTATTCTAATGGATAGATAATACTAATCTTTTCTGTGTTAGTATACATGTCATAAAGTAAGTTCAGTATATGACATATTTTTAATGTAATGGTAGGAATTATAGTCTTATAACCCTTATTTGAATCTTGATTATATCATATGTTCATCTATTTGTGTTTATATACATATATGTATATATATGTATATATATATGATGGACATTATCTGTGACTATGCAATACTATTTTTCACTTAGCACATCATTTTTATATAATTTTCAATATTAATACTCAATAAAGTAATGGTATTAAGATTTATTAACAGTCTTCTTTCACTCAAGATTTCATAAAGCTATTTGGGTCATATTTTTATTAGATTTTTCAAAAATCACATTGTCTCCCTATCTCTGTAAACTCCAATTGTCATTGATCATGAAATGAATCTTGTCATTAACTCCTAGTTTTTCATTTCAGGGTACATGACACATCTTTAATCCAACTTAGATTAGACCATATGTTTTTGCTATATGTTCTTTTATACTTCTTTTTGTAATTATATATTTGTTTGATTATTAAAGAAAATATCTGTCATCCTGGGTAGTCTGAGAGTTCACAGAGGTCAAGGACCCTGGCATCTTAGGCAATGCCATCATGCTCCCTGATTCAACAGAAGCAAAAGGAATAGTTGTTGCTTTTTAATTGCTTCTATTCTTGATACAGTACTATCAATGTGAAAATTTTATTTGAGTGAAACTTGACTTACATTCTTTTCAATTTATCTTATTTCAGGTTCATTTTGAGTTTGTGTTTCATTTTATCAGACATCCATGCCTCATTTTAGAAGTGTCCATTGTGGCAAACCTCAATTTTAACTTCAATGTGGATTCTTCTCACAGGCTGATGGTAGTAAGCTCCAGGTTAGCTAACTGAAGATGCTTCTTCTCTGGAATAAGTTGTGTTCTAGTCTTGGGTTTTGATGGAAAATAGCAACTCATTTTATCTAGCTATTTTCAAACATAACTTTATTATAGACTCTAACATTTTGTTACATCAAATACAAAGTAACCTCAAGATATATATTCAAACAATTTTTATTCAACCAAACTATCCAGATAATTTTTGTTAATATTGATATTAGAGTAAATACCATTGAGTTGCTATTTTGCTTTGGTGACTCTACAATTTACTTTTTAAACTGTTTGCCATTGATGCCTAGTCTTAGTGCTTTCACTTTTTAATGTATTCATTTTACTTTAACTTTTCCATGAACATCATTTCTTCCTTTGGATTCTCCTAAAACTTCATACCATAAACCAAATGTCCTAAAAGACCAAGTTCCTGAATTTTACATTTACATCTGAGCTTGAAAACTTGAGACTTTTCTAGGTAATTTCTGTGGTGCTATTTTTACTCAAATTTATCAATAATAAAGATTCTATGTGTAACTAGTGTTTACTCTTCCTGTGACTTGTGAATCATAGGCAGTAGGAATTTCCTTAGTTACTGTCTTCCACTTCGGTTTACCTTCCACTGCTATCCAGGGAAGAAAAAATAGAGATTAAGAAAACAGTGAAGACCAAAGCTATTTCCTGGGCTCATTATTATAACTGCAGCTGTGTGACACAAGGGAGAGCTGCCTGGAAGAATCCTATCTAGTTATCTTTGTTGGCCTATATTAATCAATAAAGGAAGCATAAATTTAAAGTTTTATTAATTTTGATAAATTTATTTTCATAATTAAATAATTTTAATATCTTGTAAACCTTTTGTCAACATCCTCCCCATCTCCATTGTCTGTCTGCTAAAAGCTTAAATATGATATTTACTGATAATGAACTAGCTGAAGCTTTTATCTTAATTTGCTTTTATTATTTGATATCATTGATTAATTTTCTCAATTAATGTTCCTTCAAATCAATATTGCTGAAAAGTAAAATCTAATTTCAACAATATTTATTGTTATGCCCTGCATCATTTTAATATACCATTGGATTTTGTTTTTACATGTTTCAGCTACCATGGAAGTTTAAATTATCTTAATTTGTATGATTGCTGCAGTGAGCAATATTTATAGGATTTTTTAATGTGATTAAATCTGCATTTTTATACCCATTTCACATTTACTCCTTTAAATATTTCTTTACATAATTTATCCTGCTAAGAGCTGATTTGAATCATAGAAATTAAAAGACTGTTATTGGTTAGATGTTCTTTCAGAAGCTCACATATATACTTGGTACCTCATGTACATTACTTCACTTGTTGAAGTCAAAGCTATCCAGATTTTCTTCAACAGTTTGAATTTAGGTCTAAACTCTTGAAGGACAAAGTTTGATATTGATAAGAAAAACAGGGGGATGGAGAGATGACTTAGCGGTTAAGGTGTTTGCCTGCAAAGCCAAAGGATCCCAGTTTGATTGTCCAGGACCCACGTATGCCAGATGAACAAAGGGGTACATGCATCTGGAGTTCATTTGCAATGGTGTGCCCATTCTCTCTCTCTCCCTGTGTGTCTCTTTCTCTCTGTTATATATATATGTATATATATCAAGGTCCAAGGTCCTCACCAACAACCGAGACCATTTCTTTAATTGCAAATTCTATGTTACTTGAAGCTTTTAAGTTTCTGATATTTATGTCACATTTCACATTGGTATGAAATTGATTCCATTAAAGATAAAGATGGGGATGTTATTAAAAGATATATTTTTTGTAAGAGTTTTAGTCTTCTGATTCTTTTAAATTATTTTTTCAGTTTTTTGAGGGGGGGGGAGACAGAGAGAAAGAGAATGGGCAAGCCAAGGACTCTAGCCACTGTAAACCAAACTCCAGATGCATGCACCACCTTGTGTATCTGGCTTTAAATGGGTATTGGGGAATCAAACCTGAGGCCTTTGGCTTTGCAAGCAAGCACCTTACCTGCTAAGCCATCTTTCCAGCCCTAGGCTTCTGATTCTTTTATAAAACAAATAAATATTAAAAGATCCTAAAATTCCAGTTAACATTTAGAATTAATAACAATAAACATTCTTCACTATATAGTATAAATTATTATGATTTATAAGCCTTTATAGCATAATAAATATGTATATATCATAAACAAAATGTTTAGACTCTGCAGTGTTAGCACTGTGTCTGTGTGCATACATTCATGCTTGCATGTGTGCATATGATTTTCTTGTGGTAATAAAAGTGATTCATTTTGAAAATTTAAGGAATAAGACAATTATATGAAAATTTTTATTTCCCTTAAGAGGAATATTGATTTATATTTAAAGAGAAGTCCTTGAATATTATATCATAAAAGCTTCATTTTTAAAGGCATGACCATAAAACATAGGTATTTATACATTTTAACTTCAATGTTTTCTCCTTTTTTATGTTTGAACAAAGTACCATAAAACATGCAAAACTAAAAACACTTCTACCAGAGGACTATAAACACTTCTCAGAAATGTATACATGGTTTTTTATTGATGTGAATAATTTTCTTGGGGATCTTTGGTTACTAAGGATTATTTTATTAAATAAAAGTGTTCTGCTAATCATTGTGGCATCTTGATGACTGTGTTTTGATTGGCCTTGACTGAAAGCCTTTGAAAACTGAGGTGGAAGGTGGGTGGGTAGTAAAGAAATGGAATTGCCCTGAGAGTTTCCAATTCCTGTGCAAGCATCAGGGTAGAATAAAGCCTGTGTTGGCTCAAGTTTCACTATGATATGTAATGGTATCTATAAAGAGTGAAGTAGAACAACTGTGCAGGCAGAGCTGGACATGCCTAAGAGACCACACAGGCAGAGAGGTGGTGAACTTTTCAGGCTTTGTTATTCCAGCTGGACACAGAAAATGTGTACCAGCCCCAGCATTGATCAGTTTACCTTTCTGACTCTGAAATTTCTAGGCCACAAACTAGTTGATCCTTAATAACGCAATAGCTATAAGAAATCCTTGTTTAGAACCATGTGGATTGTCCAATGCTAGTCTGTAAAGGTATCAAGTCTTATAGGAGTTTTTTTTTTTTTTTTTTTTGACTGAGACAGTGAATATGCCATTAATTGCCTGAGTCACCAGTGCCAAGCTACCACCAGTTGGGAGGATGTTAGAACCTTTAAGTCATTTAAAATCAGCCCAGCTGTTTAAAATAGAAATTCTGAAAGATAGGTATAGTCATTTAATCTGTACAAGTACAATTTCTTTTAAACACATTCTTTCAGCATATCTCATATTAAACAAAGTGATCTGAAGTTTGACAGACCTTAATTCACTTAATCAAGGTTACTACAAGTTTGGAATTCCTAATAAAATTTCCTTGAGTAAAATGTCTTTTAGATTTCAGAGATTTGCCTAATTTAAAAAGTTAATACAATGTAAATATCATGTTCTTAAGTAACACTCCAGGGTCTGGGGCAGCACCCCACATTTAAATACATTAATATGTATGCAGTGAAGCAAGACTCTTCACACAAGGGGGGATAAATAAAGGCCAAGAATAGGATAATGTCAAATCAGAATAAGTTTCACTGGTATAATTAGCAACAAATTTATTGCAATATTCATGACTTAAAAAGCCGATGCAGGGCTGGAGAGATGGCTTAGCAATTAAGGAGCCTGCCTGCTAAGCCTAAGAACCCGGTTCCAATCTCCAGGTCCCACGTTTAGCCAGATGCAAAGTGACGCAAGGGCGCATTGCCGCACTTGCCCACAAGGGGGCCCACGCATCTAGATTTTGTTCACAGCAGTTGAGAGACTGCTGGCGTGCCCATCTCTGTCTCCTTCTCCCTCTCTGTGTTTCTCTCCAAAACAATAAATAAAATAATAATAAAAAAAATTTTTTTTAAAGCCGATGCACATTGGAGTAACAGATTTATAATGGCCTAAGCTTATCTAGAAGGTGTCCAAAGGTGCACCCCTTTCGGTTTCTAAAGAAACAAGAAAAGAAAATAATGTGATGCCAAGAACAATGGAAGAACTCCATGCAGGAGAAAACAGTCTCATTTCAAGTAACAGTAAAAATGATATAAATAAATACCACACAAACCTGCTTTGTTAGTAAATTAAATAATGGCTTAAAAAAAGAGAGAGGAGCCAAGCGTGGTGGAGCACACCTTTAATCCCAGCACTCAGGAGGCAGAGGTAAGAGGATCGCCATGAGTTCAAGGCCACCCTGAGACTACATAGTGAATTCCAGGTCATCCTGGGCCAGAGTGAGACCCTACCTCAAAAAAAAAAAAAAAAAAAAAAAAAAAAAAAAAAAAAAGAAAAGAAAAGAAAAAGGAGAGATGGATAAAAAGGATTACATGCCCTGTTGAGAAAGCTTTACTCTGTAGCAATAGGTCATTGCACTTTTGTGATCATGTCTCATATCTAGGAACAACTTGAATGAGATAAAGATATAACATGCTTATAAAATTTATATTTGAAATTCCAATAAAATGAATTAGAACAAATTAAAAATCCATTTTAAATAATGAAGGATAGCACTAAGGTTAGTTAAAAAAAAATATTGTGATACCCAAGATATATCTGTTAAAAACAATTTTGTCATGATTCAAAGTCCTCCAGTTATATTCTTATTGGAGTGGTTCACTATGTTTGCCTTGATCTGAACTCATTTAGAATATTGTGTTCATTTTGGTATGCTATTCTGGAAATTGGAGATTTTCTGGGAAAAGATTTCAAAGATCTCTAGAATGCTAAAAGAAATAGGATGCTCACAGTAGCAAAGGCAAAATGATAGCATTGTCAAATATAACCGAGGAACAATAGATCATTCTCTGATTGTTCAACTTCTCACTTGATTGAGGAAACTGGACCCACTGACCCTTAAAATACTGTAATATGCTAAAATCCCTGTATCTTTTTTCTTAAAAGATACTAAATGCTTTTCAATGAAAGGATTCATCACCTAGATGATATTATTTCCTAACAAATTGGAGAAAAATAAAAGGTTCCTGTTCAATTGAATCTTTGCAACAAAACAATTTAATATCATAATCTTGTTGAACCAAACTTTTTTTTGCCTTATTCATACTTCCCATTAAAGTCAAACTCCCAGTTAAAGAAAAACTACAGTAACAAGTTCAAATTCACTACGGGAAAACTTGTCTTGTATTTCAATTTTGTTTCAGGCAAAATGTTTGTGAAGTCACTGGAGTCCAGAGTTTCTGGGTTAGGTTTTCAGATATTCCACATGACAAAGTGAGATATGTTCTTATTCAAGTGCATTGGAAACAATCACAAGTCCATGAGCCACCCAAGTCAGCTCAATTTACAAAAGTAGTTCAGAGATGATTTTGTTACAACAAACACCAGTAAAATTTTAAAGCATAAAGTGTTTATCTTAAACACTTTTTAAAAATGTTTTTCTGTCAATTAAATATATAAAATGAAAGTAATAGCAGAGTATGAGTGAAAGTTTATATTTTATTTACTGAGTGTTTCCTTTAAATAGGCAAAATTTAAGTAATAATATTTCTACCAAATGAAATCTCTTCAATTGTTTGCCATGCATAGTTTTCTAAGTTACTCATACTATTTATATATTTCAAACAAGATTCAGCTCAATAGAAATGTTAGAACCAGGCTGGAAAGATGGTTTATCAGTTAAGGCACTTGCTTACCATAGTTTAATTTTCTAATACACACATAAATCCAGATGCACAGAGTGGCACATGTGTCTGGAATTCATTTGCAGGGACTGGAGGTCCTGTAATGCCCATTCTTTCTGTCTTACTTCTCTCTATCTCTCTCTGCTTTCAAATAAATAAAATATTTAAAAAGAAAAGAAATGTTAGGACCAAGGTCGAATTCTAGGTTTATTTACAGATGAAATGTCATTTTAACTTTTTCATAGTTAAAGGGATAATAGAAAGAGTAGGTTCAACTGAATATATATATATATATATATATATATATATATATATATATATATATATAAAACTAATGTATTAACACTCCATTAAACTCACTTGTAAATATGTCAGTCCATGCCCCACCATCTACATACCTCAACTTTGGTATCTTGTAAACAATAGGGCACAAAAATCTAGATTTAAATCTGCTTTCTAAATATTCTGGTTTCAGAAGTGCTTAGTGTTCACACCACAGTATAAGTTATGAGAACATTGGTTTTTAAAATTAAATAATTTCCAGCCTTAACAATAAGTTCTGTTACACTTACCTAAGTTCCAATCTTAAATATGTTCCATCTTAAATTGTTTATTTACTTATAAAAACACAGTTTCTAGATATATTTGTTCACTTGCTAGGTAGAACTTCTCATTAATTAATATTTTCTTGAACCAGAAAGAAAATTTCACCTAAGGAATATTTTCAATTACTAATTACAGGTGGGGAAATTGCATAGAATTGCAGGGTTTTGTTTTATTAATAGTAAGATCTGGAGCTGGGGAGATGGGTCAGTGGTTAAAGGCACATGTTTGCAAAATCTAATGGCCTGGGTTCCATTCCCCAGTACCCACATAAAGTCAGATGTCAGATGTCAGATGCAGAGTCATGCATGCATCTGCAATTTCTTTGCAGTGGTATGCAGTCCTGGTGGCCCCCATATTCATTCTCTCTTTCTCTCTTCTTGCAAATAATTAAATAAAATATACAAAATGGGGGCTGGAGAGATGGCTTAGCAGTTAAGGCGCCTGCCTCCTAAGCCTCAGAACACCGGTTCAAATCTCCAGGTCCCACGTTTAGCCAGATGCAAAGTGAGGCAAGGGCACAATGCTGCACTTGACCAGAAGGGGGCACACACATCTGGATTTCGTTAGCAGCTGAGATGCTGCTTGTGCGCCCATCTCTATCTGTTTTCCTCTCCCTCTCTCTCTGTCTCTCTATGTGTCTCTCTCCAAAAATAAAATAAAATAAAATAAAATATACAAAATGGTAACAACTGAAATGAAAATGAATTAGAATAACATGAAGTATGTTTTAGAAGAAGTCAAAATATAAACCCTTATTTGAAAGTAGACTTAGAAATTAATTATATACATATATATGAATTTATTAATTCTCAACTCAACAAATTTGTTTTGATTTTTGCCTTAATATTAATTCTTTGATATTTCTAAATATATAACTACACAAGTACAGTAAATGGAATAAAGTGCCATAGAAATCTCAGTTTAATATTTTTCCTAAATCTAGCTAGAAACTTTGTCTTGATGAAATACATTGCCCTGGGTACGAGTTGGCTATTGTGAAAATAGCACTACATTATATCATGACTTGAATTCTATTCTGAAGTCTTTCATTTTCTCCCCAAGTATCCTTTATTAGTCACTCACTTTAAGACAGACTCTTCCATTTCTATAATGAACAACAGTATTTTCATAGTTTAAGCATTGTTATGACAAAGTTAAATTGTAACCCATTTAGAATAGAAACAAGACCTATTAAGGAGAAGAATGTGGGGACTGGAGAGGTGGCTCAGTAACTAAAGGTGCTTGCTTGCAAATGTGACTGTCTGGGTTCAATTCCCCAATACTCATATAAAGCCAGAAGCAAAAAGTGGCACATGTGTCTGGACAGCTCTCTCTCTCCCTCTCTCTCTCTCTCTCTCTCTGTCTCCAAATAAATAATAAAAATATAAAGCTAAAACCATTTTCAAAATAGAAAAAGAATGCCATTATCCTAGAAAATTATCTTTTTGTAAACAAGTGTTGTTTTTATAATCTACATGCTCATAAAAAGCAGTTTCTAGTAATATTGTGAGATAGATTCTCTTTGTATGTCAAGAGCAGTTCCTGTCATGTAATGCGTTTCTAAACAATATAAATAATTAATTGAAAATACAATAGACCATATCTCTCACTTAACAATTCTAACATTGATTCTATTTTTAAAAATATTAAAATGCTATTATTTATAGCCAGACACTTTGCCCTTTTGTTTATAATTTATAAATGACTATATTACAATTTGCAGAGGTACTTGTGGCAAGGCTAGCTCCTTGTTGATATAGCATGTTCCCCAGAAACTTCTGACAATACCTGAGTCATGGTGTTAGAGGGAGAAATGTCACTATTGCGTACGGTGTGTGTGTGTGTGTGTGTGTGTGTGTGTGTGTGTGTGTGTGTGTAATCTCCTAATGAGCCTTACCAGTCCTGGATGCTCATAATAATTTTAATGTCTACACAAAATTCGTCCTGAGGAAGTTTTTACACAACAAAAGCTGGAGTGGGCTCATTTCCTTAAATTTCCTGGAATATGCACTTGTTATCTAATGCATGAATGGTAAAGGGGAGAAAACATGGGGCATTTTGAGTTAAAAACTGCAGTTTAAGTGCTGAAAAACCATTTTAGTTGAGCCATATTAGAAAAGTCACATTTGTTTTCCTCTTTAATATGCTAACCTTAAAGAAGGGATAGTAGTATAGAGTTTTATAAATTCCTTCTAGATCTAGTTAACTCAGCCCTTCTAGCTGTTTCATCTTTGGAAAACATTTTATTATATTCATTGTGAGTCATTATTATTATCATCATCATCATTTTTTTTTTTTTGGCTTTTCGAGGTAGGATCTCACTCTAGCTCAGGCTGACCTGGAATTCACTACGTTGTTTCAGGGTGGCCTCAGACTCAAGGCAATCCTCCTACCTCTACCTCCCTAGTGCTGGGATTAAAGGCGTGCGCCACCACGCCTGGCTCTCTGTGAGTCATTTTTAATCATCCAATTTCAGTATATGAAAAAGGTTCTGCAACTGGTATTGGTCACTGTAGCAAAGTGTTATTATTTAAGCAGCTTCCTAAAATGGAATGCGTTTCATCACAATATGTCATAGAAATAAAAATTGAAGAATTGCAAGGTTCATGCTACATGATTGTAACATCTCTTACTTATGGAAAATAGTAATTTATAATATGGCTTAGATATTAATCATCAAGCTCAGAATATAGCTTGATAATTTAATAATCAGATCATCACATATTATTAAACTATGGAGAATATATCAAATATGCCACAAATATACATATTTATATATACCAAAATGAGTACATTTTATTTATATGTGTGTATGGTTATAAAATTTGTTGCATATGATCACAGTTCTTCCATTAGATAAAAAAAGAAATAAAACATTATTTGATTGATTCCTTTAATTGGTGGTGCTGCTTTTTACCACTTATGAAATCCAAAACTATCTGTTGTCTTTCCTAAAGTACACAATTATTCAGTTCTGTTTAATCTAAGGAGACGATTTTGCCTATTGCTTATTCACATATACCAGGGCTTTTTCTTTGCATTCAAAATGTTCCCCACAGTCTTATATACTTGAATCCTTGCTTCCCAGTTTGTAAGGTTGTTTGGGAAGTTGTGCAATATTTTGGACATGGAGTTGAGTTTCTGGTTCTGTTCAATTTCCTGATCTTCCACAGTGAGTGAAGCAGCCACCGCTGCTCCTGGAATCATGGATCCAGCCACTCCAACATGACTGTCCGACAATAATGGAAGGGATTCTTTGAAGCCATGAAAGAAAATAAAGCTTTTCTCTGTCAATCATTTCTGTCAGATATTTTACCACAGTGATGAGAAAAGTAGGTAATGTACAGCTCTTATAATCATTCATGTCTTCTCACTTTCTCATATATTTACAGCTTCCACATCTTTTCCAAGAATGCTATTTCCTTACATAAAATTTCCTCCATGTTCTCAATTTCCAAACAAGCCATATGGTCCTCTTACAAAGTATGCTATATCTGCTCAAATCCACCTACAGATAACTTTTCTGAGAATAATTCTATAAAATTCCTTTTTACTATTAAATTCTTGCCTTGTCTTATAAGTAAGTTTGAAGTCAATTCACAACCATATAATCAGCTTGCTTAGAATACAATGCAACCAGATTTACTGTATATTAGATTGCCATTGACCTAAACAGCACAGGTGATCAATAATGATAAGGAATGTTGTATATGCTGACATGATTATAAGCCATATTCTTTGTGACTGCTTCAATAACCAGATTATCCTCCTGGCCCAGAAAAATGTGAGCATGAGATATGTTAACCACCACTGAAAGCAACAGATGTTTAATGAATTTCCCACAAGGATGTTGCTATCAACAGGTGGGCTTAGAATCATAACATCTAAGAATGGCAAATGTGTGTGTGTGTGTGTGTGTGTGTGTGTGTGTGTTTTCTGAATCATCTGAGTTCAACCAATTATGCCCTTAGGTCCCTTCCTTTGAGCAAATGTTTAAGGAAGTTTTTGGAGTTAAAGTTTCTTGCCCTTTACTTGCCTAATTATGATTCTTTGTTCAATTCACTCACATATTGATTTCTGTTCACTACAAACATCAGATGAGAGCCTGACAGCAGGAGCAGCAGCTGCAGAAATCAGCAGCAGCAGCAGCAGCAGGCTCACTCAGTTTAAGTGGCTCCAAGTTAGTTCCTTTATTCCAGGCTCTGCTCCAGGAAGCACTGCGCCTACTCAGGTAAACAAGTCCAAGATTCAGTGTCTGTATTTCAGGGCACAATCTCTATAGGGCGCTCAGTGTCCACGTGTGAGGAATTTCTTCTTTCCATCTGACTCTTGCAGATCAAACTCACCCCTAGATAAAGGATTCCAGGAGTCAGCGTCCCACTACTTTTCTCCAGCAACCTTCACAAATTGGCATTAGAAAAATCCAGAGGAGAAAGGAAATCTTGGAGCTCTTTCAATCAGCTACAGAGGTAAATTGACAACTGGGTAGTTTTATTCTAGCAGCCCATGCAGTGTGCCTGCCTTTTCTTGTCAAGCTCATTTTGCTTTAATGTTATTGTTATCGTTGTTATTATTTTAAAGATTTTATTTATTTATTTATTTATTGGAGACAGAGAGGGAGAGGGAGAATGGGTGCACCTCTGTTCACTGCAAGTGAACTCCAGATGTGTGCACCCCCTGTGCATCTGGCTTACGTGGAACCTGGAGAATCCAACTGGGATCCTTAGGCTTTGCAGCCAAAAACCTTAACTCCTAAGCCATCTCTCCAGCCCTCATTTTGCTTTTGCTTCTACTATTGCTATGGCAGACTTCCTATCCTTGAGCCTCCATGCTCATACATGGCAGCTATCAGCTTTACTGAAAGGACTTAGAGCTAATATATTGTTAAAGCAACTTAATGCAGTTTCAGCTGTTGTTCAGTCTCTAATCCACAGAACACTTGATTTAGACTCTTCCCCAAAATAGTGATCAATTGTGCGGTTCAACAGGACCAGTTTAACTAAAGCATTCAACTCTATGGAGAAAAATTAAGCTATCTTTGCAACCACATTTAAAAAATATTGTGAATACAGATAAAAATGGGCAATATCAGACTAAATAAACCTTCAGAACCATCACATATTTCTTTTACCTGATATTCTCCTATTTAAAGAAACACATAGTGTTTTTCAAAAATTTCTTAAGGAGGCTAAGCTTGAGCAAGACCCTGGTCACTGAGGATGGGGCAAGGGCAGGCTCCTAATAATAGGATGCTTTGGTTACATTTAGAAAAATCAAATTTGACTCCCTCTCTCTCCTTCTTATATATCTTTCCTTTGAGAATTCTGATTTTTCTTTCTTCATCTGGGTTCAAGTCTATTGGTTTTACATGAGTAGATTTACTTTGTTTTTTGTTCTTTTGTTGTTGTTTTGTTCTTTCTTTTTGTTATGTGTGTATTATCTTTAATAAATTGTCTCCTCTAATTTTCCCATAATATCTTTAATTTTAGCAGTTAATTCACAATATCATGATTGCAACTCAGATCATCTAGTTTACTTGATGTTTCTTAGAGAACTGACTTTTTTATTTTTTTAATTTTTAAAATTATTTTATTTATTTTTGGAGAGAGACACAGAGAGAGACAGAGAGGGAGGCAAATAGAGATGGGCGCGCCAGCAATCTCTCAGCTGCTGTGAATGAAATCCAAATGTGTGCACCCCTTTGTGGGCAAGTGCGGCATTGCACCCTTGCATCACTGCATCTGACTGAACATGGGACCTGGAGATTGGAACCAGGTTCTTAGGCTTAGCAGGCAGGCGCCTTAACCGCTAAGCCATCTCTCCAGCCCAAGAACTGACTTTTTAACGTTCGTATAATTCATAGATAACATCTAAATGTTTACCTTTTTTCTTCTCATCCTATCTATCATCTATCTATCTATCTATCTATCTATCTATCTATCTATCTATCATCTTTTTGCTTTCTTTCTTTCCTTTTTCCTTCCTTCCTCCCTTCCTTTCTTCCTCCTCATCTTCTTATCCTTCCCTTGATTAATATATTTTAATGCATTTACTTTTCTGAGTCTTGAGAATACTTTTTTCTATCATTGCATTCCAAGTCTGCAAAGTCAACTTATTTTCCTCTGTACTAATTCCTGGGAAAGAAATGACTAATTCAGAATTTTTTTTTTAATTTTAATTGATTTTTTTTATTGACACCTTCTATATTTACATACAAAACAAAAAAAAAAAATATATTTCCCTCCCCTTCCCTGCCCTCCCCCCATTCCACTTTAGAACACCAATCTCCATCATATCCCCTCCCTCTCTCCATTAGTCTTTCTTTTAATTTGATGTCCTCATCTTTTTCTTCTATTTTGAGGGTCTTGTGATGGTATTGCTAGGCACTGGAAGGTCATGAATATCGAGGCCAATTTCTGTCTGGGCAGTTGCATTGTAAGAAGTCATACCCTTCCTTTGGCTCTTCCATTCTATCCGCCCCCTCTTCCGCAATGGTCCCTGAGCCTTGGAGGGTGTGACAGAGGTGTTTCAGTGCTGGGCACTCCTCCATCCCTTCTTCTCAGCACTATGTTGCCATTTGTAGGTCCCAGTGGTCATCGCCATCTGAAAAGAGAAGCTTTTCTAACCAGAAGTAAGAGTAGTGTTAATATGTGAACATGAACATTAAGTGTAGTGCCCCCAGGACAGCTTGGTGGAAATAATATATACATTTAGTCAGACAAGAGCAGGCTTTATACCCCAAAGGTTCATGACCTCCCCTGCCATAGACTTTTGCTTAGGTTTTTCATTACCAGGCATGTATTCCCTCCCGTAGAGAGGGCCTTCAGTCCAATTATGGAGCAGTTGGTTACCCAAGAGTAGACATGCCACTATTGCACCTGTTTAGTCATTGAGCCTATATGGCCAAACTTGAATATTCAGTGTCCACTGTTTTCACTGCTGATGACTTCTGTCTCCCATACGGCTGCATTTTTGTTCACCTGTCAGTGATTTAGGTCACCTGCATGGCTCAGGTAGGTACTGTAAGATTTAGCACTAAAGTCCTGACTACACATGTTTAATGCTAGGCCTACATTGACTTCACTTGGCATCTACTAGTATCATCTGGAGTAGATATGGTGAGCTAAAGATACCCTTATACTATGGATGCTAAATCTCTGATATTGGTTTATTTTGACTAATCTGTTTCAAGAAGAAATTTTTTCTTAATTCACAATTATTGTACAATGCTAGTCATTCTGGGCTATACTTTATGAAAATATATTTGAGAGTCAGTTTCTATTTCAGTTTAACTTCTTGATTTTTTAATGTCTTAAATATCTTCCTATAAATTTCCTCAGTTGCATATATTTTAAAATCTGATTTCAATTTTAAAAAATTGAAAAAAATCATAAAGTATTTATTACATACTTTAAACTATAGATATGACTAAATAAATTTGAATTTTATATATATATATATATATATATATATATATATATATATATATATATATATATATGTTTAATTTATACACTGTTAACCAATGTGATACCTTCCAGCTTTATATGCTCCTACATCTATCTGACTACCATGTTTACTGAGAAGAAACTCTACTAAAGATATCTGATCACCATCCCCCCGCCCAAGACTGGAGAGATTGCTTAGCAGATAAGGTACTTGCCTGTGAAAACTAAGAACTCATGTTCTAATCTCCAGTTCCCACATATCCAGGTGTACAGTGATGCAAGCATGCATTGTCGCACAAGGAGGTACACATGTCTAAAGTTTTTTTGCAGCAGCTGAAGGCTCTGGTGTGCCCATTCTCTCTCTCTCTCTCTCTCTCTCTCTCTCTCTCTCTCAAAAAGAAAAAAACGTAGGTACACTGGATATTCCAGGTAATAGTCACTGGGGTGACCAAGGATTTAACTCCTACAACTGCAAAGTTTTTGAGGAAACAGACTAATAGACACTCTCAGACACTGCTGATAGGTATGTAATGGTATACAATGATTGTAGAAGACTCGTGCTTTTTTCCTACAATGTTAAACATATATGAACCTATGAGCCTGAACTTCTATTCCTAGTAATGATCCAAAGGGAATTAAAATACACATCTACTAAAAAGACTCACTCAAAACAGACATAATAGTTTTATTCATAATACTGTAATGTGTAATGTGTAATGTGAAGAAAAGCAACCACAGACAAGAATGAACTTCTACAAAGAATGCCTGAAGTTTGTGTTGCTAAGTGAAGGACAGTAAGAATAAGCAAAATCAATCTCTGTTGACAGAAAATCAGGCAGCCATGGATTTAAGACCATGGAAATTGAGAACAAGAGGGGTGGAGGAGCTTCCTGGGGTGTTGAAACTGCTCTGGATCTCCATTGTGATGCTGACTTCATTAGTTTACCTATTGATCAAAGATTATCAAATTGAACATTAAATCATCTGTGTATCATACAAACTTTGTAAAGAATCCTCTAAGAAACATCAATAAAATATTAATGCATAGTATGCTTATAATTTGAACCTTAATAAAATGTTTTAAAAAGTAACTGATACATATCATGTTGCTTTTTCCTAAAATACATGAGCAGGTATTACTAACATGTTAATTGAATTTGGGAACACAGATTGTTTGTTTTGTACATATTTAACATATTACAAATGAAAATAGCATCATTAAATGTCACTGTGCTATTACACTGTTTTTATACTAAACTGGATATTTAATCAAAGAATTTTAAGGCTATCAAAACATTATTTTAAATGAATTTTTCATAAATATTTTATAGTATATAATTTATATACTCATATGAATGTAAAAAATATTGTCAGTGGGTAAGAGTCCTTGCCACACAAGCATGAGACCCTGGGAGCCCTGATTCATCCTGAGCTTGATTCTCCAGCACCCACTTACAGAGCTATCTATGGACACACACACTTGTAACCCCAGTCCACTGGAGAACAGACACCACTGGGGCTAGCTGGTCAGCCAGTCTGACTGAAACTGGAAACTTCAGTTTTAGTGACAGACTCCATGTCAATGACCCAGGGAGATTAGCCTTAGGACAATTGACATCCTCCTCTGGTTGTGGCACACTTGCACATAGGACAAGTGCATCTGCACCCACGTACATACACCACATGCCACACTTAAGACACACACACATGAATTGTGAACTGTAATATATATAGACATAATTGTGAAATATAAAGATTAATAACTTTATTAATTTCACTTATTGATTAAACAGCATTGAAGTATACCAATCTTTTTCTTACTTCTCTATGATTTTAAAATTTGACACCATATCAATCTATCTCTTTTAAATAATGCTGAAACACTGTGGTTGTGGTATTCATGACCTTACAGTGACTGATGCTACTTATACAAAGCCCACATGATAGGAGAGAATACATGGTGACATCAAAATAGAAGAGAGATGAGTTGGAAAGAAGGGATTCAATGGAGAATGGGATTCACTATGGGAAAAAAAGGAAGAGTTATAGGAGGGGATTTGATCATGGTATATTGTTTATATGTATGGAGGTTGTCAACAAAAAATTGAAAAGTAAAATAAAATAAAAATAATTATTGCTGTCACTATTTTCCTATTCTACATGAAATAGCCAACGATCACAATTTGTTCTCCAATACTTAACATTTTATAACTTAACATCGCTTCTCTTAATTTATAAAAATTACTATAAGTAGAAAAGAAGAGGGAAGGAGAGATGGCTTAGAGGTTAAGGCACTTACCTGCAAAGTCCAAGGATCAGGTTCAATTCCTCAGTACGCATGTAAGCCAGATGCACAAGGTGGCACCTGAGTCTGGAGTTCGTTTGTCATGGCTACAAGCTCTGGTGAACCCATTCTCTCTCTCTCTCTCTCTCTCTCTCTCTCTTCTCTTTCTGTCTCTTTCTCCCTCAAAATAAGATAAATAAATAGCAATTTAAAATCACTAGAAGTAGAAATGAAAAAAATAATTCCACTTAATCACTATATATTCTTGTATTTTTGTTATTCTTATCATTCTATCAGTGCCACAGAGTCTGGATGATAAACAGTGATTGCTGACATTTATTAGCCCTAAGGAAACAGAGAATGAATTTGCAAGATCTTCTCATCCATTAAGCATACAGTCTCCTGATAGAGATGTAATAGCTTGTAAGAGAAGAACACTTGCTTAGAGTTATTTTGAAAATTAACGGTAACAAAATTATGATTATTATTTTTATTGAAATCACATGTCATTATCTCAACTGCACAAGTAATTTAAAAATTCATATTTCTAAGTTCTCTCTAAAAATAAAACCTTCTGCAAAAAATTTAGGAGGATATGAATGAAATTACAATAAATAAAACTCTATAGAAGAAGCAAGACCTGATAGAGTAAGTAACAGCAAAATTCATTTTAAACACAGGTGACTTTTGTAAGTTTTAAATCCATATATAGTATAACTAGATTGTTGAGGAAAGTCTAACCATTAAAAGCAGGCCATTCTGCAAAAGGGCCGTCATAGTCTCCCAAAATGAATCTGCTGCTGTATCATAAATTCCATTATAGCTTCAGAACTGTCATACATATGATCCTTGCCTTTTAACTTGAAGCAATGCATTCTGTCACCTTTAAAAATACTTCTCTTTAACTTTAATACTAACATCATTACCCACTCTCTTGCACTAAAGGATATTTGAAATAAATAACTTGTGGAATACTTAAAGTCAAATGTCCAGATGGCCTCAGCATTACCATCTCTAGCATATTTTCTTTAAACTAAGTGATAGGTTTTTCATAAAGCCAGGGTTCCCAGATAGGGACTAAGATATGCGCCATATTTGCATTTAAATTGCATATACATTTGATTTCTTACAGCTCTTTTAACCGACATCATCTTTGGGTCCAAAATATTTCCATCTTATTAGTTACTGATATTTTCACTGAATAATTTTATCTGAGAATTTTATTTGGATTTTCACATTTCATTAGGAAATAGTCACTATACAAAATAACACTGAGGATTTTGTGCACTGTTTATTGTAAACGCCTTCACAAATATTATAGGAAGGAAAGAAAATTGAAAGTGAGAAATCAGAAATGAAAAACACACTTTTAACTTAGCTTCTTAATCTTCATATAAGATAAATGATAAAAGTGTCATTGCATGTCTTATAGGACCATTTGAATGCCTTATTTTTTAGGTGAATGTCTGAAAGTGTTGATAGTAACATTGAATTCCAGCACATGGGGTAATCTTATTGAAATAATACTCCTTCACTTAACAATGATCCCTTCTTTGAGTTCAGAACACCTGTTTAACAGTTCCAGTCACTTTTTGCATGCAGTGGTTTATTGATGCTGGGATATTGTGCCCTATCATAAAGTAAAAACTAAATGAAAACAAAGGACCTTCAAATTATTAGTGATAAGTTGAATTCAATGAATTATTTTATTTTACCCATATACCTAATATAGAATAGACACTAAAAATACAATTTCAACCTGTATAATTCTTGGAAAATTCAGGAGGTTGTGGCATGTTAGTGTACATTTAAATTTAAATTATACTTCCTATGGAATATTAATCTGGCTATGGTGTTCATTAATCTGGGGGGAATTATGATTAGTTGAAAGTTAATTATGTTGTAGTTGCTTGTCTTATTGTATATGAAACTTCTTAGAATTTATAAGCAATTTTTATCTTACAATCAGAAAATATTAATGTTCTGTAAATGCAACATTCAAAAAGAAAGAACTGCTAATAAAGTTACCTCTTTTAAGATCTGTCATGATTTAAAATGAGACAAGGGAAAAAAATTAGTTAAGAACATGAACTCTGTTATAAAAGAGTCTTACTTGACAATATTTACACACCAATTAAATATATTTTTAAGGGCTAGAGAGATAGCTTAGCAAGTAAGGAGCTTGCCAGCAAAGCCAAAGGACCCAGGTTCAAGTCCCCAGTACCCACGTAAAGCCAGATGCACAATGTGGCACATGCATTTGGAGTTCGCTTACAGTGGCTAGAGGACATGGTATGCCCATTCTCTCTTTCTCTCTTCTGTCTCTCTTTCTTTCAAAAAATTTTCTAGCTTTCTTTGTTTTGTTTTGTTTTGTTTCTTTTCTCTCTCTCTCTTTTTTTTTTTTTTTTTTTTTTTTTTTTTAGTTTTTCAAGGTAGAGTCTCACTCTAGCCCAGGCTGACCTCAAATTCACTATGTAGTTTCCTCAGGTTTGCCTTTAACTCATGGTGATCCTCCTAAATCTGCCTCCCAAGTGCTAGGGTTAAAAGTATGTGCTACCATGCCCAGCATCTTTTTCTTTCTTTTTCTTAATTAATTAATTTGAGAGAGAGAGAGAGAGAGAGAAGAGGTAGATACAGAGATACAGAGAAAGAGAGAATGGGCATGATACGGCATCCAGCCACTGCAAACAAACTCCAGACACATATGGCCCCCTTGTGCATCTGGCTTACGTGGGTCCTGGGGAATTGAACCAGGATCCTTTGGCTTCTCAGGCAAATGCCTTAACTGCTAAACCATTTCCTCAGACCCTTTTATAGCTTTTTAAAATAAAGAAAACATTACTGCAACCTATAGATACCATAACATGAAATAAAATACCATAATTCCTTGGTTCTATGGAAATGTTTAAGACACATTGATCAACATCCCCCCATTCTTCCCTGACTATCCATGTTCTCTCATAATCAGCATTCTAATTTCAACTTTTATGAGATATATACTTCAAATACCACATAAGAATGAAATCATGTGAAACTATTCTTTCTGTACCTGGATTTTTTTAATTGACAACTTCTATACTTACATACAAAAAAAGCATGATATTTTTCTCCTTTCCCTCCATTTCCCTTTAAAAAATCCAATCTTGTTCATATCCCCTCCCTCTCTCCATTAGTCTCTCTTTTAATTTGATGTCATCATCTTTTTCTTCTGTTATGAGGGTCTTGTGAAGGTATTGCTAGGCACTGCAAGGTCATTGTTTACAAGGCCAATTTCTGTATGGACAGTTGCATCTTAAGGAGTCGTACCCTTCCTTTGGCTCTTACATTCTTTCTGCCCCCTCTTCCACAATGGGCCCTGAGCCTTGGAGGGTGTGACAGAGATGTTTCAGTGCTGGACACTCCTCCGTCCCTTCTTCTCAGCACTATGTTGCCTTTTGGGTCAATACAGTGGTCATCGCCATCTGAAAAGAGAAGCTTCACTAATCAGAAGTGAGAGTAACATTAATATGTGATATGTGATTAATATGTGATTTAAGTGTAGTGCTTTCAGGGTAGCTCAGTGGGAATAGTATATATATATACACGAGCAGGCTTAATATCCCTAAGGCTCATGACCTCCCCTTCCATAGACTTTTGCTTAGTTTTTTCAGTTCCAGGCATGTATTCCCTCCCATAGGGAGGGCCTTCAGCCAATTATGGAGCAGTTGATTTCCCCCAGAGCAGACATGCCACTATTGCACCCATTCAGTCATTGGGCCTGTATGGCCAAACTTAAATTTTCCAGTGTCCACTGTTTTCACTGCTGATGACTTCTGTCCCCCATATGGCTACATGCAGAACAGCTTTTTCCAGGTTTCATTTGGCTGGACTACAGGGAGAATGTTTTCTGCTCAGCACCAGTTTGCTTTCTCAGTGACCTTGCCACTCAGTCAAGAAAAGTCTTCAGCAATAGGGTCTTACCATGTGTTTCCAAAGAAAACCAAGGGCTTTGGCAATAGCCTTTTATGTTTTGGAGGCTACCAGGACCTCCTTGGCCAACAACTCACTGGAAGGTATCCCATCCCAGGCACTGAAAATTTTCTAGCAACAGTCTATAGGTTCTGGATGTGCCATTATTCAAAAAAGTAGGTTTACATAAGTCTTACTCACACTATCTTGAATTTAGATTGACCCTCCCCCTGCCCTTCTTTATGCATTCTCTTCCCATGGCCTCGCTTAGGCCATTCCCCTCCCTGTAATCTGTTCTTCTACTTACATATGTGCAATACCATACACTTAAGTCCTTCCCTTTCCTCCCTCCCTTATAGCCTTTTACCAGCTTACTGGTTTCTGGTACTTATTTTTGGTTCCAATTCACACACAGGTCTATACATTTGTAGCTAGGATCCACATATGACATTTGGCTTTCTGAGCCTGGGTTACCTCACTTGATATAATCCTTTCCAGATACATCCATTTCCCTGCAAATTTTGTAATTTCATTTTTCTTCACCGCTGAATAGAACTCCATTGTGTAAATGTACCACATCTTTATTATCCATTCATCTGTGGAGGGACATCTAGGCTGGTTCCATTTCCTAGCTATTGTGAATAGAGCAGCAATAAACATGGTTGTGCAGGTATCTCTAAGGTAGTGAGAAGAGTCCTTTGGATATATGCCTAGGAGTGCTATAGCTGGATCATATGGTAAATCTATTTTTAGCCGTCTCAAGAACCTCCACACTAACTTCCACAATGGCTGCACCAGATTACATTCCCACCAACAGTGTAGAAGGGTTCCTCTTTTTCTGCATCCATGCCAACACTTATTGTCATTTGTTTTCTTGATGGTAGCAATTCTGACAGGAATGAAATGGAATCTCGAAGTGGTTTTAATTTGCATTTCCCTGATGGCTAAGGATGTGGAACACTTTTTTAGATGTTTATATGCCATCTGTATTTCATCTTCTGAGAATTCTCTATTTAGTTCCATAGCCCATTTTTTAACTGGGTTGTTTGAATTATTATTCTGTTTTTTTGAGTTCTTTGTATATTCTGGATATTAATCCTCTGTCAGATGTATAGCTGGCAAAGATTTTCTCCCATTCTGTAGGTTGTCTTTTTGCTCTATTCACAGTGACCTTTGCTGTACAAAAGCTTTGTAATTTCATAAAGTCCCAGTGGTTGATTAGTGGTTTTATTCCCTGAGAAATTGGGGTTATATTCAGAAAGTCCTTGCCTATCCCAATATGTTTAAGGGTTTCTGCTGCCTTTTCGTCCAGCAGTTTCAGAGTTTCAGGTCTGATATTAAGGTCCCTGATCCATTTGGACTTGACTCTTGTGCATGGAGAGAGACAAGGATCTATGTTTATCCTTTTACATACAGATGTCCAATTTTCCCAGCACCACTTGTTAAAGAGGCTATCTTTTCTCCAATGAGTATTTTTGTCAAAAATCAGGTGGCTGCAGCTGCCTGGATTAATATTTGGGTCTTCCATTCTGTTCCATTGATCTACCTGTCTGTCCTTGTGCCAGTACCATGCTGTTTTTGTTACTATGGCTTTGTAATATAACTCAAAATCAAATATGGTAATACCACTAACCTGATTTTTATTGCACAAAATTGTTTTGGCTATTTGAGGTTTTTTTGTGTTTTCAAATGAATTTTAGGATTATTTTTTCTATTCCTGTGAAGAATGCTATTGGGATTTTAATGGGGATTGCATTAAATGTGTAGACTGCTTTTGGTAAGATTGACATTTTTACAGTATTGATTCTTCCAATCCAAGAGGATGGGATGTCTTTCCATTTCTTTGTGTCTTCTGCAATTTGTTGCTTGAGTTTTTTAAAGTTCCCTTTGTAGTGATCCTTCATGTCCTTGGTTAAGTTTATTCCAAGGTATTTTATTTATTTATTTATTTATTTTGAGGAAATTGAGAGTGGCAGAGATTCCCTGATTTCATCCTCTGCCTGTTTGTTGTTAGTGTATAGAAAAACTACTGATTTCGGTGTGTTTATTTTGTATCCTGCTACATTGCTAAAAATGTTTATCAGCTCTAACAATTTGCTGGTAGAGTCTTTAGGGTCTGCTATATATAGAATCATATGATCTGCAAATAATGATAATTTGATCTCTTCACATCCAATTTGCATCCCTTTTATCAGTGTCTCTTGCCTTATTGCTATAGCTAAGCCTTCTAGGACTATATTAAATAGAAGTGGGGAAAGAGGACACCCTTGTCTTGTTCCTGGATTTACTGGAAAAGTTTGAGGTTTTTCCCCATTTAATGTTATGTTGGCTGTAGGTTTGTCATAAATAGCTTTTATTATGTTGAGATATGTTCCTACTATTCCCAGCTTCTGTAATACTTTTACCATGAAGGGATGTTGGATTTTGTCAAATGCCTTTTCTGTATTTATTGAAATGACCATTTGATTTTTGTCCTTCAGACCATTTATATGGTGCATTACATTTATGGATTTGCGAATGTTGAACCATCCCTGCATCTCTGGGATAAAGCCTACTTGGTCGGGGTGAACAATCTTTCTCTTTGTTGAGAATTTTTGCATCTATGTTAATGAGGGAGATTGGTCTGTAATTTTTGTTTTTTGACCTTTTTTTTCTGGTTTGGGTATCAGGGTGATGCTAGCATCATTGAAAGATTTTGGTAGAATTCTTTCCTTTTCTATTCTATGGAAAAGTTTGAGAAGCATTGGTATTAGTTCTTCCAGGAATGTCTGGTAAAATTCAGCAGCAAATCCATCTGGGCTTGGGCTTTTTTTAGTTTGGAGACTTTTTGTAACTGCTTGGATCTCTGTAGTTGTCATAGGTCTATTTAAATGGTTTATCTCATCTTGATTTAAATTTGGTAGGTCATATGAATCAAGGAAATCATCTATTTCTTTCAGGTTTTCAAACTTAGAGGCATATATATTCTTAAAGTATGTCCATATGATTTTCTGAATTTCTTTGATATCTGCTGGATCTTGCCTGTTTTATCTCTAATTTTATTAACTTTTGTCTCTTCTCTCTTTCTTTTGGTCAGATTTGCTAAGGGTTTAACAATCTTGTTTATCGTTTCAAAGAACCAACTCTTTGTTTCATTGATTTTTTGATTTTTTTTTTATTTCCATTTCATTAATTTCTACCCTAACCTTTATTATTTCTCCCCCTCTACTGATTTTTGGTTTGCCTTGTCCTTCTCTTTCCAAAGCCTTAAGGTGAAGCATTAAATTATTTAGTTGTGAACTCTCTAATTTCATAATATATGCACCTAGAGATATAAATTTCCCTCTTAGGACTGCTTTCATTGTGTCCCAAAGTATTTGTTATGTTGTATTCTCACCATCATTTGATTCTATGAATTTCTTGATTTCCTTTTTAATTTCTTCAATGACCCATACACCGTTCAATAATGTACTGTTGTGTCCCTGAATTTCTGTATGCTCTGTAGTTTTTCTTGTTGCTGATTTGCAGGTTAATCCCATTGTGGTCAGATAGCATACAAGGGATTATTTCAATTTTCCTGTATTTGTTAAGATTTGATTTGTGTCCTATTATATGGTCTATTTTAGAGAATGTCCATATGCTGCTGAGAAAAATGTATATTCTGCAGCATTTGGATGGAATGTTCTGTATATATCTGTTAGGTCCATTTGTTCCATGATATCATTTAATGCAGATGTCTCTCTGTTTATTTTTTGCTGGGTAGACCTGTCAAGTGATGAGAGTGGGGTATTGAAGTCACCCACTACTATTGTGTTAGGAGTTATCTCTGACCTTAAGTCTAATAGTGTTTGTTTGATGAAATTGGGAGCCCCCATGTTAGGAGCATATATGTTCAGGATTGTAATGTCCTGTTGGAGTGTTCCTTCAATCAATATAAAGTGACCTTCTTTATCTTTCCTCACTAATGTTAGTTTGAAGTCTATCCTGTCAGAAATTAGGATAGCAACCTGTAGCAGACAGCTTCAGGTTCGCTGAGATGAACTTCCAGACCGGGCACAGTTATGGAGGAAGGGATATTATTTATTGAAGCTTACAGATCCAGGGGAAGTTCCATAGTGGCAAGAGAAGTGGCCTGCTCTCCACAGGGCCAAGCAGAGAGAGAGAGAAACCAACCAGCCACCACAGCACACAGAGCAAAACTACAGCCAAAAGGTCACACAGCACACTTCAGGAACTCCTGCTAGGCACATTTGCATATCTTTACAATGGAATCTCAAACCCACACCATTAACACCTTAAGATCGGCCCCCAGTGACATTGCCTCTAGCAAGGTGATTGCAGATGCAAAACTATAACTAGTAAAACACTGAATATATTGGGGGACATATATTCAAACTACCACACAACCCCTTCTTGTTTCCTAGGCCCATTTGCTTGAAATACCTTTTTCCAACCTTTCACCCTAAGAATGTTTCTATCTTTCATTGAGAGGTGAGTTTCCTGGAGGCAACAGATGGTAGGATCCTGCTTTTTTTTTTTTTTTTTTTTTTTTTTGAGAGAGAGATAGAGAGACAGAAAGAGAGAGAGGCAGTGGGAGACAGATAGAGAATGGGCAAACCTGCAGCCTCTCAGCTGCTGTGAATGAACTCCAGATGTGTGCCTGTGGGAAAATGTGTTACTTTAGCATCTGGCTAAACATGGGACCTGGAGATTGGAACCAGCGTTCTTAGGCTTAGCAGGCAGGCGCCTTAACTGCTAAGCCATCTCTCCAGCCCAGGATCCTGCTTTTTAATCCAGTCTGTAAGTCTGTGTCTTTTGGTTGGGCATTGAGGCCATTGATATTAAGAGTTATTTTTGAAAGATATGTATTTATTCTCACCATTCTTCTTGTTTTGTAGTTCTTCCTGTTTTAACTTTACTCACTTGTTTTAAGTGTTATTTGAGTATGGTTTATTTTTTCCTATTTCCTGCTGTGTGTTTTGCTTTCTCTTCAGCCTGAATGATTCCTGCAAATATTTTCTGGAGAGCTGGTTTATTTGCCATAAATTCTTTTAGCCTGCTTTTGTTGTGGAATATCCTTATTTCTCCATCAATTTGGATAGATAGCTTTGCAGTATAAAGTAATCTTGGTTGACAGTTTTTATCTTTCAGAACTTGGAATACATCACTCCAACCTCTTCTGGTTTTTAAAGTTTGTTTTGAGTAATCTTCTGTGATCCTGTGGGTTTCCCTTTGAAGGTCATTTGCTTTTTCTCCCTAACTGCTTTTAATATATTTTCTTTGTTTTGCATGTTTAGTAGTTTAATTTTAACATGGCGAGAAGAGGATCTTTCTAGGTTTTGTCTGGTGATCTAAAAGCTTCTTGTATCTGCATTGGCATTTCTTTCCCAATTTGAGGAAATTTTTCTTCTATGATTTTGTTGAAAAAACCTACTAAGCCTCTGGATTGAAATTCTTTCCCCTTTTGCTATACCTTAAATTCTTATGTTTGATCTTTTCATAGTGTCCTGGGTGTCTTGGAATTCCCATTCATACCTTTCTATTAGCTTGTCTTTCTCTTTGTTGGACTGTATTAGGTCTGCCCCCGGTCTTCTAGTTTACATATTCCATCCTCTCCTTCATCCATTCTACTGGTGAGATTTTCCACAGAGTTTTTCATTTCATTGACTGTGTTCTTCAGAGCTAGGATTTCAGCCTCGTTTTTCTTCAGTATTTCTATTTCCTTACTCGTGTCCTGTAACGACTTTTTATTTCATTAGGCTGGTTTTCTGAATTCTCTTTTAAGAGTTTGTTTTCTTCTTTAATTCCTTTGTTTTCTTCTCTGATTCCTTTCATTTCTTCTTTCATTTCTTTGAGCATAGATAACATCATTCTTTTGAAATCTTTGTCAGGAATTCCATCTAAAATAGTCTCATTGATGAACAATTCTGATGGATTTGTAATTTTCGGTGGGATTGCATTGTCTTGATTCTTTGTGTTTCTTGTATTATAATGTAGTGACTTTTCACTTGGATTGATTTGATGCTTAGGTTTTCTATTTATCTGCAGTGTTCTTAGATGTGGTGATCCATCTTTATATACTTTCAGGATATGAGTTTAAGGTGCCAAGTGTAGCTCTTGTACCAAAATCCAACCTCAGAAGTAATCCTAGGTGTTGACATTGCTTGTGAAGGAAGTATTGTAGTGGACTGGTGGAACTATTTACTGGCAAGTTCTAAACTTCAACTAAGCAAAATACACATTCAATTTTAAAAAAGCACAGAGTATACAAGTGTGGTAATTAAAACAAACAGTCATAGAAGGTCAAAATCCTTAAGGGAGTGTGTTGTTCTATACCCTTAATCCAGTTAGCTAGGAAGTAGAAGATTTTGTTCTGAATTGGGTTCCAGGTCAGCCTGGATCTGGACCAGACCCTGCCCCCAATAATGACAAAAGCAAAAGATAAAGGCCCTAGAGATCTAAAGGTATTAAAGGCAGCAATATTCAACTTCCCCTGTTCATCTTATTTGAAAATAGTAAAGCCAACCACAAATATGTAACCCAGAACCTGCCCTGACCTGCAAAGAGAGATTAGCACTTCCAATGCAGGCCTATGTACCTTTATTTTTATTTATTTATTTTTTTTTGTCAGCCGGCCTTGTTACCTTTTGGTGTGGCTTCCAAGCTCACCAATGCTGAGTGCCCACCTTGTTCTCTGAGCTGTGGAGCTTGGGCTTGGCTCAATTGTGCTGGATGCACTGCTGGTGTTATGCTATGTAGCTTGAGCTCAGCTCAGATATGTTGGATGCACTGGGCTCAGTTGCACTGGATGCACTGGGCTCAGTTGTGCTGGAGGCACAGCTGGTGTTGTGGTGTGGAGCTTGAGCTTGGCACCACTGTGCTGTATGTGCTGCTGCTGGGAGCTGAATTCTGGTGGTTCATGGTTCTGATGGTTGGGGGATGACGAGTTCAGGAAGCCTGTACTTGCTCACACTGTTCCCCTGTATCTCTTTTAGTGTCTCAGCAGATTATTTTTAGATTTCTGGGCTCTGTAAGGAGACTGATGAGGTTGGAAAGTCCCCTTGTTTGGTCTCTATTGCTGCTGCTAGGCTCTCCTATCAGCTTAGGGCCATGGCAGCTGGGGGCCAGCGGCTAGGGGTGGCAGCAGCTCAGGGCCACTGTGGACTGGGCTGCCGCGGATCGGGCCGTAAGCTCCACAGTGGGATTCTGGCCTTCTCCTGCTTTTCCGCTGCACTTTTCAGATGAAGAGTGAAGTTTTGCTCTAAATCTCTCCCTGTTCTGGTTTGGCATGGATCCTATGCCACCATCTCACCTGGAACTACGTAAATAAATCTATTTTTTTAAGTCAGGCGTGGTGGCCCCTGCCTATAATTCCAGCACTTGGGAGGCAGAGGTAGGAGGATCGCCATGAGTTTGAGGCCACCCTGGGATTATATAGTGAGTTCCAGGTCAGCCTGGACTAGAACAAAACCCTGCCCCAAACACAAAAACAAAAAATACATATATATATATATATTTTAAATAGAACTAATGCTTTCATCTCTGTACCTTTTTTCAAGCACTACACAATCCTTGTCTCCACAAGTTCTGTGTAATAGAAATATCTGTAGATAACTCTTTTTTGTCAGCACTGAACCAGGTGATGTGTGTGAGACACAGAGCATATAGACCATGTTACTTAAAGAAGTGGTGTGTGTTTTTTAATACCTTAAAAAGAATAAGCTTTTTATCCAAATAAATTGATTGTTTCTAAACATGTTAAATAAATCTTTATTCCTCATACTTAAAAATAATGAAGTATTCTGTCCATTTATCATGACATTTTTAGGCAGACCTATAACTTCCCTTAGCTATAAAGTATGAGTAATATATTCTTCAAAATAAGGGCTGGAGAGATGGTTTATCAGTTAATGTGCTAGTTTGCAAAGCCAAAGCACCCAGGTTCCATTCCCCAGGATGCTCCTAAACCAGATAAACAGAGTGGTGCATGCATCAGGAGTTCATATAGAGTGGCTGGAGGCCTGGTGCACCCATTCTCTCTCTGTCTCTCTCTCTGCCTCTTTCTCTCTCTTTCTGAAATAAATAAAAATAAAATATTAACAAATATTGTTGCAGGAATGCCTTTGGAAAGCACATATTCTCTAATTGCCCTAAAAATATGTCTTGCAAGAACAGCTGAAATAATCTCCCTAGCTCTCTCTAACTTCCTCTTTCCAGCACTACAGCCACACCATATGAGCTCTAGTGAAAGGTGGGTCCAGAGAGTTACCTCAAACAGGAGCTCTTTCCCCTAGGGAACCACTGTTATCTGAATTTGGTGGTCTTTCAGAGCTCACATGCTCCCTTCCCTGAAAGTATGATTTTGTCTATCCATGATGATTTAGGTTTCTGGTCAAGCATCTATTGTTTATTCTCATCACTGATATTTCCTTGAAGTTCCAGAGTCCCCATCTTTCATACTGGAAGGTGAACACATCAGCTCATGAAGGAACCTCATTTCATCCCTATGCCTCTCATCTTCAGTGGCTTTAGTAATTACTTAAAATAGTACTTGCTCAGACAGCCTTAAACAATGGTGATTACAACTCTTTCTTTATTCCCTGGATATCATCCAGATAGGATACTATAAGGATGCCATAAGCATTAGCATAAGAAGTGATTTCAGTTTGAGGGATGAACCCTTGTGAAAAATGATGCATGGAATGCCAAACCTGCAAACAAGCTTTTTCCCTTCACCTTTCAACTTCAGAAATGAAAATGAATGTCAAAATAAAAGATGAAAACCTATGTCACTTGGAAAAGAGGCACCAGGCTTACTTACAACAATTACACCATCATTATCAGCTTTAGAACCAAGAGAAAAGGGTGACACTCAGAGTAAGAAGTTCCATTTCTGATTTGTCACTAAACAATTTGTCTCCTTGTTCCACTGATAGATTAACAACACATTTATTTGGATTTATGACCATGTTTAATTAGTTGCCATTAAGAAGGCCTGTAGAGATATCAGAAAGTTGAGAATATAACTCCTTGACTCAATGTCTTATCAAGTAAGGACTTTATAGAACCCAGAGTGTCAACCTTCATGTCAGCTTCCAAGTCACCAAAATGTAATTCAGTTTGAGAATAGTGTGTTGACCTGTTTTTGAGCTGCACAGACTAACCCCAACATTTTTTTCCTAGTGCACTCTTGCATGATTTGTGTTCCAACTTGGTGATGAAAGTGCTAACAATTTTGTCATCTACTCAAGTGGACACAGTAAATTTGATTTTAAACATGTCATCCTCAATAGTAAGGGGTAAGTACATCATGATTTTCCCTTCCAGATCAAAGAAAAACATTTATTTTTTGGCTTTAATATCTTGTTCAAATCATTTGCAACAACAGGGGCAGTTGGCATAGTGGGAATTTGGTTGCAATGAAACCAATAATCATGAAAAAATCTCATAACACTATGTCATATTATAGAAATTAGTTTTGTGGCAAAAACAATGGAAGACTTATGAAAACTATCATTTATGTCTTCTTTATATGTTACCAAAATAACAATTCTAAGATCTGAAAAAAATAAAATTTATTTTGATATTATTTACATTATAAAACATTATCTCAAGAAGTAGCAAATTCCAAATTTTATAGATTTAATGGATCAAATATAAACATTTTCTATTTATGGATCTTGTGTGATATTAACAAAGTATTACTATTATTTTCCATTTAGAATAATTCCTTTGGTAATATTCATAATTGTATAGATTTAGTCAAATACAGATTTCAGAGATTATTTATCAAGAAATTGGAGGTTTTCAGTATTCCAATTTTATGTAAATCATGCTCATAAGTAATTGAGTCATATAATCAAGTGATTGTAGCTATTTACTGTCAATTCAGATAATTTAACCAAATATAAAAGACTTAAACTGTAAAAGGCTTATACTTTTATACTTATTGATAAATTTCATAGATTCCTGGGATAGGATAATAGTATATGCACCAGATATGATTTAATGTAAAACAAATATATGAGCTAAACAGAAATTTGTAATTTGTGAAAAGTATACTTTCCCCCTTCTATAAACAAGCTGTTAATGACTTGAGGAAATAAAATCCATCTTCAAGCAAGAGTCTGAGACCCAGAATGCTCCATTTGTCTCTCTCAGCCACACTTCTCAGTTGTCATAGGACTAAATTCATACCTATTCAAAAATAAAATTTATTCAATCCAGTGTTCATTTGTCCAAAACTTAATTTTTCCTTTGCTTTTCTGAATCAATGTAATCAGTGTAAATGAATAAAAATTTCTCCTGTTTCATGAAAATACACATCTCCCATCTTCCATAATGTCACAAATCCATTAGGCTATTTTTCATGTTTCTAAACATTTTTGAAGTGACACTTTTTGTCTCAAATGTTTTTCCTCCAGTGAGCAGGCCACTATTCTTACCTATTCAGCTTTCACAAGCACCAAGGGCTTCACACTTTGTATTAAAACAAACAAACAAACAAACAAAATCTACCTGCCTTTCTAAAATCCTCATCCTCTTGATACTCTCAATAAGCTGAGATAAGTGTATATATATATATATATATATATATATATATATATATATGACAGAGACACAGAGAGAGACAGAGAGAAAGGGAAAGGAAGACAGAGATGGGTGTGCCAGCAGCCTCTTAGCTGCTGCGAACAAAATCCAGAAGCATGGGCCCCCTTGTGGTCATGTGTGACATTGCGCCCTTGTGTCACTGCGTCTGGCTAAATGTGGGACCTGGAGATTGGAATCAGCATTCTTAGGCTTAGGAGGCAGGCGCCTTAACTGCTAAGCCATCTCTCCAGGCCTGAGATAAGTATTTTTAATATTCCTTGCTGGCTCAACTTTTCTCCCTCTAACTCTAAATATTTTATCTATATCATAAATCCACCACTTTTTAAAAACAACCTCTTTATAGATGGTTTCTCCAATTTCACTGAGAAGGAGTAAGGTATCTTTGTTAGGTAGTTAGTAAAGTCTGCCCTTGTAATCACCACTTTACTAGCCCCAAACTTGACATCATGGCTGGCCTCTTTTTGAGCCAGCCCATATCCCAGGCAAATCAGCCCTCTGGCTCACCTGACCCTGAAAATGAAGCACATCACAATAAACTTACCCTTACGAGGGTAGGGACAAGGTCTCTTTGTTGCCCTGTCATCTCTCCTGAACTTGCAGGTTCTGGTATGCCTCCCCCATCCTTACTTCCACCTGGGAGGGGGCTCTCTGAACTTTCTTGTCTTTCCTTTATGACTTTTCATGTTTTTTCCAGGCCCACCACTTGGATTCTCAGACGACGTGACACATCCATTTCCGTTTCTTTGGTTTTATACTTCCCTCAATAAATATAATAATTTAATAATTATCCTTCTCAATCTGGTTTGCCAAATCTTTTGTTAAGTAACAGACAGAATCTCTGAGTCTGGAATTCAAGGACTCTCTTGAACCCAGCACTACCTCGTTACATCATGATTTCTAATATAACTCCTGTATTGATGAGTCTCAGTGTTACGTGTCACTGGAAAGACTAGAAGATATCTTCTTTGAATTCTATGCTCTTCTGATAATAAACACTTCCATGTATTTGATTTCTGAACTATCCCCACACAAGAACCTGAGAGGCTTCAAAACCCTCACATAAACCTTTAAATACAAAATCCCTATGTATACTAAATCTGTTTCTCTTTTCATTACATTGCCTTGACTGATTTGAGTATTCTAGAATCTCAGCTGATTGCTTCAGTTACTATAATTTAATGACTTATGTGGTCATTACTCATTCATTAGGGCAGCTTTGTTGAATATTTTCTTTTTTGTATAAGTGTTAAAATAAGTTGTCAAATACCATCAAAAGACCTAGACTATGGTTTTCACTGAATTTATTATTTTTTTTAATTTGTAGAAATTTGACAACTTCTTAGCAGCTAAAGAATACTCTGCTTCTGTTCACTCATTTGGAAATGCCTCTTGTTAGACTTATAATAATTTTTTTTTGGGGGGGGGTTTCAAGGTAAGGTCTCACTCTAGCCCAGGCTGACCTGGAATTCACTATGTACTCTCAGGGTGGCCTTGAACTCATGGTGATCCTCCTCCCTCTGCCTCCTGAGTGCTGGGATTAAAGGCGTGTGCCACCACACCCAGCTAATTTTTATGGTTTTATAATATTCAAATTTTTTCCTGTTATCTAATGTATATTACTAACCTCATTAACAAATCTTGATTACTCTAGTAAGAGGAATTACATTTTATTATACTACTCATTTAATTTTGCTATACCATAATAAGTATTAATTTGCATATATTAATCTAGTGTTTGTCTACATTCTTATATTTTTGCAAGCTTTCAATGCGCCTCTCATTTTGTTTTTTTATTTTTCACATTGCGTTATTATAATCATATAGTTCAGTTTTTTGTGGAAAAGTTAAAAAACAGACTATTATGTGGATTTCTATATATGACCTTTATTAATTTAAATACAATTCCCTTATGAGTTTTCATTTTCATTTCATAATTTTTATTATTAAAATTTTCTTGGAGAGATTCTGTCTGTTATTTAACAAAAGAATTGGCAAACCAGATTGAGAAAACCCATCAATACATTTTTAAATTTATTTTTACCACTGTCACAAAAACATCTGCAAAGAGCCAGTGAGGGCAGAGGATAGGAAAGGACACAAAAGGACAAGCTAGAATCAGAGCATTTATGATCCCATTGTGCCATTTCCCAGGTTGACATTGCTACATTGTGTAGACTTTGGCTATACAGTTTGCTTAGTCCGTTAGGAATCCTCACTAAAGCAAAAAAGATTTCCAGTCAGTGTGCCAAGGTAGGGTCAATGGGAAGATTGATGTGGGAGACAATCAGGTGTGGATTAGTGCTGCTTCAAATAAAAGGTCCCTGTGGTCTGCTGTTTAATATTGTACAATTTAGACTTCTGTCCAACACAAATTTATTTTGTCTTGAGTTTTGCAATGAGATGAAACTATGGATTTCATATAATCGTGTTCATTAAAGCCAAGAGTTTGAAAGCCGTGCTGCTCCTAACATTCCCTTTCTTCTCCCACTGACACACTTGCAGTCTATCACAACTGTGCAGGATAGCATTTAGTGTGGATCTCCACTCTTTTCATGTCTCCATGTGAAGTGAAAGATTTAGGCACTACATACATCATTGGTAAAGAAAATGCATTTCCTTAAGAGCATTGACTACATGTAAACATTATATAATGTTATGGAATACAATGCACATTGTAAGAATATAAGAAGTCAGACTCAGCCTCATATAGAGATAGAGGAGTTCTTATTTTTGGCAAGTTAATATGTCTAACAGACAATGCATATACTATCAGTTGTGGTTCCCAATACAAAATAGTTTATATTTTCCTAACTTCTGTGTCGAGAAACCCCTCATTTTATAAGCCATTCCCTTAGTCTGAAAAGTTCACATTTTGTTTTGCTTTCTCATTATCTCAGTGTATCATATTGAAGACCAAAGTATGCCAGAGTTTAACTGCATTATACATATTGAGGGAGAAGTGGGGACTTACCAGCCCTCATCCCCTAGATACCATTCACTATAAGACCTCGGAGAGAGGGGTGGTGTCTCATGGGTTCTTCCCTCCATGATAGGATGTTGACAGGCCAGTAGTGCCCATCCTTAGCAGACAAAAATATACGTTCTGAAGATTTCACCTCACTCCCCATGTTCTGACTTTTACATTTCTTCCACTCTTCTTTTGTGTTGTTTTCTGAGTCTTGGAGGAGGTAGTAGAGATACCACATTTGTGGTTGATCAGCCAAGAATCACTTATTCTCAGACCTTTGATCAACTTACTCGTCATGGGGGAAGGAGAAACAATTTCTTCAGTGGTATAACCACTAGTAAGGAGCCCATGCTCCTATTAGTAATTCTTCACCCAGTTTCCTGCAGGCAATATAGAAAGAAAAAAAAAAGGAAAGAAAAAAAGAAAAGAAAAGAATAGAATAGAAAAATAGACATGAAAGTAGAAGGAATGGTTGAGAAGAGAAAGTGAGCAATGAGAGTGGGAGGGAAAAAGGAGAAGTTAATGGGTCTTCTTGGATGACTGTGGTAAAATACATCATATGCAAATACATCTAAGATATTATGAAACCCATACCACACCCACATACCCAAACAGAGAAAATGAGGACACTATTAACAAAGTGAAATGCCACAAAATTGGAGAAAATATTTTCAAATCTTATATATGACTTTAAAGATTTGATATGATGTATAAAGAACCTTTAACATTTCAGCAATAGGAAAGATAAATCAACATGCTGAGATAATCAAAGTTTGTACTAAATAGTTATTTCTCCAATCATTATATATAAATGGCCAATAAGCAAATTTAAAAATTCAACATTATTTGCAATTAAGGAGCTAGAATCAAATTTACAAAACTCCTAGTTCATACACACTAGGCTGACTACATTTAAACACAAACAACTATTGGAGAGGATGGAATGAACGATGAATCCTTAGGTGATTCTTTCAATAATAAAACATAGAGTTCTCCTTCCTGAGATCTAGAAATTCACTCATAGAAACTTACTCAAGAGAAAGTTTTGTGTTGAGTATAAAAACTTATACATGAAATCTCATTATAAAAATATTTATAATAGAAAAAGGGAGAATGTTCCAAGTATCTATCAGCTAATACACAAATAAAATATGTAATATATAATTGAAATTTACTTGGTAATAAAAGTAAGGAAATATCAATACATGTTAGAACAGTGAAAATGTTATGCTTAGAAAAATGACAGTTACAGAAGAGAACGTATGTTATGATTCTGTTGTGATCAGTATATGTGAGATATTTAGGACACACAGGTCCACAGGTCCACAGAGACACAAAACAAATTAAAAGTCATCTAATCTAAAGAGGTTTAAGGAGCAAGGCAAGGGGAAAGGGCAATATTCACTAAGTAATTCTAATTGGTAAGGAATTTCTTTTCTGGGGTGATTAAACATAAAATTATTATGGGGATAATGGCATAATGCTTTAAATTTTATGGCATATAAATTACCTCCTCATAAAACCATATTTGTCAAGAGTACTTCAAAAAGAAAGAAATTTGGCTTTTATTCTGTAGCTCATAAACTGAGTCTGTACCATGCCATAGCTAGGTGAAAATGGCCAAATTGCTATCAGCAGTGACAATGGTTATAAAAGAGCCACTCCTAACAGGATGTGAACATGTACTGAAAAACATATCATCTAGCAGAATACTTCATTCTCACATTAGTCACCAGCATGAGTAATAGCAGAGCCTTTTCCCCAAATGATATTTGCACATTGAATGGTTCAATGAGTGGTTAGTGATTCAAATGACACTCTTTAATGTAACATGCAAGCTCCCTGTGAATCCACTTTCAGATGTTTACAAAGCATGAAATGTCTTCACATTATCATATTCTCCTTCATTAAGTGCATTTGAGAAAGTGCAACAAAGCATGCTAGATCTCCAGGTTGTGCTGAATTTCCTTGTTTGATAACCCACCCTTGTTCCCTTAAATTGAGAGTTACTCAGCATGATGAAAACTCACCATTGAAAGCCTACAGCTAGTTCTTTCCCACATGAAAAGCCGTCTAGCAAAAGCTAAACTGTTAATATGTAATGAATTATAATGCTGACTTGAGAAATTCTTCTCATTATGGATTTGAAACTCCTTTGGCTACCTTAAAAATAATTATAATATTTCATAATTGTTGAGGAATTATTATATGCCTTCCACTCTTTTATGTTATCACTTAATTTGTACACAAAAATTGAATATCTCTTTGAAAGTTAGGAATAAGATAGGGTAAATAATTAGCTGAATACTTGTAGCTTATAAATGGAATATATAGGGATACGTGTGTGTGTGTGTGTGTGTGTGTGTGTGTGTGTGTGCATGTGTATGAAACATAATGTTAGATGTGGTTGAAAGTAGTGTGTTTACTTCAAACTGTAATGTTTTAAGGGCTTTCCACATGTGTCAAAACTATAGCTGATAGGTAAACAGAGTTACTTATTCAAATAAAGGGATCCACATTAATACTTACATTTTTATTAGTATAAAAATGTGTACTTGTGATCTTACAGTCTAGTGTGACACTTGAAATGGTTTTCAATATGGTTCTAGCAACTAGAGTAAGATGCTGACATGCAGATGAGACTTTATCAGAGTTGCCACTGTGACCAAGTAATATGAATAAGGCCCAACAGCAGCAGCAGCCACCAGACCTTAAAGAGAAGATTGTTCATCAGTTCATGGAATTTCATTTTGTTTGTTTCTTGTATTTGCAATATTCCAATTTAGTGTTTTAAAAAGTAACAATAGATTTTGCTTTAGAAGCCTATGGAAATTTCTTTCACTGTAAAATTTCTTTCTTTCTTTCTTTCTTTCTTTCTTTCTTTCTTTCTTTCTTTCTTTCTTTCTTTTCTTTCTTTTTTTTTTTATGGTTTTTCAAGGTAGGGTCTCACTCTGGTCCAGGCTGACCTGGAATTAACTATGTAGTCTCAGGGTGGCCTCGAACTCTTAGCGCTATCTGCCTTCCGAGTGCTGGGATTAAAGGCGTGCACCACCATGCCCGGCTGTGTAAAATTTATTTCTTTATAATAAAAATGAAATTTATTTAAACTGACGGTGTTTTCTTAATTAATTATTTATATGAAGGAGAGGAAGAGATAAAGAGAGAGAAAGAGAATGGGCATGCCAGGGCCTCCAACTGCTGCAAATGAACTCCAGGCACATGTGCCACCTTGCGTACCTGGCTTATATAGGTCCTGGGGAATCAAACATGGGTCCTTTGGCTTTGCAGCTAAATGCCTTAACAACTAAGCCACCTCTCCACCCCTAAACTGACATTTCTTTATAGAACATGCTCTTTTTTATGTTGTTAAAATACATATAATTTATTATTTTTGAGGCTTTTTGGTTGCTAAATAATTCAATTTAAAACTCCAGTAATTTGTTTTTTTTTCCTCTGAATATGCACTAACAAGTGTATTCATACTTTTTATTTAATTTTTTATTGACAACTTCTATACTTACAGACAATAAACCATGATATTTCCCTCCCCTCCCCCCATTCCCCTTCAGAACTCCACTCTCCATCATATCCCCTCCCTCTCTCCATTAGTCTCTCTTTTAATTTGATATCATCATCTTTTTCTTCTATTTTTAGGGTCTTGCGAAGGTATTGATAGACACTGTGAGATCATGGATATCAAGGCCAATTTCTGTCTGCACAGTTGCATTGAACAGAGTCATACCCTTCCTTTGACTCTTACATTCTTTCTGCCACCTCTTCCGCATTGGGCCCTGAGCTTTGGAGAGTGTGATAGAGATGTTTCAGTGCTGGACACTTTTCTGTCCCTTCTTCTCAGCACTATGTTGCCTTGTGGGTCATCCCAATGGTCATTGCCATCTGAAAGGAGAAGTTTTTCTAACCAGAAGTGAGAGTAGCATTAATATAAAAACATTAAGTGTGGTGCTTTCAGGGCAGTTTTGTGGGAACAATATATATATTTAGCCAGACAAGAGCAGGCTTTATACCTCTAAGGCTCATGACCTCTTCTGCCATAGACTTTTGATTAGGTTTTTCAGTACTAGGCATGTATTCCATCCCACAGAGCGGGCCTTCAGTCCAATTAGCAGGCAGTTGGTTTCCCCCAGAGCAGACATGCCACTATTGTACACATTTAGTCATTTGGCCTGTCTGGCCATACTTGAGGTTGTCAGTGTACATTGTTTTCACTGCTGATGATTTCTGTCTCCCATACGGCTGCATGCAGTGCTGTTTTTCCAGCTTTCAGTTGGCTGGTCTACAGAGAGAAGGTTTTCTGCTCAGCATCAGCTTGATTTCTCAATGACCTTGCCACTCAGGCAAGTGAGGTCTTCAGCAATAGGGTCTTACCATGTGTTTCTCAAGGGAAACCAAGGGCCTTGGCAATAGCCTGTAATTTTTTGGAGGCAAAAGAGACCTCCTTGGCCAACAACTCACTGGAATGTATCCCATCCCTGGCACTGGAAATTTTCTAGTAACAATCTGTATCTTCTGGATATGCCATTATTCCAAAAAGTAGGTTTACATAAGCCTTCTTCAGAATATATTAAATTTTGATTGACCCTCCCCCTGCTCTTCTTTTACACATTCTCTTCCCCTGGCCTCACTCAAAATATGCTCTTAATTATAAATAATACCACATTGCTAATCTGAATGGGCAAAGTTTTTACATATAAATTTTAACACTTACATTGTTCATTTTCCTAAATCATTTTATTTTCCAGATTATATAGGATAAAGCAAGGAAAAGTTTTATACTTTTTTTAACCTGTTTCAGTAAATTCTAGCACTTTCATATTCTTAGTCTTTTTTTTTTTTTTTTTTTTTTTCGAGGTATTGTCTCACTGTAGTTCAGGCTTACCTGGAATTTACTATGTAGTCTCAGGGTAACCTATCTTTCCTCCTGAGTGTTGGGATTAAAGGCATGCACCACCATGCCTAGCTGTTCATATTCTTAATATTAGACCATTGCTCTATTCTTTAAGACCAAATATTGAAAAGAAGATAAGGAAAACAATAATATTTTTGCATGACACTTTAGAGCACTTACCAAAGGGCTAGGGACAGTATTCAAATAGGTTGCTAATATACATTAATTGGTTTTTTTTTCAGCAAATTTTGAAGAAAAAGAAAGTTTTCCCTCAGAATTTCATTTTTATCAAAAGAAACAAGCAGAACTAGGAAGAAAGGAACTTAAAAACATAAGAGAGAAAAAAATACTGAGCTGGGCATGGTGGTGCACATCTTTAACCCCAACACTCAGGAGCCTGAGGTAGGAGGATAGCCTTGAGTTCCAGGTCAACCAAAAACTACATAGTAAGTTCCAGGTCAGCCTAGGCTAGAGCAAGACCTTACCTCGAAAAACCAAAAAATAAAAAATTAGATAATTTCAACAATTGATATTTGAGATTGCCTATTTCTATTTTTCTCAAGTGTGAATAAGTTTTTCAAGTCAAATCACCAGTTCTGAAGTTTATTGTTTTAAAATTATATGTTTTGTGTTTTAATGGATTGATTTGTTGGTTATTGGGAGCTTTAAGTACAAAATATATTTTTATAATGAGGATTGCTATCAATTTGATTAAAGTCATTCAACTAATCATTTATACTATTAGAACATTTTTTCAACTTTCTGAGCTGAATTAGATAAAAGGTACATTCCCAAATCACAACATTTTTCTGAAAGTCGGTTCCTTAGAAATGATTGATTGTTCCAAGAGGACTTATCCAAATGTGAAAAGAAAGACCACCTTCAATAAAATTGCTACAGTTTTATGTTTTAAAATCTGTTGGTTAATTATAATATGGTTATTCTCTTTTGTTTATTTGTTTTGTTTTGGTTTTTCGAGGTAGGGTTTTACTTTAGTCCAATCTAACCTGGAATTCACTATGTGTCTCAAGGTGGCCTTAAACTCAGAGCGATCATCCTACCTCTGCCTTCTGTGTGCTGGGATTAAAGGTGTGCACCACCACTCCTGGGTATGGTTATTCTTTAAAAATAAGTATTGAGGTGTTTCTCACTTATTTCCAACATGACCAACTATAATAATAATAGGATGCTATATAGTTCATTTCAGTTTTAATTCTGATTAATTCAGATTAATCCGTAGTTAACCATCAGAGTAATTACTATAATTAATTCAATTTCATATAAAAAATAAATGTAACCTTTAAAAAGTCTCTTTCTTTCTAAAATATGTAAGATCATCAGCAATATGGAGAAAGTAATGAAAAAATAATCTTCTTAGACTCTTCTTTTTCACCTACACTACCTCCCCTTTGACACCTCACAGGATTTATTTACCTTACCAACGTCTGCTAACAATTGGTATACATTGTAGGCACCTGTATCACAGATGTGGACTTTGCCTTGCTTTGTTCTCAGCCAGAAGAGTACACTGTTTGGCAGCTCATGTAATTTCTATGCCCACCCCCATGCCTATGTCCATCAAGAAGAGCCTTGGGTGTCATGTTGAAACGATTTATGTATGTGAATATCGGAGCTCACACTGATTGCTGGCCAGTGGGTTCACATCAGAGTTTCCTTTACAGTTTCTCTCTCTTCTCTTTGCACCAGCAGTGCTTATGCAAGTGTAAAGTGTCCTGTCTTCACAGAAAGGGCTACAGTTCTTCAAATAATTACTAGACTTAATGAGGGAAACACTCTGTGGTCTCAGATAAGAAAATGGTCAGCAAGAAATCAAATTACTAGTTATGTAAAATTAAAACTTAATTTGATTGTAACAAACCATAATGGCTAATGCATTTATTTCACTTGAAGAACAAAAGGGAAAATACTCTGTAGTTTTACTGCTCTCCAGTGACTCTTTTAGGATTAATGAGAAATGTCTGCTCTGCCATTTTGGATAAGAAATATTAGACTGTGCAAATGGAATGAGGAGATATGAAAACCTGCTCAACCTAATTGATTCTATCATTAAAGACAAGTTAAAAAATCGGAGTCTTTTCCCGGTCAGATTAGCAAATGGCAAAATGTTTGTTAACACTTACTTTTTAATATTGTGGGGAACCTCAATATCATGCCCTGTAGACATGGATAGGAGTTATTATAACCTTTAGAGAGGATCATCTGGCAGCAAGGATAAAAGAAGATATATGCATTTGTCCCAGGAATACTATATATTGAACTATATCTTCTAATGTATTTAAATATTCACATGAAAATAACTTTCATCATCATTCCCATGCAGGTTTATTCCTTATAATACAATATTGCAAAGAGCCAAAATACCTTCATGAGTACATAGTGGTTTAGGTGGCTGCATGTAATGCTATATGTCTAGAAAATTAGAAAGATGGTATTTTTTTCAAGATGTATCACTAGTAAGATATTAATAGACAGTAAGCAGCTATACTATGAGTATAGAAAATTCACAAGTATGTGTAGAAGTAAGTATTCATGTGTGAGATGGCTCTGGACCAATTTAAAGAAACTAGGTTTTGCCTCTGAGATGGAAACTAGGAATTTGGGGTTGGGAATGAGATGACATTTTATCCTGGGAAGGCTTGCAATTTGGTCATGTGAATGTATCACCTTTCAAAAGAAAATGAATTAAGAGAATGAAAAAAAAGAGGAAAAGAAGAGAGATAAAGCCTAAATACAGTACTTTCTATAGGAAAGGTATTTTGTAGTCAGATCATTATGAATGAGAGTTAAAGGGTCACCTTAATGTGTTGTAAACACAAATGAGAGTGAGATATGCAGCTTAACTTCATGATGCTGGGTTCATCTTGGCCTTGAAGACATCATCACGGCTTTTTGTCATAGCCCATAAATACCTGATACTTATTGTGGAAAGAGTCCAGTACAAAACCTGAATTACTTTTCTTTTTTTATTAGATATGTATATTGTGTGTATATAGTCATGATGGTACCATCGTTAGCCTCCTCCCTGTCCTTCCCCCTCTGAAGGGACCCTCCTTGTTGGGGAATGTGGGTTGTTCATTGTGGGGTTAACCATGAGTTATGGGGAAGAGACAGTGTCTCTGGGAATAATGTCCCAACTTGTGGCTCTAACAATCTTTCCACCCTCTCTTCCACAAATTTCCCTGAGCCATGCTGGGTTTATTTTAGGTCTACTTCAGTGATGAGGTCTTGGGAGCCTCTGTGTCTCTGGATATCTGATTTACTAGGAGTTGAGTGTTCTCTGTGTCTGTAGTTCACCCTTGTGTTGGTTTCAGGTTCACCAAGAAAGCAGCACTCTTGCTCATTTCTCCAATTACTCTATGGTTTCAGCTGGGTCCCTGCTGAGGTGTGATGGGCTGATTCTCTCCTCAGATTCTGGGTCCATATTAAAAAGAAAGGCAAATTCTCCAATGGAGAGTGAAGTCATCACAAGATAAATGGGTTAACCATTATTATTTTAGAAAGAATTTAATAGGTGTAGGCCCTCTTGTAGCCCACTATTGGTGGCAGCTTGATATTGGAGAGTGGGCTCATTTTTGGATATGGTTCTGACTTGTTTCTCAGTTCCACCTATGGGGTCTGTTCTACTGAGCAGATCCATTAGCCAAATAAGGAGTAGTTGGTTACCCACCATGGCTATGTGCCATTATTGCCCTTGTATGAGCATCATGTCAGGTTGTTTGCAGCTGAGTAGCTTAGATAACGAGTGGCTTGGACAGATGTTGTTTATTTTCCCCCAGTCTCTCATGTACCATCTTCTGGCATTAGAAAAGCTAACTGTTTGGGGACTGACTCTCTTCCAGATTCCAGCCAGGTCACTCCATATTCTTAACATTAACCTATGGTGGTTGATCAAGTACTCTGACAGAAATATGTCTTCTTTTGGGAAACCTTGTAGGTCTCTCTTATCAACTCCTCATTGTGGATGTTAACCACATGCTGGTACTGGGAGTTACAGGCCAGCACCAAGGGAAAAAAGGAAGAAAAAGATAGTTAATATAAAAGAGAAAGAGAGAAGAGGAGAAACAGAAGATTAAGGTTAGTCTTCATCATACCCTCTCCAGGACCCTGTGATTCAGGTGTTCCCTCTAAAGACCTGATGAAGGTTCAACCTTATAGTCTGTCTTTCAGGACATAAGGTTTTATGGTATGATTTCCACTTGGGTCCACTTTCGTGTCTCCTTCACCCTTACCCTCCCCTCCCATCACACTCTCCCTATTGTCAGGTCCTCAAGATGCTTATTTATTATGTCAGCATTTCAGGCATATTCAGGTTTGGAGCCACAGATGAATTAGACCTTGTGATGATTATCTTTCTGTGATTGGGCGAGTTTACTGAAAACAATCTGTTCCAACTTTGACCATTTTTCTTCAAATTTTATTATGTCATTTTTCCTTAATATTGTGTAGAATTCCATAGTGTACATATACTACATTTTGGATATCCATTCACCTAATGATGGATATCTGGGTTGATTCCAGCTCTTAGCTATTATGAATTGAACAGCTATAAACATGGTTGATCAAATATCTCTGAACTGAGGCATGGAGCTTTTAAAGTAAATTCCCAGTAAGGGAATAACTGGGTCTATTGGTTACTCTATAGTCAACCTTTTTAAGAATCTCCATATTGCTTTCCATAAAGGTAGTCCCATCTTACATTCCCACCAACAGTGAATGAGGGTTCCTATTGCTCCACAGCCTCACCAGCATTTGATTTCATTAGAATTTTTAATGTGTGCTATCCTTACTGGGGTAAAGTGGAATCTCACAGTTATTTGAACTTGCATTTCCCTGATTATTAGGAATGTTGAACATTTTCTTAAGTGTGTGTTTGCCATTTGTATTTCTTCCTCTGAGAACACTTTGTGTAGTTCTCTGCCCCATTTTGTGAGTGGGTTGTTTGACTTTTTATTGTTTAGGTTTTTGAGTTCTTTGCAGATTCTAGAAATTAGGCCTCTGTCAGTTGTATAACCAGAAAATTTTTTCTCCCATTCTGTGGGTAGTCTATTTGCTCTGCTTATTGTATGTTTGTGGAAGAAAAAAAAAAAAAAACTTTTCAGCTTCATGAAATCCAAATTGTTGACTTATTGTTTTATTTCCTGAGCTACTGGGGTTTGGTTCAGGAAGTCTTTTTCCACTCCTATATCATGGAAAGTTCCTCCTATTTTTTCTGCCAGTAGTAACAGTGTTTCCAGTCTTATACCACCACAATATGGCAGGCAGGGATTAAATCAAACATCACAGTCATTACCCTAAACATTAATGGCCTTAGTTTATATATCAAGAGACATAAGCTAATTGGGTGGATCAGAAAATTAGACCCCTCAATCTGCTGTCTTCAAGAAACCCATCTCACCACTAAAGACAGACACATCCTCAGAGTGAAAGGGTGGGAAATGATATTCCATGCAAATGGAAACAAGAAACAAGCAGGCATTGCTATACTAATATCAGATAAAATAGACTTCAAACCAAAACTAATCAAAAAAAGACAAAAATAGCCAGTCTTACTGATCAAGGGAACATTCCAACAAAAGGATATCACAATCATCAATCTCTATGTACCAAACACAGGCGCACCACAATCCATAATACAAAACCTACTTGGCAAAACAGAAATGACCACCAACACCATCATAGTCAGGGACTTCTATACTCTACTATCAGCAATAGATAGATCATCCAAACCATAAATTAACAGGGAAGTAAGAGAGCTCAACAACACCATAGGACAATTAGACCTAACAGACATATACAAAACATTCCACCCCAAACCCACAGATTACAAATTCTTCTCAGTAGTCCATGGAACCTTCTAAAAAATAGATTATATACTGGGCCAGAAAGCCTGCCTTCATATTGTTAGGAAAAATCAACATAATGTCTTGCATGATATCAGACGACAATGTTGTAATGCTAGAAATTAACAACAAAAAATGTGCCAGGAATCAAACCAGCTCCTGGAAACTAAACAACACACTTTTAAACAATAAATGGGGTGTGGATGAAATAAAAAATGAAATTGAAAAATTTTTAGAATTGAATGACAATGAGAACACATCCTACCAAAAAACTTATGGGACACAATAAAGGCAGTCCTTAGGGGAAAATTCACAGAACTAAATGCCTGCATAACAAAGACAGAGAGATCCCAAATCAATAACCTAACCATTCACCTAAAGGCATTGAAAAACAAAAAGGATCCAACCCCTAAAGCTCCAGACAGAGAGAAATAATTAAGATCAGAGCAGAAGTTAATGAATTGGAAACTAAGAGGATAATTAAGAAAATTGATTAAACAAAAGCTGGTTCTTTGAAAAAAAAATAAACAAGATTGATAAACCCTTGACCAATTTGATCAAATGATAAAAAGAGATGCTTCAAATTAACAAAATTAGAAATACAAAAGGAGAGATCACAACAGACATAAGTGAAATTGGGAGAATCATCAGGATTTATTTCAAAAACTTCTACTCTACAAAACTGGATAATGTGGAGGAAATGGATGAATTCCTGGACAAATCCACCTACCAAAGCTAAACTCAGAGCAGATTAACCTCCTAAACAAACCTATCACACCCATCAAAATTGAAAAGGTAATCAAAAACCTCCCCAAAAAGAAGAGTCCAGGACCAGATGGTTTCTCAGGTGAATTCTATCAAACCTTCATGGAAGAACTCAAACCAATTTTTCTCAAACTGTGTCCCATAATTGGAGAACAGGGAAAGCTCTCCAACTCCTTTTATGAAGCTAGTATCACCCTAATACCAAAACCAGACAAAGATGCCACAAGAAAATAAAACTATAGGCCTATTTCCCTGATGAACTTAGAGGTGAGTTTCTTGAGGAAAGCAGATTGAGGGGTCTAATTTTCTTATCCACACTGTTAACTTTTGTGTCTTGATGGGTGAATTGAGGCCATTAATATTTAGGGTAATAAATGTGAGGTTTGATTTAATCCCTGCCATATTGTGGTGGTTTATGTGGTTTAGTGTTTTCTCGGACTTTGTAGTTTTTTGTGTCTTCTGTGAGTTTGGTTATTGTGATCTGCTTCTTGTAGGCACTTCACGTTGGTTATTTGATTCTTCTGTGTGGAGAATTCCCTGAAGTACTATCTGTAGTTTGGCTTTGGGTTCATATAGTTGTAAAGCTGAGTTTTATTGTTGAAAGTTTTTCTTTCACCATCTTTTATGAGGGATACTTTTGATGGGTAGAGTAATTTGGGTTGGAAGCCATAAGTTCTTAGACATTGCAGTGTTCCATTCCAGGCCCTTCTGGCTTTCTGGGTTTCCATTGGGAAGTCTGAAGTAATTCTGATGGGGTTACCTTTATATGTAATGTGTTGTTTCTCCCTCACTGCTTTTAAGATATTCTCTTTGTTGGCAAAGTTTAGAGTCTTAATGATAATATGTCTTGGAGAATTTCTCCTTTGTAGCAGTCTGTTTGGAGTTCTGTTAGCTTCTTGTAACTTGATGGGACTTTCCTTTGAGAGAGTAGGAAAGGTTTCTTCAATAATTTGGTTGAATAAAAGTTCTCCATTTATTTGGTCTGAATTTCTTCCCCTTCTGGTATTCCCATGATACTAATGTTGAGATGATTAAGGGTATCTCACAATTACCTCATGTACTGTTTACAGAAATTATTGAACTTATTGAAACTTTTGGACTCATGATCTCATGGCAATCCTCGTACCTCTGCCTCCTGAGTGCTGGGATTAAAGGCATGTGCCACCATGCCTGGCTTACAGTTCTGACTTTCTTTCTCCATGTGGCTGACTCTGTTCTTGAGAGCTTCTATAGAGTTTTGTGTTTGCTCAATTTGGTTTGTATTTTCTAGTGCTTTTATATGTATAGTTTCCATCCCTCTATCAAGTTCCCTTTTCACATCATTTTCTGATTTTCTTAATGCTTCTAGGAATTCATCCTTGCATTTATTTATGTCTTCAGTGAGCTTATCCAGGTGGTTATTGAGGTCCTCTTTTTTTACACTCTTCTTTAAATCATTTAACTGTCTTTGGAACCTTTCCTGGTTCTTTTCTATTAGGTCTAATCTAGTGATGACAGCATTCATACAATTATTGGCCCTTTGTTGGTTTTCTGCAAGTTCTGCTATTTGCTTGGACAAAGTTGTAGCTTACATCTTCATTTTTGTCTCATATATGTTTTGATTAGAGACATCCATTGTGGGACTGGGCAATCTACTTGGATTTGCTTGCATTTAATTTTTCATGTTATTCCTTTTGTGCTGTGGTCTGCTCATCACAGTGTAGGAACCTTATTTAATTTAGGAGGAAGCTGTAGTTTACCCTTCAAGTGTCTTCAGTGATTAGTCCCTTTTATGTTTGCTTTGATTAGGCTTCTGATGGCAATGGGGCCTGCCTGCTTAGAGGGAAGGAGCTTGTGACATTCTGCTGAGGGCCCCAGTATCTGAGGAAATAGCTTGTTTTTCAGTGATTTGCGGTATGGGACTCCGTGGTCAGGTGGCTGAGGGGACAGGGACTGCATGGTCAGGTGGCTGAGGGGACAGGGAGTAGGGGAGAATGGAACAAATAAGACTGCTGTTGCAGCTGGGAGTGCAGCTAGAACAGCTGCTTGAGGGAATTGGAGGACTGGAAGCTACATGAAAGTATGAGAATCAGCAGATCCCCTACTTTGCTCCTCCACACCCTCCCACTGAAGTTCTACTAGAATTTGCAAACCCCTAAAAGCTCCAATAAACCCTAAAGGTCTTGTCTTTCCTTCCACACAAGGTGAGGCATAGTTAGGTGGACGCCATCACTACTGGAACCTGAATTACTTTTTATTGAATGTTTTGAGACTAAACTTAATTTCTGTTTTTAAAAAATAGTCAAGAGGAGTTGAAGAGCTATTTAAGACTCCTCCACAACATACCATCATTTTTATAAAACAGTTGTAATTGTATGAAAGATCACTATCTACTATTCTGCATATTTCTTTAGCATTGTTCATTTTGAATTTGAATGTCAGCTTATTTTTTGTTGTTGGTCTTGTTGCCATTAGTGCCTAGGCAATAATAAATTTTCAGGGGCTCAAAGGATGGCTTAGCAGTTAATGCATTTGCCTGAAAAGCAAAAGGACCCAGGTTTGATTCTCCAGGACTCACATTAGCCAGATGCACAAGTGGATGCACACATTTGGAGTTCATTTGCAGTGGCTGAAGGTCCTGGTATGCCCATTCTCTCTCTCTCTCTCTCTCTCTCTCTCTCTCTCTCTCCATCTTTCTCTGTCAAATAAATAAATAAATAATATTTTTTAAAAAAGAATAAATGGCAGATAGACTTACAGATAGATAGATACATGTGACTTTCAGATCAAGATATTTCTATCTAATAACACTGTAAGAATCCATGTCATTAGGTAAGGAAAGCATTTTTCATTTTTGCTGAGATAGTTTTATTTTTTAAAGAAAGGAAATTAGCTTGAAAGTAGTTCATGCTACATTAAAAATATATTTTTTTTATTTGAGAGAGAGAGAGAGAGAAAATAACGGGCATACCTCTAGCCATTGCAAATGAATTCTAGATGCATGTGCCACCTTTTTCATCTGGCTTTACATGGGTACTGGGGAATCAAACCTGGGCACTTTGGCTTTGCCAGCAAGTGCCTGAACCACTAAACCATGTTGCCAACCCCTCATGCTACATCTTTCAAAGGACAAAAGTCTATTATGTAGAGATATTTTGTCTTAATAGTATCTTAAGTTTATTTTAAACATTCAAATTTTAATTTGATATAGTGAACATAAGTTAGTAAAAGTGCATCAAGTGGATAGTTTTGTGTGTTGTGTGACCATAAAGAACGTTGCCATAAAGAACTGCAAGTTCAAGATTCCATTTCAATCCTGTCAGAATGGCTACCATCAAGAAAAAAAAATGACAATAAATGTTGGTGTGGATGTAGTAAAAGAGGAACACTTCTATAGTGTTGGTGGGAATGTAATCTGGTCCAGCCATTGTGGAAATCAGTGTGGAGGTTTTTGAAACAGCTAAAAATAGATTTACCATATGATCCACCTATAGCACTCCTAGGCATATATCCAAAGGGCTCTTCTCACTATCTTAGAGATACTTGCACAACCATGTTTATTGCTGCTCTATTCACAATAGCTAGGAAATGGAACTAGCCTAGATGCCCCTCCACAGATGAATGGATAATAAAGATGTGGTACATTTACACAATGGAGTTCTATTCAGTGGTAAAGAAAAATGAAATTATGAAATTTTCAGGGAAATGGATGGATCTGGAAAGGATTATATCAAGTGAGGTAACCCAGGCTCAGAAAGCCAAACGTCACATATTCTCTCTCATATGTGGATCCTAGCTACAAATGTATAGACTTGTGTGTGAACTGGAACCAAAAATTGGTACCAGAAGCCAGTAAGCTGGTAAAAGGCTATAAGGAGAGGGAAGGACTTAAGTGTATGGTATTGTAAATATGTAAGTAGAAGAACATATTACAGGGAGGGGAGTGGCCTAAGCGAGGCCATGGGAAGAGAATGCGTGAAAGAAGGGCAGGGGAGGGTCAATCAAAATTCAAGATAGTCTGAATAAGACTTATGTAAACCTACTTTTTTGAATAATGGCACATCCAGAAGCTATAGACTGTTACTAGAAAATTTTCAGTGCCTAGGATGGGATACCTTCCAGTGAGTTGTTGGCCAAGGAGGTCCCGGTAGGCTCTAAAACATTAAAGGCTATTGCCAAGGCCCTTGGTTTCCCTTAAGAAACAGTTGGTAAGACCCTATTGCTAAAGACATTTCTTGCTTGAGAGGCAAGGTTACTGAGAAAGCAAGCTGGTGCTGAGCAGAAAACCTTTTCCCTGTAGAGCAGCCAACTGAAAGCTGGAAAAGCTGTTCTGCATGCAGCCGTATGGGAGACAGAAGTCATCAGCAGTGAAAATAGTGGACACTGGAAAACTCAAATTTGGCCATACAGGCCCAATGACTGAATGGGTGCAATAGTGGCATGCCTGCTCTTGGGGAAACCAACTGATCCCTATTTGGACTGAGAGCCCTCTCTATGGGAGGGAATGCATGCCTGGAACTGAAAAAACTAAGCAAAAGTCTATGGCAGGGGAGGCCATGAGCCTTAGGGATATTAAGACTGCTCTTGTCTAAATGTTTTGGCTAAATGTATATATTATTCCCACTGAGCTGCCCTGAAAGCACTACACTTAATGTTCATATTCACATATTAATGCTACTCTCACTTCTGGTTAGAGAAGCTTCTCTTTTCAGGTGGCAATGACCACTGGGATGACCCAAAAGGCAACATAGTGCTGAGAAGAAGGGATGGAGGAGTGCCCAGCACTGAAACACCTCTGTCACACCCTCCAAGGCTCAGGGTCTATTGCAGAAGAGGGGGCAGAAAGAATGTAAGAGCCAAAGGAAGGGTACGAATCCTTACAACGCAACTGTCCAGACAAAAATTGGCCTTATTATCCATGACTTTGCAGTGCCTAGAAATACCTTTGCAAGACTCTCATAATAGGAGAAAAAGATGATGACATCAAATTAAAAGAGAGACTGTTGGGGCTGGAGAGATGGTTTAGCAATTAAGGCGCCTGCCTCCTAATCCTAAGAACTCTGGTTCCAATCTCCAGGTCCCACATTTAGCCAGATGTAAAGTGACGCAAGTGTGCAATGCTGCCCCTGACCACAAAGGGGTGAGCACATTTAGATTTTGTTTGCAGCAGCTGAGAGGCTGCTGCCATACCCATCTCTATCTGTTTTCCTTTCCCTCTCTCTCTGTCTCTCTCTGTTTCTCTCTCCAATAATAATAATAATAATAATAATAATAATAATAATAATAATAATAATAGAGACTAATGGAGAGTAGGAGGGGATATGATGGAGAATGAAGTTTTAAAGGGGGAATTGGGGGAGGGGAGGGAAATATTATGGTTTTTTTGTATGTAAGTATAGAAGTTGTCAATAAAAAAAAATTTAAAAAAAGAATGGCAGACCTCACAGAGGTCCAGGAACACAATATTCACAGGTATTTAGCAGCTAGAAAAATTAAAGGAACTTTGAATAAACAACCTCCTTTAGAATTGGAAGTCAGCAGTAAGATCCAGCCCAGCTCTGGTGCCTTTTATTTACTTATTCTGGGATGGCTGGATTATAGATGTCAATTTTGGTTCTGCCATTTTACTGATGACTTAGCAGAAACAGTTCATGCTTCCAAAGCCACCAGAAAATCATGTCTTCTCCTGCCTCTTATTGAAACTGTTTTTACCTGTTTTATTAGTTTTACCTGAATTTGTTAGAAGTGTAACTAGACTGAGAGGTAACAATGCTGAATAAAGAACTCATATGAGAAAAAAAAAGGACAAAAAGGCCACTTACTAATCATTAAGAAAATAACCCAACATAAGAACATCATAATCATAAATCAATAAGCACCAAACAGAAGTGCACCATGGTTTATAAAACAAAATCTAAAATTGAAAAAAGAACAGAAATAAACACCAACACCATTATATTTGGAAGCTTCAACACTCCACTATCATTAATAGGCAGAGTATAAAGGAGAAAATCAACAGGGAAATAATAGTGTTCCGTAATATCATAGATGAAGTAGACTTAACAGACATCTACAGAACTCTCCACTCCAACTCTACAGAATACACATTATTTTCAGCAGCCCTCAAAACCTCATCCCAAACTGGCCATATTAGGCCATAAAGCATGCCTCCACAAATACAGGAAAATTGGAGTAACTTCCTGCATCTTGTCAGATGACAATGCTTTAAGGCTAGAAATTAACAAGAGACACATCAAGAACTCCACCGGTTCCTGGATACTAAACAACACACTTTTAAACAATGAATGGGTCATGGAAGAAATCAAAAATGAAATTGTAAAATTCCTAGAATTGAATGATAATGAGAACACAGCATACCAAAACTTATGGGACACAATGAAGGCAGTCCTAAGGGGAAAATTCATAGTGCTAAATGTTTTCATTACAAAGACAGAGAGATCCCAAATTAATAACCTAACTGTCCACCTAAAGACACTGGAAAAACAAAAAAGAATCCAAGCCAAAGATCTCCCAAAAGAAAGAAATAATTAAGATTAGAGCAAAAATTAATGCATTTGAATCTAAGAAAAACAATTTTTAAATTGATGAAAAGAATATCTGGTTCTTTGAAAAAATAAAAAAGATTGACAAGCCCCTGGCCAATTTGATCAAGGAATAAAGAGACAAGCCTCAAATGAACAAAATCAGAAATGAAAAAGGAGAGATCATAACAGACATCAGTGAAATTGGAAGAATCATCAGGGCATATTTCCAAAACCTCTACTCCACAAAATTGAATAATCTGGAAGAAATGGATGAATTCCTAGACACATACACCTATGAAAAAAACACAAAGCAGATTAATTTCCTAAACAAACTTCTCACATCCATGGTGATTGAAAAGGTAATCAAAACCTCCCCAAAATGAAAAGTACAGGACAGGATAGCTTGTCAGCTAAATTCTATCAAACCATCAATGAAGAACTGAAACCAATTTTTCTCAAAATATTTCACATATTCCAAGACCAGGGAATCCTCCCCAACCCCACTTTTTAAAAGAATATATTCTTTCTTTCTTTCTTTCTTTCTTTCTTTCTTTCTTTCTTTCTTTCTTTTTCTTTCTATCTATCATCTATCTATCTATCTATCTATCTATCTATCTATCTATCTATCTATCTATTTGAGAGAGAGAAAATAGGCAGACAGAGAGAGAGAGATCATGGGTGCACCAGCACATGCAGCCACTGCAAACGAACTCCAGACACATGCAAACCTTGTGCATCTGGCTTACGTAGGTCCTGGAGAACTTGAACTAAGATCCTTTGGCTTTGCAGGCAAATGCCTTAACCACTAAGCCATCTCTCCACCACCACCCCCCCCCCTTTTAAATTTTATTTTATTTATGCCAACCCCTTTTTGAAGCTAGCATCACCCAAATACCAAAACCAGACAGAAATGAAACAAGAAAAGAAAACTATAGGCCTATTTCCCTGATGAACTTAGATACAAAGATACTGAACAAAAGCCTTGCAAACTGAATTCAACAACACATCAAAAGTAATATTGAGCCAAGTTTGGTGGAACATACCTTTAATTCCAGTACTTGGGAAGCAGAGGTAGGAGGATCGCTGTGAGAACAAGGCCATACTGAGACTGCATAGTGAATTCCAGTTCAGCCTGAGCTGGAGTGAGTCCCTGCCTCTAAAAACTAAAAGCACACAAAAGAAAAAAGAAAAAAAAGAAAAAGAAAAGGCATTATTCACCCTGACCAAGTAGGTTTCATCCCAGGGATGCAAAGATGGTTCAACATAAAGAAATTGGTTAGCATAATACACAACATATACAAACTTAACCAGATCATCTTAACATGATCATCTCAATTGATGCAGAGAAGGCCTTTGACAAACTACAACATCATGCCATGATCAAAACACTGGAAAGAATAGGCATGGAGGGTTTATATCTGAACACAATGAAGGCTATATATAAAGCACCAAAAGCCCAAATAATACTTAATGGGAAAGATTCAAGGAGTTCCCATGGAGATCAGGAACAAGACAGGGGTGTCCACTCTCAGCTGCTCTGCAACAGACATACTAACCCAAGCAATAGGACAGAAGAGGGATTCAAATTGGAAAGGAAGAAGTCAAGTTAGCCCTATTTGCAGATGACAGGATCCTGTACATAAGTGACCCAAAAGTCTCCATCTCACATCTTCTAATGGTGATTCATTCCTTCAGTAAAGTGTCAGGATACAAAATAAATGCACAAAGATCAATAGTTTTTATATATGCAAAGGACAAAAACAGAGAAAGAAATCAGTGAGGCTGTCCCATTTTCAATAGCAACAAAAAGTTAAATACCTTGAATAACACCAATCAAGGATGTGAAAGACCTATATAATGAAAACATGAAAAAAAGCTGAAGAAATAAATTGAGGAGGACCTGAGAAGATGGAAAGACCTCCCATGCTCCTGGGTAGGTCATTATTAATATTGTAAAAATGGCAATTCTACCAAAAGCAATGTACCAATTTAACCCAATACCAATAAAAATACCAGCATCATTCTTCACAGAGATTGAAAAAAATGATCTCAAAATTCATATGGAATGGCAGCAGGCCTCAGATATCCAAAGATATACTCAGCAAAATAAATAGCTCTGGTGGTACCACCATATCCATTCCAAAGCTATATTACAAAGCCATAGTAACAAAAATAGCATGATACTGGAATAAAAGCAGAAATATGGACCAATGGAAGAGAATTGAACACCCAGACCTTAGGTCAATTAACTACAGCTACTTGATCTTTGAAAAAGGTGCCAATAATGTAGACTGGAGAAAAGACAGCATCTTCAACAAATGGTGTTGGACAAATTGGATGACCATATGTAGAAAAATGAAACTAGACCCATTCATCTCTCTATACAGAAAAATCAAATTCAAATGGATTAAAGATCTCAATATAAGACCTGAACCTCTTCAGGAAGAAAACCTAATGGAATTAAAAATAGGAGGCATGCTCCACGATATAGGACTGGAAAAAGACTTCCTGAACAAAACCCTGTAGACCAGGAAATTGAACAAGCACTCAACCAATGGGATATCAAGTACCTAAAAATTTTTTGCACAGAAAATACCAGAAGGAGAGACAATAGAGTACCCACTGAATGGGAGAAAATCTTTGCCAGCTGAAAGAAGCCTAATATCTAGAAACTACAAAGAAATCAAAAAACGAAACAATAAAACATCAAATAACCCACTCCAAAAGTGGGGCAGAGAACTGAATAGGAAGTTCTCAGAGGAAGAATTACAAATGGCTTAGGGAAGGGCACAAAACTGAGCCCAAATTGAACTGGTACTATAGAAACATATATGATAGAAGTTGCACTAAAAGGTTAAACCTTCAACAGGACATTAGGTGGAGCACTTGAATCGAAGGGCCCTGGAGAGGGTGAGATGAAGTCTAACCTTAATTTTTTCCAGTTTCTCTTTTTTTTTTCTGTCTTTTTCTTTTTCTCCTTGCTGCTGGTCTATAATCCCTGTACCAGGATATAATTAACAACCACAATGAGACCTATAATGTCTCCCAAAACAAACAAGACAGACCTCTGTCAGAGGACTTGATTACCCACAAAGGTTAATGGTAAGACCCTACACTGAAAACACCATATGCTGTCAGCATAGACCATGGAGAAACCTGGTTGAATCCAGAAGACAGCCAGTCTCCAAACAGCCCATCTAGTGCTCGAAGGCACTACATGAGCTACTGGGGAAAAGTGGCCAACATCTGTCTGAGCAACTCAAAGTCTAAGCTCTTGGACTGGCTAAGGGATCCCCTCAGTGGAACAGAAACCATATCTAGAAATGGGAAACAAGTCAGAATCATATCCAGATAATGATTTCGCTTTCCAGTGTCATGCTCCCATTAATCCTGGGCTTTAAGAGAGTTTGTATCCTTTAAATTTTCTCTTAATTAGTAATAGTTATCCTATTTAACCAGCCGAGACTTCACCCTCTGATGGAGACTCTGCTTCTCTTTTTCAGTTGGGAGCAGGACCTGAGTAGATAAACCATCAAGTGCACTGTACCTGAGCCCTAGCTGAAACCATAGAGGAATCTGGGAAATGAGCAATAGTGCTGCTTTCTCAGTGAACCTGATATCAGCACAAGGGTGAAGGAGATAGACACCGAGGACATTAAACACTACCAAAGCAGAGACACACAGGCTCCTAAGAGCCCATTCCTGAAATAGACTTAAAATGCACCCAACATGGCTCAGGGAATTTTGTGGAAAAGGGGCAGAAAAATTGTTAGAGCCACAAGGCAGGACATTACACACAGAAACATTGCCTCTCCCCCATAACTGACTTCTGCCCCCACAATGCATGACCCACAATCCCCATGGGAATGACCTGCATCCCCAATGAGGAGGGCCTCTTCTGAAAAGGGGCAGGGAGGAGGGAAAGGATGGTACCAACATGTATTGTTTACATATTAAATATGTCCATATCTAATAAAAATAAATTTTTAAAAAGAAATATATCATTGGGATTTTTGTTTTTATTACTTAAAGAGAGATGAGAGAAAGCGAGAAAGAGAAAGAGTGAATGGGCACACCAAATCCTCTTGCCACTGCAAGTGAAATTCAGATATATGAGTCACTTCGTGCATCGGGTTTTACTAGGTACTAGGGAATCAACCCCAGCAAGCACCTTTAACCACTGAGCTATCTCCTATCTCACCAGCCTTGGGGTTTTCTTTAGTTGGTTTTATTCCTCTGGAAAACACTCTGAGCTAAAATGTTGTCAAACCAAGTGAAGTGAGACTTGCCTATATTAAGTCTTGAAAGTGACTGCTTTTGAGTCTTTTTGAGCATGTCCATAAAAGAGATCAAGGTTTCAGAACTAGAGTATAAGATTCCTGTGGAAAATTGAGGGTTTTGGAATTATATTATAATCCATAGATATGATTGATGAATTTCTTGAGCTTTTGAAAAATGGCTAAGATGAAATAACTAAAAATAGAAAATAATCATAACAATTCCTAAAATTACATTCCATGCCAATTTTGAACACCTAATTATTGAACATGTTTGATTTGAAAATATTAAGCATAACAAAATTTATAACGTGTTTAATTTTATTTATTTTGTATTTCTCTGCTCTTAATGGAATTTTACAAATTTTTTATAACTTTATGAGTATTTTATACATTCTTTAGTAGATTTTATGAGTGATATCCTAAAATATGCTAGGCTCTATATTTCATTAAATAGTCCTATTTACAACTTTTAAAAGTTTCAGTACAAAAGTAAGAATATGCAAATGCTCAGTTAAGACCAGATTAGTATTGTAAAGAACATCTCTTTTATCTTACCAAATATTTCTATGTCATCAGTTTCCATGGAGTAGTATATATAGCCCCCAAAATGAGCTGAACAAATGTTTTAAAACTAGAAAAAAAATAGGTAACCAGCTGTAAAACTGGCAATAATGTGAAAGAAATACAATCAATGTATATGGCCTAACAGATATAGCTGGTATCATATCTAAAATTTACTAGTTAAGATAAAATTAGAGACTTAAGGAGAATATATTTCCAGTGGTAGGAAGTGAAGACAGAAGAATTATGAAAGCTTCAATATACTCCTGAGCTAAAACATAAAAACAAGTTGTCTAATATTATGAGAGAGATGATAGTATCTGGGAACCATATCTACCAGAATTCTAGCTGTACATAATTTAGTCTATAAGAAGATAAGTTGGTGGGGGCTTATAATTCACTTATTAATATAATGTGACAACCTATTCATTTGCTCATTTAATGAGTACCTAACTGGGTCCCACATACTTTAATAACATGAAATAGAATTCCTGAAGAAACAGTGGCTTCCCTCCAGAAGCACTGAATAGTAAAGATGCTAGAAATGTGTAGCAGTGTCATTAAAGAGGAGTAAGTGACTTTCTTATTTCTCCAAATAGATTCTATGACTGCCTTGTTCAGGAAGTTCAGATGACCCAGACAGCCATGAATCAGGGATCATTTAAAAAAAAGATGAGCGCCGGGCGTGGTGGCGCACACCTTTAATCCCAGCACTCGGGAAGCAGAGGTAGGAGGATCGCCGAGAATTCGAGGCCACCCTGAGACTACATAGTGAATTCCAGGTCAGCCTGAGCCAGTGAGACCCTACCTCAAAAAAAAAAAAAAAGAAAGAAAGAAAGAAAGAAAGAAAGAAAGAAAGAAAGAAAGAAAGAAAGAAAAGAAGAAGAGCAATTCAAGCTAAATAATTTCTGAAATTATAGGAATCATGTAATTATTCAGATACTATTATAAAAACTTCCTGACTGTGGACTCCAAGCTCCTCCTGAAAACTATCTTCAAATGTTGTTGAAACTATGCTTCATGATGCACATTTGCCATCCCAGTGCTCAGGGACACAAGAGGCTGGACTATCACAGCAAGGGCTACATGGTGTACCATGTCACAACAAACAAACAAAATGACTGTTGTAACACAGCTTGTGCCTGGGATAAAACGTGATGTGTGATTCCCATAACTGCATCATGAAATGTTCTTGGCAACTCTCTTCTGTTCCATGGGCACATGAGCAATGTGAAGTGGGGAGGTGCTTCTAACTGCCAAAGGTCTTAGGTAGGAAGGTTGGTAGCAACTCACTCTTTCTCCTCAGTGTACCAAGATGCATTTTATCTCCAGGAATTCACTCAAGCAAGAAGATTCAGTCTGACAGGGCGTGGTGTCACACGCCTTTAATCCCAGCATTCCGGAGGCAGAGGTAGGAGGATCGTCATGAGTTCGAGGCCACCATGAGATTACATAGTGAATTCCAGGTCAGCCTGGTCTAGAGTGAGACCCTACCTTGAAAAACAAAAAAAAATGAAAAAATTTTAAAAAGAGAGAGATTCAGTTTGTTGTAGGAAAGATAAAAGATCTAGGCTAAATAATATCATGAAAGATGTTTCTAGACTTGCAATTCGACAGAAATATTTAATACTGGTTATATAGATGTGACTGCAGGATAAAACATCCAGAAACTTCTTACACCTTACTCCATTCTAGGGCTCCATTTTGGAAATCTTGATTTAGTTCCATAATTTTAAAACCATGGTTTCCACTTTTTTTCATGCTTGTAGTTACATGTCTTTATATGTTTGTCCAATTGATCCATGCATTCCACAAACTATGCAGGGATCATAGATAGAAAGTGATAATTTTATTGCCTAGGAAATTTTTTCATTGAACATATTAACCTTGTATTCTGGGATCTAGAACACACTAGGGAAATATTCTTCTCAAAATGTTCTATGTTAAAAAGAGAGTAATATTACAGAATTCCATAGTAAAATGAGAATTACTTAAATAGCACTTCACACACAATAAAAATTCCAAATGCTAGAAAAAGTTTGGAAATATGTATAAGCATGCATAGAGTTATTACATATCATTATATGGGCCAATATTAAATAGAGAAGTATGATATATCTTTACTGAGAACCAACAGTTATTCTAATTTGTGAGAAATGTGCTTGTTGTATTGTGTTAGTTACTTTGTAATATAATTAGTAAGTATGGAGAAAGTTTTAAAATTCAAAATATACTATACACACACAAATAGGTACTTGATTTAACCATCACATTCTTTGTGATCAGTCACATAGGAAATAAAAGCCCTAATGTGAAGGACTTATTTATAAAAATGTAATGCTCAGGCTGGGGGGATGGCTTAGTGGTTAAGGCATTTGCCTGCAAAGCCAAAGGATCCAGGTTCGATTCCCCAGGACCCACATAAGCCATATGCACATGGTGGCACATGCATCTGGAGTTCATTTGCAGTAGCTGGAGGTGTGCCCATTCTCTCTCTCTCTCTCTCTCTCTCTCTCTGTCAAATAAATAAATAAAATATTTTTTTAAAAATGTAATGCTCCGTGTAACACTATTTGTAATGTTAAAAAACCTAGAAATAGCTGGGAGTTATGAACTGTATCTGTAATCCCAATTACTCAAAAAGCTAAGGCATGAGTATCTTGAGTTCAAGAACAGCCTCCAATAAATAAATAAAGAAATAAGAAAGAAATGAGGAATGAGAGAAAGAAATAAAGAGAGGCAAAAGCTTTTTTCTGGGGAATAGTTGTGCTGTATACAAACCATGAAAATATTATACAGCCTAAAAATAGAGTTAGTTAAGCCTATAGCATTTTTTAAAAAGTCTTCACATAATGCCGAGTAAAAACACAAAGCAGAAGTTAATACAAAATTAATGATTACTTATGAAACAGAAAATAAGAAACAGTAAGTTTATGCATATTGGTGTATGTTTCTTTTTCTTTTTCTGAGGTAGTGTTTCACTCTAGTCCAGGCTGACCCGAAATTGATTATGTTTTCTCAGGGTGGCCTCAAACTCATAGTGATCCTCCGACCTCTGCTTCCAAGTGCTGGGATTAAAGGCGTGTGCCACCACGCCTGGTTTATGTTTCCATTTTTCATGTGACTAGGTCATAATAAAGTCACAAAATGATAATATAGACTTGATAATATAGACACTTCTCAACTTACAATAAACCCAATGCAGTTGGAAATGCATTTAATCCATATAGAGTACCAAAGAGCAAAGCTAAGTATTGCACACTGTGAAGTGTCAGCAGCTTGCCTCAGGTTCAATCTCGCTGAAGCAATGGTTCATGGTCACAGCACAGCATGTGATAAACACGTGGTACATCACTAGCCTGAGAGAACAGCAAAATTCAAAGCTGAGAGTACACTTTCAAGAATGCATGTGTTCTGCTAAAGTTGAAAAATGATAAATGAATCCATCATAACTCAGGGATGGTCTGCAATTGTTACCTAGGAAATACGAAGCCTGAAGACAGAAAATTAGGGGTAGATAAAAGGTTCAGTCAGTGAAGTGTTTGTCACTCAAGCATGAGGTGAGGACCTGAGTTCACATCCCTAGCCTGCCTCCTAGCTATGGGATCTCCATGGCATGCTGGCAGCAAGTCTAACCTAAGGGTGTACTTTAGGCCAATAAGAAACCTGATTCAAAAAGTAAAATGGAAAATGATTGAGAAAGGCACCTGGCATCAGCTTTGGTCCTCTATTCACACATGTGCATGCATATATGCATACACACATGTGCAGTCATGCACCACATGTATCACATATATGGATACACATACATACAAGCACATGCACACACATACCACCTAGATAAGCTTAAAAATGAGAAAATCAGAAGGGGAAGAAAGGTAGAATATTTTTAACATAAAACTCCTTACAAAGACAAATCTGTTCACACATAAGCAGCACCATAGTGACTTCATAGACACACACAAAAGAAATGTGCATCATTAATGCCCTTGATGATCCTTAATCCAGACAAGATTGCAATCAAATATAACAACCACAGGCTTTTTGATGCCCATAATAATCTTCCTGCTTCTTGTCATTATTGTGACCCATCTTATTATTTCTGAAATATTTCCATTCAATTATTCTTTTATTCAGGTAGCCCTTGTCCTAGATAGTCACAGTACATAACTATTTGTAAGCATTATAATACTTATGAAAATATATATTTTTTTCAAGGTATGGTCTCACTTTAGCCCAGGGTGACCTGGAATTCACTCAGTCATCTTAGGGTGGCCTCGAACTCACTGCAATCCTCCTATCTCTGCCTCCCAAGTGCTAGGATTGAAGCTGTGCTCCAGAAAGATGTGAGTTTTAATTATATGCAAAATCATTATGGTGGTGACCTAATAACAAAGTAGAAATTAATAAGTAATCAAGTAGAAAAGAAGAAAATTAAATCAACAACATATAAAAGTAATATTGTTATTTAATGGAAGTTTGTGAATACCAGAGAAGAATATTTTCTCTGTTATTGTTCTAGCCACCAGGATTTGATTCTGACACAATTTTAGGTTTTTTAATTTTTTTTTTTTTTTTTTTTTTTGAGAGACACAGAGAGAGACAGACAGAGAGAGAGGGAGACAGATAGAGAATGGGCGCTCCAGCAGCTGCTGTGAATGAAATCCAGATGTGTGAGCCCCTTGTGGGCAAGTGCAGCAGTGTGCCCTTGTGTCACTTTGCATCTGGCTAAATGTGGGACCTGGAGATTGGAACCTGGTTCTTAGGTTTAGCAGGCAGGTGCCTTAACCACTAAGCCATCTCTCACAATTTTAGTTTTAAACACAGGTATAGACATTTTAAAACAAGTGATGCATAAAATAAAAAGTAAAGCTTATCTGTTTGATACTGTGAGTGACTTAAAAATTAAGTCTCAGAGTGGTTAATCAAGTGGCTAAAACTCACAAGGCTAGTGAGTAGTAAAGCCAGGATCAGAATCTGAATCCAGGTCTGAAAGGCTCTAACACCATTATGGAAACAATTCATTGAACAAAACTTGAATTTTCAGGGGATTGGTAGATAGCTCAGAGATTACATGTGCTTCCTGTATAATTATGAGGGCATGAGGGGCCTGAGAACATCAACATTCAAACCTTCAGAGACTACATAAACAACTCCATGTGGCCTCATGTGCCTGTAACCCCAGTCTCACAAAGGGGATCAAAGAGTACAAGGAATTGTCCTAACTTGAATAAAAATAGCAAGCTCTGGAATCAGCTATGGAGAAGACACAGTGAGTGCCCCCAAACGCCCACCACAGATAATACAAGGGGCATTGTAAGGGCACTGAGAAGTGCAAACAAAACACACACACACACACACACACACACACACACACACACACTACACACAAGAAAGTAAAACAAAAGTTTTAGAAAAGAAAAATCCATTTTATCAACTATTTCCTTATTAGTTTTGATCTTTTTAAAAAATTGTATAACAGTCAAACAAAATACTTTTGGCATGATCTAATAAAATTAATGCAACATATTTTATGGGACTGAATTCTTGCAGTGTAGCTGAAATTCTATCTCAGTCTAAAATTATTTGTGGTTTTTAATAGCGGAGTTATGTGTCCTTTTTGACCTTATTAAAACTGTGGTTCATGGGCTGGAGAGATGGCTTAGCGGTTAAGGCACCTGCCCGCTAAGCCTAGGAACTTGGTTCCAATTTCCAGGTCCCACGTTTAGCCAGATGCAAAGTGATGCAAGGGTGCAATGCCACACTTGCCCACAAGGGGGCACATGCATCTGGATTTCATTCACAGCAGCTGAGAGACTGCTGGCGCACATTCTCTATCTGTCTCCCTTTCCCTCTCTCTCTGTCTGTCTCTCTCTGTGTCTCTCTCCAAAAATAAAAAATAAAAAATAAAATAAAAACAACTGTGGTTCATAATATGCTTCATATAATACTCAGGAAACAAAAAGAATAATACCTGAGCATATGAAATAAACTTTCCAAGCCCACCTTTCCTTTTCATCAATAGAAATCTTATTTTTCTTTACTATAATGAAGTTTGAATATAACTTTACAGTTTTGCAATGACTTACAATAATTTTTGCTGTATCAGTAATGGATTGCTGCATAACAAAACATTCAAAGAAATACTGATTTTGTGAAGTATGTTTTCTGTTCAGCTATCCTGGGCTCATCCTAGCAACTACAGTCAGCAAACTGCTTGGCTGACAGGAAATATCTGAAGCTGTTTTCCCTCTTTTTAACCTGCATTTAAAAGTTGGAATGGCTGAGTTAGATTTCTATCCCCATCTGGACTTTCATTCTAGGTTTCTTCACAAAATGTTAGAAACATTCCAAGAAAATACGACTGGAAATTGCAAGGCAGCTTAGAAGACATGCAATATTACAGATAAATTATCAAAGCAAGTTACAACATCAGCTTAAATTGAAAGAATTAAAAAAGTGGTTTTCATTGCTTAATATCATGATCTGTAAAGGAATTGTGGTCATACTTGGTGAGCCACACTCAAAATAATTAGAATATCCCAAATATGTAGCACTCTAGCTAATGTCTATGATAACATGAGAGGCTTGGTTGAATAGAAAGAAGAGCAGAGGACTTGGGAAGAGAAAGATGACATCAAGACCAGCTTTCCAGGCCATAAGCTTTGTTTTCTTCAACTGTATAAGAGAAGTGGTAATACTTCTCACATGGAATGACAGTGCTAACTAACTAGGAAGACTTTCTACATGAACTCCATGCATATCGATTATTATAGAAGAAAAGGATATGGAAACTTCATTTCCCTACTTGCTGCTTAGAACATGTGAAACACTATTACAGAAAATACTTTTAAGAGCTGCAGGTAGGGGGATGAGATCATAAGTGAACACTCACATTACTGAAAAAATATTTCATTTTGTTCTTTACAGGAAATAGGAAGGAAATGAAACCAGAGTCAAGGATAAGCTTCAAAGGCAGAGGGAGAGAGCAGAAGAAAAAGCATTGCACTGAATGATTGCTTTACCGACAATGTAATTGTGTAATATTCCTTTTGGTGAGGGATGCTAATTTTACCAGATACTGATCAAGTGTAGATTTGAGAGCTTGTTTAGGAGGTTCTAGCAGGGAAACACAGCTATTTCTATGCTCTTGGATGGAAGACCTGCCCTCCTCTATTCCAGGAAGGTGTCCTTTTAGACAGAGCACACAGCTTTGAGAGGGTTGCACACGGAGAAGAGATGGAGGAAGCAGACACTTGCCTAGCCAGCCAGATCAGCCCAATCAGCCATGGTGATCAATGGGGTGACAGAGGTCACAGCCAGATCACCCTCACATGTGGATTTGTACATAGCTACTTTTTTATTAGCATTGGGTGGGATATAATAGAAATATACACAAAGACCCAGAGTCAGGGAAATGGACCTTGTTCATGGTAGTTCCCCAAACTCACAAAGAGAACTTTAGTTGTACCCAAGCTGTGCTATTGGTTTCCTTCAACCAAAGGTGGGGAATTAGCCCTTGACTGTTAAATTACATTCCAGCAAAGTGGAAGAAGATATGCTTGATTGTTTTTTGATCTAATTTTCAGCCATTTGTTCAGTTAAATAAGAGGTTATTTCCTCTCTAAGTTAAGTTTATGATTGTCTTTATTAGAGAGCAGATGGTACATACTTTCTGGACTACAGAAGAGTATCAGAATTTTGTTCTCAAGCAGAAACAAGATAAAGGGGCAGCTTGGAACACAGCCCAACCTGATTAACCTTCAGAAGTACAGCTGCAGCTGTATATTTATGCTGCTGAAATTTGCCATTGTCACTGTTCTTGGACAGGTCTCACTCACTGCCTGACATTGAGTTATAGCACTGAGGCTTGCACAGAAAGGCAAATACAAGTTTTATTGGTACAAAGAGTGTAACATTGTAAACTTATGACTTCTGTCCTTTTAAATTATGGCTGGCAGGTATTTGATCCAGCAGGGCAATATCTTTTAAATAGTCCAGCAGCACCACCTCAGTTGCCATAGATATCAGCACCACTTTGACCCTGGCCTTCTTAGTGGACCATCTCTCTGGAGGCATGAAGAAGATGATGATTTTGGTCTCTGTTTTTGCTGTGAAATATTACAAGATGTATAGTGAATAAAGAGCTTCTTAACTTTTTACTAGTTTGTCTTAAGGTAAAGTTTGTGATTTTTCTCAAAAAATCATAGTGGATTTAAGTGATCAGAGAACCAAATATAAGTACAATTTCTAGTTAATACAACATTGTTCTGATCCTCTTCCTATTCTTTTAAGCCGTCCAAATGGTCACATTGACATTTAGTCAATCATAACACTGAAAGCCCTCCACTGCTTTGATTTCTACTCTTAATTTCCCCCACTTGTGCCCTCAAATTATTTAATTTACTATTTATTTAATTTAATTATAAGTTGTGCATCTCCTTCACTTGGAGTTCTGATGATTTATAGCTCAACTAGGCAGTAAGCTATTTCAAAACCAATGTATGCATGACTAATGTAGACATAATGTCAACTTTTAAAAACAATAACTGTTTTCCTCTAGGCATGGCATTGGCCAGGCTTCCACATTAACAGGAAATGCTAAGCATTTTCCCAAAGGAACAAGGGAATGAGAACTTTGCCTGCTTCAATGTGGCAAGCAGCATCACATTCATGGTCATGTCTACATTATAATAATATTAATGCTCCCAAACTCCCAGCAGGCTTTTCTGGAGCTTATACAGCCCCCTGAATTTTTGTGTCACTTGTTCTGGTCATTTATGTCTCTTTCTCATTCTTCCTTCATCTGTTAGTTATTAACTTCTCATGCATGTGCTTATCAAATAAAGGCACCATGAATTCTGCAGGGAGTTCTAGTGAGAATGTCACTGTCAGAGCCCAGGGACCTAATTTGTGCGAATATGATGCACCCATCTCTGGGCCTGGGTTCTCCATTATTACCAGGGCCTGATAAAGCCAGAGTATCAAAGATGTCTTACAAAGAGAGCACTCAGTTTCAGTCCCTCACTCCCAAAACTTCTTATGCAATTAGGAGAAATAAAAGTAATTATCTCTAACACAATACAAATTTTGGACTATTAATTATTCTAATCCTTACTTATGGAAAAACAAAAACTCATTCCAGGGGACAAAACACAAGATGGCTCAACATTATGTGCAGGCAACATTTTCTATATTATATGAAGCAATTTCCAGCTTGTAACTAGGGTCCATTCTAGATTTGGTCTTAAATGTGTAGATGCAAAATTATACCTCTCCCTACTCCTCTAACAGTTGTGAAAGCTCTCTCCAAGTCTTGACCCCTTGTTAAACAGAAATCATTGTGTTGTTTGTTGTTAACACCATGTTAATGTTTCAGAAATCTGAAAGTCAAGTTGTCTGTACACATGCAAAATGAATTCAAAGAGAGCCACTTTTACCTTTGGCAACCTTTGCAAGGAAAGATAAACTTGCCAAGAAATGGAAACTGAGATAAGTGCACTGCATTGCATTAGAAGGGATAACAATGTGCTTCCTGGTCTCCCTATTTTTAGGAGACAAACTCTGGCCATTCTAAAGAGTACTATGACAGTCTCCTTTTCACTGTGGAAATGAAGGTCTTCTAGAGACCATGAGATCTTTTGTCCTGATCAATTTTCTGGACATCTTTAGTAAGCCATTCTTCCCTCAGCTTCTCCTGGCTTGCACAGGCTTCAGCAGCTATAACACTTCCCTGCTGTTTGCTGGAGCCAAGAAAGAGGAGCCAGTTATGCTTGATGGCACCTGACCAAACTCTCTTCTTTCCATTTTTCCTTAATTCCCCCATTCCCTTAGTGCTCAGTTCATAGACCTTCTGGTCCTTTAACATGGACTCAACTCCATGATCTTGCTTAAGGAAAAATTGGTGTTTTCTCTGGTAAGACACAACTATAGGCAGAATATGAGCATTGTAAAACTGTGTGGTTACTCAAGGAGATTTTCCTAAAATATTTAAACAAACATTCACAAATATCATTTTAGTAAGTTTTGGCTATATTTTTTCTCTTTTGCTTTCAGAGGGCTGTGATTTCAAACTTTTTCAACATAAGATACTGTGTCAGCATATTCAACACAAAGACCGTTCCTCAGTTTTCCTCTCTGGTAATCCTTTTTATAAGCACATGGCAGGAGACTGTGGGGAGCAGTTAGAATTAAACAGGAGCAGCTAAGAACATAATGCTTTACAGCCCATGAGGCATCTAGTTGTCAGAGGACAAAGCATTTAATGCAATTAAGTAGAACTAAGTGCCTTCCTTTTTATTTTAATTTAACGACTGGAGAAACTGAAAGAAGAGCAAGGTAAAAGAGGTCAAATCTACAAGTAACCAAGCAAAAACTATAAGGATTAGTGTATTTCCAGGCCCTTGAATTGCATCTTTATCATAATGTCATGACCCCTACTCCTTTTTTTAGTGCACTTTTAATGCTAAAATCAGTCTTCAAATTGGTTCAGGTAAACGCAATGTAAATTAGACAATAATTCATTATAAAAACATGCTGTTCTATATGTTTCTACAACTTCAAGAGTAGTATGTTTGATGTACAGACCCAGAAAGTAGCCACGTTTATTTCTCTTATGGATATAAAGTAGGCAAAATTACTTTTAATATATTTTTTAGTTATTGTGATAGATAAAATTCAGCTCTGTTTTTGTCTTCCAAAAGCTTATCGCCACAACTAAATGTTTCTAAATAAACTTTTAAGAATGGTTAATGTTTCATTTCAAGAAAGCATACCTTACTAGATTATTGAATATTTGCAAAAATTAAGATTAATCAGTTCAGAAGAATATTCTTAGACTCTTAAATCAGCAATATAAAATATATATACATAATATTATATGTAATATTAAAAAATCTCTTATTAAGTATGTGTGTGTATCTACCTGTTTGATGATGTCTAATAAATCCTGAAGAGCAGCAAGGATTCTCTTACCAGCAGAGGCTAAAGGAAGCAGTTCACTACCCAGTGGGCTGTCATTGCAATGAGGTTGCTTGGGAGAAGGAAATGCAGTTCAGCAAACAGACCATTGTAGCAATTTCAGAGGTGGCTTTTTGACAGTGTGAAAATTTTGCCAAAGACCTTGAAATGTTTGCCAGACATGCAAAAAGCAGCACAAATAGTGCTGAAGACATAAACCTCTTAGTCAGGAGGTTTCACTGCTAAAATATATCATACAGAAAAATGAAGAGATTGCTCAGTTTAACCAAGAACAAAAGGCAAAGGAGGAAAAAAAAAGTTGCAGACTGAAAACAGAATTCCACAGAGCCTGAAGATGTTAAAGGGATGGGGAGTGAGAATTAAGTCTCACCACTTTGGAAAAGGCATACTCCCGCAGGTAGTGCCAAGCAGAAATGCAGATTCCACAGGGAATTCTGAAGGGATAAGCAGAGATGTTAAAAAAATGAATAAATAAAAAAAGGCTAAGACACAAAATAAAAAAAAAAAGAACTGACTTTAAAACTCAATGAATTGTGGTTCCAACTGTTAGAGTTATGATAAGCATAAAATGGGAATAAAAGAAGAAGAAACAAGAGAAAGAAACAGAAGTACTGAAATACTCACTATTGGGATTTCACATCAAATTTAATGTCAAACACCAAATCCCAGATCCAGGCAGCTCAGAGAACTCTAAATAGGATAAATGAAAACAAAACTAACAAAAAACAGCACCTAGGGTTGGAGAGATGGTTTAGCCATTAAGTATGCATGAGGATATAAGGGACCTTGAGACCCCAGAGTTCAAATCTCTAGATCTCATGTAAATAGTTGGGTATGGCCACTTGTGTTTATAACCTCAGTCCTGCAGAGGTGCAGACATGAGACTCATCAGAGCCCTGCAAGCTCAGAAATCCATATAAAGACTCTAGTTCAAAGCAAAACTGGGCCAAAGAGGAATACAGCAAGACATCTGACATTCTACTGGCCACTGGAGGGAATACACCACCATATACCAGCTAGACCTTGCAAGAATATGGAATGTCAAGCAGAACATGCACGTGTGTGCAAGCACATGTGCATACACACACACACACACACACACACACACACACACACACACACACACAGAAACAAAAACGAAACCACTTAGGCATATTATTTGAAAATTACTGAAATGCAGATATATTCCTAAAAGAAGAAGTGAGCAGAAGGAAATGCCTTATGTACAGAGGACCAAAGATGAAGATTATATCCAATTTCTTTTCAGAAATCATGCAAAGAAGAAGAGAGAAGAATGAAAGTAAACATTTAAGTGTTGACAAAAAAACTGACAATCTAGAATTCTGTATATTTTAAAAATATCCCTCCAAAGTAAAAGATGCATATAGGCTTGCTAAGAGAAACTCAAATTAAGGAAACCTGTTGTCCATATGGCCTGATTTACAAGAAATGTTAAAAAGAATTCTTTAGCTATTGTAAATTGAGCAGCTGTAAACATGGTGAGCAAATGTCTCTGCAGTAAAGTAGAGCTTTTCTTGTAGATGTCCAATTGAGGAATAGCTGGCACCTCTATTTTCATCTTTTTCAGGAGTCTCCATATTGACTTTCATAGTGGTTGTACATGTTTGCACTCCCCACCAAACAATAGTCTTTAATTGCTTTACCCTGCTCTTGCCTTCTCATGGGCAGGAGCTATCTGCACTCATTCCTTTTTCCTTCTCTCTAGGTGGGCTTCTCAAACCTCCTCTTGCCTCCTTGGGTAAGAGCTCTACATTCCTTCCTTTTCTTAAGCTCTTAAGAAATGGGCTCCCCCATTTCTGGGAACCCCACTCATTCCTCCTGGGCATTAGCTCTGTCTTCCTTCTTTTTCTTAAGCTCTCTATATAATCTAACAAAACCTGTAAATTAAAAAAAAACTCTTTAGAGAAAAGAAAATAATACAGTGTCAGATATTTGAATGAACATAAAGAAAGGGAGTGTATGGAAAGCCTATTGAAAATTTTTTTCTCACTAATTAATCAAAAAGATATAAATTTATTCAAAATAATTGTGATAATGTATTATGTATATTAATATAGTATGTAAATTGATAAAATGATTGACAGTATTGGTACAAGAAATATGTTGTTGTAAGCACTAACAGCAAGCATAAAATAGTACATTGTTATGTATAAGTGGACCCAATTTAGTTATAAATATATATTGCAAGCTCTTAGAAAAGAGAGAAAATATATTCATAAAATGTTTAATTAAAAATATAAAAGAAAAAGAATGGAGACATACATGGAAAAAGGGGGGAATTAGTGAACAGTAACAATTAGGGTTAATATTGATTCAAATATACCTGTAACCACTCTGAACATCAGCTTTCGAAGTACTCCACTTTAAAGCCATAGACTATCAGGGTGGATTATGTAAATGAGAACCAAGAATATGTTCTCCACAAAAAATCAAATATAAACACATGTAAAGATTTGAAGTATGCGTGTGGGGAAAAAACATACCATGCATGTAGCAATCCAAGAAATTGGGAGTAGTTATATAAATTTCAGTCAAAAAAGACTTCAGAGCAAGGAAAGTTGTCAGCAATAAATAAGATTATTATATGATTATAAAGGACTGGACTTTCCAAGGAGTCATAACAATACTTAATGAGTGGAATTAAACAAATCATAAAATACATGAGGCAAAGACTTACAGAAATGCTAGGATAAAAATAAGAAGCTACTATTATAATGAGGGAGTTTTAAAATGAATGATGGTAGAGTAAAAGATATTTATACATTTAACATTTCTATAAATTTGAGCTCATTTTCAAAAAAAAAAAAAAAGTTTCATTACCTAAAGGATACCACATAGTAGGGAAAGCAAATACTCACATTCAAATTTATATTTTTTACTACTCCAAAGACAGAGTCGGCATCTGTAGCAGACAGCTTTAGGTTTGCTGACATGAACTTCCAGACCAGACACAGTTATGGAGGAAGGGATTTTATTTATTGAAGCTTACAGATCCAGGGGAAGTTCCATAATGACAGGAGAAGTGGCCTGCTTTCACAGGACCAGGCAAGAGAGAGAAAAGCCACCAGCCACACAGCACAGCACACTTCAGGAACTCCCACAGGGCACACTTTGCATATCTTTACAATGGAATCTCAAACCCACCACCACACCTTAAGATCCGCCCAGTGACATTGCCTCCAGCAAGGTTGCTGCAGATGCAAACTATAAACTAATAAAACACTGAATATATTGGGGGCCATATATTCAAACTACCACAGCATCACACAAATTATAGTCATTAAAAATATTCTTTTTTTCTGTGACTTATACTGTGAAGACTATGAAGCATCCCAGAAGTCACTGATCCAAGGACATGAAAAACTTAGAGTAAAATAGGGATTCAGAAGGTGGAATGGGGACTAACAATTTGTTTCCTGCTGCTGTGACAGATATCTGAGACTATATTTTTTAAGTTTATTATGGGTTATGGCTCTGAAAGCCCAGGAGCATGGAGTCAGCATGGGAGCCTCATGATGGAAAATACTGAAGTGCCAGTAAGCATGTGGAGAAAAGATGAGGACAGAGGAAGAGAAGAAAGAGGAGGGAAGATAAGGGAAAGGAAGCTTAATTAATAGTAAACCACTTGCATATTAACTGACCTACTTGTGGAAAATATATTAATTTCTAATACTACTAATATATCCTACTACTACTTAGTAATACTTAAATATCCCATAAACAACACTCTTTTATTGATCACCAAGCCTCAAGCCTCGGCATGTGATTTGGATGAGACAAACACTATATTTAAACCATGGTAGTATCTTATGGAGAATTCTATCTGGATAGGGAAGTGCTATTAACAAAAATTTAAGCATCTCTTCTCTGAACACTCTGACTTACTTGAAGGCAGTGCTCTGACAGGATATGACATAGGAAAGAAAGGCAAGTTCTCTATCCCTTTCTGTCAGTGATCACACCAATACTCAGAAGAAGGGAGACTTAGACTACTACTGTCTGGGAATAAAAAGAGGAAACTACTCTGATAACATGCTATTTCCAAACTTTCCTCTTTCATTCCCATACAGTATTTGAGAAATTGGACATGGTGGTATTTGCCTGTATTCCCAACACACTGGAAACTGAGGCAGAATGATTACAAGTTTGAGGACAGTTTGTAGTACATAGTAAATTCTAGGCAGCCTGGAGTATGAAGCAAGATCTAGCTTCAAAAGACCAATAAACAAAAATCTTGAGACACATTTAAAGTTAACGGGAAAAAAGAAAGAAGAGGTAGAACATAGGGTTATAAGTAATTCACCATGAAATTCCTTTCTTCAAAGGCTATCCATGGAAAATGAGCTGTTAGAGAGAAGGAAAAGAAAGAAAGCATTTTCTCTTCAGTGTGGTAGAAAACAAATTGTAAATACTTCATTCAAAAGCACTGACCGAGTATATCAGTTTCTTTCTCACTGCTGGAACAAAATACCTGACCAGAAGCAGCTTAAAGGAAAGAATGGATCTAGGGGGGTGCACATGCATGGTGAGTAGGCCAGAGCCCCTTGTTCCTTCACCACTTCCCTATTCCCTAGTTGCAGTACCCCTGATTCTGGGCTGGGGCTGCCTGGACCCTGTATGAGAAATGTTGAGGCAGGCTTGTTGTTCCACCTTTCTGATTGACCTGACCCTGGGTCCCAAACTCCCAGATCTTCTGCTCTGGAGGATGCACCTGCCACTGTGGGAGCTGGTCTCTTGCCCCTGGCTCCCTAGCTCCTGGGATCCTGGTTCCTCAACCATTGGTTCCCTTGTGTGAAGGACTGAATGCAAGTGGAGTGAGTAGGCCAGAGTTCCCAATTCCCTACCTCCAAGTTCCCCAGTTATCTTTGATGTTCTTTTATTCTCAACAATCTGTGCATCTGAAGCTATAACCCCATCCTGTACAATACCATTCAGATTAACAACAGAACAGTCCCTGAAGATCCTTCAAGGACCACAGTGAAAGAAGAAAGAAAGAAAGACAGAAAACTGAGAGATCTCCACCAACAATGCCTTGTCCCACAATGGAAGCCACCAATGAAATCACAAAGAAAACAACAAAATTTGAATCCAAAAATGAGGACACAATAAGTCATGTGACCCTGATCAAATAAATTGCTGAACTGAAAGCAAAGGATCAAAAAAATCAAACATTGCAGAAATGAAACTGAGCAAAATTGCATCACAGAACACTCAGCTTTTGTCATTCAGCTTAACTTAATTGAACAAACCAGAGAAGCATCAAAACAGATAAGAATGAATTCAAGGTAAGTCAACAATTAGAGGGTTTCAATACCCAGCTGATTAAGCTTAATGAAGACATGATCAAATGCAAAAATGAATTCCAGAAACCATCAAGAAAGTCAGACTTTGAGTTGAAATCATACTTCAGAAAAGAGATGGACATGATGAAAAATAACATGAAAGAAAATGAAAATAAAATAGAACTATTAAAAATATTTCTAGAACCCAACACCAGCAGAGTCACTCATGTGGAAGACACAACCTCCAAGTTGGAAGGCAAGATAGAAGAAATTGGTGTGGAGACCAAAAGCTTTGCTAAGTTCAAAAAATTAGGTGAATCCAATAGGAGGGAACTATGGGATACTCGAAAATGACTAAATATCTTGTCTTGGTTATACCAAAAAGAGGAAATTTTCAGGCCAGAGACATAGAGAATATATTCAACAAAATTATTGAAGAAAATTTTCTCATTCTTGCAAAAGAGAGGCCCATCAAGATACAAGAAGCTCAGAGAACACCAAACAGGCAGGACCAAAGAAGAAATCTCCAAGGCACATAGTAATTAAAACTCTTAACAATGAAAACAAAGACAGTGCTAAAATGAGCAAGAGAGAAACAATTCACTACATACAAAAGCAATCCCATCAGAATTACCTCAAATTTCTCTATGGAAACCCAGGAATCCAGAAGGGCCTGGAATGAAACACTTCACATTTGAAAAACCTATGGCTTCCAACACAAACTGCTGCACCCAGTGAAAGTATCCCTCATAATAGATGGTGAAAGGAAAACTTTCCACAATAAAAGTCAGCTCTATGATTATATGAACACAAAGCCAAGCATACAGAACAGAAATCTCAACCTCCCAGCTGACAGGATTAAGGGTATAGAGCAACACATGCCCTTAGGGATTTAGGCTTTATGCGGTTATCTGTTTTTTTCAATCCCCATACTTGCATACCCTGTGATCCTTTTTATTGAATGTGTATGTTGCTCAGTTGAATTTTAGAATTTGTGAGTAAATTGCTAAACTCAGCCCACTAGAATACTTGAATAGTAGACAAACTCAACACCTAGGATTATTTTTGCAGTTGGATTGGAGTACAAGAGCTACACATGGCACCTTAAACTCCTACTCTGAAGGTACATAAAGTTGCATTTACAAACCTAAAAGCACTGCAGAGAATTGAAAAACCCAAGCATCAAATCAAGTCAAGATGCAAAAATTGCTTCATCATAATACAAGAACACAAAGAATCAAGAGAATACAATCCCACCAAAAATTATAAATCCATCAGAAATGGCCCCCAATGAGATTGTTTTAGATTAACTGCCTGAAAAAGATTCACAAAAAAGATTTTATCTAAACTAAAGAAATCAAAGGAATCAAAGAAGAAAACAAAGGAACTAAAGAAGAAAACAAACACCTGAAGGAATTCCAAGAGAACACAGGAAACCAGCTTAATGAAATAAAGAGGTCATTACAAGACAAAAGTAAAGAAAAAGAAATAGTGAAGAATAAAGAGACAGAAATACTAGGACTGGAGTGCATAGTCATTCAAATAAAGAAAACATTCTGTGGAAAGTCTCACCAGTAGAATGGATGAAGGAGAGAACAGAATATCTAAACTAGAAGACTGTGTGGCAAGTCTAATAGAGCCCAACAAAGAGAAAGACAAGCTAATCAGAAGGTATGAATGGGAATTTCAAGATATCCAAGGCAGTATGAAAAGATCAAACATAAGAATTCAGGGTATAGTACAAGTAGAAGAAATTCAATCCAGAGTCTTAGTAGGTATTGCCAACAAAATGATAAAAGAAAAATTTCCCCACATTGGGAAAGAAATGCCAATGAAGATACAGGAAATTTTCAGAACACCAAATAGACAAAACCTCAAAACAACCTCTTCTTGCTGTGTTATAATTAAACTACTAAACATGCAAACCAAACAAAATATATTGAAAGTAGTCAAAGAAGAAAAAGCAAGTCACCTATAAAGGCAAGCCCATCAGGATCACAGCAGATTACTCAACACAAACTTTAAAAACCAGAATGGCTTGGAATGATAAATTACAAATTGTGAAAAATAACAACTGTCAACCAAAAATATTTTATCCTTCAAAGCTATCTATCCAAATTGAAGGAGAAATGAGGATATTCCACAACAAAAAACAGGCTAAAGAAATTTATGACAACTAAGCCAGCTCTACAGAAAATACTTGAAGGAATCCTTCGCACTGAACAGAAAGCAAAACAGGAGGAAACAGGAAAAAATAAACCATACTCAAATAAGAGTTAAAACAGGAGAGTAAAGGGAAAGAGGAAGCGCTACATCACAAGAAGAATGGTGAGAATAAACACATACCTTTCAATAATAACTCTTAATATCAATGGCCTCAATGCCCCAACCAAAAGACACAGGCTTGCAGACTTGTTTAAAGGGCACGATTCTGCTGTTTGTTGCCTCCAGGAAACTCATCTCTCAATAAAAGATAGACACAGTCTTAGGGTGAAAGGATGGAAAATGGTATTTCAAGCAAATGGGCCTAGTAAACAAGCAGGGGTTGCTATCCTAATGTCTGACAGGATACACTTCAAACCAACATTAGTGAGGAAAGATGAAGAATGTCACTTTATACTGATTAAAGGAACATTCCAACAGGTGGACATTACAATCCTAAACTTTTATGCACCTAAAATGAGGGCTCCCACTTTCATCAAACACTATTAGACTTAAGGTAACAGATAACACCAAACCCAATGGTAGTGTGTGACTTCAATACCCCACTCTCATCTATTAACAGGTCATCCCAGAAAAAATAAACAGAGATACATCTGGATTAAATTTGTAATGTAACACATGGACCTAACAGATATATACAGAACAATCCATCCAAATGCTGCAGAATATACATTTTTCTCAGCAGCACATGGAACATGCTCCCAAATAGACCATATATTAGGACACAAAGCAAATCTTAACAAATAAAGGAAAATTGAAATAATCTTTTGCACTCTATCTGACCACAATGGGATTAAACTACAAATCAGCAACAAGAAAAACTACAGAGAACACACAAATTCATGGAGACTAAACAGTAAACTATTGAATGATGAATGGGTCATTGAAGAAATCAATAAATTCATAGAATCAAATGATGATAAGAATACAACATACCAAAACCTTTAGTACACAGTGAAGGCAGCCTTAAGAGGGAAATTTATAGCTTTCAGCACCTATATTAAGAAATTAGAGAGTTCACAAGTAAACAATTTAATGCTTCACCTTAAGGCCTTGAAAAAAGAAGGACAAGACAAACCAAAAATCCGTAGATGGGAGGAAAAAATAAAGATTGGGGCAGAAATAAATGAAATAGAAACCATAAAAGCAATCCAAAGTATCAATGGGACAAAGAGTAGATTTTTTTTTTTTTTTTTTTTTTTTTTTGGTTTTGCGAGGTAGGGTCTCACTCTGGTCCAGGCTGACCTGGAATTAACTATGTAGTCTCAGGGTGGCCTTGAACTCTTGGTGATCCTCCTACCTCTGCCTCCCAAGTGCCACCACGCCTGGGTAAGAGTAGATTTTTTGAATGGATAAGCAAGATTTATAAACACTTAACAAATTGGACCAGAAGAAAAAGAAAACAGACAAAAATTAATAAAATTAGAAATGAAAAATCACCATTACACCAGATATCAAAGAAATTCAGAAAATCATAAGGATGTACTTTAAGAATATATATGCCTCTAAGTTTGAAAATCTGGAAAAAATAGAAGATTTCCTTGATTCATATGACCTACCAAATCAATAAATAGACCTATCACAAGTATGGAGATCTGAGCAGGCACAAAAGTCTCCCAACTAAAAAAAGTGCTAGTCCAGATGGATTCACTCTAGAATTTTACCAGACTGTCATGGAAGAACTAACACCAGGGCTTCTCAAACATTTCCATTAAATAGTAAAGGAAGGAATTTTTACTGAACTCCTTCTATGAAGCCAGCATCACCCTGATAAGAAAACCAAAAAAAGGACAAAACAAAACAAAAGAGAGAGAGAGAGAGAGAGAGAAATTGCAGACCAATCTTCCTCATAAACATAGATACAAAAATTCTAAACAAATTATTGGCAAACCAAATACAAGAATCTATCAGAAAGACTCACTCTGACCAAGTAGGCTTTATCCCAGAGATGCAGGGATGTTTGAACATACACAAGTTAATAAATTTAATACACTATATATGTGGATGGAAGACAAAAATCACATGAGCATCTCAACAGAGGCAGAAAAGACATCCCAGAAAATACAACATCCCTTCATGGTAAAAGACCAACAGAAACTGGGTATAGAAAGAATATATCTGAACATAATAAAATCTATTTATGACAAACCTACAGACAACATAATGTTAAATGGGGAAACACTTGAAGCTTTCCCTCTAAATTCAGGAGCAAGTCAAGAGTGTACACTTTCCCCACTTTTATTCTATATAGTATTGGTAGTCCTAGCTATAGCAGTAAGGCAAGAGACACTCATAAAAGGGATATATATTGGAAAGGAAGAGATCAAATTATCATTATTTGCAGATGATATGATTCTATACATAAAGGACCCTATAGACTGTACCAACAAACTATTAGACCTGAGAAACACTTTTAGCAATGTAGTGGGATACAAAATAAACACACAGCAATCAGTAGCTTTCCTATATACTAATAACAAACATGTGGATGATGAAATCAGGGAATCTGTCCCATTCAGAATTTCCTAAATAATAAAAAATAAATGAAGTGCCTTGGAATAAACCTAAGCAAGGAACTGAAGTATCTCTGCAATCAGAACTTTAAAATACTCAAGCAAGAACTTGCAAAAGACACTAGGAAATGGAAAGACATCCCATGTTCTTGGATTGGAAGAGTAAATCTTGTGAAAATGTCAATCTTACCAAAAGCAATGTACATGTTTAATGCAATCCCCATTAAAATTTTAATGGCATTAATCACAGAAATAGTAAAAACAATCCTAAAATTAGTTTGTAAGCACAAAAAACCTTGAATAGCCCAAACAATTTTGAGCAACAAAAATAAGGCTGGGGGTATCACCATACCTGATTTTAAGCTATATTACAAAGCCATAGTAACAAAAGCAGCATGGTACTGGCACAAAGACAGACATGTAGATCAATGGAACAGAATAGAGGACCCAGATGTTAATCCAATCAGCTACAAAAATGCCAAAATATCCATTGGAGCAAAGACAGCCTCTTCAACATGTGGTGCTGGGAAAACTGGATATCTATATGTAGCAGGATGGAAATAAAACCACTAATCAACCACTGGGATCTCATGAAATTACAAAGCTTTTGTATAGCAAAGGACACTGTGTATAGAGCAAAGAGACAACCTAGAGAATGGAGAAAATCTTTGCCAGCTATACATCTGACAGAGGATTAATATCCAGAATATAAAAAGAACTCCAGAAACAAAACAAAACAAACAAACAAACAAAAAAATCAAACAACCCAATTTAAAAATGGTCTATGGAACTAAATAGAGAGTTTTCAAAGGAAGAAATACAGATGGCATATAAATATCAAAGAAAGTGTTCTACACCCTTAGTCACCAGGGAAATGCAAATTAAAACTACTTTGAAATTCCATCTCACTCCTGTCAGAATGGCTACGATCAAGAAACCAAATGATAATAAATGTTGGCAAGGATGCAGAAAAAGGGGAACCTTTCTACACTTTTGGTTGGAACGGAATCTGGTACAGACATTGAAGAAATTAGTGTAGAGGTTCTCAAGACAGCTAAAAATAGACTTATGATATGATCCAGCTATACCATTCCTAGGCATGGAGACTAAACAGTACACTATTGAATGATGCAAGAGTCGTTAACATATGATCCAGCTATAGCACTCCTAGGCATATATCCAAAGGACTCTTCTCACTACCTTAGAGATACTTGCACAACCATGTTTATTGCTGCTCTATTCACAATAGCTGGGAAATGGAACCAGCCTAGATATCCCTTAATAGATGAATGGATAATAAAGATTTGGTACATTTACACAATGGAGTTCTACTCAGCAGTAAAGAAAAATGAAATTGTGAAATTTTATGTCAAATGGATGCATCTGGAAAGGTTTATTCTATGTAAGGTAACCTAGGCCCAGAAAGCCAAACGTTGCATGTTCTCTCTAATATGTGTATACTAGCTACAAATGTTTAGACTTGTAAGTGAGGTGAAACCAAAAATTGGTAGCAGAGGCCAGTAAGCTACAAAAAATTTATAAGGTAGGTAGGAGAGGGAAGAAATTAAGGGTAAAACACTCTATATATGTAAGTAAAAGAAAATATTACAGGGAGTGGAATGGTCTATGTGAGGCCAGAGGAAGAAATTGAGTAAGAGAAGGGTGGGGAAGGTCAATCAAAATTCAAGATATTCTGAATAAGACATATAAACACCTATTTTTCTTGTATAATGGCATATCCAAAAGCTATTGATTGCTACTAGAAAATTTTCATTGCCAGCAATGGGATACATTCCAGTGAGTTGTGGCCAGCAAGATCCCTCTTGCCTCTAAGACATTACAGACTATTACCAAGGCCCTTGGTTTCCCAAGAATAACATAGTAAGACCCTGTTGCTAAGACTTTGCATGGCTCGATGGCAAGGTCATTGAGAAATCAAGCTGGTGCTGAGCTGAAAACCTTCTCCCTGTAGACCAGTCGACTGAATGCTGGAAAAGGCTGCACTGCATGCAGCCCTATGAGAGACAAAAGTCATCAGCTGTGAAAACAGTGGACAATGGAAGCCTCAAGTTTGGTCAGACAGGCCAAATGACTGAATGGATGCAATAGTGGTATGTCTGCTCTGGGGGAAACCAACTGCTCTCTAATTGGACTAAAGGCCCATTCTATGGGAGAGAATGAATATATGCCTGGTTCTGAAAACCTAATCAAAAGCCTATGGCAGGGGAAGTCATGAGCCTTAAAAGTATAAAGCCTGCTCTTCTCTGGCTAAATGCATATATTTTTCTCAATAAACTGCCCTGAAAGCACTATACCTAATGTTTATATTCATATATTAATGCTATCCTCACTTTTGGTTAGAGAAGCTTCTCTTTTCTGATGGTTGTGACCACTGGGATAACCCAAAAAGCAATATAGTTCTGAGAAGTAACAGAGGAGTGTCCAGCACTGAAATATCTCTATCACACCCTCCAAAGCTCAAGATCCATTGCAGAAGAGTTGACAGAATGAATGTAAGAGCCAAAGGAAGGGTCCCACACCTTACAATGCAACTGTCCAGAAGAAATTGGCCTCAATATCCATGACCTGGCAGTGCCTAGCAATATCTTCACAAGACCATCATAATAAGAGAAAAAGAAAATGACATCAAAATAAAACAAAGACTAATGGAGAGAGGGAGAGATAAGATGGAGAGTGGAGTTGTTCAGGGGAAAGTGGGGGAGGAGGGAGTTATTTTGGTTTATTTTCTGTAAGTATAAAAGTTGTCAATAATTTTTTAAATATACAAGTTAACAGGATAGATCAGAAAAATTGGACTGTTCTGTCTAATGTCTTTAAGAAACTCACCTTACTACTAAAGACAGACACCTCCTTAGGGTGAAAGGATGGAAAATGATATTCCAAGTAAATGGAAATAAGAAACAAGCAGGTGTTGCTATATTAATATCTATTTAAATAGACTTCAAACCAAAAGGGATCAAAATGACAAGGAAGGCCATTTCTAACTCATCAAGGGAATGATCCAACATGAGGACATCACAATCATAAATCCATATGTACCATACACATGTGTACCACAATTTATCAAACAAAACCTACTTGGCAACAAAACAAAAATAAACACCACCACCACCATAGTCAGAGAGACTTCAGTACTCCACTATCAGCAATAGATAGATTGTCCAAGCATAAAGTCATCAGGAAAATAATAGAGCTCAAAAACACCATAGACCAACCAGACCTAACAGACATCTACAGAACTTTGCACCCCAATTTTACACAAAATATATTCTTCTCAGAATACCAGAAACCTACTCCAAAATAGATCATATATTCAGCCATAAAGCATGCCTACATAAATTCAGGAAAATTGATGTAATGTTCTGTATCATATCATATCCCACTGCTTTAGAGCTAGAAATTAACAAGAAGAGACACATCAGGAATTCCATCTGCTCCCAGAGAGTGAAAAACATGCCATTAAACAATGAATTGGTTGTGAAATAAATCAAAAAAGAAATTGTAAATTTTCTACAATTGAATGATAATGACAACACAACCTACCAAAACTTATGGGACACAATGAAGACAGTCCTAAGGTGAAACTACATGGGACTAAATGCCTTCATAACAAAGATGGAGAAATCCAAAATTAATAATCTAACTACCTACCTAAAAAAATTGGAAAAAACAAGAAGAATCCAACTCTAAGAGTCCCAGACTAAAAGAAATAATCAACACCATAGCAGAAATTAATGAACTGGAAACTAGGGAAACAATTAAGAAAATTGATGAAATGAAGAGCTTGTTCCTTGAAAAAATTAACAAGATTGATAAACCCTTGGCCAATTTGATCAAACAACACAAAGAGAAGTCTCAAATTAACAAAATCAGAAATGAAAAGGGAGAGGTCACAACACACATCATGAAATTGGAAGAATCATACTTCCAAAACCTCTACTCCACAAAGTTGGATAATCTGGAAAAAAATTGATGAATTGCTAGACACAGACCACCTACCAAAACTAAACTCAGAGCAGATTAATCTCCTAGATGAACTTATAACATTCATGGAGATTGAAAATGTAAACACAAACCTCCTCAAAAAAGCAAAGTCCAAGATGACTCCTGAGTCAAATTCTATGAAAACTTCATTGAAACCTGAAACCAATTTTTCTCAAACTGTTTCACATAATCAGAGAACTCACTTAAAATTGAGGTAGAGGGGGCTGGGGAGATGGCTTAGATGTTAAGGCACTTGCCTGTGAAGCCAAAGGATCCAGGTTAGATTCCCCAGGACCCACATAAGCCAGATACCCAAGGAGTGCATGCATCTGGAGTTCGTTTGCAGTGGCTAGAAGCCCTGGTGTGCCCATTCTCTCTCCATCTGTTTTTCTGCTTGCAATAAATATTTTTAAAAAAATGGGTAGAGAACTGAATTGGGAGTTCTCAGAGAAGAAATTCAAATGGCTAACACACATTTAAGAAGATGTTCAACATCCCTAACCATCAGGGAAATGCAAATTAAAACAACTGTGAGATTCTAGCTTATTCCAGTAAGGATGACAATCATTCAAAAAAAAAAAAAAAAAAAAAAAACAACAACAACAAATGTTGGTGAGGGTGTACAAAAAGAGGAACACTAATTCACTGTTGGTTGCAATGCAATATTGTACAACCATTATGGCAATCAATATGGAGATTCCTGAAAAGCATGAATACAGAACTACCAACAGACCCAGACCCAGTTATTCCCTTTCTGGGCATTTTCCCTAAATGTTCCATGTTTCACTACAGAGATATTTGCTCAACTGTGTTTATAGCTGCTCAATTTATAGAAGCTAAGAATGGTAATTAACCTAAGCCTCCACCATTGCACAAATGGATAAAGAAGTTGTGGTACATATACACAATGGAATTCTACTCAGCAATAAGAAAATAGTGATACAACAAAATTTGTAGGAAAGTGGATGGATTCAAAACAGATCATACTCAGCAAACACACACAATCCCAGAAAGACAAATGCTGCATGTTTTCACTCATCTGCAGTTCCTAACCTGGATTAGCTTGAGTTGCTGGCATACCAGGTAGGCAACTTGAGGTCCTGATAATATGTATGGAAGGGTTTAGGGTGGAGAGGAATGGAAGGGTGAGAGGAATAAACTCAAAACTAAACCCAAAATTAACTTGTACCATAGAAACATGATCTACTTGGGGAAAGTGGGCAATTACAGTGTGGCAGGGGTCTATGCTACAAGGACACAATCAATCTCACAAGGAGTACACACCAGTGCAATAGTGGTACAAAGCCTTGGTAGGTAACCAATGGCTTTCTGATTGGCTAAGAGAAGTGAGGAGACAAGCAAGAGTTCTGCTTCCATGGTGAGCCTGACAAGCAATGCCAGTGTGAAGGAGACAGACCCTGAGGATACTCAACACTTACCAAGGCAGAAATCCAGAGGCTCTTAAGTGTTCATTATTGAAGTAGATTTATAACTCACACCCCATGGCTCAGGGAATTGTGTAGAAGAGGGGGTGGAAACATTGTAAGGGAAAAGATGTCACCAACACATGATGTATTTATACAAACTATGTTATTAATAATAAAATAATAATAAATGGCTTATTTTTAGCTTATAGTTTGGAGGGGATGGTAATTATGATGAGAAAGCGTGGCAGGAGCAGGAGACTGGTATCACATTGTCACATCAGGAGGGAGCAATCAGAGTGAGATGAATGTAGAATGCTCAGCTAACTTTTTCCTTATACAGTCATGGTATGTTGCTACCCAGTTAGGGTGGTTCCTCCTATCTCAATGAAGCTAATCTAGAAAATCTGTCACAGGTATTACCATAGATTTGTTTCTATGGTGACTCTGATTCCAGTCAAATTGATAACCAGAGATAAGCCATCACAACTTGGGAGAAAAATTTGAGTTGCTTCTTGCTATCAATGACTATCAGAATCAGTGTATTTATTAAAATTAAGATATTTACCTATATTTTTACAATGATCAAATAAGCACACTTTTGTGTGATCTCAATGGATAAAACTAGTACCTCAAAACCCATTTACTCATAATATTTATTTTTCTTAGTATCTAGGTGGTAAAAATATTTGGAAATAAATGTGAAGGGGGTCTGGGAGATGGCTCAGTGGGGAACCTATATTTGATACCCAACACCCATGCTAAAAGCCAATTGTAGCCATGTGTGTATGTGACCCTAGTGTTTAGGGGTGAGGGTGGGAACTGGAGCATCACTGGGCCTCTTGGCCAACCCATCTGACTGAAAATGGTGAGCTTGAGTTTCAGTGAAAGACCCTGCATTATAAATAAGAAGAGTAAAAGAGGGACACCTGATATGTTCCTCTGGCCTCCACAAACATGCACACAGGACATGCACACCTTCATATACACACATGCACAAGCCTAAGAAATGTGAACAACTATTTGACTAAGATTTTATACATCAACATGTAATGAACCAATTTTCCATATAATTTTAAGATAAACTCATTAAAATGAATTTGAATGTAAGTGTCTCTAACCACTGAGCTTTCTCCTTAGCCCCTTATTAAAGTATCTTATTTATATTATATATATTTATATTATATATATATTTATATAATAAAGCATCTTATTAAGTAAGGATGTTTGGTTCATCTAAAAGTTGTCTGATATACCCATCAAGTGATCATAAGATACTTCAGTGTTCCTGACCATTACTGATGAAAAACTTACAGGAAAATATTAGTCTATGAAAAATGTTCATGATTATATATAGGAGCAAATATCACTCAAGAAAAATATCACCAAAAATGATTTTTATGTCATCTTTCCTTCTTTATTAATAATGAGACTTCCTTTTCTACTGAGGAGAATGAGGTCAGTAAGCAAGGTCTTCTAGTTCCCTGGAAATTTTTATTTTCTCCATCACCACCTATGATAATTTGAATGTAGGTCCTCCAGAGACTCAGGTGTTTTATTAAAGCTTGTAATTTGGATCTCCAGTTACCTGGCTGGAGGAGGTGTCACTGAAGCCAGATCCTGGGGTCCAGTCCCAAGGTATGTTTGAGGGGTGGTGGATCAGATTTCTATCCCAAATGTATCCAGACAGGTTTGAGCTCTGCATGGGTCCGTGCTTCTTGTTGCCACTCAGTGCTTACTGCTTTTTATTTTTACAGGCTCTAGTTGGTTCTCCTGCCTGGATATATGAAAGCAAGTTCTTCTGCTATTTGATGGATCTTCCCTTAGAGCTTTAAGCTTGAAATAAATCTCTTCCTTCTGTATACTATGCCTGGTTTGGATGTTCATCCCAGCAACATGAAGCTGACTACTACAGCACCCTATCTACAAACAGGTTCATATTGGTACCTTTGTGATTGATGTGTCTCTTCAGCTCTGAGATAGTGTGAGTAACTATTTTAGTTACACAAAACAGAAAGAACTTTAGCCTACAACTACAGAGAAAACTGAAGCAGAGAGGCACAGTTGGCCAAAGAAGGGGCTCCCTAATTCTCTAGAGCATCACAGTTTTGTTTATTGGATTTATGTATTTACTTATTTTTGAGACAATATTTCACACTCTTGATTCTCCTGCCTTGACTTCTCAAGTTGTAGGATTAAAGGCATGTGCCACTAGGTCCATCTCATTTCTTTTTTTCTCCTGTTCATAATGTCCAGCTCAAGTGCATAATGATCTACAATTATTTCACTTTTTTCTCACCTGAGTTTCTGATGTATAATACAAAATATCCTAACTATTCTATTCTCTATAAAATGTCTAAATTTAAGAGATGTTAGGTGTCAAATTATGTGCCTCAAAGAGTTATAATCAAACCTTAGTCTCCAGTACCTGTGCATATGATGTTACTTGGAAATGATCTTCTCAGATGCAATTGAGTTCTGATTATAAAATGGAGAAAATAGGATCTAAACTCAGACAGGGAAGAGTACCTTATAAAGGTCTAGCAAAACAGTATTGGAGAAGAAGTCACTGTGAAGACAAAAGGAAAAGTTTGGAGTGATATATCTATTATCTAAAGAATATCAGGATTGCTAAACAAGACCAGAATCCAGGAGGGAGATGCAGAAGATATTTTCCTCAGAACTTCCAGACACCTTGATTCTGGGCATACATCCTCAACAACAGTGATAGAAAAAAATTATGTTGTTTAAAGTACCCAATTTGTGAATGTTTTCTGGTAACTTCAAGGAGTAAAGAAAGCATGTTACTGTGGTGGCAGTGCTGACATTACTAAGACTGAAGGCTGAAGTGTCTAATTCATTGAAGTGTCAAATCTGGCACATAACATGTCTAGCCCTATGATATATCTTTTGTGTCAGGCAACTACCACAAATTAGTAACTATAATTGAATTTGAAATATTTTATAGTGTTCTGTGATTGACCTTCTGCTTCAAGGTAGTAGCTAGTTTATTTTAATCTATCAACTTCTTAAATAATAGATGATAAAACATAATTAAAAGAAAGGATGTTCACATGGAAAGATGTAACATAAAATGCTATCACTACCATATATGACATTTGTAAGATCTCAAGGCAGTACTCAAAAGTGATAATATTATATGTGTCAGTGCCTGATCTGTCACATTGCTAAGCTTCTTTAAAGATCTACTGGGCCTCACTGAGCTTTACAGCTTTTTGCATTCAGGTTTTCTGACAGATTTTAGATTTATTAAGATCTTAATGTTGTCCTTTTTAGAAAAAAATCTACACAAATATAAAATGCAGTAATTTCATATATCTTAGCTATGTGCCATACATTGTGTTTAGCATTTTGTGTTCTTCTACCCTTCTTTGCAGTACATGTGATGGTCGCCTCTCGCTTCTTGACCTTTTTTTTTTGGTTTCACTCTGGCCCAGGCTGACCTGGAATTAACTATGCAATCTCAGGGTGGCCTTGAACTCACGGTGATCCTCCTAACTCTGCCTCCCGAGTGCTGGGATTAAAGGCGTGCGCCACCAGGCCCGGGCTGCTTCTTGACCTTTTTTTTTTTTTTTTTTTTTGTTTTTCGAGGTAGGGTTTCACTCTGGTCCAGGCTGACCTGGAATTAACTATGTAGTCTCAGGGTGGCCTCAAACTCTCAGTGATCCTCCTACCTCTGCCTCCAGAGGGCTGGGATTAAAGGCATGAGCCACCACGCCCGGCTTCCTTGACCTTTGAACTAAGGCGTAATGAAGAAAAAACTGTGTCTTAGAGAGAGTATATGGGTGGCCTTTAGTCATACAGGATGTAAGTTACAGATTGATGGACCCTGATGGGGCCCTAACCAATATCTATTCCATGTTATTGAGCTAACTTGGCATTTTTAATCAAGGTAATATCTTAAAACATGTGATTCCTGCATGAGAAGGAATACATAGGTTTAAGAGAATAGTCAAACTGATGCAGAAAAATATAACAAAGTACTAAAATACATTTGAGAATTATCAGAAAATAGCAGATGAGAAAGAGATTTATGTTTAAAAATAATAAAGCCGGGTTAGTGGTTAAGGCACATGCCCATGAAGCCTAAGGACCTGGGTTTGATTGTCCAGGTCCTTCCTAAGCCAGGTGCACATGGTGGCACATGCATCTAGAGTGCCTTTGCAGTGGCTAGTGGTCCTGTCGTGCCCATTCTCATTCTCTCTCTCTCTCTTTCTCTCTCTCTCTCCCCCTCTCTCTTCTCTAATAAATAAATTAAGAAAGAAATAAAAAAAAATAATGAAGCCATAGGCCAAAATATCAGGAAGCACGATGGGTCTTTGTCCCTTTCTGGAGATAATTGATGGAATAATACAGGCCGTGGGTATGATCACGATATGATTTCATAGAGTTTCTTGGAGATGACTATCTGCCTTTTATCCATGAGAAGAGAATGGCTGGTGAACATTAATTGGAAACTCAGAACTAATTGTCTGACCTGCTCTCCAAAGAAAGGAGGTTTCCTTGCAAGAGATCCCTAATGAAGGGGGTGGCATCCAAAAGAGAAGCAGAGATTGACATAACACAGGTTTTCCCAGCAGGATGTGAAAACAAAACAACAAGAACAACAAAAAGAAAACTATACTTTCACCCCATGCTAACTCCCTCCTTACTTTGCAGTACAAAAGTCACCACATTGCCCCTATTGGCTGTTTTGGGTGCCATGTTGTATCATGGTTTTCAGGATTAGGGCTTGAAGAACACATGTTCCCAATGCTGATAATGCTAGGAATAGATGCCATTTCTACAGACTTTTAATAAAATTACCTTAGGCTTAAAAAATCCACTCACTGAAGTCATGCCACCTTCCTCCAGTAGCTGGCCATGACTGGTACATGCAGGGATATAAGTTTTCATACTGCTTCACTAACTCAGGTCTCTGAAGGACCTGTCTAGTTTAGGAAGTACCTGTGGGTAAGCTGAAGCTTTGTAGGTGTGTGTGCCTGCGTGTGTAAGTTGTGTGTGTGTGTGTGTGTGTGTGTGTGTGTGTGTGTGTATGCCCCAACACACTCAATAGAAAAACTTCAATTTATGTAAATTTTGGATTGTTCTTTGATTCCATTTTAATTCATACTTGCACACATATAATGATGAAAACCAACTGATTTAAGTCACAGCTTTGTGCATAGCTTTGGGACAAAGTCATAAAGAACCAACTAGCAGAACTAAACCCAGAAAAAAAAAAATCCAAGGTTTAGAAACAATTTGAAAGCATACAACTCAGAGATTGAAAATGCCATGTTGGGGATGGAGAAATGGCTTAGTGGTTAAGATGTTTTCCTGCAAAGCCAAAAGATCCTGGTTCAATTCTCCAGGACCCATGTAAACCAGATGCACAAGGAGGAGCATGCATCTAGAGTTTGTTTGCAGTGACTGGAGGCCCTGTAGGGCCCATTCTCTCTTTCTCTCTCTCCCCCCACTTCTCTCTCTCAAATAAATAAATAAGTAAATAAAGGCATGCACCACTATGTCCGGCTTGAAAATGCCATGTTGTAATCCAATAAGATCTTATAAACAAGATTTAGGAAACAATTACTTAAAATTAATAATTTCTGAAATTAGTGGTTAAGTGCTTGCCTATGAAGCCTAAGGACCCCAGTTTGAGGCTCAAGTTCCCAGTACCCACGTAAGCCAGATGCACATGGTGGCATATGAGTCTGGGGTACATTTTCAGTGGCTAGAGGCCCCGGTATGCCCATTCTCTCTCTCCCCTTCTCTGTCTCAAATAAATAAATAAATAAATAAATAAATAAATAAATAAATAAAAATTAAAATAAAATTATGGTTGTAATTACTTTCTCATTGCTGGGACAAAACACCTAACCAGAAGCTGTTTGCAAGAGGAAAGTGTTTATTCACCTTACAGTTTTAAGGTGGAAGTTTCATTAAGGAGAAGAAAACATGACATGAGCAGGAAGCTATCACATATCTGGGTGGAAGTAGTCTATGTGCAAGTTTTGGAGCTGGGGTAATAAACCACAAGGTGAGCATTCCAGTGACACATTTATTTCAGCAAATTGCTACCAGCTAGGGACCGAGTATGAGTTTTAATCACAAACACAGGAGACTATGGGATCACCTTACATTCAAACCACTATAATTATGAACTTCAGTTACATCTGATTTTATGCAAATGGCATAATTTCACTCTTTTCACACAAATAAAACTCCATTGTGTATATATATATATTCTGAATTTATAAGCTAAATTTTAAAAAGGAAACATGGAAAATCTACACCTAAAATAATCAAAAATTACAAAATGTAGACACACTAAGTGAAAATAAAAGATGCAATACATTTTTTCTCAAGCTGAAGGAAGATGCATGTTTTTACTGAAAATAAATCTGAATAGACAATGACTCCTGGAGAAAGTGTGATGTGTTTTCAATGCTTTGGATGAAATCGTGAGAAATGCTCTTTACTGCATTGCCCAGCAGCAGGACTGGACCACTCTGAGCAGAGAACAAACATTTCATCACGTTGAGCTGCTGAGATTTAGATTTGTCTCCAATGATGGCTAGTCTTTTCTTAACATAAAGCAAACCAGGTAATTTGATAAGACAAGCAGGAGTGATTTAAATGGGTTGTTCAAAATCATGAAAGCAAGCACTAAATTTATAAATATGAATACTAGCAATAACAGTAATCAGAACAATAGCTATAGTAATAAAGACAAATTCCTAAGGGAGGAGAGACTGGAGGCAACTTAATGCATTCAATCCCTCTTCATCACAATAGGGTGGTTGAAGGTGACCAGATACTGTGTAGGTTTGACAGATGAGAAAACAGATGAACAGACATTATTATATTCACTATAGCACTGTGTACCCTCAAATTTAAAAAATTGTTCACACTGTACATTGTCTCTGAAAAGCACAGCAAGCACTGAGTAATTATTGCTTTCTACTTCATCCAGGTACCAACTAATACACTTCTTCCCATGTTTATGTGTTACTTTTAAATTTTAAACATGTTTATTTTATTAAAAATCCAATAAACAAATAATGTACTTCCATTCAGTGGAGTGCTATCCCACAGATTAAATGAAGGAAATATTATAACTTTATAGAACTGGAAAGAGAGCCTCAGTATATTCTGAAGAGTGAATGAGATGGGTGTGCCCATCATCATCATAATCCCAGCACTCACTCCTTGGGAGGCAGAGGTAGGAGGATCACTGTGAGTTCACTGTCAGCCTGAGACTACATAGTGAATTCCTGGTCATCTTGGGCTACAGTTGGAACCTACCTCAAAAAAGAAAACTAAAGAGTGAAAGAAACCATCTGCTCAATAGGGTATGTAAAGTGATAATAAATAAATTTTAACAAATACACATATATTCATATGAAAGGAAGCATAGCAAAGGAAGGGAAAGGAAGAGAGAAAGAAAAAGAGGAGAACAGACCTCTCCAAGAGGAAGTAGATTATCATAGGAAGAGTAGGTCCCCTTCTCACCTGGAAGTGGAGAAAATATATATATATATATAATGCAAGGCAAGCTCTGCTTGGCATCTGTTGTAGTTTGAATTTTAAAAACAGCACATAGGTTCATGTATTGAAATGCTTGGTCCCCAGTTGATAGTGCTGTTTGTGAAGGTTATAGAAGCCTTATGAGGTGGAGCCTAGCTGGAGAAAATGGATCACTAGAGTCTGAGTTGTTATAACTAAGCCCTACATGGGCTTCACCCTCTGCTTCCTGCTAGATAATGTGACCACCAGTTCTGCTTTATGCTCCTGTTTGTCATGCCTTCCTCATCATGGAACTTTTCAAAATTGTATGCCACACTTTTTCCTTCCTTAAACTGTTCCTGCAGGGAGAAAGTGATGTAGCACCCTAATTGTGCACCAAAAATGGACATGGCATCAACAGCCCAGGGTTTAAAATAACAATAATTTATTCAACAGTTGAAACTTCCTGAATATGAGTATTAGTGTCAAAAGATTACATTTCAAACTGCTGTAATGGAAATCATAAACTACTCTTACATGTTAAGTAATATGACTCAAAAACACCATATGCTATGAATGTCAAAGATTTGTTGCATTGACATTTTCTCCGGGGGAAAATTATTTTTAATTGTATAACTTATTTAAAATAGTAATGTTTGTTAGGATTTTTATTTAAAATAGTACAACAAAAGGACATCAGAAAATTTCAATTTAAGTGGTCATATTGTAATTGTGACTCAATTTAAAATTAATAATATTCAAATTTCTTACCAGAAATATTAATCCTTTTCAATGCATATGAATACAGCTTAGTTTCAGTTGGCCAAATTTCTCATGTTTTAACACAAAATGTTAAATTTAAACTCTCAAGACTACAAGGAGGTAGTTTTATTTTGACTTGTTTAGCTTTGATTTTTGCTTGGAATAGACTGGGAAGAGTGGGTACTATTGTTGATAAAAATATACTTAATCATGATCTAGATCTAGCTTTAATTTAATTATCTAGCTTTAATCTAGGTTGACTAGATCTAGCTTTAATTTGTTTTTACATAGAACCAAATGACATTGGCAAAAAAAAAAAAAAAAAAACTCTTGTTGAGTAATGTTCTTTACTCACATTATTCAATGTCTTGGGTTGTGGTCTCAGCCAGAGTTCTAGCAGTAGTGCAAGAGAGAGTGCTGGACAAACACTGTGTATCCTGTGTTCCCAGAAAGCAATTTTAAGACACTTTTCTGTGAGAGTGGTAAGAGCATTGACCAACCTGCAGGAGCCTGAGGTCATGTACTAATTTGTAGTACACAAATTCTCCATTATTCTGACATATGTTCACTGGCAAAAGAGTGGCAAAAGCTGTCACTGGCTTGTGTTATCATAGGGATATGCAGTCTAATAATCCACTGATTGAAACATGAAGCAATCAACAAGATAAAGACAGTGTGCTGTTTAAGGGGTGTGCATAATGGGGTATTAGTCTGACCACATGGATGTCCTGGACTGAAATGGGCTCTGTTAGAGATGTCACATTGTCATTTTTAACAGTTTTACCATGTCTCTTCTGTGTCACACTTAATGACAAATAGCAGAACAGTCACCAACAGTGACTGGAAGCCTGTTAATTCCATGGCAATGGAAGTACGCTTAGTGAAATTGATGCTGCTAGGTATCCATACCCTGGGCAGGTGTTAGTTGCACCAAGGAGTAGCTGATGAGAGATCAGAAAGGGAAAGGAACAAGCAGCAGTGCTTCTGTGCAAAACAGTGACAAACACAACAGAGGGAAGGGGTGGGGAAGAGACACAGTGAGCACCTTCTCAGAAGTGTCCAGGAGAACCCTGACTTCTGGGAAACAGACTGGCAGGCAGGGATCCAGAGCACAGAATTCAGAGTTGGGGAACAGAACCAATAGAATGAATTGTATTAAAAGGGAAAGTATTGGATTAGTTTATGGCAGTCCACCAATAGCAGGTTGCAGGCTCGAGAGTCAGGGAACCTTGTAGCTGCTCAGTCCATGAAGCTGGGTGCCTCAGCAGTCCCAATCTGGCACTGATGGCCTGGAGGCATCCTGGAGAGATGCTGCTCTTCAGTCTATGCTGGAAAGCATCAAGCAGAGAACAGCGCAGCACCAGTAGCCAGGTGGGAGGAGGGGGTACTTTCCTTCCCAGAGCTTCTTCAAAATAAACAGTCCCCTCCTCTGAGAGGGGCTGCCCACTCTGGGGAAAGGGCTCACCCTGGGGGAAGGATTCTTCCTTTAGTTAGTCCTACCTAGAGGCAACCTCAGAAGCACACTTAAGAGGAATGTCTGCGGATTCCTAAACAGATCAAGTTGACACAAACCTAACCATCACAGGAATCTTCTGGGAATTTCAGCATGGAACTCTAATTCAAAAGTGTGCTGGCTGTGAGCTCTTCCCCACCCCCACCCCCCTTAGAGTTGGGGAAATTTATACCTGCCTTACTTTGTTTTGTGCTATGGCAGTAAATCACCCACAGACTGGGTTGATTCAAAATAAATAGAAATTCAGAGCCACAGATTTGGAACAGGGAAGGCCAACAACAACTCTGCGGAACCACATCATGGTTTGGATGTATCATCACAAAATGGTTGGGGGGGTGGGCAGACAGTGTGATCAAGAGAGAGAAAACACCAAAACTCACTCCCATGGTAATATCATCAATCCCATCCATGACAGCAGAGTCTTAATGACCTAATCACCAACTAGAGGTCCCCTGTCTCTGAATATTATCACAGTGCCAACTAAATTTCAATGAGTTCTGGAGGGCATGAAAATTCAGAGAACACCAATATTTTTCACAAGAGCATCAGCCCTTATTTTCACTCTTTGGCAAAGAAATTCAAACTTATTTACTCAGGATTTGTCTCATGCTTGTTATATGTCTGACAACGTGCACAGAAGCATGAGGACACAAAATGACACTGACACTCTTCTTCCCTAAGGGGATCTAGTAATTATGGAAAGACATGATCCATGAAATATTTGGAGAAAGGTAAAAGACAGGGTATAATCAAATGTCATAGAATGTATTAAAGGAAGTAAGTGCCATGGCAGGTCAGGAAAAGTGGAGATTAAGGGGCAGGTACCAAAGAGAAGATAGAACAGGAAATGCACCATGAAGGAGGAAACATGAAATAAAATAGTGCACAATACATTTAGTAAGTGGGGATTTTGATATAAGAGATAATGAGGGCAGAGGTATAGACTGAATGATCCTCCGAAAGACAAGTAGATGTAGCCCCTGAAATTCTGGCCTCATCAATGATGGTTGCTATGATGAGATTTGAAGTACATGGTTGTGACTATACATTATACTTAATGAAATTAATATCTGTCTCAAATTTGTTTTGTGCTGCTATAATAGAATAGTACAGATCATGTGATTAATAATAAACAGAAATTCAAGTCATAGATCTACAAGCTGATCACAAAAAGTATTCATGGGACTGGAGAGAGGGGTGAGTGTGGGAAAAGCCTGACTGTGGATTCATTTGCATAGTACCCATGTAAATCCAGATGGTTAAAGTGGCACATGCATTTGGAGTTCATTTTCAGTGGAGAGACACCCTGGTGTTCCTATTCTCCCCACCTGTCTCTCATATTTGTTGTCTCTTTCTCTCTTCCCTTTCTCTCAAATAAAAAAAAAATAAAAATATTTTTTAAAAGTATTGGTGGATGGGGTTCAGTGTTATGTATTATAAGTAAAATAACCTGATGGAAAGAGATTTTTAAAGAGTTTGCCATTGGTTATATTTATTTCTTCCTAGTTTTACATACAAAGAGTGTTCAGGAAGAATGAGATCTCTTCTTTAAAACTCAGTATGAAATATACCATCATACATTAGAAACAAAGAAAATACAGATTGTGGAAAGCTGAGCTTATACACTGAAATAAAATCAGTTTACCAAAGCATCACCTTAATTAGAAACACAAATGTAAATAGAGGCAAGGAGTGTGTAAAAGTAAATGCAACACCTGCTTTCATCTTATTCATGTAATGTGAAATGTGCTTTAACAAGTGAGTGCTCAATCACATCTTGTGTGAATCAAACAAACTTAAATTTGCTGTTTTGTCTCACTCCACTTCACAAAACGGACGAATCTTTAAACAGTTCTATAAATTACTGATTTCATAAGTAAAATTACTTTAGGTCTCATTTTTAATATTTACTCTGCTTTCAGATATGGTATGCTTATGATAAAGCCAGTATTTCTCTAGTCTGAATAAACTAACAATAGCCTCACAATGTTTTGTTTTTCCTTACCTGGGAGGTGGTTTCACATGTGCATATTGAGGGTCTAAGTGGATGTCAGTACACAAATTATGGAAAGATGGAATTCCAGCCCTGTCATACCAGGGCCAGATGTAGCCCCTTAGATTACTTTAGATAAAGTGACTGGTGAATTGTGGAGACTGAGTGTCCCCTGATGAGACAAGGTGAAGACTATAATCTGTAAGAACCAAAACTAGGCAGTCCACGCTGCAGTGCTTTTCTACATGAATCCTATCAGGCACTCAGAAAGAGGGGAGCAAAATCAAAGCAGTGCTTTGTGTTTCAAACTGAGGACAGCAGTATCTACTGCAGAAGTGAGGGATTTCAGCACAATCCCTCTCTTCTGGTTGCTTTTTACAATGGGAATTATGTGTATGTCAGGATGCGGGGATGAAGGAGTTTGCAAAACACATGTACAGCTACTGGAGAGGAAATGATTCACTGAGAAGGATACACACCCCATTAGATTCACAGACTCAAGGTTTGCCTATTCAGCGTATCAGAGATTGCATCTGCCTTTACAAACTCATTGAGAAGTTAGCAAACTTCTACTAATGTGGGATGTGCAAGAAAGAGACAGTCCCTCTCTGAAGCATAGTGCAAGGGAAAGCCTAAAGAAAGAGGGTAGCAAAGACATTGGATAAAAGCCCTTTGACAAAGCAGCTGCCACTCTAAAAATAGCCCTAGAGAAACTAAAATCTGTGCTACCTGAGCATGACTGTAGCACAACAAACCTCAAACCGAGCTCAGCTCCACATTAGATGAGCGAGGGCACAGTTCACTGGCCTAATAACTTCATTTGCCTCTCAGTGTTTTTCCTCCTGAAATTACCTTGGATTCCAGGAACCATAGGACACCTTTATGACAAGGTGTCAAAACTACCCCATGACACATTGAGCCTCACAGGACAAATCACTTTATGGTTTAATCACCTTGACCCAAATGAGAACTTCACCCTTGATGGCGAGAGGCTGTGCCCAGAACAGAAGCTATCATCTCATGGAAGCAGATCACTCTCCTCCACCCATGGTAGTCTGTCTCCAGAACACTTCAGAAACAGAACTGAAATGATAATCCATCAACCCACCGATCAAGGTTACCTGTTCTATCAACTATGCATAGCCCAAAGAATTTCTTCATTTCATTTTTTTAAATAAAATTTCAAAGTTACTGTTGGTTCATTGATGATGGTCATGGTCAGTATCAGTGGACATCATTATCTGTTCTTCCCAATGTGGCCACATAGATTAAATCCTTCCTTCACTATTGCTTTGATTGCATATTAAAACATGTGGTTGAAGCAGGCTGTTGGGACCTAGGACCAAGAATTTCCCCCTGAAATTCCAATTACATCCATGTTCATTTCAAAGCATTAAAATTTTGTTTTCATTTAGATAATCCTAGAAGAAACAGCTTGGCTTTATACTATATTGACATACAAAATAACAAAAACAGAGACTTTCATGGAAATAAGAAGTCATCCAAACTTTACTCTACTAACCTTAGAATAAGCCAGGCATGGTGGCACATGCATTTAATCCCAATGCCTTGGGAGGCCCATGTAGCAGGATAATGGTGAGTTCAAGGCCACCCTGATACTACATAATGAATTGCTAGAGCAAGACCCTACCTCAAAACAACAATAAAAATTTTGAAATATTTAGCAGAGAATTTGAGAACTATGATTAATATCTTTAAGATTCTGATAGATTAAGTATATAGCATGGACAAACAAGTTCAGTAGAGATATATGAAACAGAATAACAGATTATAGGCAGGGGAAAAGCCTAAGCAAGGCCAGAGTAAGAGATTGTGTAAAAGAAGGGCAGGGTGAGGGTCAATGAAAATTCAAGATATTATGAATAAGACTTATGTAAACCTACCTTTTTGAATAATGGCACATCCAGAAGCCATAGATTGTTAATAGAAAATTTTCAGTGCCTGGAATGGGATACCTACCAGTGAGTTGTTGGCCAGGGAGGTCCCTGTTGCCTCCAAAGCATTACAGGCTATTGCCAAGGCCTTTGGTTTCCCTTGAAAAACAGATGGTAAGAACCTATTGCTGAAGACCTCACTTGCCTGAATGGCAAGGTCACTGAGAAATCAAGCTGGTGCTGAGCAGAAAACCTTCTCCCTATAAACCAGCCAACTGAATACTGGAAAAAGCTGCACTGCAGCCAGATGGGAGACAGAAATCATCAGCTGTGAAAACAGTGGACACTGGCAACCTCAAGTTTGGCCAGACAGGCTAAATGACTGAACAGGTGCAATAGTGGCATGTCTGCTCTGGGGGAAACCAAGTGCTCCCTAATTGGATGGAAGGTCTGCTGTATGGGAGGGAATACATGCCTGGTACTGAAAAATCTAATCAAAAGTCTATTGCAGGGGAGGTCATGAGCCTTAGAGGTATAAAGCCTGCTCTTGCCTGGCTAAATGTATATATTATTCCCACCAAACTGCCCTGAAAGCACTACACTTAATGTTAATATTCACATATTAATGCTACTCTCACTTCTGGTTAGAGAAGCTTCTCTTTTCAGATGGCAATGACCACTGGGATGACCTAAAATGCAACATAGTGCTGAGAAGAAGGGACATAGGAGTGTCCAGCATTGAAACATCTCCATCATGCCCTCCAAGGCTCAGGGTCCATTGCAGAAGAGGGGGTGGAAAGAATGTAAGAGCCAAAGGAAGGATATGACAATGTAATAGTACAGACCGAAACTGGCCTTGATATCCATGACCTTCCAATGCCTAGCAATAGCTTCACAATATTCATAATAGGAGAAAAAGATAATGACATCAAATTAAAAGACAGACTATTGGGGAGAGGGAGTGGATATGATGGAGAGTGGAGTTCTGAAGGGAAATGGGGGAGGGGAGGAAATATCATGGTTTATTGTAAGTATAGAAGTTGTCAATAAAAAATAAAAAATGATTTATAAAAGGGAGAGATTAGGAGAAAAAATTATCAGAAATAATAGAAATAAAATTACCAAAGCGGTGAAGATTGACCTTCAGTGTTATTATTAACAGACTTCACGTAGGTTAAAAATAGTGAATTTGAAAAGTGTATAAAATGCCTCCTAGGGAAGGGTAGGCAACACAAAAGAGTACAGTAACCTTTCCTTATCCAAGAGCTGCAATGGATTCCTGAAACCATGGAGAGTACTGCCTCTATATATAAGCATGGGGATTTTACAACAGCTAATCTGATAACCCAGGGGGTTGCTAAATAACCGGCATGTGAGCAAAACAGAATGGATATTCTGAACAGGATGACTTATGTCTCAAATGGACTGAGTGGGATGGCTCATGACTCATCAACCACTCAAATCAGCATGTAATGTAAAACTAATCAGTTGTTTATTTCAGGAATTTTCCACTTAATAATTTTCAGATGATGTAACTGAAGCCTTAGAACGTGAGACCATGGATAGTGGAAGATTTCTTTGTCCAACAACTGTCAAACAACATCAGATTGACATATGGTTGATTGAAAACTTAAAGGGAGAAAGACTCAGAGGGCATGTGATGCTTAATCCTCATTTCAGCCTAACAGATTTTAAATTACCTTGAAATATATTTCTGGGCATTTCTGTGATGACATTTCCAAATGGGTGTTCATATCCTAGACTGAATAAAACAAGGGAAAAAGAGGAAGCCAGCTGAGCTCCAGAAGTTATCTTTGGTTCCTGACTGTGAACACAATGTGATCATTTGGCTTGCTCTCTCACTGCGATGCCTTGTCATCATTATGGGCTGTGGCATCCTTAAACCATGAGATAAAATAAGCTATTATTCCAAGCAGGCTTGATGCTTTAATCCCAGCAACTGAGAGGCAGATAGTGATGAGTTCAAGGCCAGTCTGGAGCTACAGAGTGAGTTCTAGTTCAACCTGGGCTACAGTGAGACCCTACCTCAAAAAATAAAAAAAAAATAAAAAAAAAAACTTGTTCCTTAAGTTGCTTTTATCAGGTATTTGTCACAACAATAAATGAGAAAATAACAACAGTCCAGAAGATATGTAATTTGCAGGACTAAATACGTGTTGTCTTGTTTTGTTTGTCAATACAGTCCCTTACCAAGTGTCTATTCAAGTAATCTAGCTTTGTTTCCTCAATGCTGTTGTCTCAGTCTATTCCTGTGACAGTGATGAAGAGCACAAACAAAGCTACAGGTCCAGTTTTGGTGTTCATTACTCATTTCTCTCCATGAAAATCTCTTTACAGTCTGTGGCCAAGAATAGTGATTTCTATGGAGGTTCCCATGGAACTCCAGACAGAGGAAAATAGTCTATTTAACAGATTTATCAAGGAAAGTAAGTTTGAAAATTTCTGAATATTACCTGTCATAGACTCAACTAAGTGAGATTGTGTAATGTAAGTTCTATAATATAGCACTATGCTTTAATGTTTTCAATCCAGCAAGTCCTAAATCTATTTGATATTAATGTGTGTATTTGGGAAAAAGTGGTCATTTTTCCTTTGGATCTTATATCCATAGCATTTATTTATTTCTCAAATGGAATTTTATATTCTCTACTTTTCTCACCATATTTCAGTCATAATATTCTGTTGTTCCTTTCCCAAGCCCAAGCTCATTTCCTCCTTAACACCTTTACATGTGCTGTTCTTTTTGCTTCTAAATGATTTTTATATTAGATATTTGTGGCCAAGTCATTTCAATGATATCTTTGACTACCATCACCCATCCAGACAAATCATATTTATTTTAACTTTCTTAGTTGCCATCTCTCTCTCCCAGGCTTCTTTCTTTCCTTATTTTTTCTTCATGTCCTTTATTACTACCTAACACCATATTCTTCATTATTTGCTTCTCCTTTAATATCTGTAGAAAAATGTAGATTCTATACATCAGGTATTTTTCTTAATCTCTAGATCCTTAAAATCTAGTCTAGTAACTTGTATCACTTTAGAAACACCCAGTAGAAATGTGCAAAAGAGTGAAAGAAAGCCAAGCATGATGGCACATGTCTTTAATCCAGCTATTGTGTGACACTCCCAAACTTTAAGGAAAGAAAACATTGTTATTTTGGAATTTGTCCAGTACTTCTTAAAATGTGATTTCATAAGACAGATTAATTTAAAACCAATCCTGACACCTGTGGCTATCTAATGGTTTCTTCTTCTCCACCCCCTAGAGCATTGGGAGATGGGGAAACAGGTGTAGAAAGTTTATGGACGCATGGACAAAATAAGTTCCATCGAACATAGGGAAGGGTCCCCACAGGGTTGCCATGGAGTATAGAATGTGATCAGATATTTATCATTTCTAAATTCCCTACCCATTCCATCTTCGGATTGGTCTGCAGAAGTTCAGGCTTTCAGGTCTGCCCTGTTTTTCAGCTTGTGATTGGATCCTCCGCTCTGGTCCAGGTCACCTTAGTCAAGGGAGCTGAAGCCTTGTGAGATATCTATCCTGGAAACTTGGGTCCTCCTGACATCCTGCCCTCCCAGGAACTTAGTTGGGGGCTACTTGTCATCTTGCCCTCTGAGGGCAGCTGCCTTCCAAGACTGGAGTGAGGGAATGTGAGAGGTGATTGGTCTCAGTCCATTGCTCCTCTCCCTTTTGTCCCTGCCTCTTCCTAATTCATTTTTGATGAAAAGAAACCCTTCCTTGTGTTCTTGTTAGATAGTGACATTGGAGCAAAATCCATTGTAAGGTTCCACACCAAGAAGATGAAAGAAAACTCATTTTATTATTATTATTTTTTTAATCAGGGTAGCATTTCATTCTAGTCCAGGTCTACCTATGTAGTCTCAGGCTGGCTTCAAACTCAAGGTAAACCTCTTTCCTCTGCCTCTAAAGTGCTGGTATTCAAGGTGTGTGCCACCACACCCTGGTGAAAATTCACTTTTGAGAGCTGAAGTGAGCAGGAAGTCCATGAACTCACTGATCAGGGCTTTTGTCACCTGGAGGTGTGTCTGCTTTTGTCTTCATCACAATGGATTTTACTTGTGGTTAGAACAGTGTCCTTTGCTTTCATTCTTTTAATTTGTTTTGGATATTTTATTATTTAAAAAAATTTTAAATTGTTTATACTCATTGTACATGGTGTGTACATAAATACATTTCCATACTAGTGTAGTCCTTTTCCATTGTGGTAGTTTGAATATATGTTCCCCAATATATTCAGTGTTTTATTAGTTTATAGTTTGCATCTTCAATCACCTTGCTAGAGGCAATGTTACTGGGGGCTGGTTTTAAGGTATGGTGATGGTTTGAGATTCCATTGTAAAGATATGCAAATGTGCCTAGCAGGAGTTCCTGAAGTGTGCTGTGTGACCTTTTGGCTGTAGTTTTGCTCTGTGTGCTGAGGTGGCTGGTTGGTTTCTCTCTCTCTCTGCTTGGCCCTGTGGAGAGCAGGCCGCTTATCTTGCCATTATGGAACTTCCCCTGGATCTGTAAGCTTCAATAAATAATATCCCTTCCTCCATAACTGTGCCTGGTCTGGAAGTTCATCTCAGAGAACCTGAAGCTGTCTGCTACAGTAAAGTGGTACCGAGGAGCGTGGGGTGAGATGAACCTGATGGTGTGGTATTCGTCTTTTGGAACCTTTGTTTTGGAGGAATGGGCATGGACTTGGTGCTTGCAACTAAAGATGCCTTCTGGAGTGGTAAGCCAAGTTTTATGGACTATTCTGATGAGAGTTTGAGAATGCTAAGTGCAGATAGTACTGAACTTCGAGGCTTGACTTATGAGGTTTCTAAGGGGAAGGAAAGACTGCAGAGGACTTTGTTGGACCTGGGCTACTGGCATAAGGGATGGCTACGTTCTGCTATCCAGGCCCAAGAAAGTTTGATCAAGGTTAAATTTGTAATGGACTGATATGCTTGGCTAAAGATATCGGACTGAGATTTTAAGATTTTACATTGGAAAAACTCAAGCAAGTTAAAATTAGAGGCACTGAGACTGGTTTTAGGTTAGTGGAGCTGCTATTGTCAACACATTAGCAATCGTAAGGAAGGTGGAAGGAAGGTGGCCTGACTTGATTTACATTAAAACAATGGAGAGGATGCCTGAGGAAAGACTGTTAAGAATGCAAATTCTTGGAAATTGCTGACTGGAGAAGGAACCTGCTTTTCAAGGCTGTGATTTATTTCATCCCTGGATTAAGAATATGGCTGTGTCCTGCACACCTGGTATTAGTTTTGGAAGCATGAAAAATGCATGGAGTGGTCATGATTGCACACGGTTCCAGGAGCCGCTGCTGAGATGCGGCATGAGGCAGGGCATGAAGACCCTCAGGAATAGGCTGCAAGAGCCTTTTGGAAGATGGACCGTGGTTTGCATGGAGACCTGAAGATGTTTTGGATATACCAGGACTGTTCAAAAGGGCTACCATGGAGTGCAGTGTTGGCATGGGATGAAAGTTTTCCCTGGCGACTCTGCCCAGCTGGAGGTGCGGAATTGGAAAACCTGGAGACTGTTAGTCTCTGGTTATATTGAACTTGATGGCTGCTGATGGTGATTGAGTTTGCATTGTTTTAGTCTCTCCTTGCTATGCCTTATATCAGTTAAAATGTTTTACTCTGTGCCTTGACATGTTGAAAGTATTTAACTTGTTTGATTTTTACAGGACTCACTATCTTAAGATGATCAAGACTGTGAGAACCTTTGAAATTGGACTTAGTACAATTTACAATGTGTGATAGTTATAAATCTATTGGGGGCCAGGAGCTAAATCTATTGGGGGTCAGGGGTGGAATGTGGTAGTTTGAATATATGTCCCCCAATATATTCAGTGCTTTATTAGTTTATAGTTTGCATCTTCAATCACCTTGCTAGAGGCAATGTTACTGGGGGCCGGTTTTAAGGTGTGGTGATGGTTTGAGATTCCATTGTAAAGATATGCAAATGTGCCTAGCAGGAGTTCCTGAAGTGTGCTGTGTGACCTTTTGGCTGTAGTTTTGCTCTGTGTGCTGTGGTGGCTGGTTGGTTTCTCTCTCTCTCTGCTTGGCCCTGTGGAGAGCAGGCCGCTTCTCTTGCCATTATGGAACTTCCCCTGGATCTGTAAGCTTCAATAAATAATATCCCTTCCTCCATAACTGTGCCTGGTCTGGAAGTTCATCTCAGCGAACCTGAAGCTGTTTATTCCCCTGCATTCCTTTTTATCACTTCTCCTCCTTCTGATAATTCCCCCTTTTCTCCCTAGACAGTTTTTCCTCTACTTTCATATCATATAGGCATATAGGATTTTATGTTTCTATATAAAAACCTAGGAACCAGAGGAAAGAAATCAAATAATATTCATTTTTCTGAGATTCGCTTAATGTGATTATTTCTTTGTCTTTTTGAGGACCAATTTTGAAATTCTTTCCTTCCACCAATTTCTACTTTTCAAGTAGAGCAATGAGTAGCAGTATAAAACTCAGTTCAATGGCTTGTGGTTAACCCAACAGGTTGATGGTACAAAAAGGGCATCTAAGCCATAGCCAGGAGACATTTAAGAGTCCTAACGAAGACACTTTATCTCCTATTAGCTGCCTATAATTTTTTTTTTCATAGAAAGAAAAAGAGTTGGACCTTTTGTGGAGACCACAGATCCCATCGTATTCCCAGATTATTTGGAGAGCACACACTTACTTGTTTCTGTTTGGATAGTGTTTGTTTCATATTGACTTTGGAGGCACTGGCAGGCTCCATTGTACCAGGCATGTAGAAACACACCAGCAGATCTCCGAGATGGGTCTGCAGTACGGATTATCATGACGTAAGCTATCTCCAATGTGGGAGGCTTGAAGAGCCATGTGGACTGTGCCTAGGTTGCTTTTGGGCAGTGGTGGGTGTGAACTAAGATTCAGAGGGCTGAAATTTCTTGGCAATTTGTTTGGAGAATACTTGTTTGGTTTGGCTTTCTCTCTTTATCCTATGACTACATTTATTTCTGGACTAGACAACTAAGTTTCAGTTTCATCAAAGTCTTCTGAACCATATACTAGTTGATAGAAAAGTTTCAATTGTAGTTCTATGGCTAAAAAGGAATTGGAAATAAGCCATCATGTGGTGCATATCTGTATTTGTTACGTTTTGATAAAAGCTGCTCCTTGAGGGATCTTTATAATTGGAACTTGTTGTCAAAATTCAGTTGAATAGGATAAAATGTCTTACATACAGACTTTCATACTCTTGCCTAATAAAGATTCTGACAAAAGATAACTAAAGCAGTCTTTTGCTAACACTCAGGAGGGAAAGAAAAAAATTATGTAAAGCTATTTATTTTAAATGCTTTAAATCTACCCCACAGGAACCACAGACAGCTCCACCCAGTGTCATGCACTTCAATATTCTCTTCTTTCTGACTGTGTGTTGGGGTTTTTCATACCATCATTTTGTACTTTGCTCTGCTGCTTCTTCTCCAGATCACCTGGTCCTTCTGCTTATGACTGCAACTTTGTTTCCTTGGATGCAGACTGCTGACACGCACCTAATCTAAAGGTAAGAGGCATGTGAGCCTTATCCAGGGAAGTAGTGTCTGGGCACCTTTTTAGGACATGAAACAACCTCACATGCTCCATTTCCAGTTTAAAGGGATTTTATTAGTTCTTCCAGGAAGACATATGACAGTGAAATGCACAGTACTTGAGCTCCTCAAGTTCATATCATAAACATGTAGGACAAACCCATAAACCCAAGATAGTAGAACCAACACGTCTATAGTTACACCTGTGGAAGCTGGTCCTATAACCAGCACATAACCTATCCAAAATATGATTCTATCAGTTAGAATGGAAAGTTAAAATTTCAGTAAAAAGAAGCATTAGCTAAGATAAGACATTCTACTGAAGATGGCTTTATGTTATCAGCAGTAGGAAATATTTGATACTCAAAATGGGTATACACACACACACACACACACACAGAGAGAGAGAGAGAGAGAGAGAGAGAGAGAGAGAGAGAGAGAGAGAGAGTGTCTCTCTAGCCTATCCTGACCTGGAATTCACTTTGTAGTCTCAGGCTGGCCTTGAACTCACAAGAGTCCTTCTACCCCTGCCTCCCAAGTGCTAGGAATAAAGGTGTGTGCCACCATGCCCTACTAAAATGACACTTTTAAACCTAGAGCAAGCTCTTTCTAAAATCACTGAGGCTTATGTTTTCTTGGGTTAAGTGGTATAAAGTGTGCTCTTTGTAAATGCCCCTACTCATTGAGGGGGTAATCTGATTTGAAAATATAGTAGCAAAAAAAAAAAAAAAAAAAAAAAAAACAAGACAGCAGAGTGTAGTGGCACACACCTTTAATCTCAGCACTCAGAAGGCAGAGATAGCAGGATAGCCATGAGTTCAAGGCCAACCTGAAAGTACATAGTAAATTCCAGGTCAGCCTGGACTAGAGCCAGACTCCACCTTGAAAACCAAAAACTGAAAGAAAGTCGGAATGGAAAATGAAAATAGAAAGGAAACTATACTAAAAGAAAGGAACAGAAAAGAAAGGGCAAGGCATGAAGGTGGTAAGGGAAAGATAGGGAAGGAAAAGAAAGGAAAGGAGAGAAGAGAAGAGGGCAGAGGAGGGGAGGAGAAGGGAAGGGAAGGGCAAGAGAGGAAGGGAAAGGAAGAGAGGAGGTACAGAGAGAATGGGAAGGAAGTTCTTATACTGGTGAGGGCCTGTACTTTCACTTCTCTTCCTGTCCTTTTATTCTTTTCCTTTCCCTTTCTTTCTTCTCTTCCCTTCCTTTCCCTTCCCTCTCCATCCTCTCCCCTCTCCTCCTTTCCCTTCCCTTTCCTGATGGGACCTCACAAGGGGCTTTGCCCTGTGAAACTGGTTCACTGGAGCATGAGGAAGGACTTTTCATCAGCACAAAGGATTAGAGAGGGTGGGAGGCAAAAGAGAGGGAGAGGGAGATGGAAATTTCAAACGAACTTGTGGTAATTTCTAGTCGTTTATTCTCAAATGCTACACACTGAGCAGTTGAGTTAAATTTACTATTTTATCTTACAATAAAATGCAAACACACTAAAAATTGCTGTAAACTTTTGTTGTGTTGATTTAGTCACTACTGTACTTAGTGTTTGCCTTGTCAGTTCCATTTAATGTCATATATTAAGATACCAAAGAGCTTCACACACACACACACACACACACACAGAGAGAGAGAGAGAGAGAGAGAGAGAGACACACACATGCAATACTAAGTACCCACCTATTTCAGGCTAGGAGAGGCAGATATAGGCATTGACATATCTTGAGCCTCACTCACAGATTCTAACGCATAGCTAACATGGTAACATTGTAGAGCAAGGTCTAAATCATGGACAAAGTAAGACCATGTATCAGGCAATTGAAGTCAAATATGATATGAATCATAACAGATGGAAACTATTGGAAAAGGCTGAGAGGAGGAAATTTCAGATCAGAACAGACAATGAAACAGTTTTCCATGCAGGAGGATTTCAAGTTATCATGATCTGGGACTTGGTGATAAAGTTGGCTTCTCTTGGCTCAGTACAGAGCTGCATGAACTCTATATGTCTACTTTTCAAACTGAGACAAAGCGGAACTTTAAGAAGTGTATATTTATTTTTAATTCCATAGTTTTTCCCTAGTCTTTTTTTTTTTTTTTTTTGATGCAGTGTAAAAACTTACTAAGAAAAATGTTTTTTTTTTTTTACTATTTTTCTACCATACTATGTGTGTTGTAGTGTGTGGGGGTGTATGTGTAGTATAGGTGTAGAGTATGCATGTATATGAGCATGAAGTGCCCCATGCACACATCTGTAGGGGCCAGAGAAAAACATCAGGTATCCCTCCCACTACCCAGGTATCTGTTCTTTTCCTTGGAACAGAGTTTCTTAATTATTCCAGAGCTTGACCGTCATGAGTCCATCAATTTTCTGATCTCTCCACAGGACTGGGGTTACAAGCATGCATAGCCACACCAAGCTGCTAATATAGGTTCTAGGGATTTGAACTCAGTGGCTTCATGCTTGCTCAGAAAGCACCCTTAATTGCTGAGTTATTTCTCCTGCCAGGGAAAAAGTTTTAATAAAGATTTAAAGAGAGAGACTGAGGAGGCGAGAAGGAGAGAGAGTCTTTAGAAAATAATAATAGTGATACAGGAATTTTGTGGTTACTCACCAATGCACCAAGAATTTTGGGGTATCTCCACATTCTTGTCTTATGAATTCAAAGAATGAAATATACAGACCAGAGGATAAGGTTCAGAAAGAATTTATTATACCTTAGAGTTTTAAAATGTTGAGCTTTAAGAAAAAGAGAAAACGGGCTGGAGAGATGGCTTAGCTGTTAAGGCATTTGCCTGAGAAGCCAAAGAATCCCGGTTCAATTCTCCAGGACACACATAAGCCAGATGCACAAGAGGCACATGCATCTGGAGTTCATTTGCAGTGGCTAGAGGCCCTGGAATGCCCATTCTCTCTCTGTCTGCCTCTCTTCTGTCTCTCTCTCTCTCTCTCTCTCTGCTTGCAAACAAATAAATAAAAATGTTTAAAAGAGAGAGAGAGAAGGAGAACTTAAGCCCAGAACATAAGGGAAAGAAGCAAGGCAGAGCTCTTGCCTATGGAGTTAAGGGAGGATTTGAGAAACCCATTTTTAAGAGAAAGCAGTAAGGCAGAGCTCCTGCCTAGGGAGTCAAGAGATGTGAGAAACCCCAAACTTGAGAGAAGCAAAGAAGGCAGAGCTCTTGCCCAAGGAGGCAAGAAGGGGTTTGAGAAGCCCACCTGGAACCTCAGGTTCCAGGTTAGGGTTTCTTATGAGCCCATGGATAGCCAGCTAGTTTAGCCCATCTAGTCCAAACACCAGATTTCTAGGGTCAGGACTTTATGGAAAAGGCAATCTCTAAATCTTAATTACCTAGAAAGGGCCTTCTCAGAAGAGAACAGAAGATTCCATAAGGAAGAGATCAGAAAGGCCAGATCCTTCTAAAATTTCTGAACTGCAGTAAAGTGTAATGAAGCAGAGTGTTTCGTACAGCTCCAAGGACAATTTTAACATTTAGCCAAGAGAAACACATTCATTTTGAGATCCTATCACCCTAAACTTCTTAGCTAATTTCTATCTCCTACAGTAGTATACAACCAAGGGTGTGGGCTTCTCAAGAGGGAATTTGTGTTTAACTGTTTGAACAATATCTGTTTATCCTTCCATCCCTCTATCTCTTTCTTTCTGTCTCTCTACACAAATGCACAAACACACACAGACACACACACATCATAAGATATCAGGCTATAGACACTGTTGGGGTAAGCATGTCTTTGGATGACTTTATTATTTATTTATTTAAGAATGAGAGAGACAGAGGGTTGTGCCGGGGCCTCTAGCCACTGCAACAGAACATCAGATGCATGTGCCACCTTGTGCATCTAGCTTTTGTAGGTCCTGAGGAATCGAACCTGGGTCCTTGGCTCTGCAGGCAAGCATCTTCACCACTAAGCCATTTCTCTAGCCCTTTAGATGATTTTAGAATGGAGCTTATCCATAACTTTAGATTTAATTGCCATTCTACTATATTCTTTCTTTCCAAAATTAAATACCAAAGCTGGAGAGATGGTTCAGTGGTTAAGGTGCTTGCCTGCAAAACCCAATGGTCTGGGTTTGATTCCCCAGTACTCACATAAGCCAGATTCACAAAGCAGCACATACATCTGGAGTTTATTTGCAATGGCTACAGACCCTGGTGCTCTCATTCTTCCCTCCTCACAATACACATCCTCCCCACGCCATCTCTCAGCTTACAAATAAATAAATAAAATACTCAAAATTAAAACAAAATAAAATTAACACCAAACGTGTGTATTTCTTCCCAATTCCTATGGAAATAGAACATTTAAATTCTTTGAATGCTTATGAATTATTTACTTTTTCAAAATATTTGAAAGCTAATTTGTTTTAAATTGTTTGAATCAGGCTTTTATAATATATTCTATTATTAAACAGCCAGAAACCAGATGGTGGTGGGGCACGCCTTTAATCCCAGCACTTGGGAGGCAGAGAGGTAGGAGGATCGCTGTGAGTTCGAGGCCACCCTGAGACTACATAGTGAATTCCAGGTCAGCCTGGGCTAGAGTAAGACCCTACCTTGAACCCCACCCCCCCCAAAAAAAAAAGCAGCTAGAAATATTGATTTTGCAGTTTGATTTTTTTAAAAAATATATTACTAAGTATTAAGGTAGTGTTTCCATAACAAATAACTCTGCCCTTCTCTTTGAAATATTTGAAAATTTGAAGAATGAATGAATCTTTTGATGGAAAACTGGATGTCTGTGAATGAACTCACCTATAAGATCAGGTAAAGGAAGGCAAGTTTATTAAGTATGCTGCATGGAAACAGGGCCAAGCACACTAGCAAAGAAACTACCTGTGAGAGACGATGGGCTGTGACAGCTTTTACTTAGGAACGCTTCCCTTTTGGAGAGGCCTTCATGGCCTTTCATTTCCATAAGTACCTCAATCTGTTATTGGATTTTTTCTTCTTAAGTATTCTTTTGTAACTTGTCCCTATATAAGAGAGAGGAAAAAGAATGCAAAAAATTAAAAGTTTGAAGAGAGGTTTAGACTTCCAGAGTGAACATGCAATATTCACAATTACCAATGCAAATAAAATGTCTGTCAACTGGACATTTCAAACTAAGAAAATATGGATGAGCAAGTGTCTCTAAGGTAGTGAGATGAGTCCTTAGGATATATGCCTAGGAGTGGTATAGTGGATCATATGGTAGATCAAATGCCAACCCATTAAAAAAATAAGCATACATGAAAATTCTTAAAAATTAAGAGAAAACATCACACCTACACATATGTGAACACATGTACACATGTACTACACACAGGCAAAAATATGTAAATGAGGGACTAGGGATATAGCTCCATGGTAGAGTGACTCTCTGTCACGGACAGCTCCTGTTGTCAATCTTTAACACCAAAAAGGAACATGTAAATGAAAGCCAGCATAGTGGCATATACCTGTAGTGCTAGCACTTGCAAATTGGAGGTAAGCAGGTCAGGAGTTCAAGGCCAGTCTCAATGACCTCTATTTTACATAATGATTTTGAGGCCAGCCTGAGCTACATGATACCCTGTCTCTAAAAGAGTTTGAAGGTGATACTGAGAGATGACTTAGCCATTAAGGCACTTGCCTGAAAAACCAAAGGACATGGGTTTCATTCCCTAGTACCCACATAAAATCAGATGCACAGGGTGGCACATGTGTCTGGATTTTGCTTGCAGTGGCTAGAGGCTCTGGAACACCTGTTCTCTCTCTCTCTTATCTGTCCCTCTTTCCCTCTCTCAAGTAAATAAATAAAAGTTAAAAAGAAAAAGGCTTGGCATGGTGGCTTTAATCTCAGCAATAGGGAGATAGATGGTAGGAGGACAACTATTAGTTTGAGGCCAGCTTGGGACTACAAAATGAATTACATATCAGTTTGGGTTAAAGTGAGACTCTACCTCATTAAAAACAAAACAAAAAAAAAGGTCTCTACTTACTTATCCCAGAGTAGTTAATGACAACTTAATTCATTTTTTAAATTTAAAATATTAGATTACTTCTTGGAATGATTCTTTTACAGAGATAAAATGTTTGGCACTTTTGTTTAAAACATTTTTTCCTAGTCTGTATAACACCTCAAAGTTAAAATATTTCTTCTGTTCAGTAGTCTGCCATGCTAGGAAACAACATTAGGCTACAAAGGCTTATGTGACTTAGTTCTTATGGAATTTGACAAGTTACAGGAGTCTAAACCTAAAAGCTGGTTAATATTAACTCTTCTAAGAAGGAAGGTGAATCAAGCTGGGTGCATACCTCCTTTTAATTGCTTTGAAGTTTAGATGTGTTCAACTAAAACACCATAAGCACTACCAGAAGTATGAAACCCTTTTCTTAATCTCTTAAACTGTTCTAAGAATGTGGTGTCACAGTTGGAGTTGATTTGGACAATCTTCACGGGTGTATAAAGTATATCTTCTAGGCAGGGATCAGCTACTTTGCACCTGCATTTAACTTTCTAAATCTTTACTGTGCTTTTTATGTATAATGAAGGGAAGGAGATATCACTTGGAAAGCAATTGCATGAATAATGGCAATCCAAGATTTCTACTCAATTTGAATTTCAAATTGTACAAGAACATATGAGGGTAATTTTCTTTAATTTTATTTCCAACAAATATAGTTTTTTAGAACTAACTGATGCCTTATTTCATTTATTTATATAACTATATAGCCAAATGTTTATAAGAATCTAGCAGAATCACTTATTTGAAAACAGAAATAAATTGGAAGTCCCTTGGATTTCAACTTTTAGCTAAGGAGGATTTTTCACTGGCTTGATGATAGAATATAAAAGATATTTTGAGCTAAATTGACATAAATATTTTCCTTGATTTTATACAGCTGAATACCTCATTTCTGGTCTTTTTTTTTTTTTTTTTCAGTGATAATTTTCTGAGTCTCTGCAAACATATACTCACTTTTGCAGTTTGAATTAACCCTCCCTCTCCCTAAACTCATGTGTTCTGAATGATAGATCCCCAGCTGGTGGCAGTTTGGGAATCTGAGCCTTGCTGAAGGAGGTATGTTTTTAGGGACAAGTTTATGGATGTTATAGCCAGCTTACTCTTGTCAATGTTCAGCTCATTCTCCTACTGCTGTTGTTCACCTGATGTTGACAAGGAGATGATGCCCAGCCTATGTTCATGCCATCCTTTCCCCATAATAGGCCTTACTCTCTAGATTATAAGCCAAATAAACTCTTCCTCCTACAAGCTGCTTTTGATCAGGTGCTTTGTGCCAGCAACATGAAAGTAACTGCAACAGAAAAATGGAACCAGAGAAGTGGGTTCATTTTTGCTAGAGGACTGACTTGTGGCATTTTGGAACTGATCTGCAGGAAGAACGTGGAAAAATTTGAAATCTTTGTCTCAGAGAGGCTATTCAAGTGCTGAAGGCAGAGTTTGATGGACCATTTTGGTCAGATAGTTGAAAAACCTAAATACAATAAGAACTGTGGATTATGAGGTTTGGCTTATGAGGGGAAAAAAGTGAACTTTGTCTGAACTGGGCTAAAAGCAGTTTGTTTGAGAGACTTACTGCATGCAGTCTTCCCATATCCCAAGAACTTGTTCAGGGTTTTATTCCATAGAAATACACTGGTGTGAGCAGAAAGATATGGCATGGAAACAAACAAAAGTTTCAGGCTAGAGACAGAGCCCTGTTTAGCTGCAATTGTTTAAAATATTATCTTCACTGAGAATAGGCCAACTGTTCTGGCTTGGAACAGCAGAAAGAATGCTGACTCTTTTGAAAGTAAGGACTCTTTATGCTGAATAAATTCCTTTTTATTTACTTTTTTTTTTTTTTTTTTTTGCTTTCAAAGTCAGCTTTATTTTCCTCCATAGATTAATATATTTGGTAGCCCACCTGGTACTATGTACTATAACAAATGCAAGAAAGACAGGGCCTTTGGGTGCGCAACATAGTTTTCTTTGTTGAAAATGACCATTGCACTATCTGAAGCAGGGTTGTTGGATTTCCTGTGTGGAGAAATACTGAAGCCATTACATGGAGAACCATGGTTTGCAATATAGACTCAAAGATGTGATTTTGGATGGCTGCCAAAGAGAGCTGCTGGTTTGGGATAGACTTTTCCTGGGCTTTGACCAACCCTGCTGGAGAGTGAAATTAGAATCCTCGAGAATTTGTCACTGGTTACAGATGCTGGACTTGGAATTATGAAACTTTTTGTTTGTCCTATTTGGTTTAGAGATTGCACAGGTTCAATCTATTCTTGCTATGCTTACTGCCATTTTTATAGTGTGCAATTATGTTATTTTTCTTTTGTAGGTAAACAGTTAAGAGACTAAGGAGATCTTTATACAGAACTGGAATTGATTAAAAACTATAGGACCTTTTAAATTTGGACTGAATGTATTGCATTTTACATCTTGGATGGTTATAGTTTATGTGTCACAGGAGCAAAATGTTTTTGATCATGCATTTTGAATGCCTCAGCTAGTGGCAGCTCGGGGTTTGGAGCCTTGTTGAAGGAGGTTTGTTTTGGGGGGCAGGTTTATGGGTGTTATAGCCAGATTTCCCTTGTCAGTGTTTGGCTCATTCTTCTACTGGTCTTGTCCAACTGATGTTGGCCAGGAGGGGACCTGTGCTCAGGCCATCTGTTCTTCTGCCATCATGAGGCTTCCTTTTGAGATGGAAAGCCAAAATAAATACTTTTCTCCCATATGCTAAGTTTAGTCAGATGCTTTCTACCACCAAAATGGAAATAACTACAACACTCACAATAAAACATAAAGACATATGTCAGGATTATAAAAGAATAGAGAAACCATAATCACAGTCATCTCATGCAGGGCACAGTGATAGAACAGAGAACACATAGTAATTAACTGAAGCTTAGCACTGACAGTGACAGACAGCTATGCAAGTTTGAAATGAGTCTTGGTATTTATTCTCTTCCACCAAAATGTGGATAGAAATGAATTAACTATTCTAAGATTAAACGTAGTTGTAATGTATTATTTAAATTTATTAAATTTTGGTTGCCTAGAAATCTTTATATCAATCACTATTCACAATATTTTTTACATGGTAGATGTCATTGTTATTATACAAGAAAGGTATTTGAGGCAAAGCAACCTTAAGAACCTAGCCAATCTTACTCAGCAAGTAGGAAACCAAGTGGGCAGTTCAACATCAGTGATGGTAATTAGCAAGAATCTCTCTCTCTCTCTCTCTCAAATAAATGAATAAATATTTAAATAAATACATATACCTGAAACCCAGTTCTGTTTAACCTTTTTAAAACTCTATTAAATACTGGGCTGGAGAGATGGCATAGCAAATAAGGCACTTGCCTGTGAAGCCTAAGGACCCATGTTCGACTCTCCAGATCAATCATTAGCCATATGCACAAAGGTGAGGCAAGTGCAAGGCTTCACATGCCCACTAGTGGTGCAAGTGTCTGGAGTTTGATTTCAGTTGCTGAGGCCCTTGTGCCAATTCTCTCTCTCTCTCTCTCTCTCTCTTTTCACTCTGCTCTATCTCTGTCTCTCAAATAAATAAATAAATAAATTGTATTAAGTATAGATTACTTATACTTACATGTAAAAAGGACAAAGTGATGCAATGGCAGTTGTATGAGAAGTAGAAGGGAAACTATTGATTTTACAGAGACATAAGTCAGAATAGTGATTATCAGAGACGGGGCAGAGGAGCATCATATCAAAGGATATCATGCTTTGTTTATATTTATGTGTGTGTATGTGTTTATGTGTGAGTGTAGGTTTAGGTATATATGTGTGCATGTAAGTGTGAAGTCAGAGGATACATCCACCTTTTCAAAAGTGTTATTTATTAATTTGTAAGCAGAGACAAAGTGACACACAGAGAGAGATGGGAGCACCAGGGCCTTTTGCCAGTGCAAATGAACTCCAGATGCATGTTCCACTTTGTGCATCTGGCTTTATGTGGGTACTGGGAAATTGAACCTGGTATGGCAGGGTTTGCAAGCAGGCTCCCTTAAGCATTGATCAATCTTGCCAGCCCTCATACACGTTTTTGAAAACAGGGCCTCTCATTGGCCTGAAGCTCACAAATTAGCAGGCATCTGGGATCCTTCTGTCTCACTGGGATTATAAGAGTGGGCCCTGTTGTTGTTGCTGAGGCTGTGGTGATTTTGTCATTGCTGGGGCTTTGCTGGTGGTTGTGGCTGTGGCAAATACCTGAGGGAAGCAAGTGGGAGGGAATGTTGATTTACCTCAGAGTTATGGAGCTGTCAGTCTATGCTGACTAGCTGGATTATTTCTGAGCCTGTGTTAAGGCAGAGAGCAGGTTACCTCATAGCAGCCAGGGAACAGTAAGAGACAAAGAAAGAGACTAGAATCCCAAAATACCCAGCAAGGACATACCCTCAGTGTCCCATCTCTTCCAGCTATGCCCCACCTTCCAAAGTTCATCACATTCCAGCAGTCTATTTGAATTTTAAACTACTTATTAGGTCATGATCCTCATCATCACATTTTCTCTAGAAGCATTCTGACATACAAACATGCAGAGGTGTCCTTTGTTAATTAGGATTAACTATTATAACAAGACAGAATTTGAATCTACTCTTGTGAGGTTTGCTCACTTGCCTGTATACATACAACTCACATACATACATATACATAGTATGCGTGTGTGTGTATGTGCATGAAGAAACTGTTTCTGTCCTGTTAATCTGTGTTTTTTAAAGATTTATATTTATTTATTTATTTATCTGAGACATAGAGAGGGAGAGAGAGATAGAGAGTGAGCAAGAATGGGCATGCCAGAGCCTCTAGCCAATGCAAATGAACTCCAGACACATGTGCCACCATGTGCATCTGGCTTATGTGGGACCTGGAGAATTGAACCTGTGTCCTTAGGCTTTTCAGACAAGTGCCTTAACCACTAAGCCATCTCTCCAGCCCCCTTTTAATCTCTGTTTATTACATGGATTCCCAACTAAAATGTATCAAGGATAGGAAGAAAATGGCCCCTTTTACCTCTATAACATTCATTTTCAGCCATTTTTTTCTTGCTCACATGTGGTGGTAAACAGTGATTCTTGTTTATTCCTATGCATTTAGTCATTACCATTTAAAGGAATAATCAAGTAGGTATAGTACATATACTTGATAACAACAGCATATGACTATGTTAGTGGTTCATGTATTTCCTGAACTATATCTTATATTTCCTTTAGAAGCATTTCTTCTACTATAAGCATAAACTTACTGTAAACTGTCAGCATTTGATATGGCAGCAGCCTCATAAGTCTGCATGGATTCTGTCTCTTGATGACACCAAGAAGTCATATTGAGTGACTGACCTGCTACCACCTGTTTGTTTAATGAAACTCCATGACACTCACAATGAAGAATTCACTCCATTATGTGTTTCTCGGGATGTATAGTCATCTGTAGCAACATGTAACCATATTTCAGTTTTTTTTAAAATTATTGAAGCTTGTTTTATGGTCAAACAGATGGTTTATCCTGGAGCATGTCCCAGGCTCGGGCTCACTTTCTTAAGAAGAAATTGTGTTCTGCAAATGTCTGTCATGTCTAGATAATTTATAGTGCTGTTAAAATATTCTATTTTCTATCTTCTAATCCTAACCTTATTTCACTATGACTTTCTCTGGCTACATTTCATTCCATCTTTCATATCATTACTCCAGTGTTAAGGTCTCCCTGTCTGGCAATTATTCTTTAGATAAAAAATAATTCCCAGGGCTGGAGAGATGGCTTAGTAGTTAAGATGCTTGCCTGCAAAGCCTAAGAACCCATGTTCAACTCTCTAGGTTCCACATGAGCCAGACACTCAAGGTGACACAAGCACACATGGTCACACAGGCACACATGGTGACGCAGGTGTCTGGAGTTTGATTACAGTGGCTGGAGGCCCCAGTACTCTCTCTCTCCCTCTCATAAAAATAAAGAGAAAAATAATACCCAGATAATTGTATTTGAATTTCTTCTGATGTGTACTCTTATAAGTAATTTTGGAATTTTTAAAATCCATTTTATGTTTATCATTTCTAAATATTCTCATCTTGTAGCATGACCTAATTCCAAGTAAATATTTGTTGAATAATTCAATTGTTATCAAGTTTTTCCTTAGTATCCAATTTTGAACTTATCATCCATAAGAAATTTAACTTTTAAAATTTTTCTATTGAGAATTTCAATTTATAAACAGAATAAAAAAAAGAAGAAACAAAATTTATTAATTTTTAGGAAATGTTTCTGTTTGGACATTATAAGTGAAATTTAGTGCACAAAATGAAATTCTTCCTAAAAATACTTTCTTTGTCTTTATTCCATTTAACCCTATAATTTGGGGGTTTTTATTAACACTCAAGTTGTTATGTTTAAGACTCTAATCTCAAGATTCCAATGCATTTAAATATTAAATAAGATGTGTAATTTTATTATTATTTGGTTTTGTCCTATAATTCTATCTTTAATAAAATATGAGTAGCTACTTCTGCATTGAAGTATTGTTGCTTTTAGATAACTACATAATAAGCTATATGTTGTCTGCTAATTGTACCACTGACATAAAATGTCATCAGTAAGCAGGATGCCATGTGCCTATCAAATCTCATTCCCGGCAGGTTGCAGGCCTTATTCATACATAGTCAGCTTCCCATCACTGTGACAAGTACCTCACATAAATCACCTTAAGGAAAAGAAAGGTTTACTTTTACTCTTTGCTTTAGAGGATTTAATCCATGATCACTCTAGGCCTGCACTGAGACATAAAACCATGGTGTGGTGTGTTTAGTGGGGGTACACTAGAGTGAAGTACTATAGAAAAAAGGACCAGTATGTCAAGAAGTGCTTCAAGGGCATACCTATCAATGATCTCACTTCCTTCCATTATACCCTTTCACCTAATAGTTTACTACCTCACACAAAACTATAGCATATGAGTCTTTGGGGGTCATTTAGGATCCAACCTGTAACAACAGTGTGGGTCATTCTTCTTAAATGTGTTAGACTACCATTATTCATAATGAACCACATAACCTTCAGAGACCAAGCCTCTACACCTGCCACTTCATTGACTTTACAGTTCATTTATGAAAGTACATTTTAAGTTATTTATAATAGAAAATGGAGAATAAAGCTCCAATTCCCCAAGCCAATCTTTCTGAGTTATCTGATGGCTACTTGAAAAGCTAAAATGTATGCATGATATACAAAAACTATACTATTGCAAGCCACCAGGGGTGAAGGCTTCATTTAGAAACAAAGAGAAAGACAGTTAAATGGTGTGGAGCTGATGCAAACTGTTCTTTACATGTAACTGTGAAGAATGCAGGACTCTTCTTTGAAATAACAAAAACTGTTTTTTTTTATAAAGTTTTATTAAATGTAACTACTATTGAAAAATGTAACACAATGCCCTGTAACACAAGAAGTTAAAGATCAAAGTGTATAAGTAGATTTTTTTTCAGGAAAGACTTGTCAGGATACAGACATAATATCTTAAAATATGGCAGTTTGGTATTTCTGGAAATAGTAGAAGCAGGAAGGTCACCATCACCTTGTCTACTAATGACCTTCATGTGACAGCTGTCCTGTCCCTCCCCAAGGGTAGAGACATCACAGGAACTCCACAAAGCATTTCCTAAAGTCTACTTGGTTTATTGCCATTAGGTCATATCCCTTTGTCCCCCAGTAACACTCCTCTATGATTGTTCATAAAATGACAAAGTTCTCCCTGGGTCTTTGAGTCTTCATTTCTTCATATGCTGTGTCATATAGACCTTACACCTAACTATTATTCCTCCTTTGTGGTGATCTGTATTTTTTAATAGGAATGTCAGTCATGAGCCCTGAAAGGGAGGAGGAAAAGGGTTTACATTTTCTACCTGACAGGTTCAATGCTTGGTCCAAAATGTCATTTGAGGTACATAATTTTCTTAAGTTATTTATTTATTTATTCCAGATTCAAACCTTTTCTTTTAAATGCAGTTTGTGAAATTGTTAGGCCACATTCATGTGAAGATATAATGCCATTATAAATTGAAATTTAAAGATTTTCTTGTTTTGTTTTCTACTAAAAGTATCAACAGACAAAACTAGTTTTATAAAAATAAGTAGCATATTTACTGTACACCCTATTTTAGTACATGTTACTTTACTTCTGGCATTCAGATTTGTACCACATATGCAATGTAAAATGAATTTAAGTGCTAGAATCTGTTTTGAATAGGTTAATGAAGTATATTTATAGTTACTATCTATACAGAGTTCAAGCTTTTAGAAGTTTTATTCATTTATTTTTAGTTCATTGAACTTGGGAATTTTACTGGTTGTGCTATGGACTGGAATGATATAAAGTACTTTGGGGAGAGCCTGCAAAAGAAAATATTACTTCTTATAAAATGTGAAAACCCCTGTGGCCTCTGGTGTAGGAAATACATTTATTATGGGTCAGTCATTCCCCAAAGGGTGGATGGACTGTGGAGAAAGCCAAGGAGAGTTGGAAGTAACTAGGGGCAGCAATGGATGGCTATTTAATTGTTTCATAGTCATTCTGAAAAGGGGTTGCCTTCTCATTTTACACTAAGAAGGCACACTCTAAAACAAGGCTAGTTCCCTTGGCAAAAGTTTTCTCATTTCATTTGCTCCTTTTCTCTGTTGAATACTCAAAATAAATAGGATACCAAGGAGGAGAATCGAGTTTCTGCATGCCTGCTCCCTCTGTGGGAACACTGTAGATATTAAGCTTTTTGCAATGTAAAAATGAAGCCTCTAAGATTCTTATGAGCCTGTGACTTTCACATCATTGCTGAAAATTAGAAAAGCAAAAATTATTTTTAAAATGCTTACAATGAGCCATACTTTATTTCCTGAAGATTATATATAAACTACTACTTAACTTTTACAATATACCTGCGAGACAAGGTCCCATTACTATCCTCAAATGAGGAAATTCAGACCCAGAGAGGTAAAGTCATTGTATCAAATCTCTGATTTAATAAGCCATACTTCAAGTGCTCAGTTTAGGTCTGTCTGACTAATGGCCATGCTATGTAAAATTATTACCAAAAATGGTTTTACAAAATTTTGCAACACTAAATTCTACATCAATGATTTTTATGTCTATCAAGGTCACAAATGGTTCACAGATAAGTCCTAAATGTCTCATAAATACTCAAGATTGAAAAATGAAAGATTATTCAGCCATTGTGTAACAAGCAGTGGGCTGTGGATACAACAGAAGATTCTAACCTGGTTTTAGTATTTCATGCTTTGAAAGTATTAAAAAAATTGATATTCCCAGCATTCTCTTTATAGCCAGTGTATTACAATTTTAAATAGTATAAATATTAAAGACAATATTGCTAAAATTACTTCCATTTCTATCATTTGTTATTGCTTTACATAATTTTAAATGTTTTACCTGTTTACTGATTTATACTTTGGGTATTTATTTATAGGAGAAAGAAAGACTGAGACACAGATAGCAAGAGAGAATGGCCATGCTAGGGCCTCCAGTGACTGCAAATGAACTCCAGGCATATATGCAACCAAGTGCATCTCGCTTATGTATATACTGGGGAATTGAACTTGGGTCCTTAAGCTTTGCAAACAAGGACCTTAACTGCTAAACCATCTCTCCAGGCCCCCCCCCTTTTTTTTGCATTTGAATATGTCCATTGTTGAAAACATATGAAGGTTCAGGCATATTTGTATGTATGTGTTAAATGTCCATTGATGTATACCTGTATCAACCAGTGAAATTAGGTTGAATTTTATAATAAAAAACATATGCATAGATAGTACTTTAATCACCTTTTAATACTATTGTTAACTTGAATACTTACAAAATATTCTATTTGGAACTCTGTAGAAATATGTTTTCACTTTATTTTCTCTAGCCTTTCAAAGCCTAGCTAGTATTTTTAAATTGTTTATGGATTACTGTATATTTTTTTCTATACACATATATAGTATTCAAAGAAAGGGCATTGTTCTATTGTCTTTTACATTTAGCTTATTTTCCCAAAATTTCAAATTTACCATTTAAAATTGGTGATGCTACCTTAGTGCAATGATGTAATTGTAAATAGGTAATTACATCTCCATTTTACTTTGCAATGTTACTTGTCCTTTCAGTAAACATTTGATTTCTCAGCCTTTTCGTTGACTTTATAATTTTTAAGTAATTCATGTTTAGTTCTTTCATCCATGACAATGAAATATAAGCAATGGCCTTTAACAGTTGAGCCTTCTCTTCAGTCCATAGGTTTAGTATTACACATATTATATATCAGAACTACAAACATTTTATAATATTTATTATTATTTCTGTGAGTGAAGAGAAAGCAAATGGAAAGAGAATTTAAGAACAAGAAAGGAAGAGCATGGAGGAAGAAAAGAAGGAATGGGAGGTGGAAAGGAGAGAGGGAGGGAAGAAAGCACCTAAGGGGGTAGGCATGGAAGGAAAGACAAAGAGACAAAAATAAGGAAGGTTAAATTAAATAACAAACTCATGTTACACACAAAAATCCATTCCAAGTACTACACTAAAGACAAAAGGGCAAAAGGTGTCTGTTTGATCTTGAAGCTGAATATTTTCTTCAAAGCATAATGTTAAGAAGGTACATCTAATAATGTAACAAAACATGAAGCTGCCTAAATTACATTTAGAATTTGGGTTATCAAAAAAAAAAATCACAGACTGAAAAACTGATTGCATGTCAGAACTCTAGCTAACTGGAAAATTTGAAATAAAACCCCAATTACATAACTTTCACAAACAGGCCATGATTATTCTGATACAATTAGTGTGGCTGTGCATTTGAGGTGGGGAGAAGAGCTTCCCTCAAACATAAAACCATGCTCCTCCTCACACATCAGTCATATCTTAATGTTGCATGAAAGTCAAGAATGAAGAGATACCTCACCCAAAGCATTAATAAAGAATCTGTACTCTTGAGGGCTACAGATGTGGACACTTTCTATAAAACATTCACAAGGGTCATGCTCAGATTACAGATATTGAGATAGTGTGGTACTGAAATCATGTTTCAGCAAATTTCAGCCCAATTCTTCCTTCCCTTCCTCCCTCACCACACTCAAATCTCTCCCATGAGTCTCACTGTGCAATCAAAGCTAACCTCAGTCTCCAGTGTACAACAGGCTAGCCTCAGATTCCCAGTCCTTCTGCCTCAGCCTCCTGAGTTCTGAGGTTAAAGGCATGTGTCACCATGGTGTATTGAGGTCAATTTTTAATATATTATACTGATCAACACATTACTTCATGAACATAGAAAAAGGAAGGAGAGATCTTTCTATCTCTCTGTTTTCTCTCTCTCATAAAATTAAGAATCTACAGTCTTTTATAGACATTGCAGATATACAATTGAATATTTACTAATTGCCATACATATGAGGCAGCATCAGAACATGAGTTAACCAAACAAAAATGTAGGCTTATAGTCAACTCTAAGATGACTTCAATATTGGAGATGTGGGCAAGTATTTAAAAGAATTGCAAATAAATATATGCACCTTTTAAATATCTTTGTGCATATCTGATCAATTGTGTGAGTGTAGGAGTGCATGCCACAGCATATGTGTAGATGTGTAGATGTCAGAGAGCAACATGAATGTCGGGCTCACCTCCGATTTTATTTGAGGCAAGGTCTCTATTCACTGCTGTGAATGCCAGGCTGGCTGCCACACAAGCTTCTAGGGTTCCCCTGTCCCTGCCTCCCATCTTGTTACAGGAGGGCTAGAATTACAGATGCCTGCTCCTGCATCAAGCTTTTAAGTGGGTTCTGGGGATCTGAATTCAAGTATTTGTGCTTCACCCACTGAGCCATCTCTACACCCCCCATATGTTAAATATGACAGAGGAAAAGAAATAAAGAATGAAGACTTATGATATAGAGATGAGTTATTAAAGAGAATCAGTATGCTAAAACAAAAAGTTTTGTCAGTGATAAATAAGTAAATTGGTACTATAAAGCCACCGGGTGGGTTTAGAGCAGACAGAAAATAATGAAAGCCAAAATTAGTGAACTCTAAAGCAAGTCAATGGAACATATCTAAATGGAATACCGGGACAAAAAGAATTGAAAGAAAAGAGAGACCCTGCATCGGAGGGTGTGCGCAGCACAAAGTAGGCCAGATCTCCGTTCCCACCTCCTCCCAGTTCCCTGGTCCCAGTAGGTCTTCCTGCAACTGGCTTGGGGTGATGGCTTGGGAGTGCTTCAACCCTGCAAGTTTGCTGCAGAAGCAGGCCCCTTGCTCTGCCTTCCTGATTGACGTGTCCCTGGGTCCCCAATTAGTAGATACCCTGCACTGAAGGATGTGTGCAACCCATACTGAATAGGCCAGATTCTTGTTCCCTGGCTTCTCCTAGTTCCCTGGTCTGGTAGGTCACCCTGAAGCTGGCTTGGGGAGACATGGCCCATGTGTGGGGACTGTGGAAGCAGGCCTGTTGCTCTGGCATCCTGAATGGCCCCTAGGTACCAACATCTCTATTCCCCTGATTCAGAGTGTGCACATACCACTGTAGGAGCAAAAACTAATGAGATCCTGATCAAAAGAATCACTGAACTGGAAGCAAACCATCAATAAACCAAAAATTGTATCACTGAAAATGAACAGGATCATCTCATAGAACGTTTACCTTTTGACAGTAGGCTTAACTTGATTGAAGAAAATGTTAGAATCCTCAAAAGAGATATGAATGAATTGAAGGTGAGTCAAGAAATGGACGATCTAGTCGGGCGTGGTGGCACACGCCTTTAATCCCAGCACTCGGGAGTCAGAGGTAGGATCGCCATGAGTTCAAGGCCACCCTGAGAAGACAGAGTGAATTCCAGGTCAGCCTGGACTAGAGTGAAACCCTACCTCAAAAAACCAAAAACAAACAAACAAACAAACAAACAAACAAAATAAAAGAAATGTAAGATCTCAATAACTTGTGATTAATTTTAATGAAGACTTGAAGAAGTGTAATAATGACTTCCAGGAAACATCATGAAAATGAGAACTCAACCTGAAATTGTTCCTCAAAAGAGATGCAACATAACACAACAGAAAACAATAATCAAATAGAGCTTATAAAAATCTCTCTAGAATCCCACACTAACAGAGTTATTCATGTGGAAAACAGAACCTCTGACCTTGGAGATAAGACAGAAGAAATTGATCAGGAGGCCAAAAACTCTGCTAAGTTCAAAAAATCAAGTGAACAGAATACAAGCGAAGAGTGGGACACCCCAGAAAGACCAAACACCTGGATCATGGGTATACCAGAAGGAGAAGAAATCTAGGAGAGAGGCATAGAGACCATATTCAACAAAAATATTGAAGAAAACTTTCCAAATCTCTCATAGAGGCCCATCCAGATAAAAGAAGCCCACAGAACACCAAGCAGATAGGATCAAAGAAGAAACTCTCCAAAGCACATCATAATTAAAACTCTTAACAATGAAAGCAAAAAAGAGAGTGTTAAAAGCTACAAGAGAGAAATAACTCACTAGATAAACGGGCAATGCCATCAGAATTATGTCAGATTTCTCTGTTGAAAACCTGAAAGGCAGAAGGGCCTGGAACGGAACACTTCAAAGATTAAAACACTATGGTTTGCAACCCAAGCTACTCTACCCAGCAAAGGTGTCCCTCATAATATGTGGTGAAAGGAAAATTTTCCATGAAAAAGTCAACTTTATGATTTGATGAACACAAAGCCAAACCTATAGTGAAACTAAGAAAATAATTTTTAAAACCGATGAAATGAAGAGTTGGTTCTTTGAAAAAAAAAAAAAAAAAAGATTGATAAACCTCTAGCCAATATGATAAAGCTAAAACAGAGAGTCTCAAATTAACAAAATCAGAACTGAAAAAGGAGAGGTTACAACAGACATCAATGAAATTGGAAGAATCATCAGGGCATACTTCTAAAACCTCTACTCTACAAAACTGGATATTCTGGAAGAAATTAATAAATTACTAGACACATATGACCTACCAAAACTAAACTCAGAGCAGATTCACTCCTAAACAAACCTATCACATCCATAGAGATTGAAAAGTTAATCCAAAACCTCCCCCCAAAGAAAAGTACAGGACAGAATGGCTTCTTAGCTGAATTATATCAAACCTTCATTGAAGAACTAAAGCTAATTTTTCTCAAACTGTTCTGAATAATTGGAGACCAGGGAATCCTCCTCAACTCCTTTTATAAAATTAGCATCACCCTAATATCAAAACCAGACAGAGATGCAACAAGAACATAAAACTATCAGACTATATGCCTGATGAATTTAGATGGAAAGATTATGAACAAAATCCTCACAAACTGAATTGAACAACACATCACTATCAATCTTGATTAATTGGCTTCATGCCAGGGATGCAGGAATAGCTCAACATATGGAAATCAGTAAGCATAACACACCACATTAAAAAATATTAACCATAAGAACTACATTATCATCTCAATTGATGCAGAGAAGGCCTTTGACAAAATATAATACCACTTCATGATCAAAATGATGGAAAGAATAGGCATGGAAGTATTATATCTCAACACAATAAAGGCATACATGAAGCACCAAAGCCCAAATAATACTTAATGGGGAAAGACTCAAGGAATTCCCATTAGGATTGGGAATAATACACTCTCACCTCTGCTCTTCAGCATAATGCTAGAAGTACTAGCCCAAGCAATAAGATAGGCAGGCATGCCAGTCTGGAGTGAATAGGCCAGACCCCTGCTTTTGGGCTCCTCCCACCTCCCCCTTTGGGTTACCTGTGCAGACAGTGTGTGTGTGGGCACAAGATCTGGCATGAGTAAGTCAGACCCCTTCATCTGGGCTACTCCCACCTCCTATCTTCTGGGTTGCCTGCAAGGACAGTGAGTGGGTGCTCTGGTCTGTAGAGAGTAGGCAAGATCCCTGCTTCCAGGCTTCTCCCACCTCCCTCCTTCTGGATTTCCTGCATAGTGGGTGGGTGGGCATGTGGGTCTGCAGTGAGTAGGCCAGACCCCTATTTCCAGGATCCTCCCACCTCCCCAGTGTGAGTTTATTGTGCACAGTGGGTGGGTGGGCACAGTGGTCAGGAGTGAGTAGGCCAGACCCCTGTTTCCTGGCTCCTCCCACCTCCCTGGTCTGGGGTCCTTGCACTGGTCTGTGTGCTAGAGAGTGCTGCTGAAGTAGGCCAGATCCCTGTTCCCTTGCTCCTCCCAGTCTCCTGGTCCTGGCATGTCCCATTGTGCCTTGCTTGGGGAGGTCAGCTTTCTATGTGAGCTGTGGAATCAGGTCTTTTGCTCTGGTATCCTGACTGGCCACTGGGTATCAACATCCCTGTTCATCTGAGGCAATGAGACACTGGTCAAAAAAATCATTGAACTAGAAGCAAACTATAAAAGAACCAACAATTGTATAAATGAAATTGAACAGAATCTTCTTCTAGAGCATTGAGCATTGACAGGAGGCTTAACTTGATTGAAGAAAACATTAGAACCCTCCAAAGAGATATGAATAAATTGAAGGTAAGTCAAGAAATGGAGGATCTCAAAAACTGGTTGAGTAATCTTAATGAAGACTTGATCAAATGCAAGAATGAATTCTAGGAAGTATCAAGAAAATCAGAACTTGAATGGAAATAGTACCTCAAAAAAGAGATGGACATGATGCAAAATAATACAACAGAAAACAAAAATCAAATAGAAATTATAAATACCTCTATAGAACCCCTACCAAGAGAGTTACTCATGTGGAAGACAGAACCTATTACCTGGAAGATAAGACAGAACAAATTGATGAAGAGGCCAGAAACTTTGCTAAGTTCAAAAAAATCAAGTGAACAGAATATGAAGGAACTGTGGGACACCCAGAAACGACCAAAAACCGGATCATGGGTATACTAGAAGGAGAGGAAATCCAGGCCAGAAGCAGAGAGACCATATTCAACAAAATTATTGAGGAAAGTTTTCCAAATCTCTCAAAAGAGAGGCCCATAGAGATAAAAAAAGTCCACATAACACCAAACAGACAGGACCAAAGAAGAAACTCTCCAAGACACGTCATAGTTAAAACTCTTAACAACAAAAACAAAGAGAGAGTGTTAAAGGCAGCAAGAGAGAAACAATTCACATTATTAAAAGGCAATCACATCAGAATTACATCAGATTTCTCAATGAAAACCATAAAAGCCAGAAGGACCTGGAATGGAACACTTCAAAGTCTGAAAAAATATGGCTTATCCCCCAAGCTATTCTACCCAGCAAAAATATCCCTCACAATAGATGCTGAAAGAAAAACTTTCCATGAAAAAGTCAACTCTATGATTATATGAACACAAAGTCAAACCTACATAGAATACTTGAGGGGACACTCCACAGAGAACAGTCAAACATCCAGTCCCAATATCCAACAAGGACAAGATCACAATAAGCAAAATTGACCAGGCTCAAAATAGTACAAAACACAAGAAAGTACCAAACCCCATAAAACACTCATCATGTAAGGGATTGATTCAAACCTCACTGTAATAACCTTAAATATTAATGGTCTTACCTCACCTGTGTCAAAAGACACAGGTTATTAGGATGGATCAAAAAACAGGACTATCTGCTGTCTTCAAGAAACCCACCTCATCACCAAAGATAGATACCTCCTCAGGGTGAATGGTTGGAAAATTGTTGCTTCCAAGCAAATGGAAATAAAAAACAAATGGAAGCTGGAGAGATGGCTTATCAGTTAAGGCATTTGCCTACAAAGCCAAAGGATCTGGTTTGATTCTCTAGGAACCACATAAGCCAGATTAACAAGGGGGCACATGCACCTAGAGTTAGTTTGCAGTGGCTGGAGGCCCTGGTGTACCCATTCTCTCTCTCTCTCAAATAAATAAAATATATTTTAAAAAACAAGCTTGTGTTGCTATATTAATATCTCATAAAATAGGCTTCCAACCAAAAGTAATCAAAAAGGACAAATAAGGCCATTTCTTACTCATCAAGGGAATGATCCAACATGAGCACATCACAATCATAAATCTATATGCACCAAATACAAGTGCACCAAAGTTTATTAAACAAAATCTACTTGACAGTAAAACAGAAACAAACACCAACACCTTCATAATCGGAGACTTCAACACTCCTTTATCATCAGTGCACAGATGATGCAAGCAGAAAATAAATAGGGAAATAATAGAGCTCAACATCATAGATCAACTAGACCTAACTTATCTACAGAACTTTCAACCCCAACTGTACATAATGCACATTCCTCTCAGAGGCCATAGAACCTTCTCCAAAATTGAGCACATATTAGGACATAAAGCCAGCCTTCATAAAGTCAGTCATGTCAAGTCACAATGTTTTAAATCTAGAAATTAACAAGAGACACATCAAGAACTCTACCAGCTCCCAGAGACTAAACAACACACTTTTAAACAATGAATGGGTCATGGAAGAAATCAAAAAGTAATTGTAAAATTCCTACAATTGAATGATAATGAAAACACAACCTACCAAAACTTATGGTACACAATGCTACAAAGACACAAAAATCCCAAATCAATCACCTGTCTGTCCACATAAAGGTGCTATAAAAACAAGAAGAATCCAACTCAAACAGCTTGAGACAGAAAGAAATATTCAAGATTAGAGCAGAAATTTATGAATTTGAAACTAAGAAAACAATTTTTAAAAATCAATGAAATGATTTTGAAAAAATAAAGATTGATAAACCCCTGGCCAAATTGATCAAGGGAAAAAAAAAGAGAAGTCTCAAATTAACAAAATCAGAAACAAAAAAGGAGAGATCACAACAGATATCAATGAAATTGGAAGAATCATCAGGGCATACTTCCAAAACCTCTACTCCACAAGTTAAATAATCTGGAAGAAATGGATGAATTCCTAGACACATACCACCTAGCACCTACGAACACTGTGCAAAACTGGAGACCAGGAAATCCTCCCCGACTCCTTTCATTAAGCTAGTATCTCTCTAATACCAAACCAGAAAGAGATGCAACAAACAAGGGAATCTATAACACTATACCGCTAATGAACTTAGATGCAAAGATCCTGAAAATCATTCTTACACACCGAATTCAACAACACACCAAATGCATTATCTGTCTTGATCAAGTAGGCTTCATCCCAGGGATGAAATCGGTCAACATAATGACCACATAAATAACCTGAACCAAAAGAACCACATGATAATTGCAATTGATGCAGAGAAGGCCTTTGACAAAATACACCACTTCATGATCAAAACACTGGAATGAATAGGCATGGAGGGTTTATATTTCAACACAATAAAGGCTATATATCAAGCATACAAAACATAATACTTAATGGGGAAAAACTCAAGGAGTTACCACTGAGATCAGGAATGAGACAGTGGTGCCAACTCTCAGCACTGCTCTTCAACATAGTACTAGAATTCCTAGCCCAAGCAATAAGACAAGGGAAAGAACTAAAAGGGATTAAAATTGGCAAGGAAGTAGTCAAGTAGCTCTATTACAGATAACATATAAGTGACCCAAAAGTCTACATCTCACAACTTTTTTTTGTTTTGTTTTGTTTTTCAAGGTAGGGTCTCACTCTAGCTCAGGCTGACCTGGAATTCACTCTGTAGTCTCAGGTTGGCCTCAAACTCATGGCGATCCTCCTACCTCTGCCTCCTGAGTGCTGGGATTAAAGGCATGCACCACCATGCCCGGCTTACATCTGACAACTTCTAAAGGTGATAAATTCCTTAAACAAAGTATAAGTATTCAAAATCAATGCACAAAAAAAAATCAGTAGCTTTTCTATATGCAAAGGACAAATATACAGACATAGAAATCAGTGAGGTTGTCACATGTTCAGTAGCAACAAAAAAATAAATAACTTGAAATAACACTCACCAAGGATGTGAAATATCTATATAACGAAAACAATAAAATACTCAAGAAAGAAATAGAGAAGGACTTGAGAAGATGGAAAGTTCTCTCATGATCCTGGATTGGTAGAATTAATACTGTGAAAATGTCAATTCTACCAAATGCAATGTACAGATTTAACACAATATCAATCAAACTACCAGCATCATTCTTCACAGAGATTGAAAAAAATGATCTCAAAATTCACATTGCATGGCAGAAGGGCTCAGATATCCAACCATATCCTCGGGGAAAAAAAATCTGGTGGTATCACCATAACTGATCTAAAGCTATGTATATTACCAAGCAATAATGACAAAAACAGACTGGTACTGAAATAAAAACTGAGACCTAGACCAATGGAACATAACTGAAGATCCAAACCTTAGGTCAAGTAACTATAGTTGCTTGATCTTTGAAAAGTGTGTCAATAATGGAGTAAAGACAGTATCTTCAACCAATGGTGTTGGACAAATTGGATGACAACACATAGTAAAATGAAACTAGACCCATTCATTTCAGCATTGACAAAAATCAAATCCAAATGGATTAAAGACCTCAATATAAGATCTGAAACTTTTCAATTACTGGAAGAAAAAATAGGATTGACTCTCCATGATATAGGACTGGAGAAAGACTTCCTGAACAAAACCCCAGTAGACCAAGAAATTAAACAAGCATTCAACCAATGAGATCTCATGAACCTAAAAAGCTTTTGCACAGACAAACATGCCATAAGCAGAGCCAATAGATTACTACTGAATTGGAGAAAACCTTTGTCAGCCAAACCACTGACAGAAGCCTAATGTCTAGAATCTACAAAGAACTCAAAACATTAAAAACTAAACATTAAACATTAAAAAATTAAACAACCCACTCCAAAAGTGGGGCAGAGAACTAAATAGTGAGTTCTCAGAGGAAGAATTACAAATAGCTAACACACACTTAAGAAAACATTCAACATCCCTGTCCATTAGGGAAATGCAAATTAAAACAACTATGAGTTCCACCTGACTCCAATAAGGATAGCAAACCTTAAAAAATTAAATGAAAACAAATGTGGGTGAGGATGTGGAGAAATAGGAACAGTCTTTCACTGTTGGTAGGAATGTAAGCTGGTACAACTACTATGGAAATCAATATGGAGACTCCTGAAAAGGATGAATATAGAGTTATGAGCAGACCCTGTGATTCCCTTATTGGGCATTTACCCAAAAGCTCCACATCTCAGTTTAGAGATATTTGCTCAACCATGTTTATAGCTGCTCAATTCATAATAGCTAAAAACTAGAATCAACCCAGGTGCCCGTCACTGGATAAATGGATATAACCAAGATGTGGTATATCTACTTGATGGAAATCTACTCAGCTGTAAGAAGAAAATGACACATTGAAATTTGTAGAAAAATGGTCAAACATGGACCAGATCATTCTAAGTGAACTCAGACAATCACAGAAAAGCAACCATTGCATGATCACACTCATCTACATTTCTTAACCTGGATCAGCCTGAGTTGCTGACATATCTGAATAGCATCTCAAGGCTTGGGCAATACGGAGTGTAGGACTTGGGGGAAGGGGAAGGGTGGGGAACAACACAAAACTGAACCCAAATTGAACTGGTATCATTAAATTCTATATTCTGGAAGTTACGAGTAAAAGGTGGAACCCTCAAGAGGACCATAGGGGGAGTCCCTGAATAAAAGGCCCTGCAGAGGGTGAAACAAAACCTACCATAAAATTTCTCCTGTTTCTTTTTCTTCTCTGCCTTTTTCTCTTTTCTATTTCCTTGGTGCTGGGCTATAATCCCCTATAGCAGGATGTGGTCTACATCCACAATGAGCACTTGATTAGAGAGACCTACTAGGTCTCCAAAAACAGACAGATTTCTGTCAGAGCACTTGATTACCCATTAGAGGTTAATGGTATGACTCCACTGTTGAAGACACCATATGCTGTCAGCACAGATCATGAGAGACCTGGTTGGAATACAGAGGAGAGCCAGTCCCTAAACAATTAGCCCATATAGTTCTGGAATGCTCTATGTAATCTACCAGAGGAAAGTGGCCAACATCTTTCCAAGAAACTCAAAGTCTACGAGACTCAGAAGCAAACAACCTGATGTGATGAACACACAAGTGCAATAGTGGCACACAGCCATGGTGGATAACCAACTGTTCTTGGATTGGCTAACAGATCCACTTAGTGGAAAGGAACCCATATCTGGAAAATGGAAACAAGTCAGAATCATATCCAGATAATGATTTTGCTTTCCAATGTTAAGTTACCACTAATTGTGGGCTATAAGAGGGTCTACACTTTTAAAATTATCTCTAATTAATAATGGCTATCCCATTAAATTCACTCTCTGTTGGAGAATCTGCTTCTCTTTTCATACCGGAGCAGAACCTGAAGAGATAAATGATCCAGTGCACTTCACTCTGGCCCTAGCTGAAACCGCAGAAGAATTGGAGGAATGAGCAAGAGTGTTGCTTTCTTAGTGAATCTGATATCAACACAAGGGTGAAAGAGATAGAGACTAAATGAAATGTTGTGGAATGAATTAAATGAAAAGCAGACTGTGGTAGTTTGAATAAATGTCCCCCAATATATTCAGTGTTTTATTACTTTATACTTTGCATCTGCAGCCACTTGGCTGGAGGCAGTGTCACTGGGTAGATCTTAAGATGTGGTGGTAGGTTTAGGATTTCAATCTAAAGATATGCAAGGTGTACCTAGCTGGAGTTCCAGAGGTATGCTATGCTGTGTGGCTTTTGGCTTGTGGCTTCTTTCTCTGTGTTTGGTCCTGTGAAGGCAGGCTAGCTTCTTCTGCCATTATGGAACTTCGGATCAGTAAGCTTCAATAAATATCCCTTCCTCCATAACTTTGCCTGGTCTGGAAGTTCATCTCAGCGAACCTGAAGCTGTCTGTTACAAAGACAAAACAGGGCTGGAGAGATGGCTTAGTGGTTAAGGCACCTGCCACCTAAGCCTAAGAATGCCAGTTCCAATCTCCAGGTCCCATGTTTAGCCAGATGCAAAGTGACACAAGGGTGCAATGTTGCACTAGACCACAAGGGGGCACACACATCTGGATTTCATTCCAGTAAGCTGAGGGGCTGCTGGCGTGCCCATCTCTGTCTTCCTCTCTCCTCTCTCTCTCTGTCTCTCTCTCCAAAAAAAAAAAAAAAAAAAAAAAGTGCCTGACACAAAGACAAAACAAATAATAATTCAAGAAATACTGAAATACCAAATAAAGACATTTTATAAGTAAATCTGACTATATCAATAGCATGAAACATGAGGTGTCAAATCATATTAGTTCAAAAGCACAGGCTATAAAACACAACATAATACAATGTGACCCAAGTATACATCATTTATAAGGCACATTGTAAATTCTTGGACTACAGGTTAAAATTAAATTGTTTAAAAACATATCCTATTCAGTCAGTAGCCAAGAAAGTGGTTAATATTTTTCTAAAATTAATACTAGGCTAAGCCAGTGTTTACATGTATGTAAATGTTTATACTAGTTTTAAAGTTTATCTACACATCTCTTGATATTCTTTTCAAAAGTTAGAGTGTCAAACTCGCCCTTGAATGTAATGACTTGCCCTTGACTGAGTGACTTGAATCTAATGAACAAAATAAGTAAAAGAGACAGCACAATGTCAGGACTGTCTAAGTTATAAAAGGCCCCCCTTCTGCTGTGTCTGAGATTTTGCTCAGTTTGGTGGAAGAAGATACCATGTGCCAAGGACTTTTAGCAGAGCCCCACAGAGAGGCTAACATTGTCAGAAAACAGCATGTAACTATTTCTCTATAGTAGATGCATGTGAAATTAGGAAGTAAAGACTCCATCCAGTAAAAGTTCAGCTTTCACATCATATAACCCATGCATCAATCTAATGGGAAAAGAATAGAAAGCAGTCTGAGCTGAGCTCCTGAACCACTGAAAATTAGCAGTAACATATATTGGCTATTTTAAGCCATCTTGTATTGAAATCAGGTTTTATATAAATATTGATAACATATTTGAACTTGTACTTAATACTTATATATTATATTATACAAGAGGAAAAATGTACAGTTGTATAGTATAATATATAAATATTAATTATATAGCTTAAGTATATTATGTAATGTATATACTCTATATTATATATGATATATGTTATTATATATAATATATAATTCTCATATTGCAGAAATATATATAGCCTTAAGAAGGCATTTTTATAAAGATATACAAACAAGAAAGCATCGCAGAGTGTTATTTCTAAAAGGAAAATAGAATTACTTTATAAAAGAAATAATGAGTAATTTAAACAATTAGAAAGAATACATGTGTAAAATAGTTTTATTATTTGCAATATGGATTCTTACATCATTATAAATGATGAAGAAAATCCAACTAATTTAGACAATGTTTCATCAATAGCAATATTTTGCATATCTTTTTGTTTTTCTTTGTTTTGAGTTAGGATCTCATGTAGCCTAGGCTGGCCTCCAACTCACTATGTAACTGGGGATGACCTCGAACTCCTGATACTCTTGTATTTACTTCCCAAGTGCTAAGGTTACAGGTAAGGCTTAACGTATCACAGTTGTTTATCATCCAGTTGATTTATGGACTAACCAAAGCAGGAAGATTCCAGGGGGATTTGATGCAAGTTTCTTTTTCGACACAAGACAACTAGACCCAAAGCTTAAGTGACTATTCAGCACCAGGTATTGTTAGGAAATGATCTAGAACTAGAACATAAGGCCTCAAGTGCTAGCAGGACTTTTTTCAGCACAACTTGTGTAGCACTTTCTCCTCCATGGAAGTGGCAAATTTAAAAATGTCTATTTGCTGTTTTTAGGGAAAACATATACATTATTCATACATATACTTTATTGTTTCCCTTTTTCCAGGATGTAGCTTTGCAAGTTTGCCATTAGAGAACTGAATTTAGTTAAAGTCTGTCTCTGTTCCATGGCAAGGATATGGAATTGTTCTCAGCTCATCAAGCCAAATTAGATACACAGCAGCACCTCCAGCTGGAGGAGGCAGCAGAGGAGCACCTTACAAATGTTCACAAACACAATTACTGGTTATAGTATTATGATATTGAATCTCACAAAGTAGACATCAAAAATAGACACTGCAGGTAATTACAGCAGTGATCCTCACCCAGTGGTTTTCTTGTTGGCTTCCTTAAGAGAACTCGAAGTTGCCCAATACTCACTCCCTTTTCTCCTCTAGTTGTCACTCATTAAAATGCCACTGTTGAAGCACAGGATGCTGCCATCTAGAAGAGAAATCAGGCACTTCCTGTTCACATTCTTCCTCTGCACAAGACCATTAGGGGAAGAAAATACTTCTGACTCACCATGTGTAGTAAACAGCCTCAACTCCCTGGGATGAACTTCTAAGCTTCTAAGCCAAGACACAGTTTATCGGAGGAAGACGGGATTTATTTTAAATTTACAGATGCATAGGAAGTTCCATGATGGTAGAAGAAACTGGCCCACTTTCACAGGTCCAAACACAGAGAAAAGCCACCACCAAAAGCAAGACCAAATCAGCAGCCAAGCTGCAGGGAACCTGGAGAGAACTCAGGCACTTTGCTTCCCTTAGGCTGCAAGGCAAGTCCGCCCCCAGTGAAACCTCCTGGAGCCAGGAAGTTTTATCCTTGCTAATATATATATATGGAGAGAGAGGAGGTCTTTTTTCTCATTTATGATTTTACTGATTTTTAAGATGTGCTTGTGTGGGGCTGAGGATATGGTTCTAGGGGTTAAAGTGTTGACTGTACAAGCATGAGGACCTGAGTTTCAATCCCTAGGACCCATGTAAAAGTCTGGTATGGTGTCAAATGGCTGTAATATCAGCACTGGGTAGGATTCCCAGGGCAAGTTGGCTAGCTAATATAGCTGTATTGGAGTACTCTACATACACTACAGCAACCTGTATCAAAAAATAAGGTGGGTAGTGATTGAGAAAGATTTTAATCCCAGCATTCAGGAGGCATAGGCAGGAGGATTGCCATGAGTTCATGGCCACTCTGAGACTACAGAGTGAATTCCAGGTCAGCCTGAGCTAGAGTGAAATCCTACCTTGAAAAAAAAAATGACACCCAATAGCTGGCCTCCACACACATGTGCATGCATACGTGCACATATGCACCCACACACCAATACTTATGTGGACATCACACACACAGTTATAAATGCAACAAACATGTTTATTTGCCCTGATTCAGAATACGTCTTTGGAGCCTTTTTTGAGATATTTGATTCTATAGTTTTAAAATAAGATTGCACAATTTTGAGCACAAATTTTAAATATTTTCTTGTTTGCTTGAACCAGTTATGTGAACATTACAGCACACATCATTTCCTTCAGCTCATTTTTCTTCTGTTGAGGGGCTTCCAGTTTGTGCTCAATTTTCAATAATTACTAGTGTGGACCTGTTACGTTCACTGATCAAAATAAGAATAATTTTCATATTTGAAACTGCGCTTCCTATTTAAATTTATCTTTTGAAAATTTTTGTATCTCCAGCTTACATCATCTTCATATCTATTAACTTGAGCATGTTTATAAGCTTTGCAGTATCATTTTAAGATTTTTTTTTTCCTACTAGCCTGATTACCATTGTTATTTCTGGTATGTTTCTTAGGACCCATTTTCTCCTCATTATACACCATAATTATTGTTCATTACATGCTTAGTAATTTTTTTTCTTGGATGACTGTGAATTTTCAGGTATTTGTCCTAAATTTTGTTCTATTCTTTTAATGCATGTTGGGTTTGGCTTATTCATGCTGAAGGATCTTTATGGATCATTTTATTTGACTTTATCTTACTGAGTTTTATGTGGTGGGCCCAGAGCAGCCAATATTTTTTGTGGCAATTTAACTCTAATAAAGTGTGCTTCTTCTGTAAAATCTACATAAAACCTATATATTGTGAAATGTCTACTCTCTTGCTGGTAGTAGATAAAATATTTCTAACCCAGTTTGGGTGGGGAATTATTTTGCCAGCCCCATGGACTTGCTTCTCAGGTCTTTATAGAATAATTCTCCACAACAAACTGAAACAAACAAACAAAAAACTAGAAATGTCTCTTCAGAAGGTTTTATAAGCTCACTCAGTATTTCACACTGCTGGTATTTTGCTTCCCAAATTCTAGCTACCAGATAGTTCATCCTCTTGAAATGCTGAACTATCTTTCCCACTGTTGAGTATTCTAGTTTCCTCACTTTGGAATAACTTGGAAAATACCTTGAAGCTTTCGTCAAATAACCATAAGTCTTGTCCTATTTGTTGTGTTTTTTACTAGGCTGTTTCTACCTCATATAATCCATCACATAAAACCCATTGTCATCATTCTTCTGGGTTTCTGGTCAATTATTCCCTGAAAGCAATTTCTATACTCATAATCCTTCATGAGCAGAAGTGGATTCTCTATAATACAATAAGCATTTGGCCAAACAACAGTATTAGCTTTCTCTTTAGTAAAGCCACCATTGCACCATTGGTCACATTTTGTTCAGCTGGCCAACTGTGTGGCTTGCAGGGCCTACTGTTGGTTAAGATTTTTGATGAATTTTCTCTCCCAACAGGCTGCATAGCACTTTCCAGCACTTGACATCTAGTCACCAGGAAACGGGCCTCATGTTTAGCTCCAGCTTGATTTCTCAGTGTCCTGCAGCCCAAACACAACAAGTTAACTATTCATAGATGAAATAAGTTAATCAAAACTTTTCTTTTAAGTAGAATGTATTATTATTATCATTATTATTATTACATTTTGGTTTTCCAAGGTAGGGTCTCTCTCTGGCACAGACTGACCTAGAATTAACTATGTAGTCTCAGGGTGGCCTCAAACTCATGGTGATCCTTCTACCTCTGCCTCCCGAGTGCTGGGATTAAAGGCATGCGCCACATGCCCAGAATAGAATGTATTATTTTATTTAATATAATTATTTAAGATAATTTTGATCAGTTTTAAAAAGAGATTATTAATACTGTTGGATTCTATTAGGAAAATGCCATGTATCCTTTCCTTTTTGGTAAAGCCATAATGATTACATTGTACATGAGACTGAATTTTAAACTTTGTTACAGTTGAGGGATTTCCCCACACTGTTGAATAGGAACTGAGTCTTATTTTGACCCTATTATTTTAGCATAAATCAATCTAAATGTCTTGACCAAATCATTATGACTTATACTCAGTGAGAGGAAAAAATAATCTTAAGAAAAACTTTACTCAACTCACTTTTTGTTTCAATTATTGTTAAGTAAATAGTTTATTTGAATTAGTCAAGTAACTATTAATTTCTTCAAGTCTTTGCATATGGGAAAAATATAAGAAAAATGTAATGGATTTAAACATTCTCAGAAAGTATGTTCTTGTGTCTCAGGTGTTGTCTCTGAGCAAAAGTTTGCTTCAGAGGTTAAAGATAAAAGTTGTAAGACTGGACTAGAGAGATGGCTTAGTGATTCAGGCACTTGCTTGCAAAGCCAAAGAACCCTGGTCCAATTCCTCAGGGCCTATGTAAGCCAAATGCACAAAGTAGTGCATGTATCCAGAGTTTGTTGGCAGTGGCTGAAAGTGGTAGCATGCCCATTCTAAAAAAAAAAAAAAAAAGTTGTAACACTTCTAGAATTAACTCTTGTTGAAATATCCCTTTGGCATTATATATAGAAATGAATTTTTCTGTTTACAAATGTAATATTCTTCCTACTGTAAAATTAGGATGAATTAAAAAATTATGTGTAGTAATTTTATATAGTGATATATCAGTAGATAATAGAGATCAACAGTCTAAGTGCAAGATTTTCATCAGTGTATTAATACTCAATGTGCTTGTGAGTTTATCAAGACCCAAAGAAGTCATCCAACTAGAATTGAACAAAAGTGCATCTTACTATTTAGTTAAGATTTACAGAACATTGTCACTCTTTTATGTTCTTGTTTTATTTAATATAGCATGAAATGGATTTCTTTTGTTTATAAGAAATATATTTACAAACAATTTAAATTAAATGTAACAAAAACACAGCCACTGTTTATCATACAAGTGTCCATTAAACTATCCCTTTATCAGAAGCACCCATCCTTATGTTGAGATTAGCATGAGAATCAAATAGAATAACAGAGGAGATTGTGTTAGTGTAAACATGCCTCACCTGACAAGGAAGGAAAGCTAACAATATCCCTTCACTTGTGATGGGCAGACCACAGTGCAAAAGGGATAACATGAAAAATCAAATGCAAATAAATCCATCAAGATTGCCCAGCCCACAATGGATGTCTCTAATCAAAACATAGAAGAGATCATTTCCATAGATGCAGAAAAGGCCTTTGACAAAATATATCACTTCATGATCAAAACATTGGACAGAATAGGCATGGATGGTTTATATCTCAACATAATAAAGCCTATATATAAAGTTCCTAAAGACCAAGTAGTACTTAATGGGGAGAGACTAAAGGAATTCCCACTGAGATCAGGAACAAGACAGGCATGTCCATTCTCTCCTCTCCTCTTCAACATAATACTGGAAGTCCTAGCTCAAGCAATAAGACAGGAAAAAGAAGTAAAGGAGATACAAATTGGAAAGGAAGAAGTTGAATTAGCCCTATTTGCAAATGACATGATTTTATACATAAGTGACCCAAGAACCTCCATCTCAAAACTCTTAAAGGTGATTAACTCCTTCAGCAAAGTAGCAGGAAACAAGATCAATGGATAGAAATCAGTAGCCTTTCTATATGCAAAGACAAAGATACAGAAAAAGAAATAAGCAACATTGTCCCATTTTCAATAGCAACAAAAAAATAAAATAAAATACCTTGGAATAACATTAACCAAGGAAGTGAAAGACCTATACAATGAAAACATAAAAACACTCAAGAAAGAAATTGAGGAGGAGCTGTGAAAATGGAAAGACCTCCCATGCTCCTGGATAGGCAGTATTAACATTGTGAAAATGGCAATCCTACCAAAAGCATTATATAGATTTAATTCAATACCAATAAAAATCCTAACTTTTTCTTCACAGGGATAGAAAAAAATGATCTCAAAATTCATATGCAATGGCAGAAGGCCTCAGATATCCATATCAAAAGAAATACCTCTGGAGGCATCACCATACCTGATCTAAAGCTATACTACACAGCCATAGTAATAAAAACAACATGGTAGTTGCATAAAAACAGGAATATAGATGAATGAAACAGAATAGAGGATCCAGACTTTGTGTCAAGTAACTACAGCTACTTGATCTTTGACAAAGTCCCTATCAATGCAGACTGGAAAAAAGACAGCATCTTTAACAAATGATGCTGGAAAAACTGGACAACCATATGTAGGAAAATGAAACTTGATCTACACATCTCTCCATGCATAAGAATCAAGTCCAAATGAATCAAAGACCTCAATATAAAACTGGAAACACTGCTGCTACTGGAAGAAAAAATGGGAGGAACCTTCCATGATATAGAAGTGGGAAAAACTTCCTGAACAAAACCCCAGCAGCTCAGGAAATTAAACAATCACTCAACCATTGGGATCTCATGAAGCTGAAAAGGTTTTTCCCCAACAAATATACAATAACAGGAGCCAACAGATTACCCACAGAATGGGAGAAAAAAATTGCCAGCTATACAACTGACAGGCTTAATTTCTAGAATTTACAAAGAACCCCAAAACCTAAACTATAAAAAAATCAAATAGCCCACTCACAAAATGGGCCATGGAACTTCACAGGGAGTTCTCAAAGGAAGAAATACCAATGGCAAACACACACTTAAGAAAATGTTCAACATCCCTAATCACCAGGGAAATGAAAATTAAAACAACTATGAGATTCCACCTTACCCCAGTAAAGATAGCTAAATTTAAAAAGCTAATGAAAACAAATGCTACTGAGGCTGTGGAGAAATAGGAACCCTCTTTCACTGTTGGTGGGAATGTAAAATGATACAACCACTATGGAAAGCAATATGCAGACTCTTGAAAAGGATGACTATATATCTACCAACAGATCCAGTTATTCCCTTACTGAGAATTTACCCTAAAAACTCCAAGCCTCAGATCAGAGAGATTTGCTCAACCATGTTTATAGCTGCTCAATTCATAATATCTAAGACCTGGATCATTAGATGAATGGATAATAAAGATGTGGTATATCTACACTATGGAATTCTACACAGCAGTAAGGAAAAATGATACAATGAAATTTGAAGAAAAATGGTTGAACAAGAACAGATAATTCTCAGTGAGCTCACCCAATCACAGAAAGACAATCATTGCATGATCTCACTCATCTGTGGCTCCTAACCTGAATCTGCCTGAGATGCTGTCATACCTAAAAAGCACCTTGAGGACCAGACAATAGGGAAGGTGGGATGGGAGATGGTGGGTAAAGGTGGGGGTACACAAATAGGGACCCAAATGGAAATGGTACCATAAAATCCTATATTCTGAACAACAGGCTAAAACATTGAGTATTCAGCAGGCCCTTAGAGGGAGCACCTGAACTACAGGTACCTGGAAAGGACATCATGAAGACTAACATTAATCTCTTCCTGTTTCCCTCTCTCTCTCTCTCTCTCTCTCTCTCTCCCTCTCCTCTCTATGCTCTCTTTCTCTTTTATATTACTTATCTTTTTCTTCCTTCATCTTCCTTGGCACTGACCTGTAACTCCCAGTATCAGCATGTTGTTAACTTTCACAATGAGCCTTGATCAGAGAGACCTATAAGGTTTCCCAAAAGAAAACAGATTTCTGTCAGACTTCTTGTTGACCCACCAAAGGTTAAGGGTAAGACACTACTGCTAAAGACACCATATGCTGCTGAAATGGAACATGGAGTGACCTGAGTGAAATCTGGAAGAGTTTCAGTCCCCAGATAGTTAGCTTGTCTAGTGCCAGAGGGTGCTACACAAGCGACTTGGGGAAAATGACCAACATCTGTCCAAACGACTTGTAGTCTAAGCTACTCAGCAGTAAACAACCTGATGTGATGCTCAAAGAAGGCAATAGTGGCACACAGCCATGGCAGGTAACCAACTGCTCTTGATTTAGCTAACAGATCCACTCAGTGTAATGGAACTCATAGCTGGAACTGGGAAACAAGTCAAAACTATGTCCAAAAAATGAGCCCATTCTCCAATATCAAGCTCCCACCAATTGTGGGCTATAAGAGGGCCTATGCATATAAAATTCTCTCTAAAATAACAATGGTCATCCCATATATCTGTTGCTGATTTCTCTCTGTGTTGGAGAATTTGTTTCTCTTTTTCAGGTGGATGCCAATCCTGAAGGGAAGATCAGCCTATCACACATCACCAGGGCCCCAGCTGAAACCACAGAGTAAAGAGGGAAATGGGCACAAGTACAGCTTTCTTGGTGAACCTGACACCAGCACAAGGCTGAAGGAGATAAACACAGAGAACACTCAACTCCTACTAAACCAGATATCCAGAGACACAGAAGATCCCACGACCTCATCACTGAAGTAGAACTAAAATTAATTCAATGTGGCTCAGGGAAATTCATGGCAGAGGGGGTGGAAAGAGTGTTAGAGCCACAAGTTGGGTCATTATGCACAGAGACTTTGCCCTCCCCCATAACTGTTGGCTACCCCCATAATGCATTACCCATATTCCCCAATGAGGAAGGTCCCTTTGGAGGGGAGAGGACAAGGAGGAGTCTACTGGAGGCACCAATATGAATATAAAATTAAAATAAATAAAATAAAATGCAGATGACAGGCAGTCTACATTATACCAGACTACTAGCCTTGAGTATAGATTATTGCCACTTAAATCTAAATTATTCCCACTTACTGAAGTTTAGAAACTTTAAAAGTTTATTGTTTTCTAAAATGGTCTGAGTTCTCTCTTATTATAATTGAATATGTAACAATGAATTTAAGGAGGCAGAGGCCAGCTTTAGTTTAGTCTACAGTAAACATTCTTTTATTAAGAAGTCTCATTAAGGGCTGGAGACATGGCTTAGTGGTTAAGGCGTTTGCCTGCAAAGCCAAAGGACCCTGGTTCAATTATGCAGGTCCCATGTAAGCCAGATGCACAAGGGGGCACACATCTGGAGTATGTTTGCAGTGGCTGGATGCCTTGGCATGTGCATTCTCTCCCTTTCTCTCTCTCTCTTTCTCTCTCTCTATCTTTCTCTTTCTCTTTCCCTCTTTCTGTCCCAAATAAATAAGTAAATAAATAAAATATATTGGGCTGGAGAGATGGCTTAGCGGTTAAGGCGTTTTCCTGTAAAGCCAAAGGACCTCAGTTCAATTCCCCAGGACCCACATAAGCCAGATGCACAAGGGGGTGCATGCATCTGCAGTTCATTTGCAGTGGCTGGAAGCCCTGGTGTGGCCATTTTCTCTCTATCTCACTCTGCCTCTTTCCCTTCTCAAATAAATAAAAATAAAAATATATTTAAATATATATATAAAAACTTTGAAAGTCATTCCCTGAGACAGCAGAATGGTTGATACTAAAATAACTGATTATGAAAGCATCTGTTCATGGTGGGCAGAGTTGTCTGTTCTCTATAAAAATTCACAAGTTGAAAGTTCTTTAGCAGAAAAATTTGTGCAACTCCAACAAGCCGGACTTAAACCATGCAATGCATCTCAGCAGAATTCTGACCTTTCTCTGGATTTTTTTCCCTTCACCACAGTTTAAGAAATGCAGCAGTCTCGTTGGCCTGGCATTGCATACCAACTTTATAAGATTGTTAAAGTCTTTTTTGAAACATTGATATCTCTTTTTTTTTAATGTGATCATAAGGGAAATAGTAATTGCTAAAAAACTATGTTTATCTATGCTGGTCTCCAATAAGCCCCTTTCCCATTAATATTTTTTCTTGAATTTTCAATTTCTACTTTTGGAGATCATTCCAATAGTATGATCTCATTGAACTATATGAGCAAAGATCAAAGAGAGCCACAATGAAATATTGCTGTCTGTCTCCTTCTCACCCAGTATTTCTTCCTATATAGTACAGGATGTTTGCTGTTTCAGTAGCTACAAGTAAAGTATTATCAAGGTCCAACTTATTATCAAGTTTTAGTTAGTTAAATCATTTCATTTGTGATCAGTGGAGACTGTTGCATGCATCTTCATATTTATAAGAAAGGCCATTACTCCTTTATTCTGAAAACTGAGAAATTGTTGAGCTTTCATGAGATGATGATGTTGAGAAGTAGGGTGCAGAGAAGGTTCTATGGACTGTGGTCATCATGATAGAAAGTTTTGACCAGAAGAAAGAGAGTGGCAGCAGAGTCTTCATGAATGTCATGCAGGTCCCTCCCCATAGCTCTCTCAATGCCCCATGGAATTGTACCACCAAGCTGTGGCCTCACTGGAGTAGGAAAACAAATCACATCAAATCTAACTGCCTTTCCCTGACCATATTGTTCTGTTCTATCTCAGAATTCTCTGTCCAGATGTTATCACCATGGACCAAGAAAGAATTGTATTTATACCAATCATAATTTTCCTACAAGCTAAACAGATATACAAGTCATTTATTCACATACTTGTGTCCCCAGCACATGAAATTTTTGCTGCTTGGGACCCTCACATCTGAAACTTGCTCCTCATCTTTAGATGATTAGCTCTCTTGAGCTAGTATCCTACCATGAGTTCACTTTAATAGACAACATTTGGGACTGCCTTCTCTTAAAAAAATAGGCTTTCAAAGGCATTAGTGATTTATTAGTTCTACAAATAGCTCTAATTCAAGACTTTCTGTTCAGATCCCTGAATACACAAATGTTTCTCAGCTTAAACTTTATCAGTATGTCTATATGTTGCTAATTAAAAAAAAAAAAAAGATTGCCCTCATTACCTGGAACTACTTTTAGTTTTTCTCCAAATCAATTGACAGAAAGATGATACTTGACTATTTTGATATAAAAATTATCCATGATTTTCATTAGAATTCTGTCTTTGGCCATATTTCTTTATGGTCTAAGTGTCTCACCCATTAGGCATACCATCCAGCTCTTTCCATCTTTTTCCCTATGTCTTTCAGTCTTTGCTCAATACCCAGCCAGGAATAAGAATGTCACTGAAACTGCTGAAGGCACTTTTAGTGGAGAGCATCATTACTATTTAACTTCAAAATAATCATTCCCAATTGTGTCCACTGTGCTTATGCTTATTTATGGGACATCTTATGGAATTCAATACATTTATTCAATGCATAGCAACCAAAATATGGGTACAAGAATTGTCATCTCTTTAAGTAGTTATTTTTACATGTGAAATTTTTCTTTCTTTCTTAGACATTTTAAAATATTTTTATATTTTATTTTTATTTGAGAGAAAAAGAGTCAGAGAGAGAAAGAGAGAGAGGGAGAGAGAGAGAGAAAGGGTGTGCCAGGGCCTTTAGCTGTTGCAAAGTCCTGAAGCATGTGCCACCTTGTGTATCTGGGTTACGTGGGTCCTGGGGAACTGAACCTTTAGCTTTGCAGGCTAGTGCCTTAACCATTAAGCCATCCCTCCAGCCCTCTCTTAGATGTTTAAAAATATGCAGTGTTCACAGCTGGAGAGATTGCTAAGTGGTTAAAGGCACTTACTTGTAAATCCTGATGACTAAAGTTTGATTCCCTAGTACCTATGTAAAGCCAGATGCACAAAGTGATGCATGTTTCTGGAGTTTATTTGTAGTAGCAATAGGTCCTATTGTGCCCATTCTCTCCTCACTCTCCCTTTCTCTCTCTTTCATTGAAAATAAACAATTTTTTAAAAATAAATACAGTAAAATATGTAATAAAAACAGAAATATCCAGTGTTTTAATCTGTAGATACTCTACTGCTTTACTAAATTTCCTTCCATTCCCTTCCTGTGCCCTTCCTAGTCTCTACTAGCCATTTATTCTTCCACAAGTTTGACTTACCAGTTCCATCAAAAAAATATGAGTGGGAACATGCACTAGTCTTTCTATGTCAGGTATGTTTCACTTAACATAATGTTCTCTGGTTCTATCTATGTTGGTACAAATCAAAGGAATCTGATCTTTTGGCATAACTAATATTCACTGTGCAAATATAACATGTTCTTTATACACTTATCTCTGATCTGCCTGGGTTGATGTCATATACTAACTACTCACATGGTTTTATTGTTTCAATAAATACAGAAACACAAGTATTTTTTAGACATAATGAGTCTAGCTCTTTTACATATAGTGTAATTGATGGTTCATATTATGGTTTTATTTCTATTACTGAAAGATCTCAATATAGTTTTCCATAATTGTTGCACTAATTAAAATCCCCCCAACAATGAATATGAGTTTTCCCATCTATACAAACTCACCAGCATTTCTTTTTATTCTATTTCATTGTAGTTATTTTAACAGAAACAACAAAAATCTCTTCCCTGGTATATAAAGGTATACTAAAGTTGGTTTGTACTAACTTCTATAGACCTCACCCCTTCTTCCCATTGACTTTATTCCAATGATACTGGGTAGCTTGCAATTTAATAAACACCAACTTTTGCCCCTGAGATTTTATGTTGTGCCTTCCATGCTGAATTTCTATACCTATTACTTGGCTACATAAATCACAGCCACATTACATCCTTATTCATACCCAATGCAGATTAAATCAATGTAGTTTCATTGTCTGTACATCTCTGACAGCATTCTTGTTAACTATGTGAAAAATAAGCATCTACATGTATCTTTTTAGTAACTTCATCTTAACTCCTTAACTATCCATAATCTGTGTTGTATGCATATATTTACTCAGTAACACTAGGAGATGAGTGATTATTATCATGTCTAACTTCTTATCAAATAAAGGGAGGAGATTTCAATTGGACTTTAAGATAAGCTTTTGTTTTCTATTGTCATAAGCTAAAATTACAAACATTTTGCCTGCCATGGCCTCAATGTTTTGGTCCTACTTGGCATTCAAATTGTATATAAAAACATGTGTCATTTTCACAAATCTGTTGGTTATCTAATGCACACAGTTGTTCATGCTTTGACCTTATAGAATTCACAATTAGATAGCATTGTATAGCATAGAATATACTTTTCAGATGTTTAAATACAATAGATGAATATGTTTTCAATTTAACTTCAGAAGACTCATTGCTCAATGAGATCTTCAATATTTTCATGAAAACACTACACACATCACACTCCCCACACATCTATTTTCAAACTCCGTGTTCCCTCCTCTGTCTAATATTAGCAACCTTATGTGTAAACAAAGCTGAAAGCCCATTTCTTCACTGAACTTGTTTCTCATTCCCATATTCTAATGAAATCTCCCTTTCCAGTTTGTTCTCATAGCAACTGTTTTTCTAACATTCTTTGAATAAACATAATTTGGGTTCATAATTATGACTTGTGATTTGTTTTGTACATGATCTCTTCTTTGATTTTAAGTTCTTAGAAATCCAGAATACTGTATTGGTTTTTAATATATTATCCTGTTATGATAATGATCATTTACAGATGAAACACGAGTGACTGATGCTAGAAAAAGGAAAGGTCTGTTGGGTATTTACTTTCAGAGATGGTTCAAGAACACACCACAAAGCCAGTCTAGATTGTACCTATGTATGTGCATGAAGAGTAAGGGGAAAATGTTCACAATAAATTAAAGTAAATGGACATAAAGAGAAATTAGTGGAAAAATATTGAGAGAAAAATGGTTGTGGGGTTTTATTTGTCTAACAATGAATGATCTTTACATTTTTCTATTCTTTCAAATACCCAGACTTTGTTACACTTATAACTACTATATTCACTCAGTAGTAATTAATGGTGATGCAAATGACAGAAGAGAATAGGTATTTCATCTTGACTTGAAGGTTTTATATTTATTTGTTTATTTCTCTTCCTCCCAAAAAAATTTATTTCACTTTTTGGGATAGAATCTTTCAGTATAATCCAGGCTGGCATAATACTCAAATTTCTCCTGTTTCAAGATCCCTACTGTTGATAGTATAGGCAGAACTGACACATTCAGAATCTTTGCTTCCCATTTTATACATTCTCTGAAAATTGGAATATTTTATATACATTAATGGGCCATAATATCTTCATTGAATACTAGAATCTTTGTACTAACAATATATAGAGCCATGAAACCAATGAGATGTCTCTTTTATTTAATTATTAAAAATCTATACATCCTGATTATTTCTTATGATGCCTACATTTTAGCAGGCTTTAAAAATTTAGCTCCTTATAACATATATTGACACAATTTATTTAAACTCTGTACCTCAAGAAAATTAACCTAAAATAATTAAAGTGAATTTTTTGTCTTTTATTTGATGAAATGACATATGAATTAGCTTCATGCACTGTAGTGTTCTCTGTAAAATTAAGAAATGATAAAACTAGCATCTAAGATGGCCATGGGTGACACAAGAGGTTTGGGAACAAGAGGGATAGCTAAATTCACATTTTTCATATTTTTCCCACATGCTTTTCCTTTGTCATGTAGCATAGGACATAATCTAGAGTAATGTCGATTCAGTGAAAGAAAACCAGTGAGACAGTACAGAACAAGTCAGAGCCCTGGAGCTTCCTGCACATGGAACAGAGGGAGTTCCTGGGTAGAGCCTTGGACAAGGGTGTGTGCATTCTGACAGGCCAGGATGTCTGTAAGTCAAGCACTTATGTCCGTGGAGTGAGAGAAAGCCACAGCAGGTTTTCCCTTTGGGCATAGCCACTGTTTCATATGGACAGAAGAAGGGTGCAGTTTTCACCCCCTCACTTCCCTTTGAGGTTGCTCTGCAACCCCCGATTCTACAATGATGCTGACAATAAAATCTGTACATGTCCTGCTCTGCATGTCTAGGCAGCTGGAGAACCCTTTGTAGAAGATCCAACATGGAGTAGTAAAAGGGTCTTAAGGGGCTTAGATCTATTGTAAGTCTTATTGCAAATATTCATATCCCTTGTGTGGAAAAGTACTTAATCACATTTGGTTGTGTTGCTTTGCATATTTGTCCCCCAGTGTGTCTTTTTGTTGGATATTGAATGGTTCAGATTATCAGCAGTCATGTATTACTCATTTATTTTATCTTGGTCACCTTGCATTCTACCTGGAAAAAGGTAGCTGACCAATGTCTTGTTTAGTATATATGAATGTAAAAAATGTGATGGACTGTTTTGGCATTTATTCCTAATGTAGTTTCAGAAACATCAGTGAGTTAAAAATATATGGTCAAAGCTCCCATTCATCAACAGAATTCCTTAGCAACACTGTCTACCATGGTAAGTATGAAGCTAGAACATAAAACAGGCTATTTTTGTTCAAGATATTCAAGATGGTGTGAATCCTATGGAAAGTCCATCTAAATCTGAGAACTCACATGATGTTATCTTGGACTGATATTTACTTACCTTTCTGGGAGGATCATAATTTTTTTTAGATTTCACAGCCACAACAAACCTAGAGAAAGAGCTTCTAAAACAATTCAATTTTTTAATAAATGAGAAAATCTTTAGAAATATGCTATTGTCTGTGAGAATTTTTTCTGTTTTCTGCTTATCAGTGCTACATATTAAATATTACAAGCAAACACACTGACTTTTAAACTGTAATGTGTATGTTAAAATCATATTGATTTAAAATGGTCTCATGCAGAGTCTGAAAACTAAGTTGATAACTATGCATGATAATATAGTTAGCTGTATTTGAGTCCATTAAGCAGAATGAATCATTACAACATTTTCCTATTTATGCTCAGAAAATTACAATCTGCAGAAAATATATGTGTATAGATAGTTGATTCCTCATTGAATCCAAACCATATCAAAAGGCACATTCACTATAAATTTTGTTTCATAACATTACACAAATTTCATGATGATATGTTATTCATAAATAAAAAAGTGAAATGAAACAACTCCAACATTTTGTCTTGTAGAGGTGCTAAGTGTTCTGACCATATATAAAGAAGCAAGTGTCTTGGAATAATTTTATAGTGTTCTCATTCTAAGAGCTACTCACTTTAGCGACTTATGTGTTTGGAATGGGAAATAATGTGAGTTTGTAACATATGATTATCTTTAAACATCAGTTTAGCATCTCTAAATATGGAAAATATTTGAGAATTTAAACTATTTAAATTATAATTTTATCAAAACAAAGTGACTGTATCCACACAGAAGGCAGTGCATCCTAGCATGTCATAGTTAAAAGAGAGGAGTTGGAGGATAGAGGGGAGGAAGGAAGAAAAGAAGGAAGGAAAGAAGGAAGAAAGGAAGGAAGGAAGGAAAGAAGAAAGGAAGGAAAGAAAGGAGAGAGTTAGAAAGAATTTATGCCAAGCTGAGCCATTATAAGAGATTTTCGTATTTGATATTTGCTTTCCTAGTTCACCTTAAGTTCAAAATTGTTTTGAATTTTGTTTTCTTGGAAATTTATAAAATTCAAATGTTCCTTCTTTTCCACTGTACAAACTATTTCTAAGAGTCAAAGAAAAGAAAAACAAGCCTATGGATTTAACCTGAATTTGACTGCAGATTTAAATCATAATTTATTTCTTAATCAGCCTTGGTTATATCTTAAAGTCAGTGCACAAATACAACCAGTATCAATTCTTGAACCCAGTTTAAGGACTTTTCTTCTCCTTTCCTTTTTTCTCTCCTCTCCTTTCTTTCTTCTTGCCCTTCTTATTGTTCTCTCTTTTCTCTCCAGCTTCTTTATTCCTTGCCTCACTCCTTTTTTTTCATTCTCTTGTTGTTTCCTGTTTTCATTCCATGTATTCTTTACAGCACACATTTTCAGACTCCAAGCCAGGGACCATTTCATTTTAATGCCTTAAATTGAATTACAGCTGAAAGGTGAAAGCTACCTGCCCTCTAACCAACAATTCTCCATTCTCTCTCCATCCTACTGCACAGCAGCATTTTTATAGACAATGATAATCTATTAAATATTTCAAAATAAGAGCAAGTTTCAAAAGTCTTAATCTAAAAATCATAAGTAAGGTGATAGATGTGTGAATTACCTTGATCTTATCATTCTGCATTGTATACATGCATTAAAACATCACATTGGGGGCTGGAGCGATGGCTTAGCGGTAAGGCGCCGGCCTGCTAAGCCTAAGAAACGGGTTACAATCTCCAGGTCCCACGTTTAGCCAGATTGCAAAGTGATGCAAGGACGCAATGCCTCACTTGCCCACAAGGGGGCACACACATCTGGATTTCGTTCTCAGCAGCTGAGACTGCTGGTGAGTCCATTCTCTGTCTCCTTCTCCCTCTGTCTGTCTCTCTCTGTGTCTCTCTCCAAAAAAATAAATAAAAAATTTAAAAAGTTAAAAAAATCACATTGTATCCTAGAAATCTATACAATTATGATTTGACAATTAAAATACTATTAATAGCAGGATATGGTGGCATCTGTAATTATATAGCATCTATTATTCTAGCACTCAGGAGGCTAAGGCAGAAGGATTATTGCAATGCTAAGGCTAGCCTAGGCTACACAGTGAGTTTAAGAACACTTATAGATACAAAGTGAAATCCTGTGTCTGAATATTAATAAACAAATAAACTAATGAAAAAGTAGCTCATAAACAGAACAAAACAAAATAAAGCTAGCACTTTACATTCTGAGTCTCGATGCAAATGTTTTATATCAGTATAAAATTATATTTGTGAGAATGTGAGGCATTTCCCAAGGCTGCAGATTCTTAACAAAGATGTAGGAATCCAATTGACAAGACAAAAGTCAAAACATCTTCTAATAAACTCCCTAAATAATTCTTTTAATTCAAGAGAAAAACAAAACTTTGTGAGAGAAAAACTTGGACCCAGCCCTCAACATGTAAAGATTCTTCTCTTTTCATTGCTATTCTAACCTTTGGTCTTACAGAACTGGATTTCACACACTGAGAAATAAGTCCTGTAGAAAGTCTCTTCTATTTTTAGGGCATTCTAATTATAGAAAAAGTCTACTTGTATTGTTCTTAAATTGATTTCCTATTTTTCAGGTAACTGTTTTTTTCACTGACACATGCCATTGTCAGTAAAAAAGTAGATGAATTATAGAGAAAATCAAAAGCACACTAATATATGTGGTTTGACTTGAGCAGGTTTCTGCCAGCAGGAAAGCAATGAAAATGGGATCAAGCTTCCCAGCAAAATAAATTAACCAACAGGAGTCTGACAATTGCAGGCTTATTTTAAGGGAGCTATGATATGTTTGGAAGGTTATTAAGATGTAACCTCTTATTCATCCAGAAACCTGAAAAAAGTATTTTGGAAAGTTACACACTGCTCTGACCTTAACAGTTGAGTAGACAGCAATGGCTACTACTATCACTTGGTTTTAATGAGAAAACTGGTTTAAGTTTCAATTAATTAATAAAGTTTCGATTAATAATACAATTTTGCACAATGTTTATGAGTTTTAGTTTTTTTTTTTTTTTTTTTTTTTTTTTTTGTTTTGCAAGGTAGGGTCTCACTCGTGTCCAGGCTGACCTGGAATTCACTATGTAGTCTCAGGGTGGCCTCGAACTCTTGGCGATCCTCCTACCTCTGCCTCCCGAGTGCTGGGATTAAAGGTGTGCTCCACCACGCCCGGCTTGAGTTTTAGCTTTTATGAGAATATGTAATATAAGTTTCAGCTGGAGTTAAATGAGAAAATAACTATGAAAATAGTCAATTATTTAGATCAATAAATATATGAAATATTGTGTTAAAAATTTACTAAACTATCAAGTTGGATGTGTTTCTGACAGGGAATTATTTGGTTAATTTAAAAACTATCATTAATTGCATGTGTACATCTATAATGATGTTTCTGGTAATCAGACACAGAGCATTTACACATTATTCTGATCACATTTGGGGGTTTTTATTAGGATGGAGAAACAGAGATGTGGGTACCAGACTGAGACAAAACTGCTTCTTAAATCCTAAATCAGTCATTGTTTCTGTACTGTCAAAGCAAAACCAGAGAATTTGAGCTGGAATGAATGCTTTATGAATGGAAAACACATAATGTTTGGAAATAAATGAATTGTTGAAGGTCCTGAAGTTATTTTTAAACAAATTATTTAAAAAGAATGTCTTTAAGGCATTTTTATCATTATATTCTTTGTATATATTTTTCCATATTCTGCATGTCTGTTGTTTAGGAGACAAATATTCACTTTCCTTTCTATATGCAATGTACTGATACACATTCAAGATAATATTTAAGAATCTAAGTTTAAGTGTGTGTGTGTGTGTGTGTGTGTGTGTGTGTGTGTGTGTTGTTTGCCACTGCATTTATCAGGCTTGCTGGCCAACAACTTGCAGGTATTCCTGCCTCCACTTCCTATTGGAACATTAGGATCATAGCCAAATGTGCTCATATTCTGAGGATACCAAGTCAGGTCTTCATGATTGCACATAAAGCACTTTACCCTTGAACCCTCTCCCCAGCTTGGCATCTTAGCTTTTTTAAATGTGTTTTGTTTGTGTTTAAGTTTTGGCATTTTCAAATATAATTAGTTTTTGTTGATTTTTATCCATGCTCCTAGGTTCCTCCATTCCCCAGGCCTTAAGAAATACTTAAGCCTGATTCTGACTTCTAGCAATTTGTTCTTGTTAAAGACACAGCATCATGCAAACATCTTTCATCTTATCTTAAAGTGAGGCAACTGTGTCAAGAATGACTAAAAGTACACCTAGTGTACATGCACCTTATTAAAGCAGAGGCTTCAACATGTAAACAAAAATTTGAACACTATAGTCAAGTCAAAGCACATGTGGATTTGTGTTTGAGTTCATTATATAAAGAATTCAAAGAAGAAAGTGATGATGAAAAACTCAATTAGGTGAAATTTATATTACCTTAGGAAAATATGATTTTTTAAAGCTTAAGAATATTATTTACCTACTAGTTTTTCAGATAAAATATTTTTACTTTAAAGCTATGTTATGGTTTGGAGGGTGGGCAGCAGGAGGAAGTGAGGTCAGAGGCTGATGGGACCTTACCTGCTTCTTGTGGATGAGCAGTACCTCTGCAGCAGGCTCCCAACATTATAGCCACAGGAACACAGGCAACTGGGCTAGCCAACCATGCACTACACCCTCCGAAGCCATGTGTCAAAACAAATATTCCCTTCATTCTAAGTTGTTTATCTCAGGTATATTGTCACAGCAGTGTAAAGCTGACACATATCTAGTAACAACACTGCCCATTTCATAAAGTAATGACACAGTGAGGTGGTATGGATCTATTTTGTACCTTAGAATATGCTAAAATTGCTTAGAATATGCTAAAATATGCTAATATGCTAAAATTGAGGTAATTCAGGTAGAATTTAATTATAAGTATTACTCCTTCAAAGTAATTATAAAATTTGTTGCCTAGCCTAAAATTCATACCAGTAATCACAGCACTTGAAATATGGGCTAAGGTAAAAGGAGTCCTGTGAGTTTCAAGACAGATTTAGAATGAGGTCCTATCTCAGAACAAAAAAAGTTACACTTATTAAAATCAATTATGATTTGCAAAATAATATCCACACTTAAGAAAAGGCATTTAAAGGAATAAAATTGAATACTAAAATTTCACCCAAATAATAGTATATTATTTTTGTCATCATAAAAATTGCCCTAAAAAGGATAAAAACATAACACAGCTGCTACCACATACAAAGGTTCTACAGAGATCACAACTGAACCACAGCTCTTACAAAGAGCAACACATATGGACACATACAAATTAGTTCTGCTCCTCCATGATTCTGCAAGTGGACCAGACAGTTGCACCATTCTGGACCCCGGAGACCAAAAGTATTCTACAGTTAAACTAAATCTGCATTTATGATCTAAGAACCAGGAGAGCTGATGGTGTTAAATCCCAGGATGATTCACAACCTGGGCTAGGGCTGGGAGAATAGCAGGTGCTGCTCCTGGAGTTGGAATGTTTATACTGAGGTGTTATCTGAGGTGTCCCAGCTCCAGAAGAAAGAAAACATTTCTGTCCTCTGGATTTGCATTCTATTCAGAGCCCTCAGTCATTACATCTTGCTGGTAAGAGTAGATCTTTCACAAATGTTATTCTCCTCCAGAAACACTATCAGAAATAATGTCTCATCTGCTATGTATCTTTCAAGCAATTGGGTGGACACAAATACAGACTGTTTCTTGACAAGCCCATGCTTACTAATACAGTCTGCTATATTGGACTACTGTCATTCCTCCTCCCAGAACTTCTCCAGACAGTAACACATACTGCACTGTAAAAAATTGTACTCCTACTCTAACAGCTCCAGCACATCCCAAATGATTTCTTCATCTTCAAGATTCCAATAATCTTTTCAGACAAACTTAATGTTAGTTTACTAGTGAGTCTTAAAGGTATTCCTACATTCTCTTTCTTAACATATATTGCACAGGGCTTATGATTATCACAAAGTCAAAGCAATGGGTGGCACTCCTTTCTTCTTCATGACTTCTGTTAGATGTGAGAGGCAAACAATTAATGTTAGCTTTCTATCCTTTCTACACTTCAAGTCATCTAGAGTGACCTCTCAATATGTGTTTGAAAAGTTATGTCTGCCACAGGGTAATCTTCTGATCCAAAAATGTCTTAGCTAAAAGTAAAACTAATATGGCATGCTACCCTTTGTTCACCAGATTATTCTGTGTAGAAGAAAAGGTAGGGAAGTGCTTTGTAATTGCTATCACTTCAGAAATATTATGACTATAATATTATTATATATAATAGTGATTCCTAACTATATTCTTTGAAACTAGAAAGTGCCTCATTTTTATTGGCATAAATTTCCTGGTTGATTATAAACAATATAATACAAGCCACCTGTTTCTAAATTGTCACTCTAAGTGCTTGTCATCTCTGCATCATTGGCCCTAACACAATAAAATTGCAAAAAGTTCCATTTCTGAACAATCTTAGTATTTCCATTATTTTCATTTTCATGTAACATATCCTCCACTTATGAGAAGGAAACAAAGTAAATTTTAAAATCAAACATTACAAGAATATCACCTTCTATGCAGATAGCAGAGATAGAGAACCTTGCATGGAAACAGAAGTCATGAAATAACTATGTTTACACCTCAGTTCTCTCTTCAAGAGCATGCATACCACCAATGACACTCAGAGTCCTCCACCTGCTTGAAGTACCACATGTGTCTAACCAAGTCTTTAGCACCTGTACCTTTTTGAAGCATTTAAGACACAAACAACAGAAGCTGGATTTGGTGGAACAAGCCAATACTCCAAAAACTTGGGAGCCTGAGGCAGGAGGATCATAACTTCAAGATTTGCTTAAGCTACATAGTGAGTAGTAAGACCAAGGAAATCAATGATTGTATGAATGAATGAGATCCAAACTACAGAGTATTAAATATGTTTGGACGTGTGTCTTTAGATATATTTTGTGTAATGTGTCTCCAATTTCTGTGACTGACATACAAGTCATTTTTATGTGCCAGAGTGGCTTTGGCACAGAGATTTTTATATTTGGCTTTATTTTCCTTTCATGGATTTAAGAAGGTGAACCAATTTCAATGCATGTCATCTTTAGGTGGTAGATGTGTTATATGAAAAAGGCAATAAATATAATCTGCCTTTCATAAAGCAATTTTAATAGAAATAAAAGGCATAAATCCTACTAAAAGAATAAAAATCTGAGGAAGTAAAAAATTTACAAACTCCAAAGGCAATTAGCAAAGCATGCCCATGTGGTATATAAAGCATAAATGCTTAAATTAGCACTCATCTCTACCCATTAAAATGAACAGTAGAAAAACCACTCTCCCCATGGTATCCACTCTGTAATTTTATCAGTGGACAACCCATTAAAGACTGTACTTCACAGGCTTCCCTACAATTAGTAGTGGCCAGAAAATCATTTCAAGATAATAGGATACTAACAAATGGGACATTTGCTAATTTCAAGGTTTTCTTTGTGTAATGATGTGTGTCCTGATCCCTCTACATATTCACTAGCTTAGATTTGTCAAAGGTGGGAGAAATCTTGAAGGTAAACATCAAAGATGGCAGAACTTCTCCACTGGAGGTACATCTCCTGTTCTCTATGAAAGGGAAAAATGCATTTCTGAAATATTTTTATCTACTCTTCTCACTGGAACTTGCTCTGCTCTAACCAGGTAGACACCTTAAAACTGGACCCTACTGCTACTGTTTCTTAAAAATGTTCTTCAGTTCTTTGCAAAGCCAAAGAACCCAGGTTTAATTCCCCAGTACCCACATAAGGCAAACACACAAAGTGACACTTGTGTCAAATTCGTTTTCAGTGGCTAGAGACCCTGACATGCCCATTCTCTCTATCTGCCTCTATGCCTCTCTCAAATAAATAAGTAAAATATTTATAAAAGTACCTCAATCTTGGATGAAGGGTAGCAAGTCATCTAAAATGTAATCTAGTAAAAGCCATCAATACTTTTGACCTCAGATAATTTGAGAAAAAGTGTATGAGAGCATTTCATATACTAGAGTAATAGAAAAAGGTTAGTTGCCTTGTCCATCACAATTATGCTTCATTGACTTAAATGTCTGGTGTTAGGTGCCAAAGTTCACAGTACAATATAGATTGATTAACAGAGTTTCAAATACACTTCCCTCTGAGTAGCTCATAAGCAGTCTACCTCCAATGATAACCACCAATTATCAATAAGGCCTTCTGAGTCTTTAAAAGCAGAGCATATTCATGCAGTAAAGTTTGAGTTACATGTTTTATTTGCTTTGTAAATAAATTCATACCATATATCCTTTCATAAACTATATGATGTAGGATGCCCATAATATATATTTGAAAGACAAACAGAGAGACAAAGAGAGCTTGACATTTATCTGACTTTTCATCCATGTTTGGTGTAGCACACTCCATAGCAGAAGCATCTGATATATCCATTGAATGTTCTACTGTCTCTTGTTCCCACAAATTGTCATCATTAAGAGTCCCTTTTCAATTGATTTTCTAACAAACTACTAGTGAACATTTATACAGTGGACAAAGTAGACAATTGAGTGAATATAAAAGTAATTCAGAACACTCCCCTGCACAAACATCTCAGCAAAGTCCATCTGTTAGAGCATGTGCAAGACTTTGTATATACTGTCAATGAAATCTAATCAGAGGTAAAAATATAAATATATACATGTAGATAGATATTAAAAGATGGTGTAGTTATCAGTAAATACAGAAAAAGTATAAAAACAGATATAAATACTTATAATTACTTATGTATATCAGTAATATGGAAATACAAAATTTTAGATATATATATATATATATATATATATATATATATATATATATATATATGGTGTTAACCCTAAATCGGCCTTTTGACTTAATTAGACTTCTCATTCCTCAACTACTATGGATCAATAAAAGCTTACTCTTTTGCTCACTATGGGTTTCCAATCAATACTATTGATTTTAATATTTGAAATTTTTCCTTCTAGCAGACATGAGCTTTCTACCTTTCCAAAGCCTTCATTAGCAACTGTCATGACCTTTGTCCACACTGTGAGGCCTTATTGCTTGAGTCGTTCTTGTTTCTCATTTCTCAACCACTGTCTGCCTTCACTTAGTTCCTTCACTTACACTATGAGAGCCATACTGAACTTCTTGAAGTGTTTTCTCATTAATGATCCCAAATCTCTCACCCATTTGACTTTTTCCCTCTGTATTGTAAGAAACTTAACCCTCCTTCTTGCCCAATACCCATGCTTTCAGTTATTTTTGTTGACATCCTTTTAAAATGAAAACACATGAAATATTCTAATAAGAGATTGCAGGAAAGGATAATCCATTTTGCTATCTCATTGCAACATAGGAAAATATCATACACAATAACTAACAAAAAACAAAATTCTTACAGTGTGCTCACAATTAATCAAGATTACAAAGTCAAATCATGCAATCTTTATAGTCTGTTCTTTAAAAGTGAAGTGCTATGGGAAACACTCATTCTTGTATTTTGAAATCACCCTGCAGTTGCTCATTTTTGATTATTTTCAAGAACAACATCAGGATGGCGACATGGCTTAGTGGGTAAGGCACTTACCTGCAAAGCCAAAAGACCAAGGTCTGATTCCCCAGGAACCACATAAACCATATTCACAAGGTAGCACATGCCTCTGGAGTTGATTTGAAGCAGCTACCCTGGTATACCCATTCTTTCTCTTTCTGTACCTTTCTGTCTCTCTTTTTCTGAAATAAATAAATAAATTTTAAATATATGATATCCTATTTATGAAGTAGCCCATAAAAAACAAACATGTTTTCAATAATTCTTAACAGAGAAAACAATGGTATTCACTGAAGTTCAATACATATTCTTTGTTGATGTCCAGTGATAAGTAAAAGGTGAAACTAAATAATAGCTCATTGAGAATAAAACAAAATCACTCCCATTGTAATTTTTTCTCTAATCATGTACATAATTAAAGTCCAAATCCCAAGAGAAAATGCTAACTGAAAAAAAAAGCAGACAAGCAAACAGTGCAAATTCCACCACAGATGGCTACTGCCCACTTCTCCTGTGACACAATAATACTGTTTGTGTTCTGACTCAATGTTATGTCAGCTTCTCATGTCTTTCAACCTTCTTATGAAATCCAAATATATTCACTCTTTCTGGGGTTGAAATTCTCACTTTTCTTCTCACTTGGCATGTCAGTGCTACCCCAATGATCTGAATACACTGATTGTACTCTATACAGAAACTTCTCATATATTCAGTAATTTGTTTTTTCTTCCTATGTCAAGGGAAATCAAAATAGTTCCACTTTCAGCGCTAAATTCCATCTGAACTTTCATATTACATTTTCTTCCTGTCATCAAAATTCATTCCAACAAATAACTGTTGCCTAGATTTCCTCTCTTTCTTTTAATTATCCACAAATGTGATTACATTATCATTCCTTGTAAAAAGTCTTTTATTTTTTATTTTTATTTTTTTATTGACAACTTCTATACTTACAGGCAATAAACCATGATATTTCCCTGCTCTCCCCCCATTCCCCTTCAGAACTCCACTCTCCATCATATCCTCTCCCTCTCTCCATTAGTCTCTCTTTTAACTTGATGTCATCATCTTTTTCTCTTATTATGAGGTTCCTGTGAAGGTATTGCTAGGCACTGCAAGGTCATGGATATCGAGGCCAATTTCTGTCTGGACAGTTGCATTGTAAGGAGTTGTACCCTTCCTTTGGCTCTTACATTCTTTCCGCCACCTCTTCCACAATGGCCCCTGAACCTTGGAGGGTGTGATAGACATGTTTCAGTGCTGGGCACTCCTCTGTCCCTTCTTCTCAGCATTATGTTGCCTTTTGGGTCATCTCAGTGGTTATCACCATCTGAAAAGAGAAGCTTTTCTAACCAGAAGTGAGAGTAGCGTTAATATGTGAACATGAACATTAAGTGTAGTATTAAGTGTAGTGTTTTCAGGGCAGTTTGGTGGGAATAATATATACATTTAGCTACCCTAAGGCTCATGGCCTCCCCTGTCATAGACTTAGGATTAGTTTTTATAGTACCAGCCATGTATTCCCTCCTTTACAGCAGGCCTTCAGTCCAATTAGAGAGCAGTTGGTTTCCCCCAGAGAAGACATGCCAATATTGCACCCATTTGTCATTTGGCCTGCCTGTCCAAACTTGAGGTTTCAAGTGTCCACTGTTTTCACTGCTGATGATTTGTATCTCCCATACAGCTTCATACAGTGCACATTTTTCCAGCTTTCAGTTGTCTGGTCTACAAGGAGAAGGTTTTCTGCTCAGCACCAGCTTGATTGCTCAGTGACCTTGCTGCTAAGACAAGTGAGGCCTTCAGCAATAGGGTCTTACCATCTGTTTCTCAAGGGAAACCAAGAGTCTTGGCAATAGCCTGTAAAGTTTCAGAGGCAACAGGAAATGCCATGGCCAACAACTCATTGGAGGGTAACCCATCCCTGGCACTGAAAATTTTCTAATAACAATCGATAGCTTCTGGAAGTGCCATTACTCTGAAAGATAGGTTTACATAAGTCTTATTCAGAATATCTTGAAATTTGATTGATCTTCCCCTGCCCTTCTTTTTCACACTCTCTTCCCCTGTTCTCGTTTAGGCCTTTCCCCTGCCTATAAACTATTCCTCTATTTCATATATACAAGACCATTGACTTAAGTCCTTCCCTCTTCTCCCTCCCTTATAATCTTTTTCTAGCTTACTGTCCTCTGCTACCAAGTTTTGGTTCCAGCTAACACAGAAATATATACATTTGTAACTAGGATCCACATATGAAAGGGAACATGCAACGTTTGGCTTTCTGAGCCTGGTTTACCTCACTTAGTATAAACCTTTCCAGATCCCTCCATTTCCCAGAAAATTTCATAATTTCATTTTTTCTTTACCACTGAATAGAACTCCATTGTGTAAATGTACCACATCTTTATTATCCATTCCTCTGTGGAGGGACATCTAGGTTGGTTCCACTTCCTAGCTATTGTGAATAGAGCAGCAATAAACATAGTTGTGCAAGTATCTCTAAGTTAGTGAATAGAGTCATTCAGATATATGCCTAGGAGTGCTATAGCTGGATCATATGGTAAATCTATTTTTAGCTGTCTTGAGAACCTCCACACTGATTTCCACAATGACTGGGCCAGATTACATTCCCACCAAGAGTTTAGAAGTGTTCCTCTTTTTCTGCATCCACACCAACACTTATTATCATTTGTTTTCTTCATGGTAGCCATTCTGACAGGAGTGAAATGCAATCTCAAAGTGGTTTTAATTTGCATTTCCCTGATGGCTAAGGATGTGGAACACTTTTCTAGATGTTTATATGCCATCTGTATTTCATCTTCTGATAACTCTCTATTTAGTTTTATAGCCCATTTTTTAACTGGGTTGTTTGATTTCTTATTATCCTGTTTTTCTCTGTAGCTGTTATAGGTCTATTTAAATGGTTTATCTCATCTTGATTTAAATTTGGTAGGTCATATGAATCAATCAAATCATCCATTTCTTTCAAGTTTTCAAACTTTGAGGCATATATATTCTTAAAGTATGTCCGTATGATTTTCTGAATTTCCTTGGTATCTGTTGTGATGTTGCCTTATTCATCTCTAATTTTATCAATTTTTTTCTCTTCTCTCTTTCTTTTGGTCAGATTTGCTAAGGGTTTACCAATCTTGTTTATCCTTTCAAAGAACCAACTCTTTGTTTCATTGATTTTTTGATTGTTTTTTTGGTTTCCATTTTGTTAATTTCTGCCCTAACCTTTATTACTTCTTCCTGTCTACTGATTTTTGGTTTGCCTTGTTCTTCTCTTTCCAAGGCCTTAAGGTGAAACATTAAATTTTTTAGTTGTGAACTCTCTAATTTCTTAATATAGGCACTTAGAGCTATAAATTTCCTCCATAGGACTGCCTTCATTGTGTCCCAAAGGTTTTGGTATGTTGTATTCTCATCATCATTTGATTTTATGAATTTCTTGATTTCCTTTTTAATTTCTTCAATGACCCATACATTGTTCAATAATGTACTGTTTAGTATCCATGGATTTCTGTATGCTCTGTAGTTTTTCTTGTTGCTGATTTGCAGTTTAATCCCATTGTGGTCAGATAGCATACAAGGGATTATTTCAATTTTCCTGTATTTGTTAAGACTTTATTTGTGTCCTATTATACGGTCTATTTTAGAGAATGTCCCATGTGCTGCTGAGAAGAATGTATATTCTGCAGCATTTGGATGGAATGTTCTGTATATATCTGTTAGGTCCATTTGTTCCATGATATCATTTAATACAGATGTCTTTCTGTTTACTTTTTGCTGGGATGACCTGTCAAGTGATGAGAGTGGGGTATTGAAGTCACCCACTACTATTGTGTTTGGAGTTATCTCTGACCTTAAGTCTAATAGTGTTTGTTTAATGAAATTGGGAGCCCCCATGTTAGGAGCATATATGTTTAGGATTGTAATGTCCTCCTGTTGGAGTGTTCCTTTAATCAGTATAAAGTGACCTTCTTTATCTTTCCTCACTCATGTTGGTTTGAAGTCTATCTTGTCAGAAATTAGGATAGCAACCCCTGCTTGTGTCCTAGGCCCATTTGCTTGAAATACCTTTTTCCAACCTTTCACCCTAAGAAGGTTTCTATCTTTTATTGAGAGGTGAGTTTCCTGGAGGCAACAGATGACAGATGGTAGGATCCCGCTCTTTTTGTTTGTTTTTTTTTTTGTTTTTTTGTTTTTAGAGGTAGGGTCTCACTCTGGCCCAGGCTGGTCTGGAATTAACTATATAGTCTCAGGGTGGCCTGGAACTCATGGTGATCCTCCTACCTCTGCCTCCCGAGTGCTGGGATTAAAGGTGTGCCCCACCATGCCCAGCTCAGGATCCTTCTTTCTAATCCAGTCTGCAAGTTTGTGTCTTTTGGTTGGGGCATTGAGGCCATTGATATTAAGAGTTATTGAAAGATATGTATGTTATCTCACCATTTTTCTTGTTTTGCAGTTCTTCCTGTTTTCACTTTACTCACTTGTTTTAACTGTTATTTGAGTATGGTTTATTTTTTTCTATTTCCTGTTGTGTGTGTTTTGCTTTCTCTTCAGCGTGAATGATTCCTGCAAGTATTTTCTGTAGAGCTGGTTTAGTTGACATAAATTCCTTTAGCCTGTCTTTGTTGTGGAATGTCCTTTTTCTCCATCAATTTGGATAGATAGCTTTGCAGGATAAAGTAATCCTGGTTGACAGATTTTATCTTTCAGAACTTGGAATACATCCCTCCAGGCACTTCTGGCTTTTAATGTTCATGTTGAGTAATTTGCTGTGATCCTTATGGGTTTCCCTTTGATGGTCACTTGCTTTTTCTTTCTAACTGCTTTCAATATATTTTCTTTGGTTTGCGTGTTTAGTAGTTTAATTATAACATGGGAAGGAGAGGATCTTTCTAGGTTTTATCTGTTTGGTGTTCTCAAAGCTTTTTGTATTTACATTGGCATTTCTTTCCCAGTTTGGGGAAATTTTTCTTCTATGATTTTGTTGAAAACACCTAGTAAGCCTCTGGATTGAAATTCTTCTCCTTCTACTACACCCTGAATTCTTATGTTTGATCTTTTCGTAATGTCCTGGATATCTTGGAATTTCCATTAATATGTTTCTATTAGCTTGACCTTTTTTTTTGATGGACTGTATTAGGTCTGACACTTGGTCTTCTAGTTTAGATATTCTGTTCTCTCCTTCATCCATTCTACTGGTGAGACTTTCCACAGAGTTTTTATTTCACTGACTGTGTTCTTCAGAGCTAGGATTTCAGCCTGGTTTTTCTTCAGTGTTTCTATTTCCTTACTCATGTCCTGTAATGACTTTTTCATTTCACTAAGCTGGTTTTCTGTGCTCTCTTTCAGGAGTTTGTTTCCTTCTTTGAATACTTTCATTTCTTTGAGTATAAATATAATCATTCTTTTGAAATATTTGTCAGGAATTTCATCTAAAACAGTCTCATTGGTGATCATTTTTGATGGATTTATAATCTTTGATGGAATTGCATTGTCTTAATTCTTTATGTTTCTTGTATTACAATATATCAGCTTTTGCATCAGATTATTAGATTAGTGAGAGACCAAAGAAAATACCCAAAGGTGATTTGGGAAACATAAAGTTTATTGCAACTTAACAGTAGCTCTAGGAGGAGCTGTTACTAACACGTATAGTTGCTCAGAAGGTGGAAGTAGTGGTCCACTGGACCAGTAGCACATATCTGTCCACTGTGCCTCTGTATACATAGAAGCTGGCCATGAGAGAGTGGTTTTACAGCTGAGATGACATCAGGATTGACATTATTAGGTGCTCCATCTTTGTAGGATCACTGTTCCTAGCAACAGCTGTTTGGGGCTTAGTTCTCTTTTGGATAACATGCATTTGGTAAACTCTCAGTGTCCTTCAAATAACACATACTTCTGGATATGTTAACTCATTCCATAATCCTGGCACTTACTCAGAAGATAGAGGAAGGAGGACTACTGTGAGCTAAACAGTGAGTTCCAGGCCACTAAGCAAAACTAAGCAAAATCAAAGACAGCAGCTCTTGTGTACTATTGTTGGGATGTGAAGCCACTGTGGATATCAATGGGGAGGTTTCTCACAAAACTAAAACTCAAATTACTGTATGACTCAGACACACCACTCCTGGGTATCCACCCAAGGAACTCTCCATGATATATCAGGGATGGTTGCACATCAATGTTCACTGGTGCTCTATTCACATAAGAAATGGAATCAACATAGATGTCCATCAACTGATGACTGAATAATAAAAATGTAGTGTTCTACAGAGAATTTTATCCTGTTATAAAGAAAATAAGTTATTAAATTTACAGGAAAATGTATAGATCTGGAAAATATTACATTAAGTGAGGTAAGCAAGGCCCAGAAAGACAAAAATTGCATATTATCTCTCCTCAACTGATCCTAACTTTTAGTGTGTGTATGTGTGTAAATAAGGAGATCCAAGAATGGTTATAGCATATGTAACTATGTAAGAGAATAAGAGAGAGAAGGTGATAAGGAAGGGGGTTGGGGACAAAGGAAAACTTGTAGCATGAACGCAAAAATGAGGTTATTATGGGAGCAGGGCCAGGGGAGATGCAGCTGGGGAGAGCAAGGGAAGGGAAACAAAAATAAAGTTTGTTTGAAAAAATAATAAAATAAATAAGTGGAAAACAACAACCTCCTTCCTTTGGCCAATTCCTTTACTCCCTCTGTTCAGTTAAGAGCCTTGCAAAGGGAAAGCAGGGTTTGGCCAGCAGGAACATAGGGTTTGATGTCCTCCTTTTCTCAAAGTGTCAGTTCCTCAAAATGTCACTTTGTGTCATCCTCTGGCTACCAAACTTCTTGACAAAAAGCAGCTGCAGTGGCTTTCCCAGAGCTCCATCAGTAGGCTTTCACTTACTACAGATTAACTTTGTCTTCTTGCAAAGGAACTTTGGCCACCAACACTTGACAATAACTAACCTTTAAGACATTTTCTAGCCTTCATTTGTATTACTTTCATAACATATACATTAATTTCTCAGTCTTCACCTGTATTGTTTTCTATAAAATATCAACCATCTTTGTATACTGAAGACATTACTTCACTATTGCTTCTGCATCATAGTTTTAACTCTTGGACCATTTCATAGATGGTTTCTAGATACAGGATGGAGGCTATCATGCATTGAGTTCTTGCTCTTATCTAGATATGTTAGTATGTAAACCACTATAATCCCCACTTAATTCTCAGCAGAAACACCACTATGTCCTGTGCTCTTTACTTCAACAGACCTAATTTCTTTATCATTATCTTAGTAATGTCTCTGAACTTCCACACTTATATATCCACTCACTTGCTCAAAACTGATATTTAATACTGTGATATGAGCTTCATAACCAAAACTGATATCATTTTTCTTCAAAATAGATATTTTTCTTCTAAGGCCTTAATATTTAACCATTTTACTGATAATTTTGGTACAGGTATAAATGCATTTTGATCATAATCCTCTCCCATTACCTCATTACCTTTTTGACTCCCTCCCATCCTCCTTTCAAAGAACTCCTTCTTCTTCATGACTAGTCCCTCTTCTACTTCGATGCCTCTTTATTTGCTCCATCATCTGTGATGAAATATTTGTGGGTCCAGTAATGTGCAGGTCTTACTTAGGTAACAGTAGCCCCTGCTAGGTCATGAATGCAGTGGCCACTTCCTGTCCAGAAGAAAACATTCCAAAGGAGTCCTCCTTGCCCTTTGGCTCCTACATTCTTCCCACCCACTTTTCTGCAATGATCCCTGAACCTCTGAGGTAGTGACAAAGATGTCTCTTTAGTGTTGAGCTCTCAATGGTCAGTTATTCTCAGCACTTTGACTAGTTTTGAGCCTCTCCAGTAGTCACTGCTATTGCTCAAAGAAGCTTCTCTGACCAAAGCTGACCAGCACAAATAAATATTTACAGGGCAACTTGATGGGCACCACATAGCTATCTTAAATGTTTCTCATAGCACAATAATGCAGGTAGCAGAATTTAAAATACATGCATCATCTTTCATGCCCTTGTCTCTCTTTCCCTCCTTTACATAAAAGTACTATTTGAACCTGTTTTCCTTTTTGACCACTTCTTAACTTTTCTTTTCTCCCAGTCTCCCAGACACTCAGTCTTTGTTCTTATTTTACTTTACTTGAACTATGATCATACTTCTGAGCCAGAGCTATTCTCTCCACAAAGTGAGTTAAATTCTGACTGCTGCTCTCACAACTCATAGCCCACAACCCTATGGTGAATACCAGCAATCCCATTGAGGACCCTCAGGAGGGTGGGAGGAGGGAAATGATGACACCAACACATGATATGTCCATACAAAGTTTCTACTTACTAATAATTTTAAAGAGCTCTTCTGTGAATTTTTCAATAGAAAACAATCTATTTTTCAATCTAGTAATGTCTGATGGATATTCATCTTTGTACCTAATTTTCTTTCCTTTATCTAAGCACACTTTTAATTGTTATACCAGCTCCTATCTCGTTACACATACACCATAAGGTTTTGGATCCATGGTTTGCTGGTGCTGTTTTTTCTTGTCTGGAATGTCCTTCTCCAAAGCATGCCTTTCAAAATTCAGTGTATCTTTTAAAGAGTTTTCAAATACTTCTTTAGATACTATTTTTGGATTGTAGTCAATGTATCTCATAGTATTTTTTTCTATTAGTCTTAACTCTTTTTTCATAATCACTCCAAGTTTAGGAATCCCATTTATCATAGTCTCTTTGTAGCACATAAACACAAATGTGACATTTTATTTCCATACTCACATATATCTATCTGTTGCATGAATAAAGGAATGAATGGTAAACTACCTCAAGGATTTTACAAATGGTTTGAATTACGTTCTTATAATGTATTTGTATGCCTCCATGCCACACATTTGGTAGCTTGTATTAGGAATAATTATAAACTTGCTATATTTCCACTCCACTGTATTTTTCAAATTAGGCATAAATTTGTAAGAATAAGACTTTTAAAATTTGTTTAACCCACTCATGTTGTTTATTTATCCTGAGTCATCTGCCCTATTTGATTTGAAAATGCATATTGCCTTCTGGATGAGTTTTCATGAAAAATTCAGAAAGCCAGATTTATATATACAAAAGGGTGCATAACATTTTCTTCATTAGGGAAAAGTAGAATTCATAAGAATATTAATTAATATGAACCTCTATTAGTAACAGGACAAGAAGCTGCCTTTTTCAGTATATGGATAAAGAGAGTCACACACCCAACCCACCTGGTTTCTCCAAGATGAAGGAAAATTACGCTTTGCTAAGGAATTCCAGGTAGTATCTGAACATCACTTTGTAGTGCCACACACCCTGCAGTGCATCTCAATCTTTCTCTTTTGTGCTCTTGCTTACTTACAGGAAGTCTGTTCACAAGGAGATTAGAAGCCATGGGATTTCCTTCAATCTACACTCTTCCTGTGTGCCATGGATGTGACCTTCAATGTCGGGGATTGACTTAAAATATTCTCTGGACTAATAGATTAATTTATTCTTAAAGGACGGCAGTTTGAGATTACATCTGAATGTAAGGAAGAAATAAAATAGTAAGAGTATATGAAAGTAATAAATCTTCCATTGTAAGTAGCACATGAAGTGCTATTTTATTGCCAAGCTGAAATATTAATCTATGTTTTCTTGAAAGGGCACCTGAACCTAACATGTGACTCTCTATATGCCTAGAAATGTGATATTTAAAGCTTACTGGCCATTAGGTATATTTAGTGAAACTTTCCTTATACTGCTACTCTTAGTACCCAGTGTTTATTGGTGTGCATAAGGAAAAGTAATGAGTTTACTCAAGAACTTTTGAAGTTCTTATTAAGGTAATTGTTTAACGAAAGGGAAAGAGTATAAGTCTATGAGACAAACACTTAAGAGCAAAGCTTTTCAAAACAAAATATGTGTCCCTGGAGATTTACTGAATTAATTACATTGGGAAAAGTATTGCAATTCAAGTTTCAAATACATAAACTCAAATATAGTAGGTATTACTACAATGTATCTTTAACTGATTTGCATGTCTGAATTCAGATGAACCTTTCATTAAAAGACTCAGCTTTGTGTTCTAAAAAGGTGTCATAAGTACATTGGATGGTTGTTTTTTCACTGATGTAATAAGAGGTATAATCTATGTAAGACAAAGAAAACACTTGTCAACCTCAGCAGTATAAACCTGTATCATTACAAGCACATCTGTGTATCTACTTATTTATGCATATATATTATCTGTCAACTATATTTCATCTATCAATAGTATCTATCTAACATTATCATCTATCTATTTATCCATCATCTATGGATGACTGTATCTCTATCTGTAAAACTTTGACGGATTCCCTTAGCATGTGAAGGATGAAAGCAACACAGGATGAAAAGGAGAAGGAAATACAAACACTAGTTAAGGCCACATGACCAATTACAGAAAGGATAATAATTGCCATGAGTGATTCATTCACATTTTTGAGTGTTTGTGCATATTCATGCATATGTTAAGATAGCTTTGTTTTTCCCTCTATTTCTTACTAAGTAACTAATATCAATTAAAATTATATCAATACTTAAGTATTATTAAACCTATGTTATCATATTCAAATTATTGGATATAAAGACTAAGCATTCCTCAAAGGATTTTGCCATTTGGGGGGGGGAAATAATACTTTCCAATTGTACATGGTATATTATGTTAGATGTAATTATGACATTGTTATTGTCTTCATTTGGAAATTAAGAATGACACAAGGAGATGTGGCTTGTTGTCAAGTTGAGAATGGATGGACTTGTGAAAGTTAAATTCAGTTGTCACCTCAATCAGATTGGGAATCAAGTAAGAGACATACCTCTTGGGTGAGTCTATGAGGGTGTTTTTAGGATGTGATGATGGAGGCAGGACATTCTTCCCTCAGAGTAGACAGCCCTTCTGGCAGGGAACTAACTATATAGAAGAAGCTTCAGAAAAACACAGGGCTTTTGCCTCACTGTCTTTGCTGCTTTCTGGTGTAGCTGCTATCTTTCACTAACCTGGGAGACCAGTTTCATTAGCCTTCTAATGTGGACTGGAGACCAGTGGCTCACCAAACCTTCATTGTCAGATTAGGATGGCTGAGGACTCCAGCCTCATAGCTTGAGAAGCTACCAGGTAATCCAGCTATCCAGCCTGCAGATAATGCTGGACTTCCTAGCACATATCTAGTAAGCTAATCTAATAAAGCTCCTTTATAATACATGTTCATTCTATCAGATATGCTCCTCTAGAGAACTCTGACACATACACTGGAATAATCCCATGTCTCGAACATAAGACAAAATTACTTATTTTGGTATAATTTTCCTTCCAGGAAGGGTATTTTGGTAGTACTTAAGGCAGAAAAAGTTTAAAATCTTCTAGTGTAAAAAGGCAAACAATTTTTAGAGTTCTAAAGTTTCTAAATACAATATTGATTATTGACATTTGTGTGTTTTCAAGTGATCACAAAATAACTTAGGTGAAAAATATCTTTCTAATCACAAGAGAAACTATGATTATTCACAAGTTATGGATTGAAAATATTTTTAATTCTCTTTGCTTATTTATAATTTCTACATATTACATATTATGAAATTATTTTTACTAATCAAAAGGAGCTATATGTTTGTCCTCTTTGCCCATTGTAATATAAACACACACATGCAACCAGTCATAATAATCATTAAAGGTCTATGTTAAATAAATAAACTCTGTAGTAAGTAATAGCAGGGATGAAAATTAAGTCTAATTTCAAACTATTCTGAGGAGACATTGCATTTTTATTTCTTTATTTGATTAAATAAGGTCACCTAAAGGTAAGGTGGAAATTAGTTTGGAAAGTTCATTAACTTTTATTCTCATAGTCTTCTACAAATTTAATATTCTAGGAGAAAGTAGACTTATGAAGTCTAAGTACCTTTCAATTATAGTGTCTGCATGTTTTAATTTTTGAATTTTATCTTCATTATCTTGAGGTATCTTCTTAGGTTAATTTTATCTCTAAAAGAGTAAATACTAATGTAAGAAGAGTTAGAAATCTTACTATTCCACTTTTTATAAAACAGTGGAATAATACTAAATAGCAATACTTACATATGTTATAAATAATAAAATAGCACATGTTTTGAACTATTTAATTGCAATTATGAAGAACTGTGAAATATGAATTTGCATTTATTCCAGACACAGTATTTTAAATTCCAGACTGGTGTGTGTGTGTGTGTGTGTGTGTGTGTGTGTGTGTGTGTGTGTGTGTGTTCTTTCTTGTATGTTTAAGATACTTAGGGATAGAAATTCAAGGTAACAACTACTTTAGAGCTATAGTTTGAATGTGAAATGTCCTCATAGCCTCTGGTGTTTATGATTGTCATATAGTCAATCTCCAGCTGTTGACAATTTAGGAGATAAAGCCTTGCTGACAGAGGTTTATTATTCCAGCTTCAAGCCTAGTAATGATACTACTTCCACCCAGAGATGTGAACTCAGCTCAGTGTTAACGCTTCCTCCAGGAAGATATGATGCTCAGCCTTGTTTTGCTGTGCTTTTCTGCCTCTATTAACATTCTCCTCAAGAATATAAGCCAAAATAAACCTTTTCCTGCTACAAACTGCTTTTTGTCAGGTTTTTGTCCCAGCAACACCATAACTACTACAGAAAAATTGCTACCAAGGATGCAGTCATAGCTGTAATAAGTCTGACTGTGTTTTTTGGTCATTTTGAACTGATTTGTGGAAGACGAAATATAAAAGGAATTGGAACTTTAGAGTAAGTGACACATTGCAGTGCTATAAACAGAGCTTGATGGATCATTCTGGTCAGAGTTTGATAGATCTAAAGGCAGAGAGAACTATGGACTATGGAGGCTTGTGAGGTTTCAAAGGGAAAGAACTTTGTCAGAACTGGGCTAAAGAGAGTTTTGTTATATTGGAGGCTGTGTTCTGCCCATGTCATGAAAATTTAAGCAAAGCTGAATTTAAAAGCAATGCCTGGTGCATTTAGAGGGAGAAATGAATTTAGAAGGCTATGAAAGACACAAAGTTGTCACAGAATGAAAGTTTCAGGCTAGAGATGTCTGACCAGTTCAGTTGAAATTGTTTAAGAGATCACCACTATTGCAATTGGGCCTGCTGCTCTGCATAAGGAAAGTAGAAAAAGTGCTAACTCTTTAGAAAGGAGGGATCCTGGAGGAAAAATATTAAAACAATTTCCTACTCTTCAAAGTCAGCTTTATTTTCCCCTGGATTAACAAATTTGGTAGCCCACCTGGTACTAGTTTTGGATGCAAGAAGGAAAGAGAGACTCATTGGATTTAAATCATGGTCATTTAGAGATGGCCCTTAATGATGTGGGGCAGGATCATAGTCCCTACATAGAGGCCATGAGGGGCTATGGCATGGAGCTATGAAGATGAACCATAGGTTAAAGGATTTTTTTAGATGGCAAAATGATGCAATAGCCACTTAACAAAGCTCCTCACTCTGGCTTGGACAGATCTGCCTGAAAAGCAAATAGCAAAGGCTGGAAGGTAGAATTTGGAGCTCAGTAGCTTCATTTTGGGTCTCAGATGCCTGACATAGAAATATGTAATTTGATTTTGCCATGCTTGTTTTCAGTCTTACCTTGGCTCAGTCTTTCCTTGCTATGCTGAATTCCTCTTTTCTGAAATGTTACTGTTTACTGTGTGTTTATGTGTTGAAAGCATTTAACTTGTGTTTTTATTTTATATGAACACAATTAAGAGACTGCCTTGAGCCTCTTTGGACATTGGCTTGTTAACAGTGTTGGGCTTGATAAAGACTTACAGAAAATTTTAGAGTTGGGCTGAATGCCTTGTACCTGATGAGATGGTTGTGAGTCTATGGTGACAAGAGTGGAATGTAGTAGTGTGAATGTGAAGTGTTGCCCAGAGTCTCAGTTGTTTGTGGTTAAGCCTCATACTCAATCTGGACCTGGTGGCAGTTTGGGAAGTAGAGACTTAGTGCAGGAGTTGTGTCACTGGGGTGTGTCCTTGACCTATATTTTCCCCTTCCAAGCCCAGTAATGAAACTACTGCCACCCAGAGATGTGAGCTTAGCTCACTCTTGTTGCTTCCTGCCAAGATGTGATGCAGAGCCTTTGCTTCTCCTGCCATGATGAAGCTTTCCCTCAAGACTGTAACCCCAAGTAAACCCTTTCCTCCCACAAACTGCTATTGTTTGGGAGTTTTAGCTTAGCAATGAGAAAATAAATACTACAAATGTCCATGATAGGACATACACAAACATCCAGCAAACTATTTTTTCTGCTTTAAGAATATCACACACTGGGATCCAAGCAGGAGGGATTTTAGAAAGAAGTTATTGAATTTGGTCAATATTTATCAATATCAGAAAACTCATATATTATTGAATATGCAACCAAGAATCAGTAGATTCTCAATGCCAATATAGTTACTAGTTATGCTCAAATTATTTGAGAAGCTTTAAAAACAGTTGTCCATGCTGGAAATTATAAAAATATTCTTAGGACTCAGTAATCTACATTTTTTTAAAGATGATGATTTTTGTGAACTGTTAAAGTTCAAAATCCACACCACAACTTCCCATTTCACTGCAGTTAGTTCTAATGAATATAAGGATGTTCAGAAAACAAACAAATAAAACTTGGCACTCACCATTAATTATTCTCAGCCATTCTCACTTGCATCTTTATAATCACTTCCTTGCCTGACTTCTCAGAAATGTTTGCCTTTTCCATACTTCACTCACCAGCAGAAGTAGAGGCCTAGTCCCTGGATACATCTGATGAAAATGAACCCAATCAGTCCATGCAGAACACTAATTTCTCAGAAAGCCTCAGTATTGTACAATTACCATGCTACATTCCACTCATGTGGATTAGCCTGAGATCGAGAGTGGTTTATGAATGGATTAAGTTAATTACAGTTTTATTTATTTATTTTTTTTAGATCAAAGCTGGGAAGCACTGAGTATCCTGGTTAATAGAATTTGAATTTTCTCAGTTGGAAGGATCCTGTGAAAGGTGCATAAGGAATGCTAGGGGAAAGTGGTGTGGCTTTGAGGAGGAGAGAAGCCTGAAGATGCATGCTTCTGTGAGATAGGGCCTGACTGGTTCAGGACATGATGCCTCCAAAAGTAGCACCCAGGCATTATGAAAATCAGCACAGGCAGGAAGCCACTGTTTCCTCTACTTACCCTTTGTTCCTGAAGGATACATTTAAACCAGGAAGGCCACATTTAACCTTCCTCCTTCATTCCTGAAATGTCTCATGAGACAGGTGTCCTACCTTATATTCAGAGAAAATGAAGTTACACAATATGCTAGAAACAATCTGAACAAGCAGACCTTGCTAAGTTTCCTTCAATTTATTTCCATTAAATCATACCATTTCTTTGTTTTACAATCTCATTTCTATGATACTATATATAAAAATACAGATTGGCCCAATAATTTTAAAGCTTGTTTTTTTTTTTTTTGAAAGATCATCATGTCTTGTAAAAGTTATGTTATATAACATATGCTTTTTTTCTTAATTTTTTTGTTATTAGGTGGGACCCAATCACAAATCTTGTGACTAAGAAACAGGTTAATTTTTTCCCCTTTAAACAAAAGGTCTACATTGATTATTTTGATGTTGCTATATATCAATCATGCAGGAATATACTTTCTTGATTATCATATTATGTATTATTACATATGTAGTATTATTACATATGTAGTATTAAAAATACAAAGATCTGTATATAAGGTTAATTTAAAATTAAACTGCAATAATTTAAATTGATAGGAAAGTAGAAGTCAAGCACATCTAAAAGTAATTAAAATACAAGGAAGGGTGTAATTCTGTAAGACTTAAAATCTGATGTCTGTGATAGAAGATTTTATGTAGGAGGAAGCTTTTGAGCTGAATGGGTGAAATTTTGACAGCTTGAATTTAGGAGAAGGGCAAAAAGCAGGGAAGTGGAAAAATAGAGTATGCTTTAAGACAAAGATGAGTTGTTTCATATGCCAGAAGTGAGCTGTGGCTTGGTAGGATCATGACATGAAAAATAAGGTAAGAGAATCATAGATCAAGCTTAAAAGTTTGAATTTTGCTCTGTAGGCAATGTTGATGTATGTGAAATGTTTAGCAAGAATGGGACATGTTCAGACCTTTAGGAAAACAGTAAATGTAAAAAAATCATTCCAGTGGTATTCAAACCCACTTACAAACCAGCCCTCTTCCCCAGAGCATGCATTATCATTCATGTATTATTTAAATATCTTAATGAATATTTGAACTGAATACTGAATTCAGAGATATAATGAATAAAAAGACATTGTAGAGTCTTGTTAGTTTTCTATTACTATAACAAAATATTAATCTATAAAGAGAAAAAGGCTCACAAATTTGGAGGCTCTAGTCCAGGTTTTTGGCCTGTTGCCATGGCAGGATTGTATAGGGAACACTACTCTTCCAGTAATGGTCAAGAAATAGAGAAGGAAGGGACTGGCACCCTATATTGTTCGACAAGGGTGCATGACAATAACCTGAAGACTATTCACCAGAACCACCCCATAATCCTCTCACCACCTCCCAATAACACCACATTGAGAACAAAGCCTTTACAATGTGGGTCCTTGGGGGACATTGCAGATATACACTCACACAGAGATAAACAAGAAAATGACATGTTTTATAAATACCTTACTCTATCTTTCTTTAACAAACAAAAAACTTTCCATAATCTTTTTCTTTAAAATGTTATATAGAGGAATAATTCACTTTCTACAATCATACCACTTTAAAGAATGCAGTTTAGACATGGTAGAGATTGTGTCCAGTAAGAAAATCTACCTTTAGAACATTTTATTCATCTCCAAAAGAAACCTTATACTCAGTGGTTGTTTACTCCTCTTTCCCCCTTCAGTCAATTATAAGCAATTGCAAAGTAGTCATCCCTTTCCTTATATTTTCTGCCATGTTATGTGCTACTAAACACTAAATATTTTAATAATAAACATTTGCTTATATGAACCAATATTTTTACGTTTTCATCATTTCTCTGAAATTTTTAGCTTGATTTTAGGAGAACCTCTTTTCTCTTTCACATATACACATATACACATATACACATGCACATGCATAAACAGAAACACACAATTCACTTACATTTTTAAGGCTTGTCATCCTTGCCTTCTGCTTTTGTTGTTCTTACATAAACAAGAAAGCCCTCTCATGCCACTGCAGAGGCCAGAATAAGAAATCAGCATTTCATGCAGGAGAAACTGAGAAGCACCAGAAGCTTCATAACCCCTTCACTACCTTTTTTCCATATTTTCTAAAATATTTCACCAATAATTGAATGAGTTTTACTTCTTGGGGAAAATTCAGTTGTATTCTCAAATGAACCACCTGTTTAAAGAACTTCAAGTTTTTAAAGGCTAATAATTTTCATTTTATAAAGTTGCTTAACAGTTGTGTTTTCTTTACAAAACTGATCTGGAAACAGTGGGAACTCTGACTTCTCTTTCACAGGTGTTTAAAGTTAAGTAATTTCTTTTATGGTAATAGAACCCATTTTTTTCAGAGCAAGCTATAATGAAAGTCCTTTATATAAGAAGTGTTTTAAAAGAGTCTATTATACTATAAGCACAAATATTTGATTTTATGCCTACTTAAAATTCCCAGTAATGTTAAGAGTTAAACAGTTGACTTACAATAATCAGTGTTTTCTTAAAAGGTTCTCAGGAAAATGAAAACAAATAATGATGGCAATAAGGATTTAAAGCAGAAAAAGGAGAAAATAAAGTTTATGTTCACATTTGAATATACATCCAATCAGTGATCATGCTAAAATGATTAGTATTCATTGAATCTATGTAGACATTAATCTTATTTACTTGTTATAGTCAATAGCAAACAGAGTCAGTCCCAGAACTCATTGCTATTGGATGTTATTGCCTGATCTACTATAGTTTTCTATTTCCCCATTAGATCTGTGGTCACTATAACACAGAGGCTATGTAAGTTATGGAATTTAGTTACTATTCCAATTTTGTCTTATTTAGACCAAAATAAGTACTTGCTCTCTAGGATTCAGAGATATCCAAAGGTAGTCCTAAAAACACAAAACTAATATGGCTTTGGATAACCTGATTGCTTCTGAGATCAGTTCTGTGCAAGACCACACTCACTAAAAGGAGAAGTGAGGCCACCCAACAGTTGATTACCAGCAACAGTGGCTTTTAAAGTCTGTAAAGAGGAGGTGAGAAGGGAAAACTTAAATTACGTATACAAGTAGAATGAGAAGCATCTACCAGTCATTATGGATTAAGTACACTTGGTTTTCTTTTGAGTTTTCTACCTCTTTAAGAATAAGAATGCTTCTTCTAAATTTCCAAAGCTATAGTACCAAAAGTATATTTTACAAAATGATTCATATTTCTTTGGAGTCAAGTTCATTGGTAATACTCCCCACTAGCTCTTCATTTTGGATAACACTGTTGTATCATGTGCTGCTGCTGGTGTTACTATGCTATTGGTATGGGTTAAACCTTTCTTCCTTTTTCTGCTATTATATACTTGTTTTATCTTTGAAACGTTTTTATGACACTGTTGTAGTTACCTTAATGTTGCTGGACAAACACCTGACCAGAAACAGCTTGTGGGAGCAGGGAGTTAATTTCAGGATTTAAAATTCCAGGGGAACCCCATAAATGTCAGAAGAAGCTGGCTCACATCCATGGATCCAAGCATAGACTCCACCAATAGCCAGCACCAAAAACAGCCTGAACTCAATCTGCTCTCAACACACTTTAGGTCTGCACTAAAATCTGCCCACAATAACACCTCCCCAAGCCAGGATGCTGGAGATTCAGTGTGAGTCTATGGGGCCATACATTTAAGCCACCACAGACACCTTCTTACCTAACAACCTTTGGTTTCCATTTACCTTCTCAACATGGTAATATGTGCCCTTATTTTCCCCTGTGGGTTTATTTATCTATTTCATTGATATAAAATTTTCCTTCCATTACACTTGCTGATACACATTTTTAGCATTGTTCCAGGTCCAGCATGTCATTGAAATAAAGTCCTTATATCTTGTTCAAGATATCCTCTTGCTTTGAACTCCTCTAAGAAGTCAGGATTTTTACATGTGACTTTAAGACATGTAACACAGTTATTTTAAGAGAACCATTAAAAGAAATGATACTTTACATTTTAATATCCATAGAACTCTACATTTTTAAGTAATTTCCCTTAACAACTAGGCATTAACTGTTACTGATTAATAAGGAATACTATATAAGCCATTTGTTTGGATAATAAGCAAGCAAGGCAGCATAAGTTTATTCTAAATCTTATCTTCAGACCCCATTACTCACAAAATGGAAACATGGATTTAGGAAGAACATCTGAACAACAAAGTGCCCAGAAGGAAGAGAGCTTTCCTATAGTGTTCCTGGGTTAACATGAACATGGTTTTCTAGTTTTAATCTCAGAATCTTTGTTTCTGAAGAAAGTTAGAAATAGCACCTAAACTAGAAAGAAAGCAGAAACACTCCAATGCTAACATGACTCCTTGTGAAATTGTCAATATTGGTGACAATGACTTCATATGGAACTGGGAATCTTTTTGTCAATAAAATCTCATGTTAGCTAGATGACAAGTTTCCTGATGTCATGTTTCATACTCTTACAGCAATTTCTTAGCAACATAGCCCAGTATGCCTCAAAATGCAAGTATTTGGGATATATTTTATTTATCATGCATCTTTAACTGTTTTAAAAAGAAAACAGTAACAATAGCAAAGTGTTGGGTGCCTTATAAGCATGTCTCTGCATAACTCCAAACATGTACAGAGAGAGAGGGAGAGAGAAAACGAGAGCAAGAGCACAAAGTAAGCTTACTATCCTCCAAGGGTTTATAGATAATTATAACCTCTACAGGGATATGAGTATTTGTTCTAGGTTGATTCACTTTCCACAAGACATATAAATAATTCTTAGTCCATACTAAAATCACACAAATTACTTTTTAAATAATTGGTTTAAAATATATTATTTGCCGGGCGTGGTGGTACACGCCTTTAATCCCAGCACTCGGGAGGCAGAGGTAGGAGGATCACTGAGAGTTCAAGGCCACCCTGAGACTACATAGTGAATTCCAGGTCAGCCTGGACCAGAGTGAGACCCTACCTTGCAAAACCAAAATATATATATTATTCATGCTTTCCTGAGACATCACTTCCTTTGTTAACATTTAACAAAGTAATTTAGTAGTAAATTCTTTGATATCTTGGGCTTGCTGAGTACCTTTGTACAAAGTACTAAGCATATTAAAAATAGTTACACATTGTAACTGGCAGAAGTATTTATCAACTAATCCATGTTAGGCTGGAAGGGGCTTGCATAGAAAGCTTAACTATCTGGTTAAATGGGTTTTTTGTTTGTTTGTTTATTTGTTTTTGTTGTTGTTATTTTCTTTTTGTATAAATGCCAAAGGTAAGAGCAATAAGGGCAGGATTGGGACATTTGTAGTAGATACTAGTATGTGAGTAATAGGAAATGTAACAAAAGGTAAAATCAGTATTCAAAAGATTCTCAAACATAATAGCATGATTGCTCTATTTGCAAAGAAAATGTAACAAGGATAAAATATCTGGCCTTGTTCTTAGGTCTAGATATGAGTTCAGTAGTTCAGCCAGAATTCAGCAACCCATGGTTTTAATCAAAATTAAAAAAAAAAAAAAATAGAGGCTTGAGAGATGGCTCAGCAATTGCCGAGCCTGCAAAATCTAATGACCCAGATTTGACTCCCCAGTACCCACATAGCCAGGTGCACAAAGTGGTGCATGCATCTGGAGTTTGTTTGCAGCTGCTATAAGCCCTAGTGTTCCCATTTTGTCTATTTGTCTCTTTCTCAGTGTCTCTCTCTGCTTGCAAATAAATAAATAAAACATTTTGTTTTACAAAAAAACACCATAAAGTGTTTTGATTTTATTTAAGTTTAACATAAATGATCAATGTTGTGAGTCTTCTGAAAGTAAGGAGAGAGAGGATGCTGAAATGCTATTTCATTAGTTTCACTCTAAACATCACCTTTCAAAGTGGTATTAGGGCATACAGAGATACCTCAGTAGTAGAGCACTTGCCTAACATGCTTGAGGCCTTCAATTCAAATCCTAGCACTGGAAATAAAAGTGAGATCAAGAATGAGAGTTGTATTAAGATGGCATTAAATATGTTTAAATGATCTACTTAACTTCATTCTTACATTACCATGGTGATAATTTTTAATAATAGCAAAAGAGTGAGCATGTTTTAAAAGATCAGTTGAAAAGAATAAATACTTTTGCATTCATATCTTACTGAACATTTTCTCTTGTTTCAAAATATGCTCACTAACAGATTTACTTGAAAACTTTTTCACTTATTCACCCCATAACTCCTAATGAACGTGTAGGGCTTTGTATGGAGGGGGAACCACACAGTAGGACTGTATCATCTTTCTCTTTCCACAGAACTTGCAATAGAGGGACAAAACTAAACAGTTTGCCTGTACACTACTTTGAAAACCTGACTAGGTTTTTGTTATATTTTATCCTGATTTGCAAAGCACAAGAGGTATTAGGATACAGGCTTTGCTGAAGTGTGTATAATAGGATCATAAGGAAAGGAAATTTACTAAGTTACAACTCATGTATCTGCATAGTAATAGTAGAGCAATTTTTCTCAGCCTATGACCTGACCTTTACTTTTTTCTCCCTATGTATTGACCAAAATAATATGATGCTATCCTATCTCCTCTGGACTACTATTTTAATATGTGTGTTTATGTGCATGTACGTGTATAAGGAGGCCATGTGGTAGCTCTAGGTATCATGTGTCAAGATCAGTGTCTACTTCCTTTAAGATGGGGTCTCTCATTGACCTAGATTTCACCAAATATGATAGATTGCCCAGGAAGACCACATACCTATCTCTGAAATCCTAGCCCTGGCATCACAGGTGCATACCACCACACAACTGTTATGTTATATGGATATCAAGGACCAAATTCAGGTCCTCGTGTTTAAGAGGTAAGCATTTTACTGACTCCCCAGCAATCTCTGGTGATAGTATTAATTCTGCTTAACATGGATTATAAATATATGGTAAATAGATAAATATTGTAGATAAGGAGAGGAACACATATAAACAGACATGCAGGATCTCTAGTCTTCAAATGTACTCTACTAAAAGGGACTAAATTCTACCATTAAAGTTAAATTTTATGAATTGAACAGGTTTTTATATTTTGGAAAAAAACAAAATTATACATGTCTTTGGGTGTTGCTCATACCTTGAACTTTTAGAAATTAAAACCCTGTAGGAACTTATAAGGTCAGTGATTTCAGTCAATTTCAGGCATAAAAGTAAACAATGAGTTGTAAGAAGAGGTTTGGCTCCAACTTAAGGTGGCTTTGTGTGTGAAGAGTCTACTACATAAGCTAGGACTAAGGGAAATAGTGGCTTAAATGGTGACATTGTTATGGATGTGACATGTCTGTGGAAAGACAGAGAAGTGCCACAAACAGCCCCATGTTCACACAGCCAAGAGAAGAAAACCCTGGACACTTCTAATACTGAGGATGTTTTCCTTGGAAAGGAACTAGGCTCAAAGGAGTCCAGTTACAGAGGCTGCGTTCAGGACAAAAGTTCCATCTCATCAGGAAAATATGAGAAAGAGTTGATATTTGTTAAGATGGAAAAGACCTTACTGCAAACGATATGGACAGTACTAAACCAAGTTTGTCTTCTGCACAATGCTGGCTTTCTATTAGCAACAGTAATAACATTATACAAACACCTTTGTATGTTCGACACTGGGATGAAGTTATTCTAAATATTAGACAAGTTTTAATGATGAGGTACAGTCATACTATTTTGAAGAGTCATAAAGAGATTGCTGTAAAACAAAACTATTGTCAATTTAGGTTATTTTAACATATCAAGTATTTTGCTTTTTTTCCCCAATAGGTATGCTTGTTTATTTTTCAGAGACAACTATGACGTCTAAATTCTCAAAGCAGAAAATTTAGAGAGAGCTTAAAGGAAGTTAATTATAAGGGATTTTTTAAGGTGTCATTGACAGATGAGGAGTTTGTCAATTTGTTTCATTTTCAATAATGAAAAGGAAGTATTCCATGTACTAAAATGTAATTTTGGATGAGGGAAGGGTGAACATTACATGAAGTATAGACTGGTAGATACATAGATTTTATGTTTTTCTGCACACTGCTGAGACAGGTGAGGGGACTGCTCCTCTCCCTGGGCCCCTGAGCAGCTGTTAAGCACTATTAAAGCATTATTACATTCTGCTAAAGTCACAGTTAGTGTTAATGATATGGTCTTTACATTTGAATTTTTAAGCACTACTTCTGGTATTCATTTTCCTGTAAGTAAGCAAAGATGTCGGGGATGGGTCAATGTGACTCCCTAATTAGTAGCTGTTTGCTTCTCTCTTGTTGCCTGGGCTGCCTGGAGCAAAAAAGAGTGTAAGTGAATCATACTACCCTTATGAGAGCACCAGCCCTCTGGAATACTTGAGACAATTATAGGAAGAGTGTACCCTAACACCCCAGCTCCTGAAGGCAGTTAGTGCCAGATGTTTCCCTGTCACAAACCTCCATGAATTCCAGCTGACCTTGCAACCATTTCCACCTTCACCAGAGCAAGAACACTTCCTTGGGTGGAGAAATTGGTGATAAGAGTCAAATTGTGGCCCAAAGAAATGGTCGGGATTGGTCAAAAATGAAAGGATGTGATTGGTCGAAAACAAAATGAATGTATTTTATTATAACATACATGTCTGGGGTTGGTCTAAATAACCCTTCTGAGGCTATGTAGGCAGGCTGCTCAGAAACACTCTGTGTCAGCTGGGAGACACTCTGCTGGGTTGCCCTCCCTACTATTGGCAGGCACTCCTGAAGTGTCCACTGAGTTGAAGAAGGGATTAGGTATTTGATAGCAGAAGACACAATTGCATCATTTGAAAGTAGCCACAGATGGACAAAAGGAAGCAGAATTGAGAAAAAGACAGACTAAAGAGCTGTCAAAAGAACAAACTGCTATTACAATCCAAAGATAATCCACAGGACCTTGTTTCCAAAAGAGTATCAGAGGCCAAGAGTGTCATATCCCAGGCTGATAGCTGGAATGATGGGGTCTGATACCTGAGGTCTTAATAGGGGCTAAAAACTAGCAGATGCCACATTTCTGCTGCTTGTGCCTGCATGCTGTCATTGCTTGCTACTGACATTGTAGGAAATGGAATTTGCTACAGGCTACAATTTGAAGAACTTCAAATTCCTGCCCAGATGGTGCAAAAGAACCCTCAGCTAACCAATGGCACCACCTTTTGAATTCTTCTCGTTCAAATACCTGGAACTGTTGCTATGTAACTAGGATAGTGACAATACTAATGGAGAAAGAGAAGGATACAGTGATGCATGATGGATTATGTTTTCCACTGAGTGTAAAATCAACACCTTATGGGGAATACTTGTGAGACCTTGAGTACAAGGACAGTGATTTCTGTACTAATTAACAAAATGTGAGCCAGAAATTTTTAGATAATATAGAATGAATAGACATGGCATGAGTGTTGACATGCTCATAATTAGCAGGATCTTATCCTTAACTCCCCAGAAACTATAGCTAAAGCAAAGGTTTGCATGAAAGTACTTCATGAAGGAGTATGATCCAAGAGGCAGGGGAATTAAATATGGAAGAAGGGAAAGCAAATATAAATATGCATTTCCAATTTAGCAGTAGCTATTGGCAACTGTCTCTCCATTCCATAGGATTAGTTAAAGCACTGTATCAAACAGGTCTCTAGGCTATTTGGAGAATGTGTAAGAAAATACTTCTCCATTTTTCCCAAGTTCCATTCATTAAAAGATTTATCCATGCAACTAACTTTTCACACTTTCATGAAATACAATCAGTAACTGAGCAATCAGTAATTCATTGAAATGGTCATTCAAGTGCCAACAGAAAAATCCAGAACATGAAGCATCTGATGAGAAACATAAGATTTAAGGTAGGAGCTAACGTGTCACAAAGCATGTTGGCTGGTCTGGATTGTTTGTTGAGTTAACTTAAATCATTGTCCTCCAAGAGTCTGAGCCTATAGTTCTTTTTCTTGTTGGACCATCACAGAATTGATTCATTGTTGTCACTAAGTACAGAGGTAATAAAAGGTGATAGTAATCCTTTCAATTCTATATTTATCACTGTCTTCATTGTGTCAAAACAATCTTAATTCTAAAATATAATCTTAGCCAATTATCTATATGGTACAAGTCCCTTCTTTGTGTGTATGTATAAGGTGAAAGTTTCAAATAATACTTAATGGGGAGAAACGGAAGGAATTCCCGTTGAGATCAGGAACAAGGCAGGGGTGTCCACTCTCACCTCTGCTCTTCAACACAGTACTAGCTAGAAGTACTAGCTCAAGAAATAAGATAGGAGAAAGAAATAAAAGGGATACAAATTGAAAAGGAAGAAGTTAACTTAGCCCTATTTGCAGATGACATGATTCTATACATAAGTGACCTGGGAACCTCCATCTCAAAACTCTTACAAGTGATTAACTCCTTCAGTAAAGTAGCAGGATACAAAGTCAATGCAAAAAAAATCAGTAGCCTTTCTATATGTAAAAGACAGAGACACAGAGAAAAAATAAGCAACATTGTTCCATTTTCAATAGCATCAAAAAATAAAATAAAATACCTTGGAATAACATTAACCAAGGAGGTGAAAGACCTTTACAATGAAAACATAAAAACATTCAAGAAAGAAATTGAGGACAACTTGAGAAAATGGAAAGATCTCCCATGCTCCTGGATAAGCAGAATTAATATTGCCAAAATGGCAATCTTACCAAAAGCAATATACAGATTTAATGCAATACCAATAAAAATCCCAATATCTTTCTTCACAGAGAGAGATAAAATAATCTCAAAATTCATATGGAATTGCAGAAGGCCTTGGATATCCAAGCATATCCTCCACAAAAGAAATACCTCTGGAGGCATCACCCTACCTGATCTTAAGCCATAGAACAAAGCCATAGTTATAAAAACAACGTGGTACTGGCATAAAAACAGGATGTTAGATCAATGGAAAATTAACAGGAAGTAATAGGGCTCAACAAAACCATAGATCATCTAGATCTAATGGACATCTACAGAACATTCTACCCCAAAGCCACAGATTACACATTCTTCTCAGCAGCCCATGGAACCTTCTCTAAAATAAATTATATACTGGGTTATAAAGCCTGCCTCCATATATTTAGGAAGATTGACATAATCTCCTACATGATATCAGATCACAATGCTATATCACTAGAAATTAACAACAAAAGATGCATCAGGAATCCCAGCAGCTCCTAGAACCTGAACAGCACACCAATAAACAAAAAATGGGTGATGGAGGAAATAAAAAGTGAAATTGCAAAATTTCTAAAAATGAATGACAATGAGAATACATCGTACCAAAACTTATGGGACACAATGAAGGCAATCCTCAGTGGAAAACTCATAGCACTAAATGCCTTCACAACAAAGACAGAGATCGCAAATCAATAAATTAATCATTCACCTAAAGGCATTTGAAAAGCAAGAAGAATCCAACCCACGAAGCTCCAGACAGAATGCCGGTTCCAACAATGTAGACCAGAAATTCACTGTTGGTGGGATACAAGAGGGCCTACACCTAATAATTCTCTCTAAAATAATAATGGTTATCCATGTATCTAGTACTGACTTCACTCTCTGTTGGAGAATCTGCTTATCTCTTTCAGATGGATGCAGAACCTGAGGAAAGAATCAGCCCACCATACCTCAACAGGGCACCAGCTGAAGTCATAAAGTCATAGGGGAAATGAGCAAGAGTACTGCATTATTGGTGAACAATTACACAAGGGCTAAGGAGATAGACACAAAGAACACTCAACCTCTACCAAATCAGATATCCAGAGACACAGAGACTCATAAAACCTCATCACTGAAATAGACCTAAAATGAACCCAGCATGGCTTAGGGAAATTCACAGAAGAGGGGGCAGAAAGATTGTTAGAGCCATGAGTTGGGACATTATACACAGAGTCATTGCCTCTCCTACATAAGTGATGGCTACCAGCATAAGGCAAGACCCACACTATCCATTGGAGGAAGGACAGGAAGAAGGCTAACAATGGTACCATCATGGCTGTATTTATACAAAACTAATAAAAAATATATTTTTTAAAAAAGGACAGCATCTTTAACAAGTGGTGCTTGACAAAATGGATAACCATATGCAGGAAAATGAAACTTAATCCACACATTTCACCATGCACAAAAATCAAGTCCAAATGGATCAACAACCTCAATATAAGACCGAAAACACAGCTATTACTGGAAGAAAAAGTAGGAGGAACTTTCCATGATATAGGAGCGGGAAAAGACTTCCTGAACAAAACCCCAATAGCTCAGGAAATTAAACAATCAGTCAACAATTGGGATCTCATGAAGCTGAAAAGCTTTTTCACTGACAAACATACAATAAGCAGAGCCACTAGATTACCCACAGAATGGGAGAAAATTTTTGTTGGATACTGTAGCAGACAGCTTCAGGTTTGCTGAGATGAACTTCCAGACCCGGCACAGTTATGGAGGAAGGGATATTATTTATTGAAGCTTACAGATCCAGGGGAAGTTCCATAAAGGCAGGAGAAGCAGCCTGCTCTTCACAGGACCAGGCAAGAGAGAGCAAAAGCCAAGCCACCAGCTACACAGCACACAGAGCAAAACTACACTCCAAAAGTCACACAGCACACTTACAGGAACTCCTGCTAGGCACACTTTGCATATCTTTACAATGGAATCTCAAACTCTCCATTAACACCTTAAGACCAGCCCCCAGTGACATTGCCTCTAGGAAGGTGATTGTAGATGCAAACTATAAAGTAATAAAACATTGACTATATTGGGGGCCATATATTCAAACTACACCACAGATACACATCAGACAGAGGCCTAATTTCTAAAATCTAAAAAGAACTCAAAAACCTAAGCAATAAAAAATCAAACAACTCACTCACCAAATGGGGCAGAGAACTGCACAAGGAGTTCTCAGAGGAAGAAATACTGATTGCAAACACACACTTAAGAAAATGTTTGGAGCCAGGCGTGGTGGTGCATGCCTTTAATCCCAGCATTCAGGAGGCAAAGGTAGGAGGATTGCCATGAGTTCAAGGCCACCCTGAGACTACATAGTGAATTTCAGGTCAGCATGAACTACAGCTTCCTACCTGGGGGTGGGGGGGGGGGAGAATGAAAATGTTCAACGTCCCCAATCATCAGGGAAATGAAAATTAAAACATCTATGAGATTCGACCTTACCCCAGTAAGGATAGCTAATATTAAAAAAAAAAAAAAATAAAACAGATGCTGGTGAGTCTGTGGAGAAATAGGAAGCCTCTTTCACTGTTGGTGGGTGTGTAAAATGGTACAACCACTATGGAAAGCAATGTGGAGACTCCTGAAAAGGATGACTATAGACCTACCAACAGACCCAGTTATTCCCTTACTGAGCATTTACCCTAAAAGCACCAAGCCTCAGATCAGAGAGATTTGCTCAACCATGTTTATAGCTGCTCAATTCATAATAGCTAAGAGCTGGAATCAACCCAGATGTCCATCATTAGCTGAATGGATAATTAAGATGTGGTATATCTACACAATGAAATTCTACACAACAGTAAGGAAAAATGACACAAACCAATTTGAAGAAAAATGTTCAAATTTGAAACAGATCATTCTTAGCAAACTCACCCAATCACAGAAAGATAAGCATCGCATGGTCTCACTCATCTGTGGCTCCTAATTTGTATTTTCCTGAGATGCTGACACACCTAATAAGCATCTCAAGGACTGGACAATAGGGATGGTGGGGTGGGAGGGCAGGGCAAGGGTGGGGTAGAACAAAAAAACTGGACCCAAATGGAAATGGTACCATAAAATCTTATATCCTGAAAGACATACTAAAAGGTCTAACCTGCATCAGGTGTTTAGAGAGAACATCTGAATCACAGGGACCTGGAGAGGGTATGATGAGGACTAACCTCAATCTTCTCCTGTTCTCTCTCTCTCACTCCCTCTTTTCTCTCTTTTCTCTTTAATTTTACCTATATTTTTTCTTCCTTCTTTTCTCTTGGCACTGACCTGTAACTCCCAATACCAGCATGTGGTTAATATTCACAATAAGCTGACGATCAGTGAGACCTACAAGGTTTCCCAAAAGAAGACAGATTTCTGTCAGAGTACTTGATGACCCACCAAAGGTTATTGGTAAGACCCTACTGCTGAAGAAACCATATACTATTCAGATGGAACATGTAGAGACATGGCTGGAATCTGGAAGAGAGTCAGTACCCAGACAGTAACTTGTCTAGTGCTAGAAGGTGCTACATAAGTGACTGGGGGAAAATGACCAACATCTGTCTAAGCAACTCATGGTCTAAGCTACTCAGCAGCAAACAACTTGACGTGATGCTCACACAAGTGCAGTAGTGGCACACAGCCATGGTGGGTTACCAACTGCTCTAGATTTGGCTAATGGATCCTCTCAGTGGAATGGAACCCATACCTGGAAATGGGAAACAAGTCAGAACCATATCCAAAACTGAGATTGCTTTCCAATATCAAGCACCCACCAATAGTGGGATAAAAGATGGCCTATACCTACTAAATTCTCTCTAAAATAATAATGGTTATCCATGTTTTGTGCACTGACCTCACTCTCTGTTGGAGAATATGCTTCTCTCTCTCTCTTTTTTTTTTTTGGTTTTTGAGGCAGGGTCTCATTCTAGCCCAGGCTGACCTGGAATTCACTCTGTATTCTCAGAATGGCCTCGAATTTATGGTGATCCTCCTACCTCTGTTTCCCAAGTGCTGGGATTAAAAGTGTGTGCCACCACACCCTGTTGCTTCTCTTTTTCAAATGTATGCACGACCGGAGGAGAGAACCAGCCCATCATACCTCACCAGGGCACCAGCTGAAGCCTTAGAGTTATAGGGGAAATGAGCAAGAGTACTGCTTTCTCGGTGAACCTGGTACCGGCACAAGGGCGAAGGAGATAGACACAAAGAACACTCAACCCCTACCAAATCAGATACCCAGAGACACAGAGACTCACAAAACCCCTTCACTGAAATAGACCTAAAATGAACCCAACATGGCTGAGGGAAATTCACAGCAGATTGTTAGAGACATGAGTTGGGTCATTATACACAGAGTCATTTCCTCTCCCACATAAGTGATGGCTACACCCATAAGGCAAGACCTACATTACCCATGGGGGAAAGACAGAGTAAATGTTAACGATGGTACCATCATTGCTGTACATATACTATATACATAACTAATAAAAAATGTTCAGTGTTGTACTTCCTATATCCACTATGGAAGTATTTTTATCCTATGGAAACATGTTATACTGTGAAAACAAAAGTTCAAGTGAGTCTATACATGAATTACATATGTGCTGAGAGGGAGTAGCCATACTTTCACCACACCATTCTAAGACTCCAGTGTTATAGACATATTAAACCAAACACTACATAACAAGTATTAGCTGTTGGATCAACAAATATTCAGCATTATACAGGATAGAGTCTCAAGCATACAGAATTGCATCCCAAAAATTGTAGATTAGTTAACTTTTTACAAAGATTATAATAGTGAGATGTTTCTAGCTATTCTACCTTTCTTAGCCTAATGTGCCTTCTGACATGCACACACTTTTACACTTCACTTACTCTCATATGAGCATGGATCCTTGCTTCATCTATTATTTGCCCTTAGAACCCTTGGTAAGCTGAGGAGGAACCACTGGTGTTAAGGAACAGTGTGGGGTAGCCCTGGGCTTCTGGTACATGCAATCACTTCTGTGTCATCCTTGGCTTTCTGTCTTTGATGTGCACTCTGCATAATCCCCTTCACCATTGTGACTTGAATCTAAAATGTTCCCCATAGGCTTGTGCCTGATGCCTGCTCTCCAGCTGGTACCTAATGGAAATACACCACTGGAGATGGGCTAGTGAAGTGATATAGCCTGACTAGTTCTGGTGGCTCTGTTCTTCCCACTCTGTGATGATCTGATGAGCCTCCACTCTTTATATTCCTGTCACCATGGATTCCATAATGTCTTCCCCATCATGATGGACTTAAGTCCACTGAAATTATGAATGAAAATCAATCTTTCTTCCCTTGAGTTGTTTTGGCCAAGTATTTTGGTTATAATGCTACAAAAATGCCCAATGCACTTCCCTTGAATGTCAGTGGGACCCTTGATTTGCTTATAACTGACTGAATATTGCAAACATGATGTGATGTCATCCACATGATTAAGTCACATTTTAATATCCTTTCGTGTTGGACATATGCCATAGAGGTTCTCCTTGCTGACTTTGATAAAATATAAATGGCCACAATACATGTGCCTTTTTGAAACTAAATGTAGCCTTTCAAAGATGAAGGTGGACTTCCACTTCTAACTAGCAAAGATCTCAAACCATCTGCACACATTTATGATATTGTGAATTCTTCCAACAATCTGAATAAATTTTGTAGTGGATTTTTCTACAGTAAGTCCAATAAGGAAACAGTCCAGATGACACCTTGATCACAACTTATATGACCCTAAGCCAAGAATCTAGTTTTCATCTGTACCAACTCTTGACCCAAAGCAACTGTGAAGTAATGTGTGTTAAAATCATATTACATAACAAAATAAAATTATTCTGGCACATTTTTCTTTATATAACATTGGTGTTGCAAATGCTGAGTATCATATATTTACAGTGCTGAAAGTATTAAATTCTCCACAGGAAGAATGGATTGCACAGGCACCAGATGTTCCTAGAGAAAATGTCTGTTCTTGACCAGGGTCCAATGCATGCTACTAGAGACATGACTTTTATCTTGAACCTAGGGATTTGCAACTGTTACATATGTCCTTGTCAGGGACTCCATATAGCACATTATATATTAGAAAAATATTTATTTATCACCACATAATGTATAGAGATATATGGCCACCAAACAGAAATTATTAAACAGGGCCTTCTGCCTATTTAGACCCCCATTTAAACCTAATAACTTTCCAAGTTACACATAATAATGAGCTTCCAAGAAATGTGTTTAATTTTTTCCCTGGCATAATGTATAAGAGCTCCATAAAAGGGTAGAGGGTAGGCTGTCTCCTCAAGCTTCTCCTTAGGGATGAAGGAGATTCAGACATTACATACAGTTACCACCCCTGGGGAAATTACCAAGGTGTACACAACCATCCTCACTGGGATGCTGTGTCATACCCTGAGCTCCCAACCCTTCTATACCAGTGGATACTCAATGGAGACTACCTTTGCTGAGGTGCTCTCATTGTCCAAGACTTATGACAATTAACCCATCAAAAACTGGGCTTTTTAAAGTGATATGAACTTTAATATGCAAAATTTTTTTCTCTAACTCGTGGCATTCCCCAGTCTACTGAACCATTAAGAATGATTTTAATGGATTCCCTTCATAATGCATTTATCTTGTTAAGATACATTTGATTATTTTACATCCTCTTATTAAGCTTCATAAAGATGATCCCATAATGTATTGGATGTCCCACCTAAAGTCCAAAGAACAAGGTCTCCCTAAAATCTACTTTGATGGAGAATAGTTTAGGTAAAATTCTTCAGTGAATGTCTACTTCTACCCCATTATGTAAAGAAAATTTGTTTTTGATTCTTCTTATTGATGTAAAGTTCCCTCCAGAGAAGCACTTTCTAGACTTGAGTAACCCATCACTCCTCTCACTTGAGAGACTTCTGCTTTGTAAGTGATAAACTTCTTCAACTTTTTTTCCGTCTCAAATTGCTTCAGCCTCTAACTCCTTACCCCCAAATTCATCATCATTTTTTTCCTTTTATAATTTCATAGAGTGTGTTTAAACCTCTTAAATAAAGAGCCAAAATCATTATAAAAAGAGAACTTTTACTCTATATTTTTTTCTTTTGGTTTATCAGGAAACAATCTTAAAATATTTCAAGGAGTTTCTAAAATTAAAAAGAAAATAAAAGAAAAAAGGAAGACAACTGTCCATAGTAAACATATCCAAAATTCATATTCTGTCAAAAATGGTTAAAATATTTTCTCTGAGGGAAAGATAGTTTTGCAGAATAAATGGATTTTACAGTGGATTTTTATCAGATTCAGATATTTCTGGATTTGCGCCTCTTTTACATACCTCCTAATAGCTTTTCAGTTATTACAAGAGTAAATTTTGCTGGGCATGGTGGTGCATGCCTTTAATCCCAGCACTTGGGAGGCAGAGGTAGGAGGATCCCCGTGAGTTCGAGGCCAGCCTAAGACTACAGAGTGAATTCCAGGTCAGCCTGGGCTAGAGTGAGACCCTACCTTAAAAAACCAAAACAAAAAAAGTAAATTTTATTACATATAATGATAAATAATACAGTCTTCCATGAATTGGCCTTTCCATCTACTTATATGTGTTCTCAATGTATAGATGTATAATAGGATTAATTGTCAAAATTATTCTACTGGTCACTTTTAAAATTGAAAATGTCACTTCCTTGGAGAAAAGCACTCTTTGATCCTTAAATTGACATGTAAACTAAACTTTAGCTTTTTCACTTTAATCCAGAATCATAGACCCTAATATCTACAAATGACCTGGAAGGTACACATCATCACATGAAGCATGTCAGACACAATCCAACCAAAACATTCAATAAACCACCCAGATATATATGACTGTATTTGAAACATGGAAATTTTGATATTGGAATTGGTTGTAAAGGTGTGAATGAGCTGAGAAGCAAACCAAGTTGCTGTGAGGAAACTTGGAGATGAGCAAGGCAACTTGCTGAGATTGACAAAAATTCCACTAGCAAAAGTCTGGGTCAGGCAGGGGGAACAGTGCATCCAAAATTAAGAAATCTAACAGGAGGATTTCTTGGTGGCTGCAGTCTCAGCCTAAGGAATCTGAAGAAAGAAGAAGCATTTACCAAGAAAGGAGAAGTGATCAACTGGTGTGAAATGAAACTTCAGGGGATATTACTGGAGTAATACACAGGAAAATGTGGCAAGGATCTGAGTTTCTTCTTAAGGAAGAGGGTGGGGTGGGATCAACATCCCTGGAGGTAGGGAGATCATTCCTTCATGAATATCTGCCAGTGCTTCAAAACACTTGCAAAGACACAAAAATTCCACTAGCAAAAGTCTGGGTCATGAAGCTTACAGGGAACAGTGTGAAAACATCCAAAATTAAGAAATTCATAACAGGAGGATTTCTGGGTAAGGTGGCTGCATAGGAGATACACTAATCCAGCCTAGGGAGGAATTTGAGCAAAACCAAAGCAAAATACACTGTTTGTCTGAAAAGCGAAGGTGTATAGGTTTTTATCTACCACAGTGGAGAAGCAGGAGACACTAAGATCTATCAGAAGGGAGGAAATCAGCCAGAATCCCACAGAGGAGCTTGTGGATCCTGACCCATGCGGAGAGGAGCTTGTGGATCCTGGAGCCCAAGCAAGATGTGCACATGTGATGGTAAAGTTTGTGTCAACTTTGTTTAGGAATCCACAGTTCCTCGCCCAGCTGCAGGAGCAGAGAATCCAAATAGAGGGGATGTTCTCTTGGAAGAGGGGGCTGGTTGATAAAAAGGAGCTCTGGGAAGAAAGGCCTCTCTCTCCCACCTGGCTGCCTGGTGTTTTCTGCAACCTTCTGCAGGCCAACTGAAGACCAGGGTGGACTGAAACATGGCCTTCAGTGCATAGGCCTGCTCAGGCCTCCAGCCTCATGCACTGAGCAGCTACCGGGTTCAGATTATGGGTTACCAATAAATCCACTTTTAATACGATTGAATTAATACATTCATTCTCAGCCTCCTTGCAACCAGGCCAACTGAAGAAACTATATTTGGGGGTTGACTATTCTTGGTTGAATTTACCATTTAATGCTGTATTTGGGGGTTGACTCTTTAATGTGCTTTGTCTTTTTCTTCTGTCATTATTAGAGGCAGGGTCTGATTCAGACCCTGGCTAACCTGGAACTCATTTCAGAACAGAAATATCATCCTGCCAACTGATAGGAATAAGGGTATAGAGCAACATACACCCTTAGGGTTTATGGCTTTATAAGGTTATCTGCTTGTTTCAATCCCCACACTTGCATACTCTGTGCTGGTTTTATTGAATGTGTACACTGTTCAGGTTGGATTGAAAAAATGCTCTACAAGTCCAGAATAGCAGGCAAACTCAACACCTAGGATTACTTCTGAGGTTGGATTGAAATACAAGAGCTACATTTGGCACTGTAAACTCCCACTCTGAAGGTACATAAAGTTGGTCTTACAAATAAAAAGCACCACAGATAATTAGAAAATCCAAGCATCAAATCAACTCAGGATGGAAACATTGCCAAGAAATCAAGCTGGTGCTGAGATGAAAACTGTCTCCCTATAGTCCAGCCAACTGAAAGCTGGACAAAGCTGCACTGCATGCAGCCTTGTGAGAGACAGAAGTCATCAGCGGTGACAGCAATAGACACTGAAAGCAACATGTTTGGCTAGACAGGTCAGGTCAAATGACCAAACAGGTGCAATAGTGGCATGTCTTCTCTGGGGGAAACCAACTGCTCTCTAATTGAACTGGAGGCCTGTGTGTGGGAGGGAATACATGCCTAGTACAGAAAACCTAATCAGAAGCCTATGGCAGAGGAGGTCATGACCCTTAGGGTCATGCTCTTGTCTAGCTAAATGCATATATTATTCTCACCAAACTGCCCTGAAAGCACTACACCTAACATTCATATTAATATATTAATGCTACTCTCCCTTTTGGTTAAAGAAGCTCCTCTTTTAAAATGGAGATGACCACTGGGATGATCCAAAAGGCAACATAGTTCTGAGAATAAGTGACAGAGGTGTTTCCAGCACTGAAATACTTCTATCACCCCCTCCAAGGCTCAGGATCCATTGTGGAAGAGGTGGCAGAAAGAATGTAAGAGGCAAAGGAAGGGCACCACTCCTTACTCTGCAACTGCCCAGACAGGAATTGGCCTCAATATCCATGACCTCGCAGTGCCTAGCCATACCTTCACAAGACCCTCATAATAGGAGAGAAAGAAGATGACATCAAAATAAAAGGGAGACTAATGGAGGGGGGGGGATATGATGGATAGTGGAGTTGTGAAGGGGAAAGTGGGAGAAGGGAGGGAATTATCATGGTTTCTTTTCTCTAAGTATAGATGTTGTCAATAAAAATTAAAAAAAAAAAAACATTCACAACAGGATAATCTGGAAGAAATGGATAAATGTTCTCTCTGTGCCTTCTCTCTCTCTCTCTCTCTCTCTCTAACTCTGCTTGGAAATAATAAATACTTTTTAAAGTTTTAAAAAGAAGCCTGGAGAGATGGCTTATTGGCTGAGGCACTTGCCTGCAAAACCAAATGACCCAGCTTCCAGTCCCCAGAACCCACGTAAGCCAGATGCACAAAGGAGCACATGCATTTGGAGTTTGTTTGCAATGATTAGAGGCTGTGGCATGCCCATTCTCTCTCTGTCTGTCTTCTCTCTCTCTCTCTCTCTCTCTCTCTTTCTCTCTACTTGCAAATAATAAATAAAATAAAATAATAAAATAATGAAATAAAATAAAAAGTTTAAAAGCAATGGATAAATGCCTAGCCATATATTACCTACCAAAACTAAACTCAGTGCAGATTAATCTCCTAAACAAACATATCACATCCATTAATAATTGAAAATGTAATTAAAAACTCCTCAAATAGAAAAGACCAGGACCAGATGGCTTTTCAGCCAAATCCTATCAAACCTTCAATAAAGAACTGAAAACAATATTTCTCAAACAGTTTCACATAATTGGAGAACAGAGAATGCTCCCCAACTCTTTTATGAAGTAGGCATCACCCTAATATCAAAACCAGACAGAGATACAACAAGAAAACTATAGACCTATACCACTGATGAACTTAGATGCAAAGATCCTGAACAAAATCCTTGAAAACTGAATTTAACAGCCCAGGGACACAGGGATGGTTAAACATATGAAAACTGGTCAACATAATACACTACATATATAAACTTAATCACAAGAACCACATGATCATTTCAATAGGTACAAAGAAAGCCTTTGATAGAATACAACATCACTTCATGATCAAAACACTGAAGAGGGACTGAAGAGATGGCTTAGTGGTTAAGGCACTTGCCTGCAAAGCCAAATAACCTAGGTTGATTCCCCAGGACTGAAATAAGCCACATGTACAAACTGGCACATGTGTCTGGAGTTCACTTGCAGTGGCTAGAGGCACTGGTGTGCCCATTCTCTCTAAACTGCCTCTCTCTCTGCATCTTTCTCTGCTTCTTTCTCTCCCTCCCAACTTAATAAATAAAAAAATTTAAAAAAAGAGGGCTGGAGAGATGGCTTAGTAGTTAAGGCGCCTACCTCCTAAGCCTAAGAATGCTTGTTCCAATCTCTAGTAGTTCCAATCTCCAGGTCCCACGTTTAGCCAGATGCAAAGTGATGCAAGGGTGCAATGCCACACTTGACCACAAGGGGGAGCACACATCTGGATTTCGTTTGCAGTGGCTGAGAGGCTGCTGGTGCACCCATTTCTATCTGTCTTCCTCTCCCTCTCTCTCTGTCTCTCTCTGTGTCTCTCTCCAAGAAAAAAATAAAAAAAAAAAATAAAAACCAAAAAAGAAAGAAAGAAAGAAAAAGAAATAAAAGGGATACAAGTTGGGAAGGAAGAAGTGAAGTTAGCCATATTTGAAGATGGCATGATCCTATACATAAGTAATCCATAAGTCTCCATCTCAAAATTTCTAAAGATGATTAATTCCTTTAATAAAGAGGCAGCATACAAAACTAATACAAAACTCAGTAGTTCTATATAAGAAGGGCAAATATAAAGAGAATGACTTTAGCAAGGATGTCCCATTTTCAATAGCAGCCCCAAATCAAATACCATGAAATAACATTAACAAAGCTTGTTAAAAGGCATATATAATGAAAACATAAAAAAAAAAATAAAAACTCAAGAGGGCTGGAGAGATGGCTTAGCAGTTGAGGTGCATGCCTGTGAGGCCTAAAGACCCCAGTTCAATTCTCCAGGTCCCACATGGTAGAGAATGCATCTGGAGTTCATTTGTAGTGGCTAGAGGCCCTGACATGTCCATTCTCATTCTTTCTCCCTCCTTCTCTCTGTCTCTATTAAATGAATAAATAAATAAAAGTAAAATCTTAAAAAATGTTTTGAAAGCACTCAAGAAAGAAATTAAGGAGGACTTGAAAAGATGTAAAGACCTTCCATGCTCCTGAATAAATAGAATTAATATTATGAAAACGGCAATTGTACCAAAAGTATTATACAGATTTAATGCAATACCAATAAAAATTCAAGCATCATTTTTCACACACACCTCTGCAGGTATAGCCATACCTGATCTAAAGCTATATTACAAACCATAGTAACAAAAACAGCATGGTACTGGCATAAAAACAGAAATACAGACCAATGGAACAGAATTGAAGACCTGGACTTTAGTAACTACAGCTGCTTGATCTTTGCAAAGGTGTCACTAATGTAGACTGGAGAAAAGATACTGTCTTCAACAAATGGTGCTGGACAAATTGAATAACCATATGTAGAAAAAATGAAACCACACCCACACATCTCATCACACACGAAAATCAACTATAAATGGATTAGACTTCAATATAAGACTTGAAACTCTCTTCCTACTGGAGGAAAAAAATATAGGAGTGTGGAAATAATTTCCTAAACAAAATCCCAGTAGCCCAGGAAATTAAACAATCAAACAATGGGAAGTCATGGAGCTATAGAGCTTTTGCACAGACAAATATACCATAATCAGAGCCAAAAGATTACATAAAATGGGAGAAAATTTTTTCCAGCTATACCACTGAGAGAAGCCTAATATCTAAAATCTACAAAGAACTCAAAAACTAAACAATAAAAAAAAATCAAACAACCCACTGCAAAAAAAATTGTGCAGAGAACTGAATAGGGAGTTCTTAGAGGAAGAAATACAAATAACTAACACACACTTAAGAAAATGTTAACCCTCAGGGAAATGCAAATTAAGACAACTATGAAATTCCATGTTATTCCAGTAAGGATGGCCATCATTTAAAAAAATTCAAATGACAACAAGTGTTGGAAAACATGTGGGAAAAGAGGAATCCTCATTCACTCTTGGTGGGATTGTAAGTTTGTACAACCCCTATAGAAATCAATATGGAGATTCCTGAAAAGGATGAATATAGAGCTGCCAACAGACCCAGTGATTCCCTTGCAGGGCATTTATCCTAAATGCTCCATGCTTCTTCACTATAGAGATATTTGTCCAACCAGGTTTATAGCCGCTCAATTCATATTAGCTAAGAACTGGAATCAACCCAGGTGCCCATCATTTAATGAATGCATAATTAAGTTATGGTACATTTATACAATGGAATTCTACTCAACAGTAAGAAAAAATGACACAAGAAAATCTGTAGAGAGATGGATGGACTTAGAATTGATCATACTCAATAAACTCACACAATCACAGAAAGACTAGCACTGCATGGTCTTACTCATCTGTGGTTTGTAAACTGAATTAGCTCGAGTTGCTGACATACATGATAGACACAACCATGTCACAGACAATAGGGATCAAAGGTTTGGAGGGAGGGGAAGTAGAGGGTAGGAAAAAAATGCAAAATTAACGCAAAATTACTTGGCACCATAACAACCTTTATCTTTTAAGACAGACTAAAAGATTTAACTGTCAACAGGATCATGAGGGGTATACCTGAAAAGAAGGGGCCTGGAGAGGGTGGAATGAAGCCTAACCTTAAAAAACTGTTTGGTTCTCACCTGCAACTTGTAGTACTAGAATGTGGTTGCTATCCACAATAAGTTGTTGATCAGAGAGACCAAGGAGGTCCCCAAAACAAGCACAGAATAGGGATAGACTTGGCTGGAATCTGGAAGGAATCTAGTGCCCAGTTACCCCATCTAGTGCTAGAAAATGCTACATGAGCTACTGAGGGAAAGTGGCCAACAACTGTCTGAACAACCAGGGGTCTAAGCTACTAAGAAGCAAACACCCTGACTAGATGTACACCCAGTGCAGTTGGTTTGGTACACAGCCTTGGTTGGTAAACAATTGCTTTCTGGTTGGCTAAGAGATCCACTTAGTGGAAAGGAACCCACATCTAGAAGTGGGAACCAGGTTAGAATCCTGTGGAGACAAAGATTATGTTCTCCAGTGTCAAGCTCTCACTAGTCTTTAGCTAAAAGAGGAGCTACATCAATCAACTTCTCCCTAAGCTAATAAAGCTTATCCCATTTAACCTGTGCTAACTTCACTCTACCTTGAAGAACGTTTTTTTTTTCAATTTTTAAAACTGTATTTGGAGTTATGCTATATGAAATTTCACAAAATTTTCCTCACCAACCCCAAAACCAGTTTTACTTATTACCAATTGATCTTACTCTGTCCCTCTCAGCCTCCCATCACTAATATTGTACTTTGTCATTAGAATATTAACAATTTTGGACAAATTCACATACATGGGAACATGTGATCTTTAAAAATTTGGGATGGATTTCTTTCATTTACCATCATGCTTTCAATATTCACTCACTTTGGAGGCACACCTTTTCTCTTTCTCTCTGTCTCTCAAATAAATAAATAATTTTTTTCTTTAGGTTATTATTTATTTTCCTAGACATAACTAGTAAAAGAGAAAAAGCCATAAGATACACAATGGACAAGACAATGAACTTAGAGACTTTGAGTTAATAACAATAGAACAATAGGCCCATGCAGATATTTTTTAAAGCTTTTTTTTTTTTTTTTTTTTTTTTTTACGAGGTAGGGTCTCACTCTGGAGCAGGCTGACCTGGAATTAACTATGTAGTCTCAGGGTGACCTTGAACTCACAGTGATCCTCCTACCTCTGCCTCCTGAGTGCTGGAATTAAAGGCATGCACCACCACGCCCGGCTAAAGCATTTTTTAATATTTATTTTTATTTGGAGAGAGACACAGAGAGAGACAGAGAGGTAGAGGAAGACAGATAGGGAATGGGCACCGCCAGCAGCCTCTCAGCCGCTGAGAATGAAATCCAGATGTGTGCACCCCCTTGTGGGAAAGTGAGGCATTGCACCCTTACGTCACTGCATCTGGCTTAACGTTGGACCTGGAGATTGAAACCAAGTTCTTAGGCTTAGCAGGCAGGCGCCTTGACCACTAAGCCATCTCTCCAGCCTGGCCCATGTAGATTTAACATCGCAATGTTGTGTTAACTTTTGGTAATGAGTCCATCCATATATATATGGATGTGAGGGATATATGGATTACTTAATTTTATTGTAATCCTAAAATTGGTCTAAATACTAAAGGTGCAGGCAAAAAGAATTTGGGCTTTCCCAAATTTTTCATAAACCCTTAGAAATTTGGTTTCATTGTGCTTTACACCTCATTTCAGAGAGCATCAATTGTCATAAGCCTACAGCTTTAAAAACAAAAACGTAAGAAAAAAGAATGGTTTTGCAGATGGCTTTGCAACTATAGGTTTGCATACCATTAGTAATGTTTCATTCCGATAGATATTTATATAGCGAGCATTTTATGATTAATTCAATGAAAAAAAATCACTAAAAATAATAGCCTAATGTGTCATTGGAAAATGAATACTATGCCAAAAGCTCAATTTCTTTAAGTATTTTGCCAGTTTCTTAGACATTTCAACCTTTTTCATCAGTCTTGGAAAAACAGGACATATATCTACCTTTTTTTTTTTTTTTTTTTTTTACTGAGTTGAGCAAGTGACAACATCCACTATTTTTTTGCATCTGTCTTCTCAAGAAAACACTATCATTATCCCTTGTATGGTATAAATTCTTCACATTCACAATTTTAAAAAATGAATAATTTTCTACTCATTTTGCTGAGTACTAAACCATTTTATCAGGGCTCTAAAGAATAGCTGATAATTAACTGTCTTAAATTTTAACACTTGAGAAGTGCTTAGGGGAAAGAAAGGTTTGGGTTTTTATAAGAAAATAATTCTTCTAATGTATGGTATTGCCTTGTCAGTGAACAGATCAGGACAGTTTTCATTTTCCAAAGCCGTTGACCTTCATTCTTCATAGCACAGGTTAGATAGAGGGTTATAATGTTACTATACTGTCCATACAATGAGCATTTGCGTTTATTGCCATGTTGCCAATCAGTACTTAATAAAGACAAGAGTTTATCATGCTGAAAAATGCAGAATTTTCAAATGATTAAAAACAAGAAGAGTAGCAATTACTCAAAGAAATGCATTTCTTTAGAAATAGTACATCATCTTATAGACTGTATATTTATATGATGTGGATTATGTTTTGTTGGTATTTTGAATACTCTGAATATTCTGGTTTTTATTTTTTATTTTCTAAAATATTTATTTATTTATTTGCAGAGAGTGAGTGTGAGAGAGAAAGAGACAGAGAGAGAATGTTGTATGGGCACAAAAGGGTCTCTTGCCACTGTAAACAATCTCCAGATGTGTTCCCCATTTTGTGCATCTGGCTTCATGTGGGTGCTGGGGAATTGAACGTGGGCTTTGCAAGCAAGTGCTTTTAACTGCTAAGTCATGTCTCTATCCTCTGTTATTTATTTATTTATTTTTATTTTTTGAAACTAATTTACTGTGTGTATCTATGGGGTACAACACAAGGCTTACATATATTATGAAACAATTAATTGAAATTAATATTTTCATCACCTCACATACTTATTTTGGGGTGAAAACTGTGAAGTCCATTCTCAGCAGTTTTCAAGTATATAGTATGTCTTATAGTTTGAATGTATGTACCCCATCGATTCAGGTGTTTTATTGAGCTTGTAACTTAGCTCTTTCCAGCCACCTGGCTGCAGGAGGGGCAGAATTCTGGAGTCTAGCCCTCAAGAGTATTTAGGGGAAGATCTGATTTCCAGTCCAAAGGTATGCAGAGCAGTCTGAACTCGGCCTGGAGCCCTGCTACTTGCTGCTCTTTGGTGTGTGTACTGATGCTGGTGTTTTGCTTGCAGAAGTTTTTCACTTTGCTTGGATATATGGAAGCAGCTTCTTTGCACCATTGGTGGAACTTCCTTTGGATCTGTTAGTGGAAATAAACCCCTTCCTCATATAAACTATGTCTGTTTTGGATGTTGATCCCAACAACATGGAACTATGACAGTATGTTTTTATTAAGCACAGGTAGTCCAACACATCTCCAAGAATTATTCCTCTTTTATAGAAAGAGTGTGCCTTTAACCAACATTTTCCATTTAATCCTTCCCCTAGCTCTTAATAACCACCATTCTACTTTCCTACTTTGTGTTTGCATGACTTGGAAAATTTTAGAATATATATTCTAAATGGATATTATATATATCCTTCTTATATTATTATAAGTATATATTTCATGAGCATCCTTCTTGCTTATTACAAGTAATATTTCATGAGCATGATAGTAAATATGTCACTTGTCATAGTGACTTAATTTCCACTGTGTTTGTCCAGAGCAGAACTGCTGAATTATATGGCAGCTCTGTTTATAATTTTTTAAAAATTCTTACATTGTTTTCCATAATAGCTGTAATAGCTTGAAGTTTCTTTGATGAACTTCTTAACCAGACACAGTTATAGAGGAAGGGATATTTACTGAAGCCAGGGGAAGTTCCATATGGCAAAAGAAGCTGGCCCACATTCACAGGTCCAAGCAGAGAGAAAAAAAGCCCCAAGCCAAAAACCCTAAAAGCCACAACACAAACAAGCACACTTCAGAAACTCCAGGCACTTTGCATATCTTTAGATTGGAATTTCAAATTCACCACCACACCTTGGGGCTGGGCCCTAAGATCTGCCCACTGACACCTCCTCCAGCCAGGTGGGTGGAAATCCCAAAAGTTTTAATAAACTTCTGAACCTATTGGGGACATTTATTCAAACTACCACAATAGCCATACTAATTCATATTCCCATCAACAATGTACAAAGGTTCTCTTTTCTTTTGTATAATTTATTTTCCTTAAATAGAAACCACTTGTCTAGTGAGACCTATATTAATGAAAATATAAGAAAACAAGCTACTAGACATAATGATGGCAACTCCATATCATTATACTGTTTCACTTATTGTCCAATGACATAATAAAACCTACTTTTAACTTAGGTACTATTGTAGGTTGAATTCACAGAAGACAAAGGTGTGTTCGACTCCCAATTTTCAGTATCTCAAATGTAGCCTTATTTTAAGATTAAGTCTTTGCCAAGGTATTCAAATTAAACTAAAGTCCTTAGGGTGACTACTAACCTACTATGACTGATGGCTTTTAAAAAGGAGAAATCTAGACTCAAGCAGATGCACATGGAGAAAGTGATATGAAGACAGCTGGGGAGAAGAAAAACAAACAGAGAATCTCAGAACAAACTTTTCCCATTATAGCCTGCAAAAGAATCAATTCTGAATCCTTAGTCTTGAATACCTAGCCTTCAGAAATATAAAGTAATAAAGTTGTTTAATGCAAGCCATTCAATTTGGGGGACTTTATTACAGTAGCCCTAGTGAATTAATGAGGTTATATTATTTTAAATTTCATATAAAACAGTTATGTTTAATAGTAGTATCCTTTATTTTAAAGGTATCAGTTGATAATGACTAGTGATTTAGTGACAAATAAAACTTCATACATGCCCATGTATATATATAATAAATATTTTTTCTTGTAATTCTCTTTCACTGAATTCTTTCCCCAAACATTGCATGTAATAATTTCTGTTTTGTTCATTGTCTTTCCTTCAGCCCATCCTTCACACATCTCACCTTCCCTGAGGCTGTGAAGTCACGTCAATACCTTCCCAGCTGTCCTGGACATGTATTGTGACATCACAGGATAATCCATAATGCTAACTCATATACTGGAAATGGGGTCAAGCCTAGAGATTGGGATGTGACATCATTATACTCCATGAGACTCAAAACTGTAATCATGTAAAGAATAGACGAGAAATAAATTTTTATAAGCCCACAATCCACAAATCAAAATGTCTTCAATACTGCATGAATAAGATCTAAGTAGAAAATTTGATTGTAAAGGAATAGAAATTTTCTTTTCTTAGAAAACAATCTTATACAATAAGCATATGCATAGCAAGCAGCCCAACCAATTTGCTGATGATAATTACATATAGTAGAATTTCTCATTGCTCAAGCTTTTGTAGGGCACAAACCTGAAGCAGTAATAAAAACAATGAGTGTGCCAGTAACAACTGGTAGATGTAAACAAAATATTGAGAATTCCTTCAAATCTAAAGAATCCTTAAAATGTATGAATAAATTACAATGTGACATTTTTTAAATAACCAGTGATTTTTATAGAAGTCCACCACGAAACAGAATAGAATGATCTTTCTGTTTTTATGGAAGATGCTTTAAAAGCACTACTATTTAAAAATAAGATTGCAGAAAATAATTTTTATACAACTCTATTAGGCATAAACCAGAACATTGCTTTATTTTCTAGACTATGATATTTGCATTTCCATTAGCATTTAAAAGTTTGTATTTACTTATTTCTCATGCTAAATAAAGACTCCTTTCCATATATAATTTGTGCTTCTGATCTTGTAGTTTGCAAACCCCATGCATACATTCTTGTAAATCAGGACTAGATGATCCAGACTTAGTGGGTTCATTAGCCAGATCCCAGATCCACCCTTTTCAATATAATGCAATATAAGTGGAGAGGAGAAATAAGAGCGTGAACCATAGTACTTTCAATCAACTATATTTTATTTTATGGAATATTTTATAGAAATATTTGATTGCTATAGAAATAATTGATTATATGAGCCTTTACTTAGCTAGGACCTTTCTCAGTATCCTGGAGGAGCTTGAAGAATTGAAACGTGTTAAAACTCCATCACTACTCAGTAAACCCACCTCCCCCACTCCACCTGAGGATCAGTTCAACCTCTCTGCCTAATGTCCAATGTCAATTCAACCCTGTCCATGCAGTTAATACATATCAAACACTGTTTTGGGTACAGGAGTCACTACAGTGGACAGGAAAAAGTCCTTGTTAGCATAGAGATTTTCCTTCAAGTTGACAGAAGGAAATACAGAAATAAGCAGGACTATTTTAAGAAGTCACCTAAGACTTGCAGATAATAATACAATAAATGACAAAGATCACTGGAGCAATCACATTAGATAGTTCTTGAAGATGACTCTTAGAATAAAATGTGCTGAGCTTAATAAACTGAGATCTAATAAATCACGTGTAAAAATGTTAGGGAATAAATATTTCAAAATGCAAAAGCTCAGGGGCAGGCAGTTTTACAGGTTCTAGGGATACAGAAATGATCTAGAATAGGATGGATCATAGCAAGAAATGTGATGCAAGGGGTTTTTTGGTGATGCACAACTTAAGAGAGGGAACATTTCTTTTGACTCATGGTTTCAGAGGTTGTACTACTGTGGTAGTTTGAATAGAAGGCCCCCAATATATTCAGTGTTTTATTAGTTTGCACTTTGGATCTCAGCCACCTCACTGGAGGAGGTGTCACTGGACAGAACATAAGGTGTGGTTGTGGTTTTGGAATCCCAATGTAAAGATATGCAAAGTGTCTAGTACTGCCTGGAGTTTTGCTTTTTGCTTGGCTTTTTCTCTCTCTGCTTGGTCTTTTAAGAGGGGGCCCACTTCTTTTGTCATTATGGACCTTCCCTTGGATCTGTAAACTTCAATATATATCCCTTCCTCCATAACTGTGCCTGATCCTGAAGTTCATCTCAGCAAAATGATACTGTTTGCTACAACTACATTGCCAGCTGGCTTCATTGACCCTGGGATGTTTTGAGGTAGTGTATGATGGAGGAAAGGCTTAGTGGAGTGAAGCATCCCTTGAAGCAGGGTACAAAGAGAAAATGTCTGACTCACAGCTTCCTCCTCCTTTCTCTTTATTCCCTCTAAACTCTAACTTATTGGACAATACTACCCAAATTAAGGGACAGAGGAGATATGTTCTGTTTAGTTAGTCCTCTCTGGAAATGTTCATGAGGATACAGCAAGATTCACTAGTTTTCCCAGTATCTATCAATCCAGTCAAGTTGACAATCAAGCTTAACCATCACATCATCATATGAGATTTCTAAGGCAAGATAGGTAAAGTTTATGGATGTTATCTTAAATGCAATGAAATTCCCTGTTTAATGATCCAATAGTACTGAAAATTTAATATTTCTTGAATAAAATATATTGTCATTATTCGGTAAGCACTTTGTGCTTCTGTATTGCCCATTTTCATTAATAGAACCATATCCTTCCCAATGCATAATAACCAGATAATCTTCCATTGTGTCTTGTAATTCTTCCATGAACTCCAGTTCTTGTCAATTACTATCTTCTAATATCCTCCTTCTAATACCACTTATGGGCCAGAGTGATTCCTCAGCAGTTAAGGTGCTTGCCTGCAAACCTAACAACTCAGGTCCAATTCCCCAGTACCCATATAAAATCAGTTGTACAAAGTGGTGCATTCATCTGGAGTTTGTTTATGGTGATTAGAGGCCCTGGCACACCCATTTTCTCCCTCACTCTTTCTCACACTCTCTCTATTCATGCAAATAATAAGTAAAAATATTAAGAAAAAACACTGCCCTAATATCACTTATCACTGAAGCATCAGACATGTCTCCCATAGCCCTAGCATATACACAGCATATTCTTACTGGAATCTCTTCTAACTTTCCTCTTAAAGACATCTACAGTCTCAAGTTTTATCACTTTAAGTGAGACTTTGCACGGGAAGCGTCATATTTCTAAACAAACATCTGCCCTGGCACTCTGCTCAGACTCTAATAGCTCACACTAATATGCAGAGTGAAGTCCACCCCCCCACTTAGGCATGAAATTCGAGGGTCTTTAGGTCTGCCTGTTACCTCTAGTTCCAATCTTCAACCTGTCACACAAATTAATTCTCCAACCAAACCAAAACTACTTCCAATTTCCTTTACATTCCCACTGCTTCAGAACTCTTTTTGTGGTGGTGCATGCTGTTTCTGACATTTGGAATGACTCACCTCATTATACCCCCTGCTGGGCTCCTAAACATTTCATCCTTAAAAGCTGACTGTTAGTGTCACTTTTAAAAAAGTGCTTCTCCTGAATATTCACAGTTTCTCCCATCCGCTCTCTTTCACCCATCACTAGCACCCCCATTTAACCGTATATTGCTGTACGCTGCTTCTGTGCAAAGCATGAGTCCATGCTGTGCTCCTCTATAAGCCTCTGTCTTTGCCTCCATTCAATGTGCAATGAGGAACTACAACGCTTGTGGCTGGCAGAACAGTATCAATGTCAACAATCACAATAAAGTGATAGACATACAGGGAATTTAAAAATCATTACATATGGATATATTATTGCAAATGAAGAAACCTAACTGCAAAGGTTAAGAAGACAGGGTCACCAAAGCTAGTCACCCCAGAGCCTCAAATTCTTACTGTCAATTGAGCTTCATTCTGGAGCATCGTGCATGCCATGGTGCTACTTCCATTATCTTTCATATTGACTCTCATGGTTGGAATCTTAAATGAATTGTTGATGGGTAGCTATGATTTACTTTGCTAGAAAATAACAAACAAGGTATTTCTTAGAGAAATTGATATTTGAGCTATAGTTTTTCATTGCCAATCATTAAACTTTGTAGTGATTTGGAAACAGGGAAAGAAAGGGATTAATCATGAAATGATCAAGTAGGTTGCTTATATTCCCAGCTTGAATTAATCTCCCAAATAATATTAATTTTTTATCATTCTAAAAAGTAAATCAATGATATTCAATGCCCATGAAATTGAGAATTTATTTAAATATTATGTATTATTAGTCTACTCATTTGAAATGCTCATAGTATCACAGTTTTGAGTTTTCATTTTTATTTTGTTTCTAAACATTTTCCAGCTAGGCCAAGCCCACAACTCCCTCTACATACCCCTTACTAAGAAGAACAGCATGCTGATTTTTCTGGCCACATGAATGTTACTGAGGTGAGGTTTTATGAAAAAGTTTGGTAAACTGAAATAAAATGGGGCCATTTTTTTGCCCTTATAATAAGACTGGATTTTATTTCACAGTTTAACAAATCCTGACAGAGGTTTTGTTGCATTTTTTGTTGCTTTAATTTTGGTTTTCTGTTTGTTTGCTTGATCTCTGTCCAAAGATAAATATATACACAAGCAAACCCACCACTCTTAGTCACTGTTTTCTGGAAACCTAAATGAAGCATAATTATTGGAAGTCACCAACTTGATTTCCAAATAAAGAAGCTTATCATGTTTATATAAACATTCTGAAGCTCCAGCCACGTATTTTAATTTTCACACTTTTCTAGGAAAAACCTCTCATCATTTTTCAACATTTTCAGCCACCACTTCCTCAACAATAAAGTAAATATCTCACTTCTTTTTACTACTGGGCACTATGATAATGTAATATTTTTGTTTCTTTGATTTAGGAACTACTTTATATAATTAGAAAAACATTAGAAATTACAATCATTGAATTTTTATAATATATATATATATTTAAGATGAAAATAAAGTCTGATTCTCATTAGATATGCAACCAATTTTGTATATTTACATTTGTGTTATGCATATACAAATGGAATATTTCCAATAATAATAATAATAATTTCCAATAATGTTTAAGCTAAGGCATTGTAAGTTTGCTTATTGTCTTCAGAACACTTACATGCCTCACTAGAGCCACAACTTACTCATGTATATGAGGACATTGGAACCAAGTGACATTCTCAAGTTCATACACCTAAGCTATTTACTAAACTAGGTTGTATTAAAACAACAGTACGGCTATGTTATAGATTGCTTTATATTGCAAATTCACTCCTTATGCATGATTTTTTGTTATTAAATTTCCAAAGGGTATTTTTGACATTCACATTAGCTAAATTTAAGTTGAAATTAATTTCCTCTTGACAAGTATTATGAGTTTCAAAATATCCCCTGTGCATGTTTGCTCTAAAGGTTATTTGTACTCCAAATGTTTGTGGTGACTAGCTAACCTTTTCCTATGCCTATATATCCTTATATACATACCATCATGCTTAAGTTAATGAGATCAGTATTACGTAACGACTTTTGGAAACTGGTCTGCAATTTTATGGTTATGTATTATTTCCCACCATCTCATATGCCTTTATTTTTATTTTTGTTCTTATGAATTTGATAATTGTGTGGTATCATTTCATTTAAATATCCATATAAAAGGAGGAGGAGGACTTGCACAAAACTCTTGTAAGTTAGAGCTCTATTTTTGTCTTTATTATTGTGATTGGCATACTGACACCAGAGCCTTTGCTGGGCTTGAGCCACATATAATGCAGGTAGAAAGCCAGTCACAACACTTCTGCAGAATGTGCTCCTCTTTCGCTGAGCTGTGGAAAAGAATAAAACCCTGAAGTATCAGGCATTTTGCATTTGGAAGCCCCAGACCATACTTTTTAAGGCCCTTGAGATGCTTGTGGTAGAATACATATATGTCCTTATTCCAGCATTCACTAAACTAGAATACAATCATACATGGCTAAATTTGATTTATTTTATATGAGGATGTATTTTGTTTGATATAATCTCAATATCCTAGAACTTATTTTCATATTAAACAGAAATCCAAAGAAGAAATCATCTTGCTTTCTGGTTTACTAAAGATTGAAATAAACTATGAAGTCAAAAATCATTGGAAGTCCCTAAGAATGGGCCATTCCTCTTGTTTTAGCATGAATTTCCTTTCCTTAAAAATCATTTAATAGAATGTTTCATCTAAGTTCAAGTAAAATATACTTCATTTCCAACACATTGGGCTTTAGAAAGAGAAAAAGATTTAAATGAAATTAATATGCAAATATAAAAAGAAGTATTGTACATGTATATGTGTCCATGCATATATGTATATGTATGCGTGTATGTATACATGTTTATATGTATATGTGCATGTATATATGTGTGTGTTTATATGTGTATATGTATATGTGTATTTGTGTATATATATATGTGTGTATGTGTATATGTATATATATGTGTGTGTATGTGTGTATATTTATGTGTATGTATGTGTATGTATATATATATATATATATATATATATATATATATATATATATATATATATATCTGTATATGTATATGGCAGGTAAGTACACTGTGGTCATATTTTCCATTTTTCTCCAGTAAGTTACTTTTTTTTTTTTTTTTGCAAGGTAGGGTCTCACTCTGGTCCAGGCTGACCTGGAATTAACTATGTAGTCTCAGGGTGGCCTCGAACTCTAGGCAATCCTCCTACCTCTGCCTCCTGAGTGCTGGGATTAAAGGCATGCGCCACCACGCCCGGCCAGTAAGTTACTTTTTAATATTTATTATTATTAACAAGATGATTCATATAGATATATCATGTGTCAGAACCCCCTTTTTCCTCATCCTTTCCCCCATTCCATTGGGGATGCTCCTCAGTAGGGTTGCAGGTATTCCCCACGGAGTTGTAGTTTATGCTTCGTGGGAGCAGCAGTCAGTTATTTTTGTGGAGAGGGAAGGCCCCTCAGCATGACATCTCAACCTGTGCCTTTTATAATCTTTCCACCCGTCTTCCATAAAATCCCTGAGCCATCGTGGGTGAGTTTGTCTTTTTTTTATTTGAGAGCAATAAACAGAGAGAGAAAGAGGCAGATAGATGGGGAGAGAAGGGGCATGTCAGGGCCTCTAGCCACTACAAAAGAACTCCAGATGCATGTGCCACCTTGTGCATCTGGCTTAACGTGGGTCCTGGGGAATCGAGCCTCAAACTGGGGTCCTTAGGCTTCACAGCCAAGCACTTAACCGCTAAGCCATCTCTCCAGCCCCATGGTGGATGAGTTTTAAGTCGAATTCAGTGATGAGCTCTTAGGAGCCTCTGGATCTCTACTTTGGTAGGTGTTAAGTATCCCCAGGGTCTGTTTCCTTCACCCTGGCACTGATTATCAGGAACAGAATGGAAGCAACACTCTTGCTCATCTTCCCATTCCTCTGTAGATTCAGCTGTGGTTGGCTGAAGTACATGGGGTAGTTTATTTCCTTCAGTCTTGCTACGTTCTGAAAAAGAAGGACAGATTCTCCAATGAGGAGTGAAGTCAGTATAGTTTAGATGGTAAAAGCATTATTAATTTAGGGTGACTTTGATGTATACAACCCCTCTTTTAGCCAAAGAGTAGTGAGATTTTGACACTGGAAAACATAATCTTTGCCTCCATAGTATTCTGATCTGGTTCCCAGTTCCAGATTGGGTTTCCTTTATACACTAAGCAGATCTCTTAGCAAATAAGAAAAGTATTGGTTACCCATCAAGGCTGTTTGTCACTGTTGCCCTTGTGTTTACATCATGTCAGGGTGTTTGCTTCTGAGTAGCTTAGACCTCTGGTTCTTCAGACCTTTTTTGGTCATTCTCCCCCAATAGCTCATATAGCGCTTTCCAGCACTAGACAGGCTGTCTGGGGACTGGCTTTCTTCTGAATTCTAGCCTGGTCTCTCTATTCTCTGTGTCAGCAGCATATGGATCTTAGATTTTTCCTTAGGCAGGTAATCAAGTGCTTTGACAGAAAGCTGTCTTGATTTGGGGACCTTGTAGGTATCTTTGATCAACAGCTCAATGTGGATAGCAACCAACCTATGGTATTGGGAGTTATAGATCAAAGACAGAGAACAAAATTCTTTTAAACTTAGGCTTCATCCCACCCTCACGAGAGCACTACTTATCTGGTGCTCCCCCCTTACTCCTTTTGAGGATTATATCTTTTGGGTTATCTCTAAGGAAGAAAGTTTCATGTTATCAGCTCATTTTGGATTTAATTTTGTGTTTGTTTTCCCTCCCTCCTTCCCCTCCCAGTCCCCCAAACCCTTCCATCCCTATTGTCTGGGCCTTGAGTTTCCTATCAGGTATGACAGCAACTCAAGAAGGTCCAGGTTAAGAACCACAGATAAATTATACCATGCAGCATTTGTCTTTCTGTGATTTTGTGAGGTCACTGAGTAGGACTGGTTCCAAGTCTGTCCATTTTTCTACAAATATCATTGTAATTTTTTTTTCTTACTGCTGAGTAGGATTCCATTGTGTAAATGTATCACAACTTCTTTAGCCAGTCATCCAATGATGGGCATCTGGGTTGATTCCAGTTCTTAGCTATAGTGAATTGAGCAGAAATAAGCATGGTTGGGCAAATATCTCTGTATTGATGCATGGAGCATTTAAGATAAATGCCAATTAAGGGAATAACTGAATCTGTTAGTAGCTCTATGTTCATCCTTTTCAGGAATCTCCAAATTGATTTCCATAATAGTTGTACAAGTTTATATTCCCATCTATAGTGGATGAGGGTTCCTCTTTTCCCATATCCTCACCAACATTTGTCATTGTTAGATTTTATTAATGATTTCCATCCTTACTGGAGTAAGGTGGAATCTCATGGTTGTTTTAATTTGCATTTCCCTAATGGTTAAGGATGTTGAACATTTTGTTTGTTTTTGTTTTTTGAGGTAGGGTCTCACTCTAGCTCAGGCTGACCTGGAATTCACTCTGTATTCTCAGGGTGGCCTCGAACTCATGGCAATCCTCCTGCCTCTGCCTCCCGAGTACTGGGATGAAAGGCGTGCGCCACCACGCCCGGCTGAATGTTGAACATTTTCATAAGTGTGTGTTAGCCATTTATAATTCTCCGTCTGAGAAGTCCCTATTTAGTTCTCTGCCCCACTTTTGGAGTGGGTTGTTTGATTTTGTATTGTTTAGTTGTTTGAGTTCTTTGTAGGTTCTAGACATTAGCCTACTGTCAGTTGTATAGCTGACAAAGATATAGTCCCATTCAGTGGGAAATCGATTGGCTCTGCTTATGGTGTGTTTGTGGAGAAGCTTTTTTAGCTTCATGAAATCCCATTGGTTGAGTGTTTAATTTCCCCACTCCTATATGATTAAGAGTACCTCCTATTTTGTCAGTAGTTGAAGAGTTTCAGGTCTTATATTGAGGTCTTTAATCCATTTGGACTTGATTTTTGCAGATGGAGAGATGGGTCTTGTTTCATTTTTCTACATATGGTCATCCAATTTGTCCGACATCATTTGTTGAAGATGCTGTCTTTTCACCAGTCTAATTATTGCTGTGGTGATACCTCCAGTTTTTTTTTTTTTTTTTTTTTTTTTTTTTTTTTTTCCCTGAGGACATGCTTGGATATCTGAGGCTAGCTACTCTTCCATATGAATTTTGTGATTTTTTTTTTCAATCTCTGTAAAGAGTGTTGCTGATATTTTGATTGGTATTGCATTAAATCTGTATATTGCTTTTGGTAGAATTGTCATTTTCACAATATTAATTCTACTTAACTAGGAACATGGGAGGTCTTTCTATCTTCTCTAATCTTCCTCAATTTCTTTCTTGAGTTTTTTTTTTTTTAATGTTTTCATTAAATAGGTTTTTCACATCATTGGTTAATGTTATTCCAAGGTATTTAATTTTTTTGTTGCTATTGAAAGTGGAACAGCCTCACTGATTTCTTTCTCTGTATATTTGTCCTTTGCATATAGAAAAGCTATTGACTTTTGTGCATTGATTTTGTACTCTTCCACTTTACTGAAGGAATTAATCCCCTTTAGAAGTTTTCAGATGGAGACTTTCAGCTCACTTATGTATAGGATCATGTCATCTGCAAGTAGGGCTAACTTGACTTCTTCCTTTCCAATTTGAATCCCCCTTTTTTTTTTCTTTCTCCTGTCTTATTGCTTTGTCTAGTATTTCTAGTAATATGTTGAAGAACAGAGGTGAGAGTGGGCACCCTGTCTTGTTCCTGATCTCAGTGGGAACTCCTTGAGTTTTTCCACTTTAAGTATTATTTGGACTTTGTATGTTTTATAAATAGTATTTATTGTGTTGAGATATAAACCCTATTCTTTATAGCATTTTGGAGATGATCATGTGGTTCTTATGGTTCAGTTATTGACTGATTTTCATATGTCCCTGGCATGAAGCCTATTTGATCAAGGTGGATAATGTTTTTGATGTGTTGTTGAATTCAGTTTGCAAGGATTTTGTTCAGGATATTTGCATCTAAATTCTTGAAGGATATAGGCCTATAGTTTTCTTTTCTCATTATATCTGTCTGGTTTTGGTATTAGGGTGATGCTAGCTTCATAGAAGGAGTTGCAGAGGATTCCCTTTTCTCCTCTTTTGTGAAACAGTTTGAGAAAAATTCATTTCAGTTCTTCAATGAAGGTTTGGGAGAATTCAGCTGAGAAGCCACATGGCCCTGGACTTGTCTTTAGGGGGAGGTTTTTGATTACCTTTTCAATCTCCATGGATGTGATAAGTTTGTTTAGGAGCTTAATCTGGTCTGAGTTTAGTTTTGGTAGGGCACATGTGTCTAGGAATTCATCCATTTCTTCCAGGTTATCCAATTTTGTGGAGTAGAGATTTTGGAAGTATGCCCTGATGATTCTTCTAATTTCATTGATGTCTGTTGTGACCTCTCCTTTTTCATTTCTGATTTTGTTAATTTGAGACTTTTCTTTTTTATTGTTTGATCAAACTGGCCAGGGTTTTATCAATCTTGTTTATTTTTTCAAAGATGCAGCTCTTTGTTTCATCAATTTTTTTAAATTGTCTTTCTGGCTTCTAGTTCATCAATTTCTGCACTGATCTTGATTGTTTCTTTCCACCTGGAGCTCTTAGGTTTGGATTCTTCTTGTTTTTCCAGTGCCTTTAGGTGGACGGTTTGATCATAATTTGGAATCTCTCTCTTTGCTATGAAGGCATTTAGTGCTATGAATTTTCCCTTTTGGACTGCCTTCATTGTGTCCCATAAATATTGGTCAGTTGTGTTTTCTTTATCATTCATATCTAGGAATTTTACAATTTCTGTTTGGAGTTCTGTCACAAACCATTCATTGTTTAAAAGTGTGTTGTTTAGTCTCCAGGAGCTGGTGGAGTTCTTGATGAATTTCTTGTTAATTTCTAGCTTTAAAACATTTTGATCTGATGTGGTGCATAAAGTTACTTCCATTTTCCTGAATTTATGGAAGCATGCTTTATAGCCTAATATATGGTCTATTTTGGATAAGTTTCCATGAGCTGCTGAGAAGAATGTGTATTCTGTAGTGTTGGGGTGGAAAGTTCTGTAGATGTCCATTAGATCTAGTTGATCTGAGGTATTGTTGAGCCCTATTATTTCCCTGCTTATTTTCTGCTTGTATGATCTGTCTATTGATGACAGTGAGGTATTGAAGTCTCTGACTATGATGGTGTTAGTGTTGATTTCTGTTTTATTGTCAAGTAGGTTTTTTCTTAATAAACTGTGGTGTACCTGTGTTTGGTACATATAGATTTATGATTGTGATATTCACTTGATGAGTGAGAAGTGGCCATCTTGTCCTTTTTTATTAATTTTGGTTTGAAGTCTATTTTACCAAATATTAATATAGCAATGCCTCCTTCTTTTATTTCAATTTTCTTGGTATATTATTTTCATCCTTTAACCCTGAGGACATGTCTATCTTTAGTGGTGAGGTGGGTTTTTTGAAGACAGCAGATAGAAGAGTCCATTTCTTTTGTATTTTTATATTTATTTTTATATATTTTTATATATTTTATATTTATTTTTATATCCTCTTTTATTTTTTGTTGTTTATTTATTTATTTGAGAGTGACAGACAAAGAGAGAAAGAGGCAGATAGATACAGAATGGGTGTGATATAGCCTCCAGCCACTGCAAACACACTCCATATGCATGCATCACTTTGTGCATCTGGCTTACCTGGGTCCTGGGGAGTCAAGCCTCGTACCAGGGTCCTTAGGTTTCACAGGCAAGCGCTTAACCGCTATGCCATCTCTCCAGCCCAGAAGGGCCCATTTTTTGATCCACGCTTATAAGTTGTGTCTTTTGATGGGGGAGTTAAGACCATTAATATTTAACGTCATTACTGTAAGGCTTGAAATAATCCCTGCATGATGAGATGTTTTATGGGGGTTCGTCCTTTCTTGTGTTTTGTACTATGTAGAGCCTGGTCTATTTTTGGTTATTGTGATCTTCTTCTTGGTGGCTCTTGAGATTGGCTGTTTGACACTTCCATGTGAAGTATGTCCTGAGGTATTCTCTGTAGATTTGGCTTTGTGTTCATGTAATCTTAGAGTTGACTATTTTCATGGAAAGTTTTCTTTTCAACATCTATTATGAGGGGCACTTTTTCTGGGTAGAGTAGCTTGGGTTGGAAGCCATAGTGTTTTAGACTTGGAAGTGGTCCATTCCAGACACTTCAGTCTTTCAGGGTTTCCATTGAGAAATGTAACATAATTCTAATGGGACCTGCATCTGAAGTTCATTTGTAATGACTAAAAGCCCTGGTGTACCCTTTCTCTCTCTCTCTCTCTCTTCTCTCTCTCTCTCTCTCTCTCTCTCTCTCCCTTTCTGCCTCCCTCTGCTTGCAAATAAATAAATAAATAAATAAATAAATAAATAAATATTTTTTAAATTAGTATATATTGCATTTTAATCATAAAGACCCCATATTACCCTCTCTTTGCCTCTCTTTGACCCCTCCCCCCGAGCACCTTCCTCCCTCAGATACTTGTGGATAAAAGCACTGCAGAGAAGGACCCCTGTCCCCAAGTCTCACTCCACCTTTTCCAGCAGGATTACCTGCCAGTTTCTCCTCAAGAGGAGTGTGGCCTCATGAACTCCCTCCCTCACACATGATGGAATAGGAATAGAAACAATCTTTTGTCTCCTGGGGATCTCAGTAGTGAAATGGATCTCCTTACAAGTTAGACCCTTCTCCAAAGGTGTTTATGAGTACAGGGCTGATCAGCAGCACACAAACCACACCTTCATTCTCTGTAATTCCCAGCTTTCCCTGTGAAGACTCTTGTATACAAAGAGATTGCAGTTCAAAGCCAGCCAAGGACATGATTCTAACTGGACTTATTTTTTACTTCAGCAACACTTTGTGTACTTTACATCTCAGAAAGCTGTGGTGAAAGTCTTTTGCTATTTCAAATTCAACCTCCAAGATGGGGCTCCTCATCCACCCTAAAATAATATCTTGACCATTTCTTTATTATTGTTAAGAATTCCTTTTGTTTCTCCTTTGTGTAACTCTCCTTTTACTAATTTCATGCATTGATCTAGCATGTCATGCATGCCCAGTTCTCAGCTCTGGAAAATGCAAAAATAAATAAGGCTTAAGTAGTCATGGACATATATAAAACAAAATAAATTTAAAACAAACTATCACAATATTGCATTGTTAGTATGAGGTTGCATGGAAATCTAAGGGTCCTTTGAAGAAAGACACAGAATACAAATAAGAAATAAAGTATTCAGCATTCTTTAGACAGCTTTCTAGTTCTGTACTAAAGAATAAAGAGAAATAAAGTGTGACAAAGAATTCTAAAGAAGGGGAAAGCATACAAACAGCAAGTGAGTCAACAAACCTTCATGAATAGGAAATGCTGAGGAAGCATTAAGTTGTTAGAAAGCTCAGCTGAAGCATTAATATTGAACCAATGCTACCTGGAATGACAGTGTAATACAGCCCTGCCTTGCCTACTATTGTTCAGTGTTTTCACTGAATGGCCCAGTTCTTCTGCCTTTGAGAAAATCAGATAAACCTCACATTTAGCTAATCACTCTCTGTAGTTACTTGTCAGTGGCTGAAAACAACAAAACAACAAAAAACAAATTCCTAACTTAAAGAAAAAAACTCACCTCTCACTCATTGAGTTTCTCCATAAGGAAGAGAGGGTGCACTGTCATGTCACATAAAAAGTAAGAAAGTCAAAGTCATGTTGAAGAAATTATAGAGCTACTGAAAATACTCAATCAGAGAACAAACATGATTAGGTTTGGACTCATAAAGATGACATGAGGTAGGAAAAGAAGAGATATTTTATTCCAGGCTAGATCCAGTGAAGATGGAAATTGGCATCATCATACAACTGGAGCAGAAATAGAGAAGGAAATTAATGAAAGATAACTATGAAGTCAAATCTTTGTCTGTGGAGTAAATGTTTGGATGCAGCTAGAGAAGGAGAATGTGACATTGAAGGCTAATCTCAGAAAGCCAAGCATGGTGGCAGTCAGGAGGCAGAGGCAGGAGGATTACTATAGATGTGAGAATGGTCTATATGTTTCATGTATGCTGGGTCTCTGTAGTGAGACACTCTCTTAATTAAAAAGAATAAATAGATGAATTTATCAAGGCAAATCCCAAGCTTGTGTGGATGTACCCATCACCTTCTATGGAGGTACAGTAAGCAGGGAAATTTTGAAGGACAGGCTAGACTTGGTTTCAAATATGTTAAAAGCCAGGTGTCCTGGCAGTAATCCCAGCACTTGGGAGGTAGGGGTAGGCTGTTTAGAGCCCAATGTCAGTCTTCCTCAGTTTTGTGGCAAATTCAAGGCCAGCTCTGAGTTATGTAAGAGTCTTGTCTCCCTGCCCCCCAAAAGTCTAAATAAATACCCAACAAAAATATGAGTTTAAGTTTAAGGTATACATAAAACCAAAACGAACATAGCCACTGGAGATTTTTGTCTATTGAAATAAATCCAGAGCAAACTATAAAGGAAGAGAAAAGTCTGGATATTCTAAAAAAGACAGGAGAAAGTAGAAGGGAGAGGCAGAGAGCAGTGGGGGGAGAGAGATACATTAGAGGTTATTTTACCATAGAACTCATACTGTTATGTCGAAATAAGAAATTTGTTGAATTACTCAAGTTATCTAACTTCTCAATTCTCATTATTTTCCTTTTACTTTATTTATCTATTTAACTATTTATTTATTTGTTATAAAACATTCTGGCAAACACATTCATCATTCCATAAATTTAAAGTATGTGTATTACTGTATAAATGAAGCAAAACAAGCAAGCCAACAAACAAATTGGTTCTTTGTCAATATTCCCCTGGCTGTGCAATGAGTATTTTGGGGGGTATTATGAAAACACAGGTAATGTTTTGTGATTAGTGCTCCCTTTCTCTACTCTTTACCATATGTGAATTTCATCATTTAGGAAGCTGGTTTTCTCCCTACCTTAGATTATAGGTGTTGTTTCACACATTCGCTTCCAATGATTGCATGTAAACTCCCTGGATTTATTTTCTGCTCAGAGCTCTGGGACATTAGGAACGTAGCATATCACTTTAGACTTTATCCAAGGTAAAGTTTTGTTAAAACTGCCTTGAAATTCTTTCCATAAAATATAATACTGGCCTTATTTGTTTGTTCTAAATAGTCTTTAGTGCTATCTTTTTATAAAAGGAAATTGAAAGCCTCTTTATCTGAGCAATTAAGCAATTTACAATCTCCAAATAAAAGCATTTCTGGAATAAGTCAATTAGTTTCGGCTTGAATAAGCACTGTAGGCTTTATTGCTATTAATGAGGATATTATCAGCTTAGAAGTAGAACTTTTATTCTGATAGTGTTTTAGAAAAAAATCTGATATCAGTTGAAAGGAATTAATCATCATGAACAGAAACTAAACTGCTTAATGAGCTACAGCACCCACCATTATTTTGTTCCAAATATTCAATGATCATATCAAATTTAACAATTAATATGGAAATTTTTATGTTTACTTCCAACGCCATCACAAGATAGAAAATCCCAGGAGGATACATGAGGGGTGAAATCAGTGTACAGATGAAAGTGTGCATTTTTGCAAGCCAGTCAGTAGCCAAGCCTACCATAAACTGCTGTAAGCTCAGTAAATTGTGGAGCTGCAGAAAGAAGTGAAACTTTGTATCACTATCCTCAAAGATATTTTTATCTAAATAGAGAAAAAGGAAACACACAAAAATGAAAAGAAATTCCTGAGAGAAAAAAAAAAAACTCTTCTTTTCCAAAAGTCAGATCATTCTTAATTGAATCAAGACCCGGAAGTCCTTGCATGGTAACAATACGATTTAGCTTCATCAAAATGGGTCAAGATTTTGGCACCAAGTACATCACTGCATTTGTTGTGAGCTTTCAGCTTCAGATTTCAAACACATTTTTAACCAAGTGTAGATAACTCTAATATTCTAATCTTTCTTGTAGAAAACAAAACTGTGACCTCCATTAAGATCATATTATGCTCTTTTATTCAACTTATGGAATCCAATATTATGCTAAGAGACTAAAAACATGCTACTTTCTAAGTATGTCTGGGAATGTCTTTTGAGTGTCTATCCAAGCAATTCAAGTAATCAAATTATGCGATAATAAAGGACTTAATTCTATGCAGGAATTGGAGACATTATGACAAACTGTTGGTAAAAATTGAATTCTCCTAAATTTCCAAGCTTGTAATTATTTTTTTCCGTCAAAGTATACATATTTACTTTCCATTTTCTTTTCTTTGTATTTCTTTTTTTTGCATTTTTATTGAAAATGTTCATATAGGCAAATAATGTATTTTGACCATATTTCCCAATCATTAAATTCATCTTCTCTTTTCCTTCCCCTGAACCCTTCTTCTTTCCAACTAGTCTCTTTACTGTATTTTAAAATAACTTATATATTTATTTGTGAACAGATAGTGGGACAGACAGAGACTATGGGTGCACCAGGGCCTCTTGATACCTTAAACAAACTCCGGACACATGCACCACTTTGTACATCTGGCTTCATGTGGGTACTGGGGAATCAAAGCCAGGCTGCCAGGCAATGCAAGCAAGTGTCTTGAACTGAAGAGCCATCCCCCCAGCTCCCTTTTCTATTTTTGATATCATTTCCCTCCTCCTTAATGATGACGATTAAATGTTGATGGGACCAATATTGTACAGGTCTTGTGGAGATAATGAGAGCCATTGTGAGGCATAAATGCAAGGGTCATTTCATGTTTATATTTTTCTTAATCTTTCATCATTTTTGCAACCCTACCAAAAATGTACAGAAGTTGGTCACAAAACCAGAAATGCTACACATGATGAGTTAAAGTTATTATGACATGATTTTTACATGGTGCCATATTAGTAATATGCAGAGCAAAGTAGGTCTCCACACATTGCAGATCATTGTGATGTCAGTATCCCTTACAATTATTGATATAGCCAACCTCAAGGACATTCAATATTGACCTCATTTTAAATTCCTATCCTTCATGAGGCCTGCTCAATGGAAAAGAACTCATATCTGGTACTGGAAACCAAATCAGAATTCCATAGTCAGGAAACTCATAGATTTTATAAAGAAGCCCCTACTGGTCTCTGGAGAAGAAGAGTGGGCTTGTTCACCAAAAATCTGTCAAATAACTTTGTGTACCCCCTTTAATAGAAACTTTTTTCACTCTTGGTTGGAGAATCTGTTTTATTTTACAGGTGGCAGAGAAAATGGAGGAGAACCAAGATCCACCAGTAACAAAAGAATTCTAGCCGACTGCCCACCATGAGATGTGAAAACTCTACCTCATCTGCTGGGGCCCAGAAGAAATTGCTAGGAAACATTGACATGAATACTGCTCTCACTGTTAGCCTGACAAGCAGCTCTAGAGTGACAGTGACAGACAAGGTGATCAATCAAAATTCATCAAAGCAGAAATCTAGTAGCTACAGAGAACACAACACGAAATCAGAGTGTCTATAGGCCTTCTGTGGCTCAGGGAGCATTTTGGAAGAGGGGGTGGAACGCTAATAAGAGCCACAGAGTGGGTAGGAATACCCTGAGGCACATGGTTCTACCATTCTACCACTACCACACAGGGACTGACAGAGCCATTATGACCCCACCCCACAGTGAATACCATAACTCCTCCACTGAACCATCTCCTCAGGCCTTTATCCAATTTTTCTTTCTCCTCCTTTTCTTATTATTCTTATTAGATTGGGTACATTCAGAGAGTGAAACATATTATGGACTATGTCTTAATTAGACACCACCTGAAAAGATTAATTTTTTTCCTTATGCTAGACAATAGAGACATCATAAAAAATAAATATGATTATTACATGATGATATTTTTTATATTATTGTACTTTATTTTGTTCTGTTTTACTTTATTTTATTTTACAGAATCTTACTATGTACCTTAGATTGTTCTCAAATGCTCAAAAATGTTAGTATTAACACCCCGTAGGCTTAATTTTTCAGTTTCAAGCATATTTCAGATGTTGTCTGGACTTAATTTCTAAGGAATATTTAATATTGAGGAAAGAAAAGAAGTGACAAGATTTGTTTGCTCTAGATCATTGTTAGTAAAATCACTTGTTCATGTATAAGACTCAAGTTTTCTTTTCTCTTTTATTCTAGTTTTATTATATTACTCCTAAAATTTCTGTACATTTGATGGCTTCGTTCTGCACTGGTAGTTCTTTCTTATGCTACCACAGGTAGTTTGGTTTGGATCAGATGTTATTGAAAGTGTGACCTTTGTTTACATTGGTCCTGGCATTTAGCATAGCCCAGAGATTCATGTTTTTTTAGGAATGAATAGATGAATGAATGGATGAATAAATGAATGAATGAAGGAATGAGTCAAGCAGATTAGGGCTGTGGCTCTCATCTGGTGGAGTCTAGTCTAGACAAGCTGGTCACAGAGGTATTCTGTGTGACAAGTCAGCAGAGCAGGAACTCAGCCCAGACCTCCAGACACATTCCTGTGGGTTGTCTTCTATAGACCATGCTCCACATCCACTGACAAATGTCCCTCAAGTACTTGGTGGAAAACCATATTTCCTCATTGTCCATCAGATGAGACCAATTTTTGATTCATCATATTTTTATCTCTGCTCCTACTTTGAAACTTCACAGATCAAGAAAGTCAATTTATTCCACCTTTCTGTATTTACCAAGTGAGGACAATCCTCAGAGGCTCTTTTAATATTACATTAAATGTAATTATCTGCTCTCAAGTGAGTAAGACCCTAATTACTTTTGAGAGAAGGTGCCTGAGCGATCTACATTGAACCTACATTCAATTTGTTTTACTCACACAGCAAACTAGGGGAACATTCAGTGACAGAAATACAATGTATGGTCTAATTTGGTATGCAATGAATACTTCAAGCAAGGCTAATCCAAACCACCTAGAGAGAAAAACTAATCTCTTCTGTCATAAGCACAAGGGGTCAATAATGATGTTTACATTTCTTATATGGCCGCTGGTAGGCACATCAAGAATAAAATTACCAGTGAATAATCAACACTTATCATGCACACTCTGGTTTAAAAAATGTAATATTACATTCACTTTGCTGATTTTCCAAAGCAAGCACATAGATAAATTGTTATTTACACTATTTAATTTCTTTTTAGTTATTAGATTTTTTTTATTTTTCTATTTTTATTGACAACTTCTATATTTACAGATGATAAACAGTCATATTCCTTCCCCTCCCCTCCCCCATTTCCCTTCAGAACTCCACTCTCCACCATATCCCCTCCCTCTCTCCACTAGTCTTATTTTTAATTTGATATCATCTTTTTCTCCTACTATGAGAGTCTTGTGAAGGTATTGCTGGGCACTGCAAGGTCATGGATATTGAGGCCAATTTCTGTCTGGACAGTTGCATTGTAAGGAGTCATACCCTTCCTTTGGCTCTAACCCCTCTTCTGCAATAGACTCTGAGGCTTGGAGGGTGTGATAGAGATGTTTCAGTGCTGGACACTTCTCCATCTCTTCTTCTTAGCACTATGTTGCCTTTTGGGTCATCCCAGTGGTCATCGGCATCTGAAAAGAGAAACTACTTTAAAAATAAGTGAGAGTAGCATTAATATTTGAACATGAACATTAAGTGTAGTGCTTTCAGGACAGTTTGGTGGGAATAATATATACATTTAGCCAGATATGAGCAGGCTTTATATCCCTAAGGCTCATGACCTCCCCTGCCATAGTCTTTTGTTTGGGTTTTCAATACCATGCATGTATTCCCTACTATAGAGCTGGTCTTCAGTCCAATTAGAGAGTAGTTGGTTTCCCCCAGAGAAGACGTGCCAGTATTTCACCCATTCAGTCATTTGACCTATCTGGCCAAACTTGAGGTTTCCAGTGCCCACTGTTTCACTGCTGATGACTTCTGTCTCCCATAAGACTGCATGCAGTGCAGGTTTTTCCAGCTTTCAGTTGCCAGGTCCTCAGGGAGAAGGTTTTCTGCTCAGCACCATCTTGATTTCTCAGTGACCTTACCTCTCAGGCAAGTGAAGTCTTCAGCAATAAGGTCTTACCATCTGTCTCAAGGGAAACCAAGGGCCTTGGAAATAGCCTGTAATGTTTTGAAGGCAACAGCGACCTCCATGGCCAACAACTCACTGGAAGGTATCCCATACCTGGCACTGAAAATTTTGTAGTGACAATCTATAGCTTCTGGATGTGCCATTATTCAAAAAAGTAGGTTTACATAAGTCTTATTCAGAATATTTTGAAATTTGATTGCCCCCCCCTCTTTTACATTCTCTTCCCCAGGCTTAGCTTAGTACTTTCCCCAGCCTGTAATCTGTTCTTCTATTTTCATATATACAATACCATCCCCTTAAGTCCTTCCCTCTTCCTCCTCCCTTATTACCTTTTCCTACCTTACTAGCCTCTGCTATCATTTTTGGTTCCAGCTCACACACAACTCTATACATTTGTAACTATGATCCACATATGAGAGAGAACATACAACATTTGGCTTTCTGAGCCTGGGTTACCTCACTTAGTATAATCCTTTCCAGATCTATCCATTTCCCATAAAATTTCATAATTTCATTTTTCACCGAATAGAACTCCATTGTGAAAATGTACCACATCTTTATTATCCATTCCTCTGTGGAGGGACATCAAGGCTGGATTCAATTCCTAGCTATTATGAATACAGCAGCAATAAACACGGTTGTGCAAGTATCTCTAAAGTAGTGAGAAGAGTCATTCAGATATATGCCTAGGAGTGGTATAGCTAGATCATATGGTAAATCTATTTTTAGCTGTCTCAAGAACCTCCACACTGATTTCCACAATGGATGTACCAGATTACATTCCCATCAACAGTGTAGAAGTGTTCCTCTTTTTCCGCATCCTCGCCAACATTTATTGTCATTTGTTTTCTTGATGGTAGCCATTCTGACAGGAGTGAGATGGAATCTCAAAGAAGTTTCAATTTGCATTTCCTTGATGGCTAAGGATGTAGAACACATTTTTTAGATGTTTGTATGCCATCTTTATTTCTTCTTCTAAGAACTCTCTATTTAGTTCCATAGCCCATTTTTTTCATTGGGCTGTTTTATTTCTTATTGTTCTGGTTTTTTTTTTTTTTTTTTTTGAGTTCTCTGTGTATTCTGGATATTAATCCTCTGTCAGATGAATAGCTGGCAAAGATTTTCACCAATTCTATAGTTGTCTCTTTGCTCTATTCACAGTGTCCCTTTCTGTACAAAAGTTTTGTAATTTCATGAGATCCCAGTGGTTGATTAGTGGTTTTATTCCTGAGCAATAGGGGTTATATTCAGAAAGTCACTGCTTATGCAAATATGTTGAAGGGTTTCCCCTACCTTTTCCTCTAGAAGTTTTAGTGTTTCCAGTCTGATATTAAGGTCCCCGATCCACTTGGTATTGATTCTTGTGTATGGAGAGAGACAAGGATCTATTTTCATACTTCTACAGATAGATATCTAGTTTTCCCAGCACCTCTTGTTGAAGAGCCTATCTTTTCTCCAGTGAATATTTTTTGGTATTTTTGTCCAAAATCAGATGGCTGTAGCTGCCTGGATTAATATCTTGGTCCTCTATTCTGTTTCATTGATCTACATGTCTGTCTTTGTGCCAGTACCATGCTGTTTTTGTTGCTATGGCTTTGTAATATAACTTAAAATCAGGTATGGTGATACCACCAGCCTGATTTTTGTTGCTCAAAATTATTTTGGCTATTTGAGTTTTTTTGTGCTTCCAGATGAATCTTAGGATTGTTTTTTTCTATTTCTGTGAAGAATGCCAATGGAATTTTAATGGGTATTGCATTAAATGTGTAGATTGTTTTTGGTAAGATTGACATTTTCACAATATTGATTCTTCCAATTGAGGAACATGGGATGTCTTTCCATTTCCTTGTGTCTTCTGCAATTTCTCACTTGAGCATTTTAAAGTTCTCATTGTACAGATCCTTCACTTCCTTGGTTAAGTTTATTCCAAGGTACTTTATTTATTTTTTTGAGGCAATTGTGGATGGGAATGATTCCCTGATTTCATCCTTTGCATGCTTGTTGTTATTATATAGAGAAGCTACTGATTTCTGTGTGTTTATTTCACATCCTGATACATTGTTAAAAGTGTTTATCAGCTCTAAGAGATTGCTGGTAGAATCTTGAGGGGTTTTTTATATATAGAATCATATCATCTGCAAATAATGTTAATTGGATCTCTTCCTTCCCAATTTCTATCCGTTTTATGAGTGTCTCTTCCCTTATTGCTATAGCTATGACTTCCAGTATTATAGTAAATGAAAATGGGAAGGTGGACACCCTTGTGTTGTTCTGGAGTTCAAGTTTTTCCCCACTTAGTATTATGTTGGCTATAGGTTTGTCATAAATAGCTTTTGTTATGTTGAGATATGTCCCTTTGATTCCCAGTTTCTGTAATACTTTTACCATGAAGTGGTGATGGCTTTTTCAAATGCCTTTTCTGCATCTATTGAGATGATCATGTGATTTTTGTTCTTCTGCCCACTTAGATGGCATATTACATTTATCAACTTGCATATGTTGAACTATCCCTGCATCTCTGGGATAAAGCCCACTTGGTAGGGGTGAATAATCTTTCTGATATATTCTTGTATTCTGTTTGCCAACATTTTGTTGAGAATTTTTGCATCTACGTTCATGGATAAGATTGGTCTGTAATTTTCTTTTTTTGTTCTGTCTTTGTCCGGTTTTGGTATCAAGGTGATGCTGGCTTCATAGAAGGTGTTTGGTGGAATTCCTTCCTTTTCTGTTTTATGGAAAAGGTTGAGAAGCAGTGGTGTTAGTGCTTCCATGAAGGTCTGGTAAAATTCACCAGTGAATCCATCTGTGCCTGAACTCTTTGTAGTTGAGAGAACTTTTATAACTGTTTGGATCTCTGTACTTGTTAGAGGTCTATTTAAATGGTTTATCGCACCTTGATTTAATGTAGGTAGGTCATATAAATCAAGGAAATCATCAATTTTTCACATTTTCAAACTTAGATGCATATATATTCTTAAAGGATATCCTTATGATTTTCTGAATTTCTTTGGTATCTGTTGTAATGGTCCCTTTTTCATCTCTAATTTTATTAATTTTTATTTCTTCTCTCTTTCTTCTGGTCAGATTTCATTACAGTTTATCAATCTTGTTTATCCTTTCAAAAAACAACTCTTAGTTTCATTGATCCTTGCATTGATTTTTTGGTTTCTATTTCATTAATTTCTGTCCTAATCTTTACTATTTCTTTCCATCTACTGATTTTTGGTTTGACTAAAGGTGAAGCATTAAATTGTTTACTTGTTAACTCTGATTTCTTAATATAGGCACTTAGAGCTGTAAGTTTCCCTCTAAGGACTATCTTCATTGTGTCTCAAAGTTTTGGTATGTTGTATCCTCAACATCATTTGATTGTATGAATTTTTGATTTCCTTTTTGATTTCTTCAATGACCCATTCATCATTCAATAGTGAACTGTTTAGTCTCCATGGATTTCTGTATGCTCTGTAGTTTTTCTTGTTGCTGATTTGCAATTTAATCCCATTGTGCTCAGATAGACTACAAGGGATTATTTCAGTTTTCCTGTATTTGTTAAGATTTGATTTGTGTCCTAATATATTGTCTAGTTTAGAGAATGTTCCATGTACTTCTGAAAAAAATGTATATTCTGCACCATTTGGATGGAATGGTCTGTATATATCTGTTATGTCCACTTGTTCCATGGCATCATTTAATCCAGATGTCTGTCTGTTTATTTTTTGCCTGGACAACCTGTCAATTGATGAGAGTGGGGTATTGAAGTCACCCACTACAATTGCGTTTGGTGTTATCTCTGACCTTAAGTCTAATAGTGTTTGCTTGATGAAATTGGGAGCCCCCATCCTAAGGACATATACATTTAGGATTGTAATGTCCTCCTGTTGGAGTTTTCCTTTAATCAGTATAAAATGACCTTCTTTATCTTTCCTCACTAATGTTGGTATGAAGTCTATCCTGTCAGATATTAGGATAGCAACCCCTGCTTGTTTCCTAGGCCCGTTTGCGTGAAATACCGTTTTCTATTCTTTCACCCTAAGACTGTGTCTATCTTTTATTAAGAGATGAGTTTCTTGGAGGCAACGATGGCAGGTGTGTGGGTTGCTCTACACCCTTAATCCTGTCAACTAGGAGGTAGAGAATTCTGTTCTGAATTGGGTTCCAGGTCAGCCTGGATCTGGATCAGACCCTGCCCCCAATAATGACAGAAGCAAAAGACAAAGGCCCTATAAATCTGAAAGAATTAAAGGCTACAATATTCAGCCCCCAAGTACAGCTTATTTGAAAATGGTAAAGCCAGCCAAACCTATGTAACCCATAACCTGCTTGACATGGAAAGGGAGATTAGCACTTCCAATGCAGCCTATGTACCTTTTTTTTTTTATTTTTTTTTATTTTTTTGTCAGTTGGCCTCATTACCTTTTGTGTGACTTCCAATCTCTCTAGGGCTAAATGCCCTCCTTGAACCCTCCATATTGTGCTGTGGAGGTGCAGCTGGAGTTCTGTTCAGTTGTGCTGGATGCACTGCTGCCGGGGGCTGAATGCTTGAGGTTTGTGGTCCTGATGGTTCAGGGATGGGAGAGTTCAGGAGCCTGAAGTTGCTCACAGATTCCCACCTGTATCTCTTTCAGTATCTCTTTTAGTGGATCTTAGCTGTTTTTCCTTCATCTTTTTTGACTTTGCAAGGAGGGTGATGAGGTTGAAAAATTCCCTCGTTTGTTCTCTGCTGCTGCTGCTAGGAGCGCAGATCGGGGCTGCAAGCTTCTCAGTGGGATTCTGGCCATTTTCTTCCTTCCTGGTGGATCTTGGTCTCTCCTGCTTCCCTTTTGTGTCTAAGTAAAACCTATACTCCTGCACTTTTTGGAAGAAGAGTTTATTTTGCTGTGGTTTTGTTTAAAACCCTCCCTGGGCTGGTTTGGCATGGCTCCTATGCTGCCACCTTACCTGGAAGTCCTATTTAATTTTTTAAATATATTTTATTTGGGCTGGAGAGATGGCTTAGTGATTAAGGCATTTGCCTGCAAAGCCAAAGGACCTCAGTTCAATTCTCCAGTACCCATGTAGTGGCTGGTAGCCCTTGAGGGCCCATTTTTTCTCTTTCTTTCCTTCTTTCTCTCTCTCTCTCTCCTCATCAAGTAAATATAAATAAGTAAAAAACTTAAATATTAAAAATATTTTATTTATTTATTATTTATTTATTTGAGACTCTCAAAGAGTGAGAGAGAGGGAGGGAGAGAATGAGCACATCATGGCCTGTAGCTACTGCAATCTCAAGACACATGCACCACCTTGTGCATCTGGTCTATTTGGGTAGTGGGGAATCAAACCTTGATCCTTAGGCTTTGAAGGCAAGCATCTTAACTGCTAAGCAATCTCCCCAGCTCTACAATAATTAATTTTTAAAATTAGGTATACAGAATGAGGTACCCACCTAAATGCAATATAAATCTCAACTAGTGCTAAGACTGAGCTGTGGCACATGGTTGTATGAAACCTTCAGTTCAATATAAAACTGACATTCAGGTTTATGACTTGGTATATAGAAACATTTTCTCTTTTTTGTCATCTTCAGAGGGTAGATAGCCCTTGCATATAAAAATTTCAAAACTGAATAGTTAAATATTGTACTTTTCTATTTACTGTTACTCATTTCTTCACATTTCCTCTTTCAAATTTGTGCTTAGAGCTCTTATCACCTGTGTATAACAATGATAGTCAATGAGTGACTTGTCCTTACTGTAGATATTGAACTTCATTTATTTTATTTTCAGTTGTCTTTCTCATTGGGGCAATGTTCTGAGGGCACATTGTCTAAACACTACAGATTCTCTTACAAAAGTGTATGCATCTTCTTTCACATTGAATGTGGGTGCACACATGAAGGTAACACTTATATCTAGCACATTCCTGTCTCTTGCTGTTCTCAGCCTTCATGAGTTGAATAGCTTTGCTCCACCATGCACTCCTTACCATGGCATACTGCCTTATTAAAGGCTATAACATAATAGGCCACTCATGCATGGACTCTAACTTCTCAAATGGTAAGCCAAAACAAACCTTTTCGACACTTACATTTATTAACTTGGGTGTCTTGTCCCAGTGATATAAAGCTGCCTGATGTGGGATATGAAGGGGCTACACAATATTTATCGTCTTAGAACCTCACAAAAGAGAGAAGATCTCACATGAGTAGGATAATTTACAGCATGTTTGGGAGCCTTTTACCTAGTAAAAGTACATAACTAAGAAGCAGGGAAGATTATTTCATTGTCATAATCTAAGAATCTGTATAGTATGGTTTGTCTGTACTCAGCCATGCTGAATGAATCTGAGGTAGAGGAACTTTAAGGAAGTATATCATCATGCTAAGTAATGTTAAAGTCTTGTTTCATTGATTAAACTGTGTCATCTTGCAATATGTCCTGCAGGATTAAATGTCAACCCTCCCTCCAAAGCCCACCCATTTGACAGAATTCCCCACCTCAAATGGAAAGAACTATAGAATAATTCTCACTGATAATGTGATTGTTTGTTAAGACAGGATCTTACTTTGTGCTCAGACTAGCCTCAAACTTGCAATCCTCCTGCCTCTACTTTCCAATTACTGGCATTACAGGTGTGTGCCATGCCACCAGTTGGCAGTGACACCATTTTAATTACTCCTCAGTATTCTGGATTTTGTTCTAAAATATTTTATTTGCTCTTTTTGTTGTCACTCTATATGCAGTAATTAAAAATAGAAACAAAAATAAACATTTTTCATCTTCACACTTTGATACATGAATTTGCTTCATTTAAAGTAATTAATTACATAAAAGAACATTAGAAATCTTTTATTTAGTTTTCCTCATATTGTTCCAAATGTACTAATTTTCTTTTTTCCACATGATTATAGCAGCATTCAGTGAAATTGAAATCGTGGTCAAAATACTTCCTTTTAAGTAAATTATAGAGACTAATTACCTTTGGGGTGCAATCTCACATTTTAAATAGCTGAATAAATTTGGCACAGGGAGATGATTTCAATAACACTATTAGAATTTAAGAACCCATAAGGCTTGATGTTTCATTCCAATAATCCCAAAACTCAAGATGCTGAGGCCATAGGATCACCAAGATTTAGAGATCAGCCTGAGCTATAGAGTGAGACCCTGTATCAGAAAAGAAGAGGAAATATGGAATTTTATATAAATCCCACTCCTCTCTTTTTTGTCAAGAATTATTTGTATGATTTTATGGACTTGAGAAATTCACATTTTGTCTCTCAATTTTTACCAATATCACCTAAGAGGTGTGCCTTGTAAGGGTATTTTGGAGTGTACCCTAAAGACTCTTCTGAATGTCACCCAGTGTTCTTTCTCCCATTTAACTGCACAGTAGATTTTCCTTAGAAACACATTAGAACCACATTATTATTAGAAAGACCTAATGTCAAAAATAACAAAGCCATGATGCAGTATAACATCTTTCAAAACATCAATGTTGGATATGTTTTTAAAAATTTTTTTATTGACAACTTCTATACTTCAGAAAATAAACCATGAAATTTCCCTCCCCTCCCCCATTCCCCTTCAGAACTCCACTCTTCATCATATCCCCTCCCTCTCTCCATTAGTCTCTCTTTTAATTTAATGTCATCATCTTTTCCTCTTATTATGAGGGTCTTGCAAAGGCATTGCTATGCACTGCAAAGTCATGGATATCAAGGCCAATTTCTGTCTGGACAGTTGCATTGTAAGGAGTCGTACCCTTCCTTTGGCTCTTACATTGTTTCCACCCCCTCTTCTGCAATGGACTCTGACCTTGGAGGGTGTGACAGAGATGTTTCAGTGCTGGACACTCCTCCGTCCCTTCTTCTCAGCACTATGTTGCCTTTGGGGTCATCCCAGTGGTCATCACCATCTGAAAAGAGAAGCTACTCTAACCAGAAGTGAGAGTAGCATTAATATGTGAATATAAACATTAACTGTAGTGCTTTCAAGGCAGTTTGGTGGGAATAATATATACATTTAGCCAGACAAGAACAGGCTTTATAACCCTAAGGCTCATGACCTCCCCTGCCACAGACTTTTAAGTAGTTTTTTCAGTACCAGGCATGTATTCCCTCCCATAGAGAGGGCCTTCAGTCTAATTAGAGAGCAGTTGGTTACCCCAAGAGCAGACATGCCATGTTCAGTCATTGGGCCTATATGGTCAAACTTGAAGTTTTCCAGTGCCCACTGTTTTCACTGCTGATGACTTCTGTCTCCCATACAGCTGCATGCAGTACAGCTTTTTCCAGCTTTCAGTTGGCTGGTCTACAGGGAGAAGGTTTTCTGCTCAGCATCAGCTTGCTTTCTCAGTGACCTTGCCTCTCAGGCAAGAGATGTCTTCAGCAAGAGGGTCTTATCATCTGTTTCTCAAGGGACACCAAGGGCCTTGGCAATAGCCTTTAATGTTTTGGAGGCTACAGGGGCTTCTTTGGCCAACAACTCACTGGAAAGTACCCCATCCCAGGCACTGACAATTTTCTATTAACAGTCTATAGCTTCTGGTTGTGCCATTATCCAAAAAAGTAGATTTACATAAGTCTTATTCAGACTATCTTGAATTTTGATTGGCCCTCCCCCTTCTTTTACACAATCTCTTCCCCTAGCCACCCTTAGGCCTTTCCCCTCCCTGTAATCTTACATATATACAATACCATCCACTTAAGTCCTTTCCTCTCCTCCCTCCCTTATAGCCTTTTACCAGCTCACTGGCTCTACTATGTGGATCCTAGCTACAAATATATAGATTTGTGTGTGAACTGGAACCAAGAATCAGTAGTTGGATATGTTTTATATTAATTTTAGGTTAAATCTATATAGTGTTCATATTTTATTTTAAACACACACACATATATGTATGTTTAATTCTCTGAAAATGTTCCCTTATTAATCATTCATACAGTTGTATGTCACCAAGAAAATAAACAAGGCTTTTCCTGGCATATATCATCACTTAATTATGGTCCTGAGAAATCATCTAAAACTTGGTATGATCTCAAAGGACACTAGATCAAGTCTGTTTCATCAGAAAGCACACAGAAAAGGAAAAGAGAAAATATTTTACCAAATAAAGTTCTATGTCAAGTTTCAATTAAAAAGTTGAAGTGGGGGCTGGTTAAAGCACCTGCCTGAGAAGGCTAAGGGCCCTGGTTTGATTCCAGCTCCCACATAAGCCAGATGTACATGGTGGTACATGCATCTGGAGTTCATTTGCAGTGGCTAGAGGCTCTGGCACACCCATTCTCACTCTTTTTCTCCCTCTCTCTGTCTCTAATAAATAAATAATTAAAAATAAATAAAGACATGAGCCACCACGCCCAGCTTGATTTAAAAAAAAAGATGAAGTGTGCATCCTCTGCATCTTAGTTTTAGACAGGTCTGTAAATGATGGATGGTTTAAATGCAAATCATTTTTGTTTAAAACAATAGCAAAGTATACTTCTTTATGTCAAAACTAAAGTTTTATCACTCAGAACAAGAACAAAGCTTGACTATCAATTGTGCATAAATATAAAGGGCAACACTTCTTCAAAATTCAAATAGGATATTTTAAGTTTTCAACAGTAAATTTCAGTAATTCGCCTGATGATAATTTGTTCATTTATTATCACTAACCAACTTAAGGTAACATTTAACTGAAAGCACAGTGGAATGCCTGGCCAGCAAAAGAGAGTTATTGCTAAACTTTCCAAAGTAGCCCTTTTTAAACCATCATTTATTTTTCATATGTTGGAAATTAAATTAAGTATCTATTCAGGAAAATTTAGCTTTCACGTCTTTGGTACCAAAAGGAAGATCTATAGCCCACTCTGCAGAGATTAATCTTTTAGGAAGAATCTGTCATACTCTTATGTTTGTAATCATCAACTGACATGATGGACTCTGAACTTTAAGGAAATTTCATGTTTTGCAGATGCTTTCACATTTTTACTTTCGTTTTTGGAAGAGAACATATAAAGAAGATATTAAGAGATCTCAAAAACAATGCTTTTGTCTATATATTTGCTTTTCTATATCAACTGCTTAGGAAGTTTGCTGTGGCATCAAGTATTAAACTACTGTGCTGGTTACTGAGTTAAGCAGTGTGGCAGTGGTCTGCTTTGTTTATGAGTTGCTTTCAGAGACATTTAACTAAATCATGAAGCCTCTTCCTGAGTTCTGTCTGTACCAGGTATGTGCTGGGGACTAGAGGGAGGAAAAGGAGAAATCCAGCTACACTTCTTCTCTCTCTGCTTCTTCGCCACATGTGGTGAGCTTCTTGCCTCTTTCAGGCCATCCCTAACCTCTCGTACCATGAGCCTTTTCTTGCTTTAAGTTGCATTGTCAGGTATTCTGTCACAGAAATAACAGTGACACTAGACAGCTTATAATAGCCAGACCTAAAATTATAAACCTACTTCTTACAATAGATTGTCTTTTCTTATTCATAAGACACATATAGTTAAATGTACATATATGTGTGTAGAACTGACTTTTCAATCTACCTTAACACTTTATGGGAAATGGATGGAAATTTTATTTTTATAAGATGTTTTTAAAAATTGCTTTATTTATTTATTTGCAAACAGAGAGTGAAAGAGGAAGGGAGAGAGGGAGCTTGGGAAGGAAAGAAAGAGAGAGAGAGAGCAAGGGAGGGAGGGAGGGAGGTAGATAGAGAAAAAATCGGTGTTTTAGGGCCTTTTGCCATTACAAAAATCTCTAGATGTATGTGCCACTTTGTACATCTAACTTTTTGTGGATACTAGTGAATTGAACCCAGGCCAACCAGCTTTGCAAGCAAACACCTTTAACTAGTGAGCCATCCCCATCCTAAAATTGTTTTTATTTCTTTGAAAGAGAGAAGGAGAGAGGGAGGGAAGATGGAAGAACATAGGCATACAAGGGTCTCTTGCCACTGCAAACTAACTCCAGATGTAGGCACCACTTTGTGCATCTGACTTTACATGGGTTCTGAGGAAATGAAACTGGGCCAGAAAGCAAAATTTTTTCTAAGTTTTGATCCAAATATATTTTAGTATATTTTGATTCCCAAACCTTGTGAAGTGTATACATCATAAGTAAGTGCAAACTTGTACATACATGTGGGCTGAAGAAATGCCTTAGCAGTTAAAAGCACTTGCTTTCAAAGGCTGATGGCCTAAGTTTAATTCCCCAGTACCCATGTTAAGCCATAGGCACAAAGTGTCACATGCATCTGGAGTATGTTAGCAGTGGTAAAAGACCCTGGAACACCCATTCTCCCTCTCTCCCTCTCTCCCTGTCTCTCTCTCTCTCTCTCTCTCTCTCTCCCTCCTTGCAAACAAATAAATAAAACATTTTGTAAGTCAGTGGGAGAAAATAGTTTATTTCAGGAGAACAACTATAAAAACTGAATTTTCATTTGAATAAATAACAAAGTAAGGTGTGTTCCTCTTGTTTTATATTTAAATAAATTCCTAATAGACATAAAATGATATTTTAAATGACATCAGCACAAGAAAATTCACTTGGGAATAACATAAATGCTCAGCTGACCAAATTAGTGATGGCATTTTTATAGCCATTGACAGTGAAATATCTTGTTGTTTACTAATGTAGGAAAGAGAGAGAGAAAAAATGCTTGCTTTTATTGTATAGTTAAGACATGTTTAAAAAATAAAAATAAGGCTGGAGAGATAGCTTAATGGTAAAGGCACTTGCTTGCGAAGCCTAAGAATGCAGGTTCAATTCCCCAGTACCCACATAAGCCATATGCACAAGATAGAGCATGCATCTGGAGTTCATTTCCAGTGGCTAAAGACCCTGACACACTCATATCTCTCTCTCTCTCTCTCTCTCTCTCTCTCTCTCTCTCTCTCTCCTCTCTCTCTCCCTCTCTCTCTCTCTCTCTCTCTCCTCCCTCTTTTATCTCTCAAAAAAAATAAATAAATAAATAAAACATTTAATAAAATAAAATAAAAGTAATTCTGATCCCAATGCCAAAATTGGGTTTCCACCAAAACTGAGCTATTGGTCAGGGAGGCTCATGAAGCCCCCAAAACAATGCAGGTCATGGACTCACCAGAATTAAGGCTTAGACTAGACTCGCACTAAGTAAGACCCTATTGCTGAAGACAACAAAGACTGTCTTCACAGGACATTGAGAAATCATGCTTGAATTGAGATGGACACCTCCCAGCTGACTAGTTCTGATAGTGCTAGAAAGCTATATGTGAGCTGCTGGGGGATAAAAGTCACCAACAATGTAAATAAGCAGTGTATCCTGAAACCTAAAGGATCAACCAGCAGGGCGTGATGTACCAACCAGTGCAAAAGTGGTACATATGTTATACTGCCAATCGACTGCTGTCTGATTGGACATGAGGCCTCCTCACTGGGAGAAAATTTATGGCTGGTATTGATAAGCAAGTCAGAAACCCATGGTACAGAATGTCATAGACCATAGAATGAAGTTTCCAGTGTTCCTTGGTTAAAAGGAGAGGTTATGCTCAACAAAAAAGACTTCAAAATGTCTGTATTTATCCTTTTAATGTATGCTGCTCTCACTCTTGGTTAGAGAATCAGTTTACTACAGATGGTAGCAAATACTGGAGACCACAGACCCACCAGAATGACAAGAAAGCTGAGTGCCTACAATGAGATGAGTCATCTCTATTATACACACCCAGGCTGAGGACATATTTCAAAGGAAGTGGCAGATTCAACATGAGTGCTACTCTCACTGCTAGCCTGAGAAATTCCTCCAGGATGACAGCAGACACCAAGGAGACCCAAACTTCATCAAAGCAGAAAGTTGGAGGTTACCACAAGCTCAGCACTGAAGGAGTAGAGCCTTCTACCATGTCTTACTAGGCTCAGGAATAGGGAGTATACAGAATATAAGAGCCACATCAGGTGGGAAGACAGATTCTAAGCCATTGATCCCCACTACACACAAGGACTTACTGGTACCTTCATGATGCCACAGTGATTACTGATAACCCTCTAAGGAGGGTCCTCAGTAGAATGGGGACAGGGGAGAGGGAAACATGAGAGTACAGCCTAATGGGAATATGACCATTTTGCAATATGTTCATAAATTAAAGGTCCCAGTAAAATTAAATTAGTTAGGTAATTAATAAAAATGTAAAAATAAAAATCATGCTTCTTTAGGGAGATGCAGTTGTATGCCTAAGAATGATTAGAGGGCTGCCAGAGTGAAATAACACTCATACTTCTCAAGTCTATTCTCCCCATTTTTATAACTGTGCACTATTTGTGTGTGTGCTAATACAGTATTTTGAGTCTTCCTTTTAAGCATTTACTGAGTCCTATAGAAAATTAATGAAACTCTTCTCACATTTCCAAATTTATTTGTTATATGTGGAACAATATTGATGCATGAACATACTAGTGAGCCTTATTAATCAAATATTTCTCATAAAATAGTAAGTCAGATGTGTTTCTAATGTAGTAACAGGAGATCTATATAGCTCGTAAGGAGCATGGTCCAATTAAATTTATTATGCATCTTAAACATGATAGTCACTTGGAATCCATTTCTTTATTGTAAAGTAGCCAAAAATTTACTCTAACAATATTTTAATGCTTGGATGATATAAATTTTGCAGAAGAAAACCTCATTGAATCCAGTGTTTAGGATAGACCTTCAGCAATATTAGTATATATTTCCCTTTTCTGTTTCCTTGTTTATGCTTGTAGGTGCAGATGGCTTCATGCTAATTTTGCATCAGATGAAAGCTTTTCGGTACCTGCTTCTGTATTGAAGATCTTTAATAAATAAACAAATCATACCCCTGATGACCACATTCTGTGTTAGGAAAAACATCATAGGTATTTGAAACCCAAGGGGTTATTTAACTTATCAATGAAGGTGAGAATAAATCCTTCAAAAAGACATCTTATGGCTATTTCTATAATTATGTCAGAATATCATGGGGGCAATTTCATGACAAGGTAGTCTCCAGGGGGAAAAATAGGGAAGATTCCTGACTGCTAACTTAAGAGAAACTTCCATTGCCTGCAAGCAGTTATGTTTCCATATTGAAGCAAATGTAGATACTTTTGATATGAAAAATGTTCAGTGTGAATATCAGTTGTTCTAAATGGAAATGACTTAGCCTTATGAGAAATTGAAACAATATCACCATTTAAATGCCACATGATTTTTAATATCATTCATGAAAATGTCATTTTAGTGGAAATGGTATTGGAGCTGAGAACAAGCTATCCAGTCTTTAAAATAAAATAGTATAGAAGTGATCTTGCAATGCCTATTAGGAAAAGTTATAACATTGCTCTTGCATGTACTTCTTAATTCAGTGCATGTCTCAAGCCTTTGTTGCTTCACTACAGCTTCCACTGTGTTCAAGGACTTTCTCAGAATAATAGAGTTCTGCCAGCAGAAATAAGTAGATCTATAATTGAAACAACTACAATGGGACTTACTTTTGGTAGACAGACCAAAAACTAGACCTGAAAACTGAGTAATATGGTGGATCAGGCACATTAAATCAGGTGATACAGGTTTTGTATGCTCACTTCTCATCCACCCTTTATCTGATGCTTTTGTTTGGGCAGAATGCTAGCTACAAGGGGAAGAGCCAGCTGATGTCCAAGTATGGGATGCCTTAACTCATTTTGTGATGAGTCCACACTACATTCAAAGAACTGAAAACTAGAAACATTGAGCATTTCACTGCTGTTACAAGTTTCATTCTAATTACATCTACTTACTTTCTTCGTTTTTAAATTAGCAACCTAACTGCTTTATATAACAGAAAATTCAACAGATCAATACATAGTATGATTTATATTTAGTAGTTTACAGATACACCTGTGGATCTTTGGAAGAACTTAGACTGGAAGTGAAGAAGTCCAGCCATTCTTTATTCCACTTACATTATACCACATCTGAAGCATGAACCTGACCTAGAGGATTCATTGTTTCATATAATAATTGTTGATCATTGCAATCAGATTACTTATTTCTGAATCACAGTGACTTACTTCTCATTTTTATCAAATGTTGGGAGTCAATTTCTAGTCAGCTCATGGACATCTAATTCCCTAGGTGGTTGTTAGAAGCATCTTAGCATCATGACTTCATTTAATGTTGATCTCTCAGCTGTGTTGTAAAAATGAAGAATTTATTGGAATTAAACACAGGTTCTAGGGCATAAGTGTCTCCCATGACACCATGATCACCCATACTTCTTCACTGTAGCAGTGTTGGGAGGGGGTCTAGGGGAAGATGCTTGGATCATGAGTGAGGAGCCCTCCCAAGGGGATTACTGCCTTTATCTTGAAAGTAAAGTATCTCCTTTGGAGCTGGGATAATTTCCACAAGAATGGGTACTAGAAAGCTAAAGCATTTTTCATGTGCTCTCACTGTCATATGTGTCTGCTTGCTTCATCATTTCCTGCCAGGAAGTAAAACATCAGACAACCCTAAGCAGTTGTGGCTACCCAATCTTGACCTCTCCAACTTCCAGAAATGTAGCCTAAATAAGCCTTTTCTTTATAAGTTTCCCAGCTTCAGGTATTCTGTCATTTTGTAGTTACTTTCTCTCTGCTGGAACAAAACACTCAGACCAAAAGCAGCCGATGAGAGGAAAGGGTTTATTTTATTTAATCTCAAGGGGAAGATTCAAGTTGACAGGTGAAAGCATGGCATGAGCAGAAGCTGGACATCATTTCTGCCAGCCATAGCAGCCACAGCTCTGCAGCAGGGAGCTGGTTATAACTCCCCAAGCCCACCCCCAGCAACAAACCTACTTCAGCAAGGTACCACTTCCCAAATGGCCACTAGCTGGGTACCAAGCATTCAAAACTCATGAGTTTATGGGGGGTGACTGTTTCAAACCACCACATGTGGTAACAACACAAACCAAACTAAGACAGAAGATATATTATCTTTATTTTGCTCTTGTACAGTATGCCCTTTTCTATTCATGAAAGATATGCCTCTAACTTATAAATACACTATTTTAACGACAGATGATGGATCCCAGAAGCCTTACCACAAGCCAATCTCATGGAACACATATGTTGGGCACTAACATACATTATCGTAAAAAATATCCTAAAACCCCATTAAGTAAATATTTTTAACACTTTCTCAACTTACTTTGTATGATGTACCTCATTGTTGACTGGAAAGTAGAAAAGGTATGTTTCTATTGTTCAGTAAAAAGCAGTTTGTTGTCTTCTATGAGTCATGAAAATTTTGAAAATCTAATGAAATAATATCCTATGACTTAATGTCCATTGCCTATTACTTCTAAATTATAAAGATCAATATATATTCCCAGAGCTTAGAGGTTGATATTTGTATAACATTTTGTGGTTTCCAAGGTGGCCCTAAGTCTTTGTTCTTCCACTAAATATCACTTTAGCCTCCAGGAAAACACTGAACTTTTGTCTCCTTATTTCTTACAAAGAAACCTATGTCCCAAATATCCTCTGGGGTATAGAGTTCCACGGTGTCATGTGAATTATCTGATTTAGTGTTGCATCCTACTGCCCTCATGACTACTAATGTTAGTGTGGATCTTAAAAGGATGTGACTCATACTATGTAATTTGTATCCAATGACCCAAATACTCCTACATCATAGACATCTATATGCTTTCACATATAAACACATAGTTGGGTGTGTTTATGTGTTCACTTGGTATTATTAATAAACACATGTCACTTCTTGTCTTGACACCTTAATCTTGAGAATTTTTTTTTTTAAATTTAAATCTTGAATCTTGCTTGGCTTCTGTGAGATAATCATGTTCCTGGCAAATATGTCTCACCTCCAGTTCAGAATCAATTGTCTCAGCATTCAATGTGTACATATTGTGTTTATTAAGTAAAAAGTGAAACATAAACACAAAGCATAATAGCAGGATAATTTTGTATTTTGTTGTTGAAAATGTATAAGCTAATTGAGAAATAACTTTTATAAACTTTAAACAATGCTAAGGAAATAGATCAGTTTGTTAGGCACTTTTCTCCCAAGCAGAAGGACCTGAGTTTGGATATTTAGAACCCATGTAAAATACTAGAAGTGGTGGTATGTACCTGTAATCCCAGTGCTGAGGAGATGAAAGCAGGAGAGTTCCTGGAGCTTGTTGATCAAGTAGTTTAGCCTAACCAGTGGTCTCCAAGCCAATGAGAGACCCTGTCTTAAAGGAAGTGGATAGCATTCCTGAGGCTTCTCCATGCAGGTGCATTTACACACACATATTCAGCACCCCCACATGAAGATGCACATACACATGCATAAAATATTTTACACAACTAGCAAAAATAACCTTACAGATAAAACTAAAACATACTTCTTTTGCCATTTCTACTCTCTGTCCACTCCAGATGACAAGTAACAAGTTTTTTATAATCTCTAGAAATTTTAGTGGATTTAAAAATATTTAGTGATGATTAAAATAATATTTTATTTATAAATGAAAAGAATATGTATTTCATATTGTACCAGATAACCAATATTATGCATTTGGATTTTGGTAGTTATTATGGATACATGTCAATACAGACAAATTGGCCGGCATTTTCAATGCACTGTCTAGAGTCTTCTCCCCAGAGCATGTCTCAGTCCTCCTACAGACAGCTATCAGAGGCTTCTCTGTCTATTTGAAGATGTGAGGCATTTTTCTATGGCATTTCCTGCTGAAAAGTGGAATTTTAAATGACAGAGGGCATGCATATTTCATTCCTCCAAATTTAACAAATTTTCTTTCCACAGAAATGCTAATTCTCATTGTCATCCTGTTTAGGAATGTCTGTTTCTCTATCCTCTCATTTACACTTGAAGTTATCAAATAATAGTGCTTGGTCATTTGATAGTCAGAAATACCATTGCTATTTCAACCTATAATCTTCATATTATTAGTGAGATTGGAAATATTTCCATGAATTTGGTAAAAGTAATTTTATATCACAGTGTGTAGAATTCTCTATGAATTTTCTACTTGGAAACTTATTCATTTCCTTAATTAAATGTATTATTATACTCTTATTTTACATATATATTTTATACATTACACACAGAGAGACACATATAGTCTTAATTGTGAAGGGATGTCAGAAGGCAGACTTTTGGGGAGTTGTTGCTATGATGCTTCCAGAAAATGAGTAAATATTTTGAAAGCTCTTGGGTCAAGAAGGCACTGTTTTTGTCCTGAGAAATAATAAAATTATTTTTACCATCATAAATCTACAAATTTTGTTACTTTCTGCTGTAGTGCAGTGTTGTGTTGTGAAAGACAAAGTGACAAGTTATAAAAAGACATCTGATCTAATATGACAGTTCTGCTCTTCTCTCACATTGTGTTGAAGGAGAGTGGATGCTGACTTGATTCCCTGGGAATATCCTGCTAAGGGTGTTGGTCATGTGAAGCCATTGGATAGATGCAGATATAAAGGAAAAGTGTTCTAGAACCATGGCTAGTTTCTGGACTTAGAGTGTTTTGCATATCTGTGGTCCACTACACCACCATTGCTGGGTGAAATGGGCTGAACAATTCTGTCAGTTTTTCAAGCCATGGGTCTTGGCAAGATCATGGCCCTGCACATGGAGTGTCCTAGGATTGACTCTGGCAATCGTGCAAAGGTGAGTTTTGCTTTCTTTTCTGTCCAGGTTTTCATGTTGATGGGCTCCATTCACTCCTTTGTTGTCTACTGTGCACTCCTCTCATGTTGGCACTGATTGCTGACACCCATCAAGTTCCCTTCTCTGCACAAGTATGGATGCTCAATTTCACTTCCTCTTGTCTTTGAAATCTGTAGTTCGCCCTTCTAAGACATAAGCTGAGAACATAGCTTTCTTATAATAGTAATGCCTACCGTATCTTGCTTCACCTTTCTAGAAACACTTGCACTAAAGCCTAAGTGAAGCCAAGCATGGAGATGCACCTCAGAGATTCCTGGATTAGGAGTAGACCTCCTGCCTGCTTATACAGTGAGTTCAAGGCCAGTCTAAACAATATAACATGATCATGTCTCAAAAATGAACAAACAGGAGCCGGGTGTGGTGGTGCACGCCTTTAATCCCAGCACTCGGGAGGCAGAGGTAGGAGGATCGCCGTGAGTTCAAGGCCACCCTGAGACTACATAGTTAATTCCAGGAATTCCAGGTGAGCCTGGACCAGAGTGAGACCCTACCTTGAAAAACCAAAAAAAAAAAAAAAAAAAAAGAACAAACAGTTCTGGAGAGATGGCTTAGCCATTAAGGCATTTGCATGTGAAGCCTAAGGATCCAGGTTCGATTCCCCAGTAGAAGCCACAAGATACTGCATGCATCTTGAGTTTGTTTGCAGTGGTTGGAGGCCATGGCGTACTCATTCTCTCTGTCTCTCTCAAATTAATTAATTAATTAATTTAAAAAAACGAACAAGCGCCTGGCGTGGTGGCACACGTCTTTAATCCCAGCACTCGGGAGGCAGAGGTGGGAGGATCACTGTGAGTTCGAGGCCACCCTGAGACTACATGGTTAATTCCAGGTCAGCCTGGATCAGAGTGAGACCCTACCCCACAAAAACAAAACAACAACAACAAAAAAAAAAAAAAAAAAAAAAAAAAAAAGATCAAGCCAATAGTCTAAGTGAATGGCCTTGAGCCACCTTTCTTATGGTGACAGGATAGAGATTCAGACAGTCTTCCCACAGTTTAGAATATTTATTTATTTATAAGCAGAGAGAAAGAGAGACATAGAGAAAGTGTGAGAATGGGCATGCCAGGATATCTAGTTGCTGCAAACAAACTTCAGATGCATACACCACTTTGTGCATCTGGCTCTACGTGAGTACTGGGGAATTGAACCCAGGTTGTTAGGCTTTGCAGGCAATGGCTTTAACCACTGAGCAATCTCCTCAGCCCCCTTCTCACACTTTAACTTGACCAGAACTAATGATGTTTTTGGCCCTGCTGCCTCCTATTTCTGTCAGGGTTTGAATTCATGATAAGGAAAGAACACATGGTCTATTAACCAACCTACTATGTTTTCAAAAGCACAGTTTCTGATTTCTGAATTTGCTTGCATTTTACCAACCCCTAATTCTCGCTGCATTTTTATCATTGTTTCTAGTTAACATCTTGACAAGAGGACAAAGAAGAAGTAAACTCCATTACTATAAAGACTTAATATCATCTCAAGCAAACATTTGGTAGCAGAAGGACATTATAAAAAATTATCCTCTAGTTTTTGCATATTTGACTTATGCTACTTATCTGAACTCTCTGCTTTGATAAATAATTCAGGATTATTTACATTTGGTTCTTTCAATGTTAAATATAATTTTATGTGTCCTAAATGGTCTGGAGATGTGTTTAAGGTATTTCACCCATGATATAATAAATTCATGTGATTTATATATTCGAATAACTGGAATTACTATGTGAGAATTATAAGGTAATTATATAACATAATTTATCAACAGAGCTAGAGAATTATCACAGTTACTGAGTAAATGGATGAAATGGAGACATAAACTTTCAAAAATAGAGAACATGTGTGAAACATATGTGAACATGGGATATTAAAGGAGTTATTTGACCACAAATCTTTAGAGTATGTAACTTGTGGATTTTTGTCCTCTGCTATAGTTTCATAAGTTTAGATACAGTATTTACATTAAATTACCCTTTTGTAATCTGAAAAGCTACAACAGGACTTTTTCCAACATTTTCTTTAGGTAATTTTGTTCCTCCTGCCTTTCTTTGGCTTCTTCAAAATGGTCATTCCTATAAAATGTTATTACAGAACCCCTTGTGGTTTTTCTTCAAAACCACTTTCAAACCTATTATGTCATTTTAGACACTTACATATGAGATACATTGTACAGTGTGTTTTATCATTTTACAGATGGGGAAATTGATACCCAAAGAGATTATGTGTCTTGCCTGAAGAACTAATATGAGTATTAGAACCTCCTTTTCTCTTTTCCAACTGAATACATTTTCCACTGGGTTATATTATTTTGTAGAATAACATTTTATCATTTCTTGTTATGTATGCATGTGTATATACATGTCTACACATACACAATTTTAACTATTGCCTTCTGATTTCAACTGTGTGAAAGGCAATGATTAAACTACTTTAGATTTTCATTTAATCAGGTGCCTTACTTTCTTCCTGCATTTATCATACAATTCTCTATCTATATATAAGTTTCCCTTAATAAATCCATTTCTCCAATAACATCTCTGTCCCTGCCACACAATTATCCCATTGTCTCGACCTCTGTTTCCCCCTTCTTTTGATTTATGGTTTCTAACACCAACAAAATCAAATATTTTAACATTCATCTTTACTTATCTAGCCACATGAAAATAATGTAAACCTTTTGCATAAGATAAGTCTGACTGGAAATAATATTAAGTTGTATTTGGAAGACCAAGATAAGTGATTTATTACACCAAATGACTCTAGGGACTTGAGATGATATATAGAGATCATGCACTTCAAAATTAGACATGATGTTGTTACAAATTGTATGCATAGATATATTAGTAAATGGCTCCCCAGAATCACAGGATATTTCCCAAAGTCACATATATAAAGTTAATTAGAAAAACAACAATGGGAAAACATAAAAAAGTAAGTTGAGTGACAACTGCAGTTCGTATATGTGCGTTTTCTCTTTGATTATCATCATAGTGTAGGGAAGTATCATTACTTTACTTAATCAAGTCTCTCTAATCCCACTGTTCCTTCTTTCTAAAATGTTTTTAATTCTTGGGCTGGAGGGATGGCTTAGCGATTAAGGCGCCTGCCTCCTAAACCTAAGAATGCTGGTTCAAATCTCCAGCAATTCCAAACTCCAGGTCCCACGTTTAGCCAGATGCAAAGTGACGCAAGGCGCAATGCCACACTTGACCACAAGGGGGCATGCACATCTGGATTTCGTTCACAGCAGCTGAGAGGCTTCTAGCGAGCCCATCACTATCTGTCTTCCTCTCCCCCTCTCTCTGTCTCTCTCTCTCTCTCTCTCTCTCTCTCTGTCTCTCTCAAAAAATAAAATAAAATAAAATAAAATAAAATAAAATAAAATGTTCTTAATTCTTTACTCTGGATGGTCATTCTATTCTGAAATGTGATCAAGTCACTCTCTTTCAGTCATACATCTTAACCTCAGGGTGAAGGCCATACTCCATACTAAATTGTATATAATACAACCTTAAATCTACATTGCAGCCATATTGAACCAAGGCAACACTAACTGGAACACAGTCTCTTCCAGAACCTTATAACAAATCAACTGACTCAGACACCATTCAATCTTCAGTATTCATCCTGAAAAATATTGGTGGAATAAGATAGTCATTAGCTGCCTGAAAAATTACATTATAATTTATTTGATTATTTGGAATATTTTCTTACCTTTGTTTCCACCTAGATATAAATTCTTCTTAAGTACACTTGTTAACCAATATATCTAAAGGACCTAAAATGTGTTCACAGTAAATATTGCATCAACAAATGAATGTTTACACATATATTTTATCTCAACATACTATGAGCTGTGACTCTCTTGGCAAATACAGATTGCAGCAATCATTGTGGTCATTGCATGTAGTGAATTCAAGTCACTTCTGTCCAGTTAAATTTGCATGTTTTTATGCAAATTAAGATGTAATTTTGTGCAGGAGAAATGGCTTAGTGGTTAAGGTGTTTGCCTGTGAAGCCAAAGGATCACGGTTTGATTCTCCAGGACCCACATAAGCCAGTTGCACAAGGGGCACATGCACCTGGAGTTTGTTTGCAGTGGCTAGAGGCACTGGTGTTCCCATTTTCTCTCTGTCTGCCTCTCTTCCCTATCTCTCTCTCTCTCTCTCTCTCTCTCTCTCTCTCTCTCTCTGCTTGCAAATAAATAAATAAAAATTTTTAAAAGATGCAGTTTTATTCTTATCCTGAATTCTAGTGTCCACTATACATCTTACATTTCTAGAACAATTTCAGTGTTGATTATGACATACAAGCTACCCAAACTGAAATAAATACTACAAGAATTGATAGTATAAAGTAATATTATAATACAGGACATTGCATTTTACAATAGACATGTATAGTGTAAAAGTAGCTTTCTGCCAGATCTACAGTGGAACTAGTGCAATAATATACCTGCCTTAGGAAAGCAGTGATAAAAGTTCTCATGCCTGATGATAAATTTGAGCTAGCTTCCTTTAAAACAAATTGTTCAGCTACCCAGTGACATTTTTTAAGAACACATTTGCATGATCTTCAAGTTCACTGCTGGCAAGACTAAATAATAATCTTGTCATAAAGCTAGAGGAAGGCATTTTAGATTGCCATATAATTTTCACTGAGAACTTTGAGAATTACCATAAAGGCCTTAGTATTCCTTCTTGGATAATAATGAAAATAATTAGGAAGGCTTCAAATATTCTGTCTCTGTAAAAGTTTAGTGTCCTGAATGTGAGAGAGTGAGAACATTGAAAGTTGTTTAATGGCTTTGTTGAGCAGATCTAATCAGGCAAGTTTTACCCTCTGATACAAACTGGGTCTCTACTGATGAAAATTGAAGCTATAGTTGCAGACAGTGTTGAAATTCTTACATCTTCCTTGCCTCCTTGAACAAACCATATTGAAAAATAATAATGCATCTCTCTTGAGTAACTTGGTCTTTCAGAATTATTTTTAATTTGAAAGAACATTGAAAATCCTTTCAAATGGGAGAAAAAGAAAAAAATTCAATCTTTGTATTAACTTTATAACTTTCTCATGCCATTGAGTCACAATAGAATCTTAATTATATTAGAAATATTAAGTCAAGCAAACATAGAAACTTTGAAATAAAAATCCTAAGAACTATTTTCATATCGTCCACTGCATTACAGTATTTCTTTAGTATAGTTTCTACTAAAAATGTTTATAGAATTTCCAGTTTAGTGTTCTACTCCAAAATATAGCTTCCCAGCATTGGGAAAAGCTAAACCATTTGAGTTAATGTGGGGAAATAACCTTTTCAAAATTCACTTATCTGCTTTTTTACACTATTGGCAACTTCAGAAGTTTAGTCTTAGTTTGTGAGCAACTCATCAATAAAATCAATACCAACTAGCATTGAATATGACTCAGAACCAATCCAGAGATCTAGTAAGGGGCCTCTGGGGACCTGGAGCACAGCCAGCTGTTGAGGGCTATGTCTAAACTTTGTGGCTGCTCTCATGCCTATGGAAAGAGTATGATGAACAGTGCTTGCCAGCAGCTATGATGTACTCAGCGCCCTTGGGAGTCCAAGACCATAAAAGGGACACATTTTTCATGCTGGAGTTTGATGACTATACTTGGAGCCCTCCAGTCATATGAAAAATACTGGTATACAGTATTTCAGATTTATTACAAATGTCCAAAGAATAGTTGTATCAATGTATTTTTATCCTCAAAAATAGGACAAGGCAATTTTGTGAAACCATTTCAATTATTATTGCAAGAAACTTATTGGTAATATTCAGGATAAGAATTAGCTGTATGCTTTCCTGACAAAGAATTTTTAGTTCATGAACGTATCTTTATTTCTAAAATATACAGACAGGGGCTGGAGAGATGGCTCAGTGGTTAAGATGATTGCCTGCAAAGCTTAATGTCCTGGATTTAATTCCCCAGTATCCACTTAAAACCAGATGCACAAAGTGGCACATACAATTGGAGTTTTGTTTGCAGTGGCTAGAAGCCCTGGTAAACACATTCTCTCCATCTCTCTTCTCTCTATCTGCCTGAAAATGAATAAATAATAAATATTTTAAAATACAGACAAGAAGATAATCACTGGTTCTTTGTCAATTTCTCTAGGTGTGGGTGTGTGAGTGAATTTTATTATCTTCTATTTCTTTTATTTGCAAGGAATAGCTAACGCTGGTAAGATTAAATAATTATATAATAATGTTTTTATGGGACTTTGGATGTCATTAGAAAGCTTACTGGATTAATCAGCTATTCACAAAATCATAAACAGTTATGTATATATGATAATGGAAAGAAGAGTGAAAGTCTGTTATATGTTTGCATAAATTAATCGGGTCTCACTTTGCAAGCTCATTGATAGTAGTTCTTATGAAAATAGGTCTTAACATTCAAGTAATATCATGATTTCATGTATACTTTTGTTATGATTTAACAACAGATTTTGCATTGTTGTTTTTATCATTGCTGCTTCTTAAATGTGACCTATCTGTGGATTACCTGTGAAGTTTCATATATTTAAAACATCTATATAAGTTTTCACTGTTATCAGGAAATTCAGGATAAGATGCTTCCCAAGGCAAAAATTATTCCTCTCAGGATAATTTTGAAGCTACTGTAACTTTCTGCACAGGTTGAAATTTCACCACTAATATGAATCTTTTGACAAAACAGAATCATCATGGATCTTAGCGTTTAGGTTAGATATTATGTTTATGGGATTATTGGTATAAACTCTCCAGTTCTGAGCAAGCCTAAAAATTTAAATCCCTTGACATTTCAGACATAAATTTTACCATTTAATATGGCTCCAGATTCATTATTTGTTTTGCTTTCTGTCTACTTTTCTCTTCTTTCAATTTTCTACTATAGTTAATTCTTTACATGTTAATCTCCAATCTGTTGTTGTTATATACAAGCTTTGTTTTGTATGTACTACTATAATTTTTCATTTAACAGTATTTTTACTCCTGAAATTTTGCCTTTTCCCATACAAATTCCAAATATAGTTGCATGTCACTCAACAATTAGGGTCTACCTTCTGAGAAACATGTATTAGGAAAATTTCTGTGAACTATACAGGGTACATTTACACACATATAGATGATATGGCCCACCACAGGGCCAAGATTGATGGCATATGTTGAAGCAAAGAACATAGGAATACATCAGCCCAAGAGAAAACAATGCACTCAGAGACATGGTAAGTACAAGCTGTTTAAGCCTGGTGGTATAACTGAGCACACTGTTTAATAGTGAAGTTTTCTTTCTTAACAACTCCAATCGATCATAGATGACAACAAAAAAATGTAAAGTAATAAAACTTTCAGAAGAAAATGGGGGAAAAAATCTTGCAGTGATGTGACCAATAGCTCAACCCTCCCAAGTGTTGATGCTGAGAAAACTAGGGACGTGATAGCACAGTAGCATATGGCCTAATGCTCAAAGCATTATCTGTAACAGCCCCAAGCTGGAAACAACCTTTAGTCATTCAAACCCAAAATGCCTAAACGTGTCATGGTACAATATGAAAATACAAGTAATTGATGCATTCAATAATATAGATTGATTTAAAAGGTTTTATGCTAAGTTAAAAAAGAAAATCTCAAAATGCTGCATACAATCTCAATCCATTGACATAACATTCTTGAAGTGGTAAGATAATAGTGAGGGAAAGTTCCAGAAATAAGTTGTTGCAGGTTAGAGTTAGGAAAAGAATGCAGCTCATTCATAGAAGCACTTTCATGGTGATGGTAAAGTGTTTTTACCTCATATTATTGTATTATACATGATGTAATGATGACTAAGCAATGCTCAACATGATAAAATTTCAAAGGTCTTGACATATAAAAGGAAAAGAGAAAGAAAAGTGTATCCTTTAAAACTGCCTTAATCTGGTAAATATCAGCATATCCACTAACATTATTGCCTTTGTTAATGCTCTGGTTTGAACTGTGCACTGTGGTCATTACAAGTCACTAATTGAGGTCAGAGTGACCAGTCCTCACCTTTTGTAATATATTCCAAAATAAAACTTGAAATTAAAAACAAAGGGACCATACATGCCTGTACTATCAAGAAAACTAAATTTTAAGTGTCTTAAAACATGATCTCACACTTTTTATTTTCATATTTCCCTAATAGTGAAGTAACTGAAATGAAATAACATTTAATAATATGAGGAAATAGAAGAAAATAAGGTTGCTTAAAATTAAATTGCCAACTAAATGCCTTTGTGGGGCACAAAACAAACTAGCATTGTATCACTTTTTTATTACCTCTCAAGTATATTACTTAAAATTGTTACTATATATTTCTTCAAGTAGATTAAGTACCTTTAAATTTCTCAAAGAAGCAATTGCTCTTAAGAAAAAAATGATAAGTATTATGATTATATGATAATAATCATCAAATCTGAGAGAGAATATTTTACTCCTTAAATTTTAATTTATTATATTAATCTTCACTTATAAATATTGTTGAAGGAATTAAGATAGAACTAAATAACGAGATTTCATATTATATTCCATGTAACTTACTCTATGTAAACTTCTTTGAAATTAACTCACAAGACCTGCATAATATTGGGCATATCAACATACTGTTACGGATGTTGCAGAAGGGGGAAAATGATATAAAAATAAAAGAGGGAATAGTTGGGAAAAGGGGTTCCATGGAAAGGAGAGAGGGAAGGGGACAAAAGAAAATAATCAAAGGGATTATGATCAAAATTATTAGACATATATAGCTCTTCACACCCTAGCAGCTACACTGGGACATTTTTTATTACTATTTTTATTTTTCACTTTTCTTGGAAGGATATACCTTTTTTAAAACTCCTTTTCATATTTTTTTGTGTGAATTTTGTGTCCAGAGTCCTTGGTTGTTCTCATACACAGACTCCTGGACCACATGGTATATTTCCCCTCTCCCTGGCCACCTGCAAGCCTCAGTCTTGTCTCAGCCCTTGAACTCCTCCCCTTCCCTCTCTTCACATCCCTGTTAACCTCAATATTTGATTTCCAAATGTCTGAACATTTAGTTGAATCTGAATGTTAAATGTTAACCTTTGGCCCTTGGTACATTTGACATAATTCAAATATGATGGATTGCTTGTTGAATCCAATTATTCTTTCAATGCCCTTGGGACTGGTCAAAACCCTAATTTTTGCAGGAAGTGACCTTCACCCCACTCTATCACACACCAGCTGTCAGAGGTGCCCCTTGCCCATCGTCCATTATGCAGAGATACGGTTTAGTTAACAAAACCTCTCTTCTTCAACCAAGACAACTGTAGGGCTTCATTTCCTTACAATTCTCATTTCAATATGGACAAAGACTCTAGGTGACAATAACACAGACAAATGTTGAGGATTATAATGTGAGATTTATAGTTGTCCCATGTCTTGCAGAAGTGGAGAGAGTTGGAAGCTGTATAAATCCTGCCGATCTTGCGTTTCTGACATGTTAGTATAAATATTTGGATTCCGTCCAGAAGGCCTTTCAATTGTCAGTTACTTTCCATTAGACTGAAAATTCCTCATGGAATGAGTTTTTGTAGAAAAACAAAAACAAACAAACAAACAAAAAACAGGATCGCCTCAGCTATGTGTATGCAAGAATTTGGCAACTACTTTCAGAGCCTGAAATCAATGAAACTGATAATCAAAATAATGAGAACTATAAGTTTTCACCATAGTGCATGCAATGTACAAGTACTTACAACTATTCCATTTCATCCCAGGTTGTAAAATATAGCCTATGTGAAAATATACCACCTATATTTCTATATTTTTTAAAGACTTGACCCCTCTCCACCTAATTTTGTTGCTTTTCCTCCAGTAGCTAGAGTTTCCTGGTTGGTTAGTCACATTCACTATGAAGTGATTAAAGGCACAGTGTTTGGAAGTGGAATAGGTTTTCTTAACAGCTATATAATTCTCCTTCCTCTTCCCTATGATGGTAGGGGTGATTATAGAAAGTTTTGCCTGTAGGGTAGCTAGAGAGGCAATAAGGACGATGGGAACCCATGTGGTTACCATTTTCAAGAGCATGTTCTTCTATGGTTAAAAAAATAACAAGTTTTAATTACCTTTTTTGAAATGGGGTCTCATGTAACTTGGTTTGGCCTCACATTCACTATGTAGCTGAAGCTAGCTTTCGACTTATGATCCTGTCACCTCTACTTTTCAACTTCTGGGTTTATAGTCATGATCCATGATGGTTAACAGCCCTCAATTTTAAATAGAGAAATTATTTATTTTTTGATATTTATATGTAAGAGCTCTTTATGAATTAAGAATAGTGAAATTCTCCGTTTAGCTTCTGACAGTTATTATTTAGTCAGATCTCTAGTTTTGCTTTATGATTAAAAATATTTATCTTGCTCTAAGTTGAATATTACTATTGTTACTAATATTACTGTTATTACTAATATTATTTTCATTCACCTAAAATTATGTAACTCTGTAAGCCATTTAATTTGCATGGCAGCATGGCAGTTTTGTGTATGACAGAACAGAAGTAACCTGATATTTCTCTGATTCTCTGTCTCCTTTTCCCTTTAATATTTAATTCAAATCTTCCTTAGAATTATTCAATTTTCATCACATTTACCATCCATCCAAAATGTCACTTCTTAATAAATGTTGCATATACTATATAAACACAACCTGTATTCCATTTCCTAGACTGTGTCTTATTTTCTTATCTATTCAGTATGCCTAATGCCACATTTTAATCTTGTATATTTTACAGTATATTTTTCTACTTGGTTACACAATTTTTGTTTTGTTATTAATCTTTTCATATTTTTCTCAATAATTATGTCCACTGTATCCTTTCCACTATAGTTTCATATTATTTTGTGATGTTAAATATTCAATGTATTGATTGTATTGATATATTATTGATTGCAATTGCATACAAGTTACTTTTTAGGGAGTAGTTAAAAGCATTATGTTATATTCTGTGTGTCTCACTGCTCAATTCTCATTTTCACATTCCTTATTGAAATCTTCCTTTATATGTTGTATATATTTCTTATGAAATTTATTGGAGGTATGTTATAAGTGTAACAACTATTAAAGAAATAATTTCTATTTTCATTCTATGCCTTCCCATCTTCCCCAGCTACCCATCTACTTAAACCTTGTGATTTTCTTTGCAGATAAAAAATAATCCAAGCTCCTTCAGAAAGAATTTCTAGTGCCTTATCTTTTGTTTTCATCTAATGCTTGTCCCCTTCTTGCATATTACCCCCAAGCACAGTGACTGTCCCATGGCTCTGTGGCCTCCTCAATCTCTTTTCTCCCTCCGGGTCTGTGTGTTCATCAGTCCTTCAGCTGGCTGCTTTCCTTCAGTCATGTGTCTGGTTCTTTCTTGCCATGTCTCATCTTACAAGTCAATCTTTATCATTCTTTCCTAATCACTTCCTTACCTTTAGCTTCCCCTGTCAATCATTCTTAATGACAGCTATTTATACTTTCCTCTATAGTACCTCTGCAGAATTTGTAATTAAAATTTCACCAATACAAGCTGTTGATGTTGATAATCCTGTTTTCTGTTACCACAGATTTAACAAATTCTTATGGTCAAAAGATTTTAAAAATTTATTTCTTTAACTTTTATAAGTATATACTCATTACATGATACATGATGTTGTCATAAATGTTGCAACTTTTTCCTAACACTTGGATCTTGTATGTCTTTTCTTTTTTTTTTTTTTCTGGGTATTAGCAAGAAATTCTAGAAATATTTCAAGGTAAAATTATGGCAGATATATTTTCATGACATTCAATTGAATTGACTTAATGATGTACATTCTTTATGTTTTAATTTGTTTTTGTTATTGCATGGAGGTGTTTTAAGTTATAAATCCTTGCACATTTTCTAGTAACAATCTGTTTGTTTTAATCTTCACACTTGCATACTCTGTGCTGGATTTTATTGAGTGTGCATATTGCTCAGTTGAACTTTAGAAAATTGTTCCACTCAGCCCACTAGAATACTTGAATAGCAGGCAAATTCAATAACTAGGATTACTTCTGTGGGTGGATTGGAGTACAAAAGCTACACTTGGCACACCAGACTCCTAACCTGAATGTATATAAATTTGGAATTCCACTTCTAAGAACACTGCAGATAATTAGAAAACCCAAGCATCAAATCAGCTCAGGATGCTAAAATTGCTACATTATAATGCAAAAAACACAAGAATTGACTCAATACAATCCTGCCAAAAATTATAAATCCATCAGAAATGACCCCCAAAGAGACTGTTTTAGATGAAATCTCTGACAAAGATTTCAAAAAATGATTTTATCTATATTCAAAGAAACCAAAGAAGAAGTCAAAGGAATCAAAGAAGAAAACAAAGGAATTATAGAAGAAAATATACTCCTGAAAGAGTACACAGGAAACTAGCTTAATGAAATAAGAGGGGGGACATTAAAAAACATGAAGAAAGAAATAGAAATAGTGAAGAATAATCAGGCAGAAATACTAGCAAAGAAAAACACAGAAAGTGAAATAAAAAACTCTGTGGAAAATCTCACCAGTGGAATGGATGAAGGAGAGAACAGAATATCAAAACTAGAAGACCAGGTGGCAGATCTAATATAGTCAACAAAAAGAATGATAGGCAAATAGGAAGGTATGAAATGTGATGCTATGAAAAGATCAAGCATAAGACTTCATGGTATAGTAGAAGAAGAATTTCAACAACATCATAGAATAAAATTTTCCTAAAATTGGGAAAGAAATGCTAAAGGAAGCTTTTAGCACACCAGACAAACAAAACCTGGAAAGAACCTCTCCTTGCCATGTTATAACTAAACTACTACACACACAAACCAAAGAAAATATATTGACAGCAGTTAGAGAAAAAAAGCAAGTCACCTCTAAAGGCAAGCCCATCAGGATCACAGCAGAGTACTCAACACAAACCCTGATGTTAATCCAGCCAGCTACAGCCATGTGATTTTTGACAAAAATGACAAAAGAATTCACTGGAGAAAAGACAGCTTCTTTAACAAGTGGTGATGTGAAAACTGGATATCTTTATGCAACAGGATGAAAGTAGATCCTTGCACAAGAAGGAAGTCCAAATGGACCAGGGACCTTAACATCAGACCTGAATCTCTGAAACTGTTAGAGGAAAAGTAGGGGAAACCCTTCAACATATTGACATAGGCAATTACTTTCTGAATATAACCCCAATTGCTCAGGAAATAAAACCATGAATCAACCACTGGGATATCATGAAATTACAAATCTTTTGTATAGCAAAGGACACTGAATAGAGCAAACCTACAGAATGGGAGAAAATCTTTTCCAGCTATACATCTGACAGAGGATTAATATCCAGAATATACAAAGAACACAAAAAACTAAACAATAAGGAATCCAACAACCCAATTAAATTAAAAAATCAGCTACAGGACTAAATAGAATGTTGTCAAAAGAAGAAATACAGATGGCATATAAACATCCAAACAAGTGCATGCAGCCCTTTGGGAGACAGAAGCCATGAGTAGTAAAAGCAGTGGACACTGCAAACCTCAAATTTTCCCAGCCATGTCAAATGAACCAACAGGTGAAATAGTGGCATGCCTGTTATTGGGGAAACCACTAATTAGACTGGAGACCTGCTCTATGGGATGGAATACATACCAGGTAGTGAAAACCTAATCAAAAGCCTATGGTGGAGGAAGTCATGAGCAGTAGGAGTTTAATGCCTGCTCTTGTCTGGCTAAATGCATATATTATGCTGACCAAACTGCCCTGTGAGCATTTTGCTTAATGTTCATACCCATATATTAATGCTAGTTTTACTTTTGGTTAGACAAACTTCTCCTTTCAGGTGGCAATGACCACTGGGATGACTCAAAAGGCACCATAGTGCTGAGAAAATGTGACAGAGGAATGTTCAGCACTGAAACATCTCTATCACACCTTCCAAGGCTCAGGGTCCATTGCAGAAGAGGTGGCAGAAAGAATGTAAGAAACAAAGGAAGGGTAGGACTGCTTACAATGCAATAGACCAGACAGAAATTGGCCTTGATATATATGACCTCACAGTGCCTAAAACTATCTTCACAAGACCCTCATAATAGGAAGAAAAAATGATGACATCAAAATAAAAGAGAGACTAATGGAGAGAGGGAGGGTATATGATGGAGTGTGGATTTGTGAAGGGGAAGGTGGGGGAGGGAAGAGAATTATCATGGTTTATTGACCATAAGTATGGAATCTGTCAATAAAAAGAAAAAAATAGAAAAACAGTGGAAATTTCCTTTGTCACAGTAACACTATGAGTGTACTTTCCTCTTCATAAGTGTTTTCTTGATAAAGTTGAAGTATTATTTCCAAATAAATATTCATGTATAGGAGCAAATTATTCTCTTCATTCCCATATAAGAGATAAACCATTTCACTCTGCAACAAAAATTGTTTTTATTCTTTAAAATAAATCATAAAAATCAAATAAAAAATAACTAAAATTGGGCTGGAGAGATGGTTTAGTGGTTAAGGTGCTTGCCTGTGAAGCCTAAGGACCCAGTCTCAATTCCCAGTACCCACATAAGCCAGATTCACAAAGTGGTGCATGTATCTGGAGTTCAATTGCTGTGGCTAGAGGCTCTGACATGCCCATTCTCTCTCCCTCTCTCTCTTTTTCTGTCTTCTCTCTCTCTCTGTCTTTCTTCTCTATCTTTGTATCTCTGTCTCTCTTCTCCCTGTCTTTCTCTGAATTCAAATAAATAAATAATTTTTTAGAGAAGAAAAAATCCTCACAATAAAAGTTGCTATCCATAGCCTAGTAATCAAATATCAAGCAAAGTTAGGTGACATTAATTAATCTAAAGAAGCTGAAATAATCTTGCAAAATAATCTAGAAATATGTCCTTACATACTCCATATTTGAATGCAAACTACATAACATGTGTGCTTAAATTAAATTCAAATATTACAAAATAAGAATAATTTCTTTCTAGTGAAAGTCTTTATTTTTTTATTTTTATTAGTTATGTATATAGTGTATATACAGTCATGATGGTACCATCGATAGCCTTCTCCCTGTCCTCGCCCATGGGCAATGTGGGTCTTTCCTTATGGGGGTAGACATCAGTTATGTGGGAGAGGCAATGATTGTGTGGATAATGATCCAGCTCATGGCTCTAACAATGTTTCCCCCCACTCTTCCATGAATTTTACTGAGCCATGTTGGGTTCATTTTAGGTCTATTTCAGTGACGAGTTCTTGGGAGTCTCTGTATCTCTGGATATCTGATTTGGTAGGAGTTGAGTGTTCTTTGTGTCTATCTCCTTCACCCTTGTGCTGGTACCAGGTTCATCAAGTAAGCAGCACTCTTGTTCATTTCCCCAATAACTCTATAGCTTCAGCTGTTGCCCTGGTGAAGTACAATGGGCTGATCTTCAAAACCATCTTGATGTCCCATTCTTTCTGTTATCTCATTCTTCCTTTATCTCTGCACTTCTTGCTAAACAATCAATTGATCCTTGCTGGCTCTTGGTGGTTCACCACTTTAGCTTTGTCCCATAGATGTCATGTTCTGAATTGTATAAAGGTCTATTTGCTCTCCACACATTTCTGTTCCTCCCCCGTTACCCCAGACAAGGAAAGTAACCATATGAGTAATGGCACATGGAAAATAAAAAGAGAAAACTGTTCATTAAAATGGTATTGATGATTCAGATATGAAGAATAGACTTAGAAAGGACTAACTCTTAATGGTGTGTTAGGAAAACAGATTGGATGATGAAAATACATGATAAGGGACTAGAGAGAGCATGTAGTGGTTAAGGTATTTGCTTGCAAAGTCTAGCCACCCAGGTTCAATTCCCTAGTACTGGCATAAAGCCAGATGAAGAGTGGTGCATGTATCTGAAGTTTGTTTGCAGCAGCTGGAGCCCCTGGTGCACCCATTCTCTCTATCATTCTCTCTTCTCTCTACCTTTCTCTGCTTGTAAATAAATAAATAAAATATAAAAGGAAAATATAATATAATATAAATATAATATAAAAAAAATAAAATATACAAGGATACATGATAGGCTTTATAGATTGTAGTTGTTGTTTGTTGTTGTTACTAGAGGTTTGAAGAAACCCAGTCTTGCAGTTCCATCTGGAGCAGTGGTTCAATATTTGCTGATTCAGGGATGATGCTAATTTTATAGAATATAAGCACCACAAGTCATAAGGAGAAAAGTCCTGAAAGAATATGCACCCAACAATAGCCTAAGATTTGTAAGTTAAATTTATCATTTCTTATGATGTAAGCACTTTTCAGTGATTTCCCAAAAGGTGGTTACATATTCAAAGTTACAGAAAGAGAGTTTTGAGTAATGAACAGTGTTAGCAGGAGTTGAAATAACAGCAGTGGATAAAATCATTTAGGTGAATTTCAATCAGAAGAGGAGAAAAACCACTTCCTGACATACAGCTTCATAACCATGGGCAAAGAAATGCAGGCTTAAGAAGGAGTCTAAAGTGAAAGGATCAGAAAGACAAGTATTAAAACCTTTCTTTTATACGTGGAATATTAAAAAGAAAGGTGTGAAAGTAGAAGGGAGACTATTTGCAAATAGTAAAAAAAACTAGTGGGAGGAAGGCATTGAGTGCTAATTCTACCAAATAGTCATTACTATGTTTATCATTTAAGAGAAATATTAAAAAAATTATGATTTGGGGTTAGAGAAATGGCTTAGTAGTTAAGGCACTTGCCTGCAAAGAAAGCCTAGGGACACAGGTTTGATTCCCCAGTATTCATGTAAGCCAGATGCCCAGGGTGGTGCATATGTCTGGAGGCCCTGGTTTGCCTATTCTCTCTCTCTCTCTCTCTCTCTCTCTCTCTCTATCTATCTATCTATCTTAAAATAAGTAAATAACCAAAATATTTTTCATTTTTTAATTTTTTTTGAGAGAGGCAGGTAGAGAGAGGGAAGGAGAGAGAGAGAGACAGACAGACAGGATTTCTAGTTGCTTCAAATGAACTCCAGATGCATGTGCCACCTTGTGCATCATGCTTTACATTGGTCTTAGGGAATCAAACCTGGGTTTTTTGGCTTTGCAGGCAAGTATCTTAACCACTAAGCAATCTCTCCAACCCCAAATAAATAAAATATTTTAAAAAACAATAATATGATTTTAATCATTAAGACTTTTGTTCTTAAAGAAATTTAAAAATCTCCATATTCTGAAATAATCTTTATAATTCCCTAATTTGAAGCCATATTAAGAGGCACCATCCCAATTCATGTGTCAAGATAGCTAATTCCAACTGATAACCATTATAATTTACTATTTATAAAATTTATAATCAATGCTGATACCATTTCTATATAAACTATGAGGCATCTTGTCTAAGCTTCATCTATTTTAATAGACATGGGTAAAATATAAAATTGTTCTATGTTAATCAAAGTGGCTCTGATATACATCAGATTAATTGCCATAGATTTCTTCCTCAATATTAAGCAATTTTAAAACTAAGATTTTTTTATCATTGATAAGGTTCTACTCTACTTTTAGTAAATCATATATATATAATATATATATATTCTCATAAATATATATATATATATATAAATTTTATATATATATATAAATATATATATATATATATATATTCTCATAAAAATTCTCATATAAGTTCTCATAGTAAAAATTCTTATTTGAGTAACTCTCAATTCTGATATCTTAAAAAATGTTTCCTATTAGCTGGGTATGGTTGTGCACACCTTTAATCCCAGCACTTGGGAGGCAGAGGTAGGAGGATTGCTGAGAGTTCAAGGCCACCCTGAGACCCTGAGACTACATAGTGAGTTCCAGGTCAGCCTGGCTAGAGACCCTACCTAGAGAAACCAAAAAAAAAAAAAAAAAAAATCCCCTATTGAATAAACTAACTCTGAAGACATGGTATTTCCTGCTCTGGGATATAGCTTCATACTCAAAACAATGGTCTTATTCTGAAATAAATTATTTTGAGATCTACTATTCTTAAAGTCCAAAAATTAAATTATCTCTGCTCTCAACTTTTCTTGAAAAATTGGTAAGCTCAGCTACAAAGGTAAAGATATTAACCAACAAATATTTTCAAATCAAGGTACATGTGTTATTGTCAAACAATTTAGTATTCCTCTAAACAAAACAAAATATGTCATTCATGCTTATCCTGATTGTTAACATGTTGCCACAGCCAACAAGCTCTCAGGTATAAACTCACAAGGCCTTTCTAGTAATCAGTTATGGAAAATGGATATTACTCATTATGAACCATTTGGTAAATTAAAATATAATCATGTGTCTATTCATATGTTCTCTAGCATTATTCATGCAATGTGTCAGTCCAAAGAAGCTAGTAGAGTTGTTACAAAACACATGTTATTGTCCATTGCCTCCATAGGAATACCTAAGAAACTTAAAACATGTAATAGACCTTCTTATATTTCTCTGACTTTCAGAATTTTTCTGTAAACATTAGAGTATTTAATAGATATTTTCAATTCCTTATAACCACACAGGACAATCCACTATACTATGTAGTAGCAGTACTACCATATTAGAAGTCTACTTAAAGCACAACTTAAAAAACAAAATGGGGGATGTAGAGGGTGGTTCCCCAAGAATACATACACAAAGGTATATAGACTCTAAACATTTTAAATTGTTACTCTTGTGCCTTATCTCCTGCAAAATGACACTTTCTTAAAGAAAATCACCATCTAAAAACTTGGCAGTCCAGTCCTTTGGACTCTTGTGATCAAAGCTTTAAGACATTATGGAATTTCCTCTGTTTTCTTAAATAATACTGAGACTCAATGTGGCCAGAAGTCCAATATCAGCTTCATGGTGCTTATCATACTCCCTTGACCAAGAATATTCTTTCTTTTAAATACAAGTTACAATCCCAGATGACTCAACTACTATAGGAGGCACAAAAAAAGAACCTGAGAATCTCCATAACTCTGTTCATTAGCTCAAACACAGAGTGGACCCACTAAGCAGAGGCCATGATGAAGAGGCAGTATCCTGGAGGAGGAGTCTTATGAGATTGCTCCCTCATATAATGACAGTGTCAATAACCTCTTTGGAATAACCTTTTAAAAAGAAACATAAACCATCACTCACTGAGATAGCTCCATAATAAAAATATTTTGATTTATTCACTATTTCAGGATATATATTATATGTGACAACAGAAAAATGACAAAGAATGTGTTCAATTATTAAAATTCAGCAGTCATGTGAGTTGAGCATCATGGCTTTACTCAGCTGATATTGTTCTCTTTGCCCACTAATGTAGATGTGTAAGAAGAGAAAGCTGCTAGGCTACAAAAGTAGCTCATTTATTGAAGCAGAAATTTTACCACGTTCCCCAAAGAAATTATTGGTAGAGTGAAAATAGTTGAAAGTGTCCACTTCTTAATTAGCATGAACCACCCCAATTAAATGGAGAAATAATCCAATGGTTATTCGAAATATTCATATTACATGTAATGCTTCTGGGTGAATTTTAAGTAGTTTACTCCCCAGAAAGCACAAAGGATTGCTTTGCACAGCATAAGAAATGGCCATGAATGCCAAAACATTCCTTCAAAAGTCACAAAACTACTTGATATACAGTTCACCTTAAAAAAAAATCCACAAGGTATCACAAATTGAATTGCTTAAACATACTGCCCACAGATGAAGCAAAACTGTGGTTTAAGCCAGAAATAAATGTTTCATTCTTTTACATAAAATTGTATTTAAAAGGAAAGCATTGAGAATTATAGTTTTTAGATTAAATATGTTATTTTAGGTTGAAATTTTTTGCATTAAATAAAAAATATGCATAAATGGATGGAGAATTATCTACGAAGTGAAACATGTTATATTTTTAATCTTTAGATATTGATAATACCAGTTAGGCTAAATTAAGAATGATTTTTTTGAAGTACATAATGTATACAGATAACTTGAGTTTTAGGGCTCCTAAATTTTTCCAAAGACAAATGCATTCATTTAACAAGTACATTACTTATGCATGACTACTTTACAAAAGGTTAAAGTCAGTTAAAAATTGAAGTTGTTTCTTTAAACGTTCTTCCTTTCAGTGTGTGCACAGCTGGGAGGATAGATAGCATGCTAACAGAGTTCAGGAGATTCTTCCATAGAGCTGGGGCTATATAAAATAGCTTTTACCATGCAGATTAGTTTCCAATAACGTCCTCTCTCTCCATGGCAGGAGATGTGATCATCCTTCATGGACTTATGGAATGGTGATATGGAGAACTTCTCCTGGAATTGTGAATGCATGAGGACCAACTGTCACAGGAAATTGTCTTCAGACTCACAATAATATCAGTCTTGGCAAATACTTAGTATATACACCAAATGCATTTACCACCTGGTCATTATGACTTGACTTTTCTGAAAAAAATTAAACATCAGTGTCTTCCTCTATCTCCAAAAATGTAGATACAAATTCAATGTATGTAAAAACTCAAGTATTGAGAGGCCTGAAAGCATGTTTATATTGAGCAGGAACTTTGGAAAGGTAAGATACCTAATGCAAGGTCAGTAGGATATCATGGTAAACCTAAACTGAGGCACTACAGAGTGATTTCACAAGAAAAAAAATCAATGAATTTAGGTACACACTGGAGACCAAAGTCACCAATGCAGATTTCACTGGTTTAGGAAACCAGTTATGCATTACATAGTAAGGTAGCCCTCTATGGTAGCCCTCATAGGTATTCCCCTATGAATGGATATTTGATGGCATTTAAGTTTACTGAAGTGGGTGTGTATTGAAACATAGGAGATTCTTCAAGAAAAAAAAAGAAGCATTTTCTAAGAATTATAGATCAGACATGTTCTTTTGTTTCATGATAACTTGTCTTGGCCAAAGGAAAAAACAAGCTTAGCAAAAGCCATGACATTGAAGACTGTTTTAGACTCTGTGAGTTGCCTTTGCAGACAAAAGAACTGTGAAGACATGAAATAAAGAAGTGATTGAAGGCTGGAGACATGGCTTAGAAGTTGTGGTACTTGCCTGCAAAGCCAAAGGACTCAGGTTCGATTCCCCATGACCCACATAAGCCAGATGAACAAGATGGTGCATGTGTCTAGAGTTTGTTTGCAGCAGCTGAAAGCACTGCTATGCCCATTCTTTCTCTCTAATTGCCTCTCTCTCTCTCTCTCTCTCTTTCTCTCTCTAAAACAAAAATAAATAATTTTTTTAAAAATGTAGAAAGATGTGATTGAGTAAAGTTCTGCCATTGTTTATTTTTGCTGAATTACTTTGTTTTAAAGCAACTTCACACTGTGTATTAGAAGGAAAAGGCAATAAAAGAAATAAAGTTATTTTAAAATCAAATTTGATCAGAAATATATTTATTCACTTAATGACAAACAATATTATATATTGTTCATATTGTATACCTGTGGAATAGTACAATTTATCCCTTATGGGCATGGAGGATGAGTTTCTAAAATAATTAGACTTAATTATAACTCACACCTCTGCTATAAAAAATAAAAAAGAGTTAAGCCAGGAGTGGTGGCTCATGCCTTTAGTCCCAGCACTCAGGAGGCAGAGGTAGGAGGATCACCATGAGTGTGAGGCCACCCTGAGATTACATAGTGAATTCTAGGACAGTTTGAGCTACAATGAGACCCTACCTCAAAAAAAAAAAAAAAAAAAAAAAAAAGAGGTAAGTTACTTCATTCTTTAGTGTTATTATGAATACCTAAAGGAAAAAATATATTTTAATATGAAATATTTCCTAGGTTCATATTTTTAAAAAACCTGACATAATGTTCTTGAGCATTTAAAAAAACAACAAAAAGAATTGTTTCCAAGTGTGACATTAGGTGCTAAGGCAAGTAACACACCCCATAATCTCTTGTTGTGAATAGAATTTTGTCAATATGACTACTGATGTTTTAGAATACAAACATAAGTTAATTTAATTAAAATTAAAAACTAAATGTTTATACAAGATTATCTCATTCATGTAATAAATAAGTCATTCATAAAACTGAACAGGTTGTCCCCTGGTAGACTGTAATCTTTGCTACAAAACAGTGGTTTTGTTAAAATATATCATGGCACCATTCAAAATATTTAACCAACCAAAGTCAAGACTGTCATTTGTTTTATTTTATTTTTATTTATTTATTTGAGAGAGGAGAGAGGGATACCTAAATAGGCAGGGAGAGAGAGAGAGAGAGAGAACAGCCACTGCAAATGAACTCCAGATGTATGCGTCCCCTTGTGCATCTGGCTTATGTGGGTCCTAGGGAATCGAACCTGAGTCCTTTGGCTTTGCAGGCAAGTGCCTTAACCATTAAGCCATCTCTCCAGCCCAAGACTGTCATTTTATGAAGTTATAATAAAAATTAATATTTCTCAAATAAGTGATTAGACTATAAATTACTAATAACTTATTTATTCCATAAGAATGCACGGATTCCAAAATATATGTGAAATTCCACTCAAATGAACTCAGTCTGAAATACTTAGCATGTCTTTTCTGCAGTTCTAGGCATTAGACAAGTCTTCACATGCTAGATGAATGCTCTCCCACTGAGCTAATGTCCTCACCCCTGAAGCCCTCATCAGTTACATTGAATGATGCAATAAACATAATAATGTAAAGGACTCAAAATCTGTCTCAGTGTCTGTTACTAATATGTCAAGAGCACCTCCCCAGCTTTGTACTTTGTACTCTTCCTCCATAAGCAAACCACGAGTAACACTGTGGACTAGCATCACCTAACATTGCTCTACCTCTTACCTACTGCTCTTTCAACTTCCACATCCTGTCTCCTAATAGTTCATCCTAAACTATGGAGCCACTTTTGGATTTACTTATTCATATACTTAGCCATGAGTAATATGTAATACTCATACAAACACACTCAAAAGCCACTGATATTCTTAGCCTTTTGTTTGATTTTTACTGAAATTTTCCAACCCTCAAGCTAGCATGACAGTTTAAAAATGTGTTCTGTAAGACTGGAACAATGGTTAAGGGGGTAAAATTACTTGTCATACAAGCATGAAAACCTGAGTTGGAATCCCCAGAACCCAAATAAAAGTTGGGCATGGTGGCACACCTGTAATCTCAATACTAGGAAGGCAGAAACACCTGGATTTTCAGGGCTTGCTGAGGAGCCAATCAAGCCAAGTTGAGGAGCACTATATTCAAAGTGAAACTTTGTCTAAAAAGAAATAAGTTAGAGAGACACTGTCAAAAACACCCAATGTAGACTTCTGGTCTCAGCATATATACAAGTACATGCACAAATGAGCCCTCACATAGATGTGCATGCACACCACACACACATACATAAACATATACACACATACAGCAGGTCTTTGATGCATTTAGATCAGAATGACTATTGAGAAAAATACCAATCTTCAATTAATTTCTAATATAGACTAGTGATTATAATAACTATTATTTTTCTATTCTCTTTTTATTTCCTGATTAGTAGGCCTAAGAAGAGCAAAGAATACAATGTCACTGGAAATGCATTGTTTATAAAGTATTTTCTTGGCAAAATAGGCTGTTTATTGGATAAGTTGCATCTCTTCTGACTATCTTTAGGAATCTCATTAAAACTTTCCTTTTCAATTGGTGCTTGTGGTTGAATCCAGGACCATGTGCATGGGAAGCACACACTCGACTATGGCGCTTCACCTAGAGCCCTCATAGTTTCCCGTCTCTGGTTTCTGTCCCTGTGTGATTATCCGAGTTTCAGCAGGAGTGCCCAAGTATTTTACAAAGATCAAGAGGACAACCTTCAAAGCTTCATTAGCATGATGTGTCAAGGTCTCTTCCCCTTCCCCACCTAGCATAGATCCTTCAACTGCTGATGTTTTCAGAAAACATAGTCAAAACGTCCATGTGAAGGAATCACTATTGTTGAGAAATGTATACTCTTTTTCTATGGATTGTCACATCATTTTTTTGCATTGAAATAATTGCGTGTACTTGGTATTAGGAATTTAAAAACAACATCTGAAGTTCAGATGAAATTTGAACAGTTTTATGGGTCTTGCATAATCCATGATAGATATGAATACAGAAGTGTACCATTCATTAAATTATTTATGTGATTGAAAATATAATTCATTGTGTACATTTGTGGTTCTTAAAGTGCTATTTTCAAAGATATAAGTGCATTGAAACTGCAGGTACAATTTTGATTGTAGCTAAATTACTTGAGCTCTTTTTGTATATTGAAGTGCATGCATGATTGCATACCAACTGGAAAAATTATGCAGAACTGGTATACAGAAAGTACAGCCTGGGAGCAGTTGACAGTCTTCTGACATGTTCCCTTCTGCTGTTCTGCTTAATTCACAATGTCAGATGGATAATAACTTCTAACTGCACTTCTGAGGAACTTTTATTAATCATAACAAAAATTTGTGCCCACATTCCCTATTTCATGAACTGATATAAGTATGTATTATCCAAAGGTAGAAGCACTGGGAGGAAAAATCATGTGCTGCCCTGTGGAATTTGACCTTGTTTGAACTTTTACTTATGTTTCATGTATTCCTGGGCTTATTGTCATTGATGGAGAAGCAAATAATTTTAAATGATGGCTTCATGTGGGAAAACAGAAAAGCAGGGTCCCTGGGGGTTTGACTCAGCACCTGTTTTCTTTGTTTATTATATTATTATTATTATTATTATTATTATTATTATTTATTTGGTTTTTTTTTTGTTGTTGTTTTTGTTTTTTCGAGGTAGGGTCTCACTCTGGTCCAGGTTGACCTGGAATTAACTATGTAGTCTCAGGGTGGCCTCGAACTCTCGGTGATCCTCCTACCTCTGCCTCCCGAGTGCTGGGATTAAAGGCGTGCGCCACCACGCCTGGCTCTTCTTTGATTATTAAGAGGCTCAACCTGCATCAAGCTCAGGAGTAGAGGGCATGACATCATAATACATTAAGTGAGGGAAACAGTTTAACCAGAACATTCTATGTCTGCTATCCTGGTTGCATTGCTGGCCTTATCCTTTCCTGTGCTGTCAAATCACAAAATTGTCAAGAGTGGAGATGGGTGTGGTGGCGCACGCCTTTAATCCCAGTACTTGGGAGGCAGAGGTAGGAGGATCACCAAGAGTTTGAGGCCACCCTGAGACTACATAGTTAATTCCACATCAGCCTGAACCAGAGTGAGACCCTACCTCAAAAAATCAAAAAAACAACAACAAAAAAAAAAAAAACAGATCGAGAGTGTGTAATGTGTAAAAAAGTATAATGGCAATATTAGCAACCAAATCAAGTATATACTTGTGAAAGTATTAAAGTAGTACAGTTAGTTAGCTTTCTTCCTATAATATGAACAAATATTAATCACTGAAATATATAATCTTCCAGAGGATTAAAGTATTGTTACTTATGTCCACTCCAACATTCCCTATATAAACAAAATGAAGAAAGAAGATACTTTGAAAAATATCTTTTAAATAAAAAGACACCAGCATCAAAGTGAAGAAGTACAAAGAGCAAAAGTATTCACTTCTAGGCTGGAGAGATGGTTTAGCGATTAAGGCACCTGCCTGCCAAGCCTAAGAACACCCATTCAATTCTCCGGGTCCCATGGTTAGCCAGATGAAAGCAAGCACGCAATGCTGCACCTGCTCACAAGGGGGTGCATGCACCTGGAATGTGTTCACAGTGGCTGAGAGTCCACTGGCATGCCCATTCTCCCTCTCTCTGCCTCTTTCTCTCTGTCTCTCCCTCTGACTCTCTCTCTCTCAATAATAATAATAATAATAATAATAATAATAATAATAATAATATTCACTTTATGATTTTATGTTTAGAAGCAAAATAATTTTCCCTGGGAACTCCCATGTGCTTAGAGCCTGAAAAAAAGTGTATCAATCATGCAAGTGAAGTTTAGGGGACATGATGACCCTGTGGGAAATGTGAACATTCCTTTGAAAGGGGTAAAGGATACAATACAATGATTTAAGGTTAGAATTCAAAGATTATTATCATATGCAACATATAATCCTAGAGGTCAAGCACACTAGAAATAAAACATAGAAAGAAGTATAACTGCAGCCAACTTTGCACTGGTCTAATAGAGTTGGACTGAGATGTTACAAAGTAAAGTATTTTAGAAGCTGACGCAGGATTGCTATGTATACTTGATGAGATTATGTCTGAAAAAGAAATGGGAAACAGGAACACGCTTTTACTGTTGGTGGGAATGTAAAATGGTTCAGCCATTATGGAAAATTATATGGAGACTCCTGAAAAGGATGACCATAGACCTACCAATAGATCCAGTTATTCCCTTACTGGGCATTTACCCTAAAGGCTCGAAGCCTCAGATCAGAGACATTTGCTCAACCATGGTTATAGCTGCTCAATTCATAATAGCAAAGAACTGGAATCAACCCAGATGTCCATCATTATATAAATGGATAACAAAGATGTGGTATGTCTATACTATGGAATTCTATGTAGCAGTAAGGAAAGATGAAATAAGGAAATTTGAAAAAAAAAAATGGTCAAACATGGAACAGATCATCCTCAGTGAGCTCACCCAATCACAAAAAGATAATTGTCTCATAGTTCCTGGCACAAATATTGTTGTTAATTTCTAGCAATACAGCATTGTGGTCTGATATCATGCAGGAAATTATGTTGATTTTTCTAAATTTATGGAGGCAGGCTTTATGATCCAGTATATGATCTATTTTAGAGAAGGTCCCATGGACTGCTGAGAAGAATGTGTAATCTGTGGTTGTTCAGTAGAATATTCTATAGTTGTCTCTTAGGTCTAATTGTTCTGTGGTGTTTTTGAGCCCCCTTACTTCCCTGTTGATTTTCTATTTGGATGATTTGTCTATGGCTCATAGTGGAGTATTGAAATCCCCAACTATGATGGTGTTGGTGGTTATTTCTGTTTTGTTGTCAAGTAGATTTTGTTTTATGAATTGTGATGCACCTGTGTTTGGTGCACAAAGACTGATGATTGTGATATCCTCTTGTTGGTTTGTTCCCTTGATGAATGAAAAGTGGCCTTCTTGGTCGTTTTTGATTACTTTTGGTTTGAAGTCTACTTATATGATAAAAGTATAGCTACACCTACTTGTTTCTTATTTCCATTTACTTGTAATATCATTTTCCACCCTTTCACCCTGAGGAGGTGTCTCTCTTTAGTGGTGATGTGGGTTTCTTGAAGACAGCAGAATGAGGAGTCTAATTTTCTGATCAACCCAGTTAGTTTATGTCTCTTAATGGGTGAATTAAGGCCATTAATTTTTAGGGTAATAACTGTGAGGTTTGATTTAATACTTGCCATATTGTAGTGTTTATTTGGTTTGTTGTTTTCTTGGTCTTTGTAGTTTTTGTGCCTTCTCGCAGTTTGGTTATTGTGATCTACTTCTCGCAGGCATTTGTGGTTAATTATTTGATTCTTCTGTGTGTAGGATTTCCTGAAGGACTTTCTGTAGGTTTGGCTTTGTGTTCATATAGTTGTATAGCTGACTTTCACTATGGAAAGTTTTTCTTTCACCATCTATTATGAGGGATACTTTTGCTGGGTAAAGTAGTCTGGGTTGGAAGCCATAAGTTCTTAGTTTGCAGACTTCCATTCCAGACTCTTATGGCTTTTAGGGTTTCCATTGAGAAGTCTTAAGTAATTCTGATGGGGTTTCCTTTATAAGTAATGTGTTGTTTCTCCCTAATTGCTTTTAGGACTTTCTCTTTGTGCTTGATGTTTAGAGTCTTAATGATAATATGTCTTGGAGAATTTCTCCTTTGGTCCAGTCTGTTTTGAGTCTGCTAGCTTCTTGTGTCTTGATGGGACTTTCTTTTGAGAGAGTGTAAAGTTTTCTTTGATAATTGTGTTGAATATGATTTCCATGCCTTTTATTTGTATTTCTTCCCCTTCTGGTATTCCCATGATTCAAATGTTGGGACACTTAAGGGTATCCCACATTTCCCTCATGTTCTGTTCACAGAAATTTTTGAACTTATTGAAACTTTTAGATTCATGAACTGTTTCTTCTGTTTTGTCTTCCAGTTCTGAGTTTCTATCCTCCACTTGGCTGACTCTATTATTCATAGCTTCTGTAGAGTTTTGGGCTTGTTCACTTTGGTTCATATTTTCTACTGCTTTTTTATGTATAGTTTCCATCCCTCTGTCAAGTTCCCCTTTTACATCATTTTCTGATTTTCTTAATGCTTCTTTGAGTTCATCCCTGCTTTTTTTCATAGCTCCATTGAGCTTAGCCAGTTGGTTATTGTGGTCCTCTTTTTTTTTTTCTTTTTTCTTTTTTTTTTCTTTTGGCTCTCTTTCAGATCATTTAACTATTTTTGGAAACCTTCCTGGTTCTTTTCTTCATAGGTCTAATCTTAACCGCAAAGACATCATTCAGCCAATTCTACTCTTTGTTGATTTTCTAAGTTCTGATCCCTTGCTGTCAAGTTTCCCTTTTCTCTCATTTTGGGGTTCTGAATGCCTCTTGTTTGTTCCCTATGTTTTTTTTAGACTCCATTGAGGGAATGGGCAATTAGCTGGTTTACTTTGTTTCTGATATTTCATTTTTTTTTTTTTCACTGTGGTATGCCCATCACAATGGTTTAACAAAAACCTTCCTGCCTAGGGTGTAATCTGCAAGGACACCATTCATAGCCTTTGATGAGCCTGGGGTTCTGATATTTGGGGCAGGGTTTCAGTCTTTTCTCTGTTTTGGGGTTCTGAGCCTATTGTTTCTTCTATGTTTTGATTAAAGACTTCAAAGAGTTGGATTTACATCTGATATTTCATGGGGTGGGGGTCAAAAAGCCTGGTCCCCTGATGGCCTGGGAGTCCTGTGGGAGAAGTTGGGGTGGGGGTCTTGGTCCCTGTTGGGAGGTGGGAGGGGTCAATGGTGAGTACACTGGACTCAGAAAGGCTAGGGTGGGGACAGTGGCCTGCTGACCTGGGTCCCTGTTAGTGTGTGGGAGGAGTTGGTAGCAGGTATAATTCATTAATCATGCACATGCAGAAATACTAGGGCGGGGACACTGGCCTGCTGGCCTGGGTCCCTATTTGTGGGTGTGAGGTGTTGGCAGTAGGTAAGGCAATCACAGGCACTTGGAGCTCAGAAAGGTTGGGGTTGGTACACTGGCCTGCTGGCCTGGGTCCCTGTTTGTGATGGGAGGAGTCAGCGGTGGGTACCAGTGATCACGTGTGCGGGGGTCATAAAGGCTAGGGCAGGAACACTGGCCTGCTAGTCTGGGGCACTCTTCCAGGGCAGGACTGGTTAGTGAGACCTGTGGTCACACACGGGGCTCAGAAAGGCTTGGGTGGGGACACTGGTCTGCTGGCCTGGATCCCTGTTCAGTGGGTACTGGAGATCATGCTTATGGGGGTCAGAAATGTTAGGGCTGGGACACTGGCCTGGCCTGGGTCTCTGCTCAGGGGTAAGACCAGGGAGTGGTACCCTCAGTTGCTCAAGGGGCTCAGAAAGGCTAGGGTGGGGACCCTGGCCTGTTGGCCTGGGTCACTGCTCAGGGGCAGGACCAGGGAGTGGCACCAGGATCATGCATGGAGCTCAGAAAAGCTAGAGCAGGGACACTGGCTGCTGGCCTGTGTCCCTGCTCACGGGCAGGATGGGGCAGTGAGACTGGTGGACAAGCACCCGGCTCAGAAAGGCTGGGGCATGACTCAGCAGTGATCAAGGCTTTGGAGCTCTGTGCCATGGCGGGAAAGCCTGGAGCAAGGTCTTAACCTGTTAGTTTGGGTCCACTAGGCCTGCAGTTAGTGCAGGTGGGACTTCCAGCTGGGACCTGCAGCTTGGATGGCTGCTTGAGGGAATTGGGGAACTGGTGGGCTACCCTAGAGTTTGGGAATCAGTTAAGATTCCCTATTTTGCTCCTCCACACCCTCCCATTGGGAGTCTACTTGAGGTAGGGCTTGCTCTAGCCCAGGCTGTCCTGTGATTCACTATGTGATCTTTTATAGATAACTTTTTAACAAAACAAATTAGTGAGATCCACCAAAGTTTATGCTTATTGGTCTAAATTCATTAAACTGAATGTTTTTCTATAAAATCATATACTATGATTAAACAAATCAATCCCAAGATTTCTCCCCTTATGACAGCTGTTAGCTGTGGAAGTCTTGTTCTGCTGGAGAAAACCTTTCATCACATAAACTTAGGCTGGAACTCACCTTTAAGAAAGGAAAGACTTTCCAACTGGCTGAAGCTTAAATGGATTCTTATTTCTTCAAGGGCCTGTATTAAGTCTTGAATGTGAGATCACATGCTGTGGTGGTTTGAATTAGGTGTTTACCAAAACATATGTGTTCTGAATTCTTGCTTCCCAGTGCATGCAATTTGGGAGGTGGAGACTTCCTGGAGGTGGTGTGTCACTGGGGGGTGGACCTTGAGATTTATTAGCCTCTAGCCTGTCAGTGTTCCTGTGTTCACTCTCCTGCTACTGTTGTCCACCTGCTGTGGCAGATGTGAGGTCCAGCTTTGGATCATGTCTTTCTGTCCCCTGCCATCATGAAGCTTCCCCTCCAGACTATAAGTCAAAAAAAAACAATTTTCTTCTCATCAGCCACTTTTGGGCCAGTAGTTTATTCCAGCAATGAGAAGGTAATAGCAATGCATGAATGCACTCTAAAATTTTTGTTTTGTTTGTTTATCGAGGTAGCATCTCACTCTAGCCCTAGGCTGACCTAAAATTCACCCTGTAGTCCTAGACTTGCTTGAACTCACAGTGATCCTCCTACCTCTGTCTTCCAAGTGCTAGGATTTAAGGTGTGCACCACCATGGCTGTCTCACCCTAAAATTTTGAATTTAACAACTGCATTGAACACTAAGAAATTATCAGCCTCAAGAGTCTATTTCATATATTCTCCCCTTTATAATTAAAATTGTTGCTTTTTATCGGGAAGATTTGTTCTATCTTAAATTTTATATGTTCTTCCATGTTATTGAGGATTGGTAATGTGAAAGTATTTGTTGATCCAAAAATATAAGTTAAATCTGATTCTGGATGTGGTGGCACACACAATAATCCCAAAACCCTGCCTCAAAATTATAAAACAAAATAAAAATATTTTAAAATTATAGCTATGCAAATTAAAGATAATCTAGTCTGTTGTTTCAAATAAGAAATACAAGTCCATTGGAAATATGTGTGTGTGCATGTGTGCATGTGCATATGTGTGTAAAGAATCATGTAGTATTTTTCTACTAGTTGACTGATGCAATAAATATTTTTTATACTCTCCACAGACTATATTACTATATGACCAGCTGTCATATAAAATGTCACTACAATTCTCACTGGGTGGAGCACACCTTTTATCCCAGCACTCAGGAGGCAGAGGTAGGAAGATCACTTTGAGTTTGAGTACATTCTGAAATTGCAGTGAGTTCCAACCTGACAGCCTGCAGTAGAAGTGAGACTCTACCTCAGAACAAAATAAAGCAAAACAAAAATTGCCAGGTGTGGTGGTGCACATCTTTAATCCCAGCATTTGGGAGGCAGAGGTAGAATTGCTGTGAGTTTGAAGCCAGCCTGAATTCCAGGTCAGCCCGGGCTTGAGTGAAACCCTACCTCAAAACACCACCACAACCACCAAAAAGAAAGAAAAAAATGACATTCATATAGGCTTAAAATGGTCACATACTACATGCTTCATAAATATTAAACATCTTTAATCATGAGCTTATAGGCAGGCACTATTACTAAGTAGGTTTGCAGATGAAGAAGCAAAGAGATGTGCTAATGCTAACTCAACTAGCAGATGATTTGAACCACTATCTTTTATTTTCTCATAATCTGGGAAAAGCAAGCTTCAAAAAAACAGTAAGTAAATATCATCATTTCCATTGGGTATATGTAGTTATTCAGGCAGAGAACACTGAAATTTCTTCTCAAGTACTAGTTCTGGGTAGTTCAGAACAGTACTAATCCTGAAATTCAGAATAAAATGACAGTTCTAATTGCCATCCAAAATGTGCTTTCACTATACCATTTTGTCAAAGACTGCAGCTGTGATCCTGTTACACCTGGAAAACACAAGCTTTTAAACTCTTTCAGCAATGTTAAATTGCAACATGGGGATGAGTTTTCTTGAAAACATAATCAAGAAACAAAATAAAAGATTGAAGCTACTCCCTAAACAAGATGTACAAAATGAATGGAAACAAGCCCTCAACTGCATTATTTCTGATAAATATTTGATGTCTTTTTTGTCTTCATTGTTTTCCATTTAACTTTAAGAAGTATTTATTAATCTAAAATATCAATTGAGAATAAAAAGTAGATGAGATATAACTCAAGGCTGAATTATGTAATCATCCACACAAGCACATTGAATTAAGTCTTTTTTATTTTATTTAATTATTTATTTATTTTATTTATTTGAGGAGAGAAAGAGGCACACAGAGAAAAAATGGGCCTGCCAGTGCCTCTAGCTGCTGTAAAAACTCCAGATGCCACCTTGTGCATCTGGCTTACATGGGTCTTAGGAAATTGAACCTGGTCCTTTGGTTTTACAGACAACTGCCTTAACCACTAAGCAATATCTCCAAACCTGTCTTTACTTCTTTAATCTTGGAAAGAGAAAGAAAAATACATCTGAAGGAACTAGATTTAAGTTTACAAGGATAACACTTGTATGTTTGTTTGTTTTTTTCTATCTGAATGATTTAAGTGACAGTGAAATTGCAGAAATATCCATGGCAATGTCTAATTTTAAGCAAATCATGTATTCATCCATTCAAAGCATCATTGGAAAAACAGGATTGGTATCTCCAAAGCTAAAGAAACAAAATAATGTATAAAGTTCATAATATTCTATAACAATCTATTAGACCATATAAATTAATTTGATAATTAATTTTAAATAATAAATTTCAACTTATAGACAATTTTTGCATTCCTGTCATTGGGGCAAATGGGAAGGAGTAATTACCTAAAACCACATGCTAGTTGGTGCCCATAAATACAAATTCTCAATCACTTGTCATTAAGCCCTTACAAGTTTGGGATAGTATAATATGGCTAGAGTCGCCAAGTGCAATGTGCTGCCTTGGAGATCACAATACTAGATCATGTAGCAGAATCATGTGAAAGTTAGACTTTTCTAGTTTAAAAAGCTTCTTACTTTTCATAATACATTCTGTCTTGGCAAATTCAGTTTCCCAAACTTGCTAAGGGTCATTAATATTTTATGCAAGTGTATTTGTGTCTGTGTGGTCATATGTGGGTGTACATGTCTGTATGCATGAGCATGTGTATGTGGAATACAGAGGACAACTTCCAGTTTTGTTCTCAGAAATACCATTAATGTCTTTGAATCTGGGTCTTTTATTGGTATAGTTTGCCAATTAGGCTAGAATGGCTTGCCAACAAGGCCCAGGAGTCTTGTTTCTGCCTCTCCAGAACTAGGATTAAAGATATTTTTAAAATTCTTTTTTATTATTTGAGAGAATCAGAGAGAGGTCTGTGGGGTTGGTGGTGGTGGGGGTGGACAGGCATACCACGGCCTGCTGCTACTGTAAAAGAACTGCATGCCAGAACATACAACACTTTCTGCATCTGGCTTTATTTGACTACCAAGGAATTGATTGAACCTGGGCCATCAGACTTTGCAAGTAAACACCTTTAACCACTGAGCATCTCCCCACCCTGACTGGCATTTTGAACATGTCTACTTGGAGATTGAATTCAGACCCTCATACTTGCAAGGCAAGCACTTTACCAACTGATCTACTTCCACAGCCCCAGTAATTGTAAACTATTCATAATATAAAGCTCACTAAAGTTGCCATTTTAAGTGCACAATGGATGAAGAGCATTTGTATAATCATATAGCCATCATCAGCTTCAATACCTAGAACCATGTTAATTTTAATTTTGCAGTTCTTTAAATAGCTTGCAGTTTGCTCCTCTTTCTACCTGTTGACAACTACATTTGTCTCTATTAATTTGATTGCTCAAGGTATATTAAAATAAGTGGAATCATAAAATACCTGCCTTTGTAGTGGCCTTATTTCACTTAGCATACCATTCTCAAGTCAGAATGATCTTGTGTTTATGGCTAAATAATATTCCATTACACATAATATACATATATGCATACATATATACACATTTTTGTAAATACACACACACACACACACACATACACACATATGTATATTCACAATTTGTGACACATGAGGCATTGGGTATTTGGGCTGCTATTATTCATGTTGCTACAATCACCAGGGTAAAAAAATTTGTTCCAGTTCTTGCTTACATTTCTTTTGGTCATATAACCAGAAATACTATACTGTTTTCCATAGAACCTAAACCAGCCATGTACAAGTGTAGCAGACAGCTTCAGGTTTGCAGAGACGAACTTCCAGACCAGGCACAGTTATGGAGGAAGGGAATTATTGAAGCTCACAGATCCAGGGGAATTTCCATAATGGCAGAAGAAGCTGGCCTGTTTTCATAGGACCAAACACAGAGAGAAAAGCCACAAGCCAAAAAGCCCACACAGCACAACACCCCTCAGGAACTCTAGCTAGGAACACTTTGCATATCTTTAGATTGAAATCTCAAACCCACCACCACACCTTAAGATGCACCCAGTAACATTGCCTCCAGCCAGGTAGATGCAGATGCACACTCTAAACTAATAAAACACATGGTTCTGTATATGATTCAAGATATTGTGAATAAGACTTATGTAAACCTACTTTTTAAAATAATGGCACATGTAGAAGCTGTAGACTGTTACTAGAAAATTTTCAGTACCTGGGATGGGATACCTTCCAGTGAGTTGTTGACCAAGGAGGTCCTGGAAGCCTCCAAAACATTAAAGGCTATTGCCAAAACCCTTGGTTTCCCTTGAGAAACAGATAGTAAGACCCTATTGCTGAAGACATCTCTTGCCTGAGAGGCAAGGTCACTGAGAAAGCAAGCTGGTGCTGAGCAGAAAACCTTCTCCCTGTAGACCAGCCAACTGAAAACTGGAAAAAGCTGCACTGCATGCAGCCATATGGGACACAGAAGTCATCAGGAGTGAAAACAGTGGACACTGAATATTCAAGTTTGGCCATACAGGCCAAATGACTGAATGGGTGCAATAGTGGCATGTCTGCTCTTGGGGTAACCAACTGCTCCATAATTGGCCTGAAGGCCCTCTCTATGGGAGGGAATACATAGCCGGTACTGAAAAACCTAAGCAAAAGTCTATGGCAGGGGAGGTCATGAGCCTTAGAGGTATAAAGCCTGCTCTTGTCTGGCTAAATGTATATACTATTCCCACCACGCTGCCCTGAAAGCATTACACTTAATGTTCATGTTCACATGTTAACGCTAATCTCACTTCTGGTTAGAGAAGCTTCTCTTTTCAGATGGCGATGACCACTGGGATGACCCAAAAGGTAACATAGTGCTGAGAAGAAGGGATGGAGGAGTGCACAGCACTGAAACATCTCTGTCACACCCTCCGAGGCTCAGGGCCCTTTGCAGAAGAGGGGACAGATAGAATGGAAGAACCAAAGGAAGGGTACGACTCCTTACAATGCAACTGTCCAGACAGAAATTGGCCTTGACTCAATTCTCCAGGACCCACGTAAGCCAGATGCACAAGGGGGTGCATGCATCTGGAGTTCAACTGTCACCCATTCTCTCTCTCTCTCTCTCTCTCTCTCTCTCTCTCCCTACCTGCCTATTTCTGTATCTCTCTCAAATAAATAAATAAATAATAAAATATTTAAAAAAAAAAAAAAGAAATTGGCCTTGATATCCATGACCTTGCAGTGCCTAGCAATACCTTCTCAAGACCCTCAAAAATAGAAGAAAAAGATGATGACATCAAATTAAAAGAGAGACTAATGGAGAGAGGGAAGGGATACAATGGAGATTGGAGTTCTAAAGGGGTATGGGGGCAGGGGAGGGAAATATCATGCATTTTTTTGTATGTAAGTATAGAAATTGTCAATAAAAAAAATTAAATTAAAAAATTTTTTAAAAGAATCTAACTTAATTCTTTTGTATAATGAATTAGTTGGAGAGAATAAGTTCCTCTCACTGAATGGTTCTGGAACCCTTTGAAAATCATTTAATCATGCATGTATGCAAGCATTTATATGTCACCTCTCTTTTTTTTGCTGAGAATTTTCTTTATTGACAACTTCTATACTTACAGACAATAAACCATGACATTTCCCTCCCTTCCCCCCCCCCCTTCAGAACTCCACTCTATCATATCCCCTCCCTCTCTCCATTAGTCTCTCTTTTATTTTGATGCCATCATCTTTTTCTCCTATTATGGGGATCTTGTATAGATATTGCTAGGCACTGCGAGGTCATGGATATCGTGGCCAATTTCTGTCTGGACAGTTGCATTGTAAGGAGTTGTACCCTTCCTTTGGCTCTTACATTCTTTCTGCCCCCTCTTCCACAATGAACCCTGAGCCTTAGAGTCACCTCTCCTTTTTATTCCATTAGTGTACATATACCAATGTGTCTCTATGCCGAGAACCACTGTTTTGATTAGTGTCATTTTATAGTATATTTTAAATCAAATTATATGAGTCCTCTAATTTTCCTTTCTCAGATTATTTTGAGTCTATCATGCTTTAATATGATTTGGGGGTTGAATTTTTCTACATCTGTAAAAATGTTATTGGAATTTTGATAGGGGCCAAATTGACTGTGGAGCACTGTGAGTAGTACTGACATCTTAACAATTTTAAATTTTTTACTCCACAGACACTGGTGCCTTTCCTTTTCATCATGCCTTCTGTGGTTTCATAGTGCACAAGCATTTTGTCTACTTGGTTAAATTTGTTTCTAAGTATTTTATTCTTCTGGTGCTATTGTAAGTGAAATCCCCAGACTATACATAAAAGTTGGACACTATGGCAGGCTTCTGTAATTCCTGTGTCTAAGGCAGGAAGGGACATGGAGACAAGAGAATCTCCAAGAACTGCACTTATAGAGCAGTGGACAATGAGAAACTTTGCCTCAAAACAAGGAAGGTGAAGACCTACCCAAAAGATGTCTGCTGAACACCACATGCACACCCACACTCATACATACACGGAAAAACATATAAACACACACACACACACACACACACACACACACACACACATCAAATACATAAATTCAAATTAAAATGAAACAGCATATGTGGTTACTTTAACAGAAAACTGGGATTAAATTATTTATATAACTCATAGAAGAATAGGGAGCCACAGTAATAAGGGAATTCAGTGAAGTTCATCATGTCCAAAAGTTGAGCATAAAAAACAGGACTAAGTATACCTCTGCCATTTGGGGGATCCATCTGCCACTTTTCTCAGCAATACCTGACATTTCTGTGTGAAGATATACAAGACAATTTCTCTCTATGATTTTGTAGATAACATTTTTTCACTGAGTAGTTATAGATCAAGTAGATGACATGGCCACATCTTTAAAATGCCTTTGAAAATATCAGGCAATTCTTCATGTACAATGTGTGTGCCAGACCTCTCATTTACTTTGTTATTTATCAAAAAAAATCCAAATTGCTAATATAATTGACATTAGCATAATTATCCCTAACACTTATAAATCAAAGTAAAGAATTGCTCTCATCCTGTGAGACTCACATTTTATATTGCTAAAAATAATTGCACTTTCTAGAGAAAATTTAAAATTGGAAACCTGTTGGGCATGGCTAAGAACAGGCTGGGACTGTAAGGAAGCTAGCCTGAACTGTCAGACATGGCCAAGGACCTTGGGCTGTGGGGATTGCAGCTAGCCTTATCATCAGGAACCCACCCTGGCAATGGTGACTGGCCCTCCCTGCCCGTGGGCAAGGTTGTAGTGTGCCCTGTCATTGCTCAGAGTGAGCAGAACTGGCTAGCCCCTCCCTCCTTTAGATCCCCAAAGCATCTGACAATTCCATAAGTCAGGCTTTGCTCCCCCACAGTTCCTGACCTTGTGCCTAGCTGCCCAAGAGACTCTTATGTGTCTGAAGTCACGTAGCTTTTCCTGCCACTATCTCTTTATACTTTTGCCTTTCAACCAATTAGATAGCAACCCACAAACTATGTATCCAGTCGTCATATAGTCTGTATGTGCCTTGTCAACCTTTCTCAAGTGTTTATAAACCCTGTTGAATAAACAAGAGCATGCTATTCATCAGACTGCCTCATGGGTGTTTATTGCCCATCATCTCACTCAGGACACTGCTGCCCCCCAATTCCTCCTGCACCTAGGATGTTGGTAGCCAATGACCCCCAGGGATGGTGAGGACCCACAGCTGCTGCATGAACAGGGACCTTCTGGATGCATGGTTAATAGGTGGGTGCCCCCTTGAGGGACATCCTTCCCTTAGGTTTAATGGCCCCCTGTGGCTGCCTCCCCATCAGAGGGCTGACAAATTTTGGTTTCTCCTTCCTCCATCAGAGGAAGGCAGGTTTCTCTTCTCTCCATTAGAGAGAAGTGGGCCTCTCTTCCTCCATCAGAGGGAAGCTATTTTCTCCTTTTCCTTTACTTTTGGTTTGTGCCATTGCATGGGGTCAATGCAAAGTGAAAGGACAATTGACGTCATTTGTCCGGGTCTACACTCTGGTATTGACTGAAGGCCCCTAGCTCACTGTTCAAACCCCAACAGTCTGCTCAGGCTTTGGCAACAACCTTCTATCTATTTCTCTTCATGGTCAACAAGCTGGTAATGCAGTGACCAGCAAAGGCCTCTAGGGCAGTCTGCAGTCTCTTAAACTTGCGGACAGGCTTGTGTCTGGACCTTTGGAGAATCCCCCATGGTGCCATAGCACCCCGGGAACATTGCCCTCTGGTCTAGGCATTTCTGGTCTTTATCATGTGAAATGAAAGGAATCCCAAATCAGTGGATTGAGAACATTTCTTAAAATTAGGGGCATAAGATTCTCTTAGAAAGAGGCCAATTCATTTTGGGAAGAAGTCCTTCAAATAGCCCCTTGGATGGTTTCTAGGGACCTCTATAACCCGGACACATGGACCCATATAGCATATCTATCCAGAAGACAGGAATTCCAAGAGGGGAACCCTGACTCCCTCTCCTTTTTTCCCATTAGTGCAGCTGTTAGACAATGTATCAACCCCTCAAAAAATGCTTCTGCACCTAAGTCAGACAAGGACTCTGGTGAGGACCAATGGCTGATCACAGCCCCTTAGAAAAAGGAAAAGATCTCAGCTCCTTAGTAAAAGAACCCAGCTTCTTAGAAAAAGCAAAAGAAGAAATTGAGAAAAGGGTCACTCCAGACAGCACAGCCACCCCCCTCTATCTGCCCCTACCACCATATCCACCCCCTGATCCTAGCTGCCCCCCTGAACACATCCTACTGGAACAAAAAAACTCTAACATGATGAATGCCCCCAATCAGAGCTTTCCCAAAAGGACTCCCACCCAACAGCTCTGTGAAACTGGAAATAACAACAGGGGTATTTACAATCAAGAAGATGCAGCCTTTTCTGTTAATCTCCAACCAACTTGAGCTTGGCCCTTAGACTGGTATCCATATCAGGCCTATAACCATAACGATCTCAGGATAGCAGTCAGGGAGGATGGGATCCAAACATCTTGGACTAAATCCCTGCCCCACAGCCTACAGGACTTTCTTAACACCCCCTAAGACTGGAGAGATATCTGTCACTCATCACTACCTACCCTTTATTTCTCCAATGGGAGGCTCTCTACAGAGATGAATGCCTCCAACAGATAAAATGCAACCAAAATCAACAAAATGTCCCCTGTGGCTTTGATGAAATGTTTAGACAAGGCAGTTTCTCCACCCAGGTTGAACAAGCCTGACAACCCCCAGGGTTCTAGGACCAGGTCCACCTTTGCACCCTCCAGGCTTGGGACAGACTGACCCAACCCTCCAACTCGCAAGATGATACCTTCTCACTCCTGTTTCTTCACCAAAAGCAAGAAGAAATGCTTTCTGATTTCATTTTAAAAACAAGGACCAATTTACAAAGAAAAATCCCTGGCCCTACTGCCAGGGACCTTCTCCTCAAAAGTATTGTATGGGGGTGGGGATGACCTCCAAGTGCAGGGCAGCCTGTCAAGAGCTCAAAGATGAACATTATGATAAATGGATAGTTGCCACCCAGGATATTGGGACGGCCTCATACAAGGCTGAGTCTTTAGCCCAAGCCTTCGCAGCAGCCCTAAAAACTAAAGGAAAATGTTTCAATTGTGGGGAGGATGGACATTGGAAAGGGGAATGTCCCACAGGCCCCCCACTGAATTCCAAATGCCCCCTACCGAAAACAGTCTGCCCTAGATGCTGCAGAGGATTTCACTGGAAAAAGGATTGTCATTCTACTAGTGACATAAATGGCAAACCTCTGGAGCCTTTAAAATTCAAAAGGGGCAGCCCTCAGCCCTGTCAATAAGAGGGAAGACCCATAAAGTACAGTGGGTAACAAGTATCCTGGAAGGGACCCACCCAAAATTAGCTCTAGAAGTAGGAGGGAAAATTTTAAAATGTTTAATTGACACTGGAGCAGATAAAACTATTCTGAAACAACCTGAGGTCCCTCAACTCTGGGAGTTTAACCTGGGACCCCAACTAATGGGGATAGAGGTCTTTCACAAGCATATGTTACCAAAGAGGCTTACAAATGGAAGGACCCAGATGGCACTACGGACCTTATGAGACACCTAGTGGCCAATATGACAACTAACCTACTAGGAAGAGATATTCTTGAAGCCCTAGATGTAGTTATTGCCAGCAACATTGAAGGAGAATGCATTGAAACAGAGGATTATGAGAGGTATCTCCACCAATGTCACCCCCATCCTAAATGCCACTGTTAAATATGAAATTCTCTGTCTAGAATGGCTCTCTAATGAGCCAGTCTAGGTTGAACAGTGGCCTCTAACAAGGGAGAAACTTGAAATATTAAATCAGCTAGTAACAGAACAACTTCAACTTAACCATATCTGCCCTTCTCGAAGCCCATGGAATACTCCTGTGTTTGTAATTAAAAAGAACTCAGGAGAATGGAGGTTATTACAAGACCTTAGGGCAATTAACAAGGCCATGATCATTTGGGGTGTCCCTCAAAGGGGAATTCCCCTTGTCTCGGCCATACCAGTCAATACCCCCCTTCTTGCTATTGACATCAAGGATTTTTCTTTTTCATCCCTCTGCACCCTAGGGACTGACAGGCCTTGACATTTTCAGTTCCCTCTGTCAATAATTCAGGTCCTCCCACATGTTTCGAATGGATGGTCCTGCCTCCAGGCAAGGCTAACAATCCTACCATATGCCAAGAGGTGGTTGCTACAGAATAAAGGCTTCATTTAAACCAAGGCCTTAACACTTACTACATGGATGATATTCTTGTTTGGAAAGACTCCTCCACTTCACCAATAGAATTAAGAGACCAATTGCTACCTTCCTTCACTAAGGCAGGCTTTAAAATTGCCCCAAATACAGTCCAACTAATCCCATAACCTTTCTGGGAATGGAGCTCTCCCTTACTTCTGCCTGGCCCCTAAAGCCCATCCTCTCTTTCCACCAAAAGCTCACACTAGCCTCACTCCAGAGCTTTCTGGGAAACCTCAACTGGCTTCGGCCATGGCTGCCCATACCTACCAGTGATCTACAGCCCTGATTCGACATGGTAAAGGGTGACAAAGACCCATCCCTTTCCTGCTTCCTAAGTCCAGAAGCAAAACAGGCATAACCAAGAGTAATAACATCTCTGATATCAGCCCTTGCCTGATACTCGCTAGACAAGTCAATCCAACTTTTAATATTTAACTCTTCACTGACCATTATGGGGGCACTACATCAATCCCCAAGGGGTCCTACAATGGCTCCACACTTCTATTGGTAGAGCCCCACACATACTAACAGAGGTTGATGCCCTTGTGACCATGATTAGAACCAGACGAGACCTGGCCCTCCAGATCTTGGGCAAAGAACCTGACATTATCATAACCCCCTACCCCCTCTCTGACATACAATGGAATAACTTCCAATTTTCTATTAGTCTACTGGGCTTCCCTGGTCAAATTGACAACCATTATCCTAATGAAAAATGGATCCCTGCAATACTCCTCTTAAAATGGCTCCCACCCCACCTTTTTTCAAGAAAACCCATCCTCAGAGCACCCCCCATTTTTACAGATGGGAGGAAAAGGGAAGCAGTTGTAATTCTCTACCACCCAGGAAATCAACCCCCCACACACACCATTCGCTTTAGGGAGCTTCCTGATAGATCCCCACAATACAAAGAATTATATTCCATTTATCTGGCACTATTAGAGTAAGATGGCCCTTTCAATCTTTTCTCTGATAATAGTATATATGCTGTTAATTTGCTCTCCTGGCTTACCTGCTCACATATCCGGCTAGATGAACACTCCCTTTCACCACTACTGATAAAAGTTTCTAACCTCATTTGTAAGAGAAAAGCCCCCTTATATATACAACACATAAGGTCCCACAGCCCCCTGCCTGGCCCCCTTTCAGAGGTAAATGCACTAGCAGATCAGGTGGCTGCACACAGAAGCCCAGCAGATACCTTCCTAACCATTCTTGAGGAGGCTGAAAAATCCCATGCTAATGCCCACATAAACCTCAAAGGGCTTCTATTGAGCTTTCCCCAAATCCCTAAAAGTCAGCTCTAACATATCTTAAAAACCTGCCACCTTTTATCCCAGCACTCAGGAGGCAGAAGTAGAAGGATCGCCATGAGTTCGAGGCCACCCTGAGACTACATAGTGAATCCCAGGTCAGCCTGAGCTAGAGTGAGACCCTATCTCAAAAAATAAAAAAAATAAAAAACAAAAACCTGCCACTCCTGTGTCTCATTAATCACCACACCAGCTCTCCAGATTATAGGCACCAACCTGAGGCCTTAAAGCAATTGCCCTCTGGCAGATTAATGTCACACTTGTCCCCCAATTCGGTCACCAAAAATATGTATTTGTAATGGTGGATACATACTCCCACTGCATGTGGGCCATGGTACAGACAGGAGAAAATACGAAAAGGCTCATATGCCATATGCTGTCCACCTTCACCATCATGAGCATTCCTCACCAAATAAAAACTGATAATGGCCCAGCTTTTATCAGCTTCTCATTCAAAATAGTCTGCGTGCAATGGAGGATCACACATCACACAGGAATTCCACACAACCCTCAGGGCCAAGGTATAATAGAAAGAACACACCAGACAATTAAAAACCAACTTAAGAAACAACAGACTAATAACTATCCACCAAACCTCCAGCTGGCCATGGAACTGGCTACTCTAAATATTTTAACATATACAAAAATTCCCAACATCCCCCATCGCCCTTTACTGGAACATACCAAAAATCATCCCCCCATCCTTGTACTATGGCAAACCCTCTAGATGGAAAATGGAAAGGGCCTGACCCCCTCCTCACAAGGGGGAGAGGATTTGCTTGTGTCTTCCCACAGGACCAACCCAAACCTATTTGGATACCAGCCAGAAATGTCCCATTCAACCCCACTGACCAAGGAGATGGCTTGCCTGAAACTCAAATGAAAGTGTCCCTCTCATCACAGGAAATGGAAAAGGAGGATTCCCCAGGCCCCCCAGGAGGAAAACCTGCTGACCTGGGGCCAAATTGAGGCCTGTGCCAACAAGGAGTCAGGCTGGTACGAAATTCACAACAGCCTCTATCACCAGAGACTCTGTTTATATCCTTACTTGCTATCCTGACCTTAAAAGTAGCACAGGCTCAACAAGATATTGACTCCCCTCTAGCTAGGGCTACTTTTTGAGAAGAACCCCTACCTAAGATATTTTCCAATGCTTCTCTTACTACTGCCAGTTATGACCTAGAATTCTTGCAAGAAACAACTAAACCAATTAACTGGACCTCTCTCACAGCAGAGCCACCTATCTGCTTTTCAAGCAATAGCTATCATGAGGGATGTTATATAATATATACAAAACACCCATTAATTATGGATGGTGAATACCAAAATGAATATAACTTATGATTACAATTGGGTCTGCGGGAAGGTAAACAATCAGAGGTACCATCCATCTTGAGCCTTCAAGGACAGCCTCAACCAGAATTATGAAATGTAATAGTTACCCTAAAAGAAAATCAATTTAAGTTTCGGACATGTCTGCCCCTCCCTTATCTTTTCGTAGTTGGGCCTGGGTGGGTCAATCACCAAAATGGGACTTACTACCTTAGTTGTACCCAGTGTATTATCACTAATTGTATCAACTCTAAGGGAGACACAGCTGCAGATGTAGTAGTAGTCTTTATTGTCATGTAGTAGTAGTCTTTATTGTCAATGTAGTCTTTATTGTCATGCAGCCTCCTTACTTAATTATGCCAGTCAAAATGACTGAGCCCTGATACTCCAGCTTTGGAGCTCAAGTGTTCCAGCAGCTCAACAGATTGCTGACATGGAAAAGAAGATTCATAGAATGGCTAATTGTGGGGATCATTGCTACAATCACCATCATCACCTCTTCCACCGTGGCAGCAGTATCCCTAGCACAGTCAATGAAGACAGCCGATCATGTTAATGGACTGGCTAAAAATGTATCTGAAATGCTTTCATCACAGATAGATATTGATAAAAAGGTGTTAGTCCGGTCAGATGCTCTAGAGGATGCTGTTATGTATTTAGGAAGATGGGTTGCCAGTCTGGAAGCTCAAATGCAGTTGGTCTGTCATGCTAATGATCAATTCATATGTGTTACTCCTCTACTATACAATGGGACCACTACTGAATGGTGGAAGGTTGAAAATCATATTCAGGGTATTTAGAATCATAATAATCTCAGCATAGATTTACAAAGTTTACAAAAGGAAATATCTGTTATTTCACATAGTCACTTGGCTTTTGGTGATCCTTCTAAGGCAACTAAAGGATATTTTGATGCCTTGTAGAGCACATTACAAACATTATCTCCCAAACAGTTTCTTTGTCAGATTTTTGTTTGGCTACTTTTGGTATCAGGCACCCTGCTACTCATATGCATAATTCCCTGTATATGCAAATTAGAGCTCAAACAATATAGACAAATCTTGACTGATTGGGTCCTTATACATCATCTGGCTCTAACTGGACCCACAGTAAGCCATAAAAAACTTACCCAAGATGACACTGCCACATTTTCAAAAAAAACAAAGGGGGAGTTGTTGGGCATTGTTAAAAATGGACTGGGACTGTGAGGAAGCTGGCCTGAACTGTTGGACATGGCCAGGGACCTTGGGTTGTGGGGGGGTTGCAGCTGGCCTTATCGTGGGGAACCCACCCTGGAGATGGTGACTGGCCCTCCTTGCCCTCAGGCAAGGTTGTAGTGTATCCTGTCATCACCCAGAGTGGGAAGAACTCCCGAAGCCCTCCCTCTGTTTGATCCACAAAACATCTGCCCATTCCATAAGTCAGGCTTTGCTCCCTCATAGTTACTGACCTTGTGTTAGTTGCCCAAGAGACTCTTATGTGGCTGAAGTCATGTAACTTTTCCCGCCACTTCTGTTATCTCCCTGACAGCTCCTCCCTGGCAACTCTGAAGTCTCATAGTTTTTCCTGCCACTATCTCCCTTACACTTGTGCCTTTCAACCAATTAGATAGCAACCATAAGCTATGTATCCAATCTCCATATAGTCTGTATGTGCCTTCTCAACCTTTCTCAAGTGTTTATAAACCCATTCCCCTGTTGAATAAACGAGAGTGTGCTATCCATCAGATGGTCTCCTGGTGTTCATTGCCTGTCGTTGCACTCACCCGCTCCAGGACCCTGCTTCTCCCCAACTCCTCCTGCACCTGGTATGTCAGTGGCCAATGATACCCAGGGATGGTGAGGACCCACAGAAACCAGGTAGAAATTTGTCTAATTTGACAATGGCTTATTTTGACAATGAATTATCTCATCTTAGAATAAAAAGTGGAGGATTTTATTGTCTACATTTAGTTAACACAAATTGATACAATTGAGAATCTTGATCCACTTTTTATTTAAAACTCTCTATATTTGACTCAGGTTCATATTATACAATAATGATTATGTTTAAAAGCAAACCTCAATCTGTCATAAAATCATATAATCATTTAATTCAGAGGAAGATTAGTGGTTTTCTTCTGGGGCTTTGGGGCGCTCTAACCATCATTTTAATATAGTCTCATTTAAAATATTCTTCAGTAACAAAACTGTGTAGCCTTTTTTTATAACCCAGACTAAATCATTCTAATGTCAATCTTGTAACCTTCCCTACAGAATGAGCATTCTTTCTTACTATTATTTAATCAAATGCTCTCTATTGTTCCCTGGTATTTATATAAATTGATCAGCATATTTATTACCTAAGTGACTGTGCTTCTTTGTATCTACAAAGGACACTAGTATTAATGGCCTAGGGGAATGAATCCATCCCAGACCCTACTAAGCACACTAAAGAAGCTTGTGTGGAAAATGTGTCTAAAGAAACCTTTCTCTTTGACTCTGCTCTCTGTGAGTTTAGAGGTGTAATTTAAGGAGCTAGTGTTCTCCCAATCAAAAAGTTCAGTCCCAGTGTCACTTCTTCCTTAGACCTGTGTATGCGTGGCTCTGTCTTATTTTATAGTGACTTCTTCCATGGTACACATCTTCACACTGCCCTCACCAGCCCATTTGGTAATGTGGGACCCACTTTCCCAACCTGCTTTCTTAGGCTTGTGGCCCTAAAGGAGTCCCTTTCCTTGTGTAGGGTCTTCATTGTCCTTAATTATTTTTGTGTGTTCATGTTTTTTTGTTCTTTGGAAAGTATGGCACATTTATAATTTAAATGATGACTAGAATATCAAAGTCATACATCTAATTTATAGATTTTTACCTTCTTGAAATATAGAAGATTTGAGCAATGAGAGTAGAGATCCCTTCCTAGGTCCCACATCAGTGAGAGAGTAATACCAGTTTCTACTTTAGAAAAAAAAATGCATCTCTTGAGCTTTGAGTCAAGCATCCTATACTTTTCCAATATGAATTAAACTTACACTAAATTGAATGTCTTACCTGGTTCTCAGATACCAGCTCTCAGGAGCAAAATTATTCCCTAAGTGTCTTACTATAAGGAGAAAATATTACATGGCAGGCTGGGCGAAAACTTAAAACAGAAAATTATTAAGAAAAGTTATCTTTCTTAAGAAATTCTTGCTCCATGAGATAAACTAAATATTAATAAAAACAATAATAATGGAACAATTACTTTATTGGAAATTTCATGCATCAATAAAATCAGGAAAGCAATTTTTGATTAATAATCACCTTTCTATAGGCCTTTTAAACCAATGTCTGAATTTGTATGCAACCCTACACCCATTATTCTCATATTATATTTTAATTATTGTTCTCTTTAATGTATATTTTGTTACTATCTCTTATAGGTATATAATACGTGAAAGAAGAGATCATACGCATCTTAGAAAAATGTCTGACCCATAATAATCATACAAAAATATAGTCATAGAATGGATAAGTCACAATGTTCTGTCATCCTAAAAAGCAAGTATGAGTATTATTTTTGTACTGGCTTCTGCTGAAGGAATGGTTCTCTTGTATAATTTGTACCAAATCTATACCTCTGTGTTTTACCAAATCTTTCTGTCTAGACATTCTATGCTTCAGCCACAACTGAGTACTTTTTATTTACTGGACTTATAGTAACTATTACGACAACTGCACTTTATTTTTTGTTCATTGTCTCCCATCCTCTCTCTTTGCCTCTTTTCTTCCTGCCATCTTGCACAAAACTCCTTATATTGTGTTTTCCCACTGACATTTCCCCATTTCCAGAAGCCAGGATTAACCCCTCTCCTTTGTTTTACAGTGGTATATTTCTGTGCCTTTATAACAGCATATGTTAGCATCGGAAATACTATGCTTACAGCCTTATTGTCTTCTCCTCTCCATCTAGTTAGAAGGACATTAGAGCCAGAGATGTTTCATTCCTGTTCCCCTTTTTATTTTCCTGAATGCCTTTCATGGCACTGCCCATCTGTTAAGAGCTGGATAACATCCATGCAGCAAGCCTAGTTGAGGTCTGGTCAGATGAAGCACAGCCTGCTGAATATGCTAAGGCTTCAAGTGTTCTCCCCACTAATGCTCAATCTGGTTTTCATATATTCAAGGCCAACAGAATAGTTATAGACAATAATTCTCACTTTCCCTTCTTTTGTACCTACTTTTTCTTAGGCTGAGAAAAGGCACTCTTACTGTTCAAGCCCTGATGTCACAATTTGCTTTTCTACAGTAAGTTTCCTAGATCATTGGTCCCAGTGCCCAAATTGTCTCTGTACCTACTAATTATTGACTAGGGCATAGCAGACCCATCCAGGTGTGATTCTTTCATAACTCTCTTGAATACCACTCCTTTGAGTGTCAAAGTTCTCTTCCTGTGCATTAAGATGTACACATTGCCTGCCTTCCCTTGTATATGAGAAAGCAATATACTTCATAACAGGTTGAATGCCAGTCCATTGGTTTGGGGGAGTGAAGCAGGGAACCCCAGTGTCCTGCTTCACAACCCCTAGCTGCTGCAAAGTTGTGATGAGTGAGAGTAAATGGAACAAATAACTACATGGGAAAAGCTGGGGCCTGATAGACCTGAAATTTTATTTCTCTAATGTTGAAAGCGACATACAAATGGTGACGTGTGTATTTGAAATAGAGAAAGGAATTTATTTGTATTAGTTTTACCAACTACTTCTGAGATTGTTGCTAGAACATCTATACCATGCATTATGTACCATGCATCTGTTTATCCAACAATTATTCTGAATACCTACACTTACTCAACTCGAAAGGTTAAAGATAAGAAAGCTGTATGGTAGGAAAATATAATTTGTGTTATAATGAAATAAAAGACTGTATGAAAACATTTACTGGAAGGACAAAATGAGCCTACTCTGTGAGACGAGTCCCCATTCCTCTAATATGACACTTAAGATGAAACTGGAAGGACAAGGAGCTCTTGATGTTAGACCCATGAAAGGGGAAAGTACAGAGAAAAACTGTGCATGGAAAATCTCTACAACAAAAGATAGTTTGGTCAGCTAATAAAATTTCAGTGCGGCTGGAACAGAAAATGCTAGGACTAACATAGTAAACAGGGTTACAAAGGTGGTTATATGTGTCCACAGGGACAGGATTAAGAAGTCTGCAGCAGCAAACATGAATAGATCTACATTTTTTAAAGCTCAGTCAATACCACAAGGCCAAAAGGTAAAGTTATGGTTTGGATGTTAAATAACAATACAATGCCAGGTTTGTGAGAACTACAGTGCTGGTCAAACCTGGGTGATCTACCATGTTGTCAGTTATGTATGTCCTTGTGTGTGTAAGTCAGATTGATGGCACTTTTTCTTGATTGCAATATGACATTGGAAAAGCATGCTAAATCTGTGGGTATAATATGGTAATAATAATAATATATTATTCTCAAAATTTTCTGATTCCTCTTATATATCCATGCAGTGGTTTGATTCAAGAATCCCCAATAAACTTACATCTTCAGAATGCTAGGTCCCCAGCTGGTGGAAATTTGGGAATTGGAGCTTCCTGAGAAAGATGTATTGTTGGAGGCAGGCTTATAGGCGTTACATCCAGCTTTCCCTTGGCAGTGATTGACATACTCTCCTGCTGCTATTATACACCTGATGCTGGCCAGGAGGTGATGTCCACCCTCTGCTCATGCCATCATTCTCCCCTGCCATCATTGAGCTTCCCCTCGAGTTTGTAAGCCAAAATAAACCCTTTCCTCCCACAAACTGCTCTTGGCTGGGTGTTTTCTTCCAGAAACATGAACCTGATTGCAACAATCCATCTCCTTCCTTCCAACATGTTTGCCTAATTTACTCATACAGACTTAAAAACCCTGTCTTGGGGGCTAGAGAGATGGCTTAGCGGTTAAGGCACCTGCCTCACAAGCTTAAGAATGTCGGTTCCAATCTCCAGAGGTTGCAATCTCCAGGTCCCACGTTTAGCCAGATACAAAGTGACGCAAGGGCGCAATGCCGCACTTGACCACAAGGGGGTGTACACATCAGGAGTTCGTTCATAGCAGCTGAGAGGCTGCTGGCATGCCCATTGCTATCTGTCTTCCTCTCCATTTCTCTCTGTCTCTCTCTGTATCTCTCTCAAAAAAAAAAAAAAAAAAAAAAAAAAATTCCTGTCTTGGGAAGTCTAAGAAGTTGGTTCATCAGGAAAGAGAACTTCCTCTACAAGAATGAAGTCCTGACTCACCTGAAATCAGTTCTGAACACCCATGTGAACAGCTGGGCATGGATATGCATACTTGAAAACCCAGTCAGTCTGGGAAGGAGTGAAGATCTGAGCATCACTGCTCTTCAAAGACGAGTCAGTGTGACTGTAAACATGGCAGTGCCAGGTTCAGGAAAGACTTCATCTCAAGGAAACATAGAGATGAGTGACAGAGGGCACCCAGTGTCCTCCTCTGGCTTCTTCACATGTGCATAAATATCTGCACACATCTGTGCAAATGCCACATATATGCCACACAAACCACACACACACACACACACACACACACACACACACACACATGAGGAAAGAAAAGCCTATCCCAGAACTCTTCTGCTGAGTGTCAAGGTCAGATAACAGCTTGGAATAAAACAAAACACTAGGGAAAAAAACATTAAAAGCATTATTTTCTTCTTAAGAAAAATTGTGGCTCATGGTCTAATAAGGACATTTTAAATTCACTCCAGAAGTCTTAAGCCTCAAAGGATATATTTATTTTAAAAGGGAATGACTTTTCTATGTTAATTTCCCTTTCTTCTCGTTACAATGTCAATAGTTATCAGCCTCCTTTGTATGACAAGTTAATTTCATTGAAATTTTCCAATTTGACAGAATAAACTTTTTAAGCCTAAAATAATTTTGCTTAAAATTCGTTAATTTGTCTTGTCGTGGCAAGGAACATTAACAATAGTTTACAGAAGTGAGGAATAGTATAAATGCTGTATCACAAAAGTCAAGTATTAAAATGACCAAAGCAATTTTAAAGGCTTTCTCTCATGTCATATTTCTATAAATTGAAATCCAATCTTACCTCATATTAAACAGAATTTGAAAGAATACAATTGTGTAGTAAATAGAAATTTCAGAATTAGAAACATTGAACCTTGATTGAAAATAAGTTATCATTGGGCTGGAGAAATGGCTTAGCGGTTAAGGCGTTTGCCTACAATGCCAAAGGATCCCGGTTCAATTCCCCAAGACCCACGTAAGCCAGATGCACGAGGGGCACATGCATCTGGAGTTCGTTTGCAATGGCTAGTTCCTGGCCTCTCTTTGTGTCTGCCTCTCTTCTCTCTCTCTGCTTGCAAATAAATAAATTAAAATTAAAAAAAAAATTAAAAAAAATAAGTTATCATTAACCCATCACCATCTGATTTTTGAATCTTCTCAGAAGTATTCTAATCACTTAATAGTTTATCCTGTTTAAAAAATTCAAGTCTTGTGGGTCTCAATAATTTCAGAAAACGGCTCCTGAAGATCACTACTGTTCCATCAGTTACCCCTAGGGTCATTCTGAACAAATCTCCTTTCTTTCTACAGAGCAGCCTCAGAAGAAACAATCTCAGTTCCCCATCTGGCCCAATTGACATGGCCTCCAATCCCTGTTTTTCCTGGCTGGCTGTGTTCCTTTGAATGAAACTTCATCTGTTCTCTTCAGTTTCCTTTATTTTGCCAGACTTGACTTTTACTGTTTACTGTAGAAGCAATTAAGAGGTCTGAACGGTTTAAGGAAAACAGATTGTCAAGATCATTCCTTAAATACCAACACCCTGTGAAACCAGTTTGGGAATGGGCAATCTGACCCCAGTTTCTTATCTGAGAGCACACTTAGCATTAATCAAACTGATGCAAGTAAAATTTAAAAATCCAGAACTTGAATACAAAAACACAGGTTGTTTTTGCTTAGGTGGTGGAGAGATTGCCCAGGAGACATTTATAGAAGGCTTACAAAAGTTTCACTTTCTCTTACTCCCCTCTTTCACCCTGAACCCTAAACCAATTAAAAACACAGGGAAATGGGTTTTTGCAAATTATCCCTCAAACAGCTAACATGAGTATCAGAAGACAGAATATATTGTCCATGATTTCTTACAGCATGGTGATCCAGGGACACTTGCTATGTTCCTTAGGGATTAAAACTTTTACTACCAACTACAAAGATCCGTTCTATACCATAGTGCTTGGACCTTGAGATACTTCAATTATGCCTGGTATAATTATACCTGGCAGTTTTTCAAATGGAAAAATTAGCTTCAGCTATAGACTGCTTTTTCTTTTAAACCTGATGAAATAATAGAATGAGACTCACTGGGAAGGAATATTTTCATTTTATTCCATTTTCTCTCTGATAAAATTATCTCAGGAGAATTTTGGTAAGACTTTTATGTTCTTTGGAGAAGTACAGTGACTAATCAGCATGGCTAATTTTAGCTTCACTTTCTTTGGCATCTTTCCTGAATCTCTTTAAACCACTCTAATCTAGTATGAATCTGATGATGTTCTCAGTATAGTCATTAATAGTGATAAGTTTAATAGAAATACTGTCTCAATCTCCAAAAAATGCTTAATTTTTTACGGCTCAATCCTACTGAGAAATAAAAGTTTAAAAATCATTATCAGCTAACAGATATCCACCAAATATGAGCATTCTTAAGCAGAACACTATTTTTTCTCATTTGAAAGCATTGACTTCAGGTTTATTTAAAATAAAATGATGTATTTATCATTGCCAGACAGGGGAAATTATTTTTCAAAATAATAACAGTCTTATTTTCTACAAATAAATAGTAAAAATTCTTTTCATCCTCCAAATCTATTTCCCTAAATTAAAATCAGAATGTTTGAAAAGTTGTTTTATTCTGTCTTCACCACAATTTTCTGATGTTGCTGTGTGCATACCTAAATTCTAGTAATTTTCCCAAATAGATGGAAGTAAAATAAATGAAAGGGCTAAAATTAGTTTTTGTCATATAAATGTTATACCTTGTCAACTAAAACAAATACTCCTTTTCTGTGCCAAGAAAACATTTTCTCTCACGTTCACAATCTGCTTCTACTGCCATCAGGTACCAGGAAAATCTCCAACAGATGGAACCTGCAAATGGCAATTGCAAGTAGAATGCACTGTATGAATCACAAATGGAAAATGTGTTCTGTGAGTCACTCCGGCAAGCAGACAGCATTATGAGAGCTTTATGAGGTGTTGTCATTGATTTTGAGAATAAAGAGTACGGTTTAGACCACAAGTAAAAAAGTGATATTTTATATACGTATATATATATAATGTTCACCCTCAATTTCACATTATACAAAAATCAAGGCTGTTGGGCTATTTGCATCCTTTAAATTCTTAGAAGTATTTCAGGAGTTAAAAAAAAGTAAAAAAAAGCTATGATATTAGTACAGGACTTTAGGGTTTAGTAGGGCCCCTAGTTTTGGGTTCTGTCCTACCTTTAATAAGGATGGACTCAAGAAAGATAAGTTATGAAGTATTAATTTTATTTAGGGGAGAAATCACAAACTATAGGGCTTATCTAAGGGACACTGGGGTCTAGGAAGGGAGGCTAAACATTTAGGAAGTAGGAACCATGCTCTCATATGGAAACACTATAGTTCATAAGATTCATTTAAGAGAAATTCAGGTCTTTAGAAAAAGACTGGAACAAAGTTGCAAGGACATGGAAAGGAAAACTTAGATGTATATGTAGAAAGATTCAAAAAGAACACAGATGGCATTTGGTATGTGTTTTTCTGAAGAGGAAAAGTACCAAAGCAGAAGAGAAATTCAGGATTTCTGGGGGGAAAACTTGGAGTAGAGGCACAACTATGTAACTAGAACTTAGATGTATATGTAGAGAGAGTCAGAAAGAACACACATGTCATCTGCTGTGTGCTTTCCTGAAAAGGGGAAGTATCAAAGCAGAGATCCAGAAATTCAGAGGAGAAATGAGTGATGAAGAGGATTACACTCATGGCTACCCCGAGTTTAGAGTAACTACACAGGTAGAAGTCAAGAGTTGTTGAGAGCATCCATGTGGTAGATTCAGAGATCAGAGAAAAATCATACATGTAATGAAAGTGAGCAGTTACCCTACACAATAAAGCAGAGGCAAGCAGAGAAGTTTGGATCAATGTGGTGGTTTGATTCAGGTGTCCCCCATAAACTTAGGTGTTCTGAATGCTAGGTTTCCAGCTGATGGAGATTTGGGAATTAATGCCTCCCAGAGGCAGTGTATTTTTGAAGTTGGGCTTATGCGTATTATAGCTAGTGTCCCCTTGCCAGTGTTTGGCACACTCTCCTGTTGCTATTGTCCATCTTATGTTGAACAAGGGGTGATGTCCACCCTCTGCTAATGCCATCATTTCCCCCTACCATCATGGAGCTTCTCCTCGATTCTGTAAGCCAAAACAATTCCTTTTTTCTCAAAAGCTGCTCTTGATTGGATGATTTCTGCCAGCAATGTGAACCTGACTGCAATGATAATGTTGGTACCAAGAGTGGCGTTGCTGCTAGAAAGCTGACTATGGAGATTATTTTCAAGAGGAATGTGGAAGGATTTGAAACAATGGCCTAAGAGACACCTTGCAGTGCTCTAAGGACATCTTGATGGATTCTTCTTGTCAGAGTTGCAAGACCTAAATGCAGGAAGAACTATGGACTGTGAGGTTTAGTTTATGAGGGTTAAAAGGAGCTTTGTCTGGACTAGGCTAGGAGCAGTTTGTGTGAGAGTCTGTTATGGCCATGTACTGAGAAGTTGTGCAGGGTTGCATTGCATAGAAATGGGCTGGTGTGTGCAGAGGGATATGGCACAGAAGTGAAATCTTTGGACTGAAACTTCTGCCCCTTCAGCTGCAATTATATGAGAGATTACAACCTGTGTGATTGGGCCAGCTGACCTGTACTGGGGCAACAGGAAAAATGTAGACTCTTTTGAAGAGTCCTGAGTGCTCAAGGAGTGTCCTGTTCTTCAAAGTCTGTTTTATTTCCCCCTGGATCAACAAACTGGCACCCTACCTGGTATTGTGGAGTATAACAAAGGCAAGAGAGAGAGGATCATTGAGTTTTCAATGAGGTCTTGTGTTTTGGAAACAGCCACGGGCAGTGTGAAGCAGGTTTGTTGGCTGCCTACATGGAGACCTGATGGAGCCATGAAGATAAACCATGGGTTGCAGTAGAGACCCAGTGGAGATGCTGGGACCACAAGATGGCTACCAAGGAGAGCTGCTGGCCCCAGATGAAGTGTACCAGGACTGTGAGTAGCCTAGCTGGAGGGGCAGAATTGAAATACCAGACTTTTGCTAGTTAGGATTATCAGACTTGGAGATTTGTCACTGACTAGAGTTATTGGACTTGAAGCTACAGAGCTTGATGTTTGCCCTGGTTGTTTTAAATCTTGTATTCAAGGAATATTTCTTTGCTATGCCCAATGCCATTTTTGCAGTGTGAATGTTTATTCTATGACATTATGAGCTTTGGGGGGATTTTTGGTATTATGGCTCAGTTAAAAGATCTTGGACTATGGGGATATATGAACATCATTGGAATTGATAAAAACTATGGGAACTTTTAAAATTGAACTGAATGCATTGCATTTTACATCATGGATGGTTATTGTTTTATGGTGCCAAGGGAGGAAGGTGGTGATTTGATTCAAATGTCTACAATAAACTTAAGTGTTCTGAATGCTAGGTTCTCAGCTGATGGAGATTTCAAAATTAACACATCCCAGAGGCAGTGTATTTTGGGGGGGAGCTTATAGGTATTATAGCCAGTGTCCCTTGCCAATGTTTAGCACACCCTTCTGTTACTATTATCCACCTTATGTCGGCCAGGGGATGATGTCCACCCTCTGTTCATGCCATCATTTTCCCCTGCCATCATGGAGCTTCCCCTCAAGTCTGTAAGCCAAAATAATTCCCTTTTTCCCAAAAGCTGCTCTTGTTTGAATGATGTCCTGCCAGCAATACAAAGCTGACTGCAACAATCAAGAAACAATGCTATGCTCTCCCACCCGATAGAGTCATGTGTGTCCCAGCAGTAAACGGTAAAAGCTGGAGAAACCCACACACTCCTTGGCATCATTCCAGAAGAGAAGAGAGGATCAGAAGAGAGCATCAGACTCAGGTATGTTATGGGAAGACCTGATTGGCTAGTAAATTTCATGGGTGGTTCTCAGAGTCAGCCCACCTGAAGTAATTTATTTAGATAGCGTGCTAAACTGTAGGCAGCAGTGGGTGTTGTGGGTCAGTCTCAATGAGACATGAGTTCCATTTTTTGTTTTGTTTTTGTTTGTTATTCAAGGTAGGGTTTTGCTTGAGCCCAGATTGATGTGGAATTCACTATGTAGTCTCAGGCTGGCCTCACACTCACAAGTGTTCCTCCTATTTCTGCCTTCTGGGTACTGGAATTAAAGGGGTGAGCCACTATGCCCTGCTATGAGTTCCATTTTTGTCAGGAGTTCTGAGTTCCGTTCTTGTGTCAAGATAATGTGGCATATGAGTGGCACATCCGGTTTTCTTTGTTCCTCAATCCCTAAGTGATGCTGCCTAAACAAAAAAGCATGCTTTCTCTCATTCTCCTTCAATATGTCCATTGTCATCCTGGACATAAGGGTTACAATGGTCCTACTCAGGAGGGAAAATGTGGTGAATATTCTCTACAGAGCACCCACTGTAGTATGTGGTACCAGGAGAAAGACCTAGGTAATAGCCAGAGGGGAAATGGAATTGGCTTTCATACTGCATGCCTCCAGAAACCCAGGAAGATCTCTAACCTTGGTCAGACAGAGCAATTCCATTGTCTGCCTCTGCTCTCCACACTTCCCCCAACCCTGCTTGATTTAGCTTCTTTGAAACTACTCTTTCAGCTAGATCCAACACCCACATTAACTTGCCAATGGCAATGGGAGTGCACTTCCTATTGAAGGCCCTAATCTAAATGAGGGTGGTAGGGGAGGAGGAATGACATGATGTTCATATGCTCCCTCAGTGCCTTTTGGCTTTCCCAATACACTTCTCCATATACAACTAAAGTTTGGCATTAAGGAACAACATGAATTAGTTATCAATACCCAACCTGGTCACTACTGAATTCTCCAAGTCACTTTTACATAAAGATGCAGATTTGGGAGAGAGGACTTAGTAGGAGAAAGCCAGACTGGGAACAGAGCAGACTGGGAACAGAGCAGGGAAGGGAAGTTTGAGGCCATCTGATATAGTACTGTTTCCCATGCCACAACTGGTCCTTTCCCTTCCCTCCATCTTCCTCCCATAAGATCCTGAGTTTAGCAGTGCATATCCAAATTTACAGTCACCAAGGACTGTTTGCTTTTGAAAATAAGATGACTAACTACAATGATATAATACACACATAACACACACACACAAATAAACATTCAAGTTACAAGTATATCATTATTTTCATTGATCTTTGAAATTGAATCAGTACATTCCATGGAAGCAATGCAATAAAATTTGGATGAAAACTTCATCATGTGAAATTTAAAATAGTAGTATAGCTGTCAAGGATTCTAAAATTAGGTTTTGAACTGATTGCTCTTCAAGTGTTCAATCAACAAAAAGTAGACTAGAGAATAGACTAAATTTTCTTAACCACAAATTGATGAAGAAAATCACAGATTTTCCTTGCACAACATAATCTTTGAGCAGATAATCATAATCATGGTATGTACTTATTCAAAATCACCAACAGGAAAAATATTTTTCTGAAAAAGAACTATCATGTTTCATTGTGCATACTTACAGAGAAGCTTTGACTCTGAGTCCCAAAGTTTGATAGAAGAGAGAGGTCCTTGGATCAATCTACCATTTCCCTTCTCATATGTGATTTGACAATTCTCCATGTCTTTAACTGTACTCAGTGTTGGGTCCTAATGCCCTCATCTGCCTTCTGTGATGCTTACCATCTTTCTGTGTCACTTGGTGTGTCATATTTTGAAACCCAGCAGCTATTTTAAACAAACTATGCCTCTTTGTATGCCCTAATGATAGAAGACAGAAATCGGCTAGGCAGTTAGGGCAACAGAACCCCAAAGTAAAAGGTTTTTCTTCCTTGACTAAAAGTGGGAAATGTCATAATTTTGATTTTTTTTCTTATCTCTTTCTTCCCTGGTACTTACACCCTCCAGGAAAGTTAACTCAGACCTATACCTAAGATTTCTGGAAATATTGTCCCATTTTGCAGAAACGTGGTCTTTCTCCCCTGAAAACTGTGAAACTTTGTTTTGTAGGAGACTGTGAACCTGATCTTTGGCACATAGTGAAATGCGGATTTGGGGGACTCTTGCCTATACACCAATGCACCAACAAATTTAGGGTAGCCCAGATTCTTGTCTCATTAATTTAAAGAATTAGAATTCACAGACCAGAGGGTAAGGTTTAGAGAGATTTTATTAGAATAAGAGACAGAAAAAAAAAAGAAAGTGCAAAGATACCCTGCCTTGTGGAGGACAGGAGGGGTAGATAGCCATGTGGGAGTAAGGCTGGGAGTCTCCTTCCATCTCAGCCTGGCTGGGCTAAGATGAGGGAAGCTTACCAGAACCTGGAAGTTCAGGAGCCAGCCAGAGAGAGAAAGTTTTCCCCTGGCACATATCGACTTATAACCTTATTGTGGTGAGATTTACCTTCAGGCTCAGATGAGCATGAGAGACAGCTTATTTGTCTGGGCTAGAGGCAGCCTCATTCAGAGGCCAGCCATGATGCCAAACTCTGGGAGCTGAACATGACCAGCCAGAATGTCAGGATTAGATTTAAATTCTCAGAAAGGGGACCTTCCTCCCAAGAGGGGATCAGATTTTTTTGTGGAAAAAACAGATCCTTTAGGCAAGAGATAAGAAGTCATATCATTCTTTGATCTCTAGCAAAGTGATTGCAAGATTGCAAGGGGAGACTTAAGGACATTTCTGCATTTACTTTCCAGTCACCTACAAAATCTCCACTTTGAAGAAGAGATGTAGGATTTGGGGGTTCAAGAGGAGTCCTCCAGAATTTGTGAACCCCAAATTTTGGGTTTTGTCCTATCTTTAATAAAAAATTTAAAAAGACAGACTGAAGAAGAGGATAAAGTATGGATTATTGTTTATTTAGAGGGAAATCACAAGCTGTGGGGTCTATTTAAAGGAGAAATCACAAATTGTGGGACTTAGTAAATATACTCTCATATGGAAAGACTGTACAGTTTATAAGGTTCACTCAGGAGAAATTGATGTTTTTGTTGAAAAACTGGAGTATAGCCACAAATACGTGGAGGATAGGGTTTAGATGTATATGTAGAGAGATTCAGAAAGAACACACTTGGCATCACCATGTGCTTTCCTGAAGAGGGAAAGTAGAAGAGAAATTGAAGGTTTTAGGGGAGAAACTAGAGTAGAGAGCAAATCTGTGGGACGTAGAATCTAGGAGCTTGTGTAGGGAAAACTTAGAAGGAACCCACATGGAATCTGCCATGTGCGTTTCTCTGTAGGAAAATTAAGAGGGCAAACAGTAAGGTTCTATGAAAACTGAGGGCAGATATCAAACTTAGAGACCAGGAGATTCAGAGGAGAAATGAGTAATAAAGAGGGTTACACTCATGGTTACACAGAGTTTAAAGAAATTTCATAGATATCAGGCCAGGAGTGAGTAAGAGTACCCATGTGGTAGACCAGAGACCAGAGAAAATATCATATATCTAATCAAAGTCAGAAGTTACGCCAAACCATAAAGCAGAGGCAAGCTGAAGAGTTCCCCAAGGCTAAGAAACAATTTTATGTTATGCAACCCCCTCCAACCAGCCAGGTTGTGTAAGGGGAAGCCAGATTCAGTAGTATCCCTGTGGCCCAAGTGAAGAGAGGCAAACAGGCCAAACAGAGCCATAAAGGCAGAGCTGAGCTAAAATGAGCAGAGCAGGGCAGAGTTTGCCACAGGAAGAAGACAGGAGCCTTTATAGGCAAGAAGAAGATCTGATTGGTTGGTAGATTTAGAGGGTGATGCCTGGGCTAGCCCATCCAGGGTCATCTGTTTAGGTAGTATGCTACACTGGGCATCAGAGGACACTGTAGATCAGTCTAGAACAGACATGAGTTCCATTTCTGCCAACAGTTCCATTTTTGTGTTAGAGTGAGTTGGCATGTAGGTTGGCATCTCATGGTTCTCTCTTTGGGCTTCACACTCTAACTAAAACTGTCTTAAAAAACTAGCTTTCTCCTGTCCTTCAGAAGCAATGGTAACTGCACTTAGGAATGAGGGTGGAGACTGATCTGGCTTCTTCAAGCTGAGTAGGGTTGATGGGTGTGGCAGTTGAGAAACTTCTGCAGTGGGACTATCTGAGGGACCCTGAAAGGGTATTGGTGAAGTGCAAGAAGACAGTCCTTGGAGAAAATATTGGGGAGAAAGAATAAAAACAAAGATTTAAGGGGAAGTGGACACACAACAAACTGGACCTTTGGGTTTCCATTCTTGTAGACTTCAGGCCATGAAGAGCTTTCAAAGGAACCCGGGTAGATGGAATCATATTATCTCAGGGATTTCTGAGCATTGGCTGACTGAGAACCTCTCCCAGAACTGTTCACAACATGGCACAGTCATGTCTGACATGTTGTGCATCTGTTCCTGTAGGTCCTATAAATTAATGAGACATTAGCAAAGGTATCAAGAATATATACACAACATGGAACCTTGATGATGGCAAATATGTCATCCTGGGCTACATGAGGATGTCCAAAGCCATGTGACTTCATAAATGTATTTTTTTTTTCATTTGAACCTCAGAACTAAGAAGGAAGTTTCTTTTAGTTGTGTTATTTAAAGCCTTTTGGATATATTTAGTGAGTTTCTGTGTCATATGTATCTTTTAGGCCAATAGATGGAATATAAAACAGGGAATAAATGATAATACATTTTAATCTATTGGTGCTTCAAAACTGGTAAATTATCTAGATACTCTAAGGTGTTTTGTTTGTTTGATTTGTTTTTTATTTGTCACCCTTGTTTCCAAGGAAATCCCACAGTATACTTTTCCATTGTAGGGGTAGCCAGGGCCAAAGGGTGGTACCACAGTGCCACTGGATGTCATTGGGGCTTTCCATTGTATTTCTGGCCTCAAGACTCATTCAGTAACAAGCCATTCTGGTTGTTGGAGGATAATGATGTTTTGGCATAAGTTAGAAGAGACTCACCATTGTTTTCAGTATAAGGAAGCCACACACACACACACACACACACACACACACACACACACACACAAAATGTATTTTTTGATATGAAAATAACCATCCTGATATCTATGGTTGTTTTTGCTTGTTATAGAATTAGAGCTACTATACAGGGGGCCAAGATGTTTTAAGGCCTTGTATGTTTCCTCTTTTAGAAAGTTCTTGTTGTGTCCCTATTTATTTTGTGTAGCCTTAATAGGCCATTTATATAAGATTTGAGGCATCCTTTTATTTTTGGTTATATATTTATATCTGAGTGTTTAAGACCAAGCAGGTAGCCAAAATTTAATCAAGGATTACTTTTGGAGGTTACTAATGGCTCTCCAAAGGAGACTTTAGGGACCTGCGATGAGCACTATGGCTACTCCAGTATTGACGTCACGTGAGGATTAGTCAGAACTGTGCTGACCAAGTGGCCTTCATTTGATGGTCTGGGCTAGAGGCTGGCTCAGGAAAAGGTCAACCATGATGCCAAGCTCTGGGGACTAAGCCTGACCTACCACAATATCAGGATTAGATTTAAATTCTAGGAAAAGGGATCACACTCCCAGGAGGTGCTCAGGTTGTTAGTGGAGAAGCAGATCTAGGGAACTCCTTTAGGCAGACATAAGAAGTCAGATCATCTTTTGATCTCCAGCAAAGTAGAGATTGAAAGGGCAGACTTAAGGATATTTTTGCCTTTACTTTCCACGCCCCAGTCACCCTAACTGCTTCAGTAGCAATCTGTGTCACTTCCCATAAGAACCCCAACCAAAGTCACCCAATGAGTTCTCCTCCTCCCTTGAGACTCTCTCCTCTCTGTAGATAGGAGTCTTTTATTTCTATCAAGCTCTAATAAACTTCTTCTAAAATCTATATTTCACTCGCCTGTGGTCTGCAAATTCCATTTATCAAATTCCAAAGACAAGAAACTTGGAAGACCACTGACCCAATGGAAGCTCTGTGTGACTATGAGCACCTTAGCTCCTGAGTCACAGGACCACCCAACAGCCGGAGATATGCCTCTTTCACTTTCAAGAATACCCCAAAAGTTTCATATCACTAAGGAATGTGCAACTACATTTTCTTTATCCAATCATCAGTTGATGTATATCTAGGCAGCACCTCTTTCTGTGCTGCCTATGTTGAAAATGTGGTGCATTCACACAATGGAATTTTAATTGGCTGAAAAGAAAAATGAAATTATGAAATTTGAAGGAAAATGGATTAAACTGGGAAAAAATTATACTAAGTGAGGTAACCATGCCTAGAAAGACAAAAATCACATGCTTTCTCTCATATCTAGATCCTAACTTTTAATATTTATATGAATGTAAATAGGAGGTTTGTGAGCAGGTGTAGGATATGAAATTAGTTAGACGATACAGGAGGGGGAAAAAGGTCATAAGACATGGGAGGAGAACAAAGAAAAGTGTGCAGTATGAGAGCAGAAAGAGGGCTATGATGAGGAATGGAGCAAGGGTGGGAGGGGCTGGGAAAAGAGAAGGGGAAATGTACAACCTTGTTCAAGTACAGTATACTCAGGGCTTCAGTGAACACTTTCAGGAACCTCCTTGTATCTAGAGACTATATTGCTGGGTCATCTTTACTGGTGCTGCTGCTGTTGGAACTGTTACAAAACCAAGAACTTGGGCTGGTGTCCAATTGTCCCCATGGTGTCTGAAATAAAAGTTAAAAGGCTAAAAATGCTGGTTTCCCTTCTCCTCATCATCCAATTCCATACTGGTGCATTCCAGTGTTAAAAACTTAGTAGTTTGACCTCCACAAAGTGTCTGAAAAAAGGTAGTTTTCAGATGTAGAGCCTCCTGTGACACAATGAAAGCACGGAGGGAAAGAAATGGGGCTGCCTGCCAACAGACAACTGACCCTTCTCAAACAGAAAGCTGTGTGTGTACAGAGCTGGTGAGAAACCTGACAGGACAAATTCCTCTCCTTCATGATTTCTACTGTGTCAGCTGCTAGCAGCTTCCCCACTCTGTTCATGATCCCTTTTCTCTCTCTGGGCCTGTCTCTGTTCATGGATTCTACAAGGCCAGCTGGATATCATCTCCTATAACCAGCTGTGTCTACCATCTAAGCGTGTAGGTCTAATGCTTCTTCCTACATTTCTTTACTTCATTGCCAAGGAAATGTGTGGATCACTAAACCAGCTGTAGTATTTTTGCTTCACCTGGCTATTTTCCCCTTAAGAAATTCACCTTGTCACAGTGAGAAAACTCAATTGAGGAACTGATTTGAGTACTGTATTTAATAAAAGAAACTTGGAAAAAACTTATTCTTCACTCAGTATGTTTCTTTGTTTTCTTTTTAGTGTGTGTGTGTGTGTGTATGAAGTGTGTTTGTGTTCATGTATGTGAGTGCATGTTCACCCACGAGTATAAGCACTCTTACATGTATATGTGTGATCATGTGTTATACACACTCTTGTGTGTGTATTCATGTCCGTGAGTGCATGTGTGAGTATAGAACACTCTTGCTACTTCACACTTGTGCAAATTAAAGAGCAACTTTCAAGCTGGTCCTGGCCTTCCACTGCATTTTAAGGCAGGGTTTCTTGATTTGGTTCTTGTTACTTATTCATTTCTTGTGCTCACCAGATTACTTGGTCTGCACCCTTCCAGGAAATGCTGTCTCCATCTCTATTGTCCCTGTCAGCAGCAGCACGGTGGAATCGCAGAAGCCCACTGTGGCTTCCAGCTTTAACATGGGTAGTGTGGATCTGAACTTGGGTACTCCAGCTTGAGCAGCAAGTGCTTTCTCCACTAAGCCATCTCCCCAACTGAAGCATCAGTTTCTTTATGTGGAAAATAATGGTTTTGTAATCCTGAAATTCTTGTACCACTCAGTTTTATAACGTTTTGTAAAATTTACTTATTTAAGACACCTGATTTCATATTCAGTGGCAGGAGGCCCTGGGACACTCATTTTTCTTTCTCTCTCTTTTTCTGTCTTTCTCTCTACCTGAAATAAATAAATAAATAGAATATACTTATTTAGTGTATATTTGTACTTGAAGTTACTTATATTTATACCACACTTACAGCTCACATCCAAGCAAAGATGCTTCTTGTAAATGTCAACTATAATTCACAACACATCTCTCCAGCCCTTTTTGCATCTTTTAAATACCTTTCTTTTGGTTTAGATTTCTCGGAAACAGGTCACAAAAGAAAGGTCTTTATAGAAGAGAAGAAATGAAATAAGAAAATTCCAGCTCAACATATTGAAGAATGTAAATGTATCATAAATGGCAAAGAACATGAAAACTCTAAAATTAGAAGTCTATACCACAAGAATAGGGATAGCAAAACAAATTTAATTTCCTTATTTTTTTAGCTTATGACCATGTATTTCAGTACTCACAGCTAATAATATCTCTTTTTGATATCAAAGAATGCTTTAATAAAACATTTTAGGACTGGAGGGATTGCTTAGTGTTTAAGGCATTTGCCTGCAAAACCAAAGGACCCAGGCTTGATTCCCTAGGGCCCACTTTAGCCAGATGCACAAGGGGGCACACACATCTGGAGTTCGTTTGCAGTGGCTAGATGCCCTAGTGTGCCCATTCTCTCCCTCTCTCTCCCTCTTTCTCTCTCAAATAAATAAATAAAAATAACATATTAAAAAAATTAGTCAGGAGAGTTGATAAAAGAAAATTAAAACAGAAAGGAGTATTAATATTTATTGATAACACAAATTGGAATTGTGTATTAAAAAGAAAATTTTAACTAATTTTTCTATTCCAATCTAACAAAAACAGCTTACTTGGCAAGATGGTTTAATAAATTTCAAGAACTTATTCATGATTTGTAACATCTACCTCTTTTGATATTTAGAATGAACATTTTAAAAATTGTTTATATTAAGGAGTATAATAAAAAAGATGATTTTTTTCAAGGGTTAAAAGGCCTTTAGGTTTCTCATCAAAAGTTCATTTAGAATTCGCTGAGATCCACCTGTTTAAATGTCTTCTAAGCTATTAAATGCATCTGTCAGTTTTCCTCTCTAACAAGTTATATGTGAAAGTAAGTACAATAACTGGTTTCTACTTTCAAATTTGCAAATAGTGTTAGCTGTGGAATATTAAATATCTCATCTCATTGTTGGCTTACTTCCAAATGGCACATATATCAACATCAGTAAATTGCTTTATGGCCATTGTTCTGTTTATCTGAGAACTTAGTAATACCATTCCCCTGTATCTATGTGACTATACTATATGAATTCCATCCTTAATTCCATATGGTGTCCATGAACACTTTTCATCATCTCTTCTGCCAATAAGGCATCCCAAGTCCCATTAATGTCAAATGTTAGTGAAAATGTATACATCATTGAATGTATCTTAAAGAAATATGAATGGTAAGGGGTACATTGAAAATCATCCAGTTATTCACCTCTCTTAAAAAGTAAGAGTATAGCATCTATTAGATGGTGGTTAGTTCATCTGAAAATTAGATACTAAGATAAAACAAGAAATGATTTTGTTGAGGAAATACATTTAACATACATCATGTCTCTGAGTCTAGATTTTGCCAACAATCTATTTTAGTTCTTCATAGAACATATATTATGTTGTTTTAAGCTATAGTCACCCTTCTGAGATATATAGCCAAAGAACTTGAAGTTGATTTTCCTTGCTGTATCATTATTTTCTCATTTCTGGGAAAAAAATACCTGACAAAAATCAGTTTAAGGGAGAAAAGGTTTATTGTTGGCTTACAGTTCCAGATTACAGTCCATCATGGTGACAGGAGTTGGTTATACTAAGTCCAACAGTGAGGAAGAGAGGACAGCAACTATCTTTCTCAACTCAATCATCAAAAATTACTTTATTCAGGAAGGGCTAGTTGTTTAAAGGTTCAAGATAGACAGAGTGTAGAAATTATTCCAAGAGCCCTCATGGAGTCTGTGGAAGAATGTACTCTTGGCAATGTTGAAAGCAGTGGTACTGACCACAGAATTATGAAATGTCCAATTATTTGATGTCAGCACATTTCCTTTCATATTCCCACCAACTATTTGGTAGCCAATACTAATGAAAAGAAAAATAGTTTCCACTGAGAAGCAAGTTTAGATTGTGTTAAGTGTCAGTAGGTAAATTTTACTATACCATAGTTAATCCCAGTCTTCAGTATTAGCTCATTTTCTACTTCTTAGGGTCATTCATGAAAACAATGAGCTCACCTAAGAGACTGAATAGACTTTGGATAGAAAGGACAGAATGGAGTCTAAAGTGACTTGTAGACTTATTATATTGGCCAATGCTTCTGAGCTTATGATGAGGTAATGACTTAATAAATCTACCATATATCAGAAATTAAAAATGTATTTGACACACTTAACCTATCAAACATTGTAGCTTAATCACAGCAGACACTTTCAGGCACTGGTTGCTTATCCTTGTCAATGTGGCTATTTAGACTCTGCAGTCTGGTCATCAAAATTTGAAATTAAAAGCAGAGTTCCTGATGTATGAATGCATTTGGATGCATACCACTTTTGTACTATCATATAGTTGAGAAATCATAAGTGAAACTATTATAAGTTGGAGACCATCTGGGTATGAGACTGAACAAGTCAATGTATCAGCAACTAAGAAGGATGAAGTTTAATTGTCAAATTTATATGAGCATAGAGATGGACCCACTGTAACTGTGTCTTTAATTTGAAATTAATAAAATTACTTTTGTTATAAATGTTGATTTCAATATAATCTTGGACATTAACAAAATATCTAAAACAACATCAAAATAAATTAAATATAATAATATATTCAGTTTTCCTAGGAATAATTTTATTAAAATATCTGATAAGAAAGTAACATACACATGCCACTTGACAGTTACTATGCAATGGAAATATAAACATGCCAGCACACTCATATACATGTTTCCCTGAATTCCTGATGAAGAATGGCATGCACATGTGGACTGACTAGCTGTGTATGCAATGAGATCATAAAATTAAATAAAAAACTAAGAGGCAGGGGGTGTTGGTAGGACAGTAACACAATAAAAATATGATGATTACAGAGATGTTTGTCCAAAATAACATGAAAATAATAGCATGGCTCAATCAGAACCACAAACCAAGGTGGGGGGATGAGTGTGTAAGTGTGTGTATGTGTTCATTCTATTTCATGGTGATGGTAAAAAGGAAGAGAATCACAAAAAATATTTTGAAATTTATTGTCCTTAAGTATTCTAAGTGTTTTGTCTGTTTTTAGTTTCATTGTGACACTCTCACTATGTAATCTAGGCTGGTCTCACGGTCATAGTCCTGCCTCAGCCTCCTGAATGCTGTGACTGCAGAAAAGCATCATCATAGCTCTGTATTAACTCTCTATTTTGCTATAATTAACAAATAAATCAACCCATTACCTTTTCTCAGTTTCCAGGGGTTAGAGAAGCATGGGTACAGCATGGTTACACTGAACTTTCTGTTGAGCATCACACAGGAAGGCCACATAGGTAGCTGAATATTGGTTTAGGCTCTTTCAAGGAGGAGAACCTACTCCCACCTCATTTGGATTTTTGACCAAATTCTGTTCTGTTTGCAGGTGTTGGCTAGGAATAATACTCAGCTCCTATAGGCCACTCTCACTCCAGGGTCAAAGCCCCCTTAGTATTCAAGGTCAGAATAGATATGCCCGGTCCATTCACTTATAACATTTCTGATGATTATTTCTGTGTTTCTCTTTTGACATTTGAAAACCTTAGATTAAATCCACTTGAATAATCTAGGATCATTGATGTTAAGGCCACCTGGTTAACAACATTATTTAGAACTGGAAAGCCTCTTTGCTTTGTAGCATGGCTGTGAGACCATGGCTAAGAGCACCAGAACCAAAATTCTACCTACCACAGGGAGCATTTGGACATAATAAAGATAAGTCAAGGCATTGGAGGGCCCTCAGTGGAGTGGGGGCAGGGTGGAGGTAAATTATGGTACCAACACATGATACATCTATACAAATTTTCTACTTAATGAAAAAAAGATAAAAATTTCAATTAGACAAAACAGGCTCAAGGAAAATATTGTATATGATGGTGGATACATTGTACTTCCAAAACTTGCTAAAGCAATAAATATTAACTGCTGTCAATGCAGAGAAATAGGTGTATGAGATCAATTATGTGTTAATCAGTTTGAGTTGGAAATATCTCTCTCTATATATATGCCCATCAAAACATCATATTGTATGTCATACATTAAACCAATTTTATTTGCCAATTAAAATAAATAAAGCATACATACATATATTAAAAAGACAAGCCAATAGTACAAAAAGAGTGAGTTATGAGGGAAGAAATCAGAGAAAAGATAGAATGGCGAATGGGAAGTATAAGAGAAATCTGGGCTCAAATCCTGTTACTTTCTGCATAGACCTCACTCAGCAAGCTTCTTGACTTGTGTGGCCAGTATTCTGCTATATAAATAAAGCAAAAAGACAGCAATCTCAAAGTATTATTGAGCACAGAGCCACAGAAGCTCAAGAAATGATAAACATTATCTCACTATCTGGGCCTCATTGATGCTTGGTCAGTCTTCATTAAAGTCATAACTCTTTCTTTTGTTTATTTTCTCACAATTTCTACAGAATCGAACCATGTTTTTATCTGACTTGAGTCATTTGGATGAATTGTCTTAATATCAATTTAGGTTTAGACTTTAGAAAGAATATTTTTGTGTTATTCTGTTTTCTTCCTGGTCTCCCAGATCACAGTTTTATAAAACATCAACTAGAATGACATAAAAGAATAAATAAAAAATTCAAGTTGCAATAGATTTAGAATTCAGTCTTATTATGTTACTTTTTCCTAGTGCTTTTGTGTAAGTAACTTATTTCTGAGTATCAGACTTCATGTTTTAAAGACTGAAATACCTAGACTTCAGGCCATATAAAAATACTTAATCTATGTGATAAGATGTGTAGTTTTTAATGGGGGGGGCTGAGGAGATTGCTTGGTGGTTAAAGTTACTAGCTTGCAAAGCCTGCCCATCCAGGTTCTATTTACCAATATCCATATAAAGGCAGACCCACATAGTGGTGCATACATCTAGAATTTGTTTGCAATGGTGAAAGCCCTGAAGTGCTTATTTTCTCCCTCTCTCTTTCTTTATTTCTGTCTCTCAAATAAATAAAATATTTTTAAAATTAAAATTAATGAAGTGCTATAAAATATAAAGCATTGTTTTATGATGATTATAATGTTCATGGTGGTGGTATGATCCTCACAATTATGGTCTCATAAAAATGCAGGAATATTATTTCCACATGTGATTCCTTTAGCACACATAGTAGTAACTAACTGTGGACTTTGTGAGATCATGTATAGATGACTTCCCTGGTGAGTAATTTTAATGATGGTCCTCTGTGGTCCACAGAGCTATCTTTACTATTCAATCAATTAGTGGGATACTGGTGTATATACCTTGCAGTGCTATAAATACAGCTTTATGGACCATTCTTGTCAGAGTTGAAAGATCTGACTGCTGTAAGAAGTACGGACTATGAGTTTTGGCTTATGAGCATAAGAGCTTCTCCTGGACTGGACGAGAAGCAGTTTCAGTGAGAAACATTCTGTTATGCCTGTGTCTGAGAAGTTGTGCAGGGTTGCATTGCATAGACATGGATTCTGTGAACAGAGATATATGGTACAGAATAAAATAAAATCTTTGGGCCCAAACTGTTGCCCATTCAGCTGCAATTGTTGGAGAGATTACAGTCAGCTGATCTGCACTGGGACAACAGAAATGATGTAGACTTTCTTTTAAGTGGCCTAAATGCTTAAGGAGTGTCAATCTCTTCAAAGTCAGCCTTATCACCCCTGGGTTAACAAGTTCATAGCCCACCTGGTACTATGGAGTTTAACAAATGTAGGAAAGAGGGGGTCATTGAGTGTGCAACATGGTTTTGTTTTTGGAAATGGCCATGGGCAGTGTGAATCAGGGTTGTTGGATTACGTGAGTTGAGACCCAATGGAGCCATGAGGATGAACCATGGGTTGCAGTGGAAACCCAGTGGAGATGCGAAGATGATGGCATGGCGGCAAAGAAGAGATGTTGGCACCAGATGAAGTTTTTTCCAGGACTGTTGGCAGGAGGGGTAGAATTAGAGCTAGAGATACTCATAGCTAGTTGGAAATACTAGAATTGGAAACTTGTCACTGACTATAGTTGTGGGATTTGGAGGTACAGAGTTTGATGTTTCCCCAATTTGTTTTAAATAATGTATTGATTGAATATTTCTTGCTATGCTTAATATCATCTTTCACAGTGTGAATGTTTATTTTGTGCTATTATGAATTTTTTGGTATTACAGCTCAGTTAAAAGACCTGGGACTATGGGGATGTTTGAAAAGCATTGAGATTGACAAAAACTATGGGACTTTTAAAGTTGGACTGAATGCATTGCATTTTACATGATGTATGGTTATCAGTTTATGGGGGCCAGGGGCAAATGTCATGGTTTGATTCAGGTGTCCCCCATAAACTTCTGGGTTCTGAATGCTAGGTCCCCATGCTGGTAATTGGAACCTCCTGGAGGTGATGTATTGTTGAGATGTGCGTACAGGGGTTATAGCCATCTCCCCGTTGCCAGTGTTTGGCATACTTTCCTGAGATTGTTGTCCACCTGATGATGGCCAGGATGTGATGTCCATCCTCTGTTCATACCATCATTTCCCTGGCCATCATGGAGCTTCTCCTTGAATATATAAGCCAAAATAAACCCTTTCCTCCCACAAGCTGCTTTGTTCAGGTTTTTTTCTGCCAGCAACACTGAGCTGACTGCAATGAGAGGTTTTTTGAATGATCAATGGCTATAGAAATGGCAAATGGACAAGGTCAGAAGAAGTGATTTAGCGAGAGAATTTGGATAGGATACAATATGTAGGAAAATTCTCAGACTGTATAAGAATATAGAGGAGTGATGGGTATAAACCACAGAAATCCTTGATATGTTTGCCATTTAACTAGCTGAAATAATTTAATAGCCTTTATTCAGCCCCAGCAAATGCCTGCTATTGTCAATGATCCATTAGTAGCTATTTTTATTGAAAAGGTTAAGAATGATGTAGTGAGAAGTATAGAAAGAGGGCATGTTTCTAAATGTCCAAATAAAATTTGATTTTTATGTTTGCAATATGAAAATATCCATCATTCAAATTTTAGTAGAAAATAATATTTTTAAGTATTTGACTCTCTGATTTACCTCAAGGATACACAAATAATTAACAGAAAGATACTGTTTTTTTGAGCCTCTATTTGTTTAAACCACATAATTGATATAGCAAGATGGTTTCAGGGACTAACCACACATGCATGTTCATCAACATTTTCATCTCAGATTTAATAAATTGGAATGCATAAAAAGCTTTGCAGGGGATTTCTATTTCCACAAATACACCTAAACAGAAATGTTACATTTCTCCTGTTTTTTGTTTCTCAAGCAAGAACACACAATGAAGGCACACAAAGGGACAGACATATCTTTTACAGCAATGGACTAAGAAAACCACAAGCAGAAAGAGGAATGTGGGCAATGAAGCCATCAGATACCTTGAGACCACATCCAACATCCTGTGGCCTAAAGTCTCAGAGTTCAGATTATTTGTGCCAAGCCCAGAACCAGAGAAATGGATTGAACATGCTGTCTAAATGCTGACTCTACATGAATGAGGATGAAAGAAAAATATAAACATAACCCCTGATAATTTAATGTCCACTAGCCTGCCCTTGGCTTGGAGCCTGAATCCATAGTGTTTATGCCTACTTCAATTCTCAAGTCCCAAATTATAATATAATGTGAACTTAAGCCTACAATGCTCACAGGGACCTGGGGGGAAAAAGCAGGCATAAATCCCACTACAGTGTATTTAGAATGATGGCTGGCTTATACACAAGATAATGAACAAAGCAAGAATATAATGAAATGTCCTCATGATGTTCAGCAAAAAATAATAGGCAATCTAGAACTGCTTATAGATCTAAAATCTTCAAGAACAAGGAACAAATAATAACAAATGGGCAGAACCTAGAGAGTTTATTTCTAAAGGACCACCAATAAAGTAACTCCTGAAGCATGTGCTTGTTAAGAAAGAAAAGGGACCCTAGATGATCTGAAGGAGGGCAAAGAAAGAGATATAAGGGTATAACTTTGCACAATAGGATTAACACTGATTAATTTGTGGGTTACACAAACTAACTAGAGAATTTCCAACTGTGGTATGGATGAACATGCTCTAAGAGGTATGTAATAACCAAAGAGTCCAAGGACCTTGAGTTTGAAAGGCAAGGAAGTAAACTCATACGCTTTGGGTTGTATGCACATGCTTACATTTTAAAGGTAGCAATTTAAGCAATATAATAGCTTCCAAAAAGTAAAGGAAAATGTAGTTACTTTCTCATTGCTGGTACAAAACACTAGACCAGAAGTAAGATTTTTCATCTTCCTTTGTTATATTTATGAAAATTCCTTTTTAAAAGTAATTTAATTAATTACTAAAATTTATTTTAAAATGGGACTGTAGCGATGACTCGGTAGGCAAACGTGTTTCCTATGTGAGCATGAGGGTCTGAGGGGACCAACCAAGTTAGAATCTTCAGAACCCATATAAACAAACCACTGGCCATGGACACACACACCTATAAACCAAGTCCAGAGGGGAGAAGACACAGGAGGAACACTGGGCTTATAAACAACCAGCTCCAGACTGTCACAAGGAAAACTAAATGAGTGAGTACTGCAGGGAGATGCTTGATGTTTTCCTCCAGCCAACACAGTGGAGCCCACAGGGTGCCATATCAGCACGTACACATGCACACACCACGCACAACATACCACATAAACTACAAACATGCAAAATAACAATTAAAATGTCTTTTAGAAACTGAAGCTTTAACAGACAAAACACCATCTTTCATAGAATTTAAGCACCTTCTCCCTGAAATAACTTATATCGTTTGAGTGATTATGCTCAAATGAGTTTATAACAAAATTTTGCCCTTGTGTGAAATTTAAATTGCTTTATTAACCTAATTACATTAGCTGCTATTTTTAAACTTTAGATTATATTTAATAATTTTATCCAAATTATGCAATTCACTTATCAACACTCCTATATAGCTACATGAAATTGACTTATCAACACTCCTGTACAGCTATATGAAACTACTATATAGCTATATGTAGCCAGGGGTAAAAAGTCATGCATAAGATCCATGTTTACTCTTCTTGTTTTTGCCAGCAGCGATGTACAATTTAGAAGCGAGGGGAAAGAGATTAGAGGCAATGAGTGCTTTTCCTTTTGCTCAATGTCATTGATCAAATAATCTGCCTGTGCCATACAACAGGCCTGAGAAAATCGTGTAGTTTTATTAGTGGTAACCTTCCAGAATCAATAACTTTTCTAATGAATATAAAAGCCCATTTGCCTTGCAGTCCAAATTCATGCAATTGGATTGCTTGTTGTAATCAAGTCCTGGCATTAATGTTCCATTGTGATAAAATAAGTGTTTAGTAATTTAGTCCTCAACTGCTTCTGGCATTTCAACTCTTTTTCAGCATATAAGCAGAAATTTCTCCTGCAGTAAAAAGTAATTTATTGACTTTTTTTTTTTAATTTTTATCACCTGTGATGAGTAGGCTATTGATATTGTCATCCTATCTATTCAAGCACTGTGGGACAGAAGTCAGTTTCCCCCCAACTTAGCAAATTGCAGTTCAATTTAGATCAAAAAGATTTCCAAAATTCAATTTGTTGCTAGAATAAAAATAATTGTCATACATTATACTGAACATATTCTAATTTCAATTTTCACACTACATATTTATTTTGTATAACAAAGCATAAATATTGGCTTTGTTCCTTAGTGTTGTGAAATGTGTTTGATAGATATTCTGGTAGTTTAAATAGATTCAGGAGGTGTCAGTGGGGGGGTATCTGAATTCCAGTCTTGGATATGCGAAGTGTTGGCACTTTCACTTGAAGTTCCTGAAGTGTGCTTGCCTATGCTGCTGGTGATTACTCTGGCTTCTCTCTCTCCCTTTCTCTCTCTCTGTGTCTCTCCCCTTGGTCCTACAAAAGAAAGCCAACTTCTTCTGCCATATGGAACTTCCCTTCAACCTGTAAACTTCAAATAAATTTCCTTTTTCCCATAACTGTGCTGCATTTGGAAGTTCATCCCAGCAAATGTAAGGCTGGACGCCGCAGGTGTATGTGTAACAAGTAGCTATCTAATTGGGAAGTTGTGGTCAACTGCTTAGATATAATAATACAAATGTAATAAAAGTCATCTTAACTCTTTCTAGGACTTTAAAACAATTGTAGTTTCTAATTGTGAGTATATATGTTATAAATATATGTACATAGCCAGGTGTGGTGCATGCCTTTAAGCCTTTAATCCCAGCACTCGGGAGGCAGAGGTAGGATCGCTGTGAGTTCAAGGCCACCCTAAGACTACATAGTGAATTCCAGATCAGTCTGGGCTAGAGTAAGACCCTACCTTGAAAAAACAAAGAGAAAAAAAAAAGTACATAATGGTATAGCTTTACTTACCTAACAACTAGCTTGCCATTATGAAATATGGCTTAGCAGTTAAGGTGCTTGCTTGAAAAGTCTAAGGACCCAGGTTCAATTCCCTAGTACCCACATAAGCCAGATGCACAAGGTTCACATGCATCTGGAGTTTGTTTGTGGCCAGGGGCCCTGGTGCATCCATCCTCTCTCTCTCTCTCTCTCTCTCTCTCTCTCTCTCTCTCTCTGTCTGTGTGTGTGTGTGTGTGTGTGTGTGTGTGTATGTTTGTAAATAAAATATGCCTCTGAGTGGCAATAAGTGGTTGTAGAATAAAATATCCTATAAGGAGCTATCACAGTTGAAGCAGTAGCACTGTCAACTATCTTTTGCTGTGTTGAAAGCCATCCAACACTACTGGCTTAAAATGAGAGCCACATTTTAGCTTATGAGTCTATGAACAGACCATATGAGCTGGACTCTTTGGGCTATTTTGGTCTCAGGTATACTCATTTGAGCATTGATGATCACCTGGTCAGCTGAAGGGTCAGCTGACACAAGCTGGCCTTCAGGTATCTTGTAAGTGACCAGCAGCAGTCTGGGTTTGGGGTCAAATGTCAGCTGTATCTGAGGCTTGTCTGAGCATGACTAATTAGTGGTTATGGATCCATCAGTAGCAACAAATATGCTTCAGCGTACTTTTGCAAATGTCTGCATGCATCATTATTTACTAACATACTATTTTTTAAAGCAATCAATATCTACCCAGAATTTGAGGAGAGAACACTTCCAAATGAATGATCATGGAGAGGTGGATGCATACCGGGTGCATTACTACAGTCCCATATTCGCTGCAGCACTTGGCTTCTATCCCACTCCATCAAGCATCTCAATAGATGAACCACTTTCTCTACACTTGAGCCTCATCTCTGAAAATTTGCATAGCTTTGGCCTCATCCTTAAAAACCACAGAAAGTAGACATCCCCAGGACCCATGTAAGCTGGATGCACAAGGGGGCATATGTATCTGGAGTCATTTGCAGTGGCTAAAGGATCTGGCATGCCCATTCTCTCTTTCTCTCTATCTGCCTCTTCGTCTCTCTCTTTCTCAAATAAATAAAATATTAAAAAAAGATGTCCTAGTGACCTTACAATAATTTAAAAGTTTAAAAAATGTCTCAACACATCAATTTTCAATGTTGTTTCTTTCTAACTATTTTTGTAATCCTTCATTTATATGAATATCCAATATTTTCTAAAATGTCATTGAATATATTTGCAACAATACTTTTCACGTTTTCAAATGTTCACCATTTTAAATGCAGACTCAAACTCTAAAATTCCCATCTAGCTTTCTGCCCATAAAATTTACCCTCTTTAAAACTCCCTATTTTATATTGGGTGTCTTTTCCTTACATGTGAATATAGTCACATTGTTTGTGCTCAGTAAATATTGGGAAATGAACTTCTGAGTCTCTCCAGAATGCCAGATACAAAATAGATGGATTCAACATGCATTCTAGAGTTGAACTTTGATTAGATACTTTGTAACTCTAATAGACCAGCTAGAGGAGATTTGTTAATTATACTTTTCCCAAATAAAATGTGAAAATTATTGTGAGTGCTAGAATAACATATGTCTGGGATAGAATGAGAAAAAATATATAGATATATATGTGTATAGAGATGTGTGTGTGTGTGTGTGTGTGTGTGTGTGTGTGTAGGCTATTGGAATCCCTAGCAAAATATCTTTCTTTTTAAAAAATATTTTATTTATTTTATTTATTTCTTAGACAGAGAAAGAGAGAGAGAGAGAGAGAATGGGCACACTAGGGCCTCCAGCCACTGCAAACGAACTCCAGATGCATGCGCCCCATTGTGCATCTGCTAATGTGGGTCCTGGGGAATCGAACCTGGGTCATTTGGCTTTGTATGCAAATGTCTTAACTGCTAAGCTATCCCTCCAGTCCCCTGGCAAAATTTCTATGCATTCAGAAAAAAAAAAAAAAAAATATATATATATATATATATATATATATATATATATATATATGCATGCATAGATAAAATCACCTCTCTCTAGCCAGTAATTCATATATATGCATTCATACATCTATATACATACATCTATATGCATATATGTATATAGATGTATGTATGTATATGTGTGTGTATTTCATTTTCATGGCTTTTTATGATTCTTTATTTTTATTTATTTATTCACAAGCAGAGAGAGATAGAAAAGAGACAGAGAGAGAGGGAATGGATGCACCAGAGCCTCCACTTTGGATATCTGGCTTTACATAAGTACTGGGCAATCAAACTCTGGTTGTTAGGCTCTGTAGATAAGTGCATTAACTGCTGAGCCATCTCTCCAGCCCAAATTATTATTATTTTGGTTTTTTGAGGTAGGAATTAATGCTAGCCCAGAATGACCTGAAATTCAATATGTAGTCTCAGGCTGGCCTCCCAAATGCTGGGATTAAATGTGTGTGCCACCATGCCTGGCCATTTCTCTGGTTTTAATAACTGACATCCTCCTCATGGCTCAATTCATTAAAGTGTGTGAGGTTTATCTACAACATACATTATGGGGTCTTAGAAAGCAAAGAAAATACTCTCCATCCACACAGTCCCTCTTTCTTAACTGTGGGCCACCTCATATGACAGAAAACTAAAGATGAAATTGTCAAGAGCATCTAATAGATTGGGTGCCCTCTGCCCTTTGCATTCCCCCACCCATCTCCTCCATGTGAGTCAGAGTCCAGGGCAGGCAGAAACTTGAACACATGTACCTGATTGTGGTCACTTCTGCCTCCACCTCATCTCTCCCCTTCTCCATCCTCCATGATACAGAAAAGTAAGCTTCTTCTCATTCTTCATCACATCTTCTCTGAGGCAGAATAGACCCTGAGGCTTAGTCATCACACACTACAAAGATTTTCAACAGAAAGCATTGGACTCCACTATTTCTTTATTTTCAATATGCATGCTGATTGTGGTAGCAAACACCTGTAGGAATTGCTGGAGAGGTGGAGATAGGAGGATCAGGAGTTCAAAGCCAGACTGGGCTACACATTTTGCAAGACATACTGGCACACCATTCTAATCTCAACATTTGGAAGGCAGAGGAATAGAATGGCCAAGTGTTCAAATCCAGCCTGGGTCTACAGAGTGAGTTACAGGTCAGCTTGGGCTACAGTGAAACACTACCTTGAAAAAAACATAAGCAAAATTTGTCTAGATAAGATAAGTAAATACATGTAAAACATTATTTATCTTTCACACATCCTGGTTTGGGTGTTATTTTTAAATGTTTATGATTATTATTATTAACAAGATGTTCCATATGGATACATCATGTGTTGGTACCTTTATTCTTTTGTCCTTGCCCCCATTCTCTTGGGGACCCTCTTCAGTGGGTTGCAGGTATCCTCCATGGGGTTATAGTTTATGCACTGTGGGAGCAGTAGTCAGTTATTTGGGGGGGGGGGTTGGGGGAATGCCTCTGGACATGACGTCTCAATCTGTGGCTCTTACAGTCTTTCTGCCCTCTCTTCCACAAAATTCCCTGATCAGGGTCTCATTGGTTGTTGTGATTTCATTTTGGGATTGAATTTCTGTTGATTTCTCTGTGATTTCATTGTAGGCTTCCATTGTGGGAGGAGGCATCCTTGGTGGAGATCTCATCGTTTTCTGACTTTTTGTGGCTTTTTTTCATTGTAGTCTACCCATCTTGGGGAGACACTTTATTCTACTGAAGAGGAAGTAAGATTTTGTCCTTGTAGGTTCTTCAGAGGGTGTTCTGTTTTAAACATGAACCAGGTTGGTATACTGGTATATTATGGGTTTATAACCACATATGTACAGATTGTGGAAATTGCAGGTACATCAAAGATACCTGGGGAACTGGGAGCTCTGGCCTACTCACTCCACTTGCATGTACTCTTTCACACATGGGAGGAATCATGGATTGGGGAATAAGGCATCAGGAAGCTGGAGAACCGAGGCAAGAGGCCTGATCCTACAATGGCCTGTGCATCCTTTGACTCAGGGGAACGGATTTATTGGTACCCAGGGGCCAGTCAGGGTACCACAGCAAAATGGCTGCTTCCACAGGCCCTGCACAGGGACCAGGCCTACCCATGCCAGGTGCAGTGGGACCTACCAAGACCAGGGAAGTGGGAGGTTGCAGGGAACAGGCCTAATCTTTCCATGTTGCATGCACCCTCCTGTGAAGGGTATCTAGGTTTGAGGAACCAGGAGCACTTCAATCATGAAGAGCAGCAAGCTCACAGGGTCCCATCAACCCCATGCCAGCCACAGGGTGACCTACTGGAAGGGATCAGGCAACTGGCCTATTCACTCTGTGCTGTGTACACCCTCTGGGACAGGGTACCTGGGAATTGGGGACCCAGGGACACTTTGATCAGGAAAGTGAAGCAAGGGGCCTGCTTCCACAGCAAGCTCACAGGGCCCAAGCCACTCTGTTACTTTTTTTTAAATTTCTAAAATCTTATTATAAAATTTGAAAAATAAAACTTTACTTAGTTTTACAACTTTTTCTGTCTTCTAGTAAGTCATGTCCCTTTCTCAGAGCCTTTGGGGTATTAAAAGACAAAATAACATACTTTAGAAGACAAAAGAAAATAATAGCTCATTGATATTTTTCAAATTTTCTCCATTTTGTTCTGGTATTGTGTTAATGTTGCAATGTATCAGATATGCTTTAGGGTGTTCCTCACAAGGATCCACTTAACAGTACTCATGAGATGGTCTTACCAATAAAACTATATTCATTGACTTCCATGAACATTCATGTCGTGAGTCCAGGATATAAGCAGGTAAGTAGGTAGGTAAGTAGGTAGGTTAATAGAAGACAGGTTGATTGATTGATTGATTGACTGATTGATAGATACATAGATAGACAGACAGACAGATAGATGTCCCAATTACTGAGTTCAGTGTGAACAAATGTCTTTAAAATGTTATGGAATTCATCTGATCAGTTTCTTCAGAGATAGAATACTAGTACTTTCAGTTGGAGACCTGACTGTATAATTTCTCTGCATATAACATTTGCTCCACTCCTTCTCAGTGTTTAGCTTTATATTTTCTTATTTACCAGGTTGTTCTAAGTTATGAAAATTTCTGAGATCCTCTTGTTGAATTATGTTTCTTCTCTTTTATCACATTATAGCTTTCTTCACCCTACTATATCAATTATTACTCTTCTGTTAAAATGTTAAAAATATATATATATATATGTAGCTGGTGTGGTGGTGCACACCTTTAATCCCAGCACTTGGAAGGCAGAGGTAGGACAATCATTGTAAGTTCAAGGCCACCCTGAAACTACATAGTGAATTCCAAGTCAGCCTTGGGCAAGAATGAGACCCTACCTAGAAAAAAACAAAAAAAAGTGACTTCTGGGCTGGAGAGATGGCTCAGCAATTAAAGTGCTTATTTACAAAGCCTGAGGGCCAGTGTTTAATTCCTCAGTACCCACATAATGCAAGATGCATAAAGTGTTATATGTGTCTGGAGTTCATTTGCAGTTGAAAGAGGCCCTAGTGTGCCTATTCTTTCTTTCTCTATTTCCTTAAAAAATATATGCAACTTTTAATGTCTTAATGTCAGTTCTCTCATTTATTGTTTTCTCTGGGACAATATACACTTCAAGATATTTTTTGCTTGCCCTTTAATTTAAATAGTACAAGTGTTCAAAGTATCACACTTGACCACAATTTTAATTAGGGATAATTAAAGAGGGATTTCATGTAAGATTTTTTTTTTCTTTTCATCTATTCCCTTTCTCAAAGCTGTTTAACAGATTTATTTCTCACAACTGCTGTGTGCCAAGTGTCAGATTTCAAGGGGTCAATACTGGTCACTTATTTTAGTGGTGTAAGTAAATGCTAACATTAAACTGAATCTTTGGAAGACTGACATTTGTAATTCAAATGATATGACATTTTTTACAGTAGATGCTTTCAAAGTAAAAGAAAGTTGCAAAATTGTAGTATCCAGCTGTTTATTCCTGACAGTATCCTAACCTAATAAACTCAACCTTATAGCATCACTTGGATTTTGACATTTACGCATCACTAGTTTTTCTTTCATCCTGAAGCTTTTTTTCTTATTGGCCCATTTTACTGTTTTCAATTAATGAACTCTAATTCTAAAACCAAGAACTCCTGAGCTGTAAGCCAGTAGCACTCTCCTCCCCACTGTCATCTTCATTCTCTCTGTTCAACTCTTCTTTATGGGGACATCTCAAGTAAGGCAATTAGCCTCACACTATGTTTTCTTTTCCTATCTTTTGTACTCATTTTGTCCAGTGTAGGTAATTCAAATGTAAATTGTTTAGGTCATAAAACCCCAACTCATTATTCACTGAATGTCCTGTAATTGTCTTTATGCAACCATCAGTATGTTCTAGGGGAAAACTTTCACATCTCTGAGTACTATAGCAAATACTTTTGCCATCATAAAAGAGCACCCCCCCCGCCGCCCTCCAGCCCTTGGACATGAACTTCAATGAGGCCATCACAAACTTCTTTTCTCTTCTTTGACTGCTTTAGAGTCTCCTAATTATCTTAAATGTGAAGGAGAATAGTACATCTTAAAGTATGCAAGCACTTTTTCTCTGCCTTGACTTAATGTTAGGCCAAAGTGATCTAGGATGGACATGCTGCTTTTAATCAGAGCATGGCTCACCACTACAAGTATCCTTTCCCTGAGAGCATCTTAGGTACTTCTGTGTTATATAAGACCAGGTGGTTCTGGGTTTCCACATGGACCTTGACACTTGCAAGCTACATAGTCTTAGGGAGGCAGTAAACTTCCTTTACTTTCTTAAAGAGACAGGGGTTTTAACTCCTGATTGTCAAAAGGATTGAGTGACACAATTACTTAAATTTTCCGTTGGTTAAAAAAAAAAAAAAAAAAAAAAAAAAAAAAAAAAAAACTTTCATAAATAGGGACCCATTTTAACATCTATTTAGATGTTAAAATATGCCAGGGAATTCTAGATTTAGATGCTCTGTAATTCACTGCAAATTTCACATGTTTACTCTGATTAAACATCTCTATATGAGAAATAACTTTTCAGAGCTGAATAAACCTGGCTGTGATAGTTTTCAATTGTTTTGTATTTTTTTGTTAAGAAACAAAAATAGAGGCCTGGGAAGATAACTTCATTGGTAGAGTTCTTGTGTCATAAATGGGAAGACATCAGTTTGATCTCCAGTGCCAACATAAATGATGGCTGTTGTAGCATTTGCTTTTAATCTCAGCACTGGGGAGACAGACAGGAGAGTTATTGGAGCTTACTGGCTAGTCAGGCTAGCCTAACGAATGAGCAAAAAGTCAATGAGAGACCCTGTCTCAAAGATATGTGGATTGCTGGCATGCACACACATGTACACATGTGCACACACACACATGAACACACACACCATACACATACACATGTATAAACAAATAGATTAAAAATTATTTCATTTGTTCTTCCAGTTTACTCTCCATATGTGGGGAAAGAGGCTGACAATTTCAGCCACTCTGTTGGAAACAGTCTTGCAAAGGTTCCCAAGAGCAAAATGCTACATGATTCACAACTGTGTCTAGGAAAGGAAGCAATAGAGGTGGAAATTTAGCAGAAACCAGGATTATTTTCCATATAGTCTGTTGGGGAAGGAAATAATGATTAACACTCTTAATTAGCAGGGAACCGTACAAGTTTTATGCCTGGCCTGCCAAGTCAAATGTGCCAACTAGTACAATAGTGACATATCAGTTATGGAGGAAACCAACTGCTGTCTGAGTAGACTTGAAGCCCACACCGTGGAAGGGAATTCCTGCCTGGTGTTGAAAACCTAATCAAAAGTCTTTCACTGGGAGGTCATAAGCCCTAGAAGGGGAAATATTGCTGCTGTTTGGCTAGATGATATATTATGCCCACCAAACTGCTTTCTAAATACTTGTGTTTATAGGCATATATTAATGATAGTCTCACTTTTGGTTAGAGGAGCTTTTCTTTTCAAATGGTAGTGCTCATTGGGGTGACTCAGAGCTCACCAAAGTGCTGAGAAGAAGAGACAATGGAATGTTCAGCACTGAGACATCTCTATCCCACCATTGAAAGCTCAGGGACCGTTGTAGAAGTGATGATGAGAAGAATTTAAGAGTCAAAGGAAGTGGGGAGTGCTTTGCAATACTGCTTCAGACAGATTGGCCGTGGCATTCATGACCTCACAGTGGTTAATGGCACCCACATAAGACCTGCATTATCAGAAGGAAAAAATGATGACATTAAAATAGACTTGGGAGTAGTTGTAAAGAAGAAAGGATTCAGTGGAGGGGAGATAGGGAAGGATAAATAAAGAAGGGTAATGGGAGGGGAGATTTTGATCATTGTATATTCTATGTATGTATTGAAGTTGTCTAAAAAAGTTTAAAATAATTAGTAAAATTCTAAAGCTTATTTCCATCTTTGAAACAATCTCTTTGGGCCTTCACATTTTTAAGTCAAATTACCTCAGAAAATAGTTCTGTCAATGGTTAGTTCCTCCAAAAAAATGTTCTTATCTTTGCAATCAGATGAACTGATGATGCTTTTTCTTTAATCCATATATTTGTCTTTGGTCCATCTATTTTGTTTAAAAACATATTCAAGAGCTGGAGAGATGACTCAGTGGTTAAATGCACTTGCTTGTAAAGCCTGATGGTCCAGATTCAATTCCCCAGTACCCAAATAAAGCCAGACACCTAAAGTGGTGAATGCTTCTGGAGTTTGCAGTGGCCAAAGGCCCTGATATACCCATATTTTCTATCTATCATCTATATCTATCTATCTATCTATCTATCTATCTATCTATCTATCTATCTATCATCTATCATCTTCTCTTTACCTATATATCATCTATATATCTAACCTACCACCTATCTATCTCAAATAAATAAAACTATTTTTAAAAATAAATAAAAATATTCAAAATATAAAATTATTATTTAGTTCAAATAAATCATCTTTGTCTAAAATAAAAATTCCTGTTGCTCATGTTCTAATTTAATGCATGTGGTTGTGTGATGGATAAGGGAATACGGGAAAGCAATGGATATGGAAATGTTATAAAGAAATGTTACCATTGGCATATAGGACGTAGTGCCTTGCCAATGTTCCTTTTGGTATGCAGGATGCGGTACCTTGCAAATGTTACCTTTGGTAGGCAGAATACAAAGCCATCTGCTTGAATGAGATAACTGCTATCCATTTTTTTCTCTTCATTTTGTTACTAGGCTCATGACTGTTTCACATAGACTTGTTTAGCAATTTCTCTGGCCAGATCTAACTGGGGGCAGCACCCTTGAGTTCCTGGCTCCAAGTGTAGTCCTGAGCAGAAATAAATGCCTCTATTTATCAATATCATGTTCTCCTATCAGACTGGTGAATCCCTGAGTGACCCAAGACCCATCACCTTTGGGGACTTGGCCAAGATCAGCCAAGGCCATTCAGCCTGATTCTCTCCTGCATTTTTCCCAAATGGCCTTAAGGCCCAGGAAACACCCAGTGAAACACCAGGGTCCAAACCCCTCCAGGCAGTTGATGAAGTGACTTTCACTTTGGCCCAAGTAGGATGTTGGAAAGGCTTGGCACTGGCAAGGTTTCTGGGTCCTTAATGCCTGCACATCTTCTGTGACCAAAGAAAACAATGAGGCTTCAGAACCTCCATCCTCTTCAGAGAGAGTGGCAGGGAGGTTCTCCAGAGCTAAGTTTTGTTTCCGTTTGCACACATTTTTGAGGCTTGCCAAATCTGCTCTCAGAGCCTTGATTTCTTGGGATTCTAATCTAACTGTGGGATGGAGATCCTAGGGGGATCCTAGCGGACAGCCACTGAGAGATGTTCCTCAGCCCTAGGGACGTTCTCCAGGCCCTGCTGGGAAGGAGTGGTAGTCAGGAGACATCAACACCATAAGCCAAAAGTCATGTGGTCTGGAAAGCCTCAGAGGTAAGGGGGATTCAGTGGAAGGCTGGACGCAGCACTACTTCTCGAATCTCTGGCGGTGGTGAGACGACCCCCAACCCCTACTTGGTTTCAGCTCTGTGCGGCCACATGTCTGTCTTTCTGTTTAGTGTTTGTTTTGTCCTTTCGTGCTTAATATTTTGGGATCCTCCTAGGAAACCAGCTGCAGAATGTGAAAACTCCACCATGGGACAGAGCACATGTAGCCCATGGCAATGTGACCTTACTAACTTTTCATTCTTCCAACAGCAAGTGTCTAACTTAGGTGCCCATGTGATGCCTTCCCCTTGGGAATGTTCTGTGAATTAGATTGGCTATCCTTTGTTGTGAGATGGCTGCCAGAGGGAACTTCGACCTCCAACTGTGTATCAAGTCATGGCTTATCCTTGGGCGACCTGGACACCCTGACCACTCCAGGTAAATTGGAAATTGAAAATTAAAAACTGGAAATGAGACTAGTTAAGTTTTGGTTTGGAAAATCCTGAATACGAAACCTGAAATTATACTCAAAGTAATTTAAAGGATTGGTTTTGCTCTCTGGAGTTATAAATAGGACAGGAATTTTTAACATGGGAGTGCATAGCTTCGGAATGAATGAATGTGTGAAGGGGAGATTTATATCTGGAGTCTCTATGAAAAGTGCACTTGGGATGAATGTGTGTGTATCTGAATAAATGTGTGGTTCACAGCCCTAAAGCTGCAGAAAGATAAGACTTTGCCTTTTGTGTCTTTTCTGTAGCACCAACACATTGGTAAATTCATTTTGAGGGATATCCTCCATCAAGTCCACTGTCCTAGATGCATGGCCAACTTTTACTGTTGAGTGTCCCCTAGCAGGAGCACTGAAAGTAATTAAAATAATAGGCAAAAAAAAAAAAAAGATTCTCCTACTCTTAAAAAGTTGTAACATGACAGGATCAGAAAGCTGCCTTGTAGCCCTGAGGGAAGTCCAAAACTATCCATGGAAATTTTTTAAAGGGGTGTTGTTATACTGTATCACTGTGTTCCCCAGGGGCAAGAAGTGGATCAGGAATAGTTAAGTTCTGGGTCAGTCCCAGGCAGGTGCCATAACTTGGGGAAGACTGTCTTTCTCTCACATGCTGCAGCTGGGTCAGCTCTGTACAGAAAGGACAAAAGTAGGGGATTTCCTATAAGAAATTTGCAACTCTTTTTAAGTTTACTTTATCTCTCTATGCTTCTGTGGGACTACTAACAGACAACAGCCCCAAGATTTATGTTTAAATTTAGAAGTACTCAATAATGAGTTTGTCAGAAAATTTCTAAAATTTCTAATAATGTTCGAATCTGCTTTCATATTTTTTAAATGTGTTTCAGGATATTTTGGGTAAGTAGTATAAGTCATTGTTTATACAGATATTGATACTTAAGACATGTTTCCTGACCTAGAAAAATAATCTTACACTGCTATTCTGCTTCCAGTTTAGGGGGCAATTGGCACCAGCATAGCTATACAGACTAGCTAAAGTTGTTTTCAAACATAGATGTCAAGTTTTTATTTCATCTTGTCTTTTCTTGGCATATAATTTCTAGATTAAATCAATTGGCTTAAAGTTATTGATAAAATAATTGATAAAATGTTGTTTTCAGGGCTACTAAAATGTTCTGCCTGTACTTATAACTGACAGATACTTAAAAGATAAAATGTGTATGTTTTCTGTGTTCCAGATATAGCTTACACTGTCACCTGACAACTAAACTTAAATACTAATCAGAATGATTTTAAACTATTGTGTCATTCCCAGACCAGACCTGCTTTGCTAACCAGATATCTTCTGCACCTTTTTCTAACTGAATCTGTTTTGCTAATCAGATATATACAGTCACTCTGAGTGTTTAATAACCATATGTAGAAGCTAAAGTCAATTGGAAACATTGGAATTAAGAGGATAACCAATATTTTGGTTCCTGCTCCCAGATCAGAAGGCCACAGGAGATGATGGGACACTTGCTAACATCTAACCTCTGGTAAATTACCTGTCTGCTTGATCAGGGAGGATATGGAAACCCAGGGATAAATTTCAGGTCAGTGTATTCTGCAACAGGAGAGTCACATCAGATGAAAATCAGTCCTCCAGGCTTCCCCAAAGAGGGAGGGCCACTTGGTCAGCATGGCCTTGACTTATTCTAGCAGATGACAATGCTAAGTGTCATAGAACTCCTCACAGGTATGTAAAAGTCTCTCGTACAGCACCATTATTGACCTCCAAAATATATAGCCTGCATGGTTTTAATCACCCAGTAAGAGAATATAACTACAAAATATAACTAGAATATAAACAAAGACTCTGACTAATAGGCTCCTCTGTCTGATGCTGGCTTATTAAACTGTAACATTAACTCATGCCTTCTGCCTCTGCCTGTCCCCGATTAGTCAGCCACTGCTACCTTTAAATAATAATTTAAAAAATTCCAAAAGTTGTCCTTACTAGTATGTTTACCTGATAGTTATTGATTTGTATTAGTCTGATCTCTCCTTGATATGTCTTATTAAAGGAGGAATATCACTAAGGCCATATCTCAGACCTCCATCCTAACATGTAAAAACAATTCCATGAGACTTGTCTCCTTTTTCATTAGATCATGGCAGTTTAGTCCAATTTCTCTATTCTTTGGGTATGTTAGATATAGCTGAATTAATTTCAGAAAAATGACTTACAGATTGGGTGGATATCTTATTTAGCTTTTAAAATTGCTAAATCTCCTCATAAAGAATATATATATATAATAAAATATTGTATAAAGGTATCCAGATTCTGATGAGCTTTAAAAATTGTGAAGTTTTTCATGTCTTCAAATTTAAGCCAAAATGTTACTAAATAATATAGATTTCTTGTTTATTTTGAATTCTGTTAGCAGATCTTTTGTTCACAGTTTACTCTCTGTAGCCTCATGTGTCTTAACTATGTGAACTCTACCTTTTGTCAATATTACACTTTTCCAGATATCAGAATATTGTAAATGTACTTGCTTATATGGGGGGGGGGTGCTGGTTGTTTGAAGTTGTCTCTTTGTTCATATTTACAGAGTTAAACCAGACTCTCCTGCCATTGATAGTGCTCCCTCAAATGTATAACATAAACGGACCAACATACCCTCAGGAAATTGGGCCCATACCCATCAGCCAAGTGGTATAGACTTGTCTTACCAGAGTTAAGGGGACAATGTCTTCAGCTGATCATAGCAGCTAAAAGATTACCAGGAACCCAGAGGGTTCCTTCCAGGTCAAGCTTTATATGACACCTGCCCATGAAATGAGACTACAGTCCTGCTCTAGTCACTCCAGAAGCTGACTGGTCTATGCATGGCAAAAGCTTGAGGAATTCAACATGAGATATCAAAACAAATGTTTTGAATCATATAGATTACACAAGCTATCACATACTGCTTCTGTAAACCAGCTGCCCCCTTGCTTGTATAAAAATTTGTTGCCTGGAGTGGTGCCACACGCCTTTAATCCCAGCACTTGGGAGGCAGAGGTAGGAGGATTGCTATGAGTTCAAGGCCACCCTGAAACTACATAGTGAATTCCAGGTCAGCCTGGGCTAGAATGACACCCTATCTTGAAAAACAAACAAACAAAAATAAATTAGTTATCTTAGTCACTTTGGCTCATCATTATGATTCTGCCGTCTCCAGAGCCATAATTCTGTTACTTTTAGGATTGATTGTAGCCCCTGCATTTTAAATGCTCTAATCAAGTTTATCCAACAGAGAATTTCTTCAGGAAAATTAACAGTCATTGGATCCTAATAACAACTGGTTCCTATGAGAGATTCAAAGTTTGATTTGGTCCCCCAACTCAAGGTGGGAATGTGCTGGATAAGGGAATATGGAAACGTGATGGATAAAGAAATGTTACCATTGGCATACAGGATGTGGTGCCTTGCAAATATTACCTTTGGTATGCAGAATGCCAGGCCATCTGCTTGAATGAGATAATGGCTAACCATTGTTTGTTCTCTTTTCTTTTGTAACTATGCTCATGACTGTTGTCACATAGACTTGTTTAGCAATTTGTCCTTAAAACCCATGGCCAGATGTAACTGGGAGCTGCACTCTTGAGTTCCTAGCTCGAAGTGTAGTCCTGTCCAGAAATAAATGCCTTTATTTATTAATACCATATTCGTGTTGGACTGGTGAATTTCTGAGTGACCCCATACCCATTACAGTTGGTTTTTATTTGTAATGTTGGATTTTTTTAAGCTTTCTGCAGTACATACAAACTTTTCAAAGATAGCTCTATTTTTCATAGCACCACATATTTCCACCCTGTCTTCTTCAACAGAAATGACTAAGTCTAGGTATACTTTAAGATGTATTGGGCTGGAGAGATGGCTTAGTGGTTAAGCTCTTGCCTGTGAAGCCTAAGGACCCTGGTTCAAGGCTTGATTCCCCAGGACCCACGTAAGCCAGATGCATGAGGTGGCACATGCATCTGGAGTTTGTTTGCAGTGGCTGGAGGTCCTGGCATGCCCATTCTCTCTCTCTCTCTCTGTCTCTCTCCTTCCCTGACTGTTTCTGTATCTCTCTCTCAAATAAATGAATAAAAGAAATTAGAAAAAAATTTTTAAAAAGATGTATTGTCATTAGACTATATTCAAGGCTGTCCTCATCCATGAATCAGCCTGAATTCTGGACCAGGTTGTTATCTGCAATGTGTGTTCATGTCAGACCAGATGTGGCCAAGCTCCAGCTTTGATTTCTACACTCAAACTTCTCTACATGAATCCCAGGTTAATCATGTTGGAAATGTCTGGGTGGCACTTGTCACTGGAGGCTTCTATAAACGAATATATATAAACTCAATAATTCAGAATCAGAACTCTAAAAGTTTATGATGTAATTTATAATCTACAGGAATTACAGGATTATGCACTTTAAGTGGAGAAAAATGTGTACTTGGATGGTACTCTTAAATAATGAAAAGCTAAAACAAAGAACACCTGAAATTCTGCATATCATGTGCCTTGAAAAAAGTGCCAGGTTTACATCAGTGGCAATTCACCTATTCACCTGTGATTCGTTGATTCTGACATCTAATTAAATTGATCAGCCATAGTGATCACTAATGTATCTGTTTGGCCAAGATTACTGACAAATAAATATGGCTTATATTTCTGATATTTTATGGTTTCCATTCAGAATTGAGAACAAAAAAAGACATTGTTTTGAATAGGAAGTATACAGAGATCTGCATCATAATTTATACTCACATAACACTGTACAATCACTTATTTCCTATTTTATTAGCCTTCATAATATTAATCTCAGATTTGCCTGTTTTATATTTAATTCAATTTTGCCAGTGTTTTCTTTCAATGAAGCCAGCAATTGTATTTATCTTTAAGAAAAGAAATTAAGAATGTCAATTTTCAAGTAATACAATGTTATTTGTTAAATTCAATCTCAGTTAAATCAAATGTCATTTAAAACTCCAGCAACATATAATATGAAAACATTTGGCTAAAGTATTTTCAGTAATGTATTTTTACCAAGAGTATTTCAAGATGAAAAATCAATATTTTCTCCCAAATACTTTTATATAAAAAGAAATTTCATCAAAAATAATAAAACTCAAGAAAAAATGAATAACATCACCAATGACTTTAACTTCTAGTTGACCTCAAATTAGAAAACAGATCAAGCCTTAGGGGTATAAAGCCTGCTCTTGTCTGACTAAATGTATATATTATTCCCACCAAGCTGCCCTGAAAGCACTACACTTCATGTTCATATTCACATATTAACACTACTCTCACTTTTGGTTAGAGAAGCTTCTTTTTTCAGATGGCGATGACCACTGGGATGACCCAAAAGGCAACATAGTGCTGAGAAGAAGGGATGGAGGAGTGTCCAGCACTGAAACACCTCTATCACACCCTCCAATGCTCAGGGACCATTGCGGAAGAGGGGCAGATAGAATGGAAGAGCCAAAGGAAGGGTATGACCTCTTACAATGCAACTGCCCAGGCAGAAATTGGCCTCGATATCCATGACCTTGCAGTGCCTAGCAATACCTTCCCAAGACCCTCAAAACAGAAGAAAAAGATGATGACATCAAATTAAAAGACAGACTAATGGAGAGAAGGAGGGGATATGATGGAGATTGGAGTTCTAAAGTGGAATGGGGGAGGGAGGGAAATATCATGTGTTTTTTGTATATAAGTATACAAGTTGTCAATAAAAATAATAATAATTAAAAAAAGAAAACATCAAATAAATTCTAATAATTAAGATGTATTGAAATGGAGAATTTAAATTTTTCTCAATAAAATGCTATCTTAGTGAAACAAAAAACTAATTCGCAGTCAATTTTACTCTATCTTCTGCATGTTAACAACAGATGAGGAGCTGGGCAGATATCTCAGAGATTGAAGGCACTTACTTGCAAATCTTACCAGGTTCAATGCCCCAGCCACACATGTGAAGCCAGATGGGTTTTGCTTTCAGTGGCAAGAGACCTTGGCACACCCCTATACAGCGCATGTGCCCCCACACACACACACACACACAGAGAGAGAGAGAGAGAGAGAGAGAGAGAGAGAGAGAAAAGCAAATAAATAAGTAAATAAATAAAATAATAGATAATACAAATTTTTTTTCTTTTTTTTTTTTTTTTTTTTTTTTTTTCCAGAGACACAGAGACTCACAAAACCTCATCACTGAAATAGAACTAAAATGAACCCAACATGGCTCAGGGAAATTCGTAGAAGAGAGGGTGGAAAGATTGTTAGAGCTATGAGTTGGGTCATTATACACAGAGTCATTGCCTCTCCCGCATATAACTGATGGCTACCCCCAGAAGGCAAGACCCACATTACCCATGGGGGGGAGGACAGAGAGAAGTCTAACAATGGTAACATCATGGCTGTATATATACTATATACATAATTAATAACATATATATATAAAAATTCAGTTTTTAATATTTTTTTAGCTAAATGACTTTTTTATGCTCTGTCTTCTTTTCATCAGGTTGTGGAATTCAACCACAAGCAGTTCAGGATCCGAATTTAACACCTTTTTTTTTTTTTTTTTTTGGAGACAGGATCTTACTCTAGCCCAGACTATAACCTGGAACTCACTCCATAGCTCTAGACTTTCCTCCTTATCCCAAGATCCTCCTACCTCAGCCTCCTGAGGGCTGGGATTAAAGGTGTTCACCACCACACCCACCTTTGAATTTAGGCGTCTGCTTGGTTCAGAGTCATCTAAATTCTTGTTTTCATTTCTCCGTTCTCTTCCCTCTTCTTCTTCCTCCTCTTCCCCTTCTCCTCCTTTTTCTTTCTCTCTCTATCTCTCTCTCCCTCCCTCGACACTGGGTCTCACTATTTGTCTATGCCTGACTTGACCTTGCAATTTGCCACCCCCCAGAGCTTTAGGCAGAGAATGTGCCAACACACTTGTCTAAATCCAACTTCAGAAGGCATGTCTGCAGCACGGAGGAGGTAGAGAGGCTTCTTGTCTTTGCTCATGGTCAGCTTTGCACAGCAACATCTTCAGACATGTGTATTATCATACATGATCTCCTTGGTTCCTAATTACCAGTAGAATGCTCTCTTTTAAGAGGTCATATAACTCAATATATGCATCTCAAAAATATTTGGCTACAATAAAAAGTTTCTGGACACTCAGGAACTAAAAATTAATTAAAAATAAAATGTGAAATCCAAACAGGACTTCACTTCAGCCTTGGCTCTGAGTACACAGCATGTGTACTTTGCCCTGAACATGCCTTCAAGCCACACAACACCAGCAAATACTACCAGAAACACCTATGCTCAGATTTTAGACTATTTTATGCTTTGAATCACAGCAGATTTCTATTTTCTTTCTTTGTATTTTGGGGTGTGTGTGTGTGTGGGTGGGTGTGGGTGGGTGTGTGTGTATAAGTGCACATGTAGCATGGTGTGTAGATGGAAGTCATACAAGAACTTTTGTGTGTCAATCTTTGCCTTTCAGCTCCTGGAGGCTGGGTCTCACATTGACTTCAAATGCTTTTCAAGAGGCTAACTGTCCCTCCACCTTCTTATGAATGCCCCTGCCTCTGCCTCCCTCCTCACTTTAGGCATGGCTGGGATTACAAAGGCCTGCCAGAGCGCCTGGCTTTTAATGTGGATACTCATGCCTGCACAGCAAGGGCTTTATCTACTGATCCATCTCCTCAGGCCTGAATTACAGTTGTTTTTACTATACACACAAAATTTTCTGTCCTTACAGTAACTCTGTAATTTTTAAAACATGTCTATTCAATAAAATCTCATATAACTGGAAATATAAATGGTAAATCTGCATTGATTCAGTCAGAAAAACTTAATATTTGTTTTCACTACTAAAACAAATGATCAATATTCACACCTTGAAATTTGCCCACTTTTAGTATCCCACATTGGTGCATGCACACACACAGTTTCAAGTAATAATTGTAAGAGCCGCAAGGCCAGTAGAAACACTCCAAGGCATAGCTCCCTCCTTGCCCCTAGATGAAGGCCCTAACTACCCTACAGTAAATATCAACAACTCTATTGAGGAGGACCAGCAGGAAAATGGTGGTAGGGGAGGGGACATAGTACAAATTATATTAAAAATAATTAATTAATTTTTAAAAGTAAAAAAGAAAAATTAAAGAACATTTAGAAAGGGAATGGAAGAACAGGAAAGTTTTTACTTGAAGTTCCCTTGTAAATATCCCCGATTAAAACTGTAGTCAAGTGCGATGGTTTGAGTACTTACATGATTTCATTTGAAGGGAGAACAAAGAGATTTTTCATGTATGTAAGAATAAAGAAATGCTTAAGGTGTGTAAAGCCACCACAGGCATGCCTAATGAGAGAATCAATGTTAGCAGATTAGAAGTTTCACATTTCTCTGACATTTTCACAAACTAGTCATAATTGATTTAGGAGGAGTGAGAAAGCTACAATGTGCTAGAAGAAAAGAAATAGCACGTCTGGAGAGAGGGCTCAGTACTTGGGGACAGTTGTTTACAAAGTGTACTGGCCCTAGTTTAATCTCCAGAACCCAAATAGAGTCCTCGGCACACCCATTCTCTCTCTCTCCTTCTAATAAATGAAGATATTTGAAAAACAGAAATATCATTCATCCAGAAAATCTCAGAAAGTTTCATAAATTGGAGTCATCTAGTAAATGAAAATAAAACATAAATCTGAACAATACAAATACAAATGATTGCAGAAGTCACTCACTCAGGCTTTCTGAAGAAATAACAAAGGTTTGGTCTCTGAAGAAAGTGAACAGAAAAGACCCATCAAATACTTATTAGGGACTATAGCTCAGTACACACTCAGAATCTGCACAGGGAAAAGGACTTTGCTTGGAAAGACTTGCTGGCTGTAAATGGGGAGACATGTTGAATATAGCACTGAATTGGTGTTCCAAAGAAAGAAGAGAAAAAATGGGACCTTACATGAACTGTTGAATATTTGGAAGGAACAATGGCTCAGGATTAACAGAAAAGATGGTAAGAACAGAATAAAGATGCATCTAAGCAAGAGTTTAATTCCTCTTGACAGGCATCTTGTGCCTTTGGTCACACACAGTCCAGCTCCGTAGTTTCTTACAGGTACCAGTGGCCAAAGGGTGGAAGGACCAGAGCTGACACTGCAGGCCACAGTTGGAATGGCGCATGATTTCTGCTTCCTGAGTAGCCTCCTGGCTGCTTTGAGAAACTCTCTCAACTTTGCTTTCATCTTCATGTTCAATTTTATTTTCACAGGACTATGTGACTAAAATGTAGGACATGAGTGATAGTAGTCCACATTCTGAATGGCAGAACACAATCCTCTAAGGTCTACTCCTGAGGCTGCTGTTGGACACAGCTTTCAAAGAGAACTGGAGAGTTCTCCTTCACACACTGCAGTTAGATGATGCCCAAAAGGAGCCCATGTGCCAACAAGCCACTCAAGCCTGAGCTCATAATATTTTTCAGTTTGTTCCTGTTTCTTGTTAAAGAGCAATAGAGATTAGAAGAGCTGAGGTAGCTCAGTTGGTAGAAAACTTTCCTAGCATGTAGAAGGCCTTAGATTCTACCATTAATACCAATGTTTTCAAGGGTAGGGGTTAAAAACAAGTATTATATGTGGAATAAAATCAAGTAAGTGCAAGGTCCTAAGAGGAACAGAAATACTACAGAAACAAGTTGTATCTTTAAACCTGTTTCTAACATCCTTGAAGACACAGGAATATATAGAACAAGAAAAGATAATTAGCAGAGCAATCATCTTTAGCAATGAAAAATGTAGGTAGTAAAATTGGAAACACAACTGCAAAATGATTATGCTGAAGGTAGAAGTGTTTGCTTGCTGGGGATATGGAAATAAGAGCATCAGTGGAATATGACTGGGGAGAGACAGACACCAGGGAAATGCCTGAGGCATTGGTAGTACAGCCTCTGCCGTGAATGATATGGGTAAATCCTAACAAGCATTCATGACTTGAAAACATTTGTCAAGCACACTTTTAGTACACGCACCTTACATCGTGTTTTAGCTCAGCTCATCATAAATATGGTGGGGGTTAGTGCATGAGGCCAGCATTCAGCCAAAGCATCTAACACAAAGGCTGTTTTATAATAAAGCATTAAATATCTTGTGTGATTGGATACTACACAGACTATGAAAGACATGCATAAGTACAACCTTAAGCCAGGCAATGGTTGTATTTAATTTCTTTACCTGTGCATTTGGTACATGGTGTTATTTGGTAAGTTGTACATATGTTACTACTTACTAAAGTGTACATTTGGATGTGCACATGTGTTTGCATGTATGCTGTATCTTGCACACACAATAATAAAGGACATAAACAGACATATAGAAAGAGCTCTGGAAATCACAATTCTGAAATAGCGGTATCTTCTCCACACCCCTAATTCAAACAAGGAAAAATTCAATTAACAGGTTGTGGAGTAAGGGAGGAAAATCCAAAGGGTGTATTTGCAGTTTGAAGATGGCATAAAGGTAGTGTTTCCCTAAAATAACCCACAGAATTGGGGACAGAATAGTTCATTTTTGATGAAGAGAATAGGAAGTTCACACACAAAATAGAGAAGACCTGGGGTGCAAGGCCAGTGTAAATTTGACTGGGGCTGCTCCTGGGAGGAAGCACGGAGCTACAGAAGCCATAGACACTGGAAAGTCTAGCAATATCATCCAGTGTGGGGGGGTGAGGAAGGGCAGGCCAAGAGGTAATACTGGCATTCTTTTCTTGCAAAAATGGAATGGTAGACAGGGACTACTCAACAATTTTCCTTTGCCTTGGGTTAGAATCTAGAAACAGGAGAGGTTAACCATGGAATTTTATACACACAAGCATTGGGAGGAAGCAGATCATTCTCAAGGCAACAGGGGATCTAAGAAACTGCCCTGCCTTGTGACCTGACCACAGCCAGACTCCACCATAACTATACTGCAGAGCCCAGAGCAAAGGAATGTCTGCCTGAAGGCAGATATAACTGCAGAGCACCAATCTGCCCTCTTTATGAAGTAACTTACCTCACCTACAGGATCCAGTACAAGAAAAATAAAAATATTCAAAATGAATCACCAGGATCAATTATAAATAGCTTGTTACACCATACCAGAACAATAGCAGAAGACAAATGGCTAGAAAGGGAATTTACTAGAAACAAAATGTAGCCATTAACTAATTACACATTGTGACCTTCCTTTTTTATTTTTTTCAATTTTTTCTTCTCTCCTTTTCTCTTCTCTCACTCTCCTCAAGATAGTGTCTCTCTATATCACTAGGTTGGCTTTTGTACCCTGCTGCCCCGGTCCCTCAAGTGCTGTAACCAAAGATTTTTATCCTCAATAAACAGCAAAAAAGAATAGAATGTAATGAAGCAATAGAACATAAACCAACAGAAGCAAAAAGGAAATAACACGTAAGTAAGCACATTGGAAAGATAATGAAAGACAGAAAAATATGGTGTTAGTTTTATCATTGCTATGGCCAAATACCTGACAGAAATAACTTGACAGAGGTTTCAGTCCATCATAGAGGAGATGCTATCCAGGAAGCTCCTATCAGGGGAAAAAGAGGAAGAGCAGAGCAGAGCAGAGGAGGGTGGTATAAGATACAGCCCTCGTGGCCACATCTTCAGTGATCTGCTTCCTCCAGTAAGTGCCACATCCACAGGTCTACCCTTCTCAACAGTCTATTCAGATTTTGAATGCATCAAGAAATTAATCCATTCATTAAGTCACAACCTTCATGATCTAATTGGCCCTGGAAGAATAGAAACCCCAGAGTATGCTTTTCTAATCCTCTTAGACACTTCTCAAGCCAGTAAATCGGCAATTAAGATTAGCTATGAATCAGATGAAATCTAAAAGAGAACTGAGGAAAAAAAGTGAGAAGAGGACAGCACATCAAGTAGCTTCACTTTCTTAGCAGGTAGAGGTAAAGCTGTCCTAGGAGTGATGACAAAGCCATTCTTGTCACAGTGCTGTGTCATTGTTGTGATCATTTTGAGAAGTCCATCTCTTACTTTGATTTGTGACAGTATGTGCCAATAAAGTGCTAGCAAATGTGATGTAAATAGAGGCTGGAAACTTGTTTGTTCAGTGTACTTGAACTTTATTTCTTTCTTTCTTTGTTTCTTTCTCTCTCTCTTTCTTCTTTCTTTCTCTTTCTTTCTTTCTTTTTTGATGCAATTGGAACTCAAAATAGTCATGTGAATAAGGCACACCCTATCTGCTGGCTCAGAAATCACCCTGCTTGAACCAACAGATTTTTGACCTCTAGATCTTCAGCTAAGCCACCTGGAACCCACAAATCCTGTACCCATCAACCAGTCAATCACAGACACATCATGGGCAGGCCCAGGTGAGACTAGACAGGCTCAGCACAGATATTCAGAACTACTCAGTAGCAGCCTGAATTTATAAGTTGCTTCTGTTGGGCTATAATTCAAAGGTAAAATGCTTGCCTAGTGTGCACAGGTACTGGGTTAAGTCCTCAACACTGCAAAATAGATGAGTAAATAAATATTGTGTGAAGTGACTCTTGGTTAGCCCACCATTCCCCCAGTCCCCCTATGCAGCCATCCAAGTCACACACCCAGATTCAGTTTCCTCCTCTACTAGCAACAGGCTTAGTGGACCCAGGCCAGCAGGCTAGCATTTGCCCCTCCCCACACTCACCTAGGTTTTCATGCCCCCACAGAGCTCCACATGCAAACCCCATCCCACTTGTCACCACCACCATTCCCCCCACTTGCCCCTCCTGTGTGCCAACCCAAGCCAGCAGGCTAGCATTCACCCTGCCCCTGCAGAGCTCCACCCACAAAAGCCATCCCACCTATCACCAACCCCCGTGCATGGACCCAGGCCAACAGGCTAGCATTCACCAGGTTCAGCCCTGATCTAGTCTTTTCCAGCACCACAGAGCTACACGCAAAACCCATCCCACTTGCTGGCACACCCCATGCACAGACCCAGGTCAAGGGTAAACTACAGTTTCCTCCTAAATTTAACAAGATTCCTTCACTGTGATGGGCAGACCACAGTGGAAAATGAATACCATGAAATATCAAATGCAAGTAAATTGAACAAGATTGTCCAATACAACAATGGATATCTCCAATCAAAACATAGAAGAGACCATAGGATCAGAACCCCAAAATGAAGACATAAGCAATGCAACCCTGGCCAAGAAAATGGCAGAAGTTGAAGAAAATCAACAAAGGGCCAACAATTGTATGAATGCTGTTCTTGCTAGATTCGACCTAATAGAAAAGAACCAGGAAAGGCAGACACAAAAAGTGATGTAAGTGTGCAATGTCGCACGTGCACCACAAGGGGGCACACTAATCTGCAGTTTATTTGCAGTGGCTGAGAGGCTGCTAGTGTGCCCATTCTCTATCTCTTTAAAAAAAAAAAATCAGTAGAAAATATGAAGCAAATTGAACAAGCCCAAAACTCTATAGAAATTCTCAAGAATAGAGTCAGCCATGTGGAGGATAGAAACTCAGAACTGGAAGACAAACAGAAGAAACAGTTCATGAGTCCAAAAGTTGCAATAAGTTCAAAATTTTTTGAGAACAGAACATGAAGAAACTGTGGGATACCCTTAAATGCCCCAACATTTGACCATGGGGATACCAGAAAGGAAAGAAGTTGGGACCAATGGCATGGAGAACTTATTCAACAAAATTATCAAAGAAAACTTTCCCACTCTCTCAAAAGAAAGTCCCATCAATTTACAACAAGCTAACAGAACTCCACAGACTGGACCAAAGGAGAAATTCTCCAAGACATATTATTATTAAGACTCTAAACATTGATAACAAAGAGAAACTCCTAAAAGCAGCTAGGGAGAAACAACACACTATATAAAGGTAACCCCATCAGAATTACATCAGACTTCTCAATGGAAACCCTGAAATCCAGAAGGGCCTGGAATGGAACACTGCAAATTCTAAGAACTTATGGCTTCCAAACCAAACTACTCTATCCCACAACAATAAATGGGTGGTGGATGAAATAGAAAATGAAATTGCAAAATTTCTACAAATTAATGACAATGAGAATACATCATACCAAAACTTTTGGGACACAATGAAGGCTGACCTTAGGTGAAAATTCATAGCACTAAATGCCTTCATAACAAAGACAGATAGATCCCAAATCAATAACCTAACCATTCACCTAAAGGCATTGAAAATACAAGAAGAATCCAACCCAAAAAGCTCCAGATAGAAAGAAATAATTAAGATCAGAGCAGAAATTAATGAATTTGAAACTAAGAAAACAATTAAGAAAATTGAAGAAATAAAGGTCTGGTTCTTTCAAAAAATAAACAAGATTGATAAACCCATAGCCAATTTGTTTAACCAAATAAAAGAGACACTTCAAATCAACAAAATTAGAAATGCAAAAGGAGAGATCACAACAGACATAAATGAAATTGGACCAGATGGCTTCTCTATCAAACCTTCATGGAAGAACTGAAACCATTTTTCTCAAACTGTGCCACACAATCTGAGAACAGGGAAAGCTCTCCAACTCCTTCTATGAAGCTACTATCACCCTAATACCAAAACCAGGCAGAGATTCCACCTAAAGGCCTATTTCCCTGATGAACTTAGATGCAAAGATCCTGAACAAAATCCTCACAAACCAAATTTAACAACACATCAAAGGCATTATCCTCATTGATCAAGTAGGCTTCATCCCAGGAAAGCAGGGGTGGTTCAACATACATAAATCTATCAATGTAATACACCATATAAATGAACTTAAAAACAAAAACCACATGATCATTTCAATAGATGCATAAAAGGCCTTTGACAAAATACATTGGAGAGAATAGGCATGGATGGTCTATATCTCAGCATAATAAAGACCATATGTAAAGCTCCTAAATCCCAAATAATACTTAATAGGGAGAGACTGAAGGCATTCTGACTGAGTTCAAGAACAAGACAGGGATGTCCACTCTCACCTCTGCTCTTCAACATAGTATTGGAAGTCCTAGCTCAAGCAATAAGACAGGAGAAAGAAATAAAAGGGATGGAAATTGGAAAGGAAGAAGTTAAATTAGCCCTATTTCCAGATGACATGATTATATACCTAAGTGAACTGAGAATCTCCATCTCAAAACCCTTAAAGGTGACTAACTCCTTCAGCAAAGTAGCAGGATACAAAATCAATACAAAAAAAAAAAAAAAAAAAAAAAAAGGTAGCCTTTCTATGTGCAAAAGATACAAAGAAAGAAATAAGCGACATTTGTCCCATTTTCAATAACGTCAAAAAATAAAATAAAATACCTTGGAATAATATTAACCAAGGATGTGAAAGACCTTTACAATGAAAACATACAAATGACTCAAGAAAGAAATTGAGGAGGACTTGAGAAAACGAAAAGATCTCCATGTTCCTGGATAGGGAGAATTAACATTGTGAAAATGGCAATCTTACCCAAAGCAATATACAGATTTAATGCAATACCAACAAAAATCCCAATTTCTTTCTTCACAGAGATAGAAAAAAAAGTTCTCAAAATTCATACGGAATGGCAGAAGGCCTTGGGTATCCAAGCATATCCTCAGCAAAATAAACACCATAGGAGTCATCACCATACGTGATCTAAAGCTATAGTACAAAGCCATAGTAATAAAAACAACATGGTACTGGCATAAAAACAGGATTATAGACCAATGGAACAGAATTGAGGACCTGGACTTTGGGTCAAGTAACTACAGCTACTTGATATTTGACAAATGTCCTAACAATGTAGACTGAAAAAAAGCATCTTTAACAAATGGTGTTGGACAAACTGGATATCCATATACAGGAAATGAAACTCGATGCACACATCTCGCCATGTGCAAAAATCAAATCCAAATGGATCAAAGACTTCAATAGAAGATCGGAAACTCTGCTACTACTGGAAGGAAAAGTAGGAGGAACTTTCCATGATATTGAAGTGGGAAAAGACTTCCTGAACAAAACTCCAGTAGCTCAGGAAATTAAAAATCATTCAACCATTGGGATCTCATGAAGCTGAAAATTTTTTTCATAGACAAACATATGATAAGCAGAGCCAATAGATTACCCACAAAATGGGAGAAAATTTTTGCCAGCTATACAACTGACAGAGGCCTAATTTCTAGAATTTACAAAGAACTCAAAAACCTAAACAATCTAAAGTCAAACAACCCACTCACAAAAGGGGCAGAGAACTGTAAAGGAAATTTTCAGAGGAAAAAATACAAATGGCAAACACACACTTATGAAAATGTTCAACATAATTAATCATCAGGGAAATGCAAATTAAAACAACTATGAGATTCCACCTTGCCCCAGTAAGGATTGCAAACATTAAAAAATCTAATAGAAACAAATGGTGTTGAAGTTGTGGAGAAATAGTAACCCACATTCATTGTTGGTGAGAATGGGGTTGTGGGTTATAGGTTGTGAGAGCAGCAGTCAGTCATTGTTGAGAGGGCAATGCCTCTGGATAGTCCCTCCCACCCTGTGACTCTCACATTCTTTCCTCCTCTTCTACTAAATTCCCTGAGGCTCAGTGTAAATCTACTTTAATCTACTTTAGTGTTGAGCTCTCAGAAACCTCTGGATTTCTGCTTTTGAGTATCCTCGGTGTCTGTCTCTTTCACCCTGATGCAGGTTGTCAAGCTTGCCATGGAAGTACCACTCCTGCTTATCTTGACAATTCCTCTGTGGTTTCACCTGGGCCCTAGCTCTGTGCTAGGGGTGGTTCATCTTCTGACAGGGAGTCAGCTATCTATTCTTGTCTTCTTGATAGATTTTGGTTGTCCTCAGTTCTCCCTGCTTTCTGAAAGGAAAACATATTCTCCAATGGAGAGTTAGATCAGGATAGGCTGAAGTAGATAAGCATTGTAAATTTAGAGAGATTTTAATGGGTGTAGTCTCAATTTTAGCCAAAGACTTGTGGGAGCTTCTCATTAGAATCCATAATCTTGGTCTCCATAGCATTCTGACTTGGTTCCCAGTTCCAGCTATAGGTTCTTTTCCACTGAGAGTATCTCTTTGCAATCAGAAAGCCATTGGTAACTACACACACACACACACACACACACACACACACACACACGCACACAATAATGTACCTTGCTCATATTCACACAGCCATTACCATCCCATATCCCTCCTCTCTTCTTCAACTAGTTTCCTTCTACCTTCCAGATAGTTCCCTTCTGCTTTCAAGTCATTCATATAACTGATAGATAATATATTCTACATATGACAGGAAATATATAATATTTATCTTTCTTCCTTCCATTTATCTTTCTTTCTTGTTTCCCTTCAACACACACACACACACACACACACACACACACATAACACAAACACACACACACACATATATTATATATATATACACACAGATTTTGTCTTCAGGAAATGGTGATTTCTAATTGTGGAACACAGACAAACACCACAAATATGTTCTCATTTTCTGCTTGTTGTTAAGATCTATAAAATGCCAGTAATCAATCAAGATGATTACCAGGACATGATGGAGAAAATATTAGATACATTTAAGATATTGCCATTACAGCACAGACTCGTGAAATTGACATTCAGCTCACCATATCAATAAATGATAAGCAACTCCTATTTTAATCTAGATTTCTGTTTACAGTCACAACTCCTATCTTGTTCTTGGTTTATAACTCTCTGTTGGATGCCAATTTTTTTCTGTAGAGGGAGAGAGTGTGATTAAAGAGCTCATCTCCATATTAGAAATTGGCTTGGACTGCTGAAACAGCATATTGGAGGATTTTCTAAATAATTGCTGGGCCACTGAGGTCTGTTTGAGGAGATATTTACCTTTTCTCCATCAGTGTGCCTCACCTCATTCATCAAAACCAAAGCCAGTGCATGCCATTCTGCCTCAAGGTGGGTAGGCTATATAAACATACAAATAAATCAGCATACCAGTGCAGTTATGCTGCTGCCCCAAACCCACTTGTGGTCATTCTGGGAACAGTTTATTCTAACCAGGAACCTTGACTAATTACAGAATAGGAAAGAAGATTTGGCACTCCTTTTTATAAATGCTCAAGACTACCACAAAAGGAAAAATATTGCCTCAAGGGAAATTCAATTAATTTCAATTCAATTCCACCAACTTTAAAATTTCTTTTAAAATTAGATAGAATTTTAAATAATTTTACAGCCAGACACATTAAGCAGAGCCAAAATATTTGTAACAGAAGACAGACAAAACTAGAATTACTTATGCGTTATTCACAAATATTCCAAGCTTCTCATTTATATCATTTTGCTATTCATATACAAGATTCAATAGTACAAAGCTAGCTCTTTTTACTTTGAAGTAGATGTTCTTAAGTTATGAAATGCTTCTCATATTTATTTATATTAGAAAATCCTAGTCTTTCAAATAAAATATCTTTAAACTTAATTTCTTTGATTTCTGTCCAAGGACACTCATATTTTTTGACTCAAATGTTAACTTTCTCTTAAAGAATTCCTTGAAAATAATGCTTTTTGATAAAAATGTAATTGTTGTTCTATGTTACTTTAAAATATATAATAGTAGGGCTGAGAAGATGGCACAGTGGTTAAGATACTTGCCTTCAAAGCTTAAATATTTGGTTTCAATTCCCCAGTGCCCACATGAAGGCAGCTGCACAAAGTGGCACATGTGTCTGAAGTTCATTTGAAGTGGCTGGAGGTCCTAGTGCACCCATTATGTCTGTCTCTATTTTCTCTGTTTCTGTCTGCTTGCACATTAATAAGCATATTTACAAATATATAGTAATAGTCCTCTATGTTTATGAGATAGCTAAGATATTTCCAAATGTACACTGAAAATGTAAGGTATGTATTCTTTTGTTCTGAAGCAAGATTAACTTTCATAAATGCAAGAACATTGGCATGTCTATTTATAATTTATATATTGTGTGAGCAATCTTTATGGAGAAACAATGTCAAGATAAGTAAAAGTAGGTAAAGCAATTTAGACTTTGAAGGTTCTCGCAATCTATTAAGATATAGGTTATTAAATTGTAACATACAGGCTGGAGAAATGGCTTAGCAGTTGAGGTGCTTGCCTGCAAAGCTTAAGAACACAAGTTTGAATTTCCAGGTCCCATGTAAGCCAGAAGCAATGATGCAAGTATGCAATATTGCACATGTGCCATGCACAGGTGCATGTTTCTGAAGTTTGTTCACAGTGGCTGAAAGGCCCTGGTGTCCATTCTCTCTCTGTCTCTCTCTCTCTCTCTCTCTCTCTCTCTCTCTCCTTTTTTTCGATCTCTCTCTCTCTCTCAAAAATAAAATAATAAAAAATTTGAAAATTGTAGCATACTGTGATTCTACTACCTATGTGTTTCTCCCATCTCTCCCTCCATTTCTTCTTCCTGGCTTTCCTGAAACAAATCCTCACTTTGCACAGGTGACCTATTATCATAGCCAGGTTACCTCTATGCTTCCCATCAGTTCTGTCATGCTAGCTCCAACCACCAGTGGGCAGAAGGAGTTTTTGAAAGGGAATCTCTGATCACCTTACTCCCCAAATTTTGAACCTATAAACAGCAGAGCTATTCTCATGGGAATTAAAAAAGAAGAAGAAGAAGCTATGGAGATGACTCAGTGGATAAAGGCAAGGGCTTGCAAAGACTTCCAGCCAGGGTTCAGTTCCCAGTACCCACATAAAACCAGGTATACATAGAGGCACAAGTGTCTGGGGTTTGTTTTAAGTGGAAAGAGTTTCTGGTTACCATTCTCTCTCAGTCTCTCTGTCTGTCTGTCTGTCTGTCTGTCTGTCTGTTGTCTGTCTGTTTCTCTCTCTCTCTCTCCTTATAAATAAATTTTTTAAAAATTTAAAAACTTAAGTGAGATGTAAAAGAAAATATTTGATGGTTAGAATGGCTGGAAAGTGGAAGAATAGTGATCAAAAAGTTACAAAGAACCCAGGCATGGTGGTGAATGCCTATATGCCAAGCTACTTGGAAGGCTGAGACAGACACCACCAATCCCATCATGAGGACCCCACCCTTATGACCTCATCTAGCCCTAACCATGTTCAATGGCCCCATTACCAAAATACCTCCAAACACCTTCAACATGCAAATTTGAAGGATTAAGTTTCCAATACATGAGATTTTACAGAACACATTCAAACCATAGCAGAGTTCAACTTCATTCTTATGTTTCTAGCAAAATGAAAGTGTTAGGCATCTTACTTCATAAGTCTGTATAGTTGAATATTTCTTCTTTTTACTTTCCTCTGCTGAAATCCTGAAGTAGTCTACGACAATGGAAGGTGGAGCCAGAGAGTGCAAAGCTTGTGCCCAGCTACACTGTTTGTTTCAAGCAGCAAGAGAGCCTTTCTCAAAGAAGGCGGAAGAAAAGCACCTTGATGTTGTCTTGTACTCAGTTCTTCCTCTGTTCAACTTCAAGTTAAATACTGTATTTAAACACTATTAAAATTAAATTCTAACTTTTCTCTAGGTTACTCGAGGTTTCTATGTATGCCATCTGCAAATGATTTTATTCTTTACTTTCCAGTTCTTGTGTTGTGATTTATCTTATCTTATTGTTTTATCAAAGACATACAAAATAGTGAACAAGTGTGAAATACCAGTAGAGTTTCTCTGGGAATTCTTAACCAGAAACCCAAATACTGTTGCTTTTCCTGCCCTAAGACAACATCTGTGGCCACCATTATCTTTTACTTGATCATCTGAGCTAGCTTCCAAATGGAATCTATGGTGGTTTGATTTAGGTGTCCCCCATAAACTTAGGTGTTCTGAAACCTACGTTCCCAGCTAATGGAGATTTGGGAATTAACACCTCCTGGAGTCATTGTATTGTTGGGGGCAGGCTTATGGGTATTATAGCCAGTTTCCCCTTGCCAGTGTTTGGCATACTCTCCTGCTGATGTTATCTGTCTGATGTTAGCCAGGAGATGATGTCCACCCTCTGCTGGTGTCATCATTTCCTCCTGCCATCCTGAAGCTTCCCCTCAACTGTAAGCCAAACTAAACTTTTTTTTTTTTTTTTTTCCTAGAAGCTGCTTTGGGTTGGGTGATTTCTGCTAGCAATGTGAACCTAATTGCAACAGATTCCCTACTCTATATAACCCTCTACACATCATCAGAATAAACTTTTTTGCTGTTGCTAAAAAAAAGAAAATATTTGAAATTTCATGGTTTTATCTGACAAAGTGAATAAATCATGAATAGTTTACATAGACAATAAGTATGAGATTTATAAATGCACTTTTTAATAACTTCATATATTAAGGTGACTTTCAAAAAATGTGTTTTTGTTGAATGTGTATGTGTGTGTGATGCATATGCATGTGTAGCAAGCATATGGATGCACACGTATGCAGGTGAGTGTATACATATGTGATCAAGTATGAGGAAGCTAGGTGTTTTCCTCAGTCACTCTCCGATTTATTTACTGAAGCACCTGTCAGTTGGAATAGTCTAATTATCCAGTTGGCCCCAGTTAGACCCTGTATAGTAGTTGGAATATAAAATGTCTCCCATAGCCTCACATGTTTGTCATTAAGCCTAATATTTAATCTCCAGCTGATGAAGCCATCGGGAGGTGGAGCCTTGTTGGAGGAGGCATGTCATCACTAGGAGCAAGCCTTGGGATTTTATAGCCCAGTCCTGCTTACCAGTGCGAGCAGCTCATTCTGTCTGTTTTCTCTCTGATGATGTAGAGATGGGATGCCCAGCTCTTGGTTCTTGCTACATTTTTCTCATGATGATGAAACTTACCCTTGAAACTACAAGCTGGAAATAAACCCTTTCCTTCTGTAAGCTGACTCTGATCAGGTGGTTTTTCCCAGCAATGAGAAGGTAACTGCTAGGCCCTGTTTCTACCTCCTGACTGCTGGGACTACAGGTGGGCTGCCACACCTACCTGGTATCTACATGGGTGCTGGCGATCCAAACTCTAGTCTTCATGCTTGTGTGGCAAGTGCTTTATCCACTGAGCAACTTATCAGCCCCCCTCCAAAAGTTTTACTACATGAGTATATAATCAAAAGAAGTTTGGAGGCAACTAGCATAAAGAATAAAGCCTGAATTATTTAATGTAGCCAGAAGCAAACTCCCATTTCTACTTCCTGCTACTCCACACAAGGACTTCAAAAGTTGGTGACACCAGTTTGTGTTGTGTCTCTTGATGATACACTATCTATGCGATACTCCTTGCATTTGCCTATGTCATCTTATGTCCTATCTTCATTTATCTACATATATCACACTCTGTCTCCTTAAAAAGTTTCATTCAGCAAACACTCACATGACTCACCCCACACTGATAAAGTACTGTCATCACATGCATTCCATGCTATGATAAATATTTCTATGTGTTTCTGTCTCTTCTATTTGTGGGACAAATTCTGTGGTCAAGAATTTGGGGGATGTTTAAATTTGGATATTTATCTTTGGATATTTAAGACCTTGCAAAGTATCTGTTAGAAGACTGGGGCTCAGTAAATGTTTGCTGTGGTATTATAAAGATACACTACATAAAATGTAGGACCTACTGTAAACATCAAAATGTGAAATACGAGCAGAAGAAATGAAATCCTGTCTGCCTGGCTCTGCTATTTTGTGGAAGCAGTAGAGAAGCAATGCCAATTATAGAATGCTTGTGGATTTATTCTGCTCCTAGTCTAACAAGTATATTATTATTGCTTCACAGGCACTAGTAAAAGGACACAAGACTCTGAGGTCAACAACAGACTTTTTTTTTTTTTTTTTCAAAGAATATTTTATTATTTATTTATTTGAGAGAGAGATACAGAAATAGGCAGAGAGAGAGAGAGAGAGAGAGAGAGAATGAGAATGGATGTATCAGGGCCTCCAGCCACTGCAAACAAACTCCAGATGCGTGTACCCCCTTGTGCATCTGGCTTACATGGGTCCTGGAGAATTGAGCCTCGAACCAGGGTCCTTAGGCTCCACAAGCAAGCGTTTAACCACTAAGCCATCTCTCCAGCCCAACAACAGACTTCTTTACTCAATGGTCAAGCAGCAGCAGGAACTGCAAACTCACACCAATGGCCCATGTTCCCAATGTTCCACAGCAGTGAGTGGAGTTGACCACCAGAGATGCTAGGTGCAAAATAGATTTTCTTCATAAGAAGCCATATATTTTATTATTGTTCCTGATAAGAGACATTATCTGAATTTTCTCATATAGCAAGTAATCTTGCCTCTACTTCAGAAGGGTATACTGTGTGTAATCTTCAAGGCCATCCACAATACAAATAAACTTGAGAAAATCTAGAACAAAAGCTACCAGAATTCAGCCACGTGGAACCATGAAAGACTTGTAGAGAATTATTTTCCAAATACAAGTAATTAACTGTCCTAAAATACTCTGGAAGATTCTTGTGCAGATGGCTTGGCCATAGCTCTGAGATTTTACTTAAACTCTTCTCATCCTTCAATTTTACCTAATTTTTTATTGTTTAAATAGGACCTCCTTTGTGATCCAAAATCAATTTGAAACATAAAACTAGGTTAATGTATATTTAGGAAACAATATTTTCTCCCACCAAACCACATTTTCAATACCTGTATTTTTTGAGTATTTATTTTATTTTTATCCTTCACAACAAATAGGGCTCTTTGGGCCTCTCACCATGCCCAGAAATACAATTTTTATTTTCCTCTTCCCTTTACTTATTTTTGATTTGTGTATTTGATTTTATACCATAGTTTCAAATTGCTCACAAATTTATATGCATAATTCCTTCTTTAAGACTATCTTATGGACTATGCAGGATTGAGCATCTCCCACCTTAGCATAAAGAATCATTGGAAGTAGTTGATAAAATGTATGCTCCTACACTTCTTGTGGTAGTTTGAATGTACGGTCTCATATGCTCAGGTGTTTTATTAAAATTGAGCTTGGAACTGCAGTCTCTAACAGGCAGATCCCTGCTACAGGAGGTACGTCACTGGGGGCATATCTTGGAGTCCATACCTAAAGTGTGTTTGGGGGCTGATACAAGTCCAGCCTTGCTAGGTGTGTTCCGAGCAGTTTAAGCTCTGGCTGTTCTTGCTTAGTGATGTCTGTGTTTGAATACTGCAATTGTTTCTCCCTGCTTGGATCTAAGAAAGTGAACCAGCTTCTTCTGCCATTGATGGTGTTTCCCTGGAATTTGTAAGCCTGAAATAAACCCCTGCCTTCCCATATGCTGTGCCTGGTTAGATATTTGTTACAGTAATGCAAAGCTGACAACAACACCTCTAAAATTCAAATTTTCCTCATCTTAAGTGAGGTCTATGTTTTAAATAATTATCTGAATTATCCTTGTAGTTATGAGATTGCATGATTATTAGTATATAAAATAATTTACTGTTTCAGGTGGAATAAATCAACAGGTTAGTTTTAGTGGAAAATACACAAGCAGTAATAAAGAAACTAAGAAGCACTCCTCCAGAGATAGAGACTTAATTTACTGGTCTATTTTAGATGTGGTTGTGTTCATCTATAATCCCAGTACCAGAAGACTGAGGAAAGAAAATTATCAATTTGAGATGAGTTTAGGCAACATAGTTACTTCAACATGAACCTGGACCACATTGAAAGACTCTGTCTGAAAGGGAAAAGAAAAATAAGAAAATCTACTTGTCTAGACAGAAGAACTCAATAACTGGTTTATTAAGCTTAATGAAGACTTGATCAAATGCAAGAATGAATTCTAGGAAACATCAAGAAAATCAGAACTCATACTGAAATCATACCTCAAAAAAGAGATGAACACAATGCAAAATAACACAACAGAAAACAAAATCAAATAGAAATTATAAAATCTTCTCTAGAAATATTCACTAACAGAGTTACTCATGAGGAAAACAGAACCTCTAACTGGGAAGAAAAGACAGAAGAAATTGGTTGGGAGGCAAAAACTTTGCTAAGTTAAAAAAAAATCAAGTAAATAGAATAAGAGAGAACTGTGAGCTACCCTAAAATGAGGAAATATCCAAATTATGGGTATACCAGGAGAGGAAATACAGGCCAGAGGCATGGAAAAAATATTGAACAAAATTATTGAAGAAAATTTTCCAAATCACTCAAGAGAGAGACCCATCCAGATACAAGAAGCCCACAGAACAGCAAACAAATAGGTCCAAAGAGGAAACTCTCCAAGATACATCATAGTTAAAATTCTCAACAACAAAAACAAAGAGAGAGTGTTAAAAGCACAAGAGAGAAACAATTCACAATGTACAAAGGGAATCCCATCGGAATTATATCAGATTTCTAAATGGAAACCTGCAAAGCCAGAAGGACCTGGAATGGAACACATCAAAATCTGAAAAACTATGGCTTCCACCCTAAGCTACTCTACCCAGCAAAAGCATCCCTCATAATAGATGGTGAAAGAAAAATTTTCAATGACAAAGCCAACTCTATGATTATATGAACAAAAGGCTAAACCTACAGAGAATACTTGAAGGAGTACTCCACACAGACCACTCAAACAATCAATCTCAAGAGCCAACAAGAAGAAGAGCATAATAACCAAAATAGACCAGGATCAAAATAGTACAAAGCACAAGAAAGCACCAAACCCCATAAAACACCTCATCATGGCAGGGATTAATTCAACCTCACCATAATAACCTTAAATATTAATGGATTTAACTCACCCATCAAAGGACACAGATTATCAGAGTGGATCAAAAAACTGGACCTTTCTATTTGTTGTCTTCAAGAAACCCACCTCACCACTAAAGATAGATACCTTCTCAAGGTGAAAGGTTAGAAAATGATATTCCAAGAAAATGGAATTTAAAAACAAGTGGGTGTTGCTATATTAATATTCATTAAAAAATAGACTTTAAACCCAAAGTAATCAAAAAGTACAAAGAGAAAACACTTCTTACTCATCAAGGGATTTATCCAACATGAGAACATCACAATAATAAATATCTATGCACCAAACACAGGTGCACCACAGTTTATAAAACAAAATCTACTTGAAAACAAAACAGAAATAAACACCAACACCATCATAATCAGAGATGTCAATACTCAACTATCATTAATAGACAGAACATCGAAACAGAAAAATCAACAGGAAAATAATAGAGCTCAATAACATCATAAATCAATTAGACCTAATGGATATCTATAGAACTTTCCACCCTAATTCTACACAATAGACATTGTTTTCAGAAGCCCACAGTCTTCTCTAAAAGTGGCCACTTATTAGGCTATAAAGCATGCCTCCATAAAATCAAGAAAATTGAAGTCACTCCCTGCATCATGTCAGATCACAATGCTTTAAAGCTAGAAATTAACAAAAAGAGACACATCAAGAATGCCACCAGCTCCTGAAGACTAAACAACACATGTTTAAACAATGAATCAGTCATGGAAGAAATCAAAAAAGAAATTATAAAATTCCTAGAATTGAAAGATAATGAAAACACAACTTACCAAAGCCTATGGGACACAATGAAGGCAGTCCTGAGGGGAAAGGGTCATATAGAGTTACCAACAGACCCTGTTATTCCCTTACTAGGCATTGTCCCTAAAAGTTCCACATCTCAGATCAGAGATATTTGCTCAACCATGTTTATAGCTGCTTAATTTATAATAGCTAAGAACTGGAATCAACCCAGGTGCCCATCATTGGATGACTTGATAACCAAAATGTTGGATATCTACAGGATGGAATTCTACTCAGCAGTAAGAAAAAATGACACAATAAAATTTGTGGAAAAATGGTCAAACTTGGAACTAATCATTTTAAGTGAACCCATAATCACAGAAGAACTATTGTCACATTGTCTCACTTATCTGAGGTTACTAACCTGGATCAGCCTGAGTTGCTGATATGCCTGAATGGCATCTTGAGACTTGGACAATAGGGAGAGTAGGGATTTGGGGAAGGAGAAGGGTGGGGCAGGCACAAAACTGAACCAAATTGAACTGGTACCATAGAATCCTATAGCCTGGAAGTTAGACCAAAAGGTGGAACCCTCAAGAGGGCCTTAGGGGGAGCACCTAAATTGAGAGCCCTAGAGAGGTTGAGATGAAACCTGACCTTAAATTTGTCCTGTTTATCTTTCTTCTCTGTCTTTTTCTTTTCCCTTGGCACTGACCTGTAACTCCCTGTACCAGTATGTGGTTTACATCCACAGTGAGCTGTTGATCACAGACACCTACTAGATCTCCCAAAATAAACAAGACAGACTTCTGTCAGAGCATCTAATTACCCACCAGAGATTAATGGTAAGACCCGACTGCTTAAGAAACCATATGCTATCTGCGTGGACTATGGAGAGACCTGATTCGAATCCAGAAGAGAGCCAGTCCCCAGATAATTAGCTCATGTAGTGCTGGAAGGTGCTACATCAGCTACAAGGGGAAAGTGGTCAACATCTGTCTGAGCAAGTCAAAGTCTAAGTGACTCAGATGCAAACAACCTGGCATGATGCCCACACAAGTACAATAGTGGCACACAGCCATGTAGCCAACTGATTTTGGACTGGCTAACAGATCCACTTAGTGGAAAGATAACCATATCTTGAACTGGGAAACAAGTCGGAATCATATCCAGATAATGATTCTCCTTTCCATTGTCAAACTCCCACTAATGTTAGGCTATAAGAAGGTCTATACCCTTTAAATTCTCTCTAAATTAATAATGGTTATCCCATTGTAGCAGACAGCTTCAGGTTCGCTGAGATGAACTTCCAGACCAGGCACAGTTATGGAGAAAGGGATATTTATTTATTGAAGCTTACAGATCCAGGGAAGTTCCATAATGGCAGGAGAAGCGGCCTGCTCTCCACAGGGCCAGTCAAGAGAGCAAAGCCAAGCCGCCAGCTACACAGCACACAGAGCAAAACTACAGCCAAAAGGTCACACAGCACACTTCAGGAACAACTGCTAGGCACATTTGCATATCTTTACAATGGAATCCCAAACCCACACCTTAAGACCAGCCCCCAGTGACATTGCCTCTAGCAAGGTGATTGCAGATACAAACTATAACTAATAAAACACTGAATATATTGGGGGGCATATATTCAAACTACCACACCCATTTAACTGGTGCTGACTTCACTCTTCATTGGAGAATCTGCTTCTCTTTTTCATATGGGAGCTGGACCTGAGGCGATAAACAACCCAGCGCACTACACCCTAACCCAGCTGAAACCACAGAGAAATTGGGGAAATGAGTAAGAGTGCTTCTTTCTTAGTGAATCTTATATCAGCACAAGGGTGAAGGAGATAGACACTGAGGACACTCAACACCTACCAAACCAGAGATCCAGAAGCTCATAAGTGCCCATAACTGAAGTAAATTAGAATGCACCCAACATGGCTCAGAAAAGTTTGTGGAAGAAAGGGTGGAAGATTGTTAGAGCCACAAGTTGGGACATTTTGCACAGAGATATTGCCTCTCCCTCATAACTGACTGCTCGCCCCATAATGCATGACTCTCAATTCCCATGGAGTTGTCCTGCATCACCAATGTGGAAGGCCTCTTCAGAAAAGGGGCAGGAAGGAGGGAAAGGATGGTACCAACATTTGTTGTTTACATTCTAAATAGGTCCTTATCTAATAAAAATCAATAAAAATATTAAAGGGTCCATGTCTATCCTGCAACAACTATAAGTATTGCATAAATGGAAGAACGTACAAAAAGGGTGTTTCTCTGCTGATTTACTTACTATAGTCTAGGAGCCAAAATGTAGGCTGTAATTTGACTATTAATGGCTTAAAAGAGTTAATTGTAATTTATAAAAATGAAGTCTGAAGTCATCATGGAATAGTGGAAACCTCTTATTCTGTTCCAGTTTTCCTGATTTGCTTTGTTAAACAGAGATTTCATATTGTTTTAAATGCAAAACATACTAGTCTTAATAAACAATCAAGTTTACCAAGTAGTATATACCAGCTACATCTAGACCACCTGCCCTCTATGGTGTCCCTCTCCACATTATCCCATTCCCACCTGGAGATCAGTTTACTTATACCAACCATCATAATTACCAACTTTCATTAAATATTTGCAAGTAATAAAATGAGTATGGAAAAAAATTGCTACTAAGAAAGAAGTCAAATGCATTGAAAAAATTTGACAAAACAAGTAGGTGAGAAATTAATTATGGGAATAAAAACATATGTAAATTATCAGGCTAACTTAGATGAATTCTGCACCCAGAGTGCTTCTCATGTGGCTCCTCTTTAAATGAAACTAAATTTGTAATTACAGTTTCATAATTATGGCTGTATTCCATGCCAGAAAGAGAATACCTACCGCTAATCAGAAATTACATATGCAAAGGACCCCAGCCTTATGTTAGATGTTTGGCAAATAAATACAAGTTTACTTGTATCAAAATAAAATAATATGTTTAGGAAATATAGGTGCATATTTTTTAAATCATCACTTAGCCACAGACCTTGGAAGATTTAAATACAGTGTTTCATATATTTATTATCCTAGAAGTGGCCTGAATTAATTTGAATTGTAAAAGCAATGAATAATTTGTTTTAAATGTTTGAAAAATAACTAACTGTAGTGAGAAAATGTTTCTTCAAACATCATGGCTTTAAGGTGTTTGTGTCAGATGGAACTTACTATATTCAAATAACCTAACTGAAAACAATGGAAGAAATATGGCATTAAGAAAATGAAATTATTTGGACAATACTTTTATCTGAAGAAAGTATGTCTTATAGATTATTTTTTAATCTAAAATTGAGGAATTATAAAAGGAAGTTTCTAAGTTCATCCTGGAAAACATTAAACAGAGATGGAATAGATTTTGTTGTACTTTAAGTCTGTGTGTTCTAAGAAAATTAATAAAAAATTATGGCCCTCTAAATTTTACATTAAGTGCATATGTATTTCAAATAAAAAAGTAATCACAACAAATAAAAAATTTTATAAACATCATATTTATAGAAAATTAACATTTAGTTAATGTCTTCTATACATATCTATAAACATTTTCTCCTATATTTAGTTGCACACATGCTATTGAATTGTAAACTGTTATTTTGTTGTATAAAAATATGACATATACAAATGGTTCTGTGTGTGGTTAGTCCAAATTAGAGTTTTATTTGATTACCTGGTAGAGCTAAAAGGCAACATCATATTGCTGAAGACAACACAGACTGTGGTGACAGAACATTGGAATACCATGCTAGAACTGAAAGAGAAACTAGCTTCTTCCTGGCCCTTATAGTGTTGGAAAGCCCTATGGGAGTCACTGGAAGACAATGGTCACCAATAGCCTGAATAAGCAGCGGACCCTTCAGACTATGCAATCATTCAGCCAGACAAGAACTACACATTTGTGCAATAGTGGCACACAGCCTCTTCAGGTAACCAGCTGTTCTCTGATTGGACATGAGGCCAGCTCAGTGGGAGAGAACTCATACCTGGTTCCAGAAACCAAGACAGATTTCCCTTATCAGGAAACTCATAGACTTCAGAGAGAAGCCCCCACAAACACTTCTCTCTAGAGAAGAAGAAGTGGGATTGCACACCAAAAGGCTCTCAAATAACTTTGGATAGCCCCTTTAACCCAAGCTGCTCTCACTTTTGGTTGGATGATCTGTTTTATTTTACAGATGTCATAGAAAACAGAGGAGGGCCAAGATCCATCAATATGACACAAAGATGTGCAACTGCCCAACATGAGATGTGCCCCTCTACTACATCTGCAGGGCGCCAGGAGAAATTGCAGAGTAAACTGTGACAGGACTACTGCTCTGACTGCTCTCCTGACAACCAGCTCCAAGGTGATAGTTACAAATACAGTGATCAATCACAACTCAACAAAGCAGAAATCCAGAGAATACAGATAGTTCAACACTAAATCAGACTGCTAACAGCCCTGCCATGGCTCTGGAAACATTGCAGAAAAGGAGGTGGACATATTGTAAGAAATACAATATGGGTAGGAGTAGCCTGAGGCTTGGTCCCCCTGCTACTCCACAGGAAATGACTGAGGCCTTCATGACCCTACAGTGATTGCCATAACACTACTACACTACTGAGGAGGGCCCTCAGGGAAATGGAAGTAGGGGTGAGGAGATAAGACTATAATATATATATTTGAAATGTTTTCAGCTTTCTTATTTGATGACATCAAACAAAAATTTGAGGATTATTGACAAATGTTGGAAAACTCCCACCAAACTGCTTTCATATAAGGACTATATGGATTCCAAACTTGTTTCTGTGTCTGTGACAATTTTGTCCATCTCAGCATCACATGAGCTGATATGTGACCTTTGTCTATAGCCATACCTCCCTCAACACACCTGATCTGGTTTGATATGTCATCTGAAAGGTTGGGTTGTACAATGTGTGATGGTTACATGACCATGGAACTATGCTTACTATTTGTTGAGACCACAAATTTGTGCTATACAACTGTGGGAATTCAGAAGAAATCTGTTTCACATGATTCCAAGCAAAACCAATAAAAAAAAAAAAAATCATGTGCTCAAATTGTTTTCATTGGCTTTTGTAAATGGCTTATGTAGGGTGTTGTCCTGCATCTTACATTTGATTAGATTCAGAGAAACCAAGCTGTAGGAGTCAAATCATTCACATATAGGTGAGTGGAGGAACTATGTCAGAGGAGAAAGTTCATAAATATGTTTTCAACTGTCCTTCCTGTTGTTTGTCCACTGCCAACACTTTTGTAGTACTATTGAGGGAAACTCCTGCCTCTCACATTTACTCTGCAGAGTCCAATGGCATTATTCATTCTATCAGTTTGTAATACAAGATTATCTTGTCACCTATTTTTAAAATTTATTTATTTTATTTTTTATTTTTTGGAGAGAGAGACAGAGAGAGAGAGAGAGAGAGAGAGGAAGACAGATATGGGCGCACCAGCAGTCTTTCAGCTGCTGAGAACAAGATCCAGATGTGTGCGCCCCCTTGTGGTCAAGTGTGGCATTGTGCCCTTGCATCACTTTGCATCTGGCTAAACGTGGGACCTGGAGATTGGAACCGCTGGAGATTGGAACCAGCATTCTTAGGCTTAGGAGGCAGGTGCCTTAACCCCTAAACCATCTTTCCAGCCCTGAAATTTATTTTTTATTGATAACTTCCTTAATTGTAGACAATATCCCATGGTAATTCCCTCCCCTCCCCACTTTCCCCTTTGAAACTCCACTCTCCATCATATCCCCTCCCCCTCTCAATCAGTCTCTCTTTTAATTATGATGGTCTTATGTAGGTAGTTTCAGGCACTGTAAGGTAATGAATATCCAAGCCATTTTGTGTCTGGAAAAGCACATTATAAGAAGTCCTACCCTTGCTTTGGCTTTTACATTCTTTCTGCCACCTCTTCCACAATGGACCCTGAGCCTTGGGAGGGGTGTTAGAGATATTTCAGTGTTGAGCACTCCTCTGTCCCTTCTTCATAGCACCATGGTGCCTTCTGAGTCATCCCAAGGTCACCACCATCTGAAAAGAGAAGCTTCTCTAACCAAAAGTGAGAGTAGCATTAATATATGGATATGGACATTAAGAGAAGAGCTTACTGGGCAGTTTGGTAAGCATAGTATATGCATTTAGCATGACACCAGCAGACGTTATACCCCTAGGGCTCATGACTACCCCTGTTGTAGGTTTTCAGTATCACAGATGTATTCCCTCCCATGGAGCAGGCCTCCAGTCCAATTAGAGAGCGGTTGGTTTCCACCATAACAGACATGCCACTATTGCACCTGTTGACTCATTTGGCTTGGCTGGCCAAATTTAAAGCTTGCAGTGTCTACTGTTGAGTATCTTCACTGGTGTTTTCTCTCTCTCCACTGAACTGCATGCAGTGTAGCTTTTTCCAGCTTTTTTAAAAAATTAATTAATTTATTTATTTATTTGCAAGCAGAGAGAGAGAGAGAGAGAGAGAGAGAGAGAAGAGCAGCAGACAGAGAGAATGGGCATGCTAGGGCCTCTAGCCACTGCAAACGAACTCCAGATGCACGTGCCCCTTGTGCATCTAGCTTATGTGGGTCCTGGAGAATCGAACCGGGATCCTTTGATTTTGAATGCAAACGCCTTAACCACTAAACCATTTCTCCAGCCCTTTTTCCAGCTTTTTGTCAGCTGGTCCATATGGAGGAGGCTTTCAGCTCAGCTCCAGCAAGATTTCTCAGTGATCTTGCAACCCAAGTATTTGGAGTCTTCACATAAGGTCTTACCATCTATTCCTGGTCAGAAACTAAGGGCATCGGCACCCATTTTGATTTTTGAGAAAAAAGTATACAAAATTTCTTGCTAGTTCTTGTCTTTTTGTTATGTCCTCATTAGGGAAATACAGTAGGTAGGATTAAGAGGGCACTCCCTCTTTTGTTTATATGTATTTTTCTTTTCTTGTTCCTTGTTTATTTGTTTGTTTTTCTGAAACACAAACTATGTGACCCAGGCTGATCTCAAGAACTCATGATCCTTCTGCCTGAGCCCCAGGTGCTGGGGTTACAGGTGTGCATTACCATACCGGGCTTTAAAGTTGCCTTTTTTTTTTTTTTAAATAAAGTCTTTTTCTGTGTGGTGTTGATGGTGTAAAGCTATTAGAACACAGTAGTGAATCTCTAGGCATATTAGGCAAGCACAAACTAAAGTCACAAAACTTGTCTAATTGTAGTAATAGCAACAAAAGCATGAAGTTATTTCTAAAAGATTTGCAAATAGGGAAACTCTGCTGGAATCAGTCATCCAGCGGTCCAGCCTCCTTGTCTTGCAGGGCTGTTACTTAGGGATCCGACCTACTTGTCTTGCTCCTCTCCAGCAGGGCTGGTGCTTGTTTAGTTCAAGTGACAGCACTTTCAGACAAGAAGGTCAGATCCTTAAGTGACAACCCTGCTTCAGAGGGGTAAACCATCAAGGAGCAGGAACTAGGCATTAACCCCCATGCCACATGCAGCAGCCACTCTTTGGCATCATGTTAGTAACCTAGCCTCATGTACATGCAGTGAGGTATGCAAGAACTACTCCTGCAGAGAGCATGCAAGGAAGCATGTAGCTGGTCACCAAACGTTCAGTAGTTTCTGTCAAGTTTTTAATACAGTGATAAAGGAAAAGGGCAAAATTTCACCTTGTTTTCTTCTGGGCTACCATTCTAAAAATGCTTTATGATGATTTGCTTAATTTTATTTTTCATAACTTTATATATGAGTATAATGTATTTTGATCATAATATTCTAATCATCCTCTCACCCCTACTTCCAAAGCAGTACTCATCCCCTTCCTAAAGCCATGTCTTTTTTTCCCTGTAGTTCACTGAGTTAAATTAGGGTTGCTTGCATGAGCATGGGTGAGAGGTTATTTACTGGAGGATGGGTAACTTACAATTGGCCTCACCACCAAAGAAATGACACTCTCACTCTCAGCAAACATTAATTCCTAATAGCACTTTTTGGAGGAGTGAGTTCCTATGAACCTTTTCCTTATTAATGATTGGATGTTTACAGGCTCATTCTTGTGCAGGAAACCATAGCTGATGTAAGTGCATGAATTTAAAGGCCAGAAGGCATTGCTCCACTGCACTCCTCCCCATTCTCTGGCTTTTAATATTCTTTCTGCCTTGTCTCCTGCCATGTTCTGGGAGCCTTGGAAGAGATTATATAGATTCCCTAAAATCCCAAAGAAATACTCAGAGGACAGGGTAAATCATACAATACTATCTTATATAAATATTATATTATATATTATTTAAGTTATATAAATATGTCTAAAATATATTGTTCCTACATATCTGTCCTTTCCATAGTGGACCAATGTATTGATGTTTGCAAGACTGAAATGTAATTTGTCAGGTATTCACATTATACTATGCATTCAAATTTAATTTTATGTTTGTAGGAACACTTTGAATGCATGGAAGGATTGGTGTTTTATGTTGTTTCTGGTTTTGTTTCTTTTTTACATATGTTTTGTCACAATGATATATAAAATCATGATATCTTTAAGGGAACCTAGTTTAGTGGGAGGATAAGCCACATATATAAACTCAACTATAACATGAGAAATAAGAAATGGCATGACACAAAACATTTTGGAAGGTGGAATGGGAGGATGTAAGGAGAGAATTTAAAATATTGTGATGACAAGATAGTCTTGTGCAGTTCAATTTTTCTTTTTTCCTTCTATTTTAAAAAAAGACTAAAAAACCAATTATATTTTCAACTAACAGCATATAAGAAAATACACAAATCTTTTAACATTGCAAAAAGCTATCTCTTAGTAAATCACGACTAATAATCTTTTATTTTTGATTTGATCAACAATGTTTATCTTTTGTTTTTGCTTATTATTATTAACAACATATTTTGTATGAATACATCATATGCTGGCACATTCTTTTCCCTTGGTCCTGCCCCCATTTTGCACAGGACCTTCCTCAGTGGGGTTGCGGGTATTCCCCATGGGAATATGTATTGTGGGAGCATCAATCAGTTGGGGGCAATTCCTCTGGGCATGATGACTCAACCTGTGTCTCTTATGATATTTCTGTCCCTTCTTCTGCAATCTTCTCTGAGCTGTGGTGGATGTGTACTTCAGTGATGAGCTTTTAGGAGCCTTGGATCTCTGCTTTGGTAAATGTTGAGTATCTTCAGTGTCTGTCTCCTTCACCCTGGTGCTGATTTTCAGGTTCAGAATGAAAGCAGCACTCTTGCTTGTCTCCCCAGTTTCTCTGTGGTTTCAGCTATGGCTTGGCTGAAGTGCGAGGAGTAGTTGATCTCCTTGGGTCTTGCTATCTTCTGAAAAAGAAAAACAGACACTCCAAGGGGAATTTAAGTCATCATAGTTTAAATGGGATAAGCATTGTTAATTTAAGAAGAATTTGATGGATGTAGCCCCTCTTTTAGCCAAAGACTAGAGAGAGCTTGACACTGGAGAGCATAATCTTTGTCTCCATAGGATTCTGATCTGGTTCCCAATTCCAGATAAGAGCTCCTTTACACTGAGCAGATCTTTTAGCCAATCAGGAAGCTACTGGTTACCCACCTAGGCTGTGCACTTTAACTGCCAAGCTATCTCTCCTGCCCAAGTGTTCCTGTTCTAAATGTGAACCACATTGGTGTATGATGGGGTTGTAATTGCAGATGCACAGATTTTGGAGATTGCAAGTAGTTCAGAGTTACTTGGCGAACTAGGAGCTGGGGAACTACTCACTTTACTCGCATGCACTCTTCAGCATAAGGGGACCAGTGGTTGGGGACCCAGGATCTGGGAATCTGGGGAGCCAGGAGCAAGATCCCAGGTCCCACAGTAGCCTATGTGCTCTCTGGTTCACAGGAGTAGGAATTTATCAACCCAGTGAGTGGTCAATCAGGAATCCTGAGCAAAAGAGCAAAAGACCTCCTTCCACAGCACACATGCAGGAATCTTGACACTCCTAGCCAGCAGCAGTTGTACTGGGACCAAGGAACTGGGAGTTGGGTAATGAACTAGAAGCTCTGGCTCTGTACACGTACCCTCTGGAGCAGGACATCTGGGAATTGGGGACCCAGGTGCCAGTCAGTGAAGAAACCAGAGCAAAAGTCCTGCTTCCACAGGCTGCTCAAGCCAGCAGCAGGGGTACCTAGACCAGGGAACTGAAGGTGGGGAACTGGCCTACTCACCCCACGTGTACACCCTCAGGAGCAGGAGATCTGGGAGTTGGGGACCTTGGAGCCACTCAATCAGGAAGGCAAAGCAGGGGACCTGTTTTCACAGCAAGCTTGCAGGGTCCAGGAAGTCTCAAGCCAGAAGCAGGGTAACTGGGACCAGGGAACTGTGAAGTGGGGAAGGAACTGGGAGCTCTGACTAATAATCTTTTATTTGTCGAAATCTCTCTCATTTGCTTGTGAAAATATTTGCAGGATATGAATAATATAAAATACATCATCAACTATATCTTTATCTATATATAATCAATGTAGAAATGTTTGCTATCATGAAGTTTCAAAATTGTATATTTTTAGTTTTATACATTATTATTTTCTCATTGTTGAAAACCTCAAACTATTCAGAAATTTTCAACCATTTAAAAACTCCAAATAATGACAATTAGCTTCACAAAGATAATTCTGCTTGTGCTTTTCTTGTCCCGGGAAAAAGTCATCAGAATGTGTCTCTAATGAAAATTGTGGCATCAGTATTCAGGTTTATCATCTGCTCAACATAAGAACAAATAGAACACTTGGAGAGAACAGTTTGGTACATGGTAATGTTCAATCAGAGTGAGAAAAAAAATGATAAGGAGCAGAGTTACATAATTAGGTGTGTTACAATTCTCTCACCAACTGCTTAACAAGGTTCTTTTTCCTCAGTGGGGTTAACAAATTAATTGGATAGAGAAAAATACACATTTAGCAACAAACAAATGTGCACAGCATGCAGAATTGCTACCTTCTGGCACCTGCCTTATCTTCCTTTACCCCTTTTCAGTTTATGCTGTTTGCTTCCACCCCACTTTTACTCAAGTTTGTTCCCTATCCTGGCAGGCACTATTTACTCCCTGCTGCCCTTGCATATTGAAGTTGCCCTCAGGAACCAGCACACATATCTCCTTTCTTCTCACTTATCAACTAATCAAGTAACTACCAAGCTTGATTTCAGGTGGAAGCTATGCAAGGTGCTGGGTCGCCAGGCATTAATAAAATAGTTTCTCTACCTTCTAGAATGGTCTAGTCAACAAACTTCCTGCCTTGTTTCCAAGATCTCCCTAAGTAGCTTTGACATGAACCCAATTATTTCATCTTCACAGCAGATACTCGCACCCCTAGGAGATTACCATTGTCCTTTGCATGTCATAGCATAACACTTCCACTGGTTCCTATCTATATACACCAAACCCAACGATATTGCCCCTTTAGAAAGCCCTGGCATTGGATAGCTAGGTTCATAAAGGGCTTGCCTTGCAAGCCTGAATCTTGACTTCAATTTCCAGAACCCACATTAAAAAAAAATTGGGGTTATGTGCTTGTAACCACAGCACTGGGGAGCAGAGAAGGATAGATCCTAGGGGCCCATAGCTTGGTGAGTTCCAGGTCAGCAAAAACCACACTGAAGGTTGGATTCTCTGTCTCTTTAACACTCTCTCTCTCTCTCTCTCTCTCTCTCTCTCACACACACACACACACACACACACACTCCTTACCCTTTTAAGTTTCCCAGGAACTTTCTTCACCTGGCATTCTGCTTGTGATAGTCTAATGAAAATGTGCCCTGCTGCTCTATAAGTTTGTACCAGTCAGTGCCCCACGGCTCTCTCTCTGGGCCTGAACTATCACTGTTTCTAACAGTTATAGTTGACTTCATATAGTGGTCCAGCTTACTTTCTCTTTCCTCTAGCATGACTTGAACTAGGCAGTGGATTTTTTAAATGATTTATTTAACAAGTATTTATGGAGTATCTGCTATAAGCCCACAGTCATTTCCAGTGTTGGAGATATAGTGAAACAGATAAACAAGTCTTATTTTCTGACATGTATACTGGCATGGAAGATTTAAAACTGTACCCTTTTGTGCTTGCTTGCTTGAGGTGAAATTTTCATTATTGAGTCAAAAACAAGTTTTCTGGATGATACCTCTCTGTCATAGTAACAAAAATGAACTCACATCAATTCTATGTTTACTAAAACCCATTCACTTTGCTTAGGTATTTATAACTATCATTTTGATCTTCTAATATTCATATATGGTAGATACAATTACCATATGATTTCCCAGATGAAAGGACTGAAGTCCTGAGTTGTCTCAATCTACAGAGCTAATAGGAATGGCAGGATCCATTATTTCCTCTCAGAGAATTTGCCCAGACTTTGTTTGCCTGGTAAATGCTTTCAAGAGCAACAAGCAAAGTGGCCTTGGGTGTCTACAGAGATGATTCAAATGATATTTCTTATCTTAGGAAAGTAAGATTTGTGAGTGTGAAATACTGTATGCTACATTTGGTGATACCCTGGAAAGTTGACAGGATCTGAAGAAGATAGTATCCTAGAAAGACTGGACCTAGAACTTGACTTAAATACTTTCATTTTTATACATATAATAGAGATGAAAAATGCCATTAGACCTCAAGTTTCCCCATGTTCCTACACTAGGTAATCTTACCTTGTCAGAATGAATCTTGTGAATCCTGGACCTTCCAGGTACAAAGGAAGGATTTATATTATCCCTGTTTGCTGATGATATAATGCCATATTTAGAAGACTGTAAGGATTCCACCTAGATTCTTAGACTGTATAAAGAAATTCAATAAAGTAACAGTATACAAAATCAATATAAAATAATCAATAGCTTTTCTATTCCCCAATAACAAATATACTGGTGAAAGAAATCAGGAAATTATTGCCTTTACAATACACCAAACAAATGACACACACACACACACACACACAAAAAAAAAAAAAAACAAAAAAAACAAAAAAAAAAAACCCTAGTAATAAACATAAGCGAGGAGGTGAAAAATCACTACAAATAAAATCATCAAACACTGAGGGGGGAAAAGATATGAAAAAATGGATAGATTTCCTTGGTTTCATGTTTTTGAAGAATTAATGTTATTAAAACAATCATATTATTGAAGACATCTATATATTCAGTGCTATCCCCATTAAAAAATATATTCTTGGACTGGAGAGATGGCTTAGCGGTTAAGGCGCCTGCCTCCTAAGCCTAAGAACGCTGGTTTCAATCTCCAGCAGTTCCAATCTCCAGGTCCCACGTTTAGCCAAATGCAAAGTGACGCAAGGGCGCAATGCTGCACTTGACCACAAGGGGTCACACGCATCTGGATTTCATTTGCAGCAGCTGAGAGACTGCTGGCCTGCCCATCTCTATCTATCTTCCTCTCCCTATCTCTCTGTCTCTCTCTCAAAAAAAAAAAAAAAAAAATATATATATATATATATATATATATATATATATATATATATATATATATATTATGGAATCATAACTAAAGTTCACATAAAAAAGACCCTGAGTAATTAAAAAATATCTGAACAAAGAGAACAGTTCTGTAGTCAACACACAGTCTGATTTCAAAACATATCCCAGAGACATTATATTATCAAAATATGTAGTATTGGAATAAAAACTGATATGTAGCATAATGGTATATAGCAGAAACCTGAGATAAACTCACATAGCTACATCCATCAAATCTCAACCAAAGTATCATAAGTACATGACAGTTTTATCAACAAATAGTGCTGTTAAATTTTATTTCCATAGCTTCTGAAATTAGAGCAACATATCTTACCATGTAAAAAAATTAATTCAAAACTTTTTAAAAATCATAATTTCTGGTAAAGATGGTAGACCTGCAACCACATTTGAGCTCTGGAGGAGAAATTAGGGAAGAATTGTAGGACACCAGTGTGAATAGGTCCTATTGAATCTACTCTGGGTTGCAATGGGTGTGCATACTCAGGGATTGGCTGATTCCTAAACTCTCAGGAACAGTACTAGCCCCTCACAGTGGTGTGGTGTGGTGTCTACCTAACTCAGGTGTCTGAGGTTAGGAAGGCAGGGCAGTTCCTTGATCAGCCTTTCCCCACACTTTCTGCACTCAGAGGAACAAACCCCTGAGCTGAGTGGGTACACACAGTGTAGGAGCCAGGGCCCATGCTCCAATACACAGTGTAGGACACAGAGCCCATGATTCCAACCCAAACCATGCCTGTCCCATGCTCCTGTGCTTGTGCATCTGCCTTCAGAGGGCCCCACATACTCAATGCAATCTCATGCCACCCTGCACCACCCCGTGCCACACCTCATGCACCCTGGAGGGCCCTCTATGCCTGACACCATCCTGTGCTTCCCTGCATGTTCCCTTGAGGGTCCCCATGCCTGGTACCTCCCAATGTGATCCACATGCACAGGAAAGCATCCCAATCCTCACATTGCCACATGCAGGCCCTGGAGGGTCCCCATTCCCCACAATGTTTTGCATAACCCTTGGCAAACCACAGAGGGCCACCCCATGTCCCACATCATCTTGCAAATGCCTTTTTGGAATCCCATTCCTAGTGCCACCCCAAGATGCCTCACACAAATCCTGGTGGGTCCCTTAAGACCCAAACTGACAGAACCTCAGATGTGGAAAACCAGACAGAAAAAAAATGTTTGGGAGTCCAAAAACTTTGATAAGTTCAAAAAGTGATACAAACAGACTATGAGGGAACTCTGAGTTATGCTTAAATGACCAAACATCTAGATCATGGGTATACCAAAAGGGGAAGAAATTCAAACCAAAGTCATAGAGAACATATTCAACAAAATTGAAGACAACTTCCTCTCTCTCAAAAGAGACACATCCAGTTATAAGAAGCATACAGAACACCAAACAGAATGGAACAAAGAAGAAACTGCAAGAAACATCATAAATAAAACTCTAAACAATGAAAACAAAGACAGAGTGCTAAAATCAGCAAGAGAGAAACAATTCATCATATACAAAGGCAACCCCATCCAAATTATATCAGATTTCTTGGTGGAAACCATGAAAACCAGAAGTCAACCACTTCAAAGTCTGAAACACTATTGCTTCCAACCCAAACAACTGTTCCCAGTGAAAGTATTCCTCAAGACAGATGGTGAAAGGAAAACCTTCTGTGATAAAAGCCAGCTCTATGATGATGTAAACACAAAGCCAAACTTACAGAGAATACTTCAGAGAATAATACACACAGAACAGCCAAACAACAAACCTGAAGAGCCTACAGAGGGAGAACACCATAACCTAAACTAGAGCAGGCACAAAAATGTTCAAAGCCCAATAAAGCACAAAATCCCATAAAGCTTCCAACATGGCAGGGATTAAGTTGGACCTCACAGTTATAACATTAAATATTAATGGTCTTAACTTACCTATCAAAAGACACAAATTAACAGGGTGAATCAGAAAAAAATGGACCTTTCATCTGCTATCTTCAAGAAACCTACCTCACCATTAAAGAAGACACCTCCTCAGGGTGAAAGGATAGAAAATGATATTTCAAGCAAAGGGAAAGAAGAAACAAGCAGGTGTGGTGATGCTTTATCTAGCAAAATACATGTAAAATCAAAAGTAATCACAATGGACAAAGAAGGACACTTTTTTCTCATCGAGGGAATGATCAAAGTGGACATCACAGTCATAAGTCTATATGTACCAAGCACTGGTGTACTACAATGTATAAACCAAAACCTAATTGACAAAAAAGAAAGAAATCCCAATGTTATTATCATAATAGGGAATTTCAATACCCCACTATCATCAATAGACAGGTTATTCAAGCAGAAAATCAACAGGGAAATAATAGAGCTTAACAATACCATAGATCAATTACACCTGACATGCATCTACAGAACACTACCCCAATACTACAGAATACATATTCATCTCGGCAGCCCATAGAATCTTCTCCAAAATATACCATAGATTGGGGCATAAATCATGCCTCCATAAATTCAGGAAAATTGACCTACTTTTGTGCATCGTATTGGATAATAATGAGTTAAATCTAGAAATTAACAATAAGAGAAACAGAAGAAATTACACCAGTTGCTGCAAATTGAACCACATGCTATTAAACAATGAATGGGTCATGGAAGAAATCAAATAGGAAACTGGAAAATTTCTAAAATGGAATGATAACAAAAACACACCATACCAAAACTTATGGAACACAATGAAAGCAATCATAAGGGGAAATGTAGAGCATAGATGAGTTCATAATAAAGAGAGATCTCAAATTAAAAACCTAACCACCCACCCGAATACACTGGAAGATCAAAAACAATCCAACCCTAAGAGTTCCAGATGGAAAGAAATAATTAAGATCAGAGCAGAAATTAATGAATTGGAAAATAAGGAAACAAGTAATTCTTTGAAAAAATAAATGAAATTTAGAAACCCCTGGCCAATTAGATTAAATGTAAAAAAGAGAATTTTTAATTAACAAAATAAGTGAAAAAGGAGAGGTCACAACAGACATCAATGAAATTTGAAGAATCATCAGGACATTTTTCTAATCTTCTACTCCACAAAATTGAATGACCTGAAAGAAAAGAATTTCTAGACACATACCAATTACCAAATATAAATCCAGAGCAAATAAATTTCCAAAACAAACCTATTACAACCATCAAGATTGAAATGTACATATATACCTCTCCACAAGAAAAAGTCCAGGACCTGATGGATTCTCAGCTGAATTCTACCAAACCTTCATCAAAGAATTGAAACCACTTTTTCTTAAGCCCTTTTCACATAATTTGAAATCAGGAAATGCTCTCCACCTCCTTATTTGAAGCTAGAATCACCTTAAAACCAAAACCAAACAGAGATACAATGGAAAAGAAAACTATGGACCTAAATCCCTGAATTTAGTTGCAAAAATAGTGAACAAAATCCTTGGAAACAAAATTCAACACTAAATAAAAGGCATTATCCACCTCAATCAAGCAGGCTTCATCCCAGGGATTCAGGGTGGTGGTTCAACCTATGGAAATCAATTAACATAATTTACTACATAAACAAACTTAAACAGAAGAACCACATGGTTATTTCAATAGATGTGAAGAAGACCTTCAACAAAATATAACATTATTTCATGATTAAAATGCTGGAGAGTCTAGGCACGAAGGGTTTATATCTCAACATAATAAAGGCTATATACAAAGTACCTAAAGTCCAAATCATACTTAATAGGGGAAAACTAAAGGTATTCCCATTAAGATCAGGAATATGACAGGGGTGCCCATGCTTATCACTGCTCTTCAACATAGTGCTAGAAGTCCTAGCCCAAGCAATAAGACAGTATAGAGATATAAAAGTGATAGAAACTTGAAAGGAAGAAGTCAAACTAGCCCTATTTATAGATGACATGATCCTATACACACATAACCTGAAAGACTCCACCATCAGACTTCTAAAGGTAATAATTCCTTCAACAAAGTGGCAGAATACAAAATAAACACACAAAAATAGTAGCCTTACTATATACAAAAATCAAACATACAGAGAAAGAAATCAGTCAATAGACACACACAAAAAAATCAAATACTTTGGAATAATACTATCCTAGGATGGGAAAGAACTATATAATGAAAATATAAACATAAATACACTTAAGAAAGAAATTGAAGAGGATTTTTTTAAGCAACTTCTCAATGTGGTTTATAGCCTATTTCTGGTACTGGGAGTGCCAAAGCCTTTTTTTTTTTTTTTGGACAGAGACACAGAGAGAAACAGAGAGGGAGAGATGGGTGCTCCAGTAGCCTCTCAGCTGCTGGGAAAGAAATCTAGATGTGTGTGCCTCCTTGTGGTCAAGTGCGGCATTGCACCCTTGCATCACTGCATCTGGCTGAATGTGGGACCTGGAGATTGGAACCTCTGGAGATTGGAACCAGCGTTCTTAGGCTTAGGAGGCAGGTGCCTTAACTGCTAAGCCATCTCCCCAGCCCCAAAGCCAAATGTTTTATTTGGGGTTAGACTTCATCCCACCATCTTCAGGGACCTTGTAACCAGACCACCCCTCTGTGCTCCTATTGAAGGTTACATCTCTTAGTCTGATATCCAGGAGGAAGGATTGTATGGTACCAATTCATTTTGGATTTAGTTTTGTGTGTATCTCCCCTCCCTCTCCCATTCACCTCCCCCCAATTCTTTCATCCCTATTATATGTCCCTCAAATTTCCTGTCAGGTATACCTGCAACTCAAGTTGTTCCAGTTTAGGAACCACAGGTGAGGGGGAACATGCACCATTTATCTTTTTGTGCTTCTGTGGGTTGCTTACTATGATCTTTTCCAAGTCCATACATTTTCCTACAAGCCTCATTATATAATTTTCTCCCAAAATAAGACATGCTTCTGTCAAAGCCCTTGATTACCTGCCTGAAGTAAAAGGTAAGACCCAGTTACTGAAGATACTACATGATGCCAACATAGACCATCAAAAGATCTGGCTGGAATCTGGAAAGAAGCCAGTTCCTGTATGGTTAACACATATAGTGCTGGAAAGTGCAACATGAACTGGGGGAAAATAGCCAGCAATGCCTTGAGCAAGCAGGGGACACTACTATACAAAGGCAACCAGCCTGATAAGATGTACAAACCTGTGCAATAATGGCATACAGCACAGGTAGTAACCAATGGCTCTCTGATTGGCTTAACAGATCTGTTTAATGGAAAGAAACCCATAGCTGGGACTGGAAACTGAGTCAGAATCCTGTGGAAGACACAATTATCGACTTCAGTGAGAAGCTCCCACTAGTTTATGTCTAAAAGAGAGGCTTCACACATCAAAATATCTTTAAATTATCAATGCCAATCTTCTTCAACCTATGCTGATATTACTCTCCAATGGTGAACAGTTTTCTTTTTCATAAGGCAACAAGATAAGAAAAGATAGCTGACTCCCTGACAGGAAATGAGCCATTCCTTTCACGTCAGCTAGGGATCAGGTGAAACCACAGAGGCCTTGGCAAGATGAGTAACAGTGCTGTTTCCACAGCACTGACAACCTGGGCCAGGGTGATAGAGACAGAAACTGAGGATACTCAAAACATACCAAAACAGAAATCCAGAAGCAGCTAAGGACTCAACACTAAAGTAGACTTAAAACATATCCACTATAGCTCAGGGAACTTTGCAGAAGAGGGGGCAGAAAGATTGTAAGAGCCACAGCATGTGAGGAAATATCCAGAGGTATTCCCTCCTCCCACACAATGACTGACTGATGATCTCACAACCCATCACCCACAGCTCAATGTTGAATACCAGCACTCACACTGAAGAGGGCCCTCAAGTGGAACTGGGAGAGGGAGGAGGGAAAAGATGGTCCCAACACATCACATGTCCATGATAAATTTTTAGTTAATAAATCATTACTTCAAAATGGATCAAAATTAATGTAATACTTTAAACTTTGAAGTTATTAGAAGAAAAAAGAGTATAGAAAACACTAAGAAATAGGCACAGATAATGATTTTACGAATAAGCCTTCTATATCTCATGAAATAAAAGTGAGAACTGACAGATGGGGTTGCATGAAATTGCAAAACTTCCAAATGGCAAAGGAAGCAATCAAGAGTTAAGAGACTGCCTACAGAATGGGAGAAAGTCTTTGATAACTACACATCTGACAGAGAATTAATAAGCAACATATATAAAGATGTCAAAATGTTTACATCCAAAGAACAAGTAATCCAATTAATAAAGGACTAAAGATCTGAACAGAGGCTGTCAAATAAAGGTATACAATTGAACAGTAAAACGATGAGAAAGTGTCCAAATACTTAGCCATAGGGAAATACAAATCAAAACTTTATTGTGATTCCATCTCACTGTAGTCAAAAATTGCTATTATATTTAAAATGTGATGTTAAAATGTGGAGAAAAAGGAACCCTTATATATTATTGATGTCAGGGTTATTAATTCATACAGTTACTATGAAAGTTAGCATGGGCCTTTTGCAGAAATTAAAAATACATCTATCATGTGGCACATCTATACCAATTATGGATATATACCTTAAGGAAACTAAGTTATGATATAATAGAGATACCTGTATGCCCATGCCTATTACAGCAATATTCACAAGTCCTAAGAACTGAAGCCAGTGTAAATGCCCACCAATGTAAGGATGTATAAAAACAAGTGGTATATACATACTGGAGCAGCAGGAAGCTAGATCTAACTGAAAATCATCATAATAAGTAGAATAAGCTAGACATAGAAAAGAAGCCCTGTGTTTTCTTTTATATGAAGAAACAAATCAACATACACAAAACAAACTTATCAACAAACAAAAAACACTTTAAGGTCAAAATATAAGGGAAATGGCTAGGAAATGGAGAAAGGCATGTGAAAGAATGGGAAAAAAAGGAAGGCAATGATAGTAGAGAGGTTGAATGCATTTAAAATATGATATTGGGCTCATAACATTATGTTATGGATGATAGGAGAAGGTAAAGAAAAAGACATCAAAATAGAAGAGTGACTAGTTGGAGAGAGGAAGGATTCAATGAAAGGGATATGGAGGAAGAGAACAGAAGAAAGTAATGGGAGGGAATTATGAATACATGCATGAAAATTATCAATAAAAGTTTTATACTAAGCTGGGCATGGTGGTATATGCCTGTAATCCTAGCCAAGGCAAGAGGATCACCATGAATTCAAGGCCAGTCTTGGCTCCTTAGTGAGTCCAGTCTGAGGGCTGAGTAAGTCTCTATTTCACAAAACAAGAGAAAGAGAGAGGGAGAGAGAGAGAGTGAATGATACCATAAATAACCAAATAAAACACAATATATGTTTGTTTGGGAATATCATAAAAGCCACTATTTTGTACAATATTATGATTAATATTTATAAAAAAGTCATAAAAAGCAAGAATAATGAACCTTTCCAACTCGAGTACTCACAACTGAGTTCAACACAATCTTTAAAGAAGAGAAAGTCCCATTATGTTCATTAAATTTCCTATAAGTCCAATAAAATGTAGGCTCATAATGATATTCACATTCATTGAAGGAAATCAAGATATGTCTAACATAGCTTTTTCTTTCAACAGAAAAAAAAGTTTATTTAATGTACACTACAAGTGGACACTGAGACAAGTACTGCCTCCCATGTCTCACATATATGAGAGCACAGGCTGCAATTCATAGCTATGACACCATAAAGGTCTGAGAATGGGAAGGGCTGGGCTACATGCAGATACAAAACAGTGAATAAAAATGCTCAACAGAGTGATATATAGTTGAGTGATCAACACTGATTTTTAATAAATGAATACAAAACTAAGAGTTTACATTGTAGTATAAGAATAATACAATGAGCCAGTACAGCATGGAGGACTTGTCAGCACTAAGAATTACCAAGTCTTATTTCACAAACCTCTACTCCACAAAACAAGGAGAATATGGAGGAAATGGATGAATACCTGGACACATACCACCTACCAATGCTAAACCCAGAGCAGATTAATCTCCTAAACAAACCACACCCATTGAGACTAAAAAGGTACTCAAACACCTCTCCAAAAAGAAGAGTCCTAGACGAGATGAATTCTATCAAACCTTCATGGAAGAACTGAAACCAATTTTTCCTCAAATTGTGCCACACAATTGGAGAATAGGGAAAGCTCCCCAACTCCTTCTATGAAGCTAATATCATCCTAATTCCATAACCAAGCACAGATGCCACAAAAAAAGAAAACTGTAGGCTATTTCCCTGATGAACTTAGATGCAAAAACCCTGAACAAAATCCTCACAAACAGAATTCAACAACACATTAAAAGCATTATCTACCTTGATCAAGTAGGCTTCATCCCAGGAATGCAGGGATAGTACAACATATGGAAATCTATCAATGTAATATACTACGTAACTAAGCTTAGAACAAAAACCACATGATCATTTCAATAGATGCAGAAAAGGCCTTTGACAAAATACAATATCCCTTCATGATCAAACATTGGAGACAATAGGCATGGACAGTTTATATCTCAATATAATAAAGGCTATATATAAAGCTCCTAAAACCCAAATAAGACTTAATTGGGAGAGACTGAAGGAATTCCCATTGAGATCAGGAACAAGACATGGATGTCCAGTCTCTCCTCAGCACTTCAACAGAGTACTGGAAGTACTAGCTCAAGCAATGACAGGAGAAAGAAATAAAAGGGATACAAATTGGAAAGGAATAAGTTAAGTTAGTCCTATTTACAGATGACATGATTCTATATATAAGTGACCCAAGATCCTCCATCTCAAAACACTTAAAGGTGATTAACTCCTTCAGCCAAGTAACATGATACAAAATCATTGCACAAAAATCAGTAGCCATTTTATATGCAAATGACAAAGATACAGAGAAAGAAATAAGTAACATTGCCTCCATTCTCAATAGAACAAAAAATAAATTAATTAAATACCTTTGAATAAAGTTAACCAAGGATGTGAAAGACCTGTACAATGAAAACATAAAAACATTCAAGAAAGAAATTGAGGAGGACTTGAGGAAATGGAAAGACCTCCCATGCTCCTGGATAGGCAGAATTAACATTGTGAAAATGTCAATCTTACCAAAAGCAATATATAGATTTAATGCAACACCAATAAAAAATCCCAACTTCTTTCTTTACAGAGATAGAAAAAATGATCTCAAAATTCATATGGAACAGCAGAAGGCCTCAGACATCCCAGCATATCCTCAGCAAAAGAAACACCTCAGGCATGACCATACCTGATCTAAAGCTATACTACAAAGCCACATTAATAAAAACAACATGGGACAGGCATGGTGGCACATACCTTTAATCCCAGTTCATGGGAGGCAGAGGTAGAAAGGTCACCATGAGTTCAAAGCCACTCTGAAACAACAGAGTGAATTCCAGGTCAGCCTGAGCTAGAGTGAGACCCTACCTCAAAAAACAACAACAACAACAACAACAAAAATTAATGTAGATTGAACAAAAGGCAGCACCTTCAACAAAAGGTGCTTGACAAACCTGATAACCATAGACAGGAAAATGAAACTTGATCCACACATTTCACCATACATAAAAATCAAGTCCAAATGGATCAAAGACCTCAATATAGGACCTAAAACTCTGCTACTACTGGAAGAAAAAAACAGGAGGAAATTTCCATGGTAAAGGACTGGGAAAAGACTTCCTGAACAAAACCTCAGAAGCTCAGGAAAATAAACAATCACTCAATCATTGGGATCTCATAAAAAGTTTTTACACAGACAAAGATACAATAAGCAAGAGCCAATTGACTACACCAAGAATGGGAGAAAATTTTTGCTGGCTATGTAACTGACAGAGGCCTCATTTCTAGAATCTACAAAGATCTTAAAAATCTAAACAATAAAAAGTCAAACAACCCACTGACAAAATGGGGCAGAGAACTGCACAGGGAGTTTTCAGAGGAATAAGTACAAATGACACACACTTAAGAAAATGTTCAACATCCCTACTCATCAGGGAAATGCAAATTAAAACAACTATGAGATTCCACCTTACCCCAGCAATGATAGCTAACATTAAAAATCTAATGAAAACAAATGCTGGTGAGGCTGTGGAGAAATAGGTACCCGCTTTCACTGTTTGTTGGGAATGTAAAATGGTACAACCACTATGGATAGCAATATGGAGACTCCAAAAAGGATGACTATAGACCAACCAACATATCCAGTTATTCCCTTACTGGGCATTTACCCTAAAAGCTCCAAGCCTCTGATTAGTGACATTTTCTCAACCATGTTTATAGCTGCTCAATTAATAATACCTAAGAACTGGAATCAACCCAGATGTCCATCATTAGAGGAATGGATAACAAAGATGTGGCATATCTACACTATGGAATTCTAAACAGCCATAAGGAAAAATGACAATGAAATTTGAAGAAAAAGGTACCATGTGAACTTGAGCTGAAGATGAAGGTAAGAACAAGAAACTAATGAGCTGCAAATGTTACGTTGAGTATAGGTAGATGAATCCTATTTGAAATTGGGAAGAAGTGAGAATATTAGTGAATGAGAACAGTTAGATCTTTTTTTTTTAATGATATTGGGATAGAAATTGGAAATGGAAACTAGTTGAAAAGCTGCTATTGCACAGAAGTAAATAAATGGTGGGAGTGGTTTATACTAGGGTGGTACTAATAGACAGAGAACTACATGAACTTGAAATTGTTCTTGAGAAAAAATTGATAGGACATAGGCAAGCATAATGTGTAGATGGTGGTGGGAAATAAGGTACCAAAGAAATCCTCATATATAAGATATAGGCAGGAAGGAGGCTACGTGCCTTTCATTGAGGAGAAGTGGAAACAGATGTAGAGACAAGATGAGGAATTCAGATCTTTACATGCTAAGTTTCAGAATGTATGTAAGTTCCAAAAAGATATTTATTCATTTTTAAATCTAGGTACTGACAATTATACCTACATTCATTAAAATTAAAATCCACACTTAAAGATCATAAAAATAGAAAGGGGATCATGAGTGTAGAAGAAGAGAGCTTAAGTAATTGGAAAGGGGAAAAAATACACACGACTTTAAGAAGTGGGGACTATTTGGGGGAGGGAAGGAGATGAACAAGGGGATGATAGGGGATGGAAGAGGCCAGTGGGGGTGGAGGATATATAACAGCAAAATACCATGTCATAGGTGCACAAAAGTGCCATAATGAAAATTATTAATTTGTATGCAAATTTAAAAATAATGATATGGAGCTGGAGAGATGGCTTAGCAGTTAAGGCACTTGCCTGCAAAGCCTAAGGATCCACGTTCAATTCCTCAGTACCTATGTAAGCCAGATGCTAAAGGTATCAATAGTAAAACAAATGTATAGGAATTTGCTTGCAGTGCCTTGAGGCCCTGTCATGACCATGTTCTCTCTTTCTGTATCTGCCTCTCTCTCTCTCAAATAAATTAATATAATATTTTAAAATAATAAGAAAAAATAAAATCTATAATTCATTGTTATTTGTAGTAGAACTTTTTTGTTCTTTGTTTAAACCAGGAGAAATCTGATGGCAAATTTTATATCTGCTGACTCTGTCTTTAGGTATTGAAATAAGCAACAGGAATAAATGCAAATCAAATTTACAAACTTTCTGAAAAGTTCTATAAAGGCAGTTCTACAAAATAATGTTATATTCATCTGAATATCATTCATTATTTACTTCTCACTATTTCAAGGTAGATTTTTAAAGCTAAACCTTCAAACAAGAATAATATTCAGATGATTATGGAGAAAGAAATAAAGTTCTTTACCACATATTCTGCTTCATTGTCAAATTGACAAAATACAAAGTCCATAAAATTAAGGATTTCAAATTGATATTCACAGAATGGTGTTATCTACATAGATTTACTTGAGTAGCAAAGCCTCAAACTGGCTTCCTCTGTAGTACTTGGGAACTGTAGTAAGGATATTGGAGGACTGTCTCATGATGATCAATTTTGGTTGTCACCTAGTCTCAGACACCATTTGGGTTTTGGTTGTCAGAATTCTCATTATTCCTCTGTATTTTTACTCTCCTTCTTCTATCTCCTAGATCTTAGATTGAAAGCTGTGATCAAATGGGAATGTTAGTGCCCTGTTTTTCCCACACCATTTTAGTATCCTAACAAAATGTGGTATTTTCCCCAGAGGTACTGCCATTTTTTTTCTTTCATCATGACATCTAACTTGAACCCGGCAGACTAGAAGATGCACTGTCTTGTGACAAATATGTAAGCTACAAATTGATCTCTGTTCCACACATGGAAGTATGCAAGCATGGTGTCTTGCAAAATACTATAAATCACTTTTTACTTCTTTACTCCTAGGCTTACTGTGAGCTGAATGGCAATGTAGAGATGGATGGGGCCAGTGCCTCACTGTCATCCATAAGCTGCCAGTAATTTATGGATAGGGTGTAACACTTGTGAGTTATGAAGTCCTTAGTTTACTTGAGTTTTCCTGGGCTGAGAACTGCAATTCTGACATCATAACATTTGAGTGTTGACTATCATGTTCTACAAAAGATGCTTAAGTGAAAAAAGCATGGCATTTCATTGACCAATCCAAAAATCATCTCTCCATTGAATGGATGTTTATGGCTGATGCACAAGAATTTTATGAAGTATGAATACAAAGAAGCCTGGTTCAGCCAAGTCAAGTTCTTCATTTCATGCTTATGAAGATAACTGAGAGGGACTTATTTCTACTAAGCCTTCAGTAATAATATATTTCTTCTAAACCCCTAGACCTACACAAATATTTAAAAGCAGGTTGGCTAGTGTTACTAAGCCCCTGTTGTTAAAAATAGTGTACCTGGGGTGGGGTGGATTGAGACAGGGCACTCAGGCTGGCCTTGAACTCATTATGTAGATGAGGATGACCTTGAACTCTTGTTCTTCCTTCCTTAAGCTTGGGAATGCTATGATTACTGATGGTACTACCACACCCTGCTGTTAAAAATGCACTGGAAAAAAAAAAAAAAAGAATAAGCATAATCTACCTATTAAGAGGAATGGAAATAATGACTGTCTTGCTTACCTCGAATACAAGTTGATTCTCATTATATCATTTTAATTGGATATACTTATTTTATTATGTTTTAAAAAAGAAAGTGCAGAGTTAAGTGTGCTGATGTTGTCATGAATTAATATTAACTAAGCATACAAAGTCTCTCATTTGCAAGTTACCTCCTGATTTTAAGTAAATAACCTTCTACATTCTTTATAATCAGCAATGGTAGTATGTCAGTGCTTATCACTGACCTAAGAAATGAAACATGAATTTGCAACATAAGTTAGGAGATAATGGATAGTACAATGCTACAGGGATTGAATATTGATGGTGGTGAAGGAATGTGATGTATAAGAAAATGTTAGCATTTATTTCTACTAATTATCCCCTCCTGATAAATACAGCTATGTATTCTACTACACTTTTAGTCCTTAACTTATATGCTTTCTTTATCTTATTGCACATAATTGTGGTTTATACATTTGTTTTTCTATTGGCATAAATTCTGACAGAATTTGGAACAGTTGAGGTAAAGAGAGTATATTTTTTAAACAATCTCTTCACATTCTTTAGCATCTCTCTGAGGTCTTTATGCATAGTGTGCATTCAATGTTTAAATGCATAAATGAATAGCTAAAGAAATAGAAAAAATGATAACAAATACATAGTATAGTGGACAAGAATGTTTTCCCAGTTTTATATAATTTAATACATTCAAAATCAAAACTACATAAAGTATTGATTGTATTTTTTTTTTCCTGAGGTAGGGTCTCACTCTGGCCCAGGCTAACCTGGAATTCACTTTGTAGTCTCAGGGGTGGTCTAGAACTCATAGTGATCCTTCTACCTCTGCCTCCCAAGTGCTGGGATTAAAGACTTGCACCACCACGCCTGGCTAGAGTATTGACTGTATTTTAAAACATATATTATCTATGTAGACATAGTGTATTTGTCTTCAAAATCTTTATGCTAAAACCTATCAATGTCAAATTGGTTTCCAAAACATGTTCTGAAAAGAAACTCTCAAATATTAGAAGAACATATGTACAATGATATAGCACTTTCCCCTACTGGAAACTAAGGCAAATATCAAACTAAAATATGAGTTCTGTGGAGGTCTTGTCTTAAGGAAAAGACTCTTGCTTATGTGGGAGGAAAAGTCATGAATAGTCATCATATATTCAATTCCTCTATGTGATGATATCTAGGAAGATATGTATGTACATCTACTACCTCTGATGCTGTTTTATTTCTACAATTTTGTTCTCAACAATTATAATAGCTACAATAATCAGATGTGAATAGACTCATTTCCTCCAGTCTTCAAGTTACATCAAAATAGCCTGATGTTTTAACCTCATTATATAATTCCTTTTTCTTTCCAGTGTACATAAAGGGATAATGTAGATACGCAGATGGGACAGATTAGGTTGATGTAAACTCTCTGCATATAAATCTGTTGAGTGTAGGCGTTGTGATTCTCTCTAAATGAATTCAATTAAAGCAACTTACCAAGTAGCTTACAAAGCTGTTTCTACCATAAAAATGCCAACACTTGTCTGTCAGCACCTTAGTTCTTCTTTTTTTTAAATATTTATAGTTCAACACAGGCCATTTTTTTTTCTTTTCTTTTTTTCAGACCATTTCTTATTTGGGGAATTTCTGAATTTCAAAACTTAATTCAAGTAACTTCACTGAACTTTTCCTATTCTAAGTATATTTTATTTTTCCCCCTCTCACATAAAGACCTGCTATTATTATGAGAAATATGATGAAGAGAAGGCAATTATTGTTTTTAACCCAAGTGCATTTATAGAAAAATACAGAGACAGGAAGGATCCATCTGTAGACACAGAGGCTTCTAAAGAGCTGGCAGTGGATTTGCCAATGACAGATGAGAGGGTTCCACACCCTCTGTCACAGCCAACACCATACCTGGGCCCCTACTTGCAAAATCATGCTCATTCATGTGGTTGGTTTTCTCTTTAATAGCTCCCAAAGTGACAAGACTGGCTTCAAGGACATTCCTTTAATGTTAGTGCATCCTTCAAAAGCAGAGAGTAAGGAAGTCTATTGGTGGAGAAGTATATGTCCATATTATGTAAGGCAAAAAAAAAGAAATGGGACCAAGATTGTGACCACATAGGAAAGGCAAGAAAGGGAACTCCTCCAAAAAGGTAGCGATTTTTAAAAAGAATATATCGTAATGCAATCTATAAATAAATTCAACCCTATTTTTGTGAGTTCAAAGTCATGAAAACTTTCTATAATGAAATTCTCTACCCCCCTGTTTTGGCACTAATTTGGGTAATTATTTAAGTGTAGGAATGAATTAATCTCCTTGAGCTGTGTACTGTAGAATGTCCCTAGTGAGCAGCACTATGCTCATGTGTGGTAGACTCAGTGCTAGATATTTGTACCATAATTTGGTTGTGGAATTTGAGGAAAATGGACAATGTCCAACTTAAGATATTCCTCATCACTTGGAAATGACTTCTTTTTTAAAATTAATATACATATAATTTCTTGTAAAATAAAATAAGATAAGGCAAATAATGTTAAGCTACATAAATATTTTATGCTAAGTCTTATACATACTAATTCACTTATAAAACCAGCATGATTATAATTGATCCATTGAACAAAATAAATAAAATCAGTTCAGTAGTAATAGGCATTTTAAAAAAAAATTTAACTTCTTTATTTTTATTTTTATTGTTTGGAGAGAGACACAGAGAGAGACAGAGAAAAAGGAGAGAGAGAGACAGATAGAGATGGGCACACCAGCAGCCTCTCAGCCACTGTGAACGAAATCCAGATGCGTGCGCCACCTTGTGGCCAAGTGTGACATTGCGCCCTTGTGTCACTTTGCATCTGGCTAAACGTGGGACCTGGAGATTGGAACCGGGTTCTTGGGCTTAGCAGGCAGGCTCCTTAACCGCTAAGCCATCTCTCCAGCCCATAATAGGCATATTTTTGCAATTAAATGAAATAGAATCATATAAAAAAAAAAAAGAAGGGAGCTACAGAGGAAGGAAGGGAAAGAAAGAAAATGGAAAAGAAGGAAGGAGAGCAAGAAATAGAGGAAGTAGTAGAAGGAAGGAAGGTGTTGCAGTCAGGTTCGCATTGCTGGCAGAAATCACCCGACCAAGAGCAGCTTGTGGGGGAAAAAATAGTTTATTTTGGCTCACAGACTCCATCACGGCAAGGCAAAGTGATGGTTTGAGCAGAGGATGGACACCATCTCCTGGCTGACATCAGGTGGTCAACAGCAACAGGAGAGTGGGCCAAACACTGGCAAGGGGAAACTGACTATAATACCCATAAGCCTGTTCCCAACAATACATTCCCTCCAAGAGGCTTTATTTCCCAAATTTCCATCAACTGGGAACTTAGCATTCAGAACACCTAAGTTTTTGGGGATACCTGAATCAAACCAACATAGAGGGGGAGTGAGAAATAAGGAAGGAAGGATGGAGGAAGAAAAGTCACCTGAAAGCAAACAAATGTTTCACAAATTTTATTTCTCTACTTATGTTTGTTTATTTATTGTTTTTTTTCAAGATAGGGTCTCAGTCTAGCCCAGGCTGACCTGAAACCCACTCTGTTGTCCCAAGTTGGTGTCAGGCTCACAGCAATCATGTTACCTGTCCTTCCAGAGTTCTGGTATTAAATGTTTGTGCCATTATGCCCAGCTTAAAATAGACTATTCTAGCAGATAATCACAGTTAACTTAAAAACCAACAATTCTACCATATCCAAATATAGTAAGTTTAGCACAATTTAATGAGAAAGAAAAAGTCATATTCAATAAAACCATAAAACCATTTTTAAGTGTTTATTTTCCTGGAGAGAGACAGCGAGAGAGAGAGAGAGACTGGAGAATGAGTGCACCGGGTTCTCCAGCCCTTGCAAATGAACTGCAAATGTATGTGCCACTTTGTGCATCTGACTTGATGTGGGTATTGGGGAATCAAATTTTAATAAATATAAAATTTTAATATAGTTTTTTTAAATTCCTTTTCTTAAAATGCATTTGAATATAGCATCATCCATATTCAATTGGATGAGTACTGAATACACCTTCTTTTTCCTAAGTCAGAGGGTAGATAAAGAAGTACACTGAGAATTTCAAATTGAATCTAAAGACAACATGTGAGTTCCTCCTCGTTTTTCTGACAGAACATGATCAGGTAGACTGGCAGCAACTTGGTTTGACAAAAAGTAGCTATGACTGTTCTGGAACTGCATGGTTTTGTGGTGACAGAGAGCACATGAGTTTCCTAGGATTCCTTATGACCAATGGTAGAGATGGGCAGATTAACTCAACGTCTACATTTTGTTGGCAGAGTTAACATTGAATGGTTTGTAGTATGCCTCTATCGCTGTTACCTTGAATGTCAAGCTAAAACATAGTATATTAGTTTACCTTTAAAGAGAACTGGAAGATCTGCCACTTGAATAGACTATGTAGACTGAAAGAGCCACACGCATTTAACACAGAAATCACTTGGGTAGTTGTTTCAAAGTTTCAGTCAATATCTCAAGTATAAGGCTTCAAATGCTTGAATTGGTTACTTTTCTTTATAAGGGAGATATCTACTTCTTCTGTATTTCATTAGATAATTATAACTGGACTTTTCCTAAGTGTAAGCGAGGACAGTTGCATCTTTCAACAGTGCTAATCACAGCTGTGGTATTTTCAGCCAAGATGTGTGAAGAACAGAAAGCTGTATCTTTTCAACCTATGTCTGTACCTCTATCTTCATCTGTCTTGGGTTTGCTTACCTTTCATAAATGTAGACTGCATTTTTAATAAAGGCTCTTGAATTTTATCAAAAATGCATTTTATTTCCTTCAAGATATCTTTTGACAATTATTTATTACCAAGCACTGACAAATTTTTAGCTATCTTTGGGACCCAGCACATTTTGAGTCATTCTTAAAACCACTTTCAGTGAATTTTATCTTGGCAATTAAGGGGAAAATGATAAAAAACAAAATTGCATTAGTTAGCTCATATGTTCCTTGACCTTTCACAGTGGATTAATTTTTCTATTGCTAAATAATTCTGTAAGTCCATATAAGTTTCATAAGTCACAAATACTTAAAATCCAAAATCCAAGACACACACATACCCACTTATACCACAAATTATTTAATGAAAAATTCCAAATTTGAAATATAAAAACCTTTACATTTTGAAGATAATATATTTAAACAACACACAAAATCATCTACCCCAGTGGCCCAAAGCTGGCCCCCTTATTGTTGGTGGTTGAGCAAACTTAAGTGATATAAATTGCACGTGAGCATTTTAGCAGATGAGCATATATCCTCTTAAATACCTGTTTGTGCTTCTAACACCTTCAGTTGTAGAAGCACTTTTCTATAAGAAAACAAGTACAGACATTTATAAGTACAGATACAATTGCTGTAGTGGTTCTCCTGGGACTGAGCTTTCAGGACCGAGAAACCTGGCTACTGTTAGGCTAGTGCTCAGCAGGGCTTAAACATGGACATAGGATAGTTGGCCACAAAGCATTAAAGTTTCTAGTGGTCATGGAAGAAAAGAACATTAGAAAAAAAATGAAGGCTTTACATCGAAGGATTATTTCATGTGGAGAGAATCGGCATGGATGGTGTATATCTCAACATAATAAAGGCTATATATAAGGCACCTAAAGCCCAAGTAATACTACATGGGGATATGGGATTGCTGGGGGACAGGTGATATGCAAGGGGGATTAGTGGTGGGGGTGGGCAAGGTGTGGTTGCTGGAAAGGGAAGGAAGGGGTGAAGAATAGCCTGCTGGCCTGGGTCTGGGTTCATGTATGGGGGGATGGGGTGTCAGTGAGGGGGATGGTGTTCATGTGTGGAGCTGCCAGGCATGGTTGGGGGGTGGCAAGGGGGAGGGAGTTCACGTATAAAGCCTAAGGCAGGGGAAACTAGCCTGCTGGCCTGGGTCTACTTAGCCTGCAGTTAGTGCAGGAGGAATATGCAGCTGGTACTGTGGCTAGAATAGCTGCTTGAGGAGAATGGGGACTAGTGGGCTACCTGACAGCATGGGAATCTGTGGATTCCCTACTTTGCTCCTCTGTGCCTTCCCATGGAACCCTAATGAACCCTAAAGGTATTGCCTTTCCTTCCCCATAAGATGAGGGGTGGTTAGATAGATGCCATTTTGTTTTGAAGTCCTGGTGTATAATTTTTGCAATTCTTTATCCTATATATAAATCTCCCATTGCATATTTACTTGATGGAAAAGATTTTTTCACCATTTTGTAGGCTGTGTCTTAACTCTAGTTATTCTTTCCTTTGTTCTATGGTATCTTCTTAAATTCCATGCAATCACAGTTATTACTTCCTTTAATTATTTCCTATGATATTGGAGTTCTTTTCAGAAATTTCATGTATACAACTATATTCAGAAGGATTTTATTTATGCTTTTTAAAAGGTATTCCAAAGTTTTAGGTATTACATTAAGGTCTTTTGTGCATTTTGAATTACTTTTGTGCAGGGTCAGATAATGATTTTAATTTATTTTTAATTTTAATATTTACTTTTTAGAATTTATTTGAGACAGGGAAAGAGGCTGAGAGAGATTGAGAGAAAGAGAAAGAGAGAGAGAGAGAGAGAATGGGCATGTGGGCATGCCAGGGCACCCAGCCACTGCAAATGAACTCCAGATGCATGTGGCCTCTTGTACATCTGGCTTACATGGGTCCTGGAGAATTGAATTGGGGTCCTTTGGCTTTGCAGGCAAACACCTTAACCACTAAACCATATCTCCAGCACCTAATTTTAATTTATTCCTGTACACATGGAATTCCAATTTTTGCAGGACTACGTTTTGTTAATGAAGCTGTACTTTTTCTTATGCATGTTTTTTATACCTTTGTCAAAGATTAAGTGGCAGTATCTGTGTGAGTTTAATTCTGGGTCCTTTGTTCTATCCCATTGGTCTCCGTGCCTGTTTGTGTGCCATTGATATACAGTTTTTGGTGTTTTGTCTATGTAGTATACTTTGAGGTCATGTATTATAATACCTCTAGCAATATTCATTTTTTGCATTTTTCTTTTTTCTTAGCATTGATTTGGTTATTTGAGGTCTTTTGTGCTTCCATATGAATTTCAGGATTTTTTTTCTTGTGAAAATGCCATTGAAATTTTGAGAGCAATTAAATCTAAAGGTAGCTTTTGATAATGTGTCATTTTTACATTAGTGATTCTTTCAATTCATGAATATGTGAGGGAAGTCATCAATTTTCTAGTGTTTTCTTCACTTTCCTTCTTATTGAAAAGATCTTTTGCCTCCTTGGTTAAGTTTATTCTTGGGCACTTTATTTTTGTTTTGAAACTTTGAGAATGGGACCTTTTTCCTGATTTTTTTCTTGGCAATTTCAATTTCAAGACTGTTAACTTCTTTACGTTGATTTCATAACCTACTATTTTGCTAGAAGTGTCTCTTAGCTCTAAGAGTTCCTGGTGGAGTTGTTGGTGTCTTTTAATAGGATCATGTCATATGCAAGTAGGAATGATTTGCTGGCTTATTTTCCACTTTGTAACCCATTTATTTCTTTTGTCTTACCACTCAAGGACTTAGAGCACTGTATGGATAAGAGGACTGAGACTAAGCACCCTTGACTCATTCCTGACTTTAGAGGAAGTACTTGAGTTTTAATATTGGCTATAGGATTGTGATACAAAGCTTTTATTTTTAAGTTGGGGTGTGCTCATATTTTTAGTTTTCTTAGAGATTGTTTTTAGATTTATTTTTATTTATTTATTTATTTATTTATTTATTTATTTATTACAAACAGAGAGAGGGAAAGAATGGATGTGCCATCGCCTCTAACCACTGCAAATGAACTCTATACTCATGCGCCACCACGTGCATCTGGTTTACATGGGACCTGGAGAATCAATCCAGGGTCCTTAGGCTTTGCAGGCATATACCTTAATTGCTAGCCCATCTCTCCAACCCTCCTTAGGGATTTTTATCATGAAGGGATTTGAAACTTTGTCAAAGTCCTTTTCTACATTGATTGAGCTGCTTATGTAGTTTCCATCCTTAAGTCTATTTATTTATATGCTGCTTATTGATGTGTGTATTTTGAATATCTATTCACTTGATAGAGAAACAGACAGAGAAAAAGAAGTAGAGAGACAGAGAAAGAGAGTTTGAGTGAGTTATAGGCATGCCAGATCATCCAGCCACTGCAAACAAATTCCAGACAGATGTGCCATTTTGTGCATCTGGCTTTACATGGATACTGGGGAATCCAACCTGGGCTGTCAGACTTTGCAAACAAGCACCTTTAACTGCTGAAGCATCTCTAGCCCTAAATTGTGTCTTTTGAGTCAACCTTATATCATTGGGATGAAAACAACCTGGTCATAGTGTATGAACTTACTGTGTTCTTTAGTTAGACTTACAAAAAATTGACTGAGAATTTTTTGTGCCTATGTTCACCAGGGAAATTGCTCTACAGAGTTTTTTTTAAAACTGTTAAAATAATTGCAGTTTTAAAGGAATAACATCATAGTAAAGACTGGGAAAGCCTATACTTTCAGTGAATATAAAACAAGATTTAAAACAACCTTTTCCTTGTCAGCTCACTCTCCTTAGGTTGATATGGCTCCTGGGGGTGTTAATCACGGCCGTGCTCCTAGTACACAATGACAGGTTAATAGGATGTAAGTGTCTCTCCTTCACCAAAGTGGAATATTCCCACTTGGAGACCTGAAACTGGGTGTGGCAGACAATATTTCCCACAGTCTTACTGTGCCAATCCTTCCAGTCTGTATAGGTTAGTTCCTTGCTCTGTGACACAAGACTAAGTCAATACGTTATTCATCTTTATATACCTATGTAACCACTTGTATAAGCCCTGATATTTATGCCATTTTCAGACAAGTACTTAATAAATTTATATGTACTATATATTTCTATAAATTTCATTTTTTATTTTTCAAAACTTTTAAAAATTTTATTTGCAAGAACCAAGAGACAGAGGAGAGAGGGGGAGAGAGAGAAAGAGAGAGAGAAATTGAAAGAGAGAAAGAACAAGAGTATCAAGACCTCTTGTCACTGTAGATGAACTACAAATGCATGTGCCATTTTGTACATCTGGCTTTATGTGGGTCCTGGGGGATTGCACCCGGTACATCAGGCTTTGCATGTGAGCACCCTTAACCACTGAACAATTTCTCTAGGCCCTTATTGTACTTTTAAAGTTAAATTTCTTAAAAGAAAATCAAGATGCTTTATAGAGTTATTCAAAAATAACAAGAAACAAGTAGCATGGGAAAACACAAAACCATTTAAATAAGACATTTGATAATGTTTCTCTCTTTCATTTTACTTTCTGGAACCCAGAAAAATGCCTTAAAGTGCCCAAGCAAAGAGTACAGACTACCTAGGAAAATTTCTGTCCTCTCTACTATAAACCCAGTTCTATTCTTCTAAGTTGCTAAGTTCCATTTATAACATATTGAATTATTAAGTTTTATGATAAAATGTGTAAGCCCACCCATGTGTTCATATATAGTTTTCAATTAATTCAGAGGCAGAATTGCTTTCCAATGATACAACAAATTCACGTATAAAACAGTCTATATGCTGAAGCTAGAAAAGTGACTCTAACGCATGCTGTGCTATAAAGAAGGGAATTGCTAAAAATAGCTAGCTGTATGTTAGGAAATTTGTTGATTGTTGTGATAGATTTCTTTTATCTCTTTGATTTTCTAAAAGTAAAACTGGACAGGAGTTCTTGCAATTTTCTTCTTGGCCTTGTTCCCCAGATTGAGCTCATTGATCTTGTCATGGTTCTCAGCTCACCTTTCAGAACAGTCTTTAGCAAGCAGAGACTCTGCTGGTCCACATCAGATGGCATCAAAAGGCAGTGGCTAATGGGGAATGTGTGTTTAACTCAGCTTAGTGAAATGGATCTGTCAATTGAAAGGGTATGATAGTAATTACAGATATGAACTGGTTCTTTTCTCCCTACCTCCCATAGTGCTTATGGTACAATAGGGAATTCTAAAAAAAAAAAAAAATATATATATATATATATATATATATATATATATATATATATATCAGATTATATACAGAATATAGTTCACTTCCATAGACTACTATATTTCAAATGAAACTAACTTTTTAATGGGACATGGTGTGACTATTTATTCTGTATTATATTAATGTGTTCTTTGTCCTAAGCATGTCGTTTAAAAACTAATGTTAATGTTTACTTTTAATAGCACCCACCCAATATACATTCATGAAACAAACATTTAGTAATGTCATGTGTGGTCAATGAATTGTTCTGTCTTTAAAGGAGAATCTAGATTTGGCCCCAACTTCATACATGATCAGATGTGCCACCTGTTCATAAATTAGAATGCTTAATATTTATTTCTTGGTATACAATAAAGAATGTATATATGTCACACCCATAGAACATTTCACTAAGCTGAAGCTAAGGAGAATACAATCAAATATTTGAGAGCTTAATAATAGCACTCATAGTAGCATTTGTAAGGAACCCACAAGTGAAAGTTACTGATCAAGATGATGATCTGGCAGCATTATTTTAATATTGACATAAACTTCATCCTCTTATCTAGCTTCTTTTCCTGCTTACTGGAATTGAGTAAAACCGATAGAAGAAGATATCAGAATGGGAATATTGAAGGCAAGAAAAATAATTGCATTTACTTACGTTTCTAAATTTCAAAATGAAACAAACAAACAAAAAAACCCCAACATGGGCTCTATGAAACTGTTACCCATAAAGGGACAGCTGTCCTCTGATTTTCTTCAGAAGTAACTATGGAAGAGAATGGCGTCAAGAAATGCTTCTGGAGCAAGAGATTTCCCTTTCATTTGTCACTTTCCTTTCATTTTCCACCCTCATCTTTCTCCCTGTCTGTGTGCTTTTGATAGCACATTTTTCCTCCTCCATCTAGTTTGATATTGGCAATACCCAAATAGGGCTTCCTGAAGCCCACCTATAACATGGTATTTATTCTGAGGTTTTTACATAAAATTGCATGTACAGATATAATGCAGATGTAAAACAGCATATAATAATGGAATAATTAGAAAATGAATTGATCACGTACCAACTAACATTAGGTAACAATGTAACAATTTGACTACTTTTTAATTTTTTTTTAGTTTTTGTACTTATCAAATTTTTCATAATGTTTGGAATCCTGGAACTCAAGACACAAATGCAGGGGGAGGGAAATCATGAGTTCAAGGCCAGCCTTAGTTATATAGAAAGACCATTTTTATAGATTTTTTTCTTTATTAGTTATGTACATACTTGGTGTGTAAACAGCACATGTTGGTCCCATCCTTAGCCTCCTCCCGGTCCTCCCCCCTCCAATGGGACCCTCCTCATTGAGGATGCTGGTTATCCCCATGAGGTTTGTGGATCATGCATTGTGGGGTAGCCATCAGTTATGGGGAAGAGGCAATGTCTCTGTGCATAATATCCCAACTTGTGGCTCTAACAATCTTTCTGACCCCTCTTCCATGAATTTCCCTGAGTCATTTTGGGTTTGTTTTAGGGCTACTTCAGTGATGAGGTCTTGGGAACCTCTGTGTCTCTGGATCTCTGGTTTGGTAGAAGTTGAGTGTTCTTTGTGTCTGTCTCCTTCACCCGTGTGTTGATACCAGGTTCACTGAGAAAGCAGCACTCTTGCTCATTTCCTTAATTACTCTATGGTTTCAGCTGGGGCCCTGGTGAGGTGTGATAGGCTCCTCAGGTTCTGAGTCCATCTGAAAAAGAGAAGTAAATTCTCCAATGGAGAGTGAAGTCAGCAGTGGATAAATGGAATAACCATTATTAGTTTAGAGAGAATTTAATAGAATTTTATAGCCCATGATTGGTGGGAGCTTGATATTGGAGTGCAAACTTGGTTTTTGGATATGATTCTGACTTGTTTCCCAGTTCCAGCTATGGGTTCAATTCCACTGAGTGGATCCATTAGCCAATTTAAGAGCAGTTGGTTACCCACCATGGATGTGTGCCACTATTGTACTTGGGTGAGGTTGTTTACTGCTGAGTAGCTTAGACCACAAATTGCTTGGACAGATGTTGGCCATTTTCCTCCAGTGACTCATGTAACACCTTCTGACACTAAACAAGATAACTCTCTGGCGACTGACTCTCTTCCAGATTCCAGCCAGGTCTTTCAATGTTCCATACCAACAGCATATGGTGTCTTTGGCGGTAGGATCTTAACATTAACCTTTAGTGGGTAATCAAGTGCTCTGACAGAAGTCTGTCTTCTTTTGGGAAACCTTGTAGGTCTCTCTGATTAGTAGCTCATTGTGGATATTAACTGCATCCTGGTACTGGGAGTTACAGGCCAGTGCCAAGGGAAAAGAAATAAGAAAAAGATATGTAATATAAAAGAAAAAGAGAGAAGAGATATAGGAGAAGATTAAGGTTAGTCTTCATCATACCCTCTCCAGGGCCCTTTGATTCAGATGTTCCCAATAAGGACTTGATGAAGGTTCAACAATTCAGTTGGTCTTTCAGAATATATGATTTTATGGTACCAGTTCCATTTGAGTCCAGTTTTGTGCCCCCACCCTTTTCTCAATATTTTTCTACAATTAATTATTAACTAATTAAATAGGGAAACACATTTTAAGTGTCCGGTGATACAATTACATATTTTCTTGTTTACATTCTTTGTTATTTTATACAATGAGTGAAATAAGATTTATCTGTTGGTTCTTTCAAGTTCTAGTCTTTGAAAACTCAGACAGAGCTTGTGAGGGAATAAATAATGGGAACTGGGGTCTGAGTAGCTTTTCTCCTCATAGTAGAATAAATAAAGTCAAGTGAGTTTCCACACTATACATTCTATCTTATGTCCTAAACAGCCACATTAAAAATGTTACTAGGGGACTAGCATGAAAAGTTTTATTTTACCTGGAACATCTTTTGGGCACATAACCCAGGGGTCCTATGTGCTGGTGATAGGTGGTGGTGAGGGGCTTGGCATGTTGGCCACTTCTCAAGAATGAAGAATACCAGGAAGATCAGATTCACCAAAGGAAAGCAACACTCATTTCTGAAGAAAGGGTATGAAACAAATTAAGAGCATGTTAGAGCCTTATTAACAAATAACGATTTAAGAAAATGATTTCAGTCCTTATGCTGACATGGATAGAGGACCAGAAGAGTAACCAGATAATAAAACTCTTCTCAGGCACATCATATACAAAGCTCTGTGCTAGTGTTCTTTTAAAGTTGGAAAATAAAGTGGTCACCTTTTTTACCTGGTGTCCTCTTAAAGTTGGAAAAAAAAGAGGCCACTCAAATTGTCATGTTTTGTATAACAAATGAAGTCCACTTTTGTGAGAGAAGGGTAATATTTAGTGCTGTCTGGTCTCCTGACAGGGAATTGCAAGGTAAACTGAAATTAGCAATAATCCATGAATGGTGAGGGCCAAAGGACCATACAGTGATGACAGAGGTGCTGGATCCTAGGTCTGAAGGAATGGTTCAATTCAAAGTAGGCAACAAACTCAGCTATAGCCTAGTAGAAAAGATAGGAAATTGTTTGGCATAGATTTCTGTTTCTGACATTCCTGCTCTTGTGTAATTTATTTAACATCTTTGAGCCTTGGCTTTCTTATAGGGTTGTTCTGAAATGAGTAAACACATAAGCAGGGAAATATCTAGAACAAAGCCTGCTGGTTTCTGCCATTTTGTACTGGCCATCTCTGCCAGGCTTTACTTAAGATGCACAGATGTGACTCCATAGGAGACAATCTCAGAGAATTCAGCTGGATGGCTCTGGAGAGGAACAGGTGGGTGACATTAACCAGGGGCTAAAATTATGAATAGCAAAATTAATTCTTTCCTCGATGCTACAGCAGATTTTATCTGTTTTTGAGTTTGAAGCAGAAATCCTTTCCAACAGTCTTCCTCTTCTGTCCAGAGCCTATCCATGAAGAGATTACAGCCAGTCCCTGAATGGGATCCATTCCCTCCTCTTCAGACTTTCTAAGATGACTTTCTAATTTAAGAGTCTGTTGCAAACAAAAAGAACTATAAAAGTCACCTCCTACCTAAAGGCAGTTTGGGTTTTTACCAAAGCAGATTTGGATAATAAGAAAAAGAAAAAAAAAAGAAAAAAAAGGATGCCAGCATTCACTTGGGAGGCTGAAGCAGGATGCTCATGAGTTCAAGGGCATCCTGAACTACATAACAAGCTCCTTTTGGAGAGGCATGGAACTTTCTAGAAAACATTGTAGAATTAAGACAAAACATTGTAATATTGAGACAGAATCACGGACTAGGAATATGTTTGGAAACTGAGTTCTCTCTTGGGAAGTTCCTGTTTTTATGTGCGAGGCAAGTTTTCTAGGTCTGTCATTTGATCTATAGCAGAGATTAGCTACCTAAGGACCAATATAGACTGTGATCCTCTTGTTACCAGATGCTCCCTGTACAACTGCTGGTCCAAATGGCACTGGACCTCAGAGTGTTTGGCATATTGACACAAATAATGTGATTAAGCCACTCTCTGCTGGCAGGTAATGTGATGAATACCCTAATTGTTGGCCTTCTAGGAGAAGACAACACACTCCACTGTTGTGTGGATTTTACAGGCATTAAGCACTAGAGAAGTCTAGAAGTCACTCTTTAGTTGCAGTTAGATACAATTCAGTTGGTAGGGACAGGAAAGTCACCACAGTGTGAAAGCTACGTTCTGTACCTTAAGATCAAGAGGTCTAGGGGAACAGTATATTCCAGTTCTAAACAGTCTGTAGAGACACAGTGTCAATGGTTCTTCTGTATGAAGATCAATGCATTTTTCTAGCTAGAAAGACTGGTACAAGGGTAAAATAAACTAAGTTTGCTTTGGTGTGTATGTATTATAAATATATGAAAAAGGAACAGAAATCTACATAACATTTGGTGTCCTCCTTTGCTCTTAATATACCAAGATGATGAACCTAAAACTCTGTTTTACATCCTTTTGAAAGTTTAAGAACATCTCTAAAAATGCAATAATGTGTGTGTGTGTGTGTGTGTGTGTGTGCACATGTGTGTGTGTGCATGTATGTGGAGGGATATTTTTGATTAATTTCTAGATCCTCATTCTTATTTCCATTCCATTCTGTATTGCTGTCTTTATCTCCATGCTAGATTTCAGGAAAATTGTCAAGCTCAATTCTTGGCTTGAGTTTTTTCATCAAAACAAGCAACCAGACAAAGAATTGGAGTATAAAATAAACAAATTCAAAATTTTGATAAAAAAATAAAAGATTTCTCTTTCAAAATGTGATGAGACAGGAGGGTTTCTGCTACTGAAAGGTAAAGAGCCCAGTGGCAAGAACCTCTGGACTTTGTATGTAACTCACAAGTCTTTCTTCATTCATTGGTATGGCTTGTCTTTTCCATTTTTCTTTTCTGCATGCATGATTCCCATTTCCTCTGAGGCCCTTCCCTAGTTAATATTAATATCCACAACAATATTAATGAACCATTTTGTTTTGTCCAACTCCTGTTACCATATTTTTAGAGGACCATAATTCACCCCCAAACAGCTTGTTGAGAATTTTCATACATTAAGTAGGATTTCCACTATCAGTTTTTACATTAATTAACTACAAGTCTTGACACTTGATTTATTTATTTATTTTATTTCACTTTTTTTTCAAAATATCTAACAGTTATACTCTTTTATCTCCTCTCCCCTGCTCCTGTTAACCTGAGGGCCCTCCTCAGTAGGGTTACGGGATTCACTGGGGGTCATGAAGACCTCAGTCAGTCCCTATGGGGTAGTGGAAAGCCATGCCTCAGGGTATTCCTACCCACTGTACATCTCTTGCAATATTTCCTCCTCTTCTTCCACAATGCTCCCTGAGCCACGGCAGGCCTGTTGGCAGTGTGACTTAGTGTTGAGTTATCTATAGCCTCTGGATTTCTGCATTAATTTTTTTTAATCATTATGTCTGTCACCATCACCCTAGTGCTGGTTGTCAGGCTAGCAGTAAGAACAGTTTGCATGTATCTGCTTCTGCTACAATTTCTCTTGGGCCCCAGCAGATGTGGTAGAGGCAGCACATCTCTTCGTGGGCACTTGGCTGTGGATATCTTCTTGCTTATTGACAGATCTTGGTTCTCCTCCATTTTCTCTACCATCTATAAAACTCCTCCATTTTATCTGTCATCTATAAAATAAAACAGATTCTCCAACTAATAGTGAGCAAGTAGCTTGGGTTAAAGGAAAGATACAAAGTTACTTGAAGGACTTTTTGGTGTGCAAGCTCACTCTTATTCTCCAGAGAGCAGTGGTGGCTTTTCTTGGAAGCCTATGAGCTTCTGGACCATGGGTTCCTGACTTGGTTTCCAGTAGTTAATGTGAATTCTTTCCCACTGAGCATGGCTCATATCCAATTAGAGAACAGTTGGTTACCCACAAAGGCTCTGTGCCACTATTGTCCAAATACTGCAGGGTCTATTGATTATTCATGCTATTGATGACCGTTGTCCTCCAAGGGCTCCAATAGGATTTTCCAGCACTATGAGGGTTGCCAGGAGGAAGCTAGTTTCCCCTTTGGTTCCAGCATGTTATTCTGATGTCATGTGACTGCAGACTGTGATGTCTTCAGCAGAAGGATCTTATCTTTTTTTTTAATTTTTAAATTATTTTATTTATTTTTGGAGAGAGACACAGAGAGAGACAAAGAGAGAGGGAGAGGAAGACAGATAGAGATGGGCGTGCCAGCAGTCTCTCAGCTGCTATGAATAAAATCCAGGTGCATGTGCCCCCTTGTGGGCAAGTGCAGCATTGTGTCCTTGTGTCACTTTGCATCTGGCTAAATGTGGGACCTGGAGTTTGGAACTGGGTTCTTAGGCTTAGGAGGCAGGCGCCTTAACCGCTAAGCCATCTCTCCAGCCCTTTTTTTAAATTTTTTTATTGGGTCTTATCTTTTAGCTCTGGAAGGTAATCAAATATTTTGGCAATGGTCTACATTATTTTGGCCACTTCATGAATCTCTCTGGCCAACAACTCACTGTGGAGGGCAGCCCAATTCTGAGCTTGGGACTTACCAGCCAGAATCAATGGTTTTAAGGTTAAGCTTTTCCACATTTTTGCAGGGTGCTTCTATTTGGACTGCTCCTCCACCCCCTTATTAGTGGCTATATCTTGTAGAATGCTTGTCAAAGGGAGGATTTATGTGGAACCAATTCATATTGTCTTAACTTTTGCTGACATTTGATTTGCATCAGTTGATGGCATTGCGATGAAGTCTATTCCACTGAGAATTTAAGTGACAAAATATTTTGTGTCTATCTCCCCTATTATGAATTCTGTTTATACTCTAAACAATTTGCCTCAATATACCTTACTATGAGTTGTAAATCCATTCAGTAATCTCTTAAGATCTGGCATTTCTTTAAATCCTCTCATCCTGAAGCATGCATGCAAACTTATTTCTAATGAAAGATGATCCCCTCTGTCTCCCATACAGTATTCAACTTCAGTCCACTAGGGGATCTCACACAAGTAAGAGCTTCTGGTCTAGTTCATCAATCTTGCTAATGAGTTTACTGCTGGCCTCTCTCTCCTGTGACATCTTGGCATCCTTGATCTTTACAGAAAAGAATTAGTTCTGGCATTCAGTGGACATCTGCAAATGGGTTTAATCAGACATTTTTGGGGTAAGATAGAATGTTCAAGTTTTTGCTTAATGATGATGCTGGAGCTATAAACATTGATTTCAGTACAGTTAAGATAATTACATGGCACAAATGAAGGTGATGTTACTTTCTTCCAGTCTCTACTTATTGCAATTGCTAACTACTTAGTGCAGTCTCTACTTAGTGCAATCTACTTAATGTGAATGCTCACAGAAGACGTTCAAGAGAAGAATGACTCAAGAAACTTCCCAAACATTAATTTCAAATATTCTCTCTTTCATAAAAAGCATACTATTAAAAGTAGTTGAAAATAATCAAATTAAAATAGCTTTTATAGTTATATCTTTTATATATAAAGAAGGAAATATACTTGAAAAATGTATTTTGGATGACAGTTGTTGAATTCAAAGAATGATACAAATGTTGAAAATGAATATAAAACAGTACAAATTTGGCAATTTGAAGCATGCTATTTGTTCCCCATTAGTTACTGATAAATAAATCTCTCTGTCATAAAAACTTCTATGAAGTCATTGAAACATGTCTAGTATCAAAAGCATATTTTGTCTATTCTGACTTCTTCAATACTTTCAATAATTGAATGAGGTTGCATTAATAGTAACTTCTTGACTTTGACACTGACTTGAAAGCTTATGACACTGGCCTTGAAATTTAGGTTATAAAATACCAAGTAATTTCTACTTTAGGAATGCCAGTTCCGGAGAGTTTCTAGTTTAACAGAGTAATCAAGGAAATTTGGATTTTTAAAACTTGTTGATTGTAGCATTTCTTATGGGACAAGACCATGTATGGAATAAAATATAGTTTTCTCTCTTGTTCTCCTGCAGGTACCAACTGCACCTTTACTTGATACATTATTAATCTTCCACCCCAACTCAACCCACAGTAAGCATGCAATATCATGAGTTGTATCATAGAATCTTCATAACCCAACAATTCTAAAGAATATTCCTAAAAGATTCAGGACCACCCTTAATATTCAATGGGTGACTTCTGGGTAAGATGGCTGCAGAGGAGTCATGCCAAGCCAGCCTAGGGAGGGATTTAAGCAAAACCACAGTGAAATACACTTTTCTTCTGAAAAGTGGAGGTGTGTAGGTTATTAGTCACAGTGGAGAAGCAGGAGAGACAAAGATCTACCAGAAAGGAGGATATGGGCAGGAAATGGGCCAGAATCCCACCCAGGTACTTACAGCCCTGATTCAAATGGATCCACTTGCCTGCATGGCCCAAAGCCAAGCTGCAGGAACAGAGACCAAACAAGGGGATTGTCCAACCTTCTTGCCTCCTTGCAAAGCCATCCATGCAGTCAGCCTCCTTGCAAAGTCAAGAAACTTGAAGGAGAGACAACAGAGACCAAGTGAAGGGGATACAGGTGGGACCAGCTGAGCAGTTCTAGTACAACTCCAGACTTCCTGCACTTTCCCATCCCCGAACTCTCAAAACTGTGAACCTCCTGAGAACACATTCAGCCCCCAGTGGCAGTGCATCCAGCACAGCTGGTCAGAGCACCAGATCCACAGCACAACCCAGAGGGATTAAGGTGGGCACTCAGCATTGATGAGATTGAAAGCCACCCTAGAAGGTAACGAGACTGACAAAAAAGCAGGTACATAAGTCTGCACTGGAAGTGCTCATCTCTCTTTCCATGTCAGTAATGTGTTACATATTCATGGTTGGCTTTACCATTCTCAATTAAGCTTTATTTGGGGGTTGACAATTGTTGCCTTGGTGCTTTCAGATTCACAGGGCCTTTGTCTTTTTCTTCTGTCATTATTGGGAGTGGGTCTGATTCAGACCCAGGCTGACCTGGAACTCATTTCAGAACAAAAAACTCAACTTCCCAGCAGACATGATTAATAGTGTAGAACAACACACACCCTTAGGGATTTTGGCTTTAAAGGTTATCTGTTTGTTTCAATCCCCACAATTGCATACTCTGTCCTGACTTTTATTGAATATGTATATTACTCAGTTGTATTTTAGAACTTTGCCAGTAAATTGTTCCACCCAGCCCACTAGAATACTTGAATAGCAGGCAAACTCAACACATAAGAGTACTTCTGTGGTTGGATTGGAGTACAAGAGCTAAACATGGCACCTTAAACTCCTACTCTGAAAGCACATAAAGTTGCATTTCCAAGTCTAAGAGCACCACAGATAATTAGAAAACCCAAGCATCAAATCAACTCAGGATGCAAGAATCAAGACCATACATTCTCACCAAAAATTATAAATCCATCAGAAATGACCCCCAATGAGACTGCTTTAGATGAAATGCCTGACAAAGATTTCAAAAAATGATTTTATCTATACTCAAAGAAATCAAAGAAGAAATCAAAGGAATCAATGAAGAAAACAAACTCTTGAAGAAATTCCTAGAGAACACAGGAAACCAGCTTAATGAAATAAAGAGGTCGCTACAAGACATGAGTAAGGAAATAGAAATACTGAAAAAAAAAAAAAAAACAGGCATAAATACTAGCACTGAAGAACACAGTATGTCTAAAAAAAATCTGTGGAAAGTCTCACCAGTGGAAAGGATGAAGGAAAGAACAGAATATATAAATTAGAAGACCAGGTGACAGATGCAATACAGTCCAAGAAAGAGAAAGATGAGCTAATAGGAAGGTATGAATGAGAATTTGAAGATATTGGGGACACTGCAAAAAGATCAAATATAAGAATTCATTGTATATTAGAAGAAGAGTTTCACTCCAAAGGAATAGTTGGTGTTTCAACAAAATCATAGAAGAAAAATTTTCATAAATTGGGAAAGAAATGCCAATGTAGATACAGGAAGCTTTTAGAACATCAAACAGAAAACACTTGGAAAGAACCTCTCCTTGCAATGTTATCCTTAAACTACTAAACACAAAAACCAAAGAAATATATTGAAAGCAGTTAGAGAAAAAAAGCAAGTGACCTACAAAGACAAGCCTTTCAGGATCAGCAGATCACAATGGACAACATAACCTTAAGACTTTAAATTGCAGATGCCACTAAGAGCTTAGGATCAGCAGATCACTCAACATAAGCTTTAAAAGCCATAAGAGCTTAGAATGATGTATTATTCCATATTCTGAAAGATAACAAGTTGCAACCAAGAATACTTTATCCTGCAAAGCTCTCTATCCAAATTAAAGGAGTAATAAGGACATTCCATATCAAAAACAGGCTAAAGGAATTTTTGACAACTAAGCTAGTGCTACAGAAAATACTTGAAGGAATCCTTCATGCTAAAGAGAAAGCAAAGCACATACATGAGGAAAAAGGAAAAAAAAACCATACTCAAATAACAGTTAAAACAAGAGCCTAAAGTTAAAAACTGAAGCACTACAAAACAAGAAGAATGCAAGAATAATCACATACCTTTCAATAATAACTCTTAATATCAATAGCCTCAATGCCCCAACCAGAAAACACAGGCTTGCACACTAGATTAAAAAGGCAAGATCCTGCTGTTTGTTGCCTCCGGGAAACTCATGTCTCAATAAAAGATAGACACGGTCTTAGGGTGAAAGGATGGAAAATGATATTTCAAGCAAATGGGCCTAAGAAACAAGTAGGTATTGCTATCCTAATATCTGACAGAATAGACTTCAAACCAATATTAGTGAAGAGTTATTAGATGGCATAATAATGTTCAAATAAACATTAGAAAAAGTGTTCTACATCCTTAGCCATCAAGGAAATGCAAATTAAAACTACTTAGAAATTTGATCTCATGCCTGTCAGAATGGCTATTATCAAGAAATCAAATGATAATAAATGCTGATGAGGATGCAGAAAAAGAGAAACCCTTCTATGCTGTTGGTGGGAATGTAATCTGATACAGCCATTGTGGAAATCATTGTGGAGGTTCTTGAGACTGCTAAAAATAGATTTACCATATGATCCAGCATATATCCGAAGGACTCTTCTCACTACCTTAGAGATACTTGCACAACCATGTTTATTGCTGCTCTGTTCACAATAGCTAGGAAATGGAACCAGTCTAGATGTCCCTCAACAGATGAATGGATAATAAAGATGTGGTTCTTTTATCCAATGGAGTTCTATTCAGTGGCAAAGAAAAATTAAATTATGAAATTTGCAGGAAATTGATGGATCTGGAAAGGATTATACTAAGTGAAGTAACCCAGGCCCAGAAACTCAAATGTTGCATGTTCTCTCTCATATGTGGATCCTAGCTACAAAGGTTTAGACTTCTGTGTGAACTGGAACCAAAAATTGGTAGCAGAAGCCAGTAAGCAAGTAAAAGGCTATAAGAGAGGGAGTGGAGGGAAGGAATTAAGGAGATGGTATTGTATATATGTAAGTAGAAGAACAGATTATAGGGAGTGGAATGGCCTAAGCTAGGTCAGGGGAAGAGATTGAATAAAACAAGGGTAGGGGTAGGGTCAATCAAAATTCAAGATCTTCTGCATAAAGAATATTAAAGCCTACAGTTTCAGATAATCACACATCCAGAAGCCATAGATTGTTACTAGAAAACTTTCAGTGCCAGGGATGGAATACCTTCCAGTGACTTGTTGGCCAGGGAGGTCCCTCTTCCCTTCAAAACATTACAGGCTATTGTCAAAGCCCTTAGTTTCCCATGAGTAACATTTGGTAAGACACCATTGCTGAAGACTTTAAATCCCTGTGCAACAAGATCAGTGAGAAATCAAGCTGGTGCTGAGCTGAACACCTCCTCCCTGTAGACCAGCTAACTGAAGATGGAAAAAGCTACACTGCATACAGACCCAGTTATTCCCTTACTGGGCAATTATCCTAAAAGCTTCATGCCTCGGTTCAGAAACATTTGGTCATTCATGCTTTTAGCTGCTCAATTCATAATAGCTGAGAACTGGAATCAACCCAGATGGCCATCATTGGACAAATGGATAACCAAGTTGTGGTACATCTACATGATGGAATTCTACTCAGCAGTTAGAGAAAATGACACAATTAAATTTGTAGAAAAATGGTTGAACTTGGAACAGATCATACTCAGCAAACTCACACCATCACAGAAAGACAACCATCACATGGGGTCACTCATTTGCAGCTACCAACCTGGATCAACCAGAGTTGCTGACATACCTAATAGGCATCTTGAGGCCTGCACAATAGGGAGGGTAGGGTTTGAGGGGAGGGGAAGGGGGGAGGCAACACAAAAATGAACCCAATGGGAACTGGTACCATAAAATCTTATATCCTGGAAGACAGACTAAAAGGTTGAACCCTCAACTGGACCTTAGGGGTAGCAACTGAATCAAAGGGCCCTGGAGATGATGAGATGAATCCTAACCTTAAAATTCTCCTGTTTCTTTTTTATCTTTTTTTCTTTCTTTCTTTTTTCTATTTTTTTTTCTTTTTCTTATTTCTTTTTCCTTGGCACTGGCCTGTAACTCCCAGTACCAGGATACGGTTAACACCCACACTTAGCTGTTGGTCAGAGACCTACAAGGTTTTCCAAAAGAAGTCAGATGTCTGTCATAGTACTTGATTACCCACCAGAGGTTAATGATAAGACCCTACTGCTGAAGACACCGTATTAACATTTTCCTCTACTGTAGTCCACAATTTTATGACTTTTTTCAACCTGACCAAAATAAATAAATAAATAAATACATAGAAAAGTAAAATGATTTTATTTTCAGGCCACAAGGTCCAATTTTTTGGTTAACCTTTGGTCCTCAGTGAAACTCTAAGAAGCTATTTTATTTATGTATTGTTTACTTTGCATTTTCTAAAGTTGCAGAGTGGAAAATGTATTTTCTTTTAAAAATAATCTTGCTGAGTATATACAATGTAGGTCAATCAATCTTATTGACCTATTGGCCTATGCCAATGAAATGGACATATATACCAAAGTATGTAATTGTTTGAAATGTTTATTAAAAAGTTGTGAATACTTCTGTTTGTGGTTAACCTACAGGCCTCTGCAAATGACTATACAATTCTGTAAAGTTGTACTTCTTTAAAACTTACCAAATGTAATATTATATTTATATAATTTTAGTTTTATTTTTAACTTTAAAACTTTTTACTTATTTATTTGGAAGCAGAGACAGAAAGATAAGTGAGAGAAAAAAAACAGAGAGAGAGAAAGAATGGACATGCCAAGGCCACTTGCCCCTGCAAACAAACTCCAGATGTATGTGCTACTTGGTGCATCTGGCTTTCTGCAGGTAGTGGGCAATTGAACCCAGGTTGAGCAATCTCTCTAGCTCCTATGTTTAACTTTAAAAATATATTTATTTATTTGAGAGAGACAGAGAGATAAAGAGGCAGTTAGAGAGAGAGAATGGGCACACCAAGTCTTCTAGCCACTGCAAATGAATTCCAGGTGCATGTGCCACCTTGTGCATCTGGCTTATGTGGTTCCTGGGGAATCAAACCTAGGTGCTTTGGCTTTTCAGGCAACCTTAACCACTAAGCAATCTCTCCAGCCCCTATTTAAACTTTTTATTGAAAAAAATGTCATATATTTACATTACATATTTTGATTGTAATCCTATCTCAATACCTACTTTTGTCCTCCCTCTTCTTTTTTTCAATGAGTACCTCTTCTATTTTGGTGTTTTTTAAAAACTTTTTATTCACAATTTTCTCCTCCTAATACCTTTTGTCCCTAATGACTTTTTTGCCCTCCTTCATCATAGGATAGCATGTTTATGGACGTAGTATGATGCAGGCCTTGTGTGGGTACTGATGGCTGCTGTAAATCTTAATTGCAGTGAGCACTTCAGGTCTGGAAGACACAGTTCCAAAGCACTCATCCCCATCCTTTGTCTCTTACATTCTTTTTTTTGCCTCTTCTGTCCTGTTCCCTGAGTCTTGGAGGGCATTATACAGATGTCTTATTTACTATTGAACACTTCTCAGCACTTTGATGTGGTTCAAGTCTCTCTAGAAGTCACTGCCACTTGCAAAGGTGAGAACAGCACTGACATTTGAGCAAAAGCATAAATATTTTGAAGGCAATTGGATGAACACAACATATCCATTTAGCCAAACAACAGTAAATCTTTCTAGCCATAGGTTTGCACTAGGTTTTCAGCACAAGGCATAAATTCCCTCTGGTGTATCACATATCAAATCCAATCAGAAAGCAGTTTGATTACACTCCTATCAGTCATGTCATTGTACTAGTGGGCATATCTTGTCTGGCTGACCAATTGTGTAGCATTCAGGGTCTACTTCTGATTATGACTGTGCCATTATTCTCTTTTTTTCCCTTCTCCCCCATCCCCTGAAGGCCCTCCTCTTGTAAGTTAGCCCCACATTTTGTTGTCTCATTATTTTTGTCCTCCTCCATGTTAAAAAGTTGATGGGCTCAGAGCCATGCTAGACTTGTGGGGATATGTGAAATCACTCTCAGGTCATGAATATACCAGTTGGTTCATATCAGGAGGATAGTACCCCAAAGTACTTCTTTCCACACTGTGGCTTTTACATTCTTTCAGTTCCTTCTTTCATGATGTTTCCTGAGTTTTGAGGTCACAACAGAAGTCTCCTTTAGTGTTGCACTCTAGGCAGCCTCTTACCTTCTGCTTGGATGAGTTTTGAGTCCTCTTCCGGTCTCCTACCATCTTCATAGAAAAGCTTCTAGAGAACAGTAAGATCAGCACTCATATTCTTTGCACCACTTCCTATGTAATATTCACTGAGCCCTGGTAGGAGTGATAGAGATGACTCTTCCAGTGCTAAGCACTGGGAATTTTGTTTGGAATTACATTGAATGTGTTTATCACTTTTGACAGGGTGGCTATTTTCATGGTATTAATTCTTCCAATGCATATGCACTGGAGATCTTCTAGCATCTCCCTCACTTTATTTCCTCAGTATTTTATGCTTTTATTATAGAGGTCTTTTACTTAGAGATTTTTAAGTTATTTAATTTTCTGTGTTCATTATAAATGGGATTATTTCTCTGATTTCTTTCTCACTGTTTGTCTGGTACATAACAAGGTTATCAATTTTTGTGTTTTAATTTTATATCCTGCCAGTTTGTTGAGTTTATCAGCTTTATCTACTCTTTTGTTGGAGTCTTTAGGTTTCCTTTAGAACTGAATCATATCATCTGCAAATATTGTAGTTTGACTTCTTCCTTTCAAATCTGTATCCCTTTTGTTTCTTTTTTTTTTTCTTATTACTCCAGCTAACAACTCAAGTTCTGTGTTAAACAGCAAGGGGGAGGAATGGGAATGCTTAGTTTTTCCAGATATTAGTGGGACTACTACAAGTTTTCCCCCATATGGAATGATATTTGCTGTTTGTCATATGTAGCTTTTATTGGGTTGAGATATGATCTCTGCTACCCTAGTCTACTATGTTTTTGTTATGAAGGGATATAGCATTTTATAGGCCTTTTTCTGTATCTATTGAGATAGTCATGAAATTTCTGTCCATAAGTCTACTTATATGATATGTTATATTTATTTTTATATGTTAAAACATACCTACATTCCTGGAATGAAACCTACTTCATAAAGGTGGATGCTATTTTTTTGGGGGGGGGCATAGAGAGAGAGAGAGAAAGAGGGAGGAGAGAATGGGTGCACCAGCAGCCTCTCAGCCACTGTGAACAAACTCCAGACGTGTGCTCTGCCTTGTGGGCAAGTGAGGCATTGCACCCTTGCATTGCTTTGTGTCTGGCTAAACGTGGGACCTGGAGAATCCAAGGGTGTTCCCATCTCTCTAGCCTGGTGGATGCTATTTTTAATGGGTTCTTGAATTCAGTTTGTGAAAATTTTATCGAGAATCTTTACATCTGTGTTCAATATGAATATTGCTCCATAACTTTCTTTCTTTTGTATGTTTGTGTATCTGTCTCTCTGGTTTTGCTGTTAATATAATGCTGGCTTCACAGAAGGAGTTAGTGAGCATTTCAAACTTTTCTATTTTATTAACTAATTTGAGAAACAGTGCTTTCAGATCTTCTATAAAATTCTGGTAGCATTCAACAGTAAAGTGCCTGTTTGGTCATGTATTTTATACATAGCTCTATGAAAACTATTTATATCTCTGGGCTTAATTTTGGTAAGTCATAAGTGCCAAGGAATTCACCTATTTCTTCCAAATTTTTAGTTTGGGGGAGGATGGATTTTGAAATATATCTGTATAATTTTCTCAATTTTATGTAATATCTCCTTTTTCATCTCTAATCTTATTGACTAGGGTCTTCTTTCTCTTTCCTTTGGTTAATTTGGCTAGGGTTTATCAATCTTGTTTATCTTCTTGAAGAACCAACTCTTTTTTATCAAATTTTACAATGATTTTCTTCATTTTTTATTCATTGATTTCTACCCTCATCTTGATTATTTCTTACTATTAGGAACTTTTGCATTTGGATTGTATGGCCATGATTTGAATATTTCGTCTTTTTATGACATTCCACATTTCTCTCATGTTATATTTATATGTTTTTCTGAACTTGTCATTGACTTTGTCTTCCTGATCTATTTCCTCTGCCTTGTCCTCAAATCCTAAATTTCTAGCCTCCATATGATCTATTTTCTTGGTATGTTTTTTTTTTTTTTTTGAAGATTTGTTTTAGTGGACTTATTTAATTTTTGATTACAATTAAGTTGGTTTTTCAGCATCTGTCTTTATTGTATTCTAATGTCATTTTTTGGCTTGTTGATTTCATTTTTCATTGTATTCTAATTTCAGTTTTTGGCTTTAGTTGATTATTTGTGCTCTCTTCAAATTCATTCAGGTGTCTGTTGAGTTCTTTTAGTTGATTCTTCTGCATTTATTTTAGCCATCTGTTTATGTTGTCTTTAAGTTTTTTGTATGTATTTATCATAATCATGTTTTTTAATTCTTTGTCAAGATTTTCATCCTGAAAAAGTTGCTCTTGTTGGAAGCTTCGCCTATGCTGCTAAGCATATTTGGTGGGGTTATCTTGCCTTGGTTTTTGTGTTACTTATGTTGCATTATGTTTTGCCCATCTGGTGATAATCCTTTTGTCTTGCTAAGAATGTAGCAACATCAGCTCCATTTGTGGACACAAGATGGGCTATAGAGAGGACTGCTTATGTAGCAGACGTGGACTTAAACCACAAATTAACTGGGCTTTGTCCTACTGGCTCCCCAGTGGCCTACACATTTCTGGATTTGAGAGAAGCAGGATGTTGATTATGAGCTCACTAGGAGCAAGGTCCCATTGTTTTATCTTTTCTATAATTTCTATTACTGCATATTTTACAATTTGGTATATGACTATTATATAGTATTTCATTATATATTCAACTTTCAATTACAGTCTAACAGATACATATTAAATGCTCACCTTTTTTCCATCTTTGTGTCAAGAAAGAACTATGAGGCAATGAACAAATCTGTCATTAAATGATACTCTTAGGTAAAAGATGTCTCACATGGCCCGATTCCAGTATTCAACACAGGATTCCTCAAGGACATGATACATACATATGTTTGTTTGTTTGTATGCATGTATCATATTGTGATCTGTTCTTTAACTTGGAAAATATCAGAAGGCATTGAGTCTTCATGATGGCAATGAACAAATCTCCCATGTTTCAGTGGTACTCATTGTTTTTTTTTCTCTGACACCAAATATCTGAACAATAGCAACTTAAGGAAAGAGTTACTTTAGCTTATAGTTTGAGGGAGTATAGTCCATCATACAGGAAAAGGTAAGGATCAGTTGGTTCCATGATGGCAGATATGAGCAGCTGGGTTCTTCATCTCTTCATGTCTTGGCAGAACAGGAAGCAGAGAGCTGACAAGAGGTACTATAAAGCCTTAGCCTAAAAGATGTCTCACTTACTTACTTTCCTTCTTTCCCTTCCCTTTCCTTTCCTTTTTTTGCAGGAGAAGGTCAAGTAGGGTATTGTTTTAGCCCAGGCTGACCTGGATCTCACTATGTGGTTTCAGGCTGGCCTTGAACTCACAGCATTGCACCTATCTCAGCCTTCTAAGTGCTGGGATTGATGAACCATTCAAATACTCCACAACAACAACTTAGAAAAATAGCACCACCATTTGATCAAACACAGAAAGTTATGGGGACAGTTGACATTCAAACCACAACAATAGCCTCCCTCCATTTGTAGATTCTTGATGATGATTTAGTAGATAGTGATGGGGTAGATGGTGAATATGTCTTGTCCTAACAGTGTGTCTTCTGACAATTTTTTGACAAATGATTGTAAATTGCCTTGAAAAAAGAATTTATTAAAACTTTAAAGGCATTGCATTCTGGTGATTGAAAGGCTGGGCTGCCTAAGCTTGCACTCTTTAGTGAATATATGGGGAATGTATTGAAAGGGGAAATGGATATCAAGATTGCATCAAAGTGACTCTGACTGGTGAGAAATGATGTGTCATGATGGTTGAAGAAGAATAGAACTGAGAGATATTTAGAGTATATATCAATATAACTTCATGATTGAAGAGATGTGGATTGGAGACACTTAGATTACTAGACTTTATTAATTTTACTTGTAATTTCAATAAAAATTAATCATATAATGCTTAGGATTCTCTTTCTCAATGTTCAGAAACCTTCCAAACTCCAAGTCAACAGTCTCATTTCACAAGATTTGGTGGTGTTATTAGAGGATGAAATGCATCTCTTGGCATTTTGCTTCCACAAAGTCTGGCCTTTTGTGTTTGGAAAAAGTATAAAATGCTGTTGTATAGTTTGTGTCCATTATAATCTTGGTTCATATTTGGCCATTTCTATATTTTCACATTTCTCCAGCTACTCAATACTGTGTCCTCGTGATTGCACCCCTTTCCCTTGTGCTCCAGATTATCCATGGATAATCAGTGAGAGAGTATCATAAACTCTCCAATTTCTTTTTTTTTTAATGTTAACTAATTCTTTTTTCGTTTTAATTTAATTTTATTTATTCATTTGCAAGCAAAGAGAGAGAGAGAGAGAGAGAGACTGAAAGAGAATGGGCACACCATGGCCTCTAGCCTCTGCTGATGAAATCTAGATGCATGTGTTCCCTTGTGCATCTGGCTTACATGGGTACTGGGGAATTGAACCTAGGTCTTTTGGCTTTGGAGGCAAGCGCTTTAACTGCTAAGCCATCTCCCCAGCCCTTCAATGTCTTTTCAATTTGTCTTCTCTTCTGGTTGTAACTTCATTGCCCTCTTGATTGGTAATGGCTGAAAATATCATTAACCTGCTTTGGTTTTCTGCTTTTATCACTGGTAATAATTTTGGATATCCATTAATGTCACACCCACTCTAAAGACTTAGGCAGAGTACTTGTGCCTGTGCATGTACATATGCTCAGGCTTTGCAACTGGAATCACTACTATTCTTTAAACTTTTATAAAAATGCATTGCAATTCAGTTCCAAGTTTTATAAAAATATAATATGTATATTTAAATGTCAAGCTATTAATTCTCTTCTTAATTAACTGTATAATTGAACAAAAATTTACTTTACTAAAACATTTAGTCCTAGCCATTTTCTTTCTTTCTCTGCAAAGCATTTTTAATTAAAAAGAAATTATAAAATTATATATCTCATATAACGTTTTTGTTATCATGGATCAGATAGAGGAAAAATGATTTCAGACTTTAGCCAAGGACATATTAAGAAACAGAACCAATCTGCAAATTATGTTGACTGGTTTAATGATGGTCATCTTTCCTAGATGACTTACTTGGCAATTTCTAACATCCTACTACTGGTCATTTCAAATTTTATGTGGTTTTTTTGGTAACATATGCTATCAAGTTTAAGTAAGAAAATTAGAAAATAAAGAGTATGGTTTCTGGTTAAAATACATTTAGAAGATAAAACCAAACTAAACATATAAGTACATAAAATTCACAGCATAAATAAAGTATTTCATATAGTTGAGTTTTAAGTTATACCTGTTTAGTCACCATGAACTCTGTTAGAAAATACTTTGAGGCTACAGATGATCACAGCTTTTTTTTTCTTTATTTCTTTCTACTTTTCTTGATGCCTGTCTTTATACATGCAATCATCAAAGAGTGACAAATTTTATGGAGGAAAATATAAGAAAATGACACGTAAAGAAGTTACATTCACTATATGACAATTTCTCACCCAAGTACTAACCAGGTCTGACCCAGTTTGCCTTCTGAAATCAGGCATGTTCAGGAGGGTATGGAATTAGACTATTTGAAGTTCTCTTAAAAAGAAATGTAGACACTGGGAAATGTAGACACTGCCTTGTGGTTTGGGGATTATATATAACCTTTTATTGTGAATTGCTATCTAATTCCCACTTAAGAGATTTGATCAATTAATTACACAAATTAGCTATACAAATATTTCTATAAAAATAGAACATATTTCACTTAGCTTAGTTGAAAATAAAGACACAGACAAAACAACATTTTTACTAACTGCTATTAGGTGACTAAATGAAATTTCTTATACTGGAGAATATTGCCAAATTCACAAATTTCCATTAAAAGGAGACTTTTAATATCTCTGTTTTATAGGTTTAGTTCATACAATAGAATTACAAAAGGTTCATATCTATTTGAAATTCAGTTAGTTCTTTTCAGTTAGTTTTTGAAAGTAATACATTCAAATGTTGGTTTCAGCAAGACTGACACTTGATAGACCAATTAATCCTTAACTATCTGACTACAATTGTTTTTGCTGGAAAACTAGCTTAATATATGTGCAAGTTGTTGTAAAGATATGTATTAATTCTATATTTTAGTCATTAAATATCATTCAAATTATTAATGAAGTCACCAATGTCAGAAAGAAATATAATAAATTCAATTAATTAAATATTTATTGTGGCAATTAAAATGTAATGTGTTTATAGAAAAATATGAAGGTGAATGAATTATACACAAATTTAATTGTGTTTCTTGAACCATAAATTCCCCTAAAACTTCAGGGTTTTTTTTTTTAATTTGAGAGAGAGAGAGGAAGAGGCAGAGAATGGGCCTGCAAGTGATCTCAACAGCTGTGAACAAACTCCAGACACTTGCGCCTCCTTATGGACATGTGCGACATTGCCCCCTTGCCTCACTTTTGCTTCTGGCTAAATGTGGGACCTGGAAAATTGAACTGGCATACTTAGGCTTTGCAGGCATGTGCCCTAACCTCTGAGCCATCTCTCCAGCCCAACCTCAGGTTTTTATATGCAAAGCTCCATATGCTTACAGAGCATTCATTACTATAATGGTTATGCTACTGCTTTAAAAAGGATGATAATTATAAGGCTTTTCTTGTACCTTTGATGTCACAGACCTTAATTGGAATCATACAAGGAAGATGGAAAACTAAGAATCAATTCAAGACTCTTTCTCAATCCTTTTAAAGGACCATGTACTTACATGAGAAAAACAATTCCAACTAGAACACAATGATGATATAGGCTCAATTATCCCCCTTTTTTCCTGTCATGTCCCAATGAAGTGTATTCCTCCATCCACTATTTGGAAATAAAGGAAATTATACTAAATAGACTTTTATTTAAAATGCAGCAAAATTCTTTATTATTTTCTCATTGTGAAGTTTTATCACATCAAGATTTAAATGAAGGAAAAACTGAAAGTGAAATAAAGATAATTGATATAAACAGTACACAAGAACAGGAAACAAGAAGACTGCTTTAGGCCACCAATTAAAAGGGACATGATAATTTGCAATGGGTGTAGATTCAAGAATAAAGTGAAAAGAATACAATAAATTATTCTTGATGAAAATTAGCACTGCTTTTTAGTAGTAATTCTTATTTTAGAATGTAAGTATGATTCTAATTAAAATAATTTCCACAGTTGTCAAGTAGAAATATGTCTGTGAAATTAGCATATTAACAAGACAATATTTTTTCCCAAAATGTACTTGTACCATTATCCTAGAAACAGTCTAACACATTTAATAGTGTTTGCACCCCATTAAAAATGAAGTATTTCATTCCCAAACTATTTAAAGTTTCTCCCAGGAGCATATCATTTTTATGACCAGAGATATAGAACTTCTTATTCTTTTTAAAAAATATTTTATCTTTATTTGAGACACACATACGGGGGGCGAGAAAGAGAGAGAAAGAGAGAGAAAGAGAATGGGTTGCCAGAGCCTTTAGACACTGTAGTAGCCACTCAGATACAAGTGCCACCTTGTGCATCTGGCTTACATGGGACCTGGAGAATTGAACCTGGGTCCTTCAGCTTCACAGACAAGTGCCTTAACCACTAAGCCATCTTTCCAGCCCAAAACTTCTCATTCTTATTAACACTTATAGCCTGAGTTTAAACACATGTAAACACTGTGTCATTCAATATTGTCAGCTTTTCCAATGTAAACAAGGATGCTCTGTGGCAGGTTAAGTGTTCTTATATGGTGGTGGTTTGTGCTCTTTGATAGCACAAAGTATTCTTTTAGGAAAAAAAGAACTACTGCTTTTAGTAGCAGCTCTCAGCATCTCTGCTGTGTCCTCTGATATGCAGCAAAACCTCTGTGACATACTATTGTCATTACCATTTCACACACAAGGCAACTTTGCTTCCTAAAGATTGTATAACATTTTTAATTGACAAGATTGGTATGCAGTAATAACAGGAATAAGAACAGCAAATTTGGTAGACTACACTAACAGTAAGAAGAAATTTTTTTGTTTCTTTTTCTGAGGTAGGGTCTCACTGTAGCCCAGGCTGACCTGGAATTCACTATGTAGTCTCAGGGTGGCCTTGAACTCATGGTGATACTCCTACCTCTGCCTCCCAAGTGTGGCCAAAGAAAGTGTGCCACCACATCCAGCTAAGAAGAAATGTTTTACAGCCAGCATTACTCTGATACCAAAACCAGACAGAGACACAAGAAAAACAAAACAATTTAAGTGACATTTTAAGTGACAGTGGAATGTTCAACACTAAGGGAAACTTTTTTTTTTTTTTTTTTTTTTTTTTTTTTTGAGGTAGAGTCTCATTCTAGTGACCTGGAATTCCCTATGTAGTCTCAGGATGGCCTCCAACTCATAGCGTCCTCCTACCTCTGCCTCCCAAGTGCTAGGATTAAATGCCATCACACCCAGCTTTGTAAAGCAATTTAACACATCCTTTAGGGACCATTGCAAAAGAAGTGGAGCAAGAATGTAAAAGCTAAAGGAAGGGAAGGAGTGCTTTGCAATACTATCTTCCAGATACAATGTGGCCATGACATTTATGACCTCACAGTAGCTGATGCTGTCTTCAAAAGATCTGCATTATAGGAGGGGAAAATGATAACAAAATAGAAGAAAGACTAGTTGGAAAGAAGAAGGGGTTCAGTGGAGGAGGCATAGGGGAGAAGGAAAAGAAAGGGTGGTGGGAAGGGATTATGATCATGACATACTGTCCGTTTGTATGGAAGTTATTAGTAAAAAGTAAAAAAATAGTATTTTATTTGCTCTTCTTTAACAACAAAGGCAGTGAATTTTTTTGGCTATGTTCATTTGTGTTGTATAGGCTTTTGCATTATTCTTATTTTATTTTATTATTTATTTATTTATTTGGGTTTTTGAGGTAGGGTTTCACTCTAGTCCAGGCCGACCTGGAATTCACTATGTAGTCTCAGTGGCCCTCAAACTCATGGTTATCCACCTACCTCTGCCTCCTGAGTGCTGGGATTAAAGGTATTCACCACCACACCTGGCCATTTCTTATTAATTTTTATAAATACACACACAAAGTAATGAGATTATCACATATATGTGTAATAGGACTTTGTTCTGGTTTATCCTTCTTCCTCACTAGCCTCCCTTGCCCATCTCCTGACCCCCCATTGTTGGTGTCTTATTTGCTTTCTCTTTGTGTTCCCCAAACACAGAATTTAGCAAGTTGGCCAGCTAGCTCGATGTGTGGGATTCAACCTGCAAGTATTTGACTTAAGCAAGAACCTAGGTATGACCACTTCTTTAGCTGCACTCAGTGAAGTTCATTTTTCCTCAATATACTATAATATAGATTCTCAATGTGTCATTTTATGTTTAGATCTATAAAATTTCAAGACAAATAGTATGAGCTGAGTCTTAACTGACATAGATCTTGAAGCCACAGAAGGAGGCAAGTCCTTAAGAACCTACTGTAGTGTGGACACAATTATCAATAACTGTTGTGAAGGCATGCATATAGCAGTTAATCATGGAACTTTCACAGAAGTCTCTTATCTTCCCCACCTCTTTCTGCTATTAATACTAATAGATGAGAGTATTAAACTGAAACATAGAAGGCAGTAGAGCACAGGATTTTTCATGATGGGAGGTTTTTAATATGCCACTCATTATGTGCAAACTAATAGCTACTCTTGGATATTAGGAAATAGTTACAGAAATGTGGAAAATTATGCTTTAATATTTGTTAAGATTGGTGCAGTTACCAATGAGGATAAAAATTGACCACAGCTATTTATCTTAAAACTAAAATAATCTATTCTTTCTTGTAAGACTGAACTTCGACTGATGCAGACAGATACAATGAAGTCAATGACTGTCATACAATCCTTCAAGCATAATTCTCTCCCCTCCCCTACTTTCCCCTTCACAGATCTACACTCCATCATATCACTTCCCTCTCTTCGTTAGTCTCTTTGATTTTGATAACATTATCTTTTCCTCCTATTATGAGGGTGTGTGAAGATAGTGCTAGGCACTGTGGGGTCATGGATATTAAGGCCAATTTCTGTCTGGTCAATTGCATTGTAAGCAGTCCTACCCTTCCTTCAGCTCTTACATTCTTCCTGCCATCTCTTCTATAATGGATCCTGAGCCTTGAAGGGTGTGATAGAGATGTTTTAGGTCTGGCATTCCTCCATCATGTCTTCTCAGCACTATGGTGAATTTTGGTTCATCCCAGTGGTCACTTCCATCAGAAAAGAGGAGCTTCTCTAACCAAAAGTGAGAGTATCATTAATATATGGGTATAAATATTAAGTAAAGTGCTTACAGGGAAGTTTGGTAAGCAAAATATATGCATTTATTGAGATAAGAGCAGGCATTACACTTCTAATGCTCATGACCTCCCTCACCATAGGCTTTTGAATATATTTTATATTTTTATTTTTTGTATTTATTTGCAAGGGGAGAGAGAGAGATTTTTTAATTTTTTTAAATTTTGATTTATTTATTTGCAAGCAGAGAGAGAGATAGAAGAGAGACAGACAGAAAGAGAATGGGCATGCCCAGAGATGCATGTGCCCCTTGTGCATCTGGCTTACGTTTTTTTGTTCACAGGCAAATGCCTTAATTACTAAGAGAGAGAGATTTTTTTTTTGTAGTGCAAATTACTAATTATACACAAATAGTCAGTGGGCCAGATTTAGTACATGAACTGTTATGGTTTCTCAAATTCCATGTAAGACAATTTTTAATCATTCTATATGCTAGAACACAGATGGAAGATAGGCCATCTAATTTCTTTCCTCTTTAAAATATCTCCTCTTCTTAGTGACTTTGAGCCCTTGCATAGAAATGGATACATCAAGACATTTTTAACAGCATATGGGTTATTTCATTGCAATTAGTTGGAGTATTTCAACGAATTAGAATCTTTCCTCTTTCTTCAGGTTCAATGAATATTATATGAGAACAATTTTGACTTTCAATGTGAACTTTGAAAAGGAACAAAGTAATCCCAATTTTTAAAACTTAGTTTTTATTTGTAAGGGACAAGCCCTGTGAACATGCAGAAATTTGTGAATTCCAGTTTTTCTTCAAATAGCAACACAGACGATGAAAAGATACAGGATATGGTATAAAGAGAGGTTTACATGACAGGAAAGAGAGAGAGAGAGATTTATTTTTCTAGGATAGGACTTACTGGACTTACTGAATCACAGAGGTCCCCTAGATTCTTACGGTATCTTACCGTGTTCTGCCTCCCTTGCTGGTGTGAAGAGTAGAGAAAGGAGAAAACCTCAGGCATATAATGTAACTGAGTGTGCTCTGAGGACCCTGTCTTCTAGAGGTCCGTGTAGGAACATGGGATGCTCCTGTGACTAGAGAATCTGCATGATGTTATTAGGTAGAGAAGAAGAAAAAAATCTTCAATGCTCCATTGAGTCTTGAGGGGCCAGGAGTACCCTGTAGGTACTTAGAGAGTTTTTGAGAGTTTATAAATGATGTACATTCTAAGAGGTGCTAACTTTTGGAGGGAGTATGTATCTTGAACTCCCAGAAGCAATAGTGGTACAGTACAGATGCCCAGAGATGTTATGAGCTTTGTCATGAGCAGCAGATGCACTGGTGTTAGAGGAGGAAGCTCCTGTCCAAGCAAGAGTAATCCACCCCAGGAAAGACAGCAGAAGAGCACAGGCCAGTTACCACACCCCCACTCTGTATGACCTCCTACTCTTTTACCCTCAGTTATATACTAGGAGAGAGGAAGAAGCATGTGGTTTTAGCAGAGTAAGAAATAGTCCAGATACAAGGCTTACATTTTTCATTGTCAAAATATTAAATTTGCTTAAATATCCACCTAAAAGAGTCTCAATTTTAGACCAGAAATGACTAGGTGTTCTTATAGCAAGAAGAATCAGGTCTTCTCAAAATTTCCGGAAGATATACTATTTGGGACTATATTTTATCTTAAATTCAATTATGGAAAATTTAAAAAATTACATATAGAAATGAATTGTAGCTTGACCTATTTTAAATGCAATTGTTGGATACTGGGTACAATATAATTAAGAAAAAAGATTTCTGACAATATTTATCTAAACATCTTCATGAAACAGTTTTAGTAAACCTTAACAGACAGTTTTATGTAGTAACTCAGGTATGCTATATTTCTAAAATTCTACTTGAGTTATGAGAAGGTCGTGTCATGTTCATTGAATTTACTCTGTTAAATGAATATTACTATATTATACATTTAAACATATATTATACAAATCACTGGGAAATTGGCAATCCACATCTTGCTATGCAGAACATTTAGTCAGATGTAATATTCACCAAGAACTCCAATAACAGAGATTTTTTTTTTGATGACACATTGTTAAAAATGTTAATAGCATGAATCATCACAGAGGCCAGAATTCAGCTGGCCTCTTGTTATTCCCAGTCATCCTGCATGCATTGGTTGTGCTCTTCCTCAGTCCCTATAGTATCTTCTTCAAGCCTTTTCAGCCTCTTTCTCTCCAGTGCCATTTGTCCCATCAGTCCTACATGGAACCTCTTTTTATTAAAAAGAAAAAAATCTGGGGCTGGAGAGATAGCTTAGTGGTTAAGTACTTGCTTGTGAAACCTAAGGACCCTCATTCAAGGCTCAATTCCCCAGTACCCACATAAGCCAGATGCACAAGGTGGCAGATGCATCTGGATTTCATTTGCTGTGGCTGGAGGTCCTGGTGCACCCACTCTCTCTCTCTCTCTCTCTCTCTCTCTCTCTACTCTCTCTCTCTCTCTCTGTCCCTCTCAAATAAATAAATAAAAATAAACAAAAAAGCTTATTTTGTTTTAAATATGCTCTCTGTATCCCATAACCACTTTTGGACCTTCCTTGACACTTATTTATTATATATTCTCATTTTTTTTTTTTTTGACATTTTGTTTTTGTTTTTTTTTTTTTTTTTTTTTTTTGAGGTAGGGTTTCACTCTAGCTCAGGCTGATCTGAAATTCACTCTGTATTCTCATGGTGGCCTCAAACTCACAGTGATCCTCCTACCTCTGCCTCCCAAGTGCTGGGATTAAAGGTGTGTGCCACCACACCCATCGACTATTTTTTTCTTTTTTAATCTCTATCTTCTCATATTAATCTACTAAGTATCAATACATTAAATAAAATAATGGAACAATAAAGCTTATGATGCTACAGTGCTTTTGATTAAAAAAAAATATATGTTTGCTCCAGGAATTGTGCTCTGGGGAAAAGAAGACATGCATGGAATTGCATGTGATTAATCACATGTCTTTCTATTCTTTACTATCAAGTTGCCACCTAGGTAAGGAGGAAAACTGAAGTGTAACTGTCTGAGGACTTGATAGGTTTGCACAAGGACATAACAAGTGAAAGTAATTAAAAGAGGAAGTTTCCTAAGAATCCATTCTGGGAAGAAGAAATAACTTTTCATATCTTACTGTGAGAACAGCATATTGAGTAGAAGAGGTGGCTCATGGTATGGGAAATGGGTGAGCACAGAACTTGAAAAATAGAAAACAAGGGCCAGGGGGATAACTCAACAATTGAAGGCACTTGCTTGCTAATCCTTCTTCCCTCCCTCCCTTCCTTATTCCCTTATTTCCTTCCTTCCTTCCTTCCTTCCTTCCTTCCTTCCTTCCTTCCTTCCTTCCTTCCTTTCTTTCTTTCTTTCTTCTTTCTTCTTTCTTCTTTCTTTCTTTCTCTTTCTTTCTTATCCTGCTTTCTCTAGCCCAATGACTAATAATGCCTTCCCCTCTGCCTCTAGTATTGTTGTGAAGATGAGGTCACTGACTGAAACATCATGTAAGTCCTGAAACACAGGGAGGCCTTTTGAGAGCTCTCTCTCTCTCTCTTTAATAAGTTTACTAATTGAGTCAACCAATTTCCATAGCTCCCATGCCAACAGTCAGATTTAAGCATCTGCTGGTTCAGAAAGGCCCACAATCATCAGAGGCATAAGTTAGAATTGGATTTGGGAGCAGGACAAGGTAATTGAACATGCACACTTTGACCCTTGTGAATTGATTCAAGGAACTCTATTTCAGAGAATTTTCATTCATGATTATTTCAAGCCCCTTTAAGGCCTGTTGGAGGTGACTAGGACTGAGAGGGACTTCAGGTCTACCTCATGCTTAGTCTTGCTTAAAGGGCATGGTCATTATCAACTGAAAGGACCTTGGTGAAAACAATGAAATAAAAGAAAAAACTTCCTATTTTACATTCTTTTAGATGTATTTCCATAAGTTCTGAACTTATGTCCATGGAAATTATCAAAGTTATAATTCCATAACATTTTGGCAATTTATGTCTTCTTTACTGCTCTGAAACTCCATGAAAGTATTAAAGTTTTATTCAATGTTTAGCTAGCCGGAGGCCTTTTTAAATTAATAAATTGGATAAGCTAATGACTAATTAGACATGTAGAGGACATCATTATTTTTTTCTGCTCTTTTCTCTAACAGAAGAAATTACTGAGTATAGTGAGTATTGTTTGAATTATTGTGAACTAAAATGTAAATAACCTAACAATTTTATTATAAGTTTAGAAGCTCTTCTTATTGATAATTTTGGAAAAGAAAATAAAATGCAAATTTATTCATTAGGAAAAATTCATGACTCCTTACTACTCAGACACTGGGATTATAGAGATAAATAAAGTAGTTGATTACTTTCAAGCATTTAGGAGGCATGGATAAAATGAACAAATAGGCAATCAGTTATGATAAACTGTGATCTATGAAGACACAGCTAGTACTTTTGAGGTAACTTTTTTAAAGTATGTCATGTTCTAAGCCCTATGCTGACATAATTCCTTATTAGATCTCTTATAATTGCTCTCTGAGTTAAGCTTTATTATTGTTCCTTTTTTCTCAGTGAGAAAACAGAAACACAATGGATTTAAACTTGAAGGACATTAATACATTGCTTGGGCTTACCTCTGTCTGACTTCAGGACAAACTCTCATTATTTTGTTGACTATTGTTAAGAGCTATTTCTACAGATCTGTACATAGAGCTCCCAGAACCAATTAAGGTGCATAAGTGAGATACTAATATTGCTAACAGTAACACCAGTGTTTCTTGAGTGCATATAGTTGTATCAAGCATTATGTTAGTTATTATACAAAACTAAGTTTCTTTTGCCTTAAAAGTAAGTCATTCTTCTTTTATATCATGAGACACTGAGGCTCATCAAGTCATACAGACAATAAAAGGCAAGATCTGAGGGAAGTTATACTGATTATAACTCTATGCTCTTAACTTGTTTTAAATATTCTTCTACGATTTTTCCTTTTTGACATTAATATAGGCCAGATGAATATGTCCTGTCTCTTGACAAGTAAACAGTGGCCTCAGGAACCTCAAACCATATTGAAAACTTTTTTTCTTGGCTACATATGGACTCCTGGGATTTCACTGCCCCTAAAGATATGTTTTATATCTTATATGTTGTCAAGATAATTTATACAATATTTACCAGTATCAGCTAATGTGGAAAAATCCAACTGCTCCCTGTTGGAGAATATGGAACATTGGTTACTATGAATATTGTCAGCAAAGACCATAGAGGTCTCCTATGTTCCTCTTTCTCCAACCAAAACTCATTCATCCATGGACCAATCTGCTTCTAAATTTGCAAACAGCTTTCCAGGAATAAACTTCCTAAAATGAATAATATTTTTAAATGATTTCATGCAGTTCCACAAATGCTGTTATTGTTATCCTCCCCATGTTAGTGGTATTTATGAGCTGTTAAGGCAATGAAAGAGAAGAATAACACTTCTTATAACTGCAAACATGTGACTCACAATTCAAGGTTCTAATCACCTTTTGAACTCATAAAACTTCTATTTGGCTTTCTCATTTAGATCATGTCTCTGAGCCCTGATCACATATCCTTCATGCCTGGTACGGGCCAGATCCCTTAGTGTTAAACAAATAATTAATCTCCTTAATGATAGCTTGCAGAAGTAAGCCCACAATTATTATTGAAGGGCATCTTGACATCTCAGGGAAGCCTATTTTCAAAAACAAAAGTGTATGTATGCCAGATAACAATAGTGCATTTAGAAAAATCAGTTCTTTTTAGGTCCTCAATTCTTGGTTTAGAAACGAAAGTTGATAACTAGATGTGATAATGCTGTATGAGAAATTCAGGAAGCTAATCCTTACATAGACCTTTGAAAACTAAATATTCTTTCAAAATTGGATAATTACTTCTATTTTTATGTTTCATTAACTTCCTCCAAGTGTGTGCTATAATCTGGACTCTATATAGACTATGTGATTCATATTCTTATTTCATACCATTTTAGTAGATTAGGCAATGAAAAGAAAATAGCCTATATTATAAAATGGTACCACTGGCTTGGTCCTCAACATAACCAGAGCACTCACTTGTATTCTGTCTCTATCTATCAGTATCACCCAGGTACTATTTATCATCTAGGACACCATAGCAGAAGGATGAGGAGTGTGTTAATCACCTTTCTTATCTCTGTGATCCAATGGCTGAAAGAAGTACCTTAAGGAAAGATTTATCTTGGCCCATGATTTAAGGGGACATGGTTTCTCATGGTGGGGGAGGCAAGGCAATGGGAGCTTGAGATGGTTGTCACATCATGACTTTTGATAGGAAGCAGATAGCTTGGGTCAGAAATGAGCCCTTCAAAGCCTTGTTTCCAGTGATCCAATTTCACCAGCGAAGCTTCTCCTCCCCATAAGTTTCCACAACCTCTCCAGATAAAACCACAAGCTGGGGACATATAACCCTCTAGAAGGCTATTCAAATTATAGCAAAGGCACTTGGTTCTCAAGCCTGGGCCTACTTCTTACAAGGTACGTTTGTTAAAGTATAACATATATACATGCATGAATTTAAATGACTTTGAAGGCATTCCTTTGCTTATATAATAACTATATCATAATGATTTCTAGGACTTTTTGATAATTTGCATATATATACATATACATACACACAGAAACACATATATATGCATATGTACATAAATATATACATATGAAAATGTTACTTGACATAAACTAATTTCTTTCCATTTCCTTTGTCATTGTACACTTTCATTTTAGTAGTCTCATGCAGTCTATAATACTTCCTTATTATTTAAAATAGACCATCACAGACTACTTTTGGTAAGGGCCTCTGCTGTTGTACATCTGGCAATGGAGGGATTAAACTGGTTGTATCTAGACAACCCATTTTTACAAAAACATTTATTGTTGTATAACAATTTACTCCAAATTGAAAATATTCCCTCCTAACAGGAGTAAAGAAGCTTAGGAGACTCAGGATATCTGGGAAAGGGGTTATAAGACTTGGTCCTAAAGAAATATAAAGGGAAAGCAACTCATTGGAGAAGAGCCTCTGATTGAGCTGCCTACAAGTCATGTGGTGTGCTCAAGACAAATGTGCAGCTGAGCTACACCTTCCAGTTGTCACCTATGCTGGGATGGGCTTGTGGTGACATAGCTGCCTTTGAGTCACCCATTGCTCCCCTAAGCAGCCCCTCACCTTGCTCTGTAAGTAATACCAATAAACTGATTGGTTCACCAAAGCTGGTTTTGGTGCAGTACTACTTTGCTCTGTTGTCTGAGATGAACAGACATGTGCTTGCATTGCCCCATGGAAAAAGTTTCCCATGACACTCATTCATATACTTTGCAAAGTGTACCTGAAGTCAGCTTCAGATAAAGTATGAAAGCCAAACTCTGACATGTGAAAGTGATGCCAGGATGGGGCAAATGGGCTATAAAGGTGACCACAGTCTTTCTCCTTGTAGAAAGAATGTTTCCAAATATTGACATAATTTTGGTGAAAAAAACTGTCAGAGTCGGTCATTATTATTGAAAGTGTGTCTCATTATGTTAGTAGTCAGAGAGTAGGATGGGGGAATTACATTACAGAAGGCTAGAATGAAAACAGCATTGTGCATGCATGTGTGTGTGTGTGTGTGTGTGTATTTCTTTACAAGACAACAACATGTTCTAAGCAATGGATTACTACAATTTCTTTCAATCTATCCCTAAGTTTGCTTTTATGTCTGAGGCAATGGAATCAGTTAGTGTTCCCCATGCAGGATGGATTTGTGTGACTTTATGAGGCAGAGTTGAGAAGAGACCATCTGGTGCATGGTACACAAAGTTTAAGAAAAGCCTCAATATGGGCAACTTATTCACCTAGGGGCAAGATGAGGATAGGCAGTGAATAAAACTTAAAAAATGATAAGGTCAGGCATTACAACAAAGAACAAAGATGAGCAGAAGTTGAACTTCAATAATTAATAACATTATCGAGTCCAGCCTTGATATAGGTTTATGATAAGCATCCTCCTTCTTTATAAATACACACCACAGAAACGACAAAAATCATCAAAGAGAATGTAATGAATTCTGATAATAAGTCTTTCCAAATATGAAAACAAGAGAAAGAGGCAGTATCAGTGAAAGAATCAGGAGACTAGATGTAAGGAATGTCTTTAATAAATCCAAACCCAACTACTTGCAGAATAAATGACTTTGTGCAATATACTTAAATGATTCTGGGCATTAAGTTCCTTACATGTTAAATTGAGTTAAATTTTTTATCTGTTCTAGAAAGGGATAATTGTGTGAAAAATCAATTAAAATGTTTTGAAAATGATGGATTATCCAAATGCTAGACATTACAGATGTTCTTAAGATTACTATCAAAGAGATCTCTCTGAAAGCTCCAAATTAGCTAAAAACTCGAGTATTTTTCTGTCTTGTTGTTAGATATAATGGAAATGATAGAACATTTGTTCTAGTTTGCCTTTTATTCAGGTATTTATTCCTATGTGTTTGTGCACAAAGAAAGGGAAAATAAGGATGTGATTTTAAAAAACTTAGATAATTATTTTATGTATCAGTGGATGCCTGAGATGATTAATGGCAAAACATTTTAATGAAAATTGCTATCTGAACACACTGTGGAAAATTAGAAGAAAAAATGTATTTGGTTTTTTCTTTAATGAAGCACATACCAAAGGAAGTAGCTATAATCAATAGTTTTTGTATCATGGGACAGGGGAGAAAGGAATGAGGTTAGTACAAGAATGTTCTGAGCTTTCCCAGGTTCTAGTTTGTACATTTTATCATTCCAAACAAGATGCTTACTGTGTTATAAAGGTGTTGTCTACGGTTCTGAAAAAGTTTACCTCTATGCATATAGTTTCCATCCTAATTGGACTAAGTCATTTAAATACCTTCTATTGCAACCATCCAGGTGAGGAATCAAGATTTGGCCATGGTCAGAAGAAATCTGCAGTGGTAGAGAAAGTTTTACCCTAAAACCAAAGCCTGTTGATAGTAAATCCCAGTGTCAGCATTGGGTCTACCCACACACTGAGGTGTTGGTCAGAGAGGTCGATGAGGTTCCAAAAACAATGCAGGCCATTGCTAAAGCACACCTACTCTCCATATCTACATGATAAGACTCTATTCTAGAAGACACTACAGGCTATTGGACATTGAGAAATCATCCTGGAATTGAAATGGGAGCCAGATCCCTGCTGGTGAGTTCTCATAGTGCTGGAAAGAGCCATGTGAGCTGCTGAGAGATCATAGTCACCAACAGCATGAAGAAGCAGTAGATCCTGCTCCAAAATCATCCATCTAGGACAGATATACAAACAGATACAATAGGAGCACACAGGCTCATGGGGGTAATAAATTATTCTCTAATTGGATATGAGGCTCTCACAGTTTGAGGAAACTTAATACCTGATACTGAGAATCAAATCAGAAGCCTATGGCTTGGAAAGTGATAAGCACTTCTTTTGGCTAAAAGGAAGTTATGTACAATCAAAAGTCTTTTTTTATGAGAGATAGTGAAAGTGAGGGAGAGAGAGAAAGGAGACAGGGAGATAGAGAAGAGAGAATTGGCATGCCAAGGCCTCTAGCCAACATAATCGAACTCCAGGCACCTATACCACCTTTTGCACATGTGTATCCTTGTGCATGTGTCACTTTGAATCTGGTTTACATGTGATCTGGGGAGTTGAACATGGGTCCTTAGACCTCACAGGCAAGTTCCTTAACTGCTAAGACATCTCTTTTGCCCCCAAAAGTCTTTTAAATGCCCATGTTTATCCCCTTTGATTCATGCTTCTCTGATTCTGGACTAGAGAATCTGATGTTTTGTTTTGTTTTGTTTTGTTTTTGAGGTAGGGTCTCACTCTGGCCCAGGCTGACCTGGAATTCACTGTTTTGCTCAGGGTGGACTCAAACTCATGGCAATTCTCCTATCTCTGCCTCTTGAGTGCTAGGATTAAAGGCATGCATAACCACTCCCAGCTTGAGAATCTGATTTTTTAAAGGTGGCAGGAAAAATTGGGGAGACTCAAGACCATTGGAATGACAAGAAAAGAAAAGCCAACTGCCTAGCATGAGATGAGTCATCTCTATCACTTCTTCTAGGACCCAGGAAATATTACAGAGGACATGGCAGATTAAATGAGTGCTGCTTTCATGACTAGTCTGAGGACCTCCTCCAGGGAGATGGCAGTAGACACTGAGGAGACTCAAAACTCATACAAACAGAACATCAGAGGATGCATAGAGCTCAATGCTAAAGGAGACTTATAACATACCCTCCCTGGATGAAGGAACATTGTACAAAGGGGAACAGAAAGAATGTAAGAGCCACAGGGTGGAAGGCATACTGTGTTGCATTGTATACACGACACAGTGACTGGTGCATTCATGATCCCACAGTGAATACTGTTAACCCCACTGAGGAGGGCCTTAATGGAATGGAGGTGAGAGAGAGGGAACATAATGGGAATATGACTGATATGCAACATCCCCTCCATATAATAAGGTTCTCAATTAAAAAAAAAAAAAGATTCTTCCATGGTGGTAAGAACAAATGCCTAGGAAACTCCATCAACCTTCTTACAAGTAATGTGAAAAGAATACCCACCTTTACTTCTCAAGGGTAAATATCCTCATGTTAAAAAATTCTTTTTTATTGTCCTATTTTTTTCTATTTATCTTGAGAAGGATAAATATTTAATACTTTAACACAAGGATTGTAATAGAATATTGTATTATTTCTTTCCACTTCCCTTTGCTCCTCCAGCTGGAAGATGGGAATAATGAAAGTATATAGCAAAGCAGCTCAAGGGAAGACAAGGTGATTGTGAACATTGATGAAATATTCCAGAGAATGTGTAGAAGGAGAAAGGAGTACAGAGTGTAAGAAGGAATGTTGGGGAACACCAATAATACAGAATATATGGATAGATAGACAGATGGTAGATAGATGATAGATAGATAGATAGATAGATAGATAGATAGATAGATAGATAGATAGATAGATAGATAGATGATAGATGATAAAGTGGGAGGACACAAATGAGATTGAAAGGAATAAAAATCAAAATGGCAAGGACAAACCATCACTTATTTTATTTATCAGTCCAGAGGTCAACAGTGTCAAAAGCCAAATAGTTTTACTCTGCTTCTAAAAGCTAATGGTCCAGACCACTGATTATGTTTCCTCTGAAATGAACTGATGTGATAGGTTTATAATTCATGGAGGAGCCTCATAGGCAAGGCTAGCAAATGAAACATTGTGAAGTACTTCATGTATTTTAGCAGGCTAGTACTATTTTCTCTTGCACTTGTTTACACACTAAAGTAGCCCTGTACCTCTTAAAACATTCACTCTTTATTTCTTCTATTTTATGAAAATCTATTCTAAAAAAATGATTTGTTGTAGTCATTTACTTTGAGACAAATTTGATTGATATGTACAAAAGTGATACCAATCTATTGGTTTGTTTTATTTTTTTAGGGTTTATACTACTAGAGGGAGATAGTTGAACAGATTTCACACTGGAATTTTGTATATTGTTACCGTTGCTGAAGCACGTCTGTACCTTTGAGATAATTTCTGATAGGAAAGAGACTGTATAGTCCTTTAGGAAATGAGTTTATATTTTTCTTTTCTTTTTGGGGGTTTTTTGAGGTAGGTTCTCACTGTAAACCAGGCTGATCTGGAATTCAACATGGCCTTGAACTCACAGAGATCCTCCTACCTCAGCCTCCCCATTGCTGGAATTAAAGGCATGCACCACCATGCCCTGCCAGGTCATGAGTTTTGTATTTGTCTTTTGGCAGCATAATTTTCCAAGGCTGTTCTTTTTGTTTAAAATATTTTATTATTTATTTTATTATTTATTTATTTATTTATTTATTTGAGAGCGAGAGAGATAGATACAGAAATAGGCAGGTAGAGAGAGAGAGAGAGAGAGAGAGAATGGGCACCCCAGGGCCTCCAGCCACTGCAAACAAACTCCAGATGTGTACACCCCCTTGTGCATCTGCTTACGTGGGTCCTGGAGAATCGAGCCTCAAACTGGGATCCTTAGGCTTCATAGGCAAGTGCTTAACAACTGAGCCATCTCTTTAGCCCCCCAAGGCTGTTCTTCATGTGAAAAATGTCAGTAATAATCACTGCTACCTCATTTACATAATTTCACAAAATAATATTTTTCATAGGGTACATTCTTCAACATACTGTATTATCATCACTACCATTTTCCAACTCCTTTTGGCCATGAGCAATAAAGTACAACCTGGATAGTCAGTTGCTCATCCATTTTGGGACAATGCAATTTTAGCCCAATAGTACAGAATCTTCCGAGATTTGTATGGCACAATGCAGGTCTGGTCCTAGCCAGACCGCAGGTCAGAAGAAACCAGGAAGTGGCTTTTGTGGACATAGTGTCCTGCGCAGGCCTGGCGTGACAACAGCTACAGTCCCATGCTCACAAGATACCTGCTACGAGATGATCTGTCTGGAGACAGGCTGTCATTGGTCACAAAAAGGGGACCACCCCATACAATGATTGGCCAGCCAAATGCCTTAAAACCCCCTACACTTCCTTGAATAAACAAGTTTGCAGCAGCTCGCCCTCTGCCTGCTTTCACCCAACTCCTGGAATCTGTGTCATGTCGTGATGCCGCGCTTCTCACCTCCAACTCGGCAGAGACCCTGCCGTCCCTCCTGGGCTGGCCCTAGGGGGGACCCCAACAGATATTCATCTTACTTCTTTCTGAGATGAAATCACTGAATTATAACCCTTCCTAATAGGCACTCTGAGTTTACTTTGTACAGAACAGAGAGGTGTGGACATCTGTCTTTGTATCTTACTAGTCACTGGTTCCTTTATTTCAGGTTTCCTTTCAAGAAAGTCTTCCATACATAGAGGAATATTCATTGAGATAATACTAATTTATTTCTGACTGAATAAGTACTCAGTGGACTCTTTGGAAGGCTTTCTGGTTGATGTTCTATTTGAGAACTTGCTTTGTCCAGGAGCCACAAGCAAGAATTCTCACTTCATTCTTCTCTTCCATAAATCTAAGATGTTGGACTAGGGTTAACAGTTGTGGTGTGATTTACCCTGCAAGCCTCAGCAGAGGTGCTGGAAAGAATAACAATGAGAATTTCAAGGTTGGTCTTAGATATCAGCTGAACTTGAAGTTTGCCCTTGAGAGGCCAGCAGCAGGGTTGTGACAGAAGTTCTGAATAACAAAGGGAGTCACAGAGCTGAGGCTGCTGTGGACAGGGTAGACGTGGGAGTGGAGAGTGGGTTTGCCTTTAAGATGTGTACTTGTCATCTCTTAGAAAACGTTTTCATGAATTGAATAGTTGAAATGAATTATTTCTGTGGACAAAGCATATTGAGTAGGTTTAAGAAACACAGAAAGTTTAGGAAACGTGGGGGCAGAAGATGCAACATTTGTCCAAGACAGTAAGATTCCCAATGTTCTATCCATGTTAACAACCTAAAAGATTATCCAAAACTACTGAGTCAGAGTCTAATGATATAATTATTTTATATATTTCTCTCACTCTAACCCCACCCTGTTGTTATTCATAGGAAACTTTCTTGAATCCCTACAAATATTTTATTTTTAATTTACATTTAGTTTTTATTTCACACAAATATTTGTTGGTTGTTTCCTATATGACTACATTGTACCTAGTTCCAGGACCAAAGCCAGGAACAGAAAAAGGTCTGTGGGATTTATGTCTGTGATGTGTGTGGCTGCCTGATCTCAGCTGAACATTTTGTCTTGGACTTCCCAAGCAGGGTTTGTGGCAGGCCTGGAATCTCTGCTTATATGGCTTAATGTTTAAAAATAAAATTTTTTTCTAATAAATATATATATTTTTATTTATATTATTCTGATTTTACATTCATAGTATTGGTTCCATTGTCCTCCTCCCCGTCCTCCCACTTTCAAAGGGGCCCTCATCAATGGGGAATGTGGATTGTGCATTGTGAGTTTGCTCAAGAGTTCTGGTGGATAGGCCCCAGTCTCTGTGCATAATGCCCCAACTTGTGACTCTAACAATCTTTCCGCCCCCTCTTCCGCGAGTTTCCCTGAGCCACATTGGGGTCATTTTAGTTCTGCTTCCTTGATGAGGTTTTGGGAGCCTCTGTGTCTCTGGATATCTGGCTTAGTTGGAGTTGGATGTTCTCTGTGTTTGTCTCCTTCAGCCCTTTTTCTGGTGTTGTGATCGCCTTGAGCGCTGTATTATTGCCCTTCCCCTGCGTTGTTCTATGGTTTCAGCTGGTGAGGTGTGGTTAGCTGATCCTCCCTTCAGGTTCGTTGTCCACCTGAAAAGAGATAAGCAAATTCTCCAACAGAGAGAGAAGTTAGTACTAGATAGAAGGGATAACCATATATGTTTTGGAGGGAACTTTATATGCATTGGCTCTCTTCTAGCCCACATTTGGTGGCCTCTAGATCTTGGAGAGTGAGCTCATTTTTTGTACATGGCTTTGACTTATTTCCCAGTTCCAGCAATGAGTTCCATTCCACTGAATGGAAATTTTGAGACTGAGGTTATAGCTCAATTGATAAAGTATTTTTCCTAGTGTTCATGAAGCCCTGGGCTTGATCCCCAGTGTCACATAAAACTGGGCATGGTGGCTTACACTTGTAATCCCAGCACTCAGGAGGTAGAGGTGGGAGGATCAGGAGTTCAAGGCTATCCTCTGGCCACATAATATGGTCATGAGTTTGTGGCCAGCCTAGGCTATCTAAGACCTTGGATTCAATGTATGTTTTCTTTGTAGTTCTTAAATCAAGTTGATAATTTATTTTTTTTTCTGAGGTAGGGTCTTATGTTGGCCCAGGCTGACATGGAATTCACTATGTAGTCTCAGGGTGGTCTTGAACTCATGGCTATTCACCTACCTCTGCCTCCTAAGTTTTGGGATTAAAGATGTATGCCACCACTCCTGGCTTATTTTTTGCTTTTGTTTTTGTTGCATTTGAGGCAAGATCTCACTGTATTCCAGGCTGACCTGGAACTCACTCTGTAGCCCAGTCTGTACTCTAACTCACAGTGATCTTCCTACATCAGTTTCCCAAGTGATGGAATAGCAGATGTGCACCATGACCCACAGTTCAAGTTTATTAAATTTTAAATTCATCTCCTCCATCACTTAAGAACCAATCACTAGCTTATTGTAAAAGAATCAACTCAGTTCACCACCTTATGCCACCTTTGCCTCTCAAGATCTTCATTCCACTCAGTTTTAAAGTATTGAGCAGTTCCTTCAAAAGTGAGATTTGGGGGCTGGAGAGATGGCTTAGCAGTTAAGGAGCCTGCCTCCTAAGCCTAAAAACGCCTGTTCCAATCTCCAGGTCCCATGGATTAGCCAGATGCAAAGTGACATAAGGGTGCAATGCCACACTTGACCACAGGGGGGTGCCATCTCTATCTGTCTTCCTCTCCCTCTCTCTCTGTCTCTCTCTGTGTTTCTCTCCAAAAAAAAAAATAAAATGTGAGATTTGTAAAAAATAAAGGAAATGGTCAATGGGAGCAACATAAATGAGGAGCTGTTATTACAACATGTATAACTTCCTGTGTCTTTCTCTTAGTGTCATCAAGGTATAATCACACAATGAGACTAAATAAACAGAGGGCACAATAAAACTATTAAATGTCATCTTTGTGTATATAATGCAGTGTTTACAGAAATATGTAGGTAGCAGCAATGTATATCATTATTATTATCACTATATTTCAAATCATTATAGCAACAATAAATAGAATTTACAGTAATCTCTAATTTTAGAGTCAATAATATGGCATTTTATTTGCCTCTTACCTTAACAAAATACAATCATTCTATCAACCTCCTCAGGGAAATTTCTGTGCAATTAGCATTTTGATATTGACTTTGAGCTTTTATAAGGTCATATACTCATTTTTCAAAGGAAAAAGTATTTCCACTGTGTAGAAAGATGCCTGCTGAGAAAATAAATCTCCCATAGGCATAATTTTTATTTCAAAATACTGAAATATGTAGACCATAATCCTAGCTAGTATGAAGAAAAAAATCACATGGTACTTAGAATTGTCAACAACAAAAGGCACAAGGATTTTGAAGGCCACATTCAAAGCAATTCCAATATTGCTCCGGGGTGGGGGTAACCTCGAGGGACAGCAGACAGGAAAGGAGCAGGGAAGGCTCTCTGTTAAAGTACAGGATAGAGAACAGAGCAAATTCAACTGTTCTGTTTTAACTGTAATCAGGTTAAGGGGAAACAAAAATGGCTTTTCACGAACTGAAGGGAAGACCTTAAGACAGAAATGGGGACACTTACTTGAGCTCTTGTTTCATGGCAATCTTTACTTTCATTTCGGCACCTTCCTGTCTAGTCCAAGCAACATGGCTACTTAGTGACATGAAAGTGATTAACTTTCTTCTGCATAGAAATACTGCTAATTGCGTGTTCATGGCTATGTTCACTGCCCAGTTCTATCTTAGTGCACTCTACTAGCAGGTCAACTCTTCCTTTTTAAAAATATCATTATCAGCATGAGCAGTGAGTATCTTGGTAGTTAGATTTGCTCTGTTTTAATCACTATGCTAACTAATTCATCCAACAAATATTCACTGACTACATTTCTTGTATCTGTCATTAAGGTATTTGTTATTGATACAATGGTGAATTATAGATAGATATTATTTCTTTTTTTAATATTTTTATTGACAACTTCTATACTTACATACAAAAAATGCATGATATTTCCCTCCCCCCATTCCCCTTTAGAACTCCAATCTCCATCACATCCCCTCCCCTTCTCCATTAGTCTCTCTTTTAATTTGATATCATCATCTTTTTCTTCTATTATGAGGGTCTTGTGAAAGTATTGCTAGGCACTGTAAGGTCATGGATATCAAGGCTAATTTCTGCCTGGAGAGTTGCATTGTAAGGAGTCACCCTTTCTTTGGCTCTTCCATTCTATCCGCCCCCTCTTCAGTCATTGGGCCTGTATGACCAAACTTGATTTTTCAGTGTCCACTGTTTTCACTGCTGATGATTTCTGTTTCCCATATGGCTGCATGCAGTGCAGCTTTTTCCAGCTTTCAGTTGGCTGGTCTACAGGGAGAAGGTTTTCTGCTCAGCACCAGCTTGCTTTCTCAGTGACCTTGCCTCTCAGGCAAGAGATGTCTTCAGCAATAGGGTCTTACCATCTGTTTCTCAAGGGAAACCAAGGGCTTTGGCAATAGCCTTTAATGTTTTGGAGGCTACCGGGACCTCCTTGGCCAAAAACTCACTGGAAGGTATCCCATCCCAGACACTGAAAATTTTCTAGTAACAGTCTACAACTTCTGGATGTGCCATTATTCAAAAAAGTAGGTTTACATAAGTCTTATTCACACTATCTTGAATTATGATTGATCCTCCCCCTGCCCTTCTTTTATGCATTCTCTTCCTATGGCCTCGCTTAGGCCATTCCCCTCCCTGTAATCAGTTCTTCTACTTACATATGTGCAATACCATACACTTAAGTCCTTCCCTTTTTTCCCTCCCTTATAGCCTTTTACCAGCTTACTGGTTTCTGGTACCTATTTTTGGTTTCAGTTCACACACAAGTCTATACATTTGTAGCTAGGATCCACATATGAGAGAGAACATGTGACATTTGGCTTTCTGAGCCTGGGTTACCTCACTTAGTATAATCCTTTCCAGATCCATCCATTTCCCTGTAAATTTCATAATTTCATTTTCTTTACCACTCAATAGAACTCCATTGTGTAAATGTACCACATCATTATTATCTATTCATCTGTGGAGGGACATCTAGGCTGGTTCCATTTCCTAGCTATTGTGAATAGAGCAGCAATAAACATGGTTGTGCAGGTATCTCTAAGGTAGTGAGAAGTGGCCTTTGGATATATGCCTAGGAGTGCTATAGCTGGATCATATGGTAAATCTATTTTTAGCTGTCTCAAGAACTTCCACGCTGATTTCCACAATGGCTGGACCAGATTACATTCCCACCAACAGTGTAGAAGTGTTCCTCTTTTTCTGCATCCATGCCAACACTTATTGTCATTTGTTTTCTTGATGGTAGCCATTCTGACAGCAGTGAAATGGAATCTCAAAGTGGTTTTAATTTGCATTTCCCTGATGGCTAAGGATGTGGAACACTTTTTTCAATGTTTATATGCCATCTGTATTTCATCTTCGGAGAACTCTCTATTTAGTTCCATAACCCATTTTTTAACTGGGTTGTTTGATTTCTTATTATTCTGTTTTTTGAGTTCGTTGTATATTCTGGATATTAATCTTCTGTCAGATGTATAGCTGGCAAATATTTTCTCCCATTCTGTAGGTTGTCTTTATCCTCTATTCACAGTGTTGTTTGCTTTGTAATTTCATGAGGTCCCAGTGGTTGATTAGTGGTTTTATTTCCTGAGCAATTGGGGTTATATTCAGAAAGTCCTTGCCTATGCCAATATATTGAAGGGTTTCCCATACCTTTTCCTCTAGCAGTTTCAGAGTTTCAGGTCTGATATTAAGGTCCCTGATCCATTTGGACTTGGCTTTTGTGCATGGAGAGAGACAAGGATCTATTTTCATCCTTTTACATACAGATATCCAGTTTTCCCAGCACCACTTGTTAAAGAGGCTATCTTTTCTCCAATGAATTTTTTTGGCATTTTTGTCAAAAATCACTTGGCTGTAGTTGCCTGGATTAATATTTGGGTCTTCTATTCTGTTCCATTGATCTACTGTCTGTCCTTGTGCCAGTACCATGCTGTTTTTGTTACTATGGCTTTGTAATATAACTTAAAATTGGGTATGGTAATACCACCAGCCTCATTTTTGTGGCGCAAAATTGTTTTGACTATTCAAGGTTTTTTGTGTTTCCAGATGAATTTTAGGATTATTTTTTCTATTTCTGTGAAGAATGCTATTGGGGTTTTAATGGGGATCACATTAAATGTGTAGATTGCTTTTGGTAACATTGACATTTTCACAATATTGATTATTCCAATCCAGGAGCATGGGATGTGTTTCCATTTCCTTGTGTCTTCTGCAATTTGTCGCTCGAGTTTTGTTTTTGTTTTTTGGAGAGAGAGAGAGAGAGAGGGAGAGGAAGACAGATAGAGATGGGCATTCCAGTAGCCTTTCAGCTGCTGCAAATGAAATCCAGATGTGTTCGCCCCCCTGTGGTCAAGTGTGGCGTTGTGCCCTTGAGTCACTGAATCTGGCTAAACATGGACCTGGAGATTGGAACTGGTGTTCTTAGGCTTAGGATGCAGGCGCCTTAACCACTAAGCCATATCTCCAGCCTGTTGCTCGAGTTTTTTAAAGTTCTCATTGTAGAGATCCTTCACTTCCTTGGTTTATTCCAAGATTTTTTTTTTGAGGCAATTGTGAATGAGAGAGATTCCCTGATTTCATCCTCTGTACGTTTATTGTTAGTGTATAGAATAGCTACTGATTTCTGTGTGTTTATTTTGTATCCTGATATATTGCTAAAAGTGGTTATCAGCTCTAATAGTTTGCAGGTAGAGTCTTTAGGGCCTGTTATGTATAGAATCATATCTTCTGCAAATAATGATAATTTGATCTCTTCCCTTCCAATTTGTATCCCTTTTATGAGTGTCTCTTGCCTTATTGTTATAGCTAAGACTTCCTGCACTATATTAAATAGAAGTGGGGAAAGTGGACACCCTTGTCTTGTTCCTGAATTTAGAGGAAAAGCTTCAAGTTTTTCCCCATTTAGTATTATGTTGGCTGTAGGTTTGTCATAAATAGTTTTTATTTTGTTGAGATATGTTCCTTCTATTCTCAGTTTTTGTAATACTTTCACCATGATGGTGTGTTGGAGATATTATTTCTCAATACTTCCTCATTAGCTGTGAAAATATAAGAAATCAATTAGTAAAATGAAGACTATTAAGCATAAGCACATTATTAGGGCATATAGAATGATTCTAATGTCCATGGAATTAGAAAAGTCCTTTGTCAATATGAAATCAGTCTCAGAGCCAGGCATGGGTGATTCATGCCTTTAATCCCAGCACTCCAGAGGCTGAGGTAGGAGAATTACCATAAATTGAAGGTCAGCCTGGGCTATTCCAGATCAAGCTTGGACTATGTCTGCCTTAAAATATATTTTTAAATCTGTATCAGAATTAGATCAAGTATGCAGAGGAAAGTAATTTATTTAAATGATATAAGACACCATTATAACACTTCAGTAGATATAAGTATAAATAAGACAAATTTACAATTTAAAAGTAATGATACTATATAAATATGCTGAATGATCATTGTGTGCTAGGTATTACCTTAAATACCATGTTCACATTTATTCTTTCAGTGTTCATCACAAATTTATGAAGTAGTAGTTGTGATTTACTATTGTAGTGAGGAAACAGATATCAAAGTAATTGACATAGCTCTCCTTACTGGCAAGGGGATAGACCTATAATATGCATATAAGTTCTGTATCTTCCAAACCTGAATGCCTAAGAATATTTTAATGTAAGAATAGTTCAACATATATAATTTAAAATATGCAAATAACTGAAATGCAAGGAATTAAAACTATTAAAAACACCATAGGAAAGCTCAGCAGAAAATGTCGGGCTTTGTGTGCCCTTACCCTTTTTCTTATAGCCTCTCATCCTGATGGACTTTGCATATCTGTGTTAATGCACAAGGTATGTCTCTTTGATTGAAAGATGGCTCATGATCTCTAGATGTTTGCTAGATAATCTATGAATATGAAGACTTGCAGAGAAAGTTGAAAATGCATACTTGTCCTGGTAGAAGTTCTACTCTCTTTCTGTACTAAGGTGGCACAGGAGTACTGCTATATGCATGTAACTCTTCTCTGAAAGCAGATCTGAATGTGTGCCAAAGCTTGAGCCTTTCTACATGATATTGAAAGTAATGCTGCAGGAAAAAGAGTTACCTTCATTTAAATGCTTCTGTAATATCTACATGCATTACTTCTGTAGTGGTATTAAATTACTATGAATTCTGTATTGCTGGAATTTAGACAGAGGTTCATTGTAAAGATTCAGCAGTTCAGCTGTGACCACAAAAGCCAATAAGAAGATCTTCCAGTACAATTTTTAATTATGTTGAGATGTATTTCTAATCACTAACTTTAAACCCTTTATGCTTCTAGAAATACAGGTTATTTGGTGAAATAAAATCTCAGCAGAAAGCTTTGATGTTCTGTATCAAATGCAAGCTAATTTAACCCATCCATGCCACTCATTAATATTAAGCAATTACATTAAATGGAAGCACTGTGAATATGTTAATTGCTTTCATTAAAAAACTGATTTCCTTAATTACTTTCTAAGCAAATATTCTTTAGTAAGCTATTTAAGCATTTGCAATTCTCAAATTTGATCTGTAACGGGAATGCCAATTTACATTAAATAATTATTTATAAAAATCTCTTTCTCACAGAAAGTTTTAAATATGTTTGGGAAATATATAATTGGAAATAATTACAGAAAATCATTTTGATGCTATAAATTATATCTCTCATTTTTTTTCTTTTTGCTGCATGTGTGTAGTATATTTGGGTTGTGTGTGGTGTATGATGTGAGTGTGAGGATTAACATGACCCATGTGAAGGCCAGAGGATGATGGTAGGTTGCCTCCTTGAGAAACCTGCATGCTACAGGTTCAGTGAGAGCTTGTCTCTTATGAAAATAAGGTGATGGAGAAAGATACCTGAGGCCTGTTCTGGTCTGTGCACACACATGCACATGGGACATATGCATCTGCACACTTGCATAACATATGCTCACACACACACACATATGAGAAAATGGTGTTTTATTCATTTGTAATTCATCTATTATGCTTTATGTTGAAGTCTTCAAGGTACTACTTAGTGTCTCAGTGTAATCTTTTTGTTTCTCTTTTGGTCATACTCTGCAGCTCAATCTGGTCTTGAACTACTGGGATCTACCTGCCTCTGTATCCCTAATTCTAGGATTAGAGTTGTGAGCCATCATATGTGACTAATAACTCTGATCTAGTTAGCAATTGTTATCACTTTGCTCACAATAGCCCTGTCTTCAACTTTGAGGTAAAGCTCCTTTTCTTGCTAAACTGCACATTTTTCATGTCTTTCTGCCCCACTTTCTACTTTTTCTCATGGTAAGGCTAAGTAAATGCAGTGATTAATAACCATATCACAGTCAGAATATTGTGCTGTCTTAAAATTTCCTCTGCCAAGAAAGTTAACCTATTACGTGAATTGAAATTCAACCTCACCCAAATTTTCAGGACATGGGCAGAATACAGTATGATTCTTTGTCAGAATGCAACACAAATGGCCTGTAGCCCAATTTCCAATGTTGTCTTTGCTCCCCTTTGAGACTTCATGAGCCTGGTGTTTTACTGTCTACATTTCCATTGGCCTTCTGGTCTTCTGAACCCCTGTAAAAATGACTATTAAGTTCTGTTTATCACATTCTAGGACACTTTAAACCCATTACTCCAAACTTCCACATTTCTCCTTCAGACCATTTCCACATGGTTGAGGTTTATCACAGCAGCAACCTCACTTTTCTGTACTAACTTTCTGTATTAATTATGCATCTTATTACTTTTTCAAAACATCTCACAGAAGCAATGTGAGTAAAGAAGGGTTTATTTGGTGTTGGGGTCCCTCCTAGAGCCAGCCCAGGAGGGATGGCAGGGTCTCCACTGAGTAGGGGGTGAGAGGCATGGAGTCATGACACAGACTCCTGGTTTTGGGTGGAAACAGGCAGAGGGCAAGCTGCTGCAAACTCATTTATTCAAGGAAGTGTAAGGGGTTTAAAGGGTTTGGCTGGCCAATCATTGTATGGGGTGGTCCCTTTCTTATGACCAATGACAACCTGTCTCCAGGCAGATAATCTCACAGCAGGTTTCTCTTGAGCATGGGACTGTAGCTGTTGTCACACCAGGCCTGTGCAGGATGCCATGTCCACAGAAGCCACTTCCTGGTTTCTTCTGGCATGTGGTCTGGCTAGGGCCCAACCTGCATTGTACCATACATATCCTCCTTTTTATTTTTATTATTGGCGACCCTGGGAGGCATGGTTCTTTGCCAAGCCATTGTTTACCCCAGACCCAAGGGATCATCACATGCAACGGTGCCTGTCTTAGGTTGCCCCATCTCATGGGTTCTTACCCGTCATTGACTATCTGCCATCCTGGTGAGAAAACCAGAGGGGTATGGCCTGATTTCTTTTAGGATGCAGTCTGGCTAGGGCCCAACCTGCATTGTGCCATACAATTTGGGCCAATGGTTGAGGAAGACCAATAGGTTCATCTCTGTGGAAGCATGGAAACAGGAATGTGTAGTGTCCAGCCCCATTGTGTACACAGTCGGGAAGAAGACAGATGAATGCTGGTGCTCAGCTCCCTTTCTCCTTTTCCCTCTTTATTATCTAGGGCCCATGGTCCCCATCAGGCCACCCATACTCAGGGTTGGTTTTCCCTCCTCACTTAAACATGGAAACTTTTAAAACTTTTAAAAAGACACATTCAAAAACTTGTCTTCTGCGTTATTCTATGGTTTCAGCTGGGGCCCTGGTGAGGTGTGATTGGCTGATCCTCCCTTCAGGTTTGTTGTTCATCTGAAAAAAATAAGCAAATTCTCCAATGGAGAGAGAAGTTAGTACTAGATAGAAGGGATGACCATAGATGTTTTGGAGGGAATGTTATATGTGTTGGCTCTCTTCTAGCCCACATTTGGTGGTATCTTGATCTTGGAGACTCAGCTCATTTTTTGTACCTGGTTTTGACTAATATTCCAGTTCCAGTGGATCTATTAGCCAAATCAAGAGCAGTTGGTTACCATAGAATAACACAGGGGAAGGGCAAGAAAACAGCATTCATGGTGATCACAACACCAGAAAAAGGCTGAAGGAGATAAACACAGAGAACATCCAACTCCAACTAAGCCAGATATCCAGAGACACAGAGGATCCCAAAACCTCATCACTGAAGCAGAACTAAAATGACCCCAATGTGACTCAGGGAAATTTGTGGAAGAGAGGGTGGAAAGAATGTTAGAGTCACAAGTTGGGGCATTATGCACAGGGACTTGGGCCTACACCCCAGAACTCTTGGCCCACAATCCCCATTGATGAGGGTCCTTTTGGAAGTGGGAGGACAAGGAAGAGGACAATGGAGCCAATACTATGAATGTAAAATCAGAATAATATAAATTTTTTTAAAAGCTTGTCTTCTAGATGGCTTTAAATCCAGTCAAGCTGACAAAAAGATTAGCCAAAAAACTAAAAACAAAACAAAAAAGCCCAAAACAAAAAAAAACAAACAAACACACAAACAAAAAACAAAGCATGCAAGCAAGCAAACAAACAATATCCCACTATCAGAATTCTGCAGCTAAGGTAGGATTTCATGCTGTGTCCTATGTTTATATGGAATTACTGTTCAGGTTGGTCTAGGCTAGTTGCTGTGCTCAGGTGAAGGCACAGATGAGGTGTCTTCCTGTCTCTGTGCTGCTTTGGTTTAGGCTTTAAGGTTTAGGAGAGCTGTTATTTAAATTCTTAGGTACAGCTGGATTGTTCTTCATGCTTAGCCTAAGTATGATATGGTGCACATCTCCTCTTATGGGGCCTGGGAGTGATGGTAAGATTGAAATGAACTATACCAAATATTTTGAGGGGTATAACATTATACCCTGTACATTCTTTACTACCATTTGTGGCTACCATTTTCCTTGGTGAGGTGGGGTTTTTATGTGGTCAAGGGGGCTAGTCATTTGCAAACTCAAGCCAGATTCACATTTAACTATCTTACCATTGTGTTCCCAGGAGTGGACAGGTCTGTTGTGAGGGTGGGCTAAGCCACTCGTACCTCTGACCTGGTGCTTCTGCTGGCAGTTAGGCAGAATCATCACCAAGATCCATCTTTGCTGTGAACAATGTCTCTTTGTTTCCATGTAGCCCCAGGTATTCTCACTATGCTTTTATCATGAGCGGAGGCTGCCATTGGCTTCTTAAGAGGCATCTGGGCAAGTTAGAGAAGCTGGATTCCACTACTGGGAAGTGGTCTTTTCTGTGATAGTTCCTATTTGAACTTCCTGTGCAAGTAGGTTGGGAAAAGTAGGCTCTTTAAACCTGTTTGCTATTTTATTTGCTGAATTCTATTAAACACCACTAAATTTGACTTCTCTTTTCAGAGAGGGTTTCATGTATCCCGGATTGGCTTTGAACTTACTATGTAGATTAGGATAACCTTGACCTTCTCCTTTCTTCATCTACCAAGGGTAATAGTTGCAGGCTTTTATGTTACTGAGGTTTGAACCCAGAGCTTAGTAAGTATTATCCAAATACTACCAACTTAGATACCTTTTCAGTTTTCTAAATTTGAAAAATATACTACATTGTAAAGATGTGATTCAGGATATTTGAGTTGTTTCCTTTTTGTTTTGCTATTCCTAGTTTCCTAGTAAGACTGTTATGTATATCAGTACACAGATCTGGACAAGTGTTTTAATTTCTGTTTGGAAATAATTAGGAGTGGAATAACTGGGTCACAATGGATCAACCACAGCTTTTTGAGAATCTACCAAAATGGTCTCCAAAATGACATTGTCCTTTTACATTCCTATCAGTATTGTGTAGAAATACCAGGGATGAGACAGATTCACAGTGAGAACAAGAAAACAAGTGTGTGTGTGTGTGTGTGTGTGAAGGGTGTTTAATGCAGAACAATTGACTTTGGTGAGCAGTTTAGTTCCAAAAGTGATCCCTACTTACATTCTTTCTCCTGTATCTGAAAGACAGTTTTCTGAGTTAATTATTCAAGGTATAGAACAATTGAAACTGCATATGCAAACATTCATTGTTGTATTCACCTTTTATTTTGTTCTTTGACCACTTTCACTACATTTGATAAATGTGTTTTCTTCATAGTTTGCAGTTTGAGATTGCAACCACTTTTCAGTTTTATTATAGATGGAACCTTACATCTGAGTCTTTGCATTAAAGTAGGTTTCCATAGTCATTAAGAATATGCATTTACTCTGATACTATTTTATGAGCTTCTAGTCTTTCAAGTATATATTTTTGTGTGTTTTGTTAATAGCACCAATGAATCAGTTTTACTTTACATATATCTCCCCTCTATATTCACACTTTTTCTTTTTTAAGAGTGGCCAAATTACTGCAATTTATGAAATGCTCTTCCTCCTCTTTCTCATACTTTAGTTGTCTCTTGCCTAGTTACTTGTTCTACTCCTTTCCTGAATGCTGAATTGATATGTTAACAATACTTGTTACCAGTCCTAATTGTTTTTTGCTGTATTTGAATTCAGCCTCACAGATTAGCAAAGTCCTCAGTCATTTATAAAGCAACAGCTAGGTAGTGAATAAGTCAGGCTAAATTAGACTTCTATTGGTTTGTCATGTTTTACCTGTAAGAAAATGATGAAGGTTTCCTGTGAAGTGGCCAAGGATTACATGTTGAAGCTAGATGCTTATTTCTAAGTCTGACATTGCTTACAGCTGAATAAAAAGCTGGAATTTAAATAAGTGTCTCTCTTATTTGCATTAGATTTTTTTACTTAATATTTACTTGTTATATGGACTATGTCACTTGGAACTTTATTCTTTGGTATGATGGGCACAAAATGATGCTACTATATTTCAATAAATGTGAAATTTATCTATAAGCATGGTTGGATTTCAGATTTGGCCATTTTGTGAATAAGAATCACAGGAGACTACTTACAACAGATTTGGACCAAAAGTTTGATTAAAACAGTATGATTACCAAATAAATTTTCTATAAATAATATTTCAGGCTTATGATGGTTAATTTGTAGTTGTCAATGTACCAGGACATGGAATCACCTGTGAAGGATTATATACATTAGGCTAATCTCTGGACATTCCCATGAAGGATAAAATGGATTACATTAATTGAGTTGGGAAGACCCACTTTACCTGTGAGCAACACCATTCCTCATGATGGGGTCCAGAGCTGAATACAAAGGAGAAGCGGACTGAGCATCAGCATCTATCACTCTCTGCTTCTTCACCATGTACTGGATGTGACCAGCTGCCTCAAGCTCCTGCTGCCATGCCCTCCCCTTCATGGAACTGTAACCTGAAATAACCCTTTCCTTCATTAATTGCTTCTTGTCAGGCATTTATTCACAGCAATGAGAAGATAACCAAAATGAAGTTCAGAAAGTTTGGCTAATGACCAAACTCTGTATGAATTTCTCTGGGACCTTCATTAGTCCACTTTCTGTTATATTAGTGGAAGCCACTATTTACAAAGAATAAATGTTAGTTTCCCACACAGTTTGGGGTTTCAAAATCTAAGGTTGGGTAGCCTCACTCTTTGTTCTTGGGTGAAACTATTTTTGGTTGTACTGCAATGTGGCTGAAAAGTGTGAAAGGAACTAGCTACATGCAGAAGAGGCTAACTTCAGTTCATGGAGTGTGCTTCCTCTCCCACAACTCTTTTAAGAGATAACTGGGTATCCAAGAGGACTATTTTAATCTCTTCAAAAGATAATGCCCCCATTGACCCAAGTTCCTCATGCTAATGCCATCTTTTGAAGGTTACACAACCCCTAACATTGCTATCCAAGCTTCTAGCAAATAAAGCTTTGAAGAATAGACCATATCTATATTTTAGCAGCCACTTGGATGCAAATATTTCCATGTCTCCTTTTCCTAAATGTTTACTTTTCTCACAATCAGTGCCCAGGTGGTAAAGAAAAGAGTCCAGATGCACATGACAAGTTCCTCATGAATATTTCTCCAACAACTTCTGGGTTACAGGGTAAAATAAAACATAAAATTCAGATTCACTTTGCTTCTTTAATCCCTCATTTTTTTAAAATGATGAGTGGAAAAATTAAAATTCACATGCTTTTTTTTAGATATTTGAGTAACTTGCAAATGATTTTGTTAATGCTTTCTGGGTCACAACCTGCACATGCTAAATGAGCACTCCACCACTGACCTGTATGTCCCTAGAGATTCTGTCAGGGCTCTGTCACAGTGACCAGTGCTCTTTCCTCACCAGTGACTTTGTGTATGTGTTTTGGAATAGCTGAGATACATATAATTGTTTTGGCTCAAATATAAGAACATGAAAAACCTCCATATTGTATTTGTTATGACTTTTTGGTGTGTGTGTGGCAGGTATGTCTATAGTGTGCATGTATGTGTTCATATGTGTGACCGGGACAATTTTAAGGTTGTAGATCCTTACCTTCTCCTCACCTTCCACCTCATTTGAAGGAGGGTGTCTACTATTTAGTTTTCTGTACTAGTTGGCCCATGAGCTTCTGGCATCTTCTGCTGTCTCTGCTTCCCCTCTTGCTATAGGTGTGCTGGGATTACAGAATGTGTGCTGTAACATCCAGCCTTTATGTATGTTCTGGGGATCTGAGGTACTCTTGTGCACAAGCACTTTATCCACTTAACCATCTCCTCAGCTTTTTTAAAACTTGTTATGTTTTATTTATTTATGTATTTATTTAAAGTATTTTTACTTATACATTGGTTGTGGGAGAGAGAGTAAGTATAAGCATACCAGGGCCTATTGCCACTGCAAATGAACTCCAGACACATGTGCCACTTTGTCCATATGGCTTTACATGGGTCCTAGGGAATCAAATCTGGGCCATCAGGCTTTGCAAGTGGCTTTAACCACTGAGGATTCTCCACCGCCCCCCTTTTACATGATTTTTTTTTTTTTTTTTGGTTTGTTGAGGTAGGGTCTCACTCTAGCTCAGGCTGACCTGGAATTCACTATGTCATGTGAGAGTGGCCTTGAACTCATGGCGATCCTTCGACCTCTGCCTCCAGAGTGGTGGGATTAAAGGTGTGTGCCACCACGCCCTGCCCTTTTACTTTTTTAAAAAATAAATGTGCCTTTACTACATATGTTTTGTGGGAATCTGTGGCTCAGAACCAATATAAAAATCAATCAACCTTATGTGTTACAAACAAGATGCTTTGCATAGCAGTTTATGGCCATTAAATTTCTGAACATGTATGGCTGTGGAATAGTCAGTAATTTATGGACTGCTGGAACGGACCAGAGTGCACTTAAATGATCCTTATTCATGACTTCCTGTCATAACACAAACAAGGTGAAAAGGGTGGGAATTTTACATTCAAGCACAGAAGAAGAAATTTCTCTCCATATAATGGAAAATGTAACATTGAAATTCTTGAGCACTCATCTTTGAGAAAAGCAGAAAGACCCAAATCCTATAATATGGTAAACCCAGAAAACCCAGCATCCAGAATAGTTTCAATTTCATGGCATCTGACAGGAGGACAATCTAGATGTCATTCTGAAACCTATTTAGCTATTCAACCTCCTTTTATATTTAAATTCATGAATCAGGCATATTTATATAAGTAGGTTTTACATATAAGTAATTTATAGACACAAAATTTACACAAACATAAGTTCTAAAATTATTCAATTTTATCCTATTCCATATATAGACTCTATTATAGTTGCAAAATACATACCAAATTGAAAGGTGTGAAATTATTTTTTAAGATGGGACTATAAATTATATACCAGAAATATAAGGTCACTTTCCCTAATCATAGCAAGTATTCAGGTAGCAAGTTAACTATTTAAAAGCACACTTGTGGAAGACCCATAGAAATCAATTATCACAGTACAGTACTACCAAGGAAGCCTAAATATGGATGAATGCTGGATACAGTTATTTCCATAAGGGTTTGGGAAATATAGAAGAAAACAAATTATAAATGGAGTTAGAACCAGTTCTGCGGCTGAGTTAATTTGACTTTTTGAGCCTTGGGAAATAAGTTAGCTTACTAGAAATTTAATTCCTTATCTATAACATAAAATAACAATGGATATCATAAGAGTAGAAAAGTGAACTAAGGTTATGTGTAATGTATATAATATATAAAATTAAAAACAACACTTTCTCCTCCCCTTTAGGTTACCCCTTGAGAAGGGAAGCATGTGTCAACACTGATAATATTTGAGCACATAGATGGCATTGCATTTTTAACGGAGTAACTGTTATGATGCCTTTGCATGGGTGTGTCTTCCTAAACCTGTGTGCAGCAACAATGTATGGTCACCTATGTTTTTATCCAATATGATGAAAGGGAGAATGGGACATTTGAGCTAGGACTCAAACCAGCTGCTATTCTCTTTGAGCTCACATGTCTCCATTAAGTTAGAAAAAACAGACCTCTTGGAACAAACCTACACATTTTAAGTTGCTCATTTTTTAGTAAGAAAAAAAGAAAGAAAGAAAAGAAATTTTGACCCAAGGACAAAGACTGTGGTCAGATCCTTGTACTCATGTTTGTAGTAATGGACTCTGCCAGCCTAATTGCAGCTAGCATGAATCTGTGCCTCTATATATGTATATGTGTATACACATGTACACATATATATGTATGTACATGTGCATTTGTATATATATGTGTGTGTGTGTTAGACTCTCTCCACTGTTCTTTGCACATGAATATAACTAGGAACTGCAATGATTAGTCTATTGTCAATGATAGGATTTAAAATTACCTTGGATAAAAATTTTGGTGCTATTCTGTGAGATCATTTTCAGAGATTTAACTGAAAAGGGGATGACCATACTGGACTCTGGGACTAAATTTAAAAAAAAAAAAAGTACAATTACAGTATTCATCTCTCTTAGCTCCCTGACAGCTGTCTCACACTTCAGCTGACAATGATTTCCTCACCATGATGGACTATATTTTCAAGCTGTAAGCCAAAATAACTCCTCCTTCCATAAATTGTTTTTTAAAGTATTTTGTCACAATAGTGAGAAAAATAATTAATATAATATAATATAATATAAATAAATGAGGAGTTACTATAAAGTAGAGCCAGATTCATGTTGTCCTGGATGGTCTAGCTGACTGCCATTCTACTAAATCAATTAGTCCTGCTTCTTAATTTAAACCAATGTATGTGATGGAAAGTTTTGCCTATTTCTGCTCTTTTAATTCTATTTTAATGTGATTGTTTTATCATTGATTTCAATGATTTCTTATATGAGAGGGAGACAGAGGGAGAGAGAGAGAGAGAGAGAGAGAGAGAGAGGAGATAGAATGGGTGCACTAGGTCTTCTAGCCACCGCAAACAAACTCCAGATGCATGTGCTACCTTATGCTCACATGGGTACTGGGGAATTGAACCTGGGTCCTTTGGTTTTTCAAACAAACACCTTAACTGCTAAGCCATCTCTCCAGCCCTGATTTCAAGGTATTTTGATGAAAGTTTTATTATTCAGTTAGTTTCATGTTATAGTACATTAGCTCTTACAAGACCTGTGCTTGGAAGACCTACCAGGTCTTTTTACTTTTTAAGCATATCATCTGCTTTTATGATATTAACTATCTTTAATTAGTTACTTCAAAAGTAAAGTGTCCAAACTTGATATTTCCTTTGTGGTTCAGTTCTTTATTCATGAATTGGCTAGATCTATAATTCAACAGTCAGACATTCAAATAATATTTATCATGACCTGAATTTATTATACTTCCTGGTTAGTGAAATCAGGTAATACTGTTATCAACAGTGTTTGTTATTACTTATGGATATACTCAGTATGTAAACAGCACTTGTTGGTTCCATCTTACCCTCATCCCTGTCCCCCCTCCAAAGGGAGCCTCCTCATTGGGGATGCTAGTTATCCCCATGGGGATTGTGTGTCATGCATTGTGGGGGTACCCATCAGTTATGGGGAAGAGGCAATGACTATGCATAATGTCCCAACTTGTGGCTTTAACAATCTTTCTGCCCCCTCTTCTGTGAATTTCCCTGGGCATGTTGGGTTAGTTTTACTACTTCAGTGATGGGCTCTTGGGAGCCTCTGTTTCTCTGTATTTCTGGTTTGGTAGGAGTTGGGGGTCCTTTGTGTTTATCTCCTTCACCCTTGTGCTAATACCAGGTTCACCAAGAAAGCAGCACCCTTGCTCATTTCCTCAATTCCCCTATGGTTTCAGTTGGAGCCCTGGTGAAGTGTAATGGGCTGATTCTCTCCTCAGACCCTGCATCCATCTGAAAAAGAGAAGCAAATTCTCCAACAGAGAGTGAGGTCATCACAGGTTAAATGGGATAACCATTTTAGTTTAAAGAGAAATTAATAGGTTTAGGCCCTTTTATAGTCTAATATTGGTGGGAACTTGGTATTGGAGAGTAAACTCATTATCTAGCTGTGATTCTGACTTTTTCCCAATGCCAGATATGGGTTCCTTTCCACAAAGCAGATCTGTTAGTCAGTCTAAGAGTAGTTGGTATCATGTATCATGTTCTGGCACTAGATGGGCTAACTGTCTGGGTACTGGCTCTCTTCCAGAGTCCAGCCAGGTCCCTCCATGTTCTGTACTGACAGCAAATAGTGTCTTTAGCAGTAGGGTCTTGTCATTAATCTATGGTGGGTAATCAAGTGCTCTGACAGAAGTCTGTCTTCTTTTGGGAAGCCTTGTGGGTCTCTCTGATCAACAGTTTATTGTAGATGTTAACTGCATCCTGGTACTAGGAGTTACAGGACCATACCAAGGGAAAAGAAAGAAGAAAAATAAATAAAATGTAAAAGAGAAAGAAAAAAGAGAGGGAGAGAGAGAAATAGGAGAATATTAAGGTTAAGCTTCATCTCACCTTCTTTATGGCCCTTTGATTCAGGTGTTCCCTCTAAGGTCCAGATGAAGGTTCAACCTTTTAGACTGTCTTCCATGATATAGGATTTTATGGTACCAGTTCCATTTGGGTCCCGTTTTGTATCCTCTCCACCCTTATCCTCCACTCTAGCCCTACTCTCCCTATTGTCCAGTCCTCCAGATGCTTTTTAGGTGTGTCAGTATCTTGGGCTGATCCAGGTTAGCAGCCACAGATGAGTGAGACCCTATGATTGTCTTTCTGTGATTGGGTGAGTTCACTGAGAATGATATATTCCAAGCTTGATCATTTTTCTACAAATTTCATTGTGTTGGTTTTCCTAACTGCTGAGTAGAATTCCAACATGTAGATGTACCACATCTTGGTTATCCATTCATCCAATGATGGATATCTGGGTTGATTCCAGTTCTTAGCTATTATGAATTGAGCAGCTATAAACATGGTTGAGCAAGTATCTCTGAACTGAGGCATGGTTAAATGCCGAGTAAGAGAATAACTGGATCTGTTAGTAACTCTATAGCCAACCTTTATAGGAGCCTCCATATTGCTTTCTATAGTGATCAACAGTGTTTTCTATTTCTGTTCTAAGCTGAAGCACTCTGTTCTATTTCATTCTGTCCTGTTCTTTGTCACTTACATGTTTATCTGGTTGCAAAATGTCAGGTCATTTCTTCTCAAGCTGTCCCTGAATAGAGCTACTATCAACTGTCAGTGCTTTACTCTAGACCCCCATCAGCAGTTGCATTGGCTAGCACCAGAGACTCCTTCCTGAATCTAGTATCATCTCAGGTACCTTCCTCCCCAGTTATTTTCCTAGACCATAAGGCTGATGTGTTTCTCATTATTTCCACTTGTTTCATATCACCTACTAAATTGCAGTTATTATCTTTTGGCTTTTAATTATCTTTTGACTAGTGAATCCTCTGGCCTCAAAGCTCTGTCTTTTGTGTCACTTGTCAATGATCTAGAGCATATGCCATTTCTGAAGCCTAGTATATATAATTCTTACAGATTATTGATTTCTGTCTACATCTTTCCTTCCCACATCTGACAATTTTTATCTCTCATGTAGAGTGCAGCCTAATATTCTCCATTACTTAGTCCTTAATATTCCCTAGCTGTCATGTGGTTCCTGGTTACAGTTCCTGAATCTACATCACAACCCTGTCAGTGCGGTTTCTGATATGTTGTTCTGTCTTATGATTCTCTGAGAGGTTTAATTAAATATAGATCCCCAATTGTGTTCACAATGTTTGATACAGAGCAGAAGATAAAGACATACTTCTGTTTGTTGATTGGTCAAGTATCAAAGAACTTTGACAATTTCCTTTAATAGTTTTCACATGAGTAACCTTAAAGTAACCTCTTTACCCTCAATTCCCTACTCTCTAACATTCATTCTAGCTCCCTATCTGCTCTGCAGATAAAACTATTTCTACACCAACTTTCAACAAAGTAATGCCATATAGAAAAACACTACACACTGAAAATAGTGATTAATAGCTATTTGCAATGGATGAGAATTTATTTCATTTAGCATTAATGTGACTTTGTGGGTTATTTATGAGATGACTCTTCAGTAAGCATCACTAATATGTTTATAGGAAGCCACTAATTACTATTCTATCTATAAAAATAGTACTGTCTACAGATCAGGTAAAATGACTTCAACATTAGAGATTTTTAAGATTCCAAACATTGTGGATTTCTTTCCATAGTGAAGAACCCAGACGCTTGACATTTTACTGTCAGACATTGTTAAGTAACATTTACATTAGTCAGAATCCATAATTTTTTTGCAGTATAAATTGATGTCAAAATTTTCCTAAGAGGTCTGGAGAGGTGGCTTAGTGGTTAAGGCACTTCCCTGCAAAGCCTAAGGACTTGTGTTCTACCTTCAAGGTTCCACATAAGCCAGATAGACTCACATGACACAAGTGCATGGCTGCACATGCTCACAAGAGGGTGCATGTGTCTGGAATTCAATTGCAGTGGTTAGAGGCCCTAGTGCTCCAATTCTCTCCCTCTCTCACATAAAAAAGTCCTTAGTTGAGCTTGCCTCAAAAAAAAAAAATCTTAAGAGGAGCTGGAGAGATTACTCAGTGGTAAAAGGCACTTTCTTGCAAAGCCTGTTGTCAGCGGATTGATTTCCCAGTACCCATGTTAAGACAAATGACAAAGTTACACATGTGTCTAGAGTATGTCTGTAACAGCCAGAGGCCCTGGCATGATCATTCTTCTCCCCCTCCCCCTTTTCTCTCTTTCTCATACACACACAAATAAATAAATAAAAATACTTGTTTTATAGCACATTGTATGCATTCCCTGCATAAACACACACACAAATGAGTAAATAACTAGATAAAAATTATTAATATTTTTCTCAAGAATTCTTTAGTAACACAAGAATTGAAATGGACAAGCTCTTGATATGTGTGTAAATGACTAAATCAATGAGTAGATTCTATTTATTTATTCATGTGTGTATTTATTTGTGTATATAGTTTAGACAGTGTGTTGCTAGGTAGCCCAAACTGGCTTTATACCTACTGTACTCCTGCCTCAGCCTCCCAGGTTGTGCTATCATGTCCAGTTCAGTCTTGTGTTATCATGTCTAGTTTTGGATGGGTGGATTTCTTATGTACTGTCTTGGGAGGTAAGAAATTAAGGGCAATTACATCAAATTCTTTATTTTGGCAAAGTTTAGTCTTTAAATTATTTGTTTTTTGTTAGAAAGTCATCTGGCAGCAAAATCTGTTTTGTAAATAATCAAAATGTTTTGTTCAGCTTGTAAAGTAGAATCTTCATTTTGGAACTGACCAACCTTGTGTGAAATACTTCTAATTAATCTAATTGATTAATTAAACCTGGGCTTCAGGACAATTTTTCAACCAAAGCCTCCTAATTGTTTATCAATGTGTGTGAGTCATGTCCTGCTTTATCTGTGAGTTCCTTCTGGAGCTCTCTAATGATAGCCAGAGAAGGGAAAGCAATATTTCAGAACACTTACCTCCCAGTGAATGCACTTTTGTTAATGGCAGAATAAAGACTGGGATGTCACAGCACTTGTCAAAACAGAGCGCACATCTCCTTATGCTTATGTTAGCATAGAACTGGGCACCTGAATTATATGTCTTTGATGGAGGTCATGGAAGCTTTCTTTCTAGCTTTCTTATATAAGCTTCTTGTGACCCACTATCCATTTCATTGACCCTCTCAAAACTCTCAAAACCTTCTCAAACCAGGCATTGTGGTCTGTGCCTGCAGTGTCAGTACCAGATTAAGGAAGATAACCCCATGTCCAAGACCGGCGTTTGCTACCTAGCTAGGTCCTGTCTCAACAAGCAAACACAAAGCCATCTGTTCCTTTTCCATGTTTTCTTTTTGTAGTTTTAAACTTTTGACATTAAATACAACAAACAGATCAATAATACATTATGCTGCAATGATTGCATTCACACCACACTGGAATGTGTTCACTATACTTCTCTTTTCAACTGAACGTCTAGATGATCATGGACATGAGTTATAAATGATAATTTTACTGCTTGTAAAATAGTTTGGCATGGACTTTGGATCTTTCAGTATGGTATAGCAGATGGTTTCATTAGTACCCATCAAGTGAATCATAGCCCTCCAGGACTCTGCTTCTTGGCCCAGGGAAGAATCGGGTGTGAACACTGTTTTGTAGTTTGATGTGCTTATCATAATTGTCAATGAGTTAAATTTAATGTAGACATTTAAGTTGTTAGTATGTTTATCTTACCCAAATTTGAATACCTATATTTGTTTAATTATTTGGTGACCAAAATCATCTTGGTCTATTCTTCAAGCATGTATGTGTACATGAGCGTCTGGCTCATATGTCTGAAGGAAACACTAAAGAAATGAAGTTCTGTGTCCTAATGGAGACTACAGTCTGGTTAAAAAGAACAAGCATATACCTGAGGTAATGAAAAACACATTTCCAATGTACAGTCACTTTCCAATCTGTATTCCAGGAGTTAGCAATATGACCCACATCCCTATACTCTGATACAGGCTGTATGCCCCAGATTATAGGCTATTTATAGGTCATACTAGCACTTCATAATTGACTTTCCAGAACTAAATGAATGACCTTGAACTTGCATCAAAAACTTTTTAAAATTTAGGGCTGTAATGTATAAACATACTGTAATTTGATCATGTTCCCATCACATTGTCCTCTTTTGTCCCCTCTCTTCCTCTGCTCTCTGCCCCCATCCACTGCAGACCCTCCTCTTGTTTTTGTTTTTTTTTTTTTTTTTTTTTTTTTTGCTTTTTGAAGTAGGGTCTCACTCTAGCTCAGGCTGACCTAGAATTCACTATGTAGTTTCAGGGTAACCTCGAACTCATGACAATCCTCCTACTTCTGCCTCCCAAGTGCTGGGATTAGAGGTGTGCACCACCACGCCTCACTTAGAGACCCTCCTCTTTCAAGGAAGTGCTACCTGAGGTTTTATTGTCTTGTTCCTTTTGTCCTGCTCCACTCTCCATGTAAAATGTTGAAGGCTTAACCAGTACAGGTCTCGTCAGGGTATAGGAAATCGCTATGGGGTCATGAATGCACAAGTTGGTTCATGTTGAGAAGACACTGCTCCCAAGTTTCCCAGGGCATTCTGTGGCTCTGACATTCTTTCCATCCTTTCTTCTGCAATGTTCCCTGAACCTTGGAGGGTGTAATAAATATCTCCTTTAATTTTAAGCTCTTGACACTTTCTTATTTTCTGCCTTAATGAGTTTTGAATCTCCTTAGGGTCTACCACCAGTACCATAGAGAAGGTTCTCAGGAAAGCAATGAGAGCAGTACTTACCACTCATATATTCGTTTCAACACTTCCTTTGCATTGTTCCCTGAGTCTTGGCAGTGTTAATAGAGATGACTGTGGTGAGCCCTGGGCTTTCTCCTCTTCTTGTCTCTGTTGAGTCTTGAGTCCCTCTGGAAATTCGCAATTATCTGTAAAAAGAAGGTTTTCTAAATTTGGCATTAATCAAAAAGCATAAATATTCATTTATAAGGCTTTTGATGGAAATAACATTTCAGTTTAGCAAAACAACAACAACAGCAACAACAAAAACAGTAGATGCTTTCTTCTGGGCCTGTGACCTACAAACAAAGGATTTTGACTCCTTTCTCAGGACTGGGTGTGAATTCTCTCCCATTGAGTAGGCCCTATATCCAATCAGAGAGAAGTTGATTACCCCCTGTTACTTAGGTGCCACTATTTTACCTATGGATGTGTCTTGACTGCATAGCTTATTTTGTAGTTTGCAGGATCCCACCACTTGTGCAGACTGTAGATGACTTTTCCTCCCTAACAGCTCACCTACCTATTGGCAGCTAAGCCAGCAAGAAGATAGCTTACCTATCAGCTTCAGCTTGATTTCTCAGTATCCTGTGATCACAACCTATGGTTTCTTTAGAAACAGAGTCTAACCATCTAGTTCTCATGGGTAACCAAGTGCTTTGGTAATAGCCTGCATTGTTTTGGGGCCACTTGGACCTCCCTGATCAACAACTCACTATGGGATAGACTCACCTCTAGCACTGGGATTTACCTGGAGCAACCTATGGCTTTAGGATAAAGCTTCTCCACTCAGCATCACACATCTTCACAAACTAGCCACTATCTTTAAAAAAAAACAATATTACCTCTTTTAATTTCAAATGAATTAGATTTCCATAGTACTTATTCAAAAATTTAGTTTTGTGTGTTCTTTCCCTTCCTGTGCCTTCTTTTCCCTGTCCCCATTATACCTTTCCACCCACTATTTTCCTCCCCTCCATTTTCCTGTCTCTATCCCATCCCCATTCTCTCTGTACTTCACCTTCCTCCAAGACCAGTCCAGCTTTCTCTCCACTACTATTGATACGTACTCAATTTACACACAAATCTAATTATCCCAAGTTAAGAACTGAAATGAGAGAGAATGTACAGTGTCTGTATTTCTTTTTTTATTAGTTATGTAGAAAGTGTGTATACAGTCATGTTGGTACCATCGTTAGCCTCCTCCCTGTCCTCCCCCCTCAGAAGGGACCCCTCTCGTTAGGGATTGTGGGTCTTGCATTATGGGGGTAGCCATCAGTTATGGGGAAGAGGCAATGTCTCTGTGCATAATGACCCAACCTGTTGCTCTACCAAACTTTTTGCTTTCTCTTCCGCAAATTTCCCCGAGCCATGTTTAGTTCATTTTAGGTCTACTTCAGTGATAAGGTCTTGCGAACCTCTGTGCCTCTGGATATCTGGTTTGGTAGGAGTTGAGGGTTCTCTGTGTCTATCTCCTTCACCCTTTTGCTGGTACCAGGTTCACCAAGAATGCAACACTCTTGCGCATTTCCCCAGTTACTCTATGGTTTTAGCTGGGGTCCTGGTGAGATGTGATGGACTGATTCTCTACTCAGGTTCTGCACCCATCTGAAAAAAAGAAAATTCTCCAATGGAGAAAGAAATCAACACCAGATAAATGGGATAACCATTATTATTTTAGAGAGAATTTAATAAGTGAAGGCCTTCTCATAACCCATGATTGGTGGAAGCTTGATATTGGAGAGCAGGCTTGTTTTTTGAATTGTTCTGACTTGTTTCCCTGTTCCAGCTATGGGTTCTGTTCCACTGAAAGGATCAATTAGCCAAATAAAGCAGTTGGTTATTTCTGAACCTATGTTATCTCAATCAGTATATTTTTTTCCAGATCCATCCACTTTCCAGTGAATTTTATAATTTTACTTTTCAATCATCAATATATTTTTTTATTTATATTATTCTGATTTTACATTCATAGATCCATCCACCTCCCCTTCCAGTTTCAATTTTCAATAAATTTTATTTTGTGAGTTTGCTCAAGAGTTCTGGTGGACCCCAGTCTCACAAGTTGGGGCATTATGCACAGAGACTGGGGCCTTACCACTACTGTGTATATGTTGTGTATATGTGCCGCATCTTCATTATCCATTCATCAGTTGATGGGAATCTGAGATGATTCCATTTCCTAGTTATTGTGAATAGAATAGCAACAAATATGGCTGAGGAAGTATCTCTAAAGTAAAGTACAAAGTTTTAGGATATATGCCCAAGAATGGTATAACTAGATCAAATGGTAAATCTATTTTTAGATTTTTTATTTATATTTGATTTAGATTTTTAGATTTCTGAAAAGAGAAGCTTGTCTAACAAATGTAAGAGCAGCATTAATATATAGGCATAAACTTAAGTATTTAGAGGGCAGTTTGGTGGACATAATATATATATTTAGCAAGGCAACAGTAGGAATTACTCCCATGGGCTTATGACCTTCCAGCCATAGGTTTTTTTTTTAACATTTTATTTTTATTTATTTATTTGCAAGCAGAGAGAGAGAGAGAAGAGAGGCAGACAGAGAGAGAATGTGCATGCCAGGGCCTCCAGCCACTGCAAATGAACTCCAGATTCATGTGCCCCTCATGCATCTGGCTTACGTGGGTCCTGGAGAATTGAACTGGGATCCTTTGGTTTTTCAGGCAAATGCCTTAACCGCTAAGCCATTTCTCCAGCCCTCAAATATATATATTTGAATCCTGGGTGTCAACGAGAACCACTTAAGCAGAATTTGGTGAATTACCGATCAAGAAAGGGTTAAGGATCAAGATGGATGACGTTTGGCTTGGCTCTTCTTATCTTTCTCGTCTTTTACAGGTGGGCTTCTCCAACCTCAGCAGCCATAGAGTTTTAATTAGATTTTCAGTACCAGGCAGAAATTCCCTCTCATGGAACAGCCCTCAAATCCATTCAGAGAGAAGTTGGTATACTCCATAGTAAACATACCATCATTGTATCAGTTGGTACATGTGCTGGCCAGCTATAGAACTTGCAGGGGTCCACTGCTGGTTAATACCAACAGGCTGCATAGCACTTTCCAGTATCTTGACAGTTAGTTAATAGAGAGGAGGCTTCTAGCTCAGCCCCAGCTTGATTTCAGTGACCTACAGCTAAGCATATGGACTCTTCAGGAGTAGGGCCTTACCATCTAGTTCTGGTGGCCTGTAATGTTTTGGGGCATCAGGGAACCAGCTTCTAGCTATTGTAAATGAACTCCAGATGCATGCACCAATTTGTGCATTTGGTTTAAGGTGGGTACTGGGTAATTCAACCCTGGTTGTTAGGTTTTGCAGACAAGCATCTTAACTGCTGAGCTATCTCTCCAGTCCTGAAATTTTCTTATAACACTCTGTGACTTCTGGGTACAGTTTATTCAAACTCAAAGACTATTTCTGCCAAAAGAAATGTTAGATATTTTAACTATGCAACAAAAAAGTTAGATAGTACTAACTTATGCCATCTTTAGTTTTGTGTCTTCCCCTTCCTTCCTTACTCTATCCATGCCTAAACCCTTCCACATACTGGATTCTGTCTCACCACTTGCCTTTCTACTATCCCTGTCTATAATCCCTCTCTACTTCTCTTGCCAAGCTTCATTCTATCTTCCTAACCAGCACTATCGATGCTTAATATAACTTATAAATCAATCAAAGCATTCCATGTCATGGTAGATCCACATATGAGAAAGAACAATTGGCATTTGCCTTTCTGAGGCTGGGTAATCTCAATTAGTATAATTTTTTCCAAGTCAATCAATTTTCCTGTGAATTTCATTTTATTTTTGCTGACCACTGAATAGAACTCCATTGTATACATGTTACACTTCTCCATTATACATTCATCAGTTGAGATAGACTTCTGGGTTGCTTCCATTTTCTAGTTATTGTGAATATAGCAGTAATAAATATGGCTGAGAAAGTATCTTATATGTAGAGTCTTTAGGTTATATGCCCAGGAATGGTATAACTGGGTCAAAAGTTGATCTATTTTTACAATTTTGAAAAACCTTTATACTGAGTTCCATAGTAGTTGTACAGTTTATACTTTTGGTTGGGAGATTTTAAATTACTGCTTCAATTTTGTTATTTGTTATAGCTCCATTTAAATTATTTATCTTTTCTGGGTTTAACTGTGCTGGGTCATATATGTTCAACAAATTAATCCATTTCTTCCAAATTTTCCAGTTTGTTCAAAAATAGATTTTGAACATGTCCTTATGATTCTCTCACCTCTTGTGGAATCTGTTGTAACATCTCCCCTTTCTTCTCCTCTATTCTTCTTTAATTTTTTTATTTATTTGCAAGCCCAGAGAGAGATAGAGAGAGAGCAAGAATGAATATGGGAATGCTAGGGCCTCTATTCATCGCAAATGAACTCCAGATGCAAGCACCACTGTACATCTGGCTTTGTGCCTGGGTACTGGGGGAATTGAACCTGGGCCATTAGGCTTTGCAGGCAAACACCTTAACCACTAAGCCATCTCTCCAGCCCTCTTCTCCTCTATTCTTATTGATCTGGATCGTCTCTTGCTTTGGGTTAATTTGACTAGGGGATTATCAATCTCGTTAATCTTTTTGAAGAACCAACTCTTTGTTTTGTTAGTTTTAAAAAATTGTTTTCTACATTTTTATTTCATTGATTTCTTCTCCAATGTTGATTATTTCTTTCCAACTGGTACTTTTTGGTTTGGGTTGTTTTTATTTTTCCAGAACCTTCAAAAGGATAGATTTTATTTAAGATCTATTTTTTCACTATAGACATTTAGAGATATAAACTTCCCTCTTAGGACTGTTGTCATAGGTTCTGGTATGTCATTTTTTTCTTTTCCTTCAGTTCTAGGAATATTTTGATTTCATTCTTTATCTCTTCAATAACTCTTTAGTTTTACAGTAGTATATTGTTCAATCTCCAGAAGATGGTGCATTTTCTGTTGATTCTTTTGTTGATTGCTAGCTTTATTTTATCTATTTATGCATTGTGGTCAGATATGATATAAGGAGTTATTTCAATTTTCCCTAATTTGTTGAGACTTCCTTTGTTTCCTAATATGTGACCTGATTCAGAGCATGTTCCATTAGCAGCTGAGAAGACTGTATATTATGTAGAATTTGGATGGAATGTCTTGTGGATATCTATTAAGTCCACTTGATGTATGGTGTTAATTAAGCTCCATTGTTTATCTGTTTTCTTTTCAGATGATCTGCTACTGGCAATAGTCAGGCATTGAAATCACCCACTATTATTGTGTTCTGATTTATGTATTGCTTTTAAAAATATTTATTTATTTATGAGAAAAGAGAGAGAGAGAGAGTAAAGGTGCACCAGGACTTCTTGGCCACAGCAAACACTCCAGATGCATGTGTAACTTTGGGTCTCTGGCTTTACATTGGGTATTAGGGAATCAAATCTGGGAAAGCAAGCACCTTTAGCACCTTTAACCATTTCTCCAGCCCCTATGTCAGTGTTTTTGTCTAGTAAATTTTGTTTTATAAAATTTGGTGCACCAAAAAAAAAAAAAAAAAAAAAAATGGTGCACTTGTGTAGAATTTGAATAACTTTGTGGTGATTTGTTCTCCAGATCAGTATAAAATAGCCTTCTTTATCTCCTCAATACTTTTGAGTTAAAGTCTATTTTGTCAGATATTATATATCCACTTTTTTTTTTATTTGCTTAGAATATCTTCTTCCATCCTTTCACCTTGAGGTGGTGTCTGTCTTTGATAGTAAGGTGGGTTTCATTTTTCAAATTTTATTTTATTATATATAAACTTTGTATGGACACACCATGTGTTGGTACCATCATTTCCCTTCTCCCTGCACCCCTTCCACAATTAGTGTGTTTGTGTATGTCATGTGTGCATGTGAACACATGCATGCTAGGGCCTCTTTCTACTGCAACTGAACACCAGATGCTTGCACCACTTTTTGCACCTAGCATATACACAGACTTTATAAGCAAGAATTTTTAACTGATAAATCATCTTCCCAGCCCCTAGGTGGGTTTCTTGAAGACAGCACAAGGATGGACTATTTTCTGATCCATTTTGTTAATCTGTGTCTTTTTATTATGGATTTGAGTCCAGTGATATTTAGAGTTATTATTGAAAGTACAGTTAAGTGAAAAAATTGTGGTATTTAGTGTTTTCCCCATCTTCAATTATTTTAACAACTGTTCTGGTTTTGATTATTATTTATTTCCCTCTTTTAGCCCCTTAAGTATGTTTATTCTTCTCTTCAGTGTGTAGTATTCTATTCAGTTTCCTCTGTTGGGCTGGCTGACTACTCATATATTCATAGAACCAGACATTATCATAGAAAGTTTATCTTTCTCCTTCTATCATGAGAGATAATTTTGCTGGGTATAGTAGTTTGAGTTAATGCCCTTGGTTTTCAATATTTGAAATACTGCATTCAAACCTTCTGGTTTTCAGAGTTTTCATTGAAAAATAGCATGTTAATCTGATGGGTATACCTTTGTAAGTGATGGTGCTGCTTCTCTCTCTCAACTTTCAGTAGTGTTTCTTTCTTTGTGATGTTTAGTATTTTAACTGTGATATGATGTGCAGAATTTCTTTTCAGGTCCTGTCTGTTTGGCATTCTGTTTGTTTGGCATTCTATATGCCTCTTGTACCTGGAATTCTATTTTCTATGCCATTGTTCTGAATTTTTTTCCACTTTATTTGCTCAAGATTCAAACATTTAGTCTTTTTAAGGTGTCCCACATTTCTCCCATGTTCTATACACATATTTTTTGAACTTGTCATTGATTTGGGCCTCCTAGTTTTTGTTTGTTTGCTTGCTTTGTCTTTATGGACCACTGTTCTGTCCTCCATATGACTTTGTTTATTGGTATGGCTTTGCTAGGAGGTTTTTCATTGTATTATTTTAGTTTTGAAATTTTATTTCTTCAGGACTCTCTACTGAATTCCATTTTCATTGCTTGTTTTGACTTTCTCATTGCAGTTGGTTGATTTTCTTCTCTTGTAATATACTCAAGCATTTGTTCATGTCCTTTTGAAATTATTCAGACATTTATTGACTTCTTTAGTCTATTTGAAAACTTCTTTAGCATATTCCTTTTTCATCAATAAAAATAGCTTTTAATCAGGTCATAAGACATTACTGGTTACTCTACTTCATGCATTTTTTTCTCCTCATTATAATAGATTCTTACTTTTTTCTTTCTTTCTTTTTTATTTGTATTCATTCTGGGTCTCATGTACCCTAGGTTGGCTTTGAACGCATTATGTTTCTAAGAAAAACCTTGAACTCCTGATCCTTCTGCCACTTCTTCCTTAATACTGGAATTATCATCATATGCAACCAAAATAACTTCTTTGGTCAATTTTATGAATTTATCTTTCTCTCTTATGTTTTACACACATCCAAGCCCATCCGATTTACCACATATTCTAACTTGGTTAATATATGTGCAAGGAACTTAATATGTGACTGGCCATATATTAAAATGTCAGAACAATTTTGCCATAATTTTTATGGTCATTATCAACTTCATTATTCTTTCATTATTCTTTTTTTTTTTTTTTTTTTTGAGGTAGGATCTCACTCTAGCCCATGCTGACCTGGAATTCACTATGTAGTCTCAGGGTGGCCTTCAATTCACAGTGATCCTCCTCCTACCTCTGCCTCCTGAGTGCTGGCATTAAAGGTGTGCACCACCATGCCCAGCTAAGTCAACCTCATTATTCTTATTGTCCTGTTATAATAGGTTGCCTCAAGACAAATAACTGCATATAATTAAGTCAAATCCTTTTATTATCTTGTATTTTGTTTCTAATGTAGATTTATAGCTTTGACTCTAACATTCATTTATCACCTTTTCATTTCTTTTGCTCTAAATCAATGTCAATTTTTTTTTACTAGATCATCAAATATATTACATTCATTTTTCTTCTTTATATACCTTAATATATCTATGTTGAAACATTCTTTGAACTGCACCTGGGTCTGTTTTAGGCTCAGCTTTTCTTTATATTATTGATCATTTAATGCATGGAAGGTACTTATATTTCTTAAAGCATGGTTCAATTAATGCAACTTCTCAAAAACTTTCACCAGTTACCGATTGCCTACTAGATACATTCACAGTTCTTCACCCTCCATTAAAGGACTTCAATATTCTGTTCTGGAGGATGACTCTGGCCTGTCACCTGCAAGTTCCTTTCATATGCTGACAGTGCAACTAGTCTGTACAGAACTCAGTGCTCACTCACTTCTGAAGCAAACTTCCTATGGAACAAGTTCTATTGTAAGTGTCCTAGCACAATAATGAGCAGGACAGACACCCCCGCTGCTCTGTGACATGTGTCATTTATTTCCCACTACCTCTGCTTCCTGCTCTGAGAGACTTTTGTTCTCATTTATCCACATCGAAGTTCTCTGATGTGCAACAGATAGTATGCCCCCTTACCCATGAAGCATTTGATCATTCTGACTTTAAAGCTCTTCTTCTTCCTAACTGCCTTGGCATTTATATCTTTCTTACTGCATTTGCCACTCTTAATATGTTTCCTGTTCAGTATCTTATGAATACATGAAGATTCTTTGATCTTTACAGAAGCAACTCTGAAGCTAGAAAAAGTCTTTATAAACTGGTAAGGGGCTCTATACCAGCATCAGAAAGACCAAGGCAGGAGGATACTGAGTTTGAAAGCATCCTGGACTCTGTGTGGAGCTTAGGGCTCCAGGAAAGAACCCTGACTCTAACAAACAAATAAGCAAATAGTCAAAATTAGAAAATTGTTTTCTTCATCCATATGCAACTCTTGGATTTGGAATTGACCAGTACTAAGTGTACTGTTGTAAAAACACATAGGTATAAAGTTAAAGGTTGATATCCACTTACAGTGGCAGCAATGGTGGTGATAAGCTCATAAAACTAATTGTTATGTACCATCATATTTTCTCCATAAGTTTTGAATTTTGTTCTCTTTTTAAATGTCTCCAAATATAAAAGACTGCACAAGAACTCCAGGGAGATGAAAATCAGCAGTTGACAAAAAGTTCAAGTCAAAGAAACACACTGCCTTTATGACTGAGGAAGAGATGGTATTTGTGTTCAGATTATCTGTGTAATAGATTCCATTGTCCATTTCACTAAATACGTGCAAACACAGCTTATATTGTAACTGTGCCTGGCCAGTCATCTTTTTTACAAGTTCAGTATTATAAACATACTTTCTATTTCTATCATATCATTTTTCCACACAGTTTCCAATTTGCTGAAGAAGTAGTATTAAAAAGGAGTCCTGATTTTCACAGCACTGTCTTCCTTGGCTGAAGGTTAGGATTTATTCTAAAATAAAAATAAAGTCTCTAAAAGCCAAACTCAGTAAAGCTGAGTTCACTCTCATGGGATTTTAAAAAATTAATATTTTATTTATGTATTTATTTATGAAAGAGTGAGAGAGAAAGAGGCACAGAGAGAGAGAGAGAGAGAGAGAGAAAGAGATTGGGTATGCCAGAGCCTTTAGCCACTGCAAACTCTAGATGCATTCACCACCTTGTGTATCTAGTTTACATGGATACTGGGCAATCAAACCTGGGTTCTTTGGCTTTGCACACAAAACTATCTCTCCATCCCTCCTGGTAATTTTAATAGCTCTTTACTGTTAGACACTAACCATGGCCTTTTGATTAAGTTCATTTATTACTTGGCAAGGAGGTGAGAGTCAGGTGCCTGCCTCATCTTCATCTGATGTATAACACAACTTTTAAGCTAGCAAGAGTCAGCTACTGCTGTTGAAAAATATCTGTACATGCTTCTACTTTTGAAATTATTTACAGAGAATTTATTGGAATTGGTTATTCTGTGCACTCAACATCCACCTTGGAGACTCTACTTCAATGATCTTGGATGATTCACTTACTTATCCTTTGCCTAAGTCTTGACTTTTTTCCCAATAGTAAATCAGACATAGAGATTATTCTTATTTAAACCGTGTAAATTTTATCTTTTATTATTTATATTATTCTGATTTTACATTCATAGTGTTGGTTTCATTATCTTCCCTCCCTGTCCTCCCTCTTCCAAAGGGACCCTCATAAGTGGGGAATGTGGGTCATGCATTGTGGGGGTAGTCAAGAGTTCTGAGGGGTAGGCCCCAGTCTCTGTGCATAATGCCCCAACTTGGGGTTCTAACATTCTTTCTGCCCCCTCTTCCACCAATTTCCCTGAGCCACATTGGGGTCATTTTAGTTCTACTTCAGTGATGAGGTTTTGGGAGCCTCTGTGTCTCTGGATATCTGGCTTAGTTGGAGTTGGATGCTCTCTGTGTTTATCTCTTTCAGCCTTTTTCTGGTGTCGTGATCACCATGAACACTGTATTCTTGCCTTTCCCCTGCATTCCTCTGTAGTTTCAGCTGGGGCCCTGGTGAGGTGTGATTGGTTGGTCCTCCCGTCAGGTTTGTTGTCCATCTGAAAAAGATAAGCAAATTCTCCAATGGAGAGAGAAGTTAGTACTAGATAGAAGGGATGGCCATAGATGTTTTGGAGGGAATTTTATATGTGTAGGCTCTCTTCTAGCCCACCTTTGGTGGTATCTTGATCTTGGAGACTGAGCTGATTTTTTTGTACATGGTTTTGACTTATTTCCCAGTTCCAGCAATGAGTTCCATTCCACTGAGTGGATCTATTAGCCAAATCAAGAGCAGTTGGTTACCCACCATGGCTGTGTGCCACTACTGCACTTGTTTGAGCATTATGTCAGGTTGTTTCCTGCTGGGTATCTTATACTGCACGTTGTTCAGACAGATATCGGCCATTATCCCCCAGTTGTTTGTGTAGCACCCTCTGGCACTAGACTAGCTAACTGTTGTCAAGATGGTATTGGAATATATTCAAGGCCAGGAATGGTGGCACACATTTGTAGTTCTAGCTACTAGAGATAAGAAAATCACTTAAGATCTGTAGTTCAAGACCAGCCTAGGCAACATAGTGAGATCCTGTCTCATACAGACAAATTAACAATGTGTAGGATACACTAGGTTGAAGGGCATTCTTTTACATTCTTTTATTTTTCTCCTGAATTTAATTAGAATTGCTTGCATGAGCATTGAGGGAAACTTAATGTTTAGCTACACACTTTAAAAAATAATTCCCCCTTCCTCAGCAGTCATGAACTGCCAACAGTTTCTCAAGAGAAGGGCCTCATGGGTCTCCCCTGCATTTCTGGTGGAATATTGACTGACTTCTTCTTGTGCAGGTAACTATACCTGCTGTGAATTTGTGTCATGTCCACAAATCAGCATTTCAAAGCACTCTTCCCCATCCTCTGGCTCACACATTATTTGTTTTTAATTTTTGTTTATTTTTATTTATTTATTTGATAGCAGCAGACAGAGAGAGAAAGACAGATAAAGAGAGAGAGATAGAGAAAGAATGGGCTGACCAGGGCCTCCAGCCACTGCATACGAACTCCAGATGCATGTGCCACCTTGTGCATCTGGCTTGCATGAGTTCTGGGCAATTGAACCTCAAACCGGGGTCCTTAGGCTTCACAGGCAAGCGCTTAACTTCTAAGCCATCTCTCCAGCCCTAGCTAGCACATTCTTTCCTTAGGCTTCACAGGCAAGTGCTTAACTGCTAAGCCATCTCTCCAGCCCTAGCTAGCACATTCTTTCTGTCCTTCCTTCTGCAATGCTTCCGGAGCTTTGTAGTGGCTGATGTAGATGTCTGATTCAGGGCCCATGAGTCAATAGCCACTTATTCTGAGCACATTGATGAGTTATGAGTCTCTGCATTAACTGCTTCCCACTGTGAGCAAAAGTTTCTCTAAAAAAGGCTGAGAGCAGCACTAATTATGGGAATAAACATAAATATTTAGAAGGCAGTTAGACAACATGTCTTTTCTTTCAAATTCCTTGTGACATTTCAAGATGTCTGCTGATTTAATGGATCTTTTTGAATCAAAACATCAAATATCTTTTTACCTTGTAAATCTAAGAACAATGTTTAAGTATCCAATGAGTGTTTATTCTCACAGGTAATAAGTGAACAATAAAAACTACCCAAAATTAGACAATAAGAGTGATTATCTGACCTGAGCTTTGGCCTACAAAACCAATAGTATTTTCAGGGCATTTTAAAATTGACTTTGTTTATTAGAACTGTTTAATGTTCATAGCAACTTTTGACAGATAGGATGAAGGGCATATATTCCTTGACCCTGCACTTAACTTCTACATAAGTGTCTCCAACTCTCAGCAGCATACATCTCAATGTCAGTGTTTTGAGAACTTCAGCACTTGACTACTGGTGAAACTTTTGACTCTGTCAGCAAGATTAGGTCATTTGTTCATTCATTTCCTTCCTTCTTCCCTCTCTTCCTCCTCCTCCTTCTTCTTCTACTTTTTTTTTTTTTTTAGTTGGGGTCTCATTCTGGCCCATGCTGACCTGAAATTCATTATGTACTTTCAGGATGGCCTCTGACTCACAGTAATCCTCCTGCCCCTGCCTCCTGAGTGCTGTGATTAAAGGCATGTGCCACCACACCCAGCTCCTTCCTTTCTTTTCATTCTGCCTTTCCATATGGGGGATTAAGTCCTGGACCACATGGTGAGTAAACACTCTGCCACTGTGCTTTATCCTCACTCTCAGAGGGATGGGATTCTTACACAATTATTGATTTAAAAAATTTTTGTGAGTTATTCATAGTGGCACACACATATAATCTTAGCAATTAGGAGGCTGAGGTAGGAGGACTATGAGTTGAAGGCCAGCCTGGGATAAATAAAGGAGAGCTTATTTTTTTTGTTTCAGAGTCAGATTTCTTTAAAAAGATGTTTGGGAATTTCTGAAGAGTTCTTCAATTATTTTTTCATCTTTTGTATTTTCTCAGAAAACCTTCATGAAATGTAAATATCATCATGCATGTATAATATATGTTCATTTATATAATTTATATCAGTTTATATTTCGTGAGTATTGTCTGTATGATTAGATTTGGAAATTAATTGTGATTTTTCTTTTTTTAATTATTTTTTATTGACAACTTCTATACTTACAGACAATAACCCATGATATTTCCCTCCTCTCCCCTCCATTCCCCTTCAGAACTCCACTCTCCATCAGATCACCTCCCTCTCTCCATTAGTATCTCTTTTAATTTGGTGCCATCTTCTTTTCCTCCTATTATGAGAGTCTTGTGAAGATATTGTTATAAGCACTGCGAGGTCATGGATATTGAGGCCAATTTCTTTCTGGACAGTTGCATTCTAAGAAGTCCTTCCCTTCCTTTGGCCATTGGAATTTAGGTGGGGATCACATTAAATGTGTAGATTGCTTTGTGTAAGATTGACATTTTCACAATATTGACTCTTCCAGTCCAAGAGCATGGGATGTCTTTCCATTTCCTTGTGTCTTCTGAAATTACTCACTTGAGTGTTTTAAAGTTCTCATTGTAGAGATCCTATACTTCCTTGGTTAAGTTTATTCCAAGGTACTTTCTTTTTTTCTTCTTTTCTTTTCTTTCTTTCTTTCTTTCTTTCTTTTTTTTTTTTTTTGAGGCAATTGTGAATGGGAGGGATTCCCTGATTTCATCCTTTTCATTTTGGTGCTAGTATATAGAAAAGCTGCTGCTTTCTGTGTGTTTATTTTGTATCCCGCTACGTTGTTAAAAGTGTTTATCAGCTCTCACAGTTTGCTGATAGAGTCTTTAGGGTCTTTTATGTATAGAGTCATATCATCTGCAAATAATGATAATTTGATCACTTCCTTTTCAATTTGTATCCCTTTTATGAATGTCTCTTGCCTTATTGCTATAGCTAAGACTTCCAATTCTATATTAAATAAAAGTAGGGAAAGTGGACACCCTTGTCTTCTTCCTGAATTTACTAGTAAAGCTTCAGGTTTTTCCCTGCTTAGTATTATGTTGGCTGTAGATTTATTATAAATAGATTTATTATTTTGAGATATGCTCCTTCTATTCCCAATTTCTGTAATACTTTTACCATAAAGGGATGTTAGATACCTTTTCTGCATCTATCAAGATGATCATGTGATTTTTGTACTTCTGCCCATTTATATGGTATATTACATTTATCAATTTGTACATGTTGAACCATCCCTGAATCTCTAGGATAAAGCCTACTTGGTCAGGGCGAATGATCTTTCTGATATATTCTTGTATTCTGTTTGCCAATATTTTGTTTAGAACTTTTGCATCTATGTTTATGAGGGAGATTGGTCTGTAATTTTCTATTTTTGTTCTGTCTTTGTCTTGTTTTGGTGTCAAGGTGATGCTGGCTTCATAGCAGGAATCAGTAGAATTCCTTCCTATTCTACTTTATGGAAGAGTTTGAGACACAGTGGTGTTACTTCTACTATGAGGGTCTGGTAAAATTCACCAGTGAATCCATCTAGGCCTGGTCTTTCTTTAGTTAGGAGACTTTTTATAACTGCTTGGATCTCCATAATTGTTACAGGTCTATTTAACTGGTTTATCTCATCTTGATTTAATTTAGGTAGATCATATAAATCAAGGATATCATCCATTTCTTTCAGATTTTCAAACTTAGAGGCATATTTATTCTTAAAGTATGTCCTTATAATTTTCTGAATTTCTTTGGTATCTGTTGTAATGGTGCCTTTTTCATCTCTAATTTTATTAATTTTTGTCTGTTCTCTCTTTCTTCTGGTCAGATTTGCTAAGGGTTTTACAATCTTGTTTATCCTTTCAAAGAACCAACTCTTTGTTTCATTGATTCTTTGGATTGTTTTATTGGTTTCCATTTCATTAATTTCTGCCCTAATCTTTATTATTTCTTCCCATCTACTGATTTTTGGTTTGTCTTGTTCTTCTTTTTCCAAGGCCTTAAGATGAAGCATTAAATTGTCTACTTGTGAACTCTCTAATTTCTTAATGTAGGCACTAGGAGCTATAAATTGCCCTCTTAGGACTGCCTTCATTGTGTCTCAAAGGTTTTGGTATGTTGTATTCTCATCAGCATTTGAATCTATTAATTTATTTATTTCCTTTTTGATTTCTTCAATGACACATTGAAGAATTCTGTATTCTCTGTAGCAATTTTTCTTGTTGCTGATTTTCAGTTTAATACCATTGTGTTCAGATAGACAAGGGATTATTTCAATTTTCCTGTATTTGTTAAGATTTTCTTTGTGTCCTAATATATGCTCTATTTTAGAGAATGTTCCATGTGCTGCTGAGAAAAATGTATATTCTGCAGCACTTGGATGGAATGTTCTGTATATATCTGTTAGGTCCATTTGTTCCATGACATCATTTAATCCAGATGTCTCTCTATTTATTTTTTGCTGGGTTGACCTGTCAAGTGATGTGGCAATCCACCTTTATATACTTTCAGGAAATGGGTTTAAGGTGCAAAGTGTAGCTCTTGTACCCCAATGCAATCCCAGAAGTAATCCTAGGTTTTGAGTTTGCTTGCTAAGCAGGTATTCTAGTCCACTGAGTGGAACAATTTACTGGAAAATTCTAAACTTCAACTGAGCAATATGCATATTCAGTAAAGACCAGCACAGAGTAAGCAAGTGTGGGGATTAAAACAAACAGAGAGTCTCATAAATCCAAAATCCCTAAGGGCGTGTGTTGCTCTACACCCTTAATCCTGTCAACTAGGAGGTAGAGAATTCTGTTTGGAATTGGGTTCCAGGTCAGCCTGGATCTGGGTCAGACCCTGCCCCCAATAATGACAGAAGTGAAAAAACAAAGGTCCTGCAAATCTGAAAGCATTAAACACAACAATATTTAGTCCCAAATACAGCTTATTTGAAAATGGTAAGTCCAATCAAAAATATGTAACCCATAACCTCCCCTGAAAGAGAGATCATCACTTCCAATGCAGGCCTATGTACCTGTTTTTTTTTTTTTTTTTTTTTTTTTTTCTGTCATTTGGTCTCTTTATCTGTTGTTGTGGCTTCCAATCTCACCAATACTGAATGTCCATGTTGTGCTGGATGCACTGCTGCTGGGGGCTGATGGTTGGGGGATGGGAGAGTTCAGGAAGCCTGGAGTTGTTCATAGTTTCACCTGTATCTTTTCAGTCGCTCCTTAGTTGATCTTAGCTTTCTTTCCTTCAGGTTTCTTGACTCTGCAAGGAGGTTGATAAGGTTGGAAAGTCCCCTTGTTTGGTCTCTGCTGCTGCTGCTATGCCCGCATTGCAGGCAGTGTTGTGTATGGGTATCACATACATCAAGCAGATCAGGGTCACAAGTTACTTAGTGGGATTCTGGCTGTTTTCTTCCTTTCTTGTGAATCCTGATCTCTGCTTCTCTGCTGTATCAAAGGAAAACCTATACCTGTTCACTTCTCAGAAGAAGAGTGTATTTTGCTTATTATTATTTTTGCATAAACCCTCCCTGGGCTGGTTTGACATGGCCCTTATGGCGCCATCTTACCTGGCAATCAATTGTGATTTTTCTTGTGGTGCTATTCCAAGATTACCCGAATGTGTGTATGTTTGTGAGAATACATTTAAGTATTCTGTATGAAGAGAATTTATAGTCCCTTTCTCTGGGACTATGATACACACACACACACATGTGCACACACACCTACTTGGTAGTTAAATAATCATGATGACCAAATCAAAATTTGGGAAAAATCCAGAAGACAATTTTTTTAACCTCATTGTTCATTTTAATCTCATCAAACAGCCTTTTCTCTTCTGTCCCTTCAAGGAAAATTCACATGGTTTTTTTCCATAAGTTTCAGATAGCAAAATTAATTTTCTAAATGTTAGGTATTTTTATTTCACTAATCATTCAATCTAGTCCAGTGTAAAAGTCAGTGCTGCATTTTCCCCCAAGTAACATCCTCTCACCTCTCCCATTATGTTTGGCTTTATGACTGACACCTAGAATGGGAGGAAGATGATACACGTTTCCTCTCTTAATTCCTCCAGTGGCCTTTTTTTTTTATGCCAGAGAACCAGAGTGAGAGGGAGAGAGAGAGAAAAAGAGAAAGAGAGAATTGGCACACTAGGGCTTCCAGCCACTGTAATTAAACTCCAGATGTGTGTACCACATTGTGTGCATATATGACCCTGTGTGCTTGTGTCACTTTGTGTTTGGCTTATGTGGGACCTGGTGAGTTGAACATGGGTACTTGGGCTTTTTAGGCAAGAGCCTTAACCACTAAAGCACCTCTCCAGCCTGCCAGTGGCCTTTTTACCCTCATTAACTCATTGGGAGATGAATAGAAGTATGATCAGGATTCTTCCTCATGGTCATTTTCATGAGATTTGGTGTGATTTGGAAGTGAACAGGCTCATATTTTGAATGCATGTTCCTAACTTGTGGTGGTATTTTGGGGAGACTGTGGAGTATTTGGAGGTCAGACTTAGCTGGTAGAAGTCAGACACTCCGGTTGTCCTTTTAAAGGTGATTACCCTATTTTTTGTGTTTCCTTTTTAAAATTTTTTATTAGTTATGGACATACTTGGTATGTAAACAGCATATGTTGGCACCATCCTTGTCCTCATCCCTTCCCTTTTTCCAAAGGGACCCTCCTAGTTGAGGATGCAGGTCATCCCCATGGGGATTATGGGTCATGCATTGTGGGGCAGCCATCATTTATGGGGAAGAGGCAATGTATCTATGCATAATGTCCCAACTTGTGGCTCTAACAATCTTCTCCCCACCTTCCACAAAATTCTCTGAGTCATGTTGGGTTTGTTTTAAGTCTACTTCAGTGATTGGCTCTTAGGAGCCTCTAGATCTCTGGTTTCATAGCTATTGGATGTCCTTAGTGTCCATTCCTTCACCCTTGTGCTGATATCAGGTTCACTGAGAAAACAGCACTCTGGCTCATTTCCACAATTCCTCTGTGGTTTCAGCTGGGGCCAGGGTGAAATGTTCTGGGTCATTTCTCTTCACAGGTCCTGCTCTATTCTGAAAAAGAGAAGCAGATTTTACAATGGAGAGTGAAGTCAGCACTGGTTAAATGGGATCACCATTATTAGTTTAGAGAGAATTTAATGAGTGTAGACTCTCTTGTAGTCCAAGATTAGTGGGAGCTTGATATTGGAAAGCAAAATCATTATGCAGACTGGATATGAGTATGACTTGTTTCCCAGTTTCAGATATGGGTTCCTTTCTACTGAATGGATCTGTTACCCAATCTAGGAGCAGTTGGTTACCCACCATGGCTATGTGCCACTATTGCACTTGTGTGAGCATCATGTCAGATTATTTTCTTCTGAGTAGCTTAGACCTCGAGTTGCTCAGACAGATGTTGGCTACTTTTCCCCAATAGCTCATGTAGTAACTTCTAGCATTAGATGGGCTACCTGTCTGGGGACTGGCTCTCTTGCAGATTCCAGCCAGGTCTCTCTATGTTTCCTACTGACAGCACATGGTGTCTTCAGCAGCTGGGTATTACCATTAACCTCTGGTGGGCAATCAAGTGCTCTGACAGAAGTCTATCTTCTTTTGGGGAACCTTGTAGGTCTCTCTGATCAACAGCTTATTGTGGGTGTTAATCACATCCTGGTACTGGGAAGTGCAAGCCAGCATCAAGGGAAAAGAAAAAAGAAAACAAAAGAAAATAGAGAATAAAAAAAAAAGAAACAGGAGAAATGTAAGGTTAGGTTTCATCTCACCCCCTCCTGTGTCCTTCAATTCAGGTGCTCCCCCTAAGGTCCTATTGAGGATTCAACCTTTCAGTCCATCTTCAAGAATATAGGATTGTGTAGTACCAGTTCCATTTGGGTTCAGGTTTGTGTCCCCCACCTTATCCTCCCCTCAAGTCCTACCCTCCCTATTGTCCAGGCCTGAAGATGCCTATTATTAGTACCTATTAGGTATGTCAGCAACTCAGGCTGATCCAGGTTATGAATCACAGATGAGTGAGACCATATGTGATTGTCTTTCTGTGATTGTGTGATTTCACAGAGTATGATCTGTTCTAAGTTTGACCATTTTTCAACAAATTTCATTGTGTCATTTTTTTCTAATTGCTGAGTAGACTTCAATTGTGTAGATATACCACATTTTGGTTATCCATTCATCCAATGATAGGCATCTGGGTTTATTCCAGTTCTTAGCTATTATGAATTGAGCAGCTATAAACATGGTTGAGCAAATATCTCTGAACTGAGACTTGGAGTTTTTAGGGTAAATGCCAAGTAAGGGGATAACTGGCTTGGTTGGTAACTCCATATTGGAGTCTTGTTATTTAGGAGTCTCCATATTGACTTCCATAGTGGTTGTACGAGCTTACATTCCCACCAACAGTGAATGAGGGTTCCTATTTCCCCACATCCTCACCAACATTTGTTTTCATTTCACTTTGGTTAATGTTTGCTATCCCTACTGGCATAGGATGGAATCTCATAGTTGTTTTAATTTGCATTTCCCTGATGGCTAGGTATGTTGAACATTTTCTTAAGTATATGTTTGCCATTTGCATTTATTCCTCTGAGAATTCCCTATTCATTTCTCTGCCCCATTGTGAGAGTGAGTTTTTTGATCTTTTTATTGTTTAGTTTTTGAGTGCTTTATAGATTCTAGATATTGGGTTTCTGTCAGTGGTATAGCTGGTAAATATTTTCTCCCATTCAGTGGGTAATCTATTGGCTTTCCTTGTGATATGTTTGTGCAAAAGCTTTTTAGCTTCATGAGATCCTATTGCTTGAGTGCTTGTTTAATTTCCTGGGCTACTAGGGTTTTGTTCGGAAAGTCTTTTTCCAGTCACCTATTATGGAGTATGTCTCCTATTTTTTCTTGCAGTCATTGAAGAGTTTCCAGTCTTATATTGAGGTCTTTAATCCATTTGGACTTGTTTTTGTGTATGGCAAAATGAGTGGCTTTAATTTCATTTTTCTGTATATGGTCATCCAATTGTCCAACACCATTTGTTGAAGATGCTGTCTTTTCTCCAGTCTACGTATTGGAGCCTTTGTCAAAGATCAAGTAGGTGTAGTTACTTGACCTAAAGTCCACATCCTCAATTGTATTCCATTGGTCTATATTTCTGTTTTTATTCCAGATCCATGCTGTTTTTGTTATTATGGCTTTGTAATATAGCTTTAGATCAAGTTTGGTGATGCCACCAGAGGTGTTTCTTTTGCTGAAGATATGCTTGGATATATGAAGCCTTGTTATATTCCATATGAATTTTGAGATCATTTTGTTCTATCTCTGTGAAGAATGATGCTGGGATTTTAAGTGGTTTTGCAGTAAATATGTATGTTGCTTTTGGTGGGATTGCCATTTTACAGTATTAATTCTACCTGGGGAAAGAAGACAGTATGGACAGGTGGCATGGCAGGGAAGGAACCTGGTGGTTGAGAGAGGGAGGAGGAAGGGACAAATGGCACAGGAGGGAGGGAGGAGACCTGGTAGGTGGGAGGAAAAGTGAGAGGAGCTTGACCCCGATCTGTGGAGCACATGGTAGAGCAGCAAAGAGCTGGTCTCTGGCCCTGGCTGGGATGGGTGCTTGATGGGTTTGGGGGTCTATTGGGCTACCTGAGAGCATGGGAATCAGTGGGTTTCCTACTGTGCTCCTCCATACCCTCCCACTGTGGTCTGCTAGGACCTGCAGACCCTGGAACCCCACAGATCTTGTCTGCTGTTGCTACAGGAGCTGAAGTATGGTTAGGTGGATGCCATCCTGACTGGAAGTCCCCTTTCTTGCCTTTTCTATCTCTGCATCAACATCACAACTTCTTGGATGAAGCTGCTCCTTCCATGGCAGAGGGAAACCCTATGAAACAGTTAGCCCAAGTAATTCTTTCCTTACTTAAGTTGTTTCTTTCAGGTACTGTGGTCATAGTGATGCAAAGCTAATACAGAAAACTAGTATGTAAACCTGACTGTACAGTTCTGTGATCTTTGGGGCTGGTTTGTGGGAGTTACTTACTATACTATAGGTCAATTTCTCCCTTAGCTGTTGAATTAACGTCAATGAGTTCCATGTCTGTAAAAGTTATCTGCTTTTCTAGATCTTATGTAGCTCACGGCTTACAAAGGTGATTTGGCCAGGAGATTTGTCAAAGATCCCCAATTTTTAAAAATAAAGTTTATTTCAGAATAGGAAATATAAGCAAAAAAAAAAAAAAAAACCTCTAGACATAGCCAAGCACAAAAGAGCGAATAAATTAAATGTCACTTCAAGTCATTCCCAATGAGTTTTATTCCCTAAATGTTTAAATTTATGTTTATATCTTGTTATAAAATCATTAATTTTTAGAATAATATTTCAGTGCTTTGGAATGATTTCTTGGTAATCTTCCTATTGAAATTTGACTCTAAAAAACTAAGGAAATAGTTTCATAATATGATTTTTAAATTCCAAACAATCCATTATTAAAGAGGCACAATAGAAGACACTTAGAAACTGGTCACACTTTGGCCAGTTTTCAGACATATTCTTTAATTAACCACAAACATGAATCCTTAATGTTTGACCAGCAAGACATTAAACACTTTATCAAATCTCTGGCTTTAAAATGAATTGTCTCTGATCGTTCTCTATAAGTGCTACCAGGCAAACTATTAGCATGCAAACTATGACAAAATGTACTCCAATATAAAGCAAATAGTCATGGTTCATTTACATCCATTTTCACATTGGATTTTTATTTTAGAAATAACTAAATAGTTTAGTAGAAATAATATCTAGCCTTTTATGATTTGAAGAAAAGAGAAGCATACTTTGTATCTTAGAGAAAAAATTATTTCTCTGGATGTGCTAATGTCTAATATTTTGTGATATTTAAAGATGTCTAATTTTATTTTGTACATCTATTCTGCATTTATTTAGTATTTATTCAAGGATTTTTTGAATGAAAGTGTCTGCATATTTGTACCTTTCAATACATTTAATTTACTTTTGAAGTGATTTTTATGGGTAATCCATTCTGTTTAGATGGAGTTGCATTTGGGGGCATTTGATGTGAGTGGAAACAGAACTATCCATGTGGGCATGAGGAGAACATTCTTAACTTCTGCTAGAAGAAAGATGTGAAAAAACAGAGAAGGGCATCAGGCCTATTCTGTATAGATTACAATAGCAGACACTGTCAGATTTGGTTATAAAAATAATAGGAGGCCTCCACAGAATGTTATGCATAAGAAAAGCATAATATGAAAGATTTAAAAGCCACCTCTTGTCAATATAGGTAGATGTGAGTGGAAGGGAAAAGGACTATCAGGGTGAAGTACAAGTGGAACATGCTCACACCAGATGTGGTTAGATGAAGGACAAGGAGCATGGGAGGTAGCAGAATCAGATAGAGAAATCCTTCAAACCGTGATGTGGATGTGGCGCTTAGGAAAACAGGCAAAAGGGGAATGCTGCAGTTTTGAGAAGGCATTGTAAAGACCAATAGAGGTCTTTAGTGACAGATATTTTTAGTTAGTTGGTTAGTTAGTTAGTTAGCTAGCTATGAGAAAGAGGGAGAGAGAGAATGGGCATACCAGGGCTTCCAGCCACTGCATACGAATTCAAGATGCATGTGGTCCCTTGTGCATCTTGTTTCCATGGGTCCTGGAGAATAGAACTGGGATCCTTTGGCTTTGCAGGCAAATGCCTTAACCACTAAGCCATCTCTCCAGCCTGACAGGTATTTTTGAAGCATCCTTATGTCAGTGAATAATGGTTCTATTCCAATATTCCTTCTCCCTGTGTGTTGGAGTCCCTCCTAAGGCCAGCCCAGGAGGGATGGCAGGATCTCTGCTGGTTAGGGGGTGAGAGGCGTGGAGTCATGACACACACCAGGAGTTGGGTGGAAGCAGGCAGAGGGTGAGTTGCTGCAAACTCGTTTATTCAAGGAAGTGTAGGGGTTTTTAAGGGTTTGGCTGGCCAACCACAAGGGTCGTTCCCTTCTTGTGACTAATGACAGCCTGTCTCCAGGCAGATCATCTTGCAGCAGGTTGCTCATGAGCATGGGACTGTAGCTGTTGTCACGCCAGGCCTGTGGAGGATGCCACATCCACAGAAGCCACTTCCTGGCTTCTTCTAGCAGTCGGCCTGGCTAGGGCCCAACCTGCATTGTGCCAAACACCTGTGCCCAGTCATTATCTGGGGATGAGCTTAAGTGAATGGTAGCCTGGCAGACGGAAACATGTGGCAACTGGAACTTAAAATTTCTACACAGCAGAATGTTCTCTTGAATAAAACAGTACCCAGCCACAAGTATTTTTGTAGCAACACAAACATTAATATGTCACCCAAGTGAACACTTACAATAGGTAGGTAGATACATTTCCCTAGATAGAAGCAGAAATAAAACTAAATTAAGGTTCCATAGGTATTCAGATTACATACAGAATATAAAAATCACACAGAAAATAAGTATAGGGAGAAGAGAAAAACAGAATAATAAGTACTTAGTGCTCCGCAATATCCAGAAATTGGGGCTGAAAGAAGGATCTAAGAAGACACAATAGCAATATACATAAGTCATAAGTAATACACACAAATGTGAAAAGCAGTCATGTGGAGGAATGGAGGAAATAGAGTTGAGAAATATATGCTTAAGATCACCATGTAGTAAAAGAAGAAAGGACTTTATGAAAGAGGTCATGGTCAATTGTTTCAAGTACTGACAAGTTGAAAGGATAGTGCCCTCAATGAATCATTAGATTTGGCAGGGTGGAAGTGAGTGGTGGCAGGGACTATGATAGTTTTGATGACAGTGGATGAGAACCTTACTGGGGAGGTTTAAGATGAAATGAAAAGAGCAAATAGAGACAGAGCATATAGAAACAATTTTGAGGAAATTTGCTATAAAAGATCAAGAAACGTGAGAATACTGGTGTCATCAAAGAGATGGCTTTGCTTCAGAGATAGGTGATGTAGCATCTTATAATATGTTTAGTTGTTTATGGGAATGATTTGTTACAAAAACTTAAGGGAAGGGTTGGAGAGATTGTTCAGTGGTTAAAGGTGATTGCTTGCAAAGCCTGACAGCTCAGCTTTGATTCCCCAGTACCCATGTAAAACCAGATTGCAAAGTGGCACATGCATCTGGGGTTTGTTTGTAGTAGCAGGAGGCACTGGCATACCTATGCACACTCTCTGTGTCTCTGTCTCTTTTTCTCTCAAATGAATAAAGATATTAAAAAATAGAGATGAGGGCTGGAGAGATGGCTTAGTGGTTAAACGCTTGCCTATGAAGCCTAAGGACCCTGGCTCGAGGCTCGATTCTCCAGGACCCACGTAAGCCAGATGCACAAGGGGGTGCATGCATCTGGAGTTCGTTTGCAGTGGCTGGAGGCCCTGGCGTGCCCATTCTCTCTCTCTCTCTCTCTCTCTCTCTCTCTACCTGCCTAGTTCTGTATCTCTCTCTCTCAAATAAATAAATAAATAATAAAATATTAAAAAAAAATAGAGATGAAAGGAAGAATCCCATGAATAGATGAGAGGAAGCATTGCCCCATGTATGTGAGGCTAGCTTTGCCCACATCTATTTTAACAAAAGAAAAGGTAGAGTTTGAGGGTTAGACATAGTTAAATAGATTTATGTGGAAATGGAACTTTGTGAAAGTTCTCAGTGAAATTCCAACTAAATGATGAATTGTCTAAATAAATGGGAAAATACCCTTGGGCAACCTAAAGCACTCATTTGAAGTTTATTTTCTTATATTTAGTGTGACACCAGTCAGTGTATTTAATGTTTTCTATTCATTTCAAATTCCTTGAGTGTTGACAAGGAAGGGGGCATGGGTTATATTTAATCATTGTCCTGGTTTTGCTAGGCAGGTGTGACACAGCAAAGGGGAACAAAGGAATTGAGAGTGATTGTAAGCGAGTGATTATAATGATAGATGAGACTTAGGCTAGACTGCTGTGTCTTAAACTTCAGAGACTGTGTCATGAACCCTTGTAAGGGTACATAAATGAAGTGGGAGCCCTGCAAATTTTGGCAGCAGAAGAGGTTTCTGAATGTGCAACAAATAAAAGTTAATTCAAAGTCAAGTGGCCTATATGCATCAGGGAAATATAAATTAAAACTATGTTGAGATTCTTCTATTTTACCCTACACAGAATGGCAATATTACAAAAACAAATAGCAACAAATGCTAATTAGGTAGAATGTAGACAAAAGGGAATCTTCATTCACTCCATTACCATTTCAATGTGGTAAACCATTTCAGCCACTATGCAAATCAGTATTAAGGCTCCTAGAGGAACTGAAAATCTACCATATGGCTCAGCACTACCAGTCCTGGATATTTACCAAAAGACTGAAAGTTACCATATCACAGAGATACATGAACATCGTGATTAATATCGCATTATTCCCAATAGCTACATTCTTGCCTCATATTAGGTATTTGTCCACAAAGGATGGATGAAGAAAATTCAATTTACATATACAATCGAATTTGATTCTTCCGTAAAGAATAACAAAACTATGTTATATAGGAAAATGACTGCACCTTGGAGATTATTCTATTAAGGGAGTTAAGTCAGAATCAGACACATATCTCATGTTTATTTATGGATCCTATGTTTAATATAGATAAATTAAATCATCTATGTATATATGTCATGAAAAATGAAACAAAGTTGTACAGAGGAACAAAGGGGACTAGCTGGATGGGTAGGAGAGAGGAAGGAGAGAGCAGAGGAGCAGGGGAGGACATGGTCAAAATATATTAGATATTTGTATGAAAATGTTCTTATGAAACCCAGTACAGTGGACAGTGAATACGCACTATTAAAATTTTTTAAAAGTTCAAACAGGAAGTAAATCTGAGGTGTTTCTGACAGCACTTGTCTGTGTTGTATCATGAGACTTCACTATAGCCTTGGTTCTGAAAACACAACATGGACACTACACTGTGCCTTCTGTTGTACCACACAGTGATAAAGAAGGCTGCCTAGAATGAAACTATTGTACGTTATGGGTTGTGGTGCTTTTATAGTACATGCAAAGACTTTTATAGAAATGTAAGCATTTAACTATTGAAAGCAAAGACATTATTTCCCTACTATTATTTCTCAACATGTATCAAACCACTATAGCTTTGAATTGTATTGTATTAGAATGCTTGATTTTAAAAATTGCTGCTTAAGTTGATAATTGTGTTTCATAAAAAGAAATGAGGGCTTGGGCAATGGCTGAGTGGACCTTTGCTGTGCAAGTGTGAGGACCTGAGATAGGATCCCAAGAGCTCATGTAAAGCCAGATGTGGCAGTGCATGACTGTGATCCCAGTAGTTGTGCAGTGAAATGAGCAGCAGAGACAGGAGAAGCTTCTGGGCCAGATGTCGTGGTGTATGGAGCTAGGACAATAAAACATGCTCTCTCACACAAGATGAAAGGTGAGGACTGACACCTGAGTTTGTCCTCTGACCTCCACATGTGTGCCATGGTGCACATGTGCTCACACTCATCCACAAAGATAAACAATTGTTAAATGAATATTTGCTTGGAATTAGTACAAAAATTCCAACAATTTCTGAAATTGCCCTAATGCTTTTGCCATGTTGTACTATTTTTATGCAAAGTGGCATTCTCAGTATTGATGTTCATAAAATCAAAATATTGACAACTGAAAAATTTTGAAGATGCTTTATGCCAAGAAGTGTCAAATATTAATCCAAGATTCAATTATTTGTGTAAAAATTAACAAGCCACTTTATCCATACTATTCTTTAATAGATGGCAAAATTATACACACACTGAAGAATTATTTTAAAACAAATTTCTTTATGATTTATCATCAGCAAATGTTTGATATATATACATATATATATGTATGTATGTGTATATGTATATATATATATATGTGTGTATATATATATATATATATACACACACATACACCCAGGGTCATATAGAAATTTCTCATGTGAAAAGGGGTTATGCGTGAAAGCATGGGTTAAAATGGAGTTTGGCATTAGAGCTGTCAGAAGTCAAACAGTACATAGTGGAGCCTGATTATTCATTCCACCAAGCAAAGTAATTCTCACAGGTTCACGGATTTGGAGGTGGATACTCTGGGGTGGTGATGGGATTCACCCTCTGCCAGGAAGGACATAAGCAATGTCCTCTGATGGCAATCAGGATTCAGGTGCAATCACACATTGAAGTGGATGTCATGGGGAGTTTTATGAAGTTGGGAAATGAGCTGACATCTGTTTCCTGCTGTTCCTATTTTCCTTGTTGCTGTGTTCCCAGCTCCTACAACAGTGTGAGGATTAGAGTTGGCATTCAACAAACATATTCTGAAACAATGAATAAATAAACCATAAATGGCATTTATAATATCCAAGAATCATCGACAGTCATAGTGGAAAGTTAGACTTAAAATTAAGGCATCTTGGGCTGGAGAGATGGCTTAGTGATTAAGGCACTTGCCTGCAAAGCCTAAGGACCATGGTTCAATTATCCAGTACTCATGTAAGCCAGATGCACAAGGTGGTGCATGCTTATGGAGTTCATTGCAGTGGCTAGAGGCCCTGATGTGCCCATTCTCTCTCTCATAGTTCTGCCTCTCTCTCTCAAATAAACAAACAAACAAATAAATAAATAAATAAAATCTTTAAAAAAAAATTAGGCATCTGAACAAAATCCATACACATCATTACTTGTAATAGTCTGTGCAGTGGAAGGAGCAAGAGTATCATGGTGTCATTAGTCTGTTGACTATTTTTATAATTCTGAAGCAGCTGCTTCCCATCTGATTAGCCATGCTTCTCTCACATTTTCTGGTTCTGTGTCTCTGTGTGGTCCTTCAGCCAAAGACTATGTTGTGGATGCTAGTACAGTTTCTTTTAAAAAAAAAAATAGGGCTGGAGAGATGGATTAGCGGTTAAGGCGCCTGCCTCCTAAACCTAAGAACACTGGTTCCAATCTCCAGCGGTTCCAATCTCCAGGTCCTACGTTTAGCCAGATGCAAAATGACGCAAGGGCGCAATGCCGCATTTGACCACAAGGGGACGCACACATCCAGATTTCATTCGCTACAGCTGAGAGGCTGCTGGTCGCGCCCATCTCTGTCTCCCTCTCCCTCTCTCTCTCTCTCTCTCTCTGTGTCTCTCCAAAAAAAAAATATATATTTATTTATTTGTAATCACAGAGAGAAAGATACAGAGGGAGGGAGTGAAGGAGAGAGACAGAGAAAGAGAGAGACTATGCACCAGGACCTCTGTCTGCTGCAAAGGAATTCTAGACAGATGTGCCACTTTGTGCACCTGTCTTTATGTATGTACTGTGGAATTGAATTGAATTCAGGTCGTCAGTCTTTTGAAGTAAGCACCTTAACCACTGAGCCATCGCTCTAGCCCCACTATTAAAGTTTCTGAGTCACTCTGACCTTTTAATAGATGTGTTCTGACAACAACAAAAGTGATGCCCTAGGTATGCCATTTCAAATATATAGAATGTATAGAGTAGCTAAGAAACTGACAGATGACTTGTTCTATGGTTCTCATCGACAATTCTACCACTCAGAAATAGACTCAGGAGCACCGAGAGTTAAAGGCCAGCCTGGGCTACGTGAGGCCCTATCTCAAAAGAAAGGAAGGAATAAGGAAAGAAAGAAGGAAGGGAGGGAGACAGGAAGAAGAATCCAAACACATCTAGCCACACAGAGTACAGATACACTATCACAGAGGCTCAGTCTGGAATACGTTGAACTTTGCATGGTCAGGAGGAGGAGGAGGGTGATAATTAACCACAACAATGAAGAGCCAGAGATGGTCCTCACACATTATCATTCTTTACTCTAGAACTCAAATCCCACAGTACAGGTTGGTCCCTTCATATTTTCTCCCAATAGGGAACTTATACCAGACTCGTTTCTTTTTTACATTTTTATTGACATTTTTCATACACATCCATAATGCATTTTGATCATAATCCCCTGTCATTACTTTCTTTTGTCCCCCACCCCTTCTACTGAAGCCCTTCTTTTCATCTTCTATTTGATTTCTTTCTCTTTTTTTCTGTTGTGCTTTCTTCCATCATCCATGATGACATGCTGATGAGTCCAATGTTGTGCAGGGAAACCACAGCCACGATGAAGTCATGAATGCAACAGCCACTTCATACCAGAAGAAAGAGCTTGCAAGGCATCATTTCCCATCCTCTGGCTCTTACATGCTTTCTGCCATCTCTTCTGCAATGTTCCCTGAACCCGGGAGGGTGGGAGAGAGACATCTCATTTGGTGCTGTGCATGTAAGTGTCACTACTCAGCACTTTGATGTAGACTCATTTCTTTTCCTTTTATTTTTAATTTATAAAGTGGTTTATTCTAGTTTTTGTCCCTTCATAACCATCTGTGCAGCTAAAACAGTAAATTCCTCTTAGTCAATACTTTAGTCTCTCTCATGCCTTTCAGATGGCACTTCTTAACTCCTCAGTGGTGGCTGAGCACACAGGCAAGTAAGCAAGCAAACAGGTATGCCATCTCAACCACTTCTCCAAAGCCTGGGGAAGGAGATATTTCTTCACCAGAGTCCATTGCATTAGCTGTGGCAGGGCATCTTCTAGATCTGTCTAGTTTCCCTGCCCTGCATTTCATGACATTTCCAGTGTTTAGGGGCTTCAAGTCTGATGACAGCCCAGTTCTGTTGTTTGCCATGAAGGCTGAGTGACCCTTGCTTGCTTCTGTCTTGTGGATGAGCAGCTCTTTTCCTAAGACAGCCCCTTAGTCCCTACAGCAGCGAGAAATCTGCTCTTTGGTCTCTCACAGGCACAGACTTTTTTCTATGATCTTGTTCTCCTACCTCAGGTTCTGTTCTAGCCTAAAAGTTTACTGTGATTCTGGATCTTGTGGGGTTTCATTTTTATAGTTCAATTTTCATTTTGTACTGATCTAGGCTTTTTACTGGTGACAGCTTGAAATGATTTCACTGCTATGCACAATTTCAGAGTCAAAACTCCATACAGTTTTGGCATGTGCTTACATGGGATGATTTCTTGCCAGCATGACACCAGGCAGGAGGTAAACAATGCTCCAAACTTCAGGGGAGGAAGAAGATTGTCAAGAGAGGAAGGGGTTCTATCCTGCTTTAGGCCTCTGAGAGGGAACTGTCCTTGCAATGGAATCCTCTTTAGACAGTGTGTCTAATACCTGGTATTCCCTTTATTGTGTGGGATAGCAAAGCCATGATTATGGAGGCAATCCTGGTTGAAACCAATGCCCCTTCCCCAAAAAATAAAATAAAATACACAAGGCATGAAAGTAGGGTAGGAATCTGGCAGAGGAGGAAAAGTTTTAGTGGGAGTGGAAGAGAAAGAGAGAAGGTAAATAGGGGATCAAAATGCAATATATATGAATTTTTCAAAAGCTTCCTTTTGATATCGAAATAGAGGAGGGACTAGTTGGAAGGAAGAAAGGGTTCCATGGAAAGGGGATGAAAGCGAGAAAAGGGGGACAAAAGAAGACAATGGGAGGAAATTGTGATCAAAATACATTATGTATATATATGACAACTGTCAATAAAATAGTTAAAAATAGAGACAAATCCATAACTGTAAAGTCATTACATGTGACCATTTCCTGAGATCTACTGCCCTGCTTCTCCTGGTCCTCTGGCTACATGCAGAGATTTGGGCTCTTCTGTTTTCAAGCAACTAGATCTAACCATCAATTTGATGGCGCCAATGACTATCAAAACAAGGAAAATTACACAGTAAGTCAGTCAGGGAATCATTTCATTTCATTGTGGCACACAGCATACACTTTTCCTCCAACGCTTTTGTAGCTGTCCCCTTCCCACAAGAAGTTGAGCAAGGCAAAGATCATTTTAGTTTTCAATAACTTTGCTTCAGCTGTGAAAACATTTTCCACAGAACCACTCACTTTTCTTTTTTGCTTTTGGAATTTTTAAATACATATATATATATATATATATATATATATATATATATATATTATTAACAACATATTTTGTACAGGTACATCATGTGTTTGGTTCCCTCTTTTCCCTGGGCCCTGCCCCCATTACACTGGGGACCGGCCTCAGTGGGGTTGCAGGTATTCCCCATGGGATTGTTGCTTATGCATTGTGGGAACAGCAAACGTTTATTTTTTTCAGGGGGGGGGGGATGCCTCTGGGCATGATGTCTCAATCTGTGGCTCTTACGATCTTTCTGCCCCCTCTTCTGAAAAATTCCCTGAGCCATGGTGGGTGAGTTTTAAGTCTACTTCAGTGGTGAGCTCTGGATCTTGGTAAGTGTTGAGTATCCTTAGCATATATCTCCTTCACCCTGACGCTGATTATCAGGTTAACCATGGAAGCAGTACTCTTGCTCATCTCCTCAATTCCTCTGTGGTTTCAGCTGTGGCTTGGCTGAAATGTGAGGGGTCTTGCTACCTTCTGAAAAAGATTCTCCAACGGAGACTGAAATCAGCATAGTTTAAATGGAATAAGCATTATTAATTTAGGGATAACTTGATATATCTAGCCCCTCTTTTAGCCAAAGACTAGTGAAAAATTGACACTGGAGATCATAATCTTTGTCTCCATAGGATTCTGATCTGGTTCCCAGTTCTAGATATGGGTTCCTTTACACTGAGTGGATCTCTTATAGTACAGAGTGAGCCAAGTAGGAAGCAGTATGTTTGTGCAAAGAGAATGAAAGAATAAAACTATGATGGTGAGGTTTCAAAGGCCTTGGCACACTAGTGTGAGGGAGGGGGATATGTTTCCTGTACCTGTGTGTACATGATGATTTCAAATAGCTTTCAGATGATCTTGTTTTGGAATAAACAGAAAGATGTTAGGAAAGAAAATATTTTCATTAAAGAACAACTGATTTAACTAGATAATTCAAGGGGAAATTATATAATTCAGTGTGCCAATGGAAATTTGGCTTAAAATTTCATTACCTGAACACTTTCAAGGTTCTAGTCAATGTGTAAAGGGTGAAACCTCAATTGTTTCAAAAGGAATGAATGGAACTAATGGCTGGCATTGCTTGTTGGGCACCTTTTAACCTAAAAACTAAACTTGCTTTATAACAAAGTGTTAGAGGTAATAAATTTAAAGTGTCAACAGACAGAATTAAACTATTTAATTGAATTATTTTGAAAAAATATTTTATTTACTTATTGAGAGAAGTCGATGGAGAGAGAATAGGCACATCAGAGCTAGCCACTGCAAACGAACTCCAGATGCATGCACCACCTTGTGTATCTGACTTACATGGGCACTGGGGAATAGGACCTAGGTTCTTGGACTTTTCAGGCAAGCTCCTTGACCACTAAGCCAACTCTCTGACCCTGTATTATCTTAATAACTGTGTCTAAAGGCCATCCTTTTCCTAAAATTAAAGCTCTTAAGTAGTCCTTCATAATTTTTTGGTTCTTACTACAGTGTGTGCCTTGATTGCTTACCATGTTTCTACATATATCTGTGCCTGTCTGCATGTCTTTCTATCTATGTATTTAACTATGCATCTAAGTATCTATCATGTATTTATGTATGCATGTAGCTACATATCTCTATTTATCTCTGTCTAATTTATCCAAATATATATGGGTCTTAGAGCATAACTTATGCTTTTAAATTTTAAGTACTGAGAACAAAAGGTATTCCTTATAAAGTTTTTTAGTTTCTTTCTACTTTAAAATGTTTACTTAGTTTGAATACTTTTTTTTGTTGTTGTTGCTGTTTGTTTTCTGAGGTAGGGTCTCACACTGGCCCAGGCTGACCTGGAATTAACTATGTGGTCTCAGGCTGGCCTTGAACTCATGGTGATCCTCCTACCTCTGCCTCCCAAGTGCTGGGATTAAAGGCATGTGCCTCCACACCCGGCTTGAATACTTTTTTTTTTTACTCTCTCTATTCTACTTATTTTATTTTTTATTTATTTATTTATTAGTTTTTGTTTGTTTGTTTGTTTGTTTGTTTGTTTGTTTTTGGTTTTTCGAGGTAGGGTCTCACTCTGGTCCAGGCTGACCTGGAATTAACTATGTAGTCTCAGGGTAGCCTCGAATTCACTGCGATCCTCCTACCTCTGCCTCCCAAGTGCTGGGATTAAAGGCGTGTGCCACCATGCCCGGCTTCTACTTATTTTAGAGGAGATACTGGTTCTGCATTTAAAGGTGAATCCTCCACCTATGGATTCTAATCTCCCTTTTACTGTTTGGAAAACTTTCTATAACTCCTACCTCCTTTGTACTTCCATTTCTTTCTCCTGATCTTGATTATTGTAAATCTTATTCAGCCATCTGTAACCCAAAATTGTATTCCCATTTCTTTTTTCCTACCTTGCCACAAACTTGATGAAACAGTCTGTCAGTACTAATGTCACCCTGTTACCATCTGTTGCAGAAGCTCCAAGTGTGGTCTGGCTTCCACACACTAGTTCCCGTTCAATCTCAGCTTTACCCAGCTTCTCTTCATTTTTTGACTCACCTTCAATTTATTCATATCTCTTTGGAGGTTTCTAACAATTTCTTTCATGAAGTTAAGCCTACTGTCAAAATCTGAATGCTCTAGGAGACGATTCTGTTCAATTTCATTGATACGATTGTTGGTCTTTGACCGTTTGCTTCCAGTCCAGTGATTTTTTTTTTTTTTTTTTTTTGATCAGGGTCTCATTGGTCATTGTGTTTTCATTTTGGGAGTGAATTTCTGTTGATTTCTCTGTTATTTCATTGGAGGCTTCCATTGTACGACTCGGCATCCTTGGTGGAGATCCCTCAGTTTTCTGACTTTCATTGGCTTTTTTTGCTTTGTTCTCTTACCCATTTTGGGGAGACTATTTTATTGAGGAGGAAGCAAGTTTTTGTCCTTTGGCCCATGAATCCTCTGACTCAGGTAAACAGGGATGTTGGTACCCAGTGGCCAGTCAGAATCAGTAGCCTGATTCCAGAGCTCACTCAGGGAGCAGTTCTCCCTAAACAAGCCACAATGGGACCCTCCAGAACCAGGGGACTGGGAAGATCTGGGAGACAGGGATCTGGCCTACTCACTCCACACTACAGTGCCTGCCTACACACTGTCCACTCAGGGAACCCAGTCCAGGGTGCTGTGATGAGTTGGAAAACAGAGGTCTGGCCTATGCACTCCACACCACTGCACCCACCCGCACACTGTCCATGCTAGGAACCCAGGCCTGGGATCCGGGAGGATCTGTAGACAGGGCTCTGGCTTACTCACTCCACACTGTTACACCTTCCTGCACACTTTCTGGGATCTGGGAAGAGCTGGGAGGTGCTTGGAGACAGGAGTCTGGCCTATTCACTCCACACCATCACACCACCCATACACTGTCTGTTCTGGGAACCCAGACCTGGGAGTTTGGAGAAACTGGGACAGGGGTCTGGCCTACTCACTCCAAACTGCTGTGCCCACCTACACACTGTCTGCTCAGGGAACCCAGACCAGGGACCTGCGAGGAGCCAGGAGACAGGGGTCTGGCTTACCCATTCCACACTGCTGCACCTGCCCGCACACTCCCTTTTTAATATTTTTATTTTTATTTATTTATTTGACAAAGAGAGAAAGATGGAGGAGAAAGAGAGAAGAGAGCTAGAGAGACAGAGAATGTGCACATCAGGGCCTCCAGCCACTGCAAACTCCATACGCATGCACCACCTTGTGCATCTGGCTTACATGGGTCCTGGGGAATTGAACCTGGGCCCTTTGACTTTGCAGGCAAGCACCTTAACCACTAAGTCATATCTCCAGCCCTGGACCCTTTTAAATATTTTATTTTTATTTATTTATTTGAGAGAAAGAGAGAGAGAAACAAAAGGCATGCCAGGACATCTAGCTACTGCAAACAAACACCAAATGCATACACTACCTTGTGCATCTGGCTTACATGGGTCCTGGGGAATCGAACCTGGGAGCTTTGGCTTTGCAGGCAAGCATTGTAACTGCTAAGCCATCTCCCCTGGACCCTTTTTAAAACAGGCACTTAGAAGATGCTTTTACTAAAAGGAGTTTGTGCACTTGGTGCAACAAGATCATGAGAGACAGCTTAGCATCTTTGATGCCCTTTTGTGAGTTCTCCTTTATTCCTTTTCTTTGGATTTCTTTCTGTGGTGGTTTGAATGTAAAATGTGCTAAAGATGTCCACCGTAGACTAATGTGTTTGAATACTTAATCTCCAGTGTGTGGGCATTTTCAGGAAGGTTGTGGAAATGTTCAGAAATTTGGACTGGAGAGATGGCTTAGTAGTTAAGACACTTGCCTACAAATCAAAGAACCCAGGTTTTGATTCTACAAGATCCATATAAGTCAGATTAACAAGGTGACTCATGCATCTTGAGTTTGTTTGCAGCAGCTGGAGGCCCTGTCACACCTATTTTCTCTCTATCTATCTATCTGCCTCTCTCTCAAAAATAAAAACAAATTTTAAAAAAGCAATGGAGTTTTGTTGCAGGAAGTGATTCAAGGGACAAGCCTTGATGTTTTCTAGCCCAGCCCCACTTTAATGTTTTCTCTAGTTCCTCCCTGTGGTTGTGACAGTATGATTCCAGCTCCTTGCTTCTGCCATGCTTCCTCAACCATAATGGATGCTACTTCTGAAACTGTGAGCTGAAATAAACTCCTTCCCTAAAGTTGATTCTGATTGGGTAATTTTTCCCAGCAACAAGAAAGCAACTGATATAGCTGAGCTTGGTGGCACACGTCTTTAATCCCAACACTCAGGAGGCAGAGGTAGGAGGATCGCTGTGAATTCAAGGCCACCCTGAGACTACATAGTGAATTCCAGGTCAGCCTGGGCTACAGAGAGACCCTACCTTGAAAAACAAAACAAAAAACAAAAAGAAAGCAACTGGTATATCTGTTTACCTTTGCTTGATAATCACTCCAGTGTCTGTCTACCATAACTTACCCACCTTTAAGACATAGGCACAGAGATAAATCATCTTAGACCTGCAGTCATCTTGAATTCCCAGTAGAACCAAGTCTGGCAGAACACATCATTCCCCAGATGACAGAAATCATCCATGAGGGTGAGGCTACACCCTGGCAAAGAAACAATCACATCGTGAGAACTATCTCAAACAATAAGGACTGTTGGACCACTTGACAGAATCAGAAATGAATGGTTACCCAGACCCGAACTTAATCATGAATACTTCTTGTCACTTGCCTTTATTCTTCCAACTATTTCAACCTAAAACTCACATCAGAAAACTGAAGTCATTGGCTCCTTTTATTTGTTCTTCCTAATGGCTGTTTTCCATCATCCTTCTTTTTTTTTTTTTAACTTTTTAAATATTTTATTTATTTATTTATTTATTTATTTATTTATTTATTTATTTATTTATTTATTTAAGAGAGAGAAAGAGGCAGAGAGAGAGAGAATGAACATGCCAGGGCCTCCAGCCACTGCAAACAAACTCCAGATGCATGCGCCCCCTGTGCATCTGCCTTATGTGGGTCCTGGAGAGTTGAACCAGGATCCTTTGGCTTTGCAGGCAAATGCCTTAATTGCTAAGGCATCTCTCCAGCCCCTCCTTGTCTTTTTAATTGTGGTTTTGGGTACAGGTGGCTAAGGCTGGCCTGTGTAGGACTGCCAGAGCTTTTGGCAAGCTGCAACTTGGTCTCTTCAGTGAAGTCATATGCCCTGGATTGGCCTCTTATTGCTTGTCTAAAATCTTCCAGAGAAAATAAAAGGGGAAAAAGTTTTCCTTGTATTATAGTTTATATATATATATTCTACTTATAAAAATCATGGGAAAACATACACACATAGCAATACTCAATTATGGTGGGTGAAAACACTGCTTTAAACTATAAACTTTATGATGAAAAATGACAATGGGGGCAAAGGAGGAAAGAGTCTATCACAATCTTATGGTATACAGTACTTAATATGCTGATAATTTTATTAGTTGAATGAATAAATAAATTGCATGAATCTTTTAATCTTTATCTTATATGCAAATTTCAAAAACTTGCTCAAAAATTCAGGTTAGATTTTTTTATCACTATATATTGATTTTTAGCTCCTTTGTTTCACATTGAAAACAATTTGTATTTTTAATCATTTAGGCTTGATCAAATGTTTCTGTGCTTGGTATTATTAGGTAATGCAAAATACCTTTTAATAAATCTTAAATGAAACATGATAAATGACTACTGAAAGCTAGAAGGAACTATTGGTTATTTGAAATTTTTTGGAATGATGAATTATATTTTTTCTGTAGGAAGAGTCCATATGTACAGCATTTCTTAAATTATTTAAGGGATTATAAACTCACTTTCTCTGGAAAGTATTCTGCTTATAAAGTGATATGTCATATATGGTCATATATGTCTGTTATGCTATGTTATGATGTAGTCTACATTATGTTTCAGTATATTTTGGGAGAAAGTGATTGGAATTCTACAACAGGCATTAGCTTTCAAAGTGTAGTAAAACATGATTACTGATCTATAAATTTTGCCCTCTGCTCCAGACTGTTAAAGATTGCTATCTCTCCCTTTCTCCCAATAGGAATCTAGCTCATTTGTCAATATGAACATCCAAATTTTCTTCTTTGCATAGCTTTTCTCTGGGGAGTCCTGCTTTAGGATCTGGAAGAACATGTCTGGAGCCTGAAAAGACATACCATTATGAGTGAAAAGAGATTAAATTGAGAAACTAAAGGGTCATTCCAAATAATTTTTTATTTCCCTTATGGTAGTGTGTTGCAAATAAATCTCAACCAAATGGCTGTAATTCCCCTGGCCTTGAGTAAGGAAGAATGGAAATCATAAAAGAAGCACTACACTTATATTTACATACTGCCCAGTCTATTATTAAGTCTACTTCAGTTCTACTTAAGCTTTATTTACTCATAGAAAACACACAAGTATTTCTTTACTTTACTTAACCATTATTTCATAAGCATTATCAATGCCTGTATTCAATTTTATGGAAGTTCTGAGATTAATGAAGTAATATAAATTAAAAAGAGCATTGGCTGTTATAAATCAACATATTTAAAATCTTCCATTAAGAGGTTAATAATTAAACGGATTTGAATTTTTTACATTGACATTATGACATTTTAAGAAATGCTTTCATATAGTAGCTAATTTATACATTAAATAAATATAAGCCCTTTAAAAATCATATTGTATTTACCTTCATTTATTAAAGAACATTTCCTCTGATTCAATGACATCAAAACACCAAGTTCTTTAAAATTTTATAATAAATAATAGGATATGGAGCTGGATTTAGCTAAACTCTGAATATTGATTTTCAAAATGCTTTTATAATATAGAATGAAAAAAATTAGATAAAATGTAAAAAAAATATTTTAATCCTTACGATTATACCCTTGGAAGCAGTCAAGCAAATAAGAACAGTCAATTAATTTTTGTATTAGTACCACATCATGCTAACTGATTGTTAATTGTTTTGATGATACAAATTTCCTAGTTGAAAAATGAAAATAATCATTACATGTATTCAACTTAACTTTAAAATAGAACAATTTGAAATCATCAGTTATTTGACTGAATTTGTTGCATTCAACTAGAACCAAAACTTTAATAATGGCTGCATATGAGAGAAGATAATCATTATACTTTGTCCTGTGATATTTTAACTTTAATTTCTAGGTTTCTAAGAAAACATTTTCCTAAAAGTTTCTATTTTCTCTTTCTGAACTTTTCTGAAAATTATAATTTTCAGTAATTATCAAAATCTTAATGTCTCTGGTCACTGATCTATAGGTCAGTTCCATCCTTCAATCTTTTATGAATGCTACTTAAACCATGGTAAACCTGCTGTAATTTTCCTTCCAGTTATAAAACTGTATTTTTTAATCATTTCCTCTTCTCTTCTTTTTTTGTTTCTGTATTTTGCTATAAAGTGTCAATGTCATAGTATTAGTGTTCATGAAAACAGATACCAGGGAAATTATTACTGCAACTTATGATTGCAGGACAAACTCTCACCTTAATCTCCTTGAGCAAAATCAGTTGATTAGTTAGTGACTCATATTACTAGTTAGTGACCAAGTTAAAAACTATAAACTAATTAGCTTAAAAATCTCTTGCAATGCTAAAGAGACTCATAATATTTATGTCAACATGTTGAGGTATAATCTTTTCTTTCTGAGCCATAACTTCACAGTCAAATATTAGTGGGCAATTGATCGATCGTTATCAGACTTCTTCAACAAATATAGCCAGTTATTGTAAACTTGTGAAGTTAAAATAGAAATCAGTATGCAGGGGCTGGAGAGATGGCTCAGCAGTTAAGGCTTTTGCCTGGAAAGCCTAAGGACTCAAGTTTAGTTCCCCAGTACCCATGTAAAGCCAGATGCACAAGATGGCACATGTATCTGAAGTTCATTTGCAGTGGCTAAAGGTGCTCTCTCTCTCTCTCTCTCTCTGGCTCTTTCCTCTCTCATTCTCTCTTAAATAAATTAAATATTTTTAAAAAATAAATAAGTGTGCAGGTTCCTCCAAAAACTAAGCAGAAAATTACCATGTTATGCAACTAACTGCTCCTGAGCATGAAGAGATCTTAGGCAGCATACCACAGAGATACTGCACACCCATGTTAATTGTAGAACTATTCATATACCCACAATATACAAGGAATAGAACTATCCTAGATGCCCATTAACAGATGAATGGATAAAGGAAATGTGTGTGTGTGTGTGTGTGTGTGTGTGTGTGTGTTTTATTTAGCCATCAAAGAATGAAATTGTGCTATTTACAAGAAAATATTTGGAACTGAAGATTATCATGTTAGTGAAAATAAGCCAGACTCAGAAAGACAAACATTGCAAGCTTTGTCTTATATGCAAAGTCTACATTCAATTACATATTATATATAACACCTATATGCATATATATGTATATGTATGTATGTGTATGCGTGTGTGTGTGTGTGTGTGTGTGTGTGTGTGTAGCATGAAAGCTGAAGTGGAACTATTTGGACTGAAGAAGAGGAATAGGAATAAGAGAGAGTAATGGAGGAGACAAACATGAACAAATAAAGATGATATGTATGTGTGGAAATATCATAATGAGACACACTCATTTATATGCAAACTAAAATATTAGTAAACATATGTACATCATATAAATGTATATATACACCCGGGGGTGTCATTACCTACACAATATTGAGCCCACCAACATTTCATCATATATAATGGAGGAGCTGTGTTTAAAAGTCATCAAGATAGAAAAGCCACTAGCTGCAAAGAAGGGGTTCAGTGGGAGGGGAGTGGAAAAGGGACAAAAATATAACAAAAGGGGATTATGATCAAATTACATTACGTGCATGTCTGAAAATGGTCAACAAATGCATTTTAAAAATAGGGCTATAGGGCTGGAGAGATGGCTTAGCGGTTAAAGTGCCTGCCTGCTAAGCTAAGAACATCAGTTCCAATCTCCAGGTCCCACGTTTAGCCAGATGCAAAGTGACGCAAGGGTGCAATATCGCACTTGCCCACAAGGGGGTGCACACATTTGGAGTTCATTGGCAGCTGCTGAGAGGCTGCTGGTGCGCCCATTCTCTATTTGTCTTCCTCTCCCTCTCTCTCTGTCTCTCTCTCTGTGTGTCTCTCTCAAAAGAAAAAATGGGCTGTAGAGTTGGCTCAGCAGGTAAAGGCACTTTCTTGCAAAGCCTGACTGCCCAGGTTCAATTCCCCAGCCACCCACATAAAACTGGATAGGCATCTGTATACAACAGTAGGAGACCCTTGCACACCTATGTGTGTACACACATATGTGCAAATAAAGACATACAATCTTTTAAAGTTTATGTAAAAAGAATTCCTGTCATTTGCAGCAATATGGATGGAACTGAAGGAGATTATATTAAATGAAATAAGATAAATTGAGAAAGACAAGTACCATGTGTACTCTCATGTGAGGAAGCTTTTTTAAAGTCAACTGTATGTAGAATAGTAATTATTAGACATTGAAATTTAGAATAGGGAATGAAAGTGTAAGTAAAGGGTGGTTGGATTTGATCTGTGTATTAGTTTTCCCATCACTGTGGCAAAATACCTGACAAAAGGCAGCTGAAGGAGAAACGATTTATTTTGTCTTTTTAAAAACTATTTTTATTTATTTATTCATTTGAAAGCAGAGAGGGGGGTATGGACAAACCAGGGCTTCCTGCTTCTGTAAACAAGCTCCAGATTCATACACCACCTGGTATATCTGGCTTTACATGGGTACTGGGGAATTAAACCAAGACCATCAGGCTTTGCAAGCAAGCACCTTCAATCACTGAGCAATCTCCCCAGCCCTGGAATGATTTATTTTGGATCATAGCTTGATGGTATATTGATCATGTAGAGGAAGACATGACAACAGGAGCTTGAGGCAGCTGGTTGCATTGTGTACTCGGTCAGGAAATAGAGAGAAAAGAGTGCAAGTACTCAGCTCACTTTTTCTTTTTTCCCTTTCAATTCAATATAGCAACATAAGACCATACACTGGTGCTACCCGAGTTCAAGGTGGGCCTTCCCTTCTCTATTACACATCTTTGGAAACACACTGATAGACACTCTGTGCAGTATGACTTCCAGGTGATTGCCAATCCAGTCAAGTTGACAATGAAGATCAACCATTATACACATGTATTAAAATACCACATAGAGAGTTGGACAGATGGCTTAGCAGTTATGCCACTTGCCTGTGAAAGCTAAGGACACAGGTTCAGTTCCCCTGTACCCACATAAACCTGATGCACATGTTGGTGCATGCATCTGGAGCTTGTTTGCAGTGGCTGGAGGCCCTGGCATGCTCATTCTGTCTCTTTCTCTCTCTGTCTCATATATATACATATATATACATATATGATAAAAAAATCACATTGCCGGGCATGGTGGCACACGCCTTTAATCCCAGCATTCGGGAGGCAAAGGTAGGAGGATCATTGTGAGTTCTAGGCCACCCTGAGACTACATAGTGAATTGCAGGTCAGCATGGGCTAAAAGTGGGACCCTACTTCGATAAACCAAAAACAAAAAAAATCACATTGAACCCCATTAGTACAATACTTAGTAGATGTTAAGAAAAATATATAAAAATATAAGAAAATTATATAAAATATAAAAATACATTATATGAAATTATATATATATATTATGTATAAAACACAGAATACTTAAGACTCAGTAAATAGGAACAGTGTAGCATCTGATGATACATGCAGCACCCATAATTAAAATAATTTTATTATTCTAACCAATATCTTGAGTCCATTTTTTTGTACATTATCCAATTTTAAGGAAATTTCCTGACAATGTAGATGAATGGTATTAAAATAGTCATACAGTACCAAATCTTAAAGAAAATCATTATAGCTATTTTTTTAATTATAAGTAATATGACACAAAGTAAATACAAAAAAATAAATACATTCAATACCCTATAATACTGTCATTCTTATTCAAGCTTAAATTACATTTGTCTTGAAGAAGAATGTACAAATTAGAAACATGTTGGCATCACATTTTTGCTCTGAGAGCTGGCAGAAAAAGTTGTGGAAGTACTTTTACTGTTCACATAAATATTTAGATCTAACACCAAATTAACATTCTACCTAGTTGTTTGCTGAAGATGTAATGGATTGACTTTATTTCATCATGCAGTTATAAATGTTGCAACAACCTAATAGCTATCCTGCCACAGCTCACGAATTTTAGCAGGCCTTTCAGGTCTAACCTTCAAAAACACAGACATGAAGCTTTGCCACAGCCAGTCTTCATCTGTAGCATTATCAGAGGTCATGCCTTTCTGAGGATGTAGTTATTAAGTTCATTGCTCTCAGTGGACCCTTGACACTTGCTGCCTCTGAACACCAGCTGAGGAAGAATATAGGTCCTCATCAATAGCTTGTTTGCTGCCTTTTAAAAATCCTATTCCAATTGGGCAGACACCATTAAGTACATTTTCTTTCCCTATACCAAATTATTTAGAAACATTATTTTGTTTTTGTCCTATATGATCAAATAATAAAATCACTGAAATGATGGTGACCAAGGCAAGTCTGTCATATATCACCCATTAATTCTAGTAGAACAATAAGAGCAATAGCACTCAATTTTAAGATAACTTGTGTATTAATAACTCAAGTAATATGCAAATACTCTGACAACTGGAGTCAGCTAACTGCAATAAGCATTCTTTAAAATGTTTAAAAAGAACTGTTTTAATCTACCAAAGTATTTATAATAGTAATTTCCATGTAAGTGATTCTAATCAGTGAAAGACAAACCATTTCAAAGGTTATTTATTTATTAAACAATTGATTAATGGTTACAGAGTACAAAATTGTGATTTAATGTTTCAAAACTGTCTCATTATAAAAATGTCAGCTTTGCATCCATGGTCTCTAAAAATGCTAGTGATGACTACAAAACTTATTAACTAGTCTGTAGCACACTGACTTTCAGTAATAAAGCTTTCTATCACATTTCATTTACTGAAAGAAAACATAAACAATAGAAGCTATTGAACTTCAAATTTTCAACCAAAATATTTTTCTATTATGATTCAAACCAAGGAAATAGAGAACTGTGTTGTAAGAGAATTTAATCCTGGAGATCTGTCTGTGCCCTTCATGGCTATCAGTCCTGTCACTAAAGGACTCTGTTCTGCCCTATGGATCAGGGCCTGGAGATATCTTTAGTTTCCTGAAACTGCAAAGTGTCAGTTAGAAGTTAGACTTTGAGCCTATCCTACCTTTATACTCATTTTTCAGGATCCCTATATTGGCATGTATAAAAAATATGTATAAAAGAAAGAAAATTGAAATTATACAGACATGGAGATGCTGAAGGAAACATAACAGAAAACAAAGAGGAAATACATTTAAAAGGCCCCATTTAAATACATTTAAGCCTCAACTGTTACAGAATAGACCATGTGGAAGATAGACTATCAAAACTCAAGGGTAAGACAGAGGAAATAGTCCAGCAGTACAAAAGCAATAACCAATTCAAAAACATGTATAAGAGGTAGAGAGATAGCTTAGCAGTTAAGGCACTTGTCTACAGAACCTAAGGACCCAGGTTCAATTCCTTAGTACCCAAGTAAACCAGCTGCACATGGTGGTGCATGCATTTAGAGTTTGATTGCAGTGGCTAGAGGCCCTGGCACACCCATATTCTCTCTCTCTCTCTCTCTCAAATAAACAAATTTTAAAAAATTTAAAAATACATGTATAAACAGAATATGAGGAAAATGTAGGACACCATAAAAAGACCAAATATTCAAATCACAAGCATATAAGAAGGGGAAGAAATACAGACCAAAGGCATAGAGAACATCTTCAACAAAATTATTTTTAAAAATTTCCCTAACTTCACAAACAAAAGGCCCATCAAAGTAGAAGAGGTTTACAGAACACCAAACTGACAGGACTAGAGAAGAAACTTGCCATGACACATTGTAGTTAAAACTTTCATCACTAAAAATAAAGAGTACTAAAAGCTGGAAGAGAAAAACAACATGTTATATACAAAGGTAAACCCATCAGAATTAGCTCTAATTTCTCAATGGAAACTCTAAAAGCCAGGTGGGCTTGGAATTGAAACGGATGAAATTCTAAAACATCATGGCTGCCAACACAAAATACTGTACCCTGCAAAATTATTCCTCTTAATAAAAGAGGAAAGAAAAACTCTATGATAAAAGCCAGCTAATAAAATTATATGAGCACTAAGCAATCCTACAGAGACTATTCCATAGAGTATTTGATGATGAGGAGACAAACAAACACATTCAAGAAACTCCAGGAGGGAAAAATAACAACCAAAAGTAAAACAGACATGAAAACATATAAGAACAAGAAAACATCAAACTCTACAAAGCCTTCAACTTGACAAGGATTAATCAATACCTCACAATTATAACTCTAAATAACAATGGACTCAATTCCCCAATCAAAAGACACAGGCTAAAAAACTGCATCAGGAAAACAGACCCATCTATTTTCTGCCCACAAGAAACCCACCTTACCAATAAAGATAGACACCACCTTAGGGTGAAAAGATGGAAAAAAAAAATCTAAGAAAATGGAAATAAGAAACAAGCCTGTGTGGCTATACTAATATCCAACAAAATACACTTCAAGTCAAAAGTAATCAAAGATAAAGAAGTCTACCTCATACTTATTAAAGGAGCAATACAAGAAGATATTATAATCATAAACACATCATAGTAAAAGTTATGGACATGATGAAAGCAATGTGAAGAGGGAAGTTTATAGTACTAAATAACTATGTTAAAAAAAAAAAGCAGAGTTGTTGGTATCATGGCTGGCCTCTTCCTTGGACAGCCCCTAGCCCAAACCAATAAACTGTCCTTCAAGTGATTTGAGTCAGAAGATAGGGCCCACCACCATAAAGTTATAATACGCTTGTGAGGGGAGGACAAGCTCTGTGTGCTGCATGACCTCTTCAGAACTTCCAACTGCTGATGAGTTCCTCCTTGGCTTGGCCAAGCCAAGTGCAGAGCCTCTGTTGCCCTTACTCTCCACATTGACTCTTTACCCCCTCCAGCTTTCCGCATTGCAGGAGCTCTTTGAAGTTTCTTTTTTTCTATTCTCTCCTGGTTTTCCCAGGCCCTCCACATGGGATCTCTAGCCATGTGGGTGTCTTTCCTTGGCTCTGTACTTCCCTAAATAAACATAATAATTTAATAATTTGAAAAAGTAGGGCTGGAGATATGACTCAGCAGTTAAGGTGCTTGACTGCAAAGGCCAGGACCAGGTTTCAATTCCTGAGTATCCACATAAAAGCCAGATGGTTGTGCATGCATCTTGAGTTCATTTACAGTGGCAGGAGAACCTAGCATGCTCTTGCTCTCTGTTTCTCTCTCCCTCCCTCTCTCTTTCTCAGTCTCTGCTTTCAATTAAATAAGAAAAAAATATTAAAAAAAAAAAAGAGAGAGCAAGACTTCTTGTTAAGATGGCAGTGTAGGAACCATAACAAAACAGCCTAGGGTAGAAAAGAACAAACAAACAAAAAAATACACTCTTCTACTAAAAAGTGAGGTGTATAGTAAATCATCAACCACAGCAGAGGAGTAGGAGAGATACAGACCATCTAGAGCCCACAGAAACAGGCAGAAGTGGCTCCAGCAGTGGTGGCTAGTTCCACACTGCAGCAGCTGCCAGGCTCAGCCTGAACCACGGGGAAAAAAAAACAGGTGAGGGGATTTTCCACTCACACTGGCCTCCTTGCAAACTCAAGAAATCTGGAAGGAGGACAGCAGAAACCAACAGAGCAGCTTGTGAGGAAGATCATGAGGACCAGCAGTGGACTTCAGCCTCCATCCACAGCCTCCCCTCCCCAACCGCCAGCAGAAGCACCAGAGAGCTGGGGAAGGGAGCTCACCTACACAGCACCTGGCACAATCAGAGCAGCGACCCACAAACCCAGCCAGCCTACCTGAGCCCCCACAGCCAGCAAAGAGGGACTCGGGTGGCCATGCAGCATAGCTGAGACCAAAGCCATCCTAAAAGGTAATTGGGATTACACCAGGTCAGTACCCACCAAATAAGCCTCGTATATAGGCTTACATCAGAAGGGCTAATTGCACCATCCATGTAAGAGTGAATTATATGTTAAATCTGATGGAGGATCAGATTGGACATTCTTAAATAAGCTATATTTCATGGTCCTGCCCGTGAACAGGGATACAGCCCAGCAGGCCTGTGTCCCCTCCCTGGACTTTCTGAGCCCCATGCACATCTTCACTCCCACTCTGCAGTCCCACCCCGAAGCAATGATACAGCCCAGCAGGCAGTGTCCCTGCCCTAGCCTTTCTGAGCCCCATGCATGTCTTCACTTGCACTCTGCAGTCCCACCCCCCGAGCAGGAATATACCCCAATAGGCCAGTATCCCCACCCCAGCCTTTCTGAGCCCTGTGTGTGACCCCCTGTCCCACTCTGTGGTCCTGCCCCAAGCAGGGATACAGTCCAGTAGGCAACTGTCCCTGCCCTAAAACTTCTGAGACCTCTGCATGTCGCTTGTCCCACTCCAAGTTCCAGCCACTGAGCAGGAACACAGGCCAGTAGGCCAGTGTCCCCGCCCTAGACTTTCTGAACCCCTGAGTGTCCCCAGTCCCACTCAGTGGTCCAGCCCCAAAGCAAGGATGTAATCCAGCAGGCCAGTGTCCAGGCCCTAGCCCTTCTGAGCCCTGTGTGGAACCGTAAGTCCTAATACCCTGGCCTGTCCAGGAACATGGACACAGGTCAGTAGGCCAGTACCCCTGCCCTAGCCTTTCTGAGTCCCGTGCATGTGCATATGGTGACTGGTACCTGCCGCTGACTCCTCACAACCACGAACAAGGACCAAGGCCAGCAGGCCAGTGTCCCCACCCTTCCTGAGACCCATGTGCAGAATCACCTGTACCCCCGCTGACTCCTCCTCCCCACAAACAAAGACCCAGGTAAGCAGGACAGTGTCCACGCCCTAGCCTTCCTGAGACCCATGTGCAGAATCACCTGTACCCCCGCTGACTCCCCACAAACAGGGACCCAGGTGAGCAGGACAGTGTCCACGCCCTAGCTTTTCAGAGCCCTGCATGCATGATAACTGGTACCCACAGCTGACTCTTCCCACCCAATAACAGGGACCCAGGCAAGCAGGCCACTGACCCAGCCCTAGCCTTTCTCAGGCCCACACTCATGATCACTGGTAACTGCTATCAACACCTTCCACCCACTAACAGGGACTCAGGCCAGCAGAACACTGTCCCTACACTAGCCTTCCTGAGCCCCGTGTGCACTTGCCATTGACCCCTCCCATCCCCAAACAGGGACCCAGGCCCCCAACTCAGCCTCTCTGAAATCCTCAGGCAATTACCCTTAAAATCATTGCTGCCCCTCCACCCCAGGCCAGCAGGGTAGCATCCCACACCATAGGCTTTCTGTACAAATGTGCTGGGCAAACCACAGAAAAAAAGGAATAGCATGAAAAATCAGATGCAAGTAAATCCAGCTAGATTGCCAAGTCCCACAATGGGTTTTTCTAATGAAAACATAGAAGAGAAAATAGGGTCAGAACCCTGTGGTAGTTTGAATATATGGCCCCCAATATATTCAGTGTTTTATTAGTTTATAGTTTGCATCTGCAATGACCTTGCTAGAGGCAATGTCACTGGGGGGGGCTGGTCTTAAGTTGTGGTGGTGGGTTTGAGATTCCATTATAAAGATATGCAAAGTGTGCCTAATAGGAGTTCCTGAAGTGTGCTGTGGCTTTTGGCTATAGCTTTGCTCTGTGTGCTATGTGGCTGGTTAGCTTCTCTTGCTCTTCTTGGTCCTGTGAAGGCAGGCCAGCTTCTTCTGCCATTATGGAACTTCCCCTGGATCTGTAAGCTTCAATAAATAATATCCCTTCCTCCATAACTGTGCCTGGTCTGGAAGTTCATCTCAGTGGACCTAAAGCTGTCTGCTACAAACCCCAAAATGAAAAGACAAGCTATGCAACCCTGCACAATCAAATAGCAGAACTTGCAGAAATTCAACAAAGAGCCAATAATTATATGAATGGTGTCCTTGCTAGATTAGAACTAATAGCAAAGAACCAGGAATGGTTCCAAAAACAATTAAATGATCTGAAAGAGAGCAAAAAAAGAGAGGGCCTCAATAACCAACTGGCTAAGCTCAATGGAGACATTAAAAAATGCAGGGATGAACTCCAAGAAGCATTAAGAAAATCAGAAAATGATGTGAAAAGGGAACTTAACAGAGGGATGAAAACTATACATAAAAAAGCAGTAGATTTCATGAGATCCCAGTAGTTGATTACTGGTTTTATTTCCTGAGCAAGTGTGGTTATATTCAGAAACTCATGACCTATGCCAATATGTTAAATGCTTTCCCCTACCTTTTCCTCTAGCAGTTTCAGAGTTTCAGGTCTGATATTAAGGACCCTATTCCACTTGGACTTGATTCTTGTGCATGGAGAGAGACAAGGATCTATTTTTATCCTTCTACATATAGATATGCACTTTTCCTAGCACCACTTGTTGCAGAGGCTATCTTTTCTCCAATGAATATTTTTGGTATTTTTGTCAAAAATCAGGCTACTGAGGCTGCCTGGATTAATATTTGGGTCCTCTATTCTGTTCAATTGATCTACATGTCTGTCCTTGTGCCAGTACCATGCTGTCTTTGTTACCATGGCTTTGTAATATAACTTAAAATCAGATATGGTGATAGCACCACCCTGATATTTGCTTCCTGTGGTGGTTTGATTCCGGTGTCCCCCATAAACATACGTGTTCTGAATGCTAGTCTCTCCAGCTAATGGCAATTTAGAAATTAAAGCCTCCTGGAGGTGATGTATTATTGGGGGCAGGCTTATGGGTATTATAGCCAGCTTCCCCTTGCCAGTGTTTGGCACACTCTCCTGTTGTTGTCCACCTTATGTTGACCAGAGAGTGATGTCCATCCTCTGCTCATGCCATCATTTTTCCTGCCATCACGGAGCTTCCCCTTCGAGCCTGTAAGCCAAAATAAACCTCTTTTTTTCCCACAAGCTGCTCTTGGTTGGATAATTTCCACCAGTAATGTGAACCTGACTGCAACAGTGAAGTGGTACCGAGGAGTGGGATTGCTGCTAGACACCTGACTGTGTGGCTTTGGCCTTTTGGAGCTGATTTTCCAGAGGAATGTGGAAGGATTTGAAACCTTGGCCTAAGAGACACCTTGTAGTGTTGTAAGTACAGCTTAATGGACTATTCTGGTCAGAGCTGAAAGACCTGAATGCAGTAAATCTATGGACTGTGAGGTTTGGCTTATGAGGGTGAGAAAGAGCTTTATTTGGACTGGGCTAGCAGTTTGTGTGAGAAGTTTGCTGTTATGCCCGTGTCCTAAGAAGTTGTGCAGGGTTGCTTTGCGTAGAAATGAACTGGTGTGAGCAGAAGGATATGGCACAGGAAAAATAAAAATCTTTGGGTGAACTCTGCCTGTTCAGCTGCAATTGAGAGATTACAACCTTTGAGATTGGGCCAGCTGACCTGCACTGAGGCAACAGGAAGAATGTAGACTCTTTTGAAGGGGTCTGAATGCTGAAGGAGTGTCCTGTTCTTCAAAGTCTGATTTATTCCCCACTGGATTAACAAATTGGCACCCTACCTGGTATTATGGAGTATAACAAATGCAGAAAGAGAGGGTCATTGAGTTTGCAATGTGGTCTTGTGTTTTGGATATGGCCATGGGCAGTGTGAAGCAGGTTTGCTGGATGCCTGCATGGAGAGTCCATGGGGCCATGAGGATGGACCGTGGGTTGCAGTGGAGACCCAGTAGAGATGCTGGGACTATGAGATGGCTGCTAAGGAGAGCTGCTGTCCCTGGATGAAGTTTCCCAGGACTGTGAGTAGCCTAGCTGGAGGGGCAGAATTGGAACTCCAGAGACTTGTTGCTGGTTAGAGTTATCGGACTTGGAGATTTGTCACTGACTAGAGTTGTTAGACTTGGGAATTACAGAGTTTGATGTTTGCCCTGGTTGTTTTATATCTAGTATTGGTTGAATATTTCTTTACTTTGCCCAATGCCATCTTTTGCAGTGTGGATGTTTTTTCTGTGCCATTATGGGTTTTTTGGGGGATTGTTTTTGGTATTATGGCTCAGTTAAAAGACCTTGGATTATGGGGATGTATGAACATCACTGGAGTTGATAAAAACTATGGGGACTTTTTAAAGTTGCATGAATGCATTGCATTTTACATCATGTATGGTTATCAGTTTATGGGGGCCAAGGGTAGAATGTGATGGTTTGATTCAGGTGTCCCCCATAAACGTAAGTGTTCTGAATGCTAGTCTCCCCAGCTAATGGCAATTTAGAAATTAAAGCCTCCTGGAGGTGGTGTGTTGTTGGGGGCGGGCTTATGGGTATTATAGCCAGCTTCCCCTTGCCAGTGTTTGGCACACTCTCCTGTTGTTGTTGTCCACCTTATGTTGACCAGAGAGTGATGTGCACCCTCTGCTCATGCCATCGTTTTTCCTGCCATCATGGAGCTTCCGCCTCGAGCCTGTAAGCCAAAATAAACCTCATTTTTTCCCACAAGTTGCTCTTAGATAGGTGATTTCTGCCAGCAATACAAACCTGACTGCAACACTGCCCAATTTTTTTTTTTTTTTTTTTTTTTGGCTATTTGAGGTTTTTTTTGAGCTTCCAGATGAACTTTAGGATTGCTTTTTCTATTTCTGTGAAGAATGCTATTGGAATTTTAATGGGGATTGCATTAAATGTGTACATTTCTTTTGCTAAGATTGTCATTTTCACAATATTTATTCTTCCAATCCAAGAACATGGGATGTCTTTCCATTTCCTTGTGTCTTCTGCAATTTCTAGCTTGATTGTTTTAAAGTTCTCATTGTAGAGATCCTTCACTCCCTTGGTTAAGTTTATTCCAAGGTTTTTTTTTGTTTGTTTGTTTTTTGAGGTCATTGTGAATGGGAGAAATTCCCTGATTTCATCCTCTGCATGTTTGTTGTTAATGTATAGAAAAGCTACTGATTTCTGTGTGTTTATTTTGTATACTGCTACATTGCTAAAAGTATCAGCTCTAAGACTTTGCTGACAGAGTCCTTAGGGTCTTTTATGTATAGAATCATATCATCTGCAAATAATGATAATTTGATCTCTTCCCTTCCAATTTGTATCCCTTTTATGATTGTCCCTTGCCTTATTGATATAGTTAAGACTTCCAAAATTTAAATTTTTAAAATTTTGTTAAATAAAAGTGGAGAAGGTGGACACCATTGTCTTGTTCCTGAACTTAGTAGAAAATCTTCAAGTTTTTCCCCATTTAGTATTATGTTGGCTGTAGGTTTGTTATAAATCGCTTTTATTATTTTGGGATCTCATGAAATTACAATGCTTTTGTACAGCAAAGGACACTGTGAATAGAGCGAAGAGACAACCTACAGAATGGGAGAAAATCTTTGCCAGCTATACATCTGACAGAGGATTGATAGCCAGAATATACAAAGACTCAAAAAACAGAACAATAAGAAATAAAACAAGCCAGTTAAAAATTGGGCTATGGAACTAAATAGGGAGTTCTCAGAAGAAGAAATACAGATGGGCATATAAACATCTAAAAAAGTGTTCTACATCCTTAACCATCAGGTAAATGCAAATTAAAACTACACAGAAATTCCATCACACTCCTGTCAGAATGGTGACCATCAAGAAAACAAGTTTTGATGGGAATGCAGAAAAAGAGGAACACTTCTCAGTGTTGGTGGGAATGTAATCTGGTCCCGCCATTGTGGAAATCGGTGTGGAGGTTCTTGAGACAGCTAAAAATAGATTTACCATATGATCCAGCTATAGCACTCCTAGGGATATATCCAAATGACTTATCACTACCTTAGAGATACTTGCACAACCATGTTTATTGCTGCTCTGTTCACAATAGCTAGGAAATGGAACCAGCCTAGATGTCCCTCCGCAGATGAATGGATAACACAATGGAGTTCTATTCAGCAGTAAAGAAAAATGAAATTATGAAATATTCAGGGAAATGGATGGATCTGGAAAGAATTACAGTAAGTGAGGTAACCCAGACCAGAAAGACAAATGTCACATGTTCTCTCTCATATGTGGATCCTAGCTACAAATGTATAGACTTATGTGTGAGGTGGAACCAAAAATTGGTAGCAGAGGCCAGTATGCTGGAAAAAGGCTATAAGGGAGGGAGGAAAGGGAAGGACTTAAGAGGATGGTATTGTACATATGTAAGTCAAAGAACAGACTACAGGGAAGGAAAAGGTATAAGTGAGGCCAGGGGAAGAGAATGAGTAAAAGAAGGGTGGGGGACAGTCAATCAAAATTCAAGATATTCTGAATAATACTTATGTGAAACTACTTTTTTGAATAATGGCACATCCAGAAGCTATAGACTGTTAATAGAAAATTTTCAGTGACAGGGATAGGATACCTTCCAGTGAGTTGTTGGCCAAGGAGGTCCCAGTAGCCTCCAAAACATTAAAGGCTATTGCCAAGGCCCTTGGTTTCCCTTAAGAAACAGATGGTAAGACCCTATTGCTGAAGATCACTGAGAAATCAAGCTGGTGCTAAGTAAAAAACCTTCTCCCTGCAGACAAGCCAACTGAAAGCTGGACAAAGCTGCGCTACATGCAGCCATTTGGGAGGCAGAAATCATCAGCAGTGAAAACAGTAGACACTGGAAACCTCAAGTTTGGCCAGACAGGCCAAATGACTGAACAGGTGCAATAGTGGAATGTCTCCTCTTGGGGAAATCAACTGCTCCCCAATTGGACTGAAGGCCCACTCTATGGGAGGGAATACATGCCTGGTACTGAAAAAGCTAATGAAAAGTCCATGGCAAGGGAGGTCATGAGCCTTGTGGTTATAAAGCCTGCTCTTGCCTGGCTAAATGTATATATTATTACCAACAAACTGCCCTGAAAGCACTACACTTAATGTTCATATTCACTTATTAATGCTACTCTCACTTCTGGTTATAGAAGCTTCTCTTTTCAGATGGAGATGACCACTGGGATGACCCAAAAGGCAAAATAGCGCTGAGCAGAAGGGATGGAGGAATGTTTATCACACAGGGTCCATTGCAGAACAGGGGGTGGAAACCACAGATTACACATTCTTGTCAGCAGCCCATGGAGCCTTCTCTAAAATAGATCACATACTGGGTCATAAAGCCTGCCTCCATATATTTAGGAGGATCGACATAATTTCCTGCATATCTGATCACAATGCTGTATTGCTAGAAATTAACAACAATAGTTGCACCAGGAACCCAAACAGCTCCTGGAAACCTAACAACACACATGTAAACAATAAATGGGTAGTAGAAGAAATAAAAAATGAAATGTCAAATTTCTAGAAATGAATGGCAATGAGAACAGATCATACCAAAACTTATGGGACACAATGAAGGCAGTCTTCAGGGGAAAATTCATTGCACTAAATGCCTTCATAACAAAGACAGAGAAATCCCAAATCAATAACCTAACCATCCAATTAAAGGCATTGGCAAAACAAGAGATATTTAACCCAAAAAACTCCAGATGGAAAGAAATAACTGAGGTCAGAGCATAAATGAATGAATTGGAAACTAAGAAGACAATTAAGAGAATTGATGAAACAAAGACCTGGTTCTTTGAAAAAAACTAACAAAATTTATAAACCCCTGGTCAATTTGATCAAACAGAAAAAAAAAAAAAAAAAAAAAACAACTCAAGCTGGTTGTGGTGGCATACACCAGTAGAATATTGCTGAAGAGGCAGAGGCAGGAGGATCAAGAGACAACTCAAATTAACAAAATTAGAAACGAAAAAGGAGAGATCACAACAGACATAAGTGAAATTGGGAGAATCATCAGGACTTACTTCAAAAACCTCTACTCCACAAAACTGGATAATTCGGAGGAAATGGATGAATTCCTGGACACATACCATCTACCAAAGGTAAACTCAGAGCAGATTAATCTCCTAAACAAACCCATCACCACCATCAACATTGAAAAGGTAATCAAAAGCCTACCTAAAAAGAAGAGTCCAGGACCAGATGGCTTCTCAGCTGACTTCTATCCAACCTTCATGGAAGAACTGAAACCAATTTTCCTCAAACTGTGCCAGAAAATTGGAAAGCAGGGAAAGCTCCCCAACTCCTTCTATGAAGCTAGTATCACCCTAATACCAAAACCAGGCAGAGATGCCACAAGAAAGAAAACTACAGGCCTATTTCCCTGATGAACTTAGATGCAAAGATCCTGAACAAAATCCTCACAAACCAAATTCAACATCACATCAAAAGCATTATCCACCCCGACCAAGTAGGCTTCATCCCAGGAATGCAGGGATTGTTCAACATAAGGAAATCTGTCAGTGTAATACACCACATAAATAAGCTTAAGCACAAAAACCACATGGTCATTTCCATAGATGCATAAAAGGCCTTTGACAAAATACAACATCATTTCTTGATCAAAACATTGAAGAGACTAGGCATGGATGGTCTATATCTCAACATAATAAAGGCTATATATAAAGATCCTAAAGCCAAATAATACTTAATGGGGAGAGGCTGAAGGAATTCCCATTAAGATCAGGAAAAAGACAGGGGTGTCCACTTCACCTCTGCTCTTCAACATAGTACTAATGTACCAGCTCAAGCAATAAGACAGGAGAAAGAAATAAAAGGGATACAAATTGGAAAGGAAGATGTTAAGTTAGGCCTATTTGCAGATGACATGATTCTATACATATGTGTCCTGGGAAACTCCATCTCAAAACTCTTAAAAGTGTCCATCCACAAATGAGTAATTAATAAAGATGTGACACATATACTTGGTGGAATGCTACTTAGTGGAAAGGAAAAATTAAATAATAAAATTTGCAGGAAAATGGATGGACTTGGAAAAAAATCATACCAAGTGAGGTCACAGTCTCAGAAAGACAAACACTGTGTTACCTCTCTCATATGCGGTTTCTAACTTGGATCATCTTCAGTTGATTCCACGTAGTAGAAAGTACAAAGAGTAATGACATGAAACCAGAACAAAGCTAGATAGAAAGGGGAAATGGGGGGGGGGTGGAGGAAGGATTATTTTACAAGCAAGTTTAGAGTCAAAATAATGAAAGAAAGAAAGAAAGAAAGAAAGAAAGAAAGAAAAGAAAGAAAGAAAGAAAGAAAGAGATACAGAGAGAAAGAAAAGAAGTGAAAGAAAGAACTAATGCAGAAGGTGGAAAGATCTTTGGGGGTGGTATACGGAAAGAACAGTGGGGAGGAGAATTACACAAAGCTAATGTCAACATTAATCAATTCAGTAGAAACCTTCTTCTTGGATAGTATTCTACAAGATGTAACCCTCAAGAAGGGGAAGGAGGTACCTGAAAGAAAAGCCCCAGTAAAAGGTGGGGAAAGCTTAACCCTAATATCATGGACTTTGGCTGGTAAATCTCAGGGCCAGAATTAGGCTGCCCCTCACAGTGAGCTGTTGGTCAGGGAGACACATGAAGTCCCCAAAATAAGGCAGGCCATTGCCAAAGTACTTGGTTACCTGCCAGAGCTGAAGGGTAAGAGCCTATTGCTGAAGATACCACAGCCTGCGGTCACTGGAAGGACACTGAGAGACCATTCTGGAACTGAGAAAGAAACCACTTTCCCTCCTGGGTTGCCTTCATAGTGCTGGAAAGTGCTATAAGAGCTTCTGGTAAATAACAGTTGCCAACAAAGTGGATAAGCAATAGATTCTGTCAGATGTGAAATCAACCATCTGGGTAAGAATAGCACACCTGGGCAACATAGTGGCACATAGCCTATGCAAGAAACCCACTGCTCACAGATGGGAAATGAGACCTGCCCAGTGGGAGGGAAATATCTGGTAATGGGAACCAAGCCTGATTCCCAAGGATAGGCAACCAATAGACTCCAGAAAGAACCTCCACTACTCTTTAACTAAAGAGTGGACATGCACACTGATACATCTCTCAAATAGCTATGCTTATCCCCTATGATCCAAGCTGTTCTCAATTTTGGTTGCAGAATCTGTTTTATTTTCCAGATGGTGGAGAATACTGGGGAGATCCAGGATATATCAATACATCAAGAACAGATAGGTGACTGATCACCACTACCATATCTGCCACTGCATGGCCCAGGAATAGTTGCAGAGGAAGCAGTGACCTGAGTGATGCTCTCACTAGCCTGAAAACTAGTTCACTGTGGTCACTCAAGCTTCATCAAAACAGAAGTCCAGAGGCTGCAGAGAACGCAGCACTAATTCAGATCTCTAACACACTGGACTCAGGGAAAAACGCAGAAGAAGAGATAAAAGGATTATAAAAACCTCAGGGTGGGTGAGATTAGCCTGAAGTATCATTCCTCCTCCCCACAGAGACTGACTGAGGCCTTTAGGACTCCACAATAATAGCAATAATCCCACTTAGGAGGACCCTCAATAGAATAGGGTGGGAGAGAGGCGATGTAAGAGTACAAACTTTTTATTTAAAAAATAAATAAACAAATTAAAGAAAAAATAGCTGATTAATTCTTCAACTAGTGCTCAAGATATAAACAGTCAAGTGGAAAATTTTTCAGGAGCTTTGGTCCAGTTGAAATTACCTAGAACTTTCTAGAAATTTCCTAAAAAAGAGTAGTGGTTTGGGGGTGTACGCAAAAATAGAAATAAAGAAGATCTTGATATTCAATTCATAGCTTACTATAAAAATGATAGGCATATGTAATGAATGGAATATAAAACAAATCTTTGGCAGGAATATATTTATATAAAAGTAAAAAGTTTTCAATTATTCAATTTTTTTCATCTTCTATGGATGGAAAACATTATAAACAGAACTTGATCTTGTCATTGAAAATGCCACAGTTTTCTCACTGTTTTATTCTGTCAACAGTGTACATTCTTAGTAGCTATAAGCACCACTAAGAAAGTAAAACTAAACAGATAAAAACAATTGTCAAACCAAAATTTTAGTGCTTGATTACAAAATCCTGAGTAATGATAGGACACAAAGTTTCCTGAGCTGATAATTTTTAATAACCTTATGGAGAAAATAAATTTTATAGAGAAATTAATGTGAAAATGAAAGAACAGTAACTGTTGACTATCATGGTGGCATTCTTAAATGCTTTGCCCATGTTTGTTGGTCTATATTTTAGGTCCACCATTTTTGGTAAAATATCATTAATCTATTATTTATTGAGTCAACTCATGGAAACTTCAATATCAATATCCTTAATATTAAAATATAATATCTCTAATCAATATCAGGAATCCCAGATAGACAACCATCTAGCCTTCCTAATGCAGTCAAAAGTTAATTCATGCAGATCAGAATAGGGATAAAGCTCAGTGGTAGAGTGATTGCCTGGCATATGCAAGATCTTGAGTTTAAGATCTCAACAGGGTAGAGAGAAGGACAGAGAAAGAGAGGATAAAGAAAGAGCATTAGTTTTATAGCCAGTTATGGTAGCTTATGTCTATACCCCCTACCCTTGGGAAACTAAGGCAGGGGATGGCCACAATTCTGAGGCTATCTCACACTATCTAGTGAGGTCCAGGCAATCCTAGCCTACATAATAAGACTCTATCTCAAAAAGCAACTAAAAAATTGCACAAAAAAAGGATCCAGGGAAATATTAACAAAAATTTCTGCACATCCGCTCTCAAGGCATAGGCTTGCTGTAGCATTAATATGCTAAAAGTAAGGAAATAGTCATCTTCATGCCAAAAAAATTCCCATCTTCCTTCATTGTCTGTGATTTGATATAGTTTCTCCTCATATCTATTATTATCTTCATTTTTTTCCCACAGCGGGTTTTGGAGAGTTTTCCTCTCATACCATGAAACATAGGTACCTAACGGAATAGTTATTTATTTCCAAAAACAACTAATATATTTCTTTTTCTCTAGTAACAAATTGTACAATTATAATATTTCATTGCCTACAAGGAATCTTAGAGAGAGTCTTTAGGTATAATTGGGCTGTCAAATTCCCCAATCTGTAATCTGCACAAGCTGAAGCAAAGGTGTGCCAAGTTTAGTTTTGCCCTGTCCCACACATTACAATTAGCCTTAAAAAGCCAGACTGCAGAAACGGTGGGAGGAGGATATAACTGTGCAATGGCCACCCTGTTGCCATTAGAAAAACAACTCTTCAACTTGGCCTTGGCACTAAAATAGGGTCAATACTAGGGGAGGAAGTGTTGGCTTGGGAAACAGTCCTTAAACTAGGGTTACAGGGGTGTTCCATGTCATTCAGGATCTATGCTTCTCTTGACCTGAGTTCCTGAATATAAGGTAAGGAAATTACTGAAATCATTCCAGCTGTGACTAAGTTCTGCTTTGACCACAGGAAGTCAGGCAGAACAGGATTGAGATCAGGAGCTGGTCTAGTAAGGGACTATGTGATTGTCCTCAGACCTTCCAACAGCTATATAGCATTTTCTGTGTGATTGCCTTTCATTAGCCAGAGGAGAGACATTCATTCCATTATGCATTGGACATTTAAGGCAAGTCATGCCCCTTTCCAGATGGAGTAGCACAGAGCACTACACCCACAGCTCTGGTATAGAGCTAAGACTAGCCATGCCACTGAGGCAGCTTTGGCACGCCTGTTACAGCAGCCAAGCCAGCAGCCCCTGGGGATGGTGAGATAAAAGTGCTCCATGAAAAAACTCTGTCCAGCCACTCAGAAAGCAGAACTCTTGTGACCTTTTGGAAGAGCAGAAGGTCACACTGAAAATTAAACGACTTGGGCCTATTCATACCATCATTAGCTGTGTATTAAAAGTACATGGGGCTTTACTTTTGTCTCAAGCTGGTGAGGTCTGAGACCTTGGCAGTGCAATAAATTTAAATATTAGGCCCAAATGATAGCTTGTGTTTAAGTTTTTATAGCCTGCAGTTTGTACTGTTTTTCTAGATTTTTAACTATTCTTATTTAAGCTTCTTTGTGGTTTTGCTCATGTTGATATATTTTTCTACATACTCGTCTTGTGAAATGCTTGTGCAGACAAGGACAAAAATGAGGCAGGAAATTGTTAAAAATAACAATAATAAGTAAGCTCCTAAAAATGTATCATTGTAGATTTTCATTTTAAATGCATTAGCTTTTTAGCTGGCAATGTGACCTAAGGAAATTCACTTCATAGCACCATTATTATTTTCTTTCTGTGAAACATGAGGAAGATTCATTGAAGCTTCTCTGAGGTCCCTGGTACCACTAGGATTCAACCATGAAATTTATGATCATGTAGCGCTGTATAATATCCTGAAGGATTTCATTGTTGGAAACATCATAACTGAAAATATTGATTGAAAAATGTCAAGAGAGGCTTGCTAGCATAGGAAATACCTAAATATGAGCAGTAATATGAATATTTTCTGAAAGAAAAGCATGAAGAGTCAAAGCTTCTGGTTGTAGGCATGAGAAAGATACAAAGGTTTCATGCTATCTTCCAGTTAGCTTAGGAGTCACATGGCATTTCACAAGAATTTAATATGCTGTGAAAAAAGGCTCATGTAAACAAAGGAACTAAACCATGCTCTTGAATTAGGAAACAAAAATCGCTTTTTATATCTTCACAGAGTAACCAAATGAAGAATAAATCTAGCTAAGCTAGTAAAAAGTGCATAATTTCTGCCTCATTGCTTAGACATACATGAAATAGATTACTAAAATATCTGTATCATTAATTTCTGTTCACCTCTTCAGTTTGCATTTACATATTTTCTTGCCAACCACAAAGTATATGCCTGGAAATCAATACATGGAAAAATTATTCCAAATAATGTCCAAATTTTTCCAACAAACTTCCCTTTTATCTAAAAATTGCCATATTCAGCATTAAGATGATGCTCTGTGTTACCTTAATAAGGGGAACCAATGTGATTTGACTTCCCAATTAAGTATAGGAATGTGGAACTATAGCTGTTGTGGCTAATATTGATAGCAATCATTACTTTCTTGGACAAGGAACTGCTCCAATCTTCTAGCTGCCTGCATGTCTTCCTACTTATTATGCAGAGTGTTCCAGAATAGTCCATAGAGGCTTTGCTTCTCTCCCCAATTAGAGATTTAGGTCATGGATAGATTTTTCTCCAAGTGTTTTCAGTGCATATAGACCAGACTTCAGTTGCTGAAAAAGAAGCCAGCTAACTATAAAATGAAGATAAAAGGATATCTCTTCACAGAATTACTAAGTTAAAGCCCTAATCATTTCAAAAATTATTTATTCTTCTTGTTTTAATTTTACTTTTTTAAAATGCTCTCCTACCATTTATTTTATATGAATTAGGCTGCCACATTTTTTTTTTGCTTGAGTCTTCAAGAAATCATTGGGAGATCTATATCTATATCCATATATATATGGTGTATATTTACCACATAGTCTTTAGGTTATTAGCTTAGAAACTCTAAAGAACTGTGTTCTTAAATTTTGGTACTAATAAGAAAAAAATCTCTATTACTATTAGATAAGTACAAATGAGAAGTCTTAAGGACAAGTCTTCATACCAAAAATAGTCGGAGAAGGAAAAAGGTAGGATTTATAATCCCTCATGTGTAACTACCATGCTTAGTATGGTGGTTGGATATGTTGTTGCATACCTGTAATTCCAGTGCTCAGGAAGTTGAGAGAGGAGATCATGACTTTTAGACAAGCCTGGGCTAAATAGCAAGATCTTGTCTATAAAATAAATAAAATAATAAGTAAATAGTATATTTACTGATTAACAAAGATCTTTCTCTAAGAAATCACGCATTGAACATGTGGTGTGAAAATAAAAGGAGGTACTATTTGTGAAGAAGTAGGGGATAATCAGGAGGGCTGAAGGTGGTGTGAGAGCAGTTGGGAGGCAAACAATGAAATATAGTGATAAATGTGTTGAAAATATCACAAACTCATTACTTGGTAAAAATTTATCTAAATAAGTAAGCCATTCATACATACTTCTTTTTAAAAAATGTGTTTCTATCAGCCTTAAAAGTACTCCAAAACATTCCACCACTCTCTCCTTTTACTGATTTCCTATGTAATGAAATGATGATTCTGGTAACACCTTTCCTCACTAACATATCTATATACCCATTACCTCATCTAAAAGAGCAGAAGATACAGGAAACTGTCTAAGGAGCTATGCAATGACTCATAAAGAATAAGCCCTATTCTAAAAGAGTGTTTTCATAATTTTTCATATATACCTTTAAATTTTTTAGCTGATGTTGACTATTAGGCATTGAATTGTGTCTCTAAGAAAGATATACTCAAATCTTATAGTCCGGTACCTCAGAATGACCTTATTTGGAAATATGGCCATGCCGTGTCCAGAAAATAGCATCTTACAGTTCTCCTCCCCATCCTCCTACACTTAAATTCTTTCTGTCATGAGGCAGAACCTTGGGGAGGGTGGTTTGGATGTCCTGTTTGAGGCTAAGCACAATGGTCACTTATACTCAACAATTTTGTCAGTTTTGTCCTTGAAGTAAGAAACTTTTGTGATTGAAACTGTGAGCAGTCTATAGGAACAAACATAGACATTTAGAATGCAGTCTGACATGCTGTCCATTTAGCATGTCCATGGTAGAAGGTTCCCTGCTAGAGACAAGGGCCAGGTTTACAGTGCCTGGCATGAATTCCTTCTTATGGAGCATGCCTCAAAGCAAAAAGTGTTTGGTTACTCCCATAGCATTTGTGCCACTATTGCACCAGTGGGCATATCTTGCCTAGCAGATAAATTGTGGATACACAGGATCCACAGTCTGTTGATGGCTTTTCTTCCCAGCAGTTTGCATAGTACCTTCTGGTATAAAAAAATGTTTGCCAGCAGGGAGGAAGATTTTAGTTCTATTCCAGCTTAGTTTCTCTATGCTCTATAATCAAAATATGTCAAGTCTGTAGCAATAGTGGTCCTAACTTTTTTTTTTTTTTTTGGTTTTTCGAGGTAGGGTCTCACTCTGGCCCAGGCTGGGTCCTAACTTTTTAGAGACATCTGTTCTTTTAAAAATTTTATTTATTTACAAATTCATGCAACTAAATATCATTATGTTATAACTGATTTATGAAATATTTCATTTTATTAATTGCCAATAATTATTGAATGCTTTTAATATTTATCTATTTCACAGACAGAAAGAGAAAGAAGCAGATAGAAAGAGAGAGAATGGGTGGGCCACGGCCTAGTGCCTTTTAATGCATCTTGCTTTATAAACCCAAGCCTTCGTGCTTTACAAGCAAGTGCCTTTAACTGCTGAACCATCTCTCCATCGCAATAACTACCTTTTCTATGTATATAGTTGCCATGATAAAACCCAATACTTGTATGCTAACTTTAAAAATTCCTTTAAAAAAGAAACAAGTAATAATTATCTTTTCAGGAGTTATATTATTCTGTACTGTAGCTTCTTTCCAATGAATAATGAAGATTTTTTATCAGTATGCAACTTTTATTGCATTGAGCACTAGAAATTAAAAAATTTAGTTTCATTGAGAAAAATAATTGTCAATCCTTTCTTCAAAAGGAACAATTCAGACCTGTTCTCTGATAAATTCATGTAATCAAATACTGCTCCATTACTATGCTTGGAGAAGAACATTCTTAAACCAATACATGGTGCAATGATTATAGGTAGTAAGTATATAACTTATAAAACTATAAAAATTAAGCCAGGTGTGGTGACACATAACTTTAATCCCAGCACTAGGGAGGCTGAAGTAAGAGGATTGCTGTGAATTTGAGGCCACCGTGAGACTACATAGTGAATTCCAGGTCAGCCTGGACTAGAGTGAGTCCCTACCTCAAAAAAAAAAAAAAAAACTATAAAAATTATAAAGAAATTCATGCAAATAAATAGTATTCTAGATTTTAACTGAATAAATAATTATTGAATGTTTTTAAATATTTTACTCTTTTATTTGAGAGAGAGAGAGAATGAATGGGTGTTCTAGGGCCTCTAGCCACTGCAAACAAATTCTAGATGTATGCACCACTTTTTGCATCTCATTTTATATGGGTACTGAGGAAAAGAATGCAAATCCTTAGGCTTTGCAGGGAAGTGCTCTAATTGCTGAGCCATTTCTCCAGCCCGTGAATGTTTTATTTTTATGTTATACCTATTTTTTTTCATTTTCCTTGTTAAAATATTTCAAAACAACTCTAAAATGCTACTGAATGTTGGATGCCTTCTGAACCTTACAATGCCCATATATCAGGACTTCACATGGAGAAGTCAAACTTTCTAAATTTGTCCAGACATGTAGTTTGCAATGAAGTGGTTTATTGACAAAATTCATTAATTTCAGACAGAGGCAACAAGCGTCATTTCTCTTTCTCCACATTTTTCTAGTTCATGTTTTTATACTGAAAGCAAACATATCCATTTGAATTGGTTTCATTTCATCCCTCCATTCATTTTTAAATATCAAGAGCCTTGCCGAGCATGGTGGTGCATGCCTTTAATCCCAGCACTCATGAGGCAGAGGTAAGAGGATCGCAGTAAATTCAAGGCCACCCTGAGATTACACAGTGAATTCTAGGTCAACCTGGGCTAAAACGAGACCCTACCTTGAAAAAAGAAAGAGCCTCTATTGTTTGGCAAGCCCTAAAGCTTTGCTATGCACTGTTATCATTATTATTCATTGTAATCAACTTGGGGACTCTATTAAAATCAGCAGGGTAGGTTTTCAAATTTAACTGCTTAATAAAAACAAAAAATAACAAAAGCACAGTTCCTAGTTTTTACACTCTGATTTATTGTGCATGTGCATAATTCTTGTCTTGCTATAGTACAAGATGTAATACATTTATAGGCTGGTAAAGATGTATACTAATACATAAGTAACTAGATGTAAGACTGACTATACAACCATATAATGTGCTACTGAAATATGAAACACAGTGATCTGGAAAAGAAAGTTAATTCCATAAAAACTAAGAGATGAAGGATACCCTTGTGTGGGAAAGTTTTGTGGTGACACAAAGATGTAGAACATCTGTGGCTGTAATAAAGGATTCAGGTAAGAATTGATGTAAACCAAAAATGGTTTTGCAGTTTGTAATGCAGTGCTATTACTTATATATCACTTATACAACACCTATTATATTTTAAAGCAATGCATTTTTCTATTGTGTGGGTATGTGTAGCATGTATATTTGTGTGGGTGCTCATTTCTGTGAAGGTGTGTGTGCCTATGTCACATGTGTGGAGGACAACAAATGCTCTCTTCGCTCACTCTTCAACTTGATTTTTCTTGAGGGACACTCTCTGTGAACCCAGAGCTCGCAGGTTTTTAACTACACTGCTGAGTTCCAGCACTGCTTCTATATCACCTACTCAGCACTGGAATGTGAGTTCTTTCTCCTTGCAAATAAAAAAATTAATATTAAAATTTTAAAAAGAAATTTTATAAAGACCTATAAGGTAAATAATCATATCTTTGCTTTTACAGCCAAAGAGAAAAAATGTAGCCACATTTGACATTTTTAAAAAATGTTTTAAATTATTTTTTATTTATTTTTGGAGAGAGAGACAGAGAGAGATTGACAGAGAGGAAGAGGGAGACAGAAATGGGCGCACCAGCAGTCTCTCAGCTGCTGTGAAGGTAAATCCAGATGCGTGCGCCCCCTTGTGGGAAAATGCGGCATTGTGCCCTTGCCTCACTTTGCATCTGGCTAAACGTGGGACCTGGAGATTGGAACCACTGGACATTGGAACCAGCATTCTTAGGCTTAGCAGGCAGGCGCCTTAGCCACTAAGCCATTTCTCCAGCCCCACATTTGACTTTTTTATGTGGGTGCCAAGAACTGAACTCACATCCTCATACTGATGCAGTAAGCTCTATTACCCAAGGATCCATCTCCCCTGCCCCTAAAATATTTTTAAAAGAATTTCTAGGCTGGAGAGATGGCTTAGAGGTTAAGGCACATGCCTGCAAAGCCTAAGGAACCTGGTTCAATTCTCCAGGTTCCACATAAGCCAGATGCACAAGGGGCACACGCATCTGGAGTTCATTTGCAGTGGCTAGAAGCCCTGGCGTGCCCATTCTTTCTCTCTCTCTTTCCCTCTCTCTGTCTCCAATAAATAAATAAAAATAAAATACTTTTTAAAAAAGAATTTCACCGGGCGTGGTGGTGCACGCCTTTAATCCTAGCACTTGGGAGGCAGAGGTTGGAGGATTGCCATGAGTTGAAGGCCACCCTGAGACTACATAGTTAATTCCAGGTCAGCCTGGGCCAGAGTGAGACCCTACCTCAAAAAAAACAAAACAAAAAAAATTTCTAGGGCTGGAGATATGGCTCAGCAATTACAGTGCTTGCTTGCAAACCTTGATAGCCCTTGTTTGATTTCCCAGTACCCACATAAAGCCATATGTACAAAGTGGCATATGTGTCTGAAGTTCATTTGCAGGGGCAAGAGGCTCTGACCTCCTACTTTTTAACTTTCTCTCTCTCTCTCTTTCCTTGCATATAAATAAATTAATATTTAAATCAGAAAATAAACTACATAAAAAATCCTATAAGACACATAATCCTATCTTAGCTTTTATAGCCAAAGAGAATCTCCTCCCTTTGTCCCTCCTCCAGCCTCTGCTCCACCAAGCAAAGACAGATTCCAAGTGTAAGCCTTTCTGCTGAGCTGCCCAATGCAGATGACCAGTGACCACAAGTCTCATACATGTACATACGTTTAGACTTGGGCATGGCTCAGTGTCTGAAGATGTTTGCATGCATGGATGTCCATGTGTGATGAGTCAATTAATATTCATTAGGTGATAATTTTATCAAAAAGGTACAGTTCTTGCTTTCAGGAGATCATACATAGTCAGCCACCTAAATGTAGTAGGCACATTCTTGTTATCCATTCCTGAATAACTATTCACACCCAGACTCAAACGGCAGCTTCACATGGTGCACGTTGACTATCTCTGACACCCTATGTGTCAGGTCAGCCCAGCTGTGCCCTCTGCTTCATGGTCTTTCTCATAAGGCTGCCATCAAGGTGTCATTCCAGGGTTAGTGGTTTCATCTGACTACCCAATAGTGAGTGACCCAATAGTGAGTAAACTTACTGAGAGATTTTTGCTATCATTCAGTTTCCATGGGTTTTGTACTAGAGACTTTCCTCAGCTCTATGTGGACCTGTCACACATGACAGCTTCTTCCTACCAAAATGTGTAAACTAAGAAGGCAGTAGACAAAGTCTCAGCGCAGCTGGGCATGGTGGCCATACCTGTCATTGCCTGCTCTCCAGAGGCTAAAGCAGGAGGATGCAGAGTATAAGGCCAACCTGTGTTACATAATGACACCCTATCTTAAAAACCATTCAAGGGAAAGGCAGGCATGATGGCACATGCCTTTAATCCCAGCATTTAGGAGGCAGAAGTAGGAGGATCACCGTGAGCTCGAGGCCACCCTGAGAATGCAGAGTGAATTCCAGATCAGCCTGGGATAGAATGAGACCCTCGAAAAACCAAAAAAAAAAAAAAAAAAAAAAAAAAAAAAAAAAAATTCAAGGGATATCAGAATAGATAACTCTGTGATTAAAAGAACTTGCTAGCAAAGCCTACTGGGCTGGGTTTGATTATTCAGTACCCATACAGAGCCCAGATGCACATCTTTCTTTGTCCCCCTTTCCCTCTTTCTTTCATTTTTTCTTTTTCAAATAAATAAGTAAAAATTTTTTTTTTTAAATCACAATTGAAGGAAGGCCATTGGGAGAAGAAAGGGATCAATTAGGTTGGAAGTATAAAGGAGGCAAATATGAGCAAAGTACAACGGTTTATGTATGACTATATCATAAAGAAACCTACTATTTCTATTACTGTAATTTTTTTAAGTTAACTTAAATAAAAGGAAAAAACCTGCTTGCATAGCAGCTTCTTTCTTGTTGCTGAGAAAAACACTCTACCAGAAGCAGTTTATGCAAAGAAAGAGTTTACTTTAGCTTAGAATTTTGTAGTCAAATTTCATCAAGGGGGAAAAATCATGGCAGGAGCAGACACCTGAGCATCACGTCTTGTCACACCAATGAGGAGGAGACAGAAAAGCAAGCTGAGGCAAGCAGGGCTGAACTTTGACACCAGAAGGCCCACCCCCAGCAACACACCTCCTCTAGCAAGGCTCCACTTCTCAAAGGTTCCTGCCAGTTTGGAATTAAGTACAAGACTTAATCAAAAATACATGAAGATATCCAGGGCATTTTACATTCAAGCCATAATAGCTTACAAGGTGGAAATTACAGATTTTTTTTTTCAGGTAGGGTCTCACTCTAGCCCAGGCTAACCTGGAATTCACTGTGTAGTCTCAGGATGGCCTTGAACTCATGGTGATCCTCCTACCTCTGCCTCCTGAGTGCTGGGATTAAAGGTGTGTGCCACCACACCTGGTAAAATTACAGATTTTTATAGCTTAATTACATAGGTAAGATATTCTACTAGTTAGAAACAAGTTATTACTTTCAATCTGCTCTTGGTAAGAGGGGATTGCAAGAAAAGATATATCAGGAGGTGAGGCTAGCATAAAACTTTGTCTGTTATAATACACTAAATGGTCGGCTTCCCATCTAATTTTTACCACCAGTCATCCATGCTTTCTAGTGGAGTCACTTTGCTACACTAAAACCTTGTTTCCTAAGGCAGCCTTTATTATATAAAGATACCACTGATTCTGACAGTGTTAAATCATTCATTTGTTCCTGAGTATCAAGCTATGGGTCATAGTAAAGTTTTGCTGAGATGCAGTGGTAAAATAAGCCATGGATTAGGAGATGGTGAACACTAGAAGTGACTTAATGATAAGGGGAAAATGTGAGAGGAGAAGAGGTCTCCATTGATTGTCAGTTGTTCCTGGATATTCAAGATAATATTGATAACAATAATGCTACTCCTATGAACAGTTATCATCCCTAACTATTTCAAAAGCTAAGCTGGGCATGGTGGCACACACCTTTAATCCCAGCCCTTGGGAGGCAGAGGTAGCAGGATCACCATGAGTTTGAGGCAACCCTGAGAATACAGAGTGAATTCCAGATCAGCCTGGGCTAGAGTGAGACCCTACCTCAAAAAAAAAAAAAAAAAAAAAAAAAAAAAAAAAAAAAAAAGCTAGGCTGTCCTTACTGTCTACTGCTGTTGATGGTGACTAGATGAGTAGAATTCAAAATCACCATTATATTTAGGGAGAGAGATGGCTTCATGTGACAACTTTAAAAAATATAGATATGGCTATGTTGTGTAGCTATTTCCTATAAGTGAAGCATTCCTCTTGGAGGAAAAGGAGAAGGCTCAAAAAAATGTTATGAGAGGGCTGGAGAGATAGCTCAGTGATTAAGGCACTTGCCTACAAAGCCAAAGGACCCAGGTTCGATTCCCCAGGACCCACGTAAGCCAGATGCACAGGCTGGGGCAAGCATCTGGAGTTCATTTGCAGTGGTTGTAGGCCCTGGTATGCCCATTCTCTCTCTATACCTTTCTCTCTCTAGATCTCTTTCTCTCTAATAAATCAAATAAATTAATTAATTTAATTTTTTAAAATATGTTATGAGAATTCACAAGAACTTCATGAGACTCACTTGGCACCTCCCTCGGGTTATAGAAGCAGTGAGCAATTGCTAGGGAGAAGAAGGCCTTCAGTGGGGCTGCATGTTAGATGTACAGGAAGCTCTGAGAGGCAGCTTTCGTGATTTGTCACCCAGGCTGTGCCCTTGCGTGGTTCATGCTCCTGTAAGTAGCCCTCACCCATACTCCTCAAGTAACCACAACAGACTCACTGGTTCACTAAACTAGACCTGGATGCAATTGGTTCTTTGGTCTGTTGTCAGTGAAGCTGAGGTAAGTAAATGTTTATCCACATCTTCCTGGGAAAACCACACAAAGACATATTACTTGATGCCTTTTTTTTTAATCATCTGTTTATATCCTGATATGCATTTTAGGTAAGTCTGATGTTTCCTTATGTAAGGAGTTTGTAACTTGATCAAGTACCTTGACTCAATTTACATATTTAACCTTTTGTCTACTGAGAAATTTCATCTAACAGATGTGAGTTTAGGTATTCAAAAGAGAACTATAAAAAGAAAGAAAGTTATGTGCTGTTTGTCATTCCCTTTTCCTTGTTGGAGACAATTGGTCATTTTGTCTCTGGACAGGGTCGGGGGACACATGGCTTAAACTTGGACAGAGTCTGAGATGAAAGGGGTGTCATCCTTTCTCCAGAGTCCAGCTCTCCATGACTTTAAATAGCATATAACAGGGCTGGAGAGATGGCTTAGCGGTTAAACACTTGCCTGTGAAGCCTAAGGACCCCGGTTCAAGGCTCAATTCTCCAGGACCCACGTAAGCCAGATGTACAAGGGGGTGCATGCATCTGGAGTTCATTTGCAGTTGCTGGAGGCCCTGGCAACCCATTCTCTCTCTCTCTCTCTCTCTCTCTCTCTCTCTCTCTCTCTCTCTACCTGCCTATTTCTGTATCTCTCTCTCTCAAATATATAAATAAATAAATAAATAAATAAATAAATAAATAAAATATTTAAATAGCATATAACAGTAAGCAAGAACAAATGAAATGACAAAGCAGAGAGCTAAGCAGCCTGGCATTCCTTGTCTTACTCTAAATTGTTTGTTTTTACCTAGGAACTTTATTTTATCCATTTATAATACATAAGGTGATAGGGTCTTGTCTATGTCTAACCTCGTTAGACCTCCAAAGAATATGAATTACATCTGTGTTTATGACTTTGTGACCCACTTAGCATAACACATCACCTGTGTCTAATGTAAGCTGAATTTACATTAAGTCTATGTCCCTATATAAAACTTTTAGAGCATCCATAAAAGTCTGTAAACAGTTGAAAAATCTTTAACTTTAGACATGGTGTTTAGGTTTAGCCTGAAAATTAACTTTCTGTTTCTTCTAAAAGGAAATTAATTTTGGGCAAAATTTGGTCTTTTTAGATCTCTTACATCCTTTCTACATATGCACATCTTCATCCACATACTTTAACATCTGGATCTAAGTTCTACTCAAAAAGCATTTTAACAAGCATTCTATGTCCAGCATTGACAAGAGCCTTCCTAGTTCCTTCAATCATCTCATCTCAACCCATAATTAACCATCTTTCTTATAAGACTATTAAGAAACACTACACTAAATTGATGAATCTTATTACCCACTGACAAAGAAGCAAGTAGTCTGGCTCCAAAGAGTTAACCATTTTGCTACTGGAAATTTGTAGAGAAAAAGCCTTCCTTAGTATTTAGGTCACCAAAAATCTCTACCTGACAACCAGACTTGTTTTATAATACCAGTATATATCCCTTCAGATTTTATATAGCCCATTGATTTGAGATAGCTCCTTTTAATAAACTCCGTGAAATACACTTTCTATGAATACAGGCAAAACATAACAACCATTTTGGGGATAATTTTTATCAATATCTCTAACACATTTGGAAATTCTTTTATTAGGAATAACTAAGGCAAAATTTTGTTTCTGTCTTGAGGCAGTCTGGCTTAGAACTCAGGCCACTTGCCTCCTCCTTTTATGTAACTGCATACTATAATCTTTTAAAATAACTGGCAAATTATGAGCCTCCACCTCATAGAGAATTTTGTTGTTTTTAATAATCCTCTATGTAAGTTGAAGTTGACCTAGAACATAAACTCAGTAATTATACTTATAAGATCATGCAACAAAATATGGCTGTGTTTACATAAAATTTCAGCCCACCCTAGGCTTTCATTAAATCTGACTTTTAAAGATAAAAACAAAACAAAAAAAATACTTGAAATAAATCAAATGCCAACAAAAACTTTAGGAGAGACCTGTAGGACTATTTGTATTAATAAAGAAACCAAAAGATGTCTATAAACAATGTCTTATTTGTTTAAAGCCCATACAACTGAGGAAATATCAGGCACAGTTCAAATTAAAATTATGTACTTATTTCTATCAAGCAATTTAAAAGTCACATGGTTTAAAATGCAGACTTAGGTTATCACATTGGAACCTTGAATTGGAGATCCTCCTGTCTCAGCTTCCCAAGTAGCTAGGATAATAGGCCTAGTTCATTTTATTGTTTATCTTTTTTTTCTGAAGATCTTTAAAGTGCTTTTTAGCCAGTTTTAAAGGAGATTTTTTAATAGACTGATTTTGACCCATATCTTTGAAAACAAGAACAAGATACACAAACACAACACCAGACACAAATATGCTAGCACTTCCAACTTTCCTGATGCTGCCACGTGGCTGCCAAACCAAAACTGAACCAGAAACAGATGCAACTGCCAAACCAGAAACAGACCTCCATTTGAGATCTCTGAACAGAGCCAGAGAGGGTCGAAGGCAGCCCCTCAATCCCTCATCCAGGGGAATTAATGCTGCATCCAGCTTTCCTCTTGGACCCAGAAAAGTGTGCAAAACCAGAAAAAAAGAAAAGAAAAACAAAGAATAAGAGTGGAAAAAACACATCCAGGAGTTTCTTACCCAATAAAGGAGGAAGCTGGCAGTCCTCGGTAAAAGTTCCCCATCAACAGCTTGCTACCAACTCCAAAACCAGGAACATGCAGATGGATGGAGATTTGGTTCTCAGGCCAAGATTAGGGGTCCTTCCCTGGTTTGATCACCCAGAGTAGGGGAGAGAGTTCGTGAAATGTGGATCCAGGACAAGCCCACAAAATGTTATGGGGTCCAGTGTCACACAAGTAAGACCATTGACTCATGGAATGTGAGGCAAAGTTTTACGGGGTTAAAAAAGAAAGGAAAAGAAGAAAAGTTGGCACACTAGGTCTACACCCCAGAGTTTGGGATCTCGGGGTGCAGGCCACACCAACATTTCACAATTTTACTTAAGAACTTTGACTTCGAACTTCAAAATAGTTTTAACCGTGCTAAATATCCATTTGTTGCAAGAAAGTCAATACATGAATGGGTGAATATGCATGATAAACTTAGAATTAATTATTTTTGAGGTAGGGTCTCGCTCAAGCCCAGGCTGACCCAGAAATCCCTATACAGTCTAAGGCTGGCCTCGAACTCACAGCAATCCTCCTACCTCTGACTCCCAGGTGCTGGGATTAAAAGTGTGCACCACACACCCAGCAGAAAGACAGAATGGGTAGGCACTGCAAACAAACTCCAGAAACCTGTGCCACCTTGTGTATCTAGCTTTATGTGAATACTGGGAATTGAACTCAGGTTGTTAGGCTTTGCAAGAAAGTGCCTTATCCACTAAGAAATCTCTTCAGCCCCTAACCTTAGAATTAAAATAGGTCATTTGGGCATATGCACAGGCCATGTCTCTGTCTTCCCTTTGAGTGTATCAGTTCAGATTTCCATCTTTAGTCCTTGTATGATAAGGTGAGGCAGCACACCCATTGTCAGTTTTCTATACTATAAATTTATGCTGTGGAGGTCTTTGTTTTATAAGCAAGTATATGTGTAGATTTAGTTACTATATAAATGACCTAAAATCAATAGGATAGATTTTAAAACCACGAGGAGAAAGAAGACCACTTGGAAGGTCATCTCCACAAAAAGAATTTTCCCAGGACAGTAACCATATGTAACTTAACCCTACATCAAAGGTACAAGATATTCCCCATCCCTTACAATTTTATACTAAACTCCACAAGTAAGAAACAAACCCTGCATTGTTTCCTCTGAGAGGAAACAGTCAATCTAGTTATGAAACCAGCCATAACACAAAGAAAGACTCATTTAAATAACTCATTTAGAATTTTAGCAGTAGAAGATGCTAGTGTGTTGTTGTTCTGGAGTCCTGATAATGAAATTACTCCATTAATGTTTGTGTTATCAACTAGAGGGTTTATGAACATGCACTACAATGAGGACTTGTGCACAGTATGATACTCATAACATTTTACTACTTTGAAAGCAAGTGCAGTCTAGGTAGGAGAAAACCAGCTGGACTCTGAATTGCACACCTCAATGACATCACTCCCCACCACTTGTTTCAAACATTTAACTTAAAATATTGACCCTACAGTATACAGAAGAGCTGTTAAAAATGCACAGAGTATATTCTACAGCTGTCAGCTTTGTTTTTTCTAACTGTTGTTACACCATGGTTGGCTTGAACCTTCATCCTTGAGAAAGCCAACATTCTATCACAGTGATGTATGGTCACACTTAGCCCCAATTGTTAAGCAATTGGATGAAATCATAACCAGTCTTACCACAGAAGGACTCTGTACACATTTACTCAGCAATTCTATTACCTAAGTAGTTGTCCAACAAGTCAGTAACATGCAGAACTAGCCTCATGCAAAGCAGGAAGTGCAATCCTCCCCTCCAATTTATAGGTTTGGGTGCGCACAGCACTGAGGTCTATAAATAGTCCATTTCCCATACATCCCGAGTGAAGGATGGAGTGAGTGAAGTACAAATGCAATATAAACAATCTCTTATCCCCCCAAATTCACAATTTAAGATGGAGTATTTTACAGAATTTACTACAAAATGCCATAAAACCTGTCTTCATTTTAATGTCTCTCTGCCCTTATCCAATGAGCTCACTGATTGTCTTTGGGCATGATAGTGACTTTCTTGGCATGGATGGTAAACAGATTAGTATCTTCAGCCAAACATAACAGGGTGCTCCATGAACCTCCTGAAGCACACCAGTGGCTACACTCTGAAAGCTCAAGTGAGTTTTGAAGTCTGGGAGATTTTTGTCCACCAGCTTCTGGAAAGGTCATTTCTGGATAAAAGGTTCTGTGGATTTCTGGTCACTGACAATCTCAGGATCCCAGTGTATAGAGATGAGGTTTCTTCTCCCCACCGTGTTTACCCTGACAGCTTTGGTGTCCAGCTGTTGAAAGGCAGGAGGTCCCATCAGTAGACTTATTATGAACCGTCCACCAAAACCTTAGGCTGTTCCTCTGACTGCCTGGCTGTTTCACTGCTGCGTAGTGAGGAGTCCGAGGAACCAAGGCAAGAAAACACATTCTTGCCATGAACTACCAACCCACTCTTGCCCTCCAAATTCTCCAATAAGCATGCTTTTATTCCCACTTTTTAGGCTTGAGGTTGAAGGTCTGTATACATTACATGTGATTGTTCCTTCAATGTACCCTTTCTGTTTATCATAGTACTCCCTATTTCTTTTTTTTTTTTTTTTTTAATAGTGAAAAAGGTGTATTTTGAATTAACCAGCTGCATCCAGTTTAGATGATCCCAATTCTGTTGGCAACATCCAAAGCATCATAATCAGGAGGCAGCGGAACATATGCCTTCTTCCCTACATCAGGCCTGTTGAGGGTATTGACTTTGGCCACATCAATGTCATAGAGTTTCTTCACAGCCTGTTTGATCTGGTGCTTGTTAGCCTTGACGTCCACAATGAACACCAGTGTGTTGTTGTCTTCTATCTTCTTCATGGCTGACTCGGTGGTCAGGGGAACTTGATGATGGCATAGTGCTCAAGCTTGTTTCTCCTGGGGGCGCTCTTCCTAGGGTATTTAGGCTGCCTCCGGAGTCGTAGTGTCTTGGATCGCCGGAAGGTGGGAGACCTACAAATCTTCTTCTTTTTGTGGCTGTGGATGCCTTTCAGCACGGCCTTCTTAGCTTTCAGAGCCTTTGCTTTGGCTTCAGCTTTGGCAGGGGCAGGAGGTTCCTTCTTCGCTTTCGGCGCCATCTTGGCAAAAAGGCAGTACTCCCTATTTCTGATACATACAGGTTACTACCTAATGTTGCAGAATTGGGTAATGAATCATGGTAACATGCAGGTCTTGTGAGCAAATAAAGCAATTTCCAAAACTTCAAATGTTTATCTGCAGTCTTGCCACATTTTCTAAAAATAAAGACTAGTTTTATCAAGGTTATTGAAGACATGATTAGTGTATGATGAGATCAGCTCAACAAGACCGTATTATAACACTGTGACACTTACAAAAGGAGGTGGTACTTCCTTGGTTTCATATTTTATAAAGGACAATTGTGCAATTCCATATGATCTCCACGATGTTGTTTAAGAGGTTATAGAATAAGACAAAGACTTTCATCTCCTATAGGCTGAGGATGACATGCAAAAGTATGCTAGTCACTCGTCCTTGTCACATGGCTCTGATCAACTTGATGACAATTAGGAACTGGAACACCTGATGAAATAAGTTCTTTTGATAATTCAAACTTAGTAAGCATAGAAAATAATGAATTTTGAAATAAGTTCAGTTATATGTTTTCTCACAGAGATGTATTCAATCTAATTTAAACCAATATTCCTGGAGAGGATATTAATTTTGTACTTATTTTAAATCAACTTATAAGGTATTTAAAAAACACCTCTAATCTTGCATAGTCTGTACTAGACCCCCATTGGCCCACGACTGATAATAACTTAGAGAAAAGAAGTAGGCACTGTATTTATTTTACATTAACAGTTACATAATGTTATTTGATTTGGTCTTCAAGGTTGTGACTCAATCATCCATATTGTGGCACTAGATAATAACTATGTTCCTAAACCTTTGTTCACGTTTTCTTCCTAAGCAAGAAATTACATCACTCCTCTCCATTGCTGTTAGGAATTGAGATCAATGGACTCTGAACTCAAGTGTCACGTCCTACTTCCAAACTGTCTGCAAACCTCTCATGAATGCTCTTCCTGCTTCTTTTTCTACTTCCATCTCCAAAGCCATGTGTTGAAGATGACAGCCTCTTCTAAAGTAGGTCTCTAAACCCCACAGACACCCTATCTAGGACTGTTTCATGAGCATGAACTAAAAGGTTATTACTGTGTGAGAATTTTTTGCTACAAAGCTGACATTACCATTACAAATATATGCACACAATTCCAGAGTTCATAAATACTTGACTCAGAAAAATCTAAATAAACTTAAAGTAGTAGTATCTCCCACATATGAAAAAGTGTGAATTGTTATGTATTGTATATTAATGATTTGAACTCATTTGTAAGATGTAAACAGAAATATATTTTTCTCAGGTTAGTATATCTTTAAGCATTCCAAGTACTAATTTGTTTCCAGGTATAGCAAATAATATTACTGATTAAATATTTTTATAAATATAAACCCAAAAAGTGATTTTTTAAAAAAATTCCTTTCAGTACTTATCTCCAACACTGTTGAACTAAAAATAGAAATGGTATTAGTAGTCCCTAAAGTCATATAAATTTAGGAACTATAATTTTGTGATTCATTATAGAAACATGAAAAATGTCTTAAATCAGAATTTATTTTATTGCCAACCAGAATCTCTCTGGAAATAGGATTTATAATGGAATTACCAGCAGACTTTAACTGTAATGGTGCAAATGAAAAGACTGCAGCAATTGAAAATCAGTTTTCTGGTTTGAGATCTGTCAAAATAATGAATTGGATGTTTTTTTTTAATTTGGTTGGTTGGTCTCTTCACTAATGCTCCATTAAGTATTTGAAATCTGTGCTTCAAACTAATTTTATAACACCTCGTCAAAGATTTTACATATTCAATGTTGTTAATCTTTGGAAAGGACATTTAGCACACAACATAAGCAAGCAGTAAAGAAATAGGCTGGAATGGGCTCCCTCTTGAGTTCTCTACTCGAATATGTGCTCCTATAAAATGTTTAACCCAGTGTATTTAGCTATAACAACTCTAGAGCTAATAAAATGTGGGTTATACAGAGACTTCATCAAAATTTAATATGAACTATAAGAAAAGAAAAATTAACTCTGTAATAACTTGAAAGTAGCAAAACAGTATTAAAACCAAAACAAAACATTAAATTTAAGAACTAAAAAATGACTTCAGGGTAAGATGGCGGGGTAGGAGCCATGCCAATGCAAACTAGGGAGAAATGAGCAGAAAAACAACAAAATACACTTTTGTGAAGGTGTATAAGAAATTATGAACCACAGCAGAAAAGTAGGAAACATCCAGAGATTCTAGGGATCACAGAAGCAGGGAGAAGAAGCTCTTACAGAGGCACTGGTCCACATAGCTGCAGCCACCAGACTCTGCCTGAGCAACAGGGAAAGCCAGGTGAAGGGATTTTCCACTCACACCAGCCTCCTCCTCCCCCCAAATTCAAGAAACCTGAAGAAGAAGACAGCAGGGACCAGCTGAGTGGCTTCTGAGAAAGAGGATTGTGGGAACCAGCTACATAGAAGCACCCTCCAAAACCTGCCCTTTTCCAACTACCAGTGCTAGCAACCAATGAGACCTGGGGAAGGGAACTCAGCTACACAGCATCCAGCACCAGTGATCAGGGTAGCAACCCACCAACCCAGCCAGCCTACCTGAGCCCACAGCACAGGAAAGAGGGACCCAAGTAGGCATCCAACATGGCTGAGACCAAAGCCATCCCAAAAGGTAACAGGGTCTATTTACACCAGGTTAGTACCTGTCAAAAAGCCTGGTATATAGGCTGGCAGTGGAAGTGCACCTTCCATGTCAGGGCACATTATGTGTTAAATCTGATGAATGATTTAATTTGCCATGTTTAAATAAGCTATATTTTGAGGTTGCCATTTGTTGCTTTCTGATTTATACCACCTTTGTCTCTTCTTCTGCCATTCATGGGGTTAGGGTCTCACTTGGACACAAGTTGACCTGGAACCCTGTACAAACCAGAAATCTCAGCCTCCCAGTTGATAGAATTAAGGGTGCAGAGCAACATATATCCTTAGGGACTTTGACTTTGTTAGATGATCTGTTTCTTTTAATACCCACTCTTACATAACTACTCCATGCTGGTTTTGATTGAAGGTATATTTTGCTCCACACAGCCTACTAGAATACCCACACAGCAGGTGTTGTGGTTTGATTCAGGTGTCCCCATAAACTTAGGTGTTCTGGATGTTGACAGCAATTTGGAAATTAGAGCCTCATGGAGGCAGTGCATTGTTGGAAGCAGGCTTATGGGTATTATAGCCAGTTTTCCCTTCTCAGTGCTTGGCACACTCTCCTGTTGCTATTGTCTACCTCATATTGGCCAGAGGGTGATGTCCACCCTCTGCTTATGCCATGATTTTCCCCTGCCATCATGGAGCTTCCCCTTGAGTCCATAAACCAAAATAAACCTTTTTTCCCTCAAGCTGCTCTTGGTCAGGTGATTTCTGCCAGCAATACAAACCTGGCTGCAACAGTAATGCTGGCATAGAGGAGTGGTGTCATTTGCTGCTAGACATCTGACTGTGTAGGTATGGCCTTTTGGAGCTGATTTTCAAGAGGAATTTGAAATCTTGGCTTAAGAGACAACTTGCAGACTGTAAGTACAACTTAATGGACTATTCTGGTCAGAGTTGAAAGATCTGAATACAGTAAGATCTATGGACTGTGAGGTTTGGCTTATGAGGGTAAGAAAGAGCTTTGCCTGGACTGGACTAGAAGCAGTTCATGTGAGAAGCTTGCTGTTATGCCTATATCCTGAGAATTTGTGCAGGTTTGCATTGGTAGGTAGAAAGGGACTGGTGTGGGCCAGATGACCTGCATTGGGACAATAGAAAGAATGCAGAGTCTTTTGAAGGGGCCTCAATGCTGAAAGAGTGTCCTGTTGTTCAAAGTCTTCTTTATCCCTCCCCCCAGATTAACAAATTGGCACCCTACCTGGTATTACGGAGTATGAAAAATGTAGGAAAGAGAGGGTCATTGATTACGCAACACAGTCTTGTGTTTGGAAATGGCCATGGGCAGTGTGAAGCAGGTTGGCTGGATGTCTGCATGGAGACATGATGGAGTTGTGAGGATGGACCATGGGTTTTGGTGGAGACCCAATAGAGATTCTGGGACCACAAGATGGCTGCTAAGCAGAGATGCCAGTTTAGATGAAGTTTTCCAGGACTATTAGTAGCCTAGCTGGAGGGGTAGAATTTGAATTCCAAAGAATTGCTGCTGCTGGTTAGAATTATCAGACTTGGAGATGTGTCACTGACTAGACTTGTTGAACTTGGAGCTACGATGTTTGATGTTTTCCTTGTTTAAATCTTGTATTGGTTGAATATTTCTTTGCTATGACCAATGCCATCTTTTCTAGTGTGAGTGTTTATTCTGTGCCATTATGAGCTTTGGGGATTTTTTTGGTATTATGGCTCAGTTAAAAGTCCTTGGATTATGGGGATGTTTGAGCATCATTGGGATTAATAAAAGCTATGGGGACTTATAAAGTTGTACTGAATGCATTGCACTTTACATTATGGATGGTTATCAATTTATGGGGGCTAGGAGCAGAATGTGGTGGTTTGATTCAGGTGTCCCCCATAATTCATGTTCTGAATGCCAGATCAACAGATGATGGCAATTTGGAAATTAAAGCCTCCTGGAAGAAGTGCATTGTTGGGGATGTTCTTATGTGTATTATAGCCAGTTTCTACTTGCTAGTGTTTGGCACACTCTCCTGTTCCTGTTGTCCACCTGATGTTGGTAAGGAGGTGAGGTCCAGCCTCTGCTCATGCCATCACTTTCCCCTGCCATCACAGATCTTCACCTCAAGCCTGTAAGCCAAAATAAACCTTTTTTCCCACAAGCTCCTGTTGGCAGGGTGATTTCTCCCAGCAATATGAACCTCACTGCAACAGCAGGCAAACCCAACATGTAGGGTCACTTTTGCTATTACTCTGAAAGTCATTTAACAGCCACACTTGGTACCTTAAACTCCTACCCAGAAGATATATAATGTCAGATTTACACATCTAAGAATACTGTGGACAATTAGAAAACCTAAGCATCAAATTAACAGAAGATGAAAAAAGATTTATATTATAATAAGAGAAACACAAAAACTCAAGACAACATAACTCCACCAAAAATTATAAATCCATCAGAAATGGATTTGTAGACCAGTGAGACTGATTTAGATGAAATGCCTGAGAAAAAATTCAAAAGACTGATTGTTGAAAGAAGTCAAAGGAATCCAAGAAGACACAGGAAACCAATTTAATGAAATAAGAAGGTCAACATAAGACTTAAGTAGGGAAATAGAAATACTGAAGAGAAACCAATAGAAAATACTAGAAATGAAAAACACAGTAAGTCAAATAAAAACTCTGTATAAAGTCTCACCAATAGAATGGATAAAGAAGAGAACAGAACCAGGGTTGTTAGTGCATGCCTTTAATCCCAAAACTCAGGAAACTCTGAAACTGCTAGAGCAAAAGGTAGGGGAAGCCCTTCAACATATTGACATAGGCAATGACTTTCTGACTATAATCCCAGTTGCTCAGGAAACAAAACCACTAATCAATGACTGGGATCTCATGAAATTACAAAGATTTTGAATGACAAAGGAAACTGAATAGAGCAAAAAGGCAACTTACAGAATTGGAGAAAATCATTGCCAGCTATACATTTGACAGAGGATTAATTTCTAGGGTTTACAAAGAACTATAAAAAATAAATAATAAGAAATCAAACAACCCAATTAAAAATGGGCTGAGAAATTAAATAGAAAGTTCACAAAAGAAGAAATATAGGTGGCATATAAACATCTAAAATAATGTTCAACATCCTTAGACATCAGGGAAATTCAAATTAAAACTACTTTGAAATTTCATCTCACTTCTGTCAGAATGGCTATTATCAAGAGAACAAATGACAATAAATGTTGGTGAAGATATAGAAAATGAGGAACCCTTCCACACTGTTGGTGGGAATGTAATCTGGTACAACCATTGTGGACATCAGTGTGGAGGTTCCTGAGACAGTTAAAATTATATTTACAATAAGACCCAGCTATAGCAATATATCCTAAGGACTAGGCATATATCCTAAGGACTCTTCTCACTACCTTAGAGATACATGTTTATTGCCACTCTCTGAACAGTAGCTAGGAAGTGAAACAAACCTAGATGTCCCACAATTGATGAGTGGATAATGAAAACATGGCATATTTCTACAATGGAGTTCTTTTCAGCAGTAAAGAAAAATGAAATTATTAAATTTGAAGGGAAACAAATGTATCTGAAAGGATTGTACTAAGTGAGGTAATCTGGGCCCAGAAAACCAAATGTTCTTTCTTATATGTAGATCCTATGTACAAATGATCAGACTTGTGTGTGAATTGGAGTGAAAAATTGTAGCAGAGGCCAGTAAGCTAGAAAAGGGCTAAAACAGAGGGAGGAGAATGGCAGGATTTAAGGGGATGATATTGTATATATGTAAGCAAACAAATTGATTACTCCAGGTGGAATGGCCTAAGCAAGATCAGGGGAAGAGATTGAGTAAAAGAAGTTTTGAGGAGAATTAATCAAAATTCAGGATAGTCTTCTGGGTAAGGTAGTGGCATAGGAGCCACGCCAAACCAGCCCAGGGAGAGACTTAAGCAAAATTACAGCAAAATACACTCTTCTTTTGAAAAGTGCAGAATAGGTTTTTCTTACACAGCAGAGAAGCAGGAGATGGCCAGAATCCCACTGAGGAGCTTGCAGCCCCATCCATGGCAGCCCCAGTCCATGGTGGCCCAGATACACATGATCTGCATGCCAGGCACCACCCTCCAGGCATGCTTAGCAGCAGCAACAGAGGCCAGACAAGGGAAGCCAGGTGTGGTAGTGCACGCCTTTAATCCCAGTACTTGTGAGGGAGAGGTAGGAGGATCACCATGAGTTTGAGGCCACCCTGAGACTACATAGTGAATTCCAGGTCAGCCTGAGCTAGAGTGAGACCCTACCTCAAAAAACAAAACAAACAAACAACAACAAAAAAAGGGGGGGTACCAAGGGGACTTCCAACCTCTTCATCCTCTTTGCAGAGCCCAGAAATCTAAAGAAAAGTCTGCTGAGCTACTAAACGAAATACAGGGGAACAGTGTGTGCAACTACAGGCTTCCTGAACTCTCCATCCCCCAACCATCAGAACCGCAAACCTCACACATTCAGCTCCCAGCAACAGCACATCTAGCATAGCTGACCCAAGCTCAAGCTCCCCAGCCCAACACCAGCAGCACATCCAGCACAGCTGAGCTGAGCTCAAGCTCCACAGCGCAACACAAAGGGAACGAGGTGGGTACTCAGCATTGGTGAGATTGGAAGCCACACCAAAAGGTAACAAGGATGACTGACCAAAACAGGTACATAGGCCTGCACTGGAAGTGCTAATCTCTCTTTCCATGTCAGGGCAGGTTATGGGTTACATATTTTTGGTTGGCTTTACCATTTTCAAAAAAGCTGTACATGGGGTGTTGAATATTGCTGCTTTTAATGCTTACAGATTTATAGGGCCTTGCTCGTTTGCTTTTGTCATTATTGGGTGTAGGGTCTGATCCAGATCCAGGCTGACCTGGAACCCAATTCATAATAGAATTCTCTAACTCTGAGCTGACAGGATTAAGGGTATAGAGCAACACATACCCTTAGGGATTTTGGCCTTATAAGACTATTTGTTTGTTTTGATCCCCACACTTGTATACTCGGTGTTGTATTTTATTGAATGTGTATATTGCTCAGTTGAAGTTTAGAATTTGCCAGTATATTGTCCCACCCAGTACACTAGAATAATTGCTTAGCAAGCAAACTCAACACCTCAGGTTACTTCTGTGGTTGGGTTGGGAGTACAAGTGCTACACTTGGCACCTTAACCTCATATACTGAAGTATACAAAGGTGGATCACCACATCTAAGAACACTGAAGATAAGTAGAAAACCCAAGCAGCAAATAAATTCAGGAAGGAAAAGTCGCTATATTATAATACAACAAACACAAAGAATCAAGACAATGCAATCCCACAAAAATTATAAATCCATCAGAAATGATAACCAATGAGACTATTTTAGATGAAATACCTGGCAAAGACCTCAAAAGAAAGATTATATCAATGCTCAAAGAAATGAAAGAAGAAATGAAAGGATTCAAAGAAGAAAACGAACTCCTGAAAGAGAGCACAGAAAACCTGTTTAATGAAATAAAAAGGTCATTACAGGACATGAGTAAGGAAATAGGAATACTGAAGAAAAAACAGGCTGAAATACTAGCTCTGAAAAACACAGTCAGCCAAATAAAAAACTCTGTGGAAAGTCTCACCAGTAGAATGGATGAAGGAGAGAACAGAATATCTAAACTAGAAGACCAGTCCAAAAAAGAGAAAGACAAACTAATAGAAAGGTATGAAAATGGGAATGCCAAGATATCCTGGACACTATGAAAAGATCAAACAAGAATTCAGGGTATACTAGGAGAAGAATTTCAACCCAGAAGCTTAGTAGGCATTTTCAACAAAATCATAGAAGAAAAATTTCCCCAAATTGGGAAATAAATGCCAATGCAGATGTAAAAGGCTTTTAGAACACCAAAGAGACAAAACCTAGAAAGATCCTCTCCTTGCCATGTTATAATTAAACTACTAAACATGTAAACCAAAGAAAATATATTGAATCAGTTACAGAGAAAAAGCTAGTGGCCTTCAAAGTGAAACCCATCAGGATCACAGCAGATTATTCAACACAAACGTTAAAAGCCAGAAGGGCTTGGAATGATGTACTCCAAGTTCTGAAAGATTAAAAACTGTCAACTAAGATTACTTTATTGTGCAAAGCTATCTATCCAAATAAATGGAGAAATAAGGACATTCCACAACAAAAACAGGCTAAAGGAATTCATGACAACTAAACCAGCTCTACAGAAAATACTTGAAGGAATCCTTCCCACTGAAGAGAAAGCAAAACACACAGTAGGAAACAGGAGAAAGTAAACTATACTCCAAAAACACTTAAAACAAATAAGTAAAGGGAAAACAGGAAGCACTACAAAACAAGAATTATGAGAATAAATACATACCTTTCAATAATAACTCTTAATATCAATGGCCTCAAAACCCCAATCAAAAGACACAGGCTTGCAGACTGGATGAAAAGACAGGATCCTGCCATCTGTTGCCTCCAGGAAACAAACCTCTCAATAAAAGATAGAAATCTTCTTAGGGTGAAAGGTTGGAAAAAGGTATTTCAAGAAAATGGGCCTAGGACACAAGAAGGGGTTGCTATCCTAATTTATGATAGGATAGACTTCAAACCAACATTAGTGAGTAAAGATAAAGAAGGTCACTTTATACTGATTAAAGGAACACTCCAACAGGAGGACATCACAATCCTAAACATATATGCTTCCAACCGGGGGCTCCCAATTTCATCAAGCAAACAGTATTAGATTTAACATCAGAGATAACTCCAAACACAATAGTAGTGGGTGACTTCAATACCCCACTCTCATCACTTGACAGGTCATTGCAGCAAAAAATAAACAGAGAGACATCTGCATTAAATGATCTCATGAAACAAGTGGACCTAACAAATATATACATGGCATTCCATCCAAAGGCTGCAGAATATACATTTTTCTCAGCAGCACAAGGGACATTCTCTAAAATGGACCATATATTAGGACATGACTCAAACGTTAACAAATACAGGAAAATTGAAATAATCCCTTCTATGCTATCTGACCATAATGGGATTAAACTGCAAATCAGCAACAAGACAAGTACAGAGCATACAGAAATGCATGGAGAATACACAGTACACTATTGAATGATGTATGGGTCTTTGAAGAAACTAAAAAGGAAATCAAGAAATTCATAGAATCAAATGATGATGAGAATACAACATACCAAAACATTTGGGACACAATGAAGGCAGTACTAAGAGGGAAATTTATAGCTCTAAATGCCTATATTAAGAAATTAGAGAGTTCACAAGTAAACAATTTAATGCTTCACCTTAAATCCTTGGAAAAAGAAGAACAAGGCAAAGCAAAAATCAGTAGATGGGAAGAAATAATAAAGATTACAGCAGAAATTAAGGAAATAGAAACAAAAAAAAAAAAAAATACAAAGAATCAATGAAACAAAGAGTTGCAGTAGTGGCACCCAGCCATGGTGGGCAACCAACAGCTCTTAATTTGGCTAATTGATCCACTCGGTGGAATGGAACTCATTGCTGGAACTGGGAAATAAGTCAAAACCATGTACAAAAGATGAGCACAGTCTCCAACCAAGAGACAATCAAATGTGGGCTAGAAGAGGGCCTACCCATATAAAATTCCCTCCAAGTTATCTATGGCCATCCCATATATCTAGTACTAACTTCTCTCTCTGTTGGAGAATTTGCTTATTTTTTTCCAGATGGACAACAAACCTGAAGGGAGGATCAGCCAATCACATGTCACCAGGGCCCCAGCTGAAACCACAGAGTAATGTGGGGGAAGGGCAAGTGTTCAGCGCTCTTGGGGATCTGACACCAGAAAAAGTTTGAAGGAGATAAACACAGAGAACATCTAACTCCCACTAATCCAGTTATCCAGAGACACAGAGGCTCCCAAAACCTCATCACTGAAGTAGAACTAAAATGACCCCAATGTGGCTCAGGGAAATTTGCAGAAGAGGCAGCAGAAAGACTGTTAGAGCCACAAGTTGGGGCATTATGCACAGAGACTTGGCCTATCCCCCATAGCTCTTGACTACCCCCACAATGTGTGAACCACATTCCCCATTGATGAGGGTCCCTATGGAAGAGGGAGGACAGGGAGGAGGATAATGGAGTCACCACTAGGAATGTAAAACCAGAATAATATACATAAGAATAAATAAAATTTTTAAAAAAGAGTTGGTTCTTTGAAAGGAAAACAAGATCAATAAACCCTTAGCAAATCTGACCAGAAGAAAGAGAGAAGAGACAAAAATTAATAAAATTAGAGATGAAGAAGGCAGCATCACAACAGTTACCAAAGAAATTCAGAAAACCATACAGACATACTTAGAATATATATGCCTCTAAGTTTGAAAATCTGAAAGAAATGGATGATTTCCTTGATTCATATGTCCTACCAAAATTAAATCAAGATGAGATAAACCATTTAAATAAACCTATAACAAGTACAGAGATCCAAGCAGTTATAAAAAGTCCCACAACCAAACAAAGTCCAGGTCCAGATGGATTCACTGGTGAATTTTACCAGACATTCATGAAAGAATTAACACCACTGCTTCTAAAAACTTTTCCATAAAATTGAAAAGGAAGGAATTCTACCGAACTCCTATGAAGCCAGCATTACTTTGATACCAAAACCAGACAAAGACAGAACAAAAAAAAAAATTAGAGACCAATCTTCCTTATAAACATAGGTGCAAAAATTCTCAAAAAAATATTGGCAAACAGAATACAAGAATATATCAGAAAGATTATTCACGCCGACCAAGTAGGCTTTATCCCAGAGATGCAGGGATGGTTCAACATACCCAAATCCATAAATGTTATATACCATATAAATGGTCTGAGGGACAAAAATTACATGATCATCTCAATAGATGCAGAAAAGGTATTTGACAAAATCCAACATCCCTTCATGGCAAAAGTATTACAGAAACTGGGAATAGAAGGAACATAGCACAACATAATAAAAGCTATTTATGACAAACCTACAGCCAACATAATACTAAATGGGGGAAAACTTGAAGATTTTCCACTAAATTCATGAACAAGACAAGGGTGTCCACTTCCCCCACTTTTATTTCATATAGTACTGGAAGGCTTAGCTAAAACAATAAGGCAAGAGACACTCATAAAAGGGATACAAATTGGAAGGGAAGAGATCAAAATATCATTATTTGCAGATGATATGATTCTATACATAACAGACCCTAAAGACTCTACCAGCAAACTGTTAGAGCTGAGAAACATTTTAGCAATGTAGCAGGATACAAAATAAACTCACAGAAATCAGTAGCTTTTCTATATACTAAGAATAAACATGCAGAGGATGAAATCAGGGAATCATTCCCATTCACAATTGCCTCAAAAAAATAAATAAATAAAATACCTTGGACTAAACTTAACCAAGGAAATGAAGGATCTCTACAATGAGAACTTTAAAACACTCAATCAAGAAATGCAGTAGACACAGGGAAATGGAAAGACATCCCATGTTCTTGGATTGGAAGAATCAATATTGTGAAAATGTCAATCTTATCAAAAGCAATCTACACATTTAATACAATCCCCATTAAAATTCCAATAGCATTCTTCATAGAAATAGGAAAAACATTCCTGAAATCATCAGGAAGCACAAAAAAACTTGAATAGCCAAAACAGTTTTGAGCAACAAAAATCAGGCTGGTGGTATTACCATACCCAATTTTAAGTTATATTACAAAGCCATAGTAACAAAAACAGCATGGTACTGGCATAAAGACAGACATGTAGACCAATGGAACAGAATAGAAGACCCAAATATTAATCCAGCTACAGCCTCCTGATTTTTGACAAAAATGCCAAAAATATTCATTGGAGAAAAAAAATAACCTCTTCAACAAGTGATGCTGGGAAAACTGGATATCTGTATGTAGAAGGACAATAATAGATCCTTGTCTCTCTCCATGCACAAGAGTCAAGCCCAAGTGGATCAATGACCTTAATATCATACTTGAAACTCTGAAACTGCCAGAGGAAAAGGTAGGGGAAAACTGTCAACATATTGGCATAGGCAAGGACTTTCTGAATATAACACCAATTGCTTAGGGAATAAAACTAGTAATCAACCACTGGGATCTCATGAAATTACAAAGCTTTTGTACAGCAAATGACACTGTGAATAGAGCAAGGACACAACCTACAGAATGGGAGAAAATCTTTGCCAGCTACACATCTGACAGAGGATTAATATCCAGAATATACAAAGAACTCAATAAACAGAACAATAAGAAATCAAACAACCCAGTTAAAAAATGGGCTATGGAACTAAATAAAGAGTTCTCAGAAGAAAAAATACAGATGGCATATAAACATCTAAATAAGTATTCTATATCCTTAGCCATCATGGAAATGCAAATTAAAACTACTTTGAGATTCCATATCACTCTTGTCAGAATGGCTACCATCAAGAAAACAAATGACAATAAGTGTTGGCATGGATGCGGAAAAAGAGGAACACTTCTACAGTGTTGGTGGGAATGTAATCTGGTCCAGCCATTGTGGAAATCAGTGTGGAGGTTCTTGAGACAGCTAGAAAGAGATTTACCATATGATCCAGCTATAGAACTCCTAGGCATATATCCAGAGGTCTCTTCTCACTACCTTAGAGATACTTGCACAACCATGTTTATTGCTGCTCTATTCACAATAGCTAAGAAATGAAACCAGCCTAGATGTCCCTCCACAGATGAATGGATAATAAAGATGTGGTATATTTACACAATGGAGTTCTATTCAGCAGTAAAGAAAAATGAAATTATGAAATTTGCAGGGAAATGGATGATTCTGGAAAGGATTATACTAAATGAGGTGACCCAGACTCAGAATGACAAATGTCACATGTTCTCTCTCATATGTGGATCCTAGCTACAAATGTATAGACTTATGTGTGAGCTGGAACCAAAAATCAGTAGCAGAAGCCAGTAATCTGGAAAAAGGCTATAAGGGATGGAGGAAAAGGAAGGACTTAAGGGGATGGTATTGTATATATGTAAGTAGAAGAACAGATTACAGGGTGGGGAAAGGCCTAAGCAAGTCCAGGGGAAGAGAATGCATAAAAGAAGGGTGGGGGAGGGTTAATCAAACTACAAGATATTCTGAATAATACTTATGTGAAACTACTTTTTTGAATAATGGCACATCCAGAAGCTATAGACTGTTACTAGAAAATTTTCAGTGACAGGGATGGGATACCTTCCAGTGAGTTGTTGGCCAAGGAAGTCCCAGTAGCCTCCAAAACATTAAAGGCTATTGCCAAGGCCCTTGGTTTCCCTTGAGAAAGAGATGATAAGACCCTATTGCTGAAGACATCTCTTGCCTGAGAGGCAAGGTCACTGAGAAATCAAGCTGGTGCTGAGCAGAAAACCTTCTCCCTGTAGACCAGCCAACTGAAAGCTGGAAAAAGCTGCACTGCATGCAGCCATTTGGGAGACAGAAATCATCAGCGGTGAAAACAGTGGATGCTGGAAACCTCAAGTTTGGCCAGACAGGCCCAATGATTGAATGGGTTCAATAGTGGCATATCTGCTCCTGGGGAAACCAACTGCTCCTTAATTGGACTGAAGGCCCCCTCTATGGGAGGGAATACATGCCTGGTACTGAAAAAAACTAAGCAAAAGTCTATGGCAGGGGAGGTCATGAGCCTTATGGGTATAAAGCCTGCTCTTGTCTCGCTAAACATACACATTATTCCCACCAAACTGCCCTGAAAGTACTACACTTAATGTTCATATTCACATATTAATGCTTCTTTCACTTCTGGTTAGAGAAGCTTCTCTTTTCAGATGGCGATGACCACTGCGATGACCCAAAAGGCCATATAGTGCTGAGAATAAGGGACAGAGGAGTGTCCAACACTGATACATCTCTGTCACCTCCTCCAAGGATCAGGGTCCATTGCAGAAGAGGTGGTGGACAGAATGTAAGAGCCAAAGGAAGGATACAACTCCTTACAATGCAACTGTCCACACAGAAATTGGCCTTGATATCCATGACCTCACAGTGCCTAGCAAGACCTTCGCAAGACCCTCATAATAGCAGAAAAAGGTGATGACATCAAATTAAAAGAGAAACTAGTGGAGAGAGGGAGGGGATATGATGGAGAGTGGAGTTCTGAAGGGGAATGGGAGGAAGGAGGAAAATATCATGGTTTATTGTCTGTAAGTATAGAAGTTGTCAATTAAAATAAAAGAGAAGAGGGCTGGAGAGATGGGTTAGTGGTTAAGGTGCCTACCTCCTAAGCCTAAGAACGCTGGTTCCAATCTCCAGTGGTTCCAATCTCCAGGTCCCACGTTTAGCCAGATGCAAAGTGACGCAAGTGTACAATGCTGCACTTGACCACAAGGGGGCACACGCATCTGGATTTCGTTCGCAGCAGCTGAGAGACTGCTGGTGCTCCCATCTCTGTCTGTCTTCCTCTCCCTCTCTATCTCTCTCTGTCTCTTTCCAAAAAAAAATGAAGAAGAAGAAGAAGAAGAAGAAACATTAAAAATTAACTTTGGTTATAACCTAAAAAAACAAAATTCAGGATAGTGTGAATAAGCCATATAATAACCTTCTTTTTTTGATTTATGGCATACTCAGAAGCCATAATGTTTCTAGAAAATTTTCAGTGCCAGGGATGGGATACCTCCCAGGGAGTTGTTGGCCTTGGAGAACCTGATGCCCCAAAACATTATAAGGTACTTCCAAGGCTCTTAGTTTCCCAACAGAAATAGATGATAGGACCCTATTGCTGAAGCCTCCACATGCCTGGGCTGCAAGGTCCCTGAGAACTCAAGCTGGGGCTGAGCTAAAAACCTTCTCCCTAAAGACCACCTGACAGAAAGCTGGAAAAGCTGCTCAGCATGCAGCCCTACGCGTGTCAGAAGTCATCAGTGGTGAAAACAGTGGACCCTGCAAGCCTCAAATACTGTCAGCCAGGCCAAATGAGATACAATATGTATAAAGAGATACAATAGTAGCATGTCTGTTATGGGGGAAACCAACTGCTCTCTAATTGGACTGGAGGCCCACTCTATGGGAGGGAATTCATGGCTGGTACTGAAAACCTATCACCAGAGAGGTCCTGAGCCTTAGGAGTGTAATACCCACTCCTGTCTGGCTAAGCACACATATTATGCTCATCAAACTGCCTTGTAAACACTTTTATTAATTTTCATACCAATATATTAATGCCACTCTCAGTTTTAGTTAGAGAACCTTCTCTTTTCAGATGGCAGTGATCACTGCAATGACCCAAAAGGCACCATAGTGCTGAGGAGAAGTGACGTAGGAGTGTTCAGCACACCTTCCATGGCTCAGGGTCCATTGTGAAAGAGGTGGCCCAAACAATGTAAGAGCCAAAGGAAGGGTAGGACTGCTTACAATGCAATCATCCAGACAGAACTTGGCCTCAATATCCATAACCTCTCCATGCCTGGCACTACCTTCACAAGACTCTCATAATAGGAGGAAAAGATGATGACAACAAAATAAAGGAAAGAATAATGGAGAGAGGGAGGGGATATGATGGAGTGTGGATATGTGAAGGGGAAAGTGGAAGAGGGAATGGAATATCCATGGTTTATTATCTGTAAGTTGGAGGCTATCAATAAAAAAAAGTTAAAAAAAATAAAAAGATGTTAAACTAAAACCATCACAGTTGTGCCTGGTACTGCAGACATACACAAAGCTTCAAATGTAATGCAATAAGCTACTTTTTTTACACCATTTCCCAACCTGAAAAAATTTACCTCACTTTTACACTCTGCGTGTAAGATAGTAGTCATCATTACTACTTTACAGATAAATAGAGCAAGCTAATAGGTTCTTTAAAATACCATTTATGTAACAAAAATAATAATTTTGGATGCTTCAAGTCACTTACTTTTGGAACTTATTTAAGGAACAAAAAGTAAAGGGTGTCTTCTAAATTGCCCAACTATAATTTTATGGTTCATTTAAACTACATACATATTTATAAAAGTTTTGAAGAGATTTAGAAAGTCAGTCAACTTCTCAATTTAGTCAACTAAAACCAAAGTCATTTTTGTGACTTCTAAACAAGGGCTTTTGCCACAAACACATTGTTATGGTAAACTTTTTGCATGGTATCAGCTGAACCAGATGAATCACTGAAATTTATTTATTAGATAATCAAATCATTGTGGTTACCTCCCACATAGCAGACCCTGAATGATACTAGGAACTAGAGTTGCACTGAAGTAAGTGTTGCTCTTGTCCTCGACACTAGAAGAGACTAAAAGGAGATGTTGGTGATGTTTACATGACCAGGCAGCAAGGCATAATTTCTTCAATAGCACATCCCACTTACAATGTCATTTCCTATGGTAGCTGCCAACAGTTTTCAGACTTGAAAACTGAATTTTTGGATTCAACGTTGTGTGCATACCTCCCTTGTGATTGAATAGGTGATAATCAAAACATTAGGTTGTGGTTGTGAGGATCAGGTGGCTTAAGTGTGGATGAGGATTGCTGAAAAGAAAAGGCATACTAGACCACGTGGGAGACTGTGGTGGTTTGATTCACGTTTCCCTTATAAACTTAGGTGGTCTGAATGTCATGACCCCAGCTGATGGCAATTTGGGAATTAAACCCTCCTGGAGGCAGTATATTGTCAGGGGTGGGTTTATGGTGTTAGAGTCAGTTTCCTCTTGCCAGTGTTTGGCACACTCTTCCGTTGCTGTTGTCCATCTGATGCTGGCCAGGAAGTGATATCCACCCTTTGCTCGTGCCATCATTTATCCCTGCCATCAAGGAGTTTCCCATCGAGCCTGTAAACCAAAATAAACCTTTTTTTCCCCACAAGCTATTCTTGGTCAGGTGTTTTGTGCCAACAATGCGAACCTGACTGCAACAGAGACAGAACAACATTTGAAGCAATCTGTGTGGTTCTGAATTCTCTATTTCCTTAATCAGGAAAAATCCAGTACAAGGCACTGAGCCTCCCTGTGATCTTCATCTTATTGCAAAATTGGAACCTGGTGAAAACATCGAGGCCTGGATTTCTGACTCAGACTCTTACCATACCAAATATATTGCCTCTGGGGACATGTGTCTGGATGGAAATTATGTGCCTGGAATATCTTTTCAATAGTGTTTGGATCATGGCAAGAACTACAGCGGCCTGCCAATATTCAATCTATGGGCATGGTTTGACCTTCAGAATAAGGCTTTCTGGGAATATCTGAAGTCTCTGTAGCCCAATCTGGCCTTTAACTTATAGCAATCCTGCCTCACCCTTCCAAGTGCTGGGGATATAGGCATGGGCCACCACACCTGGCTTGGATCTTATTCCTCTAAATAACACTTGAAAGAGAACAGACTAGCTAGTATGTGATTGAACTTGACAAGGACCTCTGAAACAGCTTTAGGTGCAAGGGAAATAATACAAGCCATCAACTCACAAAGCATATCAAGTGCAAAATAAGGGGTATATTTGAGCCCAAATGAGGCTGACATGGTGGAAGCATGTTATAGATGGCTAGAACAAGTGTTGCAAATGTCCTTCAAGTGGTCTGGCTTGATAACTTTAGAAAATGGCAGGAATGGAATTCCAGTAAGTTAGTTACTACAATTACATCAAGTGCCAAGAACATTGTATGCTGTTGATTGGTCATGGCTGACTTATGCTATACATTCCAGGCAAGAATTATAATTAGTGGGAAAAGGCTTTTAATAAGGATTTTATTATCTTTATGGTAGCAGGACATCATTAGAAACCAGCTGTGCTAGCTCAGAGTGGCCTGGGTGACTTTAGTCTCATGCCTCATGCTTCCTCCAGACTAACAGGTTTGTTGAACTTATTCTTGTGGCATTTTAAGCCCTTTTGCAGAGCTACAGTTAATTGCATACTGATTTCTAGTCAGCTCGGTTATAAGCTTACATAATGAGAGTTCCCCAAAGTTCCATGTGTTAAACGCTGGGCATCTACAGGGTGGTGCAATTGGGAAGAGCTGTGCACCTCAAGAAAGGGGATCATGTGGGAGACTGTAATGTCATTTAGTACATGTTTCCCAAAGGTAATGGTGGGACCCCCAGATCTGTCTTTTGTTGGCCACAAAGTGAGCTGTTTGCTCCCCATGTGTTTTCACAGTGATGTGTTACCTCACGACTGGTTCTAAGTTTTGTAGTCAATCAGTCATGGACTGGATCCACTAAAATATTATACCAAGTAAACCTTTCCTCTTGGAAGTTAATTATCTCTGGTGTTTGATTACTATAACAGAAAGCTATTCATTTCCAGGTACTAACAAACTGAAAGTGGTATTGAAACTGGAGGGCATATGCTAAGAGAAATAAGTCAGATAAAGGTCAAATGTGCCAGGCATGGTGGTGCATGCCTTTAATCCCAGAACTCAGGAGGCAGAGGTAGGAGGATCACCATGAGTTCTAGTCCACCCTGAGACTACATAGTAAATTCCAGGTCAGCCTGGGCCAGAGTGAGACCCTACCTCAAAAACACAAAACAAAAAGAAGAAAAGGTCAAATGCTTCATAACCATATTTCCAAAATATCAGACTCATGCAAGCAGAGAATAGGAGGGTGATCAGCAGGAATGGGGAGTGGGCTGAGTAGGAAGGTGTTATTCAAATGGTATAAATGTGCAGTTATTAGATTAATAAAATCTGGGGACGACATGTCCAACATGGTAATGATAAATTATGTTCCACTTACCTGAAGTTTTCTAAGTGAGTATATATTCTTACCATATACATATACACATTATATCTTACCATATTATATTCTTACCATGCACATATACACACAGCTTGATTGATCATTTAATATATATATGTGTGTGTGTGTGTGTGTGTGTGTGTGTATAAAACATGCCATGCTTTATACTTTCAATATATGTGGTTTCTATTTGTCAGTTGTACCCCCAACCCAATAAACTTGAGGAAAATTTATAACAAAGGTAGATTCTGGCCTTTGACAACCACCTTTGCAAGTACAATCTCAGATCAGTTCACTTTCTCCCTTAAGGAGATTCTGAGGAAGAAAACATAGAAGTTCAAAACATTCTACTCTTCTCAGAAGCTTTAATAGAACTGGGAGAAGAAATAAATTCAACCCTAGCAGCAATTCTCTGTCTACCAAAGGTTAAAAACATATATATATATATATGGGACTGGGAAGATGGCTGAGTGGTTAGAGGTGATTGTTTCAACACCTGTGTGCCTGGGTTTGATTCCCAAGCTACCTATTAAGCTGGACACAAAAAGTGGTGCAAGCATTTGTGCTCAGTTGCAGCAGCAAGAGACACACACATGTGCAAGTAAATAAAACATACAAATGGGATACATTGTTCTTTTGTTCTGGGAAACTACTTGAATGAGTTATTTAATTACGCAAATGAAAAGTAGCTGATATTTGAGGCTCCAGGAAGGAAGAGTGTTCTGCACAAGAGTTAGAAAATTCTTCTAATATCTGCCTTTATCCACATGGAATTTATGTTCAGTATAAATTAAAGCCACTGTGCTCCCAAACTGTTAATTGTCCAAGCAAAGAGTTTCCTTTTCAATCTAATGTTAATAGGAAATACATAGTTAAGAGTCATGTGAGAGAAAGGGACATTTGATGAGAGCCTGATCAGAGACTCTGAGCACAAACAGCACTGTCTGACCCAGGCAACAGCAGCACTAGGACAGGGCAAGCTTCCTACTTGTCCCAGTGGAAAGACTGTGATTCCTAACTAGCAGTCAAGAGACAGAGGCTTTGGAATCATGGGGGTGAGGTGGGGGCAAAGACATAGCAGAATCTTTGGCACAGGTCTTTTGTCCTCACCCTCACAGGACGTCACAGTGGCAGTGGGCATGAGTCACAAGGCTAGAAGGCAGGCAAGAAAAACTCATGGCTCCAACCATGGTGATGAAAGACTGATCTGTGAGTGTGTGGTATGCACACCAGGCATTTCTGGGGAAGACTGGAGAGTAATATTTCACAAGGACAGAGGATTCTAGAAATTAATCTGGGCTTCAATTTAGGATTATTACAATGTGGACATTAAATACTAGCATATCAAATTTGAGAGTCCAGAAATAAGCCTGAGCTCTCTCTGGTTACACAGCTTCATAAACTTCCCCTGGATTAGGGTCTGAAACAAATGGGTGTCTGTTTACTAAGATGCTGTCTCCACCTGGGCAGGGCTTCCATTTCTTTTTTTATATTTTATATTTTCTATTCTATTTATTTATTTATTTATTTATTTATTTGAGCAGAGAGAGAATGGGCATGCCATTCCAGATACATGTGCCATCTTATACATCTGGATTACATGGGTAACTAAGGAAATTGAACCTGGGTCCTTAAGCTTTGCAGGCAAGCACCTTAACCACTAAGCAATCTCTTCAGCCCCTATTCTATTCTTTTATTTCTAACATTCTACTTAAGCCCATGTCTGGTTAAGTCTATAGTTACCATTCTCCTTAGGACCCTTCATTAGGAAAGCATGTAATTTCTTTGCTGGACACAAATTCATACTTTTGTCTTCATTATCCTCCTCTCTCATATCTATTTTTAAGCACTAAAAAGGAAGATAAAATAATGTATTTTTAAAACAAAGCAAGCTTGTGGTGTAGAATGAATACTATCATCATTCCAATTTTTACTTTCCAATTATTGGCTCTACTGATTAAGGAAGACTTCCATCCTACAGCTTATATATAAAACTAGGTTCTCAAGAACCCAATTCCTAGAAATATAGATGCAAAAATTTTTATAGTTTTACAGGGATCCTAGATGCCTTAAATTTTATCTGTGGAAACCAGACTGATTAACACATGGCTGTGTGGACCAGGAACTATGATCCAAACAATTTACTCCACCAGCTGGATAGCCGAGGAGATCATGTGGCACTGGGGTGGCTAGATTTTACTATCAGAGTTACCACATCCTTCACTCAACACAGCCTTTGTCATCAAAGCCGCTGGTCCAGCTTCACACACTTGACCATCTACATCTGTCTCACTCAAGTCATATTACAATCTATTTTGTTTTCTTTATGACAGCAGAAGCTATGACTTTCAATTTTTATACAAGAAACATTTTCAATTTCTGGGGAAATCATTCTAGTGAACAAAATTGAATGAGTCTATTCTTTTTGGCTAGTTGAGCACAACCTCTTCTTGGGGTTTACTCTTTCAATGATGTGTCCTCTTTGCTTATATCAAGATACAATCCCTTTGGCCATGCACACAAAGAAAAGAAACCAGCCTAAAGTATTTTCCATCAAATTGTCCAAGTAGAGAAGGGAATCAAGTTAGTTGGTTTCAAAATATGAGGCAGTCCTACAAAAGTAAATTTTCAAGTCTAGCCCTTGCACTTTTCAAATACTTTAGACTCTCACTTTCAATGCAGAAAGTACATTTTAAAAAAGCAATGTGAGCCGGGTGTGGTGGCGCACGCCTTTAATCCCAGCACTCGGGAGGCAGAGGTAGGAGGATCACTGAGAGTTCAAGGCCACCCTAAGACTACATAGTTAATTCCAGGTCAGCCTGGACCAGAGTGAGACCCTACCTCGAAAAACCAAAAATAAAATAAAATTAAATAAAATAAAATAAAATAAAATAAATAAATAAATAAGCAATGTGGTTAGAAAAGGCATCATAAGAGTACATGTAGTAAGACTTCCTTTCCATCCTAGCCTGCCAGGGGCATCAGGTATAACATGAAGTGCCAAAGCAGGTGTTGTGTTGTGTCTTTGCTTATTCAGTCCTGGAGCCACCCCTAATGAAAAGTTGTGAAGTTACATGGATACTTGCTAATAGGACTAATATAGCCAAGGCACTGACTGAATTCAAGAAGCTCATCCATCTTGTTGATTGTGCTTGCAATCTGGAAAAAATGCATTCACTGTGAGTACAATACAAATAAAGGCCTATTGCACCTTTGATGCAATCACATCCCCAGGCACTTTTCAATATATAATATACTAAAACGTGCCAGAATATTGGCCAGAGACAGTGGGCCAGTTCACATATATAAAACTAAGTTTTTCCAATCTTTTTTATTTTATTACTTTTTTTAATTGAAAGCTTCCATAATTATAGACAATAAACCATGATATTCACTTCCCCACCCACTTTCCCCTTTGAGACTCCACTCTCTGTCATATCCCTTCCCCCTCTCAATCAGGCTCTCTTGTGTTTTGATATCATCACCATTTCCATCCTATGTGATGGTCTTGTGTATGTACTGTAAGGCACTGTGATGTCATGGATATCCAGGCCATATTGTATCTGGAACAGCACATTGTAAGTAGTCTTACCCTGAGATTACATAGAGAATACCAGGTCAGTGTGGGCTGGAGAGAGACCCTACCTTGGAGAACAAAAAAGAGGCCGGGTGTGGTGGCACATGCCTTTAATCCCAGCCCTTGGGAGGCAGAGGTAGAAGGATTGCCTCCCGTGAGTTCAAGGCCAGCCTGAGGCTACATAGTGAATTCCATATCAGCCTGGGCCAGAGCAAGACCCTACCTCAAAACCACCCCTCCCAAAATAAAGAAGAAATAGAAAAATAGAAAACAAAAAGCAAACAAAAACAACAACAACAAAAATGAATTTTAGGATTTTTTATTTCCATGAAGAATGCCATTGGAATTTTGATGGGGCTTACATTAAACATGTAGTTTGTTTTGGTAAGATGAACGTTTTCACACTATTGATTCTTCCAATCCAAAACATGGAATGTCTTTCCTAGTGTATTCTGCAATTTCTGTATTGAGTGTTTTAAAGTTTTCATTGTAGAGATCCTGTACTTCCTTGTTTAGGTTTATTCCAAGGTACTTTTCTTTTTTGATGCAATTGTGAATGGAAGTGATTCAGTGATTTCATCCTCATCATGAAGGCTACTCATAGGAAGGCTACTGATTTCTGTGTGTTGATTTTGTAACCTGCTACATTGCTAAGGGTGTTGCTCAGCTCTAACAATTTGCTGGTAGAGTCTTTAGGGTCCTTTATGTATAGAATCATATCACCTGCAATAATGATAATTTAATCACTTCCTTTCCAATTTGTATCCCTTTTATGTGTGTCTCTTGTCTTATTGCTATAGATAAGACTTCCAGTGCTATATTATAAAATATATAAATAAATAAATAAAATAAATAAATAAAATAAAAGAAAATAAAAGAAAAGAAAAGCGGGACAATGGACACCCTTATCTTGTTCCTGATTTTAGTGGAAAAGCTTCAAGTTTTTCTCCATTTGGTATTTTGTTGGCTATAGGTTTAGCCTTTATTATGTTGAGATATGTTCCTTCTATTCCCAGTTTCTGTAGGTCTTTTATCATGAAGGGATGTTGGATTTTGTCAAATGCCTTTTCTACATCCAATGAGATGATCATGTGATTGTTTTTGTCCTTCAGTCCATTTATATAATGTACTACATTTATCGATTTGTGTATGTTGAACTATCCCTGCATTTCTAGGATAAAGCCTACTTGGTCAGGGTGAATGATCTTTCTGATATATTCTTGTATTCTGTTTGCCAATATTTTCTTGAGAATTTCTGTTATGTTCATGAGGGAAATTGGTCTGTAATTTTCTTTTTTTCATTCTGTCTTTGTTCAGTTTTGGTATCAAGGTGATGCTGGCTTCCTAGAAGGAGATCGGTAGAATTCCTTCCTTTTCTATTTTATGGAAAAGTTTGAGAATCAGTGGTGTTAGTTCTTCCATGAAAGTCTGGTAAAGTTCACCAGAGAATCTATTAAAGTTTAGATTTATATTTAACATTTCACCTATAAACCATATTCAAGAATTCAAATAAATTGTCTGCATGATCTCATCCTAGAAGTTTTCAGTGTTCATCATTGTAAAGACTGTACTGTATAGTAATAGAAATGCCATTCAGATATTTAGTATTGAGCCTTGAAATGTCCATTTCTTTATAAGTATATGTCTTCTATTCAATCATTGTTTAACTCACAGTACAAAATTCCTTGGAAGTCATTTATTTGGGATTCTGAGTTATTTGTTTTTACCCACTTTACGTTCTTGATCCACTTAGAAATTACTACACATCTACTCCCTTCTCCCTCCCTGACCCTTACCTAGGCATCCATTACACAGATGGTGTTTTTCACATCTTCAGAGTTGCTTAACAATTTGTCATGACAAAGGCAGAAGTGCCTACCACTGAATTTACTCAGGAAAACCTTCAGAAAGGTGTTATTTCCTGACATGAACACTCAGTATATTGCAATACTCTGAGGATACACTGGCAAGCTCCTTGTAGTTCTTCAAAATGAACACTGATGTAAAACACATCACTTCTAGTTCAGCACTCTGATGATGCCCAAAAGGTATTTGGTTGTTCTGTGAAACCTGTACTATTCCCATCTCAGGCTGATTTCCCTTGGGACCAAAATGAACTACATCTTTGACAAACAGTATTTTATACTGTGCTACACCCACAAAAATAATATTGAAAGGGAGGATTGGTATAAATTTTTAATAGTTCTTCTTTATCCAAAATGACTCGGTATTTTTACTGCCTGTTTTATAATTTGTGAGACATCAAGAAGTTTGTATTTGTGCTGCTCTATTCTTTTCTATATGCTGAATATTAACATTTTTTTTCTGGAGTACACCATGAATGTTAATTGCCAATGAATAAACAGAGCCTTGAACTTGAGCTCGTGTAAGTGTACTCCTAATGATAAAAGAGCTTGTTGTGGGATAAGCATTAGGAATAAATGCATTATTTATGATAGAGTGATCTGATGTGCATGCAAATATTGTAGTAATAAAGGTAGTACAGTCACGCATGCTCTGACAATGGGGATACATTCTGAGAACCATGTCACTAAGTGATTCTATAATTGTGCAAACATCACAGAGTGTACTTACATAAACCTAGATGGTCTAGGTTACTGACTCAATGTGGTCCCTTGATGCAATCAAGAGATGTGGTGAAAACAAGATGGATGAAATGTTCTCTAGCTAACAGCCTACTATTTTACTGTGAACTATTTTAATAAGCAGAAGGAATATACTCTATAAATAAAAATTATAGTATGGAAAACACATAATCAGTAACACAATGGTTTGTTTTCATGATTAAGTATTCGGTGTATTATGTGCTGTTTGTAGTTATACTGGCATCTTTTTTTATATGACTGGCAGTGCAGTAGACTTGTTTATGCAGCAGTACCACAAGACTGGGAGTAATGTATATTGCACTAAAAATGACATTGTATGGGGAACAGAAATTTTTCAGCTCTACACAGTCTTTTAAGACCACCAGTCAATCATTGAGCAAAGTAGCACACTTGACTGTATATGAAGGTAAAAATTCAGCCAGGTCTGGTAGCTCATACCTATAATCCCAAGTTAGGAGGCTGAGGCAGGAGGATTGTCATGAGTTTTAGGACAGCCTGAGCTACATAGTGAGTTCAGCCTGCCTGGACTACAGAGTGAGACCCTGACTCAATAAATAAGCATACAATATAATGAATCTAAGAGTGTTCTGTATATCATTCACAGATATATCATCCATCATTGCCTTTTCCTTTGATCCAAGTAACCTGCATCTAATTTGATTCAGGAATCTGTCTGAATCTGGAAAGCTACTGTGGCTTTTCTTGAAACATCCAAGCCCTCAAACTCTACAAAGAACAAACTTGCTTTTAGTTGTGACAGCTTGCCAGAAGTCTGGTCGCAACATGGCTAGATTTTTCACTTCTGACATCATCCTGCTGAAATCAAGGTGTTTTTCAGGTGTACAGCTCACACTTGGGGCTATCCTTTTTCATGGTTTCTAGTATTAACAGGTTCCATTCTCACAATTATAGACTATACAATGCAAGGTCCCATGTTCTTGCTGGCTCTCAGGCAGTGATGACTTGTAAATCCCACAGTCCTTCATCCCATGACTCACCTTGTGGGTAGTTCACCAGCACTGTTTCTGTCTTGCCAGGCTAGCTGGAGCACATTGTTCTGACATGTGCTATGTGACCAGCCAGACATAAAACTCATCTCTTAAACGATCTGTAGGATAAGTTCAGGCCTTCACAGATATATCTTCTGGCTTTAAAATCACCTGGAACTATATAACTACAAACCCAATGACCAGCTACATCTAGAACAGAAAAAGATTTCAGAAGCCAAAAACCTTGGGGATTTGCCTTAAATTCAGATCACTATTGGGCACTACATCTAAATTAATAGGAAGTTGAGCAAGAAGCCAAACAAGGAAAGCCTGTCTCTGTTTCCTTGAAGTACCTGATTTCAGTAGAAACATGAGGCTGTAACATCTGCCTCAAAACCTGCTTTGAAAGAAAGGTGGGCATTGTCTTTCATCATGATAATGAAGAGTTTCTAGTTGACACTATGAACACTCTCTGTGCCAACAGTGAACAGCTTAAGTGCTTTGGACTAGAAGCCTTAGGGAAGGTGATAGGAGCCAGTGAGTAGACCCACCCAACTGACTCAAGCCCAAGGATCCACCATGGACCATTGGTAACCAAGAGGCCTGAACTCATCTTCCAACAACTGCTAGAATAGACCCCAATCTAGAATACTACTTCCCTAGACCTGCATACTGCTACTCTTTACTGAAAGATTCTTTCCTTGACTCTTCACAAGCTGGCTCCTTGTCTCCTTCTGAGGATAGCTCAAGCTAACTCTAGAGCCCTTTTATCATCTCAGTCACAGATTTTCCAATCACTTAAATGATAGATCTCCAATTTTGTGGAGTCCTCTGTCATGTATTTCTCTCACCCAGCAGAAGAATCTGTTCCCAGCAAACTTTCTTTTTCATTACTATGACTGAATGCTCAGGTGCTATTGTGGAGGATTTGAATGACAGGTCTCCACAGAAGTACATCTGGCTACTCTTTCTTGTTATACAGGTAAAGCAAGGTGGTAACCACCTGTGTTTACATGTCCTGGGATTTTGTCAACATCCATGGTCCCCATCTGGATACATAGTAGCCCCAAAACAAAGGTTTACTGCCCAGAAGCTTTTCCTATGGAGCCAGGAGGTGTAATAAATGTATAAGCATGACCCAGCATGTGAGAGAGAGAGAAAGAAGCAGAGAAAGAGAGCGGGAACACCAGGGCCTCTAGCCACTTCAAACAAACTCCACATGCATGTGCCCCCTTGTGCATCTGGCTTATGTGGGTCCTGGAGAGTAGAACCTGGATCCTTTGGCTTTGCAGGCAAACACCTTAACTGCTAAGCCATTTCTCCAGTCCCCTGAAACAGGTTTTTTAAATGATTCTGTACTATTATACAATATTTTCATGCTTCATTTCATGGTGCTGGGGTAGAACCCAGGACCACATGTATACTAGACAATTGCTCTACCACTAAGCCACACCACAACCCTTCATGCTAGAACTTCAATAATTTTTTTAAATACTAATATCTCTCTCTCCTTCCCTAAGTCCTCTTTCTCCTCCTCCTACTCTTCCACTTTTTCTCTTTGTTTTCCCTTTGTCTCCTCTCCTTCTCCCCCCCACCTTTGGTTTTTAAAGTAGGGCTGACCTGGAATTCACTACGTAGTCTCAGGCTGACTTCAAACTCTACCTCCCAAGTGCTGGAATTAAAAGCATGAGCCACCATGACTGCTTTTCATCTATTTTTGAGGTAGAGTCTCATGTAGACCATACTGACTTAGGAATGGCTATGTAGCAGAGGCTAAAATGTTTAACTAACCCAGAGTCCTTTTCCTGCAATAATTATAATATATTGAGTAAATACATCTGGTTCATATAAAAACAACTTGACTAATATCCAAATATCTTTGAGCCCCAATAAAATGGTTTTGTAAAATATACTAACAGCTTGGCATGGTGGCTCTTATCTTTAATCCCAGCACTTGGAGGATGTGAGTTTGAGGCCAGCTTGGGCTACAGAATTAGTTCTAAGACAGCCTGAATTTTAGGGACCCACTCTGGGGACTGTGTGTGTGTGTGTGTGTGTGTGTGTATGCGTGTATGCATGTTGGAATGTGTGTGTGTGTGCATGTGCACATTTGTGTACAGATATGTACAAAAAGATGTATCCAATATATACATGTGTGCAACAGGCTGTAGCATCTGCTGGTTTCTCAAGAAAGCTTTTAAGAATTAAGTCAAAACTGGGCTGGAGAGATGGCTTAGTGGTTAAGGCATTTGCCTGTGAAGCCTGAGGACCCCGGTTCAATTCCCCAGGTCCCACGTAAGCCAGATGCACAAGGGGGTGCATGTGTCTGGAGTTCGTTTGCAGGGGCTAGAGGCCCTGGTGTGCCTAGCCTCACTCTCTCTCCCTCTGTCTCTTTCCCTTTCTCTGTCTCAAATAAATAAATAAATAAATAAATTTTAAAAAAGGAATTAAGTCAAAACTGGAACTCTATAGTCAGATCTGAAACAGAACAAAAAGTCCTACCCCAGAGTAGTGGTGCACACCTTTAATTGCAGCACTCAGAAGGCTCACCATGAGGTTGAGGGTAACCTGGGCCTACAGAGTGAGTGCCAGGTCAGCAGTGGCTAGAGTGAGACCCTACCTAGAAAACTAATAGAAGGAAGAGCAACATTGTGTCTTTTGAGAGTGCCATCAGTGAGGCATCAGAACCTATGATTCTACTTTCTACTGGTCTCAGCCACAGTGAATGTTGGATGACTTGCAGGGAGCAAACAAATAGTTTGCTGTGTGGCCCTTCTATCAAGAACCTAGTGGCCTAACTTGATTACCCCCCAGTGGTTAATGGTAAAACCCTTCTGCTGAAGACACATATGCTCTTGTTATGGAACATGGAGAGACCTGGCTGGAATCTGAAAGAGAGCCAGTCCCCAGAGAGTTAGCACATCTAGCACTAGAAGGTGCTACATGAGCTACTGGGGGAAAATGACCAATATCTGTCTGAGCAACTTGAGGTCTAAGCTACTCAGCAGCAAACAACCTGACATGATGTTTACCCAAGTGCAATAGTGGTACATAGTCATGGTGGGTAACCAACTGCTCTTGGATTGGCTAACAGATCTGCTCAGTGGAAAGGAATCCATATCTGGAACTGGGAAACAAGTCAGAACCATATCCAGATAATGAGTTTGCTCTCCAATATCAAGCCCCCACCAATCTTGGGCTATAAGAGGGCCTACACCTATTAAATTCTCTCTAAACTAACAATGGCTATCCAATTTAACCTGTGCTGACTTCACTCTCTATTGGAGAATCTGCTTCTCTTTTTCAGATGGACAGAGGACCTGAGAAGAGAATCAGCCCACAGTACTTCACCAGGGCCCCAGCTGAATCCATAGAGGAATCAGATAAATGAACAAGAGTTCTGCTTTCTTGGTGAACCTGATGGCAGCAAAAAGGTTAATGAGATAGATGAAGAGGACACGCAACTCCTACCAAATCAGAGATCCAAAGACACAGAGGCTCCCAAGAGCCCATCACTGAAGTAGACCCAGAACAAACCCAACATGGCTCAGGGAAATTCATGAGGATGCTTCCATGAGGTTCCCTGTTTCCATGAGCATGCTCCCATGAGAGTCCTTTTTCCATCACCATGCTCCCATGAGATTCTCAGTTTCCATGAGCATGCTTCCATGAGATTTCTTGTTTCTATGGCCATGCTTCCATGAGACGCCTGTGTCCGTGAGCATGATTCCATGACACACCCAGTTTCCATGAGAATCCCTGTTTCTATGGGCATACTTCCATGAGACTCATGTTTCCATGAGCATGCTTTTGTGAGTCTCCTGTTTCCAAGAGAATGTTTCCATGACACTACCAGTTTCCATGAACATTATTCCATGAGACTCCTGTTTCCATGTGCATTCTCTATGTCCATAATCAGTCTTCAGTGAGGTTCCCTGTTTCCATGAGCATGTTTCCATGAGACTCCTATTTCCATGAGCATAATTTCATAACATTCCTAGTATAAATGAGCATGCTTTCATGAGAATCCCTGTTTCAATAAGCATGTTTCCATCAGATTCTGTGTTTCCATGAGCATGCTTCCATGAAGTCCCCTGTTTCCATTAGCATGCTTCCATGAGACTCCTGTTTCCTTGAGCATTCTTCCATTAGATTCCATATTTCCATGAACATGCTTCAGTGTGTTTCCCTGAGCATGCTACAATAAAACTCCTTTTTCCATGAGCATGCTTACATGAGACTCCTGTTTCTATGAGCATGCTTTTATGACACTCCCTTTTCGCAAAAGCATGCTTCTTTGGACTCTCTGTTTCAACGAGCATGCTTCCATTAGATTCCATATATCTATGAGCATGCTTCAGTGAGCTTCCCTGTTTCCCTGAGAATGCAAAATGAAACTCCTATTTCCACGAGCATACTTTGATGAAATTCCTGTTTCTGTGAGCATGCTTCCCTGAGATAACCTGTTTCCATGAGCATATTTCATGACATTCCCTGTTTCCACTATCATGCCTCCATGAGACTCCTGTTACCTTGAGTATGCATTCATGACACTCCTTTTTCCATGAGCATTCTTTCATAAGCCAGCCTGTTTCCATTAGCATGCGTCCATGAGACTCACTGTTTCTATTAGGATAGTTCCATGAGATTCCCTCTTTCCATGAGCATGCTTTCATGAGTCTTCCTTTTTCCATGAGTGTGCTTCCATGAGATTCCCTGTTTCCATGAGCATGCCTCCATGAGACTCCATGTTTCCATGACCATACTTCAATGATACTCCTATTTCCATGAGCGTGTTTCCATGAGACTCCTCATTTAATGAATATGCTTCAATGAGACTCCTGTTTCCATGAGCCTGATATCATTACACTCCTTGTATCTACGAGCATGCTTCCATGAGACTCCCAGTTTCAATAAGCATACTTCCATGAGATTCTGTATTTCCCTAAGCATGCTTCAATGAGGTCCCTGTTTCCTTGAGCATGCTTCCATGAGACTGTTTCCATAAGCACGATTCCATGAGACCCTGGGTGCATGAGCATGCTTCCATGAGACTCCTCTTTCCATGAGACTCCTCTTTCCATCAGCATGCCTGAATGACATTCCCTGTTTCTATCAGGATGCTTCCATGAGACTCCTGTTTCCATGAGCATTCTTTTTTTTTCTATTAGATATGAACTTATTTAGTATGTAAACAACACATGTTGTTACCATCCTCTCCCTCTTCCCTGCCCCTTTTCTGAAGAGGCCTTCTTCACTGGGGAAGAGTCCCTTAAGATACTTATTTAAATAGGTATAACTCATTGTAAGGAGAAGAGGACCTCCTGTCATGTAGCCCTGATTTCAGTCTTCATGTATTTCCAGGGGTACTGCAGTTCCTCATCTCTGAAATATTGATAGGTTAAAAATATTTGCATTCAAACTAGACTGAGTAAAGTTGTCCATACCTTACTTTTAGTTAAGAAAAAGACTAAAGGTGATATTTCAGATCAAGTGGGATGATATCAGCTTGTATTCTTGTTATGGAAAAGTAAGGGTGTGAAAAAGTATTAGAGAGTCTGTAGCAAAATTTTAGTTATTATTGCTTGTATTCATGCTGTGGGACTAAACATTTGATGTTGAATTCAATGCATATTCACATTAAAATATCAAATGTTAATGTAAATCATAGCCGGGTGGGGGTGTTGATTAGGCATAATGCTTTCATGGTGGATAGGCACAAAGCCATTAAATTGTTTCACAACAACTGATTGGAGTTGTGAACACAGAGAATCTCCAGGTCTTAAAATGTGGGTAGTAACTGCTAGAATATTCTTTGTTTTGCTTTTACCCAGGATGTATCACTTTCACTCAGAAGAGAAACTACAATTTACACTCTTTACTATGAAATCCTAAACTACAAGACAAACACACTTAGAATATTCTTGGCAGCAGAATCTCTGGTAAACAGCTTGTCTTAACTGAGTGACTTATAAAATTATATTTTGATACATTGTATAATGGATTAAATGAGTCACTCTTTTCAAAGGGTTATGACCACACAGATATTTATATAATACAGAGGCTTTTTCTCTCCAAAAATAAGAGGCAATTTAAATATACATTCACAGAAATTCATGGCAGTTGTAATTCTCAAGTGTAAGGTCCAGTGGTCCATTGTGACTGACCGTTTTCTGTTGCATTTTGAATACAAATCTGATTGAGGAAGCTTAAAGGAATGATAGATTTGAAATCTTTAGCAACATTATTGATTATAATATATAAAGTTGGTGATATAAGAGGCTTTCCATAACCTCCTTAGTCTTGGACAAAAGCTCATTGTCTCCCTAAAAGCTGATCTCCAAGAGAGTTTCTTCTTTTCTAGGAAATGGAAAGACTGATTCCCATTGGGCATGGTTCTTGTTGAGGAACACACAGCAGTCACTACTGTTTTAGAGTTCCAGATGAGAAAACCTTGGGTTTTGCAGGATTAACAGGTCTCGAGATGGTCTTAATTCATATATCAATTAATTTCTTTTGTTTCAACTATTCAGGCACTTACAAGTTACTATAACAGTAGGGTGGAGAAAGAGGTAAGAGCAACAGGCTTTCACAGTGAGAAATCTAAATAGATCCAGTGAATCCTTGGTGATGATTGCACTAAATAGCTTTAGCATAACAGCACCCATGACTATAAATTATAAGATGAACAAACAAATTAACACTTATTAACATGATGATATTCTAAATAGTCTCCTAAATGAATGAAATACTAGGTAATAATGCAGATAAGTATATTCTATGCTAGAAAATGCACCTAATGGACATCTACAGAAATTTCCACCCCAACTCTACAGAATACACATTCTTCTCAGAAGCCCATGGAACCCTCTCCAAAATTGACCATATATTAGGCCATAAAGTGTGCCTTCATAAAGTCAGGAAAATTGAAGTAACTTCCTGCATCATGTCAGATCACAATGCTTTAAAGCTAGAAATTAACAAGAAATACATTAAGAACTACACCAGTTCCTGGAGACTAAACAACAAACTTTTTTTTTCTTTTTCGAGGTAGGATCTCACTCTAACTCAGGGATGTCCTGGAATTCACTCTGTATTCTCAGGGTGGCCTTGAACTCATGGAGATCCCCACCTTTGCCTCCTGAGTGCTGGGATTAAAGGCATGCCCAGCTAAACAACACACTTTTAAACAATGAATGGTTCATGGAAAAAATTTAAAAAAATTATAAAATTCCTAAAACTGAAAGACAATGAAAACACAACCTACCAAAATATATGGGACACAATGAAGGCACTCCTAAGGGGAAAATTCATAGCACTAAATGCCTTCATTATAAAGTCAGAGAGATCCCAAATCAATAACCTGACTGGCCACCTAACGGCACTGGGTAAACAAGAAGAATCCAACCCAAAGAGCTCCAGATGGAAGGAAATAATCAAGATTAGAGCAGAAATTATTGAATTGGAAACTAAGAAAACAACTTTAAAAATCTATGAAATAAGGAGCTAGTTTTTTGAAAAAAAATAAACAAGATTGACAAACCCCTGGATAATTTTATCAAACAAAAAAAAAAGAGAAGTCTCCCAAATTAACAAAATTAGAAATACAAAAGGAGAGATCACAACAAACATCAATGAAATTGAAAGAATCATCATGGCATACTTTCAAAATCTCTGCTCCACAAAATTGAATAATCTGGAAGAAATGGATGAATTCCTAGATACATAACACCTACTGTGAGATCTTAGAAATTAACATGTTGCCTTTAGCTTCTGTAACTCCACTTGCCTGCACTCCAGCTTGATAGTAGTACTGCCATTTTAGAACAGACAGCCATTTTGAGTAAAACTCTCCGACCTGGCTCAGATAAGGATCTAGCTGACTAATGCACTGACCTTTGCTTCTGTAACCTGTGTTTGCTTGCTCAACTACAACCCCCTTGTCAGGTTTCTGGGAAGTATCTACTTCAAGGACAGGGAAGTATCTACTTCAAGGACATTCCAGAAATAAACAACCACAGGGGCCTCCAGCCTCTTGCAAAAGATAAGTCCTGTAAACAAACTGCAGACCTAAGATAAATAGCAGTTGCAACATGATGTAACCACTGTGTTTCTTTCCCTTTATAAACCCCTTCCCTCTGAGGGTCGGGGCTCTCTCCCACTCCCACTGCGTTGGTCTGTGTGGATAGAGTCCCTGCCTAGGCTTGATAATAAAGAATCCTGCTGTAAATTGCATTCAAAGTCTCGGCTTTCTTTGGCTCACTGGGCGACCCTGGGGGTCCCCAACACTCATGTGGGGGACTTGGCACTTCACTACCAAAACTAAACTCAGAGCAGATTAATCTCCTAAACAAACCTATAAAATCCATGGAGTTTGAAAAGGTAATCAAAAATTTCCCCAAATAGAAAAGTCCAGGACTGAATGGTTTCTCAGCTGAATTCTATCAAACCTTCACTGAAAAACTAAAACCAATTTTTCTCAAACTGTTCCACATAATTGGAGACCAGGGAGTCTTCCATAAATCCTTTTATGGAGCTAGCATCACCCTAATAAAAAAAAAAAAAAACAGAAATGCAACAAGGAAAGAAAAATATAGGCCTATATCCCTAATTAACTTAAATGCAAAGATCTTGAACAAAATTCTTGCAAACCAAATTCAACAACACATTAAAAGCATTATCCACCTTCATCAAGTAGGGTTCATCCCAGGGGTTCAGGTCTGGCTTAACATATGGAAAACAGTCAATGTAATAAACCACAAAAATACATTGAGCCATAAAAACCACATGATCATCTCAATGGATGCAGAGAATGCCTTTGATAAAATACAACACCAGTTCATGATTTAAAAAAAAAAAAAAAAAAAAAAAAAAAAAAAAACCACTGGAATGAAGAGGCATGGATGGTTTATATCTCAATACAACAAAGCCTAAATAATAAAACCCAAATAATACTTAATGAGGAAAATCTCAAGGAGTTCCCACTGAGATTGGGAACAAGACAGGAGTGCCCACTCTCACCAATGCTCTTCTACATAATACTAGAAATAATATCCCAAGCAATAAGACAGGAGAAATAAATAAAAGGGATTCAAACTGGAAAGGAAGAAGTGAAGTTAGCCCTATTTGCAGATGGCATAATCCTATATATAAGTGACCCAAAAATCTCCATATCAAAACTTTTAAAGGTGATAAATTCCTTTAGCAAAGTGGCATGATACAACATCAATGCATAAAAATCAGTAGCTTTTCTATGTGCAAAGGATAAATACACAGAGAAAGAAATCAGCAAGGCTGTCCCATTTTCAATAGCAACAAAATAAATAAATAATAACTTGGAATAACACTAACCAAGGATGTGAAAGATCTATACAATGAAAACATAAAAACACTCAAGAAAGAAATTGAGGAGGACTTGAGAAAATGGAAAGACCTCTCATGTTTCTGGATAGGTAGAATTAATACTGTGAAATGGCAATTTTACCAAAAGCAATATACAGATTTAACACAATGCCAATAAAAATACCAGCATCATTCTTCACAGAGATTGAAAAAATGATCTCAGAACTCATATGGAATGCCATAAGGCCTCGGAGATATCCAAACATATCCTCAGCAAGAAAAAAAACACCTCTGTCGGTATCACCATACCCAATCTAAAACTACATTTAAAAGTCTCTATGAGACTCCTGTGTCCATGAGCATGCTTCCAAGAATCTCATGTTTCCATGATCATACTTCCATGAGACTCCCTGTTTCTATGAACATGCTTTCATGATACTCCCTGTTTCCCTGAGAATGCTTCCATGAGATGACCTGTTTCCATGAGCATGTTTTCATGAGATTCTGTTTCCAATAGGATACTTCCATGAAATTCCTTTTTCAATGAGCATGCTTCCATGAGACTCCCTTTCTATGAGCATGCTTCCATGAGACTCCCTGTTTCCATTAGACTCCTGAGTCCATGAGCATGCTTCCATGAAATTCTGTTTCTATGTCCATGTTTTCATGAGACTTGTGTTTACATGAGCCTGCTTCCATGAGGTTCTCTGTTTCCATGAGCATGCTTCCTTGAGACTCCCTTTTTCCATGGGTATGCTTCCATGAGATTCCCTGTTTCCATGAATATGCCTCCATGACACTCCCTCTTTCTATGACCATACTTCCATGACACTGTTTCCATGAGCATGCTTTCATGACATTCCTTGTGTCCAACAGCATGCATCCATGAGATTCCCTGTTTCAATGTGCATGCTTCATATGATACTGTTTTTCCATGAGAATGCTTCAATGACATTCACTGTTTCCATGAACATGCTTCCATGTGAGTCCTTGTTTCCATGAGTTTGCTTCCAGCTTCAGGTAGCCCTGATTTGGAAGAAGAGAAGCTTCCTTACTAACCCTAGTTCAGCTTTTCAGAGGCCTCATACTGAATATTCTACTTAATGAATAGTGACCACAGGGTAGATTCAGGAGAAACAAAGTTAAAAATAACAGCAAAACTTTATAGACCACTGTATTTCAAAATTTTCCTTGGAAAGCTTGCTTCTTTAAAAAAAAAAAAAAACTTATTTATTTATTTGTTTGACAGAAGGTAAGAGAGAGAAAGAGGCTGGGAGATAGAGATGGTTGCACCAGGGCCTCAAGTCATTGCAAATGAACTCCAGACACATGCACCATCTTGTGCATCTGGCTTAAGTCGGGTCCTAGGGTATCAAACTAGGTCCTTTGTTTTTCAGGCAAGTGTCTTAACCACAAAGTCACTTCTCAGGCCTCCAGATGTTAATTTTTACCATTAGAGTTTAGTATATAAATAGATAATATGCATCTAGTTATTCTTTCTGTCTCTTGACTTGCATATTGAATAGCCCTTCCTCCCCTCTCTCCATATTTTCCTTTTCTCCTGGCTTCATTAACTATTCTTTATTTATTTATTTATTATTGACAACTTCCTTAATTGTAGACAATATCCCATGGTACTTCCCTCCCTCTCTCGCCCCCACTTTCCCCTTTGAAACTTCACTCTCCATCACATCCCCTCCCCTGCTCAAGCAGTCTCTCTTTTCAGTTTATTGTCATGATCTTTTCCTGCTATTATGATGTTCTTGTGTAGGTAGTGTCAGGAACTGTGAGGTCATGGATATACAGGCCATTTTGTGTCTGGAGGAGCACGTTGTAAGGAGTCCTACTCTTTCCTTGGTTCTTACATTCTTTCTGCCACCTCTTCCACAATGGACCCTGAGCCTTGGAAGGTGTGTTAGAAATGTTTCAGTGCTGAGCACTCCTCTTTCACTTCTTCTCAACACCATAATGCCTTCAGAGTCATCCCAAGGTCACCACCATCTGAAAAGAGAAGCTTCTCTAACCAAAAGTGAGAGTAGCATTAATACATGGGTGTGGACATTAAGAGAAGTGCTTACTGGGAAGTTTGGTGAGCATAATATATATATATTTAGCCAGATACCAGCAGACATTACACCCCTAGGGCTCATGATTACCCCTGCTTAAGTTTTCAGTAAAAGGGATGTATTCCCTCCCATAGAGCAGGCCTCCAGTCCAATTAGAGAGTGGTTGGTTTCCCCCATAACAGACATGCCACTATTGCTCTGGTTGGCTCATTTGGCCTGGCTGGCCAAATTTAAAGCTTACAGTATTCACTGTTGAGTATCTTCACTGATGTTTTCTCTCTCCCATTGAACTGCATGCAGTGTAGCTTTTTCCAGCTTTCTGTCAGCTGGTGCACATGGAGGAGGCTTTCAGCTCAGCTCCAGCAGTGACCTTGCAGCCCAAGTATGTGGAGTATTCAGCAATAGGGTCTTACCATCTATTTCTGGTGGGAAACCAAGGGCAATGACCTATAATGTTTTGGGGTATCTGTGACCTCCCTGTCCAACAACTCATTGGAAGGTATCCCATCCCTGGCACTGAAAATTTTCTAGTAACAATCTATGGCTTCTGAGTGTTCCATTGACTATTCTTAATAAAAGAATGAATGCTCAAATCCTTGCCAAAAATTATTTGAAAGAGATTGCAATTGTCTGAAATAACCAAAAATTCCAAGGGGGGTTTACTTAGATTGTTCCTAGAAGGGAAGTTGTTCCCCTTATTTAGATATTAGAGAGAAGAGACATGAACATGTCCATGAATTTGGGATTTCATAGAAACCTTTGAAAGTGCAGTTGTCAACGTGTTCTGTGAAAATAAGACAAATGTGGAGAAATGAGGCAATGGAGAGGAAGGAGTAAGACATGCTAGAGAAGAAATGTGGCTAAAGAGGATGATGGCTTATCACCAGCTCATCAAGATCCCCTGAGGCAGGATGTTCATTGGGAGTTCCCTGGGAAGCAGAAGATAAGAGGAGGAACCTCTCTTCTATGCATGAAAATGTAAGTTGCTGAGAGGGAGAAAAGAAGTTTGTACTTTAAGAAAAGTATGGGGCATTTAATTTTTATTAGAGCTACTATTTACTTCATACTAGGCACACACTAGACATTTTACCAAGCAAATATGAGGCATCTCACAACAGTCTGGTGATAGAGGTATCATGGTGCCTATCTTACATAGAAAGCTGGAACTTATACAGTTAAATTATTGCCTCAAAGCCAGACAAGCTTAAATTTACCACTCTTCCCTGTATTAAATTCAATTTTTTTAATTTTTGATTGAAAAGTTTTGAAGAAAGATAGTCAAACATATGTCAATGAAAACAAAATGAGAATAAAATGGGAAGACATTTAGTAACCCCAAAAAAATGACTTACATTCTTCCTAATAAAGAATGTACTGAGCTGGTGAGATGGCTTAGTGGTTAAGATGTTTGCCTGTGAAGCTAAGGACCCAGATTAGATTCTTCAGGTCCCATGTAAGCCAGATGCATATAGTGGCACATGCATCTTGAGTTTGTTTTCAGTGGCTTGATGCCCTGGCATTCCCAGCCTCTCTCTCTCCTCTCTCCCTAATAAATAATTTTTTAAATTTAAATAAAGAATTACTGAGGGCCTGGGAAGATGACACAACCATTAAAGGTGCTTGCTTGAAAAGCCTATTGGTCCTGGTTTCAATTCCCAGTCCCTCACATAGATATGGACAGGTGCTAGTTTGCAACAAGAGGCTCTGGTGTGCATGCAATGCACGCATGAAGTACACACACACACACACACACACACACACACATAGTTTTTTTGTTTTCAAGATAGGATCTCACTCTAGGTCAGGCTGACCTGGAATTCACTCTGTACTCTCAGGTTGGCCTCAAACTCACAGTGATCCTCCTACCTGTGCCTCCTGAGTGCTGGGATTAAAGGCATGTGCCGCCATGCCCAGCTTGACAAATAATTTTTAAAGAAGATTTTTCTGAGCACATAGAGGAAACATGACATTTAAACCTGGTATGAAGTACAGGTTTGAAATAATCATGTGGGACATGCGCCAGAAAAGCCACAGAATATGCCTTACAATTTGTGATCTCTTTTCTGTGCTAGAAAATAAGAAAGCCTCTCAGCTGGAGTGCACGTGAGTTCCTGGGCAATCTCCATCACTTTGGTAGTCATTACCCTTTTTTCTGCCACATGTTTTATTGGTTTGATACACAAAAAACTTTTTGTTCAATGAAGGGGTTTGAACCCAGAACCAAGGGTATACTAAATATTGGTTCTGCCACTAAACTACACCCAGTATAATCTGGAGTGCCTTCAGATTATTATTATTATTGTTGCTATTAAACTGACATTTAAAATTACAAAAACTGGGCTGGGGAGATAGCTCCTCAGATAAAGGCACTTGCTTGCAAATCCTGATGACCTGGGTTCAATTCCCCAGTACCTCTGTAAAGCCAGATGCAATCAGAAGCTTATGATTGTGGTGGAAAGAGATTGTTTCAGAAGGTAGAACACAGATACCTTGAGGTTGTCTTCTGACTACCACTTGTGGCACCCTAGCATGCATGTACCTATATACATAATAAATAATAAATCAATAAGCCAAATATATATATATAACAACAACAACCAATTGTCATAAGGTCTGAAGTGTAAGAAACCAAGCCAAGTGAAACCAAGTCATGCAGAGCTTTTAACAAAGACTCAACCGTATCATTCGCTCATGTAGATAACTGGTTCATTTCTTCAAGTTACTTTAAAATTGCTTTTGCAATGGGCAAGAGTACTGTCAAAATACAGCTCGTATTTTGAGGGAATAAATGGTGGAACAAAATGGGATTGTTATTAACCTTATAGTATCTTCATTAGCCTCAGCGTTCCAACTGTGAGAGAAATGGGATGCCAAGGAAACACTTTCCTTGCATTTTTCCTGACCTCACACAAGAAGCCTCTATTTAAATTATAGCTTGTTTCATTGCCATGGTGTCGTATATTAGAAATTGATTACCCCATTTGTTCTGTAATAGCTTCATTAAATTTGGGGGAGCTTTCTTTTATTTTTAAGATAAGAAATAATGAGTTTATGAAAGTTAAATCTTTATTTTTGTTGTGTCTACAATTTCAAATCAAGCATAGTGAGAATAATTATGTTATTAAATTGAATCTCGGAACAATTATTATTTTCTAAGTAAAATGAGGTTGCTTACACAGTATTCTTACAATCAAATGTCATATATTATCAACTTTTTAAGAGCATTCTTGTGTGTCTGACAGCCACTTTGAAGCAAATAGAAAGAGCATTGATCAAAGGTATGCTACTTCTAGCCCTGTGTCTTGTCAATGATTTTAACATGTCACTTAGATGTGTAATAATTGTGTCTTTTCTGACTCTGTGAAATATTTCCAAACTTTTAATAAAGTTCTTCAGTAACTACCCTGGGTAAAATTTTGACTTAAACACTTAATAATCTTTAACTAATTGAGGAGAAACAGAGGAATGGGGAAGCTGGAAATAAGAAAAGGAGTTACAAGTTAAAGGAAAAGGTATCTGTGTGAATATTGAACATTTACAGTGCTTTTTTGTTTTTTACTATCATAAATATTTTTTCCATTTTTAAATTTTTTTTTAGCTAGCATAGAAAATAATGGGTCTCATTATGGCTCACACAGGTATTGCATTGTACCTTGTATATATCCACCACCACCCTGTCTGCCCCCCTCCCCATTGTTCCCTGTCCTGCCTTGCATTGTTTTCAATCTTCTCTATAGAATTTAGGTGGGATGTGAAATCAGCTAAAGTCAGTGTCCGTGAATAGTGTGTAGTCACTGAAGAAGCTTCTATGTGAGTAAAAGGCTGAAGAACACAAAGATGACATCTTAGCACACTCACTGCCAGGTGCTATACCCACTTCTTCCAAGTGCCCAGGGTTTTCCTCAGAGCGTGGTGACAGAAGACACACGTAATCATAGCCTTCCTGCAGAGCAGATACACAAGGGATCCACCAGGAAAGAGATTTCAAATTAAGACCAAGTTGCCAGAGCAGAATTTTTCCTTATGATATAGCCTCCATTCCCCAAACATCAGTTAAGAGTCTCAAAAATTCAATTTGTACAGTATTCCCTTCAATTGGACAATTGGCTTTGCTTGCTAAAACATTGGGTTTTTTTTTTTTTTTATAAACTCAAATGTGTGCTTTTTTTTTTGTTCAACAGTTATTTGAGACAGAGCTATGTAACTTTCCTTAGAAAGATGCTTAGAGTAGAACTGAGGGTGGCTTCAGGCTATAATAGAAATTGTAGGTGCCACTTAAAGAGCAAGAGTGAAACCACCACTATAAAACAGTGTTTCTTTTTGCCAGCCAAAGATTCCTTGAGGACTCTTAAAAGCCTATGTTTGAATACATTTCCTTCTCAAACAGAAATGAGACAGGATTCTCATAATAATGAGGAAAAAGTAAAAAGACTGCCATGCTCATAATCCAGAGCCACAAAGCCACCATGTTCTACATTAATATTGCAGGCGGAACAGAGATAATCCAGGACTTATTAGTTACCATGGTTGTAGGAATTGAACCCCACTTCTTAGGCCCTTACTGTAATTATCTACACAACTATACCTCGAAAACTAGAGAATGAACTCATTCATCCTTGTACCTCAAGAGTGGGTACACCACGTATGCACACCTAGTCATAGATGAAGGAATGAGTGAGTCAGTAGATGGGAGAAGAGAGAAACATGGAACAAAGTTTCAGTCTTAAAAAAAGTTCTAGGCACCCAGCTAATAGTTTTTGAAGAAAAACTAAATTCATTTTTATAAAAGATAAGCAAAAGAATGGGAATCCTGCATGGCAGTATTTGAAACTCACTTTAAGGATCCTTTTATGTCCTAGAATAGACAACATCTTATATATCTTTGCTTTTTGATGAGAGGGGACTTTGCCTGCCAGCTACAGTGTCAAGGAAAGTAAACTGGCATTTAAAATTAAATGCATCTCATAAGCAGGAGTTGAATCTTGTTTTTTTTTTTCTGGTCTATATTTCACTACTTAGCAGACTTGCGCAGTATACATTTGAAACAGAACAGGGGAAGGATTTTTAAAGCCTCTTGTGAAGCCATTGTCCCCAAATGATGGACCCTTACTTTTGGCACCAGGAAAACAATAGCGTACAATGTGCAGAGAGAGCTGGATTGTCTGGCAAAGTATCTAAGGGATGATGAGTTTAGAAATGGATTCCACGCACTTTTTCTGAGAAAAGGAAACAAGACATTTATGAACCCCATATGGATAATGTTCTTGGATACAAGTAGAATATATCTTGACTATTTGACTCAGAAGATCTCTTATTTTCTCAAAGCACTTCAAAGTTTATTTTGTAAAGAGAGATTAGTCTTTATGTGAAGTTCTGAAAATTTTGCTGTATGCAAATGAGAGAAATTTGGATCTTCAGAATTGTCTTTAAGAATCTGGAGATGTCTTCTGGATATGCATATTAGCCCCAGGAGGTACTCAGCAATATTAATATTCAAAAGCCTTAGATGATGCCTTTTTGTTGGCTAGAAAACCAGACTGCCTGTTTATAACTTTGAGGCTGACAAAGGTCTTATAGACCTAGTCAGAAAAATAATGAAAACCAAGAAATTTATTTAAGTGGAAATTAAAGATACACAATAACTTCAAAAATTAATTCAGGAAGAAAAATGTCCAAAGAATATCATTGGTCAGTTAAAGACACATATAGTGTTAAAATGCACAAATATAGAAATAACTATATGCAATGGTAATGGATAAAGTAGCCAAACATGGTTTTTGCCCAAGAGAGTCTTTTTTTTTTTTAATTTGAGAGAGAGCAGAGAGAGAGAGAGAGAGTGAGAATGGGCATGCCAGGGCCTCTCAGCTGCTGTGAACTAACCCCAGACATGTGTGCTCCCTTGTGCACATGTGCAACATTGCACACTTGCATCACATTTGCGTCTGGCCAAGCGTGGGACTTAGAGGTTCAAATGGGAATTCTTGGGCTTCACAGGCAGGCACCTTAACCACTAAGCCATCTCTCCAGACCCCTGGTTTTATTATTATTGTACAGTAACTCACCTGTTAGCATTTGTCCTAGACATGATTAAATTTTGGGTATCTTTGTACTGAATATCAATCATGGTGTGGCATGTGGGTGTGGGAATGGGTGTGAGGTGTATAGTGTGGTGTATGCACATCTGTGTGCAGATGTGCAAGCCCTATGCACACCAGTGTGAAGACCAGGAAAAGGCATCAGATGTACGCTATGTTCTGCTTTACTTTCCTGACACTGAGTCTCTCACTGAAATTGGAGCTCCTCACTTTGAGTTAGACAGGCTGCCAAGGGAGCCCCAGCAAGCCTTCTGTCTCTGCACCACCAGCACTGGGATCACAGGTATGTGCAATCATGTCTGGCTTCTTATGTGGGTGCTGAGACTCAAACTCAGATCCTCATGCTTGCACAGCCACTGACCAGCTCCCCATCCCTAGACATTAGTTTTTAATAAAGAATCACTATTGATAATTTCATCATATAAATCAGGATGATTTGGATGGGCTTTTCACTTTGTATTTCCAGCTTCTGCCAAGCTATCATTTAAACTATGTGAGAAACACATGCAAGGGACAAAATGGTTAAATGTAAATGTAAATGGTTAAATGTAAAACTAAACCCCTCCCTTCCTTTCCTAGTCTTTCCCAGGAAAACCAAAAAAAAGTTCCTGTCTTTCAAAAACAGGTTGTTAGTTGTTTTTTATGAAACAAAATGTTGTTCAAACTTAGCAGCTATTGTGAGCCAACTCCTTCCATTCTTTGTTTTCAGTTCAGTTATGTACCATTGTGAAAAGCCTATACCCTGGCTTGTGAGATGAAAGAAGGAGCAGGTGTCAATCATGGGGCTTATGGGAACTTAGAAAAGAAGACAGTAATACAAGCAGCTTTGGTTACAGAAGCATGGAGTTCAAACACTGAGATCATGGAGTATACTTAACTCTATTGTTACTCAATTCTATTCTGTTGTAGAATCCTACAATTTAAACTATTCATTTACTGTATTGTATGATAACATTTTTATTTATCAGAAAACCCTTTGTTAGAAAAAAGCTTAAAAGAAATAGTAAAATTTCTGTTTAATTTTTATTTCTTAAGAAAATAATATTATTTGTCCAACATGTCTATCACCATGTTTTGTATTCCATGTAGGTGCCATGGGTTCCATGAAAATTTATTGCTCATTTGTGCTGAGGAAACATCACGTATTACTTTACCTATTTGTTATAAGAATACTTCAGCTAGCAAAACACATGATTTACCCATACAAAGTTTCTACTTAATAAATAAAAGAAAGAAAGAAAATCATGTCAACTACAAAAGAAATCAAGCAGCTGTAAATGGCACATTTTGTCTCAGCTTTGAAATAATCCCTCTACATTGATAATGGGACTATTTAGACCTGTGCTACCCAATAAGGTAGTCACTATCCACAAATGTATATTTAGATTTAGATTAATTAAAGTTAAATAAAATTACATTTAAATTTATTTATTTATTTATTTATTTATTTATTTATTTATTTATTTATTTATTTGTGAAAGAGAGAGAAAGAGGCAGATATAGAGGGAAAGAATGGGCATGTCAGGTCCTCCAGCCACTGAAAATGTGCCGTTTTGTCCATCTGGCTGACATGGATCCTGGGTAATCGAACCTGAGTCCTTTGGCTTTGCAGACAAGTGCCATAAGTGCTAAGCCATCCCTCCAGCCCTTAAAATTACATTTTTGATTTTTACTTGAACCCAAGGGTTCAAGAGCCACTTACTTATAAGTTCCTAGCAACCACTGACCTCTAGAAACTTAGAATATTTTTATCACTACAGAAAGTTCCCTTGAAGTGGTTTAAATTGTCTGCTTCATTTTCTAGTCCAAGTTGTCTTGTGCAGATATGTGACATAAAAGATAGCTGATGAGAAGCTGAAGAAATGGCCCAGTGGTTAAAGGTGTTTGTTTGCAAAACCTGATGGACAAGGTTCAAATCCCCAGTACCCATGTAAAGCCAGATGCACAAAGTGGCCCATGAATGTGGAGTCAGTTAGTAGTGGCAGGAGGCCCTGTTTTGCCCATTCTCTATTCTTTTCTTCTTCTGTTTATTCTTCTTTGCTCTCTGATTGCAAACAAAAGAAAATATTTTTTAATTTAAAACAAGACACCTGATGATTCAATAGTTTTTTAGAAGAGCTATGTAAAAACCATAATAAGACTAGAATATTTATTAATGTTTTCAGATTCATAAAAACTTTGCCACAGTTAGGGTTTGATGTTTTTTCCACTCAATTCCTGGAGTCAAAATCATGTTTTTAGTATGAATAAGAAGGGATCCTACAGACTACAAAATCAACCAGCCAGACAAGCAAACACTTGCAATAGAGGCACACAGCCTCTGTGGGTAATCAGCTTTTCTTTTATTGGACATGAGTCCTGCGCAGTGGGAGAGAACTCATATCAGGTACTGGAAACCATGTCAGAATCCCATGGTCAGGAAACTCATAGACTTTGGAGAGAAGCCCCCACTGCTCTCTGGAGACTCCTAACCTCCAGAGATTTCAGCACTGGATTCCAGGACAAGCCAGCAGTTCTCTCTCATTCCAATTTGTGCAACCCACAGATATACAGAACAGGAAGTAGATAAATGAAGCCTGCTGTCTGAGTGGAGGTACCTGCATCCTGGGGTCCTTCTGTGCTTGACTCACTCCCTCTATGGACACAACTGTGCATATGATGTTCACGAAGACCACTGCAATCAAAAGGGTTCTCTGTGTATGTTCTGGCATAGCCAGCTCAAGTGCTGTATGTAAACATTTCTTCCTGGCCGTGAAGGCATGTGATAGACAACGCCTCAGAGCTTCCAGAACTCCAGAATTAGCACCAGTGGTGTCAATCACTTTAATGCTGGCAGACATCTGTCTTTCTATACAGTTAATGTTAATCAACATTTGCCTCTTTCTGGAAATGCAAGAACTAGTGTCATGTGAATTTTGTGTTTCCAGTAAGGCCACTTTTCAAATGCCCCAAAATAAAACATGATTAGATTGTTTATAAATCACCTTAAAATAACACACGTTTCTATACTGATCCCTCACACTTTTTTGAAAGCAACTACTTCACATCTGCCTTGCTCTCCACATTTCTGGCCATACTGGTGGTCAACTCCATGGCTTAGTTCATGCTAAGCCCTCTTAACAGTGAGCTACATCCCCAACCTAAAAGCTGTTTTTTATCCAAAAAAATAAAAAGGAAAAGGAAAAATTATCAGCTATGTCTAGCTTTTGACTAAGTCCCATATTTCATGTTAAATGTAACTCTTTAAATTTTATTATTAATACTTTTAAGCAGTTCTACAGGTTAGTAAAGGCTAGTCCTTATGTGGAACAAGGAATAAAGTTCTGAATTGATCAAGTCAATTAACACAACATCTTTTAATAATAAAATGATAGAATGTATCTTAAAGAAGAGGATGAAGAATAACAAGTCTGCCAGGGGCAAGGAGGAAGCAGAAAAGAGGTACACTAGAAAAATCAATGGGTTGCTTGATTGATGGTTAGAAGGATACAAAGGAACAGGTATGTGCCAGGCATGGTGGCACATGCCTTTAATCCCAACACTTGGGAGGCAGAAGTAGGATTACCATGAGTTCAAGGCCACCCTGAGCCTACATACAGAATTCCAGGTCAGCCTGGGCTAGAGGGAGACCCTACCTCAAAAAACAAAAACAAAACAACAACAACAAAAAGAGAAAAACAGCCAAATCATTAAGCAGAACATAGTAGTACACATGTGTAAGCCCAGCACTTTGGAGGCTGAGGCAGCAGGACTGCAGGGACTACAAAGTGAGGTCCTAAATAACAACTCTAGCTACATCACTGGAAGGCAAGCTTCCATACCTACAAGAAGCTTAAGTATGACATAGGCTTACTTTTTTCTCAAGGTATTATAAAAATATTATGTCTTCTTAGAAATACATTATATATAATTTTCTCCTTCAAGCTTCCTTCATGTTTCTGTAAGCCATACAAATATTTTAACTGTGGTAAAAAATTAAATTATTATAATATATTGAGTTATAAGCTAAAGGTCATAAAACTATATAAAGTACATTTTCATAATACATCATATTTATGGGTATGCACAATAAAAATGAGAACTCTTGAAAAAATACCATTAGTGGTACATATTGCTTTGTGTTCTATAAATAAATAATAAATAAATACATAAAAACATATATCTTGGTCTGAGCTCAAAGTGTTTGTGCTATACAGACTTAATAACCTCGTCCATATGTCCCAGCTTCCTCACTTATTGAGTAAATTAAATATTTCAACTTCCTAGGAGTGAATATAAGCAAAGCAATGAGAAGTGTACTTGGAACAAGTACAATTATGTCTGTTGACACTTGTTACATATTCAACATTCCATAGTTCCTGAAGTTAAATCATGTGTACCCTTCCATTCTTATGTGACTCTAAATGTTGATTAAAGTACTTAGAATTGGCCATGAGGAATGTTGCTTTTCCCTTTGCATTCACTGAAGAGAAAAAAATAGTGCAAAAAGGTTTAAGAGAATAGTAAAACTTTTTAAAAATCCCATACACACTAAACATGCTGTTTAACTGGTTCTTCTTTACATTGTATTGCTACAATTTCAATTTTAACCTTTTATTGATAATTTTCATACATGTACACAGTGTATTCTGATCATAATTCCCTCCTATTTATTTTGTCTCCCCTTTCCCCATCTCTCTTCCACTGAACTTCTTGTTTCTAATTAGTCCCACTTCTATTTTGATCTTTTTAAAAATATTTTACTTATTTGGAAGCAGATTAGATAGATAGATAGATAGATAGATGAATAGACAGACGATAGATAGATTAGATGATAGATAGGTAGATAGATGAATAGACAGACGATAGATAGATTAGATAGATGATTGATAGATAGATAGATAGATAGATAGATAGATAGATAGATAGATAGATAGTATATGTGTGTAAGGGTGTTCCAGGACCTCTAGCCACTGCAAACGAACTTCAGAAAATGCTCCTCTGTGCATCTAGCTTACCTGGGTACTGGGGAATTGAACTTAGATTGTTAGGCTTAGCAGACAAGCACCTTAACCACTTAGCCATCTCTCCAGACCCTCTTTTTTTCTTGTGGCCTTCCTACATCATCCTTGAGGATGTGTTGATGGACCCAGTATTGTACATGACACCATGTTGTCATGAATGCAATGGACAGAAACAGAAGACAGCATTCCAACATTGCTACAGTTTATTTATTTATTTATTTATTTATTTATTTATTTATTTATTTATTTAAGAAAAGGGAGAAAGAGAGAGCATGACAGGGCTCCAGCCACTGCAAATGAACTCCAGACACATGCGACCCCTCGTGCATCTGATTTACGTGGGTCCTGGAGAATCAAACCGGGATTCCTTTGGCTTTGCAGGCAAATGCCTTAACTGCTAAGCCATCTCTCCAGCCCCCATGACTACAGTTTTTAACAAGCAGCCATTGGTAGTCATGTGGAAACTCTACCCAGGAGACCTGGAGAAGCATAGTTAACTTATATGCAGAAGACAATAGCTCCCATTAATTTTGAGCTGACTCTGTGTCAGGCACCTTTCTAAGAATTTAGTAACTCTGAATTATTCTCTGAACTCTCAACAGTTCTTTCCAGGTGGGGCTGGAGTCCAGGCAGAAACTAGCATGGCTGGCTGAATATCCCATAGCCATCCATAGGTAAAATGAATGTGGAGCAAAGGATCAGAGGCAGATTCTGCTTCCAAAAACACCACTACTGTGTAGTAATGTTTTGTTGTTAGTCTTCTCCGAGTAGTTCAACGTTGCAGAGAACAGTGCAGATAGTGTGACAGGGCATTGTAGGGAGTTATAGCAGGAGACCACATACTAAAAAACAGAGAGAGAGATTGAGAAAATGTACAACAAAGCCTGTAACTAATCTTAGATTCTTAGATTTCATGCTCTGCTAAAATAACAGAATTTTGTCTAGGATCTGAAGACATATAGTAGAACTATAAAGACACAGCAGGGGCAACATCCCATTTAACTTGGGAAAAATGCCATCGGAATCCCAATAGCCATTGCAGACTCTAGTCAAGAAGAAAGGCAACCACACACGTATGAATATACATGTAGTGAGCAGTAACTGCCTAGATATTCCATGTTGAGAGCAGTAGTTGTCCTTGATACTCCATGGCCTGAACAGAAATAGTCCTTCATACTTTTTTTCCTGCCGAATAGCCAAGAGACCCTCTGTACCTTTGATGGCACAAGTAAAAGGAAGAAGTCTGAGTGGAAATTACTTGGAGCAAATAATGGACCACCTTCCTCTTTTCATTAAAATTTAAAAAAATTAATTTCCCAATTTTAAGGTAGGAATGGTTTTCATATAATCAATTCATCAGATAAAATGCAATCACAGTAAAGCACTAGTTAAAATTCACAAATTGTGTCAGGTGTGGTGGCACACACCTTTAATCCCAGCACTTAGGAGGTAGAGGTAAGAGGATTGCCATGAGTTCAAGGCCACCCTGAGACTATATAGTGAATTCAAGGTCAGGCGGGGGTTGAGTGAGACCCTACCTCAAAAAACAACAAAAAAAATCATCAATTTTAAGAGGCCTCCATCCCTTCCTGAAGTATTATTGAAAGTTAATGGTAGCTGGAGGAGTGCTCTGCTAAATTATCCCCCACTCATGCCCATGAAGGAAACCTGAACTTAGATCAGTGGGTCTTACCTATGCAAAAAAAAAAAAAAAAAAATCAAAGCAAAAGAAGGAGTAAGTAAAGAGGAGTACTGTGGAAATGAGATAAGGAGATGGTAAAGAGAATGTCATGGGAGGAGATCCTGTTCAAAATTCATTACATGTGTGTATAAAATGTCAGTAAATATAAATAATAAATAAATGAGAATTGTGTGCCAGAAATGGTTTGCATTCCTGCAAGATCAAGGCCAACCTAGGGCTACATAGTGATCTCCTATCTTGATTAGAAAATATAGTCAAGAAAGAAAAGCAAAAACAAAGAAGGAAAGAAAACCAAAAATTGTTACCTCTGATAAGATGAAAGCTGGGTCTTCACTATTATATTTTACTGCTCTTTGAGTATTTGGGTGATTTTATGTTTTCTGGCTAATTTGGAGCCTAATCTTACACTTCCACATGTACTGTGAACTTAAAGCAGTGTATGAAAGCATTTCATCAAACAGAATTGGTCATGTTGCCTATAGAATGGGAGAAAATCTTTGCCAGCTATACATCTGACAGAGGGTTAATATCTAGTATATACAAAGAACTCAAAAAATTAAATAATAAGAAATCAAACAACCCAATTAAAAATGGGCTATGGAACTAAATAGAGATTTCTCAAAAGAAGAAATAGAGATGGCATATAAACATCCAAAAAAATGTTCTACATGCCTAGTCATCAGGGAAATGCACATTAGAAATGAGATTCCATCTCCCTCCTGTCAGATTGGCTACCATCATGAAAACAAATGACTATAAATGCTGGCGAGGATGCGGAAAAAGAGGAACCCTTCTACACTGTTGGTGGGAATGCAATCTGATCCAGCCATTGTGGAAATCAGTGTGGAGGTTCCTGAGACAGCTAAATGTAGATCTCTCATATGACCCAGCTATACCACTCCTAAGCATATATCCTAAAGACTCATCTCACTACCTTAGAGACATTTGCTCATCCATGTTTATTGCTGCTCTATTCACAATAGCTAGGAAATGGAACCAGTCTAGATGTCCCTCAGCTGATGAGTGGATAATGAAGATGTGGCACATTTACATAATGGAGTTCTACTCAGCGGTAAAGAAAAATGAAGTTATGAAATTTGCTGGGAAATGGATGGATCTGGAAAGGATTATACTTAGTGAGGTAACCCAGGCTCAGAAAGCCAAATGTCACATGTTCTCTCTCATATGTGGATCCTAGCTACAAATGATTGGACTTCTAAGTGAGTAAAAATAAAACTCAGTAGCAGAAACCAGTAATCTAGAAAGAGGATATAAAGGGAATAGAAAGGGAGGGAGGTGGGACTTAATAGGATGGTACTGTATATATGTAAGTAGAAGAACAGATTAATGGGAGTGAAAAGGCCTAAGTGAGGTCAGGGGAAGAGATTGATTAAAGGAACGGGGGAGGGAGGGCTAATCAAAATCTAAGAGGATATAAAAAAGTCATATGCAAACCTACTTTTCTGGACAATGGAACACTCAGAAGCCATATATTGTTACTAGAAACTTTTCAGTGCCAGGGATGGGATACCTTTCAGTGAGTTGTTGGCCATGGAGGTCACAAATACCCCCAAAACATTATAGGCCATTGCCGAGGCCCTTGGTTTCCCGCCAGGAATACATGGTAAGACCCTATTGCTGAATACTCCACATACTTGGGTGGCAAGGTCACTGAGAATCCTGCTGGAGCTGAGCTGAAAGCCTCCTCCATGAGGACCAGCTGACAGAAAGTTGGAAAAAGCTACACTGCATGCAAGTCAATGGGAGAGAGAAAACACCAGTGAAGGTACTCAACAGTGAACACTGCAAGCTTTAAATTTAGCCAGCCACCAAATGAGCCAACAGGTGCAATAGTGGCATGTCTGTTATGGGGGAAACCAACTGCTCTCTAATTGGACTAGGCCTGCTCCATGGGAGGGAACACATCCCTGATACTGAAAATGTACGACAGGGGTAGTCATGAGCCCTAAGTGTGTGATGTCTGCTGGAGTCTCACTAAATGTATATACTATACTCACCAAACTGCCCAGTAAGCACTTCTCTTAATGTCCACACCCATATATTAATGCTACTCTCACTTTTGGTTAGAGAAGCTTCTCTTTTCAGACGGTGGCAATCTTGGGATGATTCAGAAGGCACCATGGTGCTGAGAAGAAGTGACAGAGGAGTGCTCAGCACTGAAACGTCTCAAACCCACCTTCCAAGGCTCAAGGTCCATTGCAGAAGAGGGGGCAGAAAGAATGTAAGAGCCAAAGGAAGAGTAGGACTCCTTACAACGTGCTCCTCCAGACACAAGATGGCCTGGATATCCATAACCTCACAGTGCCTGACACTACCTACATAAGACCATCATAATAGAAGGAAAATATTATGACATCAAACTGAAAAGAAAGACTGACTGAGAGGGGGAGGGGATATGATGGAGAGTAAAGTTTCAAAGGGGAAAGTGGAGGGAGGGAAGGAAATAAGATGGGATATTGTCTACAATTAAAGAAGTTGTCAATAAAAATAAAAATTAAAAAAAAAACAGAATGGGTCATGTTGCATATATCTTGTAAAGTCTCTATAACAAATGCCAAATATTACTCTCACTGTTCTGATCAATGAAATCATTAAAAGTTACACTGGATGGAAATAAAATGTATATTATATTAAAAACATAGTAAAGTTAGATGTAACGTATATACTATGTCAGGTGAATATATAAAATGGCCAAAAGACATGAAAAATAGTTAAAATAGTAAATGAAAAACACAAACACATTTATAAAAATGAAAGAAAATGCAAATAAAAGTACATTTCTCTTTTAAATCTCTTCAATTAGGAATAAATGTTATAAGTGATAATATCTCATGCTAGCAAGGGAATAGAGCAATGGGTACTCTCACACATTTCTGGTTGCATTTTTAAATGCTCTAACACTTTAGAAAAGCAATTTGGCATTAGATTAAGAGTCATAAAAATATTTCATACTTTCTGTGCCAGATCCTCATTTATGTAAATCTACCTTAAGGACAGAATCTAAAACCAGAAAATTGTTATAAATTCAACTCAGCATTATTTATTATAGCAAAAAATAGAAAAAAAATCCAATGATAAAACAATGAAGTTTTAGCACATTCAGTCATTAGAATAGTATATGTGCCGATATTATTAACAATTGTAAACACACAGCAATATGGAAAATGCCTTTGGTATAAAAAAATTAATACTCCTCCTATATATTTTTGGATTGATTGTTATACATAAATTAAGATAAAAACATGATTTTTTTTTTCAAGGTAGGATCTTGCTCTAGCCCAGACTGACCTGTAATTCACTATTCGGGGTGGCCTGGAAGTCATGGCTATCCTCCCACCTCTGCCTCCCAAGTGCTGGGATTAAAGGTGTGTACCACCAGACCCAGCCATGAATATTTTTTGAAACTTACATGTTTGTAAAATTCACAATAATAATTATATATATGGAGAAAGATGAAATAAAGTCACCAAATGAATAACTATTTAAGCATGATTGAATTTGGTTTAAGCAAAATTGAACACCAGAGACTTGTGCTACTTTTTGCATCTTGGGTAGCTTGGGGATTGAATGCGAGCTAGCAGACTTTGCCAGCAAGTACTTTTAACCAATGAGCAATCTTCCCAGCCCAGAATTTGGTTTCTTAATATTTATTCGTGACTTTAAGTACACTTTCTAAATTTTAAGTACACTTTCCAAATAAAATTTATAGAATGTTTATAGGAGTTTACACAAACACCAAGTACAATACACAGAAATTTTGAAGTTCCTGTCTACAGGGTAACTTGGTCAAGAGAAATTGGTTCATAATATGACGACTAATCTTGGTCATCAACTTGACAGGATTTAGTGTTACTATGGAAACAAATCTCTGGAAAGGTCTTGAGGAATTGATTGTCTAGATTAGGTTCATTGAAGTGGGCAAACCCATCTTCACTGTTGGCAGCACCATTCCATGAGCTTGGGGTTCCAGATTGAATAAAAAAGAGAAATTAAGCTGAGCAGTGTCATTCATTCATCAGTCCCTGTTAATGTGAAGATGTAATGCTGGCTTTTTCCTCTTGCCATACTTTCCCCACTATGATGCATAACACAATACTTAGAAACTATACAAACAAAAACATTTCATATAAACATTCATGCAATTTAATCAAACCATGTTTAAAGTTATAGCCTTAGATTTAATGTGTTTACTTTGCTAAAAGTAAACATACGCAAACTATGACTAAAGAACGCTTTAAACATACACCCTGACATTGAGTTAAGAGAGAGAGAGAGAGAGAGAGAGAGAGAGAGAAAACAAAGAAAAAAGGGAGAGAGGAGAAAGAGAGAAGAAATACTATTACCATATTTTGGCAAACTTTATAGTAACTAAAATCTAAATCTAGGATCAAATAAAAAGGAAAATGAAATGTTAAATGCATAGTATGAACCCTTATTATCTAACTTAATGGAGATTATTAATTTAAAAAGTTTTCATCTAGTGTAATTAGCATCCACTTTTCCTTGTTTTAAATCTATCTTTAGCAATTAGCTATAATAAAAGAAAGAATAGTCTCATCAGACCAAATCAATATGCCAAAAGCTTCTCTCAGTATTTTATGCTGGAATTTAAAGACAACTGTACGGTAAGATAGCACAGTCCTTCATATCCCAGCTCTGAGTGACCTGACAAGTAATCTAACCTCCTGTGGTGATTTGAATGTAAAAGTTCCCCAAAGCCTCCAGTGTTTGGGACTAAGCCTCTCATTTAGTCACTTAGACCTTGAGGACTACTGGTCTTCCCACTGATCCTTAGAACTCACTCCTCTTGCTGTTCTCACTCTGCTGCAGATGTGTGATGCCATGCTTTTCTCCACAGTGATAAAACCTCCCCTGGAAACTGTAAACCTGCAGTAAGCCCTTTCTTCCCATAAACTGATTCTGGGTGGGTGTTTTGTCCCAACAAAGAGAAGGTAACTGCAGCACCTCCCTACTCTTCAGTTTCCTCTGTCATTAAAGAACTATAAAATTGATTTTTATTAAACTGCTATTATTCAATCATTTTGACCCATAAAAATGGATATTTCTTGTGGTTCTGCCTTATGATTTTATATTTAGAAAACATCAAGGTGAATTTTTTAACCAATGGCTTTGCATTATATATTTCTGGTGAAGTAAAGCCACTTCCAATCAGCAATGAAATATGATATGTTGTGATTGTCAAGGGGATTTGTTGCAGGTTCCCCTAGGAAACAAAATCCACAATCCAATTGCTTCTATAAGATCACAGGTAGTTTGCATGTAAAATGTGCACATCCTTTTTCATTCCTTAAATCATATCTAGTTTACTTATAAAACCAAATACACTGTAAATGCTATGTAAACAGATGGGGTATTGCTCTGAGAACAATGCTAAAAAATCTACTCATATTCACTATAGACATATTTTTTCTTTTAAATATATTTTAAGGGTACTAGAGAGATGGTACTAGAGAGAAAGGCACTTGCTTGCAAAGCCTGTCCATCTGGGTTCAAGTCCCAAGCTATCCACATAAGCCAGCCACAAAAACTGCCAGTGTCCGATGTTCATTTACACAGAAAGAGGCCCTGGCATGTACACATAGATAAATAAATATAAATTAAAATAAATTTTTTAATCTGTGATTGGTTAAATGTATCAATGTAGAGCTCAAACTTAGTGATACTATTTTTCTTTTTCTTTTTCCAAACCAAAACCTCTGATTCTTTATTTCAATTAAGTGATGCAGGTGTCCTTTTACTTTAACAGATCAGTGGCTGATACACCATTCACTGGCACTGTTATAAATATCACCTCAGAGGCATACTAGAGTCAGTGATTGCTCATCTACATGATACAGAAAGATTTGAAGAGTCAGCTTTAGAACTGCCAGACCACAAGGCTTCATGTTTCCTGAGCTCTGCCACCCATTGTCACAGGTTCGTTGGGGTCACAGATATATGTACCACTTTGCATATAGCTGTACATTGGTTCTGGGGAATTGAATCTAGTCTGGCAGGCTTTGCAAGCAAATACCTTTAATCAATAAGCTATCTCCCTAGTCCAGGATTCCTTTTTCATAGCATTCTTGACAGCATTTGTTGATGTTTTGTTTTCTTTTTTAGACTGTGTGTGGTGTGGTGGCACATGCATGTGTGTACAGATGCATGTGCTCCCTGAATGCTCATGCAGAGGGCCAAGGAGAATTCTGGGTGTCTCTGTATGGCACATCTGCATGTGTTCTTGAGTTGGAGTCTCTCACTGAGTCCATAGCTTCCATCTTCAATCAGACAGATTGACCATCTAGCCTCAGTGAGTCTCCAGTCTTTGATTCCCACAGGACTGGGGTTGTAAGCATGTGTAGAAATGCCTAGCATTCTATATGGGCGCTGAGCAAGATCAGTCTCAGATGGGCTCAGGTCATTTCAGGCCCTCCTGCTTGCCCAACAAGTGCCATTATACACTGAGCCATCTCCCCCACCCCCTGACTTCTTGATGTATTCTGAATATTAATATCCTGTCAGATGAAGAATTGTGAAAGAAAATCTCAAATTTTCACTTCCTACTGTCTTTGCTTTCTCTCTCTTCTCCACATATCATAACAGTGATGTCACTTAATGTTTACATTTCTTTTTTTCTCATTTTATTTCATTTTATGTCAATCAGAATCCACTGAGCTCACTCCTCTCTCCTCTATAATTTAATTGTTAACAGATCTAACTTATCTCCTAAACTGCAAGCTTTGCAAACAATAAGAACATCTGATATGTTTTTTGATAACCTATGACTGCAAAGCTTAGCAGATAATAGGGGCTAAAATTTTTTTAGTCAAATGAGTAGATGAAAATGAATTTATTCTATGATAAACCATGAGATACAATCTTTTTAACTTATAAAACAGGTTAGCTTTATTTCTTACAGTTATGGAAGCTGAAAAGATGAGGATGCTGGCCCACTGGGTATCTGACAAGGGTATATATTGTATATATGTGGGTAAGTAATTATCTATTATGAATACTATATTAGTTTCTCCTCATTAAAAAAAAACCAATGGGCAGCAAAATTGTCACTTAGGAAGAATCAGTTCCACACAGAAAATATCCTAAAGACTACTTCCAGAGACTTCACTTGGCTGAGTGGTAAGGTCACTGAGAAATCAAGCTGGCACTGAGCAGAAAACATTCTCCCTATAGACCAGCCAAAAGAAAGCTGGAAAAAGCTGCACTGCATGCAGCCCTATGGGAGACAGAAGTCATCAGTGGTGAAAACAGTCAAAACTGGAAACCTCAAGTTTGGCCAGACAGGTCAAATGTCCAAAAAGATGCAATAGTGGCATGTCTGCTCTGGGGGAAACCAACTGTTCTGTAATTGGACTGAAGGCCCACTCTACAGGAGGGAATACATGTCTGGTACTGAAAAACCTAATCAAAAGCCTATGGCAGGGGAGGTCATGAGCCTTAGGGGTATAAAGCCTGCCCTTGTCTGGCTAAATGTACATATTATTCCCACCAAACTGCCCAGTAAGCACTACAATTAATGTTCATATTCATATATTAATGCTGTTCTCACTTCGGGTTAGAGAAGCTTCTCTCTTCAGATGGCAATGACCACTGGGATGACCCAAAAGGCAACATAGTGCTGAGAAGAAAGGATGGAGGAGTTTCAAGCACTGAAACATCCCTAGCACATTCCAAGGCTAGGGGTCATCTGAAGAGGTGGCAGAAAGAATATAAGAGCCGAAGGAAGGGTACCACTCCTTACAATGCAACTGTCCAGACAGAAATTGGCCTCGATATATATGACCTCACAGTGCCTAGGAATACCTTCACAAGATCTTCAAAATAGGAGAAAAAGATGACGACATCAAAATAAAAGAGAGACTAATGGAGAGAGGAAGGGGATATGATAGAGAGTTGAGTGCTGAAGGGGAAAAGGGAGAAGAGAGGGAAATATCATGGTTTATTGTCTAAGTATAGAAGTTGTCAATAAAAAATAAAAATTAAAAAAAGAATACTTCCAGGCAGACATTCTATGCAGCATTAGCATTTCCATTCACCATGGTACTTCCTGCTACAGCAACATGAGCACATTCAACATACCCACCTGGGGCTGAGATGTAGCTCAGCAGTAGAGCACCTGCTTACCATGCCTGAGAACCTGAGTTGGATCAACTGCATCCAAAACCATTTTAAAAAATATTTTATTTTAAAGAGAAAGAGCATTTCTGTTCATTTATTCAACACCTGTTCCAAGATCAAAATATAAGATAGTTGGGTGCTTAATATTTATTTGTTGATTAAATGAGTCAGTGCATGGACAGGACAGGGACACAACAAAAAGTGAAAACCAGGGTCATTCAGAGTCGAAGTTCACTGAGGCCAGATGTACCAAATTACAAGACCACATTGAGATAACCTGCTTGACATTCCTGAGTATCACATCTCCTCATCTCTAAAACTGTATTCACATCTGTGCCTCAGGGAAGTGAATTCCATGTTGGGTTGTTGCTATAAAGATACAATATACACACACATAGACACACAGAGACATCTAGTGTATTTATGTACATTAATATACAACAATATATACTTACAGAGAATATATATGTGCACACACATTCTTGTAGATATTATTATATTTTATATTCTTTAGAATATACTGGTTATGTTAGTTACTTTCATAATAAGGAAGATTAAAAAATTACCTCAAGATATTATGGAAATCTATAAACAAGACTTCAAAAAGATGTGTACAAAAACAGGAAATAGGGCTGGAGAGATGGCTTAGTGGTTAAGGCGCCTGCCTCCTAAGCCTAAGAACACTGGTTCCAATCTCCAGCGGTTCCAATCTCCAGGTCCCACGTTTAGCCAGATGCAAAGTGACGCAAGGACGCAAGGACACAAGGACACAAGGGGGCGCACACATCTGGATTTCATTCACAGTGGCTGAGAGGCTGCTGGTGCACCATCTCTATCTGTCTTCCTCTCCCTCTCTCTTTCTCTCTGTCTCTCTCTGTCTCTCTCTCTCAAAAAAAAAAACAGGAAATAAAATATATCAAAATAAACCCAACAGGGCTGGGAAGATGGCTTAGCATTTAAAGGTGGTTAGTTGCAAAGCCTGATGGCCTTGGATTCAATTCCTCAGTACCCATGGAAAGCCAAAAGCACATGACATATGCAGTAGCAAGACCCCCTGCTACACCCATTCTCTCTCTCTTCCTCATTCTCTCTTTCTCTCTGACTCAAATAAATAATTATTTTTAACTAAACCAAACATAACTAAAAGGATAAATTGATAAACTCACCTATTAAAGAAAACCAAATGAAGACTGGTTCATTAAAAAAAACTATAACCAAAATATTCCATGTACAAGAAAATGACTAAGCAGGGCTGCGTGCATGTAAATGAACAATTATGTATCACAGACCATTAAGCACAAGAACAAAAACAGGAGCTCAGCTATTAATATCAGGCTACATTAAGTTCAAGGCAAAGTAAAAGGGAAGGAGATGGTACTTTGTAATTGTAAAGAAATTAATTCACAGTAGAAAACATAAGTCTAATGAATCTTTACATTTTAATCTCAGACACTCAACTAAAACTGCAGCAATCTATGGAAGGGTAATAATAATAAGAGATGGCAACACACTCACCCCATTGCATCATATATGAAAACTAATGGATACAACTGACTGGGTGTTATAATGAAAACAACTTGGCTTAGGTTGATGTGTGTCATTCTGTAAGGTGAAAGGAAATGTGTATAAAATATTTGGTTTTTATTACTCTCTATATTACATTTAAAAATTACATTACACTAATTTCAAAAAATAATAGAACTAAGTATACTTTTAATTAGATTGCAAAAAAGTTGGAAGTATTATTGCTATAAAATAAAATCAACATATCAAACAAGTGATACTTTGAAAACTGAGTCTTAAAAATGTTCTGAGCCCAGTGTGGTGGCTCATGTCTTTTATCCTAGCACTAAGAAGTCTGAAGTAGGAGGATCTCCATGAGTTTGAGGCCAATCTGGGGCTACAAAGTGAGTTTCAGGTCAGTATGAGCTAGTGTGAAACTCTACCTTCTAAAAAAAAAAAAAAAAGAGGAAATCAGCACTAAAGCATAGAGATAGTTTCAAAGTACCACTAACAGAATTACTAGAATAGTGATGAAATGTGGGTCTTACCATTCCCATTTCCCAGGTCATTGGCCACTGACATCCCAGGTGAGGGAGGGAGGAGTTGGGAAGGAAGCAGCAGGGTCCATCCTGGAGCAGCAGGTGAGTGCAATGATGAAGATGATGGGCAATGAACACCCAGGAGACTGTCTGATGGACAGCACTCGTTTATTCAAAAGGGAAGTGGGTTTATAAATACTTGCAGAAGGTTGAGATGGCACATACAAACTATATGGTGATTGGATGCATAGTTTATGAGCTGTTATCTAGGTGGCAGAAGAACTAGTAACTTCAAAGCTGTGGGGAAAGGAGTTGAGAGAAGATAAGGGGAATGGCGAAAGAGAAGATAACAGAAGGCTGTGACTTCAAAGCTATGGGGGATGAGAGAGATGATGAAAAGGCTACAAGACTTCGGTCACATAAGGGTCTCTTGGGCAGCTAGCCACAAGGTCAGGAACTGTGGGGTAAAGTCTGACTTATGGAATGGTCAGAGACTTTGGGGTGGGGAGGGCCTCAGCAGTTCTGCCCACTCTGGGCAATGACAGGGCACACTACAATGTACAATGTAGGGAAGGCCAGTCACCGTTGCCAGGGACTCCTGACGGTAGGCCCAGCTGCAACCCCACAGCACAGGGTCCCTGGCCATGTCCAAACAGTTCAGGCCAGCCTCGTCATAGTCCCAGCCTATTTCTAGCAATGCCCAACAACTCCCCCTTTGTTTTTTAAAATGGGGCAGTGTCATCTTGGGTAAGTTTTTTGTGGCTTAATGTCGGTCCAATTAGAGCCAGATGGTGTATAAGGACCTGGTTGGTCAATATTTGTCTATATTGTTTGAGCTCTAATTTACACATACAGGGAATTATGCATAAGAGTAGTAGCAGGGTGACTGACACCAATAGTACCCAAATGAAAATCTGAGAAAGAAACTGGGAGATAATTTTTGTAATGTGCTCTGTAAGGCATCAAAATATCCTTTTGCTGCCTTAGCAGGATCAAAAGACAAGTGACTATGTGAAATAACAGATATTTCCTTTTGTAAACTTTGTAAATCTATGCTGAGATTATTATGATTCCGAATACCCCAAATATGATTTTCAACCTTCCAACATTCAGTAGTGGTCCCATTGTAGGGTAAAGGAGTGATACATATGAATTGATAATTAGCATGACAGACAAATTGCATTTGAGCTGCCAGATTGGCAACCCATTTTCCTAAATACATAACAGCATCCTCTAGAGCATCTAACCAGACTAACACCTTTTTATCAATATCTATCTGTGACGAAAAGGCTTGAGATACATTTTGAGTCAGTCTTTTAACATGACCAGCTGTCTTCATCGATTGTGCCAGGGATACTGCTGCCGTTGTGGAAGAGGTGATGATGGTGATCGTAGCAATGATCCCCACAAGTAGCCATTCTATGAATCCTCTTTTCCATGTCAGCAATCTGTTGAGCTGCTGGAACACTTGAGCTCCAAAGCTGGAGTACCAGGACTCAGTCATTTTGACTGGCATAATTAAGTAAGGAGGCCACATGACAATAAAGACTACATTGAAGGAGTAATCTGCAGCTGTGCCTCCCTTAGAATTCATACAATTGGTGATAATGCACCAGGTACAACTAAGATAGTAAATTTCATTTTGGTGATTGACCCACCCAGGCCCAACTATGAAAAGATAAAGGAGGGGCAGACATGTAGGAAAATTAAAATTATTCTCTTTTAGGGTAACTATTTCTTTCCATAATTCTGGTTGAGGCTGCCCTTGGGGACTCAAGATGGGCAGTACCTCTGATTGTTTACTTTCCTGGGGACCCAACTGTAATCGTAAGTTATATTTATTTTGGTATTCACCATCCGTAATTAATGGGTGGTTTGTATACATTAAATAACATCCCTCATGATACCTATTGCTTGAAAAGCAGATAGGTGGCTCTGCTGTGAGAGAGGTCCAGTTGATTGGTTTAGTTGCTTCTTGCAGGACTTCGAGGTCATAATTGGCAGTGGTAAGGGAAGCAATGGAAAATATCTTGGGCAAGGGTTCTTCCCAAAGAGCAGCCCTGGCTAGAGGGGGGTCAGGTACATAAGCCCAATATGCTTGTTGAGCCTGTGCTACTTTGAATGTCAGGATAGCAAGTAAGGATATTACAGAGTATCTGGTGATAGAGGCTGTTGTGAATTTCATACCAGCATGACTCCTTGCTGGCAGAGGGCCTCAATTTGGCCCCAGGTAGGCATGTTTTCCTCCTGGGGGGGGGGCTGTGGGGGTCCTATTTTTCCTTTTCTTGTGATGAGGGGGTTGCTTTCATTTCAGTTTCAGGTGAGCCATCACCTTGGTCATTGGGGTTGAATAGGACATTTCTGGCTGGTATCCAAATAGGTTTATGTTGGTCCTGTTAAAATAGAAGCAGATCCTCTCCCCCTTGTGAGGAGGGGGCTAGGCCCCTACCATATTTTATCTAAAGGATTTTGCCATTGCACCAGAATAGAGAGGGCAGCTACTGGTGTGCCAATGGAGGGAGATGGGGGATGCTGGAAGGTTTTGTATATTAGATATATTAACCATGTGAGAGAATTAAATATTAATGAGCCAATTTTAACCTTAAGATATAATTAAAACATTGACAAATAGAGGAATTTAACTAACTTAATTGGGTACTCTAAATTTAGTCGTTTATAAGCATTATTATGACCAGATTAACATCAATGAGTTAAAGTTTTAAGTTTACAAACTAAATACCATAGTAACCTGCTACCAGCTAGGGCCATGCTTTTGTTAGTCTGATGAAAGCCCTAGGTTAATAATCATTTTATTGTAGCTCAAAAGATCTGTAATCTGATTAAGTGCTTTGTCTTTAACCTTCTGTTTACATTTACTCATAGTTTCATTTACATACTTTATTTATACCTTCATCTATACACTTTTATCTTACAACCCATGAAACTACTCTGTAACAATCTTTTTTCATCAAGTAGTTACCAACATTTAAAATTTTCTCTCCAGTTTAACTCTCTTAGTCAGTTTATCTCATTACTACCAGCAAAGACTTTCACTGTCTTTACCATAAGGCTTTTAATAAAAGGCCTTTTGAAATAACTTTTTTATAAAAGAGTAGACCAGACTTGACTTCTGAAACATATTTTTTAAATATGAAAGTAGATTTGAACATTATTAGAAATTTTCTAACAAATTTAGTATCGAGCATGTTTAAATTTAAATATAAATCTTGAGGCTGTTTTTTGTTAGTAGTCCCAGAGAAGCATGGAGAGTCAAAGTGAACTTAAAACAGTTGTAAATACTTATAAGAAGTCCACATCTATTCACAGCAATTTGGCATTTACCCAGATTTCGAGATTTTATGTGTTTGCAGTCCCCAGGTTCTGCAAGCCAAGGAAGCTAAGAAAGAGCCTCTCTTTTTTTATTAGGGGAGGGTTTTGAATTTCCCTCAGGGTATAAGGCAGCCTTTTGATCTTGCCATTTTATAACTCTTTAAGAGGAGGAGAATGTTGGTGTTTTTTTTTAATCTATCATCTCCTTGTCTACCCTGCTGGGAGGCTGTGGCTAGAAGGCATCAGGCCACGTGGTCAGCCAGGCTCCTGGAGCCTGGGTCCTGAACCCAGCAGTGAGCAGGGAGAGAAGCAGGGCATGGGGGAGGGGCCTTTCTCTTCTCAGCCACTGCTGTTGCCACCTCTGCTGCTTGCGGAGCTGAGTGGCCTGGCTCCAGAGCAGAGCCCAGTCCAGCAGCCACTACCCCTGTCTGCCTGCAGCAGCTTTGGGACGTGGGCCAGCAGCCATGGTGACTGAGATCTGGAGGACTTTTTACCAGAATACATTGGCCTCTTTCTGAGAGAGTTTTATGCCCCTAACTTTAAGAAATGTCCTCAGTCCACTGATTTGGGATTCCTTTTGATGGGAGCTAGTGTTTCCCATGATAGAGAAGGTCCAGAAACGCCAAGACCGAGGGCAACATTTCTGGCTATAACAGCATGGGGGATTTCCCAAAGGCCTTGAAGCTAGCCTGACCACAACTTTAAGAGACCAGCGACCACCCTAGAGGCCTTTACTGGTCGATGCATTACGGGTTTGTCGATTGTGAAGAGAAATAGATAGAAGGTTGTTGCCAATACCCAAGTGAGCTGTTGGGATTCAAACAGTGAGCTAGGGTCCTTCAGTCAATACCGGAGGGTAGCCCCGGCCAAATGACTTTGCTTTGTTTCAAATCCACGAGATGGCACAAACCGAAAATAAAGAAGGAAAAAGAGGATAGCTTCTGAAGGAGAGATCCACCTTTCTCTGATGTAGAAAGGGCAAACCTGTCTTCCTTCATCAAGGAAGGAGGAACCTAACCTTACTGAGCTGAACTTTGCCAGCCCTCAATGGGAAGGCAGCCACTGGGGGCTGTTAGCCCCAGGGGGAGGATGTCCCCAAGGGGTCACTCACCTATTAACCATGCGTCCAGAAAGTCCCTGTTCAGGTGCCAGATGTGGGTCTTTACTGCTCCCATTTCCCAGGGCCACTGACATCCCTGGCAAGGGAGGGAGGAGTTGGGAAGGAAGCAGCAGGGTCCATCCTGGAGCAGCAGGTGAGTGCAACGATGAAGATGATGGGCAATGAACACCTGGGAGTCTGTCTGATGGACAGCACTCATTTATTCAAAAGGGGAGTGGGTTTATAAATACTTGGGGAAGGTTGAAATGGCACACACAGACTATATGGCGATTGGATGCATAGTTTATGGGCTGTTATCTAGGTGACAGAAGAACTAGTAATTTCAAAGCTGTGGGGGAAGATGTTGAGAGAAGATAAGGGGAATGGCGAGAGAGAAGATAACAGAAGGCTGTGACTTCAAAGCTGTGGGGGATGAGAGAGATGAAGAAAAGGCTACATGACTTCAGTCACATAAGGGTCTCTTGGGCAGCTAGCCACAAGGTCAGGAACTATGGGGGGCAAAGTCTGACTTATGGAATGGTCTGAGCCTTTTAGGGTCCAGGGGGAGGGCCTCACCAGTTCTGCCCACTCTGGGCTATGACAAGGCACACTATAACCTACAATGTTGCCAGGGACTCCTGATGATAGGCCCAGCTGCAACCCCACAGCACAGGGTCCCTGGCCATGTCCAACAGTTCAGACTGGCCTCCTTACAGTCCCAGCCCATTTCTAGCAATGCCCAACAATGAAGTTTTACTTATAGGAAAATATGCATTTTTAAAAACTTTGATTGGCTGGGTGTGGTGGCACATACCTTTAATCCCAGCACATGAGACACAAAGGTAGGAAGATTTCAGTGAGTTCAAGGCCAAACTGACACATAGTGAACTCCAGGTCAGCCTGGGCTAGAGCAAGACCCTACTTTGAAACACACACACACAAAAAAAAAAAGAAGAAGAAGAAGAAAAGAAAACAACTTTGATTACTGGATTAGAAAAGAGTGAATATTAAATATGTCTGCATTAAAATCAAAAGTTTAAAATAATATAAAATAAAACAGCCTATAAAAGTAAAGAATTGAGCTGGAGGGATGCTTTAACAGATAAGGCACTCCCTTGTGAAAACTAAGGACCCAGGTTCCATTCCCCAGTGCCCAAGTAAGTCAGACACACAAGATGAGGCATGCACCTACAGTTCATTTGCAGTGACTAGAGGCCCTGGATTGCCCATTCTCTATCTCTCCCTCTCCCTCTCTTTCATAAGTAAAATAATTTTTTTTAAAAAGTGTTGACCCTGAGCTGACAGAAAGTTGGAAAAAGCTACACTGCATGCAATTCAATGGGAGAGAGAAAACACCATTGAAGGTACTCAACAGTTAACACTGCAAGCTTTAAATTTGGCCAGCCAGGCCAAGTGAGCCAATGGGTGCAATAGGGGCATGTCTGTTATGGGGAAAACCAACTGCTCTCTAAATGGACTGAAGGCCTGCTCCATGGGAGGGAACACATCCTTGATACTGAAAACCTATGACAGAGGTAGTCATGAGCCCTAAGGGTGTGATGTCTGCTGGTGTCACACTAAATGTGTATACTATGCTCACCAAACTGCCCAGTAAGCACTTCTCTTAATGTCCACATCCATATATTAATGCTAATCTCACTTTTGTTTAGAGAAGCTTCTCTTTTCAGATGGCAGCAACCTTGGGATGACTCAGAAGGCACCATGGTGCTGAGAAGAAGGGACAGAGGAGTGCACAGCACTGAAACATCTCAAACCCACCTTCAAGGCTCAGGGTCCATTGTGGAAGAGGGGGTGGAAAGAATGTAAGAGCCACAGGAAGAGTAGGACTCCTTACAATGTGCTCCTTCAGACACAAAATGGCCTGGATATACATGACCTCACAGTGCCTGACACTACCTGCACAAGACGATCCTAACAGGTGGAAAAGATCATGACATCAAACTGAAAAGAAAGACTGATTGAGAGAGGGAGGGGATATGACACAGAGAGAAATTTCAAAGGGGAAAGTGAGGGGAGGGAGGGAAGTACCATGGGATATTCTCTACAGTTAAAGGAGTTGTCAATAAAAAATTAAATTGAATTTTAAAAAAATGTTGGCCCTGGATCTCCTGCCCTGGAGGGTGCATAAGCAGAGTAAATAGGCCAAAGGTCTGAGTTCCATCCCCACCTCCCAGATCCCTGGTCCCAGTTCCCCTGCTGCTGGTTTGGAGTGGCCTGGTCCCAGTGTGTGTGCTGCAGAAGCAGGCATTTTGCTGGGGTTTCCTGGCTGACCTGCCCTTGGGCCCCCAAATCCCTATTCCCCTGAATGAGGGTGGATGGGCCACTGTGGGAACTGGCCTCTTGCCCCTGGCTCCCCAGCTTCCCAGCTCCTGGGTCCCCAACCCCTGGTCCCCATGGGCTTAAGAGTGTGCACAAGTGCAGCGAGTCGGCCAGAGCTCTTAGTTCCCAACCTCCCAGTTCCCCAGTTACCTTTGAAGTACTTGCAATCTCTGCAATCTGAGCATCTGAGGTTATAACCCCATCACACACCACGGAACACTTCCTGAAGACTCTACAAGTATAAATACTTGCTTCCCCTTCAATAAAATAAAACTTTTCCCCAAGATGGGTAGACCACAATTCAAAAAAAGCAATGGAAGTCAGTAAACTGAAAGATCTCCACCAAGGATGCCTAGTTCCCCAATGGAAGCCACCAGTGAAATCATAGAGAAAAGAACAGAAATTGAATCCCAAAATGAACTATGTGACCCTTATCAAAACTGCTGAACTTTTCTTCTACTAGAAGAAAAAAATAAGAGGAACTCTCCACAATATAGGAGTGGAGAAAGACTTCCAGTACAATACCCCAGTAGCTCAGGAAATTAAAAAATCTCTCAACCAATGGGATCTCATGAAGCTAAAAAGCTTTTGCCCAGACAAGCATACCATAAGCAGAGCCAATAGATTACCAATAGAATGGGAGAAAATTTTGGCCAGCTATACCACTGACAGAAGCCTAATATCTAGAAACTATATAGAACTCAAAAAATTAAACAATAAAAAATCAAACAATCCACTGAAAAATGGGATATAGAACTGAATAGGGAGTTCTCTGAGGAAGAATTACAAATGGCTAACACACACTTAAGAAAATTTTAGGGAAATACAAATTAAACAACTATGAGATTCCACCTTACTACAGTAAGGATGGAAATCATTTTTTAAAAAATCAAATGAAAAAAATTTTGGTGAGGATGTGGGGAAAGAGGAACCTTCATTCACTGTTGGTGGGAATGCAAACTTGTACAACCACTATGGAAATCAATATGGAGCATCCTGAAAAAGATGAATATAGAGCTACCAATAGACTGAATTATTCCCCTACTGGGCATTTATCCTAAATGCTCCATGCTTTACTACAGAGATATTTGCCCAACCATGTGTATAGCTGCTCAATTCATAATAGCTAAGAACTAGAATCAACCCAGGTGCCCATTATTGGATGAATGGATAACAAAGTTGTGGTACATTTATACTATGGAATTCTATTCATCAATAAGAAAAAATGATACAATAAAATTTGTAGAAAAATGGAAAGACTTGGAACAGTTCATACTCAGTGAACTCACACAATCACAGAAAGACAAACACCTCATGTCTCACTTATCTGCAGTTCCTAACCTGGCCCAGATTGAGTTGCTGACATTCCTGAAAGGCAACTCAAGGCTCAGACAATAGGGATGGAAGGGTTTGGGGGGGATGAGAAGGGAAAGGTTGGGGAAAACAGACACAAAACTACATCCAGACTGAACTGGTACCATAGAAATCTTTATCCTTGAAGATAGACTAAAAGATAGAACCCTCAACAGGAATATGGGCCAACCCTCAACAGGAATATGGGCCAACCCTCAACAGGAATATGGGCCAACCCTCAACAGGAATATGGGCCAACCCTCAACAGGAATATGGGCCAACCCTCAACAGGAATATGGGCCAACCACCTGAACAGAAGGGCCCTTGAGAGGGTGAAATGAAGCCTAAGCTTAAATTTTTATTTTTGTCTCTGGCCCATAAATCCCACACCATTAATCTGTTGCTATGCACAATTAGCTGTTGCTTGGAGAGACCTACGATGTCTCCAAAACAAAACAGGCTTCTGCCAATGCACTTGAATACCTGCCTGAGGCAAAAGGTAAGACCCTATTGCCGAAGCCACCATATGCTGCTAACACAGGGCATGGAGAGACCTGGCTCAAACTGGAAGAGAGCCAGTCTCCATACAGTTAGCCTGCCTTATGCTGGAAAGTAGTATATGAGCTACTGGGGGAAAGTGGCCAACAATGGTCTAAGCAACTAGAGGTCTAAGCTACTCAGAAGCAAATACCCTAACAGGATGTAGCTGCCAAGGCAATAGTGGCACAAAGCCTTGGTGGGTAACCAATAGCTTTCTGATTGGCTAAGAGATCCATTCAGTTTAAAGGAACTCATATCTGGAATCCTATAGTCAGAATCCTATGGAGACAAAGATTATGCTCTCTAATGTCAAGTTCTCACTAATCTTTGGCTAAAAGAGGGACTACATACATCAAATTCTCCTTAATTTGATAATGCGTATCCCATTTAAACTATACTGACTTCACTCTCCATTGGAGAATCTGTTTTTTTCTTTTTCAGAAGGTAGCAAGAGATGAGATGATAAACTACCTCTTCCACTTCAGCCAAGCCACAGGTGAAACCACAGAGGAATTGGGGAGAAAAGCAAGAGTGCTCCTTCCATGGTGAACCAGACAATCAGTGCCAGGATGAAGGAGACAGACCCTGAGGATACTCAACACTAACCAAAACAGAGATCCAGAGCCTCCTAAGAGCTCATCACTGAAGTAGACTTAAAACTCACCCATCATGTATCAGTTAATTTTGCAGAAGAGGGAGGGGAAAGATTGTAAGATCCACAGGTTGAGATAGCAGGCCCAGAGGCATTCCTTCCCCGCCCCCCCCAAAAAAACCTGACTGCTGCTCCCACAACACATAACCCACAACCCCATGGGAAATAACTTCTACCCCACTGAGGTAGATCCCCAGCAGGATGGGGCCAGGAACAAGGGAAAAGAGGGTAATAAACATGATGTATGCATACAAAATGTTGTTAATAATAATAATTTTTTAAGTTGGTAAATAATAAAAATTGTAGTTAGTACTTTAATAGAACTTTTAAATTGCCTTCTGTTTTTCAATTATTCCTTCAGCCAGTAACAGCAATTAAATAACATCTACTTAATATATTGGTTATCATCTTGAACTGCTTATTTCCCTTTTTAAATTTTTTTAAATTTTATTTACTTACCTATTTTTAGAGACATAGAGAGAGAATGGGTGCTCCAGGGCCACCAAACACTGCAAACAAACTCCAGATACATGCACCACCTTGTGCATCTGGCTTACCTGGGTACTGTGGGTTCAAATCTGGGTCCTTAGGCTTCACAGGCAAGCATCTTAACCACTAATACATCTCTACAGCCCTTATTTCCCTTTCGTAAACAATCCTTAGGTTCTAGAAGATCTTGAATGATCACTTAGAGACTGATGTCTTACATTTAGGATTTAATGTGAGCATCCTAAAGAGAAATGCATACTGTATGAACGGTATTTTCTTTATTTTAACTGAGATACTGGCTGGGAAAGGGAGGAGAAGAAAGAAGGGGAAGGAGATAGGGAGGGAAGAGAGCACAAAATGTATAAACTACATGAATATTGCCATAGCAGACAATGCACCAAAATTCAGGATGAAGAAAAAAAGTAAATCTGGATTTTAAAGTTCAAATGAGTGGTGGAATGGCAGAAGCTTAAAAGTGACAGCCTGTAGCCAGTCCCTGAGCTTGGAAAGGAAACCCTTGTAATACACAAGGTGTAGAACAACCCTTGGGAAATGGCCATTCTGAAGTGTTTCGTTCTAGATGCCTAAACTAGGTAATCTTCAAATCTAGAAATGTGGGCAAAACACTGTGCTGATTTGCAAATCCAAGTGTTAGAAAAAAATATTTTCTATTTTCTCTTTTTAAAACTCTAAGACAATTTCTTGATCAATACTGGGTTGTCTGGAGTCAAGTCTGGGAAGCCATAAGAAGCTATATCAGGGTTGATGAACAGAGCACTTGGTGATAAGATAGAAGGGGGCAGAGAAGCATGAACAAAAACATCCTGACAGGTGACCATTGAAGATGGCAAGTAGAGCCTCAGTTTTCTTTTAAAAATATTATTTCAGAAACAGAGAATGGAGGCCCTAGGCTTCTTGCCTCTGCAAATGAATGCCAGATGCATGCCCCCTTTGTGCATCTTGCTTTACTTGGGTACTGGGAAATTAAACCCAGGTCTGCAGGACCTGTTTGTTTGTTTTTCAAGGTAGGGTTTCTCTCTAGTCCAGGCTGACCTGGAATTCACTATGTATTCTCTAGTTGGCCTCGGACTCATGGAGATCCCCCTGCCTCTGTCTCCCAAGTGCTGAGATGAAAGGCATTCACCATCACTCCCGGCCTACAACCAAGCACATTTTTTTTTGACTGTGAAAGATTAGTCAACATTTGTTGAATTTGCCAAGTCTCAAATGCTGATAAGAGGTGTAAGTATTCATTAGTCTTATAAATATCAAAGTGTGAGGCCCAATTCAAACAAACTTCACAAATAACTATTAATTTCGGATAGTCATGACAATTAGGTGCTTGCTAAAAGGAAAATGTGATGGAGAGGAGGCTCAGAAACTTTCCCTCCTCACTCACGCCCTAGTGCAATGCTGAGCAGCCTATATTGGGCTTCACAACTGGCAGGGACCTCAATCAATGTCATAGTTCCCCAGTCCAAGTCTCATTCTAGCAGTCTGAGCAAGTCCTGGTGGTAACTTAGTTGAAAGTTACTTCAGTTATAGAAGTAATACAAGGTCCAACCAGGACTGCCAACCAGCCCCAAAACTGCCACAAAGAAGGTATTCATGCCTGGAATTGTTCTCCTCTGAACGAGGTTGGTTGAAGTGGTGGGTTTGGATGCTGAAGCTGACACGGCCTCCTGAAAGGAGTTGAGGCCTGGGCTGGTTTCATCACACTGGCTGTCTTCCTCCAAAACCAATCTGCTTATTGTCATGGCTTGTTCTTGGACTGTAGTTCTGAGCCACCCTCATCCTCAGCAGGAGGTACACTCTCATTTTCATCTCTCCCAGGTCTCTTGTTTATGAGGGCTGGTAATGGGGAGGCTTCTTTCTGGTCCAGTTTGCAAAGGCCGCCTCTGAATCTTGTGCAGTGGACAGAGCTTTGAAAGCTTCCTTACAATGGTGGTTGAAGATTTCTGATCTGCCTTGGAGGCCCTCTGAGCGGCTTTTCCACAGGCTCTGGGTGCTGCAGTTTATCTTCCTTCACTTCACTTGAAGGAACAGACTCAAGAGTTCAAAGCCTTTTTGGCCATGGTGAGGAGGTCAGATTCTGTGTCATCTTCTCTGGAAGGCGTCATAGGAAAAGTTCTGGGTAACGGGGTGGGCCAAGTTCTTTTCTCAGTTAATGTTCAGGAGATCCTTTCTCAGCTTCTGAGTTGTGGGCTCCTTGGACATACATTTTTTCAAAATTTTTGAAGCCTTCTCAAATTCTTTGTTTTTGATACAAATAATTACAGCAATCTCCTTGACCAGTTTTCTACTGGATTCGACAACTGCTTCTGTCAGTGTAAAATCTTTTTTAATCATCTCCAGCATATTGATAGCAGATTCCAGTGGTGTGATCTCTGCCTCCAGATCACAGGAACAACCTGAACTTTCCCCTTCTTCAGTGATCCACAGACATCGCATAACCTGCAGCAACAGGGACACCTTATGCTCCTTTGCCAAGGGTCTGACAAGCAAAGCGTGCATGAAGTCCGGGATCTGCCTGAAGTCCCCATACCCGCCACCCCAAAGTTCCACAGCGCCTCTTGGAAGAACTTGAGCACTCAGCGACTGACCACCTCTTCCAGTAGCACTTCCCCCACGCCCCATCTGCCGGGCCCCCAACCCTGGCTCAGCCCCCTCCCCCCAGCCAAGCCCACCCGCTACTGCAGGACCGGTCTGCCCGCCGCCCTCCCTCTGCTTCCGACCAATCCAACCACAGGCCCCTCCCTGCCTCCCCGCCCTCGCGACTGGGCGGCTTCCTAGGCTTGGTCACCACCAGTTTACGCCCAAGCTGGAAGCAGGGCCCGAAGTCCGGGCTCCAGCATCCCTGATCACAACGGGTTCCAAACCGTCACAAGCAAGCACTTTTAACTGCTGAGCTATCTCTCCAGCCCATGACTCCACTTTTCAAGTTGATGTTGTGATTCAGATCTAAATTGTCTCCAGAAGCTTATGTCCATTACTAGCATAACTATGCAGAGGAGACTGAGTCATGGGTGAGGTTGCTAACATAATCCTTGACCTCCGTTGATGCATTTTTTAGCTGAATGAGTTATTGGCAGGTGCAGAGGAGCTGGAGGAAGTAGGTCATGGAGGCACGCCTTTGGTAAGAATATATCATTCTTAACCCTGACTTGCACACATATACTTCTCATCAGCCTTGAGGCTGGCAGCTTCATCCACTGCTCACTAACTCCCACACACATCACACTTTGCCTACCTCAGGCCTAAAGGGACGGAGGCCAGTAGACTTTGTCCTCCAACCTCTGGACTTGTCAACCAGAATAAACCTACTTGAAGTTGGTTTCATGAGGCTACAGGCTAACAGTCATGGTAGACTAATCCTATCATTTTTCTAGTTCGAGTACAGGGGTCAGGAGATAATAAGCTGGACTTCTTCACTGTGATCATCTGTCACTCTAAAATAAATTGTAAAGAGAGCAAAATGTTATATTCTCTACTTTATATCAAGCTTAGAGAAAACTGAAGTCACCTCCTTGCAGGAGCTCATAAAAGAATGAAATGAAACACTTGCTTAAGCAGATGGGGATGGCAGATAAACAGGGTGTTCTGCTGGTCTGAACAGCATTACCCCAGGCCTGCATTGTTGAGCAAAATCCTGAAGGGCAGATAAGCGGGACATTTGAAGGCTCTTGGTTGCAGGCCTACCTCACACCCCCCAGGAGCTTCATGTAACTGACCAACAGACCTGTTCACAAGTTTGTTCTATTTTTTTCTTCCCTATAATCTTCAAAGAATGTGAATTGTGATTTATGGCTTAACTCCCATCCTGTTTTTGCAATAAACATTTTGTAGTTTTTTTCCAATAAAAATTGACCCTCCAAACAGTTCAGGGCTACATCCTGAGATCTCAAACTCTGGATGTAGACCTGGTGTGCACCAGCCTTTCTTCTTTTTATTTTCTTTCTTTTTTACCCAATAAAACTTTGCCTCTCATTCCGCAAATAGATGGTCTTACTTGTGCAACACCAGACCCCATAAAAAATGACCTCATCTTTCTGTGAGCAGTCTATGGCAAGGGAAAACTATGAGTAGGAAGCACAGATCAGAGTCTAAGACAATACAGAACTCAATCCCCAGACTTTAGCTTTCTGTAGAGTATCTCTGAAAATGAGGTGCACAGAACAGTTCTTTTTTAAAATTATATTTATTTATTTATTTATTATTTGTTCATTTATTAGCGACAGAGAGATAGAGAGAGAATGGGCACACCAGGGCCTCTAGCCACTGCAAAACAAACTCCAGATGCATATGCCACCTTGTGCATCTGGCTCATGTGGGACCTGGAGAATCGAACTGGGACCTTAGGTTTTGCAGGCAAATGCCTTAACCACTAAGCCATCTCTCCAGCCCACACAGAACATTTCTTAGCAATGTGATCCCTCTAACTTCACTCCTCATAGGTTTCTCAGAGTCTCTGAGCCAACTGTGTTCTGAAACTTAAATGCAGTTGAGCAGAGAAATTGCGACATAGATCTACTGCTCTCTACTTTTGGAAGTTATCTTACTTTTCTCAGTTTCTGATGCTTATCTGTAAAACAAATGTGCCTTCCTCATGGAGTTGTTGTGAGAAGGACAGTAAATAGATCTAATGCACTGAGCACAGTGGTGATATAAAATATGTGTTCAGTAAATGATACCTGTAATTATTTTTTGCAGAATGATATTCTGGCAACAAAAAATGTAGAGCTCTTCAGAATATGTACTCATAGTCCCTGGATGAAAGAATGTGGGAAAAGAAGGATCTAATTTTAGAATGTGTATTTTGCGTTCTTCATTTAACTTTCCTGGTACTAAGCCAGCCCCTTCTACCTACCTTTTAAAAACTTTAATCCAATATTTCTTGGACTTTAACCTTGGAAATTTCAATTCTTAATTCCAGGGAGGGACCACACAGTACTACATTTAAAAATTTATTTATACATATATATGAACAGGACAGCCACCAATGCTCTGCAGAGTTGTAGATCTCTGAAAACTATAGACTATTCTAGAATGCAGAATATTCTCCAATGCCATCATTAACAAAAAACAATTATAGAATATAGATACTATCTCAGATATAAGAAAAAATTTTTGAATGGAGTCCAGACCGGAACTGTTTTATTCTTAGCTGTGGATCATTTTACTCCATGAAGGTCTACACCATGACAAAGCCATCCACCTCACCCCATACCTCAGGGCTTCGGCTACTGCTTCTTTGCTTTTCCTCCCTGAAATTAAAAATAAAAATTCTCTCACATCTCAGTCAAGGCCCAGGTGAAACCACAGAGAATTTAAGGAGACAAACAAGAGTGCTGCTTCCATAGTGATCCTGACAAGCAGTTCCAGGGTGAAGGAAATAGACACTGAGGATACTCAACACATACCAAAACAGAAATCCAGAGGCTCCTAAGAACTTATCACTGAAATAGACTTAAAACACACCCATCAAGGCTCAGGGAATTTTGTAGAAGAGAAGGTGGAAAGACTGTAGGAGACACCGATTGGGATGTCATATCCAAAGATGTGGCCTCCCCCAATAACTGACTGCTGCTCCCACAATCACAATGCATAACCCACAACCCCATGGGGAATACCAGCAACCTCACTGAGGAAGGCTCCTAGTGGAATGGGGACAGGGGAGAAGGGTATCAACACATGATGTATCCATACAGAGTATGTTCTTTTTTATTTATTTATTTTTATTATTGTTTTGGAGAGAGACACAGAGAGAGACAGAGAGAGAGAGACAGCAGAAAGGGGGAGAGGAAGCCAGAGATGGGCGCACCAGCAGTGTCTCAGCTGCTGCGAATGAAATCCAGATGCCTGCACCCCCTTGTGGTCAAGTGCAGCATTGCGCCCTTGCGTCACTTTGCATCTGGCTAAACGTGGGACCTGGAGACTGAAAGCGCTGGAGATTGGAACCAGTGTTCTTAGGCTTAGGAGGCAGGTGCCTTAACCCCTAAGACATCTCTCCAGCCCCAGAGTATGTTCTTCATAAAAGAAACTAATTCAAAATTATATATATATGTAATATACATGCATTATATAATATGTATTAGTGTGTGTATGTATATGTATATATATATATTACCATCACTAATACACTTGGGTGCTCATAGGAAGGGAATTTGTCAGTGAGACAGCAATTTTGTATTATGTTAATAACCTATTAATGCAAAATGAATAATTTATGCATGCCTGTAGCAGACAGCTTCAGGTTCGCTGAGATGAACTTTCAGACCAGGCACAGTTATGAAGGAAGGGATATTTATTGAAGTTTACAGATCCAGGGGAAGTTCCATCACGGCAGAAGAAACTGGCCTGCTTTCACAGGTCCAAGTAGAAAGAGAAAGAGAAAAGCCATAGCCACAAATCACACTTCAGGAACTTCAGGAGGAACTTGGCACTTTGCATATCTTTAGATTGGAATATCAAATCCACCAACACATCTGGACCCTAAGATCCACCTCTTCCAGCCAGGTGGTTGCAGATACAAACTACAAACTAATAAAACAATGAATATATTGGAGGACCTCTATCCAAACTACCACAATGTCCTTCAAGGCTCAAGAAATCTTGCAGAAGAGGTGACTGAAAGAATGTAAGAGACACAGGGATGGAAGGCTTACAGTAAGGCACTATTCCTGCCCCTCCTACAGAAACTGACTGATCTACTCATGACCCCACAGTGATTTTTGTATACCCCCACTGATGTTGGCTCTCAGTAAAATGAGGGTGAAGAAGGGACAAAAGAGGATAACCTGATGGGAATATGACCAATTCATAGTATGTTTATATATTGAAGTACAAATAAGAATTTTTCTTTAAAAATAGACAGAAGGGGCTGGAGAAATGGCTTAGTTTTTAAGGCACTTGCCTGTGAAGCCAAAAGACCCAGGTTCGATTCTCCAGGACCCATGTAAGCCAGATGCACAAGGGGGGCATATGCATTTGGAGTTCGTTTGCAGCAGCTGGAGGCCCTGGCAGGCCCATTCTCTCTCTCTCTCTCTCTCTCTCTCTCTCTCTCTCTCTCTCTCTCTCTCTCTCTCTCTCCCTGCCTATCTCTGTCTCTCAAGTAAATAAAAATAAAATATTTTTAAAATAAATAAATAGAAATAAAATAGATGTAAACAGTAAATGAGTCCAATTTATATTTTTCTTTTTTTCATGGGTGTTTGCTATATTCTGTCTAATCAGTACTTGCCTATCACATGGAAACAAAGACATTCTTCTTTTTAAAATGCTTTATTTATTTTTTTTATTTTTGCAGAGAGAGACAGACAGAGAGAGAGGGAGAGGGACACAGAGAATGGGCGTGCCAGCAGTCTCTCAGCTGCTGCAAATGAAATCTAGATGTGTGCTCCCCCTTGTGGGCAAGTGCGGCATTGTGACCTTGCGTCACTGCATCTGGCTAAACGTGGGACCTGGAGATTGGAACTGGGTTCTTAGGCTTAGCAGGCAGGTGCCTTAACCACTAATCCATCGCTCCAGCCCTCTAAAATGCTTTATTTATAAAGAAATAAGCTGAGCATGGTGGTGCACGCTTTTAATCCCAGCACTCAGGAGGCAGAGGTAGGAGGATTGCCATGAGTTCAAGGCCACCCTGAGACTACATAGTTAATTCCAGGTCAGCTAGAGAGAGACCCTACCTCGAAAAAGATAAATAAATAAATAAATAAATAAATAAATAAATAAATAAATAATAAAATAAAAATAAATAAAACAAAAAAATACTTTATTTGCATGTGTATGTATATGCGGTCACACATGTGTCATGGCTTATGTGTGGAGATGACTGGCCCATCTCATTTGAGGCAGAGTTTCTTTCTGCTGTTGTCTTTGCTGTGCTTACTGTAAGCTTTTGGGAAATTCTGTCTCCACCTCCCAGTTATCTTAAAAGTGCTGGATTACATCAACCTGCTACAGCTTCCCTTTTTATGTGGGGTCTGAGAATCCAAGCCTGGTACTCATGACTGAGTGTGAGTGTTCTCCCCACTGAGCTGTATTCCCAGACTCACATTCTCATTTTCTAAAACAAAGGGTGACACTTTTTGTTGACAGCCTACACCTAGGTTGACAGTTAATTACGGAAGACCAAATAAATAATGAGGGAGCTCTTTTGACAGTGTTTGTTTTCTGTGTAGAATTTTTCATTCATTCATATGTACCCCAAGTGTTTATACATGTGATCTTCCTAAATACAAATATAGAGTTCTTATGTACACAAACGCCAATGCAAACCAGTGATACAAAATAAATGATAGCTACTAACTTAGGAGAAAATATTTCCAAGCACATTTATGACAAAAGAACTTATATCCAAACTATAAAAACAACTCCTACAAGTTAATAAAATGAAATAATAAAATCAGACCATTTAGATAAACATCCCCCAAAGAAAACATGAGGGCAGTCACAAGTACTTGAAGAGTTCTGAAACTCATCAGACGTTAGCAAAGTGCAAATTAACTACAAACCCACAAGAGGACTGAAATTAAATAGAGTGGTCACAGTGAATATTGATGAGACAGTAGAAGAGTCAGAAGACAACAAAAAATTAAGTTTAGAAGTTAACAGCTTCTGTAGAATTGAAATTTTATTGACTCTGATTCAGCAATTCTATGCATATATATTTCACTTGCAGAAAGACACAAAAATATTGAGAGAAGATTATTCATAATTTCAAGGTCTTTGGTGGGTGGATTCAAAGCAGGGTGTCACTAAAGCGCAGGCTAACCTGAAACTCACTCTGTAGTCCCAAGCTGGCCTCAAGCTCATAGCAATCCTCCTACTTCTGCCTCCCAAGTACTAGGATTCAAGGTGTGAACCATCACGCTTGGCTAATCGCAGGTTTTTTCAACAGTGCTTTGTATTGCATCCATAGAGATCTTAGCATTTATTAGATGTGTCTCTCCATCCTTGTGTGAAAGCATGGGGGTGTGGATATAATCACACACGTTTGCTCTTCTTGTCAATACTACTTTTGAATTACATTTTTCCAAATCATCACTGATAATGTAGAGAAAGGTGGTTTTGAATATCAATATTCAGAGTCTGTTTTCCACTATCTCATTCTAATAATTATAGGCACTTTTTTGTGTGTGTAGCCATGGAATGCAGAGGTTTCTATGTAGACAGTGGCACCATTTATGAATACTGACAAGTTTTATTTCTTCCACTAAATCTTGATTCTTGTGCTACTGTGAACTTCCATTACAACATGGATTTGAAGTCATGCTAACAGGAAATCTTGTCTTCTGTGACATCAAACAGAATAAATCTACATCATTCCTAAATTCATAATGATGGCTGCTTGGGTTTTATATAAGTAGATTTTATCAAGTTAGAAAAATTCTCTTCTATCTAACATGAATTTATTAACATGAATAATTGACTTTATTGAAAGCTTTTATACTGTCCACTGAGATAACCATGTGCCCTTTCTTCTTTGAACGTTTACTATGATTAATTGCATTAATAATTTTTGTACAGTAAAGACATCAAGGAATTATTAGAATGAATGCAGAATAATCCTGATAAACTCTTCAATCTGTGATGATTTTCTACTGAACAGAGGTTAGGATTTGGTTCTTGTTTTCTTCCTGTGGGAAAATTTTTCATTTTTGATTAAATATATTTAATAATTGTAAGGTTTGGGAGTGACCAAGACCATGCAAACCACTCTGAGGCAAAGATGAAAGCTTTTATTCCAGAAAAGCATGAGCTGCCAGGGCTGACTCACAAGAGAGGAGCACAGCCAACCTAAGTTTTCAGTTAGTGAGCTTTATAGGACTTTTTCAGTTGGGGGAAGTTAAGGAAGGAAAAAGAACTCATTTGTTAAGTTGAATAGAAAAGTTCCTTTCGAGGAGATCTTACATTAACCATTTAAAATAGCTAGGGTGTGACATCAGAAGTGACCATGTGACTTATAAGACACCATGACCTGGGGCATTGTTAGGCAGAGAGGGGATAATGACCAGGTGGGTTTTCGAAGATTGTGGATAATCCCTGTCCTGTGCCTCTGTCACCATCCTGCTGACCTTGGTGACACCTTCTACAGAGTCCATCCCAACCTAACACCAATAATGGGACAACTCGTGTCACTTATCTTTTCTTAAGTCACTTGTAAGTATTTTAACAGCTAGCCCAAGTTTTGACATTTATTGGACTAGTTGTTTAGCCTTTCCTCTTTTTCAAACGACATTTGGGCTAGGGAGATAGCTCAGCAGTTAAAGGCTCTTACTGGCAAAGCCTGCCTGCCTTGGTTGGCCCAGGTTCAATTCTCCAGTACCCACATAAACCAGATGCACCAAATGGTGTGTATGCCTGGAGTTCTTTTGCAGTGGCGGGAGGCCCTAGCATGTCCATAGTTAGTCTCTCCCTCTAGCTCTCCCTCTCCCTCCCTCCCTCTCTCTCTTTCTCTCTCTCTTTCTCTCATAAATAAATAAAATTACATTCATTGAAGACTTCCAGGTAAGATAGGAGACTGGTCAGACAGCCTGCACTTAAACTGCCACAGCCCCAGGAGAAGACACAGGCCTGGGAAGTAGCTGTGGAGAGCGGAAGGGCAGGTCACTGGAAGGTGCAGGCAGAAGGCGCTTCCATCGGACAGTGAAGAGCACAGGAAAGCAGCTCCTCCCTGGGTGGCCAGAGGTAGACATCAGCACCTCAGAATCACTGGAATTAGATAGCTCTGAGCCTGAGGCCAGAGAGTGGACCAATGTCTGTCTCACACATCACTGCTATAGAGTTGGAAGCCTCTAACACTGCAGCAGAATGTGGACCCCCAGCTAGGGAACTCGGAAGTCCAATCCAGCTCTTCCACCAGTGCGGTTTGCAGCCCTATGGCTGCTCCCCTCCCAATATACTTGGAAGATTAGGAGACTCCCTCAGCTAGAACTTTAGCCACACTAAAGGGATACAATCTGGGGAGGCTCAGAGGATGGGAGAACAGACCCAGCCCACAGACTACAAAGGTAAGTGTGGATTAGCAAAAAAACCTGGGATGCTACTAAAGTGCACATAATTCTGCCAGGTGCTTGTCAGATGCTGGGTAGCACTAGCTGAAGCAGGAGGACCACAGGAATCCCTAAGTGCACTGACCCCTTCCCCCATGCTTACTGCGAAAGCTCATCATTTTTGATTTTCTGTTCTACTTGTGCCGCCCCTTTTTCTTTTTACTTTTAGTAGTATTTTCACTTAATTGTATTAAAACAAAAATTGAAAAAAATTGTTTTCTATTTTTTTAATCTTCATCTATTTATTCATTTTACTCATTTTGTGTGTGTGGGGGTGGGTGTGTGCATGTGTACACACCAGTGTCTCTTGCCCTGCAAGTGAATGCCAAACACATGGACCACTTTTTGTGTCCAGCTTAACATGGGTGCTGAGGAATTGAACCCAAGCCTGTAGGATTTGAGTGCACCTTTAACTGCTGAGTCATCTCTCTAGCACCTAACACAGTTGGGTTTTTACTTTTTCATTGATGAGTAATCTTTTTTTTTCCTTTTTTCTTTTGTCTCTTATGTTTCCCTTTTTCCTTTCTGCTATACGTTTAGTAGTAATTCTACTTTATTTTATTTGCTTTTAACTTTTTAAATATTTTATTTATTCATTTGCAAGGAGATAAAGGGAGAAGGAATGGGCACTCCAGGGCCTCTTACCACTGCAAATGAAGTCCAGATCTATGTACACTTTGGGCATCTGGCTTTACATGGGAACTGGGGAATTGAACCTGGGTAGTGAGGCTTTGCAAACAAGTGCCTTTAACCACTTAGCCATCTCTCCACCCCAGCTTTTAATTTTTTAATCTCTTTTGCTTTTATTTTTTATTCCTGCTCTTACATTTATATAGGTCTTATTTTTGTGGTTTCACATTATTAGGAACTTTTTGGCTTTTCTGTTTTCATTTTCTTAATTTCTTTTCTGTCCATAACATTTTTCATCACTGCACATTTTTTGTGACCTGCTGATTTTGATTACAGTTCTTTGCACAAGCATGGGTAGGAGATTATTTACAGTAGCAGGGTAACTCAGAGTGGCTAAACAACTGCAGAAAATTACCCCTCTCCCCATAAATCATTAACTGCCAATAGCTCCTCAAAATGCATTTGGTCAGACTTCAGAAGTTCCTCTAGTCTTTAATACTGCATTGGCCCAACACAGTTTAAAAGTCCAAAGTTGCTGGGCACAGTGGCACACGCCTTTAGTCCCAGCACTTGGGAGGCAAAGGTATGTGGATCAGTGTGAGTTTGAGGCCACCCTGAGACTACATAGTAAATTCCAGGTCAGCCTGGGCTAGAGTGAGACCCTACCTTGAAAAACAAACAAACAAACAAACAAACAAACAAACAAACAAACAAAAAGGTCCAAAATCTCTTCTGAGACTCAAGACAATTTCTTAAGCCTTCTCCTTTCCTCAGCACAAGTTCTCATGGTCCTGGCATCTACATTATTGTAGGGTCTCCATGGCAACTTGGCCTTCTCCTTCATGCATCATGCAGTGATGTCTTAGAACCTCCCTGAGGAACTCTGACACTGCTACTTCTTAGATGGCCTCAACCCATGGAGAAAGACTGCATGAACCCTTCAACCTTGCATTGTTCATGGTTCCAAAGTCAGTCTTACATGACTGCCAAGTTCTGCTGCAGCTTGGGGTGTAGCCCACATCCCTTGGCAACAGTCATAGCAGCCTTTGTATACCTTCCAGGATCACCTTGGCCAAACACATTCCCCTAGGGAGTTGTGATGGAGCAGGGAACATTTTTAATTTAGGCTTTCTTCCCTCCAATGAATTTGGATTTTCATAAGATGAAGCCAGCCTTTGTGTCTTGGATATCCAGAACCCAAAAGGAATCTAGTGTTATCTCCTGGTTTAAGTGTGGAATCCCCAGGTGATAATGGATGTTGACAAGTTATCTTATTTGGTGTTTGCCACCTACTTTAGTAAACTGGCTTTTCATTATTTCTTATTGTTTTGTTATTCTGCACTTATGCTATAATGTACTTTAGAATTAACTCATTCTTAAATCTTCTGATCCATAGTCAGACGTGTTATCCATTGCACCACTGACTTCCTGCTAGAATTAACTTATTCTTATTTATTCTTCTTAACAGTTGAGTTGGTGGGGGGTGGGGGGGGGAGATGGCTCTGTGGTGAAAGGCACTTGGTTTGCCAAGTCTGCAGGCACCTGATTTGATTGCCCAGTATGCTTGTAAAGCCAGACACACAGAGTGGTTCATGCATCTGGAGTTTGTTTGCAGTGGCAGGAGTCCCTGGTGTCCATTGTTATTCTCTCATTCATATTCATATTCATTCTCTCTCTCCTTGCAAATAAAAATAAATTTCAAAATATTTGCTATGGTTAATAAATTAAAGTTTTTGTGTCTTCCATTGTGGAAAAAAAATTGCCCGCCATCATTTCTCTAATATTTTCTTCCTCACGTTTTTCTGTTAACTTCCTCTCAAATTCTTACTAGCTATATGGAATCAATTTTCCCTTATCTCAACTCTTCCCATTTTCAATATACTCTTCTCTGTGTTATATTCAATATGATTTTTCAAATGCATAACTCAGTTTATTAAAATTGACTCCTCAACTCTATCTAATCTACCTTCTGTGCACTTTCCTTTTTCTTTGTTTCCCTATGCATTTTTTATTTCCTTTTGCATGTGTAATACTGTGACATGGAATGTATATGCATGTATACTATGATATGTGTGGTGTATGCACATATGTGTGCAGATGCACATGTCCTGTACATGTGCGTGTGAAGGCCAGAGAAGAACTTTAGGCATCCTGCTATGTCACTCATCCTCATGATTCCTTGAGACAGAGTCTCTCACTGATGATGTAGCTGTCATTTTCTATCAGACTGGCTGACCAGGAAGCCCCAGCATTCCTGTCTCTGTCCCCCACAGGACTGGGGCTACAGGCATGTGGCTATGCTCAGCTATTTATTTGGATGATACGGAATTGGAGTCAGGGTGAATCAGGCTCTTTCAGACTCTCTTGCTTGCATAGCAAGCATTCTGGCTTTTTGTTTTACATTTTGACAATTTTCAAACCTGTACATGATGTATCTTGATCATAATCTCCTCTCATTACCTCCTTTTGACCTCCTTCCTTCATTACTCTTCTAGTGAATCCCTTCTTCTTTAACTATTTTAATGTCTTTTTTGCCCTCTTCCATCATCCATAATGAAATCTTTATGTGCCCAATGTTATACAGATCTTATGTAAGTAATGATAGTCACTCCAAAGTCATAAATACAATGGCTAGGGAAATGACTCAGTGGTTAAACGTGCTTGCTTGCAAAACCCACTAGCCTGGCTTCAATGCTCACATACAGCCAGATATACCAAGTGGTGCATGCATCTGGGGTTTATTTGCAGAGGGAAGAGGTCCTGGCATGTCCATATTCATCCATTCTCTCTCTTTCTATATCTCCTTCTCTCTCAAATAAGTAAATAAAACTGTTAAAAATATAAAACATCTGGCTCTGGCTTGCAACTCCCAGTATCAGAAATTAGTTATAATCCACATTGAGCTATTGATCAGAGAGAACTATGAAGTCCAGAACACAAGACCGGCTCTGTCAAAGCACTTGATTCCCTGCTGGTGGTAAAAGGTAAGACGCTAGTGCTGAAGACATCACATGCTGCTGACACAGAACCTCAAGAGATTCAGCTCCAGTCTGGAAGGAAGCCATTTCCCAGATGGTCAGCTCATGTAGTGCTTTCACTACATGAACTGTTCTGGGGCCATGGCCAATAACACCTTGAACAAGCAGGGGGAAAGGCTATAGGAAAGCAACCAGCCTTACAAAATGAACAAACCTGTACAATAGTGGCACCCACCTTAACTGGATAACCAGTGGCTTTCTGATTGGATTAAAAAAATATTCTCATTGGAGAGAAACCCAGAGCTGGAACTGGTAACCATATCAGAAGCCTGCGGAGACCAGGACTATGGATTCCAATGAGATGCTCCCACTAGTTTGTGGTCAAAAGAGAGGCTACATTCATCAAAATCTGTAAATTAGCAGTGTGTATCCCATTTAACCTATGCTGGTTTCACTCTCCATTGGAGAAACTGTTTTTCTTTTCCAGAAGGCAGGGAGAACTAAGAACAAGCAAAATCTATCAACAAGGCAAGAAAAGATAGCAGACTCCCTGGCAGGGGATGAGCCATCCTTCCAACATCAGCCAGGGCCCAAGTGAAACCACAGAGGAAGTGGCAAGATGAGCAAGAGAGGCCCTAGGAGGCAGGAACAGCTGGAGGGCCATCAACAAACTGGCGTCCAGCCCTCCAGAAGTGGGAGGGCTTGGCAGGGGCTCCATGAGCCAGGGTTGGGGGTGCGACAGATGGGGGCGTGGGGGAAGTGCTACTGGAAGAGGTGGTCAGTCGCTGGGTGCTCAAGTTCTCCTTCCAAGAGGCCCTGTGGAACTTTGGGGTAGCGGGTATGGGGACTTCAGGCAGATCCCGGACTTCATGCACGCTTTGCTTGTCAGACCCTTGGGAAAGGAGCATAAGGTGTCCCTGTTGCTGCAGGTTATGCGATGTCTGTGGATCACTGAAGAAGGGGAAAATTCAGGTTGTTCCTGTGATCTGGAGGCAGAGATCACACCACTGGAATCTGCTATCAATGTGCTGGAGATGATTAAAAAAGATTTTACACTGACAGAAGCAGTTGTCGAATCCAGTAGAAAACTGGTCAAGGAGATTGCTGTAATTATTTGTATCAAAAACAAAGAATTTGAGAAGGCTTCAAAAATTTTGAAAAAATGTATGTCCAAGGAGCCCACAACTCAGAAGCTGAGAAAGGATCTCCTGAACATTAACTGAGAAAAGAACTTGGCCCACCCCGTTGCCCAGAACTTTTCCTATGACGCCTTCCAGTGAAGATGACACAGAATCTGACCTCCTCACCATGGCCAAAAAGGCTTTGAACTCTTGAGTCTGTTCCTTCAAGTGAAGTGAAGGAAGATAAACTGCAGCACCCAGAGCCTGTGGAAAAGCCGCTCAGAGGGCCTCCAAGGCAGCTCAGAAATCTTCAACAACCATTGTAAGGAAGCTTTCAAAGCTCTGTCCACTGCACAAGATTCAGAGGCGGCCTTTGCAAACTGGACCAGAAAGAAGCCTCCCCATTACCAGCCCTCATAAACAAGAGACCTGGGAGAGATGAAAATGAGAGCGTACCTCCTGCTGAGGATGAGGGTAGCTCAGAACTACAGTCCAAGAACAAGCCCTGACAATAAGCAAGATTGGTTTTGGAGGAAGACAACCATTGTGATGAAACCAGCCCAGGCCTCAACTCCTTTCAGGAGGCCGTGTCAGCTTCAGCATCCAAACCCACTTCAACCAACCTCATTCAGAGGAGAATTCCAAACTATCAAGAGGCAAGTGAAATAACTCTAATGGAATTGAACAAAAGACTTGGACCAAAGAGGACCAACTGTTTCAAGTTCAGGGAGAACTAAGTGAAGACAATGCAACCGGCATGACAAGAAAGCAGAAGTGAACGACAGAAGAAAGTGAGGATGTGAAGGCCGGAGTGGAGAAATGCAGTGAAGGAAACTGGGTTGTCATTTCTAAAAATTACCCCTCTTAACCAAACAGCTCTGATAATTAAGGACTGCTGGCAGACCATGAGAAACTTGGCAGGAACTGAAGCTCTCATTTCCACAAGATTCACAGGAGCATGTTTCTTACCAATCGTTCTGATTGTCTGCTATTTCTCTCAGAACCTGGGATACCTCCTTCAGTGCTGTTAAAACCAGCAAAGAGAGCATTGTCTGGAATGAACTATTCCTCATCAAGTTTTGGCCTTCTGCCATAAATCTATATGTTATTAGTTCAAGTTGATGAGAAACCAGTCCTTGTAGATCAAATTCCTTCTGAAAACTGACGAGCCACTTGTGATGTCACCTTAGACCTTACTGCTTTGGCATTTGCTCTTAATGTGCTGGGCTATGTCAGCAGCTTTATCCTCCACACTTCTCATGTAGTTGAGACTTTGTGTTTTGGTAAAATGGTGATTGTAAATAAGCTTATTCCTTCTCTTCTCAGACCCCTTCCTCATGATGAACTTTTAAAGTCTACAGAAAGAATCCTTATTGAATATAAATGCTTAATTTAAGAAAGAAGAAAGAAAGAAAGAAAGAAAGAAAGAAAGAAAGAAAGAAAGAAAGAAAAAAGAAGAAAGAGAGTGCTGCTTCAGTGCAGGCCTGACAACCTTTGCCTAGGTGATGGAAACAGACACTGAGGATATTCAAAATGTACCAAAGCTGATGAGAACTCAACACTAAAGTAGACTTAAAGTACACCCACCAAGGCTCAGGGAATTTGCAGAAGAGGGGGTTGAAAGAACAGGGTGGGAGTGAATATCCAAAGGCTTCTCCCCACCCAGCAATAACTGACTGCTGCTCTTACACTCATAGCCCACAACTCCATGGTCAGTACTAGCAAACCCACTGAGGAGAGCCCTCAGTGGAATGGGGGCTGGGAGGAGGGAAATGATGGTACCAACATATGATATGTCCATACAAGATTTCTGTTCCATTTAAAAAAATCTATTAAAAATAAATAAATGCATTGACCACTACATGTCTGGAAGACAGAATTTCAAAGAACTCCCCATCCCCTGGCTCTTAAATTCTTTCCTCCTTTTACAATATTCTCTGAGTCTGGTGGGGGCTCATGATAGAGATGTCTCATTTAGTGATGAGCACTCAACATCCACTTATTCTCAATACTTCAATCCTTTCACAAGTTTTCCTTCTCCCCAGTAGTCTCTGACAACTGCAAAAAGAAAGCTTCTGTGACTAAAGGTCACTGATCTATGGGCATAAAACATAAGTGTCTAGGGGACGACTTGATGAGCACAACATAAGCATTTAGTAGAACAACAGAAGTAGCTTCTCCTATAAGGGCCTATGATCTTCCCAGGCATAAGCTTTTAATAATAGGTTTCAGTTCCAGACATTAATTCCTTCCCATTGAGTGGGCCTCAAATCCAGAGAGCAGTTGGTTATCCCCATAATAGTCACGCTACTATTTCAACAGAAGGGAGAGGACATCTGTGGCAAGTGTTCTTACCCACTGTGCCATCACCCCACCCCATTTTCCTTTTTCCACTTGTCCTTTCCATTACTTTTTATAAAAATATTGTATTTATTATTTATTCACAAGGATAAAGAAAGCGAGAATGGGAGTGCAAGGGTCTCGTGCTCCTGCAAAGAAATGCTACATGTATATACCCCTTTGTGCATCTGGCTTTACATGGGTACTGAAGAAACAAATCCAGGCCACCAACTTTCAAGAATGTGCCTTTCACCCAGAAGCCATAGATTGTTACTAGAAAATTTTCAGTGCCAGGGATGGGATACCTTCCAGTGAGTTGTTGGTCAGGGAGGTCCCTGTTGCCCTCAAAACATTACAGGCCATTGCCAAGGCTCTTGGTTTCCCACCAGAAACAGATGGTAAGACGCTATTGCTGAAGACTCCACATGCCTGGGCAGCAAGGTCACTGAGAAATCAAACTGGGATTGAGCTGAAAACCTTCTACCTGTAGACCATCCGACTGAAAGCTGGAAAAAGCTGCACTGCATGGAGCCCTATGGGAGACAGAAGTCATCAGCAATGAAAACAGTGGACACCAGAAGCCTCAGGTTTGGCCAGGCAGGCCAAATGAGCAAATGAGTGCAATAGCAGCATGTCTGTTCTGGGGAAACAAACTGCTCTCTAACTGGAATGGAGGCCCGCTCTATGGGAGGGAATACATGCCTGGTACTTAAAAAAACTAATCAAAAACCTATGGTGGACTCCAGGATACCCTGTACTAGAGGGTGCTCATGGTGGGTGCAGAAAGGTGGTGAAAGCGGAGGAGATAAATTATCCCACGCACTTCAGCCAAGCTACAGTTGAATCCACAGAGGAATGGGGAGACAAACAAGAGTGCTGCTTCCATGCTGATCCTGATAATCAGCCCAGGGTGTAGACCCTGGGGATACTTAACACCTACCAAAGTGGAGATCCAGAGGCTCCTAAGAGCTCATCACTGAAGTAGACTTAAAACTCACCCACCACGGCTCAAGGAATTTTGTGGAACAGAAGGCAGGAAGATTGTAAGAGCCACAGGTTGAAACATCATGCCTACACACATTCCCTCCCCCCAAAAGTAACTGACTACTACTCCCACAAGGCATAAACTACAAAACTATGGGGAATAACTGCAACCCTACTGAGGAGGGTCCCCAACAGAGTGGGGGTAATGTCTGCTCTTATCAAGCTAAGTGTATATATTATGCTGACCAACCTGCCCTGTAGGCAATTCACTTAATGTTCCTATTCATATATTAATGTTACTCTCACTTTTGGTTAGAGAAGCTTCTCTTTTCAGATGGTAATGGCCAATGGGATGACCCAAAAGGACCATAGTGCTGAGAAGTGACAGAGTGTTTGGCACTGACACATGTTTATCACAGCTTCCAAGACTCAGGGTCTATTACAGAAGAGGGGGTAGAAAGAATGTAAGAGCCAAAGGAAGGGTAGGACTGCTTACAATGCAACTGTCCAGACAGAAATTGGCCTCAATATCCACAACCTTGCAGTACCTAGTAATACCTTGACAAGACCCTTATAACAGGAGAAAAAGATGATGACATCAAATTAAAAGAGAGACTAATGGAGAGAGGGAGGGGATATGATGGAGAGTGGAGTTCTGAAGGAGAAAGTAAGGGAAGGGAGGGAATTATCATGTTTTATTTCTGTAACTATGGAAACTGTCAAAAAGAAAAAAGAATGCGCCTTTAAGCAGTGAACCATTTCTCCAGACCATCCTGTATATTTCTAATATTTTCCTTCAAGTCTACTTGGTGATTTTCTCATCTTTACTCATATTTTAAATGTATTCTTTTACACATTTAAACGCAGTAAGCATACACATCTCTAAGCCCAGAAACCATTGTGAAAGAGGTGGCAAAAACAATGGAACAGCCAAAAGAAGGGGAGCAGTACTTTGCAATACTGTCATCCAGACACAAAGTGGCCTTGATATTCATGACCTCACAGAGGCTGAGGCCACCTACACAAGACCTTCATGATAGGAAGAAAAAGAAATGTGGACATCAAAGCAGAAGAGACTACTTAGAAAGAAGAAAGGACATGGTTGAAAGGTAATTAGGTAGAGGAAAAAGGGAGGGTGGTGGGAGGAAATTATGATCATGTTATATTATCTAGATGTATGGAAGTTGTCAATAAAAATAGTTAAGCATACACATTTTGTAGTCTGTATTCAGGAATTCCAATATCTTATTTTGTTTTGCAGGTTTGTTTTTAGTGGAAATTGCCTAATCCAAGTTCTTATGTGTTTATGACTTCTCTTTATTAGTTCATACATGCTGCCACTCTCTCTGTGAGGTTACTCTTAGGTCTTGTTTCAGGATTTATTTCTCCAAGAAGTAATGCCATTTGTTTCTTTTAGATACCTGAGGGCACTATAGACTCAGTGTGGTTTAAATTTAAATTTTCTGCCTACAGTTTTTAAACTATAAAATCTATAGAAATTCAGACTCCAGCCCAAGAGGGAGCTGGCAGGAGAATGTTTGTTCTGCTCCACTGAAGTCAATGCTGAAGGAGAATGCTCCTTTCTGCTTTACTCTGGCTGAGGCAAAGTGATTTCCAATTCAACTTCCCACTCATAAGGACAGAGGCTCTGTACTCAGCTCTGTGCCTTGCTCCAAGGCAAACATGGCTGCCAAAATATCTGGTGCTCTCAGGCACTGCCCTGGACTCACATTGTCTTTGTGATTTCTCTCCTTTGTGGCTGGAAGGCTTTCACATTGTTAGCTCACCACATCAGCAAAAAAGAGAGCTTGGAATATTTACTTGTCAGTATATTGCCTCTTAATTTAATCTTAAACCTGAATTGTTTCAACCACTTACCTGAAATACATATGATAAATAAGTGTACTTGAACAGAATTTAAAATAAATGTTCTGAAGGTCATGTTGGTTTTAGATTTAGTAGCAATCTTTAAGGTATGTTTATTATATTGCTTTTTGTTTCAGCTTGATCTCACAAGTTAAATGTAAATCATTTTCAACCTAATAAAAAAAGTTTTATGGATTGGGTAGATAGTCCCATGACAAGGCACTTGCCCTGCAACTGAGAATGCCTGAGTTTGGTACCCTTGAGCCAATGTAAAAACCAGAAGCTGTGGTGGGCTTCTGTGATCCCAGTTCACCTACAGCGAGAAGGGAGAGAGAGACAGGAGGGTTTCCCAAAAGTTCACAAATAGAGAGGTGGAAAGGATAGTCCTTGTCTCAAAAGAGGTGGAGAACAATGGTCAACCTGGAAGTGTCCTTTCATCTGCACATGCACACCATGGCATGCACACACCAAATAAATAAATAACAATAATAGACATTCTGTATCCAAATGGAATGATCCTTCCTGCTTGCATTTTACAGAGCAGCATGTGTAAGGCTTCACACCTTTCTCAACCTCATTTAGAAACAGAACTAGAAGTTGTCAACATTGACAAAGGGTTTCCAGAGAACAACTGAAGCCATGCTCAACATTTAGTGGGAATGATACAGTGTTTCAAGATGCTATTTACATTATTTTTTAACTTTTCATTGAGAACTTTCATACATATGGACAATACACCATGATCATAATCCTCTCCCACACCCTCCTGTTGCAAAAATTATTTTTACCTCCCTAGGAATATAGTGAATTGTGATGTAGATTTTCTCCAAAAATGTGACTGATGAGGATGTTGTCAGTTCTGCATGGCTTGGATCCTGGCTGTGTGTTCCACGCTGGTCTCCTCATTCCTCATCACCTGCCTGTCACACCTCCTCCTTCCAGGCAATCCCTAATCCCTGAGCATTTCAGCATCTGTGTACACATTGTGGCAAGCCTGTTATTTTTGTGATTATAGCATCAATCATGTCTCTAAACAGCTGTGTTTCCTTCCAGTGTGCCTTGCACCCCTGGAAACACCATTATAGTCCCTGCATTTTCTCATGTGCACTCTCTCATCTGTGGGGGTTCTACTGGTACTTTTCTCTGTGTGTTGTCTGTTATTGGCACTGCTTATAGATTTGAAACAAGGATGAAGGGCTGGGGTGCATATTTCAAAATCCTCTGTAGCTGAAAGACCATTTCCTGCATGGAATTCCAGTTTTGCTGCAGAGCACTCCTGGAACCACTCTTTGACAACACCAATACATTTTCTCCACTCTCCATTAGAGCATACCTCAAAAAATTATTCTCAATCCAATTCAAGGGTGGTTAAATTAAGGTAGCAAAAATATTTCAAGTTTCAATATACAAGTTAGTGCTTGCTTCAGCAGCACATATACTACGTATACAAGTTAGATAACATATTATTAACCTGATATTAATATAAACATGGTGTTACTAAAAAAGTAATTTCTATTATTCACATCTCTCTATCACAAATGCCATGGTTATACTGTATGGTAATAGAGGGCGCACAGTTCACTGTGAGAATTCTAACTCCTCAGGCTTGGCTGTCTTCACTCATTCGTTTGAGTTGAACTTAGTTTCATTCGGTTTGTTTCCTAACTATAGAGAGGACCCTCTCTTTCTTCCTAAAACCATGTCCACCCTCACTCCTATCACTAACCATGGCTGCTGTGGGAACTGCACAGCAATGAATGGAAGAATGAGGCCACAGAGCTGAGGACCAGAGGCCAGTGCAGAGCTGTCTTGAGTAATTTATGAGAAAGACTTAAGAGGAGATTTTGAACACTTCTTCACCATGAGCAGACACATATAAACCTCCAAGGAGATGTTTCACAACATTGTTCACTAATAGATTTGGCAGATTTTAAGTATTTTTATTTACTTATTTATTTGCAAGTAGAGAGAGATAGAAGAGAGACAGATAGAGAGAATGGGTATGCGAGGGCCTCCAGCTGGTGCAAATGAACTCCACATGTATATGCTTCTTTGTGCATCTGGGGAATCAAACCTGGAACTTTAGGCTTTGCTGGCAAATGCCTTAACTGCTGAGCCATCTCTCCAGACCAATTTGGCATATTTTAAAAGAGCTTTCCTAGATGGGCCTGGTGGTGCACACCTTTAATCCCAGCACTTGGAAGGCAGAGGTAGGAGGATCACTGTGATTTTGAAGCCAGCCTAGGGCTACAGAATGAGTTCCAGGTCAGCCTGGGCTAGTGTGAGACACTGCCTTGGAAAAGAAAGGTAAAGGAACTTTCCTATAAGTGGATAACTTCTGTGTTCTAGGGTCCCTGGGAGGAACCTTAGAGACTTGGAAAGCAAAGTGTCTGGGGACCCTCCCTTTGTCCTTTCTCTTCACTCACGTGATAGGTACTATCTACAGTCAACTTGACTGGATTAGAAATCAAGTAAGAGACATGCTCTTGGACAGATCTGTATGTGTATTTTCAAGTAGATTAACTGAGTGGGGAATACCTTCCCTCCCAGTGGGCAGCCCTTCAGTGGACCTGTCATGTAAAGAGGTTCAAGAACAAAAAGGTGGCCATTTTTTTTTTTTTTTTTTTTTTTTTTTTTGCCTGCTCTTCTACCTTGTTGGTACATGCATCTCCACTGTTGCTGAGATTTTTCGTGGGCAAAAAACCCAGCTTCTTCAGTCTTCCAACCTGGACTGAAGACCAGAGACTCTCCAGAAATCCTCCAGGCCTTCCGCATCAGATTGAAACTGCTCAGACACCCAGCCTCATGGACTGTGCAGATCCTGAGTTCTCAGCCTCTTCAGTGTGTAGACAAAACAGCCATTATTGAACTAACCAGCCCATACCATGTAAGCCAATATAATAAATCCTCTTTGTAACATAAATTCATTCTATCTGATCTGTGCCTCTAGAGAACCCTGAGAATAAAAAGCCCTTTCTTTTTGTGGAATCTCCTTGTTTAATCCTTTCCTCCCTCCTTTGCTCTTTTCATTCTCCCAGAAGCAGACTATCTTGTAGCTTACAAACTTAAATCCTTAGTCCTATTCCAGATATCAATTGCTAATGGCTCTTTCTGTTGGGTTTGCCCCTGCTCGTTTCTTCTGCACTGGTGGCTATCAGGTACACAAGGAGAGAAAAGCAGCCCCCTGATGGCTATCAGGCCCAGCTAATCTGTTATTCACAGGTTCTTCTAAACAAAAAGTTTCATAGAGAACCAGCACCAGACAAGACCATTCAATGACTGGTGAAGACAGAGGGAGACAAGATTACCCCATACACGTGGCCAACCACAGTTTCCAAAGAAGACTACAAACCACAGCAGTTGACAGTCATGCCCTTCATGCAGGTGATAGGACAAAATGCCTGTTTACAGTCACAGCCTAAACCCTGCTCCATCCTGCCTACCTGCTAGATGAAAAAATAAGATATTTTAATAAAATTCTCATCATATTTATTTATTAAGGTTTTTGAGAACAGGGCCTCACTGTGTTGCCCAGGCTGACCTTGAACTTGCTTGGTACACCAGTCTGGGCTTGAATCCACAACCCTCCTAAAACAGCTTTCTGCACTCTGGATAGCAGATGTGCACCACCACACCTGGCCAAATTCCCATCATCTTCTGATGGCTCTAGAGACACAAAACATATTTCATTGATCCCTCATTCAAAATGACCAAACACAAGCCAAAGCATATGCAATCCCTTCTAGCATCTTCTTCAGAGGCCCCTGATTTGTCAGAGCATCATCTCCTCTCCTGCCATGTTAACTCACCATGAGCTGTTTTCAGTGGCCTATAGCTGTTGTATCAATAGGACTTTCCTCTCACTCAGACCCTATATGAAGACAGTGAGGAATTCCCTGCAAATTTACCAAAAAGGCAAATGTACCATTACGATGAGCATTTATTTTTCTTTAAAACAGTAGTTGATTCTCACATGAAGGAAAAAAAATCATCTTTTGGTTGACTTGAACTCAGACTTTGTAAATGTGGACCATAGGGTCATCACGCCAACAAAGAATTCATACTTCTTTACTCTTTTACCTAATAAAAGTCACCACATCGACAGGCTCATTTAGAAACTTGAAAACATTAATATGTATTTCTGTTACTTCCTCTCAGAATCTAGCCTCCATCCCACGTGGTTCTGTCAGAGGCAGAAAGGTGACATCCCAGTACAGCCCATGGCACAGTGAAGCTGGATGCACAAGAATTGCTCTTATTACAAGATTATTTTTAAACGTTAAATATTATCCAAAATCTCATTAAGATTTTCACCAATCCATGGAGTAAGCTTGATTCTAATATTGTTTTTATGCTTGTCATTCAGAGCCAGTCACCCCCAAGGCAGTGTTAATATTATTTCAGAAGCACAAATGACAATTTCCCAGCTGAAGAATTTCCTTCCCTCTAGACTGCCACTGGGGAAAGAAGATATTAACATTTCCTGAGTTTCTTCTAAATGTGATCCACTCTCATAAAAATTTATCTAATTTAATCCCAACAAGCAGGAAGTTGGGTACTATTCAGATTTTGACACTTGAGGAAGATAAAGGCTGATGGTTTCTCTGCACAACAGAGACTCTGTCATTTTATCTGTTACTCCTTCAGGACCGGTCAGTGGTAGATCCACTGTGGAACACAAGGAAAGGTCAGCTGAATAACTGAGGCTTAAAAGCATTATGAACATTGCTTGAGGTCACAAACCTAAGAAGCAGAGTAAAGTTCTGAGTCCAAATACTTGACATTTGTTCTGAGCATAAATTTTGCCACTGCAGCACAGCCACTATGGAAATCAGTGTGGGGTTTTCTCAAAAAACACAAACTAGAACTACCATATGACCCAGCTGTACCCTTCCTGGGTAAATATATGCTGAAAGGACTCTAAGTCAACATCCCACAAAAATTCTTGCACATACAGTTTTTTGCAGCATTATTCACAAAATCTAGGGAATGGAACCAGCCTAGATATCCATCAACAGTTGAATGGATAAAGGAAACATTGTACATATACACAATGGAATTTTACTCAGCCATCAAATACAAATCAAATCATGACAATTTCAGGAAAAAAGAGGATGGAACTAGAAATCATTATATTAAATAAAAAAAAATTCAAAAAGACAAATGCTACATGATTTTTCTCATAAGCAGAACATAGATTTAAGTTTATATATGTGTCTTCCTATGAGTGTGTGTCTATGTACATCACGAAAGTAGAAAGGGGATCATGAGAAAAAGATCTTCAAGAAGAGGGGAGGAGAGAGGAATACATGTGACATAGAGATAAAGAAGGGGCTGGCAAGATGGCTCAGTGTGTTATGGGATTGCTCCACAAGCATAAGATCCTGAGGTTAGATTCTCATTACCCACATAAAAGCCAAGCATGAACACAAACTGTAATCTCAGCCCTGGGGAGGCAGAGGCAGGAGGATCCCCAGGGCTTGCTGGCTAGTCTAGTGAAATTCATTAACTCCAGATTTAGGGTGAAGCCTTGCTTCAAAAACTAAGGTTGAGGGTGGTAAGTTGGTCCAGATATAAGTGGTCCATTGAGGGACTGGATACATGGTTTAGCAGTTAAGGCACTTATCTGTGAAGCCTAAGGACCCAGGTTTTATTCCCTAGTGCCCACATAAGGCAGATGCCCAAGTAGGGCATGCATCTGGAATTTGTGTACAGTGGCCAGAGGCCCTAGTGCACCAATTCTCTCTCACACACACAAATGAATAAATAAATAAAAGTATTTTTAAAAGAGGGCTGGAGAGATGGCTCAGCAGCTAGGGCACTTGCCTGCAAAGCCTAACAGCCTGGGTTTAATTCCCAGTACCCACATAGATCCAGATGCACAAAGTGGCATATGCATCTAGAGTTCATTGCAGTGGTTGGAAGCCCTGGAGGGCTCATTTTGCTCTGTCTCTCTTCTCTCTACCTCTCTCTGCTTACTAATAAATTAATAATTAGTTTTTAAAAATAAGTGTCCCAAGCATGGTGGCAAATATTTTGAATCCCAGCACTCAGGATGCAGAGGTAGGAGGTTCACAGTGAGTTCAAGGCCAGCCTGAGACTACATAATGAATTCCAGGTCATCCTGAGATAGAGCAAGAACCTACCTCGAAGAAAGGAAAAAAGTCCCACAGAAAGTAGAAAAAACTAAACACTAAAACCATGGGCTCAGGCTAGGTAATCCCAGGCCCAGAAATGAGTTAGTCTTCATAGGAAGTTGTTGGCCAGGGAGACCCATGAGGTCCCCAAAACAAAGAAGACTTTGCCATAAGGATTGATTGCCTGAAAGAGCTAAAAGGTAAGACCCTATTGCTGAAGACATCACAGACAGTGGTCACAGATCATGGAAATACCATGCTGGAACTATAAGGGAAACCAGTTCCTTCCTGGCTAGCCCATATAATGTAAAAAAAAAAAAAAATGATGGAAGATGCTGGGGGTCAATGGTTACCAACAGTATAAATAAGCAGATGGCACTGCAAGTTATGAAATAAACCAATTGGGCAAGAAACACACACTTGTGAAATAGTGGCACACAACTTTTGTTGTAAACCAACTGTTCTCTGATTGGATATGAGACCTGTTCAGTGGAGGAAAATGCATATCTGGTACTTGAGACCAAGTCAGAATCCCATGGCCAGGAAACCCATAGACTCCAGAGAGAAGCCCCATAATTCTGTGAACAAGAAGAGTGGGCTTACATACCAAAAACACTCAAATAGCTGTGCATACATCCTTTAATCCAAGCTGCTCTCACTCTTAGTTAGAGAGTTGTTTTACTTTACAGATGGCAGAGAAAACTCAGGAGATTCAAGATCCATCAAAAGGACAAGAAAAGATAGCTAACTGCATACCATAAGACATGCCCCCACTACCACATCTTCAGGAGCCCAAGAGAAATTTCAGAGGAAGTAGTAACACAAGTATTGCTTCCATTGCTAGCTTGACAACAAATCCAGGGAATGCAACAGACACAGTGGGCTGTCAGAACACATTTAATCAGAAACCCAGTGGCTACAGAGAACTGAACACTAAACCAGACTGTTAAAAGACCCTCCAAGGCTCAGGGGCCATTGAGGAAGAGGGGCTGGGAAGATTATAAGAGCTATAACATGGGTAGAATTATCCTGAGGCACAGTGGGGCCCCTTCTCAAGACTGACGTAGACCTTATTTACCCAACAGAGAACACCAATAACCCTACTGAGGATAGCCCTCAGGAAAAGTGCAAGTGGGACTGGGTAAGAGGGGATATAAGACCACAACCTTTGTAGAAAAGTAAAAATAAATTTTAAAAAAGTATAAGAGAGGTTATTTGGGAGAGAAATAAAGTATAATGACACATCTATATGAAATTGCTGCACTGAAAATCATTACTTTGCATGCTAACTTAAACAATAAAAAAATACCAAATCTCCAAAATAAATAAGGTGGAGCCAGGTGTGGTGGCCCATGTCTTTAATCCCAGCAGTCAGGAGGCAGAGGTAGGAGTATCACCATGAGTTTGAGGCCAATCTGGGACTACAGAATGAGTCAGCATAAAAAGGACAAGGGGGACTACTGTGGGTAGAACAGGGACCAGCAAGGGGAGGGCAGAAATGGAAGGGGGTACAAATTAAAAGAAAGTATAATAGCACATATATTTGAAAACACCATAAAGAAACTCATTATATTTATGTTAACTTTAAACACAAATTAAATCAGACAAATTATACTAGTTGCTAAAGGTTATGCTAACAGTTAAGCTTATATGATTACATATTGATAGAAGAATGAATTTTACAAAGAGAAATATTTATATTGAACTAGCTTTCATTATGGGTGACATAACTGAGGCTGGGGAGCATAGAAAGAATAGAATTATTTGCCTTGTAGTTCTGGAGGTCCAAGCTCATAGTTCTGATTTCAGTTTGGCTCCAATGAGGGTCTTGTGATATTTGGCACTACAATGGTATGACCATGGTGGGAATGTGCGCAGAAGATATCACATAGTGACACAGAAAGCCACAGACCAGAAAAAGTTAGCCCTGATTGTTTTTTAATAGCCACCTATTTGCTGGGGAAGTAGCTGAATGGTAGACTGTTTGACTTGTTAGCACAAGGCCTTGGGCTTGAACCTTAGCACAGATTAACAATCAGGTGAATATAACAACATATTCCTTCTGAATCTAAATCTCCCCATGCAACCAGCATTGAACCCCTTTTAGGGCAAGATCCCCAGTTAGCTCATCACCTCCCACTTAATCATCATACTAGCCTATTGGACACTCTTGCATATGAATATCTACACCATAAAAACATCTAACACTTTAATTCATATCTAGTAAATAGCAGGCATATGGGGATCACTGGTCAATTAGTCTAGCCTAATAGGTGAGCTCCAGACCAAGGTAGATGAAATTTCTGGGAATCAGACTGGAGGAATGGCTTAGTGGTTAAGGCATTTGCCTACAAAGCCAAAGGACCCAGGTTCAATTCCCCAGGACCCATGTTAGCCAGATGCACAAGGTGGAGCACATGTCTGGAGTTAATTTGCAATGGCTAGAGGCCCTGGAGCACCCACATTCTCTCTCTCTCTCTCTCTCTCTGTCCCCCCTTTCTCTGTGAAATAAATAAATAAATAAAAATAAAATACTTTAAAAAATAGCAGGCATACAATAATATTACTTTAGCATTTATTCATATTAAGTTTTCTTTGCTCAGTCAAAAACACTCACAATAAACTATCTTTCTAGCACCAATTGTCACAATCTGGATAAATGAATACATTATGTCCCATCAAATTGCACTATAAATATTTATTCTTATGCCCATATATTAATGCTACTCTCACTTTTGGTTAGAACAGCTTCTCTTTTCAGATGGCAGTGACCACTTGGGCAACACAAAACTCATTATAGTGCTGAAAAGTGACAATAGATTATTCAGTACTGAGACATCTTTATCAAACCCTCCAAGGCTCAGGGACCATTGTGGAAGAGGTAGTGGAAAGAATGTAAGAGCCAAAGGAAGAGGAGTAATGCTTACAATACTGTCTTCCAGACACAGAGTGGCCTTGATATTCATGACCTCACAGTACCTGACACTACCTACACATAGTCTGCATAGTAGTGCACTGCCTTTCACAAGAAAAGGGAGGAAAGTGGCTTGCAGGTGACTTTATATCCCAGTAGAAACCTTGAGATAAGGAGTTGATTCTCTCCTCTTGTGTATTCAGCCAGTTCTGCTTAGAATGCTACAAAGATGTTTCTCAAAATCACTACAGTATGCAAAATGGTGCACTAAAAGCATGATATTTATGAGTTTTCTGGACATAACACTTGGAAACTTTGTTGAGACTTTCAAAAATAAGATAAGAACTTCATAAAAGGAATTCCATGGAGGGGGGATTTGGGGTGGAGAAAAACAGAGGTGCAAAAGGGGATTATGATCATGGTATATTGTCTGGAAGTAGTAGTTAACAAAAAGATTTTTAATAACCAAATAAATATATTAGCACAGGTTTTCATTGTTTAGATGGCTAAAAATGCACAAGTACTACAATAAAAAATGGCACTTTATGCCAGGAAAGATCTAAAGTTTGCTTATGGAATGGAATATCAGGACTATAGCTTCTGACAAGAGGATAGGGAAGAGGAAGTCAGACAGAAGGTCATTAATGCCAATTTGGGGGGAAGGGCTCATGCCACTTGCAGTGAATTGAGACAGCTGCCAGATGTTGGGGAAGGCACCGTGTCTGTGTGTGTGTGTGTTGTGTGTGTTGTGCATTCCAGGGAAGCTAGCTTCAGCTGTCATCTGCTGTCTATGTTCCTGTGTTTCTCATGGATGAAATCATGCATAAACAAACATGAAAGTCACATTATGTTCAAATTATTCGCTGATACATCAATTGTGTTGGAACAAATTTGCATTTTCAAAACAAGCATAAAAGAATTGAATGTGTCTTATTAGTTTTGAGATCAGCTCTTTCTGTGGGAGACATGGTATCAGAGAGTAGCCTGTTGAGTTCCTTAAAGTATTTTTTAGGTGTCAGACATCGATGAGCATGACTGGACAAATAGTGAGAACTGAGAATCAGTGTCGAACATGAAAGACAAAATGGAGAGAAGAAAGACACTGGAGAAAATGCAGGCCCGGAAACAGTCTATCAGAGTATAGGGAGAATTCTACTGAATTCCTGATCTCAAGGATTGCAGCTCTGCATTGAATAGTTCCAACAACATGGAATTCTAGAAAAGCCAACACTCCAAGAGACAATAACAAGAATAATTTAGTCAACTTCCAGGTAAGATGGCGGCATAAGAGCCATGCCAAACCAGCTAGGGAGGGATTTAAGCAAAACCACAGCAAAACACACTCTTCTTTTGAAAAGTGCAGGAGTATAGGTTTTCCTTAGACACACTGGAGAAGCAGGAGAGACCAAGATCCACCAGAAAGGAAGAAAATGGCCAGAATCCCACTGAGGCACTTGCAGCCCCACCAGGAGCACTGAGCAGCAGCAACAGAGACCAAACAAGGGGGCTTTCCAACCTCATCTTCCTCCTTGCAAAGTCAAGAAATATGAAGGAATGACAGCTGAGACCAGCTACTGAAAGGGACACAGGTGGGATTGGGTGAACAACCCCAGGCTTCCTACAACCTCCCATCCCCTAACCATAAGAACTACAAACCCCCAGCATTCAGCCCCCAGTGGCAGTGCATCCAGCACAGCTGAACAGAACTCAAGCTCCACAGAACGACATGGAGGTATCGAGGTAGGCATTCAGCATTGGTGAGGTTGGAAGCCACCTTAAAAGGTAACTAAGCTATCTGACAAAAAAAAAAAAAGATACATAGGCCTGCATTGGAACTGCTGACCTCTCTTTCCATATCAAGCAGGTTATGGGTTACATACTTTTGGTTGGCTTTACCATTTTCAAATAAGCTGTATTTGGGGGTTGAATATTTTTGCCTTTAATGTTTTATAGATTTATAGGGCCTTTGTCTTTTGCTTCTGTCATTATTGGGGGTAGGGTCTGATTCAGATCCAGGCTGACCTGGAATCCAATTCATAACAGAATTCTCCCAGCTGACATGATTAAGGGTGTAAAATAACACACACCCCTACAGATTTTGGCTTTATAAGACTGTTTTTTTAATCCCTATACTTGTATACTCTGTGCTGGTCTTTATTGAATGTGTATATTACTCAGCTGAAGTTTAGAATTTGCCAGTAGATTGTTCCACCCAGTCCACTAGAATACCTGCCTAGCAGGCAAACTCAACACCTAGGATTACCTCTGTGGCTGCACTGGAGTACAAGAGCTACACTTTGCACCTTAAAGTCATATCCTGAAAGTATATAAAGGTGGATCACCACATCTAAGAGCACTGCAGATAAGGAGAAACCCCAAGCACCAAATCAATTCAGGATGCAGTAGTCACTACATTATAATACAAGAAACACAAAGAATCAAGATAATACAATGTCACCAATGTTAGATTCTTTTATAAATCTAACAGAAATTATCACCAGTAAGATCATTTTAGGTGAAATGCCTCACAAGGATTTCAAAAGAATGATGTTATCTATACTCAAAGAAATCAAGAAGAAATGAAAATAATTGAAGAAAAAAAAAAAAAAAATTAAAGAAGAAAAACAAGCTCCTGAAAGAGAACACAGGAAACCAACCTAATGAAATAAGGAGATCATTTTAAGACATGAGTAAGAAAATAGAAATGCTGCAGAAAAACTAGGCTGAAATTCTAGCTCTGAAGAACACAGTCAGTCAAATAAAAAACTCTGTGAAAAGTTTCACCAGTAGAATGGATGACAGAGAGAACAGAATATCTAAACCAGAAGACCAGGTGGCAGACCTAATACAGTCCAATAAGAGAAGGACAAGCTAATAGGAAGGTATGAATGGGAATTTCAAGATATCCAGGACACTATGAAAGGATCAAACATAAGAATCCAGGGTATAGAAGAAGTAGAAGAATGTCATCCAGAGGCTTAGTAGGTGTTTTCAACAAAAACATAGATGAAAATTTTCCCAAAATTGGAAAGAAATGCCAATGCAGATACAAGAAGCATTTAGAACACCAAATGGACAAAACCTGGAAAGAACCTCTCCTCACCATGTTATAATTAACCTACTAAACACACAAACCAAAGAAAATATATTGAAAGCAGTGAGATAGAAAAAGCAAGTGACCTACAAAGGCAAGCCCATCAGGATCACAGCAGATTACTCAACACAAATGTTAAAAGCCAGAAGGGCTTGGAAGGTATATTCCAAGTTCTGAAAGATAACAACTGTCAACCAAGATTACTTTATCCTGCAAAGCTATGTATTCAAATTGATGGAGAAATAAGGACATTTCACAACAAAAACAGGCTAAAGGAATTTATGACAACTAAACCAGCTCTACAGAAAACACTTGAAAGAATCGATGCTGAAGAGAAAGCAAAACACCTACACAGAAGGAAAGAGGAAAAAATAAACCATACTCAAATAACAGTTAAAACAGGCAAAATAGCACTACAAAATAAGCAGAATAGTGAGAATAAATACATACCTTTCAATAATAACTCTTAATATCAATGGCTTCAATGCCCCAACCAAAAGACATAGGCTTGCAGCCTGTATTAAAAAGCAGGATCCTGGGCAGGACAGATGGCTTAGCGGTTAAGGCACCTGCCTGCCAAGCCTAAGAACACCGGTTCCAATCTCCAGGTCCCATGTTTAACCAGATGCAAAAGTAACACAAGGGCACAATGCTGCACTTGGCCAAAAGGGGGCACATTCATCTGGAGTTGGTTCACAGTGGCTGAGAAGCTGCTGGCACACACATTCTCTCTCTCTGCCTCTCTCTCTCTCTCTCTCTCTCTCTGTGTCTCTCTCCAAAAAAATAAAATTAAATTAAAATTAAAAATGCAGGATCCTGCCATTTGTTGCCTCCAGGAAACTCATCTCTCAATAAAAGATAGACACTGTCTTAGGGTGAAAGAATGGAAAACAGTATTTCAAGCAAATGGGCCTGGGAAACAAGCAGGAATTGCTATCCTAATATCTGACAGGATAGACTTCAAGCCAACTTTAGTGAGGAAAGATAAAGAAGGTCACTTTATACTGGTTAAAGGAACACTCCAACAAGAGGACATTACAATCCTAAACATATATGCACCTCACATGGGGGCTCCCAATTTCATCAAACAAACACTATTAGACTTAAGGTCAGAGATAATACCAAACACAATTGTAGTGGATGATTTCAATACCCCATTCTCGTCAATTGACAGGTCATCTGAGCAAAAAATAAACAGAGAGACATCTGCATTAAATGATGTCATGGAACAAATGGACCTAACAGATACATACAGATATATACACTCCATCCAAATGCTGCAGAATATACATTTTTCTCAGCAGCACATGGAACGTTCTCTAAAATAGACCATATATTAGGACACAAATCAAATATTAACAAATACAGGAAAATTGAAATAATCCCTGGCATTATATCTGACCACAATGGTATTAAACTGCAAATCAACACCAAGAAAAACTACAGAACATACAAAAATTCTTGGAGACTAAACAGTACACTATTGAATGATGCAAGAGTCATTAACATATGATCCAGCTATAGCACTCCTAGGCATATATCCGAAGGACTCTTCTCACTACCTTAAAGATACTTGCACAACCATGTTTATTGCCACTCTATTCACAACAGCTAGGAAATGGAACCAGCCTAGATGTCCCTCCACAGATGAATGGATAATAAAGATGTGGTTGATTTACACAATGGAGTTCTATTCAGCAGTAAAGAAAAATGAAATTATGAAATTTGCAGGGAAATGGAAGGATCTGGAAAGAATTATGCTAAGTGAGGCAACCCAGGCTCAGAAAGCCAAACATCACATGTTCTCTCTCATATGTGGATCCCAGCTACAAATGTATAAACTTGTGTGTAAACTGGAACCAAAAATTGGTACCAGAAGCCAGTAAGCTGGTAAAAGTCTATAAGGGAGGGAGCAGAGGGAAGGATTTAAGTGTATGGTATTGCACATATGTAAGTAGAAGAACAGATTACAGGGAGGGTAAAGGCCTAAGCGGGGCTATGGAAAGAGAATGCATAAAAGAAGGGCAGGGAGAGGATCAATCAAAATTCAAGATAGAATAAGACTTATGTAAACCTACTTTTTTGAATAATGGCATATCCAGAAGCTATAGACTGTTAATAGAAAATTTTCAGTGCCTGAGTTGGGATACCTTCCAGTAAGTTGTTGACCAAGGAGGTCCTGGTATCCTCCAAAACATTAAAGGCTATTGCCAAGGCCCTTGGCTTCCCTTGAGAAACAAATGGTAAGACCCTATTGCTGAAGACATCTCTTGCCTGAGAGGCAAGGTCACTGAGAAAGCAAGCTGGTGCTGAGCAGAAAATCTTCTCCCTGTAGACCAGCCAATTGAAAGCTGGAAAAAGCTGCACTGCATGCAGCCATATGGGAGACAGAAGTCATCATCAGTGAAAATAGTGGACAGTGGAAAACTCAAGTTTGGCCAGACAGGCTCAATGACCAAATGGGTGCAATAGTGGCATGTCTGCTCTTGGGGAAACCAACTGCTCCATAGTTGGACTGAAGGCCCTCTCTATGGGGGGAATACATGCCTGGTACTGAAAAAAACTAAGCAAAATCTATGGCAGGGGAGGTCATGGGCCTTAGGGATATAAAGCCTGCTCTTGTCTGCCTAAATGTATATATTATTCTCACAAGCTGCCCTGAAAGCATTATACTTAATGTTCATATTCACATATTAGTGCTACTCTCACTTCTGGTTAGAGAAGCTTCTTTTTTCAGATGGCGATGACCACTGGGATGACCCAAAAGGCAACATAGTGCTGAGAAGAAGGGATGGAGGAGTGTCCAGTGCTGAAATATCTCTGTCATATCCTCCAAGGCTCAGGGTCCATTGCAGAAGAGGGGGCAGAAAGAATATGAGCCAAAGGAAGGGTACAACTCCTTACAATGCAACTGTCCAGACAGAAATTGGCCTCAATATACATGACCTTGCAGTGCCTAGCAATACCTGTGCAAGACCTTCATAATAGAAGAAAAAGATGATGACATCAAATTAAAAGAGAGACTAATGGAGAGAGGGAAGGCATATTATGGAGAATGGAGTTCTGAATGGGAATTGGGGAGGGGAGGGAAATGTGTTTTTTTTTTGGTATGTAAGTATAGAAGTTGTCAATAAAATAATGATGTAAAAAAGGAAAGAAAACAAATGACAAGGATGAGGAAAAAGAAGATCCCTTCTACACTGTTGGTAGGAATATAATCTGGTACAACCATTAGGGAAATCAGTGTGGAGGTTCTTGAGACAGCTAAAAGTTTACCATATGATGCAGCTACAGATTCACAATAGCTAGGAAATGGAACCAGCCTAGATGTCCCTCCACAGATGAATGGATAATAAAAATGTGATACATGGGCTGGAGAGATGGCTTAGTGGTTAAACGCTTGCCTGTGAAGCCTAAGGACCCTGGTTCAAAGCTTGATTCTCCAAGACCCACGTAAGCCAGATGCACAAGGGGGCGCATGCATCTAGAGTTCGTTTGCAGTGGCTGGAGGCCCTGGCATGCCCATTCTTTCTCTCTCTACCGGCCTATTTCTGTATTTCTCTCTCTCAAATAAATAAATAAATAATAAAATATTTTTCTGTGTGATACATTTATGTCTATTCATATAAAAATATATATATAAATGGATGGAACTGGAAAGGATTACACTATATACAACCAAGACCCAGAAAGCCAAATGTCACATATATGGATCCTATAAAATTATGAATATATGCCAAAAATCAGTAGTGTGGTAAAAGGCTATAAAGGAAGGAGAAAGACTTAAAGTGATTTATATATGTAAGTAAAAGAACAGATTACAGGACAGGGAAGAATTTAAATGAAGCAGGTCAATCAAAATTCAAGATATTCTGAATAAGTCATATGTTAACCAGCAAGGTCTGAACAATGGCACATCCAGACCTAGAAAATTTTCAGTGCCAGGATAGGATACCTTCCAGTGAGTTGTTGGCCAAGGAGGTCTGTTGCCTCAAAAACATTTATTGCCAAGGCCCTTGGTTTCCTTGAGAAACAGATGGTAAGACCCTACTGAGATTCATTTGCCTGAGTGTCAAGGTCACTGAGAAATCAAGCACTGAGCAGAAAACTTCTCCCTGTAGACCAGCCAAATGAAATGGCTGAAAAAGCTGCTGCAGCCCAAAGGGAGACAAAAGTCATCAACGGTGAAAACAGTTGACACTGGAAACCTCAAGTTTGGCTAGACAGGTCAAATGTAGGCCCGCTCTACAGGAGGGAATACATGCCTGATACTGAAGAACCCAATCAAAAGCCTATGGCAAGAAGGTCATGAGCCTTAGACCTGCTCTTTTCTCTTGCTAAATTTAATGTTCCCATTCTTAGAAGCACTACACACTTAATATTCATATATTAATGCTGTTCTCACTTCTGGTTAAAGAAGCTTCTCTTTTCAGGTGGTGATGACCCAAAATGCAACATAGTGTTGAGAAGAAGGGACGGAGGAGTGTCCAGTACTGAAATATCTCTGTCACACCCTCCAAGACTCAGGGTCCATTGTGGAAGAGTTGGTGAAAAGAATATAAGAGCCAAAGGAAGAGTACCACTCCTTACAATGCAACAGTCCAGACAGAAATCGGCCTCAATATCCATGACCTCGCAGTGCCTAGAAATAGCTTCACAAGTCCCTCAAAATAGGAGAAAAAGATGATGACATCAATTTAAAAGAGAGACTAATGGAGGGAGGGAAGGGATATGATGGAGAGTGGAGTTCTGAAGGGGAAAGTGGGGAGGAAATGGAAATATCAAGCTTAATTGTTAGTAAGTATAGAAGTTGTCAATAAAAATTTAAAATTAAAATAAGTAAAAATATGAAATATTAAAAAATAAAAAAAATATTTTTAAAAGAATAACTTAATCATATTTTGTTGGGTAAAGGTGACTACACAGAACACAAAGACTTTTGAGTGCAGTGAATTATTCTGTGTGATATACTTGTGCATATATGTCATTCTGTGCTTGTGTGTTAAAGCCTATAGAATGCGCAATGCAAAAGGGGAACCTAAATGTAAACCATAGACTTTGAATTATAAAGATGATGCAAGGGTTGGAGATATGGCTTAGTTGGTAAAGTATTTGCTCTTCAAGTGTGAGTTTGATCCCCAGCACCCATGTAAATGCTGAGTGTCCACCTAGAATTCCAGCACAGGGAATTCTGTGGGCCAGCTGGCTAGCTAAACTAACTGAACCAGCAAGCTCTGGACTCAAGAGAGTGACCCTATCTCGTACTTCAGTCAATAAAGTAGAGAGATCAGGAAAGATACACCATGTCAACCTCTGGCCTCCGCATGTACACACACACACACACACACACACACACACACACATTGTATACAAACACAAAAGCAAACAAAGCAGCTGGAGAGATGGCTCATCAGTTACAGGAACTTGCTTACAAAGCCTGATTATCTGAGCTCTATTTTCCAGTACCAACATAAAACCAGATGCACAAAGTGGTGCATGTGTCTGGTTCTTGCTTACAGTGGCAGGAAGCCCTGGTGCCCCCATACCTAGTCTCTTTCTCTCTGCCCTCCCCCCTTGCTCTCTCTCTCTCTTTGAAATAAATAAAAAAATATTTTTAAAAGAAAGAAAATGAAGATGTGCCAATACAAGTTCATCAGTTGGACCAACTGATGCCCACACCTGGTGTGGTGGTTGGGTCTGTACTGAGGCATCAGTTGTGGGATATTTCTGAATCACTTTCTTCTAGATATTTTGTCAAGCTAAAACTGCCCCCGTGCCTTAAACCTTCCTCAGGTGAGACTGTTCCTAGCAGAAGGCTTCTCCACCATCACATCTGCCCCAGTGCCCTGAAATAAGGCTGAGCTTATTCAGGGGAGGGGGCGCTATTTCACACTGGTTCACTAATCGGACACCAGCACCCATTTTGAGATACTTTTGTGCCTGAACCAATTTGACTTGTTTGCTTTTGTTGCAGGATAAACATAAAGGGAGAGCTTTTTCATCCGGCGTATCACTGACTACTCAGACAAGCAAATGAATACCCGAATATGAGTACTCGGGCACAATCAGTAAGTGCCAATTGAAACTGCACACAGCTGTAGGCTTCTTGCCCAATAAGGAGGACAGAGCAGGGCACACTTGTCTAGTTGGGTTCTGGAGTCTGATGGAGGGAGTTCTTGGGAACAAGCTGGGGGAAAGTTGGCCATTGATGAAAATGCAATGTATTTTCTTTTCTAACCATCTTCAAACACTCCCACTTATGTGGTTTTTCCTAGTGTGTAGAAGTGTGTTTTCAGTCTTTACTGACTACATTTTGTTTCTGTGTTTTGTTTTATTCTGTGTGTGCATGTATGTCATATATATACATATGTATATATGTATATATGCCTGTGTGTGGCAGAAAGAGGTCAATCCTCAATCATTTATATATATATATAGGACTCATGAATTTGCAGGTAATTTAGCTATATTAGTTAACCAGCAAGGTCTAGGGACCCTCCAGTCTCTATTTCCCTAGCACTGAGATTATAGGTACACTGGACTGTCCCTAGATTTTACATGGGTGCTAAGGATCTAAAATCTCAGTTCTTTCATGCTTACATAGCAAGTGCTTTACGCACTGACATTTCTCCCCAGCCCCTGACTGCTTTTAATGTATTCTTAGATTCCTGCTTAATTCAGTCCTAATATGAATACTCTTTAAGAAATGTCCATTTGCTTGCCTAAGATACACTACCTCAGATTCCACTGGCCTATTATGTAGCATAGAATACTTTTCTTCAATCAGAAAAGTCCTTACTTCCAACATACATTTAAGCCATGGGTGATAATGAAGAACTACATGGTTTTAAAAGTTTCCTGTCAGCCAGATAGCATCTGCTAGGTTTTGGTACAGCTGCTAGAAGACTGCTGACCATTCCCAGTTGAATTGTCTTTTGAGTGCTTGGCAATAAGTAATTCCCAGCATTCCTGATTGCTCTGTGCTAGTAGATGACCAGTGGGATCTGACCTGAAGAGAAGTTGGTGCATGTATGGACTTCCGCTCTTGTCTCTCTATAGCCCCTTTGCTCACACCATCATGAAAGGGTCATGAATGAAGCTTCAAAACTGCTAAAACAAAATCTGACATCAGTTAAATTTAACAAAGTATAGTTAAGTAAGACAAAATTTGCTACACTCAACAATATTTCAGTATTTCAGACCAAAAGTGACTCAGAATGCCCCTCCTATCACATAATCCAATTACAGATAGAAGTTTCAAAAAGGAACTGGCTTACAGGAAAAACTAGTTGGCCAACACTGGTATTTGCATTCAATGAGCAGGAGTGATGTTTGTCCCGTACAGACATAGGCTGATCAGCTGCAGCCTGTGTTTGGGTTAAGCTCATCTCCTGTGGCTGGTGAAGACTGGGTTGCTTGGTTACAAAGTATGGTAGTTTGTTGGAATGTATGTACCCCATAGACTCAGGTGTTTTATTAAAGCTTGTAACTTGTGTTTCCAGACATCGGGCTAGAGGAGGTATCACTAGGGCCCAGCCCAAAAGTGAGTTTGAGGACAGATCTGCATTCCATCCCAAAGGTATGCAGATAAGTGTGAACTATGAATGACGGTCCCTGCTGCTTGCTGCTCTTTGGTGTTTGTCAGCTGCTGATTGTTTTTCTCTATGCTTGGAAGTAAGTAGCTTCTTCCGCCATTGATAGAACTTCTCCTTGGATCTGTAAGCTGAAATAAATCCTGTTCCTCCCATAAACTGGTTGGGTGCTCATCCAAACATTGTGGAACTGACTACTAAACAAGGTTATGACATTGACTTACAAGGTATTCACACATCAAGGTAGGGTGTGTTGGGGTCCCCCCTAAGGCCAGCCCAGGAGGGACGGCAGAGTCTCTGCCGAGGTGGGGGTGAGATGCGTGGAGTCACAACATAGACTCCGGGAGTTGCTTGGAAGCAACAGAGGGCGAGCTGCTGCAAACTCCTTTATTCGAGGAAGTGCAGGGGGTTTTAAGGGGCTTGGCTGGCCAATCATTGTATGGGGTGGTTCCCTTTTTGTGACCAATGACAGCCTGTCTCTGGACAGGTTATCTCATAGCAGATTTCTCATGAGCATGGGACTGTAGCTGTTGTCACGCCAGGCCTGTGCAGAATGCCATGTTCACAGAAGCCACTTCCTGGTTTCTTCTGCCATGTGGTTTGGCTATTGCCAGACCTGCATTGTGCCATACAAGGGTGGAGTTCATTACATGCAGAAACCATGTTGACCTAAGTTTTATATATATATATATATTTAATTAATTAATTTGGGAGAAAGAAAGAAGCAAAGAGAGAGAGAGAATGGGCACTCCAGGGCATCCAGCCACTGCAAACGAACTCCAGATGCAGGAGCCCCCTTGTACATCTGGTTTACATGGGTCCAGGAGCATTGAACCAGGGTCCTTTGCTTTGCGGGAAAATGACTTATCCGCTAAACCATCTCTCCAGCCCCTAAGTTTTAATTCTCAAGTATGGAGATATGTTTGTTCCAACTTAACTCAGTTTAAAAGAACCATGTTCTGGGATGACAGAGACACTTATTTAGCCTTGTTTTCTACATTACTTTGTGGAGTAATGACCATTTATTCACCAAGATTGTTATCTAAGAGCCAGAGACAATTCTCTGTCTTTTAATCCATGGTGTCTGGGTGACCGTTCTTATAGCACCTGGCCGTTACAACAGCACATGCCCATGAGGTGCCTGACTTGAAATGAACATGTATTGACTTCATGAAGTTTCATTATTCTTATTAAAAAGAAACATTTTGTCCTCAAACTCTTTTGAATAGGTTTGTTACATGAAATAAGATGTCTTTTTAGTTCATTTCTTTTTTTCCCCCCCTCGCTGAATCTCAATTGACATGCAGAACAATTAGCTGCTCAGCACTGGCCCAAATTAACAAAATTGCTTTCTTTTCCATTGTTTCCAATTATTTAACAGTAGGTTTTCTACCTACAAACTTTTCCAAAATAGTCTTTTCTCCTCAGTAAGTGATTTCATCATACTACCTTGGAGGTTGTTTTATATGTGAACCTCAATAGAAAGAGACGGCAAAAATAGTATTGGTTTAGTTTTTTGGTTTTGTTATTGGTTTTAAAGATTTTTAAATTTTTTGTTTGTTTATTTATTAGAGACAGAGAAAGGGAGAGAGAGAGAGCCAGAGCCTCTAGCCACTGCAAATGTACTCCAGACGCATGCACCATCATGTGCATCTGGCTTACATGGTTACTGGGGAACTGAGCCTCAAACCGGGGTCCTTAGGCTTCACAGGCAAACACTTAACCACTAAGCCATCTTGCCAGCCCCAAAGATTTTTTGTAAAAAAAAAATAGGTTCTCATGTTGTATGTCAGACTAGCCTGAAAGTCACCATGTAGCCCAGGTTAGCCTTGAACTTGTGCAAAGCTCCCACCTCAGCCTCCTGAGTGTTGGGATTATAGGGGTGAACCACCACAACAGCATTATTGGGCCTTTTTTACAACTACCTTTAAAAGTGCTAAAATGGAGCTGAAGAGATAGATCAGTGGTTAAAGGTGCTTACTTGAAAAACTTGACAGCCTGAGTTTGATTCCCCACTTCCCATTTAAGGTCAGATGCACAAAATGGTGCATACATCTGGAGTTTGTTTGCCATGGAAAGAGGCCATAGCACACCCATACTCAATCTCTCTGTGTCTTCCTCTTTCTCTCTGTCACAATCTCTCTCTCAAAAAAGGAAATAAATAATAAAATAAATAAGAGTGCTAAAATGATGAACATGTATAGAATGTATCTGAATGGGGTATTTAAAATAATTAATTTTATTATGCCTTAATTCCTAATCAGTTTGGACTTGATCTTCCATCATTTGTTAGTATTCAAAAGTCAAATATTTGCCTATAAGACTTGGACTCTGTCCAGTGAAACCATCCGGCCAGGGTCATACTGATGGACATGTCTGTTGAGCACCAGCAAATCTACAGACACAGTGAGAAGAGTGCAGGGATTCAGGACTCAGAGTTCTAATATTTATTCAGAAGTATTAACAATGTCCTTTGGTTGCTTAATAACTAAGAATGTGAGATTTCCCCCATAAACATCTGTGTTATGAACACTTGATCCCCAGCTGATGGTAATTTGGTAGGTGGAGCCTTGCTGGAAGAGATGTGTTGTTGGGGGCCAGGGTGTTACAGCCAGTTTCCCTTGACAGTTTTTCCAGTTCCTCTTGCTGCTGTTTCCACCCTCTGTGGTAGAGGTGATGTCCAGCCTCTGCTCTACCATCTTTCCTCTGCCACCATGAAGATTTCCCTTGGGACCTTAAGCCAAAATAAATCCTTTCCTCCCATCAGCTGATTTTGTTGGGTGCTTTGTACCAGTAACATTAAAGTAACTACAGCAATCATCTTATTTTCTAATTTTCTTATGTAACCTTTATAACATATGTTTCCAAGAAAAGCCATTTTTACCCATTACCATTTAGAAGGCAATAAAGTTACAGTTAGTCAGCAGTTAAGGCACTTACCTACAAAGCCTAATGACCAGGGTTCGACTCCCCAGGACCCATATAAAGTCAGATGCACAATGTGGCACATGCATCTGGAGTTAATTTGCAATTGCTAGAGGCCCTGGCATGCTCATTATTTCTATCTATCTATCTATCTATCTATCTATCTATCTATCTATCTATCTATCTATCATCTACCTATCTGTCTATCTATCTATCTATCTCTATCTTGGCTTGCAAATAAATAAAATATTTTTAACAAATTAAAAAGAAATTGATGAACCTATGATATTCACTAAGTGAGATTCTATGGAAAATCTGGAGCACAAGGGAAGGGAGTGCAATCATCAGGACACAGCATGTGAGCAACTGAAGAAATGTGAATGCACTGATCAAGGGGAGGATTCACACCCTGGGCGTGATAGTTGATAGTGAAGACTTCACCACACTACTCAAAAAGGCTTACAATTCCAAATTAATAAATTGTTCATTTCTGGAATTTCCATTAATTATTTTCAACTTACAGTTAACTATGTGTAACTAAAATCATTAAATGGGGCTGGTGAGATGACTCAGTGGCCAAAAGTGCAAGCCTGACAACTGGAGTTAATATCCCTAGAACCCCTATAAAGCCACAGTAACCACAGTACCTGTTGGTAATTCCAACTCACCTATGGCAATGGAAGACAGAGGTCAGGAGACTCCTGGAGCGTGGACATAGTAGTCTAGCATTTGCAGCAGCAAAACAAGAGAGAACCTGTCTCAAACAAGGTAGAAGGTGAGGACCAACACTCTGAGGTTGTCCTCTGACCACCAAACACATGTCCTGATACAGGTATGCCCATATATATAGGCACATCACACACACACACACACAAAGTAAATAAGAAGATCATGGATACAGGTCACATATAAAACAGATACACAAGGTGGAACATGCATCTGGCCCTGGAGCACCCATTCTCGATCTCTCTATTTGCCTCTCTCTGTCTCTCTCTCTCTCAAATAAAAAAATTAATAAATTTAAAAAGATCATGGGTAACTGAAAATGTGGCTAAAGGGAAATTGCTGTAGAATGGGAATCCTTGGTGTTTCGATGACAACTGTCTTGATTCAAATGGTGCTAGAGCAGACCTGCTTTGATATATTCTACTCCTCTGGTGCAGCCCCATCGATTTCCTTCAAGTACTACTCTCCTCGGGGATTTAGTATTACTTTATCTCATGAGGTCAGTGGTGGTGTCATACAATTGCAGCTACTCTGAATATGATGATTGCTGAAAAGATTCTTTCTTTGTCCCCTACTTGTCAGCCAAACAGATTCCCTGCTCAGGAAAGCTCAGGAGTTAACTGTTCTCTCCATGTTCATGAATGACAATCTCCCTCAGCTTTAAAAGTTGATGAAACTGGCTCCTTCAACTAATTTCTATTGAAGGAAGAAACAGCAGGGATTCTGAGTGTGGGGGTGCGGCCCTGTGATACCATAACTCAGGAACAGAAGCAGGAGGATCCTGAGTTCAAGACTAACCTAGTCTAAAGACGGGCATGGTGGCACACGCCTTTAATCCCAGCACTTGGGAGGCAGAGGTAGGAGGATCGCCGAGAGTTCGAGGCCACCCTGAGACTACATAGTTAATTCCAGGTCAGCCTGGTCCAGAGTGAGACCTTACCTCGAAAAATCAAAAAAAAAAACAAAAAAACTAACCTAGTCTACTTAATGAGGTCCAGTTCAGTCTCAGGTACATAACAAGAGCTTGTCCCAAACAAACAAAAGAATAATATAGTCAGAAGTGAAGGTGCATATCTGTAATCCTGATACTCAAGACGCTGAGGCACGACATGTTCAAGTTCACGGCCAGCCTGAGCTATCTATTGAGAACAAATAATGTGTCTCAAATAAAGAAAAGTGCTTGGGTTAAAGAGATGGTTCAGCATTAAGACACTTGCCTGTAAAGCCTAACGTCCCAGTTTCCATTTCCCAGTACCCATGTAAACCCAGATGCATAAAGTGGTGTATGCATCTGGAGTTTGTTTGCACTGACAGGAGGACCTAGTGAACCCATTCTCTCTCTCTCTCTTTCTCTCTCTCTGCCTCTTTTTCCCTCCCTCTCTCTCCCTTTCAAATAAATAAATAAAATTATTTTTTAAATGTGACTGGAGAGATTGCTTAGTGGGTAAGGCACAACCTGAGTTCAATTCCCCAGTACCCACATAATGCCAGATGTGCAAGGTGGCACATGCATTTGGAGTTTGTTTGCAATAGCTAGAGGCCCTGGCACACCCATTCTCACTCTATCTTCTGCTTTCTCTATCTCTCCCTCTTTCTCTCTCTCTTGCTTGAATAAATAAATGAATAAATTATTTTTAAATGCTAATAACTTAGCCAGTGGTTGAAAAGGAAGCTCCGAAGTTCATAACCCTAAGCTCGTAAACAGTTCTTCCACTTAACAGATATGTGGAATTGAGCAACTTCTTTACCCTTCTTAATAATGGTGTACACAGTACTTGGTCTATGTGATGTTTAATAAATATAGGAAATTGTGCTTGTGAGATACATTACCAAGAGATTATGATCCTATTAGAGAGATAATGCATATGCATTGAGAGTACTTCAGTTCCCCGTGTTCTCATTGCCTTCTTGTCATCATCATACTAAAGGAACATCATGCCAGCAGCTCAACAAAGTTCAGTGGAATGAGCATTGGGCATCAGGCTGTTGACAAGAGCTTGATGGGCTGAACATCAGACTTTGAAGAAGAGCTCCATGGACAGGCTGAGCATCAGGTATTAGGCATAGGACTGTCAGAAATGCCCAGAGTACCAAGCTTTCAGGGAAAGTATACAGATCTGAATCTAAGCACCAGTCAAGCTATTGTCCATGAAAGATAGATAAAGGTGCTGGAAATGAGAATTACATAAACAGAATCTGATTTGTAGCACGAAAGTACCAGCAACAATCATTAAATAGCTCATATATCTTCAACAGCTTGCTCTTTTCTAAGTTTTACTCTCAGACCCTTTCCTGTGTAAGACAAAAGAAAAGAAGTTCAAATTATCCAATTCTGAACTTAATAATATCAGTTTTGTACATTCAATATGTAATGGATATTTTATTCTGTAGCTACAATGATAATCATAGACTTGGGGGGCAGACCACCTGCATTCAAATCCTGCCTACATCAATTGTAGCTCTGTGAAAGTGGTTAAATTACTCAACCTCTCTGTGCCTCATTTCCTGTCAGAAGCCAGAGATAATAATAGTAATTATCTCTTGGGTTGTTGTGAGGATAAAATGAGTTAATGTGTTGAAGCATTTAGAACATTTAGTTCCCAGCACAGAGTAAGTGCTGTAAGCATGGGCTCTCATCCTTATTATTACTATTATTATTGTGTTTCAACACTTTTCTCAAAGGAATTGTCCTGCTAATGACAGCAGAAAACAATTTAAGTGTCAATAATGGAGTCAATAGCATTGGTCTGCTTGATGAGAGTCTGTCTGTTGGGGGAAGCTGGCTCTCTGTAGTTGTGTATTCCTCAACTGCACATATGAGAATACAGAAGGGAATGTGGAAAGAAAAATTGGAACTGTCAAGGTGACATTTATAGCCAAATTCCACAGCATCTCCTTTTCACCCCAAGTTAATTTATGAATTATATCATGTAAATACCTTTAAATCATATTAATTAACAACCTTTGGCACAAGGTTCCCAGAAAAGTCCTTTTCTCATTGACGCAGGTAGAAAGCCCATTGCAAGGGAGTGGGATGGAATAGCCCAGTAGTTACAAATGCTTCTACTACCTTAAAAGAGTAAAACTGTTACTTGCTTGGGAAAATTTTATTTTCATGAGCCTTCCCTTTGCACATATAACACATGCACTGTTCTATAGGTAAAGCCAGTCAGTACAAAAAAAGGTTGCCACCAAGCCTAGAATATAGCAGTGAGACTGTGTGTGTGTGTGTGTGTGTGCGCGCGCGTGCGCACACACACGCGCGCACGAAAATCAATTTGAATGCACAATTAGACATTTTAAACATGATTAGGTTGTCTTTTAAAATGTCTCGGGAAGGATAGTACAGAGCCTTTTACCTTATTATTTGCAAACTAGAGGACGTTGCACTCTCAGTGCCACCTGCAAAGTGACTGAAAAGTCTGCAGCACAACCCCCAAGAACTGCAAGGATAAGGAACTGAGCAGAGAAGCAACACTCTCCAATAAGTTGAGTTGCCATCTCAGAGGCTGGAGAAACGATCATACACCCACATCCACTCCTAACTCCAGAAGCTAGTACAAATTACTAGCATGAGCTGAAGGAATGGTGTGGTGAAGAGGAAGGTCATATAACCGGCTGAATGACTCTGGCTGGTTTTTGTCATATGCAAATGATGAATCATATTTCCATAGAGATCAATTGACAGAAGTCTCTATTTTTACCTAGACTCCACAATTTAAAAATCTCCTCAAATCTTCTTTAGAAAATGATCTAAAGCAACACACACACACTAGTGTGAGTCTGTGAGATTAAGATTTGGGGTAAAGACCCAACGTAGGATCCAAGAGAAAGAAGACCCAGTAGGAAAATCCCCAGAATTCTAAGATGTCTAAGATGAAGGACAGAACCATGGTGAGTGGCTTATTGCTGAAAATCCCAGCTCTGCCAGCCCATGTGCTACAGATGCTCTCTGCAGTTCTGAACATGGAAAAATTTTATCCTGGGTTTTTTATTATAAACTTTACAGTATGAACATATTGCATATTGGTCATATTCTCATTGGGTTATACTCTTATATTCCTTCTCCACTGAAATCTCTCTGATATCCTGAGCCTCAAGTTTCTGGGGCAATAATGTAACTGGTTTATGATTATATTCCTTATGGAGAAATAAATTTTATTTTGATGATATTAATAGTTCTCAGAATTTCTATCTGCAATATTAAGTGATCCAAAATGAGAAGAGAGAGAATGGGCTCGTCAGGGCCTCCAGCCACTGCAAACGAACTCCAAACACATGTGCCCCCTTGAGCGTGTGTCTAACGTTGGGTCCTGGGGCATTGAACCTGGGTCCTTTGGCTTTACAGGCAAATGCCTTAACTGCTAAGCCATCCCTCCAGCCCAACATCCCTTTTTTTTTTTTTTTTTTTTTTAAGACAAAATCTTACTGTAGGTGGCTTTATTCCATGGGCTGGCATAAAAAAGAGAGAAAGCTGGCTGAGTACCACATTCATCGCACTCTGCAACCTGACTGCAGATATCTATCAATAGCTGCTTCATATTCCTGTACCAATGCCATGCCCACCCTCCCATGATGGACTATATATTTTTCTTTTAAAATATTATATTTATTTATGAGAGAGAGAAAAAAATGTGTTCACATGGCTACAGGAGCATGAAACAGCTGGTCACAAGACATCTGCAGTCAGAATGCAGAGATTGATGAAGGCCAGTATTTAGCCAGCTGTCTCCTTTTAATATATATATATCTTATTAATTTGTACACAGAGAGAAAGACAGAATGGGTGCCCCAAGGTCTCCTGCCACTGCAAACAAACTCCAGATGCATGCACCACTTTGTGCATCTGGCTTTATGTGAGTACTAGGGAATCAAATACAGGTCATTAGGCTTTAGAGGAAAGCTCTTTAACTGCTGAGTCTTCTCTCCAGCCCATGCTTTCTCCTTTTTATGCAGTCCAGGAGCCCAGCCCATGGAATCATGCCACCCATACCTAAGGTGGGTTTTCCCATCTGAAGTAAGCTAATAATAAAAATCCTGAAAGACATGCCCAGAGATTTGTTTTCATGGTGATTCTAAATTCTGTCACATTGACAACTGAGATTAAACACAAGTTCTCATATCTAACAATCTTTTCTGTCCTAATCAAAGTTGTTTTCATGATGTGTTTCCTTACCTATGTAAGCATGAAAAAGAATGCAAAGAAATACAGTCCAGCCAGGTGTGGTGGAGCACACCTTTAATCCCAAGACTTGGGAGGCAGAGGTAGGAGGATCACTATGAGTTCAAGGCTAGCTAGGGACTACAGAGTGAGCAACAAGGTAAGCCTGGGCTAGAATGAGATCCTACCTCAAAAAAATTGAAAAAAAATTCTATGCTTTGGGCTGGAGGGATGGCTTAATGGTTAAGGTGTTTGCCTGTAAAGCCTAACAACCTGGGTTTGACTCCCCAGCATCCATGTAAAGCCAGAGTAACAAAGTAGATCATGCATCTGGAGTTTGTTTGCAGTAGCAAGAGGCCTGGGCATGCCCATTCATTCTCTCTCTGTCTCTCTGATAAAGTAAAAAGATTTTAAAAATTTAACAAAAGAAATACAGTCCATCTATTAATCAAAAAATGTCCAAAACAAAACGAAAACAATAATAGAATCCAGAGTATTCAGGTGTGGTTGTACACACCTGCAATGACTGCACCAGGGAGGCAGAGACAGGAGATCATGGTAAGTTCAAGGCCAGCTTGATCTACATAGTGAGTTCCAGGCTTGCCAAGCTATATAGCAAGATACTGCCTCACAAAGAATAAATAAATAAATACATAAGATGTCAAAGTAAAATAACACCAAGTCAAATAGGATAAGTCAAATGCAGACTGAACTAAGTCAAAGGCAAAATCTAGGGGAAAAAATGGCACAAGGTTCACAAAGGAAATTGTTATATACACATAAATATTACTATATGTCTGAGATGACAACCCAGAGTTTAGACTTCCATGTGCAGAACTACGTGCTGCATATGATGTTAGACCAACAGTGCTGGCAGTCCACACCTCTAATCCCAGTACTCAGGAGGAAGAGAGGCCATCCACAAGTTCACCGCCAGTTCAAAGCCACCTATTCTACCTAGTGAGCTCAGGGCAGCCAGGAAGGGTATTGCTTGACTGACAGTTCAAGAAGATACAGTTGGGCTGGAGAAACAGCTCAGCAGTTGAGGCACTTTCCTGCAAAGCCTAAGGACCTGAGTTTGAGCCTCCATTAACCACATAAAGCCAGACGCACAAAGTGGTGCAAGGGTCTGGAGTTTGCACCCCAAGCTGGCTCCTGCAAGAGGCTAAAGCAGCTGATCTCTGGGCCTTCCTCTCAGTGTTGTTAAGCTCTCTGCACTGCCTGGTTCCAACTTCATCTCAAAAGGTAATGAATATAGCCAGTCATGGTGGTGCACACCTGAAATCCTAACACTTGAAAGGTAGAAATGAGGAGGATCCGGAGTTCAAAGCCAGCCTTGGGCTGGTGTGGTGATGCATGCCTTTAATTCCAGCATGGGGGAGACAGAAGTAGGAGGATTGATGTGAGTTTGAGGCCAGCCTGGAACTACTGAGTGAATTCTAGGTCAGCCTGCGCTATAATGAGACCCTACCTCTGAAAAACAAAATAAATAATATCAAAATATATATATCCAAAATCAGCATTGGTTACATAGAGAATTCAAGGTCAGTTTGGACTAAATGAAACCCTATCTCAAAAAAAAAGACAAACCAAAGAAAATAACAAGTTATGATCTTAAGAATACTCATTTTTTGAAAGTTTTTACAAATGTATAATTTACTTACACAATCGAATATATGAATTTCTAGCTTGTTGCTTTTTCATAGGCTGAATAATAGCTGCAACTCACAACAGATAAGAACAGAGCTTTCGAGCTGGGCGTGGTGGCCCACGCCTTTAATCCCAGCACTCGGGAGGCAGAGGTAGGAGGATCGCCGAGAGTTCGAGGCCACCCTGAGACTACATAGTTAATTCCAGGTCAGCCTGGGCCAGAGTGAGACCCTACCTCACAAAACCAAAAAAAAAAAAAGAATAGAGCTTTCCCAGCCTTCAAAAGAGAAGCATTTATCCATTACTAGCTAAGATGTCTAATAAAAGTTTAAGTTGGTGCTGGAGAGATGGCCTAGCGGTTAACGCCCTTGCCTGTGAAGCCTTAAGGACCCAGGTTCGACTCCCCAGAACCCACATAAGCCAGATACACAAGGTGACATATGTGTCCAGAGTTTGTTTATAGTGGCAGGATGCCCTGGCATGCCCATTCCTTCCCCTTCTCTCTATCATAAATAAATGAAAATAAACTATTTTTTAAAAATTTAACAAAGTCTAATAGTCCTTTGGATCTATGCAGAAGGAACAAAGGGAAAATCTTACATTGCTAGCTCTACAGCCCCGAGCTCAAACAATGATTTCAACTTTTAAGACAAATTATGTAACAGTACAGAGTGAAGTTCTCAGTTCTCAATGCTTATGTTGCTGAAAACAGGCTTGAGATGACGGGCATTAATAGAAAAGGATTCATGATGAAATAGCTAGCATATATGTACAGATTACGTGAATTCCTGCAGGTCAGCCCCACCAAGGTTTCCGAGTTTCCTCACCCGAAAAATAATGCTGTGCTGGGATCTTATCTCAAAGCCTCAAGCTGAGCCTTCTGTGGTTTCTATAGCTCTCCTTACTAATTGTTTACCCCAAGGGACACTGTCTTCTCTTGTTGCAGAAACAAAGAGCCCTAGATTTTCCCAGAGTCTCTCTCTTTTATAATCAAATGCAAAATCAGAAACGATATTGTAGAAGAACAGCAGGGTTTATGGCAAGTAGAGTAGCAACTTCAACGGGAGGGGCATAAATTGAAGGGCCAGTGATATCATGTATGAAAATGTCATAACCAAACCCATTGCTTTACACACGCTCCAAAATTGTTAATAAAAGGTTTTCAAAGAACATGTCCCCCACCAAAACAAAGCTAAATGAAGCTTAATGAAGGGGCTAGAGAGACAGCTCAGACAGTAAAGTGTTTGCCTCTCACGCGTGAAAACCTAGGTTCCAACCCCAGTCCCACATAAAATGAAGGTTGTGGAAACAAGTACGTATAATCCCTGGAGCTCTCTGACCAGCTGGTCTACCCTATCCGGTGGGTTCCAGGACAATAAGAGACCTTGCCTCAATGGAGGTATGCAGTATTCCTGAGAATGACACCTGAGATAGTCCTCTCCCCTCCACATGCATAGGTACATAGGTACATGGATACATGCATCCACAAACATATGAACATGTATATTCACAAACATACACACAGAGAAAATAATAATAATAATAATAGCTTAGTGGAGGAGGAATTTCCTTTAGAACAAGAATTGTGCATCTATGATCTCTGTTAATAACACAACACAGCCAAAAAAAAAAAAAAAAAATACAGCTCTGAAAATTGTGATTTACACTATTTGAACAGGAAAGAAAAGAATGTGTCAAAAAGCAGTAACTAAAGCACACAGGAATTTCTAAGAGAACTCTAACAGATAAGAGTAAGAATTATAATTTAAGCCTTTAATCCCAGCACTCTGGAGGCTGAGGTAGGAGGATGACTGTGAGTTTGGGGACACCCTGAGACTACATAGTGAATTCCAGGTCAGCCTGAGCTACAGTGAGACCCTACCTCAAAAAACAAAACAAAACAAAAATTTATATTTTCCATGTGCCAACTTGTATAATGGTGGCATAATTGTGATGGGGAAAACCAACTGCCCTCTGATTGGACTTGAAGTCCCCTCCATGGGAGAGAATTTATGTCTGGTACTAAAGACCTAATCAATCAAAAGCCTATGGCTGTGGAAGTCGTAAGCTCTATGGAGGGAGCTACTACTGCTGTTTAGCTAACCGCCCACGGAATTGCCCTCTAAATATATATGTTTATGCCACATATTAATGCTACTCTCACTTTTATTTAGAGAAGCTTCTCTTTTCAGATGGCAGTGGCCACTGGGATGACTGCAAAGTCATCAAAAGCTGGGTGTGGTGGTGTATGTGGTGTGGTGGAATGCTGTGAGTTAGAGGCCAGCCTGAGAGTACATAGTGAATTCAGCCTGGGCTAGAGGAAGGCACTGCCTCAATTAAAAAGGGGGGATGCTGGAGAGATGGATTAGTGGTTAAGGCACTTGCCTGCAAAGCCAAAGGACCCCAGTTCGATTCTCCAGGACCCATGTAAGCCAAATACACAAGGGGGCGCATGCATCTGGAGTTTGTTTGTGGTGGCTAGATACCCTGGCATGCCCATTCTCACCATCTTTCTCTCTCAAATAAATAAATAAATAAATAAATAAATAAAATAAAACAAACAAATAAATAAATAAATAAATAAAACAAATAAATAAAATATATTTTCTTTAAAAAAAAACACCAAAGTGCTGAGAAGTCACAATGGAGTGTTCAGTACTAAGTGAGATATCTTTATCATGCCCTCCAAGACTCAGTAACCACTGTGGAAGAGGTGACAGAAAGAATATAAGAGCCAAAAGAAGGGGATGAGTGCTTTGTAATATTTCTTCCTGATACAAAATAGCTGTGGCATTCATGACCTCACAATGGCTGAGGCTACCTACCCACAACTTGCATAATTAAAGGGCAAAAAAAACTGATGACAACATAATTGAAGAAGAACTAGTTGGAAAGGAGGGGTTCAGTGGAGGGGGAATAGGAGAGAGGGACAAAGGAAAGTGGTGGGAGGAGATTATGATCAGGATACACTGGAAATATATATGGAAGTTGTCAATAAATAGTATTTTTTAAACATATTTTCCTAGACAATTAAGTTCATTGCCTGCTTTTCTATTTTACTTGACACTAGAAAATTATAGAGGTGCTGTGAAAAGCATTATAAGAACAAGTGAAGAATTTTTAAAAATATTATATATTTTTTATTTGCAAGCAGAGAGAGATAGAGAGAAGAGAGACAGAGAAAATGGGTTGCCAGGGCCTCCAGCCACTGCAAAGCAACTCCATATCTATGTGCCATTTTGTGCATCTGGCTTTCCATGGATACTGAGGAATTGAACCAGGTTGTTAGGCATTGCAGGCAAGTGCTTTAACCAATTAGCCATCTCTTTGGACAGAGAATTTAATATCATTGTAACATTTACTGAAGGTATATATCTTGATATGAGAATGTAATTTTAGCTGGGCATGGTGGTGCACACCTTTAATACCAGCACTCAGGAGGCAGAGGCAGGAGGATCGCTGTGAGTTCAAGGCCACCCTCAGACTACATATTGAATTCCAGGCCAACCTGAGCTAGAGTGAGACCCTACCTCAAACAAACAAAACAAAAAAAAAAAATGTAATGCAAAAAATGCTTATTCTTATGCATGTTTATATCTTATATCTTTAGAGATTAAAAAGTCCAGCTGAAGAGATGGCTCAGTGGTCAAAGATGCTTGCTTGCAAAGCCTGATGGCCCAGGTTCAGTTTCCTAGTACCCACCTAAAGTCAGATGCACAAGGTGGTGCTGGCAACTGGAACTAGTTTGCAATAGCAAGAGGCCCTGGCACACATCTTGCTCTCTTACTCTCCTTACAAATAAACAAAAATGTAGGAAAAGGTCATATAATTATAATATAATTAATGTAATATAATTGGATATTACATAAATATATAATTATGTAAGTAATTCATAAGTAATATGAAAGCAATGTTAATTTTCATTCTGCTCAAAAGATTATACATAGGGCTGGAGAAGATGGCTTAGCAGTTAAGGTGTTTGCCTGCAAAGCCAAAGAACCCCAGTTCCATTCCCCAGGACCTGCATAAGCCAGATGTACAAGGTGGCACATGCATCTGGAGCTCATTTGCATTGGCTGGAGGCCCTGCCTTGGCCATTCTCTCTCCTCTCTCTCTACCTCTTTCTCTCTTTCTCTGTCAAAAAATAATATATATATATATATCTGGAGAGGTGGCTCAGTGAGATATGCCATGCAACTATGAGTACCTGAGTTCATCTTCCCAGCTAAAGCCAGAAGCTGGGGCATGCTTCCATAATCCCAGTGTGCCTATGGCAAGAAGAGTTGTGAAGAAAGCACAATTTTTTAGCGTTTTGCAAACATTACATCCTGAACAAGAGATCCAACCTCCATAGGATGTTAGAGGAAAAGTCCAAAATGCATGATGGGATTCTTCCCATTGTGTTGTTGGTCAAGGAAGCCTCTGAGCCCCCCCCCCCAAACAACGCCAGAACTACATGGTAAGACCTTTTGGTAGTTTAAATGTGAAATGACCCTTATTGTCTCTTGTTTTCGTGGTTGAACCTCATACTCTATCCCTGGCTGGTGGAGCCTTTGGAAGGGGGGCCTTGCTGGAGGAGGAGTGTCACTGGGGGTGGACCTTGAAGTTTATTAGTTCAGCTCAAGTGGGTGTTTACAAGCTAGTTTATTCTTGCTGCTACCTCCTAGCTGGTGTGACAAGACATAATGCCCAGTCTCTGCCATTGAACCTTCCCCTCAAGACTGTAAGCCAAAATAAAGCATTTCTTTGCAAACACTGCTTTTGGTTAGGTGTATTGACCCAGCATCAAGAAGGTAGCTGCAACAGACCCTAAAGACACCACATGCTACAGCTGCAGGATCCTGAGAAATCGGAATTGAGCAGAAGCCTCCTCCTTACTGGCTAGCTGTCATAGTCATAGTGCTAGAAAGTGCTACACAGGCTGCTGGAGAAGAAAGGTCATCAACTCTGTTATCCAGCAGTGAACTGTACACATGCAAGCTATACAACAAACCAGCCAGGCAAAAAATGCCTACTGGATCAATAAGTGACATGACTTAAATGCTTCGTACTGAAAACCTAGTCAAAAGTCTCTGGCTGGAAAGATCATAGGGCCTGGGAATGAAACTACAACTGTTTTTTGTTTGTTTGTTTGTTTTTTGTTTTGCCTAAATGGATATGTTTGCTCATTTATGTTTTTTTTAAATATTTTTATTTCTTTATTTGAGAGAGACAGAGCTAAAGAGAAAGGGGGAGAACATGGACACAGGGTTTCCCTGATATTGTAAATGAACTCTAGATGCCTGCACTCCTTTGTGCACCTGGCTTTATGTGGGAACTGGCGAATCAAACCAGGGCCATCAGGCTTTGCAAGAAAGCACCTTTAACTACTGAGCAATCTCTCTAGCCCTGACCATTTATATTTATGTCCATAGATTATATATAGTCCATAGATTTGACCCATCTTTGGTCAAAAAAGCTTCCTTTTGCAGTTGGTGATAAAGACTGGGTAGATGCAAAATTTGTCTAAGTACTGAGACTATGTGACTACTGAATATTCAGCACTCAGTGAGAGATCTCTATCATGTCCTCCAAGGCTTAGCTGGAGGATTGCATAAGAGTAGGAAGATGGTAACAAGCAGAGGATGAGAAGGAGTGTTATGGACCACTGTATTCTGGGAGTGTGGGAATGGATTCGCATTCATGACCTCACTCACAGTCCTTACCTCCACAAGACCTGCACACTGTGGGATCCATCAGCATTCCATCATGGATGGTGAAGGAAGAGGGGGGAAAAGACATCAAAACACAACAAAGTTGGAAAGAAGGGGTTCAGTGAAGGGCTTGTGGGAGAAGAGAAAGTGACAGGGAAGCTAAGATCAAAATGCACTGTGTCCATGTCTGCAAATTGTCATGCCTGAAACAAGGATCATACCGGGATTGCTCTTAGTCCAGTAATCACAAAGTGTACCTCTGTAAGATGAATCTGAGCTCCTGAACTCGAGGAACATAAAGGACATATCACAAGTACTAACAGGTCTACAAAGAGCAAGGGCATCAAATGTCAGCAGACTGCAATGCTAAGATGGCTTCTAGAAGCCAACCCTAGTGACCCTAAGGATTACTCACACACCCACTTTTAAGGTTTTCCCTAGAGAACAAATTTACTGTAGGAAGTGGAGCATGTGTGTTGGCTGGTGAGGAAGCCTCTTAGCAAACTGATTTAGTCCACAGTGTGGGTCTGGCATCAAAATAGCAGTCTGGGATGCAGTGTTTTCTGCCTACACTAAAGTGCATGAGAAGCCAACCAACATGCACTGAGGCAGCAAGATATCAATTGGTCAGCTGAGGTCAGAGTTTGGTGATGGTGATACACAGCTGGGTCCATGAGGTTGTTCTGCAGTAGAGACTGCCTGGCTGGGGTCAGTCAGGGTAACACTGTGTCCACTGCTGACATCTTAAAAGTGTGTATTCTGGTTAAGAGCCAAAGGAAATGGAGAAAGAGGACTTTGCAACACTGTATTCCAGACACAAAACGGCCCTGGTATTCATGACCTCACAGTTACTGAGTGCCTGTACAAGACCTGTTTAACAGAAAAGAAAAAATTATGACATCAAAATAGAAGAGAAGGGCTGGAGAAACTGCTCAGTGTTTAAAGGCATTTGCTTGGGTTTGATTCTCCAGCTTCCATGTAAATAGCCAGATGCACAAAGTAGCACGTGTCTGGAGTTTATTGCAGTGGCAAGAGGCCCTGGTGTGTGTTCTCTATCTCATTCTCTAATAAAGAAATATTTAAAAAATAAAAGAGAGGGGCTGGAGAAGATGGCTTAGCAGTTAAGGCATTTGCCTGCAAAGCCAAAAGACCCAGGTTCAATTTCCCAAGTCCCATGTAAGCCAGATGCACAAGGAGGTGCATGCATCTGGAGTTCCTTTGCAATGGCTGGATGCCCTGGTGTGCACATTCTTTTTCTCTCTCTCTACTCTCTCTCTCTCTCCCTCAAATAAATAAATAAAATATTTTTTAAATAAATAAATCAAAGAGAATAGTTGGAAAGAAAAAGACATTCAGTGGAGGGGGGATTTGGGAGGCAGAAAAGGGAAGGTGATGGGATGGGATATTCTCACAGTATATTGTCTATGTAGAATATGTAGAAGTTATCAATAAAAAGGCTTTTTTTTTAAGGGTTTTTTTTTTGTTTTGTTTTGTTTTGTTTTGTTTTGTTTGGTTTGGTTTGGTTTGGTTTGGTTTGGTTTTTCCAAGTAGGGTCTCCCTCTAGCTCAGGCTGACCTGGAATTCACTATGTAGCCTCAGGGAGGCCTTGAACTCATGGCAATCCTCTTACCTCTGCCTCCCAAGTGCTGAGATTAAAGGCCTGCGCCACCACGCCCAGCAAGATTTTTTTAAATGTGTGCATTCTGAACACTGAGTTTCTGCGATTCCTAAGTGGCATTTGTCTTGGTAAACAATATCATAGCCGCTGGCCATGACTACTGCCCAATGCTCTTTAACTACAAGGACTATAGCTGCTTGGCCTTTGTTTCCACACAAGACCTCCTGAAATAGAGAATCCAGTGCAATGTCAACTGTGAAAAAGAGGATCATGGCTGAGGACCCCAACACAGCCTCAGAGACACATGGAGAACTGCAGTACTCAAGTGTGGACAAGCAAAATTGTCACAAATTTTATACTGCGGGCATCCATGAAGCCATGCCAATTTGAAATTACAAGACCTTAAGAGTCTTTGCTCCAGGGCCTCTGGGTAATGTGACTCTGAATGAGCCTCTACCACCCAGCAGGGGAAAAAAAATGGGCTGACTATGTCTCTGCTGTGTGCATGACGACAAGGACCAGGATTGCTGGCCCCAAAGTAATGCTCCAGATTTGGATGGCACAGTGTGTGTGTGTGTGTGTGTGTGTGTGTGTGTGTGTGTGTGTGTATTTGAATAGAACTCAGAGTTGTCATGACTTTTGCAGGCGTCAAGTGTTTGTTTTCACTTTGTCGGTCCATTATCTTGTTTTTGTTTTCCTTGATCTAAGTTTAAGTGTTTTTTTCCCCACAAGTTGGAGGATGAAAGATCCATATAATGGCCATCATTTGATGAAAGGAGAGGTGAGCTCATGTCCCATACACTTTTCTGGTCCAAACCTCTACTGCGGTTCCTGCTGTCTGGGTGATGGTCTAGGATCTCTTCACTCACCTTCACATCCAGTCAGAAGCTATACCCATGAGGGCTAGGTGAGACAGTGTGTTACCATCTCCCCAGGGAAAGAGCTTGGTCCTGATGTGAAGATGGGAGTAGGAAACACAAAGGTCTCCCCTGCAATGTGTGTTTTGACTTCAGGAAAACACTGAGCATGCTCATTCCCACCCTAGGCAGCATGAAAAAGTAGGCGAAGCCAGGTGTAGTGGCGCACACCCTTAATCCCAGCACTTGGCAGGCAGAGGTACAAGGATTGCCATGAGTTCAAGGCCACTCTGAGGCTACACAGGGAATTCCAGGTTAACCTGGGTTAGCTGGTGAGACCTTACCTTTAAAAACCAAGAAAAAAAAAGTAGGTGAGGGCCTTCCCTGTGAGAGTTAAGCCCTCCTTAATGTGATGGCTACTCGTCATGGGCATCAACCCAGCATCTGGGAGACCCAGGAAGCTGATACTGCCATTGCCACCATTTTAGGCCTAGCTCCTTTGTTTGGGAGACGGGGTCTTACTGAGTTCAGGCTGAACTGGAACTCATCCAGGCTGACCTCCTCCCATTTCCCTTCTCCTATTTTAGCCACCAAGTACTGGGCTTAAAGATATAAGCCACCATGCCCAACTTTATCCCATTCTTGAGATCAAAGCTTCTCTTTTTATGAAGAATGAGGAATGTGTGTAAGTTACTTGATAGAAAATTAATTTAAATCATGAATATTAAAAAAAAAGAAAGAAGCCAGGCGTGGTGGCGCACTCCTTTAATCCCAGCACTCAGGAGGCAGAGGTAGGAGGATCTCCGAGAGTTCGAGGCCACCCTGAGACTACATAGTTAATTCCAGGTCAGCCTGGACCAGAGTGAGACCCTGCCTTGCAAAACCAAAAAAAAAAAAAAAAAAAAAAGAAAGAAAGAAAGAAAGATAGAGGTAGGAGGATCACTGGGAGTTCAAGGCCAGCATGAGACTACTTAGTAAATTCCAGGTCAGGCTAGGCTACAGTGAGATCCTACCTAGAAAAACAAAACAAAAGAAAAAGGAAAAAAAAAAAAAAAAAAAAAGAATCTGTGGGGCTGGAGAGATGGCTCAGCAGTTTAAGGCACTTTCCCGAGTTCAATTCCCCATAGCCCACGTAAAGCCAGATGCAGAGTGGCACATGCAACTGGAGTTCATGTGCCATTCTGTTTTTCTCCTCTCTGTCTCTGTTGCAAATAAAAAAATATAAAATGAGAGAGGCAAACTGTAATCCAACGTGGAAGCACACCCTTCAAATCCTCTACCCTCTAGACTCGACAATGCACCTCTCTTCTAGCTGGCTTGAGGACAGTCAAGAAGAAAATGGCTATCGTTCTGAAATCTGGTTATGTTCACTGAATATGAAGCTACTTATTGTGGAATTGTGGAATGAGCATACGACACATGTATAAAAACTATCAGTGGTTAGGGAAGTAGTGAGGTGTTTAAAGATGATTGCTTACGCCGGGCGTGATGGCGCACGCCTTTAATCCCAGCACTTGGGAGGCAGAGGTAGGTGGATTACCTTGAGTTCACAGTGCCTAAGACTACATAGTGAACTCCAGGTCAGCCTGGAGTAGAGTGAGACCCTCCTCGAAAAACAAAAAAACAAAAACAACAGCAACAACAAAAAGGTGCTCGCTGGGCTGGAGAGATGGCTTAGCGGTTAAGGCGCCTGCCTGCTAAGCCTAAGAACATCAGTTCCAATCTCCAAGTCCCACGTTTAGCCAGATGCAAAGTGACGTAAGGACGCAATGCTGCACTTGCCCACAAGGGGGCGAACGCATCTGGATTTTGTTCATAGCAGCTGAGAGGCTGCTGGTGCCCCCATTCTCTATCTGTCTTCCTCTCCCTCACTCTCTGTCTCTGTGTCTCTCTCCAAAAAATAAAAAAATAATTTAAAAAAGGTGCTTGCTTACAAAATCTGTTGGCTCACTGGGTTCAATTCCCCAACACCCATGTAAAATCCAGATGCAAAAAAGTAACATGTGTATCTGGCATTCATTAGCAGCTTCAAGAGACCTGGTGTGTCCATACACATATGCACACACACGCACACACAAATAAATTTCCTTTAAAAATTTTTAAAAGGCCAGGCATGATGGCACATGCCTTTAATCCCAGCACTTGGGAGGCAGAGGTAAGAGGATTGCTGTAAACTTGAGGTCACTCTGGGCTACAGAGACACCCTACCTCACACAAAAAAAAAAAAAAAAAAAAAAAAAAAAAAAAAAAAACTTTAAGAAGGACAGACATGGTGACACATGCATTTGATCCCAGAACTCAAGAGGCAGAGGTAGGAGGATTGCCATGAGTTTGAGGCCAGCCTAAGACTAAACTGTCTAGGTCAGCCTGGGCTAGAGTAAGACCCTGTCTTACTTGAAAAACAAAACAACAACAAAAAAAAAATTAGAAAGAAAACTGTTAATTAAAAAATAATAAATTCTTTAAAAAAAAGAGATACTAAGACAGTGTAGCAGTTACCTTCTCATTACAGGTATAAAACACACAACCAGAAGCAACTGGTTTATTTCTGGTTTACAGCTTTTTGTTTTGCTTTGTTTGTTTTTTTCCAAGTATGGTAGTTTGAATAAATACCCCCAATATATTCAGTGTTTTATTATTTTATAGTTTGCATCTGCAGCCACCTGGCTGGAGGCAGTGTCACTGGGTGGATCTTAAGGTGTGGTAGTGGGTTTGAGATTTCAATCTAAAGATATGCAAAGTGTGCCTAGCTGGAATTCCTGAGGTGTGCTGTGCTGTGTGGCTTGTGGCTTTTGGCTTCTCTCTCTCTCTGCTTGGACCTGAGGAGGTAAGCCAGCTTCTTCTGCCATTATGGAATTTCCCATGGATCTGTAAACTTCAATAAATCCCTTCCTCCATAACTTTGCCTGGTCTGGAAGTTCATCTCAGCGAACCTGAAGCTGTGTGCTACACCAAGGTAGGGTCTCACTCTAACCCAAGCTGGCCTGGAATTCAGTATGTATTCTCAGACTGGCCTCAAACTCACAGCAATCCTCCTCCCTCTGCCGCCTGAGTGCTAGGATTAAAGGTGTACACCACCACGCCCACATGGCTTACAGTTTTGAGGATGCATTTTATCATGATGGTGAAAGCATGGCAGGAGCAGGCCAAATGTTACATCTCCATATCACCAAGGAGGAAGAAGATAGCATGAGCTATTCACACACAGCAGCAGTGGGCTAATAAACCTCAAGATCCACCCCCAGTGACATACCTCATCCAGCAAGGATTCACTTCCCAAAGGTTCTACCATCTAGGGACTAAGTATAAGGTTTAATCACAAACACATGAGGCTATGAGGGGCATTTTACATTCAAGCCATGACAGACAGGAAATAGAGGAGGAGATAAGGAGTTACAAAGGGAAAGAGGAAAGGAAAGCTTGAACAAATGGTGGCAGGCTCCAGGGGGGACACCATTCATATGAAGAAAATGTCCTTTTCCAGGGCTGGAGAGATGGCTCAGCATTTAAAGGCACTTACTCACAAAGCCTGATGGTCTGAGTTCCATTCTCCAGTACCAACATACAGCCAGATGCACAAAGTCGCATATGCATCTGGAGTTTGCAGTGGCAAGAGGCCCTGGAGTGCCCATTCTCATTCTCATTCTCATTCTCTCCCCACTTGCAAAAAAATAATTTAAAAATAAAATAATAAATAATTTAACTTAATTTAAAATTAAACTTAAAAAAAAAAAGATGTCCTTTTCCAAAGGATAAATGCCCTTTTCCTTACCAATATTATCCCTTGTGGAAAAAGAAGTACTGACCTCCAGTTCACATTTATATTTATTGTGCACCAAATGTAATGTACAACTAAATGGATTTTCCTTTATATTCATTTACTACAAAGAGATATTTTATGTAATTAAGGAAGACATATACCAATAGTTTCTTATTTGATTTTTATAGTTTTTATAGTTTATTTTTTAAGCTTGGTGGAGTAAGAAATTAAAAGATATAATCTTTTTATGAAAATAATCAGTGGGAAACAAAGAGTTCTGGGAGTCATCAAAAGAGGAGGCATTGGTTCTTCCTTCCCCACAACTGATTTTTACTATGGAAGAATGTAAATGGTGAATATGAAGAGGGGGGTGTACTTTTTAGGATCCAAAGCCTAGTTCATATTTGTTCCCTGCCTTTGAGAGCACAAGGTGGAAATGTATTGTTTGTAGCAGTTACCTTCTGTTGCTAGGACAAAATGTCCTAACCAGAGCATTTTATGGAAGGAAAGGGTTTATTTCCAGTGCATATTTTCATGGGGCAGTTTCACTGTGGTGGGGAGAACACACCTGAACATCCCATATCCACAGCAGCAAGGAGGAAGGAGAGAAAGTGAGCTATGGGGACAAGCTGTGGATCAAGTACATGGCTCAGTCACCAACACATGGAAGCTCTGGGGAACACTTTACATTCAAGCCACCACATAGCTGAACTGAAAAGAAGAACTAGATTGACATGGAGGGTGAACATGAACCCCAAGGTAAACCGGTTACTGACTTCTTATGGGCTTGTATGCTGATTAAAGGGTTTGGGGATTTGGGGTGTTGTTGTTTTAAGACAGGGTCTCATGTGGCCAAGGCTTACCTCAAATTCACTCTGTATTCAAAGATGTCCTTCACTTCCCAAGTGCTAGAATTTCAGTGTGTGCTACCATGCTAGGTTTAAGATTAACAGGTTTAATTATTACCCCCACACATATACACATACTTAGTGTCTAACTTAGACTAATACTGTGACAAACATTTTTCCTGAAAAATCTTACTAATTATATCTCCATGCACGGTAGTTAGGTACTATCAGTAGGCTTGTCTGCTCTATGACAGACTCTGAGTGGTGGGAAAAGATCAAGAGATTTTTCTTTGTGATTGGTGACATTTTCTCTGTGATTGGTGACATTTGTCAATGTAAGGTAGATTTTCAGAAACAGAAAAACTCTGCAGGGAAAACCACAAAGAAAGGCAGCAGGAGTGCAGATATCTGTCAGCAGGTGATCTGAAATCAGCTCCACCTAGGCACCCCGCCTCAGGCTCCAAACCCTGGCATTCTGACAGAGGAGAGGGCTTGAAACAGCCTTCCAGGGACTGAAAATCTTCTTATAGCAGAAGAGCACAGAGAAACCGGGCATGGTGGTGTAGGCCTTTAATCGCAGCACTTGGGAGCCAGAGATAGGAGGATGGCAGTGAGTTTGAGGGCACCCTGAGACTACATAGTGAATTCTAGGTCAGCCTAGGCTAGAGCGAGAACTTACCTCGATAAACAAACAAACAAACAAACAACAACAACAAAAAAAAAAAAGCCCAGGAAATACCCTTAGTTAAACCTCAATTAAATCGCTTAGCACCTATTACCTGGAGACATTTATTGAACAAACACTTTGCTCCATCATGTTTTAGTATCAACAGACAAAATGTTTCCTCCTCTCATGATTGTGATAACATATATGGTGTGATGTTGCCACAAATATTTACATTTTTCTGCACACATAAACCTTCCTGGGGATAAGTACACCAGGCTTCATGAGATGGGTGAAAAAGTCACCTTTTTGGCATATGTGTAGTAGGTGTGATATGGTGTGTATGGTGCATGCATTTATGATGTGGAAGCCTGTTTCATTGAGAAGGAGTCTCTTCACTGATTCCAGAACTTTAGCCCTTACATGAACCCCAGCACTTCTCTTTGTCTCTGCTCCCCACAGAACTGTGGTTACAGATTGTGTGGCCATGCCTAACTATTTATATGGGTTCTGGGGAGTCAAACCCAGCATTCTCGGGCCCCTTCATGCCATCTTGCTTGAGCAGGAAGCACCTTAACTAATGAGTCATCTCTCTACCCTGAAAGGTAGCTTCTCAAAGGAAACTGAGTCCTGAGTCCCTCCCAACCACCCTAGATAGAAGAACTTATACATGAGGTCCCCAGAGGGAAATGAATTGCCCACACATGCAAAGCTCTGCACACAGACAAAGACATATTCAAACTGCATTTTAAAGCAACAAATAAATACATACTGGAAAATATGATATGTATTTATAAACCTGTCCTATGACAGTTGGACTCAGGGTAAAAGATAAGGAGAACTGTATTTTGAATGACTAGCATATGTAGAGTAATGCAGACAATGAATTGGATTAAAATCAGGGATTTGGCCTTCTCTTCTTGGGGTTGAAGTAGATTTTCTAGTTGATTCTTCTTTGCAAGACTAGGTTCATGGAGACTCCTTGGCGAGGGAAGTTTTTTTTTTCTTTTCAGATAACCTGATGTGAAGATTTTTCAATGCACCAGTTATCTTAACAATTAGGCATCTGTTGTGACTTGACCTTGTCCTAAGAGGCTCAGGGCGTGTCACTCAGATGTGGCTCTTCAGTGAGCAGATGATGAGTGGATCTAGGTTGGTTCCTTCGTTTGGGAGGCAAGGGGAAAAGATGGGCCTGAGAGCTTCGTGGAAAGAGGTTGAAGGGAAACTGTAGATGAGGGACTCGTCTGTCACATTGTAGAAAGCTATATGTCCAGATTCATAGTCTAAGAACACACCAACTTTATGCACAGGCTCTCGGACATGTTGTCCTTTCAAGGGAGATGAGACCCACAGGCTATAGTCATCTCCAATTTTTAAACCTATGAGAGAAAAGAGCTCCCCAGGGGGTTTCGGGAGATTCCCCTTTCTGCTCACAGAGTCCTTGCAGATGCCCACTTCCCACTCGGTCTTGTTTCCTACTTCTACCTCCCAATAGTGTCTCCCACAGGTAAAGAACTGAGCTCCCAAAACAGTTGCAGACTGATCGAATCTTTCAGGGTTGTCAGGTAACTGCTGTCGGGTTCCTCCATATCTTACGCTCTTCAGATCCTCAGACAAGACGAGGTAGGCATTGGCTGTGGCTGGATCAAGAGTTACATCTGCTGCAAGAGGAGAAAAGAATGAATCCTCTGACATTCTTGAAACCCTCCTGCATGAAGATCTTCAGCAGCTTATTTGTTTGTTTGTTTGTTTTTTGAGACAGACTCTCACTATGCAGTCCAGGACAGCCTTGAACTTTCAATCCTCCTGCCTCAGCTTGCTGAGCATGGGATGCTTGCCTAGAGAGGCTGGAGCAGAGTATGGGATGTCCTGCTCCATCGCTTTTTGGCCCAGTATTGTTTTAAGCCAGTCTCTTGACTCACTGCAGAGCTTGCAGTGGGCTCAGTCCAATGATTCTCTGGTCTCTGTTCCCCTGTGGGATTGGGGTTCTAGACACACAGAGCCTTGCCCAGGTATTTATGTAGGATCTGGAGATTCAAACTCTGGCAATCTTGGGCCCTCCTGCTTGCTCAGGAAGCACACTTAACCACTGAGCCATCTCTCCAGCCCTAGTCCCATTCTTTGAATATAACTCAGGTGAGGTGAGAGGTAAGCATGATGACACAAGTATACAATCTCAGAATTTAGGAGGCTTAAGCAGGAGAATTATAAGTTCAAAGCCAGCCTGGGCCACATAATGGATTGAAGGCTAGTCTGGTATACATAACATGGCCCTGTCCTAGAACAAAAAGTTTCAAATAGGCATAGTGGTACATACATGCCTATAATCCCAGTTGATGGAGGGCTGAGGCTGGGCGATTTCTGTGAGTTTAAGACCTACTAGATTTTTTTTTTACTATTTTATTATTTAACTTTCTTTAAAAAAAAAAATTAGGGCTGGAGAGATGGCTTAGCAGTTAAGGCGCCTGCCTGCTAAACCTAAGAACCCGGTTCCAATCTCCAGGTCCCACGTTTAGCCAGATGCAAAGTGATGCAAAGGTGCAATGCCACACTTGCCCACAAGGGGGCTCACACATCTGGATTTTGTTCACAGCAGCTGAGAGACTGCTGGTGCGCCCATTCTATCTGTCTCCCTCTCCCTCCCTCTCTCTCTGTCTCTCTCTGTGTCTCTCTCCAAAAATAAATACTAAAATAATAATATTTTTTATTGACAACTTCCATACTTACAGACAATAAACCATGATATTTCCATCCCCTCCCACATTTTTCCCTTCAGAACTCCACTCTCCATCATATCCCCTCCCGCTCTCCATTAGTCTGTCTTTATTTTGATGACATCATCTTTTTTTTCTATTATGAGGGTCTTGTGAATGTATTTCTAGGCACTGCAAGGCCATGGATATCAAGGCCAATTTCTGTCTGTGCAGTTGCATTGTAAGGAGTGGTACCCTTCCTTTGGCTCTTCCATTCTTTCCACCACCTCTTCTACAATGGACCCTGACCATTGGAGGGTGTGATAGAGACATTTCAGTGCTGGGCACTCCTCTTTCCCTTCTTCTCAGCACTATGTTGCCTTTTGGGTCATCCCAGTAAGACCTACTATATCATAAAATGAGTTGGAGGCCAGTGCAAGGTCATCCTTGGCTATATGGTGAGTTAAAAGCCAGCTTACAATACATAAGATTCTCTCTCAAAAATAAATAATTTTAAAAATTAAACATAAAATGCAATTTATATGTGTTGATTGTGGATGGACTTGTTTCGAACAAAATATTTAGCAGGGTTTTTTTTTAAGTTTTTTTATTTATTTATTTGAGAGAGAGAGATACAGAAATAGGCAGGTAGAGAGAAAGAGAGAGAGAGGGAGAGAGAATGGGTGAGCCAGGGCCTCCAGCCACTGCAAACGAACTCCAGATGCATGCACCCCCTTGTGCATCTGGCTTACGTGTGTCCTGGAGAATCGAGCCTCGAACAGGGGTCCTTAGGCTTCATAGACAAGCGTTTAACCACTAAGCCATCTCTCCAGCCCATTTAGCAGGGTTTATTAGCTTATATCTGTAATCCCAGCACTAGAAGGGCAGAGGTAGGAGAATTTCTTTGGGTTTGAGAGTTTGAGGCCAGCCTAGACTACATAAGAAACGAGACCCTGTCTCAAAAAAACAAAAAATAAAATAAAATTAATTTAAATTAAAATTAAAAAAAAAAATGACCTTCTGAGCTCGTTTCTCACTTTCTCATGAAACAAAAAAGTAGAGCTATACAACCAAGGAGAAAAGTGAAGGAGAAGTACAGTCCATCTAAGAGTGGGAGGGAGGCCGAAGGGCAAAGGCAACTGTGCTGTGCGCAATACAGTTTTAAAAGTTGGGAGATTTGTCCCCATGCGGAGTCTATTGCTTGAGCCTTGCCTGGTTCCAGTCCTTCAGTTTAGACAGCAGAGAGATACAGGTAACCAACATTCTCTCAACTCCTCCTAATGTGCAAGGCATTATTCTGCATTATTTCATGGAATCATCACAACTACTATGTTTTTCTTATTTGCCTAAAAAAATCTTTGCTGTGGGTATAGTTCAGAAGTAAAGCACTTGCCTAGGAGCCACATGCCTAAGGGCCTTGGTGCAGTCCCCACTGCTGGAAGCAGAAGCAGAAGGAGAAAGACAATAATTTAAAAAGTTAAGCCACGTGAGGTCCATGATGGCAGATGAATATGCCTCTCACACTCATGAGGGTAAGACAAGAGGATGCACGTTGGATTGCACGTTGGGGCTCCATAATGAGACTGTGTCTCAAAGCCAAAATGGAAAAAACATAAGGGATGGGGATGTAGATCTGTTAAAGCGCTCACCTAGCATGCCCTACTTTCCATCACCAGACCCACATAAAACCAGGCATGCTGCCACATGCCTGTAACCCCAGCACTTGGAAGGAAGGGGAAGCAGGATCAGAAGTTCAAGATCATCCTCAACTGTATAGTAAATTCAGAATCAACCTGGGATACATGAGATTCCAAAGAAAAGAGACAAAATAAATAATAAGTACAAAAATTTAAAATAGCTGAGCCTGGTGGTGCACACCTTTAATCCCAGAACTCAAGAGACTGAGATAAGAGGATCACTGTGATTTCAGTGTCAGCCTGAGCTACATAGTGAATTCCAGGTCAGCCTGGGCTAGAGTGAGACCCTATCTCAAAAAAAAAAAAAAAAAAAAAAATTAACTGAGACTCATGGATTAGGAAACCTCATTAAGATTACAAACTTTGTGAGTACTAGAATAGCAATATCTTAATTAGTATTTTTCATTATGCTCTGCTCAAATGCAACATTCTTTTTCTTTTCTCTTTTTCTTTTTTTGCGGGGTGGGGGGGGGGGAGAAGAATTTCACTCTAGCCCAGACTGACCTGGAATTCACTATGTAGTCTCAAGCTAACCTTGAACTCATGGCAATCCTCCTATCTTTGCCTCTCAAAGGCTGGGATTAAAGGCATGTCGCAAATGCAACTTTTTATGAAGGAGTACATCCCAGTGACATATCTTGGGCATTCTAAAAGGACACTTTTGTTCCTCAATGGGACTTAAGAATTTCTGCATTTTTTTCAAGAATTTTTTTTTTTTTTTTGAGAGAGAGACACAGAGAGAGAAAGACAGAGAGAGAGGGAGAGGGAGACAGAGAATGGGCACGCCAGCAGTCTCTCAGCTTCTGTGAAAGAAATCCAGATGTGTGTGCCCCCTTGTGGGCAAGTGCGGCACTGGCCCTTGCGTCACTGCATCTGGCTAAACGTGGGACCTGGAGATTGGAACCGGGTTCTTAGGCTTAGCAGGCAGGCGCCTTAACCGCTAAGCCATCTCTCCAGCCCAAGAATTTTATTTATTTATTTGTGTGTGTGGTGTGTGTGTGCACAAGCACACACTCTAGGGTCTGTTACTGCTGACTGCAAAGGAATACCACAGGCTTGTGTCAATTTATGTCAGGCTTTATGTTTCTGCTGGAGAATCTAACTCAAGCCACAGGCTTTGCAAGCAAGTGCCCTTAAGCACTGAGCCATCGCCTCAGCAACAAGATTTTTTTAAAATGGAATCTCAAATAGCCCAAGCTGGCATCATTATGTACTTGAGGATGAACTTGAATTTCTGACCTCCCTGCACCCATCTCCCAGGTGTGTACCATTACACCAGGTTTGGAAGTTGACAAACTATAATTTAAGAAGAATAATTTATTAAAGACACTGCAAGAGCACAGTGGGCTGGGCAGTAAGTAGAGTGCTGTTTGCAGTAGGATTTAAGAATTTAAGTCAGCTTTTATCCTAATAGGATCAGAGCATAGAACAGAACAATAGCAAACAAAGGAACCAGGATTTCTTAGCCATCAAACAAAGCCTGACAGAACATCAATCCTGGCTCCTTGCCCCTCTGCTCAAGCAGACACTGGGTACAGCCTGGTGCATGGTACTGTCTCCAGAATACCATAACTGAGAACCTCTGACAGGGGAAGAATATTTTCTGTGAGAAAAAGCTGCCCAGGAGCTGTTGTGCTAAAGTTAATTGGGGAAGTTCTTGGAGGGGTGACAGACGAGGCTGACTTACTGCTGAATTTTCTTAGCATCTCCCTCATCCCCGTGATGCGGCACTGACTCAGCTCCGTGACGGTCGTCTCTGGACACTGAAGCAGGAGGGACTCGCACCTCCAGAGAAAAAAAGAGACCTTCATTCTCTCCTTGACACTTAGCACATAATCCGTTCCAACATGGGTTATATCACCTCACCCCAAAACACAGACTCTTATCCCCACATCATACTCTATTTCATATCACCTTATCCCCGTATCCTATACAATGGACACAGAGAGAGAACCTACCTATCCATGGCTCCTCTTACTTCCTAGGGGAATAAAGAAGAGAAGGTTAGCATTTGTTCCTCGTCAACCACTACCAAGGACTGAAACCATCCTAGATACCATCCTTTGCTTATTTCACTGAGTCAGCTTCTCATGGTCCTCAGACACCTTCAAAGGGAATAACAGGTTTGATGAGAAAGAAAAACCCTTATTTCTTTGGGTTTTTGTGCTGAGCTGAGAGGTCTATCACAATGGCCAGAAAATCCTCTTCTCTTTGGCTCATACCCTCACTTGCCCAGGAAACCTGTTGTTCCAAATGGAACCAAATATTACTGTTGTGATCTGATGCCCAAGAGAGCCAGAGCTGTGCAAAGGAAAAGGCTCCAGTGAGAACTGTGGCTAAGCCACTGCAATGCAGGGGTGGTTCATTGGGAAAGCGAAACATTAAATAGTGGCATCCTGGGAACCAGCCTAGTAATAAGACCTGAAGCTTGAGGTCAGTCACGTGGCTGTGCTTGCAAACTTCCCAGAGAGTGGCATAGCCAAGGGGGCAGCAAAGGCATGAGGAAAATGTGCTTGGCCCACAGAGCACCTGGGTTCTGCTACCTGTGGGCTGACAGGCAAGTCACCTTCTACCATAGGTCTGAATTATTAAATACACGCTATCCTAAACCCATTCTGTAGATGTCAGCCACCCATAGTCTGTGTCATAGTAACACTTATTCCTATCTGATCTTTTAGAAGATTAAATTGAATGGACCAAGAGCTTATTAATAAACGTAATTAACTCTTTGTAAAGCTGAAGTTGTAGAATGTGCAGAAAGAAACTGCAGCCATACTTGAGCTTCTTGGTGAAAATATTCTTCCTTTTTTGACCTTACCTCAAAAGATTCCAAAGTCAAGTTCTGGCATGTGGACTCAATGTGGCTAATCATTTTGTTGAGGTGTCTGACTTGCTGAGTCAGCTGGAGTTCATTGTCCCTCAGCTTCTTCATGTTCTCTCTCTCCTCCTTCTCCAGGACCTGCAGTTGCAGCTGCTCCTCCTCCTTCAGGAACTGGTGCATCTTCATGTACTCAGACACAACAACCTGCTTGCACATCTTGGTCTCTTCCTGCCGTCATACATACACACGTGCACACAATTGAAGTTAGTAAGAGAAATGCTCCTGTCTGTAGAGTTCCAACCATACTAACTCTTAATATGCCCACTGCGACAATTTCTGAAACCTGGCATACAACATATATTGACTAGCTGGGTGCATGGTTTGATGATTACAAAAGTGTGCATGACATAGTTATCATAGCAAACAAACCCAGATTTTCTGGTTCCAGGAGCTGTCATTCTATGGAAAGAAGCCAAGACTTAAAACAAAACAAAACAACAAAAATACACATGGCCATAAGCATAGTGATTAAAAATAGTGAAAAATTTAAAAGGAGGAAAACTGTGAAAAATGTACATGTTCATTACCCAACATTTATTCCAAAAAAAGTTGGCATATCATATTTTAAGGATAGAAATGTATATCACAAAGATTCACACTTAAGAACTCTAAGTTTAAACCAAGCAATGGGTACAAAGCTACACATTCTAGCACCCAGGAGACAGAGGCAGGAGGATTGATGTAAGTTCCAGACCAGTTTGTTCACCTACATAGCATTTCATTGTCCAAGCCAGCCAGAGCCACATGGTAAGACTCTACCTCAAAAAAAGAAAAAAAACATGTGGCTGGAGCGATGACTCAGGGATTAAAGGCACTCCTTTCTGAAGTTTTCTGGCCCAGGTTTGATCCCCAGCACCCTTTGAAACCAGAGGCAAAAAGTAAGGGCTGCAAGCATCTAGCAGTCATTTACAGCATCACGAGACCCTGGCACCCCCATGTATACACACATGCACAAATGAATAAATAAATAAATAAAAACATTTTAAAATATCACCATTGGGGGCTGGAGAGATGGCTTAGCGGTTAAACACTTGCCTGTGAAGCCTAAGGTCCCCAGTTCGGGGCTCAATTCTCCAGGACCCATGTAAGCCATAGGCACAAGGGAGCGCATGCATCTGGAATTCGTTTGCAGTGGCTGAAGGTCCTGGCGTGCCCATTCCTTCTCTCGCTACCTGCCTACTTCTGTATCTCTCTCTCTCTCATAAATAAATAAATAAATAAATAAATAAATAAATAAAATAAATAAAAATATCACCATTGGGCATGGTGATATAATCTGTAATCTCAGCCCTTTAGAAGTCAAGGCAATAGAATCAGGAGTTCAAAGTTTCTTTGGCTACTTAGTGAGTGTGAGATCAGCCTGGACTACATGAAACCCTATCTCCAAAAAGAAAGAAAGAAACTCCAAAAAAGAAAGCAAGAAAGCAAGGAAGGAAGGAAGGAAGGAAGGAAGGAAGGAAGGAAGGGAGGGAGGGAGGGAGGGAGGGAGGGAGGGAGGGAGGAAGAAAGAAAGGGAGATGGATGGAGGGCAGGCGGGAGGGAGGGAGTGAGGTAAGAAAGAAAGGGAAAACCAAAAGGAAAATAAATAAAATCGAGCTGGGTAAAGTGGCCTATGTAATCCCAGGACTCAGGAGACTAAACAAGAAGATTGCTACGAATTCAAGCCCAGCTTGAGCAACATAGTGAGGCCCTATCTCAAAAAAACAAAAATGGGAGCCAGGCATGGTGGCATGCGCCTTTATCCCAGCACTCGGGAGGCAGAGGGAGGAGGATCATCATGAGTTCAGGGCCACCCTGAGACTAAATAGTGAATTCCTGGTCAGCCTGAGCTACAGTGAGATCCTACCTCGAAAAAAAAAAAATGGAGCTGGAGAGATGGCTTAACAGTTAAGGTGCACTTGTCTGCAAAGCCTGAGGACACAGGTTCAATTCCCCTGCACCCATGTAAGCCAGATGTACAATGTGGCACATGCGTCTGGAGTTCGTTTGCAGTGGCTAGAGGCCTTGGTGTGTCCATTCTCTCCCTCCTTCCATCTCTCCCTCTCTCTCTCTCTCTGCCTGTTTCTTTGTCTCAAATAAATAAATGAATAAAATGTTTAAAAAAATGAAAATACAGAACTCAGCCTGCCAGTCATAGTGGTGCACCACCCCTGGAGTCCCAGTACCTGGGACGCTAAGGTAGAAAATTGGGAGTTCAAGGCCAGCCTGGACTACATAGAGTGACTCTGCCTACCCCTCCCCCCAAAAAAAACCCCTCAAAATTCTATTAAGAAATTCTTTGTTTTAATTACTATGCAACTCAAATTCAAATCTGTGACTAACCTTAGGCATTTGTTTGAGACTAATTCAAATTACTCTTTTGCCATGATTATACTTTCTTTTTATTTCTTTTTAATTTGCATGCATTTTCCCAAAGTATCTGAGATATTACTTCTTAAAACTAGTTTCTTGAGCAGGGCTGGTGGCACCGGCCTTTAGTTCCAGCACTTGGGAGGCAGAGGTAGGAGGATCACCGGGAGTTCAAGGCCACCCTGAGACTTCATAGTGAATTCCAGGTCAGCCTAATCTAGAGTGAGACCCTACCTTAAAAAACCAAAACCAAAACAAAACAAAAAACTAGTTTCTTGAATTCCAGGCCAGCTTGGGCTACAGTGAAACCTACCTCTTTCTGGGAGGGGGGAGGGGAGAGAGGAGGGAGGCTGCTGGAAGGGACGGAACTAGTATAATCTGTCATTCCAGAGACCAGCCAAAGGTCCCCTAGGTGCTCACAGCTTGGGCTGCTGCGTTATAATGTTTCCAGGTGAACATGATAAGGCAGGCAGCCCAAAGCAAGGACCAGCATAAGACAGGATGCCAAACTGTCTTCCCTCCCTGGCCGGGCCTGACATTCACTAAGCAGCCCTAGAGATCCTCTCATGGAATCACATATCAGACCCTAACGAGAGACACTGACCTTACACAAAATCACTCGCTCCTTCTCGTGGTTCAGGATAGCCTGAGCTTCCTTCTTCTTTTTCCGTAAAAGATTTATGACATCCTGGAGTTTCTCCTACAAGAGAGCGCAGTGGTGAGCAGACCGGCCACTAGAAGATGGCTAAGGCTCTGGAAGCAAGGGTGAGGGCAGGGGCCATGCGGGCAGGTCTGTGTTGTGGCCCGGGACATGAGCACCCGGGGCTGTCACCAGTAGAGACTACCTGTGGGAGTGGATGGCACCCGGTGTGTGTCCTGGGGTTTCCCTCAAGCAGCCCATCTTACTTTGTGCTGCTCCTCGGCATCACTGGAGAGGTACACTCGGTTTATTCCGTGACTTTGTGCTGAGAAAGAAATGACACTCTGCTCGTCATCAGAGAATGACCTGGTGGCTGCTGGCGTTCTCCCCGAGCTGCTCAACTCCTCCTCGCTCTGCAGCACCTGGGACCGCAGCTGTCTGCCTATGCTAGCCAGCCTCCCCAGACGCTCATTGGCCTGGAAATGGGGGGCTCCCAAGGTCCGCCAGCACTCCGGACAAGACAAAGGAGTGTTATGCTCTTCCCAGTTCTTGAGGAGACACATCAGACAGAAGCTGTGCCCGCACTCAGTGGTCACTGGGCTGCTGAAATAGTCCAAGCAGATGAAACAGGTAAGTTCTTCCCTGAGGTTCTCCATCAAATCTGCCGTAGACATTTTCTCAAGGACGGACATCAGGACGGTCTACACTATTCTGGGGTTAATGACGAGCTTGTTGGTGATACAGGTACTATGGTGTTATTACAAGAAACTTCCTCTCCTCTTGGCCTGATTTCACCAATTGATATGTACCCTCCCAACACAAAGCCAATTATGACTTAACGTGGAACTCTTGTACACTGACTCATGACCAAACCTAAACTTTTACGGAATCTCTTTCCATGCCAGCCACACAGTAGATGCTGAGACTATCTGTTCCTAATAGAGTACAGTTTTGAAGAGGATTATTGAATATAAATAGCAGCACAGAACATTTAAGCACACTGGTTTTCTGTTGGAAAGATGAGTTGTCTGGTGTGAACTGGCACAGAGATTTGAATTACAATGACCTGTAATAATATCTGAATTGGAACTATGGACAATCCGCAGTGTCCAACTGCTGTCTACAAGCACTTACAGCCAAGACTAGGTATGATAGCTATGAATGCAGCACAACAGAAAATTGTAAATTGAATTAGCCCATTATGAGTTTTTTTAAGGACTTTTTTTGTAACTCAGTTGCTTGGTTCAGGAGCGTGAGGCCCAGATCTTTTGGGAAGCTGTACTAAAGAAACGTAAGGACTGAAAGAAGAAAACTGTAACATACATTCCTTTCTCATTAACCCTAAGCTGTCAGCACCCTAACCAGGTACTCTGTTTTGTTTTGTTCATCCCACTAAAGGGAGAACTAGTCCACTGACATATTCCTTGGCCTTGGATGCAGAATACATGACTGGAGTTTCTTATACTGCTCTGCTTTACTGACCATGGTCTCATCCATCTGCCATCATGAAAAGCATCTCAGTGGGTGTTCTTGTTGAACATTGCCTCAAGAAGTCATTGCACTGTGAGTGAATGTAAATAATTATCTCTTGGTCTAAACATAGTTTGATCACTTATTTATTTTATGCACAAGCTAGTCTAGGGCCATGCCACCCTGAACACACCCAATCACATCTGGAAATGTACAAACTAGTCATTTTCAAACTTCTTATTTTCTGTCAGTTCTGGCTGCACTGAAATTAAAAGGGCAGGCATTTTTCTTTAAATATATAAAAAAGTAAATGTGGGGTTTACAGACCCTGCACAATAACCATTGAGATTAGTGTCAAATGCTATAAATTCATAATTTCATATGCTCATACTCAGTTCTTGTCACCTTCCATGGGCTGTATGCAGAAAGTGGACTAGAACTTTCCCACTCACTTCACCAAACCATATTTCTATTCTTACTCAGTTTCTCTCCAGCTTCAAACTTGCCATGAGAATCCACGGACCAACTTATTCCATTAAATTTTGGGGTTTTTTTTGTTTTTGTTTTTTTGTTTTTTCAAGGTAGGGTCTCACTCTAGCTCAGGCTGATCTGGAATTCACTATGTTGTCTTAGAGTGGCCTCGAACTCACAGCAATCCTCCTACCTCTGCCTCCTAAGTGCTGAGATTAAAGGCGTGGGCCACCAAACCCGGCAACTTTTTTTTGTTTTATTTTTATTTGAGTGCATGTTTGTGATGCAGTGGTGATGGTGGTGGTGGGTAGTTGTGTGCATGTGGTGTGTGCATGTGTATGTGTCCGTGTGGTGCCCCATGCACTCACCTGTGCTGATGCACTCACCTGCAGAGGACTGAGCAGCACATAGGCTGTCACATTTCACTCTTCTGCCATTCTTACTCATTCCAGAGATTTCTGGTTTTGTTTGACTGTTTTGTTTTTACAAGCTCCAGTGACCTCAGTTCTCTGCTCTCCTTCTGTACTGGGGCTCTAGGCACAAGTGGCCACAGCCAGTTGTTCATGTGGGTCCTGCTACTTGAACTCCAGCAGACTCCCATGCCTTCTCAGGCCCTCATTGCTTGCAAAGCTAAAATGCTCTTAAGTACTGAGCCATCTCTCCAACCCTTAACTTTTAAGGCTCCAAATGATCCTTGTTGTCCACTTATCCCCAATAGGATGCTGGGTATTGTCATGTCTCTTTAGGAAATTAGCTGGACCAAAATTAGCTGGCCCAAAATTCTTCCTCTCTACATTCCTTCATCCTAGCTAGAGCTCACCTTTCTGAAGCCATTGATTCTCTACTTCTTGGTCTTTTTTTTTTTTTTTTTTTTTTTTTTTTTTTTTCAAAGCAGAGACTCACTCTGGCCCAGACTGACCTGGAATTAACTATGTAGTCTCAGCATGGCCTTGAACTCATAGCAATCCTCCTACCTCTGCCTCCTGAGTGCTGGGATTAAAGGCATGCACCACCATGCCCGGCTTTGGTCTTCTTTTTGTGATGAACTGTGAAGCCATGAATTCAAATGTTTTAGAGATTTTTTTGTTTTGTTTTGTTGTTGTTGTTGTTGTTTTGAGGCAAGATCTCACTCTAGTCCATGCAGACCTGTCTGTACTCTGTAGCCCAAACTGACCTTGAACTCACAATGATCCTCCTACCTCAGCTTTCCAAGTGCTGGCATTAAAGGTGTGTACCACAATGCCCAGCTGTATTCAGATGTTTTACACATATATCACTTGTATAGTATTTGCATATAATTGACAGACTTTCAGCTTAAAAAAAAAATCAGACAGAATTTTATTGTTTTCCACAGGAAGACAGGTATTACTGGTGAGACATCATAAAATCCTTGTGGCTTAGGTTAGTAACTTCCAGGCTACTAAATGGGTGTAGCTTCACAACTGCTGCCATTCTTACTTGAGTCAGAATTTCTTACTCGTTCCAGAGCTTGCTGGGTTTCTGTTGTTTTGTTTTGTTTTGTTTTGTTTTTCACAAGCTCCAGTGACTTCAGTCTCTGCTACCCTTCTAGACTGGGGCTTCAGTTAGTCATAAGCTAGGATCTTCCAAAAAATGAATAATGATTCTAAGTGCTACCACAGGAAAAAAAAAAAAAAAAAGGATTTTTCAAATATACCACCTTTCAGTACATTATTCCCACATCAACCCAGAGAAAGTATGAAGAGGATCACAAGGATGAGTCTCACAGTAGAGTGATGGGACATCACAGAGCCTACATTCCAATGTGGAACTGGGAGACTGGCATGTTCTACAATCAGCTCATACTGATGTTCCATCCCATTTCCCTCCTCCAAACAAACTCCTTTCTTTTATAAATCCCAGGACATAGCACCCATGGCATATTCATCTCTGATCAGGGGAATTCTTTACACATAGGAAGAGTAAAAGTTTTCAAGCAAGTCATGGTGTCCCACACCTGTAATCCCAGCACTCAGGAAGCTAAGGCAGGAAGGTCTTAGTTACAGGCCAACCTGGACGCATGGCAAAACTCAAAATAAAAACAATCAGGTTTTAATCAACAAAGAGAAAAGTGACATTATTATAGAACTGCAGTCATATACTTATGCTGAAAGGCAAAAGACCCTGCAGATCCAATTACCTTCTATGAATGATTAAGGAAGTTGAGACTCAAATAAGTTGAATGGGATCAAGATGAGAAAACTGGGTCTCCTTTCACACACTCATTCTCCTTTGTCAGCATACTACAACAGTCAGTGACTCTCACTTGTTGTCATGAGGACATGAAAATGTCCAGTTATCTCAAGGAAATGAACACTCTCCAGTGATATCAGAAGTAATTGCACAGATGTCGTTATGGTGTAATGGTTCACTCACTGGCAACATTCCCTCTTTGAAATGCAGATTTCTGTATGATCTCTCTGCATACATTGACTAGGCTTAGTGTAGAGAGGAACTAGATTTACAGAGTGGGTCATCCTCCCCACATACCACCTACCAAAACTAAGAGCAGATTAATCTCCTAAACAAACCTATCACGTCCATGGAGAATGAAAAGGTAATGAAAAGCCTCCCCCAAAAAGAAAAGTCCAGGACCAGATGGCTTCTCAGCCGAATTCTATCAAACCTTCATTGAAGAACTGAAACCAATTTTTCTCAAACTGTTTCGCATAATTGGAGAGCAGGGAATCCTCCCTGACTCCTTTTCTGAAGGTAGCATCACCCTAATACCAAAACCAGAAAGAGATAAAAGAAAAGTAAACTATGGGCCTATATCCCCGATAAATCAATACACAAAGATCCTGAACAAAATCATTGAAAACCAAATTCAACAGCATATCAAAAGCATTGATCAAGTAGGCTTCATCCCAGGAACTGAGGGATGGTTCAACAAATGGAAATTGGTCAACATAATACACCACAAAAATAAACTTAACCATAAGAACCACATGATCATATCAATTGATGCAAAGACATCAAATGCCTTTGATGAAATACAACACCACTTCATGACCAAAATGCTGGAGAGAATAGGCATGGAGAATTTATATCTCAACACAATTAGGGCTATATATAAAGCACCTAAAGCCCAAATAATCCTTAATGGGGAAGACTCAAGGAGTTCCCATGGAGATTGCAAACAAGACGGGTTGTCCACTCTCACCACTGCTCCTCAACATAGTACTAGAAGTACTAGCCCAAGCCTAAAACAGGAGAAAGAAACAAAAGGGATACCTATTGAAAAGGAAGAAGTCAAGTTAGCCTTGTTTACAGATGACATGATCCTATACATAAGTGACCTGAAAGTCTCCATCTCAAAACTTCTAAAGGTGATTAATTCCTTCAGTAAGTGGCAGAGTACAAAATCAGCACACAAATATCAGTAGCTTTTCTATATGCAAATGACAAATATTCAGAGAAAGAAGTCAGGGAGGCTGCTTCATTTTCAATAGCAACAAAAAATTAAATACCTTGGAATAACACTAACCAAGGATGTGAAAGACCTATATAATGAAAACATAAAAACACTCAAGAAAGAAATCAAGGAGGACTTGAGAAGATGGAAAGGCCTCCCATGCTCCTGGATAGGTGGAATTTATATTGTGAAAATGAAATTATACCAAAAGCAATATACAGATAAAGTGTAATACCAATAAAAATTTCCACATCATTCTTCACAGGATAGAAAATAATTATCTCAGAATTTATATGGAAGGGCAGCAGGCCTCATTTATCCAAACATATCTTCAGCAAAAGAAACACCTCTGTTGCTATCACCATATCTGATCTAAAGCTATATTACAAAGCCATAGTAACAAAAATAGCATGGTATTGGCATAAAATGGAACCAATGGAACAGAATTGAAGACCCAGACTTTAGGTCAAGTAACTACAGTTATTTAATGTTTGACAAAGGAGCCAATAAAGCAGATTGGAGAAAAGACAGCATATTCAACAAATGGTGCTGGACAAATTGGATAACCATATGTAGAAAAAATGAAACTAGACCCACTCATCTTATCATACAAAAAAAATCAAGTCCAAATGGATTAAAGACCTCAATATAAGACCTGAAACGCTTTTCCTACTGGAATAAAAAACAGGAGGAACTCTCCACAATATGAGTGAGGAAAGACTTCCTGAACAAAACCCCAATAATCCCTCAATCATGGTATCTCATGAAGCTAAAAAGCTTTTGCACAGACAAATATACCATAAGCAGAGCCAGCATATTACCCACTAAATGGGAGAAAATCTTTGCCAGCAATACTATTGATAGAAGCCTAATGTCTAGAATCCACAAAGAACTCAAAAAAATAAACAATAAAACAATCAAACAATCCACTCCAAAAATGGGGCAGAGAACTGAATAGTGAGTTCTCAGAGGAAGAAATACAAATGGATTACACACACTTAAGAAAATGTTCAACATCTCTAACAATAAGGGCACTACTCCAGTAAGGATGGTAGTCATTAAAAAAATCAAACAACAGATCCCGGCGGGCTGCACGCGGAGGCGTTTGAATGGCTCCGAATGGGGCCGGGGCGGGGACCGGAGGGACGCTCTAGGCTGCGGGGCTCCGCTGGCCAGCGCCGTGCTTGGGCTGAGGCGCTGCTACCATGATGCGCTGGTATTTAAGAGATTATAGCATCTAAAACCAACAATGTTAAAAAACGGAACTCCTGTAATAATATTGAGGATCATTCCATTGATCTTCCTAGAAAGAGGATCTCTAATTTCACTAAGAAGAACATGAAGGAGGTTAAGAAATTTCCAAAACAGTTGGCTGCTTACATAAGTAGAACAGTTGGACAAGCTGTGAAAAGCCCAGATAAAGCACGCAAGGTGATCTGTTGCAGAAAGAAAGTTCATCACCCATTTCTAAATCCCTGTTACAGAAACAAACAGTCCCCTAAAAGTGGGGACTGTGACATGGCAAATAAAGAAAATGAACTGGCTTGTGCAGGCCACCTGCCTGAAAAATTAAGCCATGATAGTCGAACATTTTTGGTTAGCTCTAATGATTCTGGTTCTTCACAAACAGAAAGCCCATCATCTAAATACAGTGCCTTTTCTAATGAGGTTTCTCAGGACCATGAAACAATGGCCCAAGTTTTATTCAGCAGGAACTTGAGATTAAATGTAGCTTTAACTTTCTGGAGAAAGAGATGTATAAGTGAACTTGTTGCCTATTTGGTGAGGTTAGAAGATCTTGGGTTGTGGTAGAGTGCCTTCCTGTTCTAATAGTTTACAGGAAGAAAAGCAATATATCTCACTTGGCTGCTGTGTAGACTTGTTGCCTCTAGTAAAGTCATTACTAAAAAGCAAATTTGAAGAATATGTAATAGTTAGTTTAAACTAGCTTCAAGCAGTAATAAAAAGGTGGTGATCAGAACTATCATGCAAAACAGAAATTATACATGATGGAAATATTAAAATTTTGAAGCAACAATTAAGTGGATTATGGGAACAGGAAAACCATCTTACTTTGGTTCCAGGATATACTGGTAATATAGCTAAGGATGTAGATGCTTATTTATTACAGTTGCATTGAGAAATTTCATCTACTACAGAGCTTTTGGTTATTGAAAACATCACCAGATTAAATGATTTCCAAAAGTAGGTCTCTTCTGAGAACTCTGGACTATGGAAGAAATCAAATTATTTTTTTTTTTCTTTTAAAAGCCACATGATGAAACTACTAATGAAACCCTAATAATCTATTTGACGTTGAAGTGGAAAGATACCCAAAAGGAGCAGCTTCAGTGGCTCTGAGCTGACCATGTACCAGGAGACCATTTGCTTTTGCTGCCTCAGTTTATATGGCTATGTGCAGCATGGTGTGAGAACTGCTGGGTCTTCATGCAGTCCTGCATGAGACTACAATTTATACTAGTGGAGAAAATAAGACAGGACTTACTACTAGGAACTACAAAAACCAATCATTAATTTTATTGTGTTTTATAAATAAAAAAAGACATTTCAAAAAAAATCAAACAACAAATGTTGGTGAGGATGTGGGAAAACAACCCTCATCCACTGTTGGTGGGAACATTAACTTGTACAACCACTATGGAAATCAGTGTTGAAATTCCTGAAAAGGATGAACACAGAGCTACCAACAGACCCAGTTGTTCCCTTTCTGGGCATTGATCCTAAAAGCTCCATGCTTCACTACAGAGACATTTGCTCAACCATGTTTATAGCTGCTCAATTCATTATAGCTAAGAACTGGAATCAACCCAGGCAGCCATCGTTGTTTGAGTGGATAATGAAGTTATGGTATATTTACACAATGGAAGAAAAAAATGATACAATAAAATTTGTAGAAAAACAGACAGACTTAGAACAGGTAATACTCAGTGAACTCACACAATCACAGAAAGACAAACTCTGCATGGTGTCACTTATCTGAGGCTCCTAACCTGGACCTGCTTGAATTGCTCACATACCTGGAAGGCAACTCTCAAGGCCCAGACAATAGGGATGGAAGGGTTTGGGAAGAGGGGAAAGGGAGGGTGTGGAAAAACAAACACAAATCTAAATCCAAAATGAACTGGTACCATAGAAACCTTTATCCTTTTATCCTTGGAGATAGACTAAAAGATACAACCCTCAATAGGAGTAAGGGGGGAGCACCTGAAAAGAAAGGCCCTGGAGAGGGTGGAATGAAGCCTAAGCTTTAAAAAAAACTTTTTTTTTTTTTTTTTTTTTTTTTTTTGTCTCTGGCCTGTAAATCCCAGTACCAGATATCAGTTGCTACCCACAATGAGCTGCTGACTAGAGAGACATATGAGGTCCCCAAACAAGATACGTTTCAGTCAAAGCACTTGATTAGCCACCTGAGACAAAAGGTAAGACCCTATTACTGAAGACACCATATGCTATTGACACAGAGCATGGAGAGACCTGGCTGGAATCTGGAAGAGAGCTAGTCTCCAGACAGCCTGTCTACTGCTGGAAATTGCTACATAAGCTACTGAGGGAAAGTAGCCGATAACAGTGTGAGCAATCGGAAATCTAAGCTACTCAGCAGCAAACCGTGACAGGAAGTACACACCAGTGTAATAGTGGACACAGCCTTGGTAGGTAATCAATAGCTTTCTGATTGGCTAAGTGATCTGCTCAGTGTAAAGGAATCCATCTCTGGAATTGGGAGCTAGATCAGAATCCTATGGAGACAAAGACTATGCTCTCCAGTGTCAAGCTCTCACTAGTCTTTGGCTAAAAGAGGGGTTACATACATCAACTTCTCCCTAAGTTAATAATGCTTATTCCATTTAAACTGTGCTGACTTCACTCCTCTGGGAAGTGTCGGGTCTCATGAATCCTCCCCATCTATGATGGAATATTGGCAGATTCAGTCTTGTGCAGGAAACCACTGGAGTTGTAAATTCATGTGTATAATGTCCATGTAGTGTCAGAGGACAGTGTTCCACAACACTCCTCCCCATCTTCCAGTTCCTCGTCTTCCACAATGTTTCCTGAGTCTTGGAAGGGATGTTATTGATGTCCCATTTATTGTGTCCATTGAGGACACAATAGTTACTTATTCTCGGTATTTTGGCCAGATATATGTTCTGTGCCCATTGCAAATAGAAACTTCTGTGATCAAGGCTGAGATCAGCATCCATCTATGGATACAAACATAAATATTTAGAAGACTGTTTGATGAGCACAACATGTCAATTTAGAAAACCAACAGTAGTATTTTCCTGGAGACTTTGACAGCCCCAGCCACAGGCTTTTGGGTTTATAATACAAAGCATAAATTCTACCTGGTATAGTGGACCTCAAATCCAATCAGAAAACTGTTGGTTTTCTCTGTAGTCTTCATGCCACTATTACACCATTGGGCACATCTTCCCTGGTTGATCAGTTGTATAGTATACAGAATCCACTGCTGATTAGATAAATGATGCCTTTTATCCCCCAGCAGACTGCATAGCACCTTCCAGCACTATGACAGCTAGCCAGCAGGGAGGAAGTTTCCAGCTCCATTCCAGCTTGATTTCTCTGTGTCCTGTAATTGAAGCAAGTAAGTGATGTTAAGAAGCTGTTCTCTAAGCCAGGTGTGGTGACACACTCCTCTAATCCTAGCACTCAGGAGGCAGAGGTAGGAGGATTGCCATGAGTTTGAGACCAGCCTGGCTACAGAGTGAGTTCCAGATCAGCCTGGGTTTTAGTGAAACTCTACTTCAAAAACAATAACAATAAAAACAAAAAAAAAAAGCTGTTTTCTAGATAGTACACATCTATTCAGGAAGGAAGAAGCATAATTATTAAACATATCATCAAAGAACAGAGCATGGGGCTGGAGAGATGGCTTAGTGGTTAAACGCTTGCCTGTGAAGCCTAAGGACCCTGGTTCAAGGCTCTATTCTCCAGGACCCATGTAAGCCAGATGCACAAGGGGGCATATGCATTTGGAGTTCGTTTGCGTGCCCATTCTCTCTCTCTACCTGCCTATTTCTGTATCTCTCTCTTAAAATAAATAAAAATGAATTTAAAAAATAAAAAACTATTAAAAAAAAAAAAGAACAGAGCATGTTATGAGAGGGGGTCATTACTAACATGATATAAATTTTTTTTTTAAGGTAGGGTCTCACTCTGGTCCAGGCTAACCTGGAATTAACTATGTAGACTCAGGGTGGCCTCAAGCTCTCAGCGATCCTCCTACCTCTGCCTCCCAAGTGCTGGGATTAAAGGCATGCACCACCACACCCGACTTGATAAATTTAAAATAGAATATTTAGGGGAGATTTTTTTAAACATGCTGCAGGGTTTAGACACAATTGAAGAACAGATTTGTAAATTCTCATAACTAGAAGTTAAAGACTTCCATACAGCAAAATAGATAACCATATGAATTTTTGAAAATGACAGTCTAGGAAATGGAATTTGTAACAAATATCAAACACCTAATCTTACTCTTGAGGTGTCATATATAATGTATATTTACAAATCAGCTCTTATTATTAGTATATGGCCATTTAAAAGATAGCAATCCACTCATATACACTTGACTTATATTTGACATTAAGGGAGAGGTAAGGCATGTGTAGTGGCACACACCTGTGATCCCTGTACTTGAGAGGCTGAGGCAGAAGCATTGCTATAATCTGGAGGCCAGCCTCGGCTACAGAGCAAGATAAAATAAATTAATTTTTATTTGTTTATTTGAGAAAGAAAGAGAGAGAGAATGGGCACACTAGGGCCTCCAGCCACTGCAAATAAACCCCAGATGCATCTGCCACCTTGTGCATTTGGCTTACATGGGTCCTGGGCAATTGAACCTGGGTCCTTTGGCTTTGCCAACAAGTGCCTTAATCACTAAGCCATCTTTCCAGCCCAAGGAAAAAAAAAAATGTAAAAAACTATTGACTTGAGCCAGGCGTGGTGGCCCATGCCTTTAATTCCAGCACTCAGGAGGCAGAAGTAGGAGGATCACCATGAGTTCAAGGCCACCCTGAGATGACATAGTGAATTCCAGGTCGGCCTGAGCTAGAGTGAGACTCTACCTCGCAAAACAGAAAAAAAAAAAAAAAAAAAAAAAAACTATTGACTTAAAGAGATATATCTCTGGCCAGGTGTGGTGGTGCATGCCTTTAATTCCAGCATTCATGAGGCAGAGGTAGGAGGATCAATGTGAGTTCAAGGCCATCCTTGGACTACAGAGTGAGTGCTAAATTAGCCTGGGCTAGAGTAAGAACCTTGAAGAAAAAAGAGAGAGAGAGAGACATTTCTCCAAAGAAGACATACAAAGAACCAAAAGCTATATGAGAAGATGCTTAACCTCACTATTAGAGAAGTCAAAGAGGGCTGGGAGATGGCTCAGTGATTCAGGCACTTAGCTGCAAAGCCTATCCACCCAGTTTCAGTTCCTCAGTGCCCATGTAAGCCCAATACACTAAGTGGCACATGCATTTGGAGTTCCTAGCAGCTAGAGGCCCTGCCATGCCCATTCTCTCTTTCTCTCTCTCTTGCTCACTCGCTCTCATTCTCACTCTGTCTCTCTCTGCTTACAAATAAACAAACAAACAAATAAATAAATAGTAACAACAGCTGAGGTAGGAGGATTGCTGTGAGTCTGAGGCCAGCCTGGGACTGCACAGTGAATCCCAGGTCAACTTGGGCTAGAGTGAGACCCTACCTATGGGTTTGGTGGCACATGCTTTTAATCCCAGAATATGGGAGGCAGAGGTAGGAGTATTACTGTGAGTTTGAGGCCACTCTGACACTACATAGTGAATTCCAGGTCAGCCTGGGCTAGAGAAAGACCCTATCTTGAAAAACCAAAAAAAAAAAAAAAAAAAAAAAAAAAAAAAGTAACAGGATATATTCAGCATTAAAAAGGAAGGAAATCCCATCACACCTTATAACACAGATGAACCATGAGTCAGTCACAGACTGACTACACTTGTATGATGCACCTATCACTGTCAAGCTCACAGAAGCACAGGTTACAATGGTGGTGGATAGGGGCTAGGGCAATGGGGCATGGCTAACAAGAGGCCGAAGCTATCAGTTATGAAAGGTGCATTCTAGAGATCTGCTGTACAACCTTGTAGCTATAATTAATGGAGCTGTCCAATACAGTGTGAAATTTATTTAAGGAGATGGGGAGATGGCTCAGTGGTTAAACATCTTTGCTTACAAAGCCTGATGGCCCAGGTTCAATTCCCTAGCACCCACAAAATATTGGATGCAATCTAAAGCCCTTATTTTCTTCAGCAAAAGAACCTGTCTCAAAAAGCAGAGCACAAGCCGGGTATGGTGGCACATGCCTTTAATCCCAGCACTCAGGAGGCAGAGCAGGTAGGCGGATGGCGGAGAGTTCAAGGCCACCCTGAGACTACATAGTGAATTCCAGGTCAGCCTGGGCTAGAGAGAGACACTGCCTCGAAAAACAAAACAAAACAAACAAACAAACAAACAAAAGGCAGAGTACAGATACATCAATGTTGTCCTCTAACTTCAACACGTGAGCCATGACCCCATGGCATGTATACACACATACACAAAATAGATAAATAAAATGAAGTTTGTTTTTAAAAGCAGGAGTAGCCAGACATGTTGGCACATGCCTTTAATCCCAGCATTCTGGAGGCAGAGGTAGGAGGATTGTTATGAGTTCGGGACCAGCATGAGACTACATAGTGAATTCCAGGTCAGCCTAGGCTAGAGCAAGACCCTATCTCAGAAAAAGAAAAAAAAAAAAAACTGAAAAAGTAGGAGTGAGGCTAGATAGCTGGCTCAGCTGTGAAAGGCACTTGCTTGCTGAAAGCAAGTTCAATTTTCCTGTACCTATCTATGCATTTGCAGTTTGTTTGCAGTGGCAGGAAGCACTGAGGTTCTCTCTTCTCTTCTATCTTTTGTCCCAAATAAATATGTAAATTTTTATTTAAATTTTATTTATTTTTATTGACAACTTCCATAATTATAGTCAATAAACCATGGTAATTACCTCCATTTCCCTTTGCAACTCCACTCTCCATCATACCCATTCCCCCTCTCAATCAGTCTCTTTCATTTTGATGTCATCATCTTTTCCTCCTATTATGATGGTCTTGTGTAGGTAGTGCCAGTTACTGCGAGGTCATGGATATCCAGGCCATTTTGTGTCTGGAAGATTGCATTGTAAGGAGTCCTACCCTTTCTTTGGCTCTTACATTCTATCTGCTACCTCTTCAGCAATGACCCCGGAGCCTTGGAAGGTGTGATAGAGGTGTTTCAGTGCTGAGCACTCCTCCATCACTTCTTAGCACTATGGTGCCTTCTGAGTCATCCCAAGGTCCCCACCTAAATATGTAAAGTTTTAAGCCAGGAGTGGTGGTGCCCACCTATCACCCTCTCATTTGCTAGGCAGGAGCATCAACAGATCAAAGTCATCCTCAGCTACAAAGCAAGTTCAAGGCTAACCTGGGATTCATGAGACCTTATCTCAGAACAAAGCAATACAAATAAAATTTGGTTAAAAAGCTTATCTATGGTGTTCTTCCCACAATAAAATGAAAATTCAAATAAAATAGTAATGAAAGATAAATACCCAAATATTAATGTCCATTGTAGTAAAGAGGAATTACTTTTACTTTTTTCCTATATAATTTTTAAAAAATTTTTGTTTTATTTTTATTTATTTGAGAACAACAGAGACAGAGAGAGGCAGAGAGAGAGAGAGGGAATGGGCGCACCAGGGCCTCCAGCCACTGCAAACCAACTCCAAATGCATGTGCTATCTTGTGCATCTGGCTTACGTGGGGTACTGGAGAATCGAGCCTTGAACTGGGGTACTTAGGATACATAGGCACTAAGCCATCTCTCTAGCCCCCTATATATATTTTTTATGAAAGTATAATTTAATTGTGTGTAGTTCTACACATCTATAATACCAATGCTTGGGAAGCTGAGGTAGGAAGTTCCAGTTTGAAACCAGCCTGAACTACATAGTAAGACACAGTCTCAGAAAACAAAAAGGAAATTTTTAAAAGTGTAGCCTGGTGTGGTGGCACATACCTTTAATCTCAGCACTAGGGAGGCAGAAGTAGGAGGATCACCATGAGTTCAAGGATAGCCTGAGACTACATAGTGATTTCCAGGTCAGCCAGGGCTAGGGAAAGACCCTACCTCAAAAAAAAAAAAAAAAAAAAAAAAATAAATAAACAAATAAATTAATTAATACGTTTGTCAGCATTTTCTGGGTAAAGAATATCATGGATTATAGGAGGAACCAAAATTAGGAAGTGTCACTCATAGTAAGTAATGAGGCAATTCTCTTCAGGGATTGGTTTCAGCTGTGATAAAATAGTGTTCTAACAGTATATGATTGCAAAAGCAGCTTCACTTGCTTAACTAACAAGTACTGAGACTACATTATACACAAAACAATGAGTTCAATGTCAAGAGTGAAACAAAGATGACTAAAATGATAAATGCTCTTTAGGAGAAGAAAAGGGGGCGCTGGAGAGATGACTTAGCAGTTAAGGAGTATGCCTGTGAAGCCTAAGGACCCCAGTTCAGTTCTCCAGGTCCCACATAAGCCAGATGCACATGGTGGCGCATGCATCTGGAGTTTGTTTGCAGAGGCTAGAGGCCCTGGCACACCCATTCTCACTCTCTCTCTCTCCCCCTCCCCCCCCATCTGTCTCTAATAAATTAATAAATAAAATTTTAAAAAGAAAAAGAAAGGGCTGGACATGGTGGCACACACCTTTAATCCCAGAACTGGGGAGGCAGAGAGAAGAGGATCACCATGAGTTCAAAGCCACCCTGAGACTTCAGAGTGAATTCCAGGTCAGCCTGGTTTAGAGCAAGCCGCTATCTTATTTTAAAAAAAAAAAAAAAAAGGAAGAGAGAAAGAGGAAAAGGAAAACCTGAGAGTGGTGGTGAATCTGTAACCAGAGCATTTGGTGGGCTGAGGCAGGCAGATATCAAGTTTAAAGTCAGCCTGATTACATGGCAAACCCTTGTCTCAAAAGAGCAAAACAGAGCTGGGCGTGGTGGCGCACGCCTTTAATCCCAGCACTTGGGAGGCAGAGGTAGGAGGATTGCCGTGAGTTCGAGGCCACCCTGAGACTACATAGTTAATTCCAGGTCAGCCTAGGCCAGAGTGAAACCCTACCTCGAAAAACCAAAAAAAAAAAAAAAAAAAAAAAAAAAAAGAGCAAAACAGTGCTGGAGAGATGGCTTAGCAGTTAAGGCGCCTGCCTCCTAACCCTAAGAACGCCGGTTCCAATCTCCAGCGGTTCCAATCTCCAGGTCCCACGTTTAGCCAGATGCAGTGACGTAAGCGTGCAATGCCGCACTGAAACACAAGGGCTGCACTGAAACACAAGGGATGCACACATCTGGATTTCATTCGCAGCAGCTGAAAGGCTGCTGGTGTGCCCATCTCGATCTGTCTCCCTCTTCCTCTCTCTCTCTCCAAAAAAAAAAAAAAAAAAAAAAAAAAACAGCCAGGCATGGTGGCACATGCAGAGGCAGGAGGATCACTGTGAGTTAAGGGCCATTTTAGGACTACAGAGTGAGTTCCACAGCAGCCTGCGCTACAGTGGGACCCTACCTCAAAAAAAAAAATTAAAATAAAAAAATAAGAATACATAATCTCACTTTAAGATGAGGTATTACTAAAAAGGAGTCATACTCTATCATTCTTCCTGTTTTAACATAACATGGAGGGGAATCTGAGATTAGAGATAACTACAATTTCTACCATGTAAGATGTAAAATTAGCAAAAGGCACTGGCAGATATTTTTTAAATGTTAACTATGCAAAATCCACCCATATGGTATCTTGCTTCTACCATGTGACATATTTATTACAGTCCTTTGTTTTCAGTTTTTCTGTATTTGCTTTGTATCAAGTGATGGAGGAGTGCTCAGCACTGAAACATCTCTATCACACCCTCCAAGGCTCAGGGTCCATTGTGGAAGAGGGGGCAGAAAGAATGTAAGAGCCAAAGGAAGGGTACCACTCCTTACAATGCAACTGTCCAGACAGAAATTGGCCTCAATATCCATGACCTCGCAGTACCTAGCAATATCTTCACAAGACCCTCATAATAGGAGAAAAAGATGACATCAAAATAAAAGAGAGACTAATGGAGAGAGGGTGGGGATATGATGGAGAGTGGAGTTCTGAAGGGGAATGGGGGAGGGAAGGGAAATATCATGGTTTATTGTCTGTAAGTAAAAACAATTTTAAAAAAAGATCATGTATTTGAAAATTCACTTTATGCTTCAATGAGTGACTAACAGAGCAATGGAGGGGATATGAGGGAGAGTGGAGTTGTGAAGGGGAAAATGGGAGAGAGAAGGGAAATACCATGGTTTATTGTCTGTAAGTTATAGAAATTGTCAATTAAAAAATTAAAAGAAAAAAAGATTTGATTTGTATCGTAATATATGGTCTATTTTATTTATGGTGGCGCATGCATCTGGAGTTTGTTTGCAGAGGCTAGAGGCCCTGGCACACCCATTCTCACTCTCTCTCTCTCCCCTCCCCCATCTGTCTCTAATAAATTAATAAATAAAATTTTAAAAGAAAAAGAAAGGGCTGGACATGGTGGCACACCTTTAATCCCAGAACTGGGGAGGCAGAGAGAGGAGGATCACCATGAGTTCAAAGCCACCCTGAGACTTCAGAGTGAATTCCAGGTCAGCCTGGTTTAGAGCAAGCCGCTATCTTATTTAAAAAAAAAAAAAAAGGAAGAGAGAAAGAGGAAAAGGAAAACCTGAGAGTGGTGGTGAATCTGTAACCAGAGCATTTGGTGGGCTGAGGCAGGCAGATATCAAGTTTAAAGTCAGCCTGATTACATGGCAAACCCTTGTCTCAAAAGAGCAAAACAGAGCTGGGCGTGGTGGCGCACGCCTTTAATCCAGCACTTGGGAGGCAGAGGTAGGAGGATTGCCGTGAGTTCGAGGAGCCACCCACAGGACTGCATAGTTAATTCCAGGTCAGCCTAGGCCAGAGTGAAACCTACCTCGAAAAACCAAAAAAAAAAAAAAAAAAAGAGCAAAACAGTGCTGGAGAGATGGCAGCGGTTAAAGGCGCCTGCCTGCTGAAAGCCCTAAGAACCTGGTTCCAATCTCAGGTCCCCACGTTTGCCAGATGAATAAATAAATAAAATAAGAATACATAATCTCACTTTAAGATGAGGTATTACTAAAAAGGAGTCATACTCTATCATTCTTCCTGTTTTAACATAACATGGAGGAATCTGAGATTAGAGATAACTACAATTTCTACCATGTAAGATGTAAAATTAGCAAAGGCACTGGCAGATATTTTTAAATGTTAACTATGCAAAATCCACCCATATGGTGTCTTGCTTCTACCATGTGACATATTTATTACACTCCTTTGTTTTCAGTTTTTCTGTATTTGCTTTGTATCAAGTGATGGAGGAGTGCTCAGCACTGAAACATCTCTATCACACCCTCCAAGGCTCAGGGTCCATTGTGGAAGAGGGGCAGAAAGAATGTAAGAGCCAAAGGAAGGGTACCACTCCTTACAATGCAACTGTCCAGACAGAAATTGGCCTCAATATCCATGACCTCGCAGTACCTAGCAATATCTTCACAAGACCCTCATAATAGGAGAAAAAGATGACATCAAAATAAAAGAGAGACTAATGGAGAGAGGGTGGGGATATGATGGAGAGTGGAGTTCTGAAGGGGAATGGGGAAGGGAAGGGAAATATCATGGTTTATTGTCTGTAAGTAAAAACAATTTTAAAAAAGATCATGTATTTGAAAATTCACTTTATGCTTCAATGAGTGACTAACAAGAGGCAATGGAGGATATGAAGTGGAGTTGTGAAGGGGAAAATGGAGAGAGAAGGGAAATACCATGGTTTATTGTCTGTAAGTTATAGAAATTGTCAATTAAAAAATTAAAAGAAAAAAAGATTTGCTTTGTATCGTAATATATGGTCTATTTTATTTTTTTAACTTCTTATTTATTTACTTATTTATTTATTTACTTATTCATTTGAGAGAGGAAGAGGCAGAGAAAGAGAGAGAGAGAATGGGCATCTGCGAGGGCCTCCAGCCACTACAAATGATCTCCAGATGCAAGCACCCCTTCGTGCATATGGCTTATGTAGATGCCCAGAAGAAATTGAACCAGGGTCCTTTGGCTTTGCAGGCAAATTCCTTAACCACTAAGCCATCTCTCCAGCCCTATACAGTCTGTTTTAGAAATGTTCCATGTGTTGCTGGAAAGAATGTGTATTCTACAGCATTTTGATGGAATGTTCTGTAGATATCTATTGGAATCCAGTTGTTGTATGAGCTCATTTAATCCAGGTGTTTCTATGTTTATTTTTTTGTGGGATGCCTGACAATTGTGAGTGGAGTTATTGAAGTCACCCATTTCAGTTGTGTTTGATGTTATCTATGACCTTGTCTAATAGTGTTTATTTGATGAAATTGGGAGCATCCATGTTAGGAGCATATGTGGTTAGAATTTTAATGTCCACCTATTGGATTGTTCCTTTAATTAATAAAAAGTGACCTTCTTCATCTTTCCTGAATAATGTTGATTTGAAGTCTATCCTGTCAGATATTAGGATACTTGCTTCTGCTTATTTTCTATGCCCATTTGCTTGAAATATCATTTTCCATCCTTTCACCCTTAAGATAGTGTTCATCTTTGTGGAAAGGTGAGTTTCTTGGAGGCAACAAATAGAGAAGGATCATAGCACTGAAGCCCAGTCTGCAAACCTGTCTTTTCGTTAGGGTATTGGGGCCTCTAATATTAAGAGTTATTATTGAGCCAGGTATGGTGGTGCATGCCTTTAATCCCAGCACTCAGAAGGCAGAAGTAGGAGGATTATTGTGAGGTCGAGGCCACCCTGAGAATTCCAAGTCAGCCTGGGCTAGAGTGAGACCCTACCTTGAAAAACAAACAAACAAACAAAAAAAAAAACAGTTATTATTGAAAGGCATGCATTTATTCTTGCCATTCTTCTTGTTTTGCAGTTCTTCCTGTTTTTTCTTTACTCTCCTATATTAACTATTGTTTCAGTATGGTTTATTTTTTCCTGTTTCCTTATGTGTGTGCTTTGCTTTCTCTTCAGCATGAAGTATCCTTTTATTTTACTTACTATTGTTGGATTTTTGAGGCCCGTCTCATTATACACATGAGGCTGTGTTATATCCCTGATTTCCTTCCTCATCCTCCCGTGTCCAGGATTACAGGCACCATCACACCGTCATTTTTGCTTTTTTTTTTTTTTTGAGAGAGAGAGAGAAGCACAGAGAGACAGACAGAGAGAAAATGGGCATACCAGGGCCTCCAGCTGCTGCAAACGAGCTCCAGATGCATGTTCTACCTTGTGCCTCTGGCTTACATAGGTCCTGGGAAATCGAACCTAGGTCTCAGGCTTGCAGGCAAGTGCCTTCACCGCTAAGCCACCTCTCCAGCCCCAGGTTTTGCTTTTAAATAAAATCTTAACACCTATTCATAAGATGTTTGTCACCATACAATTAACATTTTAAAAGATAGATGAAGCTGGTTAACGCATAGAGAAACCGCCAGCCTCAACATAGATAAAGATATGAAATTTGCAGGGCAGTGGTGGTGCATACGCCTTTAATCCCAGCACTCGGGAGGCAGAGGTAGGAGGATCACCGTGAGTTTCAGGCCACCCTGAGACTACATAGCGGTGGAGTCAGCCTGGACCAGAGCGAAACCTGACCTTAGTCCTTCCCACAGCTTAATGGGTGGCTATTGATTCTACAGATGAAAAAATAAACTCAGTTTTCTATTGTTCTAGATCTACAGATGTTGACTCACTTGATTCATTGCCAAGCTACCATCTCTACAGAACTAAATAAGCTTGAGAAATTTATAACTGTTACCAAGAACAGGGTTGCTGGGCAAGGCCACCCAATCCATCAAGCCCTGAGATGAATGAGCCAAATATCCCTCTCCCAATGGCTCAATGTGACCACTGGTGCTGATTCCACAGAGCGCTCTTCCCCAGCTGCTATTCTTAGTAACCACAGTACTACCGTCAGACGCATGCACCTCTCAGGAACAGCTTTCAGCTTTGGAGAAAAGCCAAATTGGGACTTTCTTTGTCCTCATATCTCTTTCTTAGGATGTTGAGGGGCAAAGACCAAAGAAAAAATCTGTTGGACTGGAATGCCATTATTGTCAGAGAACCCTAGGAAAGAATGGGGCTGTAGATATCGGTGGTAGCTAGTGACTAGCAGATAGTCATGCCATTAACCAGGTAACCGTGGGAGACTAGCTGTAAATGCATGAACTAAAGTGTTCTTGGTCAGGACCACATTGATGGCAGAAATCACCCGACCAAGAGCAGGTTTTTTGGGGAGAGTTTAATTACAGCATACAGACTTGGGGAAGCTCCATGATGGAGGGAAAACATGGGCATGAGCAGAGAGTGGGGATCACCTCCTTGCCAACATCAGGTGCACAATAGCAACAGAAAAGTGTGCAAACACTGGCAAGGGAAACTGGCTATAATACCCATACACCCACGCACAACAATACACTGCCTCCAGGAGGTGTTAATTCCCAAATTCCATCAGCTGGGAACCTAGCATTCAGAACACCTAAGTTTATGGGGGACACCTGAATCAAACGGGAATGGGGAGGGAAGGGAAATATCATGGTTTATTGTCTGTAAGTAAAAACAATTTTAAAAAAAGATCATGTATTTGAAAATTCACTTTATGCTTCAATGAGTGACTAACAGAGCAATGGAGGGGATATGAGGGAGAGTGGAGTTGTGAAGGGGAAAATGGGAGAGAGAAGGGAAATACCATGGTTTATTGTCTGTAAGTTATAGAAATTGTCAATTAAAAAAATTAAAAGAAAAAAAGATTTGATTTGTATCGTAATATATGGTCTATTTTATTTTTTTAACTTCTTATTTATTTACTTATTTATTTATTTATTTACATTCATTTGAGAGAGGAAGAGGCAGAGAAAGAGAGAGAGAGAGAGAATGGGCATGCGAGGGCCTCCAGCCACTACAAATGATCTCCAGATGCAAGCACCCCTTCGTGCATATGGCTTATGTGGGTCTTGGAAAATTGAACCAGGGTCCTTTGGCTTTGCAGGCAAATTCCTTAACCACTAAGCCATCTCTCCAGCCCTATACAGTCTGTTTTAGAGAATGTTCCATGTGTTGCTGGAAAGAATGTGTATTCTACAGCATTTTGATGGAATGTTCTGTAGATATCTGTTAGGTCCAGTTGTTGTATGAGCTCATTTAATCCAGGTGTTTCTATGTTTATTTTTTGTGGGATGCCCTGACAATTGACGAGAGTGGGTTATTGAAGTCACCCATTTCAGTTGTGTTTGATGTTATCTATGACCTTGTCTAATAGTGTTTATTTGATGAAATTGGGAGCATCCATGTTAGGAGCATATGTGGTTAGAATTTTAATGTCCACCTATTGGATTGTTCCTTTAATTAATAAAAAGTGACCTTCTTCATCTTTCCTGAATAATGTTGATTTGAAGTCTATCCTGTCAGATATTAGGATAGCAACACCTGCTTATTTTCTATGCCCATTTGCTTGAAATATCATTTTCCATCCTTTCACCCTTAAGATAGTGTTCATCTTTGTGGAAAGGTGAGTTTCTTGGAGGCAACAAATAGAAGGATCCTGCTTTTAAACCCAGTCTGCAAACCTGTCTTTTTGTTGGGGTATTGGGGCCTCTAATATTAAGAGTTATTATTGAGCCAGGTATGGTGGTGCATGCCTTTAATCCCAGCACTCAGAAGGCAGAAGTAGGAGGATTATTGTGAGGTCGAGGCCACCCTGAGAATTCCAAGTCAGCCTGGGCTAGAGTGAGACCCTACCTTGAAAAACAAACAAACAAAAAAAAAAAAAAACAGTTATTATTGAAAGGCATGCATTTATTCTTGCCATTCTTCTTGTTTTGCAGTTCTTCCTGTTTTTTCTTTACTCTCCTATATTAACTATTGTTTCAGTATGGTTTATTTTTTTTCCTGTTTCCTTATGTGTGTGCTTTGCTTTCTCTTCAGCATGAAGTATCCCTTTTTTATTTTACTTACTATTGTTGGATTTTTTGAGGCCCGTCTCATTATACACATGAGGCTGTGTTATGTCCCACAGTTTCCTTCCTCATCCTCCAGTGTCCAGGATTACAGGCACCATCACACCGTCATTTTTTGCTTTTTTTTTTTTTTTTTTTTTTTTTTTTTTTTTTTTTTTTTGAGAGAGAGAGAGAAGCACAGAGAGACAGACAGAGAGAAAATGGGCACACCAGGGCCTCCAGCTGCTGCAAACGAGCTCCAGATGCATGTTCTACCTTGTGCCTCTGGCTTACATAGGTCCTGGGAAATCGAACCTAGGTCCTCAGGCTTTGCAGGCAAGTGCCTTCACCGCTAAGCCACCTCTCCAGCCCCAGGTTTTGCTTTTTAAATAAAATCTTAACACCTATTCATAAGATGTTTGTCACCATACAATTAACATTTTAAAAAGATAGATGAAGCTGGTTAACGCATAGAGAACTCGCCAGCCTCAACATAGATAAAGATATGAAATTTGCAGGGCAGTGGTGGTGCACGCACGCCTTTAATCCCAGCACTCGGGAGGCAGAGGTAGGAGGATCACCGTGAGTTTGAGGCCACCCTGAGACTACATAGTGAATTCCAGGTCAGCCTGGACCAGAGCGAAACCCGACCTTAGTCCTTCCCACAGCTTAATGGGTGGCTATTGATTCTACAGATGAAAAAATAAACTCAGTTTTCTATTGTTCTAGATCTACAGATGTTGACTCACTTCGGAGTTCGTGCCAAGCTACCATCTCTACAGAACTAAATAAGCTTGAGAAATTTATAACTGTTACCAAGAACAGGGTTGCTGGGCAAGGCCACAATCCATCAAACCCTGAGATGAATGAGCCAAATATCCCTCTCCCAATGGCTCAATGTGACCACTGGTGCTGATTCCACAAGGGGGCGCTCTTCCCCCAAGCTGCTATTCTTAGTAACCACAGTACTACCGTCAGACCGCATGCACCTTTCAGGAACAGCTTTCAGCTTTTGGAGAGAAAAGCCAAATTGGGACTTTCTTTGTCCTCATATCTCTTTCTTAGGATGTTGAGGGGCAAAGACCAAAGAAAAAAATCTGTTGGACTGGAATGCCATTATTGTCAGAGAACCCTAGGAAAGAATGGGGCTGTAGATATCGGTGGTACTTCAGTGACTAGCAGATAGTCATGCCATTAACCAGGTAACCGTGGGGGAGACTAGCTGTAAATGCATGAACTAAGAGTGTTGCGGTCAGGACCACATTGATGGCAGAAATCACCCGACCAAGAGCAGGTTTTTTGGGGGGGGGAGGTTTAATTTTTGGCATACAGACTTGAGGGGAAGCTCCATGATGGCAAGGGAAAATGATGGCATGACCAGAGGGTGGACATCACCTCCTTGCCAACATAAGGTGGACAATAGCAATAGGAGAGTGTGCCAAACACTGGCAAGGGGACACTGGCTATAATACCCATACACCCACGCACAACAATACACTGCCTCCAGGAGGTGTTAATTCCCAAATTCCATCAGCTGGGAACCTAGCATTCAGAACACCTAAGTTTATGGGGGACACCTGAATCAAACCACCACATTCCACCTCTGGCCCCCATAAACTGATAACCATCCATGATATAAAATACAATGCATTCATCCAACTTTAAAAGTCCCCGTAATTTTTATCAATCCCAATGATGTTCAAACATCCCCATAATCCAAGGTCTTTTAAATGAGCCATAATACAAAAGGGGGGGGCGAATAGATGGTTTATTAAATTAGGGTTGCAAAAGGCAACAGTGTTGAGAAGAAGGGACAGAGGAGTGTTCAGCACTGAAACATCTCTGTCACACCCTCCAAGGCTCAGAGTCCATTGCGGAAGAGGGGGTGGAAAGAATGTAAGAGCCAAAGGAAGGGTAAAACTCCTTACAATGCAACTGTGCAGACAGAAATTGGCCTCGATATCCATGACCTCACAGTGCCTAGCAATACCTTCACAAGACCCTCATAATAGGAGAAAAAGATGATGACATCAAATTAAAAGAGATACTAATGGAGAGAGGGAGGGAATATAATGGAGAGTGGAGTTCTGAAGGGAAATGGGGGTGGGAAATAACATGGTTCATTGTCTGTAAGTATAGAACTTGTCAATTTAAAAAAGAGAGAAAGAAAAAAATCAGGGCTGGAGAGATGACTTAGTAGTTAAGGCACTTGCCTACAAAGCCAAAGGACCTAAGTTCAACTCACCAGGACCCACGTAAGCCAGATGCACAAGGGACACCTGCATCTAGAGTTTGTTTGCCATGGCTGGAGGACTGGAATGCCCATTCTCCATCAGCCTCTTTCTCTCTCCTTCTCTGTCTCTCTCTCAAATAAATAAATAAAAATATATTTTTTTAAAAATAAGGTGAAGTGGCTCATGCCTGTAGTCCCAGGGTTACAGAGGTAAAGATAGGAACATCACATGATCTCTCTCATATGTGGATCCTACCTACAAATGATTGGACTTCTATGTGCGTGTGAGTGGAATAAAAGTCAGTAGCAGAAGCCAGTAAGCTAGAAAGGGGATACAAAGGGAATAGAAAGGGAGGGAGGGGGGACTTAATAGGATGGTATTTATGTATATGAGTAGAAGAACAGATTAATCGGTGTGAAAAGGCCTAAGTGAGATCAGGGGAAGAGACTGAGTAAAGGAAAGGGGGAGGGAGGGGTAATCAAAATCTAAAAGGATATAAATAAATCATATAGATATCTACTTTTCTGGACAATGGAACACTCAGAAGCAATAGACTGTTACTAGAAAATTTTCAGTGCTAGGGATGGGATACCTTCCAGTGAGTTGTTAGTCAGGAAGGTCACAGATAATCCCCAAAATTATAGGCCAAGGTCCTTGGTTTCCACCAAGAATAGATCGTAAGACCCGATTGCTGAAGACTCCACATACTTGGGATGCAAGGTCACTGAGAAATCCTGCTGGAGCTGAGCTGAAAGCCTCCTCCATGTGGGCCAGCTGACTGAATGCTGTAAAAAGCTATACTTCATGCAGTTCAATGGGAGAGAGAGAAAACACCAGTGAAGATACTCAACAGTGAACATTGAAAGCTTTAAATTTGGCCAGCCAGGCCAAATGAGCCAACAGGTGCAATAGTGTCTGTTATGGGGGAAACCAACCGCTCTCTATTTGTACTGGAGGCCCGCTCCATGGGAAGGAACATCCCTGATACTGAAAACCTACAACAGGGGTACTCATGATCCCTAGGGGTGTAACATCTGCTGGTGTCTGGCTAACTGTATATACTATGCTCAACAAACTGCCCAGTAAGCACTTCTCTTAATGTCCATACTCATATATTAATGCTACTCTCACTTTTGGTTAGAGAAGTTTCTCTTTTCAGATGGTGGTGACCTTGGGATGACTCAGAAGGCACCATGGTGATGAGAAGAAGGGACGGAGGAGTGCTCAGCATGAAAATATCTCAAACACACCTTCCAAGGCTCAGGGTCAATTGCAGAAGAGGGGGCAGAAAGAATGTTAGAGCCAAAGGAAGGTAGGACTCCTTACTACGTGCTCCTCCAGACACAAAATGGCCTGGATATCCAGACCTCACAGTGCCTGACACTACCTACACAAGACCATCATAATGGGAGGAAAAGATCATGACATCCAAATGAAAAGAGAGACTGATTGAGAGTGGAAGGGGATATGATGGAGAGTGGAGTTTCAAAGAGGAAAGTGGGTGAGAGAGGGAAATACCATGGGATATTGTCCACAATTAAGGAAGTTGTCAGTGAAAATAACTTAATTAATTTTTTTAAAAAAATTAAAGGCTAAAAAAAGAAAAAAATAGTTCAAGGCCAGCCTGGACAATTTAGCAAAACCCTACCTAAAAATTAAAAGAGGTTGCAGGCCTGGGGATGTAGCTCAGTGGCACAGTGTTTGCCTAGCATGTTATAGAAACTTGGTTCAATCCTCACTAGTTCCAAAGAATAAGTTGTTGTTTATTTAGCTCCTAATTTTAAATATTTTCTATTTATTTATTTATTTGAGAGCGAGAAAGAGGCAGAAAGAGAATGGGCACACCAGGGCATCCAGCCACTGCAAACAAACACCAGACACATGTGTCACTTTATATATGTGGGTTCTGGGGAATTGAACCTCCTTTGGCTTTACAGGCAAGCACCTTAACTGCTAAGCTGTCTCTCCAGCCCTAGTTCCTAATTTTAGAAGCTAAAAGTCCAAGATTACATAAATGCCTTGTTTCAATCTCTGGTTGGGGTCCAATCAGCATATACCATCACAGCAAGTATTATAGCTTGAGTTGGATGTCCCATATCCTCCAAAGATTCACGTTTGAGATGCTAATACCCCAACTTTATGCTCTAAGGTGGTGGTAAAAACTTGAAGTGGGCTGAGAGATGGCTTAGTGGTTAAGGTGTTTGCCTACAAAGCCAAAGGGCCCAAGTTTGACTCCCCAGGATCCACATAAGCCAGATGCACAAGGAGCTCATGCATCTGGAGTTCATTTGCAGTGGCTGGAGGCCCTGGTGCACCCATCCTCTCTCTCTCTCTCTCTCTCTCTCTCTCTCTCTCTCTCTCTCTGTCTCTCTCTGCCTATTTCTGTATCTCTCTCAAATAAATAAGATTAAAATATTAAAAAAAAAAAAAAATCTTGAAGTACAGCCTAGCAGGAGGTTGTAGGTTCTGAGGAGTGTTCCCTTGAAGCTGATTGTGAGATCCTGGCCTCTTCTTCATTCCTGTTTCCCACCCATGGAGTACATGGTTTTGCTCTGCCATGGGCCCCTTCCCCCACCAAAATGTGCTGACTGACCGCAGGCCCAAAAGCACCAAGAACAACTGATTGTGGACTGGAACTGTAAAGTGAAATGAGTTTTTCATCTGTAAATTAACTCCGGTAGTTGTTAAAGTTATGGGAAGCTATAGGACCAGCACAGCAAGAATGTGGTAATGAGAGATCACACAGCCAGGAAGAAAGCGAGATAACCAAGTAGGGTCAAGCTTGAACTTTTAGGACAGCTCCCTTTATGAGAACCATCCAAAAGCTCCTTTTGAAGGCAGCACATCCAAGTACTGAAGGGCTTCCCACTGGGCCCTGACTCTTAAAGATCCAATTACCTTTCATACTGAGAACCAAGCCTTCAACTCATGAGTCCTTGTGAGATGAACTATATGCTAGACACAATAGTGTTATCAGTAAACCAAAGTTGTTTTGGAAAAAAGAAATAAGCACATGCCTTTAATCCCAGCACTTACACTCAAGAGGCTGAGGGAATAGGATTGGCATGAGTCGTAGGCCTGCCTGGAACACTGGACTTTGGCTTTCACTTGCCTTCTGAAATAGCTGGGATTGCTCAGGGTGGGGCTGCAGCTCAGTTTGGTGGAGTGCTTGCCTTGTATGCATCATCTTCAGTACTGTAAAAACAAACAAACAAACAAACAAATAAATAAAGTTTTAAGGCAGTATGATAGCACATGCCTTTAATCCCAGCACTTGAGAGGCAGTAGGACTAGGAGTTCAAAGCCAGGTTGGGCTACATGACACCCTGTCTCACTAAACCAACAACTAAGCCTGGGAAGAGGGCTTAGTGGGTAAAGTGTTTGCCACACAGCATGAGGACCTGAGTTTGGATCCTCAGAACCCATGTAAAAGTCAGGTGTGATGGCACGTGCCTGTGATCCTAGTGCTGGGGAGGTGGAGGCAAAAGGAGCCCTGGGATATGTCAAATCTGTGTCAGATTCAGGTTATTTTAAAAAAAAAAATAAAGTGGGAAGTGACTGAGGAAGACACCCAATGTTGACTCCTCACCTTCTCACACACACACATTCATAGACAACACACACACATACACCCACATATGTGAATATGCATGCATACATACCACATACATACAAAAACAATTGGACAGTCAGGAGATAGCACCTACACTCAAAATGGTTGTAGTAGGTGACATAGAAGCAAAACAACCACAAACCCCTAAAAAGTAAAAACAAAACAATACATAAATGACATATTCCACATCTTCTTCCAGGACAGTTACCTGTTTTGTGTTTTTTCAATTGCCTTCTAGATGGCAAGATTTTTTGCTTGTTTGTTGTAAGTATTTATTTTTATTTTATTTATTTGAGGAAGAGAGAGAGAATAGGTGCTCCAGGGCCTCCAGCTGCTGCAAATGACCTCCAGACTCCACCTAATACATCTGGCTTATGTGGGTCCTGGGGAATTGAACCTAGGTCTCTTGGCTTTGCAGGCAAGTGTCTTAATCACTAAGCCATCTCTGCAGTCTGATAGCAAGCTTTTTTTTTTAACCTATTTATATCTTTTTGCTGTTCATCAGTATATGTATATATTGACTAGAAGTCTCTATCCAGGTATCATGCAGGATCCTCAAAGCCAACATATCCAAATTTGATGTATATATACATATAGATACAATTCCTTCTCTATGCCAACCACATCCACTCAGAGGACCAAGGATTTTGGTGTTGACTGTGAGCTTCTCCTGGATATATGTATAGTTAATCACCAAGTGTTAATTAGCATTATAGTATCTTTTAAATATCATTTAGTCAATTCCATATCTTTCTGTTCTCATTGCCACCACACACATGCAGCCTTTACCTGACAAGTGCAATCAACTATCAAGTTCTGTGGCAGTTATAATTACTTTGAATCCAATCTTTAGGAATCCATTAAAGAGGTCTGATCAGGCCAAAGTGGGGCTGGAGGGATGGCTTAGCCATTAAAGTGCTTGCCTGGAAAGCCAAAGGACCCAGGTTCAATTCCCCAAGACCCACATAAGCCAGATGCACAATGTTCACAATGTGCACAGAAGTTCATTTGCAGTGGCTGAAGGGCCTGGTACACCCATATTCTCTCTCTCTCTCTCTCTCTCTCTCTCTCTCTCCTCCCCTATTTCTCTCTCTCTCTCTCTCTCAAAAAAAAAAAAAAAAAAGCCAAAGTGGGCTAGATAAATGGCTTACAGATTAAGGCACTTGCTGGCAAAGCCAAAGGACCCAGTTTCAACTCCCCATTACCTACATAAAGCCAGATGCACAAGGTAGCACATGCGTCTGGAGCTCCTTTGCAGTGGCTAGAGTCCCTGGTGTGCCCAGTCTCTCTATCTCTTACATACATACATACATACATACATACATACATACATACATACATACATGTCCAAAGTGCTGAGAACTGACAGTGGAGTGTTCAGCACTAAGTGAGGCATCTCTACCATACCCTCCAAGGCTCACAGACCATTGCAGCCATTGTAAAGACATGGCAAAAAGAATGTATGAGCCAAAGGAAGGGGGAAGTGCTTATAATGCTAGTATAGTAGCCTAGAGATTCCTGACATCACAGTGGCTGATGTTATCTACAAAAGACCTGCATAATAGGAGGGGAAAATGATGACATGAAAATCGACACTATTTGGAAAGAAGGGCTTCAGTGAAGGGGAAATCTGGGAAGGGGGAAAGAGGAGGGGTTGGAGGGGATTGTGATCATGGTATTATGCCTATACTCATGGAAGTTGTCAATAAAAAGTTTAAAAACTTCATCATGCAAGAAACGTGTTTCTGTGATGGAAGATGAAAGGATCCTTTACTATGATCGGAAAGTCATATTGGTTCAAACACGACTGTTTTCCCAGCACGTTGCTTGTTTCCAAGTTCAAGCAGTGGAACGTGAAGTTGAACGTAGAGAACACAAGCCAACACTAACTCTTCATGTGGTGCTCCCTCACGTTGCTCACAGCTGCCTTCCACCAGCTGGTCTGTCTTACCTTATTTATTTTTACTTTTTTTTTTGGTTTTTAGAGGTAGACTCTCCCTCTGGCTCAGGCTGACCTGGAATTAACTATGTAGTCTCAGGGTGGCCTCGAACTCTCGGCGATCCTCCTACCTCTGCCTCCTGAGTGCTGGGATTAATGGTGTGCACCACCACGCCCGGCTATTTTTACCTTTTTGAGACAAAGTCTATGAAACTCAGGCTGGCCTTGAACTTATGTTGGCTGATCCTACTTCAACGTCCCAAATTTTAGTACTAGAAGCATGTTCAGAGGCTTATTTTGTTATTCTGAGGTACATTCTGCCTTGTTCCCTTCTCACCCTAACTCCACTTCCGCTAACTGCCTTTAAATAAATGTCACTTCTTAAGAAATGTAGCTTAGCTAGGGGTAGTGGTGCACACCTTTAATCCCAGCACTCTGGAAACAGAGCAGGAGGATCACTGTGAATTCAAGTCTACTCTGAGGGTACATAATGAATTCCAGGTCAATTTGGACTACAACAAGACCTTACTTTGAAAAACAAAACAAAACAAAATATTGAGCTTCATACTTACTATATAGTTCCTTGTTGCTAGATGCTTATATGTCTTTGATTTGGTGTGTATGTGTTAGTGTGTGCTTGTTAGACAGGTTATTACCATTTTTAAAGCAACTGGTTTGAGTTTCATAGTGACTGAAATGATTTGAGTTTCTGCTATAACACTTTACAAATGCTTTTGTTTTATTTTATTTTATTAACAACTTCCATAATTATAGACAATATCGCATGGAAATTCCCTCCCTCCCCCCATTTTCCCCTTTGAAACTTCACTCTCCATCATATCCCCTCCATCTTTCAATTAGTCTCTCTTTTATTTTGATGTCATGATCTTTTCCTCCTATTATGATAGTCTTGTGCAGGTAGTGTCAGGCACTGTGAGGTCATAAATATCCAGGCCATTTTGTGTCTGGAGGAGCACGTTGTAAGAAGTTCTACTCTTCCTTTGGCTCTTACATTCTTTCCTCCAGCTCTTCTACAATGGACCCTGAGCCTTCGAAGGTGTGATAGGGATATTCCATGCTGAGCACTCCTCTGTCACTTCTTCTCAGCACCATGGTGCCTTCTGAGTCATTCCAAGGTCACTGCCATCTGAAAAGAGAAGCTTCTCTAACCAAAAGTGAGAGTAGCATTAATATATGGGTATGAACATTAAGAGAAGTCCTTACCAGGCAGTTTGGTGAACATAGTACATACATTTAGCAAGACACCAGCAGACATTACACTCCTAGGGCTTATGATTACCCCTGTTGTAGGTTTTCAGTATCAGGGATGTATTCCCTCCCATGGAGCGGGCCTCCAGTCCAAGTAGAGAGCAGTTGGTTTCCCCCATAACAGACATGCCACTATTGCACCTGTTGACTCATTTGGCCTGGCTGGCCAAATTTAAGGCTTGCAGTGTCCACTTTTGAGTATCTCCACTGGTGATTTCTCTCTCCCATTGAACTGCATGCAGTATAGCTTTTTCCAGCTTTCTGTAAGCTGGTCTACATGGAGGAGGTTTTCAGCTTAGCTCCAGCAGGATTTCTCAGTGATCTTGCATCCCAAGTATGTGGAGTCTTCAGCAATAGGGTCTTATCTATTCCTGGTGGGAAACCAGGAGCCTTGGAAATGGCCTATAATGTTTTGGGGGTATCCATGACCTCCATGGCTAACAACTCATTGGAAGATATCACATCCCTGGCACTGAAATTTTTCTAGTAACAATCTGTGGCTTCCAAGTGTTCCATTGTCCAAAAAAATGGGTTTCCATATGACTTATTTATATCCTGTTAGGTTCTGATTAGCCCTCCCTCCACCTTTCCTTTACTCAGTCTCTTCCCCTGACCTTACTTAGGCCTTTTCACCCCCACCAATCTGTTCTTCTACTTACATATATAAATATCATTCTACTAATTTCCCCTTCCCTTTATGTTCCCTTTATATCTCCTTTCGAGCTTACTGGCCTCTGCTACTGAGTTTTATTCCTACTCACAAAGAAGTCCAATCATTTGCAGCTAGGATCCACATATGAGAGAGAACATGTGACGTTTGGCTTTCCGGACCTAGGTTACCTCACTAAGTGTAATCCTTTCCAGATCCATCCATTTTCCTGAAAATTTCATAGTTTCATTTTTCTTTATGGCTGAGTAGAACTCCATTGTGTAAATGTGCCACGTCTTCATTATCCATTCATCAGTTGAGGGACATCTAGGCTGGTTCCATTTCCAGCTATAGAGTGGCAATAATCATGGTTGAGCAAATATTTCTAAGGTAGTGAGATGAGTCCTTAGGATATATGCCCAGGAGTGGTATAGCTGGGTCATATGGTAAGTCTATTTTTAGCTGACTAAGCAACCTCCACAATGATTTCCACAATGGCTGGACCAGACTGCATCCCCACCAACAACACTGTTATTTTTCAGTAATGATTTGGCAAGGTGTTAGGTGTCTTTGTTTTGCAGAAAAATACATTGCATGCAGCAGAAATGCCTATAGCTGGGGAAAAGCAGCCTTGCATTATGGTCAAACCCTAAGTGTAAATTTTAAAAGTCCTATGTATATATTAAGAACTAAGGAAATATAAAATCTATCACTGTCATGTGTATATGTGTGGTGTGTGTATATGTGTGCACTTGTGTGTTGTTGGGAGAGGGGAATGTTTCCATCCTCACTAATGAAAGCCACCAAGGTTATAGAGTCACTAATGTATAATTAGTAGTTCAGTGATTCTTACCAGGACCTCTGACAAGATTACAGTCAACATCCTGGCACACATATCTGGTCATTATGAAATTTCAAACAGGCACAAAGCAGAGAGAGAGAGAGGAAGAGAGAGAGAAAGAGAAAGGAAGGGGAGGGGAGAGGAGAAAGAGGAGAGGAAAGAGAGAAAAGAGGAGAGGAGAGAGAGAAGAGAGGAGAGGAGAGAGAAGAGATGAGAGCAGAGGAGAGGAGAGGAGAGGAGAGAATAGTGGCCCTGGAAGGCTCCTTTGTGTAAAACACAAGAAACAGCCTCTGGCCATGGTGACTTCCTTCTGGGCAAATGCCTACATGGCTTTCCTCTGCACCTCTATGCAAATTCTGAACAAGATCAATGCATAGGGCTATCAAGGCCTCCCTACTGGAGGTAGAAGTCCAGGACATGACTTTGGGAAGGAGTAAGTGCTGAAGGGCCAAATAGTCTTCTTCTGGGAGCTGACCTGTAGCATTGGGGTTGAAGGACCACCTGGAAACCACGAGCTTAGCACCAGGTTTACTTCAGTACAAACCAAGATACTTTATATCTCTCACATTCAAAAAAAGAAATCAGGGCTGGAGAGATAGCTTAGTAGTTAAGGTGCTTGCCTGCTTAAAAATAAGTAACTAACTAAATAAATAAATAAAATACACAAACAACAACAACAATCTAACAACTCCTTGAAAAGCACTCATAAGAAAATGAAAAAAAAAAAAGCTGGGCATGATGGTGCATGCCTTTAATCCCAGCACTTGGGAGGCAGAGGTAGGAGGATCACTGTGAGTTCGAGGCCACCCTGAGACTACATAGTGAATTCCAGGTCAGCCTGGGCTAGAGTGAGACCCTACTTCAAAAAAAAAAAAAAAGAAGAAGAAGAAGAAGAAGAATGCTGGAGAGGTGGCTTACAGTGGTTAAGACACTTGCCACTTGCCTGCAAAGCCTAAGGACCCAGGTTAGATTCCCTAAGACTCACATAAGCCAGATGCACAAGGTGGCAGATGCATCTGGAGTTTATTTGCAGTGGCTAGAATCCCTGGCACACCCATTTTTCTTTCTCTCTATCTGCCTCTTTCTCTGTCTTTCAAATAAATTAATAAATTTTTTTAAAAGAAGAAAAATGAAAAGAAGTCTAATGTGTTGGCAGTCCTAGAACCTCAGCATTTGTAAGGTTAAGGCAACAGAACCTTGAGTCCCATGATAGTATGGACTACACATCAAGACCCTGTCCAAAAAAAAAAAAAAAAAAAAGAAAAGAAAGAAAGAAAATGTGGGGTGGGAAGAACAGGTCCCAATATCAGAGCTTTGGTCAGTGCTATCAGTTCAGCTTTCTGAATGGATGTACCCCAAGGTAGGGACTCAGCCCACAGGTTCAGCACAGTTGCCCCTGCATACTTGATTCTGTCCATGACAAAGCTGTTGCCATCAGAATGCATCACCAGATCAGGGTGGGGCAGAGCCACATCTGTCAGGTCTGTCAGGTCTAGGCGGAGTTCTTGGAAGGCGGAGGTGATTGTAATGGTCCAAAAATAGCCGAAGAAAGACCCCAGAGTCAAATAGTATGTAAAAGCATAGAGCTCTTATTCTGCAGAGTTAGCCAGCATGCTGGGGCCAACCACTTATACAAAATGGTGGCCAGGTCTAGGGGAATTTCACACAGAAGAGATAACCTCCTAATGTGATTGGCTAAGCAAGCAGCAGTTATGTTTTTACATACTCAGCCCCCAGAGCTTGCCCCTCCTGGAAATTGAAACTTTGGCCTAGTCAGGCAGCACCTTACTGAGGCCTGTCATGGTGTCAGTTTGGTCCCTTCAGTGATCTCTTGGCAGTCATGCAGAGCAGTTGGTGCCTCATCAGTTACTGGCATTAGGGAGGCTGCATTCAAAGCCTCAGTTCAGGGACAGTGTATCCTTGGTTGATCTAAGAGCAAGGCCTAATAGGGGTTATGCGGGATTTGGAGAGCCATCGGTCTGGGAGGCTTTTTAAAAGAGTCTCTATTGCATGTGGGGCCATAATTAATAAAGTCTGGCCCAAGATTAACTTGTCAGCATCCCTTTGTCAGAATAGAAGCAGCTGCAATAGCCTGGAGACAAGGGGGCTACCCAGCTGCTACTGGGTCTAACTTCTAAGCTAAGTAGGCCACTGGGTGATGCCATGGCCCAGTCTTTGGGTTAGGATGCTCCTAGCTTCCTAGCTGTCCCCTTCTTTTCATCCATGTACAAGTGAAAGGGTTTGGTTAAATGTGGAAGTGCTAGGACAGGGGCTGATGTCAGAGCTGACTTTTGTTTATTCTCAGTCCAATTAAAATCCTTTTCTTGCTGTCTTGTAGCCTCATATAGAGGCTTGGCTAATTCAGCAAACCTTGGAATCCAAATTCTATAATCCCTCACAGCTCCAAGGAATTCTCAGATTTGTCTCTTAGTCTGAGGCATGGAGATCTGAGTGATGGCCTGAATTCTAAAGGCCAACAGCATCCTTTTACCTCCTTGGAGTTCAGATCCCAAGTAGATTACCTTATGCACACACAGCTGAGAATTCCTGGCTGATACACGATAGCCCAGATGTTTTAAGTTGCCCAGGAGCTTCTCTGTGGCAGAGAGGCATTCCTCCTCCTCCATTTCTGTAGCTAGGAGGAGGTCCTAGCAGACTAGCCTCAGGTATTTCCTTGCTAAAGTCCTGCAAGTCTCTATGAAAAAACTCATCAAAGAGGGTGGGGGAATTTTTAAATCCCTGTGAAAGCCTAGTCCAGGTTAGTTGCCCACTGGTACCTTGTTCTGGATCCATTCAAAGGCAAAAAAATGGTTGACTTCCTTTTGTCAATGGAATACTAAAGAAAGCATCTTGTAGGTCCAGCATAGTATATGTCTTTCAGGTGGAATCATACTGAGCAAAGTATAAGAGCTGTCTCGTGGAACTTTATGCCTTCTGGAAGGTAGCCACCATAACCTTAGTCATTTTCTTAGCCTGTCTATCTTCAGAGTGTCTTTATTATTATATACCCTGGCAGTGATCTCTATTAACTCTTAAAGAAGTTTATTCTCAAAGCCTTCTATTTTCTGAATCTCTTTTCTATTCTAATATCTGGTGTGGACTGAGTTACAAAAGCAATGTTAATAGCTCACCTATTCTCGGGGCCCTCAGTATCTATGGGGGTGGTATGTCCTATATGCTTCCTGCAGCCTTTCTAGGAAAGCAGTGGGGGACTGTGTGGGCCCTTGGGTCACTTCACTCATCTTACACAAATCTGTAAGGCATCAAGCGAGCAGATGCCCAGAGACCACCCATCAGAGTCCAGCGGAAGAGGTTAAGGGACACCCTACCTTCAGGGGTGTTGGGATCCCAATTCAGTTGTGTGGAAAGGAAAACCTTGTCAATAGCATTAGGGTTCTCTGTGAGGTGGCCATCAGCTCTCAACACTAGTTTCTTGGCTTCCCTTGGGACTTTTTTTCATGTTCCTCTATGGTGAAAAGGATCTGGAAGAGTTGCTGATAGTCCTCCCATGTGGGCTGATGGGTGTAGAAGACTTTCTCAAAAAGTGACATCAGAGAACCTGCTTTAAATCAGATTTAGGTTTAGCAATACGAATGGGGGTGCTGGTAAATCTAACCTAGGTCTTTAGGCTGGCCAGATAAACACCTTAACCGTTAAGCCATCATTTATTTGATGCCTTTTTGTTAATTATCTGTTTGTATCCCAATATACATTTTAGGCAAGTCTGATGTTTCCCTTAAGTAAGGAGCTTGTAACTTGATCAAGTACCTTGACTCAGTTTACCTATTTAACCTTTTGTCTACTGAGAAATTTCATCTAACAGGTGAACAGGTGTTCAAAAGAGAAGAACCATAAAGAGAAAGAAAGTTATATTCCATTTATTTTCCCTTTTCCTTGTTGGAGACAATTGGCCATGTTGACTCTGGACAGGGTCAGGGGGACACATAGCTTAAACTTGCATGGGTTCTGAGATAAAGGGGTGTCATCCTTTTTTCCAGAGTCCAGCTTGCCATGACTTTAAATAGCATATAACAGTAAGCAGGAGCAAAAGGAAATGACAGAGCAGAGAGCTAAGCATGCTGGCATTCCTTGTCTTACTCTGAAGTTGTTTGTTTTTACCTAGTTAATTTATTGTACCCATTTGTAATACATAAGGTGATAGGGTCTTGTCTATGTCTAACCTCGTTAGACCTCCAAAGGATATGAATTACATCTGTGCTTATGACTTTGTGACTCACCTAGCATAAGACATCACCTGTGTTGAATGTAACCTGACTTTACATAAGTGTGTATTGCTATATAAAACTTTTAAATCATCCTTGAAAGTCTATAAACAGTTTAAAAATCTTTAACTTTAGGCATGGTGTTTAGGTTTTGCCTGCAAATTAGCTTTCTGTTCCTTTTAAAAGGAAATTAATTTTAGGCAAAATTTGGTTTTTTTAGATCTCTTACATCCTTTCTACATATGCACATCTTCATCCACATACTTTAACATCTGGATCTAAGTTCTACTCAAAAAGCATTTTAACAAGCATTATATGTCCAGCATTGAAAAGAGCTGTTCCTAGTTCCTTCAATCATCTCATCTCAACCCATAATTAACCATCTTTCTTATAAGACTATTAAGAGAAGCCACACCAAATTGATTAATCTTATTACCCACTGACAAAGAAGCAAGTAGTCTGGCTCCAAAGAGTTAACCATTTTACTACTGAAAATTTGTAGAGAAAAAGCCTTCCTTAGTATTTAGGTCACCAAAAAAAGTCTCTACCTGACAACTAGACCTGTTTTATAATACCAGTATATATCCATTCAGATTTTATATAGCCCATTGATTTGAGACAGCTCCTATTAATAAACTCCATGAAATACACTTTATCAATACCTCTAACACATTTGGAAATGCTTTTATTAGGAGTAACTAAGGCGAATTTTTGTTTCTGTCTTGAGGCAGGCTGGCCTAGAACTCAGGCCACTTGCCTCCTCCTTTTATGTAACCAGATATTACAATCTTTTAAAATACCTGGCAAATTGTGAGCCTCCACCTCAGAGAGAATTGTTGTTTTTAATAATCCTCTATGTAAGTTGAAGTTGATCTAGAACACAAACTCAGTAATTAAACTTATAAGATCATGCAACAAAGTATGGCTTTGTTTACATAAAATTTCAGCTCACCATAGGCTTTAGTTAAATCTGACTTTTAAAGATAAAAACCAAAATAATACTTGAAATAAATCAGATGCCAACAAAAACTTTAGGAGAGACCTGTTGGACTATTTGGATTAATAAAGAAACAAAAGGGTGTCTATAAACAATGTCTTATTTGTTTAAAGCCCAAACAACTGAGGAAATATCAGGCACAGTTCAATTCTCCAGGATCCATGTAAGCCAGATGCACAAGGTGACACATGCTTCTGGAGATCATTTACAGCAGCTGATGGCCCTAGCATCCTCCCCTCCCCCTCTTTCTCTCTCAAGTAAAAAAAATAATAATAATAATTTTTTAAAAAGAATTTAGTCTGAACCAGTCATGGTGGTGCACACCTTTAATCCCAGGATTTGGGAGACTGAGGTAGGAGGAGTGCTGTGAGTTCAAGGCCAGCCTGAGACTACATAGTGAATTCTAGGTTAACCTGGTTATAGTGAGACTCTACCTTGAAAAAAAATTAGTCTGAGAGGGGGAATAATAACCTACACCAATAACAACTCGTGCTCATGTAACTAAACATGTGAAGGCATTCACAGACTCTTATGTGAAGAGGAAAGGTATAAAGGCAGCAGGTAAATCCTTACATAAGTCCTATAACAACCCTTTGGCTGAGGAAGAGAGGGTCATTCCCTTCAAGGGGGAGAGCAAATTCTATTCTTCCATAATGAAATTCCACCTGAGTATATTTTCATTTTAAGTTAAATTCTCTGTCAGAGCTATTCTAAGTTTGTTTGAGACTCCATTGTGGTCTAATAAGATCATTTTGTGATAGAACAGTATCTGGATCTGTTTTCTGTTTCATCCAATATAAATGAAGGTGCTGCTTAGAGAATCCATCTCTAACCCTATTTCTTTCTTCCCTCAGGCAGCAAGCAGCAATTCGCTGAAGTAAGTGCCTATATTGGTTTTCTATTGTTTTGTAACAAATTACCAGAAATTTAGCATCCTAAAATAATATCCATATTTGAGTTCACAGTTCTACAGATGTATAAAACAGGCAGTCAACTCTGAGCACAAAGAAGTTTGGGGATCTCTGTACAAATCAGTAATAAGCCCAAAGAACAAAGAGTTCAGGAGCTAAAATCCAAAAGACCAGACTTATTGAGATGGCGGCTGACTGCAGCCTTTGCTCTGTCTGGTTATTACTTCCTGGATCTTCCTCCTCTTGGGACCATTGGTGGGCTTTTTCTAAGTCTGTGCTCTTCTATCTGGTCCTTTGACCAGTTATGATCCCCTATATAAACTAATTTAACTAACCAAATTCCTTCCCCACTTGATGCCTAACTTATGTGGAGACAAGGAACCAATCAGGCTCAATCTTCTGATCCAGAGCACAAATGGGTGGCTGCCTTCTGGAAACCTCCCTGTTGCAGGGAGCCTTTACCTTACTTTTTTAAAGACTTACATGGACTTTATTAGATTAAGAGAAGGAAAGAATAAAGCCAGGTTTGGTGGTGCACGCCTTCAATCTCAGCACTGGGAAGCATAGGTTGGAGGATTGCCATGAGTTCAAGACCACCTGAGACTACATAGTGAATTCCAGGTCAGCCTAGCTAAAACAAGACCCTGCCTCAAAAATCAAAAGAGAGAGAGAGAGAAAAGGGAAAAGAAGATACAGAGAACTCCCACCATGTGGAAGGCAGGAGGGGGTAGAAAGAGAACTTGGAAGTAGGGATCCCCCGACATCTCAGCCTAGCTGGCCTGAGAGGAAGGGGGCTTACCAGAACAGAGACCAAGAGAGGTGAAAAGCCCAAACAGAGCCCATTACTGTACTTCTGAACAAAAATTTTTTGCTTGCTTACTATTCTCCTGCTGTTCATCACTCTTTTCAATCATGAGATGATGAACTCTGACTGGAGAACCAGAGACCAGTATTCCAAAATCATTAACTTCACCAAGCTGGTTTTCAGGTTTCAGCATGCAACAAGGATGGTTAGGACGAATGAGAGGACTTTCAGGTAAAATTAAACCATGGTGCAGTTATCATAACAGGACTAGATGAGGGATTCTATATACTTCGACCACTTTGCTACCTCTCAACGCCCAGGGCAGTTAAGATATCAGAACAAGGCTTTTCCATATGATACTAAGGTTCTATGGGCATGTCATAAGGAAATATGGACATGTTCCCAAACCAGGTGAGATAGCACATGCCTCTAATCCCAGCACTTGGGAGGCTGAAGTAGGGGGATCATCATGAGTTTGAGGCCAGCCTGGAGCTACTGAGAGAGTTCCAGATAGAGTAAGATTTAAATAAATAAATAAATAAATAAATAAATAAATAAATAAATAATCTTTCTGGCACATATGATCTAGATGGAAATATTGTCTGTTTTTTCTTATTCTGCCTCTCTCTAGTACTACTAGCAACTTTTTAAAATGTTTTTGGTTTACAAGTTACATATAATCAGGCATTTGTCTAAAAGGCAAATGATTTAGAAGGTGGAGGTAGTCTGAGTTCTTCTGAACATTCCTTGGTGTGCCACTGCTCTTTCCATAGCTTTTATTCTATGTCTTAGATGCTTCTTCTAACTATTCCCCAAACCCCAGAATTCTCACTGTAAGTCCAATCTTAAGCTGTTATGTTAAGTGTTCAGACCTTAATTTTGGAACAGCAATATATTTAAGCTAACTTTGGTTATAAGTATTGGTATAGTGAACAATTATGATGTCTTAAGTAGGATGGAAATTTATTTTACTAATGTAATATCTAATAGACGCAATGGACTCAGGGTACCAGACTCGTGTTTCTTATTTCCCTGACATGTGTAGCTCCATCTTGTAAGATACTAATGAACCAGCATGACCACTGGAGTGAACACTGTTACTAAAGCCACATGAGGGCCTAAAGGGTCTTCCCTCTTCCTTAAACACATTACTTTCAATGATGCAAAACTTCGCCTTGACATATTGTCTAAATATTTCTTCTTTCTGTTTTGTTTGGTTTGGTTTTCTTTGAGGTAGGGTCTCACTCTGGCCCAGGCTGACCTGGAGTTAACTATGTATTCTCAGGGTGGCCTCAAACTCATGGCAATACTCCTACCTCTGCCTCCTGAGTGTTGGGATTACAGGCTTTATTCTTATGCCCATACCCCTACTTTAGTGCTGCTCTTTTTGGTCATAGGGTTTTTTTGTCTGCCCAGTGGTCAGAAGTTATTGCAAATAATCATAACTTCTCCAAGTGCTGAGAGATTGTTGACAGCTCAGTGCTAAATGGAACATCTCTACCATGCACTGCAAGGCTCAAAAAACATTGCAGAAGAGGTGAAATGTAAGAGCCAAAGAATGAGGAGGAGCGCTGTGGAATGCTGTCTTCTGCACATAGGTGTTGCACTCATAACTCACTCCAGCTGTGGTTACAGCTGACAGCCTATCAAGATTTGGTCATGGAGAGGAGGAGGGGCTCATCTGGCCCCACCCCTGTTTGAGGAGCTGTTAGCAGTTAATGGTTGGTGAGGGAAGTAGAGATATTTTCTTCACTGGTGTAGACACTAGTAAATTGCCCATGCTCTGAGAAATAATCCCCTCTCTTGCTCAGTAGGTCACTAAAAAGCAACCACAAAATAAAATAAAATAAAATAAAATAAAATAAAATAAAATAAAATAAAATAAAATAAAATAAAATAAAATAAAATAAAAAATAAAAATATTTGAGAACCAGGCGTGGTGGCATAACTTAATTCTAGGCGTAGGAAGTGGACTTAGGAAGATCACTATGAGTTCAAGGCCAGCTTGGAATTACTCTAGCCTGGGCTAGAGAAAGACCATACACTGAAAAAAAAAAAAAAAAAGTAAATTAAAAGATGACTTGTTGGGAAGAAGAATGTTTTCAAAATGAGTGAGAAAAAGACAAAAAAAAAGTTAACAGGAAGGCAAATAATCAAAGCAGAGCATAGGGCTGGAGAGGTGACTTAGCGGTTAAGGCATTTGCCTACAAAGCCGAAGGACCTCAGTTGGATTCCCCAGGACCCAAGAAAGCCAGATACACAAGATGGTAGAGGCATCTGGAGTTTGTTTGTAGTGGCTAGAGGCCCTGGCACGCACATTCTCTCTTTATCCCTCATTCTCTCTCTCAAATAAATAAATAAAAATAGTTTTTTTTTTTTTTTTTAAAAATCATAGGGCTGGGGAAATTGCTTAGTGGTTAAGGTGCTTGCCTGCAAAGCCAAAGGATCCAGGTTCAATTCCCCAGGACCCACATAAGCCAGATGCACAAGGGGGCGCATGCATCTGGAGTTCATTTGCAGTGTTTGGAGGCCCTGGTGTGCCCATTCTCTTTCTCTCTCTCTCTCTCTCCCTATTTATCTCTCTCAAATAATAAAATAAAATAAAATAAAATAAAATAAAATAAAATAAAATAAAATAAAAACAGCATAGTCAGGCACAGTGATTTACACCTGCTATCCTAGTACTCAGAAGGCTAAGGTAGGAGGATTACCATGAGTTCAAGGCCAGTCTGGGTCTCTCAGTGAGTTCCAGATCAGCCTGAGCTAGAGCGAGGCCCTGTCTACAAAAAAAAAAAAAAAAAAAAAAAAAAACAACAAACAACAAACAACAACAAAAAAAAGACTGGAGTGATGACTCAGTCATTAAAATACTTGCCTGATAAGCCTAACAACCCAGGTTCAATTCCCCAGTACCCATGTAAAGCCTGATACAGAAAGTGGTGCAAGTATCTGAAGTTTGTTTACAGCTGCTAGAAAGCATGCCCATTCTCTCTCTCTCTCTCTCTCTCTCCTTGGCAAATAAATAAAAATAATAAAAATACAGTATATGTATATATGAAATTTTTTATTTCCAGCCTTTGTGGAAATCAGTGTGGAGGTTCTTGAGACAGCTAAAAATAGATTTACCATATGATCCAGCTATAGCACTCCTAGGCATATGATCCTAATGACCCTTCTCACTACCTTAGGGATACTTACATAACCATGTTTAGTGCTGCTCTATTCACAATAGCTAGGAAATGGAACCAGCCTAGATGTTCCTCAACAGATGAATGGATAATAAAGATGTGGTACATTTACACAATGGAGTTCTATTCAGCGGTAATGAAAAATGAAATTGTGCAATTTTCTGGGAAATGGATGGATCTGGAAAGGATTATACTAAGTGAGGTAACCCAGGCTCAGAAAGCCAAACGTCACATGTTCTCTCTCATATGTGGGATCCCAAGCTTATTAGTCTTGTTTCTGCTTTAAGACAAGGTATCCATAGCCCAGGCTTGCCTGGAACTCACTCCATAGTTCACACTGGCCTCAAACTTCTGGGATCCTCTTGCCTCCAGATGGCTGGAACTATGGACATGAACCACCATGACCAGCCTTTCTTGCTTTCACTAATATCAATTTGTTTCCTTATTTTGGGGCGGGGGGTGACATTTAAGGCAGGGTCTTGATGTAGCCCAGGCTGACCTGGAATTCACTATGTAGTCTCAGGTGGGCCTCGAGCTCACAGCATTTCTACTCTGCCTCCCCAGTGTTGGGATTAAAGGTATGCACCACCATGCCTGGTTTTGTTTCCATTTTTTGGTTACTACGGATAATTCATGACTACTAAGTGCTCAGTACTTTTATCTAATAAATACATCATCTTTTGCTTATATTGTTCTGGTATATATATTTTTTTCAAGGTAGGTTTCTCACTCTAGCCTAGACTGACTTGGAATTCACTATGTAGTCTCAGGGTGGCTTGAACTCATGGCAATCCTCCTACCTCTGCTTCCTGAGTGCTGGATTAAAGGAATATGTCACCATGCCTAGCTGTTCTGGTATTTTCTAAATCTGCTTTTCACTCTGGCAATGCCTTTTTTTCTTACACTCACTTTAACCAATTTAACAAGGGGGCTGGAGAGATGGCTTAGCAGTTAAGGCATCTGCCTGCTAAGCCTAAGAACCTGGTTCCAATCTCCAGGTCCCATGTTTAGCCAGATGCAAAGTGACAAACTAATCCTCCCAATCTGAGCTATTTGCAGGCAGTGGGATGTTCGTTAGAACACTGATGCCGCAAACCTGAGACACTGACCAAGTCAAGGGGGCACACACAACAATCTGGATTTCATTCACAGCAGCTGAGAGAAAGAAGGAAGGGAGAGAGGGAGGGAGGGAAAGAGAGAGAGAGAAAGAAAGAGAGAGAGAGAAGAAGGAGGGAGGGAGGGAGGGAAGGAAGGAAGGAGAAAGAAAGAGAGAGAAAGAAAGAGAAGGAAGGAAGGAAGGAAGGAAGAAAGGAAGGAAGGAAGGAAGGAAGGAAAAAAGAAAAGAAAGACAAGCCTTTTGCTTACACCATTTAGGAACAATATTGCAGGCAGATTTGGGGAGAGATTTCCCTTGTTGCACTTTGAGAGCAGATGAGTAAAATGAAGTTTGTTATTGTTTGTTTCTCCCATTCTCCTCATCTGTCTCCTCTCTCCTTCTCCGGAGTTCATTTGCAGTGGCTGAAGGCCTCCTGTCTGTCTCTCTCCAAAAAATAAATAAAATAAATAAATAAATAAATAAATAAATAAATAAATAAATAAATAAATATATAATATATATTTTTAAGTTAAAATTGCAAAATAAACATTTTCAATATGAATTAGGGTGGCTAGCCTAAGAACCTATAGTTAAATCTATACATATATATATCTATACATATATATATACATATATATATCTATACATATATCTATAGTTAAATCTATAAATAAAGTTAAAGTGTTCCTCAAATCCAATAGCTTGTACAATCCCTTATAACATCTGGGCCAGTTGTCTTTTGTTTTTGTGGTTTTTGAAGTAGGGTCTCACTCTAGCCCAGGATGACCTAGAATTCACTATGTAGACTCTGGCTAGCCTGGAACTCATGGAGATTTCCCCTACCTCTGCCTCCCAAATTCTGGGATTAAAGGTGTGTGTTACCATGCCTGGCTCTAGGTGTCTATGTTTTAAAAAATATTTTTATTGCAGCTGCCCGTGGTGGGAGATATTGAAGGATCAGTATGAGTTTGGGATTAGAGTGTGTTCCAGGTCAGCATGGGCTACAGTGAAACCCTATCTCAAAAAAAGTTGGGGGTGGGGGATGGGGCTGGAGAGATGCCTTAGCAGTTAGGTGCTTGCCTGCAAAGCCTGTGGACCCAGATCCAGTTTCCCAGGACCCACTTGAAGCCAGATGCACAACGTAGTGCATGCATGTAGAATTCGTTTGAAGTGGCTAAAGGCCCTGGCATGCCCATTCTCTCTCTCTTTATCTGCCTTTCTCTGTGTCTAATAAATATATAAAATACATAAAATTAGCAATGTTCATTTAAAAATTTCTTTTATTCATTTGAAAGCCGAGAAAGAGAACCAAACAGAGACAGAGAGGGGATTGGAAGTTGGGATTGTCAGGGCTTCCTGCCAGTTGTCTTTTAAAAGCGAAAGCATGCCCTGCTTAACCGCTCACTTTAGGTTTGGAAGAGGCTGTTCATTCCTTCACATGACATAGAAATTCACTTCCCTTAATGAAGGGGGGCAGCAGGTAGGTGATCATGTTTAGGTAAGGAAGCTACGTTACTGAAATAGCCAATGGTGGGGTAAATTAAGAATGGATTTCACGGAGCTCTCTGGTCTGTGAGTTTTAGGGTAAATACCACCTTAATAAAATTGAGGAGTGTCAGTGGCCATCTGGGCCACAGAGTGAGTCCAAGGCCAGCCTGGGCAACTTAAAAAAGCAAAAAAGAGGGCTGGACTATAACTCATTGGTGGAGTGCTTATTTAGTACCTGTTAGTGCTTGGGTCCAGTTCCCAGTGTACAATAAGTCAGTAGATGACAAATAAATAAAATCTGAGTATATGCCTCAATTTCAATTGTAAGACTACTGTTGAACACGTGTTTCTACTGAACAAAAAACATGAAAACAGTATAGTGCTGTTCATGGTTCCCCATGTCCCAGTACTCTGTCTGCACCACCTCTATCATACCTCTCCCTGTTGCATCAAGTAATGCTCTTTCTTTTGTTTTTGTTTTTTTTCCAAAGTAGGGTTTACTATAGGCCAGACCAGTCCCAGGTTGGCCTAAAATTTACAGCAATCCTCCTACCTCTGGCTCCTGAGTGTTGTCTGAGTAATGCTCTTGATACTGCCAAAAGAAATGATTCCAATGAATTGTTTTGATTTTTTTTTTTTAAATAGTCTCATATGTCACTGGCTGGCCTCAAAATCACTTTGTAGCTGAGGATGAACTTGAACTCTAAGAGTGCTGAAGTTACCGATATGTGCCAACATGCCTGTTTATTCAGAGCTGGGGATCAAACCCAGGGCTTTATGCATGTTAGATAGGCACTCTACCAACCGAGCTACACACCAGACCAAGTCTTTTCTTTGCAGAGAAGTGTGGTTTTTGCTATACTCTCACTTGCATGCAGGTTGTGCACACCCTCTCCTGCTGTGTGTGTTCACAGACCTGCGAAGTGTAATAATGCTTGTTTTTGTAGATGATGCTCTGAATGCAGAGGCTTTCTGAAGGTCATGGTGATTAAGCTGTTGAGTTGGAGTGAGAATCCACTAAATCTAACTTCATCATTTAGACAGAACGCTTTCTACAATGTGGGACCTTTCACAACGCCCCAAACTTTATTTACTCCTTTTAAACTTGTTCTAGTCTGGTGTGGTGGCATACAACTTTAGTCCCAATACTCAGAAGGCTGAGGTAGGATGACTGTTATAAATTTAAGGTCAGCATGGGTCAAGGTGAGTTCCAGGTCAGGAAGGGCTAGACTGATAACCTGTTTCAAAAAGAAGAAAAAAAGGTGGGGGCTGGAGAGATGGCTCAACAGTTAAGGCACTTGCCTGCAAAGCCTAATGATCTGAGTTCAGTTCCCCAGTACCCAGATTAAGTTAAGTGCACAAGGTGACACATGCGTCTATAGTTCATTTTCAGTGGCTGGTGGTCCTGACATTCCCATTCTATCTCTCTCCTTGCAAATAAATACGTAAATTTTTTTAAATAGAAGTTTAAGGCTGGAGAAATGGCTTGGCAGTTCGAACAATTGTTTACAAATGCTAAAGACCCAGGTTTGATTCCCCAATACCCATGTAAGCCAGATGCACTAGGTGGTACATGTGTCTGGAATTCATTTGCAGTGGCTAGAGGCCCTTGGTGACCCATACATTCTCTGTATCTGCCTTTTTCTCACTCTCAGATAAATAAATAAAAATAAATAGAAGTCTAGCATACTAGATCACACTGTTTTTAGGGTTACATGATAACATTTAATCTTCTAGAATTAATAATTTAGACTTTACTCCAAAACTAATTTAGGCTCTAAGAATCTTCAAGCTAGCACAAAGAAATGGATGTAGTTTATCTAAAACCTGGAATCCCCTCAGAAGAAGATGTGGGTGTGGAGTATTGCTTGAGATAAGGAATACAATGTGTTCCTATCCTAGAACCTTTTTCTGAAAGATCAGATAGCCAGGTGGAAGGATTTGCTGGTTGTCAAGTTAAAAAAAAAAAAAAAAAAAAAAACACTGTCCTTTGATTAGTAGGGGATTGATGCAGTAATCCCTTAAGGAGACAGAACCGGATGCCTTAGGAAGCAGTGGAGATTTCAGAGGGAAATGTTCTAGGACTGTCTGTCCCCTCCCTCCACGTGGGATTCCTACCTACAAGTAGTTTTCTACCTACAAGTAATGCCGCGATCATTTCCTTCCCGACAAAAATTCTGGAAACTAACACTGAAGTGAGGCACTAACCTCATTATCCTCTAGTATGATTTTTTTTTCCCCCTCGGGGATGAATTTTTTTCTTTCTTTCTCTCTTTTTTTTTTTAGGTAGAGTCTCACTCTAGCCAAGGCTGATCTGCACTTCACTATGTAGTCTCAACGTGGTCTCAAACTCATAGCAATCCTCCTACCTCTGCCTCCTGAGTACTAGGATTAAAGGCGTGAGCCACCAACCCCCTGCCCTTTGTTTCTTTTGAGGCAAGGTCCCACTCTCACCCAGGCTGATCTCAAACTCAGCAATCCTCCTTCATTAGTGCTGGATTAAAGGTGTGCCCACGACACCTCTGCAGTGAGGTTCATGTAAAAAGAACTTTTTAACTGGGCGTGGTGGTGCACTGCTTTAATCCCAGCATTCCGGAGGCAGAAGTAGGGGGATTTCCCTGAGTTTGAGGTCACCCTGAGACTACATAGTGAATTCCAGTTCAGCCTGGGCAAGACCCCACCCCATGGCAATCCTCCTACCTCTGCCTCCCAAGTGCTGGGATTAAAGGCATGCACCACCTTGCCTGGCTTTTTAAAATTATTTAATTTATTTTTTTAAAGAACTTTTTTTGAGACAGAGTCTCACTCTAGTCTGAGCTAGCTTGGAACTCACTTGTAGTCCTGCCTGACTGTACTTTTAGCAATCCTTTTACCTCAGCCTTTCAAGTGCTAGGATGCCAGTATGAGCCACCACACCCTGCTGAGATTGAGATTAATATTTTTAACATTTTTATTGGGCTGGAGAGATGGATCAGCCGTTAAGGGGCTTGCCTGCAAAGCCTAATGTCCAGGTTCAATTCTCCAGTACCCACATAAACCCCACTAGAGGCCCTGGTGTGCCCATTCACTCTCTCTCTTTCTCTCCTCTCTGTCTCACACTCTCTGTCTCTGTCTCGTTCTCTGCATGCAAATAAATTTTTAAATCATTTTTATTGAGGTTTTAAACACATAAATATCATGTAATTGGATCATGTTCCCATCATATTACACTCTTTTGTACCCCATCCCTCCTCCCCTCACTTTTTGAAACAAATTTTTTAAAATATATGTTATTTATTTATTTATTTATGACAGAGAAAGAGTCAGAGAGAGAGAGAGAATGGGCGTGCCATGGCCTCCAGCCACTGTAAACAAACTCCATGCGTCCCCTTTTGCATCTGGCTTACTTGCGTCTTGGAGAATCAAACCGGGATCCTTTGGTTTTGCAGGCAAACGCCTTAACGATTAAGCCATGTCTCCAGCCCCAAAGTCTCCATTTTTTTTTTTGTCCTCCTCGGTCCTCTATGTCAAAATGTTGATGGGCCTAGAATTGTGCAGGTCGTGTGGGGGCAATGACAACTTCTTTGAGTTCACGAATGGCCTGGTCAGTTAGTGTTCAGATGACAGTGCCCCTCAGTGCTCCTTTCCGCCCTGTGCTTCTTACATACTCCTGCAGGGCTGCCTGAGCCCGACTGGTGTGACCGGGATAGCTCATCCAGTTAAAGGGAGGTTCTTTTTTTGTTTTTTGTTTTCTGGGGTAGGGTCTCAATCTAGCCCCGGCTGACCTGGAACGCACTCTGTAGTCTTAGCAAGACCTCAAATTCACAGACACCCTACTACCTTTGCCTCCATGGTGCAGGGCTTAAAGGAATGTGAGCCACCATCCAGGTGTGTTTGAGATTCCTAACCAGAATCAGCATTGTAGAGTATTTCCTGGAAGCTCTACACAAATGTAAATTAATTGACCTTCCCCTACAAACTGAAATGCAAACCCTGGAGGTGGAGCCAAAAAAACTGCATTAACCACCTTGGTGATAGTGAGGATCCAGGTTTAGGTGTGCCTCGAGCTTGTTCTGTGGATCTGAAATCTAATGGGGGCCTACTCGGTGATCTGAGGAGGGACTTGGGGAGCTACTAAACTGACCCCCTTGTTCTTGCTGCTTTCCCTGAAGAAAATTCCCAGCACTGCAGAAAAAATAGGTAAGTTTCCCTTCAGAGATAATTTCCTTAATCATGACTTTTTTCAAATTCCTAATTTTTTTTTTTTGTTAAAAAAAAAAATACAACTCCAGATACATGTACCACCCTGTGCATCTGGCTTACATGGGTTCTGGGAAATCAAACCTTGGTCCTTAGGCTTCACTGGCTAGTGCCTTAAACACTAAGCCATCTCTCCAGCCTCTTATTTTGCTTTTTTAAGGCAGGGGCTGGCTCTAGCTCAGGCTGGCCTAGAATTAACTATGTAGTTTCAGGCTGGCCTCAAACTCATAGCCATCTTTCTACCTCTGCCTCCTGAGTGCTGGGATTAAAGGCATGTGCCACCACGCCTAGTTTAAACTTGATTTTTCTTATGCATGGAATGTTGATAGATGATTGATAGGTAGATAGAGACAATAGTCTCTTTGTACTTGTGCAACAAGAGAAAAGAGTAAGTTAGGAAGCTGGAACAAAGAAAAATACAATGTTAGGAAAACAAGATAGCCAATTTAGCACATCAACAGTATTATTGTCTGTCTTTTTTTTTTTTTAAGTAGCAGACATGAGGATTATATATTTATTTATTTGAGAGTGACAGAGAGAAAGAGGCAGAGAGTCTCCAGCCATGCAAATAAACTCCAGATACATGTGTCACTTTGTCCATCTGGCTTACATGGGTCCTCGGGAATCAAGCCTCGAACCAGGGTCCTTAGGCTTCACAGGCAAGCGCTTAACCATTAAGCCATCTCTCCAGGTCCTTTCTTTTTATTTAGGTAAAATATATTTATTTTTTTTTCTGTCCATCTTCAATTTCATCTTAAGCTTTTGCTAGTTAAGGTAAGAGTCTTGGCATAACATTTTTTTAAACTTTAATATTTTTAGTTTTTCAAGGTAGGGTCTTGCTCTAGACCACGCTGACCTGAAATTCACTCTAGTCTCAGGGTGGCCTTGAACTCACAGTGATCATCCCACTTTTGCTTCCCGAGTGCTGAGATTAAAGGTGTGAGCCACCATGCCAAGAAGATGTTTTTGAAGTTTTAATCGAGCATTTATATGTCAGATTAGACACGGAGTAGCTCAAGAATTTGTTTAATTCTGTGGGTAAAGAATGACCCATAAATAAGCCTGTTCACTCAGATACCAAGAAAATAAAAGTCATGGCAAGTATTTCAAGTTGAAAATGTGAACAGCTCTCTGTAGAAGCCTCAAAACATTCTAGGATTTGGAGATCAGACAATGGGCCTGGAGGGGTGGCATACTCCTTTAATCCTAGCACTCAGGAGGCTGAAGTAAGAAAATTGTGTAAATTCCAGGCCAGCCTGGAGCTACAGAGTTCCAGTTCAACCTTGGCTAGAGTGAGACTCTTATCTTGAAAACTCCCCTTGTCCCCCTAAAAAAACATGGAGCCAAAAACTGAATGTTGAGTACCTAACCAGTCTGGTAAGAGATTCAGAGCTATGGAATCTGACCGCCCTGCTTGGAGAACAGGTTGGAGGAAGAACAACAGTAGCCTAAATTGTGTTAACAGCTGCCTGGAACTCAAGGAAATAGCATTGGGTGAATTTCTTTATATTGGTGGCTCTAAGACACGTTCAGCTAGCAAAACAAGGGAAGCAACCAGACAGAGTAAACAAAGGGGTGGAAGAAACATTTGCAATTCACATGATTTAAATGGGTCCACATTTTGTTGTTTTGATTTTGCCTTTTTTTTTTTTTTTTTCCTGAACTAGGTTCTCATTATTAGGGAAAGCCAGCCTAGAACTCTATATGTATGTAGCGCATGCTGACCAAAATGAGCTCCCACACCTGACAAAAGGGCTACTTTTAGGTAGATGTATAAGCATTGTTTTTAAATTGATTAAAAACTAAATAGGAAATGAATAAGAGATTTCATAATATTTTTTAAACTTTTTGTTTTATTTATTTTTTTTTTTTGGGGGGGGTGGTGATTTTCGAGGTAGTCTCACTCTAGTCCAGGCTGAACTGGAACTCTGTAGCTCCAGGCTGGCATTGAGTGTACACAATCCTTCTACCTCAGCATCCTAAGTGCTGGGATTAAAAATGTGTGCCACCACACCTAGCTGAAATTTTAAACATTCAATTCAAAAATTTGAAGCAAAAGAAATAGTTCTTAAGCATAAAAGTATAAGTCATATGCATAATAAATGTATTTAAAACTAGTATTTCTCACTCAGCCAGTAGGTGATAACACCAAAATGTCACTTTTATCATGTCACTTTTTTTTTCTTTCTTGAGGTAGGGTCTTAGTCTAGCCTAGGCTGACCTGGAACTCACTCTGTAGTCCCAGGCTAGCCTTGAACTCATAGTGATCCTCTTACCTCTGTCTCCCGAATGGGATCAAAGGCATGCCATGCGCCATCATCTGTCTTATGTCACCTTTCTCATACATTGCTTGGAGTGCAGGCTTGGTTAACAAAGCATACCAAATTTATAAATATATTAACCAGCATTCTCAATATTTTGAGTTTAGAGCTCCTTTGCGCTGCTTGCTTCTTTATGACTGGGTCTCATGTAATCAGGCTGGCCTCAGACATCTTTGACTACAAAGAAAAGGAAGACCTTGAATTACTGCCTGTATTTCCCAAATCTCGATTACAAGGTTTTTTTTTTTTTCAAGCGATTTTCATTCATTTCATTTTATTGTCTTCATAGCAAAATTGGCTTAGAACTGGATCACTTGGCCCTTTCTCTTATCTCCTCCCAGTTCAAAATGCTTGCATCTCTTTTTTTGTTTGTTTGTTTTTGTTTTTAGTTTTTCGAGGTAGGGTCTCACTGTAGTTCAGGCTACCATGGAATTCACTATGTATTCTCAGGGTGGCCTCGAACTCACTGTGATCCTCCTACCTCTGCCTCCCAAGTGCTGGGATTAAAGGCCTGCGCCCGTGCGGGGTAATGCTTGCATCTCTTAATAGCCAGCATTCTCTTAGATCTGCAGCCTCAGCACAATCTTCTTCGTAGTTTTAGCCTTTTTCCGGAATATAGGCTTAGTCTGCCCACCTTAGCCACTCTGCTTTCTGTCATAACGCCGCTTTCCCTGGGCATACAGAGTCCTTTCCCTTCTTGTACTGGGTCACTTTGTGAGGCTGGTGCTTGTGCACTTCTTTCAGAAAGTCCCGCGAGTTTTAGGGACGTTCACCTTGTTGGCAAGAGTGCTATCAGCACGGAAAGAAAGGTGGGGCTAGAAACAGAAGTATCACAAGTTTTGTTTTTTCATTTTTGTTAAAATTTATTTCATTTGAGAGAGAGAGAGAAAAAAAATGGTCGCACCAGGGCCTTCAGCCACTGCAAACAAACTCCAGACGCTTGTGCTACCATGTGCATCTGGCTTATATGGGTCCTGGGAAATTGAAACTGGGTCCTTTGGATCTGTAGGCAAGTGTCTTAACTGCTAAACCTTTTCTCAAGTCCTGGATTAAAAGTTTTGAACACCATCAACCTAGCTCCAAGAGGCTATTGGTTTTAAAATCAATATTTACTTTTAAAGAATTAAAAGACTTTTTTTTTTTTTTTTTTTTTTTTTGAGGTAGGGTTTCACTCTAGCCCAGGCTGACCTGGCACTCACTTTGTAGTCCCAGGCTGGCCTTGAACTCATAGTGGTTTACCTTCCTCTGCCTTTGGAGTGCACAGATCAAAGGTGTGCACCCAGAAAAATTACTTTTTTTTTTTCCAAGGTAGGGTCTCGCTCTAATCTTTGAACTTACAAAATTTGACCAGGCATGGTGGCACATGTCTTTAATCCCAGCGCTTGGGAAGCGGAGGTGGGAGGAGCACCATGAGTTCAAGGCCACCCTGAGACTACATACTGAATTCCAGGTCAGTCCGGGCTAGAGTGAGACCCTACCTCAGAAAAAAAAAAATCCGAAATAAAATTGGGTTTTGGTTGGTTGGATGGTTTTGAAGACAGGGTTTCATTATACACATATCTATATACACACATACCCACTAACATATAACCGTGCACACACACAAACATACAACAAAGCCTCAGTTTTCTCAGTGTTGGGATTATAGACATACATCACCATAGCCAGCCTCAGTAGTTTATTCTTATGAAAATACCTCCTACCTCAGCCTCTTGAGTTCTGGTATTAAAGGCTTGCATCACCACTCCCAGCTAGAAGGGGGTTTCATTGGGAAAGAGTTTCTAAAATTTAAGGGTACTTAAACAATAGAAATAAATACATATTACTTATTAACTAGTTATTGAAATTAATGATAATATTTGTAGAGAAAAGATTGATGTACTTATGCAGGCAATGGAAGTATTGATCAGAGGAAATCACTTGGATACTGATGGAGAGACAGGACATAAGTCATTTGTCAGTTTGCAAAACAAAGCAGATTGAGTGCACAATGGAAGCCAGGGTCATGTCATACACCTTTCACCCCAGCACTCAGGAGGCAGAGATAGGAGGAGGTGGAGATAGGAGGAGGTGGAGATAGGAGGATTGCCATGAGTGCAAGGCCACCCTAAGACACATAGTGAATTCCAGGTCAGCCTGGGCTAGAGTGAGACCCTACTCACAAAAGAAAACCAGAAAAAAGTTTTTAAAAGAATGCAAAATGGCATGTTCATATGTTTGGGGGTTTAATTTGTGTGTAAGAGGGAAAGTTCTTTAATGATCATCCCTAGGGTGATGCAAGCTGGGGTGCAACATTTGCAACTCCTAAGCTCGTGTGCACCTGCATCAGCCTGAAGCTAGCATCTCCTTACACTGGGCATTTGGTGCCTCTTTGAGAGGCAAAGTATCCTGCCTTCTGTCTCTCGTTGGGAGAGGAAATGCTGCTGTGTGTGTGTGTGTGTGTGTGTGTGTGTGTGTGTGTGTGTGCAGTTTGTACCACAAATACTTCACATGGCCTCTGTGACGTTCTGAAGTTCCTCCCAGGCTTATTAACGTTTTGCTTTCTACTAAGCACTTTTTTGTTTTTCTAAAAGGACTTAAATGTGCTTTGCTGTTGCTGGTAATTACTATTCTGCATTTTGCTTCAGCTGTCAGAACCCTGAGCCCACTGATCTAGGAACTCTGACCTAACTGTCTCCTTTCTCAGGCACTTTACAGTTGACATTGCTGGATTTGAGGAGCCCAGGATGGCTCACTTGCTCTGTCTGCTTTGCTGTAGATTCTGATGTATCCTTGTGCTTACTCTAGGATCCAAAAGCAACCTGCCCGTCTGCTCCTGTCCATAGGGCAGGCAGGAAGTGTTCCACGCCAGAAACAGGCAGTCCAGTCATCCCTGGTCACCTACCCACCATGTCCAAAAGGTCCCAGTTACTGCACATCACAGAAGACGCCCACTGTAAGGTACATCTGGAACCGCTGCAGCTGTTCTGTGATGAGGACCAAGTCACAGTTTGCAGGAAATGTGTCCAGTCCACAGAGCACAAGCATCACACAGTATATGAGATACAAGAGGCCGCTGAGAATTATAGGGTAAGCAACTTGGCCAACTCCTGACTAACTCACTCACTCACTGACTCACTGGCCCGAGAGATACACTGGTTGTTCAGAAGCACTTCAAGATAAGGGCTATGAAGAAGTATCCTACTGGGTTAGAGAGATGGCTCAGCAGTTAAGGCACTTGACTGCAATGCCTAACGACCAGAGTTCAGTTTCCCAGTACCCACATAAAGCCAGGTGCACAAAGTGATGCATGCATCTGGTGTTCGTTTGCTGTGACTAGAGGCCCTGGCACACCCATTCTCATTCTTTCTCTCTCTTTGCAAATAAATAAATAAATAAATAAATAGATAAATAAAATATTTAAAGAAAGAAAGAAGTATCACATTGAATCTTCAACAGTAAAGCTAAGAAAAGAGGTGGGCAGGCCCAGGAACCTTCTTGTTTCACGAGGATAGAAATCCCACGGTCTAAAGCCATTAGCTTACCTGGAATTCTGTGATCTGTTTCTCTGTAGAAGTTATTCCACGAGATATTGGACATACTGAAGGAGAAACTTGAAGTGGTGAAAAGCATGCTGGCTGATGAGCAAGAAAGAATGGTGATGGTTCAGGCAAGTGCTTATGTAGATTCTTGGGGAAAATTACCAGTCGTGCTAGAGAGCAGGTAATATATGTAAGCAAACTCAAATAAAAGCAGTAAAAATATTGAAATCCATAAAGGGGGAAAGAATTGTTTTTTAGTATGTAAAGAGCTCTTCAAAGTTCATATGAAAAAGACTAGAAATTCCATTTAAAAATGACTAAAGAAATGAGTTTGCAGAAAAGAAAGTATAAGGGTTTCTTTTTTGTTTGGTTGTTCCAAGGAGGGTCTCACTCTAGCCAAGGCTGACCTGGAATTCACTATGTAGTCTCATACTGGCCTCAAACTCACAGAAATCCTCCTACGCCAGTTTCCCAAGTGCTGGGATTAAAGGCATGTACCTCCACGCCTAGCTATTTTTCTCTTGTTTCATTTATATTTTCTTTGGTTTGTTTTGTTTCTTTCCCCCATCCCAGGTAAGGTCTCATTTAGCCCAGGCTGACCTGGAATTCACTATTGTAGTCTCAGGCTGGCCTCAAACTCATAGCAATTCTCCTCCTCTGCCTCCTCAGTGCTGGAATTGAAGGTGTGCACCACCACGTCCAGTGATTTTCTTAAATGTTGGAAATATTGAAATGCTAGGCAAGCCATAGTGGGACACATTTTGTATCCCAGCACTTGGGCCAGTAAAGCAGGACAATTATGAGCTTGAAGCCAGCCTATACTTCATAGTGACTTCCAGGCTAACCTGGGATACATTGCAAGACCTTGTCTCAAAAGAAAAACCTGAGCAGAGAATGTAGGTCAATTGATAGAGTGCTTATGGAACACTCATAAGGCCCTGGGTTCAATCCCCAGCACTGCATAAACCTGAAATGGTGGCGCACACCTATAATCTCAGCACTGGGGAAATGGAGGCAGAAAAACCTCCCTAAATCTCCCAAAACAACATTTTAAAACTTAAGAACTTAGCTTATGGGAAGAGAAATACAAATTAAACTGAATTAAAATTTATTGTGATGACATTTGTAATTCTTTTGGGGGGGGCAGAAGAGGTTCAGGTAGGGTCTCACTGTAGCCCAGGCTGACCTGGAATTTACTATGTAGTCTCAGGGTGGCCATGAACTCACGGCAATCCTCCTACTTCTGCCTCCTGAAAGCTGGAATTAAAGGTACACACCCCACCAAGCCCAGCTCTTTTTTTTTTTTTTTTTTTACATATATACTTTATTTTTATTTATTTACTTATTTGGGAGAGAGAAGCAGGCAGATAGAGAGAGATTGGGCATGCCAGGTCCTCTAGCTGCTGCAAAAGGAACTCTAGCCCTATTTGTAATTCTTTTTTTTTATTATTGACAACTTCCATAATTATAGACAATAAGCCATGATAATTCCCTCCCCCACACTTTCCCCTTCACAACTACACTCTTCATCATATCCTTTCTCCCTCTCAATCAGTCTCTCTTTTATTTTGATGTCACTATTTTTCCTCCTATTATTCTGGTCTTTTGTAGATAGTGCCAGGCACTACAAGGTCATGAATACCAAGGTCATTTTGTTTCTGGAAGAGTGCATTGAAAGGAGTTCTATCCTTCCTTTGGCTCTTACATTCTTTCTGCCACCTCTTCCACAATGGATCCTGAGCCTTGGGAGGTGTGATAGAGAAGTTTCTGTGCCGAGCACTCCTCTGCCACTTCTCAGCACTGTGGTGTCTTTTGGTGCCAGAGGTCACTGCCATCTCAAAAGAGAAGTTTCTCTAACCGAAAGTGAGAGTAGCATTAATATATGGGTATGAACACTAAGAGAGTTGCTTACTGGGCAGTTTGGTGAGCATAGTATATGCATTTAGCCAGACACCAGCAGGTGTTACACCCCTAGGGCTCATAAATTCCCTCATCATAGGTTTTCAGTGTCAGGCATTTATTCCCTCCCATAGAGAAGGCCTCCAGTCCAATTAGAGAGTGGTTGGCTTCCCCCATAACAGACATGCCACTATTGTACCTGTTAGCTCATTTGGCCCAACTTAAGGCTTGCAGTATCCACTGATGACTTCTCTCTCTCCCATGGAGCTGCATGCAGCATAACTTTTTCCAGCTTTCTGTCAGCTGGTCTACAGGCAGAATGTAATTCTTGTTGGCAAAAAAAAAATAATAGTTTACACAGCTGGAGAGATGGCTTAGCAGTTAAGGTGCTTGCCTATGAAGCATAAGGATCCAGGTTCAATCCCCAAGAGCCCACGTAAGCCAGATGCACATGGTGGTGTATGCATTTGGAGTTTGTTTGTTTGCAGTGGCTAGAGGCCCTAGCATGCCCATTCATTCTCTCTCTCACTCTTTCTCTTGCTCTCTAATATATATATGTATATATATTTGAAAAGATTAATAGTTTACAACAATGGCATGGATTGTTGGTGGCTGCATAAACTGTCAAAGCCCTTAAAGGGCAACTTAGGAACAGCTATCCAAATCAGGGCTCCCCATCTGTTACACACATTTCATCATTTCATTTCTGATTTTGAACCATGTCTTTATACTCAACCCTGCTCTGATACATCACAGATCACAGGTTCTGGCCTCAGTCTCTCTCCCTCTTTCAGTTCTTACAGAGTATAAATATATGCTTGAGGGCTGGCATAATGGTACATTCCTATAATTGCAGTACTTGGGGCTGAGGGATTGCTGTGAGTGTGAGGCCACAGTAAGACTACAGAGTGTGTGCCAGGTCAATCTGGGCTACAATGACACCCTACAGCAAAAAAAAAAAAAAACCAAATAACAACAACATTCTCACCAAATGCCAGCTCTTAGGAAGTGGAGGCAAGAAGCCCACAAGTTCAGGATCATTATTATATTTTGATAAAGAGTAAGTTTGAGGACCACCTGGGCTACATGAGACCCTGTCTCAAATAAAAACAAGAAATAGGGAAAGAAAAGAAAAAAAAAATCACTGGAAAGTTTTGTATAGAAGAATGACATGATTTATCTTCTATTTTCATGTAACTAGTCTAGCTGATAAAGCGAGAGGAAATTGCAGGAGGTTAAGGATAAGTATCAGGAGACAGGCACGGTGGCACAGGTCTGTTAATCCCAGCACTCCTGGAGGCTGAGATAGGAGTGTCACCATGAGTTTGAGGCTAGTCTGGGCTATAGGGTGAGTCAGCCTGGGCTAGAGTGGGACCCTGCTTCAAAAATAAAAAATCCTGCCAGGCATAGTGGCGCACGCCTTTAATCCCAGCAGTTGGGAGGCAGAGGTAAGAGGATTGCCATGAGTTCGAGGCCACTCTGAGAATACAGAGTGAATTTCAGGTCAGTCTGGGCTAGAGTGAGATCCTACCTCAAAAAAACAAAAATAAATAAATAAAATAAAATAATAAAAAAATCCACTGGGCATGGTGGCTCACACATTTTAATCCCAGCAGTTGGGAGGCAGAGGTAGGAGGATTGCTATGAGTTCAAGGCCATGCTGAGACTACATAGTGGATTCCAGGTCAGCCTGAGCTAGAGTGACACCCTACCTTGAAAAAAAAAAAAAAAATACACACACACACACACAAAGAAATCCTCCCCCTCAAAAAAAAAAAAAAAAAAAAAAAAAAAAAAAAAAGCCAGGTAGGAGACCTGAAAAGAAACCACTATAATAATCAGAGAGAGCTCACAGTGAATGATAGTAAAGGTGGTAAGAAGTTGTCAAATTCTTTTTTATATATATTTTTATTTGTTTTTTTGTTGTTGTTGTTGTTTATTTACAAAGAGAGATAAACAGAGATAACAAGAGACACAGAGAGAGAGAGAATGGGCACACCAGGGCCTCTAGCCACTGAAAATGAACTCCAGTTGTATGTGCCACCTTATACATCTGGCTTACATTGGTCATGGAGAATTGAACCTGGGTCCTTTAGCTTTGCAGGCAAGCACCTTAAACACTAAGCCATCTCTCCAGGCCATGGTCAAGTTCTTGATACATTTTGATTCCAATGTGGTGAAATACTAGCTACAAGAGGATACTACAGAATTTATATCACTATCCTCGAATTCCAAACCTTCCCTGTCTATTTTCCTCTTGGCATATGATAATATAATTTATCACATACAAACCTGAGTTTTTGGGCTGGAGAGATAGCTAAGCTGTTTTGACACCTACACAAGGAGGAGAGAGCCGAGACCACCTGAATTCAAATTTTCAGAACCTTCATAAATAGCTGGGCACCGCTAATCTAAATCCTGGGAATCACCAGAGCTCAAGATAAAACAAACAAGCAAACAAACAAACAAAAAAACAGCAAGCTCTGGGATAAGATACTCCTGCTCAAAGAACTGGCAGAAGAGGCCTAGAGAGATGGTTCAGCACTTAAGACACCTGCCTGCAAAGCCTAAGAACCCAGGATTGATTCCTCAGTACCCACATAAAGGCACAAGGTAGTGCATGTGTCTGGAGAAATAAATAAACAAAAAAAAATTATTTATATATATATATATATATATAGGGTTGGAGAAAAGGTTAAGGTGCTTGCCTGCAAAGCCTAAGGACCTATGTTCCATCTCTCTCCATATCCCACATAAGCCAAATGCACAAAGGTGAGACAAGCAAAAGGTTACACATGTGCACTAGGTGGTGCAAGTGTCTGGAGTTCAATTGCAGTGGCTGAGGCCCTGGTGGTGCACCAGTTCTCTCTCTTGCTCTCAAAAAAAAGAGCTGGCAGAAGGAAACAGCTGGCTGGCACTGCACATGAAGCATGGAGTAATGGAGTGTTGCTAAACAACGCAGATCACACACATCCACCCAAGAAAGACAGTGTCTGCTATACTATACCTCTGGAATTTAGCCATTTTTTCTCTTTCTGCATTTCTTTTTTTTTCTTTCCTTTTCTTTTCTTTTCTTTTTTTTTTTTTTTTTTTTTTTTTTTTTTTTTTTTTTTGGTTTCGGAGGTGGGGTCTCACTCTATCTAGCTCAGGCTGACATGGAATTCACTATGTAGTCTCAGGGTGGCCTTGAACTCACAGTGATCCTCCTACCTCTGTCTCCCGAGTGCTGGGATTAAAGGCATGTACCACCATGCCCGGCTTCTTTCTTCATTTCTTTCTGTCGCCTCTCCGTTTGCCTCATTTTTCTTCTTCTCGCTTCTCCCCCTCCCCAACATAAGATATTGCCCTGTAGCCCTGGCTGTCCTAGAACTTAGAATGTAGACAAGGCAGGTCTGTTCCCCAAAGGGGTGGTATTATAGGAAGATCCCACCATCCATGCCTGGCTCCATGGTTTCTCTTTCTATATTTTTATAAAATTAATTAATTTGCCTGTTTGTGTGTGTGTAAGGCATTCCAGGGTCTCTTGCTGCTTAAAAAAAAACATATCTGGCATTACATGAGTTCTGGCGAATTGAACCCAGGCTGGAGGTTTGTAAGCAAGTACTTTTAACCACTGAGCCATTGCTTTCTGTTTTGATAGCTCACTTTTTCTAATTGCTCAGTCTCAAAACTTTGATGCCTTCCATCCTTGATTCCATCTTCCCACAGTCCCTAGCCAATCCCACGGGTACCACCTTCCAAGTTCCAGGTCTTCTCTTGTCAAGTTGTAGAATGTCTAGGGCTTGATTTGTTTTGATTTTTTGTTTCCTTATTTATGGAATTTTGGGGCTTTATTTATTTATTTTTGTTTTGTTTTGTTTTTGAGGTAGGATCTCCCTCTTGCCCAGGTTGAACTGGAACTCACTCTAGGCTGGGCTGTTTTTCTTTTCTTTTCTTCTTTTCTTTTCTTTTCTTTCTTTCTTTGTTGGTCTGTGCTTTTCTTTTTGGCCTTTTTTTTTTTTTTTTTTTTTTGAGTAAAGGTCTTCATTATGTAGCCCAGGCTGTCCTCAAACTTCTCATTCCTCTGCCTCAGCCACCCTGAGTGCTGGGAGTATACCAGTTCAACTTTCTCAGCTTCACTAACTCAATAAAAGTCCCTTCATCTGCTTTCACAGTTTAAGATTGTGTAACATCTTGGCTAATCTTGACAAAAAAAAATGTTTTGTCCTTTGGATTTATGCTTTTTATTTCTTTCTTCTGGACTTTATTTCTCCTTGTGTGTATCCTGTGGTTAGAGATGGAAATAGTAGGCTGGGCGTGGTGGCGTATGCCTTTAATCCCAGCACTTGGGAGGCAGAGGTGGGAGGATTGCCGAGGAGAGTTCAAGGCCATCCTGAGACTACATAGTGAATTTCACGTCAGCCTGGACTACAGTGAAACCCTACCTCGAAAAACCAAAAAAAAATAAATAAATAAATAAAAATAGAGATGGAAATAGTATATAATATTTGTGGTCAGTTTGTCATACTTGACCTGAAATCTATCATTGTATTATATTTGAGGAAGGAAGAGGAGGAGATTTTTAAAGAGATGATTGAGTCTGAATACAAAATGAGGTTCCGGTTGCTGCAGGAACTGAATGAGCTAAACTCCCTGAGCCTGCAAGGATATGGATTTAACTTGAACTTGGGAGAAACTAATCACAATCAACAGATCAGCTTTTCTACAGAAGTAGAAGAGAAGTCCAAGGAAATGCTACAGGTGAGGTGATGTCCTCCTAATATATGGGAAGTCAGAAGAGTTGCATAGTACATCAGTTTGGGGGAAAGTTATACATTGACAGCCATACGAATGTTAAACATATGTGCATAGTTGCTTAGCATTTCCGTTTCTGTGAATTTATCCTCACATATCAAGACATACTAGGGCTGAGGAGATGGCTCAGCAGGTAAGAGTGCTTGCAGTTCAAGCATGGGACTTGAGTTCCATTTCCCTCATCCATGTATAAAAGCCAGATATGGCTGCACTTGACTGTGACCCCAGCATTGAGCAGGGCAGAGTCAGGCGGATAGCTGGGGTCTTGAAACAGCCATTCTAGCCAACACATGAGAGCTTCAGGTTCAGTGAGAGACTTTGTCTCAGGGAAATGAGGCAGAAGAGTGATAGAGAACACTCGATGTCAGCCTCTGGCCTCCACAAGTGTGTGCACTGAGTACATTCATCTGTGTACACATGCGCATATATCACACAGGCTAAATACACAAAGACACATGGGAAAGGTAAACTGTACCTGCAAATTGATTTGTATGCATGTATTAGATCATTATTATGCTGAAAATATAATTGCATCTATAGAAAGATGTATCAAGAAGGGAATATCAGTACTGACTGTTGGTGAAGAGCCACAGTTCAGAATGAACTTCTGAAGCCTAAATGATGGGCTAATGGTTTGAGTTCTCATAGTTACTAGGTGGCCATGGGTCTGTGGTGCCCCATCTGATCCAGTTTCTTTAGTTGTGTGATGGAAATAGCCACAGCCTCTGATGCAACACTGCTGTGAGCTTTGAGATAATCTACAGAAAGCTCCTTATCTAGTGTATGTACAGTTTACGCATTCCATAAATATTAGAGATTGTTTTACTCTTGTGATTTTTCATGATAGCAAGCAATTAAATTCAAGATGTTTCCAGGACTGTGAGGCTCACAGAATGAATCTCACAGAATGAATCTGGTGGCATGTGTGACAGAATGCTGTTTGCCATGCAGCAGGGGAAGCATGGCTCTGTATGCAAGATTGAAAGTCTTCAAGACAGGTAGATAGAAATTTCCAGACAAGCAATGGAATATAATATAATTTATTTTCCTAAATGATATTATCATGTGTTGATGTGACTAATTAGAATATATTTGTAAAGATAAAAATGGAAACTCACATCAGTGGCTTAAGTATTTAGGTGTTCCTATTATAATTTTCATTCAATTATAATAATTTTAATTTTAATTTACTGATGAAACATTACGTTTCTGAATAAAATGTCCTACACAAAAGAATGTGATGGCTTTGAGGAACATAGTGCTAATCTGAGGAAACAGATTAAATGTACACATGGCTACCTCACCCTTAACATTAGATGTCAAAGACCTCCCTCTATGTGCAATTTTGAAACAATATCTCATTATTTATGCCAGGTTGGTCTAGAACTTACGATCCTGCTTTCTCCACCTCCCAAATGCTGGGATTATAAGTGTGCACTGCCACTATTTCCAGTCTTAACTTTCTATGGAAAAGCTTCCTACCTCACACAGCCTTACCTGATTATGTCTTTCTGTCATGAAACCAGGTTTTTAAGGGTGTGAGAGTGAAGCAAGGTCTCACTTTAGCCTTCGATCTGGAACTCACACAGCCTTACCTGATTATGTCTTTCTGTCAGAAAACCAGGTTTTTAAGGGTGTGAGAGTGAAGCAAGGTCTCACTTTAGCCTTCGATCTGGAACTCACCAAGTAAGTAGCCCAGACTGGCACTGAGCACGTGGTGATCCTCCTATCTTAGTCTTCCGGATGCTAGGATTAAAAGTCACTGCACCTGGCAGGGAAGGAGCTGTTTGTTTGTTTGTTTGTTTGCTTGCTTGCTTGTTTGTTTTGGTTTTTCAAGGTAGGGTCTCGCTCTGGTCCAGGCTGACCTGGAATTCACCTGTAGTCTCAGGGTGGCCTTGAACGCACGGCAATCCTCCTACCTTTGCCTCCTGAGTGCTGGGATTAAAGGCACGTGCCACCATGCCCGGCTAGAAACAGTTTTTAAACACAAGGTTGAATTAATAAATAAGAAAAAGGGAGACCAGGCATCGTGGCACATGCCTTTAATCCCAGTATTTGAGAGGCAGATATAGGAGGATCACTCTGAGACTAAAGAGTGAATTCCAGGTCAGCCTGGGCCAGAGTGAGACCTTACCTCTTAAAACCAAAAAAAAAAAAAAAAAAAAAAAAAAAAAAATGAAAGAAAGAAAAAGGGGCTTGGAAGATAGCTCAGTTGGTAAATTTTTCCTCACAAATATGAGGACCTGAGTTCTATCCTCAAAACTGTGGTGGCATGTGCCTATAATCCCACTATGGAGGAGATGGAGACAGAAGGACAAATAGGACTCGTTGGCCAGGCAGTTTGGCCTCATTGGCAAGATCCAGGCAAATGAGAGTGCTCCCATCTCAAGGGAAGTGGACAGCATTCTGAGGGTGATTCCTGCAGTTGTCCTCCACACACATGAGCAGCACATAAATATGTGCTCACATGTGCATTAAGAATAGACAGAGTGTAAGGTATTGATCAGTAACACAGAGGTGCTTCTGCAGAGACTCAGCTGTCTGAGCCAAGAAAACAGGAACAAACTGAAGGCGAGTGTGGTCCAGGTTTCTGAACAGATGCATCACCTCCAGGGCATTACCATGGAGCTGGAAAAGAAGTGTGGGGAATCTGCCTTAGAGTTGCTGCAGGTCAGTGTGGACAAAACCCTTCTTCATGGTATTTAAGAACTGAAAAGTAGGGCTGTAGAGATGACGCAGCAGTTAAGCCACTTGCCTGTAAAGTCTAACAACTAGATTTTGATTCCCCAGTACCCACGTAACAGCCAGATGCACATATATCTGGAGTTTGTTAGCAGTGGCTGGAAGCCCTGGCACATCCATTCTGTCTGTCTCTCTTCTCTCTCTTCCTCTCTCTCTCTCTCTCTCTTTTGCAAATAAATAAAGATCATTAAGAACTGAAAAGTAGATAGTTTTCACTAGGGTCACTTCCAGAACACGAGGTTCACTGATTTTAAGCCATACATGCAGGCTTAGTTTTTGTGGGAATATAAATTAGTACAGATGTTATGGAAAGCCATGTGAGGTTCCTCAAAAACCTGAACATAGAACTATCATGTGATCCAGCAATCCCACTTTTGAATGTAAGTCAAAAGGGGATCAAATTAGTATTTCAGAAATATATTGACAGTACCATATTATTGTAGCAAAATTCACATTAACAAGCATGGAAACTGTCCATCAATTGAGTAGTTGAATAAAGCCTGTTAGTTAACTCATTTATAGTATTTTGTTAAGGTTTTCTTTTCTTTTCTTTTTTTTTTTTTTTTTTTTTTTTTTTTTTTGCAGTACTAGGAATTGAACCACTTTGCAAGTACTTTATCACTTAGCTATTTCCCCAGTTCACTTTAAACACACACACAGTTTTGTTTTGTTTTTCAAGGTAGGCTCTCTAGCCCAGTCTGATCAGGAATTCACTATGTAGTGTTAGGGTGGCCTTGAACTCACAGCAATCCTCCTACCTCTGCCTCCTGAGTGCTGGGATTGAAGGCATGTACCACCATACCCAGCTAAAAAAATATTTTTAAATGGGCTGAGGACATAGCCCATCAGTTAAAGGTACTTTCTTGCAAAGCCTGCTGGCATTGGTTCAATTCCCCAGTACACATGTAGAGCCAGATGCAGAAAGTGGTGCATGCATCTAGAGTCTGGAGTTTGAAGTGGAAAGAGACCCTGGCACATTCATTCTCTCTCTCTCTCTCTTTCTCTTCTCCCTGAAAATAAATAAGTAAAAATACTTTAAAAATGTTATTTAAATCTTTTTAAACCAAACACTGAAAAGCCTTTGTGAGTAAGCCCCTGAGGTAGTTTAGTTCTTGAAATAAGCCTATTTTGAGACCATGTGGACAGGTGTGACCCACTTACGATCATTTCCTGACCTGGCTTCAACTGCCCTCCTGGCCTGGTGGCCCTCCATCTGCTCAAGCCTTTCCCTCCGGAATAGGAAGAAGTAAATGGACACTGTTTGAAAGGTGCATGTTTTGAATAAGATGGCTGAGGTAGGGCAATGCTTCTCTTGGGAATACAGCAAAATTATTTCAAGTGTCTTTCTGGCCTTCTATTCTATTAGAATTTGATATCTCAGAATTCACCCTAAAATGTTAATGTAATTATATGGAAATTAAGTTCATATTACAAGAATATGAGCATGGCTTACAAATGTCTTAACTCAAATGTCATAACCTTGTCTCTTCCTTAGAATGCAAGATGTCATTTAGAAAGGTAAGTTTTTGTTTTGGAAATGATTGGGTCAACAACAGGGATAGGGATTGGTGGGGGGAGGAATTTACCTACTAGGAAAAGTTAATGAGATCTATCATTTAGATGAAGAACCCTGAGCCTATGCCAAGAACTGAGATTGTCCTTTTTCAATAGGGGTGAGTCGGTACTGCATCAGTGCTTAGAGCCTGCTAGGATCGTAGACCTGAGCTCATGCCAGATACAAGAAATGAACCAAGTGCTAATGCTGTTCCAAAGTAAGTGACCCCTGTCTGTGAGAACAGGCTCCCTGATTTTTATATTTGAGAATCAGGTGGCCATCCCAGTGTAAATAAAAGTGAATTCTAACAATTTGAAGATTAGAGAGCTTAATATATGCATTAGTTACTTTCTTGTTGCTGTAACCAAAAACCTGACAAAAAGCAACCTAAGGAAGAAAGGATGTGTTTCTGCTTAGAGTGCAAGGTTATAGTCCATCTTGGTGGGAAGGCATTGCGGCCAGAGCTTGGGTCACATTCAGTCTGCAGTGAGAAAACAGCTGCTGCTCAGCTCTCATTCTTCTTTTCATTTAGGATGGCTCTTCCTACCTCAGTTAAGATAATCTATGTAATCCATCATAGACATGCCTAGAGGTTTGTTTCCATGATGCTTCTAAATTTTGTCAAGTTGACAACCAAAGATTATCCATCACAATATGCTGTGCACATTAGATAACTATCAAGAAAATATGCGGACTTCCTATACAAATTCTTTGCCATTCTCTCTGAAATATAAATCCTTCTTAAAACATTTTTTTTTTTTTTTTTTTTTGGTTTTTCGAGGTAGGGTCTCACTCTGGTCCAGGCTGACCTGGAATTAACTATGTAGTCACAGGGTGGCCTTGAACTCTTCCTCCTACCTCTGCCTCCCGAGTGCTGGGATTAAAGGTGGCACCACGCCTGGCCTTAAAACATTTTTAAGCCAGTTGTGTTTTTTTTTTTTTTTTTTTTTTTTTTTTTTTTTTGGTTTTTCAAGGTAGGGTCTCACTCTGGCTCAGGCTGACCTGGAATTAACTATGTAGTCTCAGGGTGGCCTCAAACTCTCAGTGATCCTCCTACCTCTGCCTCCCCAGTGCTGGGATTAAAGGTGTGTGCCACCACACCCGGCTAGCACACACATCTTTAATCTTAGCACTTATGAGATTGAGGTTGAGGTTGGAGGATCATCTTGAGTTTGAAGCCAACCTGATCTTTTTTTATAAAATATATTTTATTTATTTATTTATTTGAGAAAGAAAAAGAGGCAGAGAGAGAATGGGCTGTGCTGGGGCTTACAGCCACTGCATCCAAACTCCAAATGCATGTGCCCCCTTGTGCATCTGGCCTATGTGGGTCCTGGAGAATCCAACCAGGATCCTTTGGCTTTGCAGGCAAGTGCCTTAACTGCTAAGTCATCTCTGCAGCCTGAAACCAACCTGTTCTTAAACTCAGTATGTGTCAGAGGCTGGCTTTGAACTGCTGATCTTTCTGCCTCCACCTCTCAAGTGCTGAGATTATATGCAGGTACTACCACACTGAACATCAGGTCTGTAATGTATTTAGAACTAATATTTGTAGTAGACAGCTCAATAATTCTTTCCTACCATTTTTTTTTGGGGGGGGGTTGTGCTGGAGATCAAACCCAAGGCTCATGTCTACCACACACATTTTGTCATCGACTATACCCTTCCCCCTGATTAATATTTTATGCATGAGTATCTGAGTATCCAGTTGTTTCAATAGAACTTGTAGGAATAAAATTATCCTTTCTCAATTAGATGTACCTGGCACTTCTGTAGAAAATCAGTTAGCACCTATGACCGCATCTGTTTGTGAGCTCTAATAGATCTGCGGTTCACTGTTTTTGGCCAATCCTACCTTGGCTTGATGGATAAAGAGAGGAAGTTATTGAAAGCAGCTACCATGAATTCTCCAAACTTCCTTTTAAGATGGTTTTGGCTACTTTATATTCTTCACTAATCCACATAAATTTAAAGTCAGTTTCTTGACTTTTTCAAATGAAGAATTCTGGGATTTTGAGTGATATTAGGTTAACTCTGTCAATAATTTGGGGAGAATGGACATCTTAATAATGTTAAATCTTGTCCAAGAACACTTGTTTAGGTCTTTGGTTTTTCTCGTCAGTGTTTTCTAGGTAATTATGAGACAGATCACAAAGTATTTTATGGTTTGAGTACTATTGTAAGTAGTGTTGTATCTGTCTATTTCTTTATTTTCTGTACATGGGATTGAGCCTATGGCCTTGCATATTCTACACAAGCTGTCTACCATTGAGCTACATCCTCTTTACTTTTTTGTTGAGTCAGTGTCTCACTAAGCTGCCTAGACTGGTCTTGAATTTGCAATCTACCAGCCTCAGCCTCCTGAATAGCTGGGATTACAAGTTTACATCACCATACCTAGCATAAGTAACATTTTATTTTATTTTATTTTATTTATTTATTTGTTTATTTATTTGTTTATTCATTTATTTTTGGTTTTTCGAGGTAGGGTTTCCCACTAGCCCAGGCTGACCTGAAATTCACTCTGTAGTCTCAGGGTGGCCTCAAACTCATGGCAATCCTCCTACTTCTGCTTCCAGAGTGCCACCACTCCTGGCATAAGTAACATTTTAAAGAAATATATTTAAAATTTTGATTTATCTGTTTATTAGGGATTGAGTGAGAGATTGTGCACCCCAGGGCCTCTAGCCACTGCAACAATCTCCAAACACATGTGCTACCTTGTTAATCTGACTTTATGTGGCTACTGGGGCATCAAGCCTGGGTTCTTAGGCTTTGCAGGCAGGTACCTTAACTGCTAAGCCATATTTCCAGCCCTTATTTACTGAAATGTAAATGGCATTCCTGTGACTATGCTACGTTCTTTTATTTTATTAGATCTAATGGAGTTGGATTTGAAGGTTTTTTTTTTTTTTTTCTTTTTTAGATTTGGTCTCATATAACCCCAACTGGCCTCAAACTTGCTAGGTAGCTGAAGCTGGCTTTGAACTCCTGAGCTCCTGCTTCTCCCTCCCCAAGTGCTAGAATTATAGGTGGGCACAAACATTCCCAGCATATGCAGCAATGGGAATCAGACCAAGGGCCTTGTATATGCTAGGCCAGCATTATACCAACTGAGTTACATCCCCAGCCCTTTTTTGGTTTTGCTGAGATGGCATCTACTCAGTAGCCTAATCAGGCCTTGAACTCAACTCTAGATCCCAAGCTAACCTTAAACTCACAGCAATCTTCTGTTTATTATCCAGTGCTGGGATCACAAGTGTGAGCCACCATGCCCAGCATTCATTTTGCTTTGATTTTGAATTAATCTCTTTGGTTCTTTACAGAAATGTTTTAGTTTCCTAGTACTGGAGAGATTTTTTTTGGTATTTTCTGAGAGGAGGGGAGAGAATGAAAGTAGTAAAAGGAAGAAGTCCCAGCAGCCTTGAAAATAATCACAATATAAACAAAAAGACAGCCTGAAATACATTTAAGTATAAGAAATCACATTGTACTTCTTATTCTCAGTTTTATTTTCTGCAAGATTCTCCTAGGTTTGCTAGCCTCTGCTAATGTGTTCTACTTTTATTTAATTTAATATCAAGTGCCTACTGTCAAAAATTTACATCACACATGAAGATATTGAAGACACGTAAAGTGATTAAGTCAAAGGGAAAAGCTGTGAATCCTGCAGTTTTAGGAGGCACCAGTGCTTCTGGATAGTTCTGGAAAAAAGATCTTTTGGACAGATGAGTTCTATATGACAGAGATCCCTCACATAATTTCCCTTACCTTCCAGGGAGTATTTAGACCAGTAGATACCTGAACTCAGATTCTCTTAGTATCTGTCCCCTCATATACACTTGAATCCCAGGTACTATCTGGGTGGGACTCATTACTAACACAATTTTATAGACTTTAGGGTGAAGGTACTTCTAAACCTTTCCTTGGCCTCCTCCATCAACATTTTGACTCCTCTGTTTCCCACCAGGGTGTCTCTTTCTGGCGCCTAAATCACCTCTGCCATCTGTGTCTAAGACTCATGTAACTCATTGGGAAGCCTCTGAATGTTAAAAATCATAATTCTGGAGTAGGCTTTGCTGAACCCTAAGGTTAATTAAATCTCTTTCCTTCAGGGCATATAACTTTGGATCCTGGAACAGCTCATCCGTGCCTGGTCTTATCCAATGACCTTAGAAGTATGACATTTGGAAATAAGCCACAGGATATTCCTAGCACCCCAGGGACATTTGACTTCAGTGCCACAGTGTTGGGTGCAGAAAGCTTCATCTCGGGGAAGCACTATTGGGAGGTAGCCGTGGGAAAGGCAACAAAGTGGCAGTTGGGGATATATGACTGTGCAGACAGAATGAGCAATATGCCTAAGGCTTCTGGAGGTAAAATCTTGCTCACGGGAGCCATGATGGAGACTGATTATACCTACTGGGTCTTTCCTCCTTTAAGAAAGGTCTGCCTGAGACAGCAAGTGGACAAAATCGGCATCTTCCTAGATTATGATTATGGGCAGATATCGTTCTACAACGTGACAGAGAGAGCCCTCATTTATAATTTCTCTTATCTTACCTTCCATGGAGCAATTAAACCTATATTTTCTCTTTGTATTTCAAACGGACACACGAATTCGGACTCTCTTAGTATCTGTCCCCTTCATGTCCCTGCCTAAAATGTTACTGTTAGCCCTTAATCGTGTGTGGAATCTAAAATCACATGAGAACTGAAAATAAAGAACAAGACTGGCCTTGAACTAAGTATGTAGCCACTAATAATTCCTGCCTCTACTTCCCAAATGCTGTGGTTCCAGGTAGGCAACAGGTTTATGAGATGTTGGGGGTGGGCTCAACTATGTATAGTATGCAAACAATCAACAACAAAGTTACATCCTTAGCCCTCCAGAGATATGTCTGAGAGCACTTGCAGATTGAAGTTTAGTCAGCAATGGAAGCAGGATGCTTTGAGTGTGTTGGCTAAGGCCATGGCGAATGGAGTCATCATGTGACAAAGGGAGCAAGACTTGTGACCACTATTCCACATAGAGAAGAACACGTTCATTGCTCTGGATATTTTTTCCTGCATTAGCATGAAGGTGTTACAGAAAATGTGAACATTTTAGATTTGTTTTTTCAGATATTTTCTATGTTTCTTTCTGACAGGTAAAACAAAATTCTAAAAAAAAAAAAAAACCTGAAGGTTCAGTACTTTGAAATATATAAGTAACATAATGATAGCTTGCCTGTTCTTGATTTGCAGACCCACTGGAAAATGCTTTAGCCGCTCAAAAAGCTGAATAGCATTGCTGAGAAGAGGAAGAAATATTTGTAGAGGAACTTTTACGTGAAATGTTTGTCATGCTTTATTTCCCTTATCAATCTCATTATGGTTATTGTTCCACTGTGTGCAGCTGGCTTTATATGGATACCGGGAGTTGAACCCCAGCTGTGAGGCTTTACAAACAAGCACCCTTAACTGCTGAGCCATTTCTCCAACCCCTCATTATGATTATTGGTTTAGTTTTTGAGACACGATTTCCTATATCCCAAGCTGGCCTTGAACTCTTTATGTAGCTAAGGATCTTCCTGCCTCTACTTACCCAGTGTTGAGGTAACAAGTGAGCCCTTCACCCAGCTCAGCGCCCTCTCTCTCTCTCTCTCTCTCTCTCTCTCTCTCTCTGCATGTATATGTGGTGGTTGTGCAGATGTCGCACCCTATGCATGTGTGGAGGCCATCGCTCATCCATTCCTTTCCTTAAGACTGAGTCTCTTCACTAATTCTGGAGCTTTGGGCAGGTTGGGGAGCTGCAGCAATTCACAGGTGTCTGGGCTTATAGGCCCATGTGGCCATGCCCAGCTACTTATATGAGTTTTGAGGAATCCAATTCAGCAGTCTCAGGCCCACTCTGGCCCTCATGTTTGTTCAGGAAGTGATCTTAACTGCCAGGCTGTCTCTCCAGCCCCTCGTTTATTATTTTATTTGTTTTGTTGGGTTGTTTTGTTTTTTGAAGTACGGTCTCACTCTAGTTTAGGATGACCTGGAATTCACTAGGTAGTCTCAGGCCGGCCTCGAACTCATGGCAATCCTCCTACCTCTGCCTCTCAAGTGCTGGTATTAAAGGTGCGCATCACTACACCTAGCTTCCTTTATTATTTTAACAACCTCTAACTATGTATTAATTTTAATACTTGAATGTAGAAACTGTTACTAGAAGATGAGTTAATTTTATAAAGAAATTAAATGGTAAGAAAGAAGGGGCCAGGTGTGGTGGCGCACGCCTTTAATCCCAGCACTTAGGAGGCAGAGGTAGAAGGATTGCCGTGAGTTCAAGGCCACCCTGAGAAGACATAGTGAATTCAAGGTCAGCCAGAGCTAGAGTGAGACCGTATCTGGAAAATCCAAAAAAAAAAAAAAAAAGGAAGAAGAAGAAGAAGGAAAGGGGATGATCTAGATCATAAAATTATAAAATTATAATTATAAATTATAAAATAAGATTATAAAATCTGCCCTGTTTTTTATCCATTGCATACTTGGTTAGGATGTGGACTAATTTTATTCAACTTTTCTTTTTTTTTTTTAATTTCTATTTATTTACAAGTAGAGAGAGATAAAAAGAGAGAGAGAGAGAGAGAATGGGCGCACCATGGCCTCTAGCCCCTGCAAACAAATCTGGCTTCATGTGGATACTGGGGTATCAAACCTGGGTCATCAGGCTTTGAAGGCAAGCGCCTTAACCACTAAGCCTTCTCTCCAGCCTTTATTCAGCTTTTCTAAAAATGCAAGTCAAGTTCTACAGGACACGAAGGAAGCCCAGTATTTACATTTACCTCTGTAAGTACACTGTGGTGTATTGTCCTCTAAGTTCTTTGGGATGGTCACACTTAAAAGGAACAAAAAAGCAAATGGAGCTGGGCGTGGTGGCGCACAAAAAAAAAATAATAATAAAATAAAATAAAAAAAAACCTCAACTCACAGAAAGCAAATAGAATATTGTTTCTCTTAATTCAAGGAGGTCTGGAACTAGATCTTAGGCCTGGAAATCACTAGAAATCACAATAGAAGCCCTACTCCCTCAGTCTCCAGAGTGTAGGTAGAGAAATTTTCTTGTTTTTTATTTTTGTTTGTTTGGTTGGTTGGTTTTCTAAGGTAGGGTCTCGGTCTAGCTCAGGCTGACCTGGAATTCACCCTAATTCCAGGCTCGCCTCTAACTCACAGTGATCCTCCGACCTCTGCCTCCTGATTGCTGGGATTAAAGGTGTGTGCCACCATGCCCAGCTGTTTATTTTTTTTGTTTTGTTTTTGTTACTTTTTTGTTTGTTTGTTTATTCAAGGTAGGGTCTCTAGCTCAGGTTCTATGTAATCTCAGGATGGCCTTGAACTCACAGTGATTATTCCCACCAAGCTGCCCTGAAAGCACTACACTTAATGTTCATATTCACATATTAACACATATTCACACTTCTGGTTAGAGAAGCTTCTCTTTTCAGATGGTGATGACCACTGGGTTGACCCAAAAGGCAATATAGTGTTGAGAAGAAGGGATGGAGGAGTGTCCAGCACTGAAACATCTCTGTCACACCCTCCAAGGCTCAGGGCCCATTGCAGAAGAGGGGGCAGATAGAATGGAAGAGCAAAGGAAGGGTACAACACCTTACAATGCAGCTGTCCAGACAGAAATTGGCCTTGAGCCGGGCGTGGTGGCGCACTCCTTTAATCCCAGCACTCGGGAGGCAGAGGTAGGAGGATTACAAGTTCTCCACCCTGAGACTACATAGTTAATTCCAGGTCAGCCTGGGCCAGAGTGAGACCCTGCCTTGCAAAACCAAAAAAAAAAAAAAAGAAATTGGCCTTGATATCCATGACCTTGCAGTGCCTAGCAATACCTTCACAAGACCCTCATAATAGAAGAAAAAGATGATGACATCAAATTAAAAGAGAGACTAATGGAGAGAGGGAGGGGATAAGATGGAGATTGGAGTTCTAAAGGGGAAGGGGGGAGGGGAGGGAAATATCATGCATTTTTTGTATGTAAGTATAGAAGTTGTCAATAAAAAAAAATCAAAAAAAAAACAGTTTGTGCCACCATGCCCAGCTGTTTGTCTATGTTTTGAAGGTAAGGTCTTGCTCTAGCCCAGGCTGACTTGGAATTCACTATGTAATCTCAGGGTGCTTGAACTCACAACAATCCTATCTCTGCCTCCCAAGTGCTGGGAAATTTTTTAATTGACCTCTTGGAATTTACAAAATTTGCTTCTGATTTTTTTCAAGGTAGGGTCTCATTCTAGCCCAGGCTGACCTGGAATTCACTATGTAGCATCAGGGTGGCCTCAAACTCACGGCGATCCTCCTACCTCTGCCTCTGGCTTGTTTTGTTTTGTTGAGGTAAGGTCTCACTCAAGCCCAAGCTGACCTGGAATTCACTATGTGGCCTCAAACTCACGGAGTTACTCCTACCTCTGCGTCCTTAGTGCTAGGATTAAAGTCGTGCACTGCCATGCCTAGCAGCTTCTGAAATTTAATAGAATTTTGTTTTTAGTAAATATGTAAGCATGGCAAGTCATTCCACATCCTGATCCACATCACAAGGACACTTGTAGAAGTCAGATGTGGTTCACAGCTGCAGTCCCAGCACTTAGGAAGCTGAGGCCTCTCAATTCTGTCTCAAACTCCTGCTGTGACAGTGTTCGTTATACAGGGAATCAAGACAGAGGTAATCAGTGATGAATGTGTAAGAACTGTTTACTCATTTCTCCATGTCTATGGAATTGTCAAATAAAAGAACTTTGGATCAAACATTTCCATTGCCATTACATTCACAATAACAGCTGTCTATAATGAGCTGAATTATACACACACACTGATCTGTGGACAACAATTTTAAAAAACTAAATCTACACGGTGTTAATTTCTGGCAACTGTCTTCCCAATCTGTTTTTTAATTTTAATTTTAAAAAAAGTCACCCCTGCCCTCCTTTCAGTAGACGTGCACCATGCCATAGAGAAATGTCCAGGAGAGAACGTAGGTAAAGAGGCCTCCACGACTTGAAATATTTCCAGCAGGTAGAAGATGAAGCGTGGAGGCCCGTGAGTGCGGCCCAGGATGCGGCCGTGGCCCCGACAGTCCGGCAGAAGGCCAGGATGGCAGCGTTCGTGCGTGGCCATCTCAGCCTCTGCGGCGATGCGAGGCTGGACAGACCGTCCCAAGACCAGCCTTACCTCGGGCCTGTGAGGAGACAGTCCCGCGGCGCCACCTTGGCCCGGAGGCTGCTGGGCGGGCCCAACAATTTCTTTTTTTTAAGTACTGTCTCATTTTAGACCAGGATGATCTGGAACTCACTCAGTAGCCCCAGGCTGGCCTTGAATTCACGGTTATCCTCCTACCACAGCATCCCAGTGCTGACCAACAATTATAAGTGCAAGTCAAATCACTATTGTAAGGAAAGTGTAAGAGCAAAGCAAAAGAGAACACTGCATTTTGATCTTTACAGACAAGACTGTTTATTAAGAGAAAACGGCGAGGGACCTCAGCTCTCCCGTGGGATGAAGGCTGAAGCACCCGGACAGGCTGGGGTGCAAGCTTATAAGGGGGATCCCAAGGAAAACAGACTGTACCAGCTGCAGGTCCAAGGGAAGTAGATAAGGAACTGTAGTTATCTTTGTCCTTGCTCAGAACAAGCTTTTTTAGCCCAATTGTCTAGGGAGGATAACCCACCAGACAGTTTGTGTTCCCTCAAGGTTTTCTGAGCTAAGGGAAGTTTAGTTTATCATTCGGGAGTAGACCGGCCTATGAAGGCCATGCTTCTGAAGTTTTATGGCTTGTTGGTCTTGGGGACAGCCATTAACTCTTTAGCTCCCTTTAGTTTTCAAAGAAGGCTATTAACCCTTCAACTATGTATGAGAACTTTGCAAGTTAACAGTTGGTTAGAAAAAATATCAAGCTCAGGATAAGGAAAAATCAGTATCCTTGACCTTAACTTATAAATACCATAATTAATAAATACACTTGTAGATTGTTAATAATAGACTTTAAGTGTACTTTTATATGTTATTTTAAAAAATATTTATGAGAGGGGGAGACAGATACAGGGCATGCCAGGGCCTCTAGCCACTGCAAATGAATTCTAGATACACGTGCCACTTTGTGCATCCTTCTTTAAAAAAAAAAAAAAACTTACTTGAGAGAGAGGCAGATAGAAGATATAGAGAGAGAATGGGCACACCAGGGCCTCCAGCCACTGAAAACAAACTCCAGATGCATGAGCCACCTGGTATCTGGCTTACATGGGGCCTGGGGAATCAAACCTGGGTCCTTTAGCTTCACAAGCAATTGCCTTATCCGCTAAGCCATCTTTCCAGCCCCAATTTATCCTTGAGTCCATCTTTATCAATTCTTTGTTAAAGGTAGGACAGAACCCCAAACTTCGGGTTAATAAATTCTGGGAGACCCATCCTGAATTCTAAAATCTGCATCAATAGCTCTAAGAAACAAAAATTTAAGTCTTAGATATCTGGGCCAAGTAAAACCTAGGGAATTAGGAGTGATAGCACACACCTATAATCCCAGCACTGAGGCAGGGAAATCTCTGAGAGTTCCAGGCCAGCACAGGATACATCCTGAGTTTCAGACCTAAGGTGAGAAAGCCTATCTCAAACAACAAAGATTGAAGCTGGGCATGGTAGCACACGCCTTTAATCCCAGCACTTGGGAGGTAGAGGTAGGAGGATTGCCATGAGTTCAAGGCCTCCCTGAGACTACATAGTGAATTCCAGGTCAGCCTGGGTTATAGCAATACCCTACCTCGAAAACCCAAAAATAAATAAATAAAAGATCAGGCTGGAGAGATGGCTTAGTGGTTAAGGCATTTGCCTACAAAGCATAAGGACTCAGATTCAAATCTCTAGGACACATGTAAGCCAGATGCACAAGGTGGCACATGCATCTGGAGTTCATTTGCAGTAGCTGGAGGACCTGGCATGTCCATTCATTCTCTCTCTCTCTCTCTTTCTGCCTCTCTCAAATAAATAAATTTTAAGATATTAAAAAATAAAAAGACCTAGGAAGTCTCAGGTTGTCATCAGAGCCTCCAGTAATATGGAACATCTGCTATTATCCACAACCCTGAACAATATCTGAACATTAAAAACACTTGGCATTTGACAAACGTCTCTTGGACCACACATTTGTTGATCATGTAGAAAATCTAGCAACTTGGAAAAAGTGCTCAGTCAATATACAGATAATGCACATCTGGATTAAGAATGAAGAGGTGGGGGAGGGTCATATACATCTGGATGAGCTCTTTCTGTTCTCAGTGGACAAGCTGGGCAGTCTGGTTCATCTAGTCTTACCTGGGCCCCAGAGAACAGATAAGAAGTGGCCTCACTACACTTTTTTTTTTTTTTTTTAAATCTTGTGTATAGCAAGATAAAAGACTTATAGAATAAAAGAAATGTAACATTCATGGGAAACAGAAGAAAATTTTGATTTCTTAAATTACCTGATAAGAATGTAACCAACACGATCAAGGAAACATGGAAATTAAAAATACATCTGACTGGAGGAGGTATCACTGGGCAGATCTTAGGGGTCCAGCCTTAAGGTGGGGTGGTCGGTTTGCAATTCTAGTCTAAAGCTATGCAAAGTGCTTGGAGTTCCTGAAGTGTGCTTGTCTGTGGTGTGGCTGTTGGGATTTGGCTTGTGACTTCTCTCTGCTTGGACCTGTGAAAGGGGGCCAGCTTCTTCTGCCATCATGGAACTTCCCCTGGATCTGTAAGCTTCAATAAATATTCTTTCCTCCATAAAAAAATAATAATAAAATAAAAATACATGGGTTGAAATGATAAAAGTAGAAGTTTGCATTTTCATTGTGTCTTTACAGATTGGAACATACATAAGAAAATGAGAATTTCAGCTTGGAAAGCATCAAATATGAGATTGGAAGTTTACCTTTACATAAGAAGAAGCAATTCTCTGTAGCAATAGATTGATGTGATGAGATAAATATTCTGTCTTTTTAAAAATAATTCCCAGCTGCCAGGTAAGACAAGTGTTTCTATTACCTCAAGTAACTTCAACCCTAAGAGGAAGGTTTTTTGATTTATTTTATGGAGACAGAAATAGATTCAGTGTGTTCAGCATCACCAGATATAGTTCAAAGTCTTGAAAATCCAGCCTATTTATTTTTTCTTTTTGTTTTGTTTTGTTTTGGTTTTGTTTGTTGAGGTAGAGTTTCACTCTAGTCCAGGCTGAAATGGAATTCACCATGTAGTCTCAGGGTGGCCTCAAACTTACGGTGATCCTCCTACCTCTGCCTTCTGAGTGCTGGAATTAAAGGTGTGCGCCACCATCTATTTATTTTTTCTACCCACACAGATTGTATCTCCTTAAAAGTATCCACCATCAGGTGTCTGAGGTTGGCTTGAGAAGGAAAGAGAAGGTGGGGATAACAAAGGTATGAAAGTTAAAGTCACATTTCTTTCCTGTGTGTTAAATATTTTTCTCTTTCTTTCTTTCTTTCTTTCTTTCTTTCTTTCTTTCTTTCTTTCTTTCTTTCTTTTTCCAAGGTAGGGTCTCACTCTAGCTCAGGCTGACCTGGAATTCACTATGTCATCTCAGGGTGGCCTCGAACTCTCGGAGATCCTCCTCCTCTGACTCTTTAGTGCTGGGATTAAAGGCATGTGCCACCGTGCCCGGCTCCTGTGTATTAAATATTTCTTAAGAGAAGCAGTTGATGGAAATTTAATTTTAAACTATTTTCTAGAATTTTTGAATATTTGTGTGATAAAATTTTTAATTGAAATGTAGATTACAACTTTGGCTGAATACACTTTTCTGCTCCCCCACCCAAAATAAACATTTTATTGAGGTGTGCTCCTGCTAAGGAACACTTTAACAAGCTAAAGATTACCCTGATTGTGTTTCTTGTTTCAGGTATGAAAACTATGTGGCCATTCCACATACAGAGACACTCCCGGTTGGACTAGCAAGGGAAGGATCCCAGTTGGCCTCAGGCATGCTAGGCAAGTTCTCTGCCCAGCCCACGCCAATGGGATTTCTGAAGCTGAAACTTATTCCTGTGTCTGATGTTGAGATTCCGAACTTCACATAATAGTAAATTTTACTCCACGAGATGAGCATGTGAATTCTCTCAGAGGTCATCTTCTGTTTGTCATCTTAGAGGAGTAATTTCTTAATATATGTGGGGAAAAGCAGAAATCATATTTTTCTGGGTCTATAGCATTTTGAGAACCTGGAGGAAGAATATGACATATTTCATCTTTTTTTATTATTTCTTTTTATTTTTCAAGGAAGGGTTTCACTCTAGCCCAGGCTAACCTGGAATTCACTATGTAGTCTCAGGATGGCCTCAAACTCATGGCAATCCTCCTACCTCTGCCTCCCCAGTGCTGGGGTTAAAGGCATGCACCACCATGCCTGGCTCCCAGCCCAAAACTTTTAAGAAGACACATTTTCAGAAATCCCAGCTCTGGGGAGGCTTGGGTAGGAGGATTTGGGCTAAGGACATTCTAGATAATTTAAATAATTCAGCACTTGGGAGACAGAGGCTAGAGGATTGGAAGTTCAAAATCATCCTTGAGTACATAGCAAGTTCTGGGCCACATAAGAACATATATCAAAACAACAACAAAAAGTCAATGCCTCCCCTACAGGTTTAGATCTTGCCATCTACCCTTGCTCTCTTTTCCTGCCCCCCACCCCATTCCTACCTCTTTCTTTTCTGGTCCTAAAGGAATGACCAGGACTTGCCTTGAATTTGCATCAGCCTCTTGAATAGCAGGGATTACAGGCCGATACAACCAAACCTAGAACCTCCGCTGTTTAATTTGACAAAAGTTAAACTCTAGAAAAACTGTAAAAAAATTCAAATGAACAACTACAAATCTTGTGTTTTGCCATGTTTTATTTATCTCTCTATCTCTTCTCAAACTCATAAGGACATTAAGACCATAAGGTTTTTAAAAATATTAATTTTTTTATTTGTGTGGGGTTAGGGGACGCACCAGGGTTTCTTGCTACCAGACACAAGCTCCACTTTTTGCATCTGGCTTTAAGTGGATGCTGTTGAATTGAGCTCTGGCCAGCAGGTTTTGTAAGCAAGTGTCTTTAATTGTTGAGCCATCTCCCAAGCCCTAGACTCTAGTATCGTGTTGTTTGTTTTTTGGAGACAGGGTGTTATGTAGCCCAGGTGGGCTTCAAGCTTGCTTTGTAGCTATGTAACTGAATATTCTTCCCTACACAGGAGGAGAGAGCTAGTATCTTCTTCTTTCTATCATTACCAGGACAATTTTTATTATAGCTCATGAAAAACACCAAATGTTTATGCTGCTGAGTTTCTGTGAGCTGTCATTATGGAAATGGAGAGATAAACTTCCCACTGAGTCTATCACCCAAGTACAACTACAGTGTTTTGATTTTTTTTTTTTTTTTGGTTTTTCGAGGTAGGGTACGGGGCCTAGGCTGACCTGGAATTAACTATGTAGTCTCAGGGTGGCCTCAAACTCACGGCGATTCTCCTACTTCTGCCTCCTGAGTGCTGGGATTAAAGGCGTGCGCCACCACGCCTGGCTCCAACTACAGTGTTTTTAATACAGTGTGTTTCTTGCAAATCTCTTTCCTCTGTTAAGATTTTAATTTGTGTAACTGAAATTGTCCTATGTACAATTACAAGATACAATTAATTTGCTTAGATGGCTAAATTACTTGTCTATGTAGAAACTTCTTTCTAAAACTTGTCATTTGAGAAGGCAGGCATAATGTACATAACTGTAATAGCTGCAACTCAGGAGGTCAAGGCAGGAGAATCACTGTAAGTTTGAGGTTAGTGTGGGCTACTTACCAAGAAAGACATGGTCTCAAAACAACAACAGCAAATCCTTTAAATACTTAGAACCCCACATCTATTGCTCCATCCAACCCAAGGTTGTCCTCTGACTTCTACACAAACATGAATGTGCATACACATGTACACATATGCACATTTAGTCACAAAGCAAACTAGGATTGTGATAGTGTTTAACAGACAATGATTTTCTATTTGTAGATGTATGGTATACATAATATATCATATATATGTATATATATGTATATATATGCATATTAGTTTTTCAAGACTGAGTCTCACTGTAGCCCGGGCTGACCATGAATGTGTCTGCACATTCATATGTGTGTAGTAGTCAGAGGACAACCTTGGGTTGGATGGAAGAGTAGATGTGGGGTTCTTGAATTCATGATATAGTCAAGGCTGGCCTCAAATTCTTGGCAATTGTCTTATCTCAGTCTTCTGAGTGCTGAAATTATAGACAAGAGCCATCAAATCTGATGTTATTATTATTATTTGAGATAGGTTTTCACTTTGTAGTCCAGGCTGACCTTGAACTCATGGCACTCCTCCTGCATCAGTCTAGCTAATGCTGGGATGACTGGTGTGTGTCACTAGCCAAACGTCACATTATTATTCTTTTTCTTTCATTTTTTGGAGACAAGATTTTGCTAGGTAGCCCAGGCTGTCCTAGAATTCATCACAATCCTTACTTAGTTTCCCCAGTGCTATCTCCATGCCTGGCTTAAAACATTTTTTAGGGCTGGGGAGATGGCTCAGTGGTTAAGGCTCTTGCCTACAAAGCCTAAGGACCCAAGCTAGATTCCCCAGTACCCATGTAAAGCCAGATGCACAAGGTGGTGCATGTGTCTAGAGTTCATAGAGGCCCTGGCGTCCCATTCTCTCTCTCCCTCTTTTTCTCTCTCAAAATATATAAAATTTCCAAGCTGACCTGGAATTCACTGTGTAGTATCAGGGTGGCGTCTAATTCACGGCGACCCTCCTACCTCTGCCTTCTGAGTGCTGGGATTAAAGGTGTGCACACCACGCCTGGCTTTAAATGTGTTTTTTTTTGGGGGGGGGAGTTGTTTTTTTTAAATACCCACGACTTAATAAGGTTACAAGAAGAGAAAGTCCAGCTGCTTCACTGGATGAGTCATCTCTACCATACCTGCCAAGTCTCAGGAAACATTGCAGAGGAAGTGGCAGAAAGAATATGAGTGCTGATCTCACTGCCAGCCAGAGAAACTTCTCTATGGGGATGGTGGTACACAGTGAAGACTCAATTCTCATCAAAGCTAAAAATAAGACATTGTTGAGTGCTCAACAATGAGTGAGACATCTATAATGCCCTCCAAGGTTCTGGGAATCTGGGAACATTGCAGAAGAAGAGATAAAAAGACTTTAAGAGCTATAGGATGGAAGGAATATTTTGGGGCACTGACCTCTGGATGGGAACTGACCAGTGCATTCACAGTGGTTACTGTTACCTCTATAAGACTGGCACAGTTCTGACCCCATCAACATTTTGACATGGAGGAGGACAAAAAGAAACCAATGAGACATCAAAGCTAAAGGACTACTTTGGAAATATAAGAGTGCTCAGTGAAATAGGTGTAGGGAGGATGGGATCAAAGGAGATAATAAGAAGGGAATATAATCAAAGTATAGTATATTCACACATTATAATTCTCAATAAAAAAAAAATGTTTCAAGGGGGCTGGAGAGATGGCTCCACAGTTAAGGTGCTTACCTGCCAAGCCTAATGACCAAGGTATGATTACCAGTACCCACATAAAGCCAGATAGAAAGAGGCACATACATCTGGAGTTTGTTTGCAGCAGCTAGAAGCCCTAGCATGACCTTTCTTAATGTCTCTCTCCTTCTTCTCCTCCTCCTTTTAATTACTTATTTGAGAGAGAGGGAGAGAGAGAGAGAGAGAGATACAGAAATAGGCAGATAGAGAGAGTGAGAGACTGGGTGCACCAGGGCCTCCAGCCACTGCAAACAAACTCCAGATGCATGTGCCCCGTTGTGCCTCTGACTTACATGGATCCTGGGGAATCAAACCTGGGTCCTTTGGCTTTGCAGGCAAGCTCCTTAACCACTAAGCCATCTCTCCAGCCCTTTCTCTTTCTCTTCTATCTCTTTCTGATTGTACAGAAATAAAAACATTAATTTTTTTTTTTTTTGGTTTTTCGAGGTCTTGCTCTAGGCAAGGCTGGCATGGAATTCACTATGTAGTCTCAGGGTAGCCATTTCTTTTTAAAGACAAGGTCTGATATAGCCCATCTGGCCTCACTGTATAGTTGAAGATGACCTTGAACTAATGATCCTCTTTCCTCCGTGTCTTAAGTGCTAGGATTACTGGCAGAGTACCACCATGTCCAGCTTTCACATTATATTTTGATATAGCCATCCCTCTGTGTCAATGCAAATCTAAATCTTCTAGTAGCCACACAGCTTACATACATGGACTGCTCAAACTTTGAATGGATTCTGCACTGATCATAATTTAACCTAGTTTCAGTCACACATAATTCTCTGGACGGAGGCTTCATTTCAAATAAAGATAACAGAGATTGAGAACCTTTGCTGTAGCTGCAGAATGGGGCCTGACTACTACAAAATAATGCAAAGGCCATGGAGAGGGGTAAGAAGAGTGATTCCATTAGAAAAAAAAAGTTACCACTCAATTCCTTAAGAAGTATTAAGAGAACACATTGAACTTGAAGAAGTCCACGATGCAAAGTGGCAAAAGAGGTCTAGAGTTGTGCACCTGTGAAATCCAGTGCCATCTGGAGACAGATTAGAGCCTTTTTTATTAAGGGAACTGAATTGGCTGACAGACTAACCATTAGCCACGTATGGTAGTTAAATTTTAAAGCAATTGAAATAAGACAGAATGAAACCCAGTTCTATAGGCAAACTGGTTACATTTCAAGGACCAATAGCAACTTGTGGCCAGTGGCCAATCCACTAGAAGGTGAAGCTCTTGAACATTTCCACATTTCAGAAGTGCTGTTTTAGAAAATTAAACTGAGGGAATTTTGTAAAATGTATCAAGGCCAGACATTAGATGGGCAGATCCTAGGAGAAAGCTGTTTGTAAAGTTCATTTAAAGATGGTTTAAGGAACTGGGCATGGTGCTACATGCCTTTAATCCTAGCACTTGGGAGGTGGAAATAGGAGGATCGCCATGAGTCCAAGGCCACCCTGAGACTACATAATGAATTCCAGGTCATCCTGGGCTAAAGTGAGACCCTACTACAAATAAATGAATAAAATAAATAAAAAGATGGTTGTAGAGATTGCTCAGTGGTTAAAGGCACTTGCTTGCATAGCCTAATGGCCCATTCTCTGGTACCAATGTAAAGCCAGACGCAAAGTCACATATGCATGCAGAGTTCGTTTGCAGTAGCAAGAGGCCCTGCCATACCCACACTGTATCTGTCTGCCTCTTTCTCTTTGTGTTTCTCATATAAATAAATAAATAATATTTTTAAATGGCCTGGAGAGATGGCTAAGCAGTTGAGAAACTTGCCTAACAACCCAGCTTCAATTCCCCAGTAACCATGTAAAGCCACATGCACAAAAGTGGAGCATGTATCTTTAGTTTGTCTGCATTGCTTGGAGGTCCTGGCACACCATATTCTATCTCTCCCCATAAGTGTCTGCTTGCAAAAAAATAAAGACATATAAAAAATAATAAATATCGTGTTAATGAAAAGGGAAATCAGATCAATACAAGATTCTTTTCAAATATTGTATATAGTAGCAAATGTGATACTTTTAGGTTGGAAGCCTGGGAGATGGAGATGTCATGAACACACATCAGAAACACTGAGTGCAGGAAGAAAGACCTGGGGGGGTGTTGGGTAGAATGCTTGGCCTGTTCAGACAGGCAGGGCAATGAATTGGTGAGTAGAATGAGTCTTGCAGTAATGAGTGGATTTTTATGATAGCCACTTAAAAAAAATTAGCTGTTTCCTTTTGCTTTTCTATATTTTTGCTGTTTTTTTTTTTTTTTTTTCATTTTGATGTTTATTTTGGTAACTAGATAGACAAGCTTACTAGGAAGCTTATTAGGTAAAATGAGTCTTGGATGAAGTGGTCAAATCTTGAGTGTTAACCCTGTATATGCCAGTGAACCTTACACCTAGTCACAAAAGATTGCCCATGTTCCCCAGTCATCCTATAATCCTAGAAAATACTAACTTCTGAAGAAGTAATCATTATTCTGACTTTCACTGAATAATAATAATAATGATGAAAGTAAGTATAGACAATGTGTTTCTTCAGACAAAGCTGCTAATGACAGTTGGTTCAGCCAGGTGTGGTGGTGCACACCTTTAATCTCAGCACTCAGGAGGCAGAGGAAGGAGATTCACTGTGAGTGCAAGGCCACCCTGAGATATATAGTGAATTCCAGGACAGCCTGAACTAGAGTGAAACCCTACCTTGAAAAACCACACACACACAAAAAAACCTCCACCTTAATAACACTTGGTTCATTTGTTCTGATAGTAGTGGGCATTTAGGTTGTTTCCAGGTTTCTCTTTTATTTATTTATTTATTTATTTATTTTTTTAGGTACGGTTTTTCTCTTCTGCCTCCTGAGTGCTGAGATTAAAGGTATGCACCACCATGCCCCACCAGGTTTCTTATCATTCAGGAAACACCAGTAATATTCTGCCCTGGAGCTTGTCTTTGATGGACACATGCAATTGATTCCCTTGGATACGTATTGAGAAGAGTCCGGAAACATACACGTAAAATAATATATCTAGAAGTTTATCTGTATCCCCTTTGCATTTCACATTTGGTGCATATGATATTATAATTAACTGTTAAAAATTAGAATACAGGGGCTGGAGAAATGGCTTGGTGTTTAAGGCATTTGCCTGCAAAGCCAAAGAACCCTGTGATTTCCCAGGGCCCACTTAAACCAGATGCATAAGGTGGTGTATGCATCTGGAGTTGTTGCAGTGGCTAGAAGCCCTGGCATATCCATTCTCTCTACCTGCCTTTCTCTTTCTCTCTCAAATAAATAAACATAATATTTTTTTTAAAAAAATAGGAATACAAAAATTATCTAGTGAATTTCATTTTGTTTGGTTCTTTTTCCATGTCAGGGTTTAACTCTAGCCCAGGCTGACCTTGAACTCAGTGATTCCCCCTACCTCAGCCTCCTGGGTGCTGGAATTAAAGGTGTGAGCCACCATGCTGGTGATTTTTAAAATCATTTTATTGTATTGTATTGTATTGTATTTATTAGAGAGATGGAGAGGCAGATAGAGAATGGGAGTGTCAGGGCCTTCAGCCACTGAAGACAAACTCCAAATGCTTTTGTGGGTCCTAGAGAACTGAACCTTGGTCTTCTGGCTTTGCAGGCAAGTGCCTTAACCTCTAACCCATCTCTCCAGCCCTCAGTGAAATTTTTAAAAATTATTATTTATATCCCCTTGTGCATACATGCATGTGTATGTCCCAGTAAAGTTTTTTTTTTTTTTGGTTTTTCGAGGTAGGGTCTCACTCTGGTCCAGTAAAGTTTTTGTAGGCTCTTTAAAATAATGAAATACATAAGCAGTGTGAGCATTTTTTTGTTTTTGTTTTTGTTTTTGTTTTTTGAGGTAGGGTCTCACTGTAGCCCACGCTGACCTGGAATTCACTCTGTATTCTCAGGGTGGCCTCGAACTCATGGTGATCCTCCTACCTACCTCTGCCTCCCAAGTGCTGGGATTAAAGGCATGCGCCACTACGCTCGGCTTTTTTTTTTTTTTTTTTAGTTTTTTAAAAATTTTATTTATTATTATTATTTATTATTTTTATTTTTTGAGGTACGGTCTCACTCTAGGCCAGGCTGCCCTGGAATTCACTCTGTGTTCTCAGAGTGGCCTCCGACTCATGACGATGGCGATCCTCCTACCTCTGCCTCCAGAGTGCTGGGATTAAAGGCGTGTGCTACCACGCCCAGCTTGCAGTGTGAACAATTTATAGGGAAATTATAAATAAAATTAACCTGAAAAACCTCAAACATCAGATCTCAAGTAGACAGAACATTTGTTACTAGACAAATGCCAATTCTCACCTAATTTCTAATGTGATTCGAAATATCCCCCAGGATTTTCTCAGTATATAATAAATGATTCTAAAGTTTATATGGAATAATAAATGTGTGGAAAGAAAGAACCAATCAGAAACATCTAAAAGTGAGACAATAAGATGGAGGCTTGCAGCCATACAGAGATCATAAATTATTCAAGTACAGGCCAGGACAACTGGCAATGCATTCAGGAACTCACTGCAGATCTTAATACTGAATTCTAGATAGAGTAGTAGGACAGAAGTATAAACAAATTACTCCAACAGCATGAAAGACACTACAAGAAACAACAGCTTTGCTATTTTGAAGTAGAAAAGGCTTTTCTAGGAATGTCATCAACCCTAGATACCACAAAATAAAGGTGGAGCTACTTAAAGCTACGTACAATTAAAGACAAATGGCAAGCTAGGAAAAAAATGTTCTGTGGCATATATGAAAAACTACTAATAGACTAAATGTAGAGAGTTGTAACAAGTCAGGGAAGTAATGAGAGTCTAATGTAAATAATATGCACAGTTATCTCACCTAATGGAGATAAAAACAGACAGTAAATGTGCATTCATCTTCACCAAGCAGCCATGGAGAACAAGCTAAAGCATTATGAAGGAAACGGTGTTTTCCAGGCTGGCCTGGAAATCACAGTGGTTCTCCTGTGTGAGCCTCCTGAGTACTGGTGTTATAGACATTAGCCACCACACACAGTTTACATCTGCAAATAATTCCAATGTTTTGCTATTGGATTACAGGAAGGTAGTCATTCTCATAATTGAATGGGAGTGTGGTGGTTTGATTCAGGTGTCTCCCATAAGCTTAAGTGGTAGGATCCCAGCGGATAGAGATTTGGGAATTAACACCTCCTGGAGGAAGTGTATTGTTGGGGGTGGGCTTATGGGTATTATAGCCAGTGTCCCCTTGCCAGTGTTTGGCACACTCTCCTATTGCTATTGTCCACCTTATGTTGGCCAGGAGGTGATGTCCACCCTCTGCTCATGCCATCATTTTCCTCCTATTATGATGGTGTTGTATAGGCAGTGTCAGACAATGCGAGGATATCCAAGTCTTTTTGTGTCTGTAGGAGCCTTCCTTTGGCTCTTACATTCTTTCTGCCACCTCTTCTGCAATGGACCCTGAGCTTTGGAAGGTGTGCTAGAGATGTTTCAGTGCTGAGCATGCTTCTGTCACTTCTTCTCAGCACTATGGTGCCTTTTGAGTCATCCCAGAGGTCACCACCATATGAAAGAGAAACTTCTCTAACCAAAAGTGAGAGTAGCATTAATATGTGGGTGTTAACATAAGAGAAGGGCTTACTGGGGAGTTTGGTGAGCATAATAGATGTATTTATCCAGACACTAGCAGATGTTATGCCCCTAGGGCTCATGACTTCCTCCATGATAGACTTTTAGTATCAGGCATGTATTCCCTCCCATGGAGTGGGCCTCCAGTCCAATTAAAGAGCAGTTGGTTTCCCCCATAACAGACATGCCACTATTGCGCCCATTGGCTCATTTAGCCTAGTTGGCCAAATTAAGACTTGCAGTGTCCACTCTTTTTTATCTCCACTGATGACTTCTGTCTCCCATTGAACTGCATGCAGTATAGCTTTTTCCAGCTTTCTGTCATCTGGTCCACATGGAGGATGTTTTCACCTCAGCTCCAGCAAGATTCCTCAGTGAGCTTGCAGCCCAAGCATGTAGTCTTCAGTAATAGGGTCTTAACATCTATTCCTGGTGGGAAGTCAAGAACCTTGGCAATGGTCTGTAATGTTTTAGGGGCATCAGGGACCTCCCTGGTATCTTGTCCCTGGCACTAAAAATCTTCTAGTAACAATCTTTGGCTTTTGAGGTTTGCTATTGTCCAAAAAAGTTGATTTCCATATGACTCTTAGATTTTGATTAACCCTTCCCCCACTCTTCCTTTACTCCTCTTCCTCTGACCTCACTTAGGCCTTTCCACTCCCAGTAATCTGTTCTTCTACTTAGATATATATAATACCACCCCCTTAAGTCTTTCCTCTCCTCTCTCCCTTATAGCTCCTTTGTAGCCTACTGGCCTCTTCTACCAAGTTTTATTCCAACTCACATACAAGTCCAAACATTTGTAGCTAGGATCCACATATGACAGAGAACATGTGGCACTTGGCTTTCTGTACCTGGGTTACCTCACTAAGTATAATCCTTTAAAGTTCCATCCATTTCCCTCCAAATCTCATACTTTCATTTTTCTTTACCACTGAATAGAACTCCATTGTATAAATGTACCACATTTTCATTATCCACTCATCAGTTGAGGGACATCTAGGCTGGTTCCATTTCCTAGCTATTGTGAATAGAGCAGCAATAAACATGGATGTGTAAGTATTTCTAAGGAAGTACGATGAGTCCTTAGGATACATGCCTGGCAGTGGGATAGCTGGGTCAAATGGTAAATCTATTTTAAGCTGTCTCGGGAGTCTCCACACTGACTGTTTTCATTTTGTTTTGTGTGTTGAAACAAGGTCTCATGTATCCCAAGATGGCCTGCCCCCACCTCCTGAGTGATGGGATAACAGGACTGTGCTACCATACTCAATTTATGAGGTGCTAGGGATTGAAGCCAATGTTTCACAGATGTCAGGCAAACACTTTACCAACTGAATTACCTTCCTAGTCTCACAAATTCATAAGACATATGAGGGTAGATATCAATAGGTGATTATCTAAATAGATTATGAAACATTATGTAGTTGTTAAACAGAAAGCAAGTTATTTAAAAATAGGGAAGTAGACATATTTTAAAGATGTATTGTGATATATTTTAAATGATAAAATCAATTTCCAGACCCTCCAAAAAATTGTTTTCTGGGGCTGGAAAGATGACTCAGTGGTTAAAGGTGCTTGCATGCAAAGCCTGCCTGCCTGGGTTTGATTCTTCAGTACCCATGTAAAGCCAGATGCACATAGTGGTGCATACATCTGCAATTCATTTGTAGTGGCAAGAGGCCCTATCACCTCCATTCTCTCTCTCTCCCCCACCCCTTAAAAATAAACAAATAAGTATCTTAAAAATCTTTTCTATTTACTAAGATTTCAGAGGTAGATAATTTTACACAGATTATCTCATTTAATAGACAGAGCCCTTGCTACCTAGAATATCAGAGCATTTGTGATAGATGTTTCCTCAACAGGAAACTGCACAATGATAAAGCCATAGCCAGGACTATCGTGGAATAATTTCCTGACTTTTATGCGTCAGCTATTTTTCAATCTTTAATGAGTTCATAGTTTTTTCTAGCTTGTTACTTTTACAGAATCTTCAAGCATATAAAAAGCAGAAGGAGCAGGAGAGCTTGCTCAGTGGTTAAGGTGCTTGCCTACAAAGCCTAAGGACCCAGATTCTATTTTGCAGAACCCACCTAAAGCCAGGTGCACAGAATGGGACATGCATCTGGAGGCCTTTTGCAGTGGCTGCAGGCCCTAGCATGCCCATTCTTTCTGTCTCTATTCTCTCTCTCTTTCTCTCTCTCTCGTCTCTCTGCTTGAAAATAAATAAAAATTTAAAAAGTAGAGAGAAAATAAAATGAATCTAGATATGCCAGCAACTTAATGTCAGTAGAAACAGCTCATCTCTACTCTTTTGCTTTTTTTGTTGTTGTCATTTGTTTTATGATTTGTTTTTTCTAGCCCAGGCTGTCCTTGAACTCACAGTGATCCTCCTACCTCTGGCTCCCAAGAGCTGGGATTAAAGACCCAGCTAATTTCTACACTGGTTTCAGCTGTACTGCCCCTACTCCCACCCTGTGAAGTTATCCTGAGTCAAGTCTCATCACTTTACAGCAAATGTTTCAATCAGCAGTTCCAAATGACAAGCCAGGTTCCCCTCCCCATGGATAATGCTTTCCCAAAATAACAGCTCTACTAACAGAATTTCTGTGCCTCCAAACTTAATGCCAGACCTCTAATTATTTCTCAGTATCCTATAGTAAGGTATGGTACAGACTTTTATAGTTGATCTCTCTATTAGGTTCTGCATTTCAGTTGCCAATTTTCCACTGCGACAATGCTGCAATTACCTCTGTACAATGCTTTTATTTTTTTTCTTCTTCTTTTCTTCAGCATAGGCCAAATATCTCTTCAGCTAGACATCTAACAGATAAACAGGCTTTATGATGTGATAGCCAGCTCTATTCTGTAGAGCTTGGCTCATTCTCCTACTGCTGTTTTCTGCCTGCTGTGATAGAAGTAATGCCCAGCCTCTACTCCTTTATTCATGCAATGCTTTCCCATGCCATCATGAAGCTTCCCTTTGATCAAAACTAAACCTTTCCTCTCTTCAGCTGCTTTTGGTCTGGTGCTTTGTTCCAGCAATGAGAAGGTGACTGCAACAGCATTTGGCAGATCAAAATTTAACCAATTTTGATTATTCTTATCTCAGCTTCCCATGGTTACAGCAGCTACTTTCTGTATAAGCTCTGACTGACTTAATATTTTCTTTATGGTGACTGACTCTTTAAAATTAAATTTACTACTTTAACCTCATGCTAAATTAATCTCTACAGAATTATTCATTTCTGTAATATATTTCTGTAATAAATTATCTAATAAAAATGTTCCTGGTGATCACCTACAATCCCAGGAATGTGCTCCTTGACTCAATACTGAGGAAATGCTGAGATGGATAATTACTTGACGCTCATTATTTCCCTTCCTTACATGTCTGGAAATTGCATCTGTTAGAATTATTTATCTCTGTGTTTATCTTCATTATTAACTGGGATCTCTGAGGGTAAGGATTGTGACTGTAAATTCTACTGCCAGTGATTACCAAGATACTTTCCCAGAACAGCAGCTCAATAAATGTTTGCTAAATGAATTAAACAGTTCTTGAATACCTATATTGATTAAGGAATGCACTAGGCATGTTGGTAGAACTCAGGGAATAGTCAAAATCTCAATTAAAGAGACTGCAGGCTAAAAAAAAAACTTGAAAAATATTTTTATTTAATTATTTGCAAGCAGAAAGAGATAGAGACAAGAGAGAATGAGTGCACCATGGCCTCCAGCTGCAACTGAACTGAAGATGCATGCACCTCCCTGTGCATCTGGCTTTAAGTGGGTACTGGGAAATCGAACCCTGGTTGTTTGGCCATCTCTCCAGCACCACCCCCCCAACCATTTTTTTTCCTTTTCCTTCTTCCTTCCTTCCTTCCTTCCTTCCTTCCTTCCTTCCTTCCTTCCTTCCTTCCTTCCTTCCTTCCTTTCTTTCTTTTTTGTTTTGTTTTTTGAGGTAGGGTCTCACTCTAGCCCAGGCTGACGTGGAATTCACTATGTAGTCTCAGGGTGGTGTCGAATTCATGGCTATCCTCCTAACCTCTGCCTCCCAAGTGCTGGGATTAAAGCCTGTGCCACCACGCCCGGCTATTTTTTTCTATAAATACATATGTTGTAAAATTTCTAAGAATATTACAGCCGGATGTGGAGGTGCACGCCTTTAATCCTAGTACTTGGGAGGCAGAGGTTAGGAGGATAGCCATGAATTCGACGCCACCCTGAAACTACATAGTGAATTCCACGTCAGCCTGGGCTACAGTGAGACCCTACCTCAAAAAACAAAACAAACAAACAACAAAAAAAAGCATATTAAACATAGTTCATTTTCATGATAGTAGTAGTGAAGATAATAACTTTTAGTTGAAAGTTAATTCAAGCCGGGCGTGGTGGCGCATGCCTTTAATCCCAGCACTCGGGAGGCAGAGGTAGGAGGATCGCCGAGGGTTCGAGGCTACCCTGAGATTACATAGTTAATTCCAGGTCAGCCTGGACCAGAGTGGGACCCTACCTCGAAAAACCAAAAAAAAGAAAGTTAATTCAAGATTTACTTTGGGGGTTACTGAGTATTGGACCTAGTCCCCTGTGTATGCTAGGCAAGCAGCCTACATTCCTATATTCCCAGCCCTCAAACTATACTTTGAATGATAACAATGTGAACTGAAGGTCTGAAGAGATGGCTCAGTGAATAAAGCACTTGATATAAGACTCTGAGTACCAGAGTTCTGATCCATAGACTCCACCTAAAAGCCAAAGCTAGAAGCTGTAGCAGGTTTCTATAGTCCCAGTTGCCCAAGGCCAGAAAGGAGGTGGAGACAGGAGAATTTCTTAGAAGCCCCAAAAGAGAGTAGGAAGCATCAAAAGACTGGACATCAAAAACAAGGTGGGGGCTGGGGTGAGTGCTCTGTGGATAAAGGCACTTGCTTGCAAAATTGGCTGGCTGGAGTTTAATCCCCAAAACAAATGCAAAAACAAGGAGTACCCAAAGCCTGCAATCCAGACTCATTTGCAGAAGAAAGAGACTCTGCTATGGTGCCGCGCACACACACACACGTGCTGATCAATAAATGTTTTTTTAAAACAAGAAGGGAAAAGGCCAGGACCAACCCAGAAGTTTTTCTATAACCTACATATACCCCACCACAGCAAACACATGCCTGCATGCACTTATATACATGAATATGCACACACACATAAATTAAAATAAATAAATAAAAATGTGGAGTGACATTGTGTGTGTGTGTGTGTGTGTGTGTATGTATACATGTTTGCTTTTATATAGGATATATATAAATCTAGTACAGACATATAATGAAGCCTGTGTTGTGGCATACACCTTTAGTCCCAACACTCGGAAGGCTGAGGTATGAGGTATGAGTTCAAGGCCAGCCTGGGGCTATAAAATGAGTTGCAGGTTAGCCTGGATTACAGTGAGACCCTGCCTCAAAAAGAAACAAGTGTGGGCTGAAGGGATTGTTTAGTGGTTAAAGCATTTGCCTGCAAAGCCAAAGGACCCAGGTTTGATTCCCCAGGACTCAAGTTAGCCAGATGCAGAAAGGGGGGTGCACGCATCTGGAGTTTGTTTGCAGTGTCTGGAGGCCTTGGCATGCCCATTCTCTCTCTCTCTCTCTCTCTTTCTCTCTCGCTTCCTCTCCCTCTCCTTCTCCCTCTGCCTCTATCAAATAAATAAAAATGAAATATTAACAAAAAACAAGTGTAACAGTAAGTCTCAAGATCTGTTTCCATTTATTTAAGTTTTCTATTTAGGAATGATTTCTGTTACTAGAATCTCCTCTCCACAGCGTGTAGATATTCTGCTCACATGAATTCCAACTTAAGATTTAAGGAGAGGCTAGAACAAGGCATTTTAGAAAGAGACTATGAAGTGTGAAGCCATTAGGGTGGAAAGTAAGGAAATAGGTGATGAGTGAAAATATGACACAATAGAAAATAATGTTAAAAGTTGATCCTTATGAGAGTTCCTAACAATTATAAAAATGACTCCACCAATGTTTGAAATGTAAGGATAATTAATGTACTTAACACATGTTTAGAAAAAAGAACAAAAGTATTACAATGGGATACTTTTGAACCATCTGTTATAGCTATCTCAAACTGTGGTAACAACACATTGGCCAGTGTTGAAGGAGGACGGTGCCTTCTGTCTTATTCATGGAAGCGGGAACTGGAGTATTATTTCGAGAAGGAATTATATCAACATCGTTAAAAATTTAAATATGTTCACTCTTTGATCTAGTTCAATATCCACTTGTAGGATATTACTGTAATTTGTGACTCCTCCAAAATTCAGATATTGAAATTCAATGGCCAGTGTGATGTTTAAGGGTCATGAGGGCCCCTCCCTTCATAAATAGAATCTAGAGTGTTGTAGAGCTTCTTTTAGGGCTCAGTTCATTTGCATCTTTTGTCATGTGAGGCAGCTGCCCCAAACTACTGAGCTTTGAGCTAAGATGTCCCGGGTTTTATCAATCACCCAACCAGGTATTTTGCTATCATGGCACAAACAGACTAAGACAGAAATTGTCTTTTAGATACTTATACACTTATACATATGAGCCATGTCACCTATACAAGAACTGACTGCAGCATTGAAAAAAAAATCACAAAATTCTGAAAACTTAACATGATGTTCACCTGATCAACTAGAAGTAGGCCTGCACACCTGTAATCTCAGCACTCAGGAGTCTGAAGCAGGAGGATCACTGTAAATTTGAGACTAGCCTAGGCTACATAGTGAATACCAAGTTAGTCTGTGCTACAGTGAAAGACTCTTCTCAAAACAGCAACACAAGCACCAAAGACATAAATAAAAACACCAGCCAAGGGCTGGAGAGACAGTTCAGTGATTAAAGTATTTACATAAAGCCAGATGCAAAAAGTGGCACATGCACCTGGAGTTCATCTGCAATGGCAAGAGGCTCTGACATGCTCATTTTCTCTTTCTTTCTTTCTTTCTTTCTTTCTTTCTTTCTTTCTTTCTTTCTTTCTTTCTTCTTTTAAGATTTATTTATTTATTTTGGGGGGTTATCGAGGTAGGGTCTTGTCTAGCCCAGGCTGACCTGGAGTTCACTCAGTAGTCTCAGGGTGCCCTTGAACTCATGGTGATACTCCTACCTCTGCCTCTTAAGTGCTGGGATTAAAGGCGTGCATCACCATGCCTGGCATCATTCCCTTTCCCTCTCTTATTCTCTCTCTTTCTCTTTCTCCCTCCCTCCTTCCTTGCAAAGTAAATTTAAAAAATACTTAAACCCACCAGAATGAATTAAAAATATGGAACCTGGTATGTTGTCCATACCTGTAATCCCATCACTTGAAAAGTGGAGCTAGGAGGATCAGAAGTTCAAAGCCAGCTTGGGCTATGTGATACCCTGTCTCAAAAAGCCAAAAGAGTTAGAGGGACATACTTGACAATGCTTGCTAGCATGCATGAAAAAGCAAGGCTCAATCCCCAGCATCATATAAAACCAGGCTTGGTGGTGCATGCCTATAATCCCAGCATTTGAGAGGTAAAGGCAGGAGGATTGGGAGTTCAAGTTCATCCTCATATATATAGCAAGTTCATTGCTAGTCTGGGATACCTCAAAAAAATAAAATAAAATGAATTTACAACATAGTTATATAAGGAATAATATGTTATATTTAAAAGGAGAGTTTTCAAAAAATTAATATAGAATTATACCCAAAATATAGTTTATGACAAAGGTAAATAAAGGAAAATATGAACAGAGGGGGCTGGAGAGATAGTTTAGTGGTTAAGGTACTTGCTGACAAAGCCAAAGACCCAGGTTCAATTCCCTAGTACCTACATACCCACATACACACATCTGTCTCTGTAGACATGCACAAATCTGGTTGTATGTGCACACATCTACCTATGTAGACATGTGCATGTTTCTTGAGGTAGGGTCTCACTCTAGCTCCGGCTGACCTGAAATTCACTATGTAGTCTCAGGGTGGCCTCGAACTCATGGCAATCCTCCTACCTCTGCCTCCCAAGTGCTGGAATTAAAGGCATGCGCCACCACGCCCGACTTCTCACTTTCTTTAATTAAAGGAAAAGTAGATCGGATGTGAAAACAGAGACCTATCAGGAATGGTGGAAACTCCTCTCTGTCATCCTGACTAGAGGCACTGTATGATCTCTGTCATTTCCCGGAACAGTATAGCTTATTAAATGGTTCTCAAAGGACAGAATACAAGCCATTGCAAGGAACAGAAGGAACCAGTAGTTCCAACAGGCTTAACAGAATATGCCACTTATAAGAGTGTACAAACTGTGATATGAAATTAAGTAGCTATTGGTATATGTCTGATCTTAAATCGGGGAGTCTTCAAAATGGAATAAACCTAGGCAATGGGAGAAAGGAGATGTTCTTTCTAAAGATGAAATTTTCTCTCTATATCATATTTTTGTTTTTATTATTAATTTGTATATATATATGTACACACATGTGTATATATGCATATATGTGTGTGTATATATATATATATATATATATATATATATATATATATATATATATATATGTGTGTGTATGTATTAGGCATATACATGCCGTGGTGCCCATGCGGAGGTCAGAGGACAACCTCGGGGTGTTTCTCCTCTTACTTGCTTTCTTTTGAGACAAAGTGTCTCGCTGTTGCTGCTGGAGTTGCAGGATTCCCCAGGCCCCACCTCCCATTGCAGTAGGATTACATGCGCATGTGCCACTTTTTGCATGTGGCTGTTTTATGTGTATGCTGAACAAGATTGAACTTGGATTAGTAGGCTTGCTTGCAAGTGTTTTTAACTGCTGAGCCAACTCCACATCCTTAGAAAGACAATTTTTTTCAAGTTTTATTTATTTATTTGCACGTGTGTGTGTGTGTGTGTGTGTGTGTGTGTGTGTGTATGTACGGGCCCACCAGAGTATCTTGCCTTACATGGTTGGCTGGGGAATTGAACCCAGGACAGCAAGCAGGATTTGCAAGCAAGCACTTTTAACTCCTGAGTCATCAGCCCCTGCTCTTGCACTTAGTGATTTTTAGGGAATAAGAAATTGTAGTCAGCCGAGCGTGGTGGCGCACGCCTTTAATCCCAACACTTGGAGGCAGAGGTAGGAGGATCGCCATGAGTTCGAGGCCACCCTGAGACTACATAGTTAATTCCAGGTCAGCCTGGGCCAGAGTGAGACTCTACCTTGAAAAACCAAAAACAAAAATAAAAGAAAAAAAAAAAAATTGTAGTCAATGGTATATTGCTGGTTTAATTATTAATATGATTATTAATGATGATGGTAGTACAGTTTGTTTGTAATTGTCATCTTTTTTCTTTCTACTTGTTATTATGATAATTTTTGTCTTGGATATCCAAGTTTTCTTGTCTATAAAATTTTCTGATTTTTGTACAAGATTGACCTTTGGTCAATCTTCAATTTTGAAATCATGTTTGTGACTACATAAATGGCCAGAGGATGCCAAAAGATTGACTTGCTTAGCCTCATGTAGTGGTGAATCCCAACACACAGGAGGCAGAGGCAGGAGGATCACAGGTTCAAAGCCAGCCTGATCTACACAGTGAGTTCCATGCCAGCAGACCTACATGATGAGTTTCTGTCTCAAAAACAAACAGGAGTAAACTTTGGGCACATTGTTTGCTTTATTTCTATTTATTTATTTTTATTTATTTTTGTTGTTTTTTGAGGTACGGTCTCAAGCTAGTTCAGACTGACCTGGAATTCACTATGTAGTCTCAGGGTGGCCTCAAACTCACAGCGATCCTACTACCTCTGCCACCCAAATGCTGGGATTAAAGGCGTGCACCACCACACCTGGCTACATTGTTTGCTTTATAATGAATAAATCATACTGAATTCTGAAAAAGCCTGTCCCTTGTTGTCAAAACTTTGATGAACATCAGACATGGAGCTATTGTGCATGTGTACATGAAAAGTAGTCGAAGCAAACAGAAGGGTTAGAAGCAGCCCTTTAATAAATTAAACAAATCTTTACCAAAATGCATGCTTTAAAGCGTGTTTAACTGTTCAAGTTAATCTCTAGCATTTCTAAGTCTCTTGTATATGCTTTCAGATGTTCTTGAATCATACACTTTGTTATTGTAGTTTTAAACATGAACACAAGGCACGATATATGAGGTTCTGAAACTTGCCTACCTCTGACACCAGATGACCCAGTGTTCTGCATCTTCCCCTCTAATGACTGCATAACAGTAACACAAGTTCCACCTTGGGTTTATAACAGCCTTTTTTTTTTTTTTTTTTTTTTTGGTTTTTCAAGGTAGGGTCTTGCTGTAGCCCAGGCTGAACTGGAATTCACAATGTAGTCTCAGAGTGACCCATGTGCTGGGATTAAAGGCATGTACCACCATACCTGGCAAGTAACCCTTTTTTTAACTTTTCAAAAAAATGTATTTATTTGCAAACAGAAAGAGACAGAGACAATGGGTGCTCCAGGGCCTCTAGCCACTGCAAATGAACTCCAGATGCATGCACCACATTGTGTATCTGGCTTTACATGGGTACCAGCTCATTGGGCTTTGCAGCCAAGCACTTTAACTGCTGAGCCATCTCTCCAGCTCTCTCTTTTTTTTTTAGTTTTGTTTTTCAAGGTAGAGTCTCACTGTAGCCCAGGCTAACATGGAATTCACTGTGTACTCTCCAGGTGGCCTCGAACTCAACAAGGATCCTTCTCTCTTGACCTCCTGAGCGCTGGGATTAAAGGCATGAGCCACCACACTCAGGTTTTTAAAACTTTTTATTGACAATTTCTATACATATAGAACAATATACTATGATCATAATCCCCTCCCACAACTTTCCTTTTACCTTTTTGTTCTACTAAATCCCTTTTTCTTTCCAACTAGTGCCTCTTCTATTTTGATGCCATTATTTTTCCCTTCTATTATGTAGATCTTATTGTGAGGTCCGGAATATCAAGGCCCCTTGGTGTCTGGAAGACACTTCTCCCCTTCTTTTGGTTCTTACATTCTTTCTACCACCTCTTCTGCAAGAATTTCTTGGAGGATGTGATAGAGATGTCTCACTCAGAGCTGAACACTCCACTGTCATTTCTTCTCAGCACTGTAGTGTGTTTCATGACTTTAAGCCCCTCTTGATGAATATCTCTGTGATCACAGTTGCACCTCAGTATCTGTGAGAGGTGGCAGAGAATGGTTCAGGTCCCCTCCAAGGTACTGAGAACTAGTCCCCTGTATAAAATGGTAAAATATTTGCATGTAATCCATACCAAACACTCTGCACACTTTAACTCATCTCAATTACTTATAAAACCAAATAAAATGTAAATGATATGTAAATAGCTGTTATATTGCAAAGAAAAACATACATGTTCAATAAAGAGGTGATTGTCCCACTCCTGACTACATACTTATAATGGGAAAAATATTTTTTTCTATCCTGAATTAGTTGAATTGGTAAATGAGGAACCTAACATGGAATGCCAATTACACAAATATTGCTGTCAAGAATATCTTTGGGGGGCGGTGCACTGGGGAGACAGCTCAGCAATTAAAGGCAGTTGCTTATAAAGGCTGTATGGTTGGAGTTTGAGTCCCCAGTACCCACATAAACCCAAATGCACAAAGTGGTGCATGTTCCTGGGGTTGGTTTGCAGTGTCAAGAAGCCCTGGAGTGCCCATACACTCTTTCTTCTCTCTCTCTTTCTCTCTAATAAGTAAATAAAAATATTTTTTAAAAAAGCCAAGTGTGGTGTCATAGCTTCAATCCCAGCATTCAGGAGGCTTGGGTTAAGAGGATTGTTGTGAGCTCAAGGCTAGCCTGGGCTAGAGTAAGACCCTGTCTCAAGAAAAAAAAATTTTTAAAAAAGAATACAACTTTGTAATGACAAACTTGACAAGTATCTATAGAATGTTCCTATGTGGATTTAGTGCAGCTGCAGGAAATTGCTAATGTTTATAATCTGATTTCAAAAATGTGTTGGTATTTCATTTTCATTTGCAATTGTTTGATATTTGGGGTATATTCTCCAGAAGCCACTAAATCTATTTACTGAAATCATTGAATCTCATTAAAAACAATTATGTAACAATATCTAATTTGAATAAAATTAAACGTGGGCTTTGTGAATAAACATTTTATCATATGTATATATAATGAAATTATATCTCACTAGTAGGTAACTATTAACTTTAATAGTACAACAACCAAGTATTATTTCCTAATATGATACAGTATATAGTGCAGCTTATCAAGTGTTTCTGTCAAAAATACTCTGGAGCTAATGAGGCCCTTAAATCTGACTTTTGCAACATGGAAAATACAGGTAATAAAGAATATTATGTCAGGTGTGGTGGCACATGCCTTTAAACCCTGTATTCAGGAGGCAGAGGTAGGAGTTCGACACCAGCCTGGAACTACAGAGTGAATTCCAGGTCAGCCTGGGATAGAGGAGATCCTATCTCAAATAAATAAATAAAAAGGAAGAATATTAAAGATATCATAAGGACACAATTGGATAATTCTAAAAGGTGGAACATTTCAGAAGGCACAGTCCTCCCAATGGCATCATTTTTTTTTTTAAACAAGAAAGTTCCGGCTGGGGATGTAGCTCTGTGAGAGGAGTTCTTGCCTTGCATGCCATGAATTAACCCTGGCATACTGGTGCATGCCTGTAATTCCACCACTTGGGAGGCAGAGGCAAGAGAATTGGAAATCCAAGAGTATCTCTGACTATATAGCAAGTTTGAGGCAAGCCTGGGATACATGAGCCCCTGACTCAAAACAACAGGAAAACAGCAAACAATAGCAACACAAAGGGGACAGTACAGAGAAATGCTTGCTGTTTATTGTGTATTGATTTGAACAAGTGTCATCTTGTGTCAAAAAACAAAAACACACTCATTAATAGGGTATGTCACAAAGAAATGGAGGTTAGTGTAAAAGCATGCCTGCTTGTGCAACTTGTGCCTCAAAATGATTAATGCAAAAATTAATAAAATAAATCCATAATCCACTATGCAAGAAAAAAAAAAAAGAAAGAAAAAAGACCAGGAGAGGAAATCTTGGTTTTTAAAGAAAACGTTAACTAATATTTTCTTAAAAGTAAAATTTCCAAACTGGGCATGGTAGTTTACATGTGTAATCCCAGCATTTGGGAGACAGGGGCAGAAGGCTTGCTGTGAGTTTGAATCTAGCCTGGGCCACATAGTGAGGCCCAAGCCAGCTTGAGTTAGGTAGGGTAAGACTCAGTCCAAAAACAAAGCAAATTAATTAAATGACATTAAATAGTCATCTTATAGCATAACTGGTTTTCACAAGAACCACTCATTAGGTACAATCTGAGTGCCAAATGACTGAGAGGAATAGTCATACAAAAATTCACAACTCAACATAGCTTGTGGTTTTACAAAGCTAAGAGTATATATATATATTTGGGTGGGGGGAGACACAGAGAGATACAGAGAGAGAGGGAGAGGAAGACGGATAGAGATGGGAGCACCAGTAGCCTCTCAGCTGCTGCGAACGAAATCCAGATGTGTGCGCCCCCTTGTGGTCAAGTACGGCATTGCACCCCTTTGCATCTGGCTCAACGTGGGACCTGGAGATTGGAACTGACGTTCTTGGGCTTAGGAAGCAGGTGCCTTAACCGCTAAGCCATCTCTCCAGCCCCAAAGTATATTTTAATGGCATAATCCAGAAGCCACTATCCTACTATCAATACCCATGTGGCACTCACGTCAGGTTAGGAATGTTGTTCCTGCGTCTAAGAGTCAGCTTGAGGGACATTTGTCAAAACAAGTGCTCTTTAAAAAAAAATTAAAGTCTTTTTAAAGAAGCTTTTCAGCCTGCCAGGAAGATTGCTGATGTTCAGACTGAACCAGCCTACCGTCTTTCCAAACCAGGAGAGGTGCTGCTGGGAGAAACTGGCCAAGAGAACTCACCTGGTCCTGCAGGAGCATTGGCCTTGGTACTCAAGATGCCCAAAGAGGCCATCTGCATAGACAAGAAATGCCCTTCACCGGTAAAGTCTCCGTCCGGGGCGGGCCCGGTCTGGAGTGGTGACCAACATGAAGAGGTAGAGGGCTGTCATCCTCCGAAACTGTCTCCATTACATCCGCGGCACAATGGTTCTGAGAAGGGCCACAAGAACACGTCCGTGCACCTACCTGTCCCCTGCTTCAGGCATGCACAGATCGGTGACATCCTGACAATGGGCGAGTGCAAGCCCCTGAGAGAGACTGTGCACTTCCATATGTTCAAAGTTAAAAGGCCTCTGCACCAAAGGAGAAGTTCCAGAAGTTCTGAGACTGGGCATGTGCTGACTCCCCGAATAAAATAAAGCTTTCTCTCCACCCACCCCACGTACACGGAAAACTGGTTATGGGCTGGGCTCAGGAGGCAGAGGTAGGAGGATTGCCTTGAGTTCAAGGCCACCCTGAGACTATGTAGTGAATTTCAGGTCAGCCTGGGCTACAGTGAGACCCTACCTTGAAAAACATAACAAAACAACAACAAAACAAAATTGGGTATGGTGGTGCATTGCTCTGAGTTAAAGATCAGCCTGTGCTACATAGTGAGTCCCACACCAGCCTGAGCTAACATAGCAACATCTTGTACATTATACCTCCCAAATCAATATATTAATGTTTTAAAATATTTTTTAGAAGTCTGGATAGCTAGTCTAAATTAAAAAAAAAAAAAAAAAGCTGGGCATGGTGGTGCATGCCTTTAATTACAACACTCAGGAGGCTGTGATAGGAGGATAGCCATGGGTTCCAGGCCAGCCTGGGTTACAGAATGAGTTCCAGGATAGCCTGGGCTAAAGTGGGACTGCTTCAAAAAAATTTTTTAAAGTAAAATATAAAAAGACTTAACAAATAAATATGATATACGTCTCTATTAAATTCTAGGCTATAATAAAATGTCAACTTAGCTGCATTAGGACCAATAGGGAAATTTAAATGTGTCTGTGTATCTGATAAATATAATACTACTGCTATTACTGCTGGCATTCCTTGAACATGAATCCTTCAATATGATTTTATTTTAAAAGAAATTTACTGGTATTACTCATTGAAGTATTTAGGGGCAAAATTTCATCATTGTGGCAGCTAATGTTCAGATGGTTCACACACATTCCCAGTGTTCTTGTCCAAAGACTGATTTGCATATACTTATGAGTCCATGTATATACTTTATGGGTAGATGTATGTATGTATGTAGAGGGAAGGAAAGAGAGAGGGAGGGCAAAGAGAGAAAGTAGCAAGACAAAATGACTGATGAAACTAGATGGGAGCTGGAGAGATGGGTCAGTGGTTAAAGGTACTTGCTTGCCAAGCCTAATGTCTGTGGTTCGATTCCCCAGTACCCATTTAAAGCCAGATGCACAAAGTGGCTCATGAGCCTGGAGTTCACATGCAGCAGCAGGAGGCCTTTTCATATCTATAGTCTCTCTCTCTTTCTCTCTCTCCCTCCGTGTCCTTCTCTGCTTGCAAATAAATAAATGATTAAAAAAAAAAACAAACTAGATGAAAAGTATATGCATGTGTTGGTTTCTCAACATAAAACTCCACAGACTGGGTGGCTTATACAAGAGAGAATATTATTATTATTATTGGTTTTTCAAGGTAGGGTTTTACTCTAGCCCAGGCTGACCTGGAATTTACTCTGTAGTCTCAGGGTGGCCTTGAACTCATGGTGATCTTCCTACCTCTGCCTCCTGAGTGCTTAGATTAAGGGCATACACAGCCACGCCGGGCTTTAAAAGAGAATTCTTTTCTTACAGTTCTGGAGTTTCAGTCTAAGATGAAGGTGTGTGCAAGGTTGGTTTCCTGAGGCCTATTTAAGCTCTTGCTGCCTCTGCACGCAGTCATCCCTGTGTGCGCATGTTCATGGAGTCTGTGTATACACAGTTCCTCTTCTTATGAGGCAGGAAAGTTCACCAGGGCCCCCTCTTAATGTTACAGATTTTCAGACTGTCACACTCTTTGTGTTAGGATCCGGAAAAATGAAGCATATGGATGATGGATGAAATGTGAGCAAAGCACAGGGGATTTATTGTGAAGAAAAGGTGTAAAAGACCAAAAATATCAGAGCAAACAGTTAGGATTTCCAAAGAAGAGAAAGAAACGTTAAAAAGGAAAGTTTAGGCCTATCAGTTAGAACTTAGAAAGGCAGGAAGGCTCAGTGAGGGTCTGTGAGCAAGTATTTTGAGGGGGTGTCTGGAAATTCAGATATTATCACAGTAAGGGTATACATGTTCCTCCCACCTCCTTCTTATGTCTATAGGTGAGCGATGGTCTCTTCTTTACTAGGTAATAGGCCCAGTTGGATTAAATTATATATGAGGAGATCACAATCTTGTGTTTTGGACAGTTCAGAATGGCATGTTCCCACCCAAGGGCAGAGGTGAAACTCAAATTAGCTTTCTCTCCACAAAAGCCCCACACTTCCAGCCTCCACCATGTCTTATGGTATTTTAAATCCTGTGGAGGAGTAATTGTGATGTTTCCCTTTCTAATTACCAGGGAAATTGCAGGTTGGATCTGTCCTTCAGTGACCTCCAAGGCTAGACAACTATTCACTAATGGCCTCATTGTTAAACTTAGCAACATCTTTAAAACTCCACATCCAAATACAGTCATATTTTGAGGACTTGTAGTTTAAAACTGCAACAGATTCATTCTAGAAAGACATGATTCTGTCTGCAACAACAGGACTTCACTAAACTACTGCAACGTTGCTCTAGCTTAAATACTCTAAAAGTAAACAGTTTGTTAGAAACAAACAAACAAACAAAAAAACCCTAAGGACCTGGTTGATCCATGTACTTCTTTAGAATCAAATTATTCTGAGAATCCGAGATATTTTGGAGCTGGGAGTGGTGGCACATGTCTTTAATCCCAGCACTTGGGAGGCAGAGGAGGAGGATCCCTGTGAGTTTGAGGCCACCCTGAGAATACAGAGTGAATTCCAGGTCAGCCTGGGCTAGAGCGAGACCCTACCTCGAAAAACCAAAGAATAAAAATAAAAAATAAAAAAAAACGAAAAAATATTTTGGTATGTGCTGCTTATGGATAAATTACTTGGGCAAGCTGTGAAAAGGTTATAGGAAGAATTTTTCTTCTTTTTTTTTTTTTGAAAGGAAAAGAATCAACAATAGAAGCTGGACTATGCTAGTCAACTCCTGTCAGCTGAATCTCAGAGGGAAAGAAAAATAACCCTAAAATCACTCTACACACAGAGACACAGTAGAAACATTTTGGGGGTTGCAGCAGTTTTGAAATTCAAATAAAAAACAAATCTTCCCTTTATTTTCCAAGACATCATTACTTTCATTAACTTATTAAGTTGAATATCTCACTGGCAAAAAATATTAATGATGTGCTATAATTCAAACTATCATATTGCCCATGATTATAACAGTGTTCAGGCTTCTTAAGTAGAGCTCTTTTTGTATTAAAGTTTAGTGGTAAGTTAAATGGCTATCATTGTACTCACCTTTCATTTCCAGATCCTCCTGACAGTTCCCAGGGCTGAAGCTTTTCACCCCAGGCTAAGATTTGTCACGTTGTACAACCTCTGAGTGTTGCCAGGGCTGCCCCGTGGGGCTAGAGGCAGGCTCAGTAGGAGTGATATTGTGATTCAGGATGCATTGTTTCATTGAACAGATGCCCCAGCAACAAGATATACCAGTTTTGTGAAAATGACATGAAACAGAGGTCAAACTTTATTGCAAACCTTTTCCATTGAAAACCTCCAGGAAGTACCCAGTTTCAGATTTCATGAGCTATCTGAAATTTTTTTTTTTTTGTATTGACAACTTCCATGATTGTAGACAATAAACCGTGGTAATTCCCTCCCTTCCTCCCCCTAATTTCCCCTTTGCAACTCCACTCTCCACCATACATCTTCTCCTCTCACTCTCTCTTTTATTTTGATGTCATCATCTTTTCCTCCTATTATGAGGGTCTTGTGTAGGTACTGCCAGGCACTGTGAAGTCATGGATATCCAGGCCATTTTGTATCTGCAGGAGCACATTGCAAGCAGTCCTACCCTTCCTTTGTTTCTTACATTTTTTTCCACCACCTCTTCTGCAATGGACTCTGAGCCTTGGAAGTTGTGTTAGAGCTGTTTCAGTGCTGAGCACTCCTCTGTCACTTCTTCTCAGCAGCATGATGCCTTCTGAGTCATCCCAAGGTCACTGCCATCGGAAAAGAGAAGCTTCTCTAACCAAAAGTGAGAGTAGTATTAATATATGGGTAAGAACATTAAAAGAAGTCCTTCCTGGGCCATTTGGTGAGCATAGTATATACATTTAGCCAGAGACCTGCAGACATTACACCCCTAGGGCTCATAATTACCCCTGTCATAGGTTTTCAGTTTCAGGCATATAGTTCCCTTCCATGGAGCGGGCCTCCAGTCCAAATAGAGAATAGTTGGTTTCCCTCATAACAGACATGCCACTGTTGCACTCAGTGGCTCATTTGGCCTAGCTGGCCAAATTTAAGGCTTGCAGTGTCCACTGTTGAGTATTTCCACTGGTGATTTCTCTCTCTCCCATTGAACTGTAGGCAATATAGCTTTTTCTAGCTTTCTGTCAGCTGGTCTATATGAAGGAGGTTTGAAATTTTTTCACATATAAACAGGTTTCATAGTTCTTAAGAACCCGAAAAATTTGATTTTATGTTGCATTTTTTTTTGTTTTAGTTTTGTTGCTTTAAGACAGAGTCTTATATATTCCAGGCTGGTTTCAAACATGCCATGTGATTGTGCTAGAAAAGCGTTCTACTAGCTAATCTACATTCCCTATTCCCTTTTAGACTTAACTGGTCTTGAATTCTCTATATATACAAGGCTGGTCTTGAACTTGCCGCTATCCTCCTACTTCTGCCTCCCAGGTGCTGGGATTCTGGGTATGCATCAGATTACCAGGGTTGGAAATGTATCTTAATTACTTGATTACTTTCTCAAAAGTATTCTCCTTGGCTGGAAAGATGGCTTAGTGGTTAAGACACTTGCTTTCAAAGCCAAAGGACCCAGGTTTGATTCCCCAGAACCCATGTAAGCCAGATATAAAAGGTGGTACATGTGTTTGGAGTTCATTTGTAGTGGCTTGAGGCCCTGGTGTGCCTATTATCTCTCTATCTGCCTCTTTCTCTCAAATAAATAAATAAATAAATAAATAAATAAATAAATAAATAAATAACTTAAAAAAATTTAAAGGTATTTTTCTGATTATGAAGTTAAAAGTATATTTCCTATGGGTGGGAGGGAGGGTAAGTGTGGGGGGACCCAAATAGGGACCCAAATGGAAATGGTCCATAAAAACATATATTCTGAACAATAGGCTAAAACATTGATCCTTCAGCAGGCCCGTAGAGGGAACACCTGAACCATAGGGAACTGGAGAGAGCATCATGAAAACTAACCTTAATCTTTTCCTGTTTCTCTCTTTCTCTCTCTGTCTTGCTCTCCCTCTCCTCTCTATCCTCTCTTTCTCTTTTATATTACCTATCTTTTTCTTCCTTCACCTTCCTTGGCACTGACTTGTAACTCCCAGTACCAGCATGGGGTTAACTTTCATGATGAGCTGTTGATCAGATAGACCTACAAGGTTTCCCAAAAGAAGAAAGATTTCTGTCAGAGTTCTGATGAGCCACCAAAGGTTAATGGCAAGATCCTACTGCCAAAGACACCATCTGCTGCTGGGATGGAACGTGGAGTGACTTGATTGGAATCCAGAAGAGGGTCAGTCCTCAGACAGTTCGCTTGTCTAGTGCCAGAGGGTGCTACACGAGCAACTGGGGGAAAATGACCAATATCTGTCCAAACAACTCTCAATCTAAGCTACTCAGCAGTAAACAACCTGATGTGATGCTCAAACAAGTGCAGTAGCGGCACACAGCCATGGTGGGTAACCAACTGCTCTTGATTTGGCTAACAGATCTGTTCAGTGGAATGGAACTCATAGCTGGAACTGGGAAACAAGTCAAAACTATGTCCAAAAAATGAGCCCATTCTCCAATATCAAAATCCCACCAATTGTGGGCTATAAGAGGGCCTACACATATAAAATTCTCTCTAAAATAACAATGGCCCTCCCATCTATCTGGTGCTGACCTCTCCATTGGAGAATTTGCTTCTCTTTTTCAGATGGATGCTGAACCTGAAGGGAGGATCAGCCTATCTCACCTCAACAGGGCCCCAGCTGAAACCATAGAGTAACAGGGGAAATGGGCAAGAGTACAGCTTTCTTGGTGAACCTGACACCAGAACAAGGCTGAAGGAGATAAACACAGAGAACATTCAACTCCTACTAAGCCAGATATCCAGAGACACAGAGGCTCCCAAGACCTCATCACTGAAGTAGAACTAAAATGAACCCAACATGGCTCAGGAAATTCACAGAAGGGGAGGGGGGGGAGTGTTAGAGCCACAAGTTGGGTCATTATGCACAGAGACCTTTGCCTCTTCCCCATAACTGTTGGCTACCCCCATAAAGCACTACCCACATTCCCCAATGAGGAGGGTCCCTTCAGGGGGGGAGGACAGGGAGGAGGCTACTGGAGGCACCAACATGAATGTAAATTAAAATAAATTTAAAAAAAATTTTAAAGTGTATTTATTGGCCGGCCTTGGTGGCACACACCTTTCATCTCAGAACTCAGGAGGCAGAAGTAGGACAGTTGCTATGAGTTCTAGACCACCCTGAGACTACAGAATGAAGTCCAGGTCAGCTTGGGCTTGAGCAAAACCCTACATCAAAAATTCCCCCCCCAAAACCAAAAAGTGTATTTGTTAAAATGTTTCAGAAATGAAAGTAAAAATGCAGTGATAACTCACCCACACCAATCTTAAAACTGAGTCATTAGTATTTAACCAATGTATTATTCAAAAATTTAGTCAATAAGAGATTATTCAGACAAATAGCATATATCCTACTTTTGTATGACTTGTAACTGAGGGTAACTAAATCAATTGGTTATATCAATTAACTAAATTAATTTTGGGTAATTCCTTGTTCAGTAGATTAAATGTTCCTTTTCTTTTTTCTTTTTCTTATTTTGTCTCAGGCTGGCCTTGAACTCACAGCAATATTTCTATTTTGGCCTCCCTAGTGCTGGAATTAAAGGCCCATATGCCACTATGCCTGGCTAAATGTTTCTTATTTCCCATTAGACACCACTTTTGTTACATTCTCTAAATACTAATGTAGGGTATTTATTGCTTGATTTTAAATGATTCAAGTAAATCTTCTTTTGCTTAGAAATTTCTTAATAATAGTTATAGTATGTTGTCTATATTTATGAATGTTGTCAACAAAAAGCTAAAATTTTCTCAATAACATGGTATTTATTTTCTTATATAACATGTCTAATCATTCATCCATTATTAATTTAAAATGCATTGTGTTAGCAATGTATTATGTTATATTATGGCATGGTTTCAACCTTCAGACAGCATTCCAAAGCTCTCCTTCCCATCTGCTGGCTCTTACATGATTTCCACCACTTCTTCCACAATGGTCTCCCAGCCTCCGAGGAGGTGATGCAGAGGTCTCATGTAGTGCTGAGCACTCTTCTGACTAGTTTTCAGTCTCTCCAATAGTCACTGCCATCTGAAAAGAGAAGCTTCTCTAACCAAAAGTGAGAGTAGGGACTGGAGAGATGGCTCAGTGGTTAAGGTGTGTGGTAGTTTGAATATATGTCCCCCAATATATTCAGTGTTTTATTATTTTATAGTTTGCATCTGCAATCACCTTGCTAGAGGCAAGGTCACTGGGCCCAGGTCTTAGTGTGGTGATGGTTTGAGATTCCATTGTAAAGATGCAAATGTGCAAGCAGGAGTTCCTGAAGTGTGCTGTGTGACCTTTTGGCTAAAGTGTGCTGTGGTGGCTGGTTGGTTTTCTCTCTCTGTTTGGCCCTTGAAGAGCAAGCTGCTTTTCCTGCCTTTATGCTTCCATCTGTAAAATAAATAATATCCCTTCCTCCATAACCATCTCAGACACCTGCAAAGCCTAAAGACCTGGGTTTGCTTCCCCAGTGCCCATGTAAAGCCAGACACGCAAAGTGTCACATGTATTGAGTTTGTTTGCAGCAGCTGGAGACCCTGGCTCTCCCATTTTCTCTCCTCTCTCTCTCCCCCTCCTCTCCTTTCAAATAAACAAACAAAAATGTTTTTAAAAATGAGAGTAGTAGTAATATATGGGCATAGACATCAAATATTTAGAGGGCAATTTAGTGAGCATAATATACGTGTTTTATCAAACACAGGAGTAGCTTCCCCTAGGATTTAGGATTTTCACAGTCATAGGCTTTTGACTAGGTCTCCAATACCAGGCGTGAATTCCCTCCCAGGGAGTGGACCTCAAATCCAATCTGGAAGCAGTTGGCCCTTCCCATAATAGCCTGTATTGTTTAAGAGGCCTCAGGGACCTCTGACCAACAACTCACTGGGACACTCCTGCCACTGAGGTTTTTCTACAACAAAAATCTATTGAAGCCAGGCGTGGTGGCACATGCCTTTAATCCTAGTACTTAGGAGGCAGAGGTAGGAGGATTTCTGTGAGTTCAAGACCAGCCTGAGACTACATAGTGAATTCCAGGTCAGCCTGGGCTAAAGTGAGATCCTGCTTAAAAAAATAAATAAAAATAAATAAAACAAAATCTATGACTTCTGGATTCAGCAGCATCCACTATCACAGGACCCCCCTCACCATATATATGCACATACATACATACATACATACATACATACATACATACACACACACACATAAAATGTACGTATGTGTATATATCCCCTAACAAAGAAGATGGTTTCCATAAGGTTTATTCATAACATCTTTAGGTTTTTTGTTTTGTTTTTTTAGGTAGGGTCTCACTCCAGCCCAGACTGACCTGGAATTCATTATGTAGCCTCAAGATGGCCTCACACTCACAGTGATCCTCCTACCTCTGCCTCCTGAGTGCTGGGATTAAAAGTGTGTACCACTATGCCTGACACATCTTTAGTTTTGCCATTACCCCTCCTCCCCTCCTTTCACCTCCCCTTTCATCCCTAGTATTATGCTCCTCTACTTACATAACTATTATCTCCTCTCCTTCCTTCCTCTTGGACCTTACAAAAATGGACTTTTTTGTTGATGGGAGTAGATGTAAAATGGCATTGCAAAGGAATATGCATGAAGAATGGTAAAAATATGAAACTGTACTGAATCTTACAAAATTTCTTAGAGGGGCCAGGGAGACGGCTCGGTGAGTGAGAGAGCTCGCTATGAAAACATGAGAAACAGGAGGTGTACCCACATAAAAAGCCAGGCATGGCTATGCATACTTGTAACCCCAGTCCTGAGCAAGGTGTACAGAAAGGAGGATAGCCGGGCTCCCTGCTCAGCCAGTCTAATTTAAAAAGTGATGAGCTCAAGGTAGAGTGAAAAACTGTCTCAGGGAATTAAGGCTGAAGAGCAGGGAGGACACCTACCATTGTTCTCTGCTCACATGTCAGTGCACCCACATATGCATACACAACACACAAACACACCACACACACACACACACACACACAAACACACCCCTTAGAAAATAAAAGTCCAGGAATTCAAGACATTCACTTAAAATATGTGACTAAAGAAGCAGAATACTGGGGATGAAATGGTCTAAGCAAGGAGAAGGGAACGGATGGAGGAGAACAGGGGGAGAGAACAGGATTAATCAAAATTGAAGATGTTACAAATAAGCAATATGGAAACCTACTTATTCACTAGCTGATAGTATATATGTGTTATATATAAAAGGAGAGTGAGAGCTGGGTATGGTGGCTTACACCTTTAATCTCAGCACTTGGGAGGCAGAGGTAGGAAGATTGCCTTGAGTCCGAAGCCACCCTGGGGGAAAAAAATAAAAGGAGAGTGATGGCTGGAGAGATGGCTTAGCAGTTAAGGTATATGCCTACCTAAAACTAGATGGTAATAACCTATTGCTGAAGACTCAATGTTGTAGTTTGATATAGGTGTCCCCACAAACTTATGTGTTCTGAATGCTAATGTCCCCAGATGGTAGCAATTTGAAATTGGAGCCTCTTAGAGGCAATGTATTTTGGGGTTGGGCTTATGGGTGTTATAGCCAGCTTCTCCTTGCCAGTGTTTGGCACATTCTCTTACTGCTGTTGTCCACCTGATGTTGGTCAGGAGGTGATGTCCACCCTCTGTTCATGCTACAGTTTCTCCTGCCCTCATGGAGCTTCCCCTGTGTGGAGTCTGTAAGCCAGAATAAACCCTTCCCTTCACACACTGCTTTGGTCAGGGGTTTTCTGCCAGGAACCAGAAGCTGACTGTAAAACTCCACATACTTAGGCTGCAGGACATTGAAAAATCAAGCTGAAGCTGAGCTGGAAGCTTCTTTCTATTGACTAGCTGTCTGGATGCTGTAAAGACATGCAGAATGAAGCCTTTGGGGGGAGAAAGTCATCATTGGTCTTGACCAGCAGTGGACACTGAAAATTTTATGACTGGCCAGTCAGGTCAAATGTACCAAGTGGTACAATGGTGGGATGTGTGTTTTGGGAAAAACCAACTGATCTATAATTCGATTTAAGGCCCATTCCATGGGAGGAAATCCATGACTAATGCTGAAAATAGTCAAAAGCCTATGGCTGAGGTCATGAGCCCTAGCGGGGGAAACTACTACTATTGTCTAGTTAAATGCATATATAATGTCTACCAAACTTTCCTCTAAACACTTATGTTTATGCCCATATATTAATGCTACTCTCACTTTGGGTTAGAGACTCTTCTCTTTTCACATGGCAGTCACTACTGAGGTGACTCAAAACTCACCAAAGTATTGAGAAGAAGTGACCCTGGAGTATTTAGCACTGAGACATCTCTATCACATCCTTCAAGGCTCAGGAACGATTGAGGAAGAGGTGGTAGAAAGAATATAAAAGCCAAAGGAAGGGGAGGAGTGCTTCACGATGCTGTCTTCCAGACACAAAGTAACTTTGATATTCATCACCTCACAGTGGCTGATGCTACCTAACACAAAAGCTTCATAATAGGAAGAAAAAAAATGACATCAAAATAGAAGAGAGACATTGGAAAGAACAAGGGATTCAGTGGAGGGTGGGACTTGGGAGGGGAAGAAAAGGAAGGAAGGAGATTATGATCATTATATATTGTGTATATTTATGGAAGTTGTCAATAAAAAGTTTAAAATAGGGCTGGAGAGATGGCTTAGCGGTTGCTTTCCTATGAAGCCTAAGGACCTATGCTCCATATTCCAGTTAGCCAGATGCACAAAGGTGAGGCAAGTTCAAGGTCACACATGCCCACTAGGTGACAAAAGCATTTGGAGTTCAAATTCAGTGGCTGAGGCCCTGGTGTTACAACTCTCTCTCTCTCTCTCTCACTCTCTCTTTCTAAATAAAATTTTAAAAAGTTTAAAATAAAGACATTCATTTAAAATCAGATAGTATGTGGTGTTGTCATTGGTATCCAAAAATTTATATCAATCTCCAAAACTGTGTTCTCATTTTTTTTCAATAATGTCACCAAACCATAGAGTACGAGTAGGGACTTCTCCTCATATCCACCATGATTTAAAAGTATGTATCTATATAAACAATTGTCATTTGTACACTATCATGGAAAGAGTTACACAAGCATAATTTAGATTGCCTGGTTCCACTTTTCCTCTGAGACATTTGTTGACCCTAAGCCCCCTCCCCCACATAGAAGGCATGTACGCTTTTTTGTGTATACATACATTCAGTCAGTCATAAAGCACGCCATATTGTGATTACCTATGATACCAGAAATTCATTGTAAGCATTGCATATGTCAGGTTATGTTTATTAAGTGCCTAACACGGGAGCTCCTATGGAAATGACCCATGTATTTTTTTCCCTCTCATTAAAAAAAATAATGTGGGCTGGAGAAATAACTCAGTGGTTAAAGGTGCTTGCTTGCAAAGCCTCTCTGTCCAGGTTCAAATCCTTAATACTCATGGTCAAACCAAATGCCCAAAGTGGCACATGTGTATAGAGTTTATTTTTAGCATTGCAGCAAGAGGCCCTGGTGCACCCATAATTTCTTTATCTCTATCTAATAAACAAAAAATCCACATTAAACCAGTTTTAAAATACTTACAAATGAGGAACTAGTGATGAAAGAGAGTTTCACACAGAGAATTTCAAATAATTAAATATTCCCCTTCCTTTAAGAGAAGGAGTTTAATTTGTCTCTCCCATGAGTGATGGCTGGAGTAATAGCTTCTCAAAGACTACACTATGGGAAAGAAGATGAGACTCACAATTTTAGAGTGGAATAATTTACAGAACCAGCTGTGGTTACACATATCTATCATCCTAGCCATCAGGAGGCAAGGCAAGAGGATCAAAAGTTCAAGGCCAGTCTTTGTCAGTAAGTTTGAGGCCCTGGGTTACATGAGGCTTTACCTTAAAAATCAACAAATCAGAGGCTGGAGAGATGACTTAGCTGTTAAGGCACTTGCCTGTGAAGCCTAAGAACCCAGGTTCAATTCCCCAGTACCCACATAGGCCAGATGCATATGATGGTGCATGTGTCTGGAATTTGTTTGCAGTGGATAGAGACCCTGGAATGCCACTTTCTCTTAAAGAAATAGATGGTTAAAAAATTAAAAATCAACCAATAAATAGGTAAATAACTTTTAAACACTTCCTGGGAGGTGAGCTTCAAGGTTAATATCATCACTCATGGCATGTTGATTGCATGTACTCTTGGTAGAAGAACGGTACCTGATCTATGTAAGATGTCCCCTTGAAAACGCATGACCCTTGTCTACTCAGGCATGAGAAAATATGAAAGCAAAATTAATTTTTGTTTTTGTTTTGTTTTTCAAGGTAGGGTTTCACTCTGGCTCAGGCTGACCTGGAATTCACTATGTAGTCTCAGGATGGCCTCGAACTCACGGTGATCCTCCTACCTCTGCCTCCCGAGTCCTGGGATTAAAGGTGTGCACCACCATGTCCAGCCTTTTTTTTTTTTTTTTTTTTTTTTTTTTTTTTTTGTTTTTTGAGGTAGGGTTTCACTCTAGTCCAGGCTGACCTGGAATTTACTATATAGTCTCAGGGTAGTCTGGAATTCATGGTGATCCTCCTACCTCTGTCTCCCAAGTGCTGGGATTAAAAGCATGCACCACCATGCCCGGTTAAATAATTTCTACAAAAAAAAATGTACAGTATTGTTAGAAACTATAAGTCATGAAAAGAAAACAAAAAAACAAAACAAAACAAAATAAGGGAAGTCAGGTGTGATGGCACATGCCTTTAATCCCAGGACTCTGGAGGCAGAGGTAGGAGGATTGCCATGAATTTGAGGCCACCTACAGGTCAGCCTGGGCTAGAGTGAGACCCTATTTTGAAAAAAAAAATAAATAAGGAAATTTTAATTTGTCACAAACAAATTAGAAAAAGAATATATGATAACTAAAAATAATGTAATACCCTAATAGTATCCCAGAACAGAAAAGATAAAATATGAAAAAAAAAAACCTAACAAAACAGAATTCATTGTGGAGTCTGGTAACATCAATGTTGGTGTTTACTTGCGAGAAGTGTTTCATCATGACTTGATGTTAACATGGGGAGCGAATGGCTGAAAACTGTGTGAACTCTCGGTGTGCTATTTTTTCAACTTTGCTATAAATCTAAAACTCTTCTAAAATAAGAATTTAACATTCATGTTTCACTCAACATAGGACACATTTGTGAGAAATGTATCTTTTGCTGAATTAAAAAAATTTTATTTATCTATTTGAAAGAGACAGAGAGAGAGAGGGAGGGAGAAAGAATGGGTCAGCTAGGGCCTCTTGCAATTGCATTCAAACTCCAGATGCATGTACAACTTCATGCATCTGGCTTCATGGGGGTACTGGGGAATCAATCATGAGCCACCAGGCCTTATACACAAGTGCCTTTAACTGCTGGGCCATCTCCCCAGCCCTTAGGTGAATTTTGACTTAGGACATTAAACTGAGATGGTTCTGTGTCTTTAGGCAGAGTTTGCGGGGGTTGCTGCTATGCCTGGGGTCAGTTGCTGACTACCAGGGTCACTGCAACACATGACTGTGCTGACACTCTGACTATGTTCTCAGTTACAAATGAGACTCTACATACACTTCAGTTCTGAAGCAGTTCACTTGAAGAGTGACAGAAAATAACTACAAAAGAATGACCAGTACTTTGACCTTCACTTATAAAGTGAAATATAAGCCTGTTATAAATAAGTCATAGAAAGGTGAATAGGATTTATTCAGGACAAATGCCCAGGGTTGAAGTAGACCCATATTTTCAGTGTTCATGACTTTTGACAAGATTACAAACAAGGAAGAATTATAAAGTGACCTCAGTTTATTCAAATGATATGAACAGGCTGGGGAACTGGACAGTTGAGGGATTGGCATCAAAAGAAAATTTACTTTTTATTCGAAATAATTTTGTGCCTTCTAAACTTTGCATTGTGTGTTAACAGTTGACCATGTTTGGAAATAGCAAATAGCAAATAGAGCTAAAACCCTATTTATGGGTGAATATCTGTCTCTTTCAGCCAAAAATAACAAGCTTGGGCCTGCTAAACTGGCACAATCAGTGACCAGATAAATTAAGCCAGAATTGAAGATGCTTTTTTATGTCTGGTAGAATTCCAAAATTGATATTACCTCAACATCTGACTCATGCCACATAATACCATCAGTATTTAAAAACTAATGGTAATAACAACTGCTAAAATCTAAAATCTTTCCATCATGAAAATTAAATATTAGCTGAATAAAAAGGCAATTTTATGGTATTAACTAGCATGGTCCTTTCATAATGAGGTAAAACTTTAAGAATGTGTTTTTATACCCTCAAGGAGGCAGAACCAATCCAAAAATATTAGTGTGACCATGGTGGTCTCCAAGCAGTAGATTAACATATATTCAAGTGTTTTATAGAGTTTGGCAATTCTCATTAGATTTTTGATTAACAAGTAATATTATGAACTGGTAGGTTTTCAGATTGCTCTAGGTGTGAGTTATTTATGAAAAGTTTTCCAAGACATTCTAGAAAAATCTGTGAATGACTAAAGCTTCATATCTATATTTTTGGGTGTATATGTGTCGTATGCATGCATGTGTGATAGGTATGTGAATTCATGTACACACCTGTGGAGGGCAGAGGTTGTTGTCAAGTGTCTTCGATGCTCTCCACTTTATTTTTATTTATTTATTTTTTGAAGAGAGACAGAGAGAGAGAGAGGGAGGAGAGGAAGACAGAGATGGGCGCGCCAGCAGTCTCTCAGCTGCTGTGAACAAAATCCAGATGCGTGCGCCCCCTTGTGGTCAAGTGCGGCATTGCACCCTTGCCTCACTTTGCATTTGGCTTAACGTGGGACCTGGAGATTGGAACTGCTGGAGATTGGAACCAGCGTTCTTAGGCTTAAGAGGCTGGCGCCGTAACCGCTAAGCCATCTCTCCAGCCCTCTCCACTTCATTTTTATTTACTTATTTATGAAGGGCAAGAGAGTCTGATCAAGTCTTGGTGTCTGGTGAAAGCTGCTCTCACTGCATCCTCACAAGGCAGATGCGTTCACTTCTTACATAATGACATTCCATTCCTGTTACATTCCTTTGATAATTTCATACATGTATATAATATATCTTGATCCTATTCATACCTCTCCATTATCTTCTCTTATCCCCCTCCATTTCTACTAAACCCCGTTTCCCAACTAATCCCCTTCCTACTGTCATGGTTTTTTTTTCTTTGCACACCCACTGAATTAAATTAGGGTGATTTGCATGAACATGGGTGGGGGGTTATTTCCTGGAGTTTGGGCAACTTACTAGTGGCTCCATCACTGCAAAAAATGTCTCCCATGTCAAGAGTCTTCCTCGGTTGTTCTCCACTTTGTTTACTGAGCTGGAGTCTCATTAGAATCCAGAGCTTGCCCATTTGGCTAGTCTAGCTAGCCAGTTTACCCTGGAGAACCTGCATCTCTGCCCTCCAAGCAAATGGGTCACAGCTCCCAGCAGGCATTTATGTGGGTTCTGTGGAGATGAACTTTGGTCCTCATGCTTGCACAACAAGCCTTTTATCCACTAAGCCATTTCTCCTGCCCCAGTTTTAAAGATATTTTTAGAAAGAAAATGCCAGTGACCGAGAATTCATTTTAATGGAGCTCTTTAAAGAAATGTTATGTATACTATAACAGGTTATACTCTTTTATGCCCTAGCCTCTGGTCCCATTACCCTGGGGCCCTCCTCAGAGGGGCTGTAGTATTCCTTGTGGATTCATGAAAGCCTCAATCTCAATCAGGCCCAGTGGAGTACAGGAGGGGGATGGCCTCAGGGTATTCCTACCTAGTGGGGCTCTCAATTATGAATTATCTCTTGTGTTTAATTTATATTAGGTTCATTCCCCAGTTATGTGGTAAATTCCTCAAAGACAACGACAATTTGTGAAGGCTTATATTACACATCATTAAGCCACTGGGACTATTTGAAGGCCAGAAGGAGGAGTGGTGAAGGGAAGGTAATGAGAGTGAATATGTATGAAAATAGGTACTGAAACCCACTGTTTTATATGCAAGGAAATAATAATAAATCTTCCAAAAACAGGTTTTGGTGAAGCAAGGGGCAGTGTTATCATTAATGAAACTGAGGAATGGGGTAAGGACAAGGGAGATTCCCACTCTATATCTACACTTGTTTTATTTTAAAGGAGATTTATTTTGAGGGACGGGTTCTTGCGTCTGGAGGCTGAAGTTCCCACAATGTGCTCTCTGCAAGTTGAAAGCCACAAAAGCCAGAGGTATCTGACTCTGAAGTCTGAGAAACTGTGACATGGGCACAAATTTTAGTAAAAGGTCAAGAGACGCCAAGACACCCCAGCTGAAGCAGGTGAAAACAAGACATATCTTACATCCATTGCTTCACATGCGCACGGGTGTGTGTGCGTGTGTGCATGAGCGCATGTGTGTTGCTAGGAAATCAGTCTCAGGGCATTGTGCATGCTAACTACATTCTCTACCAATGAGTTGCATCCTGACAAGTCCTCTATTTTTAAAAATATTTATTTATTTATTTGACAGAGAGAAAGAGGAGAGAGAGAGAGAGAGAAATGGTGTGCCAGGGCCTCCAGAGGCATGTGCCACCTTGTGCATCTGGCTTATGTAGGTCCTGGGGAATCAAACCTGGGTCCTTTGGCTTTGTAGGCAAATGCCTTAACTGCTGAGCCATCCCTCCAGCCCCCTCTATGTTTTAATTTCTTCATAGTAAAACATTCACACACAACACCTACAGCAAATGTTACATGTGTATGCAAGGTTAAATTAGAAACAAAACCAGAGCCATATATTATGGCTGCTTCTCGGGCATCAAGAGTTTAGGGCTGGACATGCAGTTAACATCCACAATGAGCTGTTGATCAGAGAGACCTACAAGGTTTCCCAAATGAAGACAGATTTCTGTCACAATACTTGATGACCCACCAAAGGTATGGTAAGACCCTACAACCGAAGACACCATATGCTGTCGGTACGGAACTGCAGTAACCTGGCTGGAATTTGGAAGACACTCAGTCCCCACACAATTTGCTTGTCTGGTGCCAGAAGGTGCTACATGAGCGACTGGGGGAAAGTGACCAATATCTGTCTAAGCAACTCATGGTCTAAGCTACTCAGAATTAAACAACTTGATGTGATGCTCACACAAGTGCAGTAGTGGCACATGGCCATGGTGGGTAACCAACTGCTCTTGATTTGGCTAATGGATCCGCTCAGTGGAATGGGACTCATAGCTGGAACTGGGAAACAAGTCAAAACCATATTCAAAAAATGAGCCCATTCTCCAATATCAAGCTCCCACCAATTGTTAGCTACAAGAGGGCCTACAAGTATTAAATTCTCTCTAAAATCATAATGGTTATTCCATTTATCTGGTGCTGACCTCACTCTCCATTGGAGAAATTGCTTCTCTTTTCAGATGTGTGCTGAATTTGAGGAGAGAATAAGCCTATTGCCCCTCACTAGGGCCCCAGGTGAAACCATAAAGTTATGGAGGAAATGAGCAAGAGTGCTGCTTTCTTGGTGAACCTGATATCAATACCAGGGTGAAGGAGATAGACATAAAGAACACTCACCTCCTACCAAACCAGATATCCAGAGACACAGAGGCTCCCAAGACCTCATCACTGAAGTAGACCTAAAACGAACCCAATCTGGCTCAGGGAAATTCATGGAAGAGGGGTGGAAAGGTTATTTTAGAGCCACAAGTTGGGACATTATGGACACAGACATTGCCTCTTCTCCATAACTGATGGCTACCCCCACAATGCATGACCCACACACCCCAACAAGGAGGGTCCCTTTAGAGAGGGGAAGACCGGGAGGAGGCTAACAATGGTACCAACATGACAGTATTCACATTATGTACACAACTACTAATAATAATAATGAGAGTTTAGGGCTAGAGAAGATGGCTTAGTGGTTAAGGCATTTGCTTGCAAAGCCCAAAGACCTCAGTTTGATTCCCCAGGGCCCACGTTAGCCAGATGTACAAGGTGGCACATGCATCTGGAGTTCATTTGCAGTGCCTGTAGGCTCTGGTCTGCCCAGCCTCTCTCTACTTCTTTCTCTCTCTTATAAATATATATATTTTAAAAGAGAGTTTAGCTGTGCAAGGAAACTAGTTATTGGTACCAATTCTCTGCTTAGTAATATATTGCTTATGTACATATGTGCCCAGAATAATAACAAAAAGTGAGAGAAACATGCAGGGAAATGTAAAGATGGCTAGTGTCTGAGCCAAATCCAGGTTCTCTTCCTTTAGTAGTCACAGAAATGCTTGCTTTTACATAGGACCATGCTACCACACTTTTCTTAAAGGGATGACAGGAATTACTGTGACCTGTGGGTCTCCTTTTCCCTCCCTGCAGGCTACCACAAAGATGGGTCTGCCTGGCTGTGATGGTTTATTTTACATGTCAGCTTGATGGGGTCAGAAATGCCCAGATGGGTGGTAAAGACTAATTCTAGTTATGTCTGTGAGAGTGCCTCCAGAAGAAATTAGCACTGGAGCCAGTGTCTGCATGAAGGTCGACCTCAAATGTGAGTGTACATCGTTGTGAAGACTGCATGGTATTGTGAAGATTGATCTCATCTGGGGCACCCATCTTCTGCACTCTGATAATGGTGCTCTTCACGCTCAGCCTTTGGCCTCCAGGACTTACACTAGCAGAACACCCCTTCCTCTCCTCAGTGCTCAGGCCCAAAGCCTTGGATTGAGAGTTAACCTCTGCCTTCTTTGGCCTCAGATCTTTGGACTCATTTTAGTTACATGACTGGCTGCCCTGGCTCTTCAGCTTGCAGAGGCATGTATTGAGATTTCTTGGCCTGTATTACCTCATGAGCCAATTCCTATACCAAATCTCCTTTTCTGTTCATCTCTGTAAGCCTTAAACAGAGCCTTTAACCACTGAGCCATCTCTCCAGCCCAACAAATGAACTTTGAAGGGAGTAGAATGATGGAAGGAAATAATTAGGAACCAAACTTATAATACCCTAGTTATGTTTCCTTTAAAGGAACATTTCAAAAACTGCCCATTTTTAGCATAGTGACTTTCACTATTACCAATGACATATTCATCTATGCATATTTTATATCCTATGTCTTTATCTTACATATTTCATAGCTAAGTTATATCACAATTTTATCTCTTGTATTAATTCTATATGTGTGTATTTACTGAATATATATAAATCATTGAAAATGTTTTGGAAAAGATGAAAACTGTAAGCATATTTCAAACCTTTCAATTTTTTTTTGTCTGTTTTTGTTATTCGAGGTAGAGTCTCACTGCATCCCAGGCTGACCTTGAACTCCCTCTGTAGCTCCAGTCTGGCCTCTAACTCAAGGCAATCCCCCTACTTCATACTCCTGGTTGTTGGAATTAAAGGCATGTACCACCAAATCCGGCCAAAGCATTCAATTGTTGTGCAGCATTTTATTTCTTTCTTAAATATTATTTGGGGGCCTGGAGAGATGGCTTAGTGGTCAAAGGTGCTTGCTTGCATAGTCTGTCAGCCCAGATTCAACTCTCCAGTACCTGCATAAAGCCAGATGCACAAAATACCACATGCATCTGGAGTTCATCTACAGAGGCAAGAGACTTTGGTTCACCTCTACTCTCTGTCTCTCTGTCTCTTAAGTAAACAAATTAAAATATTTCTCAAGACTCCCAAAACATAAAATATTATTTTAAAAAATAATTTATTTATTTATTTATTTATTTGAGAGAAAGAGGGGCAGAGACAAAGAACCAAATATATAGAGAGAATGGGTGTACCAGGGTCTTCTGTCATTGCAAATGAACTACAGAGGCATAAACCACTCTGTGCATCTGGCTTTATATGGGTACAGGAGAATTAAATCTGGGCCATGGGGCTTTGCAAGCAAATGCCTTTAACTGCTGAGCCATCTATCCAGCTCAAATATTATTTTTATTCATTCTCATGCTAAGAATTATGCCAAAAGATAGATCTTTTTTTCATTTGCAAGCAGACACACACACACACACACACACACACACACAGAGAGAGAGAGAGAATGAGGAGAGAATGGGCATGCCAGGGCCTCTCCCAGTTGTGAGGCTTTGCAAGCAAGCACCTTAACTGTTGAGCCATCTTTCCAGCACCAAAAGATAAATCTTAAAAGAAAATATGATCCAGGCATGGTGGCACACACCTTTAATCCTAGCACTCTGGAGGGTCTGAGCTCAAGGCCAGCCTGGGACTACACAGTGAGTTCCAGGTCACCTTGGGCTACAGTGAGAAACTACTTCAGAAAAAGAGAATACATTAACAATTCTAATACAAATACTAAATAAGCCTAGGGGAAGAGTTTAATTTATGAAGGAAGCATAACTGTAAGAAATTACAAATAATTCAAAGTACACATGAATATGTCACATAAGAATATGGAAGTGAGCCAATTGTGGTGGTGCATGACTTTAATCACAGCATTCAGGAGGCAGAGATAAGAGGATCGCCATGAGTTCAAGGCCACCCTGAGACTACATAGTGAATTCTAGGTCAGCCTGGGCTAGAGTTAGATGCTGCCTCAAAGAAAAGAAGAAAGGAAGGAGAGAAGGACAGAGGGAAGAAAGAAGAAGGAAGCTGTAACAACATGACTAACAGGTGCATAAGTAACAGGACTGGCAGAATGCCTTGAAATCTCTACCTATCACTTACATTTTTGGGAACACAATGTGCATTTCCATGAATAGGAAACATTTACATTTCTTCTTTTATTCCTTCCTTTCTTTTTTTCTTTCTTCCTTTCTTGTTTTGGGAGGTAGCATCTCACTTTAGCCCAAGCTGACCTGGAACTCACTCTGTAGTCCCAGGCTGTCCTTAAACTCACAGCAACCTTCCTACTTCTGCCTCCCAAGTACAGGCATTAAAGGTGTGTGTTACCATACCACCTACATCTCTTTTTTATTTTATTCTTTCTTTTTTCCTTCCCCCAAGGTAGGGGCTCACTCTAGCCCAGGCTGACTTCAAACTCACAGAGATCTTCCTACCTCTGCCTCGCAAGAGCTGGGATTCAAAGGCCTAAGCCAGTAGGGGATATGGGGATAGGGATCTGATCTCTGCCTTGGCTATCTTTGAAATGTTCCCTCCTGACCCTGTATCTCAGACCTGAGTGAGTTGCAGAGTTTCCCAGTGTATTAACATGGTTTTTCTTAATCCCCTTTTTCATACAAGAGGATGTTTTGAGTACACGGAGATAGGCAGAAGGGCAAGAATTCTCCTTTGAAGGAGAGAATTCCTCCCATTCCTTATTAATCTCTGTATGTTTCCAACACTCTCTTCAGAGACTCCAAGAAGAGCTTAGATGTAAGAAGTTTCCAGCTATAGGGAGCTCCAGGCTGCTTAAAGAAAGGTTCTCTCCAGTGGCAGCAATGTGGAAACGGGTGCAAGCTGGAAGCATAGACGGGAAAGCTGATGACAGGCTCATACATCTTTGTTCTCATGGAGTTCAATAGTCCTTATGTAATGATGGCATATCTCATAGGCACTTTTCCTTATCATACAATGGAACAGTGTTATCAATAAATATTCCATATCATCTTTACAACCTTTACACTGTCATTGTGTTAGTATTTTATTTTGGACTATCTAGTTACTAAATGAGGGGCACTTTAAGAAACTTGGAGAGGAATCAAATAGGTTTAGTGGAGACTAAACAGAACAAGGTGGTCATCTACAGCTGTATGGGAATGACACTTGAATGGATCCAGGGCTGGCTATCCCAAAGTGCTTTTGAGAAAACCACATTAGCAGAAAGGTATCTCTAACCTTCCCCACACCACTCTCCCCTGAAGGAAGCCATAAGACCCTTAGGAGACAGGAACTTTCCTCATACCAGGAGGAAAGGAGTGTACTTATCTCTAAAGGAACAGGGACAAGGAGAAGAATGTGAATCAACAGCCTCCCTCAGTGCACCCATGCACGCACACACACACACACACACACACACACACACGAAGTTTATTGCCATTAGATCATATCCCATTTGTCCAGTCATACTTTTCCACAATAACTCTGTTTTGTATCAAGCCTAACCTAAGACATGCAGCAGTGTGTTTTCTACCATAAAATGACCCCCAGCCAACAGATTGGGAGGGTGTGATTGGAGAAAAATCTAAATATTGTGTAAGAACTGATAGCAGAGCCAGTTTAGAAACAGATGGCTTCTTAACAGTGTAGTAATACTAGGTCATCTTTATCAGCTACAGGACTGTTTCCTCAACAATAAAGAGCCCAGATTTTAAGTTATCTATCTACCAGTTAGAGTGGTTACCCTTCTAGTGTCTTATTCCATTCTATAGGTGGATGGTTTTGGATCACCCCTGCACATGAAAAGTATGACCATGAATTTCATGTGATATAATTCAAAGAACCCACAGATCCTTATCAATCTTTATTTTCACACTCCTCCAACACAACCCTCCTCATCTTTCTGAAACTCTTACATATTTGATTTCTTTTCCTTAAATTTAAAAGTATAGATTTAAAAGTTTCAATGTACTAAGTCAGGAAGCAAATAGAAGGTTAGTGTGGTGTGTTAGCTAAGCTCAGGTCCAAGATCAAGGCTGGCTGGGAGAGGGCAAGCCTTGGTGGAAAGGCATGGCACTGGGTTATTAGAGGCTGAAGGATTCCTGGGCCTTCAGTGGTAACAGTTGAGTTATACCCCAGAGGCACTTATAGGTCTAATTCAAAGGAAATAGAACTAGAATTATAACTCAGAATAATAGGTGTCTCAGCTGGTCACAGAGATGTCAACAGCAATAATAATTCCAAGAGATAGAACAATAATAAATTGGCTATTCTAAAAGGCTAACATAGCACCAAAATAATTTTGGCTCTGGGCTAGTAATGTTTAACTGTCCCCAATTGCTGCAGTCCATTGTTGAAGTTCTAGTAACATAGGTGTGACACTGAGAGCCTGAGCTTTCAGTTTTCTTTCTGCCAAATGTCACGTTGTGCTTTGTGTGCTATGTGTACATGGCACACTACCATCCCACATATCCAGGAGGCTTTCTCCTAGTGTCTGTATGAAAGACACAGCAATAGGCAAGGAGGCAGCACTTCAGAAGAGTGCTGAGTAGCAAAGCTATTGAGGAAAAATCGTTTTAGGCATATCATTTGCTGTTCTTCATAATCAAAATCAATAAGATATTTATATACATGTGTAGAAAATGATGCTGTATTTTTTGGAGGGCATATGTAAGTTTTAAACTGAATGAAACACATTAACACAGGAAGATGACTCTGAAATTTCCAAAGTGTTTTGTTAGGCAGTGGCTAGCAGTGATATGAGCATGTCTTTTTTTTGGTTTTTCGAGGTAGTGTCTCACTCTAGCCCAGGCTGACCTGGAATTCACTCTGTAGTCTCAGGGTGGCCTAGAACTCACAGCGATCCTCCCACCTCTGCCTCCCGAGTGCTGGGATTAAAGGCGTGCACAGTACTGTGATGTAAATATGTACTCCCCCTTCCTTAAAGACATGCAGATTTGGATGTCCCCTGGCCTGAGCTTGGAGCAGAGCTTTGCTAAGCAGAGCAAACCCTATTCACTATTCATGCTTGCAGTGACCATGGAAACTTGCACAGTAAACGCAAAGTGTGCATGTCATTTTATGATAGAAACAACTCAGGTTTAGTGCAAACACATATGCTTTATCCGAAATACACATGTGACATGAAAATATAAATGCATAATGTCAAAGTCTACATGTTCAGGTTGGTGGTTAAAGGTACTTGCTTACAAAGTCTGATGGTCCAGGGTTGATTCCCCATTTACCCATCTAAAGCCAGATGCACAAAGTGGAGCACGCATCTGGAGTTGGGTTGCAGTGGCAGGTGGCCTTGGAGTGCTCTCTCTCAAATAAATAAATAAATAAATAAATAAAATTTAAAATTTACATGATCCACTATTTCCCTTGATTTTTACAAGTTCAATTAAAAAAGTACAACAGGACATAGGCTGGGGTATGTACAGGACAGTATATCTTTTAAAAATGTATAATTACATAGCTAGTTGGCTATCAACATTTTCATTACAGGAAGATCTAATTTCATGGTTCATATTTTCCTGTATTTAATAAGCAAAAGTAATCGCTATCTCTTGGTAATTTAAGTAATTCCCTTTCTTTCAAATATCAATTTTCTATTTGATTCTTAACTGACAGGGCTTAACAAAGTAGATATAGGTGTTTTTATTTGGGATTTACTATTTTGATTACATTCGAAAGTAGACACAAGCTATTTGAGAGCAAACATTTTCCCAGGTTTTTATTTTAATTGAAAATTAATCTAATTTTTCCACAGGTTCTTAATTCCTTAAAACATCAAATGCTTTCCAAATAACCACACAGAGCAGTGTTCTAAAGGCCTGCACACACCTCCACACTACCCGTGGGGCAGTGACTGTTCTCATTTTTACTTGCTCTGAACTGTTGGGAAACTAGTCAACAATCACCAGCAGTACATGGTAGAGACATGACTTAAAGACACACAGTATGGAAAAAACAACAACAACAAACAATGTAAAATAAAAAAAAAATAGTCTGGAGCTGGGCATGGTGGCACCCGCCTTTAGTTGCAGCACTTGGGAGGCAGAGGTAGGAGGATCACTGTGAGTTCAAGGCTACCCTGAGATTACATAGTGAGTTCCAGATCAGCCTGGGCTAGAGTGAGATCCTACCTCAAACTGCCTCCCCCCAAAAAAGTCTAGGATTAATGCCCAATTCACCACTTTCTAACTTCATAAGTGGTCTAAACTTTAAATGTCATGTAGTTTACATGCTTTTAATGCTAAAGTGAACATTTTAAGCACTTAAATATATTTAATATGAGTTCTCCTGGAATCTTGGTTTTAAAGTGCATAGTTGTATAAATGGCATATCTTCATATGTCTTGTGTCTGTTAGGTCTGACAGGTCCCCATATGGGGTCACCAAGGACAGCAGGATGGTGACAGAGTGACATAAGGAAGTGGATTATCCACATGCCTCAAGAAACCCTCCCAGCCATTATCCCCTCCTTGCCTGCAATGCCCCCAGGTCATGGTTTCCTGCCTCCTTATTTCATAAATCACCTGGTCACTGTTCTGGTGTCACATCCTGGCTGTCTTAGATCTCCACTAAAGGACCCTTTCTTGTTCAGCTCTTTCTGTCCTCACCTTCCCCTACTGACCCTATAAAGACCCCTACCTGAGGAACTCAGGTTGGCTGTGCACCTCTCTTGTGAGCCAGCCCTGACAGCTTGTGCTTTTCCCGAATAAAAGCTTTCATCTTTGCCTCAGAGTGGTTTGGGTGGTAGTGATCACTCCCAAACCTTGGAGATCAGAAGGAAATGGTTTCTTCAACCTTGCTTCCATAACCTAAATGATTGTGGCAGTTTGAATCTGGTTCCCCCATAAACGCTCATGTGTTCTGAATGCTTGGTCCCCAGATGATGGCAATTTGGGAGGTGGACGCTTGCTGGAGAAGGTGTGTTGTTGGAGGTGGGTTAGGAGTGTTATTGCCTTATAGCTTCCCTTTCCTAGAGTTTGGTTCACTCTCCTGCTGCTGTTTTCCACCTGCTGTGGCAGATTGTGATGTCTGACCTAAGCTTATGCACCTCTAACCACTGAGCAATCTTGCTAGTTTTATTTGTGGAAACTGCTGACCCTGTTGAATATCTTCTGTGGTTTGTTTTCTTTCCTTGTCTTTTGTGTGCCACACTTTTAGAAACATCGTGAACAGTAGCTTGGATTCTGCCACTTCTGGAAAGGTTGTGAGATGCTTTGACAGTGCAGTGTTGATAGTTTTTATAATTATTTGTGTATATTTGGATGTGTTTTGGTGACACAGAACAATGGAGCAGTGGACACAGAGCCAGGTACTCATTTGTATTTCCGCAAGGGCCATGAATAATAATTAAGTAGTAGCCAAGTTGGTTCTACTGGTTTGAATGTTAAATAGGCCAACAAGAGCAGAGAGGGGTTTCCTCACTCCAAAAGGAAAGTAATGACAAAACCTATCACCTAGGAAAAGAACTACAGGTCAGAAAAGAGGTCTTAGTTCAGAGCAATTAGCATTAGCTAGTGATTAGCACTGAGCTTTTTAAAATGGGTTGATGGAACCACTTAGGACATTTGTTAATCTCTGGGGTTCCACCCTTAAGAAAGTAGAATTCTTAGTGATTAGAATGCTGGGTGTGTGTGGAGACAAGGAATTCCGGGGCAATATAACTAACTAGACTAGCTGAACAGGTAAGCTTTGGGCTCTAGTAAGAGACTCTGAATTAGGAAAATAAAGAGGAGAGTGATCAAGGAGGGCACCGGACAGAAACCTCTGACACCACATGTACATACATGGCACACACACGGGTGAGCAGGAGCATACACACCCCAGGAATACACATTCCTGCAAGAGAAGTATCAATATGAAATGACTAGAATGGCACTTCTACCTCAGTGGTCTTCATCCCCAGAATGGATTTCTCTAGTGCAATCAGACAAAAGTAGTGAGCAAACCTCAGGAGACAGTCATTCTGCAAAACATGCTGCTAAGACTTGGAAAATAAATCCATCAAACACAAAGCTAGTTGTGAGATAATGTCTCCTGACCAGAGGAACCCAGAAGAGCAGAGGACCGCTTGAAATCCTGGATGGATCCTAGAGAATACAATGGAATACTGGACAGTCAGGTGTGGTGATCCCAGCACTTGGGAGGATGAAGTGGGAGGATCCCCCTGAGTGTAAGGCCAGTGGAGGCTCCAGATTGAATTTCTGATCAGCCTAGTTTAGAGTGAGACCTAGTCTCAGTATTAGGGTAAAAGATAAGGAAATCTGAATCATTTATATATTGATATTCATTAGTTTTTAACTATCATACTGCTTATAAAAAGAACTGGGTGTGGGCTGGAGAGATGTCTTAGCGGTTAAGCTCTTGCCTGTGAATCCTAAGGACCCAGGTTTGTTTTCCAAGTTCCCACATATATCAGATACACAGGTGCATGTGTCTGGAGTTCATCTGCAGTGTCTAGAAGCCCTGGTGTACCCATTCTCTCTATATATCTGCCTCTTTCTCTCTCTCCAATAGACAAATAAATAAAATATAAAAAAAGAACTGGGTGTGAAATATGAAAGCTTAGGTTTTCTATAAATCTAGACCTGATTTTAAAATAATTTATTTTTAAAACTATCTTTAGGACCTTCAAAGGGAAACCACTTCATTGCATGACAGTGGTCAGGATCTGCGGTGAAGGAGCAGGTTCAAGAAAGACACTTCCTCCTCTGTCGCACAGCCAATATCACAATGTTTAGAGAAGTCAGTGTGGCCAAGCACTTCTCAAATTCACCTCTGTCCTCCCATTGGCTGGGTGGGATGACCTTGGTTCAAGAACTGAAATAACTTCCCCTTGCTGGGTATTTCACATCCATAAATCAATGGAATGTCACTTCACACACTGATCTAAAAGAAGTGGACTTTTTGTCTGGAAGCTTTTTAATCATGTGCATAAAAAATGATGTTGAAGTCTTCAAAAAAAATTTTTTTTAAAAGAGCATGGGACTACCTGTTCAGTACCCCTCCCAGCTTGGGAGCTTTTCTCCTTTACTTTCTGCTTTATTGTCCTGAAATAAATCTTTCTTTGAAAAAAAAAATATTTTCTTATTAGAGAGTAAGAAAGAGAGAGAGAGAGAGAGAGAAGAAGAGTGAGGATGGGAGCACCAGGGCTTTTTATCACCACAAATGAACTCTAGACACATACGCCATGTTGCGCATCTGACTCTACACGGGTCCTGGGGAATCAAACCCAGATTTTTAGGCTTTACAAACAAGTGTCTTTAACTGCTAAGACATCTCTAGCCTTTTTTTTTTTTTTTTTTACTATATCCTGGTCTGCTTATGATAATTAATGTCAATTGTGGCTGACGATAGAGAAAGATTATGAATTATGTTATCCGTGTAGGTCATGGCTAGGCTAATCAATGAAGCTGGGCAGCTGTTGAAGGGAGGCTGGATCAGGTTCCAGAACACTCTGAGCTGAGTGGGACTCACCCATAATCCCCGTAGTTGGAAGGCAGAGACTGGACGATTCAAGGCCATCCTTGGCCACATAATCTGTTCCTTCAGCTAATGTTCAAGGAGGAACAGGTAGGCAAACACAAAGAATCTGTTTCCCAAAGATAAAGAACTTTAGGCCAACTGAGTGTAACAAATGACTAATTTTTTAACTTTCTGAATACTCCTTCAAATCCGTGTTTTTGTATGTTTGTTTTTCAGTGCTGGGAGCTGAACCCAGGGCCTCTGGCAGGCTGAGCAAGTGCCTGAGCTCCGTCAGTGGTTCTCATTCTTGACAGTTAAGAAGGAAGAGTGCGCATTGTCTGATTTGCAGGACTTTCCACAACCAGAACCCTATCTGGCTCCCTGTCTGGCTTCTTGATTCTTGCACTAGAGAACCACCAGATGGATTTACCAGTGTGAGTATGATGTTCACATGAGATGAGAATGTCCGATACCGTGAGGGGTTGTTTCCCTCACTGACTCGAGTGAATATAGAATCTGACTACTTTTCTCCCTGCTCTAAGCCTCCACCAATATCACTGGTTGAATTAATTCCAACAAATTTAGAGCACTTAACAATAGCAGCATAATGTAGGCCTTTCCTCATATAGCTTTCTATGCCTTTTCTAGAATCTGTTTGATTTAAATAGAATCAGGCAGTACGTACCCTTTTGTGTAAGGCCTCTTCATTTAAGTTGTCATTCACCAGTTAATGAGCAGGTGTTGTTCACAGTTGGGGCTAGACTTTTTTTTTTTCCAGGTAGGATCTCATTCTAGTTCAGGCTGACCTGGAATTCACTATATTATCCCAGACTGGCCTAGAACTCATGGCGATCCAACTAACTCTGCCTCCCTGGTGGGTGCTGAGATTAAAGGTGTGCAGCAGTTCATCTAGTTTTTTTTTTTTTTTCCCCTGAGGCTGGGTTTCACTCTAGCCCAGGCTGTCCTAGAATTTACTCTATAGCCACATTGGCCTTAAATTCATGATGATCCTCCTTCCTCAACTTCCCATATCCTGGGATTTAAGGCATGTGCCACCATGCCCAGTGTTGCTAGACTTTTGAATGAAGCTGAGATAAGCATTCCAGTGCAAGGCTTGGTGTGAACATGATTCTACTCAGTTGGCAGAGAAGCGAAGAGTGGTTTCGTTGAGGGTTTTCTATGAGGACATGCTAAAGGAAAGAGACAACTGTTCAGCTTTTGTTTTGCATTCCCATAACAGCTTTCACATCCTTCATCCCTTGGGCACAAGTTAGGATTATCCATCCTTTTAAATCCCACCATTGTCTTGGTTGCATAGTAGCTGCTGGGATTTTAATTTGCATTCTTTAAGTAGCTGGATATGCCCAGCATGCTTCATGTACTTACTTGTTTTCTGTTACACTCATCTGTGAATTCTCTATTCCCATACCTCAAACAGTGTTTAATTAGGTTGATTGTAATTTTATTATTGAGTTGTAAAAGTGCTTTATGTATTCTAGATATGACTTCTTTATTGGATATATATTTTGCCCATATTTTCTGTGAGATTATAGCTTGATATTTTGAATTTTGGTGAAGAGCAATGCAACAATTTCTTTTCCTTTTGTTAAAAAATTTTATTCTATACTTACAGAAAGTAAATCATGATCTTTCCCTTCCCCCCATTCCCCTGCAGAACTCTACTCTCCATCATATTACCTCCCTCTCTCCATTAGTCTCTCTTTTAATTTGATGTCATCATCTTTTTCTCCTATTATGAGGGTCTTGTGAAGGTATTGCTACACACTGCGAGGTCATGGATATCGTGGCCAATTTCTGTCTGGGCAGTTGCATTGTAAGGAGTGGTCCCCTTCCTTTGGCTCTTACATTCTTTCCACCCCCTCTTCTGCAATGGATCCTGAGCCTTGGAAGGTGTGACAGAGATGTTTCAGTGCTGGACACTCCTCCATCCCTTCTGCTCAACACTGCGTTGCCTTTTGAATCATCCCAGTGGTCATTGCCATCTGAAAAGAGAAACTTCTCTAAGTAGAAGTGAGAGTAACATTAATATGTGAACATGAAAATTAAATGTAGTGCTTTCAGGGCAGTTTGGTGGGAATAATATATACATTTAGCCAGACAAAAGCAGGCTTTATAACCCTAAGGCTCATGACCTCCCCTGCCATAGACTTTTTTTTTTCTATTTTCTTTTTTTTTTATTTATATTATTCTGATTTTACATTCATAGTATTGGTTCCATTAAAACCAGGCATCCAACTCCAACTATGCCATAGGCTTTTGATTAGGTTTTTCAGTACCAGGCATGTATTTCCTACCACAGAGCAGGCCTTTAGTCCAATTAGAGAGATGTTGGTTTCCCCCAGAGCAGACATGTCACTATTGTACCTGTTCAGTCATTTGGCCTATCTGGCCAAACTTGAAGTTTCCAGTGTCGACTGTTTTCGCTCCTGATTATTTCTGTCTCCCATAGGCCTGCATGCAGTGCAGCTTTTTCCAGCTTTCAGTTGGCTGGTCTACAGGGAGAAGGTTTTCTGCTCAGCACCAACTTGATTTCTCAGTGACCTTGCCTCTCAGGCAAGACATGTCTTCAGCAATAGGGCCTTACCATCTGTTTCTCAAGGGAAACCAAGGGCCTTGGCAATAGCCTGTAATGTTTTGGAGGCAATAGGGACCTCGGTGGCCAACAATCACTGGAAGGTAACCCATCCCTGGCACTGAAAATTTTCTAGTAACAATCTATGGATTCTGGATGTGCTATTATTCAAAAAAATAGGTTTACATATGTCTTATCCAGAATATCTTGAATTTTGATTGACCCTTCCCCCTGCTCTTCTTTATACATTCTCTTCCCCTGGCCTCATTTAGGCCTTTCCCCTCCCTGTAATCTGTTCTTCTACTTTCATATATACAATATCATCCCCTTAAGTCCTTCCATCTCCTCCCTCCGTTATAGCCTTTATCTAGCTTACTAGCCTCTGCTACCAATTTTGGTTCCAGCTCACACACAAGTCTATACAATTGTAACTAGGATCCACATATGCAAGAGAACGTCATATGTGACGTTTGGTTTTCTGAGCCTGGGTTACCTCACTTAGTATAATCCTTTACAGATAATTTCATTTTTCTTTACTGCTGACTAGAACTCCATTGTGTAAATGTACTCCATCTTTATTATCCATTGATCTGTGGAGAGACATCTAGGCTGGTTCTATTTCCTAGCTATTGTGAATAGAGCAGCAATAAACATAGTTGTGCAAATATCTCTAAGGTATATTTATTTTTATTTATTTATTAGAGAGAGAGAGAGAGAGAAAGAGAGAGAATGGGAGCATCAGGGCTTGTAGCCACTGCAAACGAACTCTAAATGCATGCACCACCTTGTGCATCTGGCTTACATGGGACCTGGAGAATTGAACCTGGATCCTTAGGCTTCACAGGCAAGCACCTTAACTGCTAAGCCACCTCTCCTGACCTTCTTTTGGGGGTATAAGAAAAAATCTTTTTGAAATAAAATTTCTCAAAGTTGGACCATAGATATTTTGCATTCCAAATCAATATTCCGAAGGGTTTCTTCCTAGAAAGTAATGTTAGTCCCAACATACATATACAAATGCAAAAGCATAGCATAGCTAAAGAAATATGAATGAATAACGAAGCTAAAAGGCTAGAGAGATGGCTCAGTGTTCGAGATGCTTGTCTACAAAGGCTAATGACTCTGGTTCAGTTCTCCAGTATGTACATTAAGTCAGATGCACAAAGTGGCATCTGGAGTTTGTTTGCTATGGCCAGAAGCCCTAGCACACCCACTCTCTCTGTCTCTCTTCTATCTCTCTCTGCTTGCAAATGTATATATGTTTATTTTTTTTAAAAAAAGAACAAAACTAAATACCTGGGCAGATTGCTCAGTGGTAAGAACTCTTGTTGCACAAGCATGAGGACCCACGTTTGAATCCAACACCCATGTAAAAATCTAGGTATGGCTGCATATGCCTGTAACTCCAGCACTGAATGGAATGGAGATAGGATCACAGTGAGCCAGACTAGCTAAAAAACTGCAGGCTCCAGTTTCAGTGAAAGACTTCATTGATGTCCTCCTCTGGCCTTCACACATGTACACGTGGGGCCCACACATCTGCACACAATATGCATGTATCGAGTAAGCTACCCTTTAGCTTCTTCTTCTTCTTCTTCTTCTTCTTCTTCTTCTTCTTCTTCTTTTTTTTCTTTTGTGTGTGTGTTGGGTATATAGTATGTATGGTGTATGTGTGGTACCTTGAGTTAAAGGCCAGCCTGAGTGAATTCCAGGTCATCCTGGGCTAGAGCAAGACTCTACTTCAAAAAATAAAAACAAAACAAACAAACAAACAAAAAAGCAATTTAAAAGAAGAGTTGTAATGTTAGAGATTAATGACAAGAATTTTATCTGTACATGTTTGGTATAGAGGCAAATCTTTTTTCTAATGCTTTCAATCTATGGTGAGTTGAGTCCACAGATCAGAACCTGTGGATACATAGAAATAACTGCGTTTTCCAAGGATGCATAGGTATATAATATTCAGAGAAACCATGTGCAATGCCTGTACCATGTGCATGGTGCTCTGTTACTCTGCATCACTCCCCTCTCTGAACTCATCTGCTCTCCTGTATGCTCCTTCCCCTCACCTCAGGGCTATAAGCACTCTTTTGGTAGTTGTTCTATCCAGAGGACAGCTTTTGCCTTCTCACCTTGGCCTTGGAAGTTCCTTTCCTGGAATATTCTTAAGCTATCTACTTGGCCTTTATTGAAGTCACAGATCAAATATCCCTATCTTAAAATATTTATTTTTTATTTTTAGAGAGAGACAGACAGAGAGAGAGGGTAGAGGGAGACAGAGAATGGGTGCACCAGCAGTCTCTCAGCTGCTGTGAACGATATCCAGATGCGTGTGCCCCCTTGTGGTCAAGTGCGGCATTGCGTCCTTGCATCACTTTGCATCTGGCTAAACGTGGGACCTGGAGATTGGAACGGCTGGAGATTGGAACCAGTGTTCTTAGGCTTAGGAGGCAGGCGCCTTAACCGCTAAGCCATCTCTCCAGCCCAAATATCCCTATCTTAGTCAGGCCTATACTTACTCGCCTTCTGTCTTTGTACTTCATGCTAGCACCCTCCTTCAAGACCTGTTTTCAGTAAGTTCTACTTTTTTCTTCTCCACAGTATTTACCATCTTTAACATTTATACCAATGTTTTCAAAAGAATTTTGTGTAGTCAAAATAAGATGATCAAAGTTTGATTTCCTGAGCCACATAATGTATTGCCACGGGGAGTGTGTGTGTGTGTGTGTGTGTGTGTGTGTGTTTAAAGGTGGGGAGTAACTCATAGGGAATATACCCAGAGGAAGTACATTACCCATACAGTGAGTTCTGATTGCCTAGAGAGTGTAATTATTATCCTTTCTCTCTTGGTTGGGTGTTTTGAGGTAGGATTTTTTTTTTTTTTTTTTTTTTTTTTTTTATCCCAGGCTGACTTGGAATTCACTATGTAGTCTCAGTTGCCTCGAACTCATGGTGATCCTCCTACCTCTGCCTTCCAAGTACTGGAATTGGAAAAGGTGTACACCACCATACCCAGCTCAAGTATAATTATTAAAGTCTAGCTGTTCAATTAGGATGGGACCAGGTCTCTGTGGAGGTAAAGTATAATTAAAGTTTAAGGTGCACCTTATTTCTATAAGAGGTTCTTTGAAGAGATGGTTTGATCAGCAAAGCATGCAACTGTGACAACTCACAAGGTCTCTGGAAGCTAGTGAGTGGTTCTAATGTTGAGCAGTGAGATTTTGAAGAGTTGCTGAAGGTTTAGCAGTGAGAGGTCCTGCCACCGCTGAGCTCTCAATACGTCTATCAAAACCATGGAGGTCTCTGAGACCTGTAGTGAGGTAATAAACATACTGGGTCTGATAAGGTGTGCTCTAACACACTTAGGGAAAGAAGATTATACTCCATGTTCTTATCACAGCAAAACAGATGTCACTGATGTAGCAAATTATGTACGTGTTTAGAGTCATTTCAAAACTACACAATAAAAAGTCATTCTCCAAATGCCAGTCTTCCAGAGGTATGCTCCCCAGTTGGAAGGACCGTCATCTTATGAAGCACTAAGGGGACCTAACATGCCATGTAGGCTTCTTGTATGTTTTAGAATCTCTAGCTTTTACGTTTATATTCTTTTCTTGTTTTAGAGACAGGATCTCACTCTCACCCAGGCTGACCTCAAATTCATTATGTAGTCTCAGGATGACCTTGAATTCACAGTGATCCTCCTGCCTCTGCCTCCCAAATGCTGAGACTAAAGGTGTGCACCACCATGCCTGGCCATACCTAGGTTTTATAGAGGCATTTATCAAATCTGTATTATTTGCTTTGATGGAAAAGTACTATCTCTTTGTGTCATTATTTGCTAATAGTCAACAGGTACTAGATGCCTGCCAAGGGGCCAGGTGTAAAGGCCCATCTTATGATATTGTTCAATGCTCACAACAACCCTGTGACACACAGTTACCACCACACTACAGAGTTGCTTGCTGATTTGCTCAGGGTCACACAATTCATTAAATTGCAGGCAAAGGAGTCAGACTCGATGTCTTGTCACATTCATGCTCAGGTAAGCGGTTCTTGTTCCAGTTTGAATGAGCATACTAAGTTAACTATTAATAGGTTATTACCTCAATTACTTACTAATTGGCACATGAATGGTACAGGTCCAAAATCCCTTTAGGCCAGATATGGTTCAGAATAGAATGGTCTTTACAAACATAGGACAGTATATGCATCATCTACCAGTTTGCCTATAGGAATTTGGGAAAGTGTTTTATAATTAGAAGCATTCCCACTAAACCATATGTGAGTGTCCACACTTAAAGTATGGACTATTCATTTGTGTTTTTCCAAGTGAGGTCAGAAGTTTTAATCTTCTCTCCTTGGCCTTCAAGGAGTAAAGTCCCATCCTATGCCTTATGTCCCAGTCTGCACAAGTAATACTTGGGAGACATACCCAGAGAACATATTTGAGTTGTGCACATGGAAGTAAAAAATTCTAGAGCTTAGAATCTGCACATAGGACTAAGAGAGTGGCTTAGTGGTCAAAGGCACTTGCTTACTAAGTCTGCTGCTGGTCCAGGTTTTATTCCTCAGTACCCACATAAAACCAGATACACAAAGGAGCACATGCATCTGGAGTTCACTTGCAGTGACAAGTGGCCCTGGTAGACCCATACTCTCTCTCTGATTCAAAATAAATAAAAATAAAAACAACAATAATAGTAATTTTTATTTTTATATTTATTAGAGACAGAGAAAGGGAGGGAGAGAAAAAGAGTAAGAATGGGCACCCCAGGGCCTCTAGCCACTGCAAACGAACTCCAGGTGCATGCACCACCATGTGCATCTGGCTTACATGGGACCTGGAGAATCGAACCGGGGTTCTTAGGATTTGCAGGCATGTGCCTTAACTGCTAAGCCATCTCTCCAGTCCCCAAAACGACAATAAGAAAAGCTTCACATTGTAAGTGCTCGTTTAGCCCTGGCTAATAATGCATGTGTTCTGTGTCAGGAAATGAGACAATTAAATGTTCACCTTAAATGAAAAGGTATTGTACTCTATGCTTTGTCAGAATTACTGAATAATTAATCTCTTTTGAATACATAACTTTTGTTTTGTTTATCGTAATATTTAATTTATGGAATATTAAGAGCATCCAATAGATCAATTTGAAGACCATTTTCTCTGTTAAGGCATCTTCCTTGCTTCACTTTGATTGACAAATAAGCCACTTGTGTGCAGCTTTACTAAGCCTGTTTCTCATTATCTAATCCCTGTTTGCATTAATATCATGTATTATTTATTACCAAATGAAATTACCATCTAAACTAGAGGTTTTGTCTAGTTTAGTGATTTCTGGCCAGAACCAAAATAAACTGGTGTAGCAGACAGCTTCAGGTTTGCTGAGATGAACTTCCAGACCAGGCACAGTTATGGAGGAAGGGATATTATTTATTGAAGCTTACAGATCCAGGGGAAGTTCCATAATGGCAGAAGAAGTGACCTGCTCTCACAGGGCCAAGCAGAGAGAGCAAAGCCAAGCCGCCAGCCACACAGCACACCGAGCAAAACTACAGCCCAAAAGCCCAGCACACTTCAGGAACTCCTACTGGGCACACTTTGCATATCTTTACAATGGAATCTCAAACCCACCATTAACACCTTAAGACCAGCCCCCAATGACATTGCCTCTAGCAAGGTGATTGCAGATGCAAACTATAAAGTAATAAAACATTGAATATATTGGGGCCATATATTCAAACTACCACAACTGGTAAGTGTGGCTTCTGCATTTTCATGATTTGCACCATCAGGATGCAGTAGAGATTGCCACCATTTCATTCTGAATGAACAAGCTAAGATCACTGTCAAACATGTATGTTAGAACCTTCACCATGGCACCTGCAAACAGGGAGCACCATCAGTCAAGCTGCAGGTAGGAAGTGAACAATGTCAGTGTGCTCTTACTGCACTGGCCTGGTAGACATCTGCAGACTCCATTGCCAGCCACCTTGTCTGACCCTCAATGTTCTGGATTTAAAGATAATGCCTCATAGCCTTAGTGCCTTTGAAAATATTCTCTCTGCCTGGAATATCTGAGCTCTCCCTCTAGCCATGCGATTGTTTCACTGCACTTAGCTCCTACTTGTTCCTTTCTCATCCTGATTAAAAGTTCCATGAGCAAAGCCTCCCTTCACACCTGGAGAATAGCAGAAATGCCTCTCTTAGCATCCACACAGATCTCACCCGCCACTGATTGTACCTTTTGTTGTCATTGGTTGTTTCCCCTCTATGTCTTGTCTGGAGTGTAAAAGGAACCACATTTATATTCCCACAGTCAAATACAGTATCTGGTACACAAAAATGATCTGCTAAGTGGAGAAACCTCTTCTGAGAGCTCTTTTGAGGTATAAAAAATGCCCTTTTTAATGGTAGTAATAAAAGAGGAATACTGGGTTTGACTATGTTTTTTTAGCAACATGCTGAGCAGGTCATGAGCATTCAAATGAAAATGAAGTTGGGGCTTTCCCAGAATTATAATATCACAGCTTTTAAACTGCTGTAGATTTAGTTCAGACTACAATTTTCTACAACCATACATATGTCTTACCCTAACAATACTTTCACTCTTTCTGTGGTCAGCTCTTTCCTTTCTTTTTCCTTTCCTCCTTCCCTCCTTTCTTTCCTTTTCTACCTTCCTTGACTGTTAAATGGTTTGGAAAACTATGCTGAAAAGTTAAACAGACTTAGGCATCCTAATGAACCCCCACTCCCGGGAAGTCACGATATTGATGTTGAACTTAGTGAGAACACCAGATTGGCATAGCACACTATAGCCCAGAACTCCTGGACTCAAGCAATCCTCCCACCTCAGCCTACCAAGGAGCTGGGACTACAAGCACACACCACAGTGCCTGGCTGTTTCCTTTTCTCTTCAAGCCTGTCTGTTTTCATTACTTGATTTACCCTGCATCTTGGTTGATTTCTCTTATATGTTCATTTCTCTTTCTAGTATGAAACAGTAACATGGGTCTATGATCTAGAATTGCTACTTAGATACCACTTTCCTGTCTTCTCTTACACCCCTTCTCCATTGCCCCGTTGTTTCCACCAATTTTCACCATTCTTATTTATTTATTTATAATCAGAGAGAGACCAAGAGAAGAAAGATGGAGAGAATGGTAGAGACTCTAGCCACTGCAAATGAACTCCGGATGCTTGGACCTCGTTGTGGTCTGGCTTCACATGGGTACTGAGGAATCAAATCCTGGTTATCAAGCTTTGCAGCAAGCACCTTAAGTGCTGAGCCATCTCTCCAGTCTTATTTATTTATTATTTATTTTAGACAAGGTTTCATTTTAGCCCAGCCTGACCTCTTGTAGCCCAGGCTGGCCTTGAACTCACAGTGACACAGTGATCCTCCTACCACAGCCTCCCTAGTGTTGAGATTACAGATGTGAACCACATGGCTTCCACTCACACTTCTAGATATTCATTCTCTGTGGCATTTCATACAAATGTTTTCTTACAGCTTTTTCTTTCTTACAAAAGTAGCTTACTACCTTTTCCCCCTTACCTTTGGAAATAATTTTATACCACTTTTAGGACTACACATTCTTTTAACACAACACCCCACTACAATGTGTATCATTCAGCTATCTTCCTAGGTGTGGCCAGGTAGCTAGTTTTCAGTATTTTGTATTGACTAACAATGCTATAATAACTCATGTATGTGTTTATATTGTTGGAAATGTAAATTCAGTATAAATTCCTAGAGAGACTTACTGGGTCAGAAGGAAAGTGATACTTCATTGTGGTAGGTAATCCATAGGTTAGAGGCCCTGGTGCACTCCCCATTCTTTCTCTGCTTGCAAATAAAGAAAAATATTAAAATAAAAAGATTAGAACTGCCAGGCATGGTGGTGCATGTCTTTAATCCCAGCAATTGGAAGACAGAGGTAGGAGGATCTTTGGGAGTTTAAGGCCACCCTGAGACTACAGGATGAATTACAGGTCAGCCTGGGATACAGTGAGACCCTATCTCAAAAAAAAAAAGTGCTGAGGAAATGGCTTAGTGGTTAAGGCATTTGCTAAGGACCCTGGTTTGATTCCCCAGGACCCATGTAAGCCAGATGCACAAGGGGGCACATGCATCTGGAGTTTGTTTGCAGTGGCTAGAAGCCCTGGCATGCCCATTCTCTCTCTCTATCTGCCTCTTCCTTTCTCACTCTCAAGTAAATAAAATATTTTTAAAAAAGAAAAGAAAAACAAAACAATTCCAACTTAGTGTCTTAAAAGATCACAAATTCATTACTATGACCTTTCAAATGAGGCTGAGGATGGACTGAGCTTAGCTGGGCTAGACTTCTGCTCCACACGGCCTAGGATGAGGATCTTCATTCTGCTGCCTTCCATTGGAGCTCACTGTGGCCCCAACATCTATGTTGGCCACTGATTGCTGACATTTTTTTCAGGAAGCTTTAGATTGAGTTTCCTTGGACAGACATGATGACTCTAAGGGAGAAAGGTAACGTGATGTTCATTCTTTGAAACTCAGGCTCTTTCTGTTGAATTCAATTGTCAGAAAAAAACTCAAAGCAGAGACCAGATTCAAGCAGACAAGGATGGAGTCTGCTCTTGATTTAAGACTTCCAGAGTGTGGGAAGAATTGTTTGTGGCCATATTTAAAACTACCAGAGACAGAGCCAAAATAGAATAATTTACATAGCTTTGAACATATTTCTCTATGAGTGTGGTAGTTTGAATATATGTCCCCCAATATATTCAGTGTTTTACTAGTTATACTTTGCATCTGCAATCACCTTGCTAGAGGCAATGTCACTAGGGGCCGGTCTTAGGTGTTAATGGTGGGTTTGAGATTCCATTGTAAAGATATGCAAATGTGCCTAGCAGGAGTTCCTGAAGTGTGCTGTGTGACCTTTTGGCTGTAGTTTTGCTCTGTGTGCTATGGTGGCTGGTTGGCTTTTGTTCTCTCTGCTCGGCCTTGTGAAGAGCAGGCTGCTTCTCCTGACTTTATGGAACTTCCCCTGGATCTGTAAGCTTCAATAAATAATATCCCTTCCTCCATAACTGTGTCCGGTCTGGAAGTTCATCTCAGCGAACCTGAAGCTGTCTGCAACAGTAAAGTGGTACCGAGGAGTGTGGGGTGAGATGAACCTGACCGTGTGGATATTCATCTTTTGGAACCTTTGTTTTGGAGGAATGGGCATGGACTTGGTGCTTGTGACTGAAGATGCCTTCTGGAGTGGTAAGCCAAGTTTTATGGACTATTCTGACGAGAGTTTAAGAATGCTAAGTGCAGATAGTACTGAACTTCGAGGCTTGGCTTATGAGGTTTCTAAGGGGAAGGAAAGACTGCAGAGGACTTTGTTGGAACTGGGCTACTGGCATAAGGGATGGCTACATTCTGCTGTCCAGGCCCAGAAAGTTTGATCAAGGTTAAATTTGTAATGGACTGATGTGCTTGGCTAAAGGTATTGGACTGAGATTTTAAGATTTTAAGTTGGAAAACCTCAAGCAAGTTAAAAGCAGAGGCACTGAAACTGGTTTTAGGTTACTAGAGCTGCTATTGTCAACGCATTAGCAATCTTAAGGAAGGTGGAAGGAAGGTGGCCTGACTTGATTTACATTAAAACAATGGAGAGGATGCCTGAGGAAAGACTGTTAAAAATGCAAATTCTTGGAAAGAGCTGACTGGAGAAGGAACCTGCTTTTAAAGGCTATGATTTATTTTGTCCCTGGATTAAGAATATGGCTGATGGTGGTTGAGTTTGCATTGTTTAGTCTCTCATTGCTATTCCTTATACAGTTAAAATGTTTATTCTGTGCCTTTACATGTTGAAAGTATTTAACTTATTTGATTTTACAGGACTCATTATCTTAAGTTGATCGAGACTGTGAGAACCTTTGAAATTGGACTGAGTACAATTTACAATGTGTGATAGTTATAAATCTATTGGGGGCCAGGAGCTAAATATATTGGGGGCCAGGGGCGGAATGTGGTAGTTTGAATATATGTCCCCCAATATATTCAGTGTTTTACTAGTTATACTTTGCATCTGCAATCACCTTGCTAGAGGCAATGTCACTAGGGGCCGGTCTTAGGTGTTAATGGTGGGTTTGAGATTCCATTGTAAAGATATGCAAATGTGCCTAGCAGGAGTTCCCGAAGTGTGCTGTGTGACCTTTTGGCTGTAGTTTTGCTCTGTGTGCTATGGTGGCTGGTTGGCTTTTGTTCTCTCTGCTCGGCCTTGTGAAGAGCAGGCTGCTTCTCCTGACTTTATGGAACTTCCCCTGGATCTGTAAGCTTCAATAAATAATATCCCTTCCTCCATAACTGTGTCCGGTCTGGAAGTTCATCTCAGCGAACCTGAAGCTGTCTGCAACAATGAGTATAATTTAGGTATATTAGTATATATAACAACTGTCAAAGGAGTTTTGATTGGATGGAAGCTAATGTAATTGGTTGTATATGTGGATTCTGAACCATCATTTAAAGTTGCAAATTATGTGCAGTTTATTATAAACTGCTTATTCATTACAAAAGTTGTCAGGGTGTTCTGACTTGAGCCATGTGTTAGGATTTTAATTTGTTCTGTTCTTGTCAACCACTGGGGGACTTTTTATTGACAACTTCCATAGTTATAGACAATAAACCATGATAATTCCCTTCCCCCTCACTTTCTCCTTCACAATTCCACTCTATATCATATCCCTTCTCCCTCTCAGTCTGTTTGTTTTTGAGATAGATTGTCATTCTAGCCCAGGATGACCTAGAATTCACTACATAGTCCTAGGCTGGCCTTGAACTCACAGTGGTCCTCCTATCTCTGCCTCCCAAGTGCTGGCACTCTACCTGGTATTGTGGAGTATAAGAAATGCAGGAAAGAGAGGGTCATTGAGTTTGCAACGCGGTCTTGTGTTTTCAAATGGCCATGGGCAGTGTGAAGCAGGTTTGCTGGATGCCTGCATGTAGATCCCATGGGGCCATGAGGATGGACTGTGGGTTGCAGTGGAGACCCAATGGAGATGCTGGCTTCTGAGGAAAACTGCCGGCCCCAGATGAAGTTTTCCAGGACTGTGAGTAGCTTAGCTGGAGGGGCAGAATTGGAACTCCAGAGACTTGTTGCTGTTCAGAATTATCAGACTTGGAGATTTGTCACTGACTAGTTGTTGGATTGGAATTACAGAGTTTGACGTTTTCCCTGGTTGTTTTAAATCTTGTATTGGTTGAATATTTCTTTGCTTTGCCCAATGCCATCCTTTGCAGTGTGAATGTTTCTTCTGTGTCATTTTGGGTTTTTGGGGATTATTTTTGGTATTATGGCTCAGTTAAAAGACCTTGGAGTATGGGGATTGTTGGACCATCATTAGGATTGATTAAAAAAAATGGGGGCTTTTAAAGTTGGATGAATGCATTGCATTTTACATCATGTATGGTTATCATTTATGGGGGCCAGGGGTGGAATGTGGTGGTTTGATTCAGATGTCCCCCATAAACTTGGGTGTTCTGAATGCTAGGTTCCCAGCTGATGGCAATTGGAAATTAAAGCCTCCTGGAGGTGGTGTATTGTTGGGGGCGGGCTTATGGGTATTATAGCCAGCTTCCCCTGTCAGTGTCTGACACTCTCCTGTTGCTGTTGTCCACCTTATGTTGACCAGAGGGTGATGTCCATCCTCTGCTCATGCCATCATTTTTCCTGCCATCATGGAGCTTTCCCCTTGAGCCTGTAGCCAAAATAAACCTCTTTTTCCCACAAGCTGCTTTTAGTCGGGTGATTTCTGCCAGCAATGCGAACCTGACTGCAACAATAATGTTCTGCCTTCTCAACTCAGAAGCATTTGAGAACAGCTGAAAGCACATTTCAAAGAGCTTTTCACTCCATGCAAGAACAATATCATAGTTTTGTGTTACTTAAGTTTTCTACCAATGATAACTTGCAGAAATATCTATCAATGCTAAAGGTGTGAATGACATCCTAGCAATCCTAGGAATCCCAATCTTTTTATAATTAAAATGTTATTACGATGAAAAATTTAGAGACAGGACTGAAGAAATGGCCTAGTGGTGAGGGCACTTGCCTGCAAAACCTAACAACCCCAAATCGATTCTCCAGTGCCCATATAAAGCCAGATGCAAAAGGGTGCATGCATCTGGAGTTTGTTTGCAGAGGTTGGAGGCCTTGGGCCACCCATTCTCTCTGCCTTGTCTCTCTTCTCTCTCTGCTTGTAAATAAATAAATAAAAGTTAAATTATAAATTTCTTTTAATTCTTTAAAAATTTTTAAGACATATCCCAAAGTAGAAAAAAATAGTATAGTATTCTTTGTGTCCCCATTACTCAGCAGTAACACTTGTATAATATATCAAGTCTTATCTCTACTCTCCACTATACCTTTACCCACATACCTGTTGGAGGTCTTAAAAAGAAAATTCCACAGGGGCTGGAGAGATTTCTCAGTGGTTAAAAGCATTTGCTTGCAAAGCCTAACACCAAGGTTTCATTCCTCAGTACCCATGGAAAGCCAGACACAAACCGTGGTGCATGCATTTGAATTTACAGTGTCAGGAGGCCCTGGCACACCTATACTCAGTCTTCTCTGTCTGCCTCTTTCTCTCTCTCAAATAAATAAATAAAAATATTTTAGGGCTGGAGAGATGGCTTAGTGGTTAAGGCACCTGCCTGCTAAGCCTAAGAACCCGGTTCCAATCTCCAGGTCCCACATTTAGCCAGATGCAAAGTGACACAAGGGCATAATGCCGCACTTGCCCACAAGGGGGCACAAGCATCTGGATTTTGTTCACAGTAGCTGAGAGACTGCTGGCACACCCATTCTCTATCTGTCTCCCTCTCCCTTTCTTTCTGTCTCTCTCCAAAAAAAAAAAAAATAAAAATATATATTTAAAAAGAAAATTTGAGACACCATAATGTTAACTACAAAACCATTACTATGTTCTATTAAGAGAAAGAGCTTTTGAATTATAGCTATAATATTAGCTGTGTGCCTTGAATAATTAATAATATATTTATATCATCTATAATTATTTAGTAAGTAAATTTCTCTGATTATCTCTGAAACAATTTTCAGGAGTAATTTCAGTTTAAATCTAATGGAGTCTCATATATTCTATGTGCTTGATTACACCCATTAAATCTTTGTAATCTTTCTTCCTTTCCTGTAGTTTTGATGGCATCAGGTTATTTGTTTTGTATAAATTCTGCCCCTGCCCCTGTAGTTAATGATTTGGATGATGGCCCCCTGTAGTGTCCTTTAATATGTTTTGCTGAACACAAGTTTATTTAAGGGAGCAATTTAGGGGTAATTAGTGAGACTCCAGAGGTTGGAGTCATTAAGACTCATAAATCGCAGGGACAGGAAGGGTGCCATAGGAAGATAAGAAAAGAAATAGGTAATTGTGGAATGTGGTGGCACATGCCTTTAATCCCAGAACTTGGGAGACAGAGGTAGGAGGATCACCATGAGTTCAAGGCCACCCTGAGACTACACAGTTAATTCCAGCATGGACTGAAGTGAAATAGTGAAAAAAAAAAAAAAAAAAAAAAAAAAAAAAAAAAAAAAGCAGGTGGTGCATGCCTTTAATCCCATCCCAGAACTAGGCAGAGGTGAGGACCCTTTGAGGCCACCCTGAAAATCAAAAAAAAAAAAAAAAAGAAAAAGTAATTGGATTAGTGACAATAAATAAGATGACCTGGCAGTAGTCATGCACTCAACAAGCTTGGCCTGCACTTCTACCACATTGCCTTACTTTCTTTCTCTTCTCTGTTTCTCTCTGTTTCTCTCTCTCTCTCTCTCTCTCTCTCTCTGTGTGTGTGTGTGTGTGTGTGTGTGTGTGTGTGTGTGTGTGTGTTTGAAGCAGGGTATCACCCTAGCCCAGGCTGTAGGATCCCAGGCTGGCCTGGCACTCACTCTGATCCTTCTCCCTCAGCCTCAAGATGCTGGTATTCAAGATGTGCACCACTAGGCTAGCTGGCTCTGTTACTTCTGAAGATAGGGTTCTGAGCTGATCATTCTTTGCTGCAGTCTCCCCAGTTCTATAATTCCAGATGTGTGCTACTGGGCCTTGCTTCTGTTTCCTGGGTATCCCTGACTTCCTAAAGTTTGACAAATAAAGTGAGGTCTTAGAGTAATTCTTGTGATATTTCTATTATTGACTGTGCTATCTACTCATATTCACCTCCTCTACATGCTGTAACCTGATTCCTAGCAGACGACTCTGCAGCTCAATTGCAGATCAGTGGAGATATGTATGAAGTCACCTCTACAATGAAGAATTAGCAATTGTTTGTTTACTTTTTTTTCCTTTTGGTTTTTCAAAGTAGGGTCTTGCTCTAGCCCAGGCTGACCTGTAACTCCTATAGTCTCAGGCTGGCCTTGAATTCACAGGGATCCTCCAGCTTTTGCTTCCTGAGGGATTAAAGGCATGCACCACCATACCCGGCTCGCTTTTCTTTTTAAAAATATTTTTATTTATTTGCAAGCAAAGAGAGAGAGGAAAGAGAGAGAATGAATATAGGCATGCTAAAGCCTCCTGCCACTGAAAATGAACTCCAGATGCATGCAGCACTTTGTGTATCTGGCTTTATGTAGAAGGATTAAAATAGATCCTTGTCTTTCTCCGTGCACAAGAATCCAGTCCAATTGGATCAGGGACCTTAATATCAGACCTGAAACTCTGAAACTGCTAGAGGAAACCCTTCAACATATTGTCATATGCAATGACTTTCTAAATATAACTCCAATTGCTCAGGAAATAAAACCACTAATTATCCACTGGTATCTCATGAAATTAGACAGCATTTGCACAGCAAAGGACACTGAGCATACAGCAAAGAGACAACCTACAAAATGGGAGAAAATCTTTGCCAGGTATACATCTGACAGAGGATTAATATCCAGAATATACAAAGAACTCAAAAAACAAAACAATAAGAAATCAAACAACCCAATTAAAAAATGGGCTATGGAACTAAATAGAGAGTTCTCTTCAGAAGAAATATAGATGGCATATAAACATCTAAAAAAGTGTTGTATATCCTTAGCCATCAGGGAAATGCAATTAAAACTAATTTCTTTTTCTGGAAAGAGTCAGAGAGAGAAAGAGAGAGAGAGAGAGAGAGAGAGAGAGATAGAGAATGGGTGCGCCAGCAGCCTCTTAGCTGCTGAACAATCTCCAGATGTGTCCACTCCCTTGTGGGCAAGTGCAGCATTGCGCCCTTGCATCACTGCCTCTGGCTAAATGTGGGACCTGGAGAATTGAATGGGCATTCTTAGGCTTAGCAGGCAGGCACCTTAACTGCTAAGCCATCTCTTCAGCCCTAAAACTACTTTTAATTCCATCTTACTCCTGTAAGAATGGCTATCATCAGTAAACAAATGATGATAAATGTTGGCAAAGATATGGAAAATGGGGAACCCTTCTACACTGTTTGTGGTAACGTAGTCTGGTACAGCCATTGTGGAAATCAGTGTGGAGGTTCTTGAGACAGCTAAAAATAGATCTAGATTTACCATATGATCCAGCTATAGCACTCCTTTGCATATATTGTAATGACTGTCCTTACTACCTTAGAGATACTTGCACAACCATGTTTATTGCTGCTCTATTCACAATAGCTAGGAAATGGAACCAGCCTAGATATTCCTCAACAGATAAATGTATAATAAAGATGTGGTACATTTACACAATGGAGTTCTATTCAGCAGTAAATAAAACTGAAATTATGAAATTTACAGGGAAATGGATGGATCTGGAAAGGATTATACTAAGTGAGGTAACCCAGGCTCAGAAATCCAAACATTACATGTTCTCTCTCAAATGTGGATCCTAGCTACAAATGTGTAGACTTCTATGTGAGCTGGAGCCAAAACTTGGTAGGAGAGGTCAGTAAGCTAGAAAAAGACTATAAGGGAGGAAAGAGAGGGAAGGATTTTAGGGCATGGTATTATATATATGTAAGTAGAAGAAGAGATTACAGGGAGTGGAATGGCCTAAGTGAGATCAGGGGAAGAGATTGGGTAAGAGAACAGTGAGGGGAAGATAAATGAAAATTCAAGATATTCTTAATAAAACATATGAAAACCTACTTTTTTGGATAATGGCACATCCAGAGGCATAGATTGCTACTAGAAAAATTTTCAGTGCCTGGGATGGGATACCTTCTAGTGAGTTGTTGGCTAGGGAGGTCCCTGTTGCCTCCAAAACATTACCTGCTATTGCCAAGGCCCTTGGTTTTCCACCAGTAACAGCTGGTAAGACCCTATTGCTAAAGACTTCACATGCCTGGGTGGTAAAGTCACTGAGAAATCAAGCTGGTGCTGAATTGAAACCTTCTCCCTCCAGACCAGCTGACTAAAAGCTGGAAAGAGCTGCACTGCATGCAGCCGTATGGGAAACAGAAGTCATCAGTGGTGAAAACAGTGGACACTGGAAGCTTCAATTTTGGTCAGACAGGCCAAATGACCAAACAGGTGCAATAGTGGCATGTCTGTTATGGGGGAAACCAACTGCTCTCTAGAGAGGAGGCCTGCTCTATGGGACGGATACATGTCTGGCACTGAAAACCTAACCAAAAGCCTATGGTAGGGGAGGTCATGAGCCTTAGGGGCATAAAGCCTGCTGTTGTCTGGCTAAATGTATATATTATTCTCACCAAACTGTCCTGAAAGCACTGTACTTAATGTTCATATTCATATATTAATGCTACTCTCACTTCTGGTTAGAGAAGCTTCTCTTTTCAGATGGTGATATCCACTGGGATAACTTAAAAGGCAACATAGTGCTGAGAAGAAGGGACGGAGGAGTGTCCAGCACTGAATTACCTCTGTCACACCCTCCAAGGCTCAGGGTCCATTGTGGAAGAGGTAGCAGAAAGAATGTAAGAGCCAAAGGAAGTGTACGACTCCTTACAATGCAACTGTCCAGACAGAAATTGGCCTCAGTATCCATGACCTCACATTGCCTAGCAATACCTTCACAAGACCCTCATAATAGGAGAAAAAGGTGATGACATCAAAATAAAAGAGAGACTAATGGAGAGAGGGAGGGGATATGGTGGAGAGTAGAGTTGTGAAGGGGAAAGTGGGGGAAGGAGAGGAATTACCATGATTTATTGTGTGTAAGCATAGAAGTTGTCAAAAAAAAATTTAAACACTTATGTTTATGCCCATATATAATGCTACTCTCACCTTTGATTAGAGAAGCTTCCCTTTTCAGATGATAATGACCACTAGGGTGAATGAAAACTTACTGTAGTGCTAAGAAATACAGTGAAAGTATAATGTTCGGCCCTTAGTGAGCCATCTCAACCACACCCTGTAAGGCTCAGGGACCATTGTAGAACAGGTGGCAGAAAGAATATAAGAGTCAGCTGGAGTGGTGGGGCACACCTTTAACCCCAGCACTCAGGAGGCGGAGGTAGGAGGATCAATGTGAGTTCAAGATTACACAGTTAATTCCAGGTGACCCTGGCCTAGAATGAGACCCTACCTCAAAACAAAACAAAACAAAACAAAACAAAACAAAACAACAACAACAACAAAAAGAATGTACATGCAAAACTTTGAAGAATAAATGCATTCTTATCCTACTTTAAGATTTTCTTGCTTTTTGTTTATATATGTATTAGAATGAGTCTTGAAACCTATATTCAGATCTTATCCTCCTAATCTACCTTCAATTATTCAATCCCTAGGTATTGAGACCACATGGGTAAACAAAAAGATATACTTTCATGCTGGGTTGGTGGTGCTTTAATTCCAGCATTCAGGAAGCTGAGGTAGGAGGATTGCCATGAGTTTCAGGCCATCCTGAAACTACATAATGAATTCCCTATCAGCCTGGTCTGAGCCTCGAGTGAGAACCCACCTTGAAAAAAAAAAAAAAAAGAGATATACTTTATCCATGTAGTTAGGTATAGTCTTTTTGCTTTGAAAAAAAATACTACTATTATAATTTCTGTCCATAATTCATTGAAGGAATGATTTATGGCCTGTTTTTTTTTTCCAATTTCTTTCTTTAAAAAATAGTTTTACTTCAGATAAATGAAAAATTTGGGGACTGGAGAGATGGTATAGTGGTTAAAGGCACTTGTGTGCAAAGTGTGATGGCCTGGGTGTGATTTCCCAGTACCCATGTAAAGATGGATGCACTAAGTGGTACATGAATCTGGAGTTCATTTGCAGTGGCAAGAGGCCCTGGTGCACCATCTCCCCTCCCATTTATGCTCTCTGCTTGCAAATAAATACATAAATATATTTATGTAAAACATCTTGAGCTAGAGACATGGCTTAATGGTTAAGGCATTTGACCTAGAAATCCTGTACCCCTTAGAACTTGTGCACCACCAAGCCCTGGTTTTAGACTTTTGAACTCATGCAGGGCAATCATTTTGCCCATTCTCAGCCCTGTGCCTGAGAAACATGATGACCCAGGTTTGATTCCCCAGAACCCACATAAACCAGATGCTCATAGTAGCACAGAGTTTGTTTGCAGTGGATGAAAGCCGTGGTGTGCCCATTCTTTCTCTCTCAAATTAATTAATTAACTAATTAATTAATTAATTTAAAAATTATGAAACCCATTAACCATCACAGAAATGAAAATTAAACTTGTGGGCCTGAGAAATGGCTTAGCGGTTAAGGCACATGCCTATGATGCCTAAGGACCCTGGTTCGATTCTCCAGGTCCCACATAAGCCAGATGCACATGGTGGCACATGTGACTGGATTTCGTTTGCAGTGGCTAGAGACCCTGGTACACTCATTCCCACTTTCTCTCTGTGTCTCTCTCTCCCTCTCTCTCTGTCTCTAATAAGTAAATAAAGTTAAATCTAAAAAAATTTTTTAAAAAAGAAAATTAAACTTGTAATGAGATCACCACACATATTAGAATGACTGTTGTGACCAAAGAGTATTCCAAAGATGGAGAACAAGAGGCCACTTTGTCCATTCATGCTCTCTTTATAATAAATACATTGTATGTTCCACAGGGTAAGCAAGAGCTTTGTTTGCAGTGGATGAAAGCCGTGGTGTGCCCATTCTTTCTCTTCAAATTAATTATTAACTAATTAATTAATTAATTTAAAAATTATGAAACCCATTAACCATCACAAAATGAAAATTAAACTTGTGTGATAGTACACACTTGTAAGAAGTCCCAGGATTTCGTTTTGTCAGCCACATGAGATGAAGGAGGAAAAAAAAAAAGAAAGGACTGTTGTGACAAAGATAAGAGCCCTTGTATTTTTCTCATTTGAATGCAAGTTAATAGTTATTATGGTAAATAGTATGAGGGCTGGAGAGATGGCTCAGCCATTAAAGGTGCTTGCTTGCAAAGCATGACAGCCAGAGTTCAAGTCCCTAATACCCTTGTAAAACCAGATTTACAAAATAAGGCATGGGTCTGGGTTCATTTGCAGTGGCAAGAAGCCCTGGAGTACCCATTCTGTCTGTGTGTCTTTCTTTTTCTCTCCTTGCAAATAAATAAAATCTTAAAACATTTTATTTATTTATTTATGAGAAAGAGAGAGGGAAACAATGGGCTCACTAGGGATTATTGCTACTGCAAATGAACTCCAGATGCATGTGCTGATGAACCAGTCTGACTCCATCTTAGAGTGAAAAGCCATCTTGTTGTCAGGTCAAAATAAGTTTCGTTTCTGTTTACTGTGAAACCTAAGTTTCTGTTTGGCCTGACTGCACCTTGATTACCTGCCTGGAACTCCATGCCCTGGCCCTTCCTGGAACCTGAGTTATTCCCTGCTCTGACAGTGCCTTGACCCATACCCTCCCAAGATATTATGCCAAATAATTATAAACTGCTATTTGCTTCTCTATTTCCATCGCCAAGTTCCCTATTAGAAATCCCCCAACTTTACAGTTTGTGAATTATAAAAGCCTCACTCCTCTTGTGTTCAGGACTGCTCTTATGCCCTGTCTTTGGGTGAGACATCCAGCTGGTAAGCTTCTGAGTGCACAATACAGCTTGCCTTAGAAAGAAGAAAGTCTTGTCATTTTGACCTAGTACATGACCCTGTACATTATGCTAAGTGAAATAAGCTAAGTACTGAAAAACTGTGTAGCAGACAGCTTCAGGTTCGCTAAGATGAACTTCCAGACCAGGCACAGTTATGGAGGAAGGGATATTATTTATTGAAGCTTACAGATCCAGGGGAAGTTCCATAATGGCAAGAGAAGTGGCCTGCTCTCCACAGGGCCAAGCAGAGAAAAAACCAACCAGCCACCACAGCACACAGAGCAAAACTACAGCCAAAAGGTCACACAGCACACTTCAGGAACTCCTGCTAGGCACATTTGCATATCTTTACAATGGAATCTCAAACCATCACCACACCTTAAGACCAGCCCCCAGTGACCTTGCCTCTAGCAAGGTGATTGCAGATGCAAACTATAAAGTAATAAAACACTGAATATATTGGGGGACATATATTCAAACTACCACATTCCGCCCCTGGCCCCCAATATATTTAGCTCCTGGCCCCCAATAGATTTATAACTATCACACATTGTAAATTGTACTCAGTCCAATTTCAAAGGTTCTTATAGTCTTGATCAACTTAAGATAGTGAGTCCTGTAAAATCAAACAAGTTAAATACTTTCAACATGTAAAGGCACAGAGTAAACATTTTTAACTGGTAAAAGGCATAGCAAGGAGAAACTAAAACAATGTAAACTCAACCACCATCAGCCGTCATCAAACTTCTGCAGTTCAAGTTCAATATAACCATAGACTGACAGTCTCCAGGTTTTCCAATTACGCCCTTCCAGCTGGGCAGAGTCGCCAGGGAAAACTTTCATCCCATGCCAACACTGCACTCCATGGTAGCCCTTTTGCACAGTCCTGGTATATCCAAAACATCTTCAGGTCTCCATGCAAACCACGGTCCGTCTTCCAAAAGGCTCTTCCAGCCTATTCCTCAGGAACTTCATGCCCTGCCTTCATGCTGCATCTCAGCAGCGGCTCCTGGAACCGTGTGCAACTCATGACCACGCCATGCATTTTTCATGCTTCCAAAACCAATACCAGGTGTGCAGGACACAACCATATTCTTAATCCAGGGACAAAATAAATCATAGCCTTGAAAAGCAGGTTCCTTCTCCAGTCAGCTCTTTCCAAGAATTTGCATTTTTAACAGTCTTTCCTCAGGCATCCTCTCCATTGTTTTAATGTAAATCAAGTCAGGCCACCTTCCTTCCACCTTCCTTAAGATTGCTAATGCGTTGACAATAGCAGCTCAGTAACCTAAAACCAGTCTCAGTGCCTCTGCTTTTAACTTGCTTGAAGTTTTCCAACTTAAAATCTTAAAATCTCAGTCCAATATCTTCAGCCAAGCACATCAGTCCATTACAAATTTAAGTTTGATCAAACTTTCTGGGCCTGGATAGCAGAACGTAGCCATCCCTTATGCCAGTAGCCCAGTTCCAACAAAGTCCTCTGCAGTCTTTCCTTCCCCTTAGAAACCTCATAAGCCAAGCCTCGAAGTTCAATACAGTCTGCACTTAGCATTCTCAAACTCTCATCAGAATAGTCCATAAAACTTGGCTTACCACTCCAGAAGGCACCTTCATTTGCAAGCACCAAGTCCATGCCCATTCCTCCAAAACAAAGGTTCCAAAAGACGAATATCCACACGGTCAGGTTCATCTCACCCCACTCCTGGTACCACTTTACTGTAGCAGACAGCTTCAGGTTCGCTAAGATGAACTTCCAGACCAGGCACAGTTATGGAGGAAGGGATATTATTTATTGAAGCTTACAGATCCAGGGGAAGTTCCATAATGGCAAGAGAAGTGGCCTGCTCTCCACAGGGCCAAGCAGAGAGAGAGAAACCAACCAGCCACCACAGCACACAGAGCAAAACTACAGCCAAAAGGTCACACAGCACACTTCAGGAACTCCTGCTAGGCACATTTGCATATCTTTACAATGGAATCTCAAACTATCACCACACCTTAAGACCGGCCCCCAGTGACCTTGCCTCTAGCAAGGTGATTGCAGATGCAAACTATAAAGTAATAAAACACTGAATATATTGGGGGACATATATTCAAACTACCACAAACTGATATAATGTGATCTCACTAATATGTAAAATCTAAAATCTAAAAAGATTCAATTTCACATTGAAATAGAGATTAGAAAGGGATGGGAGCATGGGAATTATAGATGTCGTTAGAAGGATGTTGATCAAATGAGAATCAGTTCAAGAGATCCAGTGTATGACATTTTGGCAGTAGTTAACACTAATGTATTCTTGAAAATTGCTGAAAGTAGATTTTAAAGGTTTCTACCACAGCCAGGTGTGGTGGTGAGCATGTTGGTGCATGCCTTTAATCCCAGCATTTGGGAGGCAGAGGTAGAAGGATCACTGTAAATTCAAAGCCACCCTGAGATTAGAGTGAATGTCAGGTCAGCCTGGGCTATAGTGAAACCTTACCTTGAAAAACCAAAAAAGAAAGTTCCACCATAAAAATGTAAGTATATAAACTAATAATCATCATTTCCATCTCCATCTAACCATTTCACAAATATATATATATATATATATTATATATTATATATATATACATTTATATATAATATATGTATTAACCATTGAGCCATCTCTTCAGCCTATGCATACATGCATATATTTTATGAGACAGATGCACTGCCTGCTGCACTAAGGAGGGAGATCTGTTCATATATTTTAATTTTTTTGTTTATTTTATTTTATTTTTATTTCTTTATTTGAGAGTGACAGACAGAGAAAGAGGCAAATAGAGAATGAGCACGCCAGGGCCTCCAGCCACTGAAAACAAACTCCAGATGCATGCGCCCCCTCATTCATCTGGCCTACGTGGGTCCTGGGGAATCAAGCCTTGAATCAGGGTCCTTAAGCTTCATAAGCAAGTGCTTACCGCAAAGCCATCTCTCTAGCCCTCGTTCATATATTTTAAAACAAATTGTAGATGATAACTACATACAATTGTATATGTCCATTAAAATGAATTTTAAAAAGTTACACTAGTCTATCTTGCATTCTAGATATGGTTGGTATGATACTCAGCATATTTTATGTTTCAGCTCCCACTTGCAAACAATGCACATAGTGGCCTATAGTGTCACCCAATCTACATAGAGAGACAACGTATTTTCCTAACACTAGAAGATGCCTGTCATTGTCCTGTATTATAGCCACAGATCAGGAATAAGGGCCAACTTGAAGGTCTTCAAAATGCAGTTCAGGACAAGGGGACATTTATTAAGTCCTTCCCTCACTTTCTAGCCTTCAAATGAGTGGAAAATAAAGAACTTGCTGAAATTTAAGAGTTAGGGATATAGCTAAGTTGGTAGAGTGCTTGCCTACCATGAATGATGCCCGGGCTTAATCCCTAGCAACACATAAACCAGGTGTGGTATGGTGGCACATGCCTGTAATCCCACCATTCAGGAACAGGTGAAGACAGAAGGATTAGAAAGAAGTAAGCTAGAGATTGTCTCAAAAAATGTTGAAATTATCAATACTATTTTCATGTCATTTTTCCTCTCCACAAAAGGCTCAGGAAATAATGGAGTACTACCACTGGTATGGCAAATGATCTTTGAAAAATAAAGGTCTTAGTACTAATCCCACACTGGGAGGCAGAGGTATGGCCTGAAATAGATTAATTCCAGGTCAGCCTGGGCCAGAGTGAGACCCTACCTTGCAAAAACCAAAAAAAAAAGAAAAGAAAAAAAAGAAAAATAAAGGTCTATAAGGAGTCCATGACATATTTTGATGACAGAATTCTGGAATACTGCCATGGCTCTCAACACTGCCAATGAGGGTCTGAATTTCTCCATATTTTCACTAATATTTATTTTGGGTTTGTGTGTATGAGTGTGTGTATGTATGGGCACACACACATCACAATGTACATGTGTTGATGAGAGTACAATATTAGAATATTCCTCACCACCTTGTTTGAGACAGATCTCTTTTATTGTTTACCACGAAAATCACCAGACTAGCTGACCCACGAGCTATGGCATTCTCTTGACTCCATCTCCCCTTGCCATAGGTGTACTGGGATTCCAGAGAAGCAAGCCACTTGTGTCCAGCTTAACTTGGGTGCTGGAAATCAAATGCTCATCATCAGGCTTGCATAGCAAAATGCTTTTAAGCCCCACCCCAGCAGTTTTGATTACAGCTATCTTAGTGGGTGTGAAGCGTTTATGATTGTGGTTTTGATTTGCATTTTCCTAATGACTCATGAAGTGGAGAATTTTCTCATGTGCTCTGTAGCCATTTATACATATTCTTTGGAGAAATATCTACTCAAGCCTTATGAGTCTTTTTAAGTTGGATGATTTGTCCTTGGATTGTTGTGTGTCACTGGCTGAGTTTACTGCAGCTGTCAGTTTTCTATTTTTACTGCTGCTTGGAAATCCTCTTAGTTATGTCTAGTGAAGCATTTACTTAAACATCCATTAATCATTTATTGTGTTCTCTATCTGTGCTGGAAATTTATTGCAACAGCTGTGTGTTTTCCTTCTCACCAATCCATTTCAACCTGCCTCCCAAATGACTTTCCTCGAAAGTGAGTTTGATCGTGTCAGTTACTCGCTTAGTCCCTCTTATGCCAACTGCATGGACTATAAGATGAAGTTCCAGCACTGGTGAGATGGCTTAGTGGTTAAGGCGCTTGCCTGCAAAGTCTAATGACCAGAGTTTGATTCCCCAGTACCCACATAAGTGGCTGGAGGCCCTGGCATGCCCAGTTTGTCTCCCTGCTTGCAAATAAATAAATAATAAAAAGATAAAATTATAACTCTTTAGGATGGTCTAGAAAGCCTTCCAAATGTGCCTTTGCCAGTCTCCACAGTTCTCTCTCATGTTCATCCTCCATTCCCATGTTGGACAGTGTTAAAGGTCTCCTGATACTGTAAATTCCCTAGAGGAATTCTAGAAGAAAAAGCTCATAAAATAGGTCTGTGCATATTTCTAATATACATTTTGAGGCTGTTGAATTGCTTACATGGTTAGTATGCAAGTGAGATGTGAAGTCTCATGATACACAGATACAAACTTTCATGCCTGGCACACGTTCCAATTAGCCCAGGGAAAAGAAGCGGTCTCTAGTCAGCCAACATCTGGGTCCTGGACCCTGAAACAGGATGATCTCCCTCAAGCCTGACCCAAGAAAACACATTTTGTTCTTTAACAGGTCTTTCATGTTCCAGTCTCATCGCAGTTCCAGTATTAAGTAATAAAGAGGAGCTATATGTTCTGGTTTGAGTCCAGGAGTTACAGGAGAACACAGCCCTTAAAAGGGTAGTCATGGTGGCAGGAGGAATACTGGTATTAAGGGAGAGGTGAACCACCCAGGGTAATTGAACCTGTTCTGTGAAAATAAACCAAGTAAAGAGACTTCCCTAACTATCCTTTAGAGACAGTTTTGCAAAAGGCAACTACAGTTTCACTAGATCTTTCAACAAATACATCCATCTTGCTGATGGTTTGTGACGAGAGAATTCAGTACCATACTGTGTATATCTCTGAGAATATTCTAATATTAAATTTGAAATTATATTCAGTCCTCCATACCAGAGTTGCTACCTGAAGATTCAACTAGTCTCAAATTGAAAATTATTTTCGTAAAAAACATTGCATCTGCATTAGCTTTTATTTTCCTTGCAATTCTGCCTCCCTCCCCATACCAGACATAGTCTAACAATCACTTCCAAAGCATTTACATTGTAAAGAATGCACATGTTGCAAATGCCACCATCTTAGGTCTGACTACATTTCTGGTCTTTTTCTCCTTTCTTTCTTTCTTTCTTTCTTTCTTTCTTTCTTTCTTTCTTTCTTTCTTTCTTTCTTTCTTTCTTTCTTTCTTTCTTTCTGTAGTAGTTTGAATATATGTCCCCCAATATATTCAATGTTTTATTACTTTATAGTTTGCATCTACAATTTCTAGAGGCAATGTCACTGGGGGCTCTTTGTTAATGGTGGGTTTGAGATTCCATTTCTGTGCCTTTCCTGAAGTGTGCTGTGTGACCTTTCTTTTTGCTTTCTTTCTTGGTTGGCTTTGCTTCTTTTGGCTTTCTTTTTCCTGCCTTTATGGAACTTCCCCTGGATCTGTTTCTTTCCCTTCCTCCATAACTGTGCCTGGTCTGGAAGTTCATCTCAGCGAACCTGAAGCTGTCTGCAACACTTTCTTTCTTTCTTCCTTCCTTCCTTCCTTCCTTCCTTCCTTCCTTCCTTCTTTCTTTCTTTCTTTCTTTCTTTCTTTCTTTCTTTCTTTCTTTCTTTCTTTCTTTCTTTTTTCTCTTTTTTGAGGTAGTGTCTTGCTCTAGCCCAGGCTGACCTGGAATTCACTATGTAGTCTCTCAGGCTGGCCTTGAACTCTCGGCGATCCTCCCATTTCTGCCTCCTGTGTACTGGGAATACAGGCATGTGCCACCCACCTGGCAGGTCTGACTACATTTCTAACCACTACTTGGGTTGAACTTAGAGACTGGGGACTGTGGGTATCGAGGGATGAATGAATGACTGGAGATTTATGTTTTTATGGTCATATCTATGTATGAATGCATGTATCTAATCTATGTATACATGTACAAAACACACAAACATGAAACACAGACTGTAAATATCAAATAATAAATCTAAAATGGGGTTTATATTTATATTATCTGCTGCTACATAATGAACTAAACCTAAAACTTAAGTGGCTGAAACACTTTGTCATTTAGTGAGTCAGAAATTTCAGAGGGGACATTCATGCAGTTTGTCTCCATGTTTTGATGGGTCACCAGGGGTGACTGGGAATAAACTTTCCAAAGTGGGTCACATGTCTGACATCTCTCACTACACCTTGATGCTTTCCCTGCCACATGATGTCTTCTTCTACTTGGTCTCTGTATGTGGCTTGGATTTTGACCAGGATGTTATTCTTAGTGCAGTCTTACTTCTTAAATGGGCGTCGTAAGCTATTCTACTGCATATGAGAAAGTCTGGTGTGGACCCAGACATACTCTCATCATTTCCATTACACTGTACTGACTAAAGCAGTCACAGACAAGTCCAACCTTTAGGAAAAGGAAATAGATCTCAATTCATGGATTCACTTTTCTTTCTTTCTTTAGCAAAGTTAGTGAGTTTATTAGAGGGTAGTTACATATATTCATCACTATGGGTGTGGGCTTCTGAAGAGCAAGTATCACATTTAAGGCATCTTTACAACATATAGACACACACATATGATTTTGTGGCTTTTTAGGTTACATTGTTCAAAGGATATAATTTACAACAAAGTTGAGAAATTGAGTAGTGTAAAAGTTCAGGTCAGCCTGTGCTAGAGCGAGACCCTACCTCAAAAACAAAACAAAACAAAACTAAACAAAAAGTTTGATCTGAAAGAATTTCCTTTTGTAAGTGAAATTGGAAGATGGTGGTAAGTGTTGGTGATGGCTCAAAATTCATTTTGAGCAGCTGGGCATGGCACATCCCTCTAATCCCAGCACTTGGGAGGCAGAGGTGGGAGGATTGCTGTGAGTTCCAGATGAGCCTGGAACTTCAGAGTTGAGTACTAGGTCAGCCTGGGCAATAGTGAGACCCTACTTCCAAACCCCTCCTCCAAAAAAATTCACTTTGAAATTTCTCCAGGATGAATAGAACTCACTTATTCGTTAGTGATGTTGGGCTGGAGAAATGGTGTAGTGGTTAAGGCATTTGCCTGCAAAGCCAAGGGACCTTGGTTCAATTCCCTAGGACCCACTTTGCCAGATGCACAAGGGGGTGCACATGTCTGGAGTTCTTTTGCAGTGCTAGAGGCCCTGGTATGCCCATTCTCTTTCTCTGTCAAATAAATAAATAAATAAAATATGTTTTAAAAACTTAGTGATGTAAAGAGGACATGAAAATGTCTGATTTTGGAGACGTGAGGATTAGGATTTGATAGGAACCTGAGTGGATGTATCTGAAAAAATTCCTCAGCCGCTACAGGCAGCAATGTAGAGCTGTGTTGCAGTGTCACCCATTCCAGTCCCACTGTTCTGGTTACTTCCAGATAATTTTTTCAAATAGGAGTGGTGCTGACTCCATGACTTCTGCATCACTTAAAAGTCCCCCCATCAAGGATGATGACCTCATAGAAGTTGTGCTGGGCCGGGCGTGGTGGTGCACGCCTTTAATCCCAGCACTCAGGGAGGCAGAGGTAGGAGGATCGCCAAGAGTTCAAGGCCACCCTGAGACTACATAGTGAGTTCCAGATCAGCCTGGACCAGATTGAGACCCTACCTGGCAAAACCAAAAAAAAAAAAAAAAAAAAAAAAAGAAGTTGTGCTGCAGAACCCCTTACTGTGCTCAGGTAAGCTGACACTGATGCTGTGGATATGGTAGAGCATTTGCCTAGAACGGTGCAAAGCCTTTGGCTTGGTGCTAGAATGACACATAACAACTATAAATAAAAAACTGTAAATTGACCTTTTTTTTTCGAGGTAGTGTCTCACTCTGGCTCAGGCTGACCTTGAATTAACTGTGTAGTCTCAGGGTGGCCTCAAATTCACAGCAATCCTCCTACCTCTGCCTCCTGAGTGCTGAGATTAAAGGTGTGCACCACCATACCCGGCTGACAAGTTTTGATAGTAGATGATACAAAGTGATAATTTATAAATACAATGTAGCATAATTAAATTAAGCTAACATAAATTAACATATCCAGATGCTTAACTCTTAAAGTTTTTAAAAAATACTTTTTTGGGCTGGAGAGATGGCTTAGCGGTTAAATGCTTGCCTGTGGAGCCTAAGGAACCCGGTTAGAGGCTTGATTCTCCAGGACCCACGTAAGCCAGATGCACAAGGGGGTGCACGCATCTGGAGTTCGTTTGCAGTGGCTGGAGGCCCTGGCGCACCCATTTTCTCTCTCTCTCTACCTGCCTATTTCTGTATCTCTCTCTCTCAAATAAATAAATAAATAATAAAATATTTTTTAAAAAATATATTTTTTATTTGTGACTAGAGAGAGACAGATGGAACGGGCACATCAGGGCCTCTAGCCACTGCAAATGAACTCCAGATTTATACACCACTTGGTGCATCTGGCTTTTAGTGGGTACTGGGGAATTGAACCTGGGTTCTTAGGCTTTGCAGGCAAGAGCTTTAACTGCTGAGTCATCTCTCCAGCCCCTCTTTTTAAGTTTTATTTTAAATTATTTATTTGTGCATGCAACTACTACAGATAGAATTTAGGGCCTTGAACATCTTTGGCAGTCACTCTGCTAAAAGGCATATGATCATCCGACCACGATCGACCTTTTCTTCCTTACCTTTCTTCTTCATTTGGGATGGCACTGAGTGTTAATTAAACCCAGGACCTTGTTCAAAGCAGGCAAGGGCTTCATCACTAAGCTGCATCCCCAGACCTTTTGTTAATTAATTTTTGTTTGGCAGTGGGGATTAAACCTGGGGCCTTGCACATGCTAGGCAAGCTCTTTACCACTGAGCTATAAGCACAGCTCTCCTATTGTTATTTTGTTTGTTTGTTTTGTTTTTTGAGGTAGCTTTTCACTGTAGCTCAGGCTGACCTGGAGTTCATTATGTAGTCTCAGGGTGGCCTTGAACTCACGGTGATCCTCCTATCTCTGGCTCCTGAGTTCTGGGATTAAAGGCTAAAGGCGTATGTCACCATGCCCAGCTCCTATTGTTAAATTTTGAGGGAAAAAAATCTTACTAAATAGCCAGGTTGGCCTTGACCTCATGATTCTCTGCTGCCTCAGTCTCCAAAGTAGCTGGAATTGGCATGGGCCACAGCTCCCAATGAGACCTCAACTTTTATTTATTTGCACGTGTGTGTGTGTGTGTACCATGGTCTCTTGCCTCTGCAGGACGTGGTAACATCCATCTTTAATTAATTTATTTATTTGTTTTTGAGATAGGGTCTCACTCTGGGCCAGGCTGACCTGGAATTCACTATGTAGTCTCAGGGTGGCCTCGAACTCTCTGCGATCCTCCTACCTCTGCTTCCCTCCCGAGTGCTGGGATTAAAGGCGTGCACCACCACACCCGGCTTAACATCCATCTTTTAATGAGAAGAGTAACAAAGAACATGTTGCCCTCATTAACATGTCCAAAGTGTGAGACCTATGAAGTGTATGTACTTGACAAACTCTACAAAATGTCATCATGCCAAATCCTCAGCAGTTTGCCCACACACTTATTTTCTTAGAAAAGAATAGGTGCTATTACACTACTATGCACATTTGATTTAAGGGGGATGATAATTTAAAGTCCCTTGCATTTTATTACTTTCTTGATTTATCTGTGTATCTTATGAATAGCATTTTGAGTTGACAGGACTATGTGCATGTAGTTGTATGAGATACAACTTCAGTCTTACTACAGTCTTAGGAGCACTAAGGGTAGTTTATTAATGCCCAGGGCATCATCGTAGCCTTCCTGATAGTTTTGATTTACTGAAGTCACAAAGCTAAGTTAGCTTGCTTTATGGCTATAAATTTAGCCACATGGTATACGCACAGCTCTGTACAGGTGTTCCCCATGTCTGGTCCACTAACATTTAAGAAATTCAATTCTAGAGTCATAGACAAAAAGCAAAAGACCTGGTAAAAAACACATGGTAACCATTAATATCCAATTGCCCAATCTTGCTTAAACTCATGTACTCTTAAAGCTAATTCCAACCAATTGCCTTTTAATTGCAGTGCCCTGCTTAGAGTTACAAATATAATGGCTTTTTAATATAAGTTGCACTCTTCTGTGTCCAATGTAGGATGTAATCATGCAGTTTATTTAGTCAGAATCAGTGCATAGGGCAATTAATACATGAGCACACAGAGATTTCTGCACACATATATACCCAGCAGGAGAATCACATATGAGTCTGACAAGCCAGGTGTGGTGGCACACCTCTGTCATCCTAGCACTCGGGAAATGAAGGCAGGATTAGGACTTTAAGAATAGCCTTGGCTACTTGAGACACCATCTTAAAACAGCAAAACCAACCTGACAAATCTGTTTTTTGATAGAATTCTGAATATCTCAACATTCACCAATGTATATTGTATATACAGTGAAATACAGAAATCATGAGTGGGAGACCTGGGTATACATCACAGAAAACAAAACAAAGTGATTTAAATAGGAATAGAACGGGATCACAAGCTTTTATCTATGTAACTATAGTCTTAGTAGATAATAGAACTAAACACAAGTTAGCTCTTCATAATCCAAAATTTTGAGGCATGAATGGACCCTAAGCCTTTTGCCCCCCCTTTTAATTAATTAATTAATTTGAGAACTACAGAAGAGAGAGAAAGAGGTAGAGAGAGAAAGAATGGACTCACCTCCAGCCGCTGCAAATGAACTCCAGATGCATGCGCCACCTTGTGTATCTGGCTTACATGGGTACTGAAGAATCAAGCCTTGAACCAGGGTCCATAGGCTTCACAGGCAAGCAACCACTAAGCCATCTCTCCAACCCACTTTTGTCCCTTTTAGTGAACACACACACACCCCGTAGGATTTAAGATTAATTTCACTATTAGGAGCTAGAGAGAAGGCTCAGCAGTTAAAGGCACTTACTTGCAAAGTCTGACAACCTGGGTTCAATTCTCCAGTACTCACATGAAGCCACATGCAAAGTGGTGTATGTATCTGGAGTTTGTTTGCTGTGGTTGGAGGTCATAACTCGCCCATTAACTCTCTCTAATGAATAAATATTCTTCAAAAGATTATTTTCATTATTAATAAATATCAAGACCATCAAGATCATGACATCCAAATGAAAAGAGAGATAGATTGATAGGGGGAAGGGATATGATGGAAAGTGAAGTTTCAAAGGGGAAAGTGGGGGGAGGAAGGGAAGTACCATGGGATATTGTCTACAATTAAGGAAGTTGTCAATAAAAAATAACTAAAAAAATATGATCAAATAAAAATGTACTAATTAAAAAAATCTCTGCGTCAGGGCTGGAGAGATGGCTCAGCTGTTAAACATGCTTGTTTGCAAAGTCTTTTGGCCCAGATTTGACTTCGCAGTACCCACATAAAGATGGATGCACAAAGTGGCACATGTATCTGAAGTTCATTTGCAGTGGTGGGAGGTTGTGATCTCCATGTGATTGATGTGGTAGCTTGTGTGCATGTGTTACATAAATAGGCACAAACACATTCTTGTTTTTGTTGTTTTGAGAGAGTCTTGCTATGTGGTGCTAGCTGCCCTGCAACATATAGACCAGGTTGTCCTCCTACTTCTGCTTCCTGAGTGCTGTCATCTCAGGTGTGTACACCTGGTGCATCTTTGCTTGCTTTTTCCTTCCCTTCCTTCCTTCCTTCCTTCCTTCCTTCCTCCCTCCCTCCCTCCTCCCCTCCCTCCCTCTTTCTTTCTTTCTTTCTTTCTTTCTTTCTTTCTTTCTTTCTTTCTTTCTTTCTTTCTTTCTTTTGTTTTTGAGGTAGAGTTTCACTCTAGTCCAGGCTGACCTGGAATTTGAGGGTGGCCTCAAAGTCATGGTGATCCTCCTACCTCTGCCTTCCAAGTGCTGGGATTAAAGGCGTGCTCCACCATGCCCAGCCCTTCATCTTTGCCTTTTTACTGAAGAAGTATCACTATAGTAATTGTTCATCCTTATTCCAGAGAGATATTTTACATAACACCTAGAAATGAACCTGGATGTGGCAGCCCACTCCTCCCAGCACCCAGGAGGTTGAGGCAGGAGGACTGCCATGCATTTGAAACCAGCCTGGGCTACCCAGTGAGACCTTATCTTACAAAACCAACTAAACAAATAAGCAAAGAAAGCAGAAAAACTAATAATGCTTTATTATCTCTTTTTAAAAGTATATATAATTTAAATGATAATTTAATTTGTATTTTATATACATATTCATTGTATAATTTTAGTGCCTATAAACTATGTCCTATATATTGGTGATAAAAACAGGTCTATCTTAACTTTTTTTTCAGTTTTTTAACCAATTGCACTTCTTTACACTAAAAATGAACAGAATAAAGAAACTAAAAATATTATTTATAATATTAATTATAATAGAATATTTAGGAATTTGACCAGGCAAGTGAATAACCATACACTGAAAACTATAAACATTGCTGAAATTAAAATAACCTATATAAATGGAAAAACATCCTATGTTCATGTATTGGAGGAAATAATATGGCCAACATATTCATACTACCCACAGTAATCTACAAATTTGGCTCCAACCCTATCATATTTCCAGTAACATTTTTCATAGAAATAGAAAACACACATACAAGCTTCTGCACAGCAAAGGGAAACGGTGAACTGAAAAAATATTTGCAAATCTCTTATGATAAGGGAATAACATTCAAAATATATAAGGAATTCATATTTGAAGAGAATCCTGTATCAAATGGACAACAGGAATGCAACAGTGTACTGTGATGATGGCCCATACCTGTCATCCCAGCACTCAGGAGGCCAAAACAGAAAGGACTACTTGGAGTTTGTGCCCAGCCTTGGCTACAGAGTTACAGGATAGCCTGGACTAAGAGTGAGCCTGCCACAAAAATTAAGTAAAATAGAAATGAAACTAGTCAGTCATGGTGGGAACACCTATAATCATAACACTTGAAACACTATCCTCAGCTACACAGCAAGTAGAAGGGCAGTCAAGGTTACATGAAATCCTGTGTCAAAAAACTAAGAAATAAAACCAGTGAGTTTTCATCTTACACAGGTGAGAATAGTTATCAATATGACAAGTATTGACTCCAGAAAATTGAGCCCATGTACCTTGCTGGTGAAAGACACAGCCATTGTGGAAACAGTGTGGAGGTGCCTCAAAAAATTAAATACGAGCCAGGTGTGGTGGTGTATGGCTTTAATCCCAGCACTGAGGAGACAGAGGTAGGAGGATCACTGTGAGTTCGAAGCCAGCTTGAGACTACATAGTGAATTCTAGGTCTGCCTGGGCTAGAGCAAGACCCTCCCTTGAAAAAAAAAACAAAACAAACCCTAAACTAAATACAAGATGACCATATGAAGGGCTCAGTGGATAAAATTTTCCTGATATTCTAGCCAGTTAAAATACTAGTCAAGGTGGTACCAGCTAGAAAGCGGAGGAGACTGGGAGTCCCTGGAGGTTCACTAGCTAGTGTAGCTGAATTCAGCAAGAGACCCAGTCTTAAAGAATTAAAAAAAAAAATTACCCTAAGATTCAGCATTATTCACAATAAACAAGATATGGAAACATCCCAAGATCATTCAATAAATAGGTAAAGATGATATATATCCTATGCTTAAAAGGGGAGATACTTTTTGTAAGATTAATAAACATGGGGGACATTATGTTAAGAGAAAATAAGTCCCCAGTACCAACAGCAAAATACAACATGACCCAATCTGTGTTAAAACAAAAAGGCAGGGGCTGGAGAGATGGCTCAGCAGTTAAGACATTTGCCTGCAAAGCCTAATGACCCAGGTTCGATTCCCCCGTACCCACAGATGCAAAGTGGCACATGCATCTGGAGTTCCTTGCAGGAGCTAGAGGCCCTGATGCACCCATTCTGTCTGCCTCTTTCTCTGCTTGTAAATAAATAAAATATAAAAATAAATTTAAGAAGCATTAGCAAGAAAATTTATTTAAAAAAGAAAAAAAAAAGACAAATACATATGAAACAGAATATGGTAGCAGCCATCGGGAGTTGGAAGAGCTCTAACAGTGCTACCTTCAGTAGACTTTATCTACTGAGAGTTTGTATATGTTAGGTACTCGCACCATAAAAAGGGGAGTAACAATGGAAAATGAGGAGGGATGGGTTAATTGGCTCAATGAATCATCATTCCACTGTATCTAAGCATGTTGTGCCAGGCGTGTGGTACTGCGTTTAATCCTAGCACTCAACAGGCAGAGGTAGGAGGATGGCTGAGTTTGAGGCCAGTTTAGGACTGTTAGAGTGAGTTCTAAGCTAGTCTGGGCTGGATTGAGCAAGACCCTACCTTGAGGAGGGGGGAAATGAAAGCATGTTGCACATCTGAAATCTGTATTTAAAAAATTATAAAATATAACTGTGCACTTCTTCCTGCAACATTAACAGCTTTCAAATGGTGTCACTCAGTAACTCGCCTCCTCCTCTTTCCTCTCCCCTCCTTCCCTATTCCACCTACATGCTTGTTGTATGCAGCAGCGTTAGAGCAGAGGAAGGAAGAGAGCAAGCTAGCCAGGAGCATCCTATTCCCATGTCAGGATTTAACTCAGCCTTGCAATCCATGTACACAAATACTGTAACTTTTGGAGACTTTTCCTCCAAGTAATCTATACAGTAGATCAGCAACCACAGGGAGCTAATCTGATCCTTCCTGATGCTCTGAGTTTCAGGTCTTAAGAGCTTGTGGCCTAATCTCTGTATTTCTTTTTTTCTTTCTTTTTAATCTTAAACTCTGAAGTCAAACTGCCTAGGATCAAATAAGACACATGGCTGCAAAGCAGACAAACATGAGCTAATCACTGTGATTAAATTCCAGTCCTAAATTGTGTATGTAGATGTTTCATTTAGAAGAAAATCTAAATCTCTAAGTGGCTTAGAGTGCCCAAGTTTACTGCTTTTTTCACTTGGAGAATTAGCACCCACATCCCTATAGAAATCACAGTAAAAGGGCCATACTAAATATATCATATAACAAAAAGTTAAATTTCTAGAGTAGTGTGTAGTAACAATTACTTCATGCTGAAGTAAAAATGTAACACCTAACAGTTTTAGGATCAGTTGGTAGAGTGCTTGCCTAGCATAGAACAAATCCTGGGTTTGATCCCCAGCAACCAAAAACAGGGTATGTTGGCACATGTCTATAATCTTAGCACTTGGAAGACAGAAGCAGGAAGGATCAAAATTCAAGGTCATCCTTGGCTACACAGTGAGTTCACAGCTAGCCTGGGATACTTGAGGCCCTGTACAAACAAACAAAAAACAACTTTTTTTTTTTTTTTTTTTTTCCTGCTAGGCATGGTGGTACATGCTTTTAATCCCAATACTTGGAAGGCAGAGGTAGGAAGATTGCAGTGAGTTTGAGGCCACCCTGAGACTATATAGTGAATTCCAGGTCAGCCTGGGATAGAGACGAGACCCTACAAAACAAAAAAAATTAGTTTTGACGTTTCTAAAAACAAGATTAATCTTAAAGCTGATCCATTTTCTTTTTCCTGAAAAGGTTTTCAGCTTATGGTTGCTAGTAACATAGTTTCCAGTGGGATCTCAAAACCAAATGATTTTAGCTAAACTCAACTATAGCAGTTTTAACTGTGCCTGATAATAATTTGATTTGGGGCGGGGATACATGCAAAGATGAATACTTTTTGATTACTCTCACACTTCAATCTAATAGTCACTCTGCAACTATACAAATGAGTTAAGTTCTAAGTTAGATTTGAGTGGACTTACCATAAATATGCAACTTGTTTCTATCTAGTGGACTTTAAGTTGCAAATTTCTTACATTAAAATAGGATTCAATTAGTACCCATGAGGAAACATTTTCTTACATGATTCCAAGTGTGCCTATAAAACTCTAGAAATAAAAATATTGACATAGGTTTATTGTCTATAATAATGGAAGCTGTCAAGAAAGTAAAAAAAAAATCAAGTCTGAAATTTTTATGGATTTGTGTTTCAAGATTCTATATTAAAACTAACTCTAAGCCTGCAAAGATGGCTTAGCTGTTAAGGCACTTGCCTACAAGCTAAAGGATCCAGGTTCAATTCCCCAGGACCCATGTAAGCCAGATGCACAAGGTGGCACATGCATCTGGAGTTCACTGTAGTAGCTAGAGGCCCTGCCATGCCCATTTTCTATCTCTCAAATAAATAAATATATAAAATATATTGAAAACAAAAAACTCCAAATGCCTCTGCATGAGGTTGTTGGATATGTTTTTATATCCAGTTTGACCAATGCCTATAGTGGAAGTGATCTGAAAAAACATGTTAATAGGCAGACATGTAGAAGATAAGATCTTTCAGATCCAGCCTTCAAAAGGCACTGGTCCTTCTAACCCTTTTATTTTGGACTATTAGCCCCAATAAGTATTTGTTACTCAAGTCAACCAGTTTTTATCACCCTTGTGGTATTCCAGAATAGCTGTAGTAGCATTATTTTGAGACAAGGTCTCAATCATGTAGCCCAGAGTGGCCTTGAACTTGGTATGCAGCTTCCCTCGCACCCACCTCTCAAGCTAGGATTATAGCTATGCACCACCAAGCCTGCATTATGTGGTGCTGGGGATGAATTCAGCTGTATGAATGCTAGTCAGATGCTAAACACTGAGCAACATCTCCAACCCATGAGTATGGGCCATTTTTTCTCCCAAATCTCATGAATATTTAATATTAGGCTTTGTAAGATTTTGCTTTTTTTATTGTTTGTTTTTTCTATGTAGGGTCTCACTCTAACCCAGACTAGCTTTTGAACTCAAAGCCATCCTCTTACCTCTGCTTCCCAAGTGCTGGGATGAAGGGCATGTGTGACCTTGCCCAACAGGTTTTTTCTATTTTTTAAAAACAAATAAATCGGTTTTCTTTACCTTTGGTTTTTTGTTAGATAGGGTTTTGCTCTAGCCCAGGCTGACCTGGAATTTACTATGTAGTCTAAGGTTTGCCTTGTACTCCTGGCAATCCTCCTGTGTCTTGGTGCTGGAATTAAAGGCATGTGCCATCACACCCAGCCTTAATGCACAATTTTTTTCTTTGAAACCAGGTTTAGCAAATTTCCAATGTTTTATTATGTTTATTTGGAAATCTCTAAAATATTCAAATGGATCAACATCAAATAACAACAACATTGATGATTTCAATATAATTTCCATATAATGATAAAAACAAAACAATTAAAAAATGTAACTTTAAAGAATATGGAACTACTCATTCATCTATTGAGTACTACAAATATTTCCTTTAAGATCATGTCTACTATTCTACAGATGAAAAAAAAAAAATCATGTCTACCATGAAATACATTTTAGAAGGTAAAAATCTATCCACCAAGTACATAATTAAAAATCAGTTTTCTTTGTAGTTGTAAAAACAGGCATAAAAAATCATATTTACTAACCTAACAGATTAAAGATTATGCTTTTGAAGTGACTTTATCATTGAGCTTTCTGTTGGAAGAACACTACAGAATACACAAGGTTCTTAAAATGGCACCACAAAGTATTAGTAAAACTGAAAACGTGCCCTGTAGAATTGGAACACTGAACATCAAATCCCTTCCTTCAACGCAGGATGCAAGTGTCTCCATTAACTCCTCCCTTAATGCTAGCCTGCCAGGAAACTTTCTGTCCTGTTCTTCAGCAATTCTTTCCAGCCTTTGCATGAGTTAAGATGTGTGCCTTTAGGTTGTTGGACTGATGGAAGCCCTTCTTGCAATCATCGAAGGGACACACGAAGGGCTTCTCCCCAGTGTGGATGCGGACATGTGTGCGCAGGTTGAAGTCCAGGGAGAAGCGCTTGCCGCAGCCCTCGAAGGTGCACTGGAAGGGCTTCTCCCCGGTGTGCACGAGGAAGTGCCGCTTCAGCTTGGAGCTCTCCAGGAAGGCCCGCCCGCACTCCGCGCACACGTGCCGCCGCGGACCATGAACTAGCAGGTGCTTCTTCAGGGCGGCGTTATCCCTCAACCTCTTTGAACATCCACTCTCCGGGCACTCCAGTGTCTCCAGAGGCCTGTCAGACTCTTCAGCTCCTTTTGGCTTCTTTGTAGTGACTTCCCGGAGCTGCTTGGGCTCTGAGGACTCAATGGCTGTTACTCCTCCAACGGGAAGCCTCTTGCCGGTCACACATTGGGAATATCCAAGGGCATCATTCTCTCCCACAGGCTGTGGAGGAGGGGGCTGTTGTGTGGCCCCCCTTTGCATGTATTCCAAAGAAAGTTCAATGAGGGAGCTTGCTTTAAGAACATGTGCAGAAAGGTCGCGCGCTGCTCCTTCCTGCAAGTTCTCAAAGGACTGCAAAAGCAAATTATCTTCCAAAATGGGCTCAGAAAACTCACCTCTTATGGTGAATTCTATGTAGCAGTCAGAGAAGTCATCATGTCCCCCACCAGCCTCAGGCTTGGTCTCCCGGCTCTCATCTTCATCAGACACAGTGAAGGTGAGGTTGAGATGTTCCACTTTAGCCGGACAGACCTGCCTTACAGGGTCTGGCTTTGGCTTAGCAATCTTGAGAGCTCCTCTGCCTCGGCCTTTCTGGCTGCTTCTCTTTGCCTTTCTCTTCATTTGCCGACTCATGCTGTCTTCTTCCTTCTCGAAGGTTTGCACCAGGTGGCAGTGATCTGGTCACGTGGCTCCAGCAAATGCCTGCTTTAGATAACAACCTGAAGTTAGGATGTATTTCACTACTACAGCCATTGTCAGAACATTAAAAGCATAATTAACAGTTTGAATCCTCAAGAGAAAATGAGACATTTTAAACATACCTGGGGACCCCCAGCGCTACCTGACCTAGTGGATCACGGACTGTTCTTTGGCTACCCTCCCTATCATTGCTCAGACATGCCAGTAGACAAACATACACAAACCTATGCCTGCATGGAGCAGACTTTCTTGTGAGCATACAAAATAAGTAGTGTATGCCTAATGCTAGTAAATTGTGATGGTAAGCACTAAAAGTAAGTAAAGGGACTGGCAGAAAGTGTACTCTTGTAATTTTAAACAGAGAGTAAGATGCTTTTGTTTTCATATATGCAAATGTTGAGAAACTGAAATTAAATAATGCCCGTAGGTGCTTAACACAGCCCAGAGCACATGCTGAGCATGCATGCGAACCAGTGTGCCTTTATTCTTGTTTTAATCATCCTACTAGTGTGTGTTGCAGCTGCTAGGGATGGCAGCGTTTCCTATTCAGAAATTTAAACCATCTGGACTTCTGATCTCTGTTCATCCCAGTCAAACCAGGAAATAGTTGTAGACAGTAAGTAAAGGAATGAGGATGGCTGTGTTATAAAACAGACAGAAGCTAGATCTCACACCCCCCCCCCCCAAGGCTCTAGCTTGTGGGCCTCTTATTCCAGAAGATTCTCTGGGATCCGTAGAATTAAAAACATGAAATTCAGTCTCATCAGTTGAGTATAAGGCAAAATCACAGGGTAATTCAACTCTGAAGTTTTCCATAACTTCTTAAACAACAAAAATAAAAATCTAAAAGCAATACCATGAAATGTGATTGCTGCATTTCTAATAGCCTTTTGCTTAATGTTACATTTCTGTGCCTGATAAAACAACTATGCATTGTTCTGATGTCTTGCTGTATGAACAGAAATTAAATGCTTTTAAAATAAGGGCAAATGTGAAGGCAATGGGGTGAGAATTAACAACTTGAAAGTACTTTAAAATAATCACTTTAAAAACAACACCTCAACAGAATCACACTATTTGTTTTTGGCAAATGATAAGTACATGGAATAAAACAAAACATTCTTTAACTGTTGAGGCAAGAGTTTAATATTTCTTAAAATTATGTAAAAAATGTTACAAGGGTTGGGGGAGAGATGTATAAATTCAGTGGTACAATCTCTGGCTATGCAGCCTGCCCAGGGCCTAGGTTGGATCCCCTGTATCATAAAAAACATGGGTGTGTGTGGGGGGGGGTACTGAGGAGATGGATCAGTGGCTAAAGGCACTTGCTTACAAAACCAGACAAAGTAAGTTCTACTTACTTTTTTTTTTTTACTGCACATGTAAAGCCAGGTGCACAAAGTGGTGCATGTGTCTAGAGTTCATTTGCAGAAGCAAGAACCCTGACACAACCTTTCTCACTCACACTTTCTCCTTGCAAATGAATAAATTAAAAAAAAAAAAAAACAAAGGTAGACGTAGTAACACATGCTTTTTATTTTTATTTTTCCAGGTAGGGTCTCACTCCAGCACAGGCTGACCTAGAATTCACTCTGTATTCTCAGCGTGGCCTCAAACTCGTGGCAATCCTCCTACCTCTTCCTCTAGAGTGCACCACCAGGCCTGGCATGGAACATGATTTTAAGCCCTGGACTTGGGAGGCTGAATTAAAAAGATCGCCAGTCTGCAACTGCAGAGTAAATTCCCGGTCAGCCTTAGCTAGAATGAAAAAAAAAAAGAAAAGAAGAGAAAGAAAGAAAGAAAGAAAGAAAGAAAGAAAGAAAGAAAGAAAGAAATCACACACCAGAGCTGCTGCATCTAGGAATGTGTGAAAACAAATCTTATCACCTTTGGGTCCTGATTACTGGGATCATACACCCTTCTCTCTCTGTGACTCCTTTTTAAAATTAAATCTTATTTATTTTTAAAAGGCTATACTCTTCTATTCCCTTCTCCCCCACCCACTGAGGCCCTTCCTCAGTAGAGTCCAATTACTTCTTAACACAACTGCAATTCAATTTGATTGTTGCTTTTCTCTCCATGTGTATCTTGCTATTTCTAATTCTATTGCATTCCTTTTCTTTTCCTTGTTGTTTGTTTGAACATAGCAATACATAGCCCAAGCTGGCTTCAAACTTGATAGGTAGCAGAGGATGAGCTGAACATGTGATTCTCCTGCCTCCACTCCAAGGGCTTGGATTTTTTTCCTTTTTTGTTTTTTGTTTTTTCAAGGTAGTGTCTCATTCTTGCCCAGGTTGACCTGAAATTCAATCTGCAGTCCCAAACTGGCCTCAAAGTCACAATAATCCTCCTCTTCTTCCTCCTGAGTGCTGGGATTAAAGGCCCGTGCCACCATGCTGGACTAAATCATAATTTTTATTGTAGCACAATAAATAAACACATACCACACTTGCCTACCCATACTTGAGATTTCTGTTAAAATTTTCCTCTTAAAATCATTGCATTGCAAGCAAAATGTTCCCAGCTCTGTATTTCACCATGGCCTGAGGATGTGAGTCAGTGTTACCTGCTGGACTGTAAAGTTTATGACTCAAGACCGCCTCTTCTGTCTTCGTCACCACATGTCCTAGTCCATTTGTCTAGTGAAATGAGTTAATGAATAAGCATTAATTTCTAAATATGTATCCTTGCAAAAATAGCACATAAAGTTTTGATGTTAATTTATTAATTTGTATTAGAAAACTGCTTAAAATCAGATATGGTGGCTCACACCTTTAATCCGAGAACTTGGGAGCTGAGGCTGGAGGATGGCTGTGAGTTCGAGGCCAGTTTGGTCTTAAACTGAAGGCAATCCTCTTGCATCAGCCTCCAATTTTCTAGGACTAGAAGTGTTCACCACCACCTCCAGCCAAAGCTCTAACTTTTTTGAGACAGGGTCTAATATAGCCCAGGGCTGGCCTTGAACTCTGACTCTGATATTCTGCTCCCCAAGTGTTGGGACTCTAGGCTTGTGCCATCATGTCCAACGAAAGGTTTCATTAGGGGGAATAACTGCATAAAAAAGATTACTAAATTAGTATGGAATTAAGAACAAAATCTAAGCATTAATTAGATACATAATGACATGACATTAGCAGAATGTTATATGTCACAACTGGAACATTTGCTGGTTCAAGCATTTGACAAATAATTAGTATCCAACATGGTTCTAGGTGCTGACCACAATAGTGAGAACGACCGACTGCAGTAAATAAAATCGTTTTTGATAGAAAAAAATGCTAAGAAAAGTTAAGAGAATGAGAGCATGAGGCTGGGAAAAGCCATCTTTATAAGGAATGTCTGGGAAAATTTGCCAATATATGAGAAGAGAGCCAGCCCCACCAGTACTATACTTTAGTAAACCAGGTGAACTGACTCAGGGAGGGATTTGGCCCAGGACCAGGGAGACAGAATACCCCAGGACAGAGGGTGCAAACATGGAGGAGAAGGAAGCCATATTTATTTACTATGGTGGACAAGAACATGGCGCTCTAGGGGAGCCATTTGCATAGCGCTTGGAGACCCAGGGAAACCATTCAGCACAGGACTGCTTGGGTTAAAAGATTACGGTGCCTCCTCTAGAAGAGTGGAGTAGAGTGAGGGGCAGGAGCACAAACAACTCTTTAGGCAATGTAATATGCCATGCATGCTGGGAAAACAGAGGACAGACATTTTCAACTTGGGGAGAGAGTAAGGAAGACAGGAATTTTTAGTTATTTTTTTAAAACCTGGAGTAATCTGGCTTAGATGCTAGAGCTATTTCCAGAGGTAACGGGAGGGAAAGAAAAGCTAGGTCCAGTACCGTCACAGTCATGCAACTTCAAGGAAATTCCAACTAGAACTGCACTTTCTCCACAGTATATTTAACCTGTTCTAAAATTCTGTCACCGTCACCGGGCAGGCTGCGGCCAAAGCAGTGTGAAACAGAAGAGTGGCTGAGCCCGGATCCGAACCCGCTTCAGTGTGACAACTCTCCCAGGGTTTTCCATCCGCTCCCACCATGCTTTGATCCTAGAAACGCAGCATCCCTCCGCTGCCCTTCCCTCCGGTCAGAAGAGTTTCCTGACCCCAGACTCACCCAGGCTTCGCCAGGCTGCCCTTCCGAGGCAGGACAAAGAAGAACGTGGCACTCGCACCCCAGCAGCCCTGGAAAACTATGGGCCTCGTGGCGGTTCCCGAGACCCGGCCCCCCTCGGAAGGACCTACGGCTCACTGGGCGACACCCTGCAGCGAGCAGCAGTCAGGAGGTTGGAATTTCCAGCAGCCAGCACCTCCAGGTGGGGTGGGCGGGGCGTGCCCTCCCCAGCGTCCCCAGGGCGTGGTGGCTCACGTCTTTAATCCCAGTACTCGGGGAGGATCGCCGGGAGTTCAGGACCACCCTAAGACTACAGAGTGAATTCCAGGTCAGCCTGGGCTATAGCGAAACTCTACCTTGAAAAACAAAACAAAACAAAAAAATTATGCTTTTCTATGTGGATGAATGGCATAGAAGTTTGCATGAAACACACGCGACAATTTTTTCTGCACTCATATCCACTCTTCCCTCCCAATCCTGTTCAACTCCAGCTACAGATAAACTTCCACTTACTGTCTTTTCTTTTCAGCCGTTAATATGACTGTCCGGATCCCCAAAACTATCACAACTCACTTTGAAAGCAGTGGTCAATCAACGCTGGGGAACATTGACTACAGCCTCGTGAAATTGAATAGTTCGTATAAATACACCCATACCATTAAAACAAAAACCAAATCAATAGTTAATCTTAAATTTTGACTTGCTTTTCTGTAATTTACATACCAGAGAGTGGACCTCAATTCTTTGCTCACTTCCTTATGAATAAAATTTGGTCTTTAGTTTGGAAAGCTGGGCATGTTTGTAATTCCAGCACTCAAGGCTCAAATTGAGGATTGCTGACCAGCCTGGGCTACAAAGTAAGTTCCAGGTCAGTTTGGGCTACGAGAGAACATACATCAAAAAATAAAATTTGTGTTTTAACGTTTGAGGTCTACCTGGATACATAGCTAGGCCTTGTTTCAAAAACAGGTTAATATTTGAAAAACAAAGACAAACATAAAAAAAGGATGTTTAGATTTCAGTAAGAAATACAACTTCCTTGAGCCAAAGGGGAAGACCCTAATCGCTCCGAGACACACTATCCTAATCTCAGGGCTCACAATAGACTAGATTAATCTACAGCTCCTCCCCCACAAGGATTCCCTCGGCTTTGCATGTTTTTGTGTCAGGGTGTGGCTTTGGCTAGGAACCAGACACTGTGCCATTAGAAAGTCTAAAATTCCATTTCACACTCTACCTCATTCACCCATTATTTCAGAACCCTTTACAATTTAGCTTATTTGCCATATCTCTAAAAAAACTAAACCTAAATGAATGAACTCATCTTATCTCAAGGGAAATTTAATTTCTCGGAAACGATTTGGGGAAGCAGCCAAACTGGAATGAGAAGCAGCCTGCCATTGGAAGCTGACCACAGGCATGGAAACAAGAGATTTTACTCTGGTGGCCCATGTCACTGTAGCCGAGGCAGACCCGGAACTCATTGTAGCCCGTGCTGGTCTTGAATTCTCCCCAGTCCTCCTAACTCAGCTTCCTCAGTGCGGGGATTGCAAAATGGAGCCACCGTGCCCAGCTCAAACAAGATTTGTAACGGGTTTAGTGGCTCATGCCTGTAATCCTGGGGAGGCTAAGGCAGGAGAATTGTCTGGAGACCAGCTGGGCTACATAGTGATGTCAAAACAACAAAAAGACATAAGAATGTTGGTGGACTGCTAGAATTTTAATTATTGTAATGCTATTAATAACAACATGGTTACTTAAAAATTCAGTCTGACAAATTTATATGTATATTGCACACCAAGATTTTGATGTCAAAGTCTGGAAAGCAAAAAACCACCCTCAGCATTAATTCAATTTATGCAGGTTTGAGCTTCCCTCCTACATAGTCAGGCCTCATCTAGGCCCTAGGGATATCTTTCTGGAATTTGCTGGTCAAACTTGCAGGGCCAGAGTTAGGGTTAGGCAAGTGACTGCTGGTTCTAAAATGTAAGAGTTGCCACAAAAAGTGCAGCAATCAAGATTAATAATATCTTGAGCTGGATGTGGTGACACACATCTATATAGTCACCACACACTGAGTTCAAGGCCAGCCTGGGCTACAGAGTGAGTTCCATGTCAGCCAGTGTAACACTCTGCCTCAAAAAATTAACAATATTTTCATGTAGTTTTCCTAAAAGTAAAATTAGTGTAAAAATTCCTAATGAACAGAGTAAAGAGGATAGGAGCCAATCATGCTTTCAACTGTGAAAATTCACCTATGATTTGTACCATGGAGTGGTATTTGGTGTTATGAAAACCCAAAATAGGGGATTCAGGGATTTTGGGAAAGTTTCTTTGGAGCTGCCATAAACTGAAGAAGGAGGAGCTTGGAAGCCAAACCTCCCTGAAATAGAGAGGACACTGTAGTTCTAGAAGGATTAGGACAAAAAGAGGAGACTGTGGGGAGGGGGGTGGAACCCCAGAACTCCAGAGCTTTGAGACTTGGAAACAATTTAGATCTTCATTCCAACAGTAATGTAAATAGGCTTAAAAGGAGGCTCTGTCTAAAAAAATAAAATAAATAAAATAAAATAAAATAAAATAAAATAAAATAAAATAAAAGAGAGAAGGGCATTGGGGAAGGGAAATAAATAAGACTAAAATATATAGCATGCATAAAATTGCCACAAGGTATGCTAACTTCAAACAAAGGAAAAAGGTAGCTCAGATATACCTCCTGCTTGCCTACTATGACAAGGTCCTGCGTTGGATTCCTAGCACTGAAAAAAACTGAAAGCTAGGTGTGGTAGGCATATACCTGTAATCCTAGCACTCAAAGAAGTGAAGATAGGAGGATCTCATAAAAGCATTTAGACTACATACCAAGTTCAAGGGCAGTGAGGGCAAATGACCTCATTTGAAAAAAAAACTGTCAAAATATTATTTCATTACTGGAACTCAGTCTATCTTCAACAGGTGTACTGGTTTAGCTAATATTAACTGGATGTGTTACATAGCACTTAATCTGAAAATATTATTACTATAATTTATAGTCATTTTAAAATGATAATCCTGACCCATGAAGAAATTTCACACATTGGTATGTTAAACCAGACTAAAACTCTAGTCTTTGAAATTCTTTCAGAAGAGTTATTGTAGCCTAATGTAGCATTTTACACCAAATTATGAACTTTTACAATAATATTATAGTTGTATTTTTCATTAAAAAGTCTAACCGACGGCTCTTGATTTGGCTAATTGATTCACTCAGTGGAATGGAACTAATTGCTGGAACTGGGAAATAAGCCAAAACCATGTACAAAAAATGAGCTCAGTCTCCAAGATCAAGATACCACCAAATGTGGGCTAGAAGAGAGCCTACCCATATAAAATTCCCTCCAAGCTATCTATGGCCATCCCATATATCTAGTACTAACTTCTCTCTCTATTGGAGAATTTGCTTATTTTTTCCAGATGGACAAGGAACCTGAAGGGAGGATCAACCAATCACACCTCACCAGGGCTCCAGCTGAAACCATAGAGTAATGTGGGGGAAGGGCAAGAGTTCAGCATTCTTGGGGATCATGACACCAGAAAAAGGCTGAAGGAGATAAACACAGAGAACATCCAACTCCTATTAAGCCAGATATCCAGAAACACAGAGGCTCCCAAAACCTCATCACTGAAGTAGAACTAAAACGATCCCAATGTGGCTCAGGGAAATTTGCAGAAGCGCGGGCAGAAAGAATGTTAGAGCCACAAGTTGGAGCATTATCAACAAAGACTTGGCCTATACCCCATCGATCTTGACTACCCCCACAATGCGTGAACCACATTCCCCATTGATGAAAGAGGGAGGACAGGGAGGAGGATAATGGAGTCACCACTATGAATGTAAAATTAGAATAATATACATAAAAATAAATTTTAAAAAAGTCTGTTATGGACTGGAGAGATGGCTTATCAGTTAAGGCACCTGCCTGCTAAGACTAAGAATGCACATTCGATTCTCCAGGTCCCATGTTTAGCCAGATGTAGTGATGAAAGGGTGCAATGCTGCACTTGTCCACAAGGAGCACATGCATCTGGAGTTTGTCCACAGTGGCTGAGAGGCGGCTGGTGTTCCCATTCTCTCTCTCTCTCTCTGGCTCTCTCCCCCCCAAAAAAAAAAAGGTCTGCTGTAATTTATAGTCTCGTTTCCAAACGGGTTTGATCTTCCTGGTAGCCTTATGAATTGTTATGACCATTTTATGAATGAGGAAATGGAAAGTCAGCAATGATAAATGCTTATTCAAAGCCACACAAGGTTCAAGTTTATGGGTCCAACTTCAGATTCCCAAGTCTTGCTATCCTGACACAAACTTTAAATGCAAAGTTAAGTTTTCCAAGTTCAGTGAACTGTTTAAAGAGCTTGTTAAATGTATTTTTAGTTTTCATGGAGGGGAAAATCCCTACTACATATATTAGCATATGCTTCTGTTGGGAATTTGTTATCTTAGTGCAGTGTAACATCTAAGAGAGTATACCAAGGACCATTCATTTCTGGGGTTCATTTATTATTATTAAAAAATCTAAATAGAGGATGTTTGGTACTTCATGCTGAAAAGAATGAAAGTTGCCATCATATTGTCATATTTTTTCAGAAAATTGTATACTATTCTGATGAGTGCTATAAGCACATATTCTTATACTTGTTATTTTTCCTGGAGAACTTAGTCCCAGTGCAGAAGTGCAGGGGCTAAAGCCTGTGTTTTAGGTGTCAGATACTCTTAGGGCTTTGATATGATTTGTTCATGGTATTTTTGGTAGTTTCATATGATTCTGAAAAAAAAAATATATATATATATATTGTCTCTCTAACATTCATACACTCAAATATCTAAAGCCCAGCATATTCTGGGCTTGGTGAAACACACCTTTAATCCCAACATTTGGGAGGCTAATGTAGGAGGATCATTGTAAATTTGAAACCACCCTAAAGCTACACAGTGAATTTCAAATCAGCCTTAGCTAGAAAAAGACTCTACTTCGAAAAATCAAATACATAAATAAATGAATGAATAAAGCTTAACATGACAGCATTAAGAGGTGGTGCTTTGGGGAGGTGATGAGCTCATGATAGCCCTGATTTCATGAAGCCATCAGTCCTTAGACAGCATGCTTGAGATGCCCCTTTGCCTTTCTGCCAGGTGAGGACACATCAGAGGGATCATCGATAAAGAACAACCCTTCAACAGATGGAGGACCTGCTGTTGCCATGATCTGGGACTTCTACAAGCCAGAAGTTTTTGTTGTTAATGAATTATCTAAGCTATCTTGCTATAGTTGCCTCTGAAGGTTTATATATCCTTCTTTCCCCAGTATTCCTTTCCTTTCTGACAAAGAACCCAACTACGATCAGGCTGCACCTGGACTCATTTTCTGAGCTAGCTGCAACTTATTATATTCCCCTCTAATTTTTTTGAATAAGCTTCATATGAGAGAATTTTTTTTTGATATAATGTTGAATTTATAGATGGGTTTAAAAGATATTAAGGAACACACACACACACACACATTTCAACAACCTTCCCCTAAGTTTAAAATACAGCAAATGTACATTTATTTAAACTAGAATTCAACAATGGTAGAATTCAACCCTGCAGATTTCCACTAACATACTTTTCTCTGTGCCAGGATCCAATCCAGGATACCATGCTGCAATTGAGGAAAAGTTAAATCACAAACATAAATCCACCCTCTATTGCTAGTTCTAACTTAGAAAATGTAATTTATGTCTTGGAATATACTCCCTTCTGCCACTCCTTTCATAAAACTCAACATGATTCCAATGGAATCATGTTTCCACGATTCCAAGTTTATATCTTTTGAGATCTGCCACTTTTTAGAAAACCTCCTTCTGGGATCTCAATGCTTCATATTTTTACATTGGATTACTTTTAAGGATTATTTTTCCTTTCACATAATCAGCCATTGAATGTTATCTTCAAATGTATTTTGTATCTAGAATGTTGAAAGTGAAAAACAAGAAGGTCACATCTCTCTGAGGAAAAAATTATGTACCTTGGGTTGTCTGGACTTTATAAAGGTTTGTCTACTGGAGGGAAGGAATGGTGGAAGAGCTTAGTTACTGGCATGTGTTATGCTTGAAGCAATAACAAACAGTAAATGATGAACATCAACTTGTAGCTGTACTGAACTCTCCCTTATCCTAGCAGAGGACAGATACAGAAAAAGTTGTAGGGCACACAGTTATGCATATCCTTCATAAATGTATAGACACACTCTAAAAAATTTTCATTATCTAAATCCACTTTGCAAATTGAGGTGGATAGTGACTGTGGTGGTTTGATGTCCCCCCATAGACTCATGTATTTTGAACACGTGGTCTTCAGCTGGTGGCAATTTGGGAAGTTGAGACATGCTGAAGGAGGTTTGTGATCACCAACTCCCCCTTGCCAGAGCTCAGCTCACTGTTGGTGCTTTCTTCCCACTGTGGGGGCAAGTAATGAAGCCCAGCCTCTGCTCTAATCTCCTTACCCTGTCATCATGAAACTTCCCTTTGAGACTGTAAGCTGAAATAAATCCCTTTCCTCCCATCAGCACTTTTTTTTTTTTTTTTTTTTTTTTTTTCGAGGTAGGGTCTCACTCTAGTCCTAGCTGACCTGGAATTCACTCTGTATTCTCAGGGTGACCTTGAACAGCAGTCCTCCTACCTCTGCCTCCTGAGTTCTGGGATTAAAGGCGTGAGTGACCACGCCCGGCTTCCATCAGCTCTTTTTAGTCAGATGTTTTTTTTATCAATGGTGAGAAAATATTACAACAGTGACCAACATTTTGTCATGACTAAGGAAATTTAAAAGATGTTACTAAAAATTATATTTATATGAATGGTTAGAAATGGATAAAAATGGCTAAAAATCTAGACATTGATGATTCAGTCAGTTTTTAAGTTTTATTTATTTATTTATTTATTTATTTATTCATTTTGAGGTAGGTCTCACTCTAGCCCAGGCTGACCTGAAATTCACTGTGCAGTCTCAGGGTGGCCTCTAACTCATGGTGATACTCCTACCTCTGCTTCGCAAGTGCTGGGATTAAAGGTGTGCACCACCATGCCCAGCTATTTTTAGTTTTTAGAGAGAGAGAGAAAGAGAGAGGGAGAGGGAGAACTGACACTCCAGAGCCTCCAGCCACTGCAAACGAACTCCAGATGCATGCGCCATCTTGTGCATCTGGCTTATGTGGGTACTTGGGAATCGAGCCTCGAACCTGGATCCTTAGGCTTCACAGGCAAGCGTTTAACCACTAAGCCATCTCTTCAGCCCCTCTTTCAACCTTTTTACTTTTACTTTTATTTTTTTGTGGTAGGGTCTTGCTTTAGCATAGCTTGACCTGGAATTCACAATGTAGTCTGTCTCAGACTTGTCTTGAACTCACAGTGACCCCCAAGTTCTGGGATTAAAGGCAAGCACCACCATGCCTGTTTATTATTATTATTATTTATTTCAGAGAGAGAGGTGGAAAGGGAAAGAGAGAGAATTGGCACTCCAGGGCCTCAGCCACTGCAATCAAACCCCAGAAGCTTGTGCCACCTACTGAGCATGTGCAACCTTGCACTTGCCTCATCTTTGTGCATCTGGCTTACATGGGATTTGGAGAGTAGGACATGGGTCCTTAGACTTCACAGGCAAGTGCCTTCACTGCTAAGCAATCTCTCCAGCCCCATTTTTAAAAAAAGAATTTTATTTATTTATTTTCCAGGAGAAAGAGAGAGAGAATGGGCACACTAGGGTTCCTGCCACTGTAAATGAACTCTAGACACATGTGCCACTTTGTGTATATGGATTTACATGAGTACTGGGGAATCGAACTTTGGCCTTCAGGCATTGCAAGCAAGCATCTTTAACTTCTAAGCCATCTCTCTAGTCCCCATGCTTGGCTTCTTAAAATTTTTGTTGTTTTTGTTTTGAGGCAGGATTTCACTCTAGTCCAGGCTGACCTTGAACTCACTCTGTAAACGAGGCTGGCCTCAAACTCACAGCAATCCTCTTACCTCCTACCCTACCAAAAACAAAAACAAAAATAGGGCTGGGGAGATTAAGGAGTATGCCTGTAAACCTAACAAACCAGGTTCACGTCCTCAGTACCCATATAAAGCCAGATGCACAGTGTGTTTTTTTTTTTTTTCTTTTTTTTTTTCCCTTTGCAGCAACTGGAGACCCTGGTGCACCAATTTTCTCTGTATATCTCCTCTTGCAAATAAATAAATAAAATGTATTAAAAAATAACAAGGGAACAAAATGCACCATCTCTCTACCCCTATTCAGGGCCTTTTGTTCAAAGTATTATTTCTTCCTCCTCCTGCCCCTCCTGTTTTGAAGTGCAAGGGAACACACAGAGGGCCTCACACATGATAGGCAAGAGCGCCACCATTGACCTATATCCCTATTCTCCATGCCCAATTTTTAAAAATTGTGTTCCAACTGACATCACCCTTTCTGTGATCATGAGAATATTAAACAAATTCCCTTGGCTTCATGTCCTCTTTCACTTTATTTTCTCATATCTCTTCACAACTCCTGTCTGTAATAAAGCTCCTGATTTTCTTTGTTGCTACTGAAATTTGAACACCCAAGCACCATGGAGTCACTTGAACTCTTGGTAGAAATGCATCTCTCACTTCTCACTAGGCACCTACTGTATCAGGAACTGCCTTTAGCAGTATCTCCAATTCACGGTGACACTGAGGTTTCAGAAGCCCTGATCCACCACATCAATTTTCAACCCTTGCAGTTTTCTCTTCAAACCACTTCAACAAATCTTTCCTTTGTATTTCCCCCGGAACCAGCTCTCTTCAAGGTTACCAATTACTTTCACAAGGTTAACTCCAAAGGTCAGTTTCCAGTTCTCATCTTGCTGGATCTTCATATCACTTGATACGGTTGAAATTCTCTATTTCCTATGCATACTATTTTCAAGGCCAATAATATGGCTGTGAGAGGGGCTCAGTCTTTGGGTGGCTTGTCTTCTCTCTACTTACCCATGAACTGGGCTCATCTAGTCCCAAGGCTTTTAATACTGTCTGTGGATATGACACCTCATGTTTCATAGGCTTAGGGCAAATTCGAACTTCTCATTGGACCACTTACGGATTCTCCCAGGAGCAATGAATCATTCTCTTTTAAAAGTGATTGTTTCCAGCCGGGCGTGGTGGCGCACGCCTTTAATCCCAGCACTCAGGAGGCAGAGGTAGGAGGATCGCCGAGAGTTCAAGGCCACCCTGACACTACATAGTTAATTCCAGGTCAGCCTGGACCAGAGTGAAACCCTACCTCGAAAAACCAAAAAAAAAAAAAAAAAAAAAAAAAAAAAAAAAAAAAAGTGATTGTTTCCATCAGTGCACTTTTAGTTCTCACTTTTCCCATTTTATTTTATGGTTTCTTTTTAAGCTCTTTGATGGCAAAATCTATACCATGTTCATCTCTATATTAAATATTTCATTCATAATGCACAGGGTTTCTCATGTGATAACTACTCAATAACTACTTATCCAAGAATTTTCCTTCTTTCTTACAAATGCATGAGAGGCTTAAATAATTCATGCACACAGTTTGTGCTTTTGTTATGGAAACCTACCCCAATAGTCAACCATCACCATCAACTGTTAGCCTTTTTGTCATTAAGATAACCCTATTAATCCATCACGGCCAATAGTATGGTAGGTATTCTGTCCCATGGAGTGGCATGGTTTGATTGGTTTCCCCCATAACAGCATGCCACTATTGCATCTTCTTCCAGCTGTTTTGTGAAGAGCTAAAAGTTGGTTTAGAAAGTGGTTTTTCCAGATAAAAGGAGGCTCACACAACAGTGAACATACAAGCACAACTTGGAAGGCCTGTGTGCAGAGAGAATGAGGATAGTCACATCAGGAGAGTACTCTTCCACATCTCCTCAAGGCTGACTCTTCATTCTACCTCAGCTCTAATGAGGCCACCAGAGAAAGAAATTCACCAGTGACTCCATCTGGGCCTGGACGTTTTTAGTTGAGAGATTTTTTTTTTTTTAAGATTTATTTTTATTTATTTGAGACAGAGAGAGGGAGAGAAAGAGAGCTATAGAGAAAAACATTGGCACTCTAGAGCCTCTAGTCACTGCAAACGAACTCCATACACATGTGCCACCATGTGCATCTGGTTTATGTTGGGTCTGGAGAATTGAACCTGGGTTTTTGCTTTTTGCAGGCATGTACCTTAACCCCTAAGCCAACTCTCCAGCCAGGAGATGTTTTGTAACTGCTTGGATTTCTGTACTTGTTATAGGTCTATTTAAGTGGTTAATCTTATCTTGATTTAATTTAGGTAGGTCATATAAATCAAGGAAATCATCTATTTCTTTCAGATTTTCAAACTTAGTAGAGCATATGTTCTTAAAGTATGACCCTATGATTTTCTGAATTTCTTTGTTATCTGTTGTAATGGTGCCTATTTCAGCTCTAATTTTATTAATATGTGCTCCTCTCTCTTTCTTTTGGTCAGATTAGCTAAGGGTTCATCAATTTTGTTTATCCTTTCAAAGAACCAACTCTTTCTTTCATTGATTCTTTGGATTGTTTTTTTGGTTTCTATTTCAGTAATTTCTGCCATAATCTTTATTATTTCTTCCCATCTACTGATTTTTGTCTTGTTTGTCTTGTTCTTCTTTTTTTCAAGGCCTTAAGGCAAAGCATTAAGTCGTTTACTTGTGACCTTCCTGATATCTTAATATAGGAACTTAAAAATATAAATTTCAGCCGGGTGTGGTGGCACATGCCTTTACTCCCAGCACTCGGAAGACAGAGGTAGGAGGATCACCATGAGTTTGAGGCCACCCTGAGACTAACATAGTGAATTACAGGTCAGCCTCATCTAGAGTGACACCCTACCTCAACAAACCACCCAAAGGTTTTGGTATATTGTGTTCTCATCATTGTTTGATTCTATAAATTTTTTTATTTCCTTCTTGATTTCTTCATTGACCCATTCATTACTTAGCAGTGTATTTTAAAAATATTTTATTTATTTAGTTAGTTATTTGAGAGAGAGAAAAGAGGCAAAGAGAGAGAGAGAGAGAGAGAGAGAGAAAATGGGTGCACTCAGGCCTCCAGCCACTGTGAACGAACTCCAGACGCATGCACCCCTTTGTGCATCTGGCTTACGTGGGTTCTGGAGAATCGAACTGGGATCCTTTGGCTTTGTAGGCAAAAGCCTTAACTGCTAAACCATCTCTCTAGCCCAGCAGTATATATTTTTTTAAATTTTATTTCCTTATGTATTTGAGAGAGAGAGGCAGATAGAGAGAAAGAGAATTTGCATGTCAGGGCCTCCAGCCACTGTAAACAAACTCCAGATGCATGTGCCTCCTTATGCATCTGGCTTAAGTGGATCCTTAAGACATCTCCTCAGCCCCAGCAGTGTTTTGTGGATGCTCTATAGCTTTTCTTGCTGTTGATTTATACTTTAATTTCATCATTGTCAGATAAAGTGCAAGGAATTATTTCAATTTTCCTGTATTTGTTAAGATTTGCTTTGTGTCAATTTTAGAGAATGTTCCATTTGCTGCTGAAAAGAATGTGTATTCTGCAATATTTGCATAAAATTTTCTGTTATGTCCATTTGTTCTATGATTTCATTTAATCCAGATGCTTCTCTGTTTATTTCTTTGCTAGGATGACCTGTCAATTGATGAGAGTGGGGTGTTGAAGTCACCCACGACAACTGTGTTTAGTGTTACCTGTGACCTTAATTCCCATAGTGTTTGATAAAATTGGGAGTCCCCATGTTAGGTGCATATATGTTTGGGATTGTAATGTCCTCCTGTTAAAATGTTCCTTTAATAAATATAAAGTGACTTTTCTTATCTTTCCTAAGTAATGTTGATTTGAAATCTACCCTATCAGATATTATAATAGAGACACCTGTTTGTTTTCTAGGCCCATTTGCTTGAAACATCATTTTCCAACCTTTTACCCTAAGATAGTGTCCATCTTTCGTGGAAAGGTGAGTTTCTTGAACTAATAGAAGGGTTCTGCTTTTAAACGCAGTCTGCAAACCTTCCTTTTATATTTCATGGAAATGTTTGGTTGGGACAATGAGGTCATTGTTCTTGTTTTGTAGTTCTGGTTTTTCCTTTACTCTCTTGTATTAAGTATTATGTGGGTATGGTTTATTTTTCCCTGATTCTTTTTTTTTTTTTTTTTTTAAAGGTAGGGTCTCACTCTAGCTCAGGCTGACCTGAAATTCACTATGTAATCTCAGGGTAGCATCAAACTCATGGCGATCCTCCTACCTCGCCTCCCAAGCGCTGTGATTAAAGGCATGTGCCACCACGCATGGCCTTGTTGCTGATTCTTATGTGTGTATTTTTTTTTCTTTTCCAAATGGAGGATCCTTTCAAGTATTTTCTGTAGAGCTGATTTAGTCTTCATATACCCCTTTAGCCTGCTTTTGCTGTAGAATGTTCTTACTTCTCCATCTATTTGGATGGATAGCTTTGCAGGATAAAGTAATCTTGGTTGACAGTTGTTATCTTTCAGAACTTGGAATACATCACTCCAAGCCCTTCTGACTTTTAAAGTTTGTGTTGAGTAATCTGCTGTAAACCTGATGGGCTTGCCTTTGTACACCACTTGATTTTTCTCTCTAACTGGTTTCAATATATTTTCTTTGATTTGTGTACTTTGTAGTTTAATTATAATATGATGGTGGGAGGTTCTTTCCTGATTTTGTCTGTTTGGCATTCTATAGGCTTCCTGTATCTGTATTGGCATCACTTTCCCTACTTGAGGGAAGTATTCTTCTACGATTTTGTTGAAAATACCCATTATGCCTTTGGAGTGAAATTATTCTCCTACTATGCCCTGAATTCTTATGTTTGATCTCTTCATAGTGTTCCATATATCTTGAAATTCCCATTTATGCCTTCTTATTATTTTGTCTTTCTCTTTGATGGACTCTATTAGATCTGCCACCTAGTCTAGTTTATATATTCTGTTGTCTCCTTGATATATTCTACTGGTATGACTTTCTACATGGTTATCTATTTGACTTACTTTGTTTTTCATTTCTAGTATTTCTGATTGGTAGGTTTTCATTATTTCTATTTTCTTACTCATGTATTGATCTTATTTCATTAAGTTGGTTTCCTATGTTTTCTTGGGATTTCTTCAGGAGTTTGTTTTCTTCTTTGATTCCTTTGATTTAGTATCTGATTTCTTTGAGCATAGATATAATCATTTTTTGGAATAATTTAAAAAAAATTAAATTTCATTTCATTTATTTATTATTTATTATGAAGGGGAGAGAGAGAATGGGCATGCCAGGGCCTCTATCCACTGCAAACAAACTCCAGATGCATGTGCCACCAAGTGCATCTGGCTTACATGGGACCTGGAGAATAGAACCTGGATCCTTAGGCTTCACAGGCATGCACCTTAACCACTAAGCCATCTCCTCCACCCTTTTTTGAAATTTTTATCAGGCATTTCATCTAAAGAAGTCTCACTGGAGGTCATTTCTGATGGATTTATAATTTTGGGTGGGATTGTATTGTCTTGATTTTTCTGTGTTTCTTTTATTATGTAGAGATTTTTGTAACTTGAGTTAATTTGATGCTTGAGTTTTCTAATTATCTGCAATGTTCTTAGCCATGTAAATCCAACTTTATATATCTTCAGTGTAGGAGTTTAAGGTGCCAGGCTTAGCTCTTATACTCCAAGAGAAAGAGCAGAAGTGACCCTAGATGTTGAGTTTTTCTGCTATTCAAGTATTATAATAGACTGGGTGAAGCAAATTACTGGCAAATTCTAAAATTCAACTGAGCAATATAGACATTCTATCAAAACTAGCACAGAGTATTTACACAAGTATGGGCATTAAAATAAACAGATAATCTAATAAAGCCAAAGCCCCTAAGGCTGTATGTTGCCCCATGCCTTTAATCCTGTCAACTAGGAGGTTGAGATTTCTGAAATGAGTTCCAAGTCAGCCTGGGGCCAGTGAGAACCTGCTCCCAATAGTGACAGAAGAAAAAGACAGAGGCTCTAAAATCAGGAAATATTCAAAAGCAACAATAGTCAACACCAAAATACAGCTTATTTGAGACTGGTAAAGCCAACCAAGAATAAATAATTCAAATGTACATCACCTTTCCTGACATGAAAAGAGCTATTAGAACTTCCAGTGCAGGCCTATGTACTTGGCTTTGTATAAGTAGGCCCTGTTACATTTGGGGGATGGCTTACAGTGTCACCAATGCTGAGTGCCTACCTTGATCTCTCTCAGTGCTGGGCAGCTGGGGTTGAATGAGTTCTCTGGAGGTTCACAGCTCTGATGGTGGGGAGATGGGAGACCATGCAGGAAGCCTGGAGTTGTACCAGAGCTGCTCAGCTGGTCCATTTCTATCTCCTTCAGCAGCTGCTCAGCTGGTCCCTGCTGTCTTTCTGTAATGGGTGCTAAGGGTCCAGGAAAGTCCTTGCACCCCAATACTGTAGGTTCATTTCTAATTTTAGTCAAAGAATTGAATAAAAACAAAACTGAGAAGGATAATTATGAAATTATTATATTTATTGAGGGAAGTAGAGCCAAGGAAAGGCACCCACATGACGAGCAACCCCATGTGGAAGGTCTGGGGAACAAAGCATGGAAAGACAAAAGAGAGTTCAAGGAGTTCCTGCCATGTGTGGAGCTGGAGGGGATAAAGAACCCATGGGGAGAGTAAGGGCTAGGGGGCCCTCCAGTTGGGCCTGGTCTGAGCCAGCCCAGGCCCAGCTGAGGAAAAAACTCACCCACAGCTGGAAGTTCCCAAGTGATCAGAGAGACCCTGCCCTCCCCTTGCAAAGGTATTTATAACCTTAGGGTGGTGGGCTGTCTTTTGGCCCATGTGAACCAGAGGGCCAGCTGGTTGGTTAGGGCTAGGGGCTGTCTTAGGAAGAGATTAGCTCTGGCACCAAGTTCTGGGGCTGAATTTGATCAACCACACGATGTTTAAATCCTATGAAAGTCCTCCCTCCCAGGAGGGGTCCTGATTATTTGTGGAAAAACAAGTCTCTAGGGAACTAGGCAAAAGACAAAACATCAGATCATCTTGGATTTCTAGCAAGTGCAAACTTTCTTGCCCTTTTTACCTTCAGGTAAACTCTAACTCTACCCCCAATTCCCCTTTAGTTTTCTGGATTTTCTGAGGAGGCTGAAGTGAGTGGAATGTCCCTTCACCTTGTTTCTGCTCCTGCCACTCTGCACTGCCTCTGAAGGGCAGGGATAGGGGATGCAGGCGCCTCAGCAGGATTCTGGATGGTTTCCTCCTGTCTGACAAATCTTGGTCTCTCCTGTTTCTCTGCTATGGTTGATAATAATTTATACACCTTCACTTTTTGGGAAAAGAATACACTTTGCTGTGTTTCTTTTTAATTCCCTCCCTAGGCTGCTTTGTTGTGGCTAGTACACCTCCGTCTTACCTGTAAGTCCCCATTACCTTCTTTTATCCCCTGTAGTCCCCCTGCTACTTTTATGTCCTTTTGATTGGGGGGGGGTGAGTTACAGTTCAATTAGCATTGCTTGCATGAGGATGGGTGTGGCATTACCTACTGGAACATTTCAGCGACTGCATCAGTGAAGACAATGGCCCCCGCCCTGGCCATTAATGGCTGCTAGTACCTTCTCCAGGAGGAGTGGGGCTCCTGACCTCTTCTCCATTCATAATGCATTGTTGCTAGGTCCAAGTTTTTGTGGGTAGCCACATCTTGTGAGTTCGTTCATAATTGTTATGGACATGTCATGTCCAGAAGATAGTGTTTCACGGAACTTTTTATCCTGACTATGTATATATGAGATATCATATATCTTAGCTTCTCACTCTGCTCTGTAGCCCAGTGTAGCATTTTAAACTCATGGCCAAATGGCAATTCTACCCTCTGCCTCAGCCTTCTGAGCGCTATGTTTACAGGTGTAAATCACCACATCTGGCTTGAAACACTTTTTCCCATCAACATTCTTAATTCACTGTTCATGGTGCTTCATGAGTTGTCTAAGGCTCTCAGTACCATTGAGGCAAAAGATGAGTTAGAAAGTGATACATATGGCTTCATGCAGTTGGCCAGTTTTTTTTTTTTTTTTTTTTTTTTGTTGTTGTTGTTGTTGTCCACAAAGAATTCTGAAGGAAAATCTTAGAGAAAAGGAGGACAAATGTTTGCCTGCATGGAGTCTGTAAGGGATGAGGACTGCTGAAATAGTGTGTTTTTGCACACGTTTATGTATAAGAAGGGATTTGCTTTCTCCTTACTGAGGAGATGTTATTTGGAAAGAACAAGAGCTGAATGGTGTTAAAGGAGACCTTTGGAGAGAGCAGGGGACTCCTATCCTAAAATCAAAATTCAAAATGAGATAGATTATGCTGCTTGCTCAGGTTTGGGGAGGAAAGGTGATTTACTCATGCACTATATTGCCATGGCATCTTTATGAAGTCACTTTAAGCTTTCCTATATTTTTAATTAGAAGTAATTTAGTTGGTCCCCCTTCTCCATGGCAGCAATGGACTTAAATGGCTGTGAAATAAAAAATGAGTAACGAGCCTTTCTTTCTTCCAAACATTCCAGTTTGACCAAGGAGGAATAACCACTGCCGTATATCAACGAAGTTTCCTAAAGCCAAGGTTGAAGAAATGGAGTTTCTTCCAGTATTCTTTCCTCAAGACCTATCTTGACCCTCACCAATGACACCTTTCCTACAGCAAGGCTCCCCATCCTAAAGGTTCAACAACATTTCAGAACAGCGCCACCAGCTGGAGACTAAGTATCAAAACATAGTAGCCCAGGAGGTCCTGGTAGCCTCCAAAACATTAAAGGCTATTGCCAAAGCCCTTGGTTTCTCTTGAGAAAAAGACAGTAAAACCCTATTGCTGAAGACATCTCTTGCCTGAGAGGCAAGGTCACTGAGAAAGCAAGCTAGTGTGGAGCAGAAAACCTTCTCCCTGTAGACCAGCCAACTGAAAGCTGGAAAAAGCTGCACTGCATGCAGCTGTACGGGAGACAGAAGTCATCAGCAGTGAAAACACTGGACACTGAATATTCAAGTTTGGCCATATAGGCCCAATGACTGAATGGGTGCAATAGTGGCATGTCTGCTCTTGGGGAAACCAACTGCTCCATAATTGGACTGAAGGCCTTCTCTATGGGAGAGAATACATGCCTGGTACTGAAAAATCTAAGCAAAAGTCTATGGTAGGGGAGGTCATGAGCCTTAGGAGTATAAAGCCTGCTCTTGTCTGGCTAAATGTATATATTATTCCCACCAAGCTGCCCTGAAAGCACTACACTTAATGTTCATATTCACATATTAATGCTACTCTCACTTCTGGTTAGAGAAACTTCTCTTTTCAGATGGTGATGACCACTGGGATGACCCAAAAGCCAACATAGTGCTGAGAAGAAGGGATGGAGGAGTGCCCAGCACTGAAACATCTCTGTCACACCCTCCAAGGCTCAGGGACCATTGCGGAAGAGGGGGAAGATAGAATGGAAGAGCCAAAGGAAGGGTATGACTTCTTACAATGCAACTGCCCAGACAGAAATTAACTTTGATATCCATGACCTTGCACTGCCTAGCAATACCTTTGCAAGACCCTCATAATAGAAGAAAAAGATGATGACATCAAATTAAAAGAAAGACTAATGGAGAAAGGGAGGGGATATGATGGAGAGAGGAGTTCTAAAAGGGAATGGGGTAGGGGAGGGAAATAGCATGGGTTTTTTATATGTAAGTATAGAAGTTGTCAATAAATTTTTTTTTAATTTAAAAAATAAAAAAAATAATAGCCCATAGGGAGCATTTTTACAATCAAACCATAAAAATATTTCAATCAGTAATACTTTAAGATTGTATGGGATTGGGAGGCTGTAGAATTCACTCTGATAAGATCTAATGCTATTCTAAGATAAAGGGAAGAACTTACAATTCCAGGCCTTCACCTAGAGTTCAAGTATCATGACTTTACCTCTAGCTCAAGCAAATAATGTGTGTGCTGTGGTATGTGTTCTTTTTATTAGTTTGAATAATCTTATACCAGATTAAGTACACTGAAAAGCAAGTTATTCTAGTTTTGACTTAGATGCAGTCTGGGGTAAAATTTATAACACCAGCTCCTGTAAACTCTTCTAGAATAACCCAGGCTTTCATAGACCATTCTTGCATTTATGAGTAAAGCTAGAGGTGTTCTTCCTTCAGAGGGTGGAACACAGGATGCTGTGGGTAACTTTAACCTGGGCTGTATTTGCATTGGAACTTCTCTTATTTTAACTGGCAACACAAACCATGTATGTTCTCAATTATTACAACACCAGACATAGCACCTTTGTGGAGTGACTGAGTGAGACCTTCAAGAATTAAATCACAGCTGGGTGTGGTATTGTGCACCTTTAATCACAGCACTTGGTAGGCAGAGACAGGAGGATCAGTATTCATGGCCAGTCCCTGCTATATAGTGAGAAGCTCTTTGTTTCTTTTCTGATCTGACAAATGATTGTAAATATTCTTGCTAAAAGGTACTACATGAACATGCTACACAGGAAAAGGCAACAAGAAAACTATAGAACAGTTCACCCCCACTGAGTGGGTCTCATGTCCAATCACGAGTAGTTGGTTACCTACGTTGGCTGTGTGCCACTATTGCACAAGTGTGTATTTCTTACTCAGCTGGTGGACTTTGTAACTGGCAGGATCTCCTGCTTAATGAGTCTATTGGCAACTGTTATTATCCAGCTGCTCTCAAAGCACTTTCCAGCACTATGGGGGCTAGCAGGGAGGAAACTGGATTCTCTCTTAGTTCCACATGATCTCTTGATGTTCTGTGGCTATAGGCTGTGCTGTCTTCAGCAATAGGGACTTACCTTTTAGCTCTTGCAGGTAACCAAGTGTTTTGGCAATAGCCTGTATTATTTTGGTGACTTCATGTCTCCCTGACCAATAGCTCACTGTGTGTGTGCGAGAGTAACCCGATTTTGGCCCTTGGAATTATCAACCAGCATCTATGGTTTTAGGGTAATGCTTTCTCCACCTTTCATGGAGCTCTGCTCTTTGGGTCCTCCCCCTTATTGAGAGTAAAGACTTGTCGAGTGGTATCCCAAAGAAGGTTTCCATGGGATTGGTTCATGTTGGCATTAGTATTGTATATTCCTCCCTAACCCCCCTTCCTCTACCCCTTAGGCCTTTCCATACCTTAGTTTCTTTCTTTTTGCTGACCATTGACTTGTCCAGAAGCCCTTCCTCCCTTCCCTCACTATTTTCTCCTTTTCCTATCTTCATTCTAATGCCATGTCCATACTATAGATATTTATTATGACTTACAATTAACTGACTCTGGACCAGGTTAGTAACTGCATATGAGAGAGATCATTGTCTGAGTTTGTGTTACCTCGCTCAGCATGATTTTCCAAATCCCTAAAATTTCCTGCAAATTTGATTGTTTCATTTTTCCTTACCACTGAGTAGAATTCCATGTGCATAGGTACCACATCTTCATTAACCATTCATTTGTTGATGGGTACCTGGGCTGTTTCAAGTTAATGTGAATAGAGAAGCAATAATGGTTAAGCAAGTGTCTCTATTCAGTAGAGTCTTTAGTGTATATGCCCAACAGAGGATTAGCGGGATGTAATGGTAGTTCTATTTTCAGCCTTTTGAGGAGTCTCCATACTGATTTTCATAGTGGCTGTACAAGTTTGCACACCCACCAGCAGGGGAAAAGGGTTCCTCTTTTCCCACACCCCCACCAGCATGTGCTATCATTTGATTATTTGATGGTTGCCATTCTGACTGGAATAAGAAGGAGTCTCATAGTCATTTTAGTTTGCATTTCCCTAATGAGTAAAGCTATTGAACATTCTGTTAAGGTCTTTAATAGTCATTTGTATTTCTTCTTTTGAGAATTCTCTGTTCAATTCCCTGCCTCATTAAAAAAATTTTTTTGACAACTTCTATAGTTACAGACAATAAGCCATGATATTTCCCTCCTCTTCCCCCATTCCCCTTCAGAACTCCACTCTCCCTGCCTCATTTTTTTCAGTGGGGTGTTTGATTTTAAATAGTTCATGGGCTGGAGAGATGCCTTATCAGTTAAGGCACTTGCCTGCAAAACCTAAAGACCCAGATTTGATTCCCCAGGACCCATGTAAGCCAGATGCACAAAATGGTGCCTGTTTCTGGAGTTTGTTTGCAGTGGCTAGAGGCTGTGGTGTGCCCATTCTCTCTGTTTCTCTTCTTCTCTGCTTGCAAATAAATAGATACATAAATAAAAAAGAATTACTTTATTAAAAATATTTCATTTATTTATTTGATGCAGTGCCTAGCAATATTTTTGCAAGACCTTCATAGTAGAAGAAAAAGATGATGACATCAAATTAAAGAGAGACTAATGGAGAGAGGGAGGGGATATGACAGAGAATGGAGTTCTAAAGGGGAATGGGGAAGGGGAGGGAAATATCATGTTTTTTTTTTGTTTGTAAGTATAGAAGTTGTCAATAAAAAAATAAATATATTTCATTTATTATTATTATTATTATTATTATTATTGACAACTTCTTTAATTGTAGACAATATCCCATGTTATTTCCCTCCCTCCCCCCACTTTCCCCTTTGAAACTTCACTCTTCATCATATCCCCTTCCCCTCTCAATCAGTCTCTCTTTTCAGTCTGATATCATGATCTTTTCCTCCTATTATGATGGTCTTATGTAGGTAGTGTCAGGCACTGTGAGGTCATGGATATCCAGGTTATTTTGTGTCTGGAGGAGCATATTGTAAAGAGTCCTACTCTTCCTCATTTATTTATTTGAGAGAGAGAGAAGGAGGGAGAGAGAAAGGCAGATAGAGAGTGCATGGGCAAGCCAGGGCCCCCAGACAGTGCAAATGAACTCCAGATGCATGTGCCACCTTGTGTATCTGTCTTACATATGCCTTATATGTGGGTAATCAAATCTGGGTTCTTAGGCTTTGCAGGCAAGTTCCTTAACTGCTAAGCCATCTCTCCATCCCTGAATCAACCCATCTCTCACTCTGGTCCAGGCCCTGAATCAACTATGTAGGGTGGCCTTGAACTCTCGGCGATCCTCCTACCTCTGCCTCCCAAGTGCTGGGATTAAAGGCATGTGCCACCATGCCCAGCTCAACCCATTCTTAAAAAGCAACAAACTGCTGGGCTCAGGAGCTGGCTCAGAGGTTCAGAGTGTCTACAGTATCAGCATGAGCACCTGAGGGGGCCTGAGATGGCAGCAGCAGTGTTCCCCAGCACCCATATAAAGAACCACTGGAGCTTGCTGACAGAAAAACAAATAGAGAAAATGGAAGCAGCTCTGGGTTGAATGAAAGACTCCACCTGCAGGAAACAGGCAGATGAACCAAAACGAGAGGACACCGACATTCTCCTATGACCTCTGCATGCATGTGCACAGAGCAACAGCATCTAAACACATACACACACATATTCACAGGCACATACACTATGCACACATCACACACCACACCATATACTTTACACATGCTTGCACATACACACATGCATGCTCTCATGCCAAAAAAGAAAAAAAAAAAAAAGCAGGTTATTTTTTTCACAGTGGATTGTTTAGTCTACATGGCTTCCCAGAATTCCTGAGTATAAACTGTATAAATCTGAGGATGATTCTAGAAATTTGACCTTTTAGGAATGACAGATATCCTTGAGTGCACTGGTCACTTTGCATAGAAGCAATCCTGCTTGCATTGACACAGCAAATGTACATTGAAATAGCCCTCTGTTTTCTTTTTTTTTTTTTTTTTTTTTGAGGTTGTGACTCATACTAGCCCAGGCTGACCTGGAATTCACTATGTAGTCTCAGGCTTGCCTTGAATTCATAGCAATCTTCCTACTTTTGCCTCAAGAGTGCTAGGATTAAAGGCACCACGCCAGGCCCTCTCCTTCTTGAGTCACCATTATGAAATAAAACACGGCCCCTTCAGAATTCTCAACACATTTCTCAGTCTCTGAAATGACTTCTAAGTGCTTTTAGAGGTGTATCCCTTTAGGTTTCTAACTCCAAACTAGTTTAAGTACATCTAGAGATACTAGGAGTTTCTGAAGCCCTGGAAAAGGTGATTTAAGCCATTAGAGTTTTAAATATTTATGACTGTACAAAATTAACATTGAAATGTGCTTAAGTACAAAATTAATATGGATCTTTAAAGATTAATTAGAAGCCTTCAAAGAAAAATAATGTCTGGCTCACTAGAGGAAATCCTTGGAAAATTTTGGCAAGCATTATAAGTATACAAATCTCTATGTAACCCAACTTGGCCTATACAAAATGAAGAGCAAAGAATAGATGTTAAAATTGGTACATGGGAGATGAGCAGTTCTTCAGTGCCTCAGTCAAATGAATACAATGTAATGATGTACCCTTGTGAGTTAAATAAGAAAACGTTGATAAACCCAGTTACTACAAAAAATATATCATTTGTTAATAGGATTTTTTTCATATTGTGATGCAATGAGATTGTTTTTCTTATACTTCTAAAATTAAGGTCATTTAAATTCTTATGTCAAAAAATGTTAACTAAAAAATTATCACCATTCTCAAAGGTGGCATTTTTTTATTTATTTATTTTATTGACAACTTCTATACTTACATACAAAAAAACATATTTACCTCCCCTCCCCCATTCCCCTTTAGAACTCCAGTCTCCACCATATCCCCTCCCTCTCTCCATTAGTCTCTCTTTTAATTTGATATCATCATATTTTTCTCCTATTATGAAGGTCTTGTGAAGGTATTGCTAGGCACTGCAGTGTCATGGGTATTGAGGCCAATTTCTGTCTGGACAGTTACCATTGTAAGGAGTTGTACCTTTCCTTTGGCTCTTACATTCTTTCTGCCATCTCTTCCACAATGGACCCTGAGACTTGGAGGATATGACAGAGATGTTTCAGGGCTGGACACTCCTCCATCCCTTCTACTGAGCACTATGTTGCCTTTTGGGTCATCCCAGTGGTCATTGCCATCTAAAAAGAGAAGCTTCACTAACCATTAATGTAGCATTAATATGTGAATATGAACATTATGCGTAGTGCTTTCAGGGCAGCTTGGTGGGAATAAATATACATTTAGCCAGATAATGGCAGGCTTTATACCCCTAAGACTCATGACCTCCCCTGCCAGACTTTTGCTTAGTTTTTTTCAGTACCAGGCATGTATTCCCTCCCATAGAGAGGGCCTTCAGTCCAATTAGGGAGTAGTTGGTTTCCCCAAGAGCAGACATGCCACTATTGCACCTGTTCTGTCATTGGGCCTGTCTGGCCAAACTTGAGGTTTGCAGTGTCCACTGTTTTCACTGCTGATGACTTCTGTATCCCATACAGCTGCATGCAGGGCAGCTTTTTCCAGCTTTCAGTTGGCTGGTCTACAGGGAGAAGGTTTTCTGCTCAGCACCAACTTGCTTTCTCAGTGACCTTGCCTCTCAGGCAAGACATGTCTTCAGCAATAGGGTCTTACCATCTGTTTCTCAAGGGAAACCAAGGGCCTTGGCAATAGCCTTTAATGTTTTGGAGGCTACAGGGAACTCCTTGGCCAACAACTCACTGGAAGATATCCCATCCCAGGCACTGAAAATTTTCTAGTAACAGTCTATAGCTTCTGGATGTTCCTTTATTTTAAAAAGTAGGTTTATATAAGTCTTATTCAGACTATTTTGAATTTTGATTGACCCTCCCCCTGCCCTTCTTTTATGCATTCTCTTCCCATGGCTTTGCTTAGGCCTTTCCCCTCCCTGTAATCTGTTCTTCTACTTACATATGTACAGTACCATCCACTTAAGTCCTTCCCTCTCTTCCCTCCCTTACAGCCTTTTACCAGCTTACTGGCTTCTGGTACCGATTTTTGGTTCTAGTTCACACCCAAGTCTATACATTTGTAACTAGGATCCACATATGAGAGAGGACATGTGACAATTGGCTTTCTGAGCCTGGGTTACCTCACTTAGTATAATCCTTTCCAGATCCTTCCATTTCCCTGCAAATTTCATAATTTCATTTTTCTTTACCACTGCAAAGAACTCCATTGTGTAAATGTACCACATCTTTATTACCCATTCATCTGTGGAGGAACATCTAGGTTGGTTCCACTTCCTAACTATTGTGAATAGAGCAGCAATAAACAAGGTTGTGCAAGTATCTCAAAGGTAGTAAAAAGAATCCTTCAGATATATGCCTAGGAGTCCTATAGCTGGATCATATGGTAAATCTATTTTTAGCTGTCTCAAGAACCTCCACACTGATTTCCACAATGGCTGGACTAGATTAAATTCCCCCCAACAGTGTAGAAGTGTTCCTCTTTTTCTGCATCCATGCCAACACTTATTGTCATTTGTTTTCTTGATGGTAGCCATTCTGACAGGAGTGAAATGGAATCTCAAAGTGGTTTTAATTTGCATTTCCCTGATGGCTAAGGATGTGGAACACTTTTTTAGATGTTTATATGCCATCTGTATTTCTTCTTCTGAGAACTCTCTATTTAGTTCCATAGTCCATTTTTTTCACTGGGTTTTGATTTCTTATTGTTCTGTTTTTTGAGTTCTTTGTATATTCTGGATATTAATCCTCTGTGAGATGTATAGCTGGCAAAGATTTTCTCCCATTCTGTAGGTTGTCTCTTTGTCTATTCACAGTGTCCTTTGCTCTACAAAAGCTTTGTAATTTCATGAGGTCCCAGTGGTTGATTAGTGGTTTTATTTCCTGAGTAACTGGGGCTCCTATGCTGTCATCTTACCCAGAAGTCAAAGGTGGCATTTTAATAGAGGGTTTGAAAAGATAGTCTTATTATCTATAGATAGGCAATTTGTTCTTTGTTCTTGGGAAAACTAGGGTGACAGAGAATAGTATTTAGAAGGTGGTAGGAAAATGTAAAAAAGAAGTGAGTTTTAACATTTTTAAAAATATATTTTATTAGTTTTATATATATAGTATATATACAGCTATGATGGTACCATTGTTAGCCATCTCCCTGTCCTCCTTCCATGGGTAATGGGGGTCTTGCCTTATGGGGGTAGCCATCAGTTATCTGGGAGAGGCAATGACTCTGTGTATAATGACCCTCTTCCGTGAATTTGCCTGAGCCATGTGGGGTTCACTTTACGTTTATTTCAGTGATGAGGTTTTGTGAGTCTCTGTGTCTCTGCATATCTGATTTGGTAGGGGTTGAGAGTTCTTTGTGTCTATCTCTTTCACCCTTGTGCTGGTACCAGGTTCACCAATAAAGCAGCACTCTTACTCATTTCCCCTATAAATCAATGGCTTCATCTGGTGCCCTGTTATGGTGCGATGGGCTGATTCTCTCCTCAGGATATGTGTCCATCTGAAAGACAGAAGCAGATTCTCCAACACAGAGTGGGGTCAGTGCAAGATACATGGATAACCATCATTATTTTAGAAAGAATTTAATCGGTGTAGGCCCTCTTATATCCCACTATTGGTGGGAGCTTGGTATTGGAGAGTGAGCTTGTTTTTGGATATGGTTCTGACTTGTTTCCCATTTCCAGGTATGGGTTCCATTCCACTGAGCAGATCTGTTAGCCAAACCTAGAGCAGTTGGTAATCCATTATGGCTGTGTGCCACTATTGCACTTGTGTGAGCATCACGTCAGGTTGTTTGCTGCTGGGTAGCTTAGACCACAAGTTGCTTAGACAGATGTTGGTCATTTCCCCCAGTAATTTATGTAGCACCTTCTGGCACTAGACAAGCTAACAGTCTGGGGACTGAATTTCTTCCAGATTCCAGCCTGTTCTCTCCATGTTCTGTCTGAACAGCATATGGTGTCTTCAGCAGTAGGGTCTTACCAATAATCTTTGGTGAGTCATCAAGTACTCTGACAGAAATCTGTCTTCTTTTGGGAAACCTTGTAGGTCTCACTGATCAACAGCTCCTTGTGGATGTTAACCACATTCTGGTATTGGGAATTACAGGTCAGTGCCAAGGGAAGAAACTATATAGGTAATATGAAAGAGAAAGAGAGAAGAGAAAGAAGAAGGAGTGATATAGAGAGAAAAACAGGAGAAGGTTGAAGTTAGTCTTCATCCTACCCTCTCCGGGCCCTGGTGATTCAGGTGTTCTCTCCAAGCACCTGACACAGGTTTGACCTTTTAGTATGTCCTTCAGGATATAGGATATTATGGTACCATTTCCATTTGGGTCCATTTTTTCGTCCCCCCAACCCACCCTTTTCCTGTCCTCCCACCCCACCATCCCTATTGTCCAGGGCTTCAAGATATTTTTTAGGTGTGTCAGCATCTTGGGAAAATACAAATCAGGAGCCACAGATGAGTGAGACCATGTGATGCTTATCTTTCTGTGATTGGGTGAATTCACTAAGAATGATCTGTTCCAAGTTTGACCATTTTTCTTCAAATTTCACTTGTCATTTTTCCTTACTGCTGTTTAGAATTCCATTGTGTAGATATATCACATCTTAGTTATCCATTCATCTAATGCTGGACATCTGGGTTGATTCCAGCTCTTAGTTATTATGAATTGAGCAGCTATAAACATGGTTAACCAAATATCTCTTAAATGAGGCTTGGAGCTTTTAGAGTAAATGCCAAGCAAACTGGATCTGTTGGTAACTCTATAGTCATCCTTTTCAGGAGTCTCCATATTGCTTTCCATAGTGGTTGTACCAGATTACATTCCCACCAACAGTGATTGAGGGTTCCTATTTCAACACATTCTTGCCAGCATTTGGTGTCATTAGACTTTTTAATTTTTGCTTTTCTTACTGGGGTAAGGTGGAATCTCCTAGATGTTTTAATTTGCATTTTCCTGATGATTAAGGATGTTGAACATTTTCTTAAGTGTGTGTTTCCCATTTGTATTTCTTCCTCTGAGAACTCCCTGTGTAGTTCTATGCCCCATTTTGTGAGTGGGTTGTATGATTTTTTTATTGTTTAGGTTTTTGCATTCTTTATAGATTTTAGAAACTGGGCCTTTGTCTGATGTGTATCTGGCACAAATTTTCTCCCATTCCATGGGTAAATCTATTGTCTCTGTTTGTTGTATGTTTGTTGGTGAAACAGCTTTTCAGCTTCATGAGATCCCAATGGTTGAGTGAGCTACTGGGGTTTTGTTGAGGAAGTCTTTACCACTCCTATATCATGGAAAGTGCCTCCTATTTTTTCTTCCAGTAGTAGCAATGCTTCTGGTCTTATATTGAGGTCTTTGATCCATTTGGATTTGATTGTTGTGCATGGCAAAAATGTGTGGATTGAGTTTCATTTTCCTGCATATGGTTATCCAGTTTGTCCAGCATCATTTGTTAAAGATGCTATCTTTTTTCCAGTCTACATTGTTTGTTGTGGCCTTTGTCAAATATCAAGTAGCTGTAGTTACTTGACCCAAAGTCGAGATCCTCGATTCTGTTCCATTGGTCTATCATCCTGTTTTTATGCCAGTACTATGTTGTTTTTATTACTATGGCTTTGTAGTATAGCTTTAGATCAGGTATGATGCCTCCAGAGGGATTTTTTTTTTTTTTTCTGCTGAGGATATTCTTGGATATCTGAGGCCTTCTGCCATTCCATTCCATATGAATTTTGAGACCATTTTTATCAATCTCTGTGAAGTAGGATGTTGGGATTTTTATTGGTATTGCATTAAATCTGTATATTGCTTTTGGTAAGATTGCCATTTTCACAATGTTAATTATCCCTATCCAGGAGCATGGGAGATCTTTCCATTTTCTCAAGTCCTCCTCAATTTCTTTCTCGAGTGTTTTTATGTTTTCATTGTAAAGGTCTTTCACCTCCTTGGTTAATGTTATGCCAAGTTATTTTATTTTTTTGATGCTAATGAAAATGGGTCAATGTTGCTTATTTCTTTCTCTGTATCTTTGTCTTTTGCCTAGAGAAAGTCTACTGATTATTGTGCATTGATTTTTTTTTTTTTTGTTTACTGAAAGAGTTAATCACTTTAAAGAGGTTTGAAATGGAGGTTCCTGGGTCACTTATGTATAGAATCATGTCATCTGCAAATAGGGCTAACTTCTTCCTTTCCAATTTGTATCCCTTTTATTTCTTTCTCCTGTCTTATTTCTTGAGCTAGGACTTCCAGTACTATGTTGAAGAGCAGAGGTGAAAGGGGACACCCCTGCCTTGTTCCTTATCTCAATTGGAATTCCTTTAGCCTCTCCCCATTAAATATTATTTGGGCTTTTGGATCTTTATATATAACCTTTATTATGTTGAGATATAGACTGTCCATGTCTCTCCAATGTTTTGATCATGAAATGATGTTGTATTTTGTCAAAGGCCTTTTCTGCATCTATGAAAATGATCATGTGGTTTTTGTGTTTAAGCTTGTTTATGTGGTTTATTACATTGACAGATTTCCTTATATTGAACCATCCCTGTGTTCCTGGGATGAAGCCTACTTGATCCAGGTGGATAATGCTTTTTGATGTGCTGTTGAATTCAGCTTGCAAGGATTTTGTTCAGGATTTTTGCATCTAAGTTCATCAGGGAAATAGGCCTGTAGTTTTCTTTTCTTGTTGTATCTCTGCCTGGTTTTGGTATTAGCTTCAAAGGAGGCCTTGGGAGCTTTCCCTGTCCTCCAATTGTGTGGCACAATTTAAGAAAATTGTTTTCAGTTCTTTTATGAAGGTTTGTTAGAATTCAGCTCAGAATCCATATAGTCCTGGACTCTTCTTTTTAGGGAGGTTTTTGATTACCCCTTTCAATCTCGATGGTTGTGATAGGTTTGTTTAGGAGATTAATCTGCCCTAAATTAGCTTTGTCCAGGAATTCATCCACTTCCTCCATATTATCCAGTTTTGTGAAGTAGAGGTTTTTGAAGTAAGTCCTGATGATTCTCTGGATTTCACTTATGTCTGTTGTGATCTCTCCCTTTTCATTTCTAATTTTTTTAATTTGAGTTGTCTCCTTTTTTCCATTTGATCACATTGGCCAGGAGTTTATCAATTTTGTTTATTTTTTTCAAAGAACCAGCTCTTTGTTTGATCAATTCTCATTTTTTATAACTTTTTTTCTGTTTTATTTTTAAATATTTCTTATTGATTATTTTTTTTATTGACAACTTCTTTAATTATAGACAATATACCATGGTTCTTCCCTCCCTTTCCCCACTTTCCCCTTTGAAACTTTGCTTTCCATCATATCCCCTCCCCCCTCAATCAGTTTCTCTTTTTAGTTTGATGTTATGATCTTTTCCTCCTATTATGATGGTCTTATGTAGGTAGTGTCAGGCACTGTGAGGTCATGGATATCCAGGCAGTTTTGTGTCTGGAGCAGCATGTTATAAGGAGTCTTACTCTTCCTTTGGCTCTTACATTCTTTCTGCCCCCTCTTTCTCAATGGACCCTGAGTCTTGGAAAGTGTATTTGAGATGTTTCAGTGCTGAGCACTTTTCTATCCCTTCTTCTCAGCACCATGGTTCCTTCTGAATCATCCCAAGGTCACCACCATCTGAAAAGAGAAGCTTCTCTAACCAAAAGTGAGCATAGCATTAATATATGGGTATGGACATTAAGAGAAGTGCTTACTGGCAGTTTGGTGAACATAGTATATACATTTAGCCAGACACTAGTAGATGTTACACCCCTAGGGCTCATGACTACCCCGTCATAGGTTTTCATTATCAGGGATGTATTACCTCCAATGCAGCAGGCCTCCAGTCCAATTAGAGAGCAGTTGGTTTCCTCCATAACAGATATGCCACTATTGCACCTTTTGGCTCATTTGGCCTGGCTGGCCAAATTTAAAGATTGTAGTGTTCACTGTTGAGTATCTTCACTGGTGTTTTCTCTCTCCCATTGAACTGCATGCAGAGTAGCTTTTTCCAACTTTCTGTCAGCTGATCCAACTAGATGAGGCTTTCAGCTCAGCTCCAGCAGGATTTCTCAGTGACCTTGCAGCCCAAGTATGTGGAGTCCTCAGCAATAGTGTCTTACCATCTATTCCTGGTGGGAAACCAAGGGCCTTGTCAATGGCTTATAATGTTTTGGGGGTATCTGTTACCTCCCTGGCCAACAACTCACTGGAAGGTATTCCTCCCAGGCACTGAAAATTTTCTAGTAACAATCTATGGCTTCTGAGTGTTCCATTGTACAGAAAAATAGTTTTCCATATGACTTATTTATATCCTCTTAGGTTTTGATTAGCCCTCCCTCCACCTTTCCTTACTCAATCTCTTCCCCTGACCTCACTTAGGCCTTTTCATCCCCATCAATCTGTTCTTCTGCTTACATGTATACAATACCATCCTATTAATCCACCCTCCATCCCTTTCTATTCCCCTTATGTCCCCTTTCTTGCTTACTGGCTTCTGCTACTGAGTTTTATTTTTACTCACATAGAAGTCAAATCATTTTTAGCTAGGATCCACATATGGAAAGAACATGTGACGTTTGGCTTTCTGGGTCTGGGTTACCTCACTAAGTATAATCTTTTCAAGATCTATCCATTTTCCAGCAAATTTCATAACTTCATTTTTCTTTACCACTGAGTAGAACTCCATTGTGTAAATGTGCCACATCTTCAGTACCCACTCATCAGTTGAGGGACATCTAGGCTGGTTCCATTTCCTAGCTATTGTGAATAGAGCGGCAATAAACATGGTCGAGCTAGTATCTCTAAAGGTAGTGAGACAAGTCCTTAAGATATATGTCTAGGAGTGGTATAGCTGGGTCATATGGTAGATCTATATTTAGCTGTCTCAGGAACCTCCACACTGATTTCCACAATGGCTGGACCAGATTGCATTCTCACCAACAGTGTAGAAGGTTTCCTCTTTCTCCACATCCTTGCCAGCATTTATAGTCATTTGTTTTCATGATGGCAGCCATTCTGAAAGGAGTGAGATGGAATCTCAATGTAGATTTAATCTGCATTTCCCTGATGACTAGGGATGTAGAACATTTTTTTAGCTGTTTATATGCCAACTGTATTTCTTCTTTTGAGAACTCTTCATTTAGTTCCATAGCCCATTTTTTTAATTGGGTGTTTGATTTATTATTATTATTATTTGATTTCTTTGTATATCCTACATTGATCAATTCTCTTGTTGTCTTCTTAGTTTCCAATTCATTAATTTCTGCTCTGATCTTAATTGTTTCTTTCCATCTGGAGGTTTTGGGGGTTGGATACATCTTATTTTTCCAATGCCTTTAGCAGGATGGTTAGGTTGTTGATTTGGGATCTTTCTGTCTTTGTTATGAAGGCATTTAGCACAATGAATTTTCCCCTGAGGACCGCCTTCATTGTGTCCCCTGAGTCTTGGATGTGTTCTCATTGTCATTCATTTCCAGAAATTTTGCAATTTCACTTTTTATTTCTTCCACTACGCATTTATTGTTTAGGAATGTATTGTTCAGTTTTCAGGAGCTGGTTGGGTTCCTGGAGCAACTTTTGTTGTTAATTTCTAGCAATACAGCCTTGTGATCTGATATCATGCAGGAAATTATGTTGATCCTCCTAAATATATGGAGGCAGGCTTTGTGACCCAGTATGTGATCTATTTTAGACAAGGTTCCATGGGCAGCTGAAAAGAATGTGCAATCTATGGTTTGGGGGTAGAATGTTCTGTAGATGTTCGTTAAGTCCAATTGCTCTATGGTGTTGTTGAGCTCTCTTACTTCCCTGCTAATTTTCTGTTTGGATGATCTGTCTATTGCTGATAGTGGAGTATTGAAGTCCCCAAATATGATGGTGTTGGTGGTTATTTCTGTTTCGTTGTCCAGATTTTGTTCTATGAATTGTGGTGCACCTGTGTTTGGTGCATAAAGATGGATGATTGTGATATCCTCTTGTTGGGTTGTTCCCTTGATGAGCAAGAAGTGGCCTTCTTTGTCTTTTTTTGTCCTCATGATCTTCTTCCTCCCTAGTTGCTCCTTTGGTCTCTGCTGTCCTCCTTTCACCTTTCTTGAGTTTGCTAGGAGGCCAGTGTGAGTGGTAAATACCCTCACCTATTGTTTTTTCTCTGTGGATCAGGCTGAGGCAGCCGCTGAGGCAGGGGCAGCTTGGAGCTCACTGCTGCTGCTGGAGCCGCTTCTGTCTGTTTCTGTGGGCTCTAGACAGTCTGGATCTCTCCTTCTTCTCTTCTGTGATTGATAATTTACTATACACTTCACTTTTTAGTAGCTGGTTTTTTTTTTGTTGTTGTTGTTCCTATACTGCCAACTTAACCGGAACCTCAGTGTTTTTTTTTTTTTTGTTGTTGTTCTTATCAAAAAATCCCATGATTTCTGATTTCTTTTTGGAAGCCTACATTTATTTACTCAGAACCCATATCCTGCTGGCCAAATTTGATCATGAGATTTTTCTCCCCCAGTATTGTGAGTTAAAATATTTTAGTATACTTTCAATATATTAATTTACATGCTGTTGGTTTATGAAGGGCACAGTGTTCTTACATATGACTTATAAATATTCATTAGACAAGGCTAATTAGCACTTGAACATGTAGAGGTGGACATGTCATTGGATATTTAAAAATTTACATTCAAAGTACAAGAATTGTAAACTGAAAAAGAAAATAAAGGTCAAAGGGTCTTGGTTGGGTAGGAGGAAGGGAGTGTGGTGAGAGGAATTGCACAAAAATAAAGACAACATAAATCAGAACCATAGTCATCTTCCTCCTGGATACCATTCAACAAGGTACAGCCCCCAATAACAGGAGAGGAGGGTACAGTCCAGTCAGAAGCACCCAGTAGAAGATGGAGAAAGCTCAATCTTAAACCCATGGGCTCTGGTTGATAAATTCCAGGACAAGAGTTGGGCTACCCCTCCTCCTAGCAGTGAGCTATTGGTCAGGGAGACCCATGAGGTTTCCAAAACAATGCATACCATTGCCAAAGTACTTGGTTTTCTGCCAGAGCTAAAAGGTAAGACCCTCTTGATGAAGACACCACGGGCTGCTGTCATAGGACCCTGAGACCATGCTAAAACTGAGAGAACTGGCTTGTTCTCTCCTGGCAAGCTCTCATTGTGCTGGGAAGTGCTATGGCACTGCTAGGGGATTATGGTAACCAACAGCGTGAATAAACAGGAGATCCTGCAAACACACCTGTGCAATCATGGCACACAGCCTTGTCATGTAACCAACTGCCCTATGATCAGACATGAGGCCTGCTCTGTGGGAGAGAACTCAAATCTGGTACTGGGAACCACATCAGAATCCCAGGATACTCATAGCTCCAAAGAGAAGCCCTCATTGCTCTCTAGATAAGAAGAGTGGACTTGCACAACTAAAAGTTTCTCAAATAACTGTGCATATCCCCCTTAATCAAAGATGCTCTCAATCTTGGTTGGAGAGTCTGTTTTAATTTACAGATCACATAGAATACTGGGGAGATACAAGATCCATCAATATGACCACAAACAATAGCTGACTTGCCTACCATGAGACATGTCACCTCTCCACATCTGCTAGGGTCCATGAGAAATTGTAGAAGAGGCAATGACATGAGTACTGCTCTCACTGCTAGTCTAACAACTAGCTCCAGGGAAACGGTGACAGACACTGTGGTCAATCAAAACCCATTGAAGTAGAAATCCGGAGGCTATAGAGAACCCAAAACTAAATCGGACTGTTAGCAGGCCTTCCAAGGCTCAGGAATCATTGTGGAAAAGGGAGTGGAAAGATTGTCAGAGCCACAAGGTTGGTAGAGATGTCCTAAGGCACAGCCTCCTCACCCCAGAGACTGATGGAAGCCTTAATTACCTCACTGTGAATACCTATAACCTCACTGAGGAAAGCCCTCAGGGAATTTGGGGGCCAGGGAAAGGGGAAATAAGACTACAACCTTTGAAATAAAATAAAATAAGAAAAGAAGAAGAATATAGGCAAAACAATTTCACTGTGCAGCCCACTGGCCTGGCATTTGTAGGACATCCTCCTGTCTTAGCCTCCTGAGTGCTGGGATTACAGTTGTGACCCATCACCACCTGTGTCCAGAATTCTTTTTATTATTATTATTATTTAAAGGCTCAGGGTTTCACTTACTTCCTCTGCCAGGCTAACCTGCCTGGAATTCATTAAGTGTCTGGGACTTAGAATAGTTGAAAAGTTATGTGGCAGTCTTTTGCAAGAATGACTCAAGTTTGAAACATTCTTGTCGGTTTGTTTAATTCATCATAAAGTGCTATTTTTCAGTGAACTTTTGTACATCTGTATTAGACATTTACATTTAAATATACCACAAAGCCCAGTGTTGAGAAAGTATCTCAGAAAGTACAAGGCTTACCTAGCCCAGGCTGACATCTTAAAATAACTCATTCTGGGAGGCAGAGGTAGTCCCAAGTTCTGGCCTCATAGTGAACTCAGGTCAGCAATCCTCCTACCTCTTCCTCCCAAATGCTTAGGTTAATAAAAGCCTGATGGCCTGGGCTCAATTCTCTGGTACCCATGTAAATCCAGATGTACAAAGTGGCACATGCATCAGCACACCCATTCTTATTTTTCCTTACAAACAAACAAATTTAAGTACTTATTTATTTTTATTTATTTCTTTGAGAGAGGGTTTCACTGTGCAGCCCACTGGCCTGGATTTGAGACATCCAGAGCCTCCTGAGAGGGATTAAGTGGACCATCAGGGCCTCCAGCCACTATTAACAACCTCCAGACACATGTGTTCCAGGCCTTGTGCCAATCTGGTTTTCCTCCCAAATCCTGGGAATCAAACACTTATTTTTATTTACTTTTTATTTTTATTTATTTCTTTGGCTTTGTAGGCAAGAGAATGGACACCTTAACCACTAAAACCACCTCCAGACACATGTCCCTTGTGCAACCCTTTACTTTTTCGAACTCCTTTCTTTCTTTCTTTAAACCATCTCTTTTTTCTTTCTTTTTTCTTTCTTTCTTTCTTTCTTTCTTTCTTTTTTTTTTTTGAGGTAGGATCTCTCTTTAGCCCAGGCTGATCTGGAATTCAATATGTAGTCTCAGGCTGATCTCAATGGTAATCCTCCCACCTTTGCCTTCCAAATGCTGTGATTAAAGGTGTGTGCCACCATGCCCAGCTCAGAATTTATTTTTGCTGTTTATTTTGTAGTCTGAGTTTGAACTCCATTTCTGCTAATTATAAAAAGTACAAGTATTAAAGCTTTTATGGAAGGTAATACCTTAAATGGCATCTCTCACAGCCAGGTGTGGTGGTGTACACCTTTAATCCCAGCACCTGGGAGGCAGAGGTAGGAGGATCACTGTGAGTTTGAGGTCAGCTTGGGACTACAGAATGAGTTCCAGGTCAGCCTGGGCTAGAGTGAGATACTTTCTCAACACACAAGCAAACAGACAAACAAGCAAATAAACAAACCGACAAGAATGTATCTCTCTTGAGAAGTGTGTCAGTCCCAGACCTTGAATCCCCAAAACCCATGTAATATCCAATGCAGTAGCACATGTGCCAGTAAGCCCAACATGTCTATGGTAATGGGAGATAGAAATAGGAGAATCCCAAAGCTTGAGGCCACCTAGTCTGGCATCTGCAATAGCAAACAACATCAAAAGAGATATCCTGTCTCAAACAAGGTGGAAGGCATACTGATACTCTGAGTTTGTCATTTGACCACTACACATGACATGCATGTGCCCAACCAAACAGACAGACAGACAGACAGACAGACAGACACACACCATATGCACATTAAAAAAAAAAAGTAAAATAAAAAGGTAGTGCTTTGCAGTGTTATCTTCTAGGCACAAAGTGGCTGTGGCATTCACAGTGACTGACACTACCTACGTAAGACCTGTATAATAGGAGGGGAAAAATGATGACATCAAAATAGATCAGGCCCTAGTTGGAAAGCTGAGGGGCTTCACTGGAAGGCAGACAGGGAGGAGTGACAAAAGAGGGTAGTGGGAGGACATTATGATGATATTATTTTGTTTATATGTGCAGAGGTTGTCAATAAAAATTGTAAAAAATGTAAAATGTAATAAAAATGTATTTTTCCAAGCTAGGTGTGGTGTCACACACCTGTAACCTAGCATTTAGGAAGTGAAAGGAGTATCAGGAGTTCAAGTTCATCCTTGATCATTCTTGGTTATACCATGAGTTGGAGGCTAACCTGGGCTGCATAAGAGCTTATTTCAAAAACAACCTATAGGGCTGGAGAGATGGCTAAGTGGTTAAAGCACTTTCCTGAAAAGCCTAATAACCTGGGTTTGATTCCCCAGCTCACATGCAAAGCCAGTTGCACAAAGTGGTGCATCTGTCTGGAATTCATTTGCAGAGGCTAGAGGCCTTGGTGTGCCCATTCTCCCTCTCTTTCTGTATTTCTGTGCTTGAAAATAAAATAAAATTTAAAAAATATTTAAAAACAAACTAGCCGGGTGTGTGGCGCATGTTTTTAATCCCAGCACTTGGGAGGCAGAGGTAGGAGGATCACTGTGAGTTCGAGACCACCCTGAGACTACATAGTTAATTCCAGGTCAGCCTGGACCAGGGTGAAACTCTACCTCAAAAAAAAAAAAAAAAAAAAAAAAAAAAACCAAACAAACTAAAAAATGCATATTCAAAATAAATAATATATTCATTTTGAGTATTTAAAATATTTGTTTATTTGTACAAGTGTGTATGTGTGTGCATGCATGCACGTGTGTGTCATTGCAGACAAATGCCTGTCTAGCTTTATGTGAGTGGCTGGGGAGTTGAATCTGGGCTAGCAGGCTTTGCCAGTAAGTGCCTTTCACTGCTAAGCCACTTCCCTAGTTCCCATTTGGGATATTTATTTATTTCATTTATTTTCTTCACTTTTAATTGACAGCCTCCATACATATAGACAACACACTCCTCTCATAATCCTCTCTCATAACTCTCCCTGTTCTCCATCCTGAATCCTCCTTTTCCCTTCATTCCAAATAGTCTCTTCTTTTATTTTATTTTTATTTTTTTATTTTATTTTATTTTATTTTACTTTTTAATTGTTTTATTTTTTGAAGTAGGGTCTTGCTCTAGCCCAGGCTGATCTGGAACTCACTATATAATCTCAGGATGGCCTCAAACTCATGGCAATCCTACCTACCTCAGACCTCCTGAGTGCTGGGATTAAAGTTATGCACCACCATGCCAACTCTTCTCTTCTATCATGATGTGATCTTTTTTTTCCCACTCTTATTAAACAGGTATTATGTAGGCAGTGTCAGGCACTGTGAGGCAATGAGTTTCTAGGCCATTTTGTGTCTGGCAGACAGCATTGTAAACAGTCCTCCCCTTCCTTTGGCTCTTACATTCTTTCCACCACTTCTTCTGCAATGATCTCTGAGCCTTGGAGGGTGTGATAGAGATGGTTCACTTGGTGCTGAACACTCCACTGTCACTTTTTCTCAGCACTCTGCTGAGCTTTGAGCCACAACAATGGTCACCACCATTTGAAAACAGAAGCTCTTATCTAACTAAACGTGACAGTAGCATAAGAATAAGTATTTAGAGGGTAGTTTGTTGAGCATAATACATTCATTTAACCAGAAAACAATAGTAGTTTTATTTTGGGTATTTTTAAAATAAATTTTATTTTTAAAAATACAGCCATGTAATAAAAAGTATCTTTTTTATAGAATCATACAAAAATCTAATATTGATCATCTTCAGAAACTGTAGAATGGCCTTTGACATTCTATTACATGGCTAATAATGTACATGTCCAGCTTAATGAAATATTGCACCTCAATTTGTTCAGGGATAATGGTACAATAAAATGAAAGCTTAAACATGAAAATCCTGTCAATACAATTTACTATTTTTTTTTTAAATGGGCTTAGAGTGCGGAACAAAAAACTCATGAAATTACAAACCTGTGCGCATAAAGCACCTGGGACATAGCTCTCCTTTTTTATGCTAATAGAGTTACCAGCAAAAAAATTTAACACTAATTATGGGGAAACAATTTATTTTTGGAATAATTAGTATCCTCTTTTTAATTAAAACATTGCTGCTTTCATTTCTTTTGAAAGTAACATTTTCATTTTGCTTTATATGTCAACGTAAAACAAATATAATTATTGCCTTTTTCTTCCAAGTCCTTAAAGAGATTACTATCATTCTCCCTTTGGCAAAGCTAGGCTTTCAAGGAAACAGCTGTTGATTTATTTCTTCTTCTCTAAGGAATTTGGATCATAGTACTTGAATTTTTAAATTTATTAGTAGAAGGCAACTCATGCAGATTAAAATCTATAAAATGTGAACTATGCTATAACAAGACAGTTTAAAGTGAGATTTTTAAGGTGGCTAAGCATTAAAAAGAAGAAGATGTATATTTTTGATCTCTCTATTTCAAGCAGAAAAATAATATGAAACAGAACCAAAAGAAAAAAAAATAGTTGCTTGCTGGGCTCATTGGGAGCACAGGTAGATCAAAGGAAGGTACACAGTGGGCAATTTCAGCTATTAGGGATTAGATGCTGGTAATGGACAAGAGAGCAGCGTGGCTACTCAGGCACTGAGGGTCAGGTCTTCTGTGGGAAGCTGCAGAAGGGAAGACCCAAAGATGGGGACAAACAGAGCTGCCTGCAGCACTCATCTCAAGCAACAAGAGAGAGGAAACCATCCAGCATGCCACAGCTGGGAGGGAGAGCCTTATCTCACATAAAAGATTCTTCATTGCTCGTGAAGTTAAGAGGACAGGCCATCACATCAAAGGAACATTTGTGGTAGAAAAGAAGCCAAAAGTTGAACTGATTCACTGAGTTACTGTAAGAGTTAATTGCTGAGAAGCTAAAACTCATCTTTGTCAGCAAAAGGGAAAAATCCCAAAGAAGGAACTGTCCAGACAGGGCCCAAAGGGATAAGAAGCAAAGACAGTTGAGGCTAAAACAAAGTAAAATGGAGTTCACTGTTAGGGTGGCCTGACCACAGAAATAATTGATATGCAAATTGTCACATCTTGTTTGTTCACTTACCCCTCCCCTTGGCTATGAAACTATAAAATGGAAATAAAATCTCAGCTTGGAGCCAAAGCTTCTCTGGCCCCCAGGTAATAAATAATCTCTTCTACTTTCACTCATTCTGGTATTGGGGAGTGATCTTTCCAGAGAATTTCTATAACACAATGAACATTGCATCACAGAATTAATTGAGGAAAGAAACTGGATATACCAAGCAATGAGGCAGCTAGCAGAGACTGAATCTGAGGTACTGAGTGTCCTGAGCCAAGGCTGCTGGAAGAATATCCAGAATATTGCACATGGCGTGTCATAAGGCTATCCACAAAGCATTCCCTTTTCTGTTTCAATTAACAGCGGAAGTAGCAAGGAACCCCTCATGCCCTGTCTCAAGTTTCCAGTGGTGTTTCTTCTCTGTGGAAGAATGCAGGTACCCATGTATTTTGACTAGTTCAGAGATTGTAGAAGTCTATGCCAAATGGTGGACACAATGTTAATGGGTTGTAGGAACTGTTTCTATGGAAGCCAGTGAAACAGAACTGTGTTCAAAGTCATACTTGGAGTAGTATTATGGGGTTAGGATAAATAAATGGCTGTAAGGTATTGCTCACTTGTTGGTACTACATGTATCTCTCCCAGCACTACTCTCAGAGCTTACCCTCTCAGGACAGAAAAGCTTATGCAGTAATAGGACTGAATCCCTCCGACCTCAGTAATTGGCCTAAGGGGTGGGAATATGCAGCCATTAAGGTCACTCAACACCTTTCTGGACACCTGGAGGCTGGAAAACGGGCATTTTTTTTTCGATTAATTTTTAACTGGGAGATTGTAACTGAACATGTTACTGATCTTCACTACCATTGAAGAAAGTCCAGCCATGGTGTAAAGCCAAACAGAGAAGTGAAACAGATGAAAGATGTTTCTGGTAATACAGAGTCATCTCTTCCAGGGATCTATTTTTCTTCCAATTTTGTAGACTTCTTCTTAGGCTGGCCTCAAACTCATAGCAATCCTTTTACGTCTGCCTCCTGAGGGCTGGGATTAAAGGTGTATGCCACCACACCTGGCTTCTTCAGCATTTAAAAAGTCCTATGAAACAAACAATTCTTTTTTTGTTACTTGAATTGGTGTAAAGCAAATTTTCTTCTTATGCTTCAATGGGTCTTAAATAATCTAGAAATTAAGCAAAGATAAACAAAAAAATAGAGTAGACCAACATAAAAATTATTATTGTGCTGGAGAGATGGCTTAGAGGTTAAGGCACTTGTCTGCAAAGCTAAAGGACCCAAGTTTGATTCCCCAGGATCCATGTAAACCAGATGCACAAGGTGGTGCATGTGTCTGGAGTTTGCAGAGGCTAGAGGCCCTGACACGTCCATATTCTCTCTCTCTGCCTCTTTCTCAAATAAATAAATAAATAAAACAAAATAAATTATAAAAGCATGTGCTTTAAAAATTATTATTATTATATTTCTTTTTTTGTGAGGGTTTCAAGGTACAGTCTCACTCTAGTCCAGTCTGATTTTGTTAGTCAAAATGGTAAAGTATTGTTACCAGTTTCTAAGATAGTTAACTAACTATACACTGAGACGATAAGCCACTCTTAGTTCATTATATTGATTGAGTAAAATAATACATGAGACAATTTATATAATTATTATCACAAAAAACATGTTTACAGCTGTCAGGAAATTCTTTTTCACCAATTAAAATATCCAAGCTATCATTGTAATAACAGGTGAATATTACTTGAATCATATTAAGGTTATCATAGTTATAATATTCAAACAAGATCATCATAAAAAATTATGGTTGAAGACAGGCATAGTGGCTTAGTCTTTTTTATTTTTATTTTTATTTTTTTATTGACAACTTCTATACTTACATACAAAAAATGCATGATATTTCCCTCCCCTCTCCCCATTCCCATTTAGAACTCCAATCTCCATCATATCCCCTCCCTCTCTCCATTAGTCTCTCTTTTAATTTGATGTCATCGTCTTTTCCTTCTAGTATGAAGGTATTGCGAAGATATTGCTAGCCACTGCAAGGTCATGGATATCAAGGCCAATTTCTGTCTGGACAGTTGCATTGTAAGAGGTCATACCCTTCCTTTGGCTCTTCCATTCTATCTGCCCCGTCTTCCGCAATGGGCCCTGAGCCTTGGAAGGTGTGACAGAGATGTGTCAGTGTTGGGCACTCCTCTATCCCTTCTTCTCAGCACTATGTTGCCTTTTGGGTCATCCCAGTGGTCATTGCCATCTGAAAAGAGAAGCTTCTCTAACCATAAGTGAGAGTAGCATTAATATGTGAATATGAACATTAAGTGTAGTGCTTTCAGGGCAGCTTGGTGGGAATAAAGTATACATTTAGCCAGACAAGAGCAGGCTTTATACCCCTAAGGCTCATGACCTCCCCTGCCATAGACTTTTGCTTAGGTTTTTCAGTACCAGGTATGTATTCCCTCCAGTAAAGAGGGCCTTCAGTCCAATTATGGAGAATTATGGAGCAGTTGGTTATCCCAAGAGTAGACATGCCACTATTGCACCCGTTCAGTCATTGGGCCTGTATGGCCAAACTTGAATATTCAGTGTCCACTGTTTTCACTGCTGATGACTTCTGTCTCCCATACGGCTGCATGCAGTGCAGCTTTTATCCAGCTTTCAGTTGGCTGGTCTACAGGGAGAAGGTTTTCTGCTCCGCACCAGCTTGCTTTCTCAGTGACCTTGCCTCTCAGGCAAGAGGTGTCTTCAGCAATAGGGTCTTACTATCTGTTTCTCAAGGGAAACCAAGGGCTTTGGCAAAAGCCTTTAATGTTTTGGAGGCTACCGGGACCTCCTTGGCCAACAACTCACTGGAAGGTATCCCATCCCAGGTACTGAAAATTTTCTAGTAACAGTCTACAGCTTCTAGATGTGCGTGGCTTAGTCTTTAATTCTAGCACTTGGGAGGCTGATGTCAGAGGATCACTATGAGTTCAAGGCTAGCCTTGGCTACAGAGTGAATTTCAGGTTAGCCTGGGTTAGAGTGAGACCCTGTATATAAAAAAAAATTGAGGCTCTGGAGAGATGGCCCTTGTCTGCAAAGCCTGACGAGCAGGGTTGAGTTCCCCAGTATCCACATGAAGCCAGATGCACAGTGGTACATGCCTCTGGAGTTTGTTTGCAGCAGCTAGATTTGGTGTAGCCATTCTCTCCAATTCTCTGAGTCTCTTGTATCTCTCTCTCTCTTTCTCTCTCTGCTTTCAAATAAATAAATAAATAAAAAAAATATTTAAAAAAAAATCTAGTGCAAGTGAGCTGACCCCAGGGTGCTGCTGTATGGTGGGAGGAATGTGAAGCCCTGGGGAAACAGTCTGGTGGAGGTGCAAAAGCCCTCGGAAGCAGACATGAGAGACATTGTGTTAGCCCCACATCTGGGCCATTCATCCCTGGCCAGGTGAAGTAACTCAGCACTTGTAAAACCTGAAAAAATTAAAGCAGTAGAAAAATCCCAATGGCAAGATTGGACAGCTAGGTGGGAAGGCGTCAGAACAAGGTTTAATAGAAATACTTGAGATAGTAGGCCAACAAACAGAAAAGAAAACAATAGTTAAAGTCAACAGAAGAAGTAACGGACTCGGATGAAGATGACGATTACTGAAAAGTGATGTTCAGAGACTTGATGGAGTGGTTCTGGTGAGTTATGAACCATACATTACGGATTTACTTTGTTTACTGTTTACATATGCCTTTTGAAAAATAAACTTGCTATGCAAACTGAAAAAATTGACTGAATATAAGATGTGTATAAGATGTATCACTTGAGTGAAATTGATCTAATTTAAGTGAAGTTAATCTAACCCATAATATAAAAGGTAGATTTTGATAGCTTTCTAGTAATATTTTTCCATTACATAATAGAAACACACATTGCATAAGTATTTGAGTTCTTATCTAAAAGTTGAAAAAAATGTTTTTTTAATTTGTTTTGGGTTTTTGAGATAGGGTCATGCTCTAGGCCAGGCTCACCTGAAGTTCACTATGTAGTCTCAGGATGACCTCAAACTCACAGTGACCCTCCTACCTCTGCCTCCTGAGTGCTGGGAGTAAAGGCGTGTGCCACAATACTCGGTTAAAAGTTTTTATTATTTATTTATTTAAGAGAGAAACAAAGAGAGGGAGAATGAGTATGCCAGGGCCTCTAGTCACTGCAAACAAACTACAGATGTATGTTGTCATCAGCATCTGACTTACCTGAGTTTTGAGGAGTCAAACCTACGTCCTTAGGTTCCACAGGCAAGTACCTTAACTGCTAAGCCATCTCTTCAGCCCAGAAAAAAAGAAAAACGTTTTTTTTTTTAACTTTTTATTTTTTATTTTTTATTATTTTTTTTGGAGACACACAGAGAGAGAGAGAGAGAGAGAGAGAGAGAGAGAGAGAGAGAGAGGAAGACAGAGATGGGCGTGCCAGCAGTGTCTCAGCTGCTGGGAACGAAATCCAGATGTGTGCACCCCCTTGTGGTCAAGTGTGGCATTGCGCCCTTGCATCACTTTGCATCTGGCTAAAGGTGGGACCTGGAGATTGGAACCGCTGGAGATTGGAACCAGTGTTCTTAGGCTTAGGAGGCAGGTGCCTTAACCGCTAAGCCATCTCTCCAGCCCAAGAAAAACATTTTTATAGACTAGTTAATATGGTCCCGTCTCAAAGTAAATTTCCATTGTACCAGTTTTCTATCAGAAAGTCACCTGGCATTTCTGCTTGAAAACCATCAAGGAGAGTGGTGCTGGTGCCTCCCAGAATGTCTTGTTTGCTGGTAGGGAAACTTAGTGGTCTGTCTTGTATTGAATAGGCTTAGCACATTGAAGTCTGATATCTTCCAGCTCCTAACAGGTAGATATGTCCTTAAGTTCTGAAAGACTATGAAAAGAACATGTCAGTTGTAATAACTGTCATCATTAGTATCATCATTGCTGCTGTGATGTGTTCACCTTTACTCCTGGGTGACTTTAGGAAATCTCAGTTATTTATTCTGTTAGTTAAGAGGATAACAAACTAGGTAATATGAAGAAAGAGGAGCTGGGAAACAAAATAGCTGGGGGAGCTAAAACTAAGTGTGTAGGTTTCTGTTTGTTAATGAAATAAAAGTAAGCAGACAAAACTAAGTGTATCAATTGCTATTGCATTGCTATGAACGAATAGCTAATCATAAAGAACTTAAAGAAAGAGTATATTTTGGCTGATAGTTCCATAGTTCCAGAGTGAAGAGTCCATCATGGCAAGGGAAGCATGGAAGGAGAAAAAAAAAAGCCTGTGTCACATCATCACATCAGCATGGAGGAAGGAGGGTGAGAGGGAGAGAAAGAGAGAAGGAGAAACAGAAAGCAAGCAGGGCCATTATATACCATATCAGCCAACCCTGTCTCCAAGCAACACACTTTTAATAAGGCTCCACCTCCTAACAGTGCTAAAACCTCCCCAAACAGCTGGCGACTAAGTGTTACAAACACATTATCCTGTGTGGGGGTGGGGAACAATGACATTTTACATTCAAACTACCACAGTAAGTTTGAAAAGCAGCGGATATTGCAAAACAATGAATGCTTCCTCATGAGATATATGTAGGATGTATTTAATCCCTGTAACTATTATTTTGTATTTCTCTTCATGCAAGCTGCAAGCTTCATTCTTCTCTCTCTATTGGTCTTCTCCTATATGTATGACAGAAACAGTAGAGCTTCAGTTATGAGGAAGAAACTGGCTTCAATATTTCAAACTATACTGAAACATCTGGACAAGGGCTTTGTTGACACAGTTTAATATAAACTTCCCATTGTCCAGTCAATGAGGACTGAGGCATTGCAATCAGCCTGTGTTCAGTCAGTGGTCCATACTATTTTCCTCCAGTGTTGGCCTGGGTTGAGTTATGATAAACATGACAGCTCCCATGAGATCTATATTAATGTGGAGAGATGAATGAGGGAGCTTAACACCCCACTTCAGAAAACAGTATGTTTCCCAGGAATGTTGATGCATGCCTTTAATTCCAGTACAGGAGAGGCTGAAGTAGGAGGATTGCTATGAATTCAAGGCCAGCCTGGGCTAGAGTGTGACCTTAGCTTGAAAAAAAAAAAAAGAAAAGGCATATAGTGTGTTTAATCCTTTACAATACTTTCATCAGAGAAATAAAATCTTACTAACTTAATAATTGTGAAATTCTCTAGAAACTGGATAATTTGGTACTATACATAAATAGAATGTGGCATCACTTAGATTTGTATCATTTACTGTAAGAACTTGTTACTGATTCTTGTGCCTCTCACATGATTAATTCTTCCTATACTCCCCCATGCTGATGTGGTTAATTTCTATTGTCAAATTGATCAGATCAGGAATCAAGTGGGAGACATGCTTCTTGGGCAGGTCTGCTAGAGTGTTTCTAATAAAGATTATCTAAGGAAGTCCTTCCCTTAGAGTGGGCAGCCCTTCTGGTGGTGGCTTATATGTAAAGAACTTTCAGGAAAGAGGAGTGATTTTGCCTGGCTGCCCTTGCAACATGCTGGTGAGTTCATCTACCCTGTTGCTGCAATCCTTGGTGGACATTGGAAGCCAGCCTCCTCAGCCCTCCAGCATGTAGTGAAGACCAGAAACTCCCCAGGAATCATCCAGAACTTCAATGCCAGATAGGACTGGTGAGACATCTAGACTTGTGAGCTGAGCAGCTGTGGAGTTTCAGACTCTCCAGTAGCTATTGTTGGCCTGCCTAGCCTTAAGCCAATGTAAAAAATCCCCTGTATATATGTATATATAATACCCTTTGTGTATGAATGTGTTATGTATGCAATATATATTCATCCTATTGGTTCTATTACTCTAGAAAACCCCAATAAATATAAATATTCCTATTTGAATAAATATTCTTTGATGCCATTTTTCATGTAGTAATAAAAAGAATATATATATATATATATATATATATATATATATATATATATATAAATTTCTTTGAGTTGCCAAACTTGAAAGAGCCTTAAAATGAAGGTTGTATTTAATTACATTTCCTCCATAACACAAGTTTGACACTGAATTTTTTTTTGAGGCAGGGTCTCACTATAGCCCAGGCTAACCTGTAATTCACTCTGTAGTTCTAGGCTGGCCTCAAATTCATGACAATCTTCCTATCTCAGCCACCCCAATGCTGGGATTAAAGGTATGTGTCACCATATTCAGCTATTAAAACATCTGTTAAAATATTTATTATTGTGGAGAGGGGGCAGCTAGGAAGAAAAATGTGGACACACCAAGGCCTCTTGCTGCTACAAAAGTACTCCAGATGCATGTACCACTTTGTACATCTGGCTTTATGTGGGCACTGGAGAATCAAACCTAAGCCATCAGGTTTTGCAATCAACCACCTTTATCCATTGGCCCATTTCTCCAGTCCCCAATAAATATTGTTGAATGAGTACTTTTCTTTTTCAATATTCTGGGAAATTGTTGTGCTATTAAGCTTGAATCTCTCTTATTCCAGTTCTTCAACTAAAATACCACATTGGCTATAATGAACTCTTCTATTAAAACTACAAATCCTATTTGAATTTCATATTCCATTAAGTATCATTGTTTTTGCAATATTTCCTCCATATATCATATATCTAATGTGAGGTGAATGTTTTACATGTGACATGGCTCCTTTTGAATATTCTTACAAAGAATAAATGGTCCTGTACTTCAGTGCTTGAGAAAATACATGTTGGAACATAAAAACACTAGTTTCACTTAAGTTACAGGCAAAAGAAAATCCCATAAACATATTTTTTTTCTGTACTTTTATTACATAGATTAAGCTGTGGAATCCCTAACAAATTGTGGAGCAAAGTATCACTTAGAAAACTGAAGCAACAAAGCAGTTCTGATGCTGGTTAATCCCAGAGTTTATCTTGGGAGAGTAGTCATGATGTCAAGGGGCTCACCACATGTGCCATCTTTCTGTTTGCAATTTTCATTACTTTGAACTATGGAATTAAAGATGATCCAGAGCACAAAATATTTTTAAAGAGATGTAATGACTATATTACTACATTTTTCCTATTATATATTCTTTCTAATAAAATTTAAAGAGGTATGGAATCAAATATTTTTGAGCTCTAGGATTTCAGCTAAAGATCAATATTTGTATTTTGAACATATTTTAAAAACATATTTTAGGGGCTGGAGAAATTGCTTAGTAGTTAAGATGCTTGCCTGCAAAAAGCTAAAGGACCCAGGTTCGATTCCCCAGTACCCACCTAAAGCCAGATGCCCAACGCTAGAGGTCTGGCACACCCATTCTCTATCTGCTTCTCTCTCTCCCTCTCTCAAATGAAGAAATAATATACTATTTGTATATTTATATATTATGTATAATACATTAAGTAAATAATATTTTATTTATTTGTTTATTAGAGAAATAGAGGGAAGGAGGTAAAGAGAGAGAATGAATGTTGTCATGTCAGGTCTTGCTAGCCACTACAAACAAACTCCAGGCACATGTGCCACCTTGTGCATCTGGCTTTACATGGCTACTGGGGAATCAAACCTGGGTCCTTAGGCAAGTGCCCTATTCACTCAGCCAAACCTTGAATATATTTTTCCATTATACACATTCCTGGGTTTGCTGCATGTGTATGTATGTATGTATGCATGTGTGTATGTATGTATGTATGTATGTATGTATGTATGTATGTATGTATATTTGCAGTTTTGGTGGCTGTGGGGATGAATTATAAAAACAAACTGTGGAAATGAACGATGACAATCAACTATGGGAAAGAACTGCAGGAATATTTCTCATGCATGTTACAGATAACTTTTCCAATATTATTGCTTTAAAATGCTAAATTCCTTACTTGTAACTTGCCCTAAAGTTAATCTTACAACTGTGTAACCGACCTGCTTAAAGCAGTGTGGCTAGGTTTCCTTTGCCTTGGTGTACCTTTGGTCTGAACAGCACAGATGACCAATATTGACAAACAATGTTTAGAGATACTGGCTGATCTTAAGATATGCTCTATGCTCCTTTCCTCAGAGACCTGGATGGATTCTTGACTCAGAACAATCATACATGCATAAGAAGTGCTGACTCCAGCACTGAAGACAATGAGGTCAGTAACAATGGGCCCACAGATCAGTTGAAGGCAACAGGTGGGCTTAATTTGATTATTCTTGTGATCAGAGTGTATGATGTGTGTTCTGCATTAGCAGAGTTCAGCAGGTCATACTCAAAAGTGTCTTCCTTTAACAAATAGTTAAGAATTATCCAGATGGAAATTTCCTTACCCTTTGCTCATACAATGAACTACTTGTTATATGTTACTGGTTTATGGATTTCCATAAAAATGCCAATGAGTGTCTGTGTATGGAAGAAGCCAGCCACAGTCACAGTAACACCAGAGCAGTGGTGGCAACAGATGCAGTGGGTTTACTAATGGCTTAAACTAAACTTCTCTTTGGTATCTTTTTTCTTATGCTGTGCTAGAGGCAGCTAGCCCACTCCTGGGCAGGGTGTACCAGGAGATAGCTTTTCTACTTCTCAGGCTGTGCTCCTAGAAGCAGTTTGCCCACTTCTGGATAAGAAAATAACAGGGGTTAGTCTTCTAAACTCAGGGCTATGCTCCCCAAGTAGGGCAGGTTTCAAATCTCAATTTATGATTGAAATTAGGTAGTTTTTTTTTTAAACATGCTTTTCTGGTTTTCATGATGATTATATTACTTTTGTGGAAGTCAGTTATATGTGTCAACCTGACCATCCCTCAGCTGTTCACATTAAACTATGGCTTTTCGAATTTATTTTGAAGATGTGATTAAAGCCCATAATTAGCTAATTTTGGGAAAGGTTATTCCCATATGCTTATTATATGCTAATTTTAGGTTATCCTGGTTGAGCCTAGTCCAATTAGTTGAAAGGAATTCAAAGAAGAAGCAAGGCCTTCCTGAGAATATAAAAATGTTGCCTATGGGTAGTAATTTTTTATTTTTTTGGTTTTCAAAGTAGGGTCCTGATCTAGCCCAGGCTGATCAGGAATTCAATATGTAGTCTCAGGGTGGCCTCGAACTTGTAGCAATCCTACCTCTGCCTCCCAAATGCTGGGATTAAAGATGTATGCCACATCAGCAAAGGATATGAACTTTTCAAAATTTTATTTTATATATATTATAACAGGTTATATTTTTTTATTCCCTTGCCTCTAGTTCCATTACCTTGGAGGCCCTCCTCAGTGGATTATGGTTATTTACTGTGGAGTCATGAGGACCTCAGTCAGTCTCTGTGGTATAGCAGGGAGACGATGTCTTTTCACTCTATGACTTTTACAATCTTTCTGCCCACCTTCCACAATGTTCCCTGAGCCATGGCAGGCCTATTGATAATCTGATTTAGTGCTGAGTTCTTTTAGTCAACTGGTCTACAGGGAGGAGGTTTTCAGCTCAGCCCCAGCTTGATTTCTCAGTGACCTTGCTGCCCAGGCATGTGAAGTCTTCAGCAATAGGGTCTTACCATCTGTTTCTCATGGGATACCAAGGGCCTTGGCAATATCCTGTAATGTTTTGTAGGCAACAGGGAACTCCCTGGCCAACAGCTCATTTGACGGTATCCCATAGCTGGCACTGAAAATTTTCTAGTAAACAATCTATGACTTCTGGATGTACCATTATCCACAAAGGTAGGTTTTCATATGTCTTCTTCAGAATCTCTTGAATTTTTATTGACCCCCTCCCCCAATTGTTCTTTTACTCAGTCTCTTCCTCTGGTCTTGCTTAGGCCATTGAACTCCCTGTAATCTGTTCTACTTACATATTAACATACCATTCCCTTAATTGCTTTCCTCTCCTCCCTTTCTTATAGCCTTTTTTCTAGCTTTCTGACCTCTGCTATTGATTTTTAGTTCCAGCTCACACACAAGTCTATACATGTGTAGCTAGGATCCACATATGAGAGAGAATATCTGACATTTGGATGTCTGGGCCAGGGTTACCACACTTAGTATAATCCTTTCCAGATCTGTCTATTTCTCTGGAAATTTCATAATTTCATTTTTCTTTACCACTGAATAAAACTCCACTGTGTAAATGTACCACATCTTTATTATCCACTCATCTGTTGAGGTACGTCTAGGCTGATTTCATTTCCTAGCTATTGTAAATAGAGCAGCAATAAACAAGTTTGAGCAAGTATCTCTAAGGTAGTGAGACAAGTTATTCAGATATGTGCCTAGAAGTGCTATAGCTGGATCATATGGTAAAACTTTTTTTTTAGCTGTCTCAAGAACCTCCACACTGATTTCCACAATGGCTGTCCTAGACTATATTCCCACCAACAGTGTAGAAGGGTGCTCCTTTTTATGCATCCTCACCAACATTTATTGTCATTTGTTTTCATGAGGTTACCATCCTGACAGGAGAGAGATGGAATCTCAAAGTAGTTTTAATTTGCATTTCCCTGATGGCTAAGGATGTAGAATATTTTAAGATGTTTATATGCTCTCTGTATTTCTTCTTTTGAGAAATCTCTATTTATTTCCATAGCTCACTTTTTTGGGGTTGTTTGATTTCTTATTGCTTTATTTTTTGAGTTCTTTGTATATTCTGGATATTAATCCTCTGTGAAATGTATAGCTGGCAAAGATTTTCTCCCATTCTGTAGGTTGTTTCTTTGCTCTACTCACAGTGTCCTTTGCTGTACAAAAGCTTTCTAATTTTTTGAGATTACAGTGGTTGATTAGTGGTTTTATTTCCTGATTAACTGGGGTTATATTCAGAAAGTCATTGCCTAGGCCAATATGTTAAAGTTTTCCCCCTACTTTTTCCTCTAGCAGTTTCAGAGTTTCAGGTCTGATATTAAGGTCCCCAATCCATTTAGACTTGATTCTTGTGTATGGAGAAAGATAAGAATCTATTTTCAACCTTCTACATATGGATATACAATTTTGTGAGCACTACTTGTTGAAGAGACTATCTTTCCTCCAGTGAATATTTTTGGCATTTTTGTCAAAAATCAGATGGCTGTATCTGCCTGGATTAACATGTGGGTCCTCTATTCTGTTCCACTGATCTACATGTCTGTCTTTGTTCCAGTACCATGCTGTTTTTGTTACTATGGCTTTGTAATATAGCTTAAAATCAGGTAAGTTGATATCACCTGCCTTATTTTTGTCAAAATTGTTTTGGCTATTCCAGGTGTTTGTGCTTCCAAATGAATTTATGATTGATTTTTCTCCTTCTATGAAGAATGCCATTGGGATTTTAATGGGGATTGCATTAAATGTGTAGATCAATTTTAGTAAGATTTACATTTTCATGGTACTGATTTTTCTAATCCAAGAACATGGGATGTCTTTCCATTTCCTAGTGTCTTCTGCAATTTCTCACTTGAGTGTTATGAAGTTTTTATTGTAGAGATCCTTTACTTCCTTGTTTTGGTTTATTCCAAGGTTTGTTCATTCATTCATTCATTCATTCATTCTTTCTTTATTTATTTATTTTTTCTTTCTTTTGAGGCAATTGTGAAAGGGAGAATGGGAGAGATTCCCTGATTCCATCCTCTACATTTTTGTTGTTAATGTATAGGAAGGCTACTGATTTCTGTATGTTTATTGTATCCTGCTTTATTGCTAAAAGTGTTTATCAGCTCTAACTGTTTCTTGGTAGAGTCTTTAGGATCCTTTATGTATAGAATCATATCATCTGCAAATAATGATAATTTGATCTCTTCCCTTCCAATTTGTATCCCTTTTATGAGTGTCTCTTGCCTTATTGCTATAGCTAAGACTTCCAGTACTATATTAAATAAAAGTGGGGACAGTGGACACCCTTGTCTTGTTCCTGAATTTAGTGGAAAAGCTTCAAGTTTTTCCCCATTTAGTATTATGTTGGCTGTACGTTTGTCATAAATAGATTTTATTATGTTGAGATCTGGTCCTTCTATTCCCAGTTTCTGTAGGACTTTTACCATGAAGGGATATTGGATTTTGTCAAATGCCTTTTCTGCATCTATTGAAATTATCATGTAATTTTTATCTTTTAGTCCATTTATATGGTGTATTACATATATTGATTTCCATATATTGAACCATCCCTACATCAGTGGGGTAAAGCCTGCTTGGTCAGGGTGAATAATCTTTCTGATATATTCTTGTATTTTTGATATATATTTTGTGTTTTGTTTGCCAATATTTTGTTCAGAATTTTTGCATCTATGTTCATGAGGTGGGGTGGACTGTGACTGTGCCCCAGCAGGATGGGGCTTAGGAGTATTCCTTTGTCCCTTCTGTGGGAAAACTGATGGCCTCAAGTCAGCTATCAGGGCTTGGGCCTGTAGGGCTGCCTTCTATTGCGTCCAGGCCTCTCCGGAGGAAGAGTAACATGTAAATCATGCCAGGTCAGGCTATAGGCCTGAGTGAGGTATCCGAACTCCTTGATATAGGAAGTTGGGTTAGCTGAAAAAGAACCAAGATGCTTTTCAATCTGGGACAAGTCCTGGAGAGAAAATAGCATGTACCCAGGCTACTCCTTCTGTCCCTGCCACTTCCTGGAGAGGAAAGATGCCAGCTGGAAGGGGCTGTCAGGACTGTCTATGAGAGGCAACAAAGATGGGGCACAGACATCAGGCAGGTGATCACGCATCGGGGGCATGGAATAGTTTACAATTGGGTGGGGTTGTGAAGGAAGGGGTGTTGGGGGCATTGGGGAGGAGTCTTGGAGAGTCAGTTGGGGCTTATGGAGAAAGGCCAGAAGAGAAGAGAGAGGAGGGGAGAGGGTTAAAGTACGAGGCAGGGTGGAGAGGGAGGTGGGGTGTGGTGGGTAAGGTGGGGGAGAAACTGAGGGTGGACTGGATTAGGAGGTAGGGATAGTGGGAAGGGGAAGGGAGGGTAAAGACCTTGGGAGCTTAGAATGGAGGCAATGAGTGGGAGAGGTGTAGGAGATAAGGCAGGGAGCACCAGAGCAGGAGGAGGAGGGGAAGGGGTGGAAAGGAAGGGGTTGGGGGTGGCGGCAGGAGAGGGAGAACAAAGAGAAGGCTGTGGAGCATGGGGAGAGCCATTGGGTGGGGAAGCCAAGTATTCAGGGAGTTCAGTTAGTGCTAAAGACTCAGGTTTGGGATTCGAGTTTTGTAGTTCAGAACAGTGCAGAGGCTTGTCTAGCCTAGCTTGGACAACTTCAGTTGTAGAACATTGGCTACAGACAGAAGGATGTGAATGCAGTTCACAAAAAGCCTGGACATAAAGGAGCTCAGACCGTTTGCCAGTATGGCGACCCAAATTGCTTAAATCTTGGAGGATGTTAAAATCTAGAGTGCCCTCTGGCGGTCAGCACAATTGGTTGTCGAGCTCGTAAAAAGGCCAATGTTTGTGAGAGTAAAAGATTAAGTGTTTAGATTTAATGATTTGGGAGAGCTGCAATTTAGACAAGTTTACCAGTAGACAGCCCAGAGGCAACTGGGGGTCGAGTTTTGATGTGGAATTGCCCATTTTAAAGCCGAAGCCAGAGGCTCTGAGTCAGGGGCCAGAGGCCAGAGTAAGGCATCCCCCACAATGAACTGGGGCCAAAACAGTGAGAGAGAAAATGTGGGCAATCCTAAGGGGGGATGTCTCCTGATGCAATCAGTTGCCTTTTGGTTCAGGAAAGTTGCCTGCTTTATAGCCTCCACCTTCTAGGGCCCCTGTCCAAAATTATGGCATATATATTCTTAAAGTATGTCCTTATGCTTTTCTGAAGTTCTTTGGTATCTGTTGTAATGGTGCCCTTTTCATCTCTAATTTTATTAATTTTTGTCTCTTCTCTCCTTTTTCTGGTAAGATTGCTAAGGGTTTATCAATCTTGCTAATCCTTTCAAAGAACCAACTTATTGTTTCATTGATTCTTTAGAGTGTTTTTTTAATTTCTATTTCATTAATTTTTGCCCTAATGTTTATTATTTCTTCCCGTCTACTGATTTTTGGTTTGCCTTGTTCTTTTTCCAAGACCTTAAGGTGAAGCATTAAATTGTTTACTTGTGAACTCTGTAATTTCTTAATATATGCACTTAGAGCTATAAATTTCCCTCTTTGAACTGCCTTCATTGTGTGTCAAAGACTTTGGTATGTTGTGTTCTCATCATCATTTGATTCTATGAATTTATTGTTTTCCTTCTTGATTTCTTCAATTACCCTAATCTTCATCATTCAATAGTGCACTGTTTAGTGTCCATGAATTTCTGTATGCCCTGTAGATTTTCTTATTGTAGATTTGTAGTTTAATACCATTGTCATCAGATAGAGTACAAGGGATTATTTCAATTTTCCTGCAATTGTTAAGATTTGCTTTGTGTCCTAATATATGGTCTATTTTGGAAAATGTTCCATGTGCTGCTAAGAAAAATGTATATTCTTTAGCATTTGGATGGAGTGTTTTGTATATATCTGTTAGGTACATTTGTTACATGACATCATTTAATGCAGATGTCTCTGTGTTTATTTTTTTGTTGGGATGACATGTCAATTGATGAGAGTGGGGTATTGAAGTCACCCACTAATATTGTGTTTGGTGTTATCTGTGACCTTAAGTCTAACAGTGTTTGTTTGATGAAATTGGGAGTCCCCATGTTAGGTGCATATATACTTAGGATTGTAATATCCTCCTGTTGGAGTGCTCCTATAAACAGTATAAAATCACCTTTTTTATTTTCCTCACTAATGTTTGTTTGAAGTCTGTCTTATCATATATTAGGATAGCAACCCCTGCTGGTTTCCTAGGCCCATTTTTGATAATACCACTTTCCATCCTTTCACCCTATGACAGTGTCTAACTTTTATTAAGAGATGAGTTTCCTGGAGGCAATCTTTAAATCCAGTCTGCAAGCCTGTGTCTTTTGGGTGGGGCATTGAGGCCACTGATATTGACAGTTATTATTGAAATGTATGTGTTTATTCTCACTATTCTTCTTGTTTTGTAGATCTTCCTGAATTCCCTTTACTCTTTTGTTTTAAGTGTTATTTGAGTATAGTTTATTTTTTCCTGTTTCCTCATGTGTGTGTTTTATATTTTCTTTGGTGTGAAGGATTCCTTCAAATATTTTCTGTAGAGCTGCTTTAGTGGCCTAAATTCCTTTAGCCTGTTTTGTTGTGGAATGTCCTTATTTATTCTTCAATTTGAGTAGATAGTTTTGCAGGATAAAGTAATTTTGGTTGACAGTTGTTATCTCTAATAACTTGGAATACATCATTCCAAGCCTTTCTGTCTTTAAAGTGTGTTGAAAAAAAAAATTGTGTTGAGTAATCTGCTGTGAACCCAATCAGCTTGCCTTTATAAGTGACTTGGTTTTTCTCTATAACTGCTTTCTATATATTTTCTTTGGTTTGTATGTTCAGTAGCTTAATTATAGTGTTGTGAGGAGAGGTTCATTCCAGGTTTGGTCTGTTTTGTGTACTAAATACTTTCTATATCTATATTTGCATTTGTTTCCCAATTTGGGGGAAATTTTCTTCTATGATTATATTGAAAATGCCTACTATGCCTTTGGATTGAAATTCTTCTTCTTCTACTATATCCTGAATTCATATGTTTGATCTTTTCATAATTTCCCAAATATCTTGAAATTCATACCTTCCTATTCGCCCATCTTTCTCTTTGTTGGACTGTATTAGATCTGCCACCTGATCTTCTAATTTAGATATTCTGTTCTCTCCTTCATCCATTCTACTGGTGAGACTTCCATGGAGTTTTTTATTTGACTGTATTTTTCAGTGCTAGAATTTCTGCCTGCTTTTCTTCATTATTTTTATTTCCTTTCTCATGTCTTGTAAATGACCTCCTTATTTCATTAAGCTGGTTTCCTGTGTTCTCTTAGAATTCCTTCAGTAGTTTGTTTTCATCTTTGATTTCTTTGAGTATAGATGAAATCATTTATTTAAATCTTTGCCAGGCAAAACAGTCTCATTGGAGATAACTTCTTATGGATTTATAATTTTTGGTGGGGTTGTATTGTCTTGATTCTTTGTGTTTGTTGTATTAAAATGTAGCAAATTTTGAATCCTGAGTTGATTTGATGTTTGGGGTTTCTAATTTTCTGTGGTGCCCTTAGACTTGGAAATCCAGCTTTATAAACCATGAGAGTAGGAGTTTAAGATGCCACATGTAGCTCTTCTACTCCAATACAACCACAGAAGTAATCCTAGGTGTTGAGTTTGCTCAAGAGAGAATGGGCATGCCAGGGCCTCCAGCCACTGCAAATGAACTCCAGATGTATGCTTCCCTTTGTGCATCTGGCTTGCATTGGTACTGGGAAATCTAACCTGACTCATTAGGTTTTGCATGAAAGTGCTCTAACCACTGCTCTCTCCATCCTTCAATTATAACTCTTTAAAAAAAATTTTTACATTCTTTTAAAAATATTTTATTTATTTATTTATTTCAGAGAGAAAGAGAGAGAGGAAGAGAGAAAGGGCATGCTAGGGCCTCCAGCCACTGCAAATGAACTCCAGATGCCTGTGGCCCCATATGCACCTGGTTTACATGGGTTGTGGAGAGTCAAACTGGGATCCTTTGGCTTTGCAGGCAAACGCCTTAACAGCTAAGCCATCTCTCCAGCTAAATTATAACTCTTTTTTTTTTTTTTTTTTTTTTTTTTGAGGTAAGGTCTCGCTCTAACACGGGCTGACCTGGAATTCACTCTGTAGTCTCAGGGTGGCCTTGAACTTACAGCGATCCTCCTACCTCTGACTCCCGAGAGCTGGGATTAAAGGCATGTGCCACCACACCCGGCTAATTATAACTCTTGATATCAATAGTCTCAGTGCTCCATCCAAAAGACACACACTTGCAGAAAAGATTAAAAGGTTGGATCTTTCCATTTGTTGCCTCTAAGAAACTCAGCTCTCCATAAAAGACAGATACTACCTTAGGATGAAATGATGGAAAATGGCATCTCAAGCAAAGGGGGCTAGGAAACAAGCAGGTGTTGCTATCCTAATCTCTGACAGGATAGAATGTAAACCAACAATAGTTACAAAAGATAAAGAAGGTAATTCTTATTGATTAAAGGAACACTCCAACAAGAGGAAATTACAATTCTAAACACATATGCACCAAACTTGGGTGCTCCCAATTTGATCAAACAAACTACTAGACTTAAGGAACAAACAACACCAAGCACAATTAGAGTGGGTAATGTCAACACCCCACTCTCACCAATTGGCAGGTAATTCCAGCAAAACATAAAAATAAAATAAACAAAGAAGCATCTGGATTAAATGGCACCATAAAAAAATTATCTTAACAGATGTCTTAAGAATATTCCATCCAAATACAGCAGAATACACATTATTTTCAGTGGTACAAGGAATATTCTCTTAAATAGACCACATTAGGACACAAAGCAAATCTTAAAAAATAGAGGAAAACTGAAAGAATTCCTCATACTCTATATGATCACAATGGGATTAATCTAGAAATCAGAAAGGAAAACGACAAAGCATACACAAAATAATGGAGACTAAACAGTACACTACAGAAAGATGAATGGGTCACTGAATAAATCAAAATGGAAATAAGGGCTGGAGAGATGGCTTAGCAGTTAAGGCGCCTGCCTGCTAAGCCTAAGAACCCAGTTACAATCTCCAGGTCCCACGTTTAGCCAGATGCAAAGTGACACAAGGGTGCAATGCCGCACTTGACCACAAGGGGGTGCACACATCTGGATTTCATTCACAGCAGCTGAGAGACTGCTGGCATGCCAATCTCTATCTGTCTCCCTCTCCCTCTCTGTCTCTCTCTGTGTCTCTCTCCAAAAATAAATAAAATAATTTTAAAAAAATTTTAAAAAGGAAATAAAAAATTCCATAGAATCAAATGATAATAAGAACACAACATAACAATACCTTTGGGACCCAATGAAGGCAGTACTAAGAGGGAAATTTATAGCTTTAAATGCTTATATTAAGAAATTAGAGGACTTCTGGGTAAGATAGCAGCATAGGAGCCATGCCAAATCAGCCCAGGGAGGGATTTAAGCAAAACCACAGCAAAATACACTCTTCTTCTGAAAAGTGCAGGAGTATAGATTTTTCATAGGCACAACAGAGAAGCAGGAGAGAACAAAATCCACCAGAAAGGAGGAAAACAGCCAGAAGTGCACTGAGGAGCTAGTGGCTGCAATCTACAGCAGCCCTGATCTGCACAATCCACACACCCAGCACTACCCGCCAGGTGTGCTGAGCAGCAGCAGTAGAGACCAAACAAGAGGACTTTCCAACCTCATCAGCCTCCTTTCAGAGTCAAGAAGTCTACAGGAAACTCAGGTGAGATCAACTAAGGAGCTACTGAAAGAGATACAGGGGGATGGTGTGAGCAACTCCAGGCTTCCTGAACTCTCGCCAACCGCCAACCATCAGAACTGAGAACCTCCAGAATTCAGCCCCAGGGGCAGTGCGAGAACTCCAGCTTCAGCTCCACAGCCCAACACAGGGGGATCAAGGTGGGCATTCAGCATTGGTGAGATTGGAAGCCACACCAAAAGGTAACGAGGCTGACTGGAAAAAAAAAAAATAGGTATGTAGGTCTGCATTGGAAGTGCTAATCTCTCTTTGCATGTCAGGGCAGGTTATAGGTTACATATTTTTGGTTGGTTTTACTATTTTCAAATAAGCTGTACTTGGGGATTGAATATTGCTGCTTTTAATGCTTTCAGATTTATAGGGCCTTTGTCTTTTGCTTCTGTCATTATTGGTGGCAGGGTCTGATCCAGATCCAGGCTGACCTAGAACCCAACTCAGAACAGAATTCTCTACCTCCTACCTGACAGGATTAAGGGTGTAAGAAACACATACCCTTAGGGATTTTGGCTTTATAAGACTATCTGTTTGTTTTAATCCCTACTCTTGTATACTCTGTGCTGGTTTTATTGAATGTGTGTATTTCTTAGTTGCAGTTTAGAATTTTCCAGTAAATTGTTCTACCCTGTCCACTATAACACTTGCTTAGCAAGCAAACTCAACACCTAGGATTACTTCGGCGGTTGGATTGGGGTACAAGAGCTACACTTGGCACCTTAAACTCATATCCTGAAAGGATATAAAGGTGGATTACCACATCTAAGAACACTGCAGATAAATAGAAAACCCAAGCATCAAATCAATTCAGGATGCAAAAGTCGCTACGTTATAATACAAGACACAAAGAATCAAGAAAATGCCATCCCACCAAAAATTATAAATACATCAGAAATGATCACCAATGAGACTGTTTTAGATGAAATGCTTGACAAAGATTTCAAAAGAATGATGTTATCTATACTCAAATAAACGAAAGAAGAAATGAAAGGAATCAAAGAAGAAAATGAATTAAAGAAGAAAACAAACTCATGAAAGAGAACACAGGAAACCATCTTAATGAAATAAAAATCATTACAAGACATGAGAAAGGAAATAGAAATACTGAAGAAAAACCAGGCTGAAATCCTAGCTCTGAAGAACACAGTCAATGAAATAAAAAAAAACTCTGTGGAAAGTATCACCAGTAGAATGGATGAAGGAGAGAACAGAATATCTAAACTAGAAGACCAGGTGGAAGACATAATATAGTTAAACAAAGAGAAAGAAAAGCTAATAGAAAGGTATGAATGGGAATTCCAAGATATCCGGGACACTATGAAAAGATCAAACATAAGCATTCAGGGTATAGTAAATGGAGAAGAATTTCAATCCAGAGGCTTACTAGCTGTTTTCAACAAAATCATAGAAGAAATTTTTCATCACATTGGAAAAGAAATGCCAATGCAGATACAAGAAGCTTTTACAACACCAAACAGACAAAACCTAGAAATAACCTCTTTCTCCATGTTATAATTAAACTACTAAATAGCAAACCAAAGAATATATATTGAAAGCAGTTACAAAAAATGTAAAAGAAGGGCAGAGGGAGCTTCATTCAAAATTCAAGATAGTGTGAATAAGACTTATGTCAACCTACTTTTTTGAATAATGGCAATTCCAGAAGCTATAGACTGTTATTAGAAAATTTTCACTGCCTGGGATGGGATACCTTCCAGTGAGTTGTTGACCAAGGAAGGTCCTGGTAGCCTCCAAAACATTAAAGGCTATTGCCAAAGCCCTTGGTTGCCCTTGAGAAACAGTAAGACCCTATTGCTGAAGACATCTCTTGCCTGAGAGGCAAGGTCACTGAGAAAGCAAGCTGGTGCTGAGCAGAAAACCTTCTCCTTGTAGATCAACCAACTGAAAGCTGGATAAAAGCTGCAGTGCATGTAGCCATATGGGAGACAGAAGTCATCAGCAGTGAAAACAGTGGACACTGAATATTCAAGTTTGGCCATACAGGCCCAATGACTGACCGGGTGCAATAGTGGCATGTCTGGCTATTGAAATGAGACAGGAGAAACAAATAAAAGGGATACAAATTGGAAAGGAAGAGATCATATTACCAATATATATCATAATAACATATAAACATATTGATATTTATGATTCTATACATAAGGGACCCTAAAAACCAGCAAATTGTTAGAGCCAATAATCACTTTCAGCAAAGTAGCAGGATACAAATTAACACAGAGAAATCAGTAGACTTCCTCTATACTATATACTAACAACAATCATGCCAAGGATGAACTCAGGGAAACTCCCATTTACAATTGCCCCTCCCCCATATATATATAAACCTAACCAAAGAAATGAAGGATTTCTATAATGAAAACTAAAACATTCAAGAGAGAAACTGCAGAAGACAGTAGGAAATGGAAAGACATCCAATGTTTACAGACTTGAAGAATCAATATTGTGAAACTGTCAATATTACCCAAAGCAATGTACACATTCATTTGGGAGCACAAAATACCTTGAATAGCCAAAGGAATGCTGGGCAACAAAAGTCAGGCTGGCAGTATCACCATACCTGATTATAAGACATATTACAGAGATCATAGTAACAAAACCAGAATAGTACTGGCACAAAAACAGACACATAGATTAATGGTATTGAATAGAGGACCCAGGTTAAACCCAGGCCACTAAAACCTTCTGATTTTTTTTTTTTTTTTTTTTTTTTTTTTTTTTTTTTTTTTGAGGTAGGGTCTCACTCTGGCTCAGGCTGACCTGGAATTAACTATGTAGTCTCAGGGTGGCCTCGAACTCTCAGCGATCCTCCTACCTCTGCCTCCCGAGTGCTGGGATTAAAGGCATGCGCACTACGCCCGGCTTAACCTTCTGATTTTAAAACATCTAATATATATACAGACTATACTCTTTTAGCCCTCTTGCCCTTAGTCCCGTTTCCCTGGGGCCATCCTCAGTGGGGTTATGGGATTCACTGTGGGGTCATGAAAGCCTCAGCCAGTTGCTGTGGCGTAGTGGTATTGTTCCTCAGGGTATTCTTACCTATTCTGTGGCTCTTACAACCTTTCTGCCTCTCTCTTCTCCAATGGTCCTTGATCTGTGGCAGGCATGTTGGCAATTTAATTTAATGTTGAGTTCTTTGTAGCCTCTGGATTTCTGCTTTGATAGGTTTTGATTAATCATCATGTCTGCCACCATCACCTTGGAGCTGGTTGTCAGGTTAGTAGTAAGAGTAGTGTTCATGGCACAGCTTCCACTGCACAACCTTCTGGGCTCTGGCAGATGTGGAAGAGATGGCAAATCTCATGGTGGTCAGTCACTTATCTTCTTGTCTTATCCATGGATCGTGACTCTCCTCCATTTTGTCTGTCATTTATAAAATAAAGCAGATTCTCCAACTAAGAGTGACAGCACCTTTGGTTAAAAGGGGGATGCAATGTTATTGGAGGGAGTTTTGGTGTGCAAGCTCACTCTTCTTCTCCAGAGAAGGGGCTTGTCTCTGAAGTCTGACTTTCTTGACCATGGGGTTCTCACTTGTTTTTTCAGTACCACTTATGAGTTCTCTCCCACTGAGCAAGCCTCATGTCCAATCAGAATACAGTTGGTTATCTACAGAGGCTGTGTGCCACTATTGCACAAGTATGTACTTCTTGTCTGGCTGGTTGATTTTGTAATCTGCAAGGTCCCCTGCTTATTTATGCTGTTGGTGACAATTTTCTTCCAGCAGCTCCCATAGGACTTTACAGCACTATGAGAACTAGCTGGGAGGCAGCTAGTTTCACTTTTAGTTCCAGAATGGTATTTGGTTATCTGATTTTTGACAAAAATATCAAAAATATTCACTGGAGAAAAGACAGCCTTTTTAACTAATGGTGCTGGGAAAACTGGATATCCATTGAAAATAGATCCGTATTTCTTTCTATGTACAAGAATCAAGTCCAAATGGATCAAAGACCTTAATATCAGACCTGAAACTCTGAAACTGCTAGAGGGAAAAGTAGGGGAAACCCTTCAACATATTGGCATAGGCAACAACTTTATGAAGATAACCCTAGTTGGTCAAGAAGTTAAACCCCACTGGGACCTCATGAAGTTAAAAAGCTTTTGTGTAGTAAAGGACACTTTATAGAACATAGAGGCAACCTTCAGAATACGAGAAAAATTTTGCCAGCTATACACCTGACAGAGGATTAATATCTAGCATATACAAAGAACTGAAAATATATTTTAAAATTTTAGTTTCTAATCCTACAAGTAATGTGAAAAGATAAAGTATTTTGCTTCAACATATTTTAAGTATTTACAAAGAGAAGAGATAAATAGAGTCACTTATATAATACATTTGATATGAAAGGAAACAACTTTAAGTTTCACACACACACACACACACACACACACACACACACTTCCAGCTGATTCTCCTTTCCCATCTGTTAGTACAAGAACAAGTTTTTAACATATCTTTCCAACTCCCCTGATTCCCCACTTTCATTAGCCCTTATGAATAATGCTTTTTGGATTACAAAAACTAGAGTTCTTTAAATATTAAAGTCATTTTATTCTCACCATGCTTGGGTTTGAATTCAGGCATTTGTGTATATAGGATAGCATTCTATCAGTGATCCACATCAAAAGCCCCACATACAAAATTTGAAATATGATCAAAATTCTGCCAAAAATTTTTCAGTGGCATCCCATTGATCTTGTCCCTAAGATATTTTCCTGGCTATGAAGAACTTGAACAAACCTCCCTTGTGCTACCCCTTTCATCAGTCTCAGGAACCAGCCTTACACTCAGTGACATGTGTGCTTGTATGAATGTGCATGTATCTGTTGTATGCATAAATATATAATGAATTCATACACATAACTTTTCTTGCTGTTTATTGTTAGACATTTAGGTTGTGCACTTTCCTTTAATTTTGAAATTGTTTGTTTTTTTAAGGGAGGGTTTCACTCTAGCCCAGGCAGACCTAGAACTCACTCTGTAGCTCCAGACTGGCCTTGAACTCACAAGGATCCTCTTACCTCAGACTAGAGAGTGCCAGAATTAAAGCTATGCACTACCATGCCTGGGTTTTAATTTTATTGTTTTAGTTTATCTAAAAAATTATTTTTATTGGGCTGGAGAGATGGCTTAGCGGTTAAGGCGCCTGCCTCCTAAGCCTAAGAACTCGGTTCCAATCTCCAGGTCCCACGTTTAGCCAGATGCAAAGTGAAGCAAGGGTGCAATGCCACACTTGACCACAAGGGGGCGCACACATCTGGATTTTTTTCACAGCAGCTGAGAGACTGCTGGCGCGCCCATCTCTATCTGTCTTCCTCTCCCTCTCTGTCTGTCTCTCTCTGTGTCTCTCTCCAAAAATAAATAAAATAATTTTAAAAAATTTAAATTCTTTTTATTATATTTATTGGGGAGGAGTGTATAGGTATGCCAGGGCTTTTTGCCACTGCAAACATGCCCTACTTTGTGCATCTGGCTTTAAATAGGTGTTGGGGAATCAAAACCAGTCTGCAGGCTTTGTAAGCAAGTGCCTTTAACCACTGAGACATTTCTTCTGTGCATAAATACCACTCCATTTATCCCTATTTTATAATTAGCAAAGCAAGGCCTACATAGAAATTAATGTTTCCAGTTGATATGATAAGTGTACAACCTTTCAGTAGCAAATAAGTGGCATGAAATGTTTATTGATCAAAATTTTAATTTCTATGAGTTTTACCAAAATCTATGAAGTATTTACAGAGCAGATACAACAAACTCTATGATGCAAAGTAGAATGAGTTATGGTTATAATCTAGAGTGGAGAGGAATATGGAAATATAGATCAGGAGATAATTTTGATACATGTATTAGAAACGACTTAAAGGATTTTTTTAATTTTTTTTTTTGCAAGGTAGGGTCTCACTCTGGTTCAGGCTGACCTGGAATTAACTATGTAGTCTCAGGGTGGCCTTGAACTCTCGGCGATCCTCCTACCTCTGCCTCCCAAGTGCTGGGATTAAAGGTGTGCGCCACCATGCCTGGCCAGGACTTAAAGGAATTTTTAAAATGAAACTTTTGATGTATATATATTTTGGTTTTTTGGGGTAAGGTCTTGCTCTATCCCAGGCTGACCTGGAATTCACTTTGTAGTCTCAGGGTGGGCTTGAACTCATAGCACTTCTCCTACCTCAGCCTCCTGAGTGCTGGGATTAAAGGTGTATGCCACCACACCTGGCCATATTGTTTTTAAATGATGCAGGTAAAAAAAAAAAACCTGGTAAGGGAAAATATTAAAGTGAAATACGTAAATTTTCAGCAAATGAGTGATGAAAAGAGTTGGAAATGAAGCCTCAAATATCACAAAAATGCATGCAAGTTTCTGCAAGTGAATCATAAGTTTTCTTAATTTTTTAAATTAAGAGATTTCCATGTAGCTCAGGCTAGCCTTAAATTCCCATTATTGCTGAGAAAAGCTTTGAATTTCTGATACTTTCTCTTCCTTGAAAATGCTGGTATTGTAGGCATAGACCACCACACTCAGTAGCAATTTTATAGGAAAACCTGATCAGTTACATATTTCCCAATATCCCAAGAGTTAATAACAACAATTAACAAATAAAAATCTCCAATTCTATTGTTGATGAGTAATGTCACTCTTTCAGACACCAAGAATTACAAGATACTGGGCTGGAGAGATGGCTTTGCAGGTAAGGCACTTACCTGTGAAGCCAAAGGACCCAGGTTGGATTTCCCAGAACACAAGTAAGCCAGATGAACAAGATGACACATGTGTCTGGAGTTTGTTTGCAGTGACTAGAGGCCCTGACCGCCCATTTTCTCTCTCTCTCTCTCTCTGTCATAAATAATAAGTAAATAAACAAATAAATTAATAAAATGCTAAACAAAAGAATTAGAAGATATTCGTCCTGGAAATTTATCATGAAAGAGAATTGTAATATTATGTTCTCAGTGTCCTCAAAGCACCTTTTCCACTGATGAGAGCTATCAAAAGGACGAAGGAGGCAGAGTTACTCCATGTTAAAGCAGTTCTGCAGTAGTCTGGTCCAGTAAGGTTTGGTGCCCAGTTCTCAGTCCATCCATATGACCTAGGTTTTAGAGTGGAGTTTAGGAAATGCTGAAAGAATGTAGGATTTCTTCCTACAGGCAGCCCTAATGGTAAGCCTAGAGAGATGGAGTGAAAATCCCTGCTAAAAGTAAATGGAGAAAGCAGCAGGACGGAAGTGGTGAGACAGCGCCTTGGATGGCGGACAGGAAGTCAGCTCATTGCAGCGCAAACAATGGTTCTCCACATACCCAGCTCATCAGAACCACCTGGAAACCTAGAATTTATGATTTCACCAGCCAGAGCTGCTCTAGGCATAACTCTTAATAGCTCCTGAGGTGACCTTAAGGTGTAGTGGAGATTGGAACCTTGAGGCTGTCTCTTTGCTTCTCAAGTGTGGATTGCAGAATGGCACAGGGTGCCCAATGTGGCATTGTGGGTTATCAGCCATGAAAGGTAGTGGATCAGGTGTGGGAAGACTTGAATATTGTTCTTAGGAAATTAGCTCTTCAGAGCTTCTGAAGGATGGGCGATGGATCATTTAGTCTAACTCCACAGCCTAACAATTTTGTCAATTGTTTTTATGAATTATAATGTTCACCCTTTGATGCTGGTTTATTACCTCCAAATTTTACAACTTGGGTTTAAGTAATCTATTTGTTAAAACAGTCTTTTAGGGATGGCCAATTACCATTTAACAATATGTTTCTCCTCTCTGCTCACCTTCATAGGAACTGTTAGATTCTGCTTGCTGCGGTCTTTCTGTTTCTTGCCCTGTCATGTAAAGTCCTTTGTGTTAGCCCATCTGTAATCTAGTCAGCAATTTCAGTAAGCAGGTGATAAAATTATGTACTATTTCAGGTAAAATGGACACATGATTTTCTTCAGTTCTTTTAACCACATTTTGAGAAGAAATATTATGTCTCACAATAAATCTTCCAGACACAGCAAGAGAACTCTTGGCAATTTTAGTGAAATTTGTGTCTCCTGAGTTTGCTAATGAAAATGAATGGGGCAACTTACATGTTCCCACAAACTCTACAAAACCTTTGCCACTTCTCAACAGACAGCAGCTGAGACTGAACAGGGCACCAAGATTGATATGAGGATGAAAGGTTATGAGCTATGAAGACAGCTGAAAACTTGGATCCATAAAGAAGGCTATTGAAATCAAATTTTGTGGGCTTTTTTTTGGATTCTTGCTATTTATTGTGTGTCCAAGGCTAATTATACTAATTAGATCAGAAGACATGAATAGAATTAAGGAAAAAAAATCAGAAAAAAATAATAAAGCACCAAGAATTTCTTTGTTAGTTGAAAACTAAGGGAAAGGGATTGTAGAGCAGTTTCATCTTTCTCCAAGCCCTGTAAATATATCCTGTAGAAATGGAGATTCCTCATGCAGGGGTCTTATTCTGTGCTCATGCAGGCACATTATCTTGGTCATTGAATTTGAGGACTAAAGATGAAGCAAAAAGTAAGCTCATAAAGAAATAAAATATAGTATATAAAGGATCTGAAAATTCATAACATTGAATCAAAATCATCTCTGAATTGAATATTTGTCAAAAATTTCTATAGAATGGCAGCTATCCTACACAAGTATGACACTTATTTGCTGAGGCCCTTTCAAAAGCAATGATAAAAGCAGTGAGGTGCAAAGCAAGTCATACGCTCTTTTGAGGCTTACTCTCTTACAGCAAGGAAGGCTCTTCATGCCACTGTCACACTGCAGTAGTTCTGCCCAGCTGAGTGGTGTAGAAAAAAAGTGTTGGTGAGACTCAGAGCCACTGGCTGATCTTTGGGAAAATTTATTTATATACCCTGCAAGGTTTCATTTAAAACCTGCTATGACTCAGCAATATGTTAGTTGGAGGTAATAGTGTTAGACTGGGATAAAAGCAAGAAGTTATGAGAAACCAGAAAACCTACATCTGGTTTAAAAAACATTTCATTTATTTGACTGATAAATGTATATGTATGTATATATGTGGGGAGAAAAAGAGAAAGAGAGAGAGAGAGAGAGAGAGAGAGAGAGAGTGTTTGGGCATACCAGAGCCTCTTGCTCCTGAAAATGAATTTCAGATGCATGCACCATTTTGTACATCTGGCTTTACATGGGTACTGGGGAACTGATTCTGGTCCAGCAGGTTTTGTAAGCAAACACCTTTAATCACTGAGCAATCTTCCCAGATCTCTATATATGTTGTTGAATTCTTTCATTTTTATTTTATTTTATTTTTATTTTTATCTTTTTAGTTTTTTGAGATAGTGTCTCACTCTAGCCCAGGCTAACCTGGAATACATTATGTAGTCTCAGGCTGGCCTTGAACTCTCGGTGATCCTCCTACCTCTGCCTCTCTTAAAGGCATGCACCACCATGCCTGGCCTCTCTTTTTTGAACTAAGGAAAGTAAATGCTCAGTATGTGGACAAATCTCCACATGTGTGTTAACATGAAGTGATTAAAGCACAGGGAGTTGTAAATTTAGAAAAACAGGGCTGAGAAGATGGCTCCAAGGTTAAAGGCACTTCTTGCAAAGCCTGCTATCTTGGGTTCAATTCCTCAGCACCTATGTAAAGCTGGATATGAGGGAATGCATGAATCTGGTGTCTCACATACACACACTCACATTCAAATCAATAAATAAACACAAGAAAAAGAACAAGAAATTCAGGTTCAGTTTAAATTTCTAGTGGGGAGGGCATTGTGTCAAAAGAGGAATCTTAGATAAGCAAAAATGTTCTTAGGAAGGACTTTGGTAGCAAGTTACATTCAAGTATTGGCTTCAGTCTGAATCAGAAAGGAGTCAAGGCAAGGTTAAGGCATCAACATGTGACACATTTATAGAGAGTAATTTAAAGTATATATGGCTTTAAATGGGTACTGGGGAATCAAACATGGGTCAACTCAGGCCCACAGGCTTTGCAAGTGTTTTTAACTGCTGAGCCTACACTTACTGCCTATCACATGGGACATCTAAAGAATTTGCTCTTGTTTTCTTAAATTTTGTGTTGGTGTGTATGGTATATTGAGGTATGTGTATGTGTGAGTGCAGACACAGGTGCACACACATGGAGGCAAGAGGAGGACAAGACCTCCCATTCATTGCTTTCTCATCAGACTTCTGTGAGATAGGATTTCTTTCTGAACCTGGACCTTATCATTTTTTTAGTTAGTTTGAGCACTTTAAAAAAAATTAGATATGGACATATTTAGTATGTAAACAACACATGTTGGTGCCATCCTTTCCCTCCTCCCTGTTCCTTTTATGAAGAGGCCTTCCTTGTTAGGGATGCAGGTCGACCCCATGGGGATTGTGGGTCATGCATTATGGGGTGGGGAGAGGTAATGTCTCTGTGAAAAATGTCCCAACTTGTGGCTCTAACAATCTTTCCACCCATCTTCCACAAAATTCCCTGAGTCATGTTGGGAGCATTTTAAATCTATTTCAGTGATGGACACTTAGGACCCTTTGGACCTCTGGTTTGGTAGGTGTTGAGTGTCCTCAGTGTCTATTTCCTTCACTCTTCTGCTGATATAAGATTCACTAAGAAAGCAGCACTATTGCTCATTTCCCCAATTCCTCTGTGGTTTCAGCTGGGACAGGAGTGGAGTACACTGGGTTATTTATCTCCTCAGGTCCAGCTCCCATCTGAACAAGAAAAGCAGATTCTCCAACAGAGAATGAAGTCAGCACCAGATAAATGGGTTACTCATTATTAATTTAGAGAGAATTAGAAGGGTGTAGACCCTTGTATAGTCTAAGGTTAGTGGGATCTTGACAATTGAAAGCAAAATCGTTATCTGGATATGATTGTGACTTGTTTCCCATTCCAGATATGGTTTTCTTTCCACTGAGCAGATCTGTTAGCCAATCCAAGAGCAGTTGGTTACCTACTGTGGCTGTGTGCCACTATTGCATTTGTGTGAGTATCAAGTCTGGTTGTCTGCTTCTGAGTCACGTAGACTTTGAGTTGCTTGGACAGATGTTGGCCACTTTCCCCTGGTAGCTCATGTAGCGCCTTCCAGCACTAGATGGGCTAAATTGTCTGGGGACTGGCTCTCCTCCAGATTCCAACCAGGTGTTTCTATTGTCTGTGCTGGCAGCATATGGTGTCTTCAGCAGTAGGATATTACCTACTGGTGGGTAATCAAGTGCTCTGACAAAAGTCTGTCTTGTTTGTTTTGGGAGATCTAGGAGGTCTCTCTGATCAACAGCTCATTGTGGATGTAGACCACATCCTGATACCAGGAATTACAGGCCAGCACCAAGGGAAAAGAAAAAGGAAAAAGACAGAGAAGAAAAAGAAAGAGGAGACATTTGAGGTTTGGTTCCTCTCACCCTCTCCAGGGCTGTTCCATTCAGGTGTTTCCCCCTAAGGTCCTCTTGAGGGTTCCACCTTTTGGTCTGACTTCCAGGATACAGGATTCTATGGTACCAGTTCAATTTGAGTTCAGTGTTGTGTCCCCTTCACCCTTCCCCTTTCTCAAGTCCCTACCCTCCCTGTTGTCCAAGCCTTGAGATGCTATTCAGGTATGTCAGCAACTTGGGCTGATCCAGGTTAAGAACTGCAGATGAATGAGAATGTCTTTCTGTGATTGGGTGAGTTCACTTAGAATGAGCTGTTTCAAGTTTGACAAATTTCAATGTGTCATTTTTTTTTTCCTTACAGTTGATTAGAATTCCATCGTGTAGATATATCACATCTTGGTTATCCACTCATCCAATGGTGGACACCTGAGTTGATTCTAGTTTTTACCTAATATGAATTGAGTAGCTGTGAACATGGTTGAACAAATATCTCTAAACTGAGATGTGGAGCTTTTAGGGTAAATGCCCAGTAAGGGAATCACAGGGTCTGTTGGTAATGCTATATTCATCCTATTCAGGAGTCTCCATACTGATTTCTATAGTGGTTGTACCTGCTTACATTCCCACCAGCAGTGAATGAGTGTTCCTATTTCTCCACATACTCACCAACATTTATTTTCATTTGATTTTTTGAATTTTATTTTTTATTAGTTATGTACATACTGTGAATACTTTCATGATGGTACCATTGTTAGCCTCTTCCATGTCCTCCCCACTCTGAAGGGACCCTCCTCATTGGGGAATGTGGGTCATGCATTGTGGGTGTAGCCATCAGTTATGGGGAAGATGCAATGTCTCTGTGCATAGTGACCCAACTTGTGGCTCTAACAATCTTTCCGCCCACTCTAGCTTGAATTTCCCTGAATGAACCCATGTTGGGGTCGTTATAGGTCTACTTCAGTGATGAAGTCTTGGGAGCCTCTGCGTCTCTGTATATCTGGTTTGGAAGGAATTGAGTGTTCTCTATGTCTATCTCCTTCAAACTTGTATTGGTACCAGATTCACCAAGAAAGAGCATTCTTGCTCATTTCCCCAATTATTCCATGGTTTTAGCTGGGGCTCTGATGAGGTGCAATAGTCTAATTCTCTCCTCAGTTTCAGCATCCATCTGAAAAAAGAAGCATATTCTCCAATGGAGCAGGAAGTCATCATCAGATAAGTGATATAACTATTATTGTTTTGGAGAAAATTTAATAGGTGTAGGCCCTCTTGTAGCCCACAATTGGTGGGAGGTTGATATTGGAGAGCAGGCTCATTTTTAGGATATGGTTCTGACTTGTTTCCCAGTTCCAGCTATGAGTTCCATTTCACTGAGTAGATCTATTAGCCAAATCAAGGGCAGCTGGTTACCCACCATGGCTGTGTGCCACTATTGCACTTGTGTGAGCATCATATCAGGTTGTTTGCTGCTAAGTAGCTTAGACCATAAGTTGTTTGGACAGATGTTGGCCATTTTCCCATAATTGCTTATGTAGTATCTTCTGGCACTAGACAAGCTAACTGTCTGGAGACTGACTCTTACAGATTCCAGCCAGGTCTCTCCATGTTCCAAACCAACAGCATACGGTGTGTTCGGCAGTAGGGTCTTACCATTAACCTTTGGTGGGTCATCAAGTACTCTGACAGAAATCTGTCTGCTTTTGGGAAATCTTGTAGGTCTTGTAGATCAACAGCTCATTGTGGATGTTAACCACATGCTGGTACTGGGAAATGATAGGCCAGTACCAAGTGAAAAGAACATATATGCACCTAACATGGGGGCTCCCAATTTCATCAAACAAACTACTAGACTTAAGGACACAGATAGCAAGAAGCACAATTGTAGTGTGTGATTTCAATAACCCAATCTCATCAATCGACATGTCATCCCAGAAAAAAAAAATAAACAGAGAGAGACATCTGGATTAAATGATGTCATAGAACAAATGCATCTAACAGATATCTACAGAAAAAATGCTGTATAATACAAATTTTTCTGAGCAGCACATGGAACATACTCTAAAATAGATCATATATTAGGACACAAATCAAATCTTAAGAAATACAGGAAAACTTAAATAATTCCTTGTACTCTACTGATCACAATGGGAATAATCTACAAATCAGCAACAAGAAAAACTACAGAGCATGCACAAAATCATGGAGACTAACCAGTACACTACTGAATGATGAATGGGTCCTTGGAGAAATAAAAATAAATAAAAAATTTATAGAATCAAATGATAATGATAACACAACATAACAAATCTATGGGAAACAATGAAGGCAGTACTAAGAGGGAAATTTACATCTTTAAGTAGCTATATTAAGAAATTAGGAATTTCACAAGTAAACAACTTAATGCTTCACCTAGTGGCCTTGGAAAAAGAAGAACAAGGCAACCTAAAGATCAGTCAATAGGAAGAAAGAATAAATATTAGGGCAGAAATTAATGAAATAGAAACAAAATATACACAGTATCAATGAAACAAAAACTTGTTTCTTTGAAAGGATAAGCTGGATTGATAAACTCTTAGCAACTCTGAGCAGAAGAAAGAGAGAAGAGACAAAAATTAAAGTTAGAGATAAAAAGGCACCATTACAACAGATATCAAAGAAATTCAAAAAATCATAAGGATACACTTTAAGAATATATACTACTGTAAGTTTGCAAATCTGAAAGAAATGGGTGATTTCCTAGATTTATATGACCTACCAAAATTAAATCAAGATGAGGTAAAACATTTGAAAAGACTTGTAACAAGTACAGGGACCCTAGCAGTTATAAAGAAAATCTCCCAAGTAAAAAAATTCCAGGCCCAGATGGATTCGCTGAAGAATTTTACCAGACCTTCATGGAAGAAGTAACACCAATGCGTCTAGAACTTTTCCATAAAATGGAAGGGGAATGAATTCTACCAAACTCCTTCTACAAAGCCAGCATCACACTGATACCAAAACCAGACAAAGAGAGAAAAAGAAAGAAAGTACAGATCAATATACCTCATGATTATAGAAGCAAAAATTCTCAACAAAATATTGGCAAACAGAATATGAGAATATATCAAATCATCATTAACCCCGACCAAGTAGACTTTATCCCAGAGATGCAGGGATGGTTCACCATGCACAAATCAATAAAAGTAATACACTATATAAATGGACTGCAGGACAAAAATCACACAATCATTTCAATTGATGCAGAAAACACTTTCAACCAAAAGGCTTTTGACATCTGACAGAGGATTCATATCTAGGATATACAAAGAACTCAAAAAACTTAACAACAAGAAATCAAACAACCCAGTTAAAAATGGGCTATGAAACTAAATAGAGTTTTCAAAAGAAGAAATACAGATGACATATTAACATCTAAAAAATATTTAACATCCTTAGCCATCAGGGAAATGCAAATTAAAACTACTTTAAGATTCCATCTCACTCCTGTCAGAATGGCTATCATCAAGAAATAAATGACAATAAATGTTGGCAAGGATGCAGAAAATGGGGAATTCTTCTACATTGGTAGTGGGAATGTAGTCCGGTACAACCATTGTGGAAATCAGTGTGGAGATTACTGAGAGAGCTAAAAATAGATTTACCATATGAAAGCTGGGCATGGTGGTGTATGCCTTTAACCCCAGCACTTGGGAGGCAGAGGATTGCTGTGAGTTTGAAGCCATCCTGAGACTACATAGTGAATTCCAGGTCAGCCTGAGCTACAGTGAGAACCTACCTTGAAAAAACCAACAACAAAAAACAACAACAACAAAATGATTTTGCATATGATCCAGCTATAGCACTCCTAGGCATATGTCCTAAGGACTCTTCTCACCACCTTAAAGGTACTTTGCTGCTCTATTCACAATAGCTAGGAAACAGAACCAGCCTAGATGCTCCTCAGCTAATGAATGGACAATGAAGATGTGGTAATTTATACAATGTAGTTCTATTCAGTGGTAAAGAAAAATGAAATTATGAAATTTGCAGGGAAATGGATGGATTTGGAAAGGATTAATACTTAGTGAGGTAACTCAGGCCCAGAAAGTCAAACACTGCATGTTCTCTTGCATATGTGTATCCTAGCTCCAGATGTTTAGAGTTGTGTGAGTTGGAGTAAAAATATGGTAGCAGAAGCCAGTAAGCTAGAAAGGGGTTCTAAGGGAGGGAGGGAACTTAAGGGGATGGTATTGTATATATGTAAGTAGATGAACAGATTACTGTGGGTGGAATGGCTTATGTGAGGTCAGAGGAAGAGACTGAGTAAAAGAAGGGGGATATTCAAAATTCAGGATAGTGTGAATAAGCCATATGAAAACCTACTTTTTTGTATAACGGCATACCCAGAAGCCATAGACTGTTGCTAGAAAAATTTCAGTGCTAGGATACCGTCCAGTGAGTTGCTGGCCAGGGAGGTCCCTAATGTCCCCAAAACATTATAGGCTATTGCCTACATTATAATTGGTCTAACAATCTTAAACATTGTAGTACCAAATATTAGAGATTTGTTGTTATGTAAAATATTACATTTTCACTTTGTTTTTCTTAAACCTTTTATCTAGTGCTTAATCCTCCATTCATGGAATTTTAGCCTACCAAGAAAGATTACCCAGTGAAAAGAGGTTGTCCAGAATATGGACTAGAGAAAATTGATATGGATAAGATCTTAAGACATATATACTTCATATTACTTAACTTTGAAGATTTTTGAACTTGAAACTTTCTTTCATATATGGGAGAAACTTTTTTGGTGTTAGTATGTAGTGTGTGTGTGTGGGGGGTATTGTCTGCGTGTGTGTGCAGATGCACATGCACCATGTGTGCATTGATGGAGGCCAAAGAAAGTCATTGGGTGTCCTCTTCTGCCTTATTTCTCTGAGACAGAATCTCTCACTGCACCTGAACCTCACCATTTTTTGGTTAGACTGGCTGAACAGAAACCTCGGTGATCCTTTTCTCTCTGCCCCATTCAGTGCTGGCAGTAACAGGTGTGGAGACCTTGCTTGTCTCTTTACTTGGGTGCTGGGGATAAAATTCTGGTCTTCATATTTGTGCAGCATTTCTTACCTGCTAAGCCATCTCCCTGGTCCCAGGACCAATGTTAATACATCCACCCAAATAATACAAAGTTGAACTTGGGATATTCACTTCAGACTGCACTCCTGAGGCCTTAGCAAGTCTACAAATAACAGTGGCATTTTATGAAGTAGGAAATGTTGGAAAAAATTAGGAAGTATCTTTTTTGGCATTTATATTATTCAAATATAAATGAGTATATAAGATACTTCAAAAAAGTAGTAGCATTTCAAAAATGTGGATCTTTGAAGAGTGCTTCCAGCCTAGATCAAAAATTTGATCAACACAGGCATTAATCAAACTATGTGACTAAATGAGGTTCTCTGAGGAGAGACTAGAGAGAAAGGTATTCCACATTTCATAATGTCTATATAGTAAAAATATTCCAAGGTTCAAAAATGAAACCATATGAGTCTTCCTTTGAACTGTATCCCAGAAGAACTGTTTGGTTTGGTTGACAAAACTAGTTTATCTCTTCAATCAGTTTGAAATGTAGTAGTTTATGCTGAATAATTGTGATTGTACTATTAACCAATTGTAGATTTTCAGTTTATCATGAATTAAGGTGGATTTAAATGTGCTGATTTTGTTTGAAAAGTCATTTTGTTTTTCTCAGATTTAAAAATGAACTTGAGATACTAACATAGACTAAATAAATATCAACAGTGGTCTAAAACACAGAGCCACTCATAGATTATAGTGTTTATCTGTTGTTTGGATTGACAATCATAACTTAAAGGTAAAGAAACTGCAGGCAATATTTTTCTTCTAGTTAACCTCCCGTGGAGCTGGGGATTAGGAGAGTGTAAGAACAAGAAATGAAAAGATTGTATTGTTTTATTTTGTAGTATAACTTCTTACTTTGTTTGAAATTTATTTCTTTTTGAGAGAAGTTCTCATTATGTACTCCAGGCTGGCTACAAACTCAGCATTCTCCTGCCTCATACTTGGGATTACAAGAGTGTATCACAATCTGGTTTCAGCTTCATCATCATCATTATTGTTGTTATTAATATTTTATTTGAGAGAAAGAGCATGTCAAGGCCTCTTGGTACTGTGAACAAATTTCATATGCATGTGTCTGGCTTTACATGGGACTTAGGGAATCAAACCCAAGCCATTAGGTTTTGCAAGCAATCACCTTTAACTGCTGAGCCATCTCCCCAGCCCTTCATTATTTTTTGATGATAAAGTATTTATTATAAGAAAATTTTTCTCTGGGTGTAGTAGCTCCTGCCTTTAATTCTAGCACTTGGGAAGCTGAGATAGGATTGCTGTGAGTTTGAGGACAGCCTGGGCTACAGTGAGATATCACCTCAACACTAACAAAAAGTCTTCATTACAGGATTTAAAAAAGAAGAACAAGGAAAAAACGTATAACTCTATGATTACTTGAATTCATTGCCTTTGGCTGTAATAGAGACTTTGCTGATTTTTAAAAACAGGAACTTGAATTTAAAAATTGTATTTATTTATTTGAGAGAGAATGAGAGAGCAAAAGAAGCAAAGAAAGAGAGAGAGAGAGAGAGAGAGAATGGTTATGCCAGGGCCCCAGCCATTACAAATGAACTCCAGATGCATACTCCATCTTAGGCATCTGACTTTACATGGGGACTGGGAAATCAAACCCATCTCTCCAGCCTGACCTATTTATTTATTTATTTATTTATTTATTTATTTATTTATTTTATTTATTTATGAGCGAGATAAAGAGGCAGATAGAGAAAGAGAGTAAGAGAATTGGCCCACCAGGGCCTTCAGCCACTGCGATGAACTCTAGATGCATGCACCACCTTGTGCATGTGGCTTATGTGGGTACTGGGGAATCAAACTGGATCTTTTGGCTTTACAGATGAGTGCCTTAACTGCTAAGCCATCTCCCCAGCCCCTGATTTTTTTATTTTAATTTGCATTAGGTGAGGAGTGGGAGTCAGTGACAAGTTCTACTGGGCTCTGTGTAGTTTCTCACTTCAGTGTTCTCAGTGAAGAAGAAACCCCTGTTATGACAGAAAGGAATGTATACACACACACACACACACACACACACACACACACACACACACACGTGAGCATGTTCACACATACACACATGCACACAAAATATGCAGTGTGCACCTAATCACATTGACTAAAAATGACAATTATTTAGCTTACAACACCACTATTAATTGTTTGTTATACAGTTTCTCTGAATTTTTCCAAACATGTCAAAATATTGAAAATGTCTTCAAGAAATAGAATCTTACTTTATGTTTAGCATGCATGCATGCTCTTGCCATTTAATAATACCTTGGACTTTTAAAATATTAGTACAATCATCTTTTCTGTTTTCTACAAAGAATTCAAACCTTATCCTAAGAAATATGTATCAATTTTCTCTCATTTCAAATTAGCCTTGCTGTATATGTCATTGCACATAGGGTGAGGATCTGGGTGAAGAGGAGGTCCTGCTTCAGATGACTCCAGCTGCTTACTCTCACTCTGTTTCTGACACACACACACACACACACACACACACACACACACACATTCCCAGAGTACCCTCTTACAGTACTCTTATAAGATCATAATATTCACCTGAAGTCCTTTTCCTTCTCAAGTATCTTTACCTTTATTGATTTTCTGCAGAATTAAGTCTCATGCATAAGGTTTTTTGTTTATTTGCGGTATCTCTGAAGATAGCTATTCAAAATCACTGTGGATAGAATGATCTTCCAGTTCGTAAATAAAATAGGAGTATTTTTAAGTATAGAAGAGGGTATTATTATTTACTAATGCTTATACTGAGCTCTCAAAAACAATCAAGTACTCATTCACACTTTCATTTTTTTCACCCAAATTTCTTTCCTTTTTTTTCACAGTATTTTACTACCTGCAGAAGTTAATGAAATGAGAAGAATTTTTCTATTTTGTTAAATGAATCTCAGAATATATGTATATCTGGAATCACAAAGACCTGTTAGTCAACACTTTTCTTTTCTGCTCCTACAGGATTGATCTAGCCTGACTTCTTTCATGCTATATATTTTGGACCATTTGAGCACCTATATCTCATTACACACTTGAATTGCTATTTAATCTTGCACAAACATCCATATGGTAAGATTTGCAACCTGGCACAAGAGATTAAAGACACGTAATTACTATCCACACTTAACATTTTATCTTCCTGCCATTTAAAAGCTTTTTATAGAAGTGCTGATAATCTGGGTGATTAAATGATTAGGCTTTCCATCTTTCTAATGTGTTTTTATGGTCTGGACTCAACAAAACCTAAGGTTTTAAATGTTATTATCAGGCTGGGGGGATGGCTGAGCTTTTCAAGGCACTTACATGCAATCTGCAGGCCCAAGTTCAGTTCCTCAGTACCCACATAAAGCCAGATGCACAAAGTGGCTCATGTGTCTGCAGTGACACGAGATCCTGACATGCTCATACTCTCTTTTCCTTTCAAATAAGTATTTTAAAAAGATATAGTTGTGATCTTGTATGACATAGAAGGCAGTTTATCATACCTTCAGAAGAGGAACACATATTAAATGAGAACTATGTACAGCATTATAGCCGGAGCATTTACTGTATACTGATATGTTCACAAAGTGATATTCTGAGAACTATTACAAACAGCTGACCATGTCACAGTAATGCTTTACACTTATATAAAAGTGTGATAGTGCACACCTTTATCCCAGCACTCAGGAGGCAGAGGTAGGAGGATTTCTATGAGTTCGAGGCCAACCTAGTACTACAGAGTGAGTGCCATGTCAGCCTGGACTAGTGAGATGTTACCTCAAAAAAATCAAATATATATCTAAATGTATATCTGAATGAAACTGTGTCCAAGGCATTCTCTTCAGTAAACATTGTAGGGGCTGGAAACATAGCTCAGTGGTAGGGAACTTGCTTAACATGTGCAAGGTCCTAAGTTTGATTCCCAGCAACACAAAGGTAACCAAAGCAAGAAAGGAACATTATGGTGGACTACTATTGAATGCATAGCGGAAGCTTCCCATTAGAATGGAAATTGTATTAAATGTGGAGGGAGGCTCTCTGTGCCACCATCCTGATTCCAACATTGCTTAGCTCTTTGCCCACAATGGAAGGGACTTTGGTACTGAAAGCTGCCCCACTGACCCGGGTTCTCCCAGTTATTGGCACAAAGGTGCCTTGTGTCAAACTAACAACCATTATGGACACCTCAGGGCCAGAAATTTTCTTTTGGGCTCTTTGTAAATGGAAATTCTGTGGAAGAGGGCCTAGCGCACAAACAGAAGAGAACCTTGGACAGTTAATCAGGATGCTATTCCAGGGCAGGAAACAGCAACAGAGTCAGCGGGGGTCAGTAAGGGTCTGCCATGCTGAGGCAGGTGAGCTGTGCTGTGGCCCGCTGGCATGGGGAAGCAAGGAGAGTCTCTGGTTGACATTGGAAATTTCTCCTTTGACCATCCCATCCCTTAATAGCCAGGCAGCTGGAGATTCCAACTGTGAACCCTGGAGAAGAGGGAAAACTGAGCTACTTATGTGCTTTGCTTGTGTCACTGTGATATACAAAGTATCTGCTTTTGTGAAAAAATTGGGAACTGGTTATAAATATTGTTTTTCAAGTTGCAGAAAATAGTGGCAATATTTTATTTTTTTAAAAAGGATTGCACAAGTACATGTACCAAAGTACCTGCAAGTGCATATATTATTGTATGAGCATAGAAAGAGACTGGGAAGTAAATCTGAAACTGCTTCTATAACCCCAGGGAAAAGGAGGATGGAAAATATGCATGTTTTCCTTTAGAAAATGTTGTAGTAGTGCCTTTGTTGAACTGAGTGTATGTTATCTTAGAATTGAAATGAAAAGCAAAAAATTAAACATCCTCTTTTGTCAAACCTTACTGTTTTTTAAAAATAAATAGTTTATTTGCATGTGATCATGTATAGGTGCATATCTAAATTTGCATGAATGTTGAGTGTTTTCAAGGCAGGTATTGATTGAAAGCAAGTGCCTTTAACTGCTGAGCCATCTTTCCAGCCCCTATAACACTTTCATTGACATGAAGTTCATGTTGCTATACAAATCATCATTTAGAGCAAAAATTTCAGTTGATTTTAGTACACCTGGAGTTTTGCAAACATCACAATCAATGTTTCAACATTTTCATGAGACCGATACCCCGATCCTCCCAGACCTAGCAACCACAGGAATCTACTTTTTGTCTATAAATTTGTCTATTTTCAGGGCTAGGGATGTAGCACAGTTGGTAGAGTGCTTGCCCAGCAAGCACAAGGTCCTGGATTTTATCACCAGTACCATATACAACTGGGCATGGAGATGTATGACTACAATTCCAGCACTCAGGAGATGGAGGCAGAAGGATCAGAAATTCAGTGACAGCATTTGCACCATCCTGGGCTACATGAGACTTTGTTCTGCTTAGCAATTTTCTCAGAATTGAAAATTTTCACCCTGGAGATTCCATTGGAGATTCCAAAGACTAGGAAGTTCAGAATAGGGGTCAGGAAGTAAACAGTGATCGATACCCCACAAGTCTCGGGAATGCAGAAGATGAATAGAGCCTCCCTGAGGTTGCCAAAGTCATGAAAACTGCTGGGGAGAAGAGACTCTCTCAGACCAGCCAACCTATCTGAGAGTTGTATGCTGGGAGGGTGTTTGGTGATGCAGCTGCCTGGGAGTCATCCATGCTCCTGTCAACAATCCCTCACCCTGCTCCTGTAAGTAACCCCAAGAATCTTACTGATTCACACAGTAAACCAGACTTGGCTGGAATCGTTTCTTTGGTTCGGTGCTAGTGCCTTACCTGGAATGAACTGACGTTCTTTTATGTCTTCCTAGGAAAAGTGACTGCCATATTTGTTTCAAAGAAATATATAAAAACTTGTCTATTCTGGACATTTCCCATGACCTGAATGAGAAGTATGTGGCCCTTTGCAACTGACTCCTTTCACTCATCATTATGTTTTAAAGATGTCTTCATGTTGCAGCATCTAATGGCACTTCATTCTTTTTGTATAGACAACCAATATCCCATTGTGTAGATATACCATATTTTGCTTATCCGTAAGTCAGTCAATGAACATGTAGGTTATTTCTGCCCTTGGCTATTATGAAAAATACTGCTCTGATCATTTGCATATTTTTGGTATGATCATATGTTTTCATTTCATCCAGGTAAATACCTCACAGTAGAATTTCTGTCAATGGCAACTCTATATTTAGTCACTTGAAGAATTGCTAGACTGTTTCCCAAAACAGCTATGAAATTTTATATTCCCACCTGCAATGTTTAAAGATTCCAGTTTCTCCACATCTCCTCCATTTTTATTTGTCTTGCTGTTTATAGCCAAATAGATAGATAAATATTTCACTGTAATGTTGATTTACATTTCCTTGATAACTAATGATCCATTTTGATTTTGATATTCTGTATAATTAATGAAAAATTCACACAGTGGTTTGAGTTTAAAACAGGAGGCATTGAAAAAATTGTAATTGAGATAGGACGCTATAAGCCATCACCCACATCCACTAGAAGCACGAGTATACTGCCAGGGAATGCTAACTAATATATTACTTAATCTTAATTCTTTCAAAAGTTTGTACGTACCATTCCAAAGTTTCTACCTTACTGTTTGTGCTAAGGAAAGAGTTTGCTTAGACTACTTCCTTAAACTGGAATGCCCTACACCATCTTTATACTTGGGAATATCATCTCACAGATGCTGGCCTCCTCCATTTGCTGGCCGTCTCAGACCTCATGCCAGCTTACCTCTGCTTCTCAGTAGGGCACTTTGTATTGTTTTAGTTTCTGAGACAGGGTCTTGAAACATGCCTCAATCTGGCCTGGAATTAAGTGTGGAGCTTGAGATGTCCTTGAACTCAAGATCCTCCTACTTCAGCCTGACAGAATGCTACCACTGCTTTCAGCTTTTTTCTTTTCTTTTTGTTTTTCTTTCCTTTATTAGATATTTATATACTCAGTGTGTAAACAGCACATGTTGGTACCATCCTTACCCTCCTCCCTGTCCTCCCCCCTCTGAAGGGACCCTCCTCATTGGGGATGCCAGTTATCCCCATGGGGATTGTGGGTCATGCATTGTGGGGGTAGCCATCAGAAGAGGCAATGTCTCTGTCAATAATGTCCCAACTTGTGGCTCTAACAATCTTTCCACCCCTCTTCTACCAATTTCCCTGATCTATGTTGGGTTCATTTTAGGTCTACTTCAGTGATGAGGTCTTGGGTGCCTTTGTGTCTCTGGATCTCTGACTTGGTAGGAGTTTAGTGTTCTTTCTGTCTAGCTCCTTTACCTTTATGCTGATACCAGGTTCACCAAGAAAGCAGCACTCTTGCTCATTTCCCCAATTACTCTATGGTTTCAGCTGGGGCCCTGGTGAGGTGTGATGGGGTGATTCTCTCCTCAGCTTCTGCATCCATCTGAAAAAGAGAAGCAGATTCTCCAATGGAAAGTGAAGTCAGCACCAGATAAATGGGATAACCATTATTAGTTTAGAGAGAAATTATGTTGGACACAGGCAGGGTCCCAGGTTAAAGCAGGCCTAAGTTATCAGACATGGGCCCCAGACTACAGAGAGGTAGCAGCAGCCTGGACCCTGGGCAAATCTCAGGTCCCAGGAACCCTTCAGAGGAATAAGGCCCCTTCCCCTCCCAGGGGTCACAGTGAGCCTGGATACCTGGACAAATCTCAGGCCCCAAGACCAGCAAGAAGAAGGCTGCTCCATCTTGCAAGCCCAGGGTGACTAAATGTCCTGATCAGGCTTAGGCTTCACTCATAGCCCTGTGACCTTTGGCCATTTACCTAGGAAACTCCTTATATGGTACCAGCCAACAGCCTTTACACAGCCCATCCCCCTATGACTCATACCCCCATACCTCTTCCTGCCACTATGTAGATCGCCTGACCCTCTCCCTATATGCTGGAACAAACGTCCCTATATGCTAAATAGGCATCGAAAAACAACCTTTGAACCCACCAATCCCCTTGGGACCCTCTTCCTGGTATCTCTCTCATCTGCTTATAACAACCCAGTTCCTTGTTGAATAAAAGAGAACTGTTCTCTGAAGCTGTCTCCCAGATATTTCTTTCTTTCACACACACAGCCACTCAAGACCCTGTTCCAAAGTTGCCTGGACACCTTTGGGGAGTCAGTGTGCAATGGCCCTTGAAGATCCAGAGACCCACAAAATTAATAGGTGTAGGCCCTCTTGAGCCCAAGCTTGGTGGAAGATTGATATTGGAGAGTGAACTCACTTTTTGGATATGATTCTGACTTGTTTCCCAGTTCCAGCTATGAGTTCCAGTTCACTGAACAGATCTGTTAGCCAATTCAAGAACAGTTGGTTATTCACCATGGCTGTGTGCTACTACTATTGCACTTGGATGAGCATCATATCATGTTGTTGGCTGCTGAGTAGCTTAGACCATGAGCTATTTGGACAGACATTGGCTATTTTCCCCCAGTAGCTCATATAGCACCTTTTGGCACTAGACAAGGTAAGTATCTGGGCATTGACTCTTCCAGATTCCAGCCAGGTCTCTCTATGTTCTGTACCAACAGCATATGGTGTCTTCAGCAGTAGGGTCTTACCATTAACCTTTGGTGCTCTGACAGAAGTCTGTCTTCTTATGGGAAACCTTGTAGGTATCTATGATCAACAGGTCATTGTGCATGTTAACACATCCTGGTACTGGGATCTATAGGCCAGTGCCAAGTGAAAAGAAGGAAGAAAAAGAAAGGTAATATAAAGAGAAAGAGAGAAAAGAGAGAGAGAACGAGAAACAGGAGAAGCTTAAGGTTAGTCTTCGTCATATCCCCTTTAGGTCCCTGTGATTCAGGTGTTCCTCTAAGGACCTGATGAAGGTTCAACCTTTTAGTCTGTCGTTACTTGACCCAAAGTCAGAGTGCTCTATTCTGTTCCATTGGTCTATAATCCTGTTTTTATGCAGTACCATATTGTTTTTATTACTATGGCTTTGTCATATAGCTTTAGATAAGGTATGGTGATGCCTCAAGAGGTGTTTCTTTTGCTGAGGATGTGCTTGGATATATGAGGCCATATGTTGTTCCATTTGAATTTTGAGATCATTTTTTTCTATCTCTGTGAAGAAAGAAGTTGTGATTTTAATTGATATTGCATTAAATCTGTATATTGCTTTTTACAAGATTTCCATTTTCACAATGTTAATTCTGTCTATCCATGAGCATAGGAGGTCTTTCCACTTTCTCATGTCCTTCTCAATTTCTTTCTTGAGCATTTTTATGCTTTCATTATAGACATTCCAAGTTTTTTTTTTTTGTTGTTGTTGTTGTTGCTATTGAAAATGGGACAATGTCGCTCATTTCTTTCTCTGTATCTTTTTCTTTTGCATATAGTAAGGCTACTGATTTTTGCGTGTTGATTTTTTTAATCCTGCTTCTTGCTGAAGGAATTAATCACCTTTAAGTGTATGGCACAATGCAGGTCTGGCCCTAGCCAGACTGCATGTCAGAAGAAACTGGGAAGTGGCTTCTGGGAACATGGTATCCTGTGCAGGCCTGGTGTGACAACAGCTACAGTCCCATGCTCCTGAGAAACCTGTTATGAGATGATCTGTCTGGAGACAGGCTGTCATTGGTCACAAGAAGGGGACCACCCCATACAATGATTGGCCAGCCAAACCCCTTAAAGCCCACACACTTCCTTGAATAAATGAGTTTACAGCAGCTCACCCTCTGCTGCTTCCACCCAACTCCTGGAGTCTGTGTTGTGACTCCACGCCTCTCACCCCCTACTTAGCAGAGACCCTGCTGTCCCTCCTGGGCATGCCCTATGGGGGATCCCAACATCTGGTGCCTGAACAGGGACCCTCTGCCCCCACGGCATTGGCAAGATGCCCCCTCCTTGATCGTCGGTGTGTAGCCCCCCCCCCCCGGCGTTTGGCAAGATGCCCCTTCTTGATCATCTGGTGAGTAGGCCCCTTGCTGTTCTGTGTCCTGACGGCTGCCTGAGGGTGAGCAGGCAGCCCCCTCCTACCCCCTTTTCCTTTTGTTTGTCCTTTTCCCCCTGCAGGAAGGCACACATCACTGCATGGCTCTGAAATCTGTGTCGGCTACTGCAATCTTGGTTCACCCCGGCGAAATCACATAAGGGTCTGACTCACCTGATTTTGGAACCAAGGAAAGGCTGATAGCTGAGCTTCCCCAGAGAAACTGTGAGGGCATATGGCCATGGAGTAACAACCCAAGGAAGTCCCCCACTAAGCACAAGACACATGGGTTCTAAACATTCTATCTGTATGTCTCACCTGGCCCCAGCATTAGGAGTTGTGGTTTGCATGATCATCCTTTGGGCTATCATTTTTTATCTCGGTTATTATTTTCTCAGTCTCCTTGATTCAGGAGTGTCCCAGTCTAGCCCCCCCAAACATCATCACACTGTAATGGGCAACCTCCTTCCCCATCAGAGGACACCACAATTGCAGGCTCTTAAGGCCCTCCTCCTGTAACATGGCTTAAAAGTGAAACATAAGGACCTCCATGGCTTTTGGGATGAAACTCTTGTTTTAGCCCCATGGATTAATCCAGAGAACATCTGGGACTCTTCCATTTGGTCCCAGATTCTCTTCCTCACAAAGAAATGTGAGGTTTACAAAGGGCGCACATCCCCACCCCACTCCCCTGATAGATGTACTTCCCTTAGTTCAGAAGACCTTGAAGGAACAGAAACCATCTGGGACACTCTCCCTTAGACAATTCTTGTTGGAAAAGGCTATTCTGAGCAAGGACACAAATAGCTACAAGTTCCTTATGTACTTCCCTTGGACCTATACCTGGCCCACTCTGTTTTCTTAGTACCTTCCTTATAAACTTGAACCCCAGCTTAGCGTAGTGCTTCAGCCTCCATACTGTGGAAAGACTGCAGCCCCTTGCTGGACTTCAATAAACAGTCTCTGTGAAGCTCAAGTCCAGTTGTTTTCCTTGCATTCCCCTCACTTTCCTTACAATGGCAGTGGTTTATTTCCAGTTCCCTGATAAATGTCATTTATCCTAGACTATGTATTAAAATATATGCCATGTGTTAAGATTTTCCTCTTAAAATCACCTGGCCGAGTATTCACACTTTCATAGCAGTGCTAACATTTCGTTGCTCAGAATCTTAAAACTTTATGTAAGTAACTCTAATTATTTACTCACCAGCTTCAGAATTGTAGTTTCTTGCCAGATAATGCAATTTAGAATCTATGTTTTAGGGAAATAAGAGTGTTCCCACAATTGAAACAGCATGAAGTACTTTACTTGGATTTGTTCCTACATTAATGAAGATGTTCTCCTTATCATTACTGTTTGGTATCATCCTAGCCAACATTTGGATCTGATCTTGATAATTAAATCCTGGATACTGAAGTCTGCAATTTAGAAAAACAGTTCTGACTCTGGATTCACAATTCTTGTTCATGCCTTTCAGCATCATTATCAAACGTATCTGCTTTCCATCTTGCCTGTTGCTGGTGGTTTTCCTACTGAGAACTTCATCTTCCTTGTCTCACTTTTTTTTGGAATAAGTTATATCTTCTATTAATTATCCTGAGGATAATTTATCTTGGAGATTCTCAACTCACTGTCTGCCAGATCCATTTTTATAGTCTTTGTGAAATTATCTAAATTTGTGCTTTTCCATCACCCTTGTTTCTGTCACAACATCAAATGAGAGCAGACATATTCATCTGCTCTTAGATTCATGCCAGCAAGTGTTGATGTAACTTGTTTTAGCTTTCTTAAAATATATTTTTAAAATTCTGCATTGTATTTCAATTGTTTTGTGAGCTCCTTCTAGTTATAAATAGAAAGTAAATGTTTCCATGTCCTTCTCTATTGCTTTTTTAGTTATACTCTCTAGTCCATTAAAGTGGCATTTCTATTGGATTAGTAAACAGTGACACAAAGGACATGCAATGACAACAGGAAAATTTACTTTCCTTTATTTCCCATTTCCAATAGGGCTTTAACCATGATATTATAAGAATCTTGTGCAAATCAATCTTTTATTTGCTACTCTGACTTGCTCAGGCATCTATCTTCTCTTTTGCCTTTTCAAAACAGTATCACTGGATTTGAGAGCAAGTTGGAATTGATTGCTTCTGTTTTATTTGGCCACCTCTTGTTAAGAATCAACCACCAGGGGGAAAAAAAAATCTCAGAAGAAATGTAGACAACCACTCCTCCTTCCCACATGACGTGGGGTCCCATGTATTACATGATTCCCTGAAATTCGAACACAATGCAATCCTGGAACACCCTCTTCCTTTATGTTCTTTCTGTGTCTGTAATGAGATCATCATGCTGAGAATCACAGTTGGGACCCTAAGATATGATTAGAACTAAACGAGGCGGTTCCTGCTCAGATAATGCAAATGTACCTTAGAAGTGAACAGTATTTGGTGGTGTACTACTTTCCTAGGTCTGCTGTCACAAAGGCCCACAACATAGGTGGCTTGAAATAAAAGGTTTATTATCTCACACTTCTAGAGGCCGGAAGTTCAAAAACAAAGTGTCAACGTGACCTTCCTTCCTCTGAAGCTAGCTTTCAGTATTTCCCTGTCTTGATGTGAAGGATTCCAGTCCTGTCATGGAGTTCATCCTGGGTGCATGGTATTTTTTAAAAAAAATTCATTTATTTATTTGAGAGAGAGGGGCAGGGGAGGTCCTTCAGCTGCTGTAAGTGAACTCCAGAGTCATGTGCCACCTTGTACATCTGACTTTAATGGGTCCTGGGGAAATGAACCTGGGTCCTTTGGCTTCCCAGGCAAATGCCTTAACTGCTAAGCCACCTCTCCAGCCCTGGCTGCATGTTTTTTTTTTTTTTTTTTTTTTTTTTTTAATGAAACCAAGTTACTTTAGTGATTCCTTACAATCAAATCCTGCTAGCTGGTATTGTTTTCATATATCATTAGAAACAAAGGAGATCTCCTTAGTATTTTCAAATGAAGCATTCTAAAACACATAAAGTTAGAACTTTTAAAATGTACTCTGATTAATTATGTAAAGTGTTTTCTTTTTTCTTTTCTATTGTTTAGTTTTCTCAAGGTAAAATCTCACTGTAGCCCAGGCTGACATGGAACTCATCTATAGCTTCTGCTAGCCAGGAACTCTCATTGATCCTCCTCCTACCTGTGCCTCTTGAGTGCTGGCATTAAAGGTGTGTGCCATCACACCAGGCAAAAAGGAGCCAGACAGCTGATAATGTAGCCAGCTTCTTTTAAAAAATATTTTTATTGGAGAGAAGAAGAGAGAGAATAAGAATATAGGTGCAACTAGGGCCTCTTGCCACCGAGATGAACTCCAGATACATGTGCCACTTTGTGCATGTGGCTTTACAGTGATACTGGGGACTAGAATCTGGGCTGGTGGGATTTGCAAGCAAGTGCCTTTAACCACTGAGCCATATCCCCAGCCCTGGAATTTTTTTTTTAAATAACATAACTGGGCTGAAGAGAAAGCTTAGCAGTTAAGGCGCCTGCCGGCAAAGCCTTAGAATGCATGTTCAAATCTCCAGGTCCCACGTTTAACCAGACACAAAAGTGATGCAAGCAGGCTATGGGGCTATGGTGCATATGCCCACACGGGGGTGCAGACGTCTGTAGTTCATTCATTGCTGCTGAAAGGCCCTGACATGCCCGTTCTTGCTCTCTACCTCTTCCTCTCTTTCTCTCTCTCTCTCTGTCTCTCTCTCAAATTAAAAAAAATAATATAACTAATAATTTGTTTCATTTCTTCATAAAATAGAAACTTTAAATACTTCTGATTGTTGTTTGAGGCAGGGTTTCACTCTAGCCCAAGCTGACCTGAAATTCATTCTGTAGTCCAGGCTAGCCTCAAACTATAGGAATCCTTCTACCTCAGCCTCCTGAGCTAGGATTAAAGGTGAGAGACACCATACCTGGCTATTTCCTGATAGTCTTGACTTTGTCATTATGTTATGAGAAGTGGAAAGTGTAGCACATATAGTTTCATTTAGAAAGATATATCATACACCGCTCACTTAAACAGATAAAACATGCATGACAAATGCCTACATAGACAATACATAGAAATAGCATGTTCCAGATATGAGGCAGCTTCATATGCCACCATCTTTAGCTTCTCAGTGTTGTTTATGGCATTATCGATTGAACAGACTTAACATACTTTTACACATTTCTACCCTGGTGATAAGAGAAATAATTGTTCAGAAAAATTATTTTGGGTAGCTGTTTTTGTTTGAGTCAGAAGAAAGTGTACCTTAAAGAGCTTAGGGTCTGTCAAGTCAGAAGACCTAGCTTGAGTTATGAGTAGGAGATGACAGTATTTCACAGGGGTTTTCTCAGCTCCTCACATTGTCACCTCTCAACAGTGTGCTGTGTGAGCACTTCCAGGATTGTCCTTGTCTGTGGCTTTCTCCTTTTATCTTTTCCAGAGTAACTATATTCCTGACTGCTTCAGTGTCCTTCCTCACTCCTTACTTTCAGAATATCCTCCAAGAGCTCTGCAATGGAAAGGTTTGGAGACAGAAAATCCAATGGGGAGGGCGTAGGGAAGACTGGGCACTGCAGTGTCTTTGCTTGTCCAGGTGTTTGCTGCACACTTCTGCCAGGTATGGTTTTTCCTTTTCTTTCATGAAAGCCAAGGTGGGTCTAGCTATAGGTTTGTCTTACACGTTGCTGCTGCTCCTCCTCCTGTCATTCCCCTCTTCCTACTTCCCTCTTCTTCCCTTCTTTCCTCCTCCCTCTCACCCCTGTTACATCAGATTAGAGCCCCACTTTCCTTCAGTCAGCCCTCCTTTTACCTAATTACTGAATTGTTTCCTCTTACCTCATTATATAATTGTTAAAAAAAAAAAAGTTACATCCCAAGGTACTAGAATTAGGTTTTCAACCTTTTTTGAGGAACATAATCCCATCCATAATAGATAAGGAGGGAGTTTAAGAAATAATTTAAATATTATTTACACCGAAGCAAGATAATAGTCTAAGGACCCAGTATATCCATGCACATTAAAAATATAAGCAAATTAGAACATGTTTTGTAGTCTAAAAATCAGTTCTTGAAACTTGGAATGGCTTAATAAATTAATAATAGGAGGTTGAAGCTATGCCAATTATATATCACAAAATTTAATGATGTGGTATATATTTATTTTATATTATATTAGGTGAATAAAGATTATATAATTAAATTAATTTCTTTGATTAAAATATTTTCTGACATCTTATCTACATTGTGAATGTTCAAACTCCCAGTCTGTATATATGCACTTTCACTCTAGAGCAAAGACAAAAAACATGGTAATTACTAAAATTATTAATTATTAATAATTTGAAACATCATTTTTGTGGTAAACATGGGAGAGGATTAGTGATAAAAAACCTTAGATATTTTTTATAAGACAATCAATGAAAATGAACTATTTATAGTATGGAAAAGTGTGTTCATAGAACATACGTTTATTGTCATCGCCCAGTCCGACCAGCAGAATAAGGCAACGGCCACAGGAACTCTTCTTGAAGCAGTTTATTCAGGAACCTTTTACATCAGGAAGCCCCCGACTCCCAGCCCTCCACCCTAGATATAGCCTCGCCTGATCCAATCAGCAGTAGCCACATAGGCGTTAGCTATAGGGCACAAACAACCACCTGCTGGTGGACTGATCTTACGTAACAAGGTACATGCGCACATCTGCAGTGTGAACGTGCCTATACAAGGGCAGAAGCAGGAAATGGCGCCTAGTCATAAGACTTGGCAGTCAGCCAAGGCACCATCTTGGAATGGCCGCCACACTGATTTCCCACAGTTCCCCCTTTTTGTTTATAAACAGCAATTAGCTCCCAAATGCAGTGCCTAAATAGACAGAGGGCATTAACCAACTGGGGCGAACAGTGGTCTGATTCCTCTAAAGTTTTGACATCTTTTGTAGAGGGGAGGCAAAATTAAGGATGCCAACCTCCATGCTAATCAGACATGTTCCTCAAGGAAGTCAGAAGCAGTCTGAAATGACTTTCCTTTGCAGTGCTTGCCTCGCACCCAGCTTGGTACCCATTCTCAGTGACAACTGAGACGCACAGGTCTGACACCTCGTGTGGTTCCCGAAGGAGAGGAGCTGCATGGATCCATTAAGGGTCCAGCAAATTAATACACACTTGAGGAGAAGAACCCATGTTGATGGCAATAAGAGTTCTTGAATTTGGCTTTGGCGTGTCTTGCATAGGCACCAGATACAACAGGCTGATACAACACATAGCAAGTTGCCTAAAGCAAGAAAACCAAACCAAGTTTTTTCCCCAATTAATCACAGATTGAAAGAAAGAGGCAATTTACATTACAGAAGCAACCTCTACACGGGTACTATTAATAGCAATTATTTGACCTCTTAACGTCCTAGTAAGATTATCAAATTTGTGGTCCCAAGTCCCATTGAGATACAACAATGTCCATCTGTTCTTGTAAGAGATCAACTCGTTGGTTTACTAGCAGAATGTCTTCATGAAACTGTTGGTTTATTTCTGTCTGGGTATCAGGGCCAAAGCAATCCTCTCAGATAAGCTGTTTATTGCTTGGGCCGCTGGGATGGCCTTAGCTAGAGCTACAGCAGCTACCCCAGCAGTGGCAGCAGAAGCTGCAAGAGCAGCCACGATAGCTGCAGTAATTCTAAAGTCTCTCTTAGGCCGTAGCAACACCAACAGTTCTTACTCTTGAATGACCACAGGAACAGGCAGGTCAGCATGCCCAATGGAAATTGAGTGGCATTCCAGCATTCTGAAAGAAAACAAGAACTCGCTTGACAAGCAAGAGTGTTATTAAATAACAGTTTGATTGCTCACTAGAAACATAAAAGGAGGTCTTACACATATAGGTGTGGATCTAAAGTCGATGGTCAAAAGGAACCTGCTAGGAAATAGAAGCCATTATCAAAAAAGGCTAATTCAGTGGAAAAAGGCACCATAGGTAACCCTAGTGTGGAGTTAGTAGTAAAAAGAGCAGGGAGGAGACTAGAATTTGAAAGCGGTAAAGGAAAAGGCCACATTTTTACAATGCTCCAAAACTGACGAGCTTCGCCCTCAGCCCTCTGTAGAGAGGTCATCTCCAAAAATACGCCCTGCAGTTTGAATAAGTCTATCAACAAAATCTGCATAGGGTTCATTATTGCCCTGAATAACCTTAGACAGTTGTCCTTGTAAATCCCCAGTACCTGAAAGAGTTCTCCATGCTTTAGTGGCTGCTACACTAATCTGTTGATACACTGCTGGATGGTCTTACTACAATTTACCTTCACATTCTCTTCCAACGTGGCAGAAAAGTTCTGTTGGTAAGAGCAGTTTTTCCACAACCCTCCAGATAACATAGACATTGAAGATATATCTGTGCATGCGCCCATGGGGTTGCATCAAAGGGATCTGGAGTGATCACTTGGGTGGGATTTTGTTTAGTGAAATTATATCTACCAAAGGACTCATTCTTATAAGTAAGAAAGTTTGGAGAAAAGGTGAGGTAATGCCCTTTGTCAAGAAACACTGATTATGTTGTGGCTTGACATCCAGTCCATACTGGAGTCACCTGTTAACATATCTAGATTGAGGATTATCGGCAGCTGCGTTGCGCCAGGCAGTGTCAGCGCATAACTCTTGGTTGGCTACTTTCCACATCAGATATTGTCCCCCAGACAAGCATGCCCTTGCTAGATTAGCCCAATCATCGAGGGTAAGATTCTGGGTAGTCATTCAAATTGTGGGCGTGAACCGCAAGCACAAACAGCCTGACAGCTCCAAAGAACACCTTCAGTAGGATTATACGCCGGAGGGCATGGGACATTAGGGGTTAAATGCAATTGGCTAAACCTTTTTTTTTCTTCTTCTTCTTCTTCTTCTTCTTTTTTCTCCCCGAAAGCTCCGGCTCCTCCTCATTGTTTTGTTTTGAGTCTGAATTTTTATTTTTTCTTTTAGATGTTTTACTCGAGCACTCTTCTCTCACTTCCTCTAAAATTTTTTCCCCTTCTTTTAACTGCTTCTGAATCCTAGGTTTTGGAGAGTTTAAACAAGAACGAATTAGGGCCCATATGGGCAGGGTCCCCAAGGGGAGAGGCTCATTCTCGTTTGCCCTATGTAATATGACTAGACACACTACAACACAAATACACCGCATGAAGTTAACCAACTTTTATACACTAATAAAACACACGAACAAATATACATTAATTGGCCGGCTATCATTCCCTCTTAAGGAATCTTCTCACTGCTTTTCCTCTAAGGAAACCTTATTGTGGCGCCTTTTAACCCTAATCCTTCCGCTTTCAAAAGATCTTTTAATGCAGACGCCACAGTCTTACTGGAAGATGTATTGCCCATTTTGCTATGGGACCTTATCGTCTCTCTACCGGAGAACTTGCCTTTACCCTTTTTGTCCACTTACCTGGAACTTACCAGCTAGCTGCCCTGACCGCTTCAAGTTCTGAGTCCCCGTACGGGCCACCACTTGTCGTCGCCCAGTCCGACCAGCAGAATAAGGCAACGACCACAGGAACTCTTCTTGAAGCAGTTTATTCAGGAACCTTTTACAACAGGAAGCCCCCGACTCCCAGCCCTCCACCCTAGATATAGCCTCGCCTGATCCAATCAGCAGTAGCCACGTAGGCGTTAGCTATAGGGCACAAACAACCACCTGCTGGTGGACTGATCTTACGTAACAAGGTACATGCGCACATCTGCAGTGTGAACGTGACTATACAAGGGCAGAAGCAGGAAATGGCGCCTAGTCATAAGACTTGGCAGTCAGCCAAGGTGCCATCTTGGAATGGCCGCCACACTGGTTCCCCACAGTTTATGAGTGGGATATAGCTCAATTGGAGGAGCAGAATACACAGAATACACAAAGTCCTAGGAATATGGGAATCTGGGGTGTCTTTGAGAGTGACAGGAGACTTTCTCAGCTCTTGGCTGGGCTTTAACTCAGGAGTTAGGGGCTAGAGTCTCATGGCCACACAAAACTTCCACTAAGACAGTGACCTCTAATACTTGCTTTATTTTTATTTTTTATTTTTATTTTTATTTTTTTTTTTGGTTTTGCAAGGTAGGGTTTCACTCTGGTCCAGGCTGACCTGGAATTAACTATGTAGTCTCAGGGTGGCCACGAACTCTCGCCGATCCTCCTACCTCTGCCTCCCGAGTGCTGGGATTAAAGGCGTGCGCCACCACGCCTGGCTACTTGCTTTATGAATGTTGATGAATGAGATCCACAAACCACAGAAACTGAAGTTTAGAAAGATTTTATTATAGAGCCTATAGAGATAGAACTTATAGTGCTTAAGAGAAGAAAGGCAGACAGAGGTCCTGAAGGGGCTGGTGGGGGATTCTTAGAAATGAGAAATCCCACTGGAGATTGAGGGGGGTCTCCTATGGGAGCTTACTGGGGGGAGGCGGAGTTGCTCACACCATCCACCACCTAATGTGCTCAAGTGCTGCCAGGTTTTCAAGAAATAGAGTAACTCATCTCTTAATTGTTTTCTTCTAGCAAAGAAAGAGATAAGGGAAAAAACGGATCTGCTTCCTTATGTTTCTGCCCTCTAGCAAGATGGAGACTGTGAGGACTCCTTCAGAGAAAAACAAATAAGGAAGAACGACATTTCTCATATTTGATCACTTTTAGTTTACTTTTGGGTCCCCTGTAACCCCTAAACTGCCTCGCTAGTTTATTGGATCCCCAGCATTGAATAAAACCAGGCATGGTGATGCATGCCCATAATCTCAACCATCAGAAAGTGGAGGCAAAAGGATTAGAAATTCAAGTTCAATACATAGCAAGTTCAAGGCCTGCCCTGGGCTACATGAGACCTTGTCTCAAAATCAAACAAAAACAACTGATTAGTAGATATATGATTTATAAGAAAAGTGGAGATGCGCTGTTTTAAAGTGTGAGCACAACAGATTCACTTAAAATATCACTTCCTGTGGTACCAGGCATAACATCTCACGTCTTGTCATGGTCTGTATATCCTCCCATTCTAATGCTTGTTTTCATCTTCACTCTCTCCAGTTATAACCTTTCCACTTTCTAATAGCTTGGTGTTTTCCAGATATGTCAGTCTGTTTTCACAAATATGCTGAGATTGTTCCGGCTCAATACTTTTGCACTTGCTATTTTCTGGGAAGAAAGCTGTTTGCCAAGATCTGCGAAAGAGTAACATTCTGCTCATCATTTGAAGCGAAGGTTTCACATTCTAAATTTCTGAAATCATCTAGTTAAAAAAAAATCTGTTCATGAATTCCCTACCCCTCCTCCCCAACAGCAGCCAGGGCCCAGGTGAAACCACAGAGGAACTGGAGAGATGAGCAAGGCTGCTTCTTCCATGGCGAGCCTGATCACCTGAGCCAGGGTGATGCAGACAGACACTGAGGATACCTAAAATGCACTGAAGCAGAAATACAGAAGCTGTTGAGAACTCAACACTAAAGTAGACTTAAAGCACACCCACGAAGGCTCAGGGGAGGTTTTGGAAGAGGAGGCAGAAAGAATGTAAAAACTACAGGGTGGGATGGAATATCCAGATACATAGCACCCCCACAATGACTGACTGCTGCTATCACCTTATAACCTACAACTACATGGTGAATACCAGCAATCCCACTAAGGAGGGCCTTCAGTGGAGTTGGGGCATGGAGGAGAGAAGTGATGGAACCAAAATTTGATATGTCCCATGCAAAGTTTCTACTTAATAAAAATAAATAAATAGAAAATAAGTCTGTTCATACAATCACTGAAAGAGTGGTAGCAGGCTGACAGCTAGCACTGGGAATATAATTGGTTAGGGGTGAGGCACATTTTGCAAAAGACACATCTTGTCTACAAACTTGGGTTCTTTGTTGACACAATTTGTTCTCAGACTTTCATGATAGACTAGAAGAGGAAATAATATAAAACCAAGACTAGAAAATGGTGAAGAAGGAAAAAGAGTCAAGTCCTTACCAATAACCAGCCCTGCCAGATTTACATTTTCATAGGTTAGGACATGTTTATGCCTCTTCTAGGACCCAAAACAATACTGGTAGATAGGAAGAGAAGAAGACATGAGAAAAAGAGAAAGGGGAGGGGGAGGAAGAGATTAAAGAAGAAAGGGAGGGAGGGAAGGAAGGAAAGGAAGGAAAATACATTATGGAGAGGCAATAAGTTTAGTTTTTTCTTCTTAAAATCCTCATCCCTCCTTTCCAATCACTCTAGAAGCCTTATTATATCTAAAACTTTTCTGCTTTTAGATATAGTAAGATCCTATAGAGAGAACTGACAGAATTATTTTCTATAGTAAACAAGCATCTGTTCTATAAGAACAAATTCTAAAAATAATAGTTCTGTTTAAGAGCTATGCCTCCATTTGTTCAAGTTACTATTCTGGTTTAATTCATCCACTCCTTCCTCAGAAGTATTGTTAAAAGTTTTAAAAAATATTTTATTTTTATTTATTTATTTGAGAGAGGGACATAGGCAGAGCGAGAGAGAGAGAGAGAGAGAGAGAGAGAGAGAGAGAGAGAATGGCACGCCAGGGCTTTCAGCCATTGCAAACTAACTCCAGATGCATGTGCCACCTTGTACATCTGGCTTACATGGGTACTGCAGATACTCCAACAGAGAGTAAGGTCAGTGCAAGATACATGGGTCCTTTGGCTTTGCAGGCAAGTGCCTTAACCACTAACAATCTCTCCAGCCTCTCAGAAGCATTTCTGTCAAGGAAGTTTGCAGAGTAGTGGAGGAGTTTGTGCCCATGCTGTGCTTATAGCTTGACAAGCGCCCCATGCACACATCCCCAGAAAATTTTTGATTTCCTTCTCAATGAAACATAAATGCTTAATGCATGAGTCTGTTCAGATAAAAGTGGCTCAGTGCCAGCTCTGGGTTAGTATCCTGCCTGAGGACACAAACCAAGTCATAGATGATGGTCAGTGATGTCTATACAAGGTTGTCATTATCAGCTGCAATCATCAATAGGCTTCTTGTTTTATCCCACCACTTAAAACAGCAACTGCTACATCCTCATAATAAAAACCAATGTGCTTCTCCAACTGCATTTATTATCTATTCCACTTTCTGCTTGGAGATCAATATTGTTGCACAGTTGATTGCATTTCATTGTTACTGTCAGTTTTCCCTGTAGGGTCTTTTTAATTTGCTGAAATTAGTTGCAATCAGGGCTTCTTATTCTTGTCTATAAAGCCCACATTTAAATAAAAATGTTCTTTTCCAAAAATAGTTTTAATGCTTTTGGCTATGTTCTATTCATTATTACATCCCTTCCCCAAACACATGTACACAATCAATATATGGTATACTTCATAAACATCACAGTCTCACAAACTCACAGGTATTATACACGAGACTAAAAAAGTTGGGTAAATTGAAATTCACATGGGCTTCCTAAAAGTACATTATGGTACAGATGCAGGAGCGATCTCCATTGTATCTGTATCTTGGTACTAGCTTGCTTTCCTCTTTCTTATCATTAAAAGGAAGGATGTATCTAGTTTTTGTCTTTCAATACTGGTCCAAACTGCATTCAGGCAGATAAAATGACTTTATCCATATACAAGTTCGTCAACAAAAAGTTTTGTTAGGACTGTATTTTATGAAATTTTGACCTTTTTAGGCTTCACCCAAAATATTTATTTTATTTTATTTTTTTAGTTGACAACTTTGATATTTTCAGACAATAAACCATCATATTTCCCTCCTCTCCCCCATTTCCCTTCAGAACTCCACTCTCTATCATATCCCTCCCCCTCTCTCCATTAGTCTCTCTTTTAATTTGATGCCTTCATCTTTTTCTCCTATTATGACAGCCTTGTGAAGATATTTCTAGGCACTGCGAGGTCATGGATATTGGGCCAATTTCTGTCTGGACAGTTGCATTGTAAGGAGTTGTAATCTTTTTTGGCAATTAAATTCTTTCCACCTCCTCTTCCACAATGGACCCTGAGCCTTGGAGGGTGTGATAGAGATGTTTCAGTGCTGGACACTCTTCCATCCCTTATTCTCAGCATTATGTTGCCTTTTGGGTCATCCCAGCGGTTATCGCCATCTGAAAAGAGAAGTTTCTCTAACCAGAAGTGAGAGTAGCATTAATAGGCGAATATGAACATTAAGTGTAGTGTTCAAACAACCCAGTTAAAATATGGGCTATGGAACTAAATAGAGAGTTCTCAGAAGAAGAAATACAGATGGCATATAAACATCTAAAAAAGTGTCCTACATCCTTAGCCATCAGGGAAATGCAAATTAAAACTACTTTGAAATTCCATCTCACTCCTGTCAGAATGGCTACCATCAGGAAAACAAATGACAATAAGTGTTGGCGTGGATGCGGAAAATGAGGAACACTTCTACACTGTTGGTGGGAATGTAATCTGGTCCAGCCATTGTGGAAATCAGTGTGGAGGTTCTTGAGACAGCTAAAAATGGATTTACAATATGATCCAGCTATAGCACTCCTAGGCATATATCCGAAAGACTCTTCTTACTACCTTAGAGATACTTGCACAACCATGTTTATTGCTGCTCTATTCACAATAGCTAGGAATTGGAACCAGCTGAGATGTCCCTCCACAGATGAATGGATAAAAAGATGTGGTACATTTACACAATGGAGTTCTATTCAGGGGTAAATAAAAATGAAATAATGAAAAATTCTGGGAAATTGAGGGAGCTGGAAAGGATTATACTAAGGTAACCCAGGCTCAGAAGGCCAAACATTGCATGTTCTCTCTCATATGTGGATCCTGGTTACAAATGTATAGACTTGTGTGTGAGCTGGAACCAAAAAATGGTAGCAGAGGCCAGTAAGCTAGAAAAAGCTATAAGGGAGGAAGGAGAATGAAGGACTTAAGGGTATGGTATTGTATATATGAAATAGAAGAGCAAATTTTAGTCAGGGGAAAGGCCTAAGTCAGGCCTTTAGTCAGGGGAAGAGATGTGTAAAAGACGGATAGGGGTGTCAATCAAAATTCAAGATATTCTGAATAAGACTTATGTAAACCTACTCTTTTGAATAATGGCACATCCAGAAGCTATAGATTGTTACTAGAAAATTTTCAGTGCCTGGGATGGGCTACCTTCCAGGGAGTTGTTGGCCAGGGAGGTCCCTGTTGCCTCCAAAACATTACGGGATATTGCCAAGGCCCTTGGTTTCCCTTGAGAAACAGATGATAAGACCCTATTGCTGAAGACCTCATTTGCCTGAGTGGCAAGGTCACTGAGAAACCAAGCTGGTGCTGAGCAGTAAACCTTCTCCCTGTAGGCCAGCCAACTGAAAGCTGGGAAAAGCTGCACTGCATGCAGTTGTATGGGAGACAGAAGTCATCAGCAGTGAAAACAGTCGACACTGGAAGCCTCAAGTTTGGCCAGACAGGCCAAATGACCAAATGGGTGCAATAGTGGCATGTTTGCTCTTGGGGAAGCCAACTGCTCCCTAATTGGATTGAAGTCCTGCTCTATGGGAGGAAATACATGCCTGGTACTGAAAAAACTAATCAAAAGTCTATGGCAGGGAGGTCATGAGCCTTAGGGGTATAAAGCCTGGAAACATTTACTCTTCCAACATTTCTGAAGATAATTTTAAAATTTATTTTTAGTTTTAAAATTTATTTATTTTATAATTTAATATATGTATATGTTACTTTCTCTTGTCCCTATCCCACTGCACCCAGAAAGTGTTTCTGACAATATATTTTATCCATAGCTGTAAGAGATAACTCATTTGTAAATATTATAAACACACTACAGAATTTTTTTTTCTTTTTTGAGGTACAGTCTCACTCTAGTCCAGGCAAACCTGGAATTCACTCTGTAGCTCCAGGGTGGCCACAAACTCATAGCAACCCTCTTACCTCAGCCTCCCAAGTGCTGGGATTAAAGGTGTATACCACTGTAGTGGTTTGATTCAAGTGTCCCCCATAAATTTAGGTATTCTAAATGTTAGGTTCCCAGCTGATGGAGATTTGGGAATTAACATCTCCTGGAGGCAGTGTATTGTTGGGGGCTGGCTTATGGGTGTTTTAGCCAGGGTCCCCTTGCCAGTGTTTGGCTGTATACTCTCCTGTTCCTGTTGTCCACCTGATGTTAGCAGGATGTGATGTGCCCCCTTTGCTCATGTCATTGTTTTCCCCTGCTGTCATGGAGTTTCCCGGCAAGTCTGTAAACCAAAATAAGCTTTTTTTTTTTTTTTTTTTTTTGAGGGAGGATTTCACTCCAGCCCAGGCTGACCTGGAATTCACTATGTAGTCTCAGGGTGGCCTTGAACTCATGGTGATCCTCCTGCCTCTGCTTTGCAAGTGCTGGGATTAAAGGCATGCATTGCCATGCCCAGCTAAACCTGTTTATTTTATTTTATTTTATTTTATTTTATTTTATTTTATTTTATTTTATTTTATTTTTTTTTTCCCCCACAAGCTGCTCTTGATTGGGTGTTTTCTGCCAGCAGTTCGCACCTAACTGCAACAACCACCATGCCTGGCCTTTTTATTTAAACTTAAATTTAATTATGGGGGATAATCTATAAATTTTATGGGCATTATGATGTATATCTTAACCTTTGTTTATAGAGCAAAGAAAGTATATGTTAGATTTAAAGAATAATCTCTTCAAGAAAGTAAAAGCAAAGGGTTAGATGAGAAAACCATGTGTAGTTTAACTGGGGAATTCACTACTATGAACAAGACAAGATCATATTACATTTATTACTGTTTTGTGCTTCCTTCCTCTTTCCTTTCAATCATAATCACAGGCACACATTTTAATTATACGATTGTGTTTCTTCCTTTTTATCTTTGTTGAGACAAGGTCTTGCTATGTAGCCCAGGCTGGCCTTGAACTCTTGATCTTTCTGTCACAGCCTCCCAAGTACTAGAATGACAGACATGCACTACAAGGCCCTCCCTATATGCTGGTTTTAATAATGCTTTGAAAAGCCCTTTTTGGGCTAACAGGTCTGTCTGCTCTGTGGAATGGAACTCATACTGGGAAATGGGAAACACATTAGAACCACATCCAAAAATGATCCTGCTCTCCAATATCAAGCTCCAACCAATAGTTGGATTCAAGAGGGCCTACACCTATTAAATTCTTTCGAAAATAATAATTGTATCTTGCACTGACCTCACTCTCATTGGAGAATTTGCTTCTCTCTTTCAGATGGATGTGCAGAACCTGACTAGAGAATCAGCCCATCACACCTCAACAGGGCACCAGCTGAAGTCATGGAGTAATTGGGGGAATGAGCAAGAGTACTGCTTTATTGGTGAACCTGGTACTAGCACAAGGGTGAAGTAGATAGACACAAAGAACACTCAATGCCTACCAAATCCAGAGACACAGAGACTCACAAAATCTCGCCACTGAAATACACCTAAAACGAACCCAACATGGCTCAGGGAAATTTTTGGAAGAGGGGACGGAAAGATTGTTAGAGCCATGAGCTGGGTCATTATACACAGAGTTATTGCCTCTCCCGAATAACTGATGGATACCCCCATAAGGCAAGGCCCACATTATCCATGGGGGGAGGACAGGAAGAAGGCTAACGATGGTACCATCATGGCTGTATATATACTATATACATAACTAATAAAAATATATTAAAAAATAGTGGAATTGGGGTGGGGAAATGGCTTAGCAGTTAATACGTTTGCCTGAAAAGCCTAAGGACGTGGTTTCAATTCTCCAGGACCCACATAAGCCAGATGCACAAGGGGACACATGTGTCTGGAGTAGATTTGCAGTGGCTGGAGGCCATGGTGTGCCCATTCTCTCTTTCTCACTGTCTCTTCTTCTCTCTCTCTCAAATAAATAAAGAAATAAAATATTTTTAAAAATAGTGGAATAAACCATTTCTTAGAGAAGATAATTAAAAAAAAAATTAGAACAGCAAAGAGATAAACAGATTGCTATGAAATCAGATGACATGAAAGTGATCAAGAATCCCTCCTAAAAATGTCTTCTAAGCCAGGCATGGTGGCACACACCTTTAATCCCAGCACTTAGGAGGCAGAGATAGGAGGATCACCATGAGTTTGAGGCCACCCTGAGACTACATAGTTAATTCCAGGTCACCCTGGGTCAGAGCGAGACCCTACCTGGAAAAAACAAAACAAAAACAAACAAACAAACAAAAAAGTCTTCTTTCCTTCTATGGACACTTTTTCAACCTTGCAGAGTATCTTTGTCAGTACTGACTGGCCACATTATTATTATTATTATTATTATTATTATTTTATTATTAGCAACTGCAGATGTTTAATATCATTATGTGATGTTAATCTGATCCTAAAATTGATAGATATTTTTATGGATATCATTTATTTATTATTTATTTATTAAAGTATTTTTTATTAGTTATGTATATAGTATGTATACAGCCATGATGGTACCATTATTAGCCTTCTCCCTGTCCTCCCCCCATGGGTAATGTGGGTCTTGCCTTATGTGAGTAGCCATCAGTTATGCAGGAGAGGCAATGACTCTGTGTATAATGACCCAAGTCATGGCTCTAACAATCTTTCCACCCCCTCTTCCATGAATTTCTCTGAGCCATGTTGGGTTCATTTTAGGTCTATTTCAGTGATGAGGTTTTGTGAGTCTCTGTGTCTCTGGATATCTGATTTGGTAAGGGTTGAGTGTTCTTTGTGTCTTATCTCCTTTGCCCTAGTGCTGGTACCAGGTTCACTGATAAAGCAGCACTCTTGCTTATTTCCCCTATAACTCAATGGCTTAATCTGGTGCCCTGTTGAAGTGTGATGGCCTGATTCTCTCTTTACGTTCTGCATCCATCTGAAAAAGAGAAGCAGATTCTCCAACAGAGAGTGAGGTCAGTGCAAGATACATGGATAACCATTATTATTTTAGAGAGAATTTAATAGGTGTAGGTCCTCTTTATCTCACTATTGGTTGGAGCTTGATATTGGAGAGTGGGCTCATTTTTGGATATGCTTCTAACATGTTTCCCGTTTTCAGGTATGGGTTCCATTCCACTAAGCAGATCTGTTAGCCAAGTCTAGAGCAATTAGTAACACACTGTGGCTATGTGCCACTACTGCAGTTGTGTGAGCATCACCTCAGGTTGTTTGCTGCTGGGTAGCTTAGACCACAAGTTGCTTAGACAGATGTTGGTCATTTTCCCCCAGTCACTTATTTAGCACCTTCTGGCACTAGACAAACTAATTGTCTGGGGGACTGACTCTCTTCAATATTCCAGTCAGGTCTCTCCATTTTCTGTCCGAACAGCATATGGTGTCTTCAGCAGTAGGGTCTTACCAATAACCTTTGGTGAGTCATCAAGTAATCTGACAGAAATCTGTCTTCTTTTGGGAAATCTTATAGGTCTCACTGATCAACAGCTCATTGAGGATATTAACCACATGCTGGTATTGGGAGTTATAGGTCAGTGCTAAGGGAAGAGAAGGAAGAAAAAGTATATGAAAAACAAAGTAATATGAAAGGGAATGAGAGAAGAGAGAGAAAAGGGAATGATGCAGAGAGAAGCAGGAGAATATTGAAGTTAGTCTTCATCATACCCTCTCCAGGCCCTGGTGATTCAGGTGTTCACTCCAAGCATCTGATTCAGGTTCGACCTTTTAGTATGTACTTCAGAATATAGGATTTTATGGTACCATTTTCATTTGGGTCCAGTTTTTTTGTCCCCCTCATTCCCTGCCCTCCAACCCCACCATCCCTATTATTAGGTATGTCAGCATCTTGGGAAAATACAAGTTAGTAGCCACAGATGAGTGAGACCATGCAATGCTTATCTTTCTGTGAATGGGTGAGTTCTCTAAGAATGAACTGTACCAAGTTTGACCATTTTTCTTCAAATTGCTTTGTGTCATTTTTCCTTACTGCTGTGTAGAATTCCATTGTGTAGATACACCACATCTTAGTTATCCATTCATCTAATGATGGACATATGGTTCTTAGCTATTATGAATTGAGCAGCTATAAACATGGTTGAGCAAATATCTCTGAAATGAGGCTTGGCGCTTTTAGGGTATCTGCCCAGGGAGGGGATAACTGGGTCTGTTGGTACCTCTTTAGTCATCCTTTTTAGGACTCTCCATAATGCTTTCCATAGTAGTTATACCAGTTTACGTTCCCACCAACATTGAATAAGGGTTCCTATTTCTCCATACCCTTGCCAGCATTTGTTGTCATTAGATTTTTTTAATTTTTGCTGTCCTTACTCTGGGGTAAGGTGGAATCTCATAGATGTTTTAATTTGCATTTCCCTGATGATTAGGGTTGTTGAACATTTTCTTAAGTGTGTGTTTGCCATTTGTATTTCATCCTCTGAGAACTCCCTGTGTAGTGCTCTGCTCCATTAAGTGTGTGGGTTGTTGGTTTTTTATTTTTGAGGTTTTTGAGTTCTTTGTAGACTTTAGAAATTAGGCCTCTGTCTGATGTGTATCCAGCAAAAATTTTCTCCCATTCTGTGGATAATCTATTGGCTCTGCTTTTTGTATCTTTGTCAGTGAAAAAGCTTTTCAGCTTCATGAGATCCCAATGGTTGAGTGATTATTTAATTTACTGAGCTACTGGGGTTTTGTTCAGGAAGTCTTTACCTATTCCTATTTCATGGAAAGTGCCTCCTACTTTTCTTACAGTAGTAGCAGTGTTTCTGGTCTTATATTGAGGTCTTTGATCCATTTGGATTTGATTTTTATGCATGGCAAAATGTGTGGATCAAGTTTCATTTTCATGCATATGGTTATCCAGTTTGTCCAGCACTGTTTCTTAAGGATGCTATCTTTTCTCCAGTCTACAGTCTTAGGGCCTTTGTCAAATATCAAGTAGCTGTAGTAACTTGCCCCAACGTCCAGATCTTTGATTCTGTTCCATTGATCTATCATCCTGTTTTTATGCCAGTACCACGTTGTTTTTATTAGTATGGCTTTGTAATATAGCTTAAGACCATATATGGTGATGCCTCCAGAGGTATTTCTTTTGCTAAGGATATGATTGGATATCTGAGGCCATTCCATATGAATTTTGAGATCATTTTTTTCTATCTCTGTGAAGAAAGATGTTGGGATTTTTATTGGTATTGCATTAAATCTGTATATTGCTTTTGGTAAGATTGCCATTTTCACAATGTTAGTTCTCCCTGTCTAGGAACATGGGACATCTTTCCATTTTCTCAAGTCTTCCTCAATTTTTTTTCTTGAGTGTTTTTATGTTTTCACTGTAAAGTTCTTTCACCTCCTAGGTTAATGTTATTCTAAGGTAATTTTTTTTTTGATGCTGTTGAAAATGGGACAAGGTTGCTTATTTTTTTCTCTGTATCTTTGTTGTTTGCATAGAGAAAGGCTACATATCGTTATGTATTGACTTTGTATCCTGGTACTTTACTGAAGGAGTTAATCACTTTTAAGAGTTTTGAGATGGAAATTCCTGGGTCACTTATGTTTAGAATCATGTCATCTGCAATTAGGGATAACTTAACTTCTTCCTTTCCAATTTGTATCCCTTTTATTTATTTTTCCTGTCATATTGTTTGAGCTAGTACTTCTAGTACTATGTTGAAGAACAGAGGTGAGAGTGGACACCCCTGTCTTGTTCCTGATCTCAATGGGTATTCCTTCAGCCTCTCCCCATTAAGTATGATTTGGGCTTTAGGATCTTTATGTATAACCTTTATTATGTTGAGATATAGACTGTCCATGCCTAGTCTCTCCAATGTTTTGATCATAAAATGATGTTGTGTTTTGTCAAAGGCCTTTTCTGCATCTGTGGAAATGATCATGTGGTTTTTGTGTTTAAGCTTATTTATAGGGTTTATTACATTGAAAGATTTCCTCATGTTGAACCATCCCTGTGTTCCTGGGATGAAGCCTGCTTGATCCAGGTAGATAATGCTTTTGCTGTGATGTTGAATTCAGTTTGAGAGGATTTTGTTCAGGATCTTTGCATATAAGTTCACCAGGGAAATAGGCCTGTAGTTGTCTTTTCTTGTGGCATCTCTGCCTAGTTTTGGTATAAGGGTGATGCTAGCTTCAAAGGAGGAATTGGGGAGCTTTCCCTGTTCTCTGGTTATATGGCACAAGTTCAGAAAAATGGTTTCAGTTCTTCCATGAAGGTTTGATAGAATTCAGCTTAGAAGCCATCTAGTCCTGGACTCTTTTTTTTAGGGAGGTTTCTGTTTACCCTTTCAACCTCGATGGTTGTGATAGGTTTGTTTACGAGATTAATCTGCTCTGAGTTTAGCTTTGGCAAGTGGTATGCGTCTAGGAATTAATCCATTTCCTCCATATTATCCAGTTTTGTGGAGTAGAGGTTTTTGAAGTAAGTCCTGATGATTCTCTCAATTTCACTTATGTCTTTTTTGATCTCTCCTTTTTCATTTCTAATTTTGTTAATTTGAGGTGTCTCTTTTTTTCTGGTTGATCAAATTGGTGGATGTTTATCAATTTTATTTATTTTTTCAAAGAACCAGCTCTTTTTTTGATCAATTCTATTGTTTGTTTATTTATTTATTTGAGAGTGACAGAGAGAGAGAGAGAGAGAGAATAGGCACACCAGGCCTCCAGCCACTGCAAACGAACTCCAGACACATGCACCACCTTGTGCATCTGGCTTACGTGGGTCCTGTGGAAAAGAGCCTCAAACTGGGGTCCATAGGCTTTACCGGCAAGCGCTTAACCACTAAGCCATCTCTCCAGCTCATGATCAATTCTCTTAATTGTCTTCTTAGTTTCCAATTCATTGACTTCTGCTCTAATCTTAATTATTTTTTTCCATCTGGAGCTTTTAGGGTTGGATACCTCTTGTTTTTTCCAGTGCCTTTAGTGGATGATTAGGTTGTTGATTTGGGATCTCTCTGTCTTTGTTATGAAGGCATTTAGTGCAATGAATTTTCCCCTGAGGACCACCTTCATTGTGTTCCATAAGTTTTGGTACAAAATGTTCTCTTTGTCATTTATTTCCAGAAATTTTGCAATTTCACTTTTTATTTCTTCCACTACCAATTTATTGTTTAAGAGTGTATTGGTCAGTTTCTAGGAGCTGGTTGGGTTCCTGGGGCAACTTTTGTTGTTAATTTCTAGCAATACAGCATTGTGATCTGATATCATGCAGGAAATTATGTTGATCCTCCTAAATATGTGGAGGCAGGCTTTATTAGACAAGGTTCCATGGGCAGCTGAGAAGAATGTGTAATCTGTCATTTTGGGGTAGAATGTTCTATACATGTCCATTAACTCCAATTGATCTATGGTATTGTTGAGCTCTCTTACTTTCCTGCTAATTTTCTGTTTGGATGTTCTGTCTATTGCCGATAGTGGAGAACTGAAGTGCCCGACTATGATGGTGTTGGTGGTTATTTCCGTTTTGTTGTCCAGTAGATTTTTTCTATGAATTCTGGTGTACCTGTGTTTGGTGCATAAAGATTGATCATTTGATATCCTCTTTTTGGATTGTTCCCTTGATGAGCAAGAAGTGCAATTCTTTGTCTTTTTTGATTACTTTTGGTTTGAAGTCTATTTTATCTGATATAAGTATAGCTACATCTACTTGTTTCTTGTTTCTGTTTGCTTGGAATGTCATTTTCTACCTTTTCACCCTGAAGAGGTGTCTGTCTTTAATGGTGAGGTGGGTTTCTTGAAGACAGTAGATTGAGGGGTCCAGTTTTCTGATCCACCCTGTTAGCTTACGTCTCTTGATGGGTAATAACTGTGAAGTTTGATTTAATACCTGCCATATTGTGGCAATTTATGTGGTTTGGTGTTTTCTTGGTCTTTCTAGTTTTTGTGCCTTCTTGAAATTTGATTATTGTGGTCTACTTCTCACAGGCACTTGGAGTTGGTTATTTGATTCTTCTGTGTGTAGAATTCCCTGAAGTACTCTCTGTAGGTTTGGCTTTGTGTTCATATAGTTGTATAGCTGACTTTTATCATGGAAAGTTTTTCTTTCACCATCTATTATGAGAGATACTTTTGCTAGATATAGTAGTTTGGGTTGGAAGCCCTAAGTTCTTAGAGTTTGCAGGGTTCCATTCCAGGCTCTTCTGGCTTTTAGGGTTTCCATTGAGAAGTCCGAGGTAATTCTGATGGGGTTTCCTTTATAGGTAATGTGTTGTTTCTCCCCAACTGCTTTTAGGAGTTTCTCTTTGTGCTTGATGTTTAGAGTCTCAATGATGATATGTCTTGGAGAATTTCTCCTTTGGTCCAGTCTGTTTAGAGTTCTGCTAGCTTCTTGTGTCTTGATGTGACTTTCTTTTGAGAGAGTGGGAAAGTTTTCTTCAATAATTTTGTTGAATAGGTTTTCCATGCCTCTGGTCTGAATTTCTTCCCCTTCTGGTATTCCCATGATTCGAATGTTGGGGCACTTACGGGCATCCCATATTTCCCTCATGCTGTTCACAGACATTTTCGAACTTGTTGAAACTTTTGGACTCATGAATTGTTTCTTCTCTTTTGTCTCCAGTTCTGAGTTTCTATCCTCCACTTGGCTGACTATTCTTGAGAGCTTCTATAGAGTATTGGGCTTGTACAATTTGGTTCATATTTTCTACTGATTTTTTATCCCTCTGTCAAGTTCTCTTTTCATGTCATTTTCTGATATTCTTAAGCTTCTTTGAGTTCATCCCTGCATTTTTAAAAATTTCCATTGACCTTGGCCAGTTGGTTATTGAGGTCCTCTTTTTAAATCTTCTTTCAGATCATTTAACTGTCTTTTGAACCCTTCCTCGTTCTTTTCTATTATGTCTAATCTAGCAAGGACAACATTCATACAATTATTGGCTCTTTGTTGAGTTTCTGAAGTTTCTACTATTTTTTTTTTTTTTTTTTTGGTCAGGGTTGCATAGCTTGTCTCTTCATTTTGAGGTTCTCATCTTATTGTCTCTTCTATGTTTTCATTAGAGACATCCATTGCAGAACTGAGCAATATAGCTGTTTTCATGCTATTCCTTTTTCACTGTGGTCTGCCCATCACAATGGTACAGAAAGCCTAGGGTGTGGGACACTAGACTACTGCCTGGTGTGGAGGGACAACAGTGAGTTTAAGGGCAATTGCCTGAGGATTTCAGAGAGGCTTGGCTGGGATCCTGGGTCCCTGTTCATGGATGGAGGGGGGGTGCACAGCGCTCAGAAAGGCTAGGGCAGTGACATTGGTCTGCTGGCCTGGGTCCTGCTAGTGTGTGGGAGGAGTTGGTGGCAGGTATCAGTGATCATGTGCATGGACCTAAGAAATGCTAGCAACGGGGACACTGGCCCTCTGGCCTGGGTCCCTGTTAGTGGGTGATAAGAGTCGGGGGCAGGTACTGGTGATCACACACACATGGATCAGAAAGGCTATGGCAGGGACACTGGCCTGGGTCCCTGTTCTTGGGTGGAAGGAGTCAGTGGTGGTATAGGCGATCTTACATGTGAGTCTCAGGAAGGTTCAGGCGGGGACACTGGCCTGCTGGCCTGGGTCCCATCTCAGGATCAGGGTCACAGAATGGGACCAAGGACACACAAGGGGCCCAGAAAGGCTAGGGTAGGGCCACTGGCCAGTTGGGCCTTATCCCTGCTCAGAAACGGGACCTCTGAGTGGGAGGGAAGACATGCCCAGGGCTCAGAGAGGCAGGGAGGGGGTCACTGGCCTGCTGGGCTGTATCCCTGCTTATTTAAGAATGTCAAATCTGACCATCCATCAGATTTAACATATACTTTACCCTAACAAGGACTTTGATATTAGCCCTTCTGACGCAAGCCTACATACCAGCCTTATTTGGAGGGTACTGACCTGGTGTAAACCCAGTTACCTTTTGGGATGGCTTTGGTCTCAGCTATGCTGCATGGCTGCTTGGGTCCTTCTTTGTTGTGTTGTGGGCTCAGGTAGGCTGGCTGGGTCTGTGAGTCACTGTTCTGATCATGCCTGGTGCTGTGTAGGTGAACTCCCTTCCTCAGGTCTCTGGTGCTTGCTGATGCTTGTGCTGGCAGTGGGGAAGGGGAGGCTCTGGATGGAGGCTCACAATCTTCTTCCTCACAAGTTTCTCCATTGGTCTCTGCTGTCCTCCTTCCATGTTTCTTGAGTTTGCGAGGAAGTCAGTGTGAGTGGAAAATCCCCTCACCTATTTTCTTTTTTTTTCCATGCTGCTCAAGCTGAGGCTGCTGGCTGCAGCAGTGTGGAGACTGCTGCTGCTGCTGGAGCCGCTTCTGCCTGTTTCTGTGGGGTCTAGATGCTCTGGATCTCTCCTGCTTCTCTGCTGTGGTTGATAATTTACTATACACCTCACTTTTTAGTAGAAGAGTGTATTTTGCTGTTTTTTTTTTTTTGTCCTCTAGGCTGTTTTGGGGTGGTTCCTCTGCCTCTATTTTAACTGGAAGCCATGACTCTTATTTTTATGTATGTCATTAGCATAAGTGTGATAAGGGTAAAAGGTCCTATACATAACTGCAAAACAACTTTTTTACAATAAGTATTGCTGACGTTTACTGAGCACAGACTATGAGGTAAACACTATATAATTTCTCTTAATTTTCTGAACCACACCATGTAGGAGGGAATTCCATGTCAGATTTGATGACCACTGGGTGGTTCCCTCAGCTTTGTTCTGGGTCATGTATAGAGGGTGAATTCTGACACAATTTATGTAAAGTCTGTAGGTGAAAAACCTCTGCATGACTGATGACTGAATGAAAAATGCTTATACTATTTGGTTAGCCTAATCTCATGATGCCTAGCTTGTGGCAGATGTCACATAAATATTTGCTGACTATATAATGAAGATGAAAAACACTGAGAATTCCATATATGGAGAGCTACAAGAATTGGCTTTGCATGGAAGTTTACGTCTATCATTAAACAGTTATGCAACATTGGCTATGAACTTACCTGCTTGAACTTTGGTTCATTCGTGTGTAAACTGGCATTTCAATACAACATTATTGGCCAGATTTGATCACTCCTTATGCACCTTCTATGTTCAAGCTATTACACTTATCTAGTTTTATACCTCTCTTTTCTAGAATACCCAGAAATCCAGTGAATGTTAGCTGAATTGAATTTAATTTATTTTTGTTTACCTAAAGTTAACTATTTTTAACTTATGTCTCTTCTGTCTATGATTGTTCAAAGCATGTTTTCCTTTTGACTGATTTATAAAGCAAAGCTATATAATAAACTCAATAAAAGATTATAATTGAAATATATGGTCAAATGTTGCCCATGCTTTTAGAATTCCTATCTTCTCTATAAAAGATGCAGAAAAATAACAGGAAAATTTTACAGGGGCTTTCAGCAATTGTCTTTCTTTTTAACTCACTTTTTCACTCAATTATAACCAGTGCCTATTATGTTCTGCTGTATCAGTCCTTTTCAGTATCTAACAACTGTTATAAAAAAGGCAACAATATTAAAAGCACAACGTTCGATGGCAGAAGTTTGACACAAAGCTCAGTTGTTGCTAAGTAAAAATCCTAATAGCCAAGTTGTCCTAGTTGTCCTTTCAAACACAATGTCAGGTGTTATGTCCTATTTTGTGTGGGGATGCCTTCTCAGACTATCTTGCACGCCAGAGGTTCTGAACTATGACCATAAGTGTACTGCTGGTTTTTGATGTTGTGGAACTTGAAATGGTTTTTTATATTTTCAATGTGTGGTGTACTAATTTTTTTTCATTGCTATAATAAAACACATGACAAAAAGCAACTTAATGGGGAAAAAGATTTATTTTGGTCTACAGTTTGAACAGGTACAGTCCAGAATGGCTGGAAAGGCATGGCAGAAGGAATAGGAGGCTTCTAGTTCCTTTGCATCCATAATCAAGAAGCAGAGCATGAACAAGAAGTGGTGCTGCTATAAGACCTCAATGCCCACCTCCAGTGATCCACTTCCTCTAGCAAGGCTCCACTCCTAAAGTTCTACAACCTTTCCAAGCAGTGTTACCAACTGGGGTCCAAGGGCTCAAATGAAGGAACCAGTGGGGGACATTTTATATTTATCTCACAACAGTTGGGTTAAAAAAATAAATCAAAAGAAGATTTTATGGAACTAGAACAAAAAAAATACTATAATTTGTATAGAACTACAAAAGACCATAAATAGCAAAATCATTCTTGGACAAAGCTTCAGGCATCACAACCACCTGACTTCAGAATATGTTATGAATATGCAGTGGCTAAAATAATCTTGCTATAAATCCAAATGCAAAGTCCAATGGAACAGAATAGAGTCCAGAAGTAAATCCAGGCATGCATATCCCACAGCAGATGATGGGAGAAATGGAGTCTCTTGCATACATGGTCCTGAGAGGAATGAATATTCATACACAGAAGAACACTAGTCACCTGTCTCTTAGCCTATGAGAATATCCAACTCCAAGTAGACTGAAGGTCTCATCCTGCGACTACGAAACTGCCAGGAGACAATACAGGAGCAGTGGTTCATCTCACTGGACAGGGAGACAAGGATTTGTTGTCTAACCTACAAAGCACAGGCCACTAAAGCCAAACAGGCAAAGGGGACCACATCATGGTGAAAAGCCTTTCAATGACAAAGGACAGAATCCACAGAGTGAAAAGACAGCCTGAAGAAAGGGAGCTAATATCTAGAATATTAAAGGAACTCAAATCTACAACAACAACAAAAAAATCCGAGGGCTGGAGAGATGGCTCAAGGCTAAAGGTACTTGCTTGCACACCCGGATGACCTGGGTTCAATTCCCCAGTACCTACATAAAGCCAGATGCACAAACTAGCACATGCATCTGGAGTTCATTAGCAGTGGCAGGAGGCCCTGGCATGCCCATTTTCTTTCTTCTTTTTCTTTCTTTCTTCTTTCTTTCTTTCTTTCCCTCTTGCTCTCTCTCTTTCTCTCTCCCTTCCTTACAAATAAATAAATAAGTAAATGAATAAATATTTAAAAAGAGCAAAATTATTTTTAAGACTCCAATTATGAAGTTAAAAATGTAAAACGATCTCAATAGACTTATTTTTGGGTCTTTTGGCTTTTAAAAATTATTTATTTTTATTTACTTATTTGAGAGTGACTGACAGAGAGAGAAAGAGAGAGAGAGAGGGAAAATATGGGCTCACCAAAGCCTTCAGGCACTGCAAACGAACTCCAGACACATGTGCCACCTTGTGCATCTGGCTTATGTAGGTACTGGGGAATCGAGCCTCAAACCAGGGCCCTTAGGCTTCACAGGCAAGCACTTAACCACTAAGCCATCTCTCCAGCCCTTATTTTTGATTTTTTGCAGTAGGGTTACACTCTAGCCTAGGCTTTCCTGCAACTCTCTCTGTAGTCCCAGACTGGCCTCAAACTCACAGCAATTCTCCTATCTCTCCCTCCCACCATGCTAGATTTTTTTTTCCCACTCAAAATAAGGTATACAAATGGCTACCAGTAGTATGAAAAAAAAAAACCTTAACCTTGCTGATCATCAGAAAAATACAAATTTAAAACTACAGTGAGTTATGATCTCACTCCAGTTAGAATGACTATTATTACACATTTGAATGATAACAAACAAGTGCTTGTGAAGATGTGGAGAAAAGGGAACTCCTATGACTTTGGTTGGAATGGAAATTAGTACAATCATTATGGAAAATGGTGTGGAAGTTTTTCAAAAAATTAAAAATAAATTTACCATGTAACCCAGCAACTCATCTCCCAGGGATATATCCCAAGAGAATGAAAGCACTGTGCTGAAGAAACCCCTGCACTCCTATGTTTATTTCAGTCTTGTTCACAGTAGTCACAAGACAGGTCCCATTGAGTTTATCAGTTCATGAAGGAAATGGGGGCTAGGGAGGTGGCTCATCAGTTAAAGGAACTTGATTAAAAAGCTTGAAGGCCAGGGCTTAATTCCCCAGTACCCATGTAAAGCCAGATGCACAACATGGCACATGTGTCTGGAGTTTGTTTACAGCAGTGAGAGGTCCTGGAGTGTTCACATTCTCTCTTTCATAAACAAACAAACAAACAAACAAACAAATAAATAAATATTTTTGTTAGGAATTTTTTTAATTTAATTTTTTATTGGAACCTTCCATACTTACAGACAATAAACTGTGATAATTCTCTCCCCTCCCCCACTTTCCCCTTGACAAATCCACACTCCATCATATCCCCTCCCTCTCTCTATCAGTCTCTCTTATTTTGATGTCATCATATTTTTGTTCTATTATGAGGGTCTTCTGAAGGTAGTGCTAGGCACTGTGAGGTCATGTATATTGAGGCCAATTTCTGACTGGACGATTGCGTTGTAAGCAGTCCTACTGTTCCTTTGGCTCTTACATTCTTCCTGCCACCTTTTCCACAATGGACCCTGAGCCTTCTCAGCACTATGGTGCCTTTTGGATCATCCCAGTGGTGGCTATCATGTGAAAAGAGAAGCTTCTGTAACCAAAAGTGAGAGTAACATTAATATATGGATATGGATGATAAGTAAAGTGCTCAAAGGACATTTTGGTGGGCATAATATGTGCATCTAGCCTGACAAGAGCAGGCTTTATACTCCTAAGACTCATGACCTCTCCCTCCATAGGTTTTTGATTAGGTTTTCAGGACTAGGCTTGTATTCCCTCCCATAGAGCAGGCCTCCAGTCCAATTAGAGAGAAGTTGTTTTCCACTATAACAGACATGCCACTATTGCACCCATTTGGTCGATTGGCCTGGCTGGCCAAACTTGAGTCTTGCAGTGTCTACTGTTTTTACCACTGATGGCTTCTTTCTCCCATACATGCACAGCAGCTTTTTCTAGCTTAAATAAATTTTTTTTTCAAGGTAGTATCTCATTCTAGCCCAGGCTGACCTGGATCTTACACTGCAGTTCTGGGCTGGCCTCAAACTCATAGAAATCCTACCTCTGCTTCCAGTGTTTGGATTTAAGATGTGTGCCACCACATTTGACAAAAATATTTTTTAAACAAGTAAGTGTGGTATATACACACAAAGGGAAGGGTATGTAGCAGTAAGTAATACATAATCTTGTTATTTTGCAACACCATGCATGGACCTATAGAACATTATGTTAAGTGAAAGAAGCCAGACATAAAACATCAAATTATCTCAGGAGTGCTTTCAAGCATTATCCTCCAGACACAAAGTGGCCATTGCATTCATGACTTAACAGAGGCTCTCATTGCACAAGACCTGCATAATATTTACTGAGCCCCTGAAAATGTCATGAATGATGGGGGATGCCAATAAAAATGACATCAAAATAGAAGACAGACTAGTTGGAAAGAAAAAGGGGTCCAGTGAAAAGGGAGTGGGGCAAAAAGACAAAAAAAAAAAGTAATGGAAAGTGATTATGATCAAAATATGGTATGTGTGTGTATAAAAATTGTCCAAATAAATGACCTCATATGTGAAATCCAAAAATGTACAGTGGTTGTGTTTAGTAATGACCTGTATTTCAAAATTGCTGGAAGAAAGTATTTTGATTGTTACATCACAGCACAATGAGAAATATCTGAGGTGATAAATGTAATAATTGCCCTGATTTGGCTATGTCACAATAAATACATATATTGAAACATCACTATGTTCCCAAAATTTTGTGAAACTATTATATGCCAATTAAAAATAATATTAAAAAACAAAAGCATAATAACAGTTTGTCATACAAAACTTGAAACACTATGCATTTTTTATTTCATAATATTTACTTATCTATTTATTTACACATGTGTGTGTATGAGTGTGTTTGGGTCCCTTACCACTGGAAATGAATGCCTGTCCCGCTTTATGTGGGTGCCAGGGAACTAAACCCAGACTAGCGGGCTTTGCAAGCAAGTGCCTTTAACTGCTGAGCTGTCTCTCCAGCCTCTCTTTATATACACAATTTTATTGGAATGTTGTTACACTTGCTTTTAGAAATCCTGTTGCTTTTGTGTTACAATTGTAAAGTTCACTAGTTATGATACAGACTGTGTATGGCTTTTGAAACCTAAACGCTATCATAACTGACCCTGTGTAGAAGTTTGCTGAGCTATGCTCGAAGTCCTATCTCCTGCAGCATCCTTCACTCTTAACTTCCTTGCCCTAACTTTCCTTCATAGCACTGACCACCACACCACTATGAAGGTCTTACTGAGTCAAGCATTGAGAAGTGGGCAAATGACCCACGTTATCAGATCTGCTTCTCAGATCTAGAAACAGGCTATTTCAGCACTCACCCTTTTCATATTCATCCCCTGCCATGTCTGACTTAGAATACCACTAAGTTAATTTAGTTTCTGTATGATCTTTATCTAATGGGATCATGCCATATATAATATTTTGTCTGGCATCACTGACTCAGCATTATATTTCTCAGCTGTATCTATGTATTTTTACCTAGCAGTAGAGTGTTCAGTTTGTTTACAATATTCCATAGTATAAAGTTCACCTGCTTTTATTTGTTGATTTTACTAGGAATGGACATTTCAGTTGCATTTAGATTTGGACAGTTAAACAGTGCTGGGGCAAGCATCTTGTCCAAGTCTTCTGCAGGACATCTGATTTCACTTCTGTGGAAAGGGCATCGAGGGGTAGAAGGGCTCAGTCACTCACAGGGTATGCAAATCAGCTGTGGTAGATACTGCCAACCACTTTCCAAAGGGGTTGGACCACTGTCATGGGAAATATAGTGTTTCTGGTTACTCCCCAGGCTCACCAACCTTTCCATATTTTTATACATTATTATTTCTGTTTGCTTCTCTCTAATAGGATGTGGCTTTCATAAAAAAGACTGATCCGCAGTGATTGAAAGTACAAATGTTCAAGCAGAGTTAAGTGAATGAGCAATTTAAGCTGAAGCTCCTTTATCCACTGGTCTGAATGTGTCTTTGACTTGTTATAACATCTAGCAGTATTTTGGCATTTATATTCTTACACCATGAATTTCAGATTTCTAATGTATACGTCTTGTTACTCCTGCTAGAGTCATGGTTTTTCATCCTTGATATTACTGACATCTTGAGCCAGTTAATTCTTGTTGGGGGCTCTCCTGTGCACTGCAGGATGTGTCGCTGTAGGTGCCAGATTTCCATCTTCTCAATGTTCCCACCCAGTCCCTGCCCTTCCCAAAGGTGTTATCTCAAAAATATCTCTGGACAGTGTAACCTGGCAGGAAAATTCATCCCAACTGAAACCTGTTGTGACAGACTAGCAGTTGTATGAGAATCACTGTTGTCCCAACTCTTCCTCCCCAAGTTTAGCAAGGAGAGTCACCTACCAATTGAACCAAGGCCTGCAGGCTTTTCAAGCAAGCATTTTTAACTACTGAGCAATCTCCTCAACCTGAGATTTTTTTTGAGACGGATTTTAAAAAATGTTTATATATATATATATATATGTATGTATGTATATTAACAGGTTATACTGTCTCCTCCCCCTAGCTCCAATTACCCTGGGGGCCCTCCTCAGTGGGGCAATGGTGTTCACTGTGGGGTTCATGAAAGCCTCATTCAGTCCCTATGGGATAGTGAGGTGGGAGAACCATGTCTCAGAGTATTCATACCTACTCTGTGGCTCTTACAATCTTACCACCCCTCTTCTATCATGTTCCCTAAGCCATGGCAGGCCTGTTGGCAGTCTGATTTAGAGTTGAGTTCTTTGTAGCCTCTGGATTTCTGCTTTGATAGGTTTTTATTGATCAGCATGTCTGTCACCATCACCCTGAAGCAGGTTGTCAGGTTAGCAGTAAGAGCAGTGTTCGTGGTGCTGTTTCCACTGCAAGTTCTCCTGGGCCTGGCAGATATGGTAGAGGTGGAATGTCTCATGGAGGGCAGTTGACTATGTTCTTGTCTTATCAATGAATCTTGGCTCTCTTTCATTTTCTCTGCCATCTGTAAAATAAAACAGATTCTCCAACCAAGAGATTTTTTTGAGAGATTTTTGGTGTGCAAGCCCACTCATCTTCTCCAGAGAGCAGTGGGGGTTTCTCTGTGAAGTATGAGTTTCCTGACTATGGGAATATGACTTGGTTTCCAGTACCAGGTATTAGTTCTTTCCCACTGAACGGGCCTCATGTCCAATCAGAGAACAGCTGGTTACCTTTAGAGGCCGCATGCCACTATTGCACAAATGTGTACTTCTTGTCTGGCTGGTTGATTTTGTAGTCTGCAGGGTCCCTTGATTATTCATGCTGTTGGTGACTGTTGTCCTCCAGTGGCTCCCATAGAGACAGAATATTATTACTGTGTAGCCTACATTACACTGTAACTGTCAGCAGTTTTCCTCTAGGAAACTCTTTTCTCCAAGTTTCTTCCATTCATACTGTTACAGGGTGCTTCCTGTTCCTTTCTTGTCTAGTCCACATTTTATTTTTTATTCAGTCGTGGCTGCACACTTAGGTTACTTCTACCTTGGGCCCTTATGAATAGGGCCACTGTGAACACAGGTATTCACACATCTCTTTGAGATATTGCTTTCAACTATTGGTGTATATATTTAGAAAGGAAATTGCTAGATCCTATGACAATTATAACTTCATGTTTTTAAAATGATGCAAGCACTCTAATACTAGTGTAGCTATAATTTTCTACTTGCTTTTTTATTTTTTTCTAGGAGAATTTTAAAGACATACTTTCACTGGCACCTGCTTATAGGCTTTTCTTCTCTCTTCTATCCTACTTAGAATTAGAAGGTAGACACTTTCCAACATGAGATAAGAAACCCTGACGACAAAAGGATATTAATTTATCAGAGAGAAGACTAGGTTCCTCAACATATCATGATGCCTTTGAACTTGGATGCCTTGTCATTTAGGAAATTGGAGCCATTAACTATACCATTTTATTTGTTTCCTCTGTCATATTCCAGTGAAATAATCCCTATTGTGAGAAGCCATCCATGTGCTGTCACTTAGGACACAACTTGATTCATCTCTTCTAGTCTTTTGAACACTTTTCCTGTCCTTGAACTTCAAGCAAATTTCAAGTTCATTCTGTCTTTTGCAAAACTGTTGCCAGAATTATTGACTCCACTCCCTTTTCAATCCCTATGAGATCTCTAAGTGTTCCCAGTTTGGTTCTCTATAATCTTCTCCGTCTTTTTCAGGAAGCAATGACTCTGTATCTGAAAGTCTGCATTATGTGCTTGTGTTTATTCTCACAAAAGGATGGTGAGCCTCAGGTGTGGACTTCTAATGAAGAGTAGGGCCAGAAAACAAATAGATTTTGACTTGACTGAGAATTCTAGGCACAAGCTCCACATCAGCTTTGTTGTAGTTTAAATGCTACAGGCATTTCATCAAAGATTCCATCAATATTTTTACTTTTTTCTCCCCTCAAAATCCCTGGAAATACCTCCAAGATTCAGGGTCTATTGCAGAAGAGGTGGTAAAAGAATAAAGAGCCAAAGGAAGGGGAGGAGTGCTAACAATGCTGCCATCCAGATACAAAATGGCCTTGATATTCATGACTCACAGTGGCAGAAGCTACCTACACAAGACCTGCACAATAGGAGGGAAAAATGATGACATGAAATTAAGAAAGTGACTAGTTTGAAAGAAGAAGGGATGCAATGGAGAGTGGGATGTAGGAGTAGAAAAAGGGGAGTGGTAGGAGAAGGTTATAATCATGGTATATTACCTATATGTATGAAAATTGTCAATAAAATGCTTTTTCTAAAAATCCCTGGAAACAATCCTACTTCCTTTAGGGAAGATGCCAGTATAGTACTGTTACTTTAGGCACCATGGGGGAAAGGTCAAGTACCCTCAATATTCATTTTTGTCAGCTTGTACTATTCTTGTTTCCAATGACCCCTTTGTCTTCTAAGTCTCTTTATTGCAATGACCTCTGGTTTTACCTAACGCAGAAAATTAAACTCACAATTTTCCCTTCGAGTGGAGGAACGATAGTTGGCAGACTAGCTAGAGGGTATAGGATCGAGTGTGTGGTAGGGGAGTTTCTGCTTGCTTCTTACATTTTATTACCACCAATTTTGGAGGCATTTGAGTTTTCCACTATGCATCCTATTGCTTGGAGGCAGGGTGTACCTCAGTAGTAAGGAACTTGGCTACCATATTTATGGATGCTATAAAAATATAAGTTAAAATTAAAATCATTACAAAATAAATCAGTCATGTTCCCTGTTTGATTTTGCACTGCCAGCCTTGATTTAAGCTAGCCTGGCTTTTAGCCCATGATCATTCATCCATTTGCTGTCCCCTCCAAAATAGCTTCTTTTCTTGATATGTTTGCCTTTCTGGGTTTATGCCTTAAAAGAAGATAAAATGAGATTCTTTATGCTGCTTTTATGGAAACTTGGAAGGAAACACAGTTAAATACCTTTTTTTTTTTTTAACAAGAAAATTATTTTTTATTCCACACTTTTATTGTTAATATAAACAAAATCACTGAAATAAATATAGTAACACATTTAAAAACTGATGGTAAGCCGGGAGTGGTGGCGCATGCCTTTAATCCCAGCACTCGGTAGGCAGAGGTAGGAGGATCGCCGAGAGTTTGAGGCCACCCTGAGACTACATAGTTAATTCCAGGTCATCCTGCACCAGAGTGAGACCCTACCTTGCAAAACCAAAATAATAATAATAATAATAATAATAATAATAATAATAAACTGATAATAAAGCTGGCTCATACCTTTAATCTCAGCACTCAGGAGGCTGAGGTAAGAGGACCACCATAAGTTTGAGGCCAGTTTGGGCTACAGTAAGATGCCACTTAAGAAAAGCAAACTAAGCTAAGTCAACCATAGAGACTGGAGAGATGGCTCAGTGGTTAAAGGTGCTTGTTTGCAAAGCCTGACAGGCTAGCTTTGATTCCCCAGTATCCATGTGAATCCAAAAGTATGAAGTGGCACATGCATCTGGAGTTCCTTTGCAGTGGCAAAAGGCCCTGGCATGCCCATATTCTTTTTCTTTCTTTCTCTCTCAAATAAATAATAAAAATATTCAAAAACAAACAAAAACTGATAGTTAGCATAATTATGTTTTTTAATCTATTTCCTTCAAAATATAATAAATTCATGTTATTTGTAATATAGTATTTAATAACAATATATAATGTAAATTTCATATTACACTAACATAACTATTCAAAATAAATAATTATTTAAATGTGTTTAATAAATGTATATTTAAATATATGATCATCAATTTTATTGCCTGCTTTTTAAAAATTCCCTATTATGTCATAAAATGTTAGTTGGAACATGATCCTTTTTTGTGGAATACGATTTTTTTTTTCGAGGTAGGGTGTCACTATCCCAGGCTGACCTGGAATTCACTCTGTATTCTCAGGATGTCCTCGAACTCACAGCAATTCTCCTACCTCTGCCTCCAGAGTGCTGGAATTAAAGGTGTATGTCACCACACCCAGCTGGAACATGATTTTTAATGATCATAAATATTCATTTTAGAAAATGAATTCAGTTTATTGTTAGACATTCAGTTGTTTTCTGGAGTTTTATTTTTTATGGGCCTATCACTCCTATCTCTGTCTTCTTCACAACTGGTGCACTTTTCAACTTCTGATCAAACCCCCATAGTGAGGAACAGTTCTGTGACGTCTGTTTACTGACCGGAATTTTGTTGGCAAGCTTTAGAGCACCTTCACCCATGTCCCAGAAACCACATCCTGAGGAGCAGAGCAATGGATGCTGGCACCTTGCACTGTGTTTGTTTTACTGTTGCTGTTGCATCTTTGTGTGTGTGTGTGTGTGTGTGTGTGTGTGTGTGTGTATACAACTGTGGCTACATAAGTGTATACTAAAGTTGGGGAGAGTACAATAAAATTTTCTTCTTTTCTAAGCCCACATGGGCCAATCACCATGTTTTGTTTGCTTCATTGTTGTTTTGAGATAGGGTCTCACTCCATAGCTCAGGCTGGCCTGGACCTCACTATGTTACCCAGGCTGACCTTAAGCTCTTGATAATCCTTCTATCTCAACCTCCCAACTACTAGGATTACAAGTATGAGCATCATGCTGGCAGGTCTTTTCTGTTTTCAACAGGGTAATGACATCCCCACAATGCGCAAGTTTACATTTACTCTTCTAGAGCAGTCACTAGGCTTGAAATTGCATGGCACACTGATAGAAGCCACATCCTTGCAAACAGGCTTCTTTACTTTGTTTGGTTTTGACAAAACAAAACAAACCCCAAAACAAAAACAGCAGCAACAACAAAGCGGCTTGTTCCAGTAAGATCTCACTGTCCCTTTCCATGACCACCAGCACCAGGAGCTGAGCAAAGCCAAGCCATTCTTGAGGCCGAATGCCAATGCTGGCACTTAGGCATTCCCTAAACCAGGGGCAGAGGGCTGGTCAATGAATAGAATGGACTTGTTCATACTTTTGAAGTTTCACTTTCCGCCTCTAAAGCAAGCAAACAACCACTAACTTTCCTTTAACACCAGAGGATTACTAACAGACCAAATATGAACATTTCATTATCCTTTAAAAATGTGGCGAGTACATTCCTAAGAACATTGCTCTAGCTCTAACTCTTGTTTCTTTTTTATTTTTATATTTTATTTTTAATTTTATTTTATTATTGTATTTTAATTATTTTATTTTTATTTTATTTTATTATTTTATTTATTTTATTTTATTATTTTATTTGAGGGAGGGTTTCACTTTAGCACCGGCTGACCTGGAACTCACTCTGTAGTGCCAGGCTGGCCTCAAACTCACAGATCCACCTACATCTGCCTCCCCAGTCCTGGAATTGTAGGCAACCACACCAGGCCAAACTTCTATTTCTTAGGAATGGCCCACTCTGCTAGGTTTTCCCAGTGTTAGCTTTATCCTCAGACACAGACTTTGTTTCTGATATCCAGGACATTTGATAAAATGCCCGAGTGTCCACAGGCTCTGGGGAGTGACTGGAGTTAGACGAAAGTGGGACTGCCCTCTACATGTAAGGCACTTCTGTGCCCTCTGGCCAGGGCCAGGCAGCGCACAAAGTTCAGTCTTTGATTTTGCATTCTTTTTTTACTTGAGCTTCCCAAGAGTCTTACAAAAGCAAATATTCATGCCTTCACTGGACAGAAAGCACTTAGATATATTTAGGGTAAAAACTGAAAACCATTCAACACCTTTTGCAGTATGTGAACATGTGGAGAGGAGTGCTTGGTTATGACATCTACAACAGCGCCTCAAACTAATCTTCCTGACTGGTGGAGGCTCATTTAAAACTATTTTTTAGCACCACTAAAGTTTAATAATCATCCTGAATTGAGTCCTCTTTAAACATCCAAGTGAACCCATCAGAGATATGAATTCAGAGCCGTCTTGGTCTTTCTAGAAAAATGCAAGCCATATTTCCTTATCATAATGAAATGTTTTAATGTTTTGTTTGTTTATAACTTGCTCTCTCCACAGTGTTGGCTTCCCTTTAATTTTGTATCTCTTTTATTCACAATCTCTTTACCTTTAAATGATCTTTTATCTTTTCTAGAAACAGCTGACAGTAGTGTTTTTCAGTTCAGGACATTTTCACATTTTCATAATTACATTTTTAGCCTTGAGGGGAAAATTGTATACCTCATCAAATCCTCTGCCATGGTAACTGAACTATATTAACTGCTTGGATACTATTTGCTGCTGTTATAGCTTAATTGTGAATCAGGAAAAAAAAATGACTGTTTTACAACTTCTGACCATTGAAAATTTTTTATTTAAAATGAAACATTTTACAAAATGTTTTGTTATAATGGATACATCAATTATATGGACACCTGTTCAGATCCTCCAAGAAGGCCTGACCCTGTGAGCTAGGATCAGTCAATACCTACTTCTTCACTTTAAGCCTTCTGTTGTAAAACCATTCCTGGAAGCAATAGTAAATTGCTGGGGGCTTGTTGCTTTTCACAATCATCTTTTGTTTGGAAATTCAAGATGTAGTCATATAGTTCAGCTGAGTTTCTTTGCTTTTCACACTTCAGGGTAGCTGGATTTTGTAAGGGGCTAGTTAAGAGACATTGTTGTTGTTATTATTATTATTAATCTTTATAAGTTACCATCCAGAGACTTAGGCAGGAGCCTCTGTTAACTTTGCTGTTCATGAGACATGCTACTGCTTTGACGTCTCTTTTGTCTGGGCTCTTTCATGTATTGCCATCATTTTTGCTACTGGGAGGCTATGGGAAAATTTTGTTGATTGTGTTAACAGAAAGAATTCTTTTAGTTTTTCATGTTTTTATTTTTGTTTGCCTTTTATCACGGTTATTTGTCCATTATTTAACTCTCTCTTTATGGATTTTTTTGGTTAGCATACAAAGAAATGGGTTTTACGATGGTATTTTCACACACACAACGCACACACACAACACACACACACACAATCATTATACTTTGTTCTTATTCACGCCTACTCTCCTCCCTCCTTCTCCCTCTTGGTAGTCCCCTTCACCCCAGAAAATACCTCCCCTTCTGCTTTCAAATCCTGAGTCACACATTGACTTATATATACATGAGGGCACACAGGCCCCTCCCAGGCTAATCCATGTGCATCTGGATATTCTTTACTGCAGTCACTCTTCCAAACCTGATGCTGAAGCCACTGTTCCAGTGATTCTATGGAGAAAATCTTACTCACTAGCATGTTCCTCGCCTTTCCCATGTTCCACCTTCCGCAACTGCATTTTTTTAATGTTTAGCCCAGGGCCTGGGGAGATAGCTTAGTGGTTAAGCACTTGCCTGTGAACCCTAAGGACCCCAGTTTGAGACTTGACTCCCCAGTACCCACGTAAGCCAGATGCACATGGTGGTGCATGTGTCTGGAGTTCATTTGCAGTGGATAGAGGCCCTGGTGTGCCCATTCTCTCTCTCTCTCTTTCTCTCTCTTTCCCTCTGTATCAATTAATTAATTAATTAATTAATAAAAACTTTAATGTCTAGCCCAAATGTCATCTACACTCCACAGGAATACTCTGCTCTATTCCATTTGTCATCCTCTTGTGGAGTAAGGAAGGCTGAATGGCCCCTCTTTAATGATGACTTTCAATATAATTTATTTGTTAATGTCTGTTATAATCACATAGCAATCAAATTTCCCTTGAGGCCAAGTGTTGCTTTACCTACATCCAACATATTTTAATGATTCTATTATCATATTTGTTTAAAATGTTTTTGAACTCCCCTTATAAATTCTTGGAGCTGGGTTATTTGGGTCTGCATGTCTGTAAACTACAGTGTAAGTTTCCTTCCGGGCAGGACTTCCTATGAAGGCTTGTGCTCTGGTCAGTGGTGATTCTTGCCATTTGTTAGTCTGTTCCTCCAGATTTTTCTGGGGTGGGGCAGGGAGGTCTCCCATGAACTCAATTCTCTGGCTGCTCTAAGGAGAGTTGGTTTTTCAGTCTGTTCAGCTTTTTACTTGTTAGGACACTGAAAATTTCTAGGCTCCTAATACGCTAGGCTGGAAGGTGAAGTTAATCTCTGACTTTTAACTGAAATTTATACCTTTTGTAGTTATTGATGTGGTAGGGTGTAAGTCTACAGTTTTACCATTTGTTTTACATATATAGTATATGCTCTTAGCCTTCTCTTATTTTCTGTGTGGGTTTTGATTATTTATCTTTTAGTACCCTGCTTTATGTCTACTTTTAGCTTATTAGCTATATCATTGTATATTTAAAGTGTTTTGTGAGGTTTACAACATGTATCTTTAATGCAACATGACTACTTTTGAGTAAAATCACAAGTTTTACATAAATATAAGAAGCATGCAATAGCTGTGTTGCCTTCTTTGTTGCAAATTCTGTCTCAGACTAAATTGTAATATGGGTATTTTTAGTGACAAAGAATGACTCTGTCCAGAAAAGAGTATGTCAGAGTTCAGCACTTATATCTGAAGCTCCAATATTGAATGATATGGGCTTTCCTTAACATGGGCTGTCATATGTTGTGAATGAATATATTAGAGGCTATACAACTCATGTGCATATAAACGAGACAGTTTATCTTTTAGATAAGTGCTTTTCAACTTCAGTCTGTGATATATAGGAAGAATACTTTATCACTCTAAGCATCATTTGTATCTAAAATATTTTATTTTTTTACATTAATCAGTTTGATTCCAAGTATAACTAGAACTGAGAAAAAATGAAAAAGTTCAAGAGATAAAAAAAATGACCTTTACCAATTAAAATAAAACAATAAAAAATTCCAATACCTAAAAAGCACTAAGTTACCAAAACAGTGAATTGGCTGAAGAAACAATAATGAGGTCATCCTATTTCTAAGAAGAAAATTATTCTAAGGTCCCTATTAGAATAGATAGTGAACAATGAGTTGAGGGTCATTAAAAAGATCTTAGCACTAAATATTTCAAACATACCTTTCTGTGTCTAACTGCTGTCCAACTCATAGCCACAAGAGACCAGAATCAGATTTTTTTATTGACAACTTCTATATTTACAAACATTAAATCATGATATTTCCCTCCACTACCCCATCCCCTTCAGAACTCCACTCTCCATCATATCCCCTCCCTCTCTAAGATTAGTCTCTCTTTTAATTTGATGTCATCATCTTTTTCTCCTAACATGAGGGTCTTGTGAAGGTATTGCTAGGCACTGCAAGGTCATGGATATCGAGGCCAATTTCTGTCTGGACAGTTGCATTGTAAGGAGTGGTACCCTTCCTTTGGCTCTTCCATTCTTTCTGCCCCCTCTTCAGCAATGGACCCTGAGCCTTGGAGGGTGTGATAGAGATGTTTCAGTGATGTACACTCCTCCATCCCTTCTTCTCAGCACTATGTTGCCTTTTGGATCATCCCAGTGGTCATCGCCATCTGAAAAGAGAAGCTTCTCTAACCAGAAGTGAGATTAGCATTAATATATGAATATGAACATTAAGTGCAGTGCATACAGGGCAGCTTAGTGGGAATAATATATACATTTAGCCAGACGAGAGCAGGTTTTATACCCCTAAGGCTTTTGACCTCCCCTGCCATAGACTTTTGCTTAGGTTCTTCAGTACCAGTCATGTATTCCCTCCCATAGAGAGGGCCTTAATCCAATTATGGAGCAGTTGGTTTCCCCAAGAGCAGACATGCCACTCTTGCACCCATTCAGTCATTCGGCCTGTCTGGCCAAACTTGGGGTTTCCAGTGTCCACTGTTTTCACTGCTGATGACTTCTGTCTCCCATATGGCTGCATGCAGTGCAGCTTTTTGCAGCTTTCAGTTGGCTGGTCTACAGGGAGAAGGTTTCCTGCTCAGCACAAGCTTGATTTCTCAGTGACCTTGCCACTCAGGCAAGTGAGGTCTTCAGCAATAGAGTCTTGCCATCGGTTTCTCAAGGGAAACCAAGGGCCTTGGCAATAGCCTATAATGTTTTGGAGGCAACAGGGACCTCCTTGGCTAACAACTCCCTAGAAGGTATCCCATCCCAGGCACTGAAAATTTTCTAGTAACAATCTATAGCTTCTGGATGTGCCATTATTCAAAGGAGTAAGTTTACATAAGTCTCATTCAGAATATCTTGAATTTTGATCGACCCTCCCCCTATCCTTCTTTTACACATTCTCTTCCCCTGGCCTCACTTAGGCCTTTCCCCTGCCTATAATCTGTTCTTCTATTTCATATATACAATACCATCTCCTTAAGTCCTTCCTTCTCCTCCCTCCCTTATAAGCTTTTTCTAGCTTACTGGCCTCTGCTACCAGTTTTTAGTTCCAGCTCACACACAGGTCTATACATTTTTATCTAGGATCTACATATGAGATAGAACATATGACATTTGGCTTTCTGAGCCTGGGTTACCTCACTTAGTATAATCTTTTCCAGATCCATCCATTTCCCTGCAAATTTCACAATTTCATTTTTCTTTACTGCTGAATAGAACTCCATTGTGTAAATGTACCACATCTTTATTGTCCATTCCTCTGTGGAGGGACATCTAGGCTGGTTCCAGAATCAGATTCTTATCAATCCAAGACTCACTCTTTAAGACATTATCCCAGGAAGAATGTTTGAAACTTAGGTTCTTACTAGGTAGGATTGTGCAAAACCTTTGTGCATGTGCGAATGTGTATAGGCATGTGTGTGAACATAAGTATGTGGGCATGTGCCTGTATGTATACTTAGAGACCAGAGGAAAACTACCCTCTTCCTTTTAGAGGGAACTTTCATTGGCTTGGAGCTCACCAGCTAAGTTAGATTAGCTGGCCAGTGACTTCCAGGGATCTTATCACCTCTGCCTCTCCAACGCCAGGACTACAGGCATGAGCCATACAGATACTTGGAATCAAATTCAGGTCTTCATGCACTTGAAGCTAGCACTTTACTCATTGAGCTATCTCCCCAGTCTTCAATGTCAAAATTTCAAAGTAATTTTACATTCAGTGTATTTGGGAAAACATCATATCAGCTCTGTACTTCTCCTTTGCTCTCAAGTGGCTGGATTAAGTCTCACAGAATAAAAGCAGCATTTTTTTTTTCCATGAACTAAAGAAAATGTCCACATGAATTCCAATCTGCATTCTATTTAATGGATGTTCCTTGTGGTATTAAATCAAAATATTGTAAATTACATTCCCACTAGCATCCCTTGTTTAATGTGGCATTGATTTTATCTGCAATTTAGATTTTCCTTCTCCAAGTGTGTGATATTTTACCTGTTTTATTGAGAAATGATTTATTATGTTAGAAGAGGGTGAAATAAAGCTGTAAATATGTAAAGAATCTAAGAATAAAGAGTAGAAATATTTTAGTTCAGACTCCTGCTGAGGAAAAACCATAAATACATACCTGCCTGCACTGCAGGGTCATGCTCTAAAATTGTTAGATCATTTTAAATATTTTATTTATTTGCAAGCAGAGAGAGATAGAAAGAAGAGAGACAGAAAGAGAATAGGCATGCAAGGGCCACTAGCCACTACAAATGAACTCCAGATGTATGCTCCATTTTGTGACTTTATGTGAGTAGTGGGGAATCGAACCTGGGGCTTTAGGCTTTGCAGGCAAGCACATTAATGACTGAGCCATTTCTCCAGCCCCCTTCACTGGTTTTTTCCCCCCATATTAAGTTTAAATTTATGGACTTAAGATTTGTGGTTGTTGATTGTCTTTAGTGGTATCAGCAAATAGTAAAAGAAATATGTTCCCTGTTTCCTTAAAAAAAGAGAGTAAATGTATGAAATGTCACCTGTAGGCTAAGCATACCTCTCAGGTTTTGTTTCTGTAAATACTTCTGCCTTGTTCTTGGCTCAAAGGTCATTATGTGAGAAATCTGGATAAAACCCCTAATATGAAACAATGTTGTATGTTCTAGAAATGGCCATATCTTCAACTTTTCTTTAAAAAGTATATATGTATATGTATGCATATATATATATTTGGTTTTTTTGAGGTAGAGTCTCACTTTAGCTTAGGCTGACTTGGAATTCACTATGTAGTCTCAGGGTGGCCTCGACCTCACGGCGATCCTCCTACCTCTGTCTCCCAAGTGCTGGGATTAAAGGCATGAGCCACCATACCTGGCTTAAAAATAAATTTTTATATTTATTTATCTGAGAGGAGAGAGGGTGGGGGAGAGGGGGAAAGAAAGAGAGACAGAATGAATGGACACATAAGAGCCTCTTACCAATGCAAACAAACTCTAGATAAATGTACCATTTTGTGCATCTGGCCTTATGTGGGTTCTGGGGGATTGAACGCAGGCTTTCATGCTCCTTAACTGCTAAGCCATCTCTCAAGCCTTAATTTTTCAACTTTATAGGAAGACCAATTTCACCAGTGTTTTTAAGTGTGTATCTCACCAAATTGAGTGCCATATTCATAGTGGGATACTTATAAAGTTTAACCTTGGTAGGCTCTTGGCTCTGTCCTATGATTCTTCCTCTTCTAGTCACCAATAAATCATGCAATTATGCTGAATGGGTTTAAAAATTTTATGCATGCGTGCATGCGTGTGTGTGTGTGTGTGTGTGTGTGTGTGTGTGTGTGTGTGTTTGCATTTGGCTTATGTGGGTTATTTGGGAATTAAACCTGTGCCAGCAGGCTTTGCCAGCAAGTGCCTTTAACTGCTGAGCCATCTTCCCAGATCCTGGACAATGGCTTTACCCAAATATCAGATCTTTCTTTGAGACTCTAAAATCTTTAAAAAGTTATTTATTATTTATTCATTTTCTTTTTCTTTTTGAGGTAGGATCTCACTCTAGCCCAGCTGACCTTGAACTCACTCTGTAGCTCCAGGTTGGCCTTGAACTTACAGAGATCTTCCTACCTCTGCCTCATTTTCTGTCTTTGTCATTGCCTCTCATTCCTTTTTCTCTGCAGAAGACTTTGGTTCTACATCACTGGAGAGTGGTATCTCCTTGCCTTTCCTCTAACAGTGCATTCCCAGATGCTTTCCATTTGCTAAGACAACTATCTCTCACTGTTCCTCCAGCTTGTTCAGAAAATTCATTGCAATGTGCTAATATGAATCCAGAAGATGTTCAAAGTATAGTTTTATCAACACAGCTTGTGAACAATACCATGTGTTACTAAGAATGCTTTTATTTTAATTCCACATCATTATCCTATTATAAGGAGAATAAATTTCTTTTAATTCAAATATAGACAGTTTAAGTAACCTGGAATTTCTATTCTTCATATTATAAGGAACAAATTTGCATTTGATTTCTCTTTCACAAAATTAAGCAATTATGCTAAAATATTTAATAGTTGAATTTTTCCAGAAAAACATTTAATTTAATTCTTAAGACTTTTTTTAAACAATATGTAAGCTATGTTTAGTGTTATTTGTTGCAATTCTAAAATATAATTACTCTATGAAAAATATTTTTTTCAGGAAGATTTCTTTCATAACATGAGTAAAATAATTGAAATAGTGAATTCCTGGAAATTAAATTTGGGAAGCAAAATTTCTTTTTTTGTTTTTCTAAGAAAATAATTATTTTTTATTTATTTATTTGTTTTTTTTTTTTTTTGAGAGAGACACAGAGAGAGACAGACAGAGAGAGAGGGAGAGGGAGACAGATAGAGAATGGGCACGCCAGCAGGTCTCAGCTGTTGTGAACGAAATCTAGATGCATGTGCCCCCTTGTGGGCAAGTTCAGCATTGCGCCCTTGCGTCACTTTGTATCTGGCTAAACGTGGGACCTGGAGATTGGAACCGGGTTCTTAGGCTTAGCAGGCAGGTGCCTTAACCACGAAGCCATCTCTCCAGCCCAAAAATAATTCTTTTAATGAACAATATTTGACCCAAATCTGAAGTTTTGTATTCTTATCTCTTGAATTCATTCTCCTATTATCTGTTGGCTTAAAAATAAAGTATTATTGATTCAGTAAACTAGTGAAGAAATTATCTTTCAAAGTTGGTCTTGGCATTCAGAATAAACATATCCATAAAAATGGAAAGTGGATTAGTGATTGCCAGGAAAGGGCTGATTTAAAGAGAAAGCGACTGTTAGAAATATGTGTTCCAAATAGCCAATAAGTACTTTTAAAAAGTGTTCAACATTCCTAGCCACCAGAGAACTGCACACCAAAATAACTTTGAGATACCAACTCATGCCACAGAGAATGGCTATCATTAAAAGAAAGAAAATAACCCAGACAACAAATGCTGGCAGGAAGGCAGGGAAAGAGGAACCCTCATCCATTGTCGGTGGAAGTGAAAACTAGTATAGGAATTATGAAAATCAGCATGGAGGTATCTCAGAAAGTTAGAAATAGAACTCCCATATGACCCAGCCATACCACTTCTGGGCATGTACCCTAAGGAACTCCACAGTGGGGCTAGAGAGATGGCATCGTGCCTGTGAGCCTGTAAGCATCCAGTTCGATTCCCCAGTACCCATGTAAGTCTGATGCACAAGGTAGAAGTCTAGAGTTTGATTGCAGTGGCTAGAGACTCTGGCAGACTCATTCTTTCTCTCTCTATATCTGCTCCTCTCTCTTAAATAAATAATAAAATATTAAAAAGCCTCCACAGTGTACTATAGAGATATTTACACATCCATGTTTATTGCTACTGTATTTATAATAGCTAAGAATTGGAATCAGCCTAGGTGCCCATCAGCAGATGAATGGATAATGAAGAATGTGTAACATATATATACATACATAATTATTCAGCAATACAGACAAACAATATTATGAAATTTGGAAAATAGACGGATTTGAAAAGAATCATATTAAGTAAAGTGACTCAAACTCAGAAAGACCAAAACTGCAAGTTCTTTCTGCTTTGCGGGTCTCAGCTTATGACATCCAAAGTATGTATATGTAGGGTGGCAAAGTGAATTAAACTTGTAAAGATAGAATCATAACAAAATGTGAATATAAAGAGATGAGCTGGAAGAGGGAGAGGGAAGGGCAAAAGGATACATATGATATAGTGGGAGAGTAATTGGGAGGAGAGAGGGAGGAGAGATAGGAGGAGGAATGGCAATCAACTAAAGCAAACTGGATTTGAAAATACCGGAATGAATGATACCTAAATCTTGGTATGCCAACTAAAAATAAAAATAAATCAATAAATAAAAAATACATTTTGTTTTAAGATAAGGTCTCACTCTAGTCCAGGCTACCTGGAATTCACTATCTAGTCTCAGACTGGCCTCAAACTCACAGCGTTCCTCCTACCTCTGCCTCCCAAGGGCTGGGATTAAAGGCATGCACCACCTATAAGGCATGCACACACCTAGCTGCCTTGGGCTCCCTACAGCCTCAAGGAGTCAATCCTAGAGGCCTTACCCCAAATTCTATCTGGCAGATGGATGTTACTCACATACCTTCCTTTGGTAACCTCAAATATGTCCATGTAATTGTGGACACTTACTCTAAACTTAATTTTGCTATTGCTCTCTCAGGAGAGAAGGCATCCCATGTCATTAAGGTGACAAAAACTGCCATGTTGGTCATGGGTATACCTTAGTCAATTAAAACTGATAATGGCCCTGCATACACATCTGCCCAATTCACATCCTTCATGGAATCTTGGGGAATAAAACATTCCCCTGGGATCCCCTACAACCCACAAGGACAAGCCATAGTGGAGAGAACTAACCAGACCCTAAAGGAACTAATTATAAAACAAAAGTCCACTATGTGGTCCACGGATCCCCCCTTGTCCCTGGTGGAAGCTCTCTTCACCTGCAATTTTCTCACCTTTGATGATGCAGGACTCTTCTCAGCCTATAAACATTGGAGATTCCAACCAACCACAACACTCTTACCCTTAGTCTGTTGGAAAGATCCTCTTACTAATATCTGGAAGGGACCCCACCCTCTTTTAACACAGGGCAGAGGGTATTCTTGTGTCTTTCCAGAAACTTCACAGATCCCGATCTGGATCCCTGCCAGAAACATCCATCCAGCCACTGACTCGGGAATCAACCTTGATGAGGAGGATGATTCCAAACCCCTCAGTCCTTATACAGGACTGTAAACTTATTCCCCTTTTTTCTTATTGTATCTCCTTTTCTCCCTACTACCACTTCCCAGAAACCATTTTGGACAATTCTTCTTAGGCCATACTTGTTTTATGTGGTGGGCCCAGATTCCCACTCTTTTTCTAGGCTTCATTTTAGCCACTCTATTTCACTGCATTCCTCCCCCTTCCAGCCAGTACTTCTCCTTAGCCATACCTTTGCTTTTTTGCTTATTAATGCCTCTTATGGTAATGCTACCCTCCAACCAGCCATAAATTCCTTTGCAACTCCTTTGATTGCATTGATCTGTTACCATTAAGGACACACAACGCTACTATTTATGGCACTAAGGGTGAGCTTACGACAGTCACCCAACAACCTGTTTATGTTAAAACCCCGTATTATTTTGTCTTGGTCCCAACACTCTATGCCTCCAACTTTTTTCTCTTTTCTGGGGGCTTTCTCAACTGCTCCCTCCTTAGTTGTAGACTGAGCCCTTGCATGACTATTCATGCTGACCTCCATGTTATTGTTAGACAGGCACCCATTGACTTTGCAGCTGTTTCTTCTGATAACTTTACATTTCTTTCTTCAACCCTTTCTCCCTTCTTATCCTGGCGGGAATACTAGTTATTCTTGCCATCATGCTGATCCTTTTCAGATGTCTCAGAACTTTTGCTCAGCACATCCCCGCCATCCAAACAAACCAGGTTCTACTACAGGGAGCCATTTATCAATTGGAAGAGGCAACCCTCATGAACCACATATGATATCTTATCCACCATTTCTCATTTGTAAACCTGTCCTACCCCAGTCTTTTTCAGGTTCTATAGTTGATTCTCACTTGCTGGGACAGTTCTCATGCCACAGAACCACCACCACTTGGCCCTCCCATGCCTCCTAGGCAATAGCCACACCCCTTGGGTTAGTCAATGATGGGTAAGACCCCATGAGATGGGGCAACCTAAGACAGGCATTGTCACATGTGATGATCCCTTGGGGCCTGGAGTCAACAATGGTTTGGCAAAGAACCATGCCTCCCAGGGTCGCCAATAATAAAAACAAAAAGGAGGATATGTATAGCCCAATGCAGGTTGGGCCCTCCCTAGCCAGACGGCATGCCAGAAGAAACCAGGAAGTGGCTTCTGTGGATGTGGCATCCTGCACAGGCCTGGCGTGACAACAGCTATAGTCCCATGCTCATGAGCAACCTGCTGTGAGATGATCTGCCCGGAGACAGGCTGTCATTGGTCACAAGAAGGGGACTACCCCATACAAAGATTGGCTAGCCAAACTCTTTAAACACCCTACACTTCCTTGAATAAATGAGTTTGCAGCAGCTCACCCTCTGCTTGCTTCCACCCAACTCCAGGAGTCTGTGTCATGACTCCACGCCTCTCACCCCCTACTTGGCAGAGACCCTGCCATCCCTCCTGGGCTGGCCTTAGGAGGGACCCCAACATATATTGACTGTCAATGGTGTGTCAGATGTTGGGCACAATTTAACAGATACATATAAAATTGACAAAAAAAAAAAAAAAAAAAAAAACCCTTGCAGTAATGCCCAGTTTCTCAGGAAAGAGCTAATTGGCTTCCATTTTCCTTAATTGTCTTAGAATGATTTTCTCTTATACTAGTTTATTTTGGGCTACAGTGAGTGATAAAAGCAATAAGTACTGTGAGTGGACAATATACTAGAAATTGATGCAAGAATCTAAGCAACCTTGGGGCCACTTGAAGTGATATTTAGTGTTTTAGCCATTCATTATGTTTTTATTTTAGAAAAATATTTGTAACTAGAACAAATAAGTAATATAAAGCATTGTAAAGTAATTTGAAAATATTATCACTATCTTGTGTTTGCTATCTAAAAATCTCAAATGTTTAAAAAAATATTTTTATTTATTTGCAAGCAGAGAGAGAGAGAGAGAGAGAGAGAGAGAATGAGAATAGGTACACCAGAGCCTCCAGCCACTGCAAATAAACTCCTGATGCAAGCCAAGGGTGGTGGTGGTGCAGACCTTTAATCCCAGCATTTGGGAGGCAGAAGTAGGAGGATTGCATGAGTTTGAGGCTACCATGAGACTACATAGTGAATTCTAGATCAGCATGGGCTAGAGTGAAACCCTTCCTCAAAAAAAAAAAAATCAAAAAAAACAAAACGAAACAAAAACTACAGATGAATGCACCACTTTGTGCACCTGGCTTTACATGGGTATTGGGAAATAAAATGGGTTGTTAGGCTTTGGAGGCAAGCCCCTTAAATGCTGAGCTATCTCTCCAGCCCTAAATCTCAAATTTGATGAAATCTGTAGTTTTACATTTAAGAACAAATGTTCACATTCTTTTCAGCTCTGTTCTTCAAAATATGTCAGACATGGGCTTGAGAGATGGCTAAGAGGTTAAGGTTCTTGCCTGGAAAATCTAAGGAATCATGTTCCACTCTCTAGATCCCACTTAAGCCAGATGCACAAGGTGACACATGCATAAGGTTGCACATGTGCACAAGGTGGCACACATGTTCAATTGCAATGGCTAGAGGCCCTGGCACAGCAGTTCTCTCTCCCTCTCTCTCTCTCTCTCTTTCTCTCTCTCTCTCATAAAAAACAAAACAACAAAAAAAGCTGTCAGATATTACAGTACATTGTGTATACAAATAGAGGTGGTCAATAAAAAGTTTAAAAAATGTCATGAATCTTTAGACTTTTATTTTTCTTTTGACCTTTTCACAATACTAATTGTATTTGTGTTTTGATATTAAAGTCTATAAAATTGCATTTTCATAATGTTTTAGTATGTTTTGTTTAAATTATATTTGCGCTATTGATTGTTTCTGTTTTTCTCCATGAAATATATGTGTTTTGTTTATATCTTTATAAAATGCAATGTCAAAGTTAGCATATTTATTATCATTTCAGGATTTCCACTTGACTTCACTATATATATTTTATTTGTTACCATCTGTCTTCCAAATCTCCTAATACTGTGTTTTGAACACAAATGACTCTCAATAAATGATTGTTTACCAAGTTCAGGTTAATCAAAAGTAGGCCACTGGAAAATGAAATACATGTTCCAAGAAAAGAAACTGATAGGTAAGTGCTGAGTACAGAGGAAATCTCTGAATTGTGAAAATGTGACACAGCAGGTGGTTTTACCTTTTGCTTCTAGTCTTGGGAAGTAGCAGGTTGTTTTTTTTTTTTTTTTTTTTTTTTTTTGCTGAGCACAAAGCAGTTTCTGTGGCCAAGCAGAAAACTGAAAATCTGAACATGACTTTTTTTGATATTTGGAGCTACACAAAGACACCATTGAATTATGTCCCTTTGTGCAGTATAGGAAATGCATAGCTCCATTATGACTCTTAGAATGAGGTTCTTAATTGTTCACTTAGCAATGGTGGGCATCTGCCACATTTTCCTTTATTTCCTAGATTTATTTGGACATAATTCTTGAGTACCTCTCAACACTTGCAACTTATGTTTCAGAAGAGGTGATTTCAATTTTTAACAATAGCCTTCCATATGCCATTTAACTATTAAAATTTCTAGTGCTGTAGTGATAGATGCATTTAGTTAGATTTTTTTAGCCCATAATCAGAGACTTGCTTTTTATACCAGTTAGTATTTATTTCAGTGCTTGTATCTGGGATTTAGAAAGAGTAAAATCTAGTGAGGGAAGTAAGATTTACTCAAGCAAGTATGAGAGAAGTGTGTAGGAAGAAGCGATGAGACACCTGACTTACATGGAAGTCAATGTCTCAGGAGTTCAATGAAGACCTGGCTCACGACATGGAGCAGACATCCATCCCTCCAAGAAGTAACTCTTAATATCACAACAGAGTTGGATAGGAAAAGGGGGAAGTGCAACAATGAATTTAGACATCAGGAGTGGAACTTAGTTTAGATGAGGTCTTACAGGTTATTTGGCCCAATCTCCTGGTACATACATAAACTTTCTTGAGTTCCTTTAGTTTGGATCATTTTTGAAATGGCCTTTATAGCACCTCTGCCTTCAAGTCCAATTAGTCAAAATTTGTCATGGATTTCTCTTTTGAAATGTCACTCCTCTTCCCTTTCTAATCCAGCATTGTTGCTGCCACTGTGGCTGTCTGTCTGATTCTTATTGCCACATGCATGGTTTATTCTAAGAGTGTCTTCATGGGTTTCCTGCCTCTAGTATATCCTAACTCACATGCAGCTTGCACACTAGAACACACATTAGATAAATGGCCTTCAAATAACACATCATCAGCAACCATTTACAGAATTGTCTTCAAAGTCTACACTGTCATTTAAGGCTCTCTATGGGCTGAACACAGCTGTAATTTCCCAATCACCTTTCCTATCCCATTGAAATAACCTCTCTTAGCAAAGCTAATCTATGCTTTTCATTCAACATTTTATGGCCATTCTAGACTCAATGAATCTCATGTGCAAATGTATTTCTACATTTGTAAGTGCATTCTGAACTTTTCATTATCATGTTAATTCACATTTTTCTTTAAAACTACATTTTTCCTCCACAAAATCACATAAGACCATTACAATTGTTGTGACTCTTAAATTCCTAACATCCTACAATATTATTTCATTGATTTATCTGGTACTTATATATGTGTTATATTGTTCTGTTAAATAACTAATATTTGCCGATTCTGTCTTCCTTTTTCCTTCTGTAAGGTCCCACTTTGTGCCTGATGCTAACTGCAAAAACTCTTCTTTTGTAATCATGCTTGCTTGCTTTTGCTAAGAATAATTCTTAGGCCACTTAGCTTGGCCAACTCCATTTTCTTGTTTTTTTTTTTCTTGTTGCCTGTTATTTCTCAACCCAGACCTCTCAGTGACTTGCCCCCACCCCTGCCTGGAAGTTCTGAAATTGTTACAAAAATACTCACAAAGCTCAGTTGACCTGACCACATGTGCTTGTAAAACACCTTAAGTAAGCACCCGCCCTGACAAAAACAGAAAAGTTGCTGACACTTCTGAAAATTCCAGGGGAGATTTCTGCTTATCTGTATCCCCCAGCTGCATACACCGGCTTGTGGTTTTTCCTTTTATAAACCCTGCTCCCCAGCTCTTGGGGGTCGCAGTCTCAAGTCTCAGTTTTGAGGCAGAGTTAGGTCCCCGATCGATCAGTTATCAATAAATTTTTGCTGTGCACATTTGTCTGATTTTCTGCTCCATTACTATGTGATTCCCGGACCCTTCACTTCTAGATCAGTAAGGAATACTAATGACATTTGTTTGAATATTTCACAATGTCTAACTGAATTCTGCACTTAATAAATGCTTAATTAAATACGTAGTAGGTTAATCAAATGGAAAATGAGTTCAGATCTGCTAAAGAGGGACCATATCTGGAGAACTTTGCCAATGTTTTCCTGTACCAGGACACAAGTTAGGAAAGTCAGTGCTTTCTAGATGAAGACATCAAATTTCAATTAAAAAAAAAGCCCAGAATAGCCAGAATAGAGCCAGTATTTCATCATTTAATATTTTGTAATATAAGTTTAGTCAGCTAGAAACAGGAGAAAGGTCTTTAATCCTTTAAAATTTAAAAACAAACAAAATTTCACTTTTATTACTATGAATTTTCTCCATCTTGCTGAACTTTCCAGTCAACTCCTTAGGGTGGAAATGCCTTGAATAAAGCAGCATTTATTTTCTTTCCACACAGTTATTTTGGGTAATGAACATGCAATAGTTTAGTTTTCCTCATTATCTGAACCTATTTCTAGAATTTCTTTATTCATTTACTTATTCAGCATTTACGGAGTGCCTGATGTATGCAGTACTTATCACCAGATCTAGGGATGAGTAGGGAGACAGGAGGGAATAAACACACACATGAGTCTTGTCTTGTGGAACTTATCAAATAGCCGGTGATTGTTCATCAAATAAGTAGTTTTCCACATATGATATCTAGTTTACAATTCATAATTTAACTATGACATCTACAGAATTTGCATTTTTACAAGGTAGTTATGTCTTATAAAAGTGGACCAAAATATAATTAAAATTTGTGACTTCCCAAATTGCAAAATCTGTATTGGTTGTTTTCAGTAGGAGTCAGTTTACATTTGTGGTATAGTAGATTTCTCTGAATGGAAATATTCTCTCCTGAACAGAGGAAGGAAGCTTTGATTCAGGAAGTCAAGTCTGGGAGACCAGAAACTTAAAGGTCACATAACCACTTCCCAAGGTTATGTTAGCTAGAAACTGAAACATTCCTTCCCATGGGGGAGGGGAGGAAGGAAGTTTCAGCGCTGCAGGAAGGGAACAAGGCTGGGAAAGCAATTTGATAGCTACCCTAAGGCTATGTAAAGGGGAAACAATTCCTTGGGCATGAGAGACTCTGCCATGGGAGCTGTCTGCAAAGTGATGCAGTGAGCTTCAGAGATACAGCTTCCGTGAGGTGTCACCTGCACTGAGGTGGGCTTTCTGGTGATGCAGCAGCCTTTGACTTGAAGCAGCTATGGGAGGTGTTGGTCAGGATGGGATGAAACCTCGCCTGGTGGGGCTGCATTGGAGTCATCTATTGCTCCTGTAAGCAACCCTTCACCCTGCTCTGTGTAACTCCCAATTGTTATGGCGTCCAGTGTTGCACAAGTAAGACCATCAGCTCACAGAATGTGAGGCAAAGTTTTATTGGGTAAAAAAGAGAAAAGAAAGAAAATAAAAGCTAGTGCACACCAGGTCTACACTCAGAGTTCGGGTTCTCAACATGTAGCATTGTACTATTCGGTGTGCCAGCTTTTATTGGAAATAACTACATGATGTTCATAGAAAAAAACAGGGTGGGAGTTAAGCCATAAATCACAACTTACATTCTTAGAAGATTATAGGGAATTAAAAACAGAATGAACTTATGAACAGGTCCCTTGGTCAGTTACTGGAAATGCCTGGGCGGTATAAGGTAGACCTGGTCTGCTTATCTGCCCTTAAGGACTTTGCACAATGCAGGCCCTGGGTAATGCTGTTCAGACCAGCATCCTGTTTATCTCCCATCCCCACCTTTTCAAGTTATCTAACATCCCCCCCACCTGTTCAAGCAAGTGTTTCATCCCATTCTTTTATGGGCTCTTACAAGGTTGTGATTTCTATTTTTCTCTAAGCTTGATGTAAAGAAATAATAACATTTTGCTCTCTTTACACCAATAACTCATTGATTCACCAAAATCTGGATCATCCTTTGGTCTGTCCTTCTGTGCCCTATCTGGGTAGAATTCAGGTGTTCACATCATCCCAGGTAAAAGATTTTCCTGAAACAGTATTGTATGGTTGTACTGTTTTTTTTTTTTTTTTTTTTTTTTGAAACAAGGTTTCATATTGTAACCCAGGATAATCTCAATTTTGTAACCCAGGAAACCCTTCTGCCTTAGCCTACTGATTGCTGGGATTATAGGCATGAGACACTATGCCTGGTTTTTACCTTTCTTTATAAACTTTTGTCATTCTGAAAGTAGATGTTGAAATATTTGACAGATATTAAGATTAATCCATAATAATATTGCTCCTACCTCATGTGGATCCTTTTTGCAAACTGAAATTATTTTAATATTTAAGAATGTATATGCTATAAATAGATTGAATTTTTCTATATTAGAAAAAAGAAACCGCAAAAACAGTTTTCTTTTTGAGGTAGGGTCTTGCTGTAGCTCAGGCTGATCTGAAATGTACCATACATTCTTAGTCTGGCATCAAATTTACAATGGTCTCTGCCTCATTTGTGCTTGGACTAAAGGCATGTACCACCATGCCCAGCCCAAAACTAGTTTGTTTGTTTGTTTGTTTGTTTTTTTACAAACAAGATACCTGAGATAATCAACCACCACACCTGTATTGATAATCAACTTTATTTACTTTTTATTATTTGAAAAAAATATTTCTATTTTATTTGCAAGAGAGGGAAGAGAAGGAAAGAGAAAAGAAGAGAAGAGAAGAGAAGAGAAGAGAAGAGAAGAGAAAGGAAGAGGACAGGAGAGAGTATGGATTTCCAGGGCCTCCTTACACTGCAAATAACCTCCAGACATATGAGACACTTCATGCACCTAATGTTACATGCATGGGTGGGGAGTTGCACCTGGGCTATCAGGCTGTGCAGTCATCTTGAACTGCTGAGCCATCACTCCAGCTCTAGAACCCGTTTTTTTTATTTTTTGTATCTTTCTGTTGGTTACTGTGGTGGTTTGAATGTAAATGTATGTCTCTCATAGACTCTGGTATTTGCTTATTTATTTGAGAGAAAGAGGGAGGGAAGGATACAGAGAGTGAGCTGAAGAAGCAGATAGAATAGGTGTGCCAGGACCTCCAGCCACTGCAAACAAACTCCAGACTCATGTGCCACCTTCTGCATCTGGCCTACATGGGTACTGGGGAATCAAATCTGGGTCCTGAGGCCATGTCTCCAGCCTGGATTAGGTGTTTTGTTAAGCTTGTAATTTGGATCTTCTGTGACCTGGGAGAGGTGTGTCACTTGGGGGTTGGATCCTGGTGTCCAGCCCAATGGTGTGTTTTGTGGTTGATCTGAATTCCCTTCTGGAAAGCTATATAGAGAGATTTCAGCTCTGCTTGGTTCCCTGCTTGTCTTTGTATTTTTTTTTATTATCTTTTTGCTGGTTGTTTCTCTGCTTGGATGTATGGAAGCAGCTTCTTCCACCTTAGATAGAACTTCCCCTTGGATCTGTAGGCTTGAAATAAACCCCCTCCTCCAATGAACTGTGCCTGGTTTGGATATTAATCCCAGCAAACTGAAGCTGTCTACTGTAGCTATCAAAGATTCTCTCCTTCTTCTCACTATCTATCTTTTATGGCACCTCTCTGATCTGTCAAGTTCCAGTCTTCCTTCAGCCTCTGCTGTTCCATGCAGCCCACTTCTATGTGGCTTTGCTCATAATAGTTTCAAAGCCATGGCTTTTAATCTAACCACAGCATAGAATTTTTACTGGATAAGATGGTACTTAGCCAAACTGAGTTAAACAAAAAGTCTTATTTTTTTTTTTATCAGTCTTACACAGTGATATTTATGTAACACAAAGTTAAGGAATTTTAAAATTTGTAATAAATAGTCTTTATTAGGCCAAACAGAGGTATAGTTTGGTATAATTAGGTACATTAATCCATTTTTTTATTGCCACAACAAAATACCTGAAATTGAGTAACTTATATAAAAAAGAAGTTATACATCAACTTTAGTGTTTCAGGCTGATAGTTCAAATAGCATGGAACCAGCGCTGATGAGGGTCACATAGCCAAATTGATTTCATGGTTAATGGCATCATTGTGGTAGCAAATGAGAGAGGAAATGAACACATGGAGAGACAGGAAGTCAGACATTGGGGTGGGGGTCATTGTGCTTATTTATAACATTTTCCTGAGAATTTACTGTGGTCCACAAGAACTACATCAATCAATTGTGAGGGTAGTACTCCAATGAATGAAGACCTGGCACAAGACATTACCTCTTAAAAGTCTTACCATTTCTTGCCTTAGCACACTGGGAAAGTTTTCTAATGCATGTACCATTAGGGAATGTACACAAACCATGAGATGATATGCAGCATATGATTGCTTCAAAAATATTTACTTATTTATTAGATAGGGAGAGAAATAGAGACAGGGAGGAAAAGAAAGAGAGAAGGGAGAGAGAGAGAGACAGAGACACCAGGGTTTCTTGCTATTGCACACAAACTCCAGAAGCATGTACCACTTTGTGCATCTGGCTTTTCTTGGGTATTGGGGAATTGAACCTGGACCAGCAAGTTTTGAAAGCAAATGCCTTTAACTGCTGACCATCTATCTCCCCAGCCCTCAGTGTATGGTTGTACTTCTTTAGTATAATGTATTCAAAGGAGAAGAAACGAAGCAAAGCAAATAGCAAATGAAAACTGAAATGGACAAGTAATGGTAACAATAACAATACTCCTGCAATAAGATTACGCAATAGCAGGTCCATCTTTTCTCCTGATATAAGAATAACCAAGAGTTTCTGTGAAAAGTGATGAAAATTTATTCTTTTGCTTGGCTAAAGTAAAAAGGTCATAAAGGTGGAGTTTCTATATAACTAATTTGGTTTAGGCATTAGGTAGTAATTTGATTTTTGGAGGCAGGGTCTCACTAGCCCATATGATCTGAAAATCACTGTGTAATCCAAGATGGCCTTGAACTCATGGTAATCTTCCTACCTTAGTTTGTTGGGGAGCCATCATGTTGGAAGAAGTATTATTTTTTTGCCCTCGTTAGTCTGTTTCATGATCTAGTTTCTGTTTTATAGTTTTAAAAAATGCTCTTTATTTATGAGAGAGAGAGAGAGTGGGTGAGAAGAGAGAGAAATGGGTTCATCAGGGCCTTTTGCCACTGTAAACAATCTCCAAATGCATGCACCACTTTGTAGGCCTGGCTTTGCGTGGGTATTGAGGAATTGAACCTGAAACATCAGGCTTTTCAAGCAAACCTTTTAATGGCTGAGCCATCTCTCTCCAGCGCCCCCCTCATGATCTAGTTTCTATATGATAATATAGCAAACCTCTTCCAGATCTTTGTGGACTAGTTGATCAAGATTGATATAGATCCATGGGCTGGAGAGATGGGTTAGCAGTTAAGGCGCCTGCCTTCTAAGCCCAAGAACGTTGGTTCCAATCTCCAGCAGTTCCAATCTCCAGGTCCCATGTTTAGCCAGATGCAAAGTGATGCAAGGGTGCAATGCCACACTTGACCACAAGGGGGTGCACACATCTGGATTTCGTTCGCAGCAGCTGAGACGCTGCTGGCGCTCCCCTCTCTATCTGTCTTCCTCTCCCTCTCTCTCTGTTTCTCTCCAAAAAAAAAAAAAAAAAAATTGACATAGATCCATGATGGGAGCTACCAAATTTCAATGACTCCAATACATACTCAAAGGGTTTTCAGAAGTATAAGCTACATATTCTCCTTAAGATAGTGAACTAATTTTACAATGTTACTTATGAAAAGAGAAATATATGCCATAAGTGCTCAATATATTGGTTTCAGAGTCTATGCATGTCCTATTTGTAAACAAAACAGCAGCTGTCTGCTTTGGAATTGTTTTACAGCATCCTAAAAATGAGTAGGATCTGTTGAAAGACTAGTTTTGGTTAATATTTATACAGATGTCTAAGTCTAGCAGGCATCCAGTACTGAGCCAACATCCATGGACCTTCGGTAAACTCTACAGAATATGGACATTCATTTGTGTGCACTCAAACTATTTTGCAGCATAACTACATCTATTTTTATAATACTTCTTCATGCTTGCTGTTGAAATGCATGTAGTCAACTGTTTGTAGGTGAAATCTCTTACTACAAGCTCTTGTGAAGAGAAGGAGAGAGAGAGAGAGAGAGAGAGAGAACTAAGAAATGAACTCAACATGCACCCCCTTGATTATTCCTTAACAATATTAACCGCTAAGATCTCTCCAGCCCCAACTGATGATTATTAAGCAATGATCACAGATAAGCTTCCATGATGACACACAAACAGCTTTCCTTCCATGTTAGCTACCAACTTTTCAAATGAGCATTTTGTGGGCTGGGGAGATGGTGACTTGATTGATGCTGTGTTTCCTGCACAAGCATGAGGATCTGAGTTTGGACACCTATCATTCACCTAAAATACTAGGCACTGTGGAAGCAGAGAGAGGAAAAGCTTCATGACATGCTAGCTGGCTTGTTTAATCAAAGAGATCACTCTGGGTTCAGTGAGATATACTATCTGAATAAGGTGGAGAACAATATAAGAAGACACCCAACATTGACATCTGGCCTTACTCAGGTGTCCATATGCATATAAACATATGCATGGACATAGCACACCCAATATACATGCAAAACAAGGGCCTGGGAGATGCTGCACAAGCATAAAGTCCTGAGCTCAGATTCATGAGACCCATTGGATGCTGTAAGCATCTGTAATCTCAGCACACCTATAGACAAGAAGGGAGGTAGAGACAAGATAATTTCCAAGAAACTCATGGGACAGCTAGCTTGGCAAATGCAGTGGGGAACCATGAGAAATCCCACCTCAAACAAGGTAGAAGGTGAAGACAGGCAGCAGAGTTTGTCCTGGAGACAAGCATGCTCTGGCCTCACACATGGCCAGACTCATACACAAACACACACCTCATACCCTCTCTCCAACATGAGTATCATGTATATAATTACTGAAACTCTTGGGTCTGTTTCCAGGGCACACTTACACTGGAAATCACTGGGTTAACCTTCTTTGAAGACCACAGAGAACATTTCTGTTCCCACAGGATGTTTGCATTTAGCACTCTACACTAGCGACTGTTATAGTTGAACCACTTCAGTGATGACAACTGTAGTCTCCAGATGCTTTGGTTGTAGGTCTGGGATTTTTTTCTTCATTATCACTAGAGTTTAATCTTCATTCTGTACTCAAATATATGAAATCTTTTAAAAAACTTTTTTGACAACTACCATAATTACAGACAATAAACCATGATAATTCCCTCCTCTCCCCCCTTTCCAGGATCCATCATATCCCCTGCCTGTCTCCATTAGTCTCTTTCGTATTTTATTTTGATGTCATCATCTTTCCTATTATGTGGGTCTTGTGAAGGTAGTGCTAGGCACTGTCAGGTCATGGATACTGTGGTAGTTTGAATATATGTCCCCCAATATATTCAGTGTTTTATTAGTTTATAGTTTGCATCTGCAATCACCTTGCTAGAGGCAATGTCACTGGAAGCCAGTCTTAAGTTGTGGTGATGGTTTGAGATTCCATTGTAAAGATATGCAAAGTGTGCCTAGAGGGAGTTCCTGAAGTGTGCTGTGGCTTTTGGCTATAGTTTTGCTCTGTGTGCTGTGTGCCTGGTTGGTTTTTCTCTCTCTTGCTTGGCCTTGTGAAGGCAGGCCAGCTTCTTCTGCCATTATGGAACTTCCCCTGGATCTGTAAGCTTCAATAAATAATATCCCTCCGTCCATAACTGTGCCTGGTCTGGAAGTTCATCTCAGGGAACCTGAAGCTGTCTGCTACAGATATCAAGGCCAATTTCTGTCTGAACAATTGCATTGGAAGCAGTCCTACTCTTCCTTTGGCCCTTACATTCTTTCTGCAACCTCTTCTGCAATGGACCTTGAGCCTTAGAATATACAATAGAGTTATTTCAGTGCAGAACACTCCTCTGTCACACAATATAGTGACTTTTGAGTCATCCCAATGGTCACTGTGATCTGAAAAGAGAAATTTCTCTAACTAAAAGTGAGATAGCTGGGTGTGATGGCACAAGCCTTTAATCCCTGAACTAGGGAGGCAGAGGTAGGAGAATCGCCATGAGTTTAAGGCCACCCTGAGACTACATAGTGAATTCCAGGTCAGCCTGAGCTAGAGCGAGACCCTACCTGGAAAAACCAAAAAAAAAAAAAAATGAGAGTAACATTAATATATAGGTATGGATGTTAAAAAAAAAGGGTTTACAGGGCAGTTTCGTGAGCATAATATTTGCATTTAGCCAGAAAAGAGCAGGTGTTACAGTCCTAGGGCTCATGATCTCCCCCACAATAGACTTTTGATTAGGTTTTCAGTACCAGGCGTGTATTCCTTCCCTCCCATAGAATGGGCCTCCAGTCCAATTAGAGAGCAGTTGGTTTATCCCATAACAGACATGCCACTATTGCACCTGTTCGGTCATTTGGCCTGACTGGCCAAACTTGAGGCATCCAGTGTCTACTGTTTTCACTGCTGATGACTTCTGTCTACCATAGGGCTGCATGCTGTGCAGCTTTTTCCAGCTTTCTGTCACTGGTATATAGGAAGGAGGTTTTCAGCCCAGCCCCAGCAAGATTTCTCAGTGACTTTGCAGCCCAATCATGTGGAGTCTTCACAAATGGGGTCTTACCATCTATTTCTAGTGAGAAACCAACAGCTTTAACAATGACCTATAAAGTTTTGGGAGTATCAGAGAACTCCCTGCCTGATAACTCACTGGAACCCATCCCTGGTACTGAAATTTTTCTACTAATAATCTATGGCTACTGGTGTGCCATTATCCAAGAAAGTATGTTTGCATATGGCCATTTCACAATATCCTGAATTATACTCTCTGTAATTAGTTCTACTTACATATATACAATACCATTCCCTTAAGTCCTTCCCTCCCTTATAGACCTTTTCTAGCTTACTGGCCTCTGCTACTGATTTTTACTCCAAATCACATGTAAGTCTAAACTTTTGTAGCTAGGATCCACACATGAGAGACAACTTGTGATGTTTGGCTTTCTGGGCCTAGGTTACATCACTTACTATAATCCTTTAAAGATCCATCAATTTCCATGCAAATTTCACAATTTTATTTTTCTTTACTGTTGAATAGAAATCCATTCTATAAATGTACCATATCTTCATTATTCATTTATCTGTTAAGGGTCATCTATGATGGCTCCATTTTCTATCTAGTGTGAATAGTGTGGCAATAAACATGGTTGAGCAAGTATCCTTAAGGTAGTGAGAAGAGACCTTAGGATATATGCCTTTGAGCAGGATAGGTGAATGGTATGATAAATCTATTTTTTTACTGACAACTTCTTTAATTGTAGACAATATCCCATGGTACTTCTCTCCCTCCCCCTACTTTCCCCTTTGAAAGTTCACTCTCCATCATATCCCCTCCCCCTCGCAATCAGTTTTTCTTTTCAGTTTGATGTCATGATCTATTTCTCCTATTAAGATGGTCTTGTGTAAGTAGTGTCAGGTACTGTGAGGTCTGGATATCCAGGCCATTTTGTGTCTGGAGGAGCATGTAGTAAGGAGTCCTACCATTCCTTTGGCTCTTACATTCTTTCACCACCTATTCCATAATGGACCCTGAGCCTTGGAAGCTGTGTTTGAGATGTTTCAGTGCTGAGCACTCTTCTATCCCTTCTTCTCAGCACCATGGTACCTTCTGAGTTATCCCAAGGTTCTCTGAAAAGAGAAGCTTCTCTATCTAAAAGTGAGAGTAGCATTAATATTTGGGTGTGGACATTAAGAAGAGTGCTTACTGGGCAGTTTGGTGAGCATAGTACATACATTTAGCCAGACACCAGCAGATGTTATACCACTAGGGTTCATGACTAACCCTGTGGTAGGATTTCAGTATCAAGGATGCATTCCCTCCCATGGAGCGGGCCTCCAGTCCAATTAGAGAGTGGTTAGTTTCCCCCATAACAGACATGCCACTATTGCACCCATTGGCTCATTTGGCCTGGCTGGCCAAATTTAAAGCATCCAGTGTCCACTGTTGAGTATCTTCACTGGTGTTTTCTCTTGCCCATTGAACTACATGCAGCATAGCTTTTTCAAACTTTCTGTCAGTGGGTCTGCATGGAGGAGTCTTTTAGCTCAGCTCCAGCAGGATTTCTCAGTGACCTTGCATCCCAAGTATGTGGAGTCCTCAGCAATAGTGTCTTACCATCTATTCCTGGTGGGAAACCAAGGGCCTCGGCAATGGCCTATAATGTTTTAGGGGTATCTGTGATCTCCCTGGCCAACAACTCACTAGAAGGTATCTCATCCCTGGCTCTGAAAATTTTCTAGTAGCAATCTATGGCTTCTGAGTGTTCCATTGTTCAGAAAAGTATGTTTTCATATGAATTATTTATATTCTGTTAGATTTTGATTAGCCCTCATTCCACCTTTCCTTTACTCAATCTCTTTCCCTGACCTCATTTAGGCCTTTTCACCTCCATTAATCTCTTCTTCTACTTACATATATACAATGCCATCCTATTAAGTCCCCCCTCAATCCCTTTCTATTCCCTTTGTCTCCCCTTTCTAGCTTACTGGCTTCTGCTACTGAGTTCTTTTTTTCTCACATAGAAGTCCAATCATTTGTAGCTAGGATCCACATATAAAAAAGAACATATGACCTTTGGCTTTCTGGACCTGGGTTACCTCACTAAGTATAATCTTTTCCAGATTCATCCATTTTCCACCAAATTTCATAACTTGATTTTTCTTTACCACTGAGTAGAACTCCATTGTGTAAATGTGCCACATCTTCATTATCTACTCATCAGTTGAGGGACATCTAGGCTGGTTCCACTTCCTAGCTATTGTGAATAGAGCTGCGATAAACATGGACAAGCAAGTGTCTCTAAGGTATTGAGGTGAGTCCTTAGGATATATGCCTAGGAGTGGTATAGTTGGATCATATGGTAAATCTATTTTTAGTTGTCTCAGGAACCTCCACACTGATTTTCAAAATGGCTGGACCAGATTGCATTCCCACCAACAGTGTAGAATGGTTCCTCTTTTTCTGCATCCTCTCCAGCATTTGTGGTCATTTGTTTTCATGATGGTAGCCAATCTGACAGGAGTGAGATGGAATCTCAACATAGTTTTAATCTGCATTTCCCTGATGACTAGGGATGTAGAACATTTTTTTAGATGTTTATATGCCATCTGTATTTCTTCTTCTGATAATTCTCTATTTAGTTCCATAGCCCATTTTTTCATTGGGTTGTTTTATTTCTTATTATTTAATTTTTTAATTTTTTGAGTTCTTTGTATGTCCTAGATATTAACTCTCTGTCAGCTGTATAGCTAGCAAGGATTTTTCTCCCATTTTGTAGGTTGCCTCTTTGCTCTATTCACAGTGTCCTTAGCCGTACAAAAGCTTTGTAATTTCATGAGTTACCAGCAGTTGATCTGTGGTTTTATTTCCTGAGCAATTGGGGCTATATTCAGAAAGCCTTTGCCAAGACCAATATCATGAAGGGTTTTCCCTACTTTTTCCTCTGGCAGTTTCAGAGTTACAGGTCTGATATTAAGGTCTTTCATACATTTGGATTTAGTTCTTGTGCATGGAGAGAGATAAGGATCTATTTTCATCTTTCTACAGATACATATCCAGTTTTTCCAGCACCATTTGCTGAAGAGGCTGTTTTTTCTCCGATGGGTATTATTGGCATTTTTGCCAAATATTGGGTGGCTATAGCTACCCAGACTTACATTAGGGTCCTCTATTCTATTCCATTGATCTACATGTCTGTTTTTGTGTGAGGACCATGCTGTTTTTGTTACTATGGCTCTGTAATATCGGTTAAAATCAGGTATGGTGATACCACCAGCCTGATTTTTGTTGCTTAAAATTGTTTTAGATATATGAGGTTTTTTTGTGCTTCCAAATGAATTTTTGGATTGTTTTTTTCTTTTTCTGTGAACAATGCCATTGGAGTTTTGATGGGGATTGCATTAAATGTGAAAATTGCTTTGGTAGGTTTGCCATTTTCACAATATTGATTCTTCCAATCCAAGAACAAGGGATGTCTTTCCATTTCCTAGTGTCTTCTGGAATTGCTCGCTTGAGTGTTTTAAAGTTCTCATTGTAGAGATCCTTCATTTCCATGGTTAGGTTTATCCCAAGGTACTTTACTTTATTATTATTTTTTTTGATGCAATTGTGAATGGGAGTGATTCTCTGATTTCATCCTCTGTGTGTTTTTTGTTAGCATAAGGAAGGCTACTGATTTCTGTGTGTTTATTTTGTATCCTGATACATGACTATAGGTGTTTCTCAACTCTAACAGTTTGCTTGTATAGTCTTTAGGGTCCTTTATGTATTGAATCATATGATCTGCAAATAATGATAACTTGATCTCTTCCTTTCCAATTTGTATCCCTTTTATGTGTGTTTCTTGCCTTATTGCTATGGTTAAGACGTCTAGTACTATATTAAATAAAAGTGGGGACAGTGGACACCCTTGTCTTGTGCCTGATTTCAGTGGAAAAGCTTCTCTAATTAGTATTATGTTGGCTGTGAGTTTATCATAGATAGCCTTTATTATGTTGAGATATCTTCCTTCTATTCCCAGTCTCTGTAGGACTTTTATCATGAAGGGATGTTGGATTTTGTCAAATGCTTTTTCTGCATCTAATGAGATGATCATGTAATTTTTGTCCTTCAGTCCATTTATATAATGTATTACATTTATCGATTTGTGTATGTTGAAGCATCCCTGCATCTCTGGGATAAAGCCAACTTGGTGGGGATAAATCATCTTTCTGATATATTCTTGTATTCTGTCTGCCAATATTTTATTGAGAATTTTTGCATCTATGTTCATGTTGGGGAGATTGGTCTGTAATTTTCCTTTTTTTTTTCTATCTTTGTCTGGTTTGGGGAACAGGGTGATGCTGGCTTCATAGAAGGAGTTTGGTAGGATTCCTTCCTCTTCTATTTTATGAAAGTTTAAGCAGCAGTGCTGTTAGTTCTTCCATGAAGGTCTGGTAAAATTCAGCAGTGAATCCATTTGGGCCTGGACTTTTTTAGTTGGGAGATTTTTTTTATAACCGCTTGGATCTCCATACTTGTTATAGATCTATTTAAGTGGTTAATCTTATCTTGATTTAATTTTGGTAGGTCATATAAATCAAAGAAATCATCCATTGCTTTCAGATTTTCAAACTTAGTGGAGTATATATTCTTATAATATTTCCCTATGATTTTTTAAATTTCTCTGGTATCTGTTGTAATGGTGCCTTTTTCATCTCTGATCTTATTAATTTGTGTCTCTTTGTCTTTCTTTTGGTCAGATTTCCTAAGGGTTTGTCTATCATGTTTATCCTTTCAAAGAATCAACTCTTTGTTTCATTGATTCTTTGGATTTTTTTTTTGTTTCTATTTCATTAATTTCTGCCTTAATCTTTATTATTTCTTCCCATATACTGATTTTTGGTTTGCCTTGTTCTTCTTTTTCCAAGGCCTTAAGGTGCAGCATTGTTGTTTACTTGCTACCTGTCTAATTTCTTAACATAGGCACTTAAAGCTATAAATTTCCCTCTTAGGACTACCTTCATTGTGTCCCAAAGGTTTTGGTATGTTGTGTTCTCATTATCATTTGACTCCATGAATTTTTTGATTTCCTTCTTGATATTTTTCATTGACCCATTCATCATTTAGAAGTGTATTGTTTAGTTTCCATGATTTTGTGTATGCTCTATAGCTTTTCTTCTTATTCATTTCTAGTTTGATCCCATTGTGATCTGATAGAATGCAAGAAATTATTTTAATTTTCTTATATTTGTTAAGATTTGCTTTGTGTCCTAATATATGGTCTATTTTTAGAAAATGTTCCATGTGTTGCTGAAATGAATATGTATTCTGCAGCATTTGGTTGAAATGTCCTGTATATATCTGTTAGTTCTATTTGTTCTATGACTTTATTTTAATCCAGAAGCATCTCTGTTTATTTTTTGCTGGGATGATCTGTCAGTTGGTGAGAGTGGGGTGTTGAAATCACCCACTATAAGTGTGTTTGGTGTTATCTGTGACCTTAGTTCTAATAGTGTTTGTTTGATGAAATTGGGAGCCCTTGTGTTAGGTGCATATATGTTTAGGATTGTAATGTCTTCCTGTTGGAGTGTTCCTTTAATCAATATAAAGTGACCTTCTTTATCTTTCCTAAATAATGTTGGTCTGAAGTCTACCCTGTCAGATATTAGGATAGTGACCCTTCTTGTTTTTTAGGCCCATTGGCTTGAAACACTGTTTTCCATCTTTTCACCCTAAATAGTGTCCATCCTTTGTAGAAAGGTGAGTTTCTTGGAGGCAACAAATTGAATGATCCTGCTTTTTAACCCAGTCTGGAACCTATGTCTTTTGGTTGGGGCATTGAGGCCACTGATATTAAGAGTTATTATTGAAAGGTATGTATTTATTTTTGCCATTTTCCTTGTTTTGTAGTTCTTCCAGTTTTACCTTTGCTCTCTTGTATTAACTAGTATTGGAGTGTGGTTTGTTTTTTCCATGTTCCTTATGTGTGTGCTTTTCTTTCTCTTCAGCATGGAGGAACCTTTCAAGTATTTTCTGTAGAGCTGGTTTTGTCTTCAAATATTCTTTTAGCCTGCTTTTGTTGTGGAATATTCTTATTTCTCTATTTGAATGGATAGCTTTGCAGGATAAAGTAACCTTGGTTGACAGTTGTTATCTTTCAGAACTTGGAATACATCACTCCGAGTTCTTCTGGCTTTTAAAGTTTGTATTGAGTAATCTGCTGTGTTTTTGATGGGCTTACCTTTGTAGGTGACTTGCTTTTTCTCTCTAGCTCCTTTAAATATATTTTCTTTGGTTTGTATGTTTGATAGTTTAATTATAATATGGCAAGGAGTGGTTATTTCCAGGTTTTGTCTGTTTGGTGCTTTAAAGGTTTCCTGTATCTGCATTGGCATCTCTTTCCCAATTTGAGTAAGGTTTCTCTTATGATTTTGTTGAGAACACCTACTATGCCTTTGGAGTGAAATTCTTCTCCTTCTACTATACCCTGGATTCTTATGTTTGATCTTTTCATAGTGTCCCAAATATCTTGAAATTCCCATTCATACCTTCCTATTAGTTTGTATTTTTTTTTGGACTATATTAGATCTACCACCTATTCTTCTAGTTTAATCTTCTATTCCTTCCTTCATCCATTCTACTAGAGAGATTTTCTACAGAGTTTTTTATTTCACTGACTGTGTTCTTCATTGCTAGTATTTCTTACTGGTTTTTCTTCATTATTGCTATTTCCTTATTCATGTCTTGCATTGACCTCCTTATTTCATTAAATTGGTTTCCTGTATGTTCTTTGATTCCTTTGATTTCCTCTGTGAGTTTTTTGAACATATTTATAATCATTCTTTTGAAATCCTTCTCAGGCATATCCTCTAAATCAGTCTCCCTGAAGATCATTTCTGATGCATTAATACTTTTTGGTAGATTTATATTACCTTGACTTTTTTGTGTTTCTTGTATTATAATGTAGAGATTTTTGCATCTTGGATTAATTTAATGCTTGGATTTTCTAATTATATGCAGTAATATCAGATGTATCAATCAATCTGATGTTATATATCTTCAGGGTAGGAGCTTAAGTTGCTAGGTGTGGCTCTTAAGACTCTCAGAGTAACCAGAAAAGTCACCCTAGGTGTTGGGTTTGCTTGCTATGAGAGTATTCAAGTAAGCTGAATGGAACAGAATAGAGACAAATTCTAAAAACTTAACTAAACAATGTACACATTCAATGAAAAACAGCACAGTCTATTTATGCAAAAATAGGTGTTATGTCATAAAGATCCTCTAACAAACTCATAGCCCCTAAGGATGTGTGCTGCCCCACACCCTTAATCCTGTCAACTGGGAGGCTAAGATTTCTGGTCTGTAGAGGGTTCCAATGTCAGCTTGTGACCAGGTGAGACCCTTCCCCAACAAATAACAGAAGAGGAAACAAAGGCAGTATAAATCAGGAAGCAACATATGAGCAGTCCAAAATATAGTTTATTTAAGAATGTGAAATCTGACCATCCATCAGATTTAACTTATAATTTACCCTGACATGGATGGTGCAATTAGCCCTTCTGATGCAAGTCTATATACCAGGCTTATTTGGTGGGTACTGACCTGGTATAATCTCAGTTACCTTTTGGGATGGCTTTGGTCTCAGCCATGCTGCATGGCTGCTTAGGTCCCTCTTTGCTGTGCTGTGGGCTCAGATAGGCTGGCTGGATCTGTGGGTTGCTGCTCTCATCATGCCAGGTGCTATGTAGGTGAGCTCCCTTTCCCAGGTCTCTGGTGCTTGCTGGTGCTTGTGCTAGTGGTTGGGGAAGGGGAGGCTGTTGCTGGAAGCTGAAGTCCTCCCGCTGGTTCTCAAGATCTTCTTCTTCACAAGTTGCTCCATTGGTCTTTGCCATCCTCCTTCCATGTTTCTTGAGTTTGCAAGTATACCAGTGTGAGTGGAGAATCCCCTCACATGCTTTTTTTTTGTTGTTTTGTTTTCCCTGTGGCTCGTGCCAAGCCTGGCGGTTGTGGCTGCTTGGAACTTGTGTGGTCGCTGCTGGATCCACTTCTGCCTGTTTCTGTGGGCTCTAATTTCTCTTACTTCTCTGCTGCAGTTGATAATTTACTATATGCCTCACTTTTTAGTAGAAGAGTGTGTTTTGCTGGTGTTCTTTTTTCTTTTGTTTTTTTGCCCCTAGGCTGTTTTGGCGTTGTTCCTGAACCACCATCTTAACCAGAAGTCTCTTTAAATTTTTAAATATTTTATTTATTTACTTGAGAGAGAGAAAGAGGGAGAGTGAGAGAGAGCAAGAGAGAGTGAGAGAGAGAGAGAGAGAGAGAGAGAGAGAGAGAGAGAGAGAGAGAGAGAATGGGTGCACCAGGGCCTCTAGCCACTGCTAACAAACTCCAGACACATTTGCCCCCTTGTGCATCTAGCTTATGTGGGTCCTGGAGAATAGAACCAGGATCCTTTGGCTTTGCATGCAAATGCTTTAACCATTAAGTCATTTCTCCAGCCCCTCTTCTTTCTTTCTTTTGATCAGATTTGATAAAGGTTTATCAATCTTGTTTATACCTTGAAAGAACCAACTCTTTGTTTTTTGTTTGTTTGTCTTTTGGGGTTTCTAGTTCATTAATTTTTGCCCTGTTCTTTATTTTTTCTTCCCATCTACTGATTTTTGGGTCACCTCATTCTTCTTTTTCCAAGGCCTTCAGGTGAAGCATAAAGTTGTTTACTTGCGACTGTTCTAATTTCTAAATATAGGCACTTAAAGCAATAAATTTCCCTCTTAGGACTGCCTTCAGTGTTTCCCAAAGGTATTGGTATGTTGTGTTATTATCATTTGATTTTATAAAGTTTTGATTTCCTTTTTGATTTCTTCAATAACCTATTCATCATTTAGTAGTGTACTGTTTAGTTTCCATGATTTTGTGTATGCTCTGCAGTTTTTCTTGTTGCTAATTTGGAGATTAATCCCATTGTGATCAGAGTATAAGGAATTAATTGTTTCAATTCTCCTGTATTTATTAAGATTTTCTTTGTGTCCTAATATATTGTCTATTTTATAGCATATTCCATGTAATACTGAGAGGAACATGTATTCTGAGGCATTTGGATGAAATGTTTTGTAGATATCTGTTAGGTCCATTTGTTCTATGATTCATTCAATCCAGATGTCTCTCCATTTATTTTTTGCTGGGATGACCTGTCAATTGATGAGAGTGGGGTATGGAAGTCACCCACTACAAATGTGCTTGTGTGATTGGTGGCCATAAGTCTAGTAGTGTTTGTTTGATGAAATTGGGAGCACACATGCTACTTGCATATATGTTTAGAATTGTGATGTCTTTCTGTTGAATTGTTCCTTTAATCAATATAAAATGACCTTCTTTATCGTAATCTGCTGTGTTTTTGATGGGCTTACCTTTGTAGGTGACTTGCTTTTTCTCTCTAGCTCCTTTAAATATATTTTCTTTGGTTTGTATGTTTGATAGTTTAATTATAATATGGCAAGGAGTGGTTATTTCAGGTTTTGTCTGTTTGGTGCTTTAAAGGTTTCCTGTATCTGCATTGGCATCTCTTTCCCAATTTGAGTAAGGTTTCTCTTATGATTTTGTTGAGAACACCTACTATGCCTTTGGAGTGAAATTCTTCTCCTTCTACTATACCCTGGATTCTTATGTTTGATCTTTTCATAGTGTGTCCCAAATATCTTGAAATTCCCATTCATACCTTCCTATTAGTTTGTATTTTTTTTTTGGACTATATTAGATCTACCACCTATTCTTCTAGTTTAATCTTCTATTCCTTCCTTCATCCATTCTACTAGAGAGATTTTCTACAGAGTTTTTTATTTCACTGACTGTGTTCTTCATTGCTAGTATTTCTTACTGGTTTTTCTTCATTATTGCTATTTCCTTATTCATGTCTTGCATTGACCTCCTTATTTCATTAAATTGGTTTCCTGTATGTTCTTTGATTCCTTTGATTTCCTCTGTGAGTTTTTTGAACATATTTATAATCATTCTTTTGAAATCCTTCTCAGGCATATCCTCTAAATCAGTCTCCTTGAAGATCATTTCTGATGCATTAATACTTTTTGGTAGATTTATATTACCTTGACTTTTTTGTGTTTCTTGTATTATAATGTAGAGATTTTTGCATCTTGGATTAATTTAATGCTTGGATTTTCTAATTATATGCAGTAATATCAGATGTATCAATGATTCTGATGTTATATATCTTCAGGGTAGGAGCTTAAGTTGCTAGGTGTGGCTCTTAAGACTCTCAGAGTAACCAGAAAAGTCACCCTAGGTGTTGGGTTTGCTTGCTATGAGAGTATTCAAGTAAGCTGAATGGAACAGAATAGAGACAAATTCTAAAAACTTAACTAAACAATGTACACATTCAATGAAAAACAGCACAGTCTATTTATGCAAAAATAGGTGTTATGTCAAAAAGATCCTCTAACAAACTCATAGCCCCTAAGGATGTGTGCTGCCCCACACCCTTAATCCTGTCAACTGGGAGGCTAAGATTTCTGGTCTGTAGAGGGTTCCAATGTCAGCTTGTGACCAGGTGAGACCCTTCCCCAACAAATAACAGAAGAGGAAACAAAGGCAGTATAAATCAGGAAGCAACATATGAGCAGTCCAAAATATAGTTTATTTAAGAATGTGAAATCTGACCATCCATCAGATTTAACTTATAATTTACCCTGACATGGATGGTGCAATTAGCCCTTCTGATGCAAGCCTATATACCAGGCTTATTTGGTGGGTACTGACCTGGTATAATCTCAGTTACCTTTTGGGATGGCTTTGGTCTCAGCCATGCTGCATGGCTTCTTAGGTCCCTCTTTGCTGTGCTGTGGGCTCAGATAGGCTGGCTGGATCTGTGGGTTGCTGCTCTCATCATGCCAGGTGCTATGTAGGTGAGCTCCCTTTCCCAGGTCTCTGGTGCTTGCTGGTGCTTGTGCTAGTGGTTGGGGAAGGGGAGGCTGTTGCTGGAAGCTGAAGTCCTCCCGCTGGTTCTCAAGATCTTCTTCTTCACAAGTTGCTCCATTGGTCTTTGCCATCCTCCTTCCATGTTTCTTGAGTTTGCAAGTATACCAGTGTGAGTGGAGAATCCCCTCACCTGCTTTTTTTTGTTGTTTTGTTTTCCCTGTGGCTCGTGCCAAGCCTGGCGGTTGTGGCTGCTTGGAACTTGTGTGGTCGCTGCTGGATCCACTTCTGCCTGTTTCTGTGGGCTCTAATTTCTCTTACTTCTCTGCTGCAGTTGATAATTTACTATATGCCTCACTTTTTAGTAGAAGAGTGTGTTTTGCTGGTGTTCTTTTTTCTTTTGTTTTTTTGCCCCTAGGCTGTTTTGGCGTTGTTCCTGAACCACCATCTTAACCAGAAGTCTCTTTAAATTTTTAAATATTTTAGTTATTTACTTGAGAGAGAGAAAGAGGGAGAGTGAGAGAGAGCAAGAGAGAGTGAGAGAGCGAGAGAGAGAGAGAGAGAGAGAGAGAATGGGTGCACCAGGGCCTCTAGCCACTGCTAACAAACTCCAGACACATTTGCCCCCTTGTGCATCTAGCTTATGTGGGTCCTGGAGAATAGAACCAGGATCCTTTGGCTTTGCATGCAAATGCTTTAACCATTAAGTCATTTCTCCAGCCCCTCTTCTTTCTTTCTTTTGATCAGATTTGATAAAGGTTTATCAATCTTGTTTATACCTTGAAAGAACCAACTCTTTGTTTTTTGTTTGTTTGTCTTTTTTTGGGTTTCTAGTTCATTAATTTTTGCCCTGTTCTTTATTTTTCTTCCCATCTACTGATTTTTGGGTCACCTCATTCTTCTTTTTCCAAGGCCTTCAGGTGAAGCATAAAGTTGTTTACTTGCGACTGTTCTAATTTCTAAATATAGGCACTTAAAGCAATAAATTTCCCTCTTAGGACTGCCTTCAGTGTTTCCCAAAGGTATTGGTATGTTGTGTTATTATCATTTGATTTTATAAAGTTTTGATTTCCTTTTTGATTTCTTCAATAACCTATTCATCATTTAGTAGTGTACTGTTTAGTTTCCATGATTTTGTGTATGCTCTGCAGTTTTTCTTGTTGCTAATTTGGAGATTAATCCCATTGTGATCAGAGTATAAGGAATTAATTGTTTCAATTCTCCTGTATTTATTAAGATTTTCTTTGTGTCCTAATATATTGTCTATTTTATAGCATATTCCATGTAATACTGAGAGGAACATGTATTCTGAGGCATTTGGATGAAATGTTTTGTAGATATCTGTTAGGTCCATTTGTTCTATGATTCATTCAATCCAGATGTCTCTCCATTTATTTTTTGCTGGGATGACCTGTCAATTGATGAGAGTGGGGTATGGAAGTCACCCACTACAAATGTGCTTGTGTGATTGGTGGCCATAAGTCTAATAGTGTTTGTTTGATGAAATTGGGAGCACACATGCTACTTGCATATATGTTTAGAATTGTGATGTCTTTCTGTTGAATTGTTCCTTTAATCAATATAAAATGACCTTCTTTATCTTTCCTCTCTAATCTTGGTTTGAAGTGTATCCTGTCAGATATTAGGATAGCGACACTTGGTTGTTTCCTCAGTCCATTTACTTGAAATACTATTCTCCATCCTTTCACCCTAAGATAGTGTCCATCTTTTATGAAGAGGTAAGTTTCTTGGAGGCACCAAACAGAAGACTCCTGCATTTTAATCTAATCTGCAAGCCTGTGTCTTTTGGTTGGGGTTTTAAGGCCCTTGATATTAGGAGTTACTATTGAAATGTATGTATTTATTGTTACATCCTTTTGTTTTGTAGTGCTTCCTGTTTTCCCTTTACTCTCTTTAAGTATTATTTGAGTATGGTTTATTTTTTCCTATTTTCTCATGTTTGTAGTTTCCTTTCTCTTCAGCATGGAGGATCCTTTCAAGCATTTCTTTTAACATTTTAAAAATTTATTTATTCATTTATTTGAGAGAGAGAGACAGAGAGAGAAAAAAAAGTAGATAGAGAGAGGCAGATAGAGAGTGGATGCACCAGGGCCTCCAGCTACTGCAAACAAACTCCAGATGCATGTGCCACCTTGTGCATATGGCTTATGTGGGTCCTGGGGAATCAAAATGAGGTCTTTTGGCTTTGTAGGAAAGTGCCTTAACTGCTAAGCCATTTCTCTAGCCCCCTTCAAGTATTTTCTGTAGAGCTGGTTTAGTTGTCATATATTCTTTTAGCCTGTTTTTGTTGTGGAGTGTGGTAGTTTGAATAGATGGTCCCCAATATATTCAGTGTTTTATTAGTTTGATGTTGGCATCTGCATCCACCTGGCTGGAGGCAATGTTACTGGGCAGATCTTAAGGTGTGATGGTGGGTTTTAGATTTCAATCTAAATATATGCAAAGTGTGCTTAGCACACTGAGGTGTGCTGTGCTGTGTGGTTTTTGGCTTGTGGCTTCTGTCTCTATGTTTGGTCCTGTGAAAGCAGGCTAACTTCTTCTGCCATTATGGAACTTCCCCTGGATCTGTAAGCTATAATAAATCCCTTCCTCCATAACTGTTCCTTGTCTGGAAGTTCATCTCAGCAAACCTAAATCTGTCTGTTACAGAAAGTGGTACCAGGAGTGGGGTAAGTGGAACATGACCATGTGGATTTTTGTCATTTTGGAACCTTTGTTTTGGAGGAACGGGCATGGACTTGGTGCTTGCAACTCAAGATGTCTTCTGGAGTGGTAAGCCAAGTATTATGGGTTATTCTCATGAGAGTTTGAAAATGCTAAATGCAGACAGTATTGAACTTCGAGGCTTGGCTAATGAGCTTTCTAAGGGGAAAGAAAGACTGTAGAGGACTTTGTTGTAACTGGGATACTGACATAAGGGATAGCTGCATTCTGCTGCTCAGGCCCTGAGAGTTTGATCAAAATTAAATTTGTGAAGGACTTATGTCCTTGGCTAAAGATATTGGACTAAAAGATTTAAGATTTTAAGTTGGAAAACCTCAAACAAGTTACAATCACCGGTACTAAGACTGGTTTTAGGTTACTAAAGCTGCTATTGTCAAACACATTAGTAATCTTAAAGAAGTTGGTCCAACTGCTTTACATTAAAACAATGGTGAGGATGCCTGAGGAAAGACTATTAGGAATGCAAACTCTTTTGGAAAGAGTTGACTGGAGAAGGAACCTGCTTTTCAAGGTTATGATTTATCTCATCTCTGAATTAAGAATATGGCTGTGTCCTGTATACCTGGTATTAGTTTTGGAAACATGAAAAATATGTTGAGTGTCATAAATTGCACACGGTTCCAGGAGCCGCTGCTAAAATGCAGAATGAGGCAGGGCATGATGCCCTGAGAGGCTAGAAAAGCCTTTGAAAGATGGACCTTGGTTTATGTGGAGACCTGAAGATGTTTTGGATATAACAGGACTAAGCAAGGGCTACCATGGAGTGCAGTATTGGCCTGGGATGGAAGTTTTCTCTGGCTAATCTGCCCAGCTGGAGGGATGAAATTGAAAAACCTGGAGACTGTCAGTCTTGGGTTATATTAAACTTGAACTATAGAAGTTTGATGACTGCTGATTGTGGTTAAGTTTGCATTGTTCTAGTCTCTTCTTGCTAAGCCTTATACCAGTAAAAAAGGTTTATTCTGTGTCTTTATATGTTAAAAGTATTTAACTTGTTGATTTTACAGGACTCACTATCTTAAGTTGGTCAAGAATGTGGGGACCTTTAAAACTGGACTGAGTACAATTTACAATTTGTAATATTTATAAATCTATTGGGGGCCAGGGATAGAATGTGGTAATTTAAATAGATGGCCCCCAATATATTCAGTGTTTTATTAGTTTATAGTTTGCATCTGCATCCACCTGGCTGGAGGCAATATCACTGGGTGGATCTTAAGGTGTAGTGTTTTGGCTCTTGCATTCTTTCTGCCACCTCTTCCACAATGGACTTTGAGACTTGGAGGGTGTGACATAGATGTCTCAGTGCTGAACACTGCACTGTCATTTCTTCTTAGCACTATGGTGACTTTTTAGTCACCTCAGTTGACACTGCATCTGAAAATAGAAGTTTATGTAAACAACAGTGAGAGTAGCGTTTATATGTGAGTATAAACATTTGAAAAAGTACTTATAGGGCAGTTTGGTGGGCATAATAAATTCATTTAGCCAGACAACAGCAGGAGTTACTACCTTAGGGCTTGTGATCCCCTAGCCATAAGCTTTAGACTAGATTTTCAATACTAGGCATGTATTCCCTCCTATGGAATAGACCTCCAGTCCAATTTAGATAGTTGTTGGATTCCCCCTTAACAAACATACCACTGTTGGAATAGTTGGCACATTTGGCCTATCTGGACAATCTTAAAGCTAGTAGGGTCCTCTATTGTTTAACACCATTGATGACTTCTCTCTCTCATAGGGCTGCATGTATCATAGTTCTTTCTAGCTTTCTGTCAGTTGGTCAACAGGAAGGAGGCTTCAAGATCAGCTCCAGCATGATTTCTCAGTGGCCTACAGCCCAAGCATGTGGCACCTTCAGCAATAGTGTCTTGTCATCTAGTTCTGTTGGGCAACCAAGAGCCTTGACAATGGCCTGTAATGTTTTTGGATCATCCTTGACAAAGAACTCACTGGATAGTATCAGAACTCTTATATACTTCTGTGGTAGTCTAAATAGGTATACCAAGACAGAAACCAGTATGGAAGTTTCTCAGAAAATCACAGATACAGCTACCATACAGTTCAGCAATCCCATTTTGGGAAAAAAAAAAAAAAAAGACTAGAAACCATTATCTAGAAGACAAGTATAGACTCATATGCCATGAGGCACTAGTTAAATTACAAACTACCTTGCTGTCCATAGACAGTTATATGGATAAGGAAAATGTGATAATACACAAAATTGAACAGTATCCAACCAATTGCTACAACATAAATGAACTTGGACAAAATTATCCTAACTAAAATCAGCCAAATGCAAAAGAACACATATGACTGGATCTCACTTACATCAGGAATCTAAAATAGTCAACCTGATTGATGAAAAGAGTGCAATATAATATAATATAATTAATATAATATAATATAATATAATATAATATAATATAATATAATATAATATAATATAATATCAGGGGCTGGAGAGAAGGGGCAGAAAGGCAATACTGATCAAAATTTGACTTATGCAGGACAAAAAATTGTCTAATAGTGTATTGCACAAAGACAACAAAACTGCAATGCTGAAGGTAGATCATATGTTAAATACTCTTATAACACACACACACATGCTCAAAGAGGGATTTTTGGAGACTGATTAACTTTACAGCATTGCTTCAGTCATGGTTTGTGAGAGTGCACTCATTTTCAAATCCATTGGCTTAATACACCTCATCAGCTTGTAAACTTAATGGAATACATATACTATGCATAGTCATGCGTTAATCATACCTCAATGCAAAAATAAAAAGCATGTAGCTAGAAACAACTTGTCATAGTAACAGTACTAGAGAAAATTTAGAATAATTTTGTGACCTGAAATTTTTTGAATATACTCTAAGGTATTGATAGTCCTTCTCTGCTGGTTCCTGTATATACCTCTAATACTTCTTTCTGTTTCAATTGTGCATTCTCCTTTCTCCCATCTATCATCTATCTACATATCATCTTTATTTTTGTCTATTACTGATCTATGTACATGTATATGCATATATATTCTAAAGCAATGCCCCAGAATTTTCATATTACAGCTTCCCCTACAACTAATTGAAGAATTACCAGGGGATGTAGTGTCTCTACTGTTTAAATGGATGCCCAGGACATTTAAAGCAGATTAGATAGGAAACCCGTTAAGAATATTTGATGTTTGAGAACTCTGAGAAACAATCACCTCCACCACCAGCACAACAAGTACAGCTTCTTTTTTGGAATTGGAGAGCCCTGCTTTCACCAAGGACTATAGAGTTTTTGACACAATTAAGAAGTCTTTAAATAGTGAATCCCACATGAGTGATTAAACACTTTACAGACATAATAGTATATTTAAAGAAAAATGCATGTTGACGTCTGTTATCATTGCAGTGTTACTTACAATAATAGCAAACCACCTAACGGTGGACCAATGCATTATAAGGAAATATAATATAGACACAAATTAAATATTATTCAGCCTTTCAAATATTGCAGAATCCCTGTCCTCATGGTTAATTGAGAAGTATGGCATGTGTATATGCTGGAGATCATGAGCCAGCAGAGAGAACAAGGTATCTATCTACCATATACCATGCTTCTAGCATACCTTTTCCTGAGGTACCAGAAGAGCTGCTTATGCCTCATGGATGGACTACTCTTGTTTCTTTCTACTGCCCTTCATTCTCCTGTCATAGAAATAAGCTATAGAGCAATGGTTCTCAATGGGAGACCTTGTTACCAAGGGCATGTTTGTCCCCCATAGATGTACTCATAGTATATAGCAGTTGAAATCAAGAATCTGTCCCACATTCCTCAAGGTACAGGGCAACCTCTAACAGGAAATAATTATCCAACCATGATGCTGATAGTCTCCAAAGTTGGAACATATCTTCTGTGGGCAGAAACAACAAAGAATCATAAATAATAAAGATTAGGGAAGAAATAAATGAAATATAAGCAAAAAAAAATCAAAGAATCAATGAAACAAAGAGTTGGTTCTTTGAAAGGATAAACAAGATTGATAAACCCTTAGCAAATCTGACCAAAACAAAGAGAAAGAGACACAAATTAATAAAATCAGAGATGAAAAAGGCACCATTACAACAAATACCAGAGAAATTTAAAAAAATCATAGGGACATACTATAAGAACATATATTCCACTAAGTTTGAAAATCTGAAAGAAATGGATGATATCCTTGATTTTATATAACCTACCTAAATTAAATCAAGGTGAGATTAACCACTTAAATAGACATATAACAAGTATGGAGATCCAAGCAGGTACAAAAAAATCTCCCAACTAAAGTAAGTCCAGGCCCAGATGGATTCATTGCTGAATTTTACCAGACCTTCATGGAAGAACTAATACCAATGCTTCTTAAGCTTTTCCATAAAATATGCCAATAATACTCATTGGAGAAAAGACAGCTTCTTCAACAAATGGTGCTGGGAAAATTGGATATGTAACTGTAGAAGGATGAAAATAGATCCCTATCTTTCTCCACGCACAAGAATCATGTCCAAATGGATCAAAGACCTTATATCAGACCTAAAACTGAAAATGCTAGAGAAAAAAGTAGGGGAAACCCTTTAATATTAAATAGAAGAGGAAGGAATCCTATCAAACTCCTTCTATGAAGCCAACATCACCCTGATCCCAAAACCAGACAAAGGTAGAACAAAAAAAAAAAAAAAAAAAAAGGAAAATTACAGACCAGTCTCCCTCATCATGAACAGAGATGCAAAAATTCTCAACAAAATATTGGCAGACAGAATACAAGAATATATCTGAAAGATGATTTACCCCGACCAAGTAGGCTTTATCCCAGAGATGCAGGGATGCTTCAACATATGCAAATCGATAAATGTAATACATTATATAAATGGACTGAAGGACAAAAATCACATGATCATCTCAGATGCAGAAAATCCATTTGACAAAATCCAACATCCCTTCATGATAAAAGTCCCACAGAGACTGGGAATAGAAGGAACATATCTCAACATAATGAAGGCTATCTATGATAAACCCACAGCCAACATAATACTAAATGGAGAAAATCTTGAAACTTTTCCATTAAAATCAGGCACAAGATAAAGGTGTCCACTGTCCCCACTTTTATTTAATATACGACTAGAAGTCTTAGCCATAGCAATAAAGCAAGAGACACATATAAAAGGGATACAAATTGGAAAGGAAGAGATCAAGTTATCATTATTTGCAGATGATATGATTCTATACAAAAGGATCCTAAAGACTATACAAGCAAACTGTTAGAGCTGATAAACACCTATAGCCACGAAGCAGGATACAAAATAAACACACAGAAATGAGTAGCCTTCCTATATGCAAACAACAAATACACAGAGGTTGAAATCAGAGAATCACTCCCATTCACAAGTGCATGAAAAAATAAATAAATAAAAAGTATCTTGGGATAAACCTAACTGAGGAAATGAAGGATCTCTACAATGAGAACTTTAAAACACTCAAGTGAGCAATTGCAGAAGACACTAGGAAATGGAAAGACATCCCTTGTTCTTGTTTTGGAAGAATCAATATTGTGAAAATGTCAATCCTACCAAAGCAATCTTCATATTTAATGCAATCCCCATCAAAATTCCAATGGCATTCTTCACAGAAATAGAAAAAACAATTCATTTAGAAGCACAGAAAACCTAGTGTATCTAAAACAATTATGAGAACAGAAATAAGGATGGTGGTATCACCATACCTTATTTTAATCTTTATTACAGAGCCATAGTAACAAAAACAGCATGGTACTGGCACAAAAACAGACATCTAGCTCAATGGAACAGAATAGAGGATCTTGATGTAAGTCTGTGTAGTTATAGCCACCTGATCTTTGACAAAATTGCCAATAATAGTCGTTGGAGAAAAGACAGCCTCTTCAGCAAATGGTGCTGGGAAAACTGGATATGCATCTGTAGAAGGATGGAAATAAATCCTTATCTTTCTCCATTCACAAGAATCATGTCCAAATGGATCAAAGACCTCATATCAGACCTAAAACTCTGAAAATGCTAGAGAAAAAAGTAGGGAAAACCCTTCAACATATTGGGCTTGGCAAAGACTTTTTGAATATAACCCCAATTGCTCAGGAAATAAAACCACAGATTAACTGCTGGGATCTTATGAAATTACAAAGCTTTTGTATAGCTAAGGACACTGTGAATAGAGCAAAGAGGCAACCTACAGAATGGGAGAAAAATCTTTGCCAGCTATACATCTGACAGAGGGTTACTATCTAGGATATACAAAGAACTCAAAAAATTAAATAATAAGAATTCAAACAACAATGGGTTATGGAACTAAATAGTGAGTTCTCAGATGAAGAAATACAGAGGGTATATAAACATCTAAAAAAATGCTCTACTTCCCTACTCATCAGGGAAATGCAGATTAAAACTACATTGAGATTCCATCTCACTCTTCTCAGATTGGCTACCATCATGAAAACTAATGACTATAAATGCTGGAGAGGATGCGGAAAAAGAGGAACCCTTCTACATTGTTGGTGGTAATGCATTCTGGTCCAGCCATTGTAGAAATCAGTGTGGAGGTTCCTGAGATAGCTAAAAATAGATCGACCATATGACCCAGCTATACCACTCCTAGACATATTTCCTAAGGATTTGTCTCACTACCTTAGATATACTTGCTCAACCATGTTTGTTGCCACTCTATTCACAATAGATAGGAAATGGAACCAGCCTAGATGTCCCTCAACTCATGAGTAGATAATGAAGATGCGGGACATTTACACAATGGAGTTCTACTCAGCAGTAAAGAAAAATGAAGTTGTGAAATTTGGTGGAAAATGGATGGATCTGGAAAGGATTATACTTAGGTAACCCAGGCCCAGAAAGCCAAACATCACATGCTCTCTCTCATATGTGGATTCTAGCTATAAACAATTGGACTTCTATGTGAGTAAAAATAAAACTCAGTATCAGAAGCCAGTAAGCTAGAAAGGGGATGTAAAGGGAATAGAAAGGGAAGGAGGGGGACTTAATAGGATGGTATTATGTATATGTAAGTAGAAGAACAAATTAATGGGGGTGAAAATGCCTAAGTTAGGTCAGGGAAAGAGATTGAGTAAAGAAAAGGTGGAGGGAGGGCTAATCAAAATCTAAGAGGATATAAATAAGTCATATGGAAACCTACTTTTCTGGACAATGTAATAACAATAGATTGTTACTAGAAAATTTTCAGTGCCAAGGGTGTGATACCTTCCAATGAGTTGTTGGCCAGGGAGGTCACAAATTCCCCCAAAACATTATAGGTCATTGCCAAGGGCCTTTGTTCCCCACCAGGAATAGATGGTAAGACCCTATTGCTGAAGACTCCACATACTTGGGTGGCAAGGTCACTGAGAAATCCTGCTGGAGCTGAGTTGAAAGCCTCCTCTATGTGGACCAGCTGACAGAAAGTTGGAAAAAGCTATGCTGCATGCAGTTCAGTGAGTGAGAGAAAACACCAGTGAAGGTACTCAACAGTGAACACTTCAAGCTTTAAATTTGGCCAGCCAGGCCAAATGAGCCAATGGGTGTTATAGTGGCATGTCTGTGATGGGCGAAAACAACTACTCTGTAATTCGACTGGAGGCCCGCTCCATGGGAGGGAATACATCCCTGATAATGAAAACCTATGACAGGCATAGTCATGAGCCCTAGGGGTGTAATGTCTGCTGGTGTCATGAGAACTGTATATACTATGCTCACCAAACTGGCCCATAAACACTCTTCTTAATGTCCACACTTATATATAAATGCTACTCTCACTTTTGGTTAGAGAAGCTTCTCTTTTCAGATGGTAGTGACCTTGGGATGACTCAAAAGGCACCGTGGTGCTGAGAAGAAGGGACAGAGGAGTGCTCAGCACTAAAACATTTCAAACACACCTTCCAAGGGTCAGGACCCATTGCGGAAGAGGGGGCAGAAAGAATGTAAGAGCCAAAGGAAGAGTAAGACTCCTTACAATGAGCTCCTCCAGACACAAAATGGCCTGGATATCCATGACCTCATAGTGCCTGACACTACCTACAGAAGACCATCATAATAGGAGGTAAAGATCATGACATCAAACTGAAAAGAGAGACTGATTGAGAGGGGGAGAGGATATGATGGGGAGTGGAGTTTCAAAGGGAGGGAAATATCATGGGATATTGTCTACAATTAAAGAAGTTGTCAATAAAAAAAACAATAAAAATAAAAAAGAACATTTTAGTGTTTGTTTCATATTGGGTTGTATGTCAGTCAACTTGTTATTGCTCAGACAAAATGCCTGACAAAAATCAATTTATGGGAGAACGGGTTAATTACAGTTCCAGGTAATAGTCCACCATGGCAGGAAAGGCACTGTGACAGGACCTTGAGGCAGCTGCTCACATTTAGCACAGAGAGGAAGTAGAGAGGGATGAATGCTGCTGCTCAGCCAGCTCTCTCCTTTTTGTGCACTCCAGGACCCCAGCCCATGGAAAAGTGCTAGCTATAGTTTAAGTGGAATTTCCCACCTCAATTACCCTAATCAAGATAATCCCTCACAGGCATACCCAGAGTTTAACTTAATCTACATAATCCTTCACAGGTGACCTTAGGTGCAGCCAAGTTGACCATCAGTACAAACCATCACAGATTCCTTCAAAGCAGACTCTGAGATGGAAATTGACAAGTGAGGAATGCATTAGGAAATAATTGTAGGGAATAACATCTGTAGGCAGGAAGTGATAGAAGCAAGATTGGACACAAATCTAACAGTGACAAAGTGAAGGGCCTAGCCAAATTCTGGGTCAGATGAAATATAAATTTGCCTAGTAAGGAGATACTTGTCTTTTGTATCTCAGTTGGTGGATTGCTAGGTGTGGACTGCTGTGGGTGGAAGCATGACTTGAAGCAGGCAGTTTTCTTTAGGTGAGAATCCTCAGAGAGGATGAAAGAGCACCATCTTCCTGTGGCACTGCCAACTGCTGAAAGGGGACCACTGAGGGAATCCCTGTATCAGACAGGTTCCCACAGGTGAGTCTCAGCCTCCCCTACTTACACAGAGAAGTTGGTCATCTTTGTGCAGCTACAACACTGATTCTAAGGTTCAGTTTTGTGATTCTTAAGACATTCAAAGTACTTTAGAAATCTTTGTCTGTTTTCTTTTTCTTTTGAGACAGGGTGTTGGTATGCAGTCTAGGCTGGCCTGGAAGTCAATTTGAAGTCCTGAGCTACAGTGATTTTCATGTTTCACCCTCCTAAGTGCTGGGATTACAAGTCTTCACCACCATGCTGAGCCCATTATACCTTTTAAAATATATTTTATTTTTATTTATTTATTTGAGAGGGGAGAGAACAAGAAAGAGGCAGATGGAAAAAGAATGGGTGTGCCAGGGCCTTCAGCCACTGAAAATGAACTCCAGATGCATGTGCCACCTTGTGCATCTGGCTTATGTGGGTCCTGGGGAATTGAACCTGGATCCTTTGGCTTTGCAAGCAAGCACCTTAACCACTAAGCTATCTCTCCATCCCCATTATACCTTTAATAATCATATACATAGTACATTTTAAAGATATATAGAAGAAAAGTGATATAGATACATGAAAATTAAACTAGGAAGCAATAAAGCAGAGGGCTAAACTTATTGAGCCTTGGGCCTTGGGATCTATATGTATCAAGCTGTGGTCATTATCTTAAAAATGTGTTTTACAAGTTATTTCTGATATCAATTAATAAATGCTAATATCACATCACTCTAGCCCAGGCTTACCTGGAATTCACTTATATAGTCTCAGGTTGGCCTTGAATGCACAGTGATCATCCTACCTTGGCCTTCTGAGTGCTGGGATTAAAGGCATGCAACTTAAATCTTCTATCAAATAACATCCAGTGTCAATCCAGGTAGCAATTCTGATTTCCTAAAACAAATGTCATCTACTAGTACTAAATCTTTCAACATTAAATATACTCATATAAATATACTCATATAAATTTAGTGAAAATATATTGACATGGAACATATCTTATTGAATAATAGTACAAAAATACTGGTTTGGTAGAGGGATATATATATATATATATATATATATATATATATATATATATATATATTATGTCCCATCAGGGTCATAAAGGAGTACACATAAGACATCATGTCTAAGATAATGCCCTAGTAGTATGTGTTATCTGAGGGTTCTGAGCTGTTCTAGATAAAAGTGATTAAAAATAATTCTAAGGGGGCAGTATCAATTGAAATAGGATAGGCTTTGGATATGTGTGGACTTTGACATGTGAAAATGGATAATACAGGAGGTTCTAAAGCAGAGAAAAGAGCAAAAACATATGATTTAAATTAGGAATTTCTTGGTGCTGGGCGTTGAACTCAGGGCCTGCTGTTTCCCAGCCAGGTGTTCTGCAACAGAGCTATATCTCTAGCCCTCAAAGTTGTATGTTTCACCATGGTGTTAAACTCTATAAAGAATTATCTTTTCTTTCTTATTTTAAAAGTTGACATTTCTAGGATAAGAAATTGAAATTCCCAGGATCAACCATAATATGTATTTTTCTTTGATTAGTCTTCCTTTTCTATCACTATAGGTTTGTGCTTCAATAAGTATTTGAATTTTCCTATATCTTTATGAATAATATGATTACATATGGAATGTCAAATATGTAGGGATTTATGGGACATAATTTTTTTCTGCTGTTGGCAATTAAACATATATCAGAACCAGGATTAGATATTGTCAGGATGGGTCCAAGTTACAGTCAGGAAACCAGGAATTCCTCACATGTTGGGAGAACGGCAGATTCTACAATGTGTGAATAACCTTGAGATGACTTGGGCAATCAGTACAAGGAGATAGATTCCAAATATTATGGCTGAAAAATAAACACTGGTATACAGATCTAATACCAATACTATTAGCCAATGAGACAAACTGTGGTGGTTTGAGCATAAAATGTCCCCCACAACCTCATGTGTTTTATTAAGAAGTCTTTCTTAGTCTCTCTCCACCTACATTGACTCTCCCTATCTCCCTCTGTGGCTCTGATCAAAAAGCTTCACTGCAGGGAGATCCTAAGAGCAGGGAACCAAGGCAATATCTAACTGTTGGCCAGCAAGGACCTGGGGTATTCAGTCTGCCACATGAGCTTGGAGCTAGACGGCTCTCCCACAAAGCCTGAATTGGGTCCCCCACCCTGGATGACACTTTGATTGTACCTTTCAAGAGTTGTCTGAAGCAGAGGATACAGCTAAATGCTATCCAAATTTCCTGACTGTAAACTCACTGAGACAAAACATGGATGTTAAGTTCTCACTGCAGTTGTTTGTTATTCATTAGTAGATAGCGAACAAGGATGCAGTTACTGTTTGGTGAAGTGCATATTGGGTTGAATGGCATCAAAGACAAAGACTGGAGAAAGAAAAAAAACAAGGCTACATGATAGTTATTGTCCACAGTGTGAGAACAGAGCATACCAATTTCCTTCCCCCGCCTTGGTCCTGCTTTGCTTTGATGCTCCCACTTGGTTGTATGCATTTTCTGATTGTGGGGTATAAATCTATGAATGGGTGAGGTTGAAAGAACTTGCATTTCTTTTAAGCAAATATTAGATCCAATTTCACTGATATTACATGTGAATAGAGTTTTGTGTTAAATCTAATCATGTGGAATTCAACTGTTAGAGCTAGAATAAAAAAAAATTTCATAGCAGTAATCAACAGCATGCTCAGCATTCTCACTGAGTTTAAAAATTAATGTTGAGTATGTTGTTCAAAATCCTCATATTTGCTTGATTCCAGTTTTCTTTTTCCTGTTCTCATCTTTAATAGGCTCAGTGACTTCACCCACCCTCCTCACCCTGAGGACTCACAGAAAGTCAGAGTGAAGTTTTGATCTCTAAGGATTCTATATTCAAATATATTACTAGGGGAAAAATAAGAAAATGCATTTGTTTTCTCCCTAAAAGTATACTATATTTAGGGAAAGGAATATAAATGAGACTGTTCAGTAAAACCATGAGATCTGAGTGCTAAATTATCTTCCTTGTTCTACCACTGACTCATTTTTTGTAATATTGATAAACTTCTTAGTCTATTGATGTGTGAATTTTTCCAGGGTTTTCAGAAATATGACATTATAAATGGAAAAACGTTGAAAAAAGTTAGTGTAGAAAAATCAGCTCTGCATGTCCACTGCTGGCCTGCAACCACTGGGAGTAGGAAACAGGCCCTTCTGGTGCAGTCACACTCCCCTGTACACCCATCCCAGGCCCTCAGGAAACCACTCACCAGAGCCCTCCATGAGCAAGGCAGAGCAGGCCTCTTCAGGGTCAAGGTAGTAAATGGAAGCAACAGAGATGCCCATCAATTGATGAATGGATTCTAAACACGTGATACATATGCACAATGGTCTTCTTTCTATGTGTTAAGGAACAAGAAATTATGAAATTTGTAGGAAAATGCATGTACCTGGAAAAAATTATACTAAATGAGGTTACCCAGCTCAGCATGCCACATGCCACATGTTCTTTCTCATACGAGGATCCTAACATGGAATCTTTTGATTTGTTTATAAGTTGTAGTAAGTATCAGTAAAACTTGTTAGGAGCTAGAATGAAGCTTGCAGGGAGGGATGAGAGGAGGGGATAGTAGACAGGCAAGTGGATGAACAGAATACAGGGAGTGGAAGAGTCTAGCAGGGGAATGGGGCGAGGGAGGGAGGAAGAAAGGGAGATACATAAAACTAAAGATGGCATGAACAAGTAGTATAGACACCTAGTTTTGCTAGATAATTAAAAGAAATAGCTCTCTTAGGAAGAAATAGAGATTGAGTGGAAGTACTATGCTGGAATTTAAGCTAAAACATAGGGTGTTTCTGATAAATTCCAGGGCCAGAACTGGGTCCATCTCCCACATCTCCTGATAGTGAGCTGTTGGTCAGGGAGGCCCATGAGTCCCCTCAAAACAATGTAGGGCATTGCCAAAACACTTGGTTACCCACCAGAACTAAACGGATAAGATCTTGTTCCTGAAAATACCACAGGATGTGGTTGCAGGGCATTGAGAAATCAAGCTGGAAACGAGATGGAAGCCAGCTCCCAGCTGGCTAGCTTCCACAGTGTAAGAAAGTGATAAAAGTCATCAACAGTGTGAATAATCAGTGGATCCTGCAAGCTACAAAGTCAACCTCCCAGGCAAATGCAATAGTGGCACATAGGCTGTGGGGTAATCAACTTATCTTTTATTGAATGTTGTTAGGTAGGACAAGAGTCCCAAAATGGAGTCAAGATGAAGGAAGAGAGCAACCGCAGTCTGATTGATGCAACTTTAGATGTTGACATTGCCTAACCCTCACTCCCCTGACTTAACAATGCCCTCTGCCATAGTTTCCTGCCAATCTTACCTTAGAGACAGCATGGCTCCTCCTCTGATGGCAATCCATTCTCTGATTGATTACCTTTACATCTTGGTCCCTGCCCCCCTGATTAATTACTATTCTGTTTGATCCCTATTCTCCCCTAAATTCCTCAGTCCTTTTGGCCCCTGTATACCCCCTCTATACGCTATATGTCCAAACAATTCAGACTCAGGCTGGCTGCCCTCTCTCCTCCCATGAGACAGACTGACAGCTCAGATCCCCACCCCCAAAGCTCTTTTCCTGACTCAGAGTGGTCTTGCACGGTCTTGGTCACTCACAAACCTTACAAATATGAAGCCTGCTTAGTGGGAGGGAATGCATACCTGGTCCTAAGAACCAAGTCAGAATTGTATGGCTTGGAAGGTCATAGAACCTAAAGGGAAGCTACCACTGTTCTTTGACTAAATGGAGAAGCTATGCCCATCAAATTGTTCTAAATGTATATGATTATCCCCTTTTGTTCAATGTGGCTCTCAGTCTTGTTTAGAAATCCTGTAAAAACCATATGGTAGTGAATACTGGGAAGACCCAATACCCATCAAAATGATAAGAAGAGAAAGTGGAGTGATTAACACAAGATGAGTCATTTCTATTACATCTGCCAGAGCCCAGGAAACATCACACAGCAAATGGCAGATTAAATAAGAGTGCTGCCCTCATGGCTAGCCAGAGAGCCTTATCCAGGGAGATAGTACTAGACACTGAGGAGCCTCAAACTCATCAAAGAAGAAAATAAGAGGCTAATGAGAGTTCAACACCAAAAGCATCTGCTAACATGTCATCCGGGTCACTGGGAATATTGGGGAAGAGGGGCAAAAGAAATGTAAGAGCCACAGGGTTGGAAGGTACACCTTTATAACCCCACAGTGATTATGGATATTCCCACTGAGGGGGGTCCTCAGTGTAATGGGGGTGGGGAAGAGGGTAGCCCAATGGGATTATGACCAATTTGCAGTATGTGTGTTTTAAAGTTTCCAATTAAAATTGTATAAAGCAAAACAAAAATTCAGTGTATTATACTTAAATGAAAATGTCTGCTCTTAACTGTAACCCAGCCTGACCTGGAACTCACTTTGTAGTCCCAGGCTGGTCTCAAACTCACAGCAATCCTCCTACCTCAGCCTCCATAGTGATCAGAGTAAAGGCATGCACTACCATGCCCAGCTCTTTTTAACATTTTATTGAAACTTCCATAAGTATAGAAATTATACCATGATCATTTTGATTCCCACTTCTCCCTCCCAAATCCCTCTTCCACTGAACCCCTTCTTCTAATTGGAAACAATTATACTTTCTTCTTTTTTTTTTTTTTTTTTTTTTTTTTTTTTTTTGAGGTAGGGTCTCACTCTGGTCCAGGCTGACCTGGAATTAACTATGTAGTCTCAGGGTGGCCTCGAACTCTCGGCGATCCTCCTACCTCTGCCTCCCGAGTGCTGGGATTAAAGGCGTGCGCCACCACGCCTGGCTACTCTCTTCTATTTTGATGTCCTCATTTTTTTCTTTTATTATGCATTTATTGTGTAAAGAGTGTCAGCCAGTGTGAGGCATTTTGTTTATGGAAGACACCATTGTAACCGTTTCTACTAATCCTTTGGCTCTTTCCAGTACCTTTCCACAATGTTCCCTGAGCCTTGAATAGTGTGATAGAGACATCTCACTTTTTCTCAGTACCATGGTGATTTTAAGTCACCCCAGTGGTCACTGCCATGAGGAAAGAGAAGGCTCTCTAACCAAAGTGAGAGTGCCATTAATATATGGGCATAAGCACAAGTGTCTACAGTTTGGTGGGCATAAAATATGTATGTATTTAGCCAGATAACAGTAGTAGTTTCCCACATAGGGCTAATAGCTTTCTTAGCCATAGGCTTTTGACTAGGCTTTCAGTACCAGGCAGTCATTCCCTCCCATTTAGCGGGCCTCCAGTCCAATCAGAGAGCTGTTGATTTCACCCACAACAGATATGCCTCTCTTGCACCAGTTGGCCCATTTGCCTGGCTGGCCAGCTGTAAGGCTTGTAGGATCTGCTGCAGGTTGAGACCAATGATGATTTCTCTTCCCTAAAAGGTTGCATTCAGCAAAGCTGTATCATCCTGGGAGCTAACAGCCAGTCCATAGGAAGGAGGCTTCCAGATCAGCTGCAGTTTGATTTCTCAGCCCAAGTATGTGGAGTCTTTTGCAACAGGCTCTTATCATCTAGTTCTGGTAAAAAACCAAGAGTCTTGGCAATAGCCTGTAATGTTTTGAGGGCTTCAGGGGTCTGTCTCCCTGGCCAACAATTAATTGGAAGGTATCCCACCCCTGGCACTCACTCTCTTCTCTTCTCTCTTTCTTTCTTCCTTTCTTTCTTTTTTATGAGAGGGAGGGTCTTGTTAAGCTAACCAGGACTTTCCCAAGCTCTTGAGCTCCAGTAATTTATTCCCTCAGCCTCTTGAGTAGTTGGTACTATATGCTTGAATCTTTTTTCTTTTCTTTTCTTTTCTTTTCTTTTCTTTTCTTTTCTTTTCTTTTTCTTTTTTTTCTTTTTTTGGACACAAGGCCTCTTTTATCCCAGGCTGGCCCTTGAACTGCTGGGATTACTCTCATATGCCACAACTTCTAGCCCTTTTTCTGAATCTAAGACTGATAGTGGAATATTCATTTTCTCACATGTTATGTAAATATTCTATCACTGAGCTACTACAGTTTTTTAAATGTGTGTGGGAGGGGGTCTCAGCATGTGCATACAGAGGACAACCTGGGGGCATTTGCCCTCTCCTTCCACTTTCATTTTGAGATAGTATCTGTAGCAGACAGCTTCAGGTTTGCTGAGATGAACTTCCAGACCAGGCACAGTTATGGAGGAAGGTATATTATTTATTGAAGCTTACAGATCCAGGGGAAGTTCCATAATGGCAGAAGAAGCTGGCCTGCCTTCACAGGGCCAAGTAAGAGAGAGAAAAACCAACCAGGCACACAGCATACAGAGAAACTACAGCCAAAAGAGTCACACAACACACTTCAGGAACTCCTGCTAGGCACACTTTGCATATCTTTACAATGGAATCTCAAGCCCACCATCACACCTTAAGACAGGCCCCCAGTGACATTGCCTCTAGCAAGGTGATTGCAGATGCAAACTATAAAATAATAAAACACTGAATATATGGGGTACATATATTCAAACTACCACAGTATCTCTTGCTCTTTTGCTGCTCTATGTGAACCAGACTTCAAGATTCTCCTGGCTCTGGTTCCCATCAGCATAAGCATTTTGGTATCTCAGATGTAGAGATGCATGTGCAATTTGTATCCAGCTTTTCATGTGTGCAGTAGACCAAACTTTGGTCAGCAGACTGTCAAGCAAGTTCCTTAACTGCTGAGTCACCTCCCCAGTCCTCAACCTTGGATCTTTTGCTTAATATGTCACAGCTAGCCATGATGGCATGTCACTAATTCTAGAACTTGGAGGACTGAGATTGGAGGCCAAAAAGTAGAAAATATCTTACAAAATGCTTGATGAAAGTCATACAATATAGACTTAGGAATACTTAGAAATGCCTGACAATTAGATTTTTTTCTCTAAATTGTTTATTTCTGTACACTTACTATAGAACATATGTTAACTTATCTGTCATAGAGTTTGTTTACATTGATAGCAAGAAAGAACATTTTGCATGGCTGGTGAATTGCATATGACCACAGAAGAGGAAAAGAAAATCAAATTAGAAAACCTAAATTAAAACTATCCACTAAATCATATCAGAAGTCATTTCTCTCATAAAATAAAAGGCATTTTCTTCTGCAACAAACTAAATCTGATGAGAAATCTGTTGTGATAAACAACTACTTTTCAAAGTACAATGCATGTGGCATCCAATGTGCTCTTGAAGCTACTTATAAGAAATTATTTTATTTTGAAAGATTTTTTTTTCAGAAATTATAACTTTACTCTAGACATTCCCAGATTAGAAACTGATTTTGTGTGAAGACTCTTTGAAACTTTTGGAACTATATGTAAGATAAGCTTATTATTATGTATTTCACTCTCCAATGCTGCAAGTTAGATCTAACAAAGGAAGTCTAAATTGCTTCATAGAAAACCAGTGAGCATAAAAATATCTGACACAAAACTAAAACAAACCCAACCAAAACATAGATTCTGCAAAGTGTTAATCTTCCAATTTAAAATAAATGGTCTCCCAAGGGAAAATAATTCCATCACAGCAATTTGACAAAAAGCAAAGCCACTCTCATAAAGGGAAATTATATGTAAAGAAGATGTAATGATGCTTTTAGAAAATGTAATTTTCATATTGGAAAACAAGTGTACTAAATACTTTTTGCTCTCTGTCAGAAATTAAAGTACCTCTTGACATAGGATAAGTGGCATGAGTATCATGAAACCAAACTCCTAAAGTATTTTTCAGTTTGATTCCAGGAGAACCAATTAAAAAGCTTCAAAATGTAAGGATAGACTGGTCCCAAAGCATTTCTTCCTCTGTCCTTGCTTCACCTTGTTCCTTCTTCTCTTTTCTGCGCTTGCTGTTCTCTCTCTTGGAGGCTTCATCTCGGCTTTTTTGCTCTTAGATTCTTAAGCTTTTCTGTAACGTCTGGTTCAGTTTCTGTTCCTCCCTTCATTTTCTTTCTTTGGATGCTCTTGTGATTGTTTAGATCCACTTCCTCAGAACTTTTTCTCTCAAGCTTGGGCCGCTCTTTCTCAGTTCTTTCTCTGCCTTCCTCTAGGTGCCTTTTCCTTTTTTGATGCATATGTTTATGACTAGCTTGAGAGCTGCTGGCACTGTAACCTGAGCAGAGGTGTTTGTGAACTCCAAATTCTATGAGTTATAATTGTATTCTCGCTGACTAAAGTCCAGGGGCACTGGTTTTTCTGAGAAATAGTCCCTCATAAACTGACAGTAGCCCAGAGAGTCCAGTGTCAGCTTGCTGTCATGAGCTGGGTAACCAGTTCTGTACATTTTGTGAAATATTGCATGATCTTGGATAGATCTGGATGGTTCCAGATGGAAATCTTGGGTCAAACATTCTATACCTGGGTCTGGAATAGACCTCTTCTCTGCACCCACTGTTTCTTAAATAGTCCTCTCTCATCCTTCTGAAAGAAGTCTCTGTCTCTAGGCCTCTGGCTTTCTGCACTTTAATGTAATTTTTGAGTTCATCTTGAAAAGAGTCATAGGACTTGTTTGAATGCTTCATTAGGGTGACAAAAAGGGATTCTCTTTATCAGACGGAGAGCTTGGTAGAGAAATTTGATCATATTCACCCATTAGTTGCTTCAGTTTTTCAGCATGAACTTTCCCCAAAGGAAGACTATGCAACAAGCAGGAAGCCAAAATACCATGAGGTAGACATCTTCTTTTGTCCAGTATCTTATTCTCCTTCCCCTTCTCTGAGCAGGGCGTCTCCCCAGCAATGCAGCCTGCAGCCAACAGGAGAGGTGGGGGAGGAGGCGGAGACCTCTATTGTGAAAGATTTAAAAAATATTTTTACTCATTTGCAAGGACAGAGAAGAGGGAGAGAGAGAGAGAGAGAGAAAATTGGCATGTCAGAGCCTCTTGCCACTGTATGCTCCACCTTGTGCCCTTGTGCATCTGGCTTTACATGAGTACTGAGGAATCAAACCCAGGCTGTCAGACTTTGCAAACAAGCACCTTAACTGCTCATCCATCTCTTCATCCCTATAACAGAATTCCTTTTAAAATAATTTAACATAATTTTGGGGGCTGGAGAGATGTCTTAGCGATTAAGGCATTTGCCGGCAAAGCCAAAGGACCTCCATTCAATTCCTCAGGACCCTCTCTCTCTCTCAAAAATAAACAAAATCAAAAAAATAAAAAGAAAAAAATAATTTAACATAATTTTGGGTAATAATTTCTGTGATGCAATGTATATCCCCATAGACACAGATGTTTTATTAAAGCACATGCATCTGGAGTTCATTTGTAGTGGCTGGAGACCATGGCCTGCCCATTCTCCGCCCCCCCTCCGCCACACCCTTCTTTCTCTCTCTCAAAAATAAACAAAATTAAAAAAATAAAAAGAAAAAAAATAATTTAACATAATTTTGGGTAATAATTTCTGTGATAGTTTGAATGTATATCCCCATAGACACAGATGTTTTATTAAAGCTTGAAACTTGGATTTCAAGCTGCCTGGCTGGAGTAGGTGTCCTTGTGGGCAGATCTTGCAGGTCCATCCCTTCCATAGTATATGTGAAAACTCATAAAATAAAATAATTCTGTTTCATGTAATGTTATAAAACTAGGGGTAGATCTGAATCCCAGCCTAAGGTATACAAAGTGAGTTCTGTCTAGGTTCCTTGCCATTGTGCTGCTGGTGGTTTTTGTCTCTGCATGGATTTGTGAAAAGGGGCCTGCTTCTCCTGCCATTATGGAACTTCACTTGGATCTGGAAGCCTGAAATAAATCCTACTCCTCCTACAAGCTGTGTCTGGTTTGGAGGTTCATCTCAGTAGGGTGGAACTGGCTTCAACAATTTTTCATAGAACAAACTTGTATGTCATTTATCCAATCTATTTTATTATTATTTTTTTATTTTTGTTTTCACACAGGGAGACAAATGAGAGGGAGTCTCAGGAGACAGATAGAGAATACTGGGATTAAAGGCATGTGCCACAGCTTTGCTGTCTCTTTTTTCAGCTGTTGTTTGTTGAAAGTTTTTTCCAGATGTGGTCTCACTCCCCACAGACCCATTCTAAGAATGCACCAACATGATCCTCCTACCTCTGCATTGTGTGGCCCCACCACTTTATCCTTTTGATTTTGCATTGCATTTTACTAACTGTCCAGACCAGTAATGCCTAAAAACTCAACATCTTCATCTTCCTTTTAATTCTTTGTATATAAACCACCGAAGTTATATGAACATATTTTATCTTTTATTCCTATTTTATTGATCATATTATTTTCAGAGAATGTACAAAACTTACATTTAGATTGAACACAAAAATGACAAAAATATTTGAAGACAACCAGGTTTCAGAATATCTGCAAATCTACTGGGGCCATAATTTTCAGCTAAGTGGACCAAGTGCATCTGTCCCACTTTAAGCTGTATCATTTTATGTCACCTGTGATCACTTAGAATTATCCAGAAGATGCTCTTAACCTCCTCCCTCCCTCCCAGCAACTGCTATACTGCTGGGAATTTCATTCTAAAGATGTTCTAGATATCTGGAGGAAAAGAATGTTTCTGAAGATACATATACAGAGAAAAACCTTCAAATTGCCTGACTGAGGCCCCTTCACCCAGCTTATTGCCATTTGATGATATACCTTTTGTTCAAATGTCCTTCTCCACTAATACCTAACCTACCATACAGAATACATATTTCCTTTTGATTCTTTGTTTTCTTTTATGAGGGGCATCTCATGTCACACAGAGCTTCTATAAAATTAATGTTTATACTTTCTGTTTGCAATTTGTCTTTTATTACAGAGACTTTAACCATGAACTAAAGATGGAAGGAAAATATATTTTCTCCCTTACAAAGCCAGTATACAAGTGTATTAGGTAAATTTCTAAGTTGAATTCTTTGCTAAATAGTAGTTTATTAAATTTTTTCTTTGCCTTAAAAAGTTTTCATTTCAAAATTTTATTTCTCAAAATTCTTTATTGTAGTGTGTAAATAGTATTATTAAATAATTGAAGTTTCATTTTTCGCAAGAACATTAAGTATAGTCTACTATTAAAATGTTGCTAATTGCTTATAAGTTAATACACATGATAAATTCTGACACACTTTTAAAAGTTACCTCAAAATCTGCCATATTACCTATTTCTACTTATCCAACTGTTTTTGTTAAAAAATAATGTTTTATGGGCTGGAGAGATGGCTTAGCGGTTAAGGTGCCTGCCTCCTAAACCTAAGAACGCTTGTTCCAATCTCCAACCATTCCAATATCCAGGTCCCACGTTTAGCCAGATGCAAAGTGACACAAGGGTGCAATGCCACACTTGACCACAAAGGAGGCGCACACATCTGAATTTCGTTCCCAGCAGCTGAGACACTGCTGGCGCTCCATCTCTATCTGTCTTCCTCTCTCTCTCTCTCTCTCTCTCTCTCTCTCTCTTTCTGTGTGTCTCTCTCAAACAAAAAATGTTTCATTTCCAAATGTGCATTGAGATACAACAGTTTGAGCCACAGGTCTCTCCTCCTCGCATAAAGCAAGATCAACCATACTAGTAAGAGCAACAAGCAGTTTCATACTCTTCAGGGATGATTTCTCCATCACACAATTGAACACATAGTAAATAATAAATAATGATATAAACACATAAATATATTTTATGAATCTACAATACAATATGGAGCCAAGGGCCCATACATACATGTTTACATACAAATAAGGCTTCATATAAAATATTATGTAAGAACATGCAGTAAAGTACTTAAGTCTTAGGAAACTCAGTGAATTCATGCACACATATGTATGCATTGTTGTGAATTTCACAGAATTAAATCACATTTTCATGACTATAGACATTTCCTTCAACTGTTTTGAATTTCATTCCAATTGCTTCACCCAAAGAATATCACTATTCTGCATTCTGTCTTTGTAAACAAACTTTTTGGAATTTCATGCTAGTGAGATTATAAATAATGCAAGGAGATGGCAATTCAATCTTACCAAGGTAAGCATAAGCAACATTAAAAATGTTTAATAATCATTGTTCACATAAAATGGCAGCTTACAATTTTCTTTTCAATTATCACTTATCTCATTGTTTTGGACACAGACATAGACACTGGTCCCATGTTGAATAGTAACATAAAATAGTCTTTCATGAGGGCAAAAAATATTAACAAAAAGAGCTACAAAGCCCAAAGAACCCAACATGTAATGTGGATAACACACAAAGCATTGGGAATAATTGTCCTTACAAGTTAGGAGTTTTCTCTTTAATCCACAAACTATTTCTGGAGCAGAAATAATACATGTTGTTTTAATTGCCTTTATGTAAGATGATAACTAAATCAACAATTGGCTCTAAGAGCAATTAATAGGAAGATTCAAGTTCAAACACTAACCAAGTATATTATCTTGGACAAATGAAGTTCGTTTCTTCATGTGTAAAATGTTATCAATAAATTATAATGTTATTCTGATGAGTGAGGTAATTTTATTTAACAATACTGGGATCACATTCCCAGATATCAACAACTCAGCCACAGACAGTGGTAACAATATTAGAACTTGGCTTTAATTTGATGTCTTTTTCCCTCAACACAAAGAATATAAAAATAAGCCAGGTGTGAGGGTTCCTACCAGCATTCCCTGAACTTTGGAAGCTGAGGAAGGAGGATTGCCATGAGTTCTAGGCCAGCTACTGAGTAAGAGCCTGTATAAAAAAATGAAATAATATGAAAAATCCTTCTTATATCACTTTATTAGGACTGTCAAATAAAATAGTAAAAACATACATCTGTTACTTTTCTTTGACAATGACCAAATTAAAGAAGCAATCAAACCTTAAATCTATTCTGAATATTTATTTTTTCCTTGCCTGTTGGGTATCAGTTTCTTCTGGATTGACATGATTGTCTTGAGTCAGAGCAGCTATGATTACCTGCAGGAGACCCTCAAGAAATCAGGGCTATCATTCCCTGGGGAAGGAAGGATGCCCACAACCCTCACATTCCTATAGGAAGATATAAATGAACTTTGTTGGGGGAGGGGTGCTTGATAGGTTCACTATGTAGACCATGCTGACCTTGAACTTGTGGTGATACTCCTTCCTCTGTACTGAGATTACAGGTGTTTATCACTACACATGACATTTTAGAGTATTCTAGAAATGTGTTATTAGAAAATACAGCAACAAATAAAAGTGTTTTTATTTAGCACTTTTTTAAAGGAAGGATGTGAAATATTTTGTAGCCTGCTATAAGGAAATGACTAGGGTCTAGGGTTTGGAAGTAATTTCATGAATTTTAAAGTTAACGTAGACTTTTTAGAGGGAATTGAGAGTTTCAAGTTAAGCTGAATGGCCTAAGTTTACCTGCTATGACTTATCTGACCTTAAAATTTTGGGGGTGGGGGGAAGGGAAGTACAGGTTTCTTGCAAAGAGAAAAGATTGACTCATGAGTCAATAAACTGGAAAAATATTGAACTGCAATCTGAGAGATTGAATTGGACTTTGCTGTTAGATAATCAGTGGAACTGTGTGTTTGGCATAGATGAAGTCTGCAGAATAATCACAGGCCATGCTTGGATAAGAAATGAAACAGACTGAAGATGTAGGATTACTTTTTCAATAAATCTTTTGACTGTTATACTTTGCATTGTTAATATGAAAATATATTAAATTTATTAAATAAGTTTGCAGCTCTATTTCTATGATGCTATAATTATTTGCATTGATATTTCTATGACTTTACTTCACATGAGTTTTAAAAAGTCTTTTGTTTTTATTTATTTATGTGAGAGAAAAAGAGAGAGAGGGAGAAGGAATAGAAGAAGGAAAGGAAGGATGAGAAGGAGGGAGGGGAAAAGAGAAAGAAAAAATGGGCACACCAGAGCCTCTAGCTAGCTGTTGCACACAAACTCCCTACTCATGAGCCACCTTATGTGTCTGGCTTAAGTGGGTCCTGGGAATTGAACTTGGGTCCTTTGGCTTTGTGAGGCAAGTGTCTTGACTGCTAAAACATCTCCCTTACTTCATATGAGTTTTTAAAACCCTTTTAGTTATTTATTTGAATTTTTATTTTTTTGTTTATTTTTATGAGAGAGAGAGAAAGAGAAAGAGAATTGGTTTTTCAGGACCTCTAGCCACTACAGATGTGTATGCCACCTTGTGTGCATGCATCACCTTGTGTGTCTGGTTTACATGGGTTCTGGGAAGTCAAACCTGGGTCCTTTGTCTTCACAGGCAAGCACCTTAACTGCTAATTCACCTCTCCAGCCCTAAAACACTTTTTATTGACAACCTCCATACTTATATACAATATACCCTAATAACAATAATCCCCTCCCACCACCCTCTTTTTTAAATGTAATAAATTTTTATTAGTTATGTATATAGTATATACACAGCTATGATGGTACCATTGTTAGCCTTCTCCCTGTCCTCCCCCCATAGGTTATGTGGGTCTTGCCTTATAGGGGTAGCCATCAGTTATGCGGGAGAGGCAGTGACTCTGTGTAAAATGACCCAAGTCATGGCTCTAACAATCTTTCTTCCCCCTCTTCTGTGAGTTTCCCTGAGCCATGTTGGGTTCATTTTAGGTCTATTTCAGTGAGGAGGTCTTGTGAGTCTCTGTGTCTCTGGATATCTCATTTGAGAGGGGTTGAAATTCCTTTGTGTCTATCTCCTTTGCCCTTGTGCTAGTACCAGGTTCACCAAGAAAGCAGTACTCTTGCTCATTTCCCCTATAACTCAATGGCTTCATCTGCTGCCCTGATATGGTGCGATGGGCTGATTCTCTCCTCAGGATATGTATCCATCTGAAAGAGAGAAGAAGATTCTCCAATGGAGAGTGAGGTCAGTGCAAGATACATGGATAACCATTATTATTTTAGAGAGAATTGAATAGGTGTAGTCCTTGTATCCCACTGTTGATGGGAGCTTGATATTGGAGAGTGGGCTCTTTTTTCCATCACCCTCTTTTGTCCTTCTCCTACATCCCTTTCCACTAAACTTTGTTTTTTCAACCAGTCCCTTCTGTTTTAATGTCATCATTTTCTTCTGCCATTATATTATGCTAATCTTGTGTAGGTAATCTCAACCACTGTGAAGTTATGAATGCAATGTCTGCTATTTTGTGTCTGGAAGATAGCATTTCAAAACATCCCTCCCCATTCTCTGGCTCTTACATTCTTCCCGTTCCCCGTTCCCCAATGCTGGATCTTAACAATCTCTGCATGCTTAATATCAAAGACAGCACCAGACATATTAGTCAGCTTTCTGTCACAATTAATGAACATTGAGGCAATTAACTCATAAAGAGAACAGGTTTATTTTGACATATCATTTAGGGGATTCCAGTTGAAAATCAGAAAACATTGTTATTGAGGTCTGCAAAAGTGATGCATAATGTTGACAGAATATGGTGGAGTTGCCTTATTAGTGAGGAAACAAGGAGAAAATGAATAAGAGAAGGGAGTTTCATAATGTCCTTGAGCGAATACTTCTGATGACCTAAAGACCTGCCACATCTCTACATCCTAGAAGTCCACACACTTTAATAGGGATTCCATCAGACCCCATTCTTTAACTCACCCATCCATAGAACATGGAGACTCCCCTGGATGTTTTGCTTCAACGGTTTGCATAGAGATAGTTAGATGCCAAGCAGGTAACTGGTAAAACATGGGCAGCAAGAGTGTCACACATCCTACAATGCACAGGACATCTTTACAGAGAAGAATAATGTGGCCCAAAATGTCTACAGTGTTGACATTGAGAACCTATATCTGTTAGTAGTAAATGAAACTTTTAACATGATATAACATGTTATTATTTAGATCACACATACTTTGTGTTAAAATTTAATTTTGGTAATTAACTAGAAAATATTTATCTTTTATAGCCACATATTTTTGAAAAGGTATTTAAATATGTTTTGGGTATAGTTGCATATTTTGTCATGGAATTTGGAGCACAATTAAACTATTACATTTGAACATAAATAGTACAGTAAAGACTCTAATTTTATTTACATCTGATCGTGAATGATGGTCCTGACTTCTGTACACAGTATTTGTTTGGCAGTCAAAACTTCTACCACTGAAACACCCGTGTTTTTTGTTTGAAAATAATCCTTGGGAATTCCAAGTAAGATGGCTGCATAGGAGTCACACCAATCCAGTCTAGAGAGGGATTTGAGCAAAACCACAGCAAAATACACTCTTTGTCTGAAAAATGAAGGTGTATAGTTTTTTATCAACCACAGCTGAGAAGCAGGAGAGACTAAGATTTATCAGAAAGGAGGAATTTGTCTAGAATCCTATGTAGGAGCTTGCAGACCTGGACCTGAGCAGATTCATGTGGATCCTTGTGCCCACCTAGTGCTGAGCTGCAGGAGCAGAGACCAATCAAGGTGATTTTCCAATTTCATCAACTTCCTTGAAAGTCAAGATATCTAAAGGGAGAGAGTGGGACACAGGCTGAACCAGCTGAGCAATTCCAGTACAACTCCTGGCTTCCTGCATTCTCCCATCACCCAACAGACAGAACCATGACCCTCAGGAGAACGCATTTAGCTCCCAGTGGCAGGGCATCCAGCACAGCTGATCAGAGCACCAGATTCACAGCACAACATGCAGGGATAGAGGTGGGCACTCAGCATTGGTGAGATTTAAGCCACCCCAAAAGGTAAGGAGGCTGACTGACAAAAAAGCAGGTACTTAGGCATGCACTGGAAGTACTAACCTCTCTTTCTATATCAGGGGAGGCTATGGGTTACATATTCTTGGTTGTCTTTACCATTCTTTTTTTTTTTTTTTGAGAGTCAGAGAGAGAGAGAGAAAGAGAGAGAAAATGGGCATGCCCATTTCAAAGTAAGAAAAAAAAGAAGCACATGGAAACCCTGATGAACCTGATGCTCTCATATATCATTCTCACATAATGGGCCACAGGAAGTGATAATGGTTGCCATTTCAACTTCAGACATAAGAGCAGACCTGGACTTGATTTTTATCTTTTTCGTTTTCATCTATTATATAAATCTGACAAGTTGATTGTTGCCAGTGATTCCTAAATTAGAAGGACGTTCCTACTGTACATATGATTGGAAAACTGAGTAGTTATATTCTTGCTACTTGGAAAATGTGCCCAGCAGGATTTTGCCATTAAATTCTCTTCTACCAGCCAACTGCATAGAAAGCAATGAGAATGTACTTGAGATAGAAATGCTGGTGCTTCATTTAATTAAATTTTTATTTTTATTTACTTTTTTTCAAGGCAAGATCTTATTCTAGCACAGACTGACCTGCAACTCATTCTGTAGCCCCAGACTGGCCTTGAACTCACAGGTACCCTTCATCCTCAGCCTTCCAAAGTGCTGGAATTAAAGGTGTGAGCTACCATACCAGGTTTGTTAAATTATTTTTAAGCAATGACAACAAAGCAGTCAGTACACTGGATTTTGTCATGGTGTGTACAGACAAACATAAGGGTTATTCAGAACACATGTTTTGGCTGCTAGACTAAGAATACAAAAATCAGGAAAAATGAGCTTTTCCACATAAATGCACTAAGCTACCTCAGAAAAATAAAAACTCCTTCAAATAGACTAAATAATGTAAATTTGGGGGAAAATTGTATATAACTTCAGCACTCTCTCCAACGTATTGTATTCTATTAGTTTGTTCACAAAACTTGGTGTCATATTGGGAAATTTGGAATCTGAAGGTCAATTTAGCTGCATGTTTAAGAATTCATGGAGCCAACCATTAAAATATGTGTATGATCCAGAACCTGGAGAACAAGGGAGTCATTTCCTATGGCTTCTAAAGTAATTATTGTGACATCTTGAAGTAGCCAGGTGGCAACAATGCTGTATTTCTTTTCTTCTTCTTTTTTAAATCTTTCCTCTTTCACTCTTTTTAAAAATTGTTTTATTTAATTAATTAATTAATTAATTTATTTATTTATTCATTTTTGGTTTTTCGAGGCAGGGTCTCACTCTAGCCCAGGCTGACAAAAATTGTTTTATTTTATTTTATTTTTATTTATTTACTTTACAGAGAAAGATGGAGAGAGAGGAAAGAGAGAGAGAGAGAGAGAGAGAGAGAGAGAGAGGCACACCAGGGCCTCTAGCCACTGCAAACAAACTCCAGATGCGTGTGCTCCCTTGTGCATCTGGCTAACATGGGTCCTGGGGAGCTGAACCTGAGTCCTTTGGCTTTGCAGGCAAAGGCCTTAACTGCTGAGCCATTCCTCTAGCCCAATGCTGTATTTCTTGATACCACAGCTCGATGACATTTTGGGCTGCAATAGGTATTTGAATACATTGTAGAGCTTGAGAATTTGCTGAGTTGCATAACAAAAAAAATTCTGATATAGGAAAGAAGTTCAGAAAACAGTATCAACTTTTCTTTGCTATATACATATTGCTATTGACATTAAAGCATTTTATTCATAATTCCCCAGGATCTGAAAAGTATAATACAAATATGATATTTAAGGGGCTCAGTTAACTCCTTCAGACCTCTCTCAGACCCCAAATGGGAGCAGATCTCTTCAGTTTCTCCCTGGCAATTCAGATTGAAGATATGTGAAGAAACCTGAAAACAAATGTTTCAGAAAGTGATTCATTTCCTCTAAATAGTTCTTCCAGATCAATTATCTTTGGAAATAGTCTGAGCCCTGGAGATGATTGTCCATAAACAACCCCCATTCATGATTTCATTGGAAAGCAATGTAAGACAGCATAGCACACTAAAGCCTGATTTGCAAAGGGAATGCACAACTGTGCACACTATGTAACTGAAATCACAGCTGTGCACACTATGTAACTGAAATCAGAAATGATTGCTATCCTAGCCTTTGCTAAGGAAATATATGTACAGACAATTTTTACTTTAAAATATCTTCCTTGCAGTTAACTGACTAAAAATGAGTGATTTCTCAAAGCATGATGTCAACCAAAATTGACTTCACATAAAGGGGAAATCTAGGGACTGGGATGGTGGCTCAGTGGATAAAGTATTTGCCACACAAGCCTGAGGACCCCAGTTGAGGTCTGCATCACCCATGAGCATTTTGGATGGATTTGGTGGCTTACCTATAACGCCAGCATTTGAAAGGCAGAGACAAGAGCTCCTTGGGGTAATGTGCTAGCTGAATCTGTGAGTTCTGGGTTCAAGAAAGAGACATTGACTCAGTAAATAAGGTGGACAATGGTTGAAGAAGACACCTGATAGCCATGTCTGTTCTCCACATGCAAACTCACACACCTATCCACACATACACCTTCATGCATATATGCATGCACACTGTGATGGGTTGATTCAGGTGTCCCCCATAACCTTAGGTGTTCTGGATGCTAAGTTCCCAGCTGATGGAGATTTGGGAATTAATGTCTCCTGGAAACAGTGTATTCTTGGCGGCAGGCCTATGGGTATTATAGTCAGTTTCCCCTTGCCAGTGTTTGGCACATTCTCCTGTTGCTGTTGTCCACCTGATGTTGGTGAAGAGGTAATGTCCACCCTCTGCTCATGTTGTCATTTTTCCCTGCCATTATGAAGCTTCCCCTTGAGTCTGTAAGCCAAAATAAACCTCTTTTTCCTACAAGCTGCTGTTGGTTCAGTGATTTCTGCCAGCAATGTGAACCTTACTGCAATAGTAAAGTTGGTACCTTGAGAGAGGTCGTTGTTGCTAGACTGTGTGGCTTTGGCCTCTTGGAGCTGATTTTCAAAGGGAATGTGGATGAATTTGAAACTTTGGCCTAAGAGACATCTTGTAGTGCTGTAAGTACAGCTTGATGGACTATTCTGGTCAGTGTTGAAAGATCTGAGTGCAGTAAGAATTATGGACTGTGAGGTTTGGCTTGTGAGGGTGAGAAAGAGCTTTTGCTTGGACTGGGCTAGAAACAGTTTGTGTGAGAGACTTGCTGTTATGCCCATGTCCTGAGAACTTAGGCAGGGTTGTATTGTTTAGAAATGGACTGGTGTGAGCAGAGGGATATGGTACAGAAAGAAATATTTGGGCCTAAACTGCTGGCTGTTCAGCTGCAATTGTATGAGAGATTATAACCATTGAGATTAGGCCAGGTTACCTGCATTGGGACAACAGAAGGAATGCAGTATTTTGAAGGGGCTTGAATACTGAAGGAGTGTCCTGTTCTTCAAAGTCTGCTTTATTCTCCTCTGGATTAATAAATTGGCACCCTACCCAGTATTATGGAGTATAAGAAATGCAGGAAAGAGAGGGTCATTGAAGAATACAGTCTTGTGTTTTAGAAATAGCCATGGGCAGTGTGAAGCAGGTTTGCTGGATGCCTGCATGGAGACCTGATGGAGCCGTGAGGATGAACCATAGATTGCAGTGGAGACCCAATGGAGATGCCAGGACCATAAGATGGCTTCTAAGGAGAGCTAGTGGCCCTGGATGAAGTTTTCTAGGACTGTGAGTAGCCTAGCTGGAGGGGTGGGATTGGAACTCCAGAGACTTATTGCTGGTTAGAATTATCAGACATGGGGATTTGTCACTGACTATAGTTGTTAGACTTGAAGCTACAAATTTTATGTTTGCCCTAGTTGTTTTAAATCTTGTATTGGTTGAATATTTCTTTGCTATACTCAAGACCATCTTTTGCAGTGTGAATGTTTATTCTGTGTTATTATGGTTTTTTTTTTTTTTTTTTTTTTTTTGGTATTATGACTCAGTAAAAAGTCTTTGGACTATGGGGATGTTTGAACATCATTGGTGGTGACAAAAACTATGGGGACTTTTAAAGTTTAGCTGAATGCATTGCATTTTACATCATGTATAATTACCAGTTTATGGGGTCCAGGGGCAGAATGTGGTGGTTTGATTCAAGTGTTCCCCATAAACTTGGGTGTTCTGAATGCTAGGTTCCCAGCTGATGGAGATTTGGGAATTAATGCCTCATGGAAGCAGTGTATTGTTGAGGTTGGGCTTATGGGAATTATAGCCAGCTTCCCGTTGCTAGTGTTTGGCATGTTCTTCTGTTGCTGTTGTCCACCTGATGTCGGTCAGGAGTTAATTTCCACCCTCATGCCATTCTATGGGTATTATAGTCAGTTTCCCTTGCCAGTGTTTGGCACATTCTCCTGTTGCTGTTGTCCACCTGATGTTGGTGAAGAGGTAATGTCCACCCTCTGCTCATGTTGTCATTTTTCCCTGCCATTATGAAGCTTCCCCCTTGAGTCTGTAAGCCAAAATAAACCTCTTTTTCCTACAAGCTGCTGTTGGTTCAGTGATTTCTGCCAGCAATGTGAACCTTACTGCAATAGTAAAGTTGGTACCTTGAGAGAGGTCGTTGTTGCTAGACTGTGTGGCTTTGGCCTCTTGGAGCTGATTTTCAAAGGGAATGTGGATGAATTTGAAACTTTGGCCTAAGAGACATCTTGTAGTGCTGTAAGTACAGCTTGATGGACTATTCTGGTCAGTGTTGAAAGATCTGAGTGCAGTAAGAATTATGGACTGTGAGGTTTGGCTTGTGAGGGTGAGAAAGAGCTTTTGCTTGGACTGGGCTAGAAACAGTTTGTGTGAGAGACTTGCTGTTATGCCCATGTCCTGAGAACTTAGGCAGGGTTGTATTGTTTAGAAATGGACTGGTGTGAGCAGAGGGATATGGTACAGAAAGAAATATTTGGGCCTAAACTGCTGGCTGTTCAGCTGCAATTGTATGAGAGATTATAACCATTGAGATTAGGCCAGGTTACCTGCATTGGGACAACAGAAGGAATGCAGTATTTTGAAGGGGCTTGAATACTGAAGGAGTGTCCTGTTCTTCAAAGTCTGCTTTATTCTCCTCTGGATTAATAAATTGGCACCCTACCCAGTATTATGGAGTATAAGAAATGCAGGAAAGAGAGGGTCATTGAAGAATACAGTCTTGTGTTTTAGAAATAGCCATGGGCAGTGTGAAGCAGGTTTGCTGGATGCCTGCATGGAGACCTGATGGAGCCGTGAGGATGAACCATAGATTGCAGTGGAGACCCAATGGAGATGCCAGGACCATAAGATGGCTTCTAAGGAGAGCTAGTGGCCCTGGATGAAGTTTTCTAGGACTGTGAGTAGCCTAGCTGGAGGGGTGGGATTGGAACTCCAGAGACTTATTGCTGGTTAGAATTATCAGACATGGGGATTTGTCACTGACTATAGTTGTTAGACTTGAAGCTACAAATTTTATGTTTGCCCTAGTTGTTTTAAATCTTGTATTGGTTGAATATTTCTTTGCTATACTCAAGACCATCTTTTGCAGTGTGAATGTTTATTCTGTGTTATTATGGTTTTTTTTTTTTTTTTTTTTTTGGTATTATGACTCAGTAAAAAGTCTTTGGACTATGGGGATGTTTGAACATCATTGGTGGTGACAAAAACTATGGGGACTTTTAAAGTTTAGCTGAATGCATTGCATTTTACATCATGTATAATTACCAGTTTATGGGGTCCAGGGGCAGAATGTGGTGGTTTGATTCAAGTGTTCCCCATAAACTTGGGTGTTCTGAATGCTAGGTTCCCAGCTGATGGAGATTTGGGAATTAATGCCTCATGGAAGCAGTGTATTGTTGAGGTTGGGCTTATGGGAATTATAGCCAGCTTCCCGTTGCTAGTGTTTGGCATGTTCTTCTGTTGCTGTTGTCCACCTGATGTCGGTCAGGAGTTAATTTCCACCCTCATGCCATTGTTTTCCCCTGCTATCATGGAGCTTTCCCTCAAGTCTGTAAGCCAAAATAACTACTTCTTTTCCCTACAAGCTGCTCTTGGTCAGGTAATTTCTGCCAACAATGCTAACCTGACTACAACACACACCACATAAATACACACTCAAAATTAAAATCTGTAAATTGCTAGTCCAATCAATCCTATACCTACATCAAAGAATGGGGGAATATATGCAAATGCAAATCCTCCAGAAATATAATTAGGGTCACTGTGGTAGTTTGAATATATGTCCCCCAATATATTCAGTGTTTTATTACTAGTTATAGTTTGCATCTGCAATCACCTTGCTAGAGGCAATGTCACTGGGGGCTGGTCTTAAGGTCTTAAGGTGTGGGTTTGAGATTCCATTGTAAAGATATGCAAATGTGCCTAGCAGGAGTTCCTGAAGTGTGCTGGACTTTTGGCTGTAGTTTTGCTCTGCGTGCTATGGTGGCTGGTTGGCTTTTGCTCTCTCTGCTCGGCCTTGTGTAGAGCAGGCTGCTTCTCCTGACTTTATGGAACTTCCCCTGGACCTGTAAGCTTAAATAAATAATATCCCTTCCTCCATAACTGTGTCTGGTCTGGAAGTTCATCTCAGCGAACCTGAAGCTGTCTGCTACAGTCACCAACAATGCCTAACAGAGTGATTGTGTTGAAACTACATGGCTTCCAGACTGGTCTACCTCCTAAATTTATGCCCTTGTCATATAGCACTTAGTCTCTGAATTCTTCAGAAAAGATGTACCACTCTTCTGGCCAGGAACTATTACTCCAATTACAAATAACTGGAAGCAAAATGGAAGGTGGCTGGTCAATATTTTGTTAAACCTCTATTTGCTTGCAAATTTTCACAGTTCTTTTGTATACAAAACCAAAATGATATATTAGCTCTATGCCATTGCAGAGTAATCCTTTCCTTATGAGGCTTAGAATATTTCTAAATCACCTTTATTGAATCTAAAGCACATTTTATATAAAAGAGAGAGATTTTGTAAAGATAGAGTTCTATAATATGAGATTGTTTTTGCAACTGCATTGTGAGGTATTTAATTGCTTACATATGAGAAAAGCCATGATCATACCTGAGCAGAGACAAGAATAACATGGCAATCCTATGTGGCTTTGAGAATTTCCCAAGGGATCTGTGACCCCAGAGAGAAAGCCACTGTCAAACAAAGGACTTATATTTCCACACAATTAATTGAAAGCAACTGTGTAGTGTCTTGCTGTGTAACAATACATCAAGCTTTCATCGACTGTGTTTTTAAGAAGACATGCACTTTTTATAATTCTGTTGACATAGAAATAAAACACAAAAGTTAAGACTGATGTATTCTGTTTACGTGATTATTGCTAATTATGTTTTAGACATGAAAGAATCATGATACTTATTACAAACAGTACGTTAGCTAAATGGAGAGTTGTCTGTGTCCCTATGTATCACTAAAAAGATATTTTAAGAGAACAGTTTTCCTGAGGACTTTTTATGTGTCATTTTATTTTGGGCAAATGCAGTGGATACATTCATTTGATCACAATTCTACTGCAGAGGTGTTACGATCTATGAAAATTCTAAGGCATATCACCAGAAACTGACTACATTGCTGAACCCCCCATCAAACTATTTTCAGTGTATATTGGAGAGAAATGGATCTATTGGTTGGACATTCTGGTTTGAGAGACAATAGAAATTAGTTAGAATCTGCCCCTGTTCTCACTAGATAACAAGGCTTTTTAGTGGGGTTAGAGAGACACAGTACGTAGCCCAGCAGTTGCTCAACAAACTGTAACTATTAACTCACTTTTTTCTCAGTCTATTTTTATCCCACAACTAAGATGCTTCGTTAGAACTAAGAAAGTGATGGATTAAATATTGCTTCATCTACTCTCACAGTCATTCTCTAAGAGAGGCCTCAAAGCATGTTTTGTGAAATAACATCCTTGGATACCATGACAGAGACAAAAATGAAAGGTCTCTTACATACCAGATCTCTCACTATAAGTCATTAGGGATCTACTGCCCATCACTTCAGTGCAATTTTGTCTCATGTAAGTTTAACTGAACCTGCTACCATCATCAGTATATATTTTAAATATATATCATAATAACTTTCTTCAAAAATCACTTGTTTTCAAGTTATAAAAAAAATCAAAAGTTAGTCCAAGTCAAATCAATACAATCCTCACAATCTTTAGTCAACACCCAAGTAATAGTTCCATGTGCAGGTGATTTTGATTCTAGTAGCCTAAGCAGGTTAATTGTTTCTGTGAGATAACAAAAACGATGGCTTCATATTGTTTTCAGAGACTTTGCAATCTTTCAGGAAGACAAGATGTATAAACAAATTTAATAAATCATGTAATTCAGAAAAAGTCACGTGTTGGTTTATGGTGTGAAATGTTAAATGTAGAGGCCTACTAAGTCATGGATATACCAAGAAGTTAGTACAATTCTGAATGACAGAGAAGAATGAGGGCATATTTGTCTTGTTTTATAAGGCCAGTGACGCAGCTTCTAAAGTCTTACCATGCAGTACATATGGTTAGCTAGACAAGCTTTGCCTAGACAGTCATTATCACACCTGTCCCTGACATTGCTGAATTGACAGGTTTGTGCTAAGTGGTACTGTGTGACGACTGACTATGTATACTCTGAGAGTAGCTTGTCTTCAAAAGAACTTTCTGGCACTTCACATTGCCATTGCCACTCTTTAGCTATTCTTATGCTTTGCTGATCCTTCGTCTCTCACACTTTGATGTGTTAGAACTCCAGGAATCCATTCCTAAACTGCTATTTATATGTCTTCTTGGCTTCAATACCATCCATTTTTTGATGATGTTAAATTTAAATCTCTCATTTGTTCAGTTCTTCTTCAGTTTAAAACTGTATGTTTCAACTGCCTACTTAATGTGCTTAATGTGCTTTTCAAATAGAATGTCTGCTGTCAGTTATGACTCCCAACCATATGCCACCTGCATCTCAACTACAGGCAACACCATCCAGTCACTGAGGTCAAAGCCTGGACATTTTCTCTCTCACACTCAATGATGAGCCATTAAATCATGGAAGTTCTAACTAATTTATATAAACAATTAGGAAATCATTCTATTGTATCTAAATTGTACTCTTCTGGTATAAAGCATTATCGCTTAGTTTTTGAGCTGGCCTTGAACTCACAGGGTACTTCCTACCTCAGCCTCCCACATGCTGGGACTAAAGGTGTACACCACAGTGCTCAGCTGGCACCATCACTTTCCCCTCTTTTTTTTTAAATCAATGTTCTAGTTTGTCCTCTTGTTATATTTCTTCTACCTTTTCAGACCTTTTCTAAACAAATCGAATAGCCTGTGTAATATTGAAATTGAATTTCATCTCTCCTCTGTACAAATTCATCTACAGTTTTCCCATGTGGCTTCAGGTCTTGTAATCTGGGGTCTGACATGGTCTCCAGTTTCATGTCCCACAACTCTCCCTAACTCCTTCTGCTCCTGCCATACTTCTCCTGTTATTCTATTTGACAGGATAGACATCCTCTGCCTCCAGACCTAGTCCTTTCTGGCTGAGATTCTCTTCCCTCAGATTCTATGCCCTCAGTTCTGATGCATTTTCAAATGTCAGTGTTTAGTGCAATCTTTTTGTACTACCCTACTCTAAAAATTCATTTAATCCCTTATTCTTATTACCTTTCTTTTCTTCATAATTTTCTCCTTAGAAATTATCACCATATTTCTGTTTAAATTATTTATTATTGATCCCTTCCCCTATAGCTTACTAAGATACAAATTGAACAAAGCAGAAAGGTTGTTTTTATCTCTAATGTTTTAGTTTAATATGATGCATCCAAAACCTAGAAAAGTTTTTAACATATAGCAGCTATTTGTTGAACAAGTGAACCAATGATTTGAAGCAATTGTATTTATTTATGTTTACTGTAACAAATTACCACCAACTTTTGTGGCTTAAAATAGGACACTTTTTTAAAACAGTCATACAGTCATGGAGGACAGATTCCAAAATCAGTTCTTTTGTCTTGAGGTGATTTATTGATAAGGCTGTTTTTTTTTTTTAATTGGAACTTCAGAGGAGTCTGTTACTGTGACTTTATCAATTTCTGGCTGCCACATATGTTCCTTAGCAGCATGAGTCCCATCATCAATGCATGCTGACACAGTCTTTCCATATATCATGATATCTCTTTCTGCATCATCTTGGATGTTCTTCCTGTCTCAAAGTCCATAAGTTAGCAATATTCTCAGTTTCAGGGATGAGGTGCACATGAGTGGGTAGATGGGATTTCATTATTAGCCATCCATAATGGAGAAGATCTTTGATATTCTATATATGGTCATATTTTAAAAATCATGAAGAAACATTGTACCTATTCAATCCTTCTTTATTTGTTGAGATAATAAAGTATACATTTGTTCTTCTCTCATTTCTTTTTTTTTACAGTAAAAATGGAACATAAAATCACCACTTTACTCACTCCTTAGTGTGCAGCTCAGTAGAGTTAAGTATAGCAATTTTAGCTACAAAAGACTTATTCCAGGATTTGCCAGTGAATACCTAATTCACAGGTGCTCAAATTCCTTATATAAAATGGAATAATATTTGCATTGTCTATGCATGTCCTCCTAGGCACTTTAAAATAATCTTATTGCTTATCATATCAAATACAATGTAAATGTTATGTTACTAGTTATACTGTCTTGTCTAGAGAACAATGAATGAAAAGGCCTGCACATTCAGTACTAAGTGTACTTTTCCAATTATTTTCTGAATATTTTTGATCTGTAGTTGGTAGATATCAAGGATGGACAGCCAAGAATAAGGAAAGCTGATCACTGTTACATTTGTAAATTTGTTTTTCCATTCAACTTACATATTCTTCCCCTGTCCTTGGCTAGGAAATTGCACTGTGAGGTTAGTGTCGTGGTCAAGTTGGCTAAGCTATGGCACCTAACTCTTGGGTCAGACACCAGTCTGAGTTTGCTAGAAAGATGTTTGGTAGATGTGGTTCCCATTTTCAATTGGTTGACAGTAGTAAATCAGATCACTCTTATTGGTATGTATGGTTCTCATCCAATGAGTTTAAAGCCTTAAGAGAAAAGTCTGAGGGTTTCCAAAAGAGAAAAGTTCTCCTCAAAACTGCATAGGAACTTTCCTGAATTTCCATTTCACTGTTCTGCAAGATTCAAACTCAAGGTGTAATGTCAATGCTTGCCTGAGTTTTCCTCATTATTGATTTTGGAGTTGCCAGCTCCCATAATGCCAAAATTGTGTGAAAGGATACCTTCATTTTTTTCTCTCTCTCTCCATGTAGGTACAACACACATACATGGGCTATACTATCTGTTCTGTTTCTCTGGAATTCCTAATACAACTTCCTATCTCACAATATTATCCAAATTCAGTGAAAATGAAAAAGAGCTCAATTCAGTGGATGTTACAGACTTCTTATCTAAGGAAATATATAGCTATAAGAAAGGACAAGCAGTTTTTAAGTAGATAAAGATATAATGGTTCATACTTCTCACCTAACAATTACTTTAAGTAACTGTTATACCAGAATCATTTTGTAAAATCCATACTAAGTGTGGCCAAAGTTTCCAGATGATTTTAATATTTAAATTACTGTAAAATTTAAATTAATATTTAAATATTAATAATCTTAATTGCAAATTCTTTTAATGTTAAATGAAACGATCTGAAAAACTAACCAACCAGCCAACCAGAAGCCTTGCCACAAAGGAACGTGTGGTGGTAATAGAGGGGACTGCCTAATTACAAAAAAATGAAAGAGAGAGAGAGAAAAAAAATCAAAGCACTGAAACATGGCAAAACCTCATCAAACATTTGGAAGTGTTCTGGCAGTCAGATACAGAGCTGTAGAAATGAAAGGAATTGAACCTTTACAGTATAAAGAACTGGCTAAGATGAAAGCTCAGTAACATGAAGAAGGAAGTCTGAGCAAAGAGAAGACAATGAGCAGAGGTGTGGCCCCTGCTGGAGCACAGTTTGGAGCAATAAGGGCTACAGATCGTCTGCACCTTGAGAAGTGAGATAAATATCAGAGGAACTATCAGTGGGGAGTCTTTTCTGCTTTTGCCTGACTTGCTTGGGAGTAGTGCCAGCCTTCTGTTTTAGCTACAAGGGTATTTTCATATATTTACATTCAATGCATCATCTGCTATTTTCCTGCCTGCCTCATTATGAAATCCCACCACATGCTAGAGCAACTCAAATCTCTGTACCCTGACTCCAGTCTGGGCATGTGAATTGTGAATGACCAGGAAGTAAGTACTGGAAGCCATTATCATCCCTGATCCAGTCTTTGTGAGGCCCCCAGTCATTCTGGATGACTGTTATCTCTTATCACTGTTGCTGGCCATTGACACTTTGTTGATGGCTTTTGCATGGCCTGGCCTGGTTAATGGTTGTGTTGGAGTGATTTCCAACAAATGGCACAAGGGAAATGAGAGGGCTCTGACAAGGAAAATAGTAAATGGTGACAAGTCGTATATAGTCTCATTTTATCTAAAGAACTAGAATGTGTGTTAGAGACTCATCTACCCACCTCTATCATTTTTAATTGAGGGGGAAGGCTGGAAAATTAAATCTGAACTCTACTTTTTAGTACATATTTTTCTTTTTAAAAATTTGTTCTTTGATAATTTCATACATATAAATTATATTTTGATCATTTAGACCCTCATTATCCTCTTTTGTCTTCCTCCCTTTCTCACTGAACTCCTTTATCTTACTCCCACATACTAGTGGATATAGCTTTGGAGAGTAACTCCTCTTCCCTCAGTGACCATTAACTGCATATAACATCTCAAGGTGTAATGATGCCTCATAACTCCCCATCTATCCATGACGGAGTATTGATTGGCCCTATCTTGTACAGGTCTTGTTTAGGTAACCACAGCTACTGTGAGTGTAATGGCTGTGTCATGTCCAGGAGAGAGAGTTCCACAGCACTCAGCATTTCCATTCTTTTTGCTCTCACTTCCATGACGTTCCTTGCATCATGGCAGTGGGGTGGAAGGGTCTGATATAGATGTCTAGTCTAAGGTTGAGCACTTAACAGTCACTTAGTTTTAGTAGTTGACCAAACTACTTTAAATAAAGAAGTGCAAGCTCGTCTCTGTATGAGTTTTTCTCAAGTTAATTTAAAGGGTCATGTTTACATTCAAATGATAAACTTATGTGGGAGGATGACAGTGAAGCTGGGAAAACAATGCTGACACTTCAAATTACAGCATCATGTTTGTCATATTAAAATTTTCAATGACTGAATGGGTGCAATAGTGGCATGTCTATTCTTGGAGTAACCAACTGCTCCATAATTGGACTGAAGGCCTTTTCTAAGGGAGGGAATACATACCTGGTACTGAAAAACCTAAGCAAAAGTCTATGGCAGGTGAGGGCATGAGCCTTAGGGGTATAAAGCCTGCTCTTGTCTGACTAAATGTATATATTATTCCCACCAAGCTGCCCTGGGGGCACTACACTTAATGTTCATGTTCACATATTAACGCTACTCTCACTTCTGGTTAGAGAAGCTTCTCTTTTCAGATGGTGATGACCACTGGGATGACCCAAAAGGAAACATAGTACTGAGAAGAAGGGATAGAGGAGTGCCCAGTACTGAAACACCTCTGTCACACCCTCCAAGGCTCAGGGACCATTGCGGAAGAGGGGGCGGATAGAATGGAAGAGCCAAAGGAAGGGTATGACTTCTTACAATGCAACTGCCCAGACAGAAATTGGCCTCGATATCCATGACCTTGCAGTGCCTAGCAATACCTTTGCAAGACCTTCAAAATAGAAGAAAAAGATGATGACATCAAATTAAAAGAAAGACTAATGGAGAGAAGGAGAGGATATGATGGAGATTGGAGGTCTAAAGTGGAATGGGGGGAGGGGAGGGAAATATCATATGTTTTTTGTATGTAAGTATAGAAGGTGTCAATAAAAAAATAATAAAAAAATATTTAATATTTTATAGGGCCATAAGAAAGAACCCAAGTTATAATACACTAAGGCTTTCTAATCTGAAGACATTTGTTTTAATCAAAAGAACTCACTGGCAGAGTGAGAATTCAATAACCCCACAAAAGAGTCAGATGTGTGTCATGTGGTCCAATGGCTTCTAGAACCTTCTCTTGGCCTCACATTTGTAAGTAGGTACTCTGCCATTGAAAGGCTTCTATTATGGCTTCCATCAAAAGTCAACACAGTTCTCTGATGAAGATGAAGGCAAAACTATGCTTCAGGCATTTAGACAAACAATACTTTGTGCTTCAAAGCAAACAGGGGGCTGAAACAGGAGGCTAGTGACTTTAAAGCCAATCTGGCCTATGTAGTGCAACTCTGTTTCAAACAACAATAGCAACAATATCAATAACAACAAAATTGCAATGACAACATCAAGAACAAACCCAAAAACTTTATCTTGAGGCAATGTTTAAGTTTGTGCTCTGTTTTTATACACTCACTTGACTTCTGGGTTATGGAAGAAATAAGGTGAATACATTATGTGAATCATCACATTTATTTAATGGGCAATACATAAGTAAACATGTCATCAATGTAAATCTCAATGTATAAATCTCACACATTTAAATAATCCTTGAAAGATTACACTGGATCATGGGGCAAAAACATTGTCACAAAATTCTCAGATAATGATTTTCATTGCAGACTATTTTGACTCATTTAATTTTTCTGTTTTTTAAAGCTTTTTATTGACAAACTCCATAATATTATACAATGATCATAAGCCCCTCCCATCACCCTTCCTTTCCCCCTTCCCTATCTCTCATCCATTGAATTCCTTCTTCTTTCGAACTAGTCCCGGTTCTATTTTGATAACATCCTTTCCCCCTCCTACTATGCAGGTAATTTTTCTGTTTTTACAGGGGGGTGATATTGTCTTAAAATAGTAACAGGAAATTTTCTTTTCTGAAGAAATTTGCATTTCTTGAGAGTTACAGTTGACATTGTGAAAAGCTTCATCTATTGTGCAGGCTTTGACACTAGTTGGGTGTGGTCTAAGTGCCCCCAAGGTCCACTGTGGCTAAAGACTACTAGGTCCTCAGAGAGGGGCCTTTGGGAGGAGGTGGAATCATTAAAATGGGTCCTCATGGAGGACATAGGTCATGATGAGCATGATTTCATTCTCCTATAACCCCTTGAGTTGTTATGAGTTAAGAATTTTGAAAAATATGCAAGTCTTGTCCTTACCCTCTTTTCTATCTAGTCCTAGTTGAAAATATAATCTCTTTCTTGGTACCATGTGCTCTTTCCCCATTAAAAAGTGATATGATCTCAGGGTTCTTTATGGAAGTGGTGGTGGACAGAATATAAGAGCCAAAGTAAGGTTCAGAATACATACAATGCTGTATTCCAGACACAAAATGGCCTTGATATTTATGGCCTTACAGTGCCTGACACTACCTACACAAGACCTTCATAATAAGAGGAAAAAGTGATGACATCTGAATAGAAGAGACATTAATTAGAAAGAAGGAGGGGTTCAGTGGAGGGAGGATTAGGAGGAAATGGGGTGGTGTGAGGGAAATATCATAGTTTATTGTCAATACTTATGGAAGTTATCAATAAAAATGCCAAAAAGAAGAGTATGACCAAATGGCAGCCCTCATAACAGCAGAACCTGTACTGTGCTGTTTGAATTTGAATGCCCATAAACTTGAGCTCAGTAAATTCTCTAATTAGCCTGGTTCAGCCATTTAGTTATGGTGGCAACAAATTGGCTACTACAGACAGCTGTGTTTATCCTTTTTATACTACTTTAAATATTTTCTTCTTCAAGTATGTGGTAGTTTGAATATATGGCCCCCAATATAGTCAGTGATTTATTAGCTTGTAGTTTAAATTTGCAGCCACCTGTCTGGAGGAGGTGTCACTGGGTGGATCTTAGGGTCTAGCCCTAAGGTGTGGTGGTGTGTTTGAGATTCCAATCTAAAGAGATGCAAAGTGTGCCTTGCTGGAGTTCTTGAAATGTGCTGTGTGGTGTGGCTTTGGCTTTTTGATTTTTTGGCTTGTGCTTCTCTCTCTCTGTGCTTAGACCTGTGAAGGTAAGCCAGCTTCTTCTGCCATTATGGAACTTCCCCTGGATCTGTAAGCTTCAATAAATATCACTTCTTCCATAAGTTTTCTTGGTCTGAAAGCTCATGTTAGTGAGCCTGAAGCTGTCTGTTACAGAAATTGGTAACAGAATGTGGGGTGAGTGAACCTGACCATGTGGATTTTGGTCTTTTGGAACCTTTGTTTTGGAGAAACAGGCATGGACTTGGTGCTTGCAACTGAGACACCTTCTGGAGTGGTAAGCCAAGTATTATGGACTATTCTGATGAGAGTTTGAGAATGCTAAGTGCAGACAGTATTGAACTTCGAGGTTTGGCTTTTGGGCATTCTAAGGGGAAGGAAAGACTGCAGAGGACTTTGTTGGAACTGAGCTACTGGCATAAGGTCTGGCTGTGTCCACCTGCCCAGGCCCAGAGAGTTTTATCAAGGTTAAATTTGTAATGGACTGATGTGCTTGGCTAAAGATATTGGACTGAAAGATTTAAGATTTCAAGTTGGAAAACCTCAAGCAAGTTAAAATTACAGGCACTGAGACTGGTTTTAGGTTGCTCAAGCTGCTATTATGAAATACAATAGTAATCTTAAGGAAGATGGCCCAACTGCTTTACATGAAAGCAATGGAAAGGATGTCTGAGGAAAGACTGTGATAAAAATACAAATTTTTGTTATAAAGAATTAACTGAAGAAGGAATCTGCTTTTCAAGGTTACAATTTATGTTGTCCCTGAATTAAAAATATGGCTGTGTCCTGCACACCTGGTATTGGTTTCAGAAGCATGAAAAATGTGTGGTGTGGTCATCAATTGCACATAGTTCCAGGAACCACTGTTGAGAAGAGGCATGTGGCAGGGTGTGATGACCCTGATAGGCTGATGAGCCTTTGGAATATGGACCATGGTTTGCATGGAGACCTGAAGATATTTTGTATATACCAGGACTATGCAAGGGCTACCATGGAGTGCACTGTTGGCCTGGGATGGAAGTTTTCCATGGCTATTCTGTACTGCTGGAGGGGTGGAATTGGAAAGCCTGGAGACTATCAGTCTCTGATTACTTTGAACTTGAACTGTAGAAATTTGATGTTTGTTTGATGGTTGAGTTTGAATTGTTCTAGTCTCTCCTTGCTATGTCTTATAGCAGTTGAAAATGTTTACTTTGTGCCTTTATATGTTGAAAGTATATAACTTGTTTGATTTTACAGGACTTACTATATTAATTTGGTCAAGACTATGGGGACCTTTGAAAGTGGGCTGAATACAATTACAATGCGTAATGGTTTTAAAACGATTGGTAATGTGGTAGTTTGAATATATGACCCCCAATATATTCAGTGTTTTATTAGCTTGTGGTATGGATATGCAGCCACCTGGCCGGAGGCAGTGCCACTGGGTTGATCTTAGGGTCCAGCCTTAAGGTGTGGTGATGGATTAGAAATTCCAATCTAGAGACATGCAAAGGGCACCTAGCTGAAGTTCTGAACTTTGCTATTTGGTGTGGCTTTTGCTTTTCAATTTTTCGCATGTGCTTCTCTCTTTCTCTGCTTGGACTGTGAAGGCAGGCAAGCTTCTTCTGCCATTATGGAACTTCCCTTTTATCTTTAAGCTTCAATAAATATCCCTTCCTCCATAACTTTGCCTGGTCTGGAAGTTCATCTCAGCAAACCTGAAGCTGTCTGCTACAAAGTATTGTATAGTACTTTTTGGTTAATGAGAACTTTCAAAGCCCTATGAAAATAGCACATTTCTTTGACTTTAACAGAACATCAGGTCTCTTCAGCTTAATCTCTCAGTTTCAAGTCAACAGAGAGCAATTAACAAGTAACCAGCAATTAAGTTATATACATATCTCAGTATCTAATGAATTAAACTATATTTTCCACAGACAGATGGCATTGTGAAGGCTAATGCTTGATATGTTGCCTTCTGTGTGTTGTTCCACAGAGGAACAAAATCAAGGAAGTACTCCAAGATAATTTCTACATTTCCCAACGCCTCAGCAGGGTGTCAAATAATTCTTCCTTTCAGTCTGCTCAACCTGGACTTGATTAGTCTATTATGCTATATAAAGTCCACAGAAAAACATAGTTTAAGTGTGGCGTCTGCCACATCCTAGGCTGGGAAAGGGTGCTAGACTGTTTACTCAAGGATATAACTGTGCCCTTTGTGTTAATTAGCAGTTGGAGGATTGTATAAGACATGGGGTAATACAGAAAAGAAGTGTTGTTCATCTGCAGCCAGCAACATTAAAAATTAAGTTATTTTCTCTTCTTCTGAACCCAAAATAGCAATGTTAGCAAGAAGAATGATCTTATTTTAAAATATGAAACAGAAAATGTTAGAGAGGAATGTATTACCTTATGAAAGTGTGAGGCTCTTCCAGATGGCTAATCATTCCTCACAGTGCATGCTATTGTGTCACCATCACAGTTTAATACAAAAATTACAGTTACTTTTATAATTTTATTTTATATGTAATATAACAGGTTACACTCTCCCATCCCCTTTCCTGGTCCTGTCACCCTACAGGCCCTACAGGTGTCATGGTATCCACTGTGGGGCATAAATGCTTTAGTTACTCCCTGTGGGGTAGCAAAAGTGGGGGAGGGGGCACTATGCCTCAGGATATTCCTACCCATTCAGTGGCTCTTACAATAGTTCCACTGCCTCTTCTACACTGTTCCCTGAGCCATGGCAGGCCTATTGGCAGTATGTTATAGTGTTGAGTTTTTTGTTTGTTTGTTTGTTTTTAGATTTTCCTTGCCCTTAAGGAAGAAAGCCAGCAATTATTAGGGACCTGGTTGTGTCATCTTCTGTATGAGACACTTTCTAAATATAATCCTATTTAAACCTCAGGATTACATGTCAGTGAGTGTTAGAGCTGGTTCTCAAATCATACTGTTGCTTGAAAACTCAAATGCTTTTCAGTATACCAAGATTTGCCATGAATTATATTAGAATTTTGGAATGCAATATGCATTTGGAAGATATTTCCATTTTAAATACATATGGAATGGCTTCTCATCCTGAGGGGTTACAATGGACCAAATTTCATTTCCACAAAGTTTACTGAACTCAGGTTGCTATGTACCAGTAGTCAAATTTGAATGACTTTTTAAGCCTTGTTTCATCTAAATAATTTTATGAATTATATCAGAAAAAGAATGAAAATATTCTCAAATTAATTTTCAGTTTCAACCTTTTTATTTTTGGTTCACAAAATCCCTTCCATGATTTAATTTTTCTTTTCTTTTCTTTACTTTTCTTTTCTTTTCTTTCTTTTTTTTTCTTGCCAGGCATGTGGCACATGCCTTTAATCCCAGTGATCAGGAGGCAGAGGTAGATCGACATGTTGTAAGGCCACCATGAGATTACATAGTGAATTCCAGGCAGCCTGGGCTAGACACAAACCCAACCTTGAAAAACCAAAAAAAATTTTTTTGACAACTTCTATACTTACAGACAATAAACCATGATATTTCATCCCCTCCCCCACTTTCCCCTTCTCAATTCTGCCCTCTTTTATATCCCCTCCCTGTCTCCATTGGTATCTCTTTTCTTTTGATGTCATCATATTTTTCTCTTATTATGAGGGTCTTGTGAAGGTATTGCTAGGCACTGCCAGGTCATGGATATCGAGTCCAATTTCTATCTGGACAGTTGCATTATAAGGAGTGGTACTCTTCCTTTGGCTCTTATATTATTTCTACCACCTATTCCACAATGGACCCTGAGCCTTGGAGGGTGTGATAGAAAGGTTTCAGTGCTGGGCACTCCTCAGTCCCTTCTTCTCAGCACTGTGTTGCCTTTTGGGTCATCCCAGTGGTCATTGCCATCTGAAAAGAGAGGCTTCTCTAACCAAGAGAGAGAATACCACTAATATATGAATATGAACATTAAGTGTAGTGCTTTCAGGGAAGTTTGGTGAGAATAATATATACATGTACCCAGACAAGAGCAGGCTTTATACCCCTAAGGCTCATGACTTGCCCTGCCATAGGCTTTTGATTAGGTTTTCAGTACCAGTCATGTATTCCCTCCCATAGAACATGCCTCCAGTCCAATTAGAGAGCAGTTGGTTTACCCCAGAGCAAACATGCCACTATTATACTCTTTCACCCATTTTGCCTGTCTGGCCAAACTTGAGGTATCCACTGTCCACTGTTTTCACCACTGATGACTTCTGTCTCCCATAGGGCTGCATGCAGTGCAGCTTTTTCCAGCTTTCAGTTGGGTGGTATACAGGGAGAAGATTTACCACTTAGCACCAGTTTGATTTCTCAGTGAACTTGCTGCCCAAGTATGTGAAGTCTTCAGCAAAGGGTCTTTTAGACAACCTCTTCCCCTGATCTTGCCTAGGTCTTTGTACTCCCTGTAATCTGTTCTTCTACTTACATATATACATACAATCCCTTTAAGTCCTTCCCTCTCCTCACTCCCTTTTTCTTTTTTATTTTTAATTAATTAATTAATTGCTTATTGACAACTTCCTTAATTTTAGACAATATCCTTTGGTACTTCCCTCCCTCCCACCATTTTCACTTTTGAAACTCCACTCTCCATCATATCCCCTCCCCCTCTCAATCAGTCTCTCTTTTAATTTTGATGTCATCATCTTTTCCTCCTATTATGATGCTCTTGTGTAGGTAATTTCAGGCACTATGAGCTCATGGATATCCAGGCATTTTGAGTCTGTAGGGGCACATTGTAAGGAGTTATACCCTTCCTTTTGCTCTTACATTATTTCCACCACCTCTTCCGCAATGAACTCTGAGCCTTGGAAGGTGTGTTAGAGATGTTTCAGTGTTGAGCACTCCTCTGTCCCTTCTCAACACCATGGTGCCTTCTGAGTCATCCCAAGCCCACCATCTGAAAAAAATAAGCTTCTCTAACCAAAACTGAGAGTAATATTAACATATGGCTATGGACATTAAGAGAAGTGCTTACTGGGCAGTTTGGTGAGCATGGTATATAATATATTTAGCCAGAAACTACCAGATGTTATGCACCTAAGGCTCATGACTACCCCTGTTGTAGATTTTCAGTGCTCAGGAATGTATTCTCTCCCATGGAGTGGGCCTCCAGTCCAATTAGAGAGCAGCTGGTTTCCCCCATAACAGACATGCCACTATTGTACCTGTTGGCTCATTGGTCCTGGCTGGCCAAATTTAGACCTTGCAGTTTCCACTGTTGAGTATCTTCACTGGTGTTTTCTCTCTGTCCCATTGAACTACATGCAGTGTAGCTTTTTCAGCTTTCTGTCAGCTGGTCTACATGGAGGAGGCTTTCAGCTCAGCTCCAACAGAATTTCTCAGTGACCTTGCAGCCCATGTATGTGAAGTCTTCAGCAATAGGTTCTTATCATCTATTCCAGGTGGGAAAACAAGGACCTTGGCAATGGCCTATAATGTTTTGGGGGTATCTGTGACCTCCCCAGCCAATAACTCACTGGAAGGTATCCCATCCCTGGCACTGAAAATTTTCTAGTAACAGTCTAATGCTTCTGAGTGCTCCATTGTCCAGAAAAGCATGTTTCCATATGACTTATTTATATCCTCTTAGATTTTGATTAGTCCTCCCTCCACCTTTCCTTTACTCAATCTCTTCCCCTGACATCCATTATGGCCTTTTGAGAGGTTTTTAACCTCTGCTACCAACTTTTGGGCCCAGCTCACACAGAAGTCCATACATTTGTAGCTAGGATCCATATATGAGAGAGAACATATGAACATATCTGGGCATGGGTTACCTCACTTAGTATAATCCTTTCCAGATCCATCCATTTCCCTGCAAATTTCATAATTTCATTTTTCTTTGCTGCTGAATATAACTCCACTGTGTCAATGTTCATCTTTATTATCCATTCACCTGTTGACGGACATCTAGACTGGTTTCCTTTCCTAGCTATTGTGAATAGATCAGCAATAAACATAGTTGTGCAAGTATCTCTAAGGTAGTGACAAGAGCCATTAGAATACATGCTTCAGAGTGCTATAGCTGGATCATATGGTAAGTCTATATTTAGCTGTCTCAAGAACTGCCACACTGATTTCCACAATGGCTGTACCAGATTATCTTCCCACCAACAGTGTAGAAGTGTTCCCCCTTTTCTGCATCCTCACTACATTTATCGTCATTTGTTTTCTTGATGGTAGCCATTACGATAGGAGTGAGATGGAATCTCAAAGTAGTTCAAATTTGCATTTCCCTAATGGCTAAGGATGTAGACCTTTATTTTTATTTGTTTTATTTTTGTTGTTTATTTATTTATTTGAGAGTGACAGACACGGAGAGAAATATATATATATGGAGAGAGAGAGAGAGAGAGAGAGAGAGAGAGAGAGAGAGAGAGAAGGGGCATGCCAGGGCCTCCAGGCACTGCTGCAAACAACCTCCAGATGCATGCGCCACCTTGTGCATCTGGTTTATGTGGGTCCTATGGAATTGAGCCTTGAACTGGGGTCCTCAGGCTTCACAGGGAAGTGCTTAACCACTAAACTATCTCTCCAGGCCCCTAAAACACTTTTTAAGATGTTTATATGCCATCTGTATTTCTTCCTTTGAGAACTCTCTATTTAGTTTCATAGCCCATTTTTTAATTGGATTGTTTGATATTTTTATTGTTCTGTTTTTGATTTAGTTGTATATTCTGAATATTAGCCCTCTGTCAGATGTGTAGCTGTCAATGATTTCATCCCATTCTGTAGGTTTTCTCTTTGCTCCATTCAGTGTCCTTTGTGTACAAAAGCTTTGTAATTTTTTTAAGATCCCAGTGGTTTATTAGTGCTTTTATTTCCTGAGCAATTAGGGTTTCATTCAGAAATTCATTGACTATTCCAATATGTTGAAGGATATCTCCTAAATTTTCCTATAGCAATTTAAGAGTTTCAGGTGTGATATTAAGAGCCCTGCTCCATTTGGACTTGATTATTGTGTATGGAGAAACACAAGGATCTATTTTCATCCTTCTCCATATAGATATCTAGTTTTCCCAGCACCATTTTTTGAAGAGGCTCTCTTTTCTCCAATGAATATTTTTGGCATTTTTGTCAAAAAATCAGATGGCTATAGCTGCCTGGCTTAACATCTGGGTCCTCTATTGTGTTCCATTGATATACGTCTCTGTCTTTGTGCCAGTACCATGATGTAATTGTTACTAGAGCTTTGAAATATAGCTTAAAATCAGGTATGGTGATACCACCAGCCTGATTTTTGTTGCTCAAAATTGTTTTGGCTATTTGGCATTTTTTTGTGATTCCAAATGTATTTAAAATTTTTTCTACTTTTGTGAAGAATTACAATTGAATTGTAATGGGATTACATTAAATGCATAGATTGCTTTTGGTAAGATTGAAATTTTAGCAATATTGATTCTTACAATCTAGGAACATGGGATGTCTTTCCATTTCCTTGTGTCTTGCAATTTCTCACTTGAGTATTTTAAAGTTCCTAATATAGATATCCTTTTCTTCCTTGGTTAAGTTTATTCCAAGGTACTTTATTTATTTTTTTTAAGCAATTGTGAATGGGAGACATTCCCTGATTTCATGCCCCACATGTTTGTTGTTAGTATATAGGAAAACTACTGATTTCTGTGTTTATTTTGTATCTTTCTACCATGCTAAAAGTGTTTATCAGCTCTAACAGTTTGCTGGTAGAATCTTTAGGTTCTTTTATGTATAGAATTATATCACCTGAAAATAATGATAATTTGATCTCTTCCTTTCCATGTTGTATCCCTTTAATGTGTATCTCTTGCCTTATTGCTATAGCTAAGACTTCCAGGACTATATTAAGTAAAACTGGAGACAGTGGACACCCTTGTCTTGTTCCTGAATTTAGTGGAGAAGCTACAAGTTTTTCCCCATTTAGTATTATATTGGGTGTAAGTTTGTCATAAATAACTTTTATTATGTTGAGATATGTTCCTTCTAATCCCAATTTCTGTAGGACTTTTACTATGAAGGGATGTTGGATTTTATCAAATGCCTTTTCTGCATATATTGAGATGATCATGTGATTTTTGTGCTTCAGTTCATTTATATAGTGTATTACATTTATCACTTTGCGTATGCTCAACCATCCCAGCATCTATGGGAAAAAGCCTACTTGGTCAGGGTGAATAATCTTTCTCATATAGTCTTGTATTATCTTTGCAATAATTTGTTGAGAATTTTTACATCTATGTTCATGAGGGAGACTGGTCTGTAATTTTCCTTTTTTGTTCTGTCTTTGCTTTTGGTATCAGGGTGTTGCTGACTTTGTTGAAGGAGTTTGGTAGAATTACTTCATTTGCTATTTTATGGAAATGTTAGAGAAGCAGTGGTGTTAGTTCTTTCATGAAGGTATGGTAAAATTCACCAGGGAGTACATCTTGGCATGGACTTTGTTTTTTTTTTAGTTGGGAAACTTTTTATAATTACTTGCATCTCCATTCTTGTTATAGGTTATTAAAATGGTTTATCTAATCTTGATTTAATTTTGATAGGTCATATGAATCAAGGAAATCATCCAATTCTTTTAGATTTTCAAACTTAAAGTCTGTCTTTATGATTTTCTGAATTTCTTTTGTATCTGTTGTAATGGTGCTTTTCTCACCTCTAATTTTATTAATTTTTGCCTATTTGATATTTCTTCTGGTCAGATTTTCTAAGGGTTTATCAATCTTGTTTATCTTTTTAAAGAACTAAATCTTTGTTTCATTGATTCTGTGGATATTTTCTTTCATTTCCATTTCATTATTTTTCTGCCCTAATCTTTATTATTTCTTCCCATCTACTGATTTTTGGTTTACCCTTTTCTTCTTTTTCCAAGACCTTAAGGTGAAGCATTAAATTGTTTACTTGTGAACTCTCTAACTTCTTAATATAGGAATTTAGAGCTATATATTTCCATCCTAGGACTGCCTTCATTTTGTCCCAAAGAAATTTGGTATGTTGTATTCTCATCATTTGGTTCTATAAATTTATTGATTTCATTTCTGATTTCTTCAAAGACCCATTCATCATTCAATAGTGAACTGTTTAGTATCCATGAGTTTCTGTATTTTCTTATTGCTGATTTGTAGTGTAATCCCATTGTAGTCAGATAGAGTACAAGGGATTATTTCAATTTTCCTATATTTGTTAATATTTTCCTTGAGTCCTGACATATGGTCTATTTTAGAGAATGTTCTGTGGATATCTGTTTGGTCCATTTGTTCCATGATGTCATTTTTTTTTTTTTTCTTTTGGTTTTTCAAGGTAGGGTCTCACTCTAGCTCAGGCTGATCTGGAATTCAATATGTAGTCTCAGGGTGGCCTCGAATTTATGGCAATCCTCCTACCTCTGTCTCCCGAGTACTGGGATTAAAGTCATGTGCCACCATGCCTGGCTTCCATGACATCATTTAATCTAGATGTACCTCTGCTTATTTTTTGTTGAGAAGACATGTCCATTGATGAGAGTGGAGTACTGAAGTCACCCACTACAATTGTGTTTGGTGTTTTCTCTAACCTTAAGTCTAATGGTGTTTGTCTGATGAAATTGAGAGCCACCATGTTAGGTGCATATATAATTAGGGTTATAATATCCTCCTGTTGGAGTTTTCCTTTAATCAGTATATAATAACCTTCTTTATCTTTCCTCACTAATGTTCATTTGAAGTCTATCCTGTCAGATATTAGGATAGCAACCCTGCTTGTTTCCTAGGCACATTTGCTTAAAATATCATTTTCCATCATTTCACCCTAAGACAGTGTCTATCTTTTGTTGAGAGATGAGTTTTCTGGAGGCAACAAATGGCGGGATCCTGCCTTTTAATCCAGTCTGCAATCCTGTGTCTTTTGCTTAGGGAATTGAGCGCATTGATATTAAGAGTTATTATTGAAAGGTCTGTATTTATTCTTGCCATTTTTCTTGTTTTGTTTTGCCTTTACTCACTTGTTTTAACTGTTATTTGAGTATGGTTTATTTTTTTCCTATTTCCTCCAGTGTGTGTTTTGCTTTCTCTTCAGTGTGAAGGATTCCTTCAAGTATTTTCTTTACAGCTGGCTTAGTTGTCATAAATTCCTTTAGCCTGTTTTTGTTGTGAAATGTCTTTATTTTTCCTTCAATTTGGATAGATAGTTTTGCAGCATAAAGTAATCTTGGATAACAGTTGTTATCTTTTAGAATTTGGACTACATAATTCCAAGCCCTTCTGGCTTTTAAAGTTTCTGTTGAGTAATCTATTCTGATGGGTTTTCCTTTTTAGGTGACTTGCATTTTCTCTTTAATTGCTTTCAATATATTTTCTTTGGTTCGTATGTTTAGTAGTTTAATTATAGCATGGTGATGACAGGTTCTTTCCAAGTTTTGTCTGGTTTGTGTTCTAAAAGCTTCTTGAATCTGCACGGGCATTTCTTTCCCAGTTTGCAGAAATTTTTCTTTTATGTTTATGTTGAAAATGCATACTAAACCTCTGGATTGAAGTTCTCCTACTATACCCTGAATTCTTACTTTAGAACTTTTTTTCTTTTTAAAAAATCTTTATATTTACTTTAATTTTACATTCATGTTGGTGCCTCCTGTAGCCCTGTTCTCCCCCCTCCAAAGGGACCCTCCTCATTGGAGAATGTGGGTAGTGCATTATGGGGGTAGGCAAAAGTTATGGGGGAGAGGCAATGTCTCTGTGCATAATGACCCAACTTGTGGCTCTAACACTCTTTCCACTCCCTCTTCCATGAATTTCCGTGAGGCACGTTGGATTCATTTTAGTTCTCCTTCAGTGATGAGGTCTTGGGAGCCTCTGTGTCTGCGGATATCTGGCTTAGAAGGAGTTGAATGTTCTCTGTGTTTATCTCTTTCAGGCTTGCTCTGGTGTCAGGGTCACCAAGAAAGCTGCATTCTTGCCCATTTTGCCATTACTCTGTGGTTTCAGCTGGGGCTGTAGTGAGGTAGATAGATCAGATAGGCTGATCCTCCTTTCAGGTTTGGCATCCATCTGAAAAAAAAAGCAAATTCTCCAATGGAGAAAGAGGTCAGCACCAGATAGTTGGGATGGCCATTGTTATTTTAGAGAGAATTTAATAGGTGTAGGCCCTCTTATAGCCCACAATTGGTGAAAGCTTGATATTGGAGAATGGGCTTATTTTTTGGGCATGGTTTTGACTTGTTTCCTAGTTGCAGCTATGAATTCCATTCCGCTGAGTGAATCTATTAGCCAAATCAAGAGCAGTTGGTTACCCACCATGGGTATGTGCCACTATTGTCCTTCTGTGAGCATCATGTCATGTTGCTTACTGCTGAGTAGCTTATACTGTGAGTTCCTTTGTTTTCTTCTTTGATTCCTCTGATTTCTTCTTTGATTTCTTTTGTACAGATAAAATCATTTTTTGACATCTCTGTCAGGCTTTTCATCTAAAACAGTCTCATTGGGGGCCATTTCTGATGGATTTTTATTTATTTATTTTTTTTTGGTTTTTCGAGGTAGGGTCTCACTCTGGTCCAGACTGACCTGGAATTAACTATGTAGTCTCAGGGTGGCCTCAAACTCTTAGCGATCCTCCTACCTCTGCCTCCCGAGTGCTGGGATTAAAGGCGTGTGCCACCACGCCCGGCTTGTGATGGATTTATAATTTTTGTTGGGATTGTATTGTCTTGATTCTTTGTGTTTCTTGTATTATAATGTTGCAATTTTTGCATCCTGAGTTGATTTGAAACTTTTTACATCATTTTTTCAAATCTCTGTCAGGCATTTCATCTAAAACAATCTCATTGGGGGCCATTTCTGATGGATTTATAATTTTTGGTGGGATTGTATTGTCTTGATACTTTGTTTCTTGTATTATAATGTTGTGATTTTTGCATCCTGAGTTGATTTGATACTTGGGTTTTCTAATATTTTGCATTGCTTTTATATTTAGAAGTCCAGCTTTATGTACCTCCAGAGTAAGAGTTTAAGGTGCCAAGTGTAGCTCTTGTACCCCAATCTAGCCATGGAAATAATCCTAGGTGTTGAGTGTGCCTGCTATTCAAGTATTCTATTGGGCTGAGTGGAGTATTTTACTGGCTAATTCTGAAATTCATCTCAGCAATATACACAATCAAAGCTACACATGGCATGCAAGTGTGGGGATTAAAAAAAAAAAAACAGATAACCTTATAAAGCTACAAACCCTAAGGGTGTGTGTTGCTCTACTCCCTTAATCCTGTCAGCTAGGTTGTTGAGATTTCTGTTCTGAAATAAATTCCAGTTTAGCCTGAGTCTGAATCAGACCCTGCCCCTTGTAATTACAGAAGAAAAAGACAAAGGCCCTAAGAATCTGAAAGCATTAAAGGCAATAATAGTCAACCCCCAAATACAGCTTAATTGAGAATGGTAAATCCAACCAAAAATATGTAACCCATAATCTGCCCTGACATAGAAAGAGAGATTAGCAGTTACAGTGTAGGTTTATGAACCTGCTTTTTTGTTTTTGTTTTTTGTTTTGGCCCTTCGAGGTAGGGTTTCACTGTGTTGTCTCAGGCTGGCCTTGAACTCACGGTGATCCCCTTAACTCTGCCTCCCAAGTGCTGGGATTAAAGGCATGTGCCACCAGGCCCGACATGAACCTGCTTTTTTGTCAGTCATTCTTGTTACCTTTTGGGGTGGCTTCAAATCTCACCAATGATGTATGCCCACCTCAATCCCTCCATGTTGGGCTGTGAATCTGGTGCTCTGATCAGCTGTTCTGGATGTCCTTCTGCCAGGATCTGAATGCCTTTTCTGCAGGGTCATGGTTCTGTTGGTTGTGGGATGGTCGAGTGCAGGAATCCTGGAGCTTTACTGGAACTGTTCCTCTCCTTGTCCCACCTGTGTCTCCCCTTCAGAATCTTGACTTTGCAAGGAGGCTGAAGAGGTTGGAAAATCCCCTTGTTTGGTCTTGGTCCTGTAGCTGGGTCTCACCGAGCAGGCATGCGGCTCTGCACAGGTCCTGTGGCCTGGGTCCACAAGCTCCTTGGTGGGATTCTGGCTGATTTCCCCCCTTCTGATAGTAATTAATGTCTCCTGCTTCCTGCTGTGGCAGAGAAAAAAACCTACACATCTTTACCTTTCAGGCAAAGAGTGTATTTTGCTGTGGTTTTGCTCAAATCCCTCACTAGGATGGATTAGTGTGACTCCTATGTAGCCATCTTACCTGGAATTCCCTAGTGTTGAGTTCTTTGTAACCTCTGAACTTCTCTTTTCATAGGTTTTGATTGATCACTGTGACCGTTATCATCACACTAGAGGTGGTGGTAACACTAGTATTAAGAACAGTATTCATGTTGCGACTTCCTGTGCAATTTTTCCTGGGTCTTGGCAGATATGGTAAAGGTGGTAAGTCTTATGGTGTATAGTTGCCTGTCTTCTTGTTCTATTGATGCATATTGGTTCTCCTTTTTCTCTGCCTTAAAAAAAAAATGAAACAGGTTCATTAACCAAGAGTGAGGCAGTTTGGTTTAAAGGGGTTATGCACAGTTATCTGAGAGAGTTTTTGGTGTGCTAGTCTACATTTTTTCTGCAGAGGGCAGTGGGGGCTTGTCTCTGATGCCTGAGTTTCCTAACCATGGGATTCTGACTTAGTTTCCAGTACATGTTATGAGTTTTCTCCCACTGAGCAGGCTTCATGTCCAATAAAAGAGCAGTTGGTTACCTGCAGAGTCTGTGTGCCACTCTTGCACATTGTGTATTTCTCTGGCTAGTTGATTTTGTAGTGTGGAGGGTCCCCTGCTTATTCATGCTATGGTGGCCATTGTCCTCCAGCAGCTCCCATAGGACTTTCCAGCACTATGAAGGCTAGCTAGGAGGGAGTTAGTTTCCCTTTTGATTCTAGCATGTATTCCAATGGCCTACACAGTTATTTTAAAAATGGCAAGTCCTGCCTCTGACCTTTAAAACAAGGTGCAACAGAGACACTGATGATGCAATTATTTGTAATTATTATTTATGGTAAGTAAGTTTGTGTCTAGACCCAAATGAGACTCTGTGCTTCCAGTAATTTGGTAGAGCCATGATGCCAAGGCACGAGATGGAGTTGGAGTAAGCATTGTTCAAGATTTGAAGTGGAGTTGTTGGAGCGCCTCTTGGCAGAACAGTATTTGGCATTGATTTCAAAGTAGGACTGCCAGATTTATCACAACAGCAAAGTGAAATGAAACAAACAAGCCAAAGTCAGCCATGGACACCCAGTTAAACTGAAATTTCAGATTAATCATTGTTTAGAATAGTATATTCCAAATATTGCATAGCCATGTTTATATTAGAAATGATTTATTGTTACCTGAAATTCATATTTTTACATTAATTTTTTTAAAGTAAACATAAGTACTGAGTATCATTATGGCAGTTTCATACATATACATGATATTTTCCTTATTTATTATCTTTATCCTTTGAGTTCTAAGTTTCCTACTATTCCCCTCCTGCTGGTCCACTTTCATGGTCCAACTGTCCCCCCTTTTGTTTTCACAAGGAAGTTCTAGTTTACTTTTTTAAAAATGTATTTATTTCTTTATTTATTTGCAAGGGGAGAGAGAGAAAGAGAGAGAGAGAGAAACAGTGAGTGTTACAGGGCCTCTTGTCTGAACAAACTCCAAAAGTATGTATCTCTTTGTGCATCTAGCTTTATGTGGGTACTAGGGAATCAAACCCACACCAGCAGGCTTTGTAATCAAGTATATTTAATGACTAAGCCATCTCCCCAGTCTCCAAGTCTTAGTTTTTTTGAGAAACCTTCACACTAACTTCTGTGGTGGCTGCACCAGTTTATATTCACACTAACAGAGTGTGTCCTCACTAGCATTTGCTGTCATTTGTTTTCTTGTTGATAGGCATTCTGACCTGGGTGAGATGAGTCTCAAAATATTCTAATTTTCATTTCTCTGATAACCACTTTAAAAAATATTTAATAGCTATTTGTATGTTTCATTTAATACTTATCTTTTTAGTTCCTTAACTAATTCACTGTTTGGTTGATTTGTTTATTTTGATGCTTAATTTTTCTAGCCCTCCACATAGTTTAGATATTCCTACTGCATCTATTGTATAGCTGGAACACTTTTTTCTATTCTTCAGGCTTTTGCCTCACTCTAGTAATTGTTTCCTTTGCTGTGCACAAACTTAAAAATATATATATATATATATATAAATATATATATATATTTAATATATATATATATATATATATAGACAAATTCTATACTTACATACAAAAAATGCATGATATTTCCCTCCCCTCCTCCATTCCCCTTTAGAACTTCAATCTCCATCATACCCTCTCCCTCTCTCCATTAGTCTCTCTCTTAATTTGATGTCATCATCTTTTTCTTCTATTATGAGGGTCTTGCGAAGGTATTGCTTGGCACTGCAAGGTCATGGATATCAAGGCCAATTTCTGTCTGGACAGTTGCATTGTAAGGAGTTGTACCCTTCCTTTGGCTCTTCCATTCTATCCACCCCCTCTTCTGCAATGGGCTCTGAGCCTTGTAGGGTGTGACAGAGATGTTTCAGTGCTGGGCACTCCTTCATCCCTTCTTCTCAGCACTATGTTGCCTTTTGGGTCATCCCAGTGGCCATCGCCATCCGAAAAGAGAAGCTTCTCTAGCCAGAAGTGAGAGTAGCATTAATATGTGAATATGAACATTAAGTGTAGTACTTTCAGGGCAGTTTGGTGGGAATGAAATATACATTTAGTCAGACAAGAGCAGGCTTTATACCCCTAAGGCTCATGACCTCCCCTGCCATAGACTTTTGCTTAGGTTTTTCAGTACCAGGTATGTATCCCCTCCTGTAGGGAGGGCCTTCAGTCCAATTGTGGAGCAGTTGGTTATCCCAAGAGCAGACATGCCACTATTGCACCCAATCAGTCATTGGGCCTGTATGGCCAAACTTGAATATTCAGTGTCCACTGTTTTCACTGCTGATGACTTCTGTCTCCCATATGGTTGCATGCAGTGCAGCTTTTTTCCAGCTTTCAGTTGGCTGGTCTACAGGGAGAAGGTTTTCTGCTCAGCACCAGCTTGCTTTCTCAGTGATCTTGCCTCTCAGGGAAGAGATGTCTTCAGCAATAGGGTCTTACTATCTGTTTCTCAAGGGAAACCAAGGGCTTTGGCAAAAGCTTTTAATGTTTTTGAGGCTACCAGGACCTACTTGGCCAACAACTGACTGGAAGGTATCCCATCCCAGGCACTGAAAATTTTCTAGTAACAGTCTACAGCTTCTAGATGTGCCATTCTTCAAAAAAGTAGGTTTACATAAGTCTTATTCACACTATCTTGAATTTAGATTAACCCTCCCCCTGCCCTGCTTTTACACATTCTCTTCCCATGGCCTCGCTTAGGCCATTCCCCTCCCTGTAATCTGTTCTTCTACTTACATATGTGCAATACCATACACTTAAGTCCTTCCCTTTCCTCCCTCCCTTATATCCTTTTACCAGCTTACTGGTTTCTGGTACCTATTTTTGGTTCCAGTTCACACACAAGTCTATACATTTGTAGCTAGGATCCACATATAAGAGAGAACATGTGATGTTTGGCTTTCTGACCCTGGGTTACCTCATTTAGTATAACCCTTTCCAGATCCATCCATTTCCCTGCAAATTTCATAATTTCATTTTTCTTTACTGCTGAAAAGAACTCCATTGTGTAAATGTACCATGTCTTTATTATCCATTCATCTGTGGAGGGACATCTAGGCTGCTTCCATTTCCTAGCTATTGTGAATAGAGCAGCAATAAACATGGTTGTGCAAGTATCTCTAAGGTAGTGAGAAGAGTCCTTCGGATATATTCCTAGGAGTTCTATAGCTGGATCATATGGCAAATCTATTTCTAGCTGTCTCAAGAACCTCCACACTGATTTCCACAATGGCTGGACCAGATTACATTCCCACCAACAGTGTAGAAGTGTTCCTCTTTTTCCGCATCCACGCCAACACTTATTGTCATTTGTTTTCTTGATGGTAGCCATTCTGACAGGAGTAAATGGAATTTCAAAGTGGTTTTAATTTGCATTTCCCTGATGGTTAAGGATGGTGCACAAACTTTTTAAGTCCATGTAATCCCATTTTCAATTCTTGAGATTATTTCTTGTACTATTGGAGTTTTTTTTTTTTTTCAGAAAGTCCTCACTGTACCTATATCTTAAAGTGTTTTACCTGTTGAGTTTTCAAAGCACAGCTCTTCTATAACATTTTAAATCTATTTTCAATTAATTTTTGTGTAGCTTTGAGAGATACAGATCTGTTTTCATGCTTCAAATGTGGATTTTTTTTTTTTTTTTTTTGAGGTAAGGACTCACTCTAGCCCAGACTGACCTGGAATTCATCATGTAGTCTCAGGCTGGCCTCAAACTCACAGCAATCCTACCCTGGCCTCCAGAGTACTGGGATTAAAGGTGTGCACCAACATATTTGGCCATTTAAAAACTTTTTTTGTTTATTTTTATTTATTTATTTGAGAGAGAAAAAGGCAGAGAGAGAGAGAATTGGCACACCAGGGCCTCCAGCCCACTGCAAATGAACTCCAGATGCACGAGCCTTGTGCATCTGTCTTACGTGGGTTCTGGGGAACTGAGCCTTGAACTGGGTTCCTTAGGCTTCACAGGCAAGTACTTACCCACTAAGCCATCTCTCCACCTACTTGGCCATTTTATCCAGGTCTATTTGTGAGTCATTTATTCTGTTCCATTTGAACTTCATGTTAGTTTTTGTGTCTATTCTATACAGTTTTGTTACGATGGCTCTGTAATATAGTTTGAGAAAAGGTATTGCTTTTTTTCACTTAAGATTTCTTTGGCTGTTAAGGGTCTTTTGAATTTCCATATGACTTTTAGGATTGTTTGTTCTTGTTCTGTGGAGAATATCATTGGGATTTTTTTGGGGGGGAACAACTTTTGGCACTATAGCAATGTTTACAATTTTAGTTCTGCCATTCCATGAGAGCTGAGAGGAATACCTTTAATATCTATTCAAAGTGCATCACCTTTATCACAACTGCCACAACTCAGTGGCTACTGGGGAAAAGGTGGTGGAAAGAATGTAATATTCAAAGAAAGGGGAGGAATTCTTTGCAATACTGTCCTCTAGACACAAAGTGGCCTTAGCATTCATGACCTTGTGGTGTCTGACACTACCTACACAAGACCTGCATAGGAGAGGAAAAATATGGTGACAACAAATTTGACTAGGGACTGGTTGGAAAGAAAGACTTACATGGAGAGGTGATAGGAGACGGGGACAAAGAAGGGTAGTGGGATGGTTATATCATTGTGTATCATGTATATTTATAGAGGTTGTCAATAAAAATTAAAATGATAAATAAAAATGATTCTTAGAAATATGATAGCATAAAATATAACTAAAATGCACTAAAAAGGAAGAACAATTGCAAAAAGAAAATTTTGAAAAGATAAAGTGTTAAATCACTTTTTTTGGTCCCTGAATATTGTATAGTTAGTTATCAGTACAGGGGAAGATCAACTGAATTTTGGAGTATTGTCTGTCCTATGGTTTATACTGGTGTTGGGTGTGAATTGGGTAAGTGTTCTATGTTTTCCAGACTATCTTTATTTTAAAAGTATGCTTTGTGTGTGTGTACTGAGAGTCCTTTGCTGGTCATACTTGGTTTTTCAATCTATAGGCTGGGCAGGTACCCCCACCTTCCTGAGAATCCCTTATTTGTACTCCCTGGGGTAATGTTCTAGCCAGGGGAGGGGGGATGTCTCCCATGTGCAGTGGGAGTGTGAGAAACTAGAACAGCACTAGGATCTGTACTACATAGGACCTGTTTGCACACTTTTAAAATAGCTTAAATATTAATCACCTTGGTGGAGGGGGCATTTCAAAGTTCTGAGGTTCTATAGCTGTATAAAGCAGGCAGTTGAGCCACCTATTGACTTCAAGCTCAAGATTATCAACAGCCAGTGATGTTCTCAGTTGATGGGATCTGTTCCAGGCCACTGAGGGTGGAGTTATGCTCTTCACTATCTGAGCTGAGCTTCCTGCTCCTGTACATTTCAGCTCTCAGGATTGCAGAGCAGAGAGCTGTTCTCAACAACTGCTTGCTGAGATGGTCTCTTGCCTTAGGCCTGGGTAAGACTGCTGGTGAGTTTTTCTCATAGCAGCCAGCATAGAACTTTCCAGAACTATAGCAGCTAACCACTAAGAAGAGGTGAGCTTCCTCTCAACTGGCTTAATCTCTTAGCATCCTACAACCAAAGCAAATGGTATTTTCAGCAATAGGGTCTTACCATGTAGTTCTGTTGGGCAACCAAGAGCACTAGCAATGGCCTATATTATTTTGGGGGCCTCTGACCAACAATTCACTGACAAGTGTCCCACCCTTTCCTGGCTCTAGGATTTTCGTGCAACAACATATGGCTTCTGAGCATAGCCACCCCCCACTGGATACCTCTGCTTAAACTTTCTGTTTGTTTAGATTATGTTTTATTTTAAATATATATTTTTTAATTTATTTATGAGAGAGAGAGAGAGAGAGAGAGGGAGATAGGTAGATAGATAGGGAGACACAGTGAGAATTGGCCCACCAGGGCCTCTAGCCACTGCAAATGAACTCCAGATGCATACCCCACCTTGTTCATCTGGCTTATGGTTCTTTTGGCTGTCTAGGCAAGTCCATTAATTGCTAAGCCATCTCTCCAGCCCAGTTATGTTTTATAATTTGCCAACAAAAAGTAAGTTTTCATATGGCTTATTCATAAAAAACTCAAAACATTATTTGAGGTTTAGGAAGGGCTATGGCTTGTCTTGAAGGTAATGCTGTCAGTCTCTGGTCACTAGGGCCTCCTGTATTACTATATGGATGGTGTGTCTACTTTCCTGTCTGTACTCACCAATGAATGGCATGGCTGAAACTGTATTTGGTTTGGTTTATTCCTTCTTTTCTTTTTTTTTTTTTTTTTTTTGTTTTGTTTTTCAAGGTATGTTTACACTGAAGCCTAGGCTGACCTGGCATTCACTATGTAGTCTCAGGGTGACCTCTAACTCATGGCGATTCTCCTACCTCTGCCTCCTGAGTCCTGGGATTAAACACCTGCTCTTCACAGGACCAAACACAGAGAGCAAAGACACAAGCCAAAAGCCAAAAGCCACACAGCACAGCACACTTCAGGAACTCCAAGTAGGCACACTTTGCATATCTTTAGATTGAAATCCTAAACCCACCACCATACCTTAAGATCCGCCCAGGGACACTGCCTCCAGCCAGGTAGCTGCAGATGCAAACTACAAACTAATAAAACACTGAATATATTGGGGGACATCTATTCAAAGTACCACAGGCCATATTTATTTTCTATGCATTTTTATGCATTTTTTATGAGCTCCATTTTTGGAAGATATAATTCTGTCTTGATATATTATTACAAGAAACTTGATAAAATCTAAAAGAATCTCCACTCAACTAAAGAGACATACTCAGATCTAGAGAGATGTCTCAGTGGTTAAAGCATTTGCCTGCAAAGCGGGACAGCCTGAGTTTGATTTCCTAATCTCCACACAAAGCCAGATGCCCAAAGTAGCACATGTATCTGGAGTTTGTTTTCAAACGCTGGCATGCCCCTTCTCTCTGCTTAAAAATAAATAAATAACATATTAAAAAGTAGACATGCTCAAAGACTAAGAAGGTAGCCAAGATGAGTGGATTGACAATGGCAGAGTGTCATGAAAATCCTTAAATTATATTTTTTTCATATCCTCAATCAATATCTGCTCAAAACAATTATGTTTTGAATAGTGTGGTTGACATCAGGCATGAACAACAAAAGGCATGGTCTCTATATCCATGGAATGTTAGATATCAAAATAAGACATTTTCTCTGTATGCATGAAGCTTGTATGAGAGGGGCTGCTAGGTGCAAAAGGAGAAATTTAATCCTTGTCAGCATTAGTTAAATGAAAATAATCATAATTTTGAAGATCCAGTGAATAATAATGTTCCTGTTATATGATTCTCAGCTACATAATAATAATTATAGAGATATACATACAGAGAACACTTTCTTTTATATATCAAGGATATATACTAGTTTCCTATGACAAATGATTTTTTTTGCTTTTTATTTTTTTATTATTAGTTATCTATATAATGTGCATTGAGCCATGAAGGTACCATAGTTAGCCTTCTCCCTGCCCTCCCCCCTTGGGGATTGTGGGTCTTGCACTGTGTGGATAGCCATCAGTTATGGAGGAGAGGCACTGTCTCTGTGCATAATGACCCAACTTATGGCTCTAACAATCTTTCCGCCCACTCTTCCATAATTTTCCCTAAGCTATGTTGGTTTATTTTAGGTCTATTTCCATGACGAGGTAATGGGAGTCTCTGTGTCTGTGGATCTCTGGTTTGGTAGGGGTTGAGTGTTCTCTGTGTCTATCTCCTTCACCCTCTGCTGATACCAGGTTCACTGAGAAAGCAGCACTCTTGCTCATTTCCCAATTATTTTATGGGTTCAGCTGGTGCTCTGGTGAGGTGTGATGGGCTGATTCTCTCCTCAGGTTCTACTTCCATCTGAAAAAGAGAAGCAAATTCTCCAACGGAGAGTGAGGTCAGTGCAGGGTACATGGTACATGGTACATGGACAGCCATTATTGTTTTAGAGTAAATTTAATGGGTGTAGGCCCTCTTGTATCCCACTGTTGCTGGGACCTTGATATTGGAGGGTGAACTCATTTTTGGATATGGTTATGACTTGTTTTCTAGTTCCAGGTATGAGTTGCATTCCACTGAGCAGATCCTTTAGCCAAATCAAGAGCAGTTGGTAACCCACCATGGCTGTGTGCCACTATTGCATTTGTGTGAACACCACGTCAGGTTGATTGCTGCTGGGAAGTTTACATCTCTAGATCATTCAAATGATTTTTGTTAAAATATTTCAAATGGCTAGATTTAGGAATAAAATAAGAAAAAAAACTGTGTTTGTTTGCATGCATTTGCATAAGCACTGCACATGTCTCATTGGAAATTAGAATTTATAAAATTTACCTCAAATAGGAAAGTTTTGTTTTATCAATGCCTTTTATACTGTCATTTATGCTTTCTCATTCATCCTTACTAGAAGATTAAAGTAAATATTTAAAATCTCTTGTCTACTGGTATATTAGAAATATAGGACATTTTCCTTTCACAAATGGTATAGATATACATTTCTTTTTAAAAAAATATTTTATTTATTTGAGAGGGAGAGAGAGGCAGATAGATAGAGAGAGAGAGAGAAAGAGAGGAGAGAATGGTTGTACCAGGACCTCCAGCCACTGCAAATGAACTCCAGACACATGTGTCATCTTGTACATATGGCTTATCCAGTTATTGGGGAATTTAACCTTGGTCCTTAGGCTTCACAGGCAAGCACCTTAACTGCTAAGCCATCTGTACAGCCCTAGTATACATGTCTGCTAAAGTCTTAGTTGATAGAAAGGGATAGAGCAGTTACAGAGTGCCCAGTGATGGAAGTAATATGAGCTTCACAGTCTATCCTTCTAAGTAGGAATCAAAGGGCTTGTTTCCATTTGCAAAATCATGTTTAGACAGACAAGCAAGTTTGTGGTGCTGTTTTAGGTCATGTTATTCTTCACTGATATTTCAGTTCTGTTTTTGTTTTCCAGTCATGGTGGTTATAATAACTAACAACAGCAATGATAATAAATGTCATGTATTATTTTGTTGGTGTGTATCAGTCATTTTGTTTAAATAATTATATGAGGTAGGCAATGGAATTCTATCCATTTTCAGATGAAAAATCTGAAAGGTATAGAACTAATTTCAGCAAAGACATAGAATTAAATCGATTAACTAGGATTCAAATCAGACTGTTTGATTTAAAAAACAAAATCTGAGGGCTGGAGAGATGGCTTAGCAGTTAAGGCGCCTGCCTGCTAAGCCTAAGAACCCGGTTCCAATCTCCAGGTCCCACGTTTGGCCAGATGCAAAGTGATGCAAGGGCGCAATGCCGCACTTGCCCACAAGGGGCGCACGCATCTGGATTTCATTCACAGCAGCTGAGAGACTGCTGGCACGCCCATTCTCTATCTGTCTCCCTCTCCCTCCCTCCCTCTCTCTGTCTGTCTCTCTCTGTGTCTCTCCCCCCCAAAATAAAAAAAAATCAGAATACTCAATTCTTTATCATCTTGAGAAAAGTAATAAGATAGAAATGAAAGCAGAACAAATTATATGTGAGAAAAACAAATTCATATAATTTAGCTAAAGGTGAAGTTTAACACATGTATAAAGTCCCTAGTTTAACATATAATTATTCATTCTTTATATGAAAAATATGAAACCAGGAATATAAACAGGAAAGGTAGATTTTATTCTCAATGTTTTTGTAAAAGGTAGCTTAAAAATACAAAAGCAAAATCTAAAGCATTAGCAAATTTAGGAGGTCAGCTGTATCCTGATACAAAGTGTACAAAGGCACTACAAGAAAAAGATAACCTACTTGGTAATATCCCTCTGAGCATATATGTAATCATCAATAAATAGCGACAAACCAAATTCATTCATACATTCCTAGCATTACACACAATAATTAATTAGTTTTGATCCTTAGAATACAAAGATCATTAAACATACACATTCATTCATATCAATAATAATAATATACCACATTAACAGAATGAGGAATAAAAATTATATTGTTATCTAATCGACATAAAACCATTTGAAATCACAACATATAAAAAAGAAGAGAACAGACTTTCACTAAGATAATAGAATAGGAGCCTCACCAAAGAAACCTGGGGGAAAATACTAATGTCCCAATCTTCTTGCAAAATGTGAAGATGTATAAGGACTTATGGGCCCAGGTTAGACCTGAAGAGAAGTAGGCAGGAGCTACTAGCCTCCAGTGATTACACAATTATCAAGAATCAGGCTCCAGCCAGTAACCACTGGGAAATGCTTGTACCTGGGCCCTGCCTGAGCCTGCAAGAGCAAAACTACTGGGAAGGGATTCTTCCACTCAGACCAAACTTGTAAGATCAAAAACCTCAAGGGAATATAACAGGGACCACCTGAGTAGCTCTAGAACAACTTAAGATAGCTTTCCAAAATCTCCCCTCCACCATATGCCAGAACCATGAACACTACTGGAGACCTCAGAACACAAAAGTTTTGAAGCACTCCTCCCATACACGACATCCAGCACAGCTGATCAGAAGAGTAGTACTACCTAACCTGAAAGCCCAGAAAGCCCCAAACAGGGAAAAAACTTCACACTCAACTTAAATGGCATAGAAAGTCACCCCAAAGCAAGCATATCCACCAGCTTGGGTCAATCCTGCTATTACTCTGGGACTAATGTAGAAGCCTCATCTGGCACTTTAAAATTCTATCATAGAGATATAAATTCTTATGTATATCTCTAAGAAAAAAATGCCAACAGGTAGAAAGCCAAGCATTAAAACAACTAGAGATGAAAAAAATCTCAACACAATATTAGAAACATGAAAAATCAAGACAACATAATTCCTCCAAAAATTAAAAGTCCAATAGTAATGACTGTTAAATGAAATGCCTTTGACAAAATACAACACAACTTCATGATCAAAATGCTGGAAAGAATAGGCATAGAGGGTTTATATCTCAACACAATGAATGCTATATATAAAGCACCTAAAGCTCAAATAATACTCAATGGGGAAAGATTCAAGGAATTCCCATTGGAATTGGTCACAAGACAGGGCTGCCCACTTGTACCAATTCTCTTCAACATTGGACTAGAAGTACTAGCCCAAGCAATAAGACAGGAGAAAGAAACAAAAGGGACACAAATTGAAAAAGAAAAGGTCAAATTACCCCTATTTGCAGATGACATGTTCTTCTACATAAGTGACCTGAGAGTCTCCATCTCAAAATGTCAAAAGGTGATTGATTCCTTCAGTAAAGTGGCAGGAAACAAAACCAACGCACAAATATCAGTAGCCTTTCTATATGCAAAAGACAAATTTAGAGAGAAAGAAATCAGTAAGGCTGTCCCATTTTCAATAGCAACAAAAAAAAATAATTACCTTGGAATAACACTAACCAAAGATATGAAAGACCTATATAATGAAAACATTAAAAAAAAAAAAAACTCAAGAAAGAAATAGAGGAGGACTTGACAAGATGGAATGATCTTCCATGATCCTGTATAGGTAGAATTAATAGTGTGTAAATGGCAATTCTACCAAAGGTAATATACATATTTAATGCAATAACAATAATAATTTCAGCATCATTCTTCACAGAGATAGCAAAAATGAGAAAAAATTCATATGGAATGGCAGCAGGCCTCTAATACCCAACGATATCCTCAGCCAAAAAAAAAAAAAAAATCACCCCTGGAGGTATCATCACACCCTACCTAAAGCTATATTACAAAGCCATAGTAACTAAAACATCATGAGACTGGTATAAGCAAAGAAACATAGACCAATGGAATGGAATTGAAAACTCAGACCTTAGGTAGAGTAACTACAGCTACTTGCTCTTTGACAAAGGTGCCAGTAATGTAGATTGGAGAAAAGATAGCATTTTAAACAAATGGTGTTTGACAAATTGGATACCCATATGTAGAAAAATGATACTAGATCCACTCATCGCTCCATACTCAAAGTAAAGACCAAATAGGTTAAAGACCTCAATAAAAGACCTGAAACTCTTCTCATACTGGAAGAAAAAATAGGAGGCACTCTCCATGATATAGGAGTGGGGAAAGACTACTTGAACAAATGCCAATAACCCAGGAAATTAAGCAATCACTCAATCAATTGGATCTCATGAAGCCAAAAAGCTTTTGCACAGACAAGCATACCATAAGCACAGCCAATAGATCACCCATGGAATGGGAGAAAATTGTTGCCAGCTATACCACTGAGAGAAGCCTAACATCTAGAATCTACAAAGAGCTAAAAAAACTAAACAAAAAAAAAAAAAAATCAAACAACTCACTCCAAAAATGGGGCAGAGAACTGAATAGGGAGTTCCCAGAGGAAGAATTACAAATGGCTAACACACACTTATTAAAACAACCATGAGATTCCACCTTACTTCAGTAAGGATGGTAACCATTAAACAATTTAACAATGACAAATGTCGGTGAGGATGTGGGGAAAGACAAATCCTCATCCACTGTTGGTGGGAATGTAAACTTGTACAATCACTATGGAAATCAATATGGAGACTCCTGAAAAATATGAACATAGAGTTACCAACAGACCCAGTTATTCCCTTACTGGGAATTTATCCGAAATGCTCCTTGCCTCACTACAGAGATATTTGCTAAACCATATTTATAGCTGCTCAATTCATTATAGCTAAAAACTGGAATCAACCCAGGTGCTCATCAATGGATGAATGGATAATGAAGCTGTTGTACATTTACACAATGGAATTCTACTCAACAGTAAGAAAAAAACAATACAATGAAATTTGGTGAAAAATGGATGGACTTGGAACAGATCATTGTCAGTGAACTTACAGAATCACAGAAAGATAAATGCTGTATGGTGTCCCTTATCTGCAGTTCCTAACCTGGACCTGCTCGAGTTGGTAACATACCTGATAGACAACTCAAGGCCCAGACAATATGGATGGAAATGTTTGGAGGAAGGAGAATGAAGGGGGAAACAAACACAAAACTAAATCCAAAATGAGCTTGCACCAGAGAAAGCTTTATTATTGGAGATAGCCTCAAAGACACAAGTCTTAAAAGGAGTCAGGGGAGAGCACCTGATAAAATAGGGTTCTGGAGAGTGTGGGATGAACCTAAGCTTCAAAGATTTTATTTCCCTGTCTCTGGCCTGTAACTCCTAGAAGCAGAGTTTATTTGCTACTCACATTGAGCTATTGATCAGAGAGACCTACGTGGTCCCCAAATCAAGACAGGTTTCTGTCCAAGCACTTGATTACCTGCCTGAGGCAAAATCTAAGACACTATTGCTAAAGACACCATATGCTACTTACACAGAACAGAGAGAGACCTGGCTGGAATTCAGAAGAAAGCCAGTTCCCAAATAGCCTGTCTAGTGCTGGAAAGTGCTACATTAGCTACTGGGGGAATGTGGGCAACAATGGTCTGAGAAACCAGAGGTCTAAGCTACTCAGAAGCAAACACACTGACAGGATGTACAAGCCAGTGCAATAGTGTCACTCAGCTTCAGTGGGTAAGCAATAGCTTTTCTGATTTCTGGGAATCAGATCACAATCCTATGGAAACAAAGATTATGCTCTCCAGTGTCAAGCTATCACTACTCTTTGGCTAAAAGAGGGGTTACACACATCAAATTCTCCCTAAATTAATAATACTTATACCATTTAAACTATGCTGACCTTACTCTCCATTGGAGAATCTGCTCTTCTTTTTCAGAAGATAGGGAGACCAGAGGAGATAATCTACCCCTCGCACTTCAGCCAAGGCACAGCTGAATCCACAGAGGAATTGGGGAGATGAGCATGAGTGCTGTTTCCATGCTGAACCTGATACTTAGCTCCAGGTTGAAGGAGACAGACCACTCACCAAAGCCAAGATCCAGAGGCCCCTAAGAACTCATCACTAAAGTAGAGTTAAAACTCACCCACCATGGCTCAGAGAATTTTGCGGAATAGAGGCACAGATTTAGACAACATATCCAGGGGCATTCCCCCCTCCCAGAAAAAAATAATTGATAACTGCTGATGCCACAATGCACAAACCACAGCCCCATAGGGAATATCTGCAACCCCACTGAGAAGAGTCCCCAGTGGAATGGGGGGCAGGGATGAGGGCACTAACACATGGTTTATCCATTCAAAATATGTTCTTAATAATAATTATAATAACAATAATCCCCCCAAAAGAAAATGTAACCAATAGACTGGATAAAGGAGAGAAATGAATATCTGAGCTTGAAGACACGGTGGCAGATAGAGAGCATTTGAGCAGAGAAGAACAAACTACTAAGAAAGCAAGTGTGGGAGTTTCAAGATATTTGTGACACTTTAAGGAGATCAACTTAAAAATTCAGGGCATACAAAAAGGTGAATAATGTCAATCTAAATTTATCTTAGGGATTTTCAACAAAATCATAGGAGAAAATTTCTCTTAAATAGACAATGTGATGCCAATACAGATATAAGTCATATAGAACACCAATCAGACAGCAACAGAAAAGATCCTCTCCTCACCATATTATAATTAAACTACCAAATACACAGACCAAAACAATATATTGAAAGTAGTAAGAGAGAAGCACCTAGTCATCTAAACAGGCACATCCATGAGGATAAGAGTAGATTATACAACACAAATTTTAAATACATATTCTATCACTGAGCTATAGCCCAGCCTATCTATTTGTTTTATCTAAGTATTATTTTGGTACAATTACTTTTGAACACTTCTTTCTACAAGGCAGAACTGAAGTGTCAGATTGGGTGACAAAGAACATAAGTTAGGATCAGGGGGCTCAATTTTGTGTACTCTTAGTAGTCTGTGGGGAATCATCAATGGTGACAAAGAACAGAAATCAGTAGAGAGCTCTGAGCTCAGAGTACAGGGTAACATAAGAGTCCCTGTAGTCTTTTTGATTAGTTGATTCAGGTTCTGAAATCATTTCCGTAGAACTGCTTGACTTCACCATCAGCTCAGAACCATTCATGAGCATTATCCATTTGCTCACCTTTCTCTAAACTGTATCCTATTGCATTTTTACCACTTATAGGTTTTGAGTAATGGCAAAATAAACTGTCATGCTTTCAAAATACCAAATTGATTCCCATTTGGAAAACTTAAAATGTGACATGTCAAGATATGACATGCTTCTTTATATATCTTTATAACAGCCACAGATATACTTGAAGTCATTTGGTGTGAAATAAATTATATTACACTTCAAATATGTTTTTAAAAACAGTAGTTCTGCATCTTTTTCTCTCCCACTTTGTCTTATAAAAAAATGTCAGGAAGACTGACTTTAAAGAAAATATTAAACAGTTAATTTAAGAATACTTCACAAAAATTTCAACCAAATTATGTATATTCCTAAAGATAATATTTCCACAATTTCTTTTTAGTCCTAGTTCCTCAACTTTCTACTACTGGGATTTTAAATCAACTTTTTTCCACTTAAATATGTAATTTGATCTTTGTCAATTAAGTGTAAACTGAGGTCACAGTCCTAATGGTATTAAAAATTGACCAAAGTAGAAATTTTAATTCAATCATAGGACTCAAGTTATATGATATTATGCTTTGTATTAAATCTCAGTGTTTCCAAAAGAGGCAAGAAAAAGATTGTGTCTACAAGATCATTAAAGAACAGACTAAGAATGTTTTATGAACTTCTTTTTATATTTATTTATTTATTTATTTATTTATTTATTTATTTATTTGAGACAGAGAAAAGAAAGAGAGAGAGAGAGAGAGAGAGAGTGAGAAAATGGACAGGCCAGGGCCTCTAGCCACTGCAAACAAATTCCAGATGTATGGGCCACCATGTGCATCTGGATTAGGTGGGACCTGGAGAATCGAACTAGGGGTCCTTAGACTTCTCAGGCATGTGCCTTAACAGCTGAACCATCTCTCCAGCCCTCTTGAACTTTTTTAGCAAGCTCTGTTATGCATTTGCACTAGAAATCATTGGCTGAGTCACTTACGTATACAAATAGTTCAAATACAGAAAGAAAATCATTGAAAGATAACCAAGAAAAGTTAATGGAAGGACAAAATTGTGCATGAAGGAAAGATAGTGGGATTTAAAAAGTAAAGAAGCAATGTTCAGGGGAAGATGTGAACTTTAAATTTGAGATATCATTAGTATCACATTAGAAGAAATTGCTAAGGAAAAAGAATGAAAACTGCTTCATAGAAGGTCAATTACCATTTGTCTGGAGGCTTATGGATGCACAGGCACAGCTGCTCTGCAGACCTTGGAAGAATTCTTATGTCCAAGAGCTGTGATGCTCCACATACTGTCTCTACTTGAATCTCATATTTATTACCATATATTTCATCCTTGCCACCCAAGTCATTATGGTGGTAATTGTTGAATTTCTCATTACAGAAAACCAGCCTTTCATAAATATTATATGTCGCTATTATTGGCAGACAGTGTTTAAAGAAATATGAAAATTCTGTAATTTCAGGTGATTCATTATTTATCATTTTTCTAATTTTAGTGATTAAAAATGTCTCATATCCATTAAAATAGAACAACAAAAACATCCATCCAGTCATTATTCTTTTGATTGATCAGCTTCATTAAACTAAAGATCCAAGCAGAGTTCCTGAAATCACCTTAATTTTTCTTCAGAGAACATCATCACACTGAAATGATTTGTTTCTGGAAATCCTTAACTTCATGTAATGTATATAAGGATTTTTTTTTTTTGCATTGGGACAGATTAATATTCCTTCTCATTCTTCCTATTCAACTAATTCTTAGTAATAGTGAGAATTAAGTGGCACATAATAAACTTCATTCATTTAATCTTAAAGAAAGAGTCCCAAAGAAAATTTGAGGGTTGACCTGGGCACGGTGGCACAAGCCTTTAATCCCAGCACTCGGGAGGCAGAGGTAGGAGGATCACCGTGAGTTCAAGGCCACCCTGAGACTACATAGTGAATTCCAGGTCAGCCTGGGCTAGAATGAGACCCTACCTTGAAAAAAAAAAAAAGAAAGAAAGAAAATTTGAGGGTTGGGATAGCCAGGGTGTTTTACTTGTTTGAAAATTCATGGATGTATGAATCAAGAGGTTAAAAATGATCACACAAGTACTCATTCTAATTGAGATTCCAGACTTGTGCCTATGTCCCATTCACACCAAGTGAGGAACCTCCTTTCTTATGTGATATGACTTTTCAGTGGGTTGTAGAATTACAAGTCAATCCAAACTCTGTACTCATTTAGTGTTGAGTAGAGGAGATGAACTTTTAAAGATGGCTTGGGTCTATGGGCATACTACCCTGAATTTACCCAATCTTATCTAAAGATGGCTTGAGAAAATCTTTTATGGGGCTGAAAATAACATATGTAATTTTAAAAGTTATTTTGAGTGCTGTAGTTTTTCTTAATTACCACATTTACTAAATATAAAATAATTATTTTCCTTCAAAAGTTTCCTTCAGAAAAGAGAATTATATCCTTAAGTCTCTGTGTACTTACTACATGCTATAGACAGGCTGGCCTGGACCTTGTTAGGTAGCCCAGGCAATCCTCTGACTTCAAGATCCCAAAGAAAGTTACTTCAAAAAGCTTTTGTAATTGTTTCTCGGGAATGACTGTTGTGTGGTCTCACAGTTGAGAGTGTATCATGGGTCTGCAAATGGGTCCTTTACAATCACTTGAAAATAGTTTTCAATATGACTTTGTTATTTCAATAGCTATCCTTTTGCTTGTAGGAAAAATTGCTAATCCCCAAAATACAGCATGTATATATATAAAATTTGTGAGAGAGAGGGATTAAGGAAGAGAGAGAAAGAAAGAGAGAGAGAGGGAGATGGAATACAGGACCTCCTGTCACTATATAAAATCCAGACATATGCATGATGCATGACTTTGTGTGTTTGGCTTTATGTGGATACTGGGTAATCAAACCTGGATTGGAAGTCTTTGCAAGAAACTACCTTTCACTACTGAGACATATCTCTAGCCCTGATGCCAGAATTTTTAAATGAATACCTCTTTTCTTTATCCTCATTCTATATATGGATTAATCTGACCCATAAATATCGAGTTGAACTTTTATTAACTGATATTCTTTGCACATAACGTTTTTCTAAATATGCATTTTGTTCTAAACATAGAAGTTAAAATTCTGGCTGTAGAAATTTCTAAGTGGCAAGTCTAATGTCATTGTTGTGATAAAAATCATGTTAAATATATATTTGAAGAATTTTAATGACAATATAAAAGAGCAGTGTTTCAAAAAGAAACATTTTCTAAAGTCTTGTGGTCCAATTTGGTAGCCACTGCTACACAGGCCAATGAAAATTTAAATTACTTCAAATTAAGTAAGTTTAAAATTGAATTTCATAGTTGGTCAAGCCACACATGGTAGAGCCTTTCTTACTAGACAGTAGACATAGACTAGTTCCATCACTGCACAAATTTCTCCTTCAGAATGATGGAGATGACACTCCTCCACCAGAATATAGAGTTTAAATGACTGGCTAAACCTTTTATCATTTCATCCACATGACTGTATTTCCAACTGATCAAAAATATTTTGAAGGCTAAACAGATGGCTCAGCAGTTAAATGTGCTTGCTTGCAAGCATGATGGCTAGGTTTGATTCCCTAGCACCCACTTAAAGCCAGATGCACAAAGTGACATATGCATCTGGAGTTTGTTTGCAACAGCAGGAGTCCCTGGTATACCCATACAATCTCAATCTCTCTCTCTCTCTCTCTCTCTCTCTCTCTCTCTCTCTCTCTCACATATGCACACTCCCCTACACACATAAATTATAAATTGAAGGTCTGAGAATATAGCTCAATGGTAAAGAACTTGCCTTCTATATGCATGGCCCTGAACTCAGTCTCTAGCAACACACTCATAACACACACACACACACACACACACACACACACACAAAGCCAAATTAAAAAAAAATAAAATATAGGGCTGGAGAGATAGTTTAGTGTTTACGGAGCTTGCCTGCAAAGCCTAAAGACTCATGTATGTCTCTTCAGGTCCCACATATGCCAGATGCACAGTGACACAAGCACATAATTGCACATGTACACAAGGGGCACACACATCTGGAGTTCTACTGGAGTGGCTGGAGGACCTGCTTCACCAATTTTCATTCTCTTTCTGTCTCTTTTGCATTAAAAAGGCCAGTCTGAAACAATGGTCTGAGCAACCAGAGGTCCAAGCTTCTCAGAGGCAAACACATTGATATGATGTACACTCCAGTGCAATAGTGCCACACAGCTTCATTGGGTAACCAATAGCTTTCTGATTGGCTAAGCAATCCACTCAGTGTAAGGGATACATATCTGTAATTGGGAACCTGATCAGAATCCTATGGAGACAAAGATTATGTTTGCCAGTGTCAAGCTCTCACTAGTCTTTGTCTAAAAGAGGGGTTATATACATCAAATTTTCCCTAAAATAATAATGCTTATCCCATTTAAACTATGCTGATTTCACTCTCTGTTGGAGAATCTGTTCCTCTTTTTCAGAAGATAGTGAGACAAGAGAAGATAAACTACCCCTTGAACTTCAGCCAAGCCACAACTAAATCCAAAGAACTGGGAAAATGAGCAAGAGTGCTGCTTCCATGCTGTTTCTGATAATCAGCACCAGAGTGTTGGAGACAGACCCTAAGGATACTCAACACCTATGAAAGTAGAGATCCACAGGCTCCTAAGAACTCATCACTGAAGTAGACTTAAAACTCACCCACCATGGCTCAGGGAATTTTGTGGAAGAGGGGGTGGAAAGATTGTAAGAGCCATAGGTTGAGACATCATGCCCAGAGGCATCCTCTACCCCCAAATAACTGACTACTATTCCCACAACACATAAACTACAATCCCATAGAGAATAGCTGCAACCCCACTAAGGAGTACCCCCAATTGAATGGGGGCAGGGGATAGGGAAAAGAGGGAACCAACACTTGATGTATCCATACCAAGCATCTTGATTAATAATAATAATCATCATAATAATTTTTAAAAAGGCCAGTCTGTTGGGCTTGCATCAAAAAAATACCATAAAATATAAGTTGAAGCTGGAGAGATGGCTCAGTAGATAAAGCACTTGCCACACAAGTGTAGTTTCCAAAACCCATGTAAAAGCCACAGCTGTGGTGGACATTTGTAATCCCAGTGAGCCTAATATGGGGAAAAGGTAGCCACAGCCAGGACAATCTCCCAGAGACATATGGGCCAGTGAGTCTGACAAACTCAGAATGGTAAAAAGGTGACACTCTGCCTCAAATGTGGTGAAAGGCAAGCACTGACACATGTTCACACTCATACATACAAACACCATTCATATCACAGAATCAAATATAAGTCGATTATATTTATTTTATTAAAAGTCATTGTCTTAGGGCTAGAGAGATGGCTCCACAATTAAGGTGCTTGCCTGCAAGAGCCTAAAAGACCTGGGTTCAAGTCCCTAGTACCCACATAAATCCAGATGCACAAAGTGGCACATTCATCTGGAGTTCATTTGTGGCAGCTAGAGGCCCTGGCACATCCTTTCTCTCTCTTTCTCTCTCTCTCTCAATGCAAATAAATAAATAAAATATTTTCTATAAAATCATTGTCTCAGATGTTTGGGGCAGCTTCATTTTAAGACACAACTGACAATGGCAACAGCTTTCATAAGGGAAAGTGTTGAAGTCACCAATTCTAAAGTAGTGAACATGAGATTTCATATTTAATGAAAATTCCACAATGTTCCTAAGCCCTGATTTCATTTCATCATTACATTTACTACTAGAAGCTTCTATTTTACAAATGGCCCAGAGGCACCAAATGACATGTTATGTGAAAATGTAATATAGAATAGTAAAATTTCTATGTAAGAAAGAGTAAGAATTACATTTCCTTTAAAAAAAATTTTAAAAATCGATGCTTGTGGAATTACTGGCCTTTCCTACTCACAGATACAGAGCACAGCCTACAGACCTGACCCTTAATGAAATTTAGGAGGAAAAATATCTACAACTGGATTCTAAATTTAAAACTACAAGTTTGTCTGTCATTCTACTTATAAGTCAAGGAAGGTGTTTTTTTTGTTTGTTTGTTTGTTTTATTTCTTCCAAGTAAATTTCTCTGGTTGTATAGATTTTGTAAAACAATTATATCAAAAGCTCTTCACTAGTAATACATTTTCCTTTAATATTCATGTGAAGTGTAATGACTAGGTTGTTTGGCTTTTCCCTTCCCCATCCTTAGTTTTGCATCTGGACCACTTAGCTTCAACTCTCTCCCACTTTATGTACTTAGAAAGGATAAAATGGCCCCATGAACATCATCAGAGAATAGGCTTTACTGTGACAATCAAATGTGGCTCCTGCAAGGGAGCTGGCCAGAGATAGGACAAAGGGAGGGCCAGGAAGAAAGTAACTTGCAGAGGTATTGTCCAGGCACAGTGCAAATAATGGTATTAATTTATCAAATATTAACTGAAGCCTTCTATATTACTATGCACTCTGTGGGGTATGCCCAAAACAATTGGGTATAGGTTCCCATGTTTTCTGGTAATGAACTGTCATGTGAGGGAGAGAAATATTCTATTATCACACAAGTGCAATTCAACACCATTAAATAAAAGCCTTCCATGTATCCTGTATGGCTAGATTCCAGGATACAGTCGTGAATAAGTTAGAAAAGATTCAGCCCTCCTGTAACAGAATTTCAAACAAGGAGAAACATGGCAAGGCAAACAGCTAAAGAAAAACATGAAGTTGAAGCATTGGAGAGGGAATACCAGTGTTCTCTTTCTACCCATAGTGATTCTTGGTCTAATTACTTAGAGACTCTAAAGACCTGCACTTGAACACTAGCACTTGAATCAGGCAGGCTGAGCAATGAACAAGGGAGAAGAAAGGTTTAATAGACTGACTATCATAAGGTCCTGATAGACTGACTGTATATCATACAAAACAAATCTTATAAAGGGTAGTATGTGGCCATTGTAGAAGAGAAGTTGAGAAAGAAGATAAGATAAACAACAAGAAAGGGTGATTGCAGTGACACTGGTGACATAAGTAGAGGACTGGCCATGAGAGGTAAGGAAGGTCAAGGAGTTGAGATTTAAATTTTATGTTACATACAGTGCAGTGTCAGGAAGAGAGTCTGGTGGGATGGACTATGAGTGCATCTGCAGAGATTCATTGGGAACATTTGTAAAAATCAGCTCAGGAATGATGGCACCTTGGATTGCTGTGATATTTCAAAGATATTTTCAAATTAGAGCATTATGCTGGCCAAATTGATCAAACAGAAAAAGAGAAGTCTCAAATTAACAAAATAAAAAATGAAAAAGGAGAGATTACAACAGACATCAATGAAATTGGAAGATTCATCACGGCATACTTCCAAAACCGCTACTCCACAAAATTGAATAATCTGGAAGAAAGGGATGAATTGCTAGAGACATACTTCCTATCAAAGCTAAAACCAGAGCATATTCATCTCCTAAAAAACTTATCACATCCACGGAGATTGAAAAGGTAACCAAAAACTCTCCAAAAAGAAAAGTCCAGGTCTGGATGGCTTCTCAGCCAAATTCTATCAAACCTTCATTGAAAAACTGAAACTGGGCTAGAAAGATGGCTTAGCAGTTAAGATATTAGCCTACAAAGCCAAAGGACCCTTGTTTGATTCCCGAGGACCCATGTAAGCCAGATGTACAAGGTGACTCATGCTTCTGGAATTTGTTTACAGTGGCTGGAGGCCCTGGTGCACCCATTCTCTTTGTCTGTCTGCCCCTCTCTGTTTCTGACTCTCTTGAATTTAAAAAAAAAAAAAAAACTTTAAAAATTAAAAAAAAAGGAAAAACTGAAACCATTTTGTCTTCACATTATCAGAGATTGGAGAATCCTCCCCAACTCCTTTTATGAAACTAGGATCACCCTAAAACCAAAAACAAGAAAACTATAGGCCTATATCCCTGATGGACTTAGATGCAAAGATCCTGAACAAAATCTTTGCAACCCGAGTTCAACAACACATCAAAAGCATTATCCACCTTGACCAAGTAGGCTTCATCCCAGGAATGTAGGCATGGTTCAACATACAGAAATCGGTCAACATAATACACCACATAAATAAACGTAACCATAAGAACCACATGATCATCTGAATTGATGCAGAGAAGGCCTTTGACAAAATACAACACCATTTCATTATCAAAATGCTAGAAAGAATAGGCATTGAGGGTTTATATCCCAACACGATAAAGACTATATAAAACACCTAACGCCTGACTAATACTTAATGGGGAAAGTCTTAAGTAGTTCCCACTGAGGTTGGGAACAAGATGGGGTGCCCACTCTCACTAATGCTCTTCAACATAGTACTAGAAGTAATAGCCAAAGCAATAAGACAGGAGATAAAAATAAAAGAGATTCAAATTGGAAAGGAAGACGTCAAGTTAGCCCTATTTGCAGATGACATGATCCTGCACATAGTGACCTGAAAGTCTCCACCTCAATGCTTCTAAAGTTGATTAATTCCTTTAGTAAAGTTACAGGATACAAAATCAATGCACAAAAATCAGTAGCTTTTCTATATGTAAAGGACAAATACAAAGAGAAAGAAATAATTGAGGCTGTTCCATTTTCAAAAGCAACAACAAAAAAATTATATACCTTAGAACAACACTAACCAAGGATGTGGAAGGCCTACATAATGAAAACATAAAAAAGCTAAGAAAGAAATTTAGGAGGACTTGAGAAGATGGAAAGACCTTTCATGCTTCTGTATAGGTAGAATCAATATTGTGAAAATGGCAATTCTACCAAAAGCAATATACAGATTTAATGCAATACCAATAACAATTCCAGCATCAAAAGTGGTGCAGATAACTGAATAGGGAGTTCTCAGAGGAAGAAATACAAATGGCTAACACACACTTAAGAAAATCTTGAACATCCCTAACAAGTGGGGAAATGCAGATTAAAACAACTATGAGATCCCACCTTACCCCAGTAAGGATAGAAAACATTAAAAAATCAAATGAAAACAATTGTTGGCAAGGATGGGAAGAAATAGGAACACTCATTCGCTGTTGGTGGGAATATAAGCTGGTATACCTGTATGGCAAAATGCCGGTCGGGCCCTAGCCAGACCACATGCCAGAAGAAACCAGGAAGTGGCTTCTGTGTATGTTGCATCCCGCACAGTCCTGGCATGACAACAGCTACAGTCCCATGCTCACGAGAAACCTGCTACGAGATAATGTGTCTGGAGACAGGATGTCATTGGTCACAAGAAGGGGACCATCCCATACAATGATTGGCCAGTCAAACCCCTTAAAACCCCCTACACTTCCTTGAATAAACAAGTTTGTAGCAGCTCACCTTCTGCTGCTTCCACCCAACTCCCGGAGTCTGCGTCATGACTATGTGCCTCTCACCCCCAACTCGGCAGAGACCCTGCTGTCCCTCCTGGGCTGGCCCTATGAGGGACCCCAACATGTAACCACTATGGAAATCAGTATGGAAACTCTTAAAAAGGATGACTATAGAGTTACCAACAGACCCTGTGATTCCCTTACTGGGCATTTACCCTAAAACTCAACATCTCAGTTCAGAGATATTTGCTCAACCATGTTTATAGCCGCTCAATTCATAATAGCTAAAAACTGGAAACAACCCAGGTGCCCATCATTAGATGAATGGATAACCAAGATGTGGTATATCTACATGATGGAATTCTACTTATCTGTAAGAAAAAAATGACACATTGAAATTTGTAGAAAAATGGTCAATCTTGGAACAGATCATACTAAGCAAACTCACACATTCACTGAAAGATAATCATTGCACAGACTCACTCATCTGTGATTCCTAACCTGGGTCAGCCTGAGTTTCTGACATACAGGCATGTTGAGGCTCGGACAACAGGGATGATAGGGCTTGGGAGAAGGGCAAGAATTGGGGTGGGACACAAAACTGAATCCAAATTGAACTGGGACCATAGAATCCTATGTCCTGGAAGTTAGACTAAATGGTTGAAATGTCAACAGGACCTTAGGGGGAGCACCTAAATCAAAGGTCCTTGGAGAGGGTGAAATGCAGCCTAAACTTAAATTTCCCATTTCTTTTTTTTCTGTCTTTTTCTTTTTGCTTTTCCCTTGGTGCTGGCCTGTAATTTCCTGTACCAGGACATGGTTAACATCCACAACAAGCTACTGATCAGAGAGACCTACAAGGTCTCCCAAAACAAACAAGACAGACCTCTGTTACAGTGCTTGATTACCCATCAGAAATTAATGGTAAGACCCTACTGCTAAGGAGACCATACACTGTCAGTACAGACCATGGGGAGATCTGGTTGGAATCCTGAAGAGAGCCAGTCCCAGACAGTTGGCCTATCTAACTGTCTGCATGTTCTACTGGGGTAACATGGCTAACACCTGTCTGAGCAACTCAAAGTCTAAGCTACTCAGAAGGAAACAATCTGACATTATGCTCACACAAGTGCTATAGTGGCACAAAGCCATGGTGGGTAACCAACTGCTTTTGAATTGGCTAACGGAGCCACTCATTGGAAAGGAAACCAAATCTGGAACTGGGAAACAAGTCAGAATCATATCCAGATAACAATTTTGCTTTCCAATGTCAAGCTCCCACTAATCTTGGGCTATAAAGGGTCTACTTCCTTTTAATTCTCTCTAAATCAATAATGGTTATCCCATTTAACCAGTGCTGACATCACTCTCCTTTGGATATTCTGCTTCTCTTTTTTGGATGGGAGCTGGATCTGAGGAGATAAACTACCCAGTGCACTTCATCACATCCCAGCCCCAGCTGAAACCACAGAGGAACTGGGAAAATGAGCAAGAGTGCTGCTTTCTTGGTGAACTTGATATCAGCACAATGGAGAAGGAGGAAGACACTGAGGACACTCAACACCTACCAAACCAGAGATCCAGAGGCTTCCAAGAGCCCATCACTGAAGTAGAGTTGAAATATACCCAACGTGGCTCAGGGAATTTTGCAGAAGGGGGGGACAAAGATTGTTAGAGCCACAAGTTGGGAGATTATGCACAAAGACATTGTCTCTCCCCCATAACTGACTGCTGCCCCCACAATACATAATCCACAATCCCTGTGGGGTTGACCTCCATCCTCTATGAGGAAGGCTGCTTCAGAAAAGGGGCAGGGATGGGGGAAAGGATGGTACCAGCACGTGTCATTTGCATACTAAATATGTCCATATCTAATTAAATAATTTTTAAAAGGAAATAAAAAACAGATTATGACATATTCTTTGAGAGTTGGAAAGTTCTAGCAAACTGGAGAGAGGGAACTTGGTTACAAATCAGCACATTTGTATGATAGGACATTTAAGCCTTTTGAAAACTGTACTGTAGTATGAAACACTGGAGATTATCCTCACTAGCTATGGGAAGAATTATTTCATACAATACATTTAAAAGTGTTGTTGGAATAAATAAACTATTTAAGTAGGTAAAAAAAAAATCTAGTTACCTCTTCCAGACATGTCTGGCTACATCAGAAATGTACATCCATATCTTGCTTGTCTGTCCCACCCAGAAAACACAATGGAATCCCCCACTTAGGGATGATGCCTAGGCTTATTAAGATGACATTGTCTTCTTAGATGAATCTGGACCTGGGTTAGACACAGGTTTTTCTCCTGGAAATTTACATTATGAATCACAGATTTATCAGTTCTGAGCATGTGGACAGAAGGATATCTAATAATCATTTTATAGCACATACAAGAAAGAGAGGCAGGCTCATAGTTAAGGAAAGGAAAGAATGACAGACATGCAGATGACAGCAAAAAAAGCAGTGATCACAGGTTCTGGGGAGACTAAGGAAAAACTTCCCTTTTGAATTTAAGGTTTCTGGAGAGTCACAAGGCCCAACTATAAAATGAGTGTCCTGTCCTTTCATATGGAATCAGTAAGGCATCCATTCTGCTCAGCTTCTCCAGTTTCCTGGTCCTTTTGCTGCTCTAGATTTTTCTTACCCATATTTTACTCATACAGAGTAACTTTCAGCCTTAACATCATAGAGAAAAACAGAGTTTCATTAAAGTATTAAAATGCATTTGTAAATGTTAAAAAAAGAAAATGTGAGGATGGCGAACTGCTTATAGAGAAGAACTTGAATCCTGGTGCTGGGTTGGGGGTCTTTCATCTTTAGAAGAGCTATAAAAGAGCTGGGAAAATGAGAATAATTAATCAAATAGGATAACTTTACATTTGAAGCCCATGGCTTTAGAGGCATTTAAGAATAAGAAGAGACAATAATCATCATTGGCTCATATTTTTCTATGGGCCTGGAGTTTTAATGTACTGAGCATCTTTCCCACATTATCTCATTATGTCCTCACTGTACCTGCGTGAGGGTGATGAAGCGATTTCTAGGTTAGGAAAATAACCAAAGCACAGGATATTAAGGTAATCAACTTTGTCACGGAGGTGCAGTGATTTCTAGGTTAGTAAGGCAACCAAAGCACAGGAAAATTAATTAACTTAAAGGCACATAACCTGTATAGGAAGTTTTTATTTTTAAAGGCAGAAAGGGTTTTTAGAAAGTTACATGGGAGAGGCACAGTTTCAAAGTCAAGGGTGTTTTATAGGAGGCAGATAATTGCTTGAGAAAAATGAGAAGATTCAAGAGTAGATTTTATGGGAGGGAATTTGGACATAGTGGGAACAGCTGGTGCTGGCAACAAATGGCTTTTGTTGTTTTATAGACAATGCAAGCCCAGCTTTTAAAATGTAGACAGGATGAAAGGAGTTGAAAAAAAGTATTAGATATTGATTACTAGGGAGAAGGTAAAGATTTGGATTTAACAAAACTTTGTTCAGATTAGATGGAAGGAATGCCAGGATGGAGGTGGCTGACAAAACCCCTGGCTGTGGAAGGGCAGGGCCCTTCAAGTGGAGAAGTAGGGGGTCTCATACATCAATGACAAGGAACCGATCAGGGAGATGGAGGTGTTCTTCAGGCAATTGTCCTCTTTCCATATTCATACAGGCAAATATTCCCATGAGAAATCTAGTCTCCTGGAAGGAAAGACAGATTAACACCTGGCATTGGAATTGAGGAAGAAGGAAGATGTTTAGGAGTGAGTCTTCATGTGACACCCTGTGAAATGAGAAGCTGGTTAAAGCTCTGTGCATTTTGTTTTATACCCAGTTCACACAGTGAGACAACCATTTATTTCCTACCCCATATTATACATGGTACTTAAAAAATACTTAAAAATGACACATGACTAAATGACCATGGCATTATTCTTTTGATTGGAAAAAGAGTGAGTGGCATTTTATTAAGGAAATGACAAGGAAGCATATTCTCTCACATTTTCACAGTTTGGTGTAAGTCTAACCTCTGTTTCAACTGAGCAAACAGCCAGGTCCTTAATTGTCTGTTATCCACTTTGATCATTTTGAGGAAATGGAACATGGTATATGTTTACATCTGAACATATGAAAATATAGAAGTTTTAAATAACGAAAAATCCAATGATCTTGCTGTGTGTTTCAAGTACACTTTCATTTAGGAAGCTACCTCCCTTTTTCTTTCTTTTTTCTTTTTTCACTCTCCATCCATCTCTCTCCCTTTCCTATTCTTTTCATCTTTTTTTATTTTACTGTATTATTCTGCCAATTTCTAATAAATTCCTTGAGTGCTGCCTGATGCATGCTAAGGTAGAAAGAAAGAATTATCTCAATATACTCGCAAAAATGATAAGGATCCATTAAAATACGTAAATGGCATTGTAATGATTTAAAATGTTCAATTAATGATACTTTTAATTTTTTTCTAATCATATTTTTAAGGCTTATATTGTGATGACTATACTATTTTTATGTCAAATAATATTTAAAGCAATTGAACATAACAAAACTAATGGCCAATTCCTGGCCAAGTCTTTGGTGATTTTGTCAGCCAGGTCATCGTAATTCCAGAGGTATCAGAATTGGGTGAACTGGGTGTACTCAGGTTTTCTTGAAACCTAAGTGAGAATTATAGACTTAATCTGAATTGCACTTACAACTCCCTCACAAAGCAAATTTATTACCTACATCATCTTTAAATCAGTTCAACACTTTAAAAGCTCTGTGAACACAAGCCATGGCTAAAGAATCAAAAGAAAATCTAAAAAAAAGGTCACTGAGAAAGCAAGCTGGTGCTGAGCAGAAAACCTTCTCCCTGTAGATCAGCCAACTGAAAGCTGGAAAAAGCTGCACTGCATGCAGCCATATGGGAGACAGAAGTCATCAGCGGTGAAAACAGTGGACACTGGAAAATTCAAGTTGGGCCAGAAAGGCCCAATGACGGAACGGGTGCAATAGTGGCATGTCTGCTCTTGGGGAAACCAACTGCTCCCTAATTGGACTGAAAGCCCCCTCTATGGGAGGGAATACATGCCTGGTACTGAAAAACCTAAGCAAAAGTCTATGGCAGGGGAGGTCATGAGACTTAGGGGTATAAAGCTTACTCTTATCTGGCTAAATGTATATATTATTCCCACCAAACTGCCCTGAAAGCACTACACTTAATGTTCATATTCACATATTAATGCTAATCTCACTTCTGGTTAGAGAAGCTTCTCTTTTCAGATGGTGATGACCACTAGGATGACCCAAAAGGGAACATAGTGCTGAGAAGAAGCGACAGAGGAGTGTCCAGCACTGAAACACCTCTGTCACACCCTCCAAGGCTCAGGGTCCATTGAGGAAGAGGGAGCAGAAACAATGGAAGAGCCAAAGGAAGGGTATGGCTCCTTACAATGCAACTGTCCAGACAGAAATTGGCCTTGATATCCATGACCTTGCAGTGCCTAGCAATACCTTCACAGGAACCTCATAATAGGAGAAAAAGATGATGAGAGAGGGAGGGGATATGATGGAGAATAGAGTTCTGAAGGGGAATGGGGGGAGGGGAGGGAAATATCATGGTTCATTGTAAGTATAGAAGTTGTCAATAATAATAAAAAAATTTGTAAAGGCAAACCCCCACAACAATCTCCTGTCCCTGCAAAAACTGTATTACCTGGCTGTTTCTCAGCATTTACATGTAGACTCTTAAGGTCTACTACTAATGTATTTTTATATGCATGTTCAAGGATATATCCTATATGGTTTTATATATACCCCCAAGGTATACTCTTTTTTTCTTTTTTCTTTTTTTTTTTTTTGAGGCAACCCAACAGACTGGCCTTTTATTTATGTGTGTGTGAGAGAGAGCAAGTGTGTATATGTGTATGTGTGTGTGTGAAAGAGAGAGAGAGAGAGAGAATTAGTATGCCAGGGCCTCCAGACATTGCAATCAAACTTCAGATGCATGTGCCCACGTGCAACCTTTGTGTGCTAGTGTCACTTTGTACATCTGGCTTACATGTGACCTGGAAAGTTGAACATGAGTCCTTAGGCTTTGCAGGCAAGCACCTTAACCACTAAGCCATTTCTCTAGGCCTCAAGGTATACTCTTAATTGATCTACATACAGAACCTCAAGGTATATTCTTAAGCAATTCACGTATAAAGTTTCAAGGTATACTCCAAATGCATATATTTGTAGACTCTCAAGTCTAAACTTCCATCTGTCGTGCAGACCTGAAATAGGCTTAAAGGCCAAATTCAGAATTAAAAACACAATGTAGACAGATTTTTCTTGTCTTCATCCAGCTTTTTACTGATATCATAGCTTGTTGTATGCTATGAAATATCATAGATGTCTCATGCAAGGTGGTCAAGATTATAAAATTAATAACAAATAGCATGCTAAACATTAAATGCTTTGATTTAATTCCACAACATTCTGTGAAATAAATAGATCATGTTGTCCTCTGTACATGATGAGGGAACTGAAGCAGAGGTTAAGCTAACTTTCTTATTGTTAAGTAACTTTTGTTAAGTAACTTTCTGATGAGGTTATGTAATCAAGCATTCTTTTTTTACAGATGAAGATTCTAAAATATAAAAACGACAATGAACTCATCTGTGGTAGACTGACTGTTGTCATCCTGGGCAGAGGAAACTGCCATGTGACTGCAGACTCACTGTGAGTGGTAGTAGTGGTGGCATGTCTTCCTCTCATTGCTATTGGGTATAATCCTGTGACTTCATTTGGCCAAACCAGCCTTAGAAGAAATTGTGAGAAGAGAATGCTGCAAAAAACAGGGATCCGTTCCACTGGGATCAGTACTCCTTTTATTATTGCACAATTAAGATGCAAGTTGCCACAAAATTTGTATATTGGAAACTCATTTTTCATCACTTTTTCAAAATATGCAGAGCATTCTTTGCATTTCATACATTATATTCCAAGTGAAGACCAAATCTTTAGTAGTAATTACTTTGTTCAAGTTAATCAGTGTTTTAAAAGATTTTTGAAAATTTTATTTATTTACTTGCAAAGAGAGAGAGAGAGAGATGGAGAGAGTGGGTGTGAGCAAGGTCTCTAGCCACTGCAAAGAAATCCCAGAAGCATGCACAACTTTGTGCATCTGGTTTTATGTGGGTACTGGGTCATAGAACCTGGGTCATTAGGCTTTGCAGGCAAGCACCTTAACCGCTGAGACATCTCTCAGACACCTAAGCATTTTTATATCATGATTTTCTACATGTAATTTTAAAGATTTTACTTTATTTCAACAGTTTTGTAATTAAAATTATAATTGTTGTTAAGTGAGTTAATCATGATTTACAATTTGGTTATTCCCTCAGAATGTGTGATAGCTTATATGGGGTAATATTACTGACCTAAAGAGTGTAAAGAAGCTGGGCATGGTGGTGCATATCTTTAATCCCAGCACTGAGGAGGCAGATGTAGGAGAATGGATGTGAGTTCAAGGCCACCATGAGACTACATAGGGGATTCCAGGTCAGCCTGGGCTAGAGTGAGACCCTATCTCAAAAAACCAAAAATCAGCAACAGCAACATAAGAGTATAAATATTTTTACTCACATTGCCTAATTGCTTTCCAAATGGTTGTAAAGATTTAGGCTGCCACTTACAATGTGTGAGAGCCATGTTATTCCACTGCTATTTTAATTTGAAAATTTCATATTTATTGTGTTTTTACTCTTTTCCATATTAATTTATTGTGTGTGTATGTGTGTTTGTGTGTGTGTGTCTTTGTGTGTATATGTGCACCAGGTCCTCGCTCTACTGCAAATGAACACCAGATACTTGTGCCACTTTTTTGCATGGCACAAGTGTCAGGTGTGCCAGTAGCTTATGTAGTGGCTTGGGAATTGAACCTGGGGCCAGTAAGCCTTGCAAGCAAGTACCTTTAACCACTGCGCCATCTTTCCTTTCCCTTCACATATTTTGAATTTGATATTGAATTAAAATGTGATATTTTTTGATTTTTACATTCATATTCTTTTATTATTTAATTTTTATATTATTTTAATAATTAGCAAGAGTTTCTGAAAAAAGCAAAGTATTATTTATATTGCTTCTGTCTTCCAAAGGTTCAGGGATTCGTAGCTTGGTGGGTGAGGCAGAACAGAGCATTTCACAACATGGCAGCCAGGAAGGAGAGTGGAGGGGAATGTGGAAGCTCATTTATGTAATTTTTAGACATAAAAACTAACTTGTAATTAACATAAAATCTATTGATTTTATTAGCTGAAGAAAGAAAAGTTCTGATTTTTTTAAAAAATGTAATCAATTATTTTTATTTTAATGCATTTTTAAATAGAGAAATTTTGGTTTATAGTGTGAAAGAAATATGAATCTAAATTGATTTTCCCTCTTGAAACCCATTATTTAATACTTTATTAAATCCCCATTCTCCTTGCAGATTGTTGGGATGTCTCATTTAGGGTCTGCCAAGTGGCTCTATGGAGAGATTTCCTTTATAAGTTATTTCTGCTCTTCCAGTGGTTACATAGCCATTCTTTAGTAAACTGTTTGAGAACACAAGTGTTATTTCCTTTTTTCCCCTAGTGTTCTATCCTGGGGGCAATCATGTTTATTGCTGTTGACACTAAAATTAAACATGGAAAGGAGAAAACTATCTAATATTCTATTTTGTACTCAGGGTCCGCCAGCCTGACTTCCATTGGGAACCAACACAGGGTATTTTCTAATATTAAGCAACAAAACATTGATTGTGTGATAAGCTTTGAGCTGTCATTGACTCTGACAGGTGTTCCAGGTGCCTAACACTGGTTCTGATTCTGGGACCTTGGAGGGGAAAGGCTGGTGAGGAATATGCTGAGAGCACTGCAGAATCATTCAGGAGAGCAGTCAATAAATGATCATTGACATTTTAGATGCTAAGAAGGGAAGCATAAAAACTGACTCAGGAAAGGTAGCCTAGAATTATCACTTTTATTCCTTTTATATTTCAAACAATATAAATATTAAAGTAATAGAGTTTAAGATTTCATTTAATTCTTATAATATCCTCATCATTTGCATTTTTAAAAAAGTCCTTCCTTTGTCATAGTATTTGGCAACAAAGACTAAAAGTACATTCTTATTTGTATGGGCAAGAAGAACAAAAGAGAAACCAACCCTTGTGCCTGCATCTGAAAGATGAGAATGTGAGTGAAGGAAGAGCTGCTGGTGAGAGAGGTTCAGGCACAGCCATCCTGGCAGCACAAGCTACAATGCAGAGGCCATGCTGAGAAGGTTTAAACTGGCAGGAGGTCAGCCTGGGATCTCAGTGTGCTGCTCTTCCTGTTTGTAGCACTTGCTCTCTTCAGTTTTCCTGTCTTGCTTCTCAGCACTCTCGGCAAAGTGGGCTTGTTTACCAATCAGACCTCTTGCTACTTTAGAATACCTTGCTGGGGGCTGGAGAGATGGCTTAGAGACTAAGGTGCTTGCCTGTGAAGCTTAAGGACCCTGGTTCAATTCCCTGGTACCCATGCAAGCCAGATGCACAAGGTGGTGATTGTATCTGGAGATCATTTGTAGTGGCTGGAGGCCCTGGTGCACTCATTCTCTCTCTTTCTCTTTTTGCCTCTTTTTCCCTCTCCAATAAATAAATTTTAAAAAACATTAAAAAAACCTTTCTGAGTAATATAAACTATATGCAAATGATCTACAAATTTATGGTTCTGAGTTCTGCCCATTCAATTAACTTAAATGTCCCTCACATTGCTTCTGGGATGATTCTTATTCTTGCAAGGCCCACAGACATGTTCAGTATTTTCAAAGCCAATTTCATTATCCTTCCCACTCTGAATCAGCTGCTTCTTTTATATTCTCTTTCCTAATTAATAGCCTTAACATCTACATGGTCTCTCAAGCAAGAAATATTGCAGCTTCCTCAAGCATTCTGCTTCATATCCCAAAATGAGATGTTCACATCACACATTCATATCAGCCTCGCTGTTCTGAAATGTTTCTCAACTCAGTTTCATTATGGCTCCTGCTCTGATGGACCCATGCCTGAGGTCACCAGAAGCTCTCTTGCTTTCTTTATCTTCATCTTTTCCATTTTTTAAAAAAAAAATTATTTTATTTTATTTTAATTTATTTATTAGAGACAGAGAGAGTGAGAAAGAAAGAGTAAGAATGGGCATGCCAGGGCTTCTAGCCACTGCAAACGAACTCTAGACACATGCGCCCCCTTGTGCATCTGGCTAACGTGGGACCTGGGGAATCAAACCGGGGTCCTTAGGCTTCACAGGCATGTGCCTTAACCACTAAGCCATCTCTCCAGACCCTTTTCCATTTTTGATGTATTTTCCTTGCTTCTGGAATATATATTACAAAAATACGTATCTGATGTTGATAGCTACTTATTCATTTTTCTTTTTTCATGTGTGTGTGTGTGTGTGGCAAGCTATCTTGCTGCTGCAAATGAATGCCACTTTTTACATCTGACTTTATGTGAGTGGCTGGGGAACCCTGGGCCAGCAGGCTTTGCAAGCTAATGTCTTAACTGCTAAGCCATATCCCTGACCCTGATAGCTAATTTTCAAATAACATAATTATTTTGTCTATTGTCTAAAGTTCAGAAGTAACCTGCTTTTCCAAACTTTCTACTTGCTACACCTAACGCATTCAGTCTACACTTGAACCACACCAGACCATATTTTTCCGCTAGTCATGCTATACCCTGTCAGTCAATCACTCTTGACTACATGATGAACTCCCACACACATTCTCATACTGCATGGCAGTGAACTGTTTACCATAATGGAGCTTGTCTATGTACATTACAGAAACACACACTAGTTGAAGACAGCCAATGTGACTTCTCCTTCCTTGTGTCCTCCAGAACTTCTATGAAATTTATCATAGCAGTTAACACACAGGAGCAGCCAGCAAATGAGCTTCATTGATTTGACTGCTGCTGTTTGTTTGTCTAAACTATTCAGTTTGATTCCTGGCTGCTGTCTATTCTTTTCCATAGGGTTTGGCAATTCAAAATACATATGAAAAAGGGTAAAGATAACCTATGCATTATAAAAAACAGTCGTGTGACTGTAGCTACTTTTTCAGAAGATGTTTGGGGGGGGTAAAAGAAAACTAACTGTTCGTTTTATAATCTCCACAGTTCACAATATTACAATATTTCTTTAATAAGAAAACTTTATCCTGTCAAATTCTTTAAGAAGATCTGACATGAGCAGTATAAAAAACCTCATCAGCTATATACAAATGTAGCATTTCAGGAATTAAAATAGAAAGGAAGACAAAATGGAATGCATATAGCTTCCTAAACACTGTAATAGTAAATATATTTATAATAATGTTTTGAAAAAATATATCGTGCAAAAATTTGTTTAATTTTTTTCCTAATTCTTTATATAACTGAGAATAATCAATGCTACTTAACATATTTATCCCAAGATTAATTGATGCCATTTATATACTTTCAAAAACTGGTTATTAAGAAATACAAAATAATGAGTTCCAGGGGTATGATACTTTCCAGTGAATTGTTGGCTAGGGAGGCCCCTAGTGCTCTCAAAACATTACAGGCTATTTCCAAGGACTATTGCTGAAGACACCACATTCTTGGGCTATAAAACACTGAGAAATCAAGCTGGAAGCCTCCTGCCTATTGACTAGCTGTCATAATGCTGGGAAGAACTACGCAGTCTGTTGGGGAAGGAAAGTCATCAGTGGTCTTAACCAACGTGGACATGCAAGAATTATTATGGGTCAGCCAGGCCAAATGTGTCAACTGGTACAATGGTGGCATGTCTATTATGGGGGAAAGCCAACTGATTTCTGATTGGAATTGAGGCACACCATGGGAGGGAATTCATGTGCCTGGTACTGAAAACCTAATCAAAAGCTTATGGCTAAGGAGGTCATAAGCCCTATAGGGGAAACTACTACTGTTGTCTGGCTAAATGGAAATATTATGTCCACCAAACTGATCTCTAAATACTTAAGTTTTTACCCATATATTAATGCTACCCTCAATTTTAGTTAGAGAAGCTTCTCTTTTCAAATGGCAGGGGCTACTGTGGAAACTCAGAACACATCAAAGTACTGAGAAGTGACAGTGGAGGTTTCAACACTAAGCAAGACATATCTCTCACACTCTCCAAGGTGCAGGGATCATTGTGGAAGAGGTGGCAGAAAGAATATAATAGCCAAAGGAAGGGGAGGAGTGCTTTGCAATACTGTCTTCCAGACAAAGAGGTCGTGGCATTCATGATCTAATAGTAACTGTATATAAGATTTACGTAATGGTGGGGAGTAAATGACGACATACAAACAGAAGAAGAACAGAAGAGATTCAGTGGAGGAGGGACTTGGAAGGGGGGAAACAGAGAATGATGTCAATAAAAAGTAAAAAATGTGACATAAAAAGGATGTAATGATCAAACTGTTAATTTCAAATGTATGTACAGTAAAATCATGTAATTCATGTTATATCTATCAATGTTAGTGATTTAGGACCTCAGTGCTCTATACCTATCCCCTCTCCCTTATCATCTAAACATGCTAGCCCTGGAACTCTGGGATTGCCTGTTTTAGTAATTGAGACTTCAAAGGTCTTGCTTCCCTGGGGGATGTCCAGCTATTGCAAAATCTTCTATACTTCTCCTTTCTCCTGCCAGGACACTTAGAAGCCTTATTCCTCACTGTCTCCTTTGCTCTCCCTGACTTAAGGTGTATACTTGTTTCTCTTCCCTTTGTCTCTCTCTTTCTCCCTGCTCCACACACCTTCTTCTCCCCGTCTTTCTCCTTCCCATCTTCTCTCTCTGTGTATTTGTCCTACCCCCACCTCTGGACTTTGGTCCAGACTTCCCTTCTATGGTTGCCCTCTCTGCTTTTAGATTCAGAGATCCCTCTTCCACTTTCCAGCCGGGTGTTCCTGCTCCTGTCCTCCACTGTTGTGTTCCCTTCTCCCCTTGCTCTGAGGGGTGCTGCACTCTCTTTGGCACTAAGCTTGAAATTTCCTTCCTGCTTGTTCCACTCCTGTCCTGGGTTTTCAGTGTTCTCTCCTCCTGCTTTAGACCACCCAGCCCTCCCAGCACTGTAAAATACAAGCTCTTATTTATTTATTTATTTTTATTTATTTATTTATTTATGAGGGAGAGAGAGAAAGAGTGGGAATGGGCCCACCACTGCAAATGAACTCTAGAGACATGCCACCATGTGCACCTGGCTTACGTGGGACCTGGAGAATCTAACCTGGGTCCTTAGGCTTTGCAGGCACATGCCTTACCTTCTAAGCTATTTTCCCAGACCAGTAAAAGCTCTTTTGTTCAAGAAAGCTGCAGGCTCTGCCCACTTTCTGAATCTGAAAGCTCTGCATTTACCTTATACTCAGGTGTGACCTTTGGAGAGTCTTACACATATTTTTTAACTTCAGTGATATGATCTTTCCTTTCTAATTAACAAAAGATAGAGTGTGTGGAATATAAATCATTCATTTCCTATGCATATTGAATAATTGCATTTCATAAAATCTCCTTCCAAGGCATTTGCTATTTTAGGTAGTAACTGGGGACACAAAATATGGTCTTAAGACCAGCTTGAGCTTCTTTAAGTTGACACTAATCTTCTGGAAAAAAAAAAAAAAAAACAAAAGGACAAATTAAGATCTGGAGAGATGACTTAACAGTTAAGGCACTTGTCTGTAAAGCTTAAGGACCAAGGTTCAATTCCCTAGTACCTATGTAAGCCAGATGCACAAGGTGGTCTGGAGTTTGTTTGCAGTGGCTAGAAGCCCTAGTATGCCCATTCTCTCTTGCTCTCTCTCTCTAATAAATAAATAAACAAAAATTTAAAAAAGAAAAAAGAAAAATTAAAATATTACTGTGATGGTTAAGTTTGTGTCAACTTGATTTGTTTAGGAATCCACAGACATTCCTCATAAGTGTGTCTCTGAGGCTGCCTCTAGGAAGGATTAACTAAAGGAAGAATCCTTCCCCCAGGGGTAAGCCTTCCCCCAGAGTGGGCAGCCCCTCTTGGAGGAGGGGGCTGGTTGATAAAAAGGAGCTCTGGGAAGAAAGGCTCTCTCTCCCACCTGGCTGCCGGTGCTACTAGCTGCTTGGTGTTTTCTGCTTGGTACCTGCTGCTTGGTGTTGCTGCTCTCCAGTGTGGACTGAAGACCAGGGTGGACTGAAGAGCAGCGTCTCTCCAGGAAGCCTCCAGGCCTTCAGTGCCAGATTGGGACTGCTGAGGCCTCCAGCCTCGTGCACTGAGCAGCTACCGGGTTTCTTGACTCTCGGACCTGCAATCTGCTATTGCTGGACTGTGTAAGCTAATCCAATAAATCCCCTTTTAATACGATTCATTCAGTCCATTCTGTTCCTCTAGAGAACCCTGACTAATACAGATTCTGGTACCAGGAGTGGTTCTAGAGAAACGGAATTGTAAGGATGGATTTCCCTAGTAGGCTTGGTGCTCTGTGGAGTTGGTTCTCCAACTTCAGTGCCACTAAAGGCTCTGCTGGTAATAAGGAGAGCACTTTAAGTGGTAATAAGGAGGGCACTAATAATCCATGGTGTGAACTATTTAACGAACTCCGTGAGATAGATGTATTTAGTGATTCTGAGTCATATCTTGTGAGGAGCAAGGAATTTAGTGACTCTGTATCTAGAACTTTTGAATATTTGTGGAAAAGTAAGACGAATGATGATGCTGGATGGTTTCTTCTGGCATCTCTAGATAAACTGTTGAGAGAAAAGCAGAAGCTCCAAAAGGAAAATTCCAAGCTTAAGACCCACGTACATGATCTGAAGGTTTCTAAGGGTGCCCTGGAGGAAAATCTCCTGTCTAGTCAGAACAGGGCTCGAATTGCAGAAAACCAAACTCAAGCTCTCATTGTAAGATTGGCTAACTTGCAGCGTAAGCTCAATTCCCAGCCTCACAAACTATCAGAAGTTAAAGTGAGGGCATTGGTTGGAAAAGAGTGGGATCCCATGACTTGGGATGGGGATGTATGGGAAGATCCTGAAGAATCTGGGGACATTGAACTCTCAGATTCTGAAGAAGTTGTTTTGCATGAGAATGTGGCTTCCCCTCCTTTAGCTGCAGGTGCATCCCCACCCCCCCCCCGAGGGAATCACTCCTTCTTTGTCTGAGGAAGCAGTAATGACCCTCCCTGCAGGATGTGCTGATGCTTCTCAGAGCCCACCCATCTTTGCCTCAAGGCCTATAACTAGGCGTAAGGCTAGGCATGCCCCTAAAGGGGAGTTAGAAAGCGTGACTCAAGAGGAAGTGAGATACACCCCTAAAGAACTTCAGGAGCTTTCTAACTTGTACAGGCAGAAGCATGGGGAATATATGTGGGAATGGATTTTAAGGGTGTGGGATGATGGAGGAAGGAATATAAAATTAGATCAAGCTGAATTTATTGAAATGGGCCCACTAACCAGAGATTTTAGATTTAACACTGCAGCTCATGCAGTTGGAAGAGGTGCCAAGAGTTTATTTGATTGGTTGGCTGAAGTATGGATCCAAAGATGGCCTACTGTGAATGAGCTTGAGCTGCCTGATATCCCTTGGCTTAATGTTGATGAAGGGATTAAAAGGCTCAGAGAACTTGGAATGCTGGAGTGGATTTACCATGTAAACTCATCTTTAAGCCCGCAATGGGAGCGTGCAGAAGATGTGCCCTTCACTAAGACTATAAGAAACAGATTTGTGAGGGGAGCACTAGCACACTTAAAGTCCCCAATCATTGGTCTTTTATGTAAAGAAGACATCACAGTGGGAGCCGCAGTTGCTGCATTAGGTGACTTAGATGCAATGGGTCTAACTGGCTCTTGGGGTAACAAGGGCCAAGTATCAGCACTGAATCGCCAAAGGCAAGGTGAGCGTGTTTACCGTAATGGACAGCACAGGCAAAACAGTGCTCGTAACAGTATGACTTGTGTAGACCTTTGGTACTGGCTGCTTAATCATGGTGTTCCCAGAAGTGAAATAGATAAAAAGCCTACTAAGTTCCTGCTTGATCTGTATAACCAGAAAAGTTCCAGAGCAAAGAACCCAAAGGCCACTTTGAATTATAGCAACAGAGAATCAAGGCCTCTTAACCAGTTTCCAGACTTGAGCCAGTTTACAGATCCTGAACCCCTTGATTGAAGGGGTGGCTGGGTACCTTTGAGGAAGGACCCTCCCATAATCCCCAAAAGTTTCAATATTAAGCTTAGTCCTATCCTTCCTCAGAGGGACCTAAGGCCTTTTGCTAGGGTAACTGTACACTGGGGAAAAGGAAATAATCAGACTTTTTTCGGGGCTTACTGGACACTGGCTCTGAATTGACATTGATTCCAGGAGACCCTAACCATCATCGTGGCCCTCCAGTTAAAGTAGGTGCTTATGGAGGTCAGGTGATCAATGGAGTTTTGGCAAATGTTAGACTGACAGTAGGTCCAGTGGGTCCCCAAACTCATCCTGTGGTTATTTCCCCAGTCCCAGAATGCATAATTGGGATAGATATACTTAGGAGCTGGCAAAACCCCCACATTGGTTCTTTGACTTGTGGGGTGAGGGCCATTATGGTTGGAAAGGCCAAATGGAAGCCATTGGAGCTCCCTCTACCAAGGAAAATAGTGAACCAGAAACAGTATCGCATCCCTGGAGGAATTGCAGAGATTAATGCCACTATAAAGGACTTGAAGGATGCAGGGGTGGTGGTTCCCACCACATCCCCCTTTAACTCCCCTATTTGGCCTGTTCAGAAGACAGACGGATCTTGGAGAATGACAGTGGATTATCAGAAACTTAATCAGGTGGTGACTCCAATTGCAGCTGCTGTAACCAGATGTGGTTTCTTTACTTGAGCAGATTAACACATCTCCTGGTACCTGGTATGCAGCTATTGATCTTGCAAATGCCTTCTTCTCCATACCTGTCCATAAGGACCACCAGAAGCAATTTGCCTTCAGCTGGCAAGGTCAGCAGTACACGTTTACTGTGTTACCTCAAGGTTATATTAACTCTCCAGCCCTGTGTCTTAGCTTAGTTCTCAGGGATCTTGATCGCCTGTGCCTTCCACAGGGTGTCACATTGGTCCATTATATCGATGACATTATGCTGATTGGATTGAATGAGCAGGAGGGGATGGGAAATAAATCATCCAAAATTCAAGGACCTTCCACCTCTGTGAAATTTCTAGGAGTTCAGTGGTGTGGGGCATGCAGGGACATTCCTTCTAAGGTGAAGGATAAGTTGTTGCATCTGGCCCCTCCTACCACTAAGAAGGAAGCACAACGTCTAGTGGGCCTATTTGGATTTTGGAGACAGCACATTCCTCACTTGGGTGTGTTATTCCGTCCCATATACCAAGTGACTCGGAAAGCTACTAGTTTTCAGTGGGGCCCAGAACAAGAGAAGGCTCTTCAACAGGTCCAGGCTGCTGTGCAGGCAGCTCTGCCACTTGGGCCATATGATCCAGCAGATCCAATGATACTTGAGGTGTCAGTGGCAGATAGGGATGCTGTTTGGAGCCTTTGGCAGGCCCCCATAGGTGAATCACACCGGAGGCCCTTGGGATGCTGGAGCAAGGCCCTGCCATAATCTGCGGACAATTATTCTCCCTTTGAGAGACAGCTCTTGGCTTGCTATTGGGCCTTAATAGAAACTGAACGCTTGACAATGGGCCATCAAGTTATTATGCGACCTGAACTGCCCATTATGAGCTGAGTGTTATCTGACCCACCAGGCCATAAAGTTGGACATGCACAGCAGCAGTCCATCATCAAGTGGAAGTGGTATATCCGTGATCGGGCTCGAGCAGGCCTTGAAGGCACAAGTAAGTTACATGAGGAGGTTGCCCAAATGCCTATGGTTGCTACTCCTGTTTCAATGCCTTCTGTCCCCAAGCATGCACCTATGGCATCATGCGGTGTTCCCTATGATCAGTTGACTGAAGAGGAGAAGACCAGGGCATGGTTTACAGATGGTTCAGCACACTATGTGGGCACATCCCAGAAGTGGACAGCTGCAGCATTACAGCCCCTTTCTGGGACAACTCTGAAGGACTGTGGTCAAGGGAAGTCTTCACAATGGGCAGAACTACGGGCAGTACACATGGTTGTGCATTTTGCTTGGAAAGAAAAATGGCCAGATGTGCGGTTATACACTGATTCCTGGGCTGTGGCCAATGGTTTGGCAGGATGGTCCAGGACATGGAAGGAGCATGATTGGAAAATTGGTGAAAAGGACATTTGGGGAAGATGTATGTGGATAGAGCTCTCTGAATGGGCAAAGGATATAAAGATACTTGTGTCCCATGTTAATGCTCATCAGAAGGTGACCTCATCAGAGGAGGACTTTAATAATCAAGTAGATAAGCTGACACGTTCTGTGGACAGTGGTCAACCTCTTTCCTCAGCCACCCCTGTCATTGCCCAATGGGCCCATGAACAAAGTGGCCATGGTGGCAGGGATGCAGGTTATGCATGGGCCCAACAACACGGACTTCCACTAACTAACTGCTGAGTGCCAAATCTGCCAGCAGCAGAGACCAACTCTGAGCCCCCGATATGGGAGTATTCCATTGGGTGGCCAGCCAGCAACTTGGTGGCAAGTTGACTATATTGGACCTCTTCCATCATGGAAAGGGCAGCGTTTTGTCCTTACTGGAATAGACACTTATTCTGGGTATGCATTTGCTTTTCCTGCACGTAATGCTTCTGCCAAAACTACTATCCGTGGGCTTACAGAATGCCTGATCCACTTCATGGAATTCCACACAGCATTGCTTCAAGTTAACTCACTTCACAGCCAAGGCAAGAGTACAACAGTGGGCTCACTGATCATGGAATTCACTGGTCTTAAACATGTGCCCACCACCCACCAGCAGCTGGCTTGATAGAGCAGTGGAATGGCCTTTTAAAGAAACAGCTGCAGTGCCAACTAGGTGGCAATAGCTTGGAGGGCTGGGGCGTGTCCTCCAGCAGGCTGTTCATGCTCTGAATCAGTGTCCTTTGCACCAGTGCTGTTTCTCCTAAAGCTTCAGGATTCACCCACGGTCCAGAAATCAAGGGGTGGAAATGGGAATGGTACCACTTACCATCACCCCAAGTGACCCATTAGCCAAATTTTTGCTTCCTGTACCCACAACCTTACGCTCTGCTGGCCTAGAGGTCTTGGTTCCAGAGGGGGTGCTTTATTCCAGGAGGCACAAAGAACATTCCATTGAACTGGAAGCTAAGATTTCCCCTTTCCAAGAAATTGCATTTTGATGCCCTTTCCTCAGCACAGGCTGAGAAAGGAGTTACAGTGTTAGCAGGGGTAATTGATCCAGATTACCAGGGGAAATTGGACTGCTCCTCCACAATGGAGGTCCAGTAAGGAAGAGTATGTCTGGAGTGCTGGAGATTTTTACTTGTCTCTTGGTGTTACCATGCCCTGTTATCAAAGTCAATGGACAACTTTAACAACCCAATCAAGGCAGTGTGATAAATTGGCCCAGATCCTTCAGGAATGAAGGTATGTGTCACCCTCCAGGTAAAGAACCAAGACCTGCTGAGGTGCTTGCTGAAGGTGGAGGAAATACTGAATGGGTAGTAAAGAAGGCAGTAACAAATACCAGCTAAGGCCACGGACCAGTTACAAAAACGTGGTCTGTAATTGCACATGAGTGTTCAAGTCTTACCTTGTTAATTCCTCCAAAACATATGTACCAAAAGCAATATTAAGATGTTTTGTTCTTCCTCTATTTCTCTATTAGTAATTAATACTGATTAAGATCATATTGCTAGTTAACCACTGTTGAATTTATATTTGACTTGTTATATGAGACTGAGCCTTCCAGAAGGAACTTGCTTTGTGTGTGTGGGGGATGATTGTGCTGGATTTCTGGTTGTAAGCAGAGGGATAGTTAATCATGTTACCACAGAATTAAAGAACCTTGTTACTGTCAGCATTTGGAAATTAAGTAGAATGTAAAGATACTGGTTTGGTGTCAAGTTGACAAGGGGTGGACTTGGAATGGTCAAACCCATCACAACTTGATTTGTTTAGGAATCCAGTGACATTCCTCATAAAGTGTGTTTCTGAGGCTGCCTCTAGGAAGGATAAACTAAAGGAAGAATAAATTCCCCAGGGGGAAATAGCCTCCCCAGAGTGGGCGGCCCAGAATGGGCAAAGGCCCCTCTTGGAGGAGGGGCTGGTTGATAAAAAGGAGCTCTGGGAAGAAAGGACTTTCTCTCCCACCTGGCTGCCGCTGCTACTAGCTGCTTGGTGTTTTCTGTGGTACCTGCTGCTTGGTGTTGCTGCTCTCAGTGTGGACTGAAGACCAGGGTGGACTGAAGAGCAGCATCTCTCCAGGAAGCCTCCAGGCCTTCAGTGCCAGATTTCCACTGCTGAGGCCTCCAGCCTCGTGCACTGAGCAGCTACCGGGTTTCTTGACTCTTGGACCTGCAACCAACTATTGCTGGACTGTGTAAGCTAATCCAATAAATCCCCTTTAATACAATTCATTCTATCCATTCTGTTCCATCTAGAGAACCCTGACTAATACAATTACTGGAATGTTGATTAAGGGCAAGGCAGTTTTTTTTTGCTTTTCTTTCTTTTGCTTGATACTCCAATCAGTTAGCTAGGAATGGCCCACAGCAACATGGATCCCACCTTGCCTGCCCTGGCAGGACACTACAAGCCACATCTGATTTAGTCTCACCCAAGAACACTTCAAGAAACAACTCCTCAGCACAGCTTCTTGTTTCTTTCTCAACTTTTCTCAGGCTTTGATACCTTCTACTGGCCCTTTTAAAGAAGCCAGCTGAGTGCCAACTAGGTGGCAATAGCTGGATCCTTCCTAAAGACCTGAGCAGAGTGGTGAGGCTCATTCTAAATACATGCCTATAGGTGCTGTTTTAAATGGACCTGATGGGTGTCCAGGAATCATGTGGTGTGGAAAATGGAATGTGAATATACCATCACCCAAAGTGACCCATTAGCCAATAGTTTGCATCTGCAATACCTTGCAGAGGCAACCTCACGCTCTGCTGGCCTAAGGTCTTGGTTCCAGAGGGGGATTCCATTGAAAGATATTCCATTGAACTGGGAGCTGAGATTTCCCCTGGCCACTTTGGGCTCCTGATGCCCTTGAGTGCACAGGCTGAGAAAGGAGTTACAGTGTTAGCAGGGGTTTTGCTCCAGATTCTAAGCTATTTTCCCAGACCAGTAAAAGCTCTTTTTTGTCTGGAAAGCTGCAGGCTCTGCCTAGGGCTGGTTCTGAATCTGAAAGCTCTGCATTTACCTGGATACTCAGGTGTGACCTTTGGAGAGTCTTACACATATTTTTAACTTCAGTGATATGATCTTTCCTTTCTAATTAACAAAAGATAGAGCTGTGGTGGAATATAAATCATTCATTTCTGAATGGGTATTGAATAATTGCATTTCATAAAATCTCCTTCCAAGGCATTTGCTATTTTAGGTAGTAACTGGGGACACAAAAATTGGTCTTAAGACCAGCTTTGACTTCTTTAAGTTGACATGTTAATCTTCTGGAAAAAAAAAAAAAACAAAAGGATTAAGATCTGGAGAGATGACTTAACAGTTAAGGCACTTGTCTGTAAAGTTAAGGACCAAGGTTCAATTCCTCAGTACTTGCTTTGTGTTAAAGATGCACAAGGTGGTCTGGAGTTTGTTTGCAGTGGCTAGAAGCCCTAGTATGCCCATTCTCTCTGCTCTTCTTTCTAATAAATAAATAAACAAAAATTTAAAAAAGAAAAAAGAAAAATTAAAATATTACTGTGATGGTTAAGTTTGTGTCAACTTGATTTGTTTAGGAATCCACAGACATTCCTCATAAGTGTGTCTCTGAGGCTGCCTCTAGGAAGGATTAACTAAAGGAAGAATCCTTCCCCAGGGGGTGGCCTTCCCCAGTGGGCCCCAGAGTGGGCAGCCCCTCTTGGAGGAGGGGCTGGTTGATAAAAAATGGAGCTCTGGGAAGAAAGGCTCTCTCTCTCCTACCTGGCTGCCGGTGCTACTAGCTGCTTGGTGTTTTCTGCTTGGTACCTTCTGCTTGGTGTTGCTGCTTTCCAGTGTGGACTGAAGACCAGGGTGGACTGAAGAGCAGCGTCTCTCCAGGAAGCCTCCAGGCCTTCAGTGCCAGATTGGGACTGCTGAGGCCTCCAGCCTCATGCACTGAGCAGCTACCGGGTTTCTTGACTCTCGGACCTGCAACCTGCTATTGCTGGACTGTGTAAGCTAATCCAATAAATCCCCTTTTAATACGATTCATTCAGTCCATTCTGTTCCTCTAGAGAACCCTGACTAATACAGATTCTGGTACCAGGAGTGGTTCTAGAGAAACGGAATTGTAAGGATGGATTTCCCTAGTTGGCTTGGTGCTCTGTGGAGTTGGTTCTCCAACTTCAGTGCCACTAAAGGCTCTGCTGGTAATAAGGAGAGCACTTTAAGTGGTAATAAGGAGGGCACTAATAATCCATGGTGTGAACTATTTAACGAACTCCGTGAGATAGATGTATTTAGTGATTCTGAGTCATATCTTGTGAGGAGCAAGGAATTTAGTGACTCTGTATCTAGAACTTTTGAATATTTGTGGAAAAGTAAGACGAATGATGATGCTGGATGGTTTCTTCTGGCATCTCTAGATAAACTGTTGAGAGAAAAGCAGAAGCTCCAAAAGGAAAATTCCAAGCTTAAGACCCACGTACATGATCTGAAGGTTTCTAAGGGTGCCCTGGAGGAAAATCTCCTGTCTAGTCAGAACAGGGCTCGAATTGCAGAAAACCAAACTCAAGCTCTCATTGTAAGATTGGCTAACTTGCAGCGTAAGCTCAATTCCCAGCCTCACAAACTATCAGAAGTTAAAGTGAGGGCATTGGTTGTGAAAGAGTGGGAGCCCATGACTTGGGATGGGGATGTATGGGAAGACCCTGAAGAATCTGGGGACATTGAACTCTCAGATTCTGAAGAAGTTGTTTTGCATGAGAATGTGGCTTCCCCTCCTTTAGCTGCAGGTGCATCCCCACCCCCACCCCCTGAGGGAATCACTCCTTCTTTGTCTGAGGAAGCAGTAATGACCCTCCCTGCAGGATGTGCTGATGCTTCTCAGAGCCCACCCATCTTTGCCTCAAGGCCTATAACTAGGCGTAAGGCTAGGCATGCCCCTAAAGGGGAGTTAGAAAGAGTGACTCAAGAGGAAGTGAGATACACCCCCCCAGAAGAACTTCAGGAGCTTTCTAACTTGTACAGGCAGAAGCATGGGGAATATATGTGGGAATGGATTTTAAGGGTGTGGGATGATGGAGGAAGGAATATAAAATTAGATCAAGCTGAATTTATTGAAATGGGCCCACTAACCAGAGATTTTAGATTTAACACTGCAGCTCATGCAGTTGGAAGAGGTGCCAAGAGTTTATTTGATTGGTTGGCTGAAGTATGGATCCAAAGATGGCCTACTGTGAATGAGCTTGAGCTGCCTGATATCCCTTGGCTTAATGTTGATGAAGGGATTAAAAGGCTCAGAGAACTTGGAATGCTGGAGTAGATTTACCATGTAAACTCATCTTTAAGCCCGCAATGGGAGCGTGCAGAAGATGTGCCCTTCACTAAGAATATAAGAAACAGATTTGTGAGGGGAGCACCAGCACACTTAAAGTCCCCAATCATTGGTCTTTTATGTAAAGAAGACATCACAGTGGGAGCTGCAGTTGCTGCATTAGGTGACTTGGATGCAATGGGTCTAACTGCCTTTCAGGGTAACAAGGGCCAAGTATCAGCACTGAATCGCCAAAGGCAAGGTGAGCGTGTTTACCGTAATGGACAGCGCAGGCAAAACAATGCTCGTAACAGTATGACTCGTGTAGACCTTTGGTACTGGCTGCTTAATCATGGTGTTGCCAGAAGTGAAATAGATAAAAAGCCTACTAAGTTCCTGCTTGATCTGTATAAGCAGAAAAGTTCCAGAGCAAAGAACCCAAAGGCCACTTTGAATTATAGCAACAGAGAATCAAGGCCTCTTAACCAGTTTCCAGACTTGAGCCAGTTTACAGATCCTGAACCCCTTGATTGAAGGGGTGGCCGGGTACCTTTGAGGAAGGACCCTCCCATAATCCCCAAAAGTTTCAATATTAAGCTTAGTCCTATCCTTCCTCAGAGGGACCTACAGCCTTTTGCTAGGGTAACTGTACACTGGGGAAAAGGAAATAATCAGACTTTTCGGGGCTTACTGGATACTGGCTCTGAATTGACATTGATTCCAGGAGACCCTAACCGGCATCGTGGCCCTCCAGTTAAAGTAGGTGCTTATGGAGGTCAGGTGATCAATGGAGTTTTGGCAAATGTTAGACTGACAGTAGGTCCAGTGGGTCCCCGAACTCATCCTGTGGTTATTTCCCCAGTCCCAGAATGCATAATTGGGATAGATATACTTAGGAGCTGGCAAAACCCCCACATTGGTTCTTTGACTTGTGGGGTGAGGGCCATTATGGTTGGAAAGGCCAAATGGAAGCCATTGGAGCTCCCTCTACCAAGGAAAATAGTGAACCAGAAACAGTATCGCATCCCTGGAGGAATTGCAGAGATTAATGCCACTATAAAGGACTTGAAGGATGCAGGGGTGGTTTTTCCCACCACATCCCCCTTTAACTCCCCTATTTGGCCTGTTCAGAAGACAGACGGATCTTGGAGAATGACAGTGGATTATCGGAAACTTAATCAGGTGGTGACTCCAAAGAAACCAGATGTGGTTTCTTTACTTGAGCATATTAACACATCTCCTGGTACCTGGTATGCAGCTATTGATCTTGCGAATGCCTTCTTCTCCATACCTGACCATAAGGACCACAAGAAGCAATTTGCCTTCAGCTGGCAAGGTCAGCAGTACACATTTACTGTGTTACCTCAAGGTTATATTAACTCTCCAGCCCTGTGTCATAGCTTAGTTCGCAGGGATCTTGATCGTCTGTGCCTTCCACAAGGTGTCACATTGGTCCATTATATCGATGACATTATGCTGATTGGATTGAATGAGCAGGAGGTGGCAGCCATTCTGGAGTTGCTGGTACAGCATATGCACATCAGGGGATGGGAAATAAATCCATCCAAAATTCAAGGACCTTCCACCTCTGTGAAATTTCTAGGAGTTCAGTGGTGTGGGGCATGCAGGGACATTCCTTCTAAGGTGAAGGATAAGTTGTTGCATCTGGCCCCTCCTACCACTAAGAAGGAAGCACAACGTCTAGTGGGCCTATTTGGATTTTGGAGACAGCACATTCCTCACTTGGGTGTGTTACTCCATCCCATATACCAAGTGACTCGGAAAGCTACTAGTTTTCAGTGGGGCCCAGAACAAGAGAAGGCTCTTCAACAGGTCCAGGCTGCTGTGCAGGCAGCTCTGCCACTTGGGCCATATGATCCAGCAGATCCAATGATACTTGAGGTGTCAGTGGCAGATAGGGATGCTGTTTGGAGCCTTTGGCAGGCCCCATAGGTGAATCACACCGAGGCCCTTGGGATTCTGGAGCAAGGCCCTGCCATCATCTGCAGACAATTATTCTCCCTTTGAGAGACAGCTCTTGGCTTGCTATTGGGCCTTAATAGAAACTGAACGCTTGACAATGGGCCATCAAGTTATTATGCGACCTGAACTGCCCATTATGAGCTGGGTGTTATCTGACCCACCAGGCCATAAAGTTGGACGTGCACAGCAGCAGTCCATCATCAAGTGGAAGTGGTATATCCGTGATCGGGCTTGAGCAGGCCCTGAAGGCACAAGTAAGTTACATGAGGAGGTTGCCCAAATGCCTATGGTTGCTACTCCTGTTTCAATGCCTTCTGTCCCCAAGCATGCACCTATGGCATCATGCGGTGTGCCCTATGATCAGTTGACTGAAGAAGAGAAGACCAGGGCATGGTTTACAGATGGTTCAGCACACTATGCGGGCACGTCCCAGAAGTGGACAGCTGCAGCATTACAGCCCCTTTCTGGGACAACTCTGAAGGACTGTGGTGAAGGGAAGTCTTCACAATGGGCAGAACTACGGGCAGTACACATGGTTGTGCATTTTGCTTGGAAAGAAAAATGGCCAGATGTGCGATTATACACTGATTCCTGGGCTGTGGCCAATGGTTTGGCAGGATGGTCCGGGACATGGAAGGAGCATGATTGGAAAATTGGTGAAAAGGACATTTGGGGAAGATGTATGTGGATAGAGCTCTCTGAATGGGCAAAGGATATAAAGATACTTGTGTCCCATGTTAATGCTCATCAGAAGGTGACCTCATCAGAGGAGGACTTTAATAATCAAGTAGATAAGCTGACACGTTCTGTGGACAGTGGTCAACCTCTTTCCTCAGCCACCCCTGTCATTGCCCAATGGGCCCATGAACAAAGTGGCCATGGTGGCAGGGATGCAGGTTATGCATGGGCCCAACAACATGGACTTCCACTAACTAACTGCTGAGTGCCAAATCTGCCAGCAGCAGAAACCAACTCTGAGCCCCCGATATGGTAGTATTCCACGGGGTGACCAGCCAGCAACTTGGTGGCAAGTCGACTATCTTGGACCTCTTCCATCATGGAAAGGGCAGCGTTTTGTCCTTACTGGAATAGACACTTATTCTGGGTATGCATTTGCTTTTCCTGCACGTAATGCTTCTGCCAAAACTACTATCCGTGGGCTTACAGAATGCCTTATCCACCGTCATGGAATTCCACACAGCATTGCTTCTGACCAAGGAACTCACTTCACAGCCAAGAAAGTACAGCAGTGGGCTCATGATCATGGAATTCACTGGTCTTACCATGTGTCCCACCACCCTGAAGCAGCTGACTTGATAGAGCGGTGGAATGGCCTTTTAAAGAAACAGCTGCAGTGCCAACTAGGTGGCAATAGCTTGGAGGGCTGGGGGCGTGTCCTCCAGCAGGCTGTATATGCTCTGAATCAGTGTCCTATATATGGTGCTGTTTCTCCTATAGCCCGGATTCACGGGTCCAGAAATCAAGGGGTGGAAATGGGAATGGTACCACTTACCATCACCCCAAGTGACCCATTAGCCAAATTTTTGCTTCCTGTACCCACAACCTTACGCTCTGCTGGCCTAGAGGTCTTGGTTCCAGAGGGGGGAGTGCTTTCGCCAGGAGGCACAAAGAACATTCCATTGAACTGGAAGCTAGGATTTCCCCCTGGCCACTTTGGGCTCCTGATGCCCTTGAGTGCACAGGCTGAGAAAGGAGTTACAGTGTTAGCAGGGGTAATTGATCCAGATTACCAGGGGGAAATTGGACTGCTCCTCCCCAATGGAGGTAAGGAAGAGTATGTCTGGAGTGCTGGAGATTCTCTACGGTGTCTCTTGGTGTTACCATGCCCTGTTATCAAAGTCAATGGACAACTGCAACAACCCAATCAAGGCAGTGTGATAAATGGCCCAGATCCTTCAGGAATGAAGGTATGTGTCACCCCTCCAGGTAAAGAACCAAGACCTGCTGAGGTGCTTGCTGAAGGTGGAGGAAATACTGAATGGGTAGTAGAAGAAGGCAGTAACAAATACCAGCTAAGGCCACGGGACCAGTTACAAAAACGTGGTCTGTAATTGCCATGAGTGTTCCTGTCTTACCTTGTTAAGAGTGCTTGTACATATGTATACCAATATTAAGATGTTTTGTTCTTCCTCTATTTCTCTATTAGTAATTAATACTGATTAAGATCATATTGCTAGTTAACCACTGTTGAATTTATATTTGACTTGTTATATGAGACTAAGCCTTCCTCAAGGAACTTGCTTTGTGTGTGTGTGGGGGGGGGATGATTGTGCGTTTCTGGTTGTACGAGGGATAGTTGTATCATGTTAGGCGGAATTATGACCTTGTTACTGTCTTCATTTGGAAATTAAGTAGAATGTAAAGATATATGGTTTGGTGTCAAGTTGACAAGGGGTGGACTTGTGATGGTTACGTTTGTGTCAACTTGATTTGTTTAGGAATCCACAGACATTCCTCATAAGTGTGTCTCTGAGGCTGCCTCTAGGAAGGATTAACTAAAGGAAGAATCCTTCCCCCAGGGGTAAGCCCTTCCCCCAGAGTGGGCGGCCCAGAGTGGGCGGCCCCTCTTGGAGGAGTGGGCTGGTTGATAAAAAGGAGCTCTGGGAAGAAAGGATCTCTCTCTCCCACCTGGCTGCCGGTGCTACTAGCTGCTTGGTGTTTTCTGCTTGGTACCTGCTGCTTGGTGTTGCTGCTCTCCAGTGTGGACTGAAGACCAGGGTGGACTGAAGAGCAGCGTCTCTCCAGGAAGCCTCCAGGCCTTCAGTGCCGGATTGGGGCTGCTGAGGCCTCCAGCCTCGTGCACTGAGCAGCTACCGGGTTTCTTGACTCTCGGACCTGCAACCTGCTATTGCTGGACTGTGTAAGCTAATCCAATAAATTCCCTTTTAATACAATTCATTTTATCCATTCTGTTCCTCTAGAGAACCCTGACTAATACAATTACTCATGTTGATTAAGGGCAAGGTAGTTTTTCTTTTGCTTTTCTTTCTTTTCTTGATAAGTAGTTAGCTAGGGAATGGCCCACAGCAACATGGATCCCACCTTGCCTGCCCTGGCAGGACTACAATTCACATCTGATTTAGTCTCACCCAAGAACACTTCAAGAAACAACTCCTCAGCACAGCTTCTTGTTTCTTTCTCAACTTTTCTCAGACTTTGCACCTGTGTACTGGCCCTTCCTCAGTCAGCCCCCTGGGCCCACAAAGCAATAGCGTTCCTTCCTACAGACCTGAGCATGGTGATGAGGCTCATTCTAATTACATGCCTGATTCATTTAAATGGACCTGATGGGTGTGTGTGTGTGTGTGTGTGTGTGTGTGTGTGTGCATGCTACTTCCCCAAAGGCTTCTTTCCCAGAGAAGGACATTTCCCTTTGTGTGTGTGTGGGGGGGTGGCAGATTTAGATTTTCTTAGTCTCTCCTCTCCCTTTCCAGCTAGGCTGGGTAGGGAAAGACTTCCTTTCATTTCCTTTCTTTCTTTTCTTTCTTTCTTTCTTTCTTTCTTTCTTATTTATTTATTTATGAGAGAGAGAGAAAGAGAGAGTGAAAGAGGCAGACAGACACACAGAGAGAAAATGGGTGCGTCAGGGCCTCCAGCCACTGTAAACAAATTGCAGACACATGTGCCACCTTGTACATCTGGCTTATGTGGGTCCTGGGGAATTGAACTGAGTTCCTTTGGCCTTGCAGGCAAATTCCTTAACCACTAAGCCATCTCTCCACTCTGAGAATTTCTTTTTACTTGAGCACTTATTTATTTATTTATTAGTTATGTATATATATATATATATATATATACACACAGCCAACCATTATGGCACCATCATTAGCCTTCTCCCCATCCTTCCCCCATGGGTAATGTGGGTCTTGCCTTATGGGGGTAGCCATCAGTTATGCTGGAGAGGCAATGACTCTGTTCATAATGACCCAACTCATGGCTCTAACAATATTTCTGCCCCCTTTTCCACAAATTTCCCTGAGCCATGTTGGGTTCATTTTAGGTCTATTTCAGTGATGAGGTTTTGTGAGTCTCTGTGTCTCTGGGTATCTGATTTGGTAGGGGTTGAGTGTTCTTTGTGCCTTTTTCCTTCACCCTTGTGTTGGTACCAGGTTCACTGAGAAAGCAGCACTCTTGCTCATTTCCCCTTTAACTCTATGGTTCAGCTGGTGCCCTAGTGAGGTGTGGTGGGCTGATTTGCTCCTCAAGTTCTGTGTCCATCTGAAAGAGAGATTCTCCAATGGACAGTGAGGTCAGTGCAAGATACATGGATAACCATTATTATTTTAGAGAGAATTTAATAGGTATAGGCCCTCTTGTATCCCACTATTGGTGGGAGCTTGATATTGGAGAGTGGGTTCATTTTTGGGTATGGTTCTGACTTGTTTCCCAGTCCCAGGTATGGGTTCCATTCCACTGAGCAAATCTGTTAGCCAAATCTAGAGCAGTTGGTAACCTACCATGGCTGTGTGCCACTACTGCACTTGTGTGAGCATCACGTCAGGTTGTTTGCTGTTGAGTAGCTTAGACCACGAGTTGCTTAGACAGATGTTGGTCATTTTTCACCAGTCACTTGTGTAGCACCTTCTGGCACTAGACAAGCTAACTGTTTGGGGACTGACTCTCATTCCAGCCAGGTTCTCCATGTTCCATCCAAACAGCATATGGTATCTTCAGCACTAGGGTCTTACCAATAATCTTCAGTGGGTCATCAAGTAATCTGACAGAAATCTGTCTTCATTTGGGAAACCTTGTTGGTCTCACTGATCAACAGCTCATTGTGGATATTAGCCACATGCTGGTACTGGTTAAAGGTCAGTGCTAAGGGAAAAGAAGGAAGAAAAAGATAGGATATATAAAAGAGAAAGAGAGACGGGAAAGAAGAGGGCATGATAGAGAGAGAAACAGGAGAAGATTGAGGTTAGTGTTCATCGTACCCTCTCCAGGCCCCTGTGATTCAGGTGTTCTCTCTAAGCATCTGATGCAGATTTGACCATTTAGTATGACTTTCAGAATATAGGATCTGTGGTATCATTTCCACTGGGTCCAGATTTTTGCCCCCCACCCTAACCCTGCCCTCACACCCCACCATCCCTATTGTCCAGTCCTCAAGCTGTTTATTAGGTGTGTCAGCATCTCAGGAAAATCCAAATTAGTAGCCATAGATGAGTGAGACCATGAGACACTTATCTTTCTGTGACTGAGTTCGCTAAGAATGATCTGTCCAAGTTTGAACATTTTTCTTCAAATTGCTTTGTGTCATTGTTTTCTTATTGCTGTGTAGAATTCCACTGTGTAGATATACCACATCTTACTTATCCATTCATCCAATAATGGACATCTGAGTTGATTCTACCTCTTAGCTATTATGAATTGAGCAGCTATAAAAATGGTTGAACAATTATGTCTGAACTGAGGCTTGGAGCTTTTAGAGTAAATGCCCAGAAAGAGAATAACTGGATCTGTTGGTAGGTCTATAGTCATCCTTTTCAGGAGTCTCCATATTGCTTTCCATAGTGGTTGTACCAGCTTACATTCCCCCCAGTAGCCAGCAATTGTTGTCATTAGATTTTTTAATGTTAGCTGTCCTTACTGGGGTAAGGTGGAATCTCATAGATGTTTTAATTTGCATTTCCTGATGATTAGGGATGTTGAAAATTTTCTAAAGTGTGTGCTTGCCATTTGTATTTCTTCCTCTGAGAACTCCCTGTGCAGTTCACTGCCCTATTTTGTGAGTAGATTGCTTAATTTTTTTATTGTTGAGGTTTTTGAGTTCTTTGTAGATTTTAGAAATTAAGCCTCCATCAAGTGTGTATCCAGCAAAAAATTTATCCCTTTCTGTGGGAAATCTATTGGCTCTGCTTATTGTATGTTTGTTGGTGAAAAGGCTTTTTAGCTTAATGAGATCACAATGGTTGAGTGATTGTTTAATTTCCTGAGCTACTGGGGTTTTGTTCAGGAATTCTTTTCCCACTCCTATATGATGGAAAGTTCCTCCTCCTTTTTCTTCCAGTAGTAGCAGTGTTTCTGGTCTTATATTGAGGTCTTTGATCCACTTGGACTTGATTTTGTGCATGGCGAAATGTGTGGATCGAGTTTCATTTTCCTGCAAATGATTTTCCAGTTTGTCCAGCACCATTTGTTAAAGATGCTGTCTTTTTCCCACTCTACATTGTTGGGGCCTTTGTTAAATATCAACTAGCTGTAGTTACTTGACCCAAAGTCCAGATCCTTGATTCTATTCCATTGGTCATCATCCTGTTTTTATGCCACTACCATGTTGTTTTTATTACTATGGCTTTGCAGTGTAGCTTATGATTGGTTATGGTGATGCCTCCAGAAGTGTTCTTTTGCTGAGGATATGCTTGGATATCCTTCTAGCCCTTCTGCCATTCTATATCAATTTTAAGATCATGTTTCTATTTTTGTGAAAAAAAGATGTTGGGATTTTTATTGGTATTGCATTAAATCTGTGTATTGATTTTGGTAAGATTGCCATTTTCACAATATTAATTCTCACTATACAGGAGCATGGGAGGTCTTTCCATTTTCTCAAGTCCTCCTCAATTTCTTTCTTGAGTGATTTTATGTTTTCATTGTAAAGGTCTTTCACCACCTTGGTTAATGCTATTCCAAATTATTTTATATTTTTTGATGCAATTGAAAATGGGACAATGTTGCTTATTTCTTTCTCTGTATCTTTGATTTTTGTGCATTGACTTTGTATCCTCCTACTTTACTGAAGGTCTTAATCACTTTTAAGAATTTTGAGATCCTGAGTCACTTATGTATAGAATCATGCACAACTACCTCCATTTTTGTTGTTGGCTTTGAGTCAGGGAGTCACTACAAAGCACAGGTTGTCCTTAAGTTTGTGATCTTCCTGTTTAAGGTCCCAAGTTCTTGGATTGCAGTCATGCGCCACATACCAAACATGACTTCATTTTGATTCCGACAGTGTCGTCCTTTGTCTCTAAATAATTTTCTTTCATGACATCATTAATTAACCTCTAGAGGTTTGATTGCAACTGTCCCTTTCTACTGGGATAATATCTGTCCTGGCTGATTTGTTTGATCCCCCATTAGGGTTGTAAGTGACAAATGTCAAGGAGGAAGTGCCAATAACAGTCTTTAGGGACAATTTTAAGAAAGTTAGAGTTATAGGAATTATTCTTAAGTCAGGCCTCCCTGAAGTTCATCATGATGGTTAATCTCTGCTTGTCAACTTGACATGATTTAGAATTACTATTGTAATAAATCTCTTGGCATGTTTGACCGAGATTTGGCAGATTAGGTTAATTGAGGTGGGAGGGTCCACCCTGATTGTGGGCAACACCACACCATGGGCTGTGTTCCTGTATTGTATAAACAGGAGAAAACTGGTTAAACATTCATTACTATCTGCTTCCTCATTGTGCTGACTTACCAGTTGTACCAAGATCCTGCCACTTGCCTTCCTCAATATAATGGATGGCAAACTGAATAAACTTTTCCTTTCCAAAGGTGCTTCTAGTCAGGTACTTTATCCCAGCAATGAGATATATCCATTACTGGAAACTGATAGATCTTTTATTGAATTTAATTCTGTCTGTCCTGTGGATAGTGTTCTACTATCTCATATATATATATATATATAGATATCTCTACTGTTCACACATATATATATATAATATATATCCACTGTTTATATATTATAGTTCTCAATAAAAAATAAAGACAAAAATGATGAAAGTAGTGATAAGTAGTCTATTATTACAAGGGAAATGAAAGAAGCAAATACATTCTTGTTAATTTCTTAAAAAAAATACTGTTTAGATTCTTTTGTTAGAAGTAGTAATTCTGAATGTTAATGAGCAATAGTTATAAACTTTAAAAAAAAAGCACAACAAACAAGAGCAAATATTGAAGGAAAAGTAGTTAAAAACCTAAGTGCTTATTTTCAAGTGTACTGCTTTGGTGACCAATGTTCAATATCTGTTAGTTCTTAGGAAGCACAGATTGGAGTGTACAGTAGGGCATTTCTAATTATCCTTGTTTAAAGAGAATAATCAGATTATGATTGGGAATACATGAACATTGGCCTAGGAAATGATACTAAGAAGAGCAGAAATGTCAAGAATTTTATTTGCCATTCCATATAAGAAAGCACTTAATAGTCACTTTGCATGTATTAAATTTGCATATTTTTAACTCTGCATGCAAAATTGCATGAGATATAAAGAATACACAAACAGCTACACATCTTCCTAATCATAGATACGTAAAGTATTAAATGTACTAAAATCACCTTCTTTTCCTTCCTTATCAAGTATCCATTTGAAAAATTTCAACATAAACAGGTACTTAAATTATACTTCACTTTGTTAAGATAGTTACTTAGCTATCAAAAGCCTGGTAGCGTTAGGAGAAAACATTAACAATTATCTTAATGAAACATAAACTCTCGACAATTTTATAATGTATATACATACCAAATTCAATATTAAAATATAAAATCTCATAATTCTATTTATAACAAAATGTATTATCTGACAGAAATTAATTAATGAGTGACAACTTTATTATCCTGATATCAAAATTAACACATCTCAACACTGACAAAACATCTGCATATTTCTTAAGATGCATATCCCACAAACCATACAAATATCTCTACATACAAGCCAAACTCCAAATTGTTTTTCATCTAAATTTACATTTGCAATTTGCCTAGCAAAACTCAAATCACAAAGTCCTAAGCAGTTTAACAAGAATATGCTTCATCAATTTAATCATCTCTCATTAAATATAAAAGTTGCCTTTCTTTTTGGCAAGACTTAACAAAACCCTTTTTTCTGTTACATATAGCATAACTTTAAAAAAATTTATTGCCAACTTCTATACTTACAGACAATGAACCATGATATTTCCCTCCCCTCCCCGCATTCCCCTTCAGAACTCTATTCTCCATTATATCCCCTCCCTCTCTCCATTAGTCTCTCTTTTATTTTGATGTCATCGTGTTTTTCTCCTATTATGAGGGTATTATGAAGGTATTGCTAGGCAATGTGAGGTCATGGATATTGAGGCCAATTTCTGTCTGGACAGTTGCATTGTAAGGAGTGGTACCTTTCCTTTGACTCTTACATTCTTTCTGCTACCTCTTCCACAATGGACCCTGACCCTTGGAGGGTATGATAGAGATATTTGAGTGCTGGACACTCCTCCGTCACTTCTTCTCAGCACTATAGGATAACTTTTTTATCCATATCTTGAATGCTACTTCTTGTAAGGATTTTTCATATAATTCTCCTTATAAAATTCTCTTTTCCATAAAGATACTTGACAAATATATACACATATTCCATATGTATCACAACAAGAGCTAAGAATTGGAATCAGCCTAGATGCCCACTGACAGATGAATGGCAGGAAAATATGGTAGATATACACAATGGAATTCTATTCAGTATTATATAAAATTGAAATTATGAAATTTGTAGTAAAATGGTTGGACCTAGAAAGAATTCTATTGAGATGACCCAAATTCAGAAAGACCAAAACCACATATTCTCTGATACTTGGGTCTTGTAATATCTACAAGTGTGTTTATAAAGGGGTACAAATGTGGGTAAAACCTATAAAGGTAGGATGATCATCAACAACAAATATAAAGAGTTGAGATGGAAGAGGGTCAAAGGAAGGTATAAGGACACATATGATATGTTAATAGAATCAGGGAGGATACAAGGGATGAAACATGGGGAATGGGGAGAAGGAAGAATGGGAAAATCAACTAAAACAAATTGTATTTGAAAATACTAGAATGAATGATACCGAAATCTGTGTATGCCACCCCCCAAAAAAAAACCCACAATTTAAAATTTTAAAAAAGGAAGATTAAATTTAATGGCTCTCTTCAGGATTGAAGTGACAGGCACCAAAAACTATTTCTCTTAAATATTTTTATTTATTTGCAAGGAGGGAGAAAGGGAAGAGAGAGGAAAGAATGGGTGCACTGCGACCTCTAGTTGTTGCAAATCAACTCCAGATGCATGTGCTACTTTGTGCATCAAGCTTTATGTGGGTACTGGGAATTTGAACCCAGTCATTACACTTTTCAGGGAAGCTACTTAACAACTTAAGCCTTCTCTCCAGCCCAGCAGGAACTATTGTGTTCAATTACAGTCCCACTCAGCAGTGATGCAACGTGGTCTGAGCTCCAAGCTCTCCTGTAAGGTGATCTGACACGTTGTCAGAATGGTGTGAAAACTTCTGGAAGCCAAGTTCCTCTTCTGGTTGGCACCAAGCTTCAGCAATTTTCCTCACCCATGATGAAATTCCTAGGAAAATTCCAATTCCATGGGGACCATTGTTTCAATAGTCTAAAAGCCAAAGGCAGAGGCACAAGCATGTCTAGGATATCTCTGCCTCTGCAAGGATGGTTATCAACACACAACATGTAGCCAAAGCAAATGTTATTTCCTTCCCAGCTAGATCCTTCATTATTTCAAAAACATAGTTGGTTACTTAGAAAGACATTAAAATATACTTATTTACCCTAATAGAGTACTGATGAACAAAAGAAAAGATTTATCCAAGCTGAGCTTGGTGAGCCAATGACTTTATTAGGATTACATACAAGAGCACAGGTGGGATGTTATTTATACTAACATGAAGCACTCATGGTCAGTAGTGTCACTGAAAAGTCCACCTCAGCATGGGCGAAGACAAATGAACACTGTACCACAGAAGAGTCCCCCTATCTTGTTAACTATCTACCTCCTATATACTGTAGCACCTTCTAAAGACTGTGTACAGCTCAGATAAGATTTGGGGTAAAGGAGAAGGGAGTAGTGACTGCAATCATGTGACCCTCCTCCCTTCTGCCAAGACAGAATATTGACAGCTCCTTACCATTACCATACTATCAATGTTGCTGGAATTTTGAAGTCCAGGGAGGGATTAGATATCTGTGAATATGCAAGAGAGTCCAGGACTGTGAACCCCAACATTTGGGTCCTTTTCCAACTTATCAAACAACTGAAAGTGTGGACTCAGTGAAAGGTAACTTATGAATTATGAGATTTATTATAGGGAGAGTTAGTGTCCACAGGGAAGAGCAAGCAGGAAAGCCCAGACCAAAAGAAGTTCTCTCCCATCCCCCAGTGCAGTTGGAAAGTGGTGGGGAGATGGAGAAAATCTTTATCACATAGAGAAATGTCTGGGAACACACACATTTTTTTGAAATATCTTTATTTGCTATTTATTTTTTGACAACCTCCAGAAATATACACAATATACCATAATCATAATCCCTTCTGTGGTAGTTTGAATATATGTCCCCAATATATTCAATGTTTTATTAGTTATAGTTTGTATCTGCAATCACCTTGCTAGAGGCAAGGTCACTGGGGGCCCGGTCTTAAAGTGTGGTGATGGTTTGAGATTCCATTGTAAAGATATGCAAATGTGCCTAGCAGGAGTTCCTGAAGTGTGCTGTGTGACCTTTTGGCAGTAGTTTTTGCTCTGTGAGCTGTGTGGCTGGTTGGCTTTCTCTCTCTCTTGCCTGGTCCTGGAACTGTAAGCTTCAATAAATAATATCCCTTCCTCCATAACTGTGCCTAGTCTGAAAGTTCATCTCAGCGAACCTGAAGCTGTCTGCTACACCTTCCCATTGCTCTCCTTTGTCCCCTTTCTTCCTTCCTCTGAATCCTTTCTTTCCAACTAGTTCCTGGTCTACTTGATGTTATCAGTTTTCTTCCTTCTACTATGCAGGTCTTGTGTAGGTAGTATCAGCCACTATGAGGCCATTAATGCTAAGACTACTTTGTGTCTGGAAGAGAGTATTGTAAGCACTCCAGTGGTAGAGATTTCAGTCAAACTAAGCCCTTCTCCCCTCTTCTGTGCTGAGCAGTGTTTTACAAACACCTCATATTCTAAGCTGAAAAGAATGTAAACAACCCTGTCCTAGACTTATCATAACAGAGAACCGTTGTGTCCCTGTGTCCTATCCTGTGTCAGTTAGATACCTTATAAGACCGAACCATGGGTAAAAACACCCCTAAACAAACATCTTTATGTTCTGTCACTAACTGATTAATAAGGAATTTTCTGTTTGTGTCCCAAAATCATGTAAACTTGTAACCCACCAATAGTATAAAGAATTCAAGATGATATCAGACTGACTGCCATGCTCTCTATAAAACCTATGAGCAACCAGAGCTCAGGACTCAGCGTTAGAAGGTATTCCCTTGAGTCCATGTTGACATGAATAAATTTTCTGATTCTCCAGTCTATTTTGGTCCCATCTTTGTATGACTCAGTTTCCCATAACACTCCTCCCCTTATTTTGTCTTTTCTATTCTTTCTGCCACCTCTTCCACAATGGTCCCTGAGCCTTGGAGGGTGTGATAAAGATGTCTTAGTGCTGAACACTCCACTGTCTCTTCCTTTTAGCATTTTGATGAGCTTTAATTCTCCCCATTAGTCCCCCCATCTGAATGAAAATGGAGAGTAGCATTAATATAGGGGCATAAACATAAGTGTTTAGAGGACAGTTTGGTAAGTATAACATGTAGAATTTAGCCAAAAAATGTAGTAGTTCCTGTACTAGGGCTTATGACCTGCCCAGCTATGGATTTTGATTAAATTTTTAGTACCATGCATGAATTTCCTTTCATAGAGCAGATCTCACATTCAAAGAACAATGGTTTCCCCCATAACAGACACGCCATCCTTGTACCAGTTGTCACATTTGGCCTGACTGGCAAGGTGTGAAGTTTGCAAGGTCCACAGTTGGTTAACACCTTTGATGATTTTTCTCCCTCAACAGGCTGCAAAGGTCTTTCCAGCATCATGACACCTAGTCAACAGGGAAGAGACTTCCAGCTCAGCTCCAGCTTGACTTCTCAGTGTCTTGCAGCCCAGGTATGTGGTAACTTCATCAATAGAGTCTTACCATCTAAGATCAGATGGACAACCAAAAGCCTTATGAATAGTCTGTAATATTTGTTGGTGGGGAGGGGGGCATAAGAGACTTTCCTGACCAACAACTCATTGGAAGGTAAAAGAAATGTATATGTCTGATTTCTTTGATATCTTAAGTAAAGTATAAATTAGCTTTTTGAACTTTTAAAAAAGCAAATAGAGAAAGAGAGAGAGAGAGAGAAGAAGAAGGAGGAGGAGGAGGAGGAGGAGGAGGAGGGATAAGGAAGAAAGGGATGGGGGAGAGAGAATGGGCACTCCACTACAAACATCTGATGCCTGCACCACTGTGCATCTGGCTTTATGTAGGTACTGGGAATTGAATCTGGGTTGTTATGATTTGTAGGCAAGCACCTTAACCTTCTGAGCCATTTTTCCAGCTCTAAATTAGCTTTTTGAAGGACAATAATTTTATCTAATTTCAAATGGAAAAAATATATAGTATGTTCATCCTACCATATCATTTTTTCTTTATTGTATTGTACTTTTCCTGTATTTACATCTTTTGTATTAATGCATGGAATTTGTTTTGTTGCATACTTATTGCAGTTGAATTTTATTTCCTGTGCCAAACTAGTCATTACTATGAGTTTCTTATGGTTACATGATATTACATATGAACAATATTTAACTGATTTATTTTTGCATCTGACTTAAACCATATACATCAAAATATTCACTACTATATAACAGGCAATGGATATCTTATTTTAGCTTAATTTATAATAATGTTAAAGATTTAACACAGAAGTATTCACTACTATACAATATGTAATGAAGGTCATTAAACTTAAACTACAATAATGCTAAAGATTTAACCTAAAAGGATGATTTATGCAGCCTGCTAAGGGAGAAAAGTCATTAACCAGCAGTGGACCTTTGCAAACTGCATGGCTGGCCAGTCAAGCAAAATGTTCCAACTGATGCAATGGTTGTATGTCAGTTATGGAGGAAATAAATTGCTCTCTGACTGAATTTGAGGCCCCTTCCATGGAAGGGAATTCATGCCTGGTACTTAAAACCTAAGCCCCGGATAGAAGCTACTACTATAGTTTTTGCTAAGTGGATATAGTATGCCCACTCAATTTTCCCCTAAATATTTATGCATATGTCCATATACAAATGTTTCTCTCTGATGATTTTCTGTTGACTAATGTGGAGACTCAACATTCCTAAAAGTGCTGAAAAGAAGTGACAGTAGTGTCCAGCACTATGTGAAGCATCTCTAGCACACCCTCCAAAAATCAGGGACCGTTGTAGAACCAGAAAAAAATGTCAGAGCCAAAGGAAGGGGTGGAGTGCTTTGTAATAATGACCTTGCAGTGGCTAATGCAGATCTGAGTGACATGAGGACAAAAAAGTGACATCAAAATAAAAAAGGGACTAGTTAGAAAGAAGTAGTAGTTCAGTGGAGAGGGTCAAAGGAGGGTGGTGGGAGGAAACCCTAATGAGAGTACATGTTGTATATGAATGGAGGTTGTCAATAAAAATATTTTTTAAAGACTTTAATGTAGTGAGTAAGAGAGTGACAGAAGTGGAAGAGGGAGAGAGGAAAAGGGAGAGAATGGGAAAGGGTTAGAGAGGGAGAACACATGTCAGAAAAAAGCATTAGGATGGGTGGGGAGAGAGAAAGTGACACAGAGAGAGAAAGGACTTCCTGAGAGAGACAGACAGAGCCATAGAAAGAGTTTTAGGGGTTATGAGGAAAGAAGGAGGGAAATTGACCTGTGAACAAGGAACCTCGAGTGATGTACTGAGGTTTGGGGGCTGGTGGAAGAAGCATTCTCTCCTTGCAGCCCTGAGTGTCCTCAGATCTCATTACATGAGGTGGTTCCAGAATCCCAGCCCTAGTCTAGGCATGGCCAGGTGGAGGCAGAGAGCTCTGAGACACTTATAAAAATGAAACTATAACACATGAAATTGGCTTATGTAACTGGGTCCCTAAAGGGACACATGCTTAAATTTCCAGATTTTTGTGTTTTAACAATGAATTGCACAGAGATTCATAAAGAGTTTCAGAAAAGGAGGTAGTTTATTGATTAGAAGAGAGAAACAGATGAATCTGGAACTGTGCCAGAGCTGGGCCCCAGTTTAGTTCTGAGAAGGAGAAAGGGGAGGAAGGAGGGAGGAAGAAGAGGAAGAAGGAGTTGGGGGGAGGGAGAGAAAATAAATCCCTGGCATCGTTTTTGAGTCCTTTATATATGATGTATATTTTTTGTACATGTTAAATCAGTTGTACATATTCAATCAGCAAACAGCTGGGAGGACTTTCAGACTTCTCATTCTTTCATATGCTAACTTCTGGACTCTTTCTCCACCCTATTCTTGATTTTTATTTTCTTTTTAATATTTTGCTTATTTATTAGAGAGAGAGAATGCTTCTACCTCAAAGCCATCTTGACCATCAAGACAGTGAACATACACATCAAACGCTTTTGAAGTGAAAATATTTTTGTAACATCTCATTAAGACATTAATTCATATTCATGCTACATAAAAACATTCAGGAAGCATGGAGTAAGAACATATCCAATTTTATGAATTTTAACCACGGTATGCTTCTTCGTCTTGCTCCCCTATAAGTTTTCACACCTGTAACCATACTGGCAGGAGTTAAGTATACCCTAAAGAGATACTTCTTGGCGCCTCCCTTCATCTATCAGTCTTGAAAAAAAAAATGGATGCTAAGAAATTGTTATTTCCTCAGGAATTTCATGTTGGGAGAGAGAAAACACCGAAGCCTGGTGCCAAGCAGAAGGAAAACTTGTCTCCTTGACAAAGACTTCACACAGTTCTGATGACTTGTCAGACTACTTTGAAGGAGAGGCTGACACCAAGAAAATGGCTGAGGGACTCACTCTTTGACCAAGACTGCTCAGTCATGTACACTGCCAGCAGTGTAAACAGAAGCCTCATGTGAGTGCTGCCAGTTTTCTTACCATAGAGTTCTTTTCTTACAACCATGAAAAATGAGACACATGCATGATGAGGAGTGGATAAAGCAAGGGAGATTTATTGAGTGAAAAAGAAAGCTCTGAGGTTGAAAGTGAGTCAAAGAGGAAATGAAAGCAGGTTACCACCCACGAGATCAGGTTCGGGGATTTTTATTCAATTAAAATGGAGGGGTCGGCTGAATATATATATATGAATATATGATATTAAAAGAGTGGAATTCTTCTATAGAATTAAGAGGCACAAAGCATAAGATTGCTGGCCATTTAGAAATTCTGGTTGGAATACTTATTTTATATAAGAATGGGGTAGTTTTGTGAGGAAGCAGGTATGATGTTCAGGCTAGCCCACGTGGCTGCACTTAAACCAATGCAATACTATTGGACAATTGGAAGGAACCATTCTACCATGAGACCCCTTTATCCATTTCTATCTGCCTATTAATGGAGTCTGCCTGCCTCCAATAATCTCCCAGCTAAAGAGGAGAGCCTAACCATTAGGTTCGGGTCATGATGGCTATTATGGCTGCTTCAGGCTGAAGGCAGGCACTGCTGAGATGCAGCACTTAAAGCTCCTCGAGGAACTTACCTAGGGCTCTCCAGTAGAAGGAAGTCTCCATGTGGGCTTCTGTCTTTAGGGCCATCTGGAGCTTGATTTTTTTTCTATGCAGGAAGACATAAATTAGGTTACCAAGTTGACCATACAGAGCAAAAAAGGAGTAATAAAATGATGATAAGCAACCAAAGAGAGATGAAGCCATGGTATTGTAGGGATCCTCTGGGATAGTGAAAGATTTCCTCTTGATTGAACTTTTGAAACCATGTGGCCTGTATCTCTTGTATCCAGTGTCAACTACTCATGAACTGTTAATGTAAGTGCAGCAAGTCTTCTTTATGTCTTCACTAACTCCTTGTTAAGCTAGAAAATCATGTAAAGCCAGTGGTTCTCATGGACCACTCCTGCCAGGCAATCTACAGGTTAGAGCAACCCAACCCAAAGAGTCCTTGTGCTCTAGGAAACCTGCTGAGTTACCACATGATATGGAAATCCTCCCCAGGGGGCTAGGATGCCATAGTGGCAGCTACTCCTGCTGGGACAGACCAGTAGCCCTCTTGGTTCTATGGGGATGGGTGGTATTTAATACAGTGATTCTGAAAGAAGCCATGGTTCCCCAGGTAAATTCCCCTCCTATTTGGGTGCTATCTAAATCAGTGAGAGCTAAGCATTCTTTTACATCAAGCTAATTACAGTAAGTTCCACATAGCCAGAGCAGGCCTGGAGGAACAAGGGAGGAGAGCTAGCAGAGCTGTGGACAAGAGAGATACACTGAAGGAGAAAGAGAACAGATTCTAGGTGTTTAGTGGTCCCAAAATTGCTTCCTTTATCCTCTTAGTGAAGGCCAGAGGTAGTGTAAAGAGAGTAAAATGTTATTATTTCTTTATGTAAAGCTTAGGGAAAACTAGAAGTTACTTTACACTTGCTTAAGCTGGTGGGGATAGTAGATAAACATGATTCTCTGCTGATCTGAATAGCATTACCCTGGGCCTACATTGTTAAGCAAAATCCTTAAGGGTAGATAAGCAAAACACTTGGAGACTCTGGCCTCACACCCCCCAGGCACTTCCTGTAACTGACTATCAGAACTATTCACAAGTTTGTTTAATCTTCTAGAATGGACCACCCCTGCCATAATGCAAATTCCCCTTTATGTTTAAAGATTACTTTTATGGCTATAACTACAACATGTGAACTGTGATTTATGGCTTAACTCCCATCCTGTTTTTTCTATGAACATCATGTGGTTATTTCCAATAAAAGCTGACACTCCGAACAGTACAATGCTACATCTTGAGAACCTGAACTCTGGGTAGAGTCCTGATGTGCACCACCAGCTTTTATTCTCTTTCTTTTCTTTCTTTTTTTATCCAATAAAACTTTGCCTCACATTCCATGAGTTGATGGTCTTCCTTGTGCCACACCAGACCCCGTAACAGTACAAGGCAGGTAGGTAGGACACCAGATGGCCTATGTTCCAGCGGCTGCCTCTCTTAACAGTTATTTGGATTAGGTCTGGAGTAACCTGAGTTTACTAACAGCAATAGGTCAGGATAGGGGTACAGCTGGTTATTAGTGTTGGGAGAGTTTGGTGTTGGGCCATTTAGAAACAAGAAGATGCTGTTCACTTGAGGCGTGCATCCTTCCATTGCTTCTTTAGGGGTGGTAGTACAATTAAAGGTGGTGAGGCAGTGCTCACTTAGTCATAGCCAGAATGTAGAAATGAAAGAAAGCCTTAGGCAGGGATTTATAACAAAGGAGCTTTCATATGACTGGGTGTGCCTATAGGTAAATGCACATTTGAAAGGGTAAGACTCAGGTTAGGGATAGATTTACCAATTAGTAAGGTTTTCTCTTGCCATTATAATGGAGGAGAATTGACTAAGAAGTAATTTGTCAATCCTTTTCTGGGGTTAGGGAAAATGAAACACTAGCTAGAACCCAGAAGTATAAAAAAGAACAGACAAGGACTATCTTAAAAGTTTGAGGAGTATAAGAGTGACTTTACTAAAGGAGACTTATAACATACCTTGCCAGGCTCAGAGAACATTGTGGAAGAGGGGGACAAAGAGTGTGAGAGCCACAGGGTACAAAGGTGAACTCTGAGGCATTGTCCCCTCCACAGGGACTACTGGTGCATTTATGACCCCATAGTGATTACCAAAGAACCCATGGAAAAGAGCCTCAGCAGAATAGGAAATATGGCCAAGCTGTAATATGTTCATATATTAAAGTTCTCAATAAAATTTCAAGAAAAGAAGAAAGAGGGAGAGGTAGAAAGAAAAAGACAAAGAGGAAAGGGTACATGGGATAGAAGCCTTAGGGGGCTGAGGCAGGATGATTTTTGTGTGTTTGGGACAGCCTGGGCTATAAATAGTGTGTCCCAAGCCAGTTTAGCTATTTGTCTTCAAAAACAAATAAGAAATTAAAAAAAAATAACAAAACAACTTTATGCTATAAATGTGACACATTGTTCCTCTTCTAATTGCTGTATACAATATGCAAATTTCCAGGAAAGGACTATGCAAATGGGGCTTCAGGGTCACAGATATGGGTAGACATTTAATTGAACTAATTAGTGTCAGCTTGTTGTCTAGAATGGTGGTATATTCCTCATTCCCACTGGCAATGCATGAAGGTTCATTTCTTATAAACAGATCATCTACTATTTCCTGACTTTTAATTTTTTTATTGACAACTTCTTTAACTGTAGACAATATCCCATGGTACTTCCCTCCCTCCCCCCACTTTCCCCTTTGAAATTTCACTCTCAATCATATGCCATCCCCCTCTCAATCAATCTCTGTTTTCATTTTGATGTCAGGATCTTTTCCTCCTATTATGATGGTCTTGTGTAGGTAGTGTCAAGCACTGTGAGGTCATGGATATCCAGGCCATTTTGTGTCTGGAGGAGCACGTTGTAAGGAGTCCTACCCTTCCTTTGGCTCTTAATTCTTTCCGCCCACTCTTCTGCAATGGATCCTGAGCCTTGGAAGGTGTGTTTGAGATGTTTCAGTGCTGAGCACTCCTCTGTCACTTCATCAGCACCATGGTGCCTTCTGAGTCATCCCAAGGTCACTACCATCTAAAAAGAGAAACTTCTCTAACCAAAAGCCTAAATAATAGCCTAAATATATGGGTATGAACATTAAGAAAAGTTTTTACTGGGCAGTTTGGTGAGCATAATATATACAATTAGCAAGACACCAGCAGATGTTACACCCCTAGGGCTCATGACTACCCCTGTCATAGGCTGACTTTTAAATTTTATTCAACCTGGTGAGTATAAAGTGATGCTTATGCTCTTACTAATAATGTAACTGAGCTTCTGTTCATGTACCTATTAGCTATTTGCATTTTCCTTTTCTATATCTTTTGCTCACTTTTTGAATACATTTCTTATCTTTTCTTCTTGTTTGCAAAATGTTCTTGTGTGTCTTGAATAATGCTCTTAATAAACTTTCACAAGTTATATAAATGTTTATTTATTTATTTGCATGTAAGTGTGTGTGTGTTGGCACACAAGGGCCTCTTATCACTGCAAATCAACAGCAGAAACTTGTGCCACTTTTGTGTCTGCCTTACATGGGTGGCTTGGGAATTGTACATAGGTCAGCAGGTTTTGCAAGCTAGTATCTTTAACTGCTGAGCCATCTTCCCACCCCCTGCATAATTTTGTTTTTAACCATTTCTGAAGATTGAGGTGAGCTGGAACAGTTGAGGTAATATGTATACCTAGTTCCTTGGATACTCTGTGAATCATAGATGTCTAAAAAGAGGGGTCATTGTCACTCGGCCTCTGGCCAGGTGGTTGTTGTAGCAATGCAAAGGAAACTACAATTACTAACCAAGAAGGTGTTCAGTGTAGTGGGTAGAGCTAGGGACAAAGGAGGTGGCAGGAGGTAATTATGTAAATTTTTAGTTTAAAACAAATAAAGGGACTTCTGTGGATTCAGAAGTGAGAGTCCTTCATGCAGATAGCTTGACTGAGAGCTCTGGTAATCAATTTCTTGGCTACTTCACAGACCTCTTCATGTGCTGCTTACAGTGTATTCCTGCTATATTCTGGGCAAAGAAGACAGATGACAGTAGTTGGTTAATCTCCTGATGATATGTCTTTGTAAATATCAGTTTTATTTTTTCCTCACTCATATTGAAGACAGCTTGCTGTAACATCAAGTTGTTTTTTTTTTTTTTGTTTTTTTGAGGTAGGATCTCACTCTGGTCCAGACTGACCTGGAATTGACTATGTAGTCTCAGGGTGGCCTCGAACTCATGGCAATCTTCCTACCTCTGCTTCCCAAGTGTTGGGATTAAAGGCATGTGCCACCATGCCCAGCTAACATCAAGTTTTTGTACTAATATAAGACATCTGAAAGCAAAACCAACCCTACACAAATGAAACATGCAATATGACAAAATTTTTTTAATTAAAAAAATGACCGGAATGTAGACTTTTCACAGACAAAGTCATGGCAATAAGAGTAGGAGCTAGTGCAATCCTGGTGATATTTTATGGGCAATCTGTTAGCTGTGAGTAACTGTTTCTTCTTCCAAATGTGAGCATATGTGAGCATGGAGGACCAAAAGCTCATGTTTGGAGTCAGTGTAAACGTTGATTCTCTCATCTTTACTCAAGTACTCTGGTTAGGGCTGTCATTTCTGTCTGTTGAACATTGGTGCTGAGGGAAAAGGTAAGCTTTTAATAGTTTAATTTAGAATGACCATCATGTATCCCACTTTGTGGATCCCTTGTTCAGCCAAGGAACTTTCTTGTAGCAAATCCATTCTGTGTTATATAAAGGGATGTCTTTGAGCTCTCCCTGACTGATCCGGTCTTTAACACTATTTGCTTACAGTCATTCTCTGTAGAGAATGTAGAGACATTTTCCAGTGTCTTCTCTCTTCTGGAAGAAAGGTGGCTGTGTCTAGAGAGAAGCAGGTGCTGACCTGTGGACCCTTTTAACAGTAACTATTACCTGATATTTTAGAAGGAATTTTTCCCTTTTGAAGATAATAATGATGTCATCCAGGTACACTCTTAGGTCATTCTTTAAAGTTAGTTTTGTTGCTAAAACTGGGATCAAGAGAAGCTCTGCAGCTATTGCTAGAGGCAAGCTGGCTATGCCTTGACAACTAGGTTAAGTTGCTTGCTTATGGGATACTGGGCTCCTCGACCTGTGTTAGTACTTTCAAAGTCACCCCTTTCTTTTGGAAATACATAGTTTAAATGCCTTTATAATCAAGAGGGATGAAGCTGGTGCCTCAAGCCCGGCCTGTTTTAAACAATTGAAAATGTCATGGGTTTCTAGTTCCCCAGTTAAGGTGATTGGTTCCTGATGCTCAGGCATTTTTTTACTAGTTGATATAAGGAGTGAGCTATTTCTTCATACCTGGCTGAGGAATCCATAATCAACAGAATCCAAAGATATTCATGAAGCTTCTAAGTTCTTTGTGGGTTTCAGAAAGGGGAAAGGAAGATACAGGTCTCACCCTATCTTTGCTTACTACTCTAGTTCCCTGAGATGAGATTAAGCCCATGTCTTTTACTAGAGTCGGAACAAAACGAGCTTTACAGTTTAACACTTTGTAACCTCTTTCTGTTAAGTTGAAGAGTTGCCTGGAGGTAAACACTTCCCATCATGTATACTAGGAAAATTAAAGAGAACCCAGACTAAATCATTAAATTACACTAAATTACCATTAATATGCCAGATTCCTGAGTACACACTTCTACCTTAGAATCTCTGAAAAGGACACTAATTAAGCATAACTCCCCATCTCCTGACTTAACAGTGGAATAGCTTACTTTAAAGGACAACTTTATAAGTCAGTTTGCCACAGACATTAGGAGAAAACTACACAAATGAGCAATCAGATCAGAAAGCAAAGATTTCCACCCCAATCTTGTATAATCTGATCAGGAGGAGGCCCACTAATGGACAAAGAGAGATTTCAGAAGCATGACAGCACTGATGGCTCCCCTAGAATCCTACAGACCCATAGGTTCCCAGGAGGCACTGTGACTTGCTGCTGTGGCTGCAGCCAGGCAAGGTACTTCAAAAGAGAGTGTCCTTAAGTACAAAGGAAGCCACCATGAACATGATTTTTTTTGCCAACCTCTGGGGTAAATTCCCTCTCATAGAAAATGTCCCTATGAAGGACCAAATGGCATGAGACATTCATATCCAGAGATCTTGACTACCTGTAAAGCTGCCTGCTATTCTGCCATGGTAAAAGTCTGGTTTAAAAACAATATCACCTCCTTTCCAGGTAGGTTAAATACCTGGGTCAACATACCAAAAGGGATCATCCAAAATCTTTCCTAACTCTCCTTTTATCTGCTTAAGTCTTTGAGGCTGAAATGGGACTATATATTTTTTAAATGTATTTCATCTATTGACAATTTTATGCACATATATAATATATTTTTGATATGTTCACATCTTATTACCATCTTTTGTTGCCTTATCCCTTCCATTAAATCCCTTCTTCTTCCTACCTATGCTTGCATGAGCATTGGTAGGGTTTATTACTGGAGCCCAAGCAACTTTCTTGTGGCTACATTGCTGAAGCAAATGTCTCTTCCTCCCCAGGAAGCCTTTAACTGCTAGTTAATAACTCCTCAGGGAATGGTGGGGACTTCAACCTCCTCATCTATCCATGATCAATTTTGTGCATGTCTTGGGTAGCTAATGACAGCTGCTGCGAGTTCATGAGTGCACCAGCCATGTCATGCCTAGAAGATGGCATTCCACAGCACTCCTTCCCATTTTTCAGGCCCCCTCTTCTGCAGTGTTCCTGGAGCCTTGGAAGGGTGATGCAGATGTCTCATTTAGTGTTGAACACTCAGTAGTCACTTATTCTCAGCACTTTGACAAGCTTTGAGTCTCCCCAGTACTCACTGCCCACTACAAAAAGAAACTTCTGTCAGCATAGTTGATAGCTCTAACCTATGGGCATAGACACAAATCTGTAGAGGGCAGTTAAATGGGTACACTGTATCTATTTAGCCAATTAGATTTAATAGCTTTCATGCAAAGGCTTATAACCTCTTAGGGTGGCCTTGAACTCAAGGTGATCTTCCTACCTCTGCCTCAAAAGTGCTGGAATTAAAGGCATGGGCCACCAAGCCTGGTTCTATTTTCCATTTTGTACTTAGGCCAAGTCACAGTAGAAAAAAAGATGGCATTTTTATGTTTGTTTTCCTCGAGGTAGGGTTTCACTGTAGCCCAGGCTGACAGGGAATTCATTCTAATCTCAAGGTGGCTTCAAACTCATAGCGATCCTCCTACCTCTGCCTCCCAAGTGCTGGGATTAAAGGTGTACACCACCAAGCCCTGCTAAGGCATTTTCTTCAATGTTTAAGAATCAAAAGATTTCCAATGTCTCAGAATGCACTCAAGGGCAGTGTTAGCAGGGTCCCCATCTAAAAAGAGGAGAAGGTGTCCCTTAGTTTATATCTCTGTTCCTCTGAATCTGGGGAGTTTCCAGAACCCTTAAAATCAGGGATGTGGGCTGGAGAGATGGCTTAAGGGTTAAGGCGCCTGCCTCCTAAGCCTAAGAACACTGGTTCCAATCTCCAGGTCCCACGTTTAGCCAGATGCAAAGTGACACAAGGGTGCAATGCCACACTTGACCACAAGAGGGCGCACGCATCTGGATTTCGTTCCCAGCAGCTGAGACACTGCTGCCGTGCCCATCTCTGTCTCTCTCTCTCTCTCTCTCTCTCTCTCTCTCTCTCTCTGTCTCTCTCTGTGTGTCTCTCTCCAAAAAAATAAATAAATAAAAAATAAAAAGTTTTAAACAAAAATCAGGGATGTACTGTGGCACTTATGACTGGGGTGGATCCAGTCAGCAGGAGTCATTTCCCTTAACTGTATCCAACCTGAAATTGCCCTGCCCATGTTCCCTTCCTATCTTTCTTCTAGGTTTCAATTTGACAGGTTTGAAGCTGGAGTCAGGGCTCCTGTGACAAGAGGAAGAATAATTCCCTGAAGATAAAAATTTTGAAGTGAAAGGGTATTCCTCCTCCTCATTGGTCCAGGAGTTTCCTGGGGGCATACTTGTCCATCTCCTCACAGCCTGGATTTCAGAAGTCCTCATGTAATTCTTTATTTATGATGCAGGCTATGTCATATGTCCAGGAGCAGTGCTCCCTCCCTTCTGGGCCACAGAAGAGATTATGACTCTGGAGTTTGGTACCAAATGCCCCCTTCAAGCTGCTGATGGGGCAAGAGCCCAAGGAAAAAGTTGGGAGGGATGAGGAAGAATTCCTAACAGAGGAAGATGGAGGCATAGGAGTCAGGCCAAACCAGTCTAGGGAGAGAATTAAGCAAAACCACAGCAACATACCCTCTTATTCTGAAAAGTGAAGGAGTATAGGTTATTCTTAGACACAGCAGAAAAGCAGGAGAGACCAAATTCCACCAGAAAGGAGGAAAAGAGCCAGAATCCCACTGAGGCACTTGCAGCCCCGATCCATGCAATCCATGTGATCTGTGTGCCCAGCACTGCCTGCCAGGTACACCTAGCAGCAGCAGCAACAGCAGCAGAGACCAAACAAGAGGATTTTCCAACCTCATCAGCCTCCTTGAAAAGTTAAGAAATCTGAAGGAAAGACAGATGAGATCAACTAAGGAGCTACTGAAAGAGATACAGGCAGGATTGGATGAGCAACTACAGGTTTCCTGCCCTCTCCCATCCCCCAACCATTAGAACCACAAACATGATCCAAGAGGGCTGGAGAGATGGCTTAGCAGTTAAAATATTTGCCTGTAAAGCCAAAGGATCCTGGTTCAACTCTGTAGAACCCACGTAAGCCAGATGCACAAGGGGGCACCTGGTGTTTGTTTACAGTGGCTGGGGGCCCTGGTATGCCCATTCTCTCCCTCTCTTTCTCTCTCTTTGCCTGTTTCTCTCTCTCAAATACATAAATAAAATATATTTTAAAAAATGATCCAAGAAATAAAGGCATTACATATGCAGTCTATGGTCATTTGGATGAGATGCCCCCCATAGACTCATGTGTTTTCAGTGCTGGAGCCCTATCTGGTGGCAATTTGGGAGGCGGAGTATTGCTAGAGGAGGTGTGTTGCTGGAGGCAGATATTGTGGGTGTTGTAACCCAGCTTCCCTCTTGCCAGAGCTCAGTGTGCTCTTGCTGTTATCTCCCAGCTGGTATGACAAGACATGATGCCAAGCCTTTGCTCTGCCATTTCTTCCCTGCCATAATGATTGTGAGTCACAATAAATCCTTTCCTCCCAACATCTGCTTTTGGTTGGGTTCTTTGTCTCAGCAACATGAAGGTAACTAACTATAACACATTCTGTGTCCTGCCTAAGGGAGGGATCCAGGTAGAGGAGGAAGAGATGTCTTTAATTCTCCCAGTGAGGCAGAGTCACAAGGAAAAATCATAGGAAAGAGTAGGTCACCTTGTCTGAAACCCTAATGGGAGGATGGAGAATAGATACAATAAAAGTGCATTTAGGTAATTCTGGAGAATCATTTCAGTCATAAACCTTCAGTTGCTCTAGGGCTTAATTTTGGTCCCTCATAGCAGACTATTTTCTGCAAAGGGGAACTGAAATGAAACAGGGACTGCATTCCAAGTTCCAGAGGCAAAGAAGGATTGTTCAAACAGTTGGACCATTCCAGCAAGTCTAGACTGGCTGGTGCAATATTTGCTCTTAACATGCTGAAAGAGACTATGTGTTTTTATGATAGATAACTAAGGTTCAACATAGGAAATATGAAAAAAAAGAAGTATAAGAGAATCTGGTTTACTCCCTTCTCTGTAGAATCTTGGTAAGACCTCAAATTAAGGTTACACATTTTCTTATGATCAAGTCCTTATTTCATGACCATGAGAAATAAAGCACACAGATGATGAGGAGGAAGTAAAACCAGGGACATTTACTGAGTGAAGGATAAAGCTTTCACTGACTGAAAGCAAGTCACTGGAAGAGGGGACCTGAAATCAGGTTGCTTTCTGAGATATCAAGTCTAGGGTTTTTTACTCGTTTTTTTAAAATTATTTATTCATTCATTTATATTATGAGAGAGAGAGAAAGAAGGAGATGGAGGAAGGGAAGGAGAGAAAGAGGCAGACAGAGAGACAAAGAACGGGCATGCATGCTAGGGCCTTCAGCTGCAGCAAAGGAACTCCAGACACATTTGTTACCTTGTGAATCTGGCTTAAGTGAGTCCTGGGGAATCAAACCTGGGTCCTTTGACTTTGCAGGCAAGTGCCTTATCCACTAAGCCATATCTCCAGCCCTTACTCATTTTTGAATTGGATGAATGGGCTAGGCATGTGTTAATAGGGTTAAAGGATAGAGAGCATCTACAAATGAAGGGGCTCAAAGCATGATCCTATTGTGCCATTTATAAATACAGGTTTGTGATACTTATTTTCTATCATAATGAGCAAGCTTTGTATGAGGAAGCAGGTATAATGCTCAAGCTGGTCCACATGGTTGCATTGTGGCTGATAGGTTCCAGTTGGAACATTGCATGGTGCCATTCTGCCTTTGAGACTGTTTGTCTCTTTAATCTGCCTATTGCTAGAGTCTGTCTGCCACTGTCTCATTAAGACTCTGAAGATAGATTTCAGGTTAGTGTCATTGGACTTCACTGTTCCTTTTCTCAATGTGGCTACCTTGGATAAATCTGCTTTTCACTATTACATGTTCACTTAATTGGATGAACCTCGGTTGTTAGGGCTACCAGAGCCCACGCTCTAACCCTAACAACTCTCATAATGCATTCATCACTATCTCACCTATTTGAATAACTGACCACCCGTCTATTTCCTGAAGAGCAATAAAGTTGCTTAACCAAATCTGACTGCCAGTAGAAATCCAACACTATGTGTCATCTGTTCCAGCCACATTGTTTCCATTTGTGTAGAAACATTGACAACTTAACGATCAGTTTCAGTTACTTGTCCATTACTTTCAAGGGATAAGAATAAGGTAGACACAAAGGAGGATGCAGCTTCCTGTATAGAAAATTCTACTTACAAAGGCGTTATTTCATCATGTTCATTGATAGGTAATCAGGCATTGGTTGGAAGGAGGTCACTGAGGATGGAGCACAGCCGTTCCCATCACCCATTGTATCCCTGCTATTTTTAAGGAAGGGAAACTATCACAATTGCCCTCCCTAGAATTTGAACTATCTTGTTAAAGAAAGAGAAAGACAGACAGAGAGAGAGAAGGAGGGAAGACATCACAATTGTCTACTCTTAAGATTTCAAATTCCATATGAAAAGGAAGAAGGTAGAGTTATCAGGGCTAAATTCTCTTGGTGAACCATAGCTATTTCATAGATTTATTTCTTAACCTTTCTTTAATTCTTTTAACTATTTGTAGCAGTTTCATTTTTGTTGCTGGAACAGAACACTCAACCAGAAGTGGGTTATTGAAGGAAAGGGCTTATTTCTTCTTACACTTTCAAGGGTAAGTTTCATCATGGCAGGGAAAACATGTTGAAGCAGTGATCTGAGCATTACATCTCCACACAGCAAAGAATGAAATAGTCTATCTCCTGTGTTTGGAGCTGGGCTATATTAGCTCAAAGCTTATCCCCAGAAACACACCTTCTGACATCTTCCACCTCCTAAACACCCATAATTTTTCCAAATTACCACAAGCCTGGGAGAACAAAATCTTCAAAAAACGTGATGCTATAGAACATATTTTATTCAAATTACCACACTACTATTACATGATTGTTTTAAATTTTGGTCAAAAGAATGGGAACTGTTTTGTATGCAACTGGTGGAAACATGACTCCTACCTTGCCCAAAAGTTTATAAGACCACAAAAACATACTAATATCCACGCTTAAGAGTTAATCCAGCCGGGCATGTACACCTTTAATTCCAGTACTCAGGAGGCAGAGGCAGGAGGATTGCTGTGAGTTTGAGGCCAGCCTGAGACTTCATAGTGAATTCCAGGTAGGTCAGCCTGGTTTACAGTGAGACCCTACATCAGAAAAAGCTATAAAAAGTTTATCCAAATGGGCCTCAATTACCTAGACAGGAAGACATCCCTCCAGAAATCTCCCCAAATACTTTATTCTTGCTAGAAAGATGGCTCTGCAGTTAATAGTGCTCCCTGTGTAAGCATGAGGGCTTCTAGGGACCTGCAAATGCCACATGCATCTGTAATGGCAGATCTGCATAGGAGAATAGAGACCAGGGAATGCCCTCATTTGCAAAAAACAGATAGCTCCAGTATCAGTAGGAGACTGGTTCAAACTTAGAATGGTGGAAGATCGATGGAGCTGGACACATGACATTCTGGTCTGGCCACTGCGGGTGGCTAGCACACATACATGTGTGTACACTCCACACTCCACAAACACTACACACTTTGAGAAAATGAGAGAAATAGCTATAGCTTTAATGAAATATATGCTAATACATGCAAATAGTCCTTCTCCTGATGTAATTCCTTTAACTGGTAAGCTTGCCTACTCTCTTAGTTCTAACTCTGCAAAGGTAAATGTAAGTTTTCTTTGCTCTTTTTCCACCTCCATTTTGTTCAGATACCAGCCAGAATCCCAAGGCTGCTTATCCTGACACTTGAGCATTCTCATTCTTTCTCTGAAGACATGGCCCTCATGTGACTTCTCTTAAACTCCCATTGCTGAGCCTGCCTGCTTTCCTAATTTCTAATCCAGAAAGCAAGACTTTCTTTAATCCCTCCCTCCTTCTAGCTGCTATGATGATCTTTAGCTTTCCAGCCCTATTGTTTTTTCTCAAACCCCAGTAAATTGACCTAAAGTTTGCTTGAGTACAATTTTAAATTCTTTTATCTATGAGACTAAGAATCTACTAAAGAGACTCTGAGTTCTCAGTAACAATGTTATTTATGAATGCTAATATAGTTAATTCGATGAATTACCTAGTTGGATTACAAGACATTAGGACTAAACCTCTCTCCCATAACCAACATTATATAAAAATAGGGACTAGAATTGCAGAACTTTGGTTACTGGAATGTAATTACGTGTCAAAGTAATGGGACCTAGTTAGACTTCTGAACCTGTGAGACCATGACAGCATAACTGTCTGGAAGGTCATTAATTAACAATCTGGTTAACCTGGTTCCAAGAGTTCTAAACTTTATAAGATTATTAAGTAGCAGGAAATTTATATACTGTTGCCCCTTCCTGTAAGAGTATGTCTAAATGGGCCCACCCATCATCCAGATAGGAAAATGTTCCTCAGGAAAGCTGTCTCTGATATGTGAAAATAGTATAAAATTTGCCTAAAATGTAGATGAAGGCAGTGATCTCTTTGCCATTGCTCTCATCCCTTGAGGGTAACCTGGTTCACTCTGTAATAAATATTCTATCTCCTACTCTATAGTCTGTGTCTCATCTGAATACTTTCAGTGGATATCACAAGGAACAGAGATGTGTCCTAAAATCATAGGCTCTGGCTTGTGAATCCCAGGACCAGAACTGGTTACCCCTCACAGCAAGCAGTTGGCCAGGGAGATCCATGAGGTCTCCCAAACAATGTAGACCATTGCCAAGCATTTGGTTACCCAACAGAGCTAAAAGGTAAGACATTATTGCTGAAGACACCACAAGCTGTCATCTCAGGACACAGAGAGACCACACAGGAACTGAGAGTAAAGCCAGTCATCTCCCAGCAAAACCTCATGGCTCTGGAAAGTGCTAGGAAAGCTTCTGGTAAGAAGATTTCTAATGTACTAACTACTTTTGTCTTTAGGTTGAGTATATTTAATATTCTTATATATTGAGACCTTCACTGAATTTGGAAGTGGAAGGATTATATCTTAATCCACTACATAATGTCTACATGATTCTGGGAAAGTTACTGTATTTCCCCAGGGTGCAATGCTTTTCTCTCTAAAATCAGGTGGATAAACTATATTTGGGGAGCTTGTCTTTCTGGAAAAGGCTACAGAGTCATATTTTTTCTCTGGAGGCCATATTTTCTCACTTATGACTACTTGACCCTTCTATTGTGGAGCAAAAGTAACCAGGCATAATATCAAACCAAGCCAATGAAAGGACATGAGAAAATGGCACACTCCTTTAATCCCAGCACTTGGGAGGTAGGAGGGTCACTGTGTTCTAGACCACCCTGAGACTACATAGTGAATTCCAGGTCAGCCTGAGTTTGAGCAAGACCCTACCTCAAAAAACAAAACAAAACAAAACAAAACAAAAAACCACATTTATTTGGAAAAATGGCAGTGGACAATATTTGCAGCTCCACAAACTTGATTATATCCCCAGCTATAATGCCTAGTTATTACATGAATAATATTTTTACTTTTCAGGTATTAGAACTTTTCATAGAAGTAAAACACAAGAGGTGACTTAGGGCCTTTATGTAGTTTGGAATGGATTCACTTAAATCACCAATAATGACAACTGTCGATTTCCTAATCCTAATTCAAAGATATATCTCTCTTCATGTCTTTTTAAAATAAAAATCACTATACAGTAAGCAATATATCTGAGTTTTAATCTTTAGAAAAAAAATAGATAGTGGTTTTAGTTTGAATATCTTGCCATTTTAAAAATTGACTTTACCCATGGCAGGAGATAGAAGAATGATATATTTCTTTCCCATTATTCTAATAGATTCAAATCTTAGATCATTATTCCTAACAGATTTAAACATTATAAAATTTTTCTTCCATGTAACAAAATTGTCATAAATTACTTTTTGAGATATAGTATATAGATAGATTTAATAGATCAAGAATCATAACTCCTTTGTTGGCTCTTCAAGATTTTACTCTGTTTCTTTTTTATTTAAGCTATTTTGTGAGGTTTTTAAAACACAACATAAAAAGTACCCAAGACAATGTAGCAATCAGAGATTCATCTTGTAAGACCTACAGGAATAAACTTATATCTAAAAAATAGTTTGCTTTGTCATGGTTTAAAGTAATCATAGATATAACTAATTCTAAATCACAATAGCTAGAAAAATGCAATACAAATATATAGTATATGACAATGTATATCATCTAAAGTTAGTATTGCAATTCTTCATTTGCTGTTTTAGTGCAGAAATAGATAGTTCTTTTTTTTTTTTTTTTTACTTTTTAATTCTTAGTCCCCCCCTTATTTATGAGTACATACTCAGTGTGTAAATAGCACATGTTGATACCATCCTTAGCCTCCTCCCTGTTCTTTCCCCACCGAAGGGACCCTCCTCATTGGGGATGCCAGTTATTCCCATGTGAATTGTGGATCATTCATAGTGAGGGTATATACCAGTTATGGGGAAGAGGCAATGTCTCTGTGCAGAACGTCCCAACTTGTGGCTCTAACAATCTTTGTATACCCTCTTCCTCCAATTTCCCTGAGCCATGTTGGGTTTGTGATGATGTCTTGGGATCCTGTGTCTCTGGATCTCTGGCTTGGTAGCAGTTGAGTGTTCTCTGTGTCTATCTCCTTCACCCTTATGTTTGGTACCAAGCTCACCAAGAAAGCAGCACTCTTTCTCATTTCCCCAATTACTCTATGGTTTCAGCTGGGGTCCTGGTGATCTGCGATGGGCTGATTCTCTCCTCTGGCTTTGCATCCATCTGAAAAACAGAAGCAAATTCTCCAGTGGAGAGTGAAGTCAGTACCAGATAAATTGGATAACCATTATTAGTTTAGAGAGAATTTAATAGGTGTAGACTCTCTTGTAGCCCAAGATTGATGGGAGCTTGATATTGTAGAGAGAACTCATTTTTTGGATATGATTCTGACTTGTTTCCAAGTTTCAGCTATGGGATCCTTTCCACTGAGTGGATATGTTTGCCAATCCAAGATCACTTGTTTACCCACCATGGCTGTGTGCTACTATTGCACTTGGGTGAGCATCACCTCAGACTGCTTGCTGCTGAGTAGCTTAGACCTTGAGTTGCTTGGACAGATGTTGATCATTTTCCCACAGTAGCACATGTAGAACCTTCTGGCACTAGGCAAGCTAACTGTCTGGGGACTGACTTTATTCTAGAGTCCAGCCAGTTCTCTCCATGTTCCATACCAACAGCATATAGTGTCTTTGGCAGTAGGGTTTTACCATTAACATTTGGTAGGTAATCAAGCACTCTGACAGAAATCTGTCTTCTTATAGGAGACCTTGTAGAGGTCTCTCTGATCAGCAGCTCATTGTGCATGTTACCTGCATCCTGGTATTGGGAGTTACAGGCCAGTACTAAGGGAAAAGAAGGAAGAAAAAGATAGATAATATAAAAAAGAGAGAGAGAGAGAGAGAGAAATAGGAGAAGATTAAGATTAGTCTTCATCATACCCTCTCCAGGGTCCTTTGATTCAGGTGTTCCTTCTAAGGACCTGATGAAAGTTCAACCTTTTACTATGTCTTTTAGGATATAGAATCTGATGTTACCAGTTCCATTTGGGTCCTGTTTTGTGTCCCCCCACCCTTACCCTCCCATCCCACCCCACCCTCCCTATTGTACAGTCCTCTAGATGACAATTGGGAATGTCAGCATCTCAGGCAGATCTGCACTAAGAGCCACAGATGAGTGAGACCATGTGATGTCTTTCTGTGATTGAGTGAGTTTTCTGAGAATGATCTGTTCCAAGTTTGACTATTTTTCTTCAAATTTCATTTCCACCCCCAATATTCTACTCTTCTATTTTTAAAAAATAATTTTATTATGATATTTATTTATTTCTGAGTATGTCAGAGAGAGAGAGAGAGAGAGAGAGAGAGAGAGAGAGAATGGTGTCTGGCCACTGCAGACTAACTCCAAAAGCATGAACCACCATGTGCATCTATTTGGATGACATGGGCTCTGGGGAATCAAACCTAGGGCCTTGGGCTTCACAAGCAAGTGCTTTAACTGCTAATCCATCTCTCCAACCACTCATCTATATTCATATCACTTGTGTTATACCATCCCTGCCTGATAAGACCCCCTCCTTCAGTGCTCTTTAAAAAAAAAGATTTGTATTTATTTTTAGAGACAGAGAAAGGGGAAGACAAAGAGAGAGAGAGAGAGAGAGAGAGAGAGAGAATTGGCATGGCAGGGCCTCTAGCCACTGCAAGCGAACTCCAGATACATGCACCATCATGTGCATCTGACTTACATTAGACCTGGAGAATCAAATCTGGGTCCTTAAGCTTCAAAGGCATGTGCCTTACCTGCTAAGCCATCTCTTCACCCTTCAGTGCTCTTTTTAAGCTTCCAGCCTATTTTGATTTCCCCACCATGACGAAAGTTCTCCTTGAAACAATAAGCAGAAATATCTGCCTTCTTCACATAAGCTTTTTGACCTGTTGAACAATCAAATTAACTGGGTTCAAAATGTTTTTATACATATTAAAAACTATTTGTTGAGACATAATTTATGTTCATTAAAATTCAAAAATCTTAACTGCAGAGGTTAAAAGTTCCCACAAACTAAACAAACCTTCTAAACTAGCACAGAGTGATGACAAGAACATTTTAACATCTCAGCTGTCTGAATTTTGAATATCTCCCCAATTATAAACCAACATGATGAAAATGTTCTCATACAATTTATATTCTTTAGTTATGTATTGCCTTGTGTATTATGTTTTGAGATTTATCAATTAATTCTCATGGCTCTACTTGCATTCATTAGGTGATGACTCTGTTATGGATTTTTATTTAACTACCTACACATATGTATATGAATATACATACATACATATATAGGAGTACATATAAGTATATTTTTAGGTGTGAGACTGTTAAATCATAGGATGTGTATGTGGTGATTTTCAGTAGACACTAACAAATGTTTTTCCACAGTGTTGTTGCAAATTTCTAGTTTTTCCAAATTCTTACCAATGCTTGGGATTATTTGTCCTTTCCCTTTTATGTTTGATGAATATGTAGTAGAATGGTACATGGTGTTAATTTCAGTCTTTCAGGATGAATCCAGTTTTGTTGCATTAATTTGTTATTTGAAGTACCTCTTATGCAATTTGCCTATTGTCATTTCTCTTAAGTGGATGTGTATATATCACAAAATCAAGTCTGTACTTGAGCAAAGTATGTAAGTTAGTAAGCTATTTTAAAATTCTTATATAAATGCAAAAGGTCAACAATGACAAAGGAATTTTTAAAGCAGAAAATGCAGCTGAAGGGTTTACATTTTTATATTCTATCACCAATTATAGCAAGAAAGTAATTAGTATATGAGCTTAAGTTAACCAATGGAACAGAGTACAGACTATGCATGCCTGACAATATGACTCTGGAAGAAATTATGGTATTTTCAATAAATAACTCTGGGTTAATTGCCAATCAACACAGAAAATGTATTTTGAGGGGCTGGAGAGATGGCTTAGTGGTTAAGGTGCTTGTTTGCAAAGCCTAATAGCCCAGGTTTAATTCCCCAGTAACCATGTAAAGCCAGATTCACAAAGTGGCACAGGCATCTGGAGTTCATTTGCAGTGGAAGGAGGTCCTAGTGCATCCATTCTTTCTTTCTCTGTTTCTGCCTCTCTCTCTCTCTCTCTCTCACACACACACACACACACACACACACACACAAATAAATATTTTTATTTAAAAAAAAAGGATAATGGATTTTGAGCCAGGCTTGATATAATAGGTCTATAATCCAAGGTACTCTGTAAACTATGGCTCAACTCCCATTTTGGAAATGAGAGTCTGCTTCAAAAATAACAACAGTATGAGTTTAAGGCCAATGTGAGACCATAGAGTGAATTCCAGGACAACCTGGGCTAGAGCAAGAACCCATCAAGAAAAAACAAAAAGGAATTGGACATATAATTTAGTGCACACTTGCCAGCAGCATCAGTCAGGCCATTGGTACAATCTCCTCAGTGTATAATAAACAAGAAAGGAAGGAAGAAAGAGAAAGATCTTGTTTTATTATTAATAAACACACAAAAAGTTTACAGACTAAATATAAAAGGGTGAGAACTTCTGGACAAGAATACAACATAGTAGCCATGTCAAGGAAGCCTAAAGAAGGAAAAAAATCAGAAAGACAGCAAAATACACCTTCCACCAAAATGTGAAAGTATATAAGATTTTATCAAGCACAGCAGAGAAGTAATAGGGACTCAGATCCTCTAGTCTACTAGAATACTTGAATAGCTGGCAAACTAAACACATAAGGTCACTTCTGCTATTTCTCTTGGAGTATAAAAGCTATACCTGGCACCTTAAACTCCTATACTGAAGATATATAAAGTCAGATTTACATGGATAAGAACACTGCAGATAACTAGAAAACCCAAGCATCAAATTAACTCAAGACACAGAAATCTCTACATTATAATATAAGAAACAGAAAAAATCAAGACAATACAATACCACCAAAAATTATAAATCCTTCAGAATGACTTCCAATACAACTGTTGTAGATGAAATGCTTGACATAGACTTAAAAAAAATGATTATCTCTACACTCAAAGAAATCAAAGAAAACAAACTCCAGAATGCATCCCAAGAGAACACAGAAATAAAATCAACTTAATGAAATAAGGAGGAAAATTCTAGACATGAGTAAGGAAATAGAAATAATGAAAAAATACTAGAAATGAAAAACAGAGTAAGTCAAATAGAAAACTCTGTAGAAAGTCTAACCAGTAGAATGGATCAAGGACAGGACAGAATATCTAAACTAGAAGATCAGGTGGCAGAAACGAGAATTTCAAGACTGTTGGGACTCTATGAAGAGATCAAACATAAGAATTCAGGCCTATAGTAGAAGAATTTCACTTCAAAGGCATAGCATGTATTTTCAACAAAATCGAAGAAAACACTCTCCCTGAATAGGAAAATTGATGCCAATACAGATACAGGAACTCTATAGCACACCAGGAATTTCAACTCACACTGCCATATCATAATTAAACTACAAAACATACAAACCAAAGAAAATATATTGAAAGTAGTTAGATAGAAAAATCAAGTTACATACAAAGGCAAGCCCATTAAGAATAACAGGCTTGTAATGTTGTATTAGACATCCTGAAAGGTAATACTGTCATTCAAGATTATTTTATCTTGCAAATTTATCTATCCAAACTGATGGATAAATTAGAACATTCCAAAGAAATAACAGCTAAAGGAATATATAAACACTAAGCCAGCTCTAGAGAAAATGCATGAAAGTATCTTCCATACTGAAGGGAAATAAAAGCACACACAGGGAAACAGGAAAAAATAAACCATACTCAAATAATAGTTAACACAAGAGAGTAAAGGAAGAACTAGAAGAACTACATAATAAGAAAAATGACAAGGATAAATATACACCTTTTGATAATAACTGTTAATATCAATGGCCTTAATGCCCCAAACAAAAGGCACAGGTTTGCAGACTGGGTTAAAAAGCAGGATGTGGCTGGAGAGATGGCTTAGTGGTTAAGGTGCCTGCCCGCTAAGCCTAAGAATGTCAGTTCCAATCTCCAGGTCCCACGTTTAGCCAGATGCAAAGTGATGCAAGGGCACAATGCCGCACTTGCCCACAAGGGGGCGCACGCATCTGGATTTCATTCACAGCAGCTGAGAGGCTGCTGGCATGCCAATCTCTATCTGTCTTCCTCTCCCTATCTCTTTGTGTCTCTCTCCAAAATAAAAATAAATATAAAAAAATTTTTAAAGCAGGATGCTTCTATTTGCTCCCTCCAGGAAACTCACCTTCTCATAAAAGATGGGCAATATCTAAGGGTGAAAGGATAGAAAATGTTATTTCAAGCAAATAGGCCTAGAAAATGAGCAGGTGTCACTATCCTAATAATATCTGACAGTATAGAATTCAAACCAACATTAATAATCAAAGATAAAGTCATTTTATATTGTTTAGAGGAACACTCCAACAGGAGGAAATTATGATTCTAAACATATATGCACCTAACATGGGGGCATTGTTAGAATTAAGGTCACAGATAACACCAAACACAGTTGTAGTGGTGACTTGAATACCCTACTCTCATCAATCAAGTTATCCCAGCAAAAAATAAACAGAAAAGCATCTCGATTCAATGAGGTCATAGAACAAATCGACCTAACAGATATCTACAGAATATTTCATCCAAATGCTGCAGAATACACATTATTTTCAGCAGCACATGGAACATTCTCTAAAATAGATCATATTTTAGGACACAAAGCACACCTTAACAAATAAAGGAAAATAATTCCTTGCACTCTATCTGATCACAATTGGATTACAGTACAAATCAACAGCAAGAAAAGCTATGCAGCATAGACAAAATCATGGAAACTAAATAATACACTACTAAATGATGAATGGGTCAATGAAGCAATCAAGAAGGAAGCCAGGCATGGTGGCTCATGCCTTTAATCCCAGCACTCAGCAGGCAGAGGTAGGAGGATTGCCAAGAGTTCAAGGCCACCTGAGACTACATAGTCAATTGCAGGTCAGCCTGGGCTAGCGTGGAACCCTACCTGGAAAACGAAAAATAAAAAAGAAAGAACGAAAACAGACATCAAGAAAGAAATAAAAATGCATAAAATCAAATAATAATGAGAACACAACATACCAAAACCTCTGGGACACAATGAAGGCAATCCTAAGAAAGAAATTTACAACTTTAAGTGCTTATATTAAAAATTAAATGGGCATAGTAGTTAAGACATTTTCCTGCAAAGCCAATGGCCCAGGTTCTAGTCCCAGGTCTCACGTAAGCTAGATGCACAGAGGGGCGCATGCATCTGTAGTTCATTTGCAGGGATGGAGACCCTGGAGTGCTCATTCCCTCTCTCTCTCTCTCTCTACTTGCCTATTTCTGTATCTCTCTCTCTCTCTCTCTCTCTCTCAATTAAGTGAATAAATAAAAATTAAAAAAATAAATTGGAAAGTTTGCAAGTAAACAACTTAATGCTTCACCTAAGGCCTTGGAAAAAGAACAAAACTGCAAACCAAAAATCAGGACTTGGGAAGAAATAATAAAGATTAGGGCAGAAACTAGTGAAATAAAAACCAAAAACAATACAAGGAATCAATGAAACAAGGGGATGGCATGATCCAAAAAGCTTGAGTCAAGACCCCGTGCATCACTTGACATGGATCTGACCCCATGGTCTCCTCTGGTTCATTTAGCTTGGCAAAGACATCTACTTCTTTCAGCTGTACAGCTCACATTTGTTGCCATGATCTTTCTGGTTTCTCTCCTTATCTTTGCTTGTTCTTTCTCTTCTGTGAATGATCTGCAGGCCAGCCATGACCCCTGGGAGTTAGACCGACTGCCAGCTTCTGATGAGGAGATTCTGTGGAATAATATTATGCAGGCAATAGGACATGTGCTCCCAGAAAGGAATCAAACAAAAATGGAATGGAAAGCAATGGGTTTATTACAACAACAATAGATGATGGGAGCCCCCTCAGGATACTAGTGAGGGCTGTAGATTTGATCCTGAAAGCTTGCTTCCTCCATCCAGGTGGTTAGTATCAGTGTGACCCTAAGAGTGGGAGAGTGAGACTTAGGATCTGGGACAGGAGAGATTACAAAGGAAAACAGGCTGATGAGTTAGGTTTTATGGATTATTTAGCTGTTAGGGATTTGAGACCCTATGACTGTTTATCAAAAGATGAGAAAATACAACTTCATAAAATTTTAATTCAGGCATATGCTCAGCAAATACAATTTGGATGTAATGACTATGTTATAAAGTATTGCTTGCAGAAAGAAAAAGACTTACTGAGTTAACCATAATTGAATAATAGGCACCTTTTGTGGCCAGTCTGTCTCTCACCTTTGCTAACTTGCAGCTGAAAATAGTATCAACATTTAACAAAGAATGAAAAAGAAACCACAGGAGCTAGTGCCCCATGATTCAAAAAATAATTGGTCAAGGTGTTTTTCAAAGGTGTTTTTCACAGTTAATGGTTAACAGTGCTTGCTCATAAAGATTGTAAGGGATGGGGTTAACTTTCCTGGAAACATTATGTATTTGTAATTTCAAAGAAGATTATTCATGTGTGTCAAATTTGGACATAGTTCTGTTTTTGCCTTTCTCCTTCTGAATTCTATTTCCTTGTATGAGAAAAATAAAAGACTGAGGTTTTGTGGCAAGAGGCAGAGAGAGAGAAACCAGAGAGAGAGAGAGAGAGAGAAGTCAGATGGCTCGCTACTGAAGCCCGACCTGTCAGCTTGCACCGTGTCCTAAGTTTCATTATTGCCACTCCCGTTCATCCCAGCTTCATGGTCTCACTCCTTGTTGACTTACAGAATGAGAGAAAATCTTTACCAGCTATACATCTGACAGAGGACTAATATCCAGGATATACAAAGAAATCAAAAAACTAAATAATAAGAAGCAAACAACCCAATTAAAAATGGGCTATGGACCAAAATAGAGAGTTCTGAAAAGAAGAAATACAGATGGCCTATAAATATCTAAAAAATATGTGCTATGTTCTTAGCCGTCAGAGAAATGCAGATTAAAACTACTTTGACATTCCATCTCACGCCTGTCATAATGGCTATTACCAAGAAAATAAGTGACCATAACTGCTGGCAAGGATGAAGAAAAAGAGGAACTTTTATATCCTGTTGGTGGGAATGTAATCTGGTACAGCCATTGTGGAAATCAGTGTGGAGATTCCTGAGATGTGTGGATCATGAAAATGTGGTATATTTATATAATAAAATTCTATTCAGTAGTAGGGAAAAATCAGATTATGGAATTTGCAGGGAAATGGATGGACTTGGAAAGCATCATAATTAGTGAGGTAACCCAGGGCCAGAAAGCCAAGTGCCACATGTTCTCTCTCATATGTGGATACTAGCTGCAAATGTTTAGACTTGTATGTAAGTTGGAATAAAACTCAGTAGCTGAGGCCAGTAAGCTAGAAAGAGACTATAAGGGAGGGAGGAGAAGGGGGGACTTAAGGGGATGACATTGTTTATGTGTAAGTAGACAAAACAAATTACTGGTGGAGGAAAGACTTCAGTGAGGTCAGGGGAAAGGACTGAGTAAAGGAAGGGTGGGGAGAGGGTTAATCAAAATCTAAGAGTGTATCAATAAGTCATATAGAAACCTATTTTTTTTGGACAATGGCACATCCAGAAGCCATAGATTGTTAATAGAGAAATTTCAGTGCCAGGGATGGGATACCTTCAAGTGAGTTGTTGGCCTGGGAGGTCCCTGATGCCTCTCAAGCCATTGCTGAGGTTCTTGGTTTCCCACTAGGTGGTAAGACTCTATTGTTGAAGAATCCATATGCTTGGGCTGCAAGGGCACTGACACAACTTGCTGGAGTTGAGCTGTAAACCTCCTCCATGTTAGATCAGTTGACAGAAAGCTGGAATAAGCCACACTGCCTGCAGCTATCTGGGAGAGATAGAAGTAATCAGTGGAGGTAAACAATAAAGGACACTGCAAACATTGACCAACCAGGCCAAATGAGCCAATGGGTGAAATAGTGGCATGTCTGTTATGGGGGAAATCAACTGCTCTCTGATTGGCCTGGAGGCCTGCTCCATTGGAGAGAATACATGCCTGATATTGAAAAACCTATGATAAGGGAGTTCTTGACCCCTGGGGTGTAACACCTGCTGGTGTCTGGCTAAATGCATATATTTTGCTCACCAAACTGCCTGGTAACCACTTATCTTAATATTTATATCCATACATTAATGATACTTTCACTTTTGTTTAGACAAATCTCTCTTTTCAGATGGTAATGACCTCTGGGATGACTCAAAAGACATCATGTTGCTGAGAAGAAGTGACAGAGGAATGCTCAGCACTGAAACATCTCTATAACACCTTCCAAGGCTCAGGGCTGATAGTGGAAGGGGTGGCAGAAAGAATGTAAGACCGAAAGGAAGGATAGGACTCCTTACAATGCTCTCTTCCAGACACAAACTGGCCTGGATATCCATGACCTCGCAGTAACTGGCACTACCTACACAAGACCATCATAATTGGAGGAAATGATTATGACATCAAAATAAAATAGGCTACTGGAGAAGGAGAGGGGATATGATGGAGAGTAGAATTGTGAAAGGGAAAGTTGTGGGAGGGAAGGAATTATCATGGTTTATTGTCTATAATAATGGAAGTTAACATTAATAAAAATTTTAAAATAATAGTAATTAAAAGTGTAAGAACACTTTCAAGTATGAACACAACAATTGATATTGATTACTTACAAATCACAGAATGACCTTAATTTGTGAACAGCAGATTGTACATTTTACAGATGTACAGATGAAGGCTCAAATGTGTTTACATTCAAACTGAGCTTTTTCTTGGGCCTGGGTCTCATGATTTTTTTTTTTTTATTACCCTAAGTTTCCAATACAACATTGGATCTTTTCCCTTATATTCCTAGAAAAGATATTTTGTGAGAGCACTTCAAGTACTCTTTTTTTTATGCTTAAGAATACCCACAGAGAATTTATTTCTCACAGAAGTAAATTGGTAATGACACATAATACAGGAATAAACATATGACTCTTACAAGTGAGTATATAACAATACAGAAATTTAACAATGGCATTCTTAAAACATAAATTTATGACCATTATTCTTTTATTATTATTATTATTATTATTAGTAGTAGTAGTAGTAGTAGTAGTAATTATTATTATTACTTTTTTGTTTGTTTGTTTTGTTTTTTCAAGGTAGGGTCTCAGTCTCACTCAGGCTGACCTGAAATTCACTATGTAGTATCAGGGTGACCTTGAACTCATGGTGATCGTCTTACCTCTGCCTCCTGAGTGCTGTGATTAAAGGTGTGCACCACCATGCCTGTCCTGATTCTGTTTTTATTAGTAATATACATAGTGTGTATACAGCCATGTTGGTATCATCATTACCCTCTTCCCTGTCCTCCCCCCTTTGAAGGGATGCTCCTCATTGGGGAATGTGAGTTGTGCATTTTGGCCATCAGTTAGGGGTAAGAGGCAATGTCTGTCTCTGTGCATAATGTCCCAACTTGTTGCTCTAACAATCCTTCTTCCCCCTCTTCTGCAAATTTCCCTGAGCCATGTTGAGTTTGTTTTAGGTCTACTTCAGTGATGAGGTCTTGGGAGCCTCTGTGTCTCTGGATGTCTGGCTTGGAAGGAGTTGAGTGTTCTCTGTGTATATCTTCTTCACCCCTGTGGTGGTACCAGGTTCACCAAGAAAGCAGCACTCTTTCTCATTTCCCCAATTACTCTGGGGCCCTGGTGAGGTGCATCCATCTGTAAAGGAGATGCAAATTCTCCAATGGAGAGTGAATTCAGCACAAGATAACTGGGATAATCATTATTATGTTGGACAGCATTTAATAGATGCAGGCCCTCTTGTAGCCCAAGATTTGGTGGGAGGTTTCTATTGGAGAGTGGGCTCATTTTTTGGATATGGATATGACTTGTTTCCCAGTTCCAGCTGAGCAGATCCGTTAGCCAAATCAACAGCAGTTGGTCACCCACCATGCCTGTGTGGCACTATTGCACTTGTGTAAGCATCACATCAGGTTGTTTGGTGCTGAATAGGTTAGACCACGAGTTTCTTTGACAGATGTTGGTCGTATTGCCCCAGTCACTCATGTATCACCTTCTGGCATTAGACAAGCTAACTGTCTGGGGACTGACTCTTCCAGATCTAGCAAGTTCTCTCCATGTTCCTTACCAAGACAGTAGGGTCTTACCATTAACCTTTGGTGAGTCATCAAGTACTCTGACAGAAATCTGACATCTTTGGAAAAATTAAATACAAGTAAATCCAAAAAGATTGCCTAGTCCCACAATGTATGTCTCTAATCAAAACAGAAGATACAATACGAGCAGAACCCCAAAATGAAGATACAAGCTATGCAACCCTAGACAACCAAATATCAGAACTTGCAAAAAATCAACAAAAGGCCAATAATTGTATGAATGCTATACTTGCTATGTTAGACCTAATAGAAAATAACCCAGAAGGGTTCCAAAGAGAGCTAAATGATCTGAAGGAGAGTGAAAAAAAAAAAAGAGGACCCCAATAAATAGCTGGCTAAGCTCAATGAAGACATAAATAAATGCAAGGATGAATTCCAAGTACTCTTGATGAGGTGGTGGTGGTGGAATTCTAATCAGAACTTATAAATGCACTTTGCTCTTACTCTTGTAACGAGCTCCACAGTGTGCAGCTGGAAAGTGATTCTAGTTCTGCTTTTTTTTTTTTCTGGAACAAGGGATTATTTTGTAGCTCTGGCTGATCTAGAATTCACATTCCTCTTGCCTCAGTCTCCTGAGTGCTGAAATCACAAGTGTTCCCTACCACACCTGGCTGATTTCTGTTAATTCTGTGAATAGCAGAAACACAACAGGAATGCATATCATGGAATGAGTGAATCAGAGGAAGAGTTTTTTTTTTTAATAGAATAATCTGTACCAAAAGTGGAAACTGTCTACACTGGGATTTTGACACCTTCTATACTTAGAAACAACACACCATGATATTTCCCTTCCCTCCCCTCTTTCCCCTTCACAACTCTGCTCTCCATCATGTTCCTTCCATCTTCTCTGTTAGGCTCTCTTTTAATTTGAGTCATTATCTTTTTCTTCTATTTTGAGGGTCTTGTGAAGGTATTGCTAGGCACTGCAAGGTCATGGATATCAAGGCCAATTTCTGTCTGGACAGTTGCATTGTAAGGAGTGGTACCCTTCCTTTGGCTCTTACATTCTTTCCACCACCTCTTCTGCAATGGACCCTGAGCCTTGGAGGTTGTGATAGACATGTTTCAGTGCTGGATACTCCTTCATTCCTTCTTCACATCATGTTGCCTTTTGGGTCATCCCAGTGGTCATCGCCATTTTAAAAGGGAAACTTCTCTAACCACAAGTGAGAGTAGTATTAATATATGAATATTAAGTGTTGTGCTTTCAGGGCAGTTTGGTGAGAATAATATATACATTTAGCCAGACAACAGCAGCCTTTATGTTCCTGAGGTGCCTGATCTCCCCTGCCATAAGCTTTTGATTAGGTTTTTCAGTAGGAAGCATGTCTTCCTTCCCATAGAGCAGGCCTCAAATCTAATTAGATAGCAATTTGTTTCCCCCAGAGCAGACATGCCAGTATTGCACTTGTTTGGTCATTTCGCCTGTCTGGCCAAACTTGAGGCTTCCAGTGTCCACTGATTTCACCACTGATGATTTCTGTCACCCATAGGGCTGCATGCAGTGAAGCTTTTTTGACTTTTCAGTTGACTGGTCTACAGAGATTTTTTTTTCTGCTCAGCACCAGCTTGATTTCAAGGTGACCTTGCCGCTCAGGCATGTAAAGTCTTCACCAATAGGGTCTTACCATCTGTTTCTCAAGGGAATTTTTAAATGCCTTAGAGACATGTTTTCATAGAGCTAATGAACATATTATATGTATAATACTAGTTGAGCATGATAGGAAAATAATGAATGGTATAGTGAAGTGAATTATAATACACACTCAGGTTCTGGACTTCCTAATTTCAAATCCTAGCTGTAATTCTAGATCTGTGATCTTGGACAAGTCCTTGTCTCTCTACACTTCCTGTTCTTCATCTGTAAAATTAGTATGAATTATCATTGTTATTGTTAGAGTGGGATTGCAGATTAAACTAACATGTATGTAGCACTCAAATAGTATATGGCATATAAGTAATATGTATACACCTATTATTTGGATAGCATCATAGTAATAGGAAATATTGTAGTCCTGTTTTCTTTAGTGGTTCAGTAACCACTCTGTGCTCTTGTGAATTATGCCCCACACATGCTCATAGAGCCAAATTTAACTAATTAATTCAGTGATTTGTACATATGCAAGGAAAAAAGGGATCAAAGTGGAGGGGTGTTAGTTGGGAAAATAAAGAGTTTTGTGGAAGAAAGGGAGGGGGGACAAGAGAAGGCAATGGGAAGGGATATAGGAAAGAATACATTATATATGTCCAAAAATTGTCAAACATAAACTAGTAAAAAGAGAATAACCCAGTACCTTTAAAATTATTATTTGTTTATTTGCACACAAACACACACACACACACAAACACACACACACAGAGGTGGGGGAAAGAGGGAGAGAATGAGAATTGGTATGTCAGAGCATCTAGCCACTGCAAACAAACTTCAGGTGCATTCACTTCTTTGTGTATCTGGCTTTACATTGTAAATACGGAACTGAATGCAGGTTATTAGGCTTTGAAAGCTAGTGCATTAACTTCTGAGCCATTTCTCTAGCCTTATCCTAATATCTTAACCTCTTTTTTTGGCCTTAGTACATTTTACTTTTGTTCAGAACTATTTGGAGCAAACCTATGAAGTCCAAAAGTCCATGTGTTGCTGTTTATCTGTGTTCAGTGCAAGAACATTTACTATTCTGCTTCCCTTGTGCCAGGCTACTTCATTATCAAATCTCAAAACAGTATTTGTTGCCTGTTCCTGGAACACAGGTGGGAAATTAATGTTTAATTTCAAATCCTGTCAGGTTCTGTCACAATTTGGGAAAAATAAAAGTACTTATATTCAAATAAAATTATAATTTCCATTTGTGTAAGAATGAAGGCCCTATAGCCTTGAATAAAACTCAGTGCAGTGTGAACTCCCCCCTCATAGTTGAGAATAGACAGGCTCTATTAGCACTTAGTCCACTGTCTGGATGCAATGCACTTGAGACTATGATATTGATCAGCTCAGCTAGTCTTTCATTTTCTGTAGATAGTCATGTCCAGAGTCAAAGACTTTCCTATTGTGAGCTGGTGTCCTTCTGCATCATTTTGTGAACCATTCAGTTAGATGAGAACCATTTCTGCCAAGGTGCAGACAGACATGTAATGAAACATGACAGGAAAAAAGAGATTTCTAAAGAGCTCTTTACAAGTGGTTTTAATTATCATTTCAGGGGCTTTGTTCAATCCTATAGCTGAGCTTATGGCTAGAGGCCAGTGTTCACATTGGCTTTGAGTTGAACTGATCCAATGAAGATCTTTATGTGAACACTACAAGAAGTAGGATTTTCATGAATCTTCTTAACACAAGCCAAAGAATCTTGATTACAATTTGCAATTGGTAGATAAAAATTCTTTTTATTTGCCTCTAAGATGTGAAACCCATGACAGCTATACCTGCTTTTTGCTTATAAAAGTGAACACCATATAAGCTGGATGTGGTTGTTTATACCTTTATCTCAGTACTTGGGAAGCAGTGGGAGGAGAATTGCCATAGGTTTGATGCCAGCGTGAGATTACTGTTAACTTCCCAGTCATAACTGAAGGTAGACATAGTCTAACAGCTGAACTCCAGGTCGGCCTACACTACAGGGAAACCCTACTCAAAAAAAAAAAAAAAAAGAAAGAAAGAAAGAAAGAAAGAAAGAAAGAAATATTTATGCAGATGTGTTTTATGCTATTATGTAACAAAATATTACTTGAAAGCTATCAAAATATACTTTTCAGAATAATCACAATGTATTACATAGTTTTCATTAGACCTGGATGTTGTAGCAGTTCACAGGTTTCATCAATGTAATAATTCCTTTTGTTTATGTGACCAAATAAGAAGCAACTTAAGGGAAGAAGAGTTTACTTAGCCTTCCAATTTGTGTTGACAGAATACATCACAGTTGGGAAGGCATAGTAGCAGGAGCATGTAGCAGCTGATCACATTATATATGCAATCAGGATGCAAAGAAATAGTCTTCAAACCAAAAGTAATTAAAAAGCACAAGGAAGGCCACTTATTACTCATCAAGGAAATGATCCAGCATGAGCATATCACAATCATAAATATATATGCACCAAATAGAGGTGCACCACAGTTCATAACAAATATACTCAACCATAAAACAGAAATAAACACCAACACCATCATAGTCAGAAATTTCAAAACTCCACTATGAATAACAGACAGATCATCCAAGCAGAAAATCAACAGGCAAATAACAGAGCTCAACAATCTAACACATATATAGAATGTTCCAGCCCAAATCGACACCCACTTGTTTTTTATTTCCATTTGTTTGGAATATCATTTTCCAACCTTTCACCCTGAGGAGGTGTCTATCTTTAGTGGTAATGTGGGTTTTTTGAAGACCACAGATAGAAGGGTCCAGATTGTTGATCCATCATGGTACACTGGGTCTTTTGATGGGTGAGTTAAGACCATTAATATTTAAAGTTATTACTGTGAGGTTTGAGTTAATCCCTGGCATGATGAGGTGTTTTATGGGGTTTGGTGCTTTCTTGTGTTTTTTACTATTTTGAGCCTGGTCAATTTTGGTTATTGTGATCTTCTTCTTATTGGCTCTTGAGATTTGCTGTTTAACTGTTCTGTGTGGAGTGTTCCCTCAAGCATTCTCTGTAGGTTTGGATTTATGTTCATATAATCACATAGTTGACTTTTTTCATGGAAAGTTTTTCTTTTACCATCTATTATGAGGGATACTTTTGCTGGGTAGAGTAACTTGGGTTGGAAGCCATAGTTTTTCAGACCTTGAAGTGTTCCATTCCAGACCCTTCTGGCTTTCAAGGTTTCCATTGAGAAATCTGATATAATTCTGATGCCTTTTTTGTTGTGAGTTGTTTCTTGTTGCTCTCAACACTCTCTCTTTGTTTTGTTGTTAAGAGTTTTAACTATGATGTGTCTTGGAGAGTTTTTTCTTTGGTCCTCTCTGTTTGGTGTTCTGTGATCTTCTTGTACTGGATGGGCCTTGTATCTTTTGAGAGATTTGGAAATTTTTATTCAATATTTTTTTTGAATATATTCTCTAAGCCTCTTTCCTGGATTTCCTCTCCTTTGGATATACTCATAATTCAGATGTTTGGCCATTTTAGGGTGTCATATAGTTCCCTTTTATTCTGTTCACTTGACTTTTTTTTTTTGAAATTAGCAAAGTTTTTGGCCTCCCAATCAATTTGTTCTATCTTATCTTCCAGATCAGATTTCATTGGAAGCTTACATGGTAGGACTAGGCATCCTTGGTGGAGATCTCTGTTTTCTGACTTTTGTTGGCTTTTTCTGTTGTGGTCTACCCATTTTAGGAAGACACTTTATTTTATTGAGGATGAAGCAAGTTTTTTTTTTTTTTTGTTTGTTTTTTTAATTTGGGTTTTTCAAGGTAGGTTCTTCCTCTAGCTCAGGCTGATGTGGAATTCACTATATAGTCTCAGGGTGACCTTGAACTCACAACGATCCTCCTACCTCTGCCTCCTGAGTTCTGGAATTGAAGGCATGTGCCACCACACCTGGCTTGAAGCATGTTTTTTCCTTTGGCCCATGCACCCTCTGACTCACGTGTACAGGGATGTTGGTACCCAGTCACCTGTCAGGATACCAGAGCAAAAGGCCTGATTCCACAGCTCACATAGGGACTAGGCCTCCCCAAGAAGGCACAGTGGGACCTATCAGGAGCAGGAGACTGGGTGAAGCAAGGGAACAGAGATTTGGCCTACTTCGTGCAGCACCCTCTACCACAAAAAAACAGTGGGAGGAGCCAGGAACAGGGGTCTGGCCTTCTCTCTTCTGACCACTGCTCCCACCCACACACTGTGCATGCAAGGAACTCAGACTGAAGAGGTAGAAGGAGCCTGAAGCAGGGCTCAGGCCTACTCACATCTGACTACAGCACCCACACACTGGCCTTGCAGGCAACAGAGAAGCCATTTTTATTATTTTTAAAAACCATTTTATTGTCAAGTTCCAAAAATATATAAACAATGTACTATGATCATAAACCTCTCCCACCACCCTCTTTTATCCTCATCCTAAATCCCTTACCTACTGAATCTCTTCTTTCCAATTACTCTTGTTAAAGAAACTTGGATTCAAGTTATTGAGAAACAAGGTGTCACTAAGAGAGGTGGTGTGTCTCACCACCAGCAAGCCCAGAGGTGTTAGCTCTCTAAGCTCTGGACCTCAGGATTTGGTGGTTCAGGGTTTATCTTGGCAATTTGACATCATCATGGACCCTTCACATTATTGATGGGACTCAGAGCCCTTGTCTGTATGATCAGGGGCCTTGAGAGAGAATTTTTCTATGATAAGCAAGTTTACAGAAGTAGAAGCCTTGAGGGAGCTTGCTTGCAGTTGTTCCATGGAGATAAAGCAGTGACAAACAGGGTAAGTTACAAAGTAGAAACTGCAAAGCAATACAAACACTTGAACTAGGCACTACAAACACTGTACAACAAGACATAACCCTGGAGCAAGAGGTTTTAGGACCCTGCCATTTTCTGCTTAGACTTTCTGGATTAAATTATCCCATTACAGTCTCTCTCCTATTTTTCTTTGAATTATTTATGAAATTTTCTGTATGAACGAATTGCATGTTGGTCACATTCCCCTTGTATTATGCTCTTATATCCCCTCTCCCGACCTCCTTCACTGAGGGCCATCTTCATTGGAGTTAAGTTATTCACCATGGGGTTATGAATGTATCAGTCTGTCTCTGGGGGTAGACAATGCCTCAAAGATACTGTTTCCCACCCTGTGGTTTTATAATCTTTCCATCCACCTCTTCCACAATTTGTCATCTAAATTCCATCAAGTTGACAAACAAGATTAACTGTCACAATTAGTCTGGTCTAAAACTTACTATGTAGCCCAGGCTGGCCATGAACCTGTGACTCTCCTGCCTCTACTTCTTAAATGTTGAGATTATAAGTGTGTGCATCTTGTTTAGCTTTAGTTGCTTTAGTATTTTAATATTATTTGGAAAATATTTTTCTTCTCTCATCTCTGTGTAGGGATTCTAATTGTATACAGGTCAATTAATTTAAAATATTCCTTCAGATCCAAAACATTATTATTTAATTACACCCCTCCATGTTTTAGTTTGGCTAATTTCTAGTACTATGATTTCATGTTCATCTATTTCTTCTTTTGAAATATGTGAAACTTCTCTTTGCTTGGAAGAGAGGTATCTAACATCACTTTTCTTCATCTTTCTTTAGAGGACAAATCTCATTGTGGATAATATTGGCCAATTTGGGGAAAATAGGAAAGTGAAATGTTGAATAAGAAAATTTATGATTTAGATAATAGGATATAAGAAGGCACCTTCAGAGACTTCTAGGCTGAGATAAATAATCAAATACACAAAGAAGATGATTTAGATAACCAATATAACTAATGGGATCCTATTCAAGTATTCAAGTGATTAATATTGTTTTGATATTTATAGAAGATGCTCTAAATGAGGTGTAAAAATCAAAGTCTGAATGTTGTGTATTAGGAAACAAGGTGAAACTGACAATAAGGAAGGAGATATTCGGGAAAAGTATTGATATTTTTGATAAAATTTAAGAGAATGAAATAACACCATTTAGTGAACTAGAAGGAGTTCATTAGTTGTAAAAGGGATGAGGGAAGGAGACCTAGTGTTGGGGGTGATGTTGTGGGAGAGAGAAGGAGGCTCTGCTAGGTGGAGTACTAGTATACTGAAAAGGCTGTGTGCCACTATCGCCCTTATGTAAGCACCACACCAGGGTGATTGCTGCTGAGAAACTTTGACCATGAGTTGCTTAGGCAGATGTTGGTAATTTTCCCCCAGTTGCTCATGTAGCACCTTCTGGCACTACAAGCTAACTGCCTGGGGACTGACATTCTTCCAGATTTCAGCCAGGTCACTTCGTATTCATTCCATCCCAATAGCATATGGTGTCTTCGGAAGTAGGATCTTACCATTAACCTTTGGTGGTCATCAAGTACTCTGACAGAAATCTGTCTTCTTTTGGAAAATCTTCTAGGTCTCACTGATCAACAGCTCATTGTGGATGTTAACCACATGCTGGTACTGGGACTGGCATGTGGAGCTCAGAAAGGCTAAGGCAGGGCCAGAGTGAGACCATGGTGGCAAGCAGAGCTCAGAAAAAGCTAGGGCAGGACACAAGTAGGACCGTGGTGGTACACAGAGCTCAGAAAGGACTGTGGTGGCACAAGGAGCTCAGAAAGGCTAGGGTGGGACCAGCGCAGGACCACTGAATAGGACCAAGGCGTGAGTGGAGCTCAGAGAGACTATGGAAAGTCCTTTTGGGACCTGGGAGCTCTGAGTGATGGTGAGAAAGTCTGTGGCAGAGGTCCTAGCCTGCTAGCTTGGGTCCACTTGGCCTGTGGTTCATCCAGGAGAGACTTCTGGCTGGGAATGCAGGTAGGAAGGCTGCTTGAGTGGATTGGGGAACAGGTGGGTACCTAAGAGCATGGTATGAGTGGACTCCCTATTTTGCTCCTCCACATTCTCCCACTGGGAGCCTACTAGAGTCAGCAAAGGGTCTTGCCTTTCCTTCCCTGTGAGGTGAGGCAGGTTGGGAGGATGCCATCCTGACTGGAAATCATATGGTGGAATCTTATATGCCCTGAATCCAGATTCACCTCACAGATGACAACACAGGCATCTAGCTGTTTGAGGTCAGTTTATAACCTTCCTGAGAAGAGACAAAAGGGAAGACAGAAATGGAATTTTCTCCCCAGGGGATTGGCTTTGGGGATTAGGCCATGGATAAGTTGTGGAGGAGGGATTGGATCACCAGATCAATCAATGGATCAATATTGGTCTTGGTTGTCTTTGATAGGAATCCCTATGTGGGCACCAAAAGCAAAGCTGGAAATGTGATGTCTGGTTGGTGGAAATGAGGTTCTGGGAGTGGTAAAGAATTATCACCTCAGATGGTGAAATAATTCATCAGGAAGATGAAAGGGGCTTGTCCATGATGGGCATTCTCAGCCATGTTAAGAGTCTTCTAGTTCATCCTAGGGGCAATGGGAGCATAATGAATGAATGACTTAAGTTTTTAAATAACTTATTTTAATTAATAGGGTGTAATTATATTTGTATTATATTATAAAGACAGTTGCAATTATCTTCTCTTTGATAGGACAGAAGCAGCTAATAGAATGTAAGGGCTTATTTCAGCTTATAGGATTAAAAAAAGATATTTAATTAATTTATTTATTTGAGAGACAGAGAGAGAGTGAGTGAGTGAGTGTGTGAGAGAGAGAGAATGGGCACATCAGGACCTCCAGCCACTGCAAAAGAACTCCAGATGCATGCTCTCCCTTGTGCATCTGGCTTGTGTGGGTCCTGGAGTGTCGAACTGGGATCCTTTGACTTTGCAGGCAAAGGCCTTAACTGCTAAACCATTTCTCAAGCCCTCAGCCTATAGTTTTGAGGAGAATTTTCATGATGGTGGGTCAAGCATGACAGGCCTGAGCAGGAAGTCTAGCTTACGTCTCCACAGCAGGAAAGAAGTAGTCTATGTACTGGGCTTGCAGCTGGACTATATTACACTAAAGCTCACCCCCAGCATCACACCTCCTTCAGCAAGGCTCCACCTCCCAAAAGTCCCACAACCTTTCCAAATTGCGAACTACTGGGGACCAAGTATACAAAACACATTAACCTATGAGAGAAATTTCATTCAAACTCCCACAAAGACATTAGTCTGAATACAATATTGAGAATTAGACAAAGGAAAAATTCAAGACAGGGAGATGAGGCAAAAACGATAACATTTGTTCACAGAAAATAAAAATATAAAGCAGTAATGTTAGTATAAACCAGAAGAAGTAGAAAAATTAGAAAGATAATTAGAAGAATGGACAGAGGTATATGTTGATTGTCAGAGAAATAGTCATAAGACAAGTGAAAGGATAATTTATAGGTTGTTTTACCTTAACATACCACTTATGAAATAAGGAAGCATTGAATGCATACCAACTATTTATTTAATAATTTATTCATTTAAGAACTGAGTGAACTCTTAGGGTTATTTCTTTTCTGGTTTTGTATGTGTCTATCTAGGCATATGTGTATATATAGATGTCTATATGCATTTATGCACATGAATTTGGAAACCAGAGGACAACGTTCAAGCAGGTTCTCTCTCTGCCCTGGAGCTCACCAATTAAGCTACACTAGGTAGTCAGTGAGCTCCAGGTATCCTCCTGTCTCTACCTTCTCAGTGCTGGAATTACAAGTGTGTGCTGTTATGTCTGGAATTTTTACATGGATACTGGGGATTGAACTTGGGTTCTCATGCACTAGAGGCAAGAACTTTTATTGACTGTGTTAATGGTTGTAGTAAATAAGTAACTGTCTGTAAATAGCTCCAGCAGAAGCCTGACACATACTAGTCATCATACATACATACATTCATAAAGCAGGTTGTGTTTTATCTATGCACCACATTCTATCCGACTCTGTTGTTATATGACTTTTGAGCTTAACTAGATGGTAAACTGACTTGGATCCAGGGTCACCACCTGTTTTTCAGTTGATTCTTGGTGAAAACTCAGTGTATGCTTAGTGAATGTTTCAGGTTGTGATATTTCATTTTAAAATTTGCCTCAATACAATAAGAAATTCCATTTTTAGAAGATTTTGAGTGAGTGTATACTTTTTCCATTTGCAAAAAGCCATTGTACATTTTGTGATTGTGAACAAAAAATTAATAAAAGACCCTCATCTGGTAGGCAAAGGATTACTGTTTCATATACTTCACCCATTATAATGGATGGAGAATTAATTTTTTAAGTGAAAAAATCTTTTCTGAGCCCACAGTGATGCAGACTTTAGCCTGGATTCCAGCAGTCATATAAAATCCTTTTGTAACATACTGGAATAAACTTAGTTGCTACTTCATTGTTTTCATTCTCCTCTGAATGGGACTGAGAGTTTATAGATAATATATGCAGCAAGATGAAGTTTTGTAAATTGCATTACTTAAAATTATATTTAATGTGTAAAGATTTTGTCAGAAATTCCTGTGCAAATAACATTAAACCCACAAGGAAGATTTAAGAGAAAAGTTCCTTATATTCTTCTATGCAAAACTAAAGGTTGTAGTTTCTGTACCACTTATGACTGAAACATTTTTTCTACATAGCTTTTTTCTTGTTGTTTTTTTGAGGCAAGATCTAACTCTAGGCCGGACTGACCTAGAACTCACTCTGTAGTCCCAGACTTGCCTCTATCTCATAGTGATCCTCCTAACTCAGCCTCCTGAGTGCTGGAATTAAAGGCATGATCCTACAAAGCATTTTATAAAAACTAACCTCAGTTCAATCAATAGTATTTGAGATCATTTATTTGCAGGAAATAGAAATAGACTGTGCACCCTAAAAAAGACAATGAATGTAGAATATATTAAATTGTGAAATATGCATAATGGGAAACATGTTTACTTTAATGCAAGGCTTAAGAAATTAAATCTTAAAGCATAAATTCTCTACACATTGATGTATAAGTAGGAATGCCAGGATTTTAGTATTATGTTCAGATTATTACACATTTCATTGTAGCCTTATTGTGCTTAAGATTGACAAGTAAAACTATACATATATTTAAAATGTGTAACTTGGTGTTTTATATAAAATAGTTATGGAATGATTCTCCCAATCATGAACGATAATATTTCCATCATCTGTTATAGTTACCTTGTTCTGTCTTTGTTGGAACACTTAACTTCTGTCAGATCAAATTTCAAGTAGATAATTCATTAACTACATTACCTATGCTATTTATGGCTCTAGAAGTTATTCATACTATAACTATAAATGTATATCTTTTGTGCACAGTCTCCATTCCATCCAGTCTCTGGTCCTTGTAAATAACCACTCAATTCTCAATTTTTTTTAAGTTTTTTTTTTTTTTTTTTAAGATTCTTTAAGTGATACACATGATGTTTGGTTTTCTGTGCCTGGTTTATTTATTTCACTAAGCCCAATGATCTTCAGTGTTCTCACTAAAAAGCAATCACAAATGAGGAAAGTGATGTGCTTAAGCCAATTTGAAGATTACACAAGGTTAGGGTTAAGGGCACTTGATTGCAAAGACTGATGGCCCCAGATCAGTTCCCCAGTGTCCATGTAAAGCCAGATGTACAAAGTGGCACATGCATCTGGAGTTCATTTGCAGTGGCAAGAGGCCCTGGAGTGTTTATACTCTCTGTCTCCTCTCTCTAACTCTATCTCTCTCCTTCTCTGCAATAAATAAAAATATTAAATAAATAAATAAATAAATAAATAAATAAATAAATAAATAGGCCTGGGGAGATAAGTCAGTTTGTAAAATGCTTGCTTTGTAAGCACGAGGAACTGAGTTTGATTCCCAGGATCCATATAACAATATTGGGCATGGTGTTGTATTTCTGGTTGCGAGTGCTGGTGAAGCAGAGACAGGGGGATTCTGGGAGCTTGCTAGATAGCCACTCTAGCATAATTGGTAACCTCTAGGTCAATGACTCCCAAAAGATAGATGGCATTCTTGAGGATAACACCCAAGGTTGTCCTCTGACCTCCACATGCACACACGTGTGTGTCATCATTCTCTAGTGGAGTGGGGACCCTGGGAATGCATCATGCCAAAGAGAACAGGACATGGGGGCTGCACAGCAATAGGAGAAAATGCATGATTTTATTTCTATCTTCAGCAATTATATAGTATTGCTTATCTTGCAAGAACAATATCAGTACAATAACAGGAGTTTCTATAGACCCAGATGTGTATCTGGTTAAATGTGTTCTTGTTTTCCCTACCTGGGGTCTGGGAGTGAACCAATGCTGTTTGCCAATAGGCAAGCATGGAGGTGGCCCAATACCTAAGGGCAATCGATAATAATAAAAGGTAGCATTGAGCCTTTTACCTTCCTCAAGAGGGAACTGAGGTCAGAAAAGTCCCATGGTGTGACAGGACCTGAGCCAGTGAACTATACAGTACTACATTAGGAGACCCCCAAGTTACAGGTTGAAGCAAAGGAGGATTTGGAATATAAGCCCAATAACTCAAATTATTGCCTTGAGCTTGGGAAGTAGCTATTAACACAGTAAGCATGGCCAAAAATAAATTTTCAGTTGTTCCCCTTTTTTTCCTGCTTGTGTTACCACACTCTGTGCCTGATGACACAGAGACATCCTTTGTCCCCAAGTTGGAAGAGGAGCAGCACAATGATGTCTGGGATGTTTTTGTAGTGATGAAGCATCAAATGCTTGAATAGGCAGTTCATCTTCTTCAAAATGATGACATACAGCTATTCTAACTGGCTTTGTTGGTATGCCATGGGGTGACCCACTGGTTGGGGATCCAATATGTTCTGCCATCCTGTAAAGAAACTAAAGCATACTCCTGACCTTGCACTAATAGAGAAGCAGGAAGCCAATCAGCTGAAATCACAATTTTGGCCCAAATTGAGGTACTAAGGTTTTGGCTTGTCTCATTAGTATAATGTTTCTCTGCCCTAGTTAAAATATCCCCTTTTGGTAAATTTAGAAAGTTAATGAGGAATAATGCTTGCATGTAATAGCCTGGGTACTTGTAGATGATGAACAATATTTATATACTCATTATCCTTAGAACCAACTTGTACTAAATTCCTCCTTTTAATTTTTTAATTTGTAATTTTAATGTTCCATGAGCACTTTCTACAATGGCTTGGCCCTGTGGATTATACTCAATACTAGTAATATATTTGATATCCCAATAGTTAAGAAAACTTTGTAACTTTTTAGATGTATAAGCAGGTGCATTGCCTGTTTGTATAATTATTGGAATTCTCATAATAGCAAAAGTTTCCAACAAGTGAGCAATCACATGATTAGTACTTTCTTCAGTCACAGTGGAGGCCCAAACAAAGTTAGAAAAAGTGTCAATGCAGACATGAACATAAGAAAAATGACCAAATTCAGGAGTATGAGTTACATCCCTTTTCCATATATGATCAGAAGAAATTCCACGAGGATTTACACCTTGTGGGTATGTTCTTAAATGTAAAGGGCACCAAATGGGACATTGTGTTACTATTTGTTTAGCTTGATGAATGGGTATTTTATATTGTACATTAGTGATTAGCATTAGTATGTAGTGCATCAAGTGCTTCCTGAGCAGTAGCAAAGAAGGAGACTAATCTATCAACTTGAGCATTACCATACACCAAAGGGCCTGGTAAATTACTATGAGCTCAGATATGGGTGATATAAATATTTGCATTAAACTTCTGTATTTTATTCTGAAGAGATAAAAATAGATTAAACAAAAGAGCCTTAAAATTAGAAATGACAGCTGAAGCTATGTTTTTACTACTCCTACTACACATGCAGAATCTGCAGTAATATTAATATCTGAACTAAAGTATTCTAGTACCTTTATGACAACATATAATTCATTTTGTTGAGCAGAAGCAAAACTTGTGAAAAATGTTTTATATTCTTTATTAGTCCAAAATGCACATTTACCCTTCTTAGTTCCATCTATAAAGACATTAATACCTAAAGGGACTGGTTCTAATTTTATAATGTCATTAACTACAAATTCAGTGGTTTTAAAGAAGTCCCACATTTTTCCTGGGGGAATATGAAAGGAAATTTCTCTAGCAAATTCTACTAAAGCAATTTGAATAACTTCATTTGCCTTTTTTAGTTTATCAGTGTCATCTACAGTTATGCTTTCATAACGTGGTATCTAGGTTACACTGTTAACAGGAGCCATGTGAATAACAGGGAAAGAAAACATTGGTTCATCCATGTCAGAAAATTCAGATTCATCCTCAGACATAGAATCATCATCTGTCATAAAAGACAATTTTTTCTTTTCTTTTCTTTTCTTTTCTTTTTTTTTTTTTTTTTTTTTTTTTCATTTTTCGGTTCATCAAGGTAGGGTTTCACTCTAGCCCAGGCTGACCTGGAATTCACTATGTAATTTCAGGGTGGCCTCAAACTCATGGAGATCCTCCTACCTTTGCCTCCTGAATGCTGGGATTAAAGGCGTGTGCTACCACGCCCGGCAACAACATTTTCTTTACTGTTTTGAAGAAAGAAAAGTCTGCAGCATCTTTTGCTGAACAGGAAAATAAGTTACTTTTGATTTTAGTCAAAGCCTGCCAGCAGGCTCTTCTGAATTTAAAGAAGTAGCACAGCTTTTAGGAATCAATTTCTGAGTTTCCTGTTCCACTGATTTAAAAAAATATTTCATCCAAATCAAATTCTTTAATAAATCCTCTTAGTGCTGTTTCCAGATTGTTATGACTATTATATTCACCTAATGTTAACACAGCACAAGCCAATGACCAAACTGTCCAAAATTGTAAGGGTATTTTTTACCCTTGCCTACACGTCTTTTCAACATTTTGTTTCACTTGTTCCCAAGTTTCCACATCCAAAGTACTCATCAGGGAACCAAGGATTATATTCTATTAAAATATCCATACATTTATTTATATCAGAAAGAGAAACCTTAACTCCATGCACTTTGAAAATATGATGTAGAATAGAAGTGAAAGGAAGAGATTTACTTTGTCCCATAACCCCATAATATTGACCTACCTTAAGGCCATGACCACTCTCATCTTTCTGCAGGGTCCCTGTTTGGGCACCACTTGTCATCACTTTCTAGTGGATTGGGGACCCTGGGAATGTGTTGCACTGAAGAGAACAGGACATGGGGGATGCACAGCAATAGGAGCAAATGCATGATTTTATTTCTATCTTCAGCAGTTATATAATATTGCTTACCTTGCAAGAACAATATCAGTACAATAACAGTTTACTTAAGCCACTTGTTATTTTTAACTATTTATTAAGCCCTCTTCTGATCTCTTGCTTTATCTTAAATATTAGCCTCTTGTTTTGTTGTGGTATTTTAAGATTCTTAAAACAAAGCACTTTCTATTATTATATAGTACAAGATCTCATGAGGCCGTACCTCCTCTTACATGTGTGTGCTCTGTCTGTAACATTGGGTTCTGAACAGGGAAGTTTGCTTCCACAGATCTCAGTCTGCTGAGTTTATTCAGGTCACCCATGCCACAGAAGGTCAACATGAATCAAAAGTTCCAGTCACCCCATACATGTGCATGCTCATCTTCAAACATACCACACACATCACACAAAATAAACATATACCAAAAAGCTTCATAACAAGACATAGTTTAACCAGCAAAATGAAAAAGGTAATTTTCAAGGTAGTGAGAGAAAAGCACATACCAAAAACACTCCATAGGACTATTAGTGAAGCCACACATAATGGTCATGCCTGTAACTCCAGGAGGCTGACCAGGTCAGGCTGAGCTAAGGTGTAATTTTTGCCTCATAAAAAAAAAAAAGCAAAAAAATTCTTAGGAATAATTTGAAGCACAGGAAAGATAGGATGATATATTCAAGGTAACAAATGAAAATAATGTATCAGCCAAGAAAACCATACCAGGAAAGACCATGTTATTTTATTATTTTGAGGCAGTTTCAATGTAGTCCAGGCTGGCCTTGAACTCAATCAATTTTACAATGTATAAAATGGACTCTTACAATGGACTCTTTTTGTTGTTGTTCTTTTTGTTCATTGGCTTTGGTTTGGTTTTTGTTTTTTCAGGGTAGGGTCTTGCTGTACTCCAGGCTGACCTGGAATTCACTCTGTAGTCTCAGGCTGGTCTCAAACTCACTGCAATCCTCCTACCTCTGCCTCTGAAGTGCTGGGATTAAAGGCACACACCAGCATGCCAGGCTATAATGGACTGTTATGATCAATAAAAGACATTGTACACACACACACACACACACACACACACACACACACCTATGCACACACGCACATAAATACACACAAATTTCAAGAGATTCTCTAAGATCTGAACATATAGCCTGAAGGTAAGGAAATGGAAAAAGATACATTAATGGAAACAAGATATGTAAAAGAAAACCAGTTAATTGCAATTATATCAGACAAAATAGACTTTACTTCAGAATCATAACTAAAGGCAAAAGGTGGTTATAATAATGTATAAGATTCAAGTTAATAAGAAAATATAACAACTTTAATATCTAATAAGCCAACACCAAAGTACCCCAAATTATAAAGCAAATATTCACAAAAACCAATGGGAGAAGTTGCTATCATTACAATAATACCTGAAAAGCCTACAGTTGTTGTTGAAATACTGAAATTTGCTACATAACAAGAAATTCCCTGGATATATTCCAGGCTTCTACTCAGCATTACTGACAATCCTAGACAGTGCAATTTGATGAGAAAAAGAAATAAAAGCAATAAAAAAACAGAAAGGAAGAAGTAAAATGTTCTCTCTTTGTAGATGACATGATCATTACATGTAGAAAACCACAGGCTCAACAAAAAGTTAAAAGCTAACAAATGAAGGCCAGGCATGGTAGCCCATGCCTTTAATAGCAGCACTCAGGAGGCTGAGTTCAAAGCCAGCCTAAGGCTACAGAGTGAGTTCAATTCAGGTCAGCCTGGGCTAGACTGAGACCCTGTCTCAACAAAACAAAACAAAACAAAACAAAAACAAAATAAAATCCAAACAAAAGCCACTTAACATGGACTCGAGAGTTTGTTTAGCAGGTAAGGCCCTTGCTACAAAGCCTAAGGACCCATGTTTGATTCCCTGGTACCTATGTAAGCCAGATGTACATGGTGGTACATGCATCTGGAGTTCATTTGCAGTGTCTAGAGGCCCTGGAGTATCCATTCTTTCTCTCTCCTTTTCTCTGTATTCTCTCTCTCATGTAGTAAATTAAAGAAAATTTCAAAACCAGCTAACAAATGGTACTGACTTACTCAAGGTAATTCTGTACAAATTCTCATCAAATTTAGACCATAAAAAAAGCTTCTCTGAAGACAAAGAAAGAGTAGTTGCATAAAGGAACAAAATGGAAATTCCTGAGATGAAAAATATTACAAAAAAATTCATTGAACAGCTCATTCAAAGATGTGAACTGGCAGAAGAAAGAATGTGGGAGCTGAAAATATATTATCAGAGAGTACATGATCAGAAGAAAAGAATAAAGCAAGAAGACAAAAGTACCCTTGTGGGATATGTGACTCATTCTGAAGTGGTACTGAGAGATACAAGTCAGCACCAAAGAAGATGAAGGAAGAAAAAGATAGGTAATAGAAAAAAGAAAGAGAGCATACAGTGGAGAGAGAGAGAGAGAGGCAGGAAAAGATGAAGGTTAGTATTCATGATGACCTCTCCAGGGCCCTGTGGTTCAGGTGTTCCCTCTACAGGCCTGCTGAAGGATCAATGTTTTACCTGTTGTTCAGAATATAGGATATTTTGGGTACCATTTCTATTTGGGTCCCTATTTGTGTATCCCCCACCCTTACCCCACCCACCTGAACCCCCTTACTCTCCCCTCTCATCCTACTCTCCCTATTGTCTGGTCTTCAAGGTGTTTATTAGTTATGACAACATCTTGGGTAGATTCAGGTTAGGAGCCTCAGATGAGTGAGATCATGCGACGATTATCTTTCTGTGACTGGGTGAGCTCACTGGGAATGATCTGTTGCATGTTTGGCCATTTTTCTTCAGATTTCATTGTGTCATTTTTCCTTACTGCTGTGTAGAATTCCATTAGTGTAGATATACTGCATCTTTGTGATCCATTCATCTAATGATGGACATTTGGGTTGATTCCAGCTCTTGGCTATTATGAATTGAGCAATTATAAACATGGTTGAGCAAAGATCTCTGATCTGAGGCTTGGAGCTTTTAGGGTAAATGCCCAGTAAGGGAATAACTGGGTCTGCTGGTAGTCCCATAGTCATCCTTTTTAGGAGTCTCCATATTGCTTTCCATAGTGCTTGTGCCATTTTACATTCCCACCAACAGTGAAAGAGGGTTCCTATTTCTCCACAGCCTCACCAGAATTTGCTTTCATTAGTTTTTTTTTTGTTTTGTTTTTTTAATGTTAGCTATCCTTACTGGGATAAGGTAGAATATCATAGTTGTTTTAATTTGCATTTCCCTGATGATTAGGGATGTTGAACATTTTCTTAAGCGTGTGTTTTCCATTTGTATTTCTTCCTCTGAGAACTCCCTGTGCAGTTCTCTGCCACATTTTGTGAGTGGGTTGTTTGACTTTTTATTGTTTAGGTTTTGGAGTTCTTTGTAAATTCTAGAAATTAGGCCTCTGTCAGTTGTATAGCTGGTGAAAATTTTCTCCCATTCTGTGGGTAATCTGCTGGCTTTGGTGATAGTATATTTGTCAGTGAAAAAGCTTTTCAGCTTTATGACATCCCAATTGTTGAGTGATTGTTTAATTTTCTGAGCTGCTCAGGATATGCTTAGATATCTGAGGCCTTCTGCCATTCCATATGAATTTTGAGAACATTTTTTTCTATTTCTGTGAAGAAAGAAGTTGGAATTTTTATTGGTATTGCTTTAAATCTATGTAATTCTTTTGGTAACATTGCCATTTCCACAATATTCATTCTGCCTATCTAGGAGGATGGGCGGTCTTTCTGTTTCTGCAGATCCTTCTCAAATTCTTTCATGAGTGGTTTTATGTTTTCATTGTATAGGTCTTTCAATTCTGTGGTTAATGTTATTCCAAGGCATTTTTTGGTATTTGTTGCTATTGAAAATGAGATAATGTTGCTTATTTCTTTTGCTGTATCTTTGTCTTTTGCATATATTAAGGCTACTGATTTTTGGGCATGGATCTTGTGAAGGAGTTAATCACCTTTTAAGAATTTTTTTGTCCTTTCATTTTCACTTTCTTTTTTTTTTGGCTTTTTTCCCATAATTTATTTTTATTTATATTATTCTGATTTTACATTCATAGTGTTTGCTCCCTTATCCTGCTCCCTGTCCTCCCTCTTCCAAAGGGACTCTCATCAATGGGGAATGTGGGTCATGTATTGTGGGGGTAGTCAAGAGTTTGGGGGGGTTAAGCCAAGTCTCTGCATAATGCCCCAAATCGTGGCTCTAACATTCTTTCTGCCCCCTCTTCCTTGAAATTCCCTGAGCCACATTGGGGTCATTTTAGTTCTACTTCAGTGATAAGGTTTTGGGAGCCTCTGTGTCTCTGGATATCTGGCTTAGTTGGAGTTGGATGTTCTCTGTGTTTATCTCCTTCATCCTTTTTCTGGTGCCGTGATCTCCAAGAATGCTGTATTCTTGCCTGTCCCCTGCATTACTCTATGGTTTCATCTGGGGCCCTGGTGAAGTGTGATTGGCGAAGCCTCCCTTCAGGTTCGTTGTCCATCTGAAAAAGATAAGCAAATTCTCCAATGGAGAGAGAAGTTAGTACTAGATAAAAGGGATGGCCATAGATATTTTGGAGGGAATTTTATATGCATAGGCTCTCTTCTAGCCCACATTTGGTGGTATCTTGATCTTGGAGACTGAGCTATTTTTTGTACATGGTTTTGACTTATCTCCCAGTTCCAGCAATGAGTTCCATTCCACTGAGTGGATCTATTAGCCAAATCAAGATCAGTTGGTTACCCACCATGGCTGTGTGCCACTACTGCACTTATTTAAGCATTATGTCAGGTTGTTTCCTGCTGGGTATCTTATACTGTAATTTGTTTGGATAGATGTCAGACATTATCCCCCAGTTGCTCGTGTAGCACCCTCTGGCACTAGACTAGCTAACTGTCTGGGGACTGACCCTCTTCCAGATTCTGGCCAGGTCTCTCCATGTTTGGTCTCACACGCATATGCTGTCTTCAACAGTAGGGTCTTACCATTAACCTTTGGTGGGTCTTCAAGAACTCTGACAGAAACCTGTCTTTTTTGGGAAACCTATTGTCTGGTCCTCAGAGTTCTTATTAGGTTTGGTAGCATCTCAGGTCGATTCAGGTTAGGAGGGACAGATAAACAAGACCATGCGATGATTATCTTTTTGTGATTGGGTGAGCTCATTGAGGATGATCTGTTCCATGTTTGACCTTTTTTTTTTTTTTTTTCAAATTTCCTTATTTCATCTTTCCTTACTGCTACGTAGAATTCCATAGTATAGATATACCACATCTTTGTTATCCATTCATCTAATGATGGATATCTGGGTTGATTCCAGCTCTTTGCTATTATGAATTGAGCAGCCAACACACAATGGAAAAAAGACAGCATCTTCAACAAATGGTGCTGGACAAACTGGACAACCATATGTAGGAAATGAAACTCAACCCACACATCTCTCCAAGCACAAAAATCAAGTCCAGATGGATCAAAGACCTTAATATAAAATCATAAACCCTGTTACTACTGGAAGAAAAAATAGGAGGAACCTTCCATGACAGAGGAGTGGGAAAAGACTTCCTGAACAAGACCCCAGCAGCCCAGGAAATTAAACAATCACTCAACCATTGGGATCTCATGAAGCTGAAAAGCTTTTTCACTGACAAATATATTATCATCAAAGCCAGCAGATTACCCACAGAATGGGAGAAAATTTTCACCAGCTATACAACTGACAGAGGCCTAATTTCTAGAATCTACAAAGAACTCCAAAGTCCAAACAATAGATTACCAAACAATCCACTCACAAAATGGGGCAGAGAACTGCACAGGGAGTTCTCAGAGGAAGAAATACAAATAGCAAACACACACTTAAGAAAATGTTCAACATCCCTAATCATCAGGGAAATGCAAATTAAAACAACTATGAGATTCCACCTTACCCCAGTAAGGATGGCTAACATTAAAAAAAAAAAACATGAAAACAAATGCTGGTGAGGCTGTGGAGAAATAGGAACAAGCTTTCACTGCTGTTGGCAATGAAAAATGGTTCAACCATTATGGAAAGCTATATGGAGACTCCTGAAAAGGATGACCATAAAACCTACCAATGGATCCAGCTATTCCCTTACTGGGCATTTACCCTAAAGGCTCCAAGCCTCAGATCAGAGACATTTGCTCAACCTTTAAGAATTTTGAGATGGAGGTTCTCAGGTAACTTTTGTATAGAATCATGTCATCTGCAAATAGGACTAATTTAACTCTTCCTTTCCAATTTGTGTCCCTTTTACTTCTTTTTCCTGTCTTATTGCTTGAGTTAGGACTTACAGTACTATATTGAAGAGCAGAGGAGAGAGTGGACACCCCTGCCTTGTTCCTGATCTCAATGGTAATTTGTTTAGTCACATTACATATTATTTGGGCTTTAGGAGCTTCATATATAGCCTTAATTATGTTGAGATAAAAACTGTCTGTCCATGCCTATTCTTTCCAATGTTTTGATCGTGAAGTGATGTTGTATTTTGTCAAAGGCCTTTTCTGCATCTATTGAAATGATCATGTGGTTTTTGTGTTTAAGCTCCATGGCAGAGGAACCCTAGGGCAGGGGAACACTAGCCTGCTGGCTTGGGTCCACTTAGCTAGTGCAGGAGGAACCTGCTGCTGGGACTGTGGCTAAGGTGGCTGTTTGAGGGGGACTGGTGGGTCACCCAAGAGCATGGGATTATGAGGATTCCCTTCTTTGGTCCTCTGTGCCCTCCCGCCAAGCCCTAATGAACCCTAAAGGTCTTACCTTTCCTTACATGCCAGGTGAGCAGGACACCATCTTCACCAGAACCCTGAAATGTATAAATTCTTACTGTATTCAGTTCTACACTAGAAAGTGAGTCAAAAGTAGACCTTTGATTTCCCTATCACTCTAGACAACTGACTCTAACACTAGGCTAAAGGAAATGTCATGAATAACATTGAGGCTGAATCACGTGAGGCCACGTAGTTACAAAGAGAGGAGATATGGCAAGTGCTATGCCACTTCATGGAAATTGGCTTTGGTTTTGCACCCTGGCTGGAGGAGAGATTGCAACAAGTTTCCCACACACTTTTGGTCCCATTTCCATAAATCTGGCATAGGATCATCCAGGTGGAGCACTGACAAGGGCACCAGTCCCCTGGGCTCTGAAGCCCTCTAATGCTGAAACAAAGCAACAATCATCAGTGCAGAATTTCTAAACCCATTGAAACTGAAGACTCACCAATAAGCTCTGACTATGAAGATGAATAAATACCAAATTTGTCAGTGCACTTTCAGCAAAGAAGAGTAGCCAACAAAGTATGGTTTCTCTTGCTATTGATTTGTAATTTTAGTCCATAATGGTAGTATACACAAATTATTTTGATTTCCCTGAATTTGTTAAGATTTGCTTTGTGTGCTTGGGCTGCTGAAAGAATATGCATTCTATAGGGTTTGGATGGAAATTTTGCTAGATACCTTATAGTGTGTGTGTGTTTTGTCTGTAGATAGATAAATAGATAAAACTGGGTGTCACCAATGGGTTCTGCAATGCAGATGGATAGATTCAAGGTTGCAGTATAAAGAAAGCTTAGTGAATTTCAAGAAAACAAAGAAAAACAGATGTAGCTGAAGAGGTAACAGAGATTGAAAAAAAAATAACAGAGATGCTAAGGTAAAAAAAGTGTGACAAATAAAGTAGAAAATGCAATAGACAGCATTAGGAGCCGAACTGACTAAGCAGAACAGATAATCAGTGTAAGTGAGATATACAGTTCAAAGTAGTCAGAGAGAAAAAAGAATGTGAAAGAACAGAATGCCTGATGAGATCTATGGAATGTTATCAGAAGAGAAAATATGTCAGTTACTCACATCCAGGAAGAACTAGAAAAATACAAAGATCCAAAACATTTATTGAGAGAAATAATAAACATTTATAATCTGATGAAAAATTTAAATATTCAAAATATGACATGGTCAAAGATCAGAAATAAATTCCAACTCAAATAAAGCTAAATCCAATTTCATATATAATCACACTTTCAAAGGGAAAAGAGCCTGAGACAATGCTGAATGTAGCAAGGGAAAAGAAGCAAAATAAAATGTGTTGTAATGTATCTAGAAAGAATTGGGTGAGATAATAATCAATGTACTAAAATTTCATAAAAAGTCTATGTATGTATGACATAAAATTATAAGTGAAACTATCTGGGGGAAGACATGAAACTTCTAGAAGGGGAGAAGAAGCAGAAAAGGGAGGGAAGGAAACAGAGGGTATGTACTTGGATGAACATTTCCTTGTGAAACCCAGTACTGTCCTACCAAGCTAGAATATTATATCCAGAAAAGTTATCTTTATTTCTAAAGAAACAATAGAGAAATAAGCACATTTCTAGACGAATAAATGCTAGGAAATTTCACTGCCATCAGACACACTTTATAGGAAATGTTAGAAAGAATTTTTTACACTGTCAGAAAAGAATACTAATGTGTAGCAAGAGAACTGAAGACCCAAAACCAAGCTGAAGCAGGAAGTATCCAATAGAATTCAGACTGCATGGCCATGTTAATCATGGGATGTCAAGCACTTATATATTTACTAGGAAGACTAAAGGACAAAATATATAAAAACAACGACATACACAATGATCTGTTAAAGGATGGAAAGTATAAAAAATACATAAATTATGACATCAAGAACTCCAAATACAGATGGTAGTAGACAATGAACAGATGTAAAACTCATCACAACAGAAAAGCAGAGGCTGCATAGAGCTTCAGGGGTCAGGGAACGTTGTGGAAGAGGAGAGCAGAAAGAATGTAAGAGCCACAAGATACATAGGTATACTATGGGGCACTCCCTCCTGACATAAGCCAGCTAGTGCATATATGACTCCACAGTGGTTAATGGTGCACCCACAAGAACAGCATGGTTCTGAGATTTTGCCCTGAAGATAGAGGAGGACAAAAGGAATGAGAAAACAATGCAGAGGAAGGATTACCTAGACAGAGGGGAGTCCTAGGGAAGAATGTGGTGGGGGAGGTGGTGGGAGAGAGAGGACCAAAAGAGTTTAATAAAGGGACAGAACACAAATTAATCTAATTCATATATTAAAGTTCCACTCAAACTCCAAATAAGGAAAGGAATGTAATTAAGAGTAGAGTGATTTACTTTTTTATTTTTGTCACCAGAAAAATTGGTTATCAGTTAAAAATAGTCTGTTCCTTGGGCTGCAAAGATGGCTAGGTGGGCATGAGAGAACCTGAAGCAGTCTGAGTTCAATTCCCAGCACCCACATAAACAGTTAGCCATGACCATGTATACCTCTAACCCCAGTCATTCAGGAAGCAGAGACTAGAGATTCATTGGAAATTGCTAGTCAGTCAATCTGATTAAAAAATAGTGGCTGGCCTGATTTTAGTGAGAGACTCTGTTTCAAGGAAACATGCAGATGAGCAATAGAGGAAGACATCTCTATTTGGCCTTTGTATGCACACACACACACACACACACACACACACACACACACACATCATGTGCATCTGCTCACACATGCAAAAGCATACAAACTACAGACAAGCACACACACACACACACAACAAACACACACTACAAGTTATCTAGCAAACTTTCCATCCAAACCCTGTAGAATGCATATTCTTTCAGCAGCTCATTTGAAATATACCACACAGCACACAAAGCAAATCTTAACAAATTCAGGGAAATTGAAATAATTTGTGTATACTACCACTATGGACTAAAATTACAAATCAATAGCAAGAGAAACTTAGAGCATAGACAAAGTCATGGATATTAACACACTCCAGAATGATAAAAAGGGCACTGAAGAAATAAAAAAAGAAATAAAAGAAATCCTAGAATGGAATGATAATGAAAATACAATACATTTTAATGTATGGGACAGTAAAGGCAGTCCTAAGAGGGAAGTTTATATTTCTAAGTGTTTACATTAAGAAACTAGAGAGATTGAAAACAAACAAACAAACATGACACATGTTTGAACTGGGAAAAAGAAGAGTAAGCCACACTCAAAATTTAGTAGAAGGAAAGAAAGAAGATTAGGGCATAATATAATGAAAAAAGAAGCAAAAAATACTAAGAAACAAACAAACAAAACCCCTAAAATCTTTGTTCTTTAAAAGCATCAACAGTTTTTGTGATGACAGAACACAGTGAGGTCTGAGGGAAGGTGTGCCTCTCCCTGACTTTCACCAAGTCAGGTTAAGTGCTCTACTTCACTCCTGGCCCTGCCTCGTTTAGCCTTATGTACAGTTTCCCTTCCTTCTTCCTTATCTTTCTTCCTCCTTCCGTCCCTCACTTTCTCCCTATCTCCCTCATAGCAGCTTCTCACATTTATTATGTGAGCACAGTAATTATTACCTCTTAGTTTTGGCTACAGAAACTTGACTCAGACAAGCTACAAACTTAAGGAACTTCCCAAAAATTTTAAAAATGCTCTGTAGTTAGTGGTAGCTTGGTTGCTCGATGTCTTTGAAACTAAAGGCCATCTAGGACCACAATTCTACATGTCATACTACTTATTCTTTTTGCCTATTTGTGTTTCCAGATAGGATTTCCCCCTTTCTACATTTATGGTTTAGTAATTGGGGATTTTCCCCAAGTATGAAGTCTCATGTTTGTTTGCCATCTTGGAGTGACATGGTATGATGTCTTTACCACCTTGCATAGAAAGTTTCCTTAGAGGCTTTTTCAAGAGAGGTAGAAATGCAGGGCAAAGATGACAGAAACTCCTTGGTTACCAAGCTCTAAAGCGAGCAGTTTGGACGATACAGCCCGTAACATGTAAGTCAGTGTAGTGAAAATGAATGCAATCTAAAGACAAAAGAAAACACTTGCTCTGGTTCTACCTTTGATAACAAAGTGAAGAATCACAAGTGAACATACAGACTTGAGAGCGCCTGTGCTTTCTCTGAGGCAACATTCTGTTGCTGCATTACTTTGAGATATCATCTATGTGTCTCTATGAATTAGTAGTTGTTGGGTTTTGACATATATACTTTGAGACATACCTGTAAGTTGAGTCAATATGAATTACGTTTCATTGTATGTGTATTATATTTATTTTTCTATTAGAGAAACTTATGTTTTCCTGACAATGTGTGCTCTATTAAGAAGTATCGACCCCCACAATGCATGACCCACATTCCCCATGGATGAGGGTCCCTTTGGAAGAGGGAGGACAGAGAGGAGGATAATGGAACCAATACTATGAATGTAAAATCAGAATAATATAAATTAAATAATAATTAATAATAATAATAATCATGATAAAGAAGTATATATAGTAGTTTATAGTGTTCTAAATTTTGAAGGACTTTTATAAACCAAAACTCGTTTACATTTCATGTTTTGTAATATCTAGTCCTTTATTTAGATGATAGATTTGTTGGGAAAATGTGAATATAATTTGACTGCAATTAAAATGCTGTTTTTTTTTTACTCTGGTCCAGGCTGACATAAAATTCACTATGTAATATTAAGATGGCCTTGAATTCCCATCTCTGCCTCCTGAGAGCTAGGATTAAAGGCATGTGCCACTGAGCCCTGCTTAAAATGCTGATTTAAAGAAATGAATTTTAAATATTCTTATTGAATGAAATTCTATTAAATTATTTAAAAAGCATCAACAAAGTCAATAAACACTTAATTCATGTTGTATAGTAGTTTCTTCTGAATTGAAACCTTTTATCCTACATCCTAGATGTCAGCTCCATAGGAAGTTCTAAGTTTCAGCATGAGAATATGGCTCAGGGGTTAAGGGTGTCTGCTTGCAAAGCTTGTTCACCTGGGGCAAACTGTGGCATCACACACACACACACACACACACACACACACACACACACACACACACACACACCTTAAAAAACAGTTAAGAGATTCAGAAGCTTGTAGAGAATCAGACAGAATAAAAATCAGGAAAGAAATGTCTCACAAGACTAGGAAAGTCCCTGAAACTGACAAGATATCACCATGCCCCTTCCCAAGGTGATATCAGGAGTAAGAACTAATCAAAAAGGTTGTCCAACTGCCAAACTGCTGGCAAGTCATGCAGTGATCTTCAGGCATGCAATTCCCCTGTATTGTCACCTGGCTGGGGTGGGGTCTTTTTGGTGATGCAGCTGCCTTTGAATTATCTATGCTCCTGTAAGTAACATCAGTGAACTTAGTGGTTCACTAAGCTAGACTTGGGTGGAATCATTTTTCTGGTCTGTTGTTTGTGTCCCAACTGAGTTGAATGGATGTTGTTCATGTCTCACCAGGAAAAGTTAATGCAACAAACTAATCAAAAAAGAGAGGAGGGAGAGGATCCAAATTAATAAAATAAGGGCTGGAGAGATTGCCTAGTGGTTAAGGTACTTGCCTGCAAGGCAAAAGGACCCACGTTCGATAACCCGGGACCCAGACAAGCAAGATGCACAGGTAGTGCATGCATCTTGAGTTTGTTTGCAGTGGCTGGAGGCCTTGGCGCACCCATTCTCTCTTTCTCACTTCCCATCATCTCTTTCTCTCTCTCAGATAAATAAATAAAAATAAAATCTTAAAAATGAAAGAGGAAAAGGGTAGCATTACAATGGCTACCAATGGAATTCATAAAATCATATGTACCTTAAAAACATATACTCCAATAAACTGGAAAATATAAAATTGAGTTTCTAGATAGATATGATGCTTAAAAATTAAACCAAGATTAAATAATTTATGTATTCATTTAAAAAAACTATTCATTTTTTCCATTTTTAATATTTTTCAATACATGTGTAATGTATTTTTATCTTATTTCCCCCAATTATGCACTCTTACTCCTTCCTGCTCCCATGAGTCACCCTCATTGATTATCATTTGTGGTGGTTTGAAAATAAATGGCTCATAACTTCCATTATTTTTTATTAAGATTCCTAATTAGTGGAAGGTGGAGCTGTGCTGGAGGAGGCTTGTCACTAGGGGTGGATTGTAGGTCAAACCGTAAGGTGTATTTTGAGACAGCTTGTGCCCTGGCTGCTTTGTCTCTCTGCTTTGGATGGATGCTGAAGTGAGCCAGATTCTTCTGCCATGATGAAGCTCCTCCTGTGATCTGTAAGCCTGAAATAAACTCTTTTGTCCATAAGCTGCTTCTGGTCTGGTATTTGTCCCAGAAATGAGAAGGTAACTACAACACCACCTTACTTTCATACCTTGTTTGATTTTTTATCCCTTTGAATTAATGTAGGGTTGCTTGCATGATCATGGGTTATTTACCATAGACTGGGCAATTTAGTGGCTGTCCCACTAATAAACCTGATGCCTCACTCCCAGCAATGATTAGCTGAAAGCACAATTAGCATAATCACAGTAGTAGATTCCACACTAGGGTCTTTGTCATTAGCTATGAGCTTTTGGCAAGGTTTACAGTACCAAGCATGGAATTCTTCCTGTAGAGCAGGCCTCAAATCCAAGAAGAAAACAATTGGTTATTCCCATAACCTTCATACCACTATTATACCAGTGGGTATATCTTGCCTGGAATGTTGGTTGGTTGTGGAATGCACAAGGTCCACAGCTAGACAGGACTATTGATGGCTTTTCTCCCCCAGAAGTTCACACAGCACCTTCTGGTATATAGAAAGCTAGCTGGCAGAGAGAAAGCTTCTAGCTCAGTTCTTGCTTAATTTCTTTATAACCTGCAACCAAAACCTGTGGAGTCTTTAAACATAGGGACTTACAGGCTGGAGATATGGCTAAGTGGTTAAGGTACTTGCCTGAGAAGCCAAAGGACCCAGGTTTGATTCTCTAGAACCCATGTAAGCCAGATGTACAAGGTGGCACATGAGTCTGGAGTGCGTTTGCAGTGGCTAGAGGCCCTGGTGCATCCATTGTCTCTCTCTATTTGCTTCTTTCTCTCTTGCTTGCTAAATAAGAAAAAAAAGAAACAAAATAAAATATTTTAAAAAATAGGGACTTATCACCTAGTTTTGGTGGGCAACTGAGAGCAATAGCAATAGCTTATATTATTTTAAGGGCTTCAGTAGCCTCTGTGACCAACAACCCACTTGGAGATAACTCGGGATGAGATAAATTAAATAGATTTATGACAAACAGACACTGAAACTTAATAAATAAACAAGGATCCTAAGTAATAAAAGTCCAGAACAAGATGGCCTCACTGCTGAATTCTGTTAGATCTTAAAATAAAAGAAAAGCTAACATTAATGCCCCTCAAATTATTCCATAACCTAAAGAAAAAAAAAAAAAAAACCTCTGAAACGGTTTCAAATGCCAAGTGCTACCCTAATACCAAAACCAAACAAAGACACACCAAAAAAAGTACTAAACAATTTCTTTGTTAAACATATACAAAATTTCTCAACAGCATATTTGCAAACTGAATACAGGAACACCAGAAAAGATCAATATGATCAAGGTGGCAGGGGTGGTTTCACATACTGAAATTGTTAAATTTAATACATCATATAGATGGATCTAAGAACAGAAATCACATAGTCATCTCAGAGATACAGGAAAAGCTTTTGAAAAATCCAACATTTCTTCATGTTGAAATTTTAATAATGCTTGGAAGAGAGGGAACATAATTCAACATAGTAACAAACAAAACTTACAGCCAACATTATACTAATTGAGAACTCAAAGAAATTCCACAAAAATTAAGACCTAGACAAGAGTATCAATTTTAGTCCCTTTTATTCAATACAGTACTGAAAGTGTTAGCCAGAAAAAATAAGACAAGAGAAGCAAATCAAGGGATTCAATAGGAAAGGAAAAAATCAAAATACCCTTATTTATAGATGGCATGATTCTCTAAGGCTGTGCCAGAAAATTTCAGAGCTGGCAAACACTTTCATCAAAGTGACAGGATACAAAATTCATAAATCAGTAACATTCTTATTTACAAATAACAGGCATGGTGAGGAAGAAATCAGAGGAACAATCCCATTTATAATTCACACACACACACACACACACACACACACACACACTTTGGAAGCCAAAGACTTCTACAATGAAAACTTTAAAATACTTAAGGAAGAAATTGAAAAAGACAGGAGAAATTGCAAGAAACTTCCATGCTCATTGATTGTGAAAATGAATACCCTTCAAAAGCAATTTGTAGATTCACTGCAATACCTATCAAAATTGCAATCCCATTTTTCTCAGAATTAGAAAAGACAATCCTAAACTCACTGAATGACAGAAAACAAAAGAAGGAAGAGGGGTACTTTTTGGGATCAAGATAGGGTCCAGTGGGTAGTGAGAGGGACAGAAAAAGAAAAGGTAATGGGAGTTGAATCAATGTATGTATGTATGTGTATATATATATATGTGTGTGTGTGTGTGTGCGCATGTATATCTATACACATATATACATATAAATAATAAATGATGTATATTATTCATAATATATTTTATTATATCAATATATAATATAGGATTATATAATATATTTCATATATGATTATAATTAACATAATAAATAATATGATATATACCATGTTATATACAATATATGTGTGTATGGTATATTTGTGTATAAAATTGTCAAAGAATTCTTTGTAAAACACTTGGTAACTACAAGCAAGAAAACATTTAATAGAAATAAATACCTACATCAAACTAGAAGCATGTCCCATAAATAATGTAATATTGCATCTCAAATACAAACTATATATGAAACAAGAGAATGAAAGAAAAATAAACATCTGAGCAATATAAATGAAATGGAGTCTTTTAAAAATAATTGATTGATTGATTGATTGATTGATTTGAGAGAGAGAAGGATGGAGAGAAAGAGGCAAAGAGAGAGAGAGAGAGAGAGGGGGAGGGAGAGAACAGGCATACCAGGGCCTCTATCTACTAAAAATCAACTCCAGATGCATGCACCATGTTGTGCATCTAGATCACATGGATACTGGGGAATTGAACTTGGGTCCTTAGGTTTCACAGGCAACCTCTTTAACTGGTAAGCCATATCTCCAGTCCATGAAATAGAATCTTAAAAATGCAAAGATCAAGGAAAGAAAGAAATGATAAATTGATAAGTTTTTAGTTGGACCAATTATTTTAAAAAATCCAAAAATTAAAATCAAGCATGAAAAGAAAGGCAGTTTAACTGATACCACAGAATGCAAATGATTGCTAAGACTATAGCTAACCATTATACATGAGTAAATTGGAAAACCTAGAAGAAATACCTAGTCATATACGCTATAACAAGGCTGAACCAAGAAGAAATGGAAAATATGAACAATACAATAATGATGAACAAGAGTGAAACTATAATAAAATATTGCTCATCAAAGAAAATCCCAGAACCTGATTTTCTGATTCAATTCAATTCAATTCTGATTTTTAAAAAGTCTTAAGAAGTAATATAAATGTTTACAAACTGCTGCAAGAAAGCTGAAAGCAACATGATCCTTCCAAATTCATCCTATAAGGCCAGAAGTGCCTTGATATCAGAATCAGACAAACAAACAACAATGAAAATTATAAGACAGTATTCCTGATGGACTTAGGGTAGAAGTCCTCAACAAAACGCTAGCCCGGGGGCTGGAGAGATGGCTTAGCAGTTAAGTGCTTGATTGTGAAGCCTAAGGACACCAGTTTGAAGCTCGATTCCCCAGTACCCACCTAAGCCAGATGCACAAGGTGGTGCATGCATCTGGAGTTCGTTTGTAGTGGATGGAGGCTATGATGCGCCCATTCTCTTTCTCTCTCTCTCTCTGCCACTTTCTCTCTGTGTCTATCACTCTCAAATAAATAAATAAAAATAAACAAAAAATCATCAGCACATTAAAAAGATCACACACTGGGATCAAATGAGATTACTCTCAGAGATACTAGAATAGTTCATCTGCGAATCAATAAACCCAACACATCACATTAACTGAATGAAGTATGAAAAATACATGATTATCAGTAGTTGCAGGAACAAAACAAAACATCTGACAAAATTCAACACACCTCCATAATGAAAATTCTGAACAAGTTAGGTATATAATTGAGAGTACCAAACTGACATCATACTAAATATGGAAAAGTTGATAGATTTTGTTTTTGTCTAAGTCTGAGACAAGACAAAAATACCCCTATTACCATTATTATTCAACACAGTCCTGGAAGTCCGAGCAGAAGTAATTATTCAAGAAAAAGAAATAAGGCCAATCAGAAAGGAAGAAAATAAATTATCCCTCCTTTTGGATGATGTAATCTTATATATAGAAAACCCTAAAGACTTGAGGAGAAATATATTAGAGCTAATAAACAAGATAAAATTTTAGAATAAAAATCACATACAAGCATTAGTTACATTTCTACAACCAAGAATACACTATCTGGAACAGCAATTTTAAAAGGCCATCCCAGTTAAAATAGCTACAAAAGAAAATACACAGCAACAAATATAACCAAGGAGTTGTCAGATACCTACAATGACAACTATAAAACATTGATAAGGGCTGGAGAGATGGCTTAGCTGTTAAGTACTTGTCTTGTGAAGCCTAAGGACCCAGGTTCAAGGCTCAATTACCCAGGATCCACATAAACCAGATGCATAAGGTGTCATATACATCTGGAGTTCATTTGCAGAGGCTGGAACAAACACAATGCTGCTGGCAAAAAAGCACACACTTCAGTCAATGGGACAGTATAGAGAGCCTAGAAACAAATATAACCACTTAAAGGTAATGGGGTCCTGACAAAGGTGGCAAGAAGTATCATTGGCGCTGGGTACACTGGATAGAAAAGGTCCAAAATCCACAAAAGTGCAAGAAAACAGCAGAAATGCTGCATGGCATTGGTGTGAATAAGGATTTTTTTTTTTTTTTAAGATAAAACTTTCAATGCAGGAGCAATAAAACGGAAAACAAAAAAGGAATAAACAAATATTCAAAAGGTATTACATAAAGAGATTCTGAATACCAATGGAAGTCAATGTCATAATCAAACATCTGCAAAATGGGAGAACTAAGTAGCAAATAAAAAAGATAAAAGAAAAAAGAAAGCAAGAAGAAAATAAAACTAATATAATATTAAAAGAGTGACCTCAGGTCTATATATACAAAAATCCATAAGCATGAGAAAAAAAACATGCATCATCCCTAATCTTCAGGAATATATAAATCAAAATATTAATAAGATATCATCTCACAACTGTTATTATGACTACTATCAAAAAAACAAAAATAGCAAGTATTGGCAAGAATGTAAAGAATGAGGAACTCTTCACACAGTGTTGATGATGGTAGGAATGTAAATCAGTAGACATTATGGAAAATATTGCAGAAGTTCTTTAAAACATTAAAAGTAGAAGAGATGGGAAAGGAGCTCAGCATAAGAGCACTTGCCTTGTTTTTGCGTTTGAATGCCAACACAGTAAAAAACAAAATCAAAATAAAAAAATATTAGATGTAGAACTATCAAATGACCTAATATTCACATTATGACTAAAATGTAAAGTAGATGAAGTCAATGCCTTGAAGATGTGTTTGCACTTTCATGTTTCTCTTAAGCACTATTCATAAGAGCTGAGATGGGGCATCAACCTTGATGTCCATCAGTGTATGAATAAAGAAAAGGAATCAGATGCACACAATGGAATGCTATCTGTCATGAGGAATCACATTTTCTCATCTGTAATACTATGGAAGAGCCTGGAGGAGGTTAGCTATGTGAAATTAGCCAGATATGAAAAGACAAACACTATATGATCTCACTCACATAATGGAATGTAGCAAAGCACATCTCATAGAAATTGAATTTGTAATAGTGGTTACTGAAAGACAGAGTGAATAGGAAAAAGGGACGATGGGGAAACGTTGCTTAAATGGAGGCAGTATTAGTTAGAAGAAATACATTTTCATGCTTTATTGGCACAACAGAGTGAATTTAGATAATGACAATGTATTTTATATTTCTAATAAGGAGAAGAAAGATCATTCTAGTATTTTCATCACAAAGTAATGATAAGTGTGTGAGATGCTTGATATGCTAATTACTTTTATTTAATCATTACTCAGTATATACATGCATTAAAATTGACATTGTACCTCATGAATACAATTATCCATGAATGAAATGTATCAACAAAAAATTTAAATCAGAAAATGTCAACTTGGGAAACAATGATAAATGATTTAAGGGCTAAATGTAAAACTTTATCCCTATGTAGTACTTGGCAGATTGGACTTCCTCTCCTCTGAGTAGGAAGTCCTCTCCTCTTGAAGGAGACAGGAGAAAAGCGTTTCTTTCAGGTAGTTAAGTCAGAAGCAAGAGCTCAAAGAGAGAACCAGTTGTCAACCCACTGGCTTTGACAGACCTGGAATTTGCATCAGTCCCTGTCTCATCCAGGATGGCTGCCAGCGACCAACACAGAAAGAACTAAACTGCCTCTTCCCTGCTCAACCTCCCAGTCAACATATCAACAGATCTTTGTCCCTTGAGTCCATGAGCTTTCTGCACTGAGTATGATAACAAGACTTACCCTAGTTGTTTGTCTAATTTGTATTAAGGTGGTTGACCACATGGGCTCTCCTCTCTCTCTCTTCCCTGCTATCTCATCTGTGTGAACATACTTATAAGCCTGCCCATCTCCTTCCCAGCAAGGAGAGAGCATTGTTCTCAGCCTGAGTGTTTGGCTGATTGCCTTCTACTGTGGCCTACTTTGGGGTGGCTTCTCTATTTGATTACATGTAAAATTTTTCTTTGATCTCTGAGTCCTTCACTATTGATTAATCTTCTTGGTATTTTATTGGAAGGGGAGAAGGGTTAATTGTGCTCTCTCTTCCCTCTCTTCCACCAGGGCAACCTGGTTGACTTGGGTTTCTTTCATCTAAATAGTGAGTAATGTTCCCTCCCTCTTCCAGATTTCTGGGGAAGGCCCTATTACCTCTTTGGGTACTCTTCAGTTCATTCAACACAAGTATTCAGTTTCCAGATACCCTTTTCATCTTGATATTCCTCTAAACACTGGGCCTGCTACATAGGTAATTCCTCTCAACTATGGGTCTACTATGCATGCAATTTCTCTAAACTTCGAGTCTATTATGTGTGCAATACTTTGACTTTTTTCCTGTGTTTTCTTTATTTATTAATTATGGACATAGTATGGAACATCATGAGTTGGTCCCTCATCCCTTCTGCTGGGACCCTCCTAGTGGGGATGCAAGTATTCCCACGGGGTTGTGGGTTATGCATTGCCGGAGCAGCAGTCACTTTTGGGGGGAGGCAATGCCTCTGGGTATAGTGTCCCAACCTGTGGCTCTTACAATCTTTTGGCCCCCTCTTCCACAAAATTCCCTGAGCCATGGTGGGTGAGTTTGAAGTCTACTTCAATGATTAGCTCTTAGAAGCTCAGGATCTCTGCTTTGGTAGGCGTTGAGTATGCTTAACATCTGTCTCCTTCACCTTAGCACTGACTGTCTGTCTCACCATGGAAGCTGCATTCTTGCTTATCTCCCCAATTCCTCTGTGGTTTCAGCTGGGGCTTGGCTGGCGTCTTGCTATCTTCTGAAAAAGTAAAAACAGATTTTCAAAAATGGAGAGTGAAGTCAGCATGTGTTAAATATGATAAGCTTTATTAATTTAGGGGGAATTTGATGGATATAGCCCCTCTTAGTTGAAGACTAGTGGGAGCTTGACATTGGAGAGCATAATCCTTATCTCCATAGGATTCTGACCTGGTTCCCACTTCCAGATATGGGTTTCTTTCCACTGAGTGGATCTCTAAGCCAATATGAAAGCTATTGGTTCCCTGCTAAGGCTATGTGCCACTATTGCACTTGTATGTACACTTGTCAGGATGTTTGTCTCTGATTAGTATAGACCCCCGTTTTCTCAGATTGTTGTTGGCCACTTTCCCCCAGTAGCTAACTGTATGGGGATTAGCTCCCTTCCAAGTTCTAGCCAGGTCACTCTGTGTTCTGTGCCAGCAGCGTATGGGTAATCAAGTGCTTTGACAGAAGTCTTTTTTGATTTGGGGACCTTGTAGGTCTCTCCACTCAATAGCTCTTTGTGGATAGCAATTGCATTCTGGTACTGGAGTTGCAGGCCAGAGTGAAAAACATTTTTTTAAGCTTAGGCTTTATACCACTCTCTCTAGAGAGCTTCTTTGCAAGTGCCCCCAACATGCTGCTGTTGGAGTTCCATTTTTTAGTCTATCTTCAGGGATAAAAGTTTCTATCATATCTGTTCATTTAGGATTTAGTTTTGTGTTTTTCTCCTACTCACCCTTCCCTTCCCTCCAAGTCCTTTTATCCCAGTTGTCTGGTCCTCAGGTTGCTTATCAGGTTGGTCAGCAACTCAAGCTGATGCAGGTTAGGAACCGCAGATGATTGAGACTGTGCGGCAGTTGTGTGAGTTTACTGAGTATGATCTGTTCCAAGTCTGTCAATTTTTCTACAAATTTCATTGTGTCATTTTTTTTTTTTTTTTTTTTTTTTTTTACTGCTGAGTTGAATTCCATTGTATAAATGTACCACAACTTTGTTAACCATTCATCCAATGACGGGCTCAATGAATTGAGCAGCTATAAACTTGGTTGAGCAAATATCTCCATAGTGAAGCTTGAAGCTTTTAGAGTAAATGCCCAGTAACGGAAAAACTGGATCTGTTAGCAGCTCTTTCAATCCTTTTCAGGAATCTCCATATTGATTTCCATAATGGTTGTACAAGCTTACATTCCCATCAACACTGAAAGAGGGTTCCTCTTTCTCCTCGCCAACATTTGTTGTCATTTAATTTTTTTAATGATTGCCATGCTTACTGATGTTAGGTGGAATCTCATAGTTGTTTTAATTTGCATTTCCCTGATGGTTAGGAATGTTGAACATTTTTAAGAAAATGTGTGTGTTAGCCATCTGTATTTCTTCCTCTGAGAACTCCCTATTTAATTCTCTGCCTCATTTTTAGAGTGGGTGGATTTTTTTTTTATTGTTGAGGTTTTTGTGTTCTTTGTAGATTTTAGACATTAGGCTTCTGTCAGTGGTATACCTAGCAAAAATTTTCTCCCATTTGGGAGTAATCTATTGGCTCTGCTTGTGGTATGTTTGTCTGTACAGAAGCTTTTTAGCTTCATGAGATCCCATTGGTTGATTGTTTGATTTCCTGGACTACTGGGGTTTTATTCAGGAAGTCTTTCCACACTCCTATATCATGGAGAGTGCCTACTATTTTTTCTTCCAAAAGTAGGAGAAGAGTTTCAGGTCTTATATTGAGGTATTTAATGCCTTTGGACTTTATTTTTGAGTGTGGAGAGATGTGTGGATCTTTTATTTTTCTAGATATGGTTATCCAACTTGTACAACACCATTTGGTGAAGATTCTACCTTTTCTCCAGTCTACATTATTGGCAACTTTGTCAAAGATCAAGTAGCTGTTGTTATTTGACCTAAAGACCAGGTCTTTATTTCTGTTCCATTGGTCAATATTTATGTTTTTATGTCAGTACCATGCTGTTTTTGTTACTATGGCTTTATAACAGAACTTTAGATCAGGTATGGTGATACCTCCAGAGGTGTTTCTTTTGGATGTGTTTGGATATCTGAGGCCTACTCCCATTCCATATGAATTTTGAGAACTTTTTTTATTTCTGTGGAGAATGATGCTGGAATTTTTATTAGTATTGCATTAAATCTGTATGTTGTTTTTAGTATAATTGACATTTTCACAATATTAAGTCTACCTGTCCAAGAGCATGTGAGGTTTCGCATCTTCTCAAGCCCTCCTGGATTTCTTTCTTGAGTTTTTTTAATGTTTTCATTATATAAGTCTTTTACATCCTTGATTTGTGTTATTTCAAGGTATTTAATTTTTTGTTGCTATTGAAAAAGGGCAGTTCTTCCTTTGCATATTTGTCATTTGCAAATAGAAAGACTATTGATTTTTGTGTGTTGATTTTTTAAATTAGTTATGTACATAGTGTATATACAGGCATGTTTTACCATCACTAGCCTCCTTCACATCCCCCCCTCTGAAGGGACCCTCTTAGTTGGGGAATGTGGGTCATTCATGGTGGGGGTAGCCATCAGTTATGGGGAAGAGGCAATCTCTGCCTGGTTTTGGTATTAGGGTGATACTAGCTTCATAGAAGGAGTTGGGGAGCTTTTCCTGTTCTCCAATTGTGTGGCACAGTTTGAGAAAAATTAGTTTCAGTTCTTCCATGAAGGTTTGATAGAATTCAGCTGAGAAGCCATCTGGTCCTGGACTCTTCTTTTGGGGGAGGTTTTTGATTACATTTTCAACCTCAATGGGTGTGATAGGTTTGTTTAGGATATTAATCTGCTCTGACATTAGCTTTGGTAGGTGGCATGTGTCCAGGAATTCATCCATATCATCCAGCTTTATGGAGTAGACATTTTTGAAATAAGTCCCAATGATTCTCCTAATTTCACTTATGTCTGTTGTGCTCTCTCCTTTTTCATTTTTAGTTTTTTTCAATTTGAAGGGTCTCTTTTTTTTTCTTGATCAAATTGGCCAGGGGTTTATCAATCTTGCTTATTTTTTCAAAGAACCAGCTCTTTGTTTCATTGATTTTCTTAATTGTTTTCTTAGTTTCCAATTCATTAATTTCTCCTCTGATCTTAATTATTTCTTTCCTTCTGGGGTTTTTGGGTTGGATTTTTCTTATTTATCCTCTTCCTATAGGTGGATGGTTAGGTTATTGATTTGGGATCTCTGTGCCTTTGTTATGAAAGCATTTAGCACTATGAGTTTTCCCCTTCATTGTGTCCCGTAAGTTTTTTTATGATGCGTTCTCATTGTTATTCATTTTGAGAAATTTTGCAATTTCATTTTTATTTTGTACAGTACCCATTTATTGTTTAAAAGTATGTTGTTCAGTTTCCAGGAGCTGGTGGAATTCCTGAGGCATCTTTTGTTAATTTCTAGCAGTACAGCATTGTGATCTGATATCATGCAGGAGACTATATCCTTCTTCCTAAATATATGGAGGTAGGCTTTATGCCCCAGAATATTATCTATTTTAGAGAAGGTTCCATGGGATGCTGAGAAGAATGTGTAATCTGTGGATTTGGGGTAGAATGTTCTGTAGATGTCTGTTTGGTCTGATTGCTCTATGGTTTTGTTGAGCTCTCTTACCTCTCTGTTAATCTTCTGTTTGAGTGATCTATCTATTGCTGATAGTAGCGTATTGAAGTCCCCAACAATAATGGGGTTGGTGGTTATTTCTGTTTTGTTGTCAAGTAGGTTTTGTTTTATGAGTTGTGGTGCACCTGTGTTTGGTGCATAAAGACTGATAATTGTGATATCCTCTTTTTGGATAATTCCCTTGATAAATAAGAAGTGGCCTTCTTTGTCTTTTTAAATTACTTTTGGTTTGAACTCTATCAATCCAATATTAGTATAGCTATACCAGCTTGTTTCTTATTTCTGTTTTCTTGGAACATTATTTTCCACCCTTTCACCCTGAGAAAGTATCTGTCTTTAGTGGTGAGGTAGGTTTCTTAAAGACAACAGATTGAGAGGGCTAATTTTCTGACCCATGCTGTTAGCTTATGTCTCTTGATGGGTGAATTAAGGACATTAATATTTAGGTAATAACTGAAGTTTGATTTAATCCTTACCTATTGTGGTGGTTTATGTGGTTTGGTATTTTCTTGGACTTTGTAGTTTTTTTTTTTTTTTTTTTTTGTGTCTTCTCTGAGTTTGGTTATTGTGTCTGCTTCTCCGGGGTGCTTGAGGTTGTTTATTTGATTCTGTGTGGAGAATTGCCTGAAGTACTCTCTGTAGGTTTGACTTTGTGTTCATATAGTATTTTTTATAATTTATTTTTACTTATATTATTCTAATTTTACATTCATAATGGTGACTCCATTATCCTCCTCCCTGTCCTCCCTCTTCCATAGGGACCCTCATCAATGGGGAATGTGGGTCATGCATTGTAGGGGTAGTCAAGAGTTATGGGGGATAGGCCAAGTCTCTGTGTATAATGCCCCAACTGTGGCTCTAACATTCTTTCCACACCCTCTTCTGCAAACTTCCCTGAGCCACATTGGGGTCATTTTAGTTCTACTTCAGTGATGAGGTTTTGGGAGCCTCTGTGTCTCTGGATATCTGGCTTAGTAGGAGTTGGATGTTCTCTGTGTTTATCTCCTTCAGCCTTTTTCTGGTGTCGTGATCCCCAAGAGTGCTGAACTCTTGCCCTTCCCCCACATTACTCTATGGTTTCAGCTGGGGCCCTGGTCAGGTGTGATTGGCTGATCCTCCCTTCAGGTTCATTGTCCATCTGAAAAAGATAAGCAAATTCTCCAATGGAGAGAGAAGTTAGTACTAGATAGATGAGATGGCCATAGATATCTTGGAGGGAAATTGATATGGGTAGGCCATCTTCTAGCCCACATTTGGTGGGAGCTTGATCTTGGAGATTGTGCTCATTTTTTGTACATGGTTTTGACTCATTTCCCAGTTCCAGCAATGAGTTCCATTCCACTGAGTTGATCTATTAGCCAAATCAAGAGCAGTTGGTTGCCCACCATGGCTGTGAGCCACTACTGCACTTGTTTGAGCATTACATCAGGTTGTTTCCTGCTGGGAATCTTAGACTGCAAGTTGTTTGGACCGATGTTGGCCATTTTCCCCCAGTTGCTTGTGTAGCACCCTCTGGCCCTAGACTAGCTAACTGTCTGGGGACTGACCTTCTTCCAGATTCTGGCCAGGTCTCTCCATGTTTGGTCTCACACATGTGTGCTGACAGTAGGGTCTTACCATTAACCTTTAGTGGGTCATCAAGAACTCTGACAGAAATCTTTCTTTATTGGGAAACCTTGTAGGTGTCTCGGATTAACAGCTCATTGTGAAAGTTAACCCCTTGCTGGTACTGGGAGTTATAAGTCAGTGCCTAGGAAGGTGAGGGGAGAAAAAGATAGATAATATAAAAGAGAAAGTGAGTATACAGAGGAGATGGAGAGAAAGAGAGAGAGAGGGAGAGAGAAGAGAGAGAAAATCAGGAAAAAATTAAGGTTGGTCTTCATGATGTTCTCTCCAGTTTCCTGTGGTTCAGGTGTTCCCTCTGTGGGCCTGCTAAAGGATCAATGTTTTAGCTTGTTCAGAATAAACAGTTTTATAGTATCATTTCCTTTTGGGTCCTATTTGTATCCCCCCACCCTTGTCCTCCCTCCCACCCTCTCATTCCCTCCCACCCTTACCCTCCCTCCATCCAACCCTCCCTATTGTCTGGTCCTCAGAGTGCTTATTAGGTTTGGCAGCATCTCAGGTGGATTCAGGTTAGGAGCGACAGATAAACAAGACCATGCAACAATTATCTTTTTGTGCTTGGGTGAGCTCACTGAGGATGATCTGTTCCATGTTTGACCATTTTTTTTTTCAAATTTCATTATTTCATCTTTCCTTACTGCTATGTAGAATTCCACAGTATAGATATACCACATCTTTGTTATCCATTCATCTAATGATGGATATCTGGGTTGATTCCAGCTCTTTGCTATCATGAATTGAGCAGCTATAAACATGGTTCAGCAAAGGTCTCTGATCTGAGGCTTGGACACTTTTAGGATAAATGCCCAGTAAGGGAATAGCTGGATCCATTGGTAGGTCTATGGTCATCCTTTTCAGGTGTCTCCATATAGCTGTCCATAGTGGTTGAACCATTTCACATTCCCACCAGCAGTGAAGGCTTGTTCCTATTTCTCCACAGCCTTGCCAGCATTTGTTTTCATTTTTTTATTTTATTTTAATGTTAGCCATCCTTACTGGAGCAAGGTGGAATCTCATAGTTGTTTTAATTTGCATTTCCCTGATGGTTAGGGATGTTGAACATTTTCTTAAATGTGCGTTTGCTATTTGTATTTCTTCCTCTGAGAACTCCCTGTGCATTTCTCTGCCCCATTTTGTGAGTGGGTTGTTTGATGATTTATGGTTTAGGCTTTGGAGTTCTTTATAGATTCTAGAAATTAGGCCTCTATCTGATGCATATCCAGCAAAATATTCTCCCATTCTGTGGTTAATCTATTGGCTCTGATTATTGTATGTTTGTTTGTGAAAAAGCTTTTCAGCTTCATGAGATCCCAATGGTTGAGTGATTGTTTTATTTCGTGAGCTGCTAGATGGCATCTGCCTAACCACGCCTCACCTCATGAATGTCTACTATAATCTGCAAACCCCTAAAAATCCCCAATGAACCCTAAAGGTCTTGCCTTTCCTTCCCCATGAGGCGAGGCGTAGTTAGGCAGATGCCATCTTGACTGGAAGTCTGTGTGTTGATTTTGTATCCTGACATTTTACTGAAGGTATCACTTTAGAAGTTTTGAGATGGAAACTTTTAGGCCATTTATGATAAGATCATGCCATCTGCAAATAGGACTAAACTGACTTCTTTCTTTCCAATTTATATTTTCTCTTTCTTCTGCCTTATTGCTTGTGCTAGGACTTCTAGAACTATGTAGAATAGTAGTGGTGAGAATGGTGATAAGCACCCATCTTGTTCCCGATCTCAATGGGAACTCCTTGAGTCTTTCCACATTAAGTATTATTTGGGCTTTGGATGCTTTACATATACCCTTAATTGTGTTGAGATATAACCCTCCATGCCTATTCATTCCAGTAGTTTGATCATGAAGTGGTGTTGAATTTTGTCATAGGCCTTCTCTATATCAATTGAGATGATCATGTGTTTAATGTGATTAAGTGTATTCATGTAGTCTGTTACATTCACTGATTTCTATAATGTAGAACCATCCCTGCACCTCTGGTATGATTGCTGCTTAATCAAGGTGGATACTCTTTTGATGAGTTGTTGAATTTGATTTGTGAGGATTTTGTTCAGGATCTTAGCATCTAAGTTCTTCAGGGAGTATAGGTCTAAAGTTTTCTTTTCTTTTCTTTTCTTTTCTTTTCTTTTCTTTTCTTTTAACTTCCTGGTAACATCTATGGCATTTTAATAACATTTGCTGGTCACCAGTTCAGCTTCTCAAATGCTGAGGCATGTATCATACCATACCTGGCAGGTTAAAAGATCTTTTGTTGTTGTTGTTGTTATTAATTTATTTTCTTTAAAAACAATTTATTGACAACTTCTATACTTACAGACAATAAACCATGATATTTCCCTCCTCCCCACTTTCTCTTCAGAACTCTGTTCTCCATCATATCCATCCATCTCTCCATTAGTCTCTTTTTCTCCTATTATGAGGGTATTATGAAGATATTGCTAGGCACTGTAAGGTTATGGATATACAGGCCAAATTTTGTATGGACAGTTGCGTTATAAGGAATAGTACCCTTCCTTTGGCTTGTACATTCATTCTGCAGCCTCTTCCCCAAAGAACACTCAGCCTTGGAGGGTGTGATAGAGATGTTTCAGTGTTGGACCCTCCTCTGTCCTTTATTCTCAGCACTATGTAGTCTTCTGGGCTATCCCAGTGGTCATTGCCATCTAAAAAGAGAAGCTTCTCTAACCAAAAGTGAGAATAGCATTAATATATGAATATGAACATTAAGTATAATGCTGTCAGGGAAGTTTGTTGAGAATAATATGTACGTTTTATATATTGACATCATGACAACAATGACATGTCATGGCATCCTCTGCCATAGACTTTTGATTAGGTTTTCAGTACCAGGCATGTATTCCCTCCTGTAGAGTGGGCCTCCAGTCCGATTAGAGAGCAGTTGCTTTCCCCCAAAGACATGATGTTATTATACTTGCTCACTCATTTGGCCTGTCTGGCCAAACTTGAGGCTCCCAGTGTCCACTGTTTTCAGCACTGAAGACTTCTATCTCCCATAGGGCTATAAGCACTGCAGCTTTTTCCAGTTTTTAGTTGGCTGGTCTACAGAGAGAAGGTTTTCTGTTCAGCAACAGCTTGATTTCTCAGTGACCTTGCCACCAGGCATGTGAAGTCTTCAGAAATAGGGTCTTACCATCTGTTTTTCATGGGAAATCAAGGGCCTTGGCAATAGCCTGTAATGTTTTGGAGGCAACTGGGACCTCCTGGGCCAACAACACACTGGGGGGGGGGTATCTCATAACTGGCACTCAAGATTTTCTAGTAACAATCAATGGCTTCTGAATGTTCCATTATTCAAAAAAGTAGGTTTTCATGTGTCTTACTCAGAATATCTTGAATTTTTATTGACCATCCCCCTGCTCTTCTTTTACACAATCTCTTCCCCTGCCTTTGTTTAGGCCTTTGCACTCTCTGTAGTCTGTACTTCTACTTACATATATATAATAATTTTCCACTTAAGTCCTTCCATCTCCTCCCTGCCTTATAACCTTTTTCTAGATTACTGGCCTCTGCTACTGATTTTTGGTTCTAGCACATATGCAAGTCTATACATTTGTAGCCAGGATACATATAAGAGAGAACATGCAATGTTTGGCTTTCTGGGCCTGGAATATCTCAGTTAGTATAATCCTTTCAAGATCCATCCATTCATCTGAAAATTTCATAATTTCATTTTTCTTTACTGCTGAATAGAATGCTATTGTGTAAATGTAGCATAGCTTTATTATCCATTCATTTGTTGTGAGTCATCTAGACTGGTTCCATTTCCTAGCTATTGTGAATACAGCAGTGCCGGTTTTTTTTTCCTCCACCACAGGCAGGTAGAGCGGAAGAGAGAGAGAGAGCTGGGCTGAGCGGGAAGGCGGGTGTCGGTGACTCAAAAAACCTCCCCAAGCCACCGGGGAAAAGAAAGCCACATTGAGCCGGAAGTCCGTCTGGCGGAAATCTCTCCTTTATTGTCATGGGGAGGTATTTATATATTTTGAGGAAGGGGTGGGAAGAGAGGATGAGAGAAAGGTATAAGGGCCAATATTATTTCACCATGTCAGCAGTAGCTGGGCGGAGGCAGGTTCAGCTTAGGTGCTGAGTCACTCCAAGGACAGGTTGTGAAACTCTACTCAGGCTCCGGAAGCTCGACTAGGCCTCACCGGGAGTAGGCCAAGTACAAACTGGCTGGGCTAACCACTAGGCTTCACACCAGGCAGGGCCCAACACAGCAGCAATAAACATGGTCGTGCAAATATCTCTAGGTAGTGTAAAGAGTCATTAGTATATATGCCTAGGAGTGCTATAGCTAGATCATATGGTAAATCTATTTTTTATCTGTCTCAAGAACCTCCATACTGCTTTCCACAATGGCTGGACCAGATTACATTCCCACCAAAAATGTAGAAGGGTTCCCCTTTTCCTGCATCCACACCAACACTTATTGTCATTTGTTTTCTTGATGGTAGCCATTCTGACAGGAGTGAGATGGAATCTCAAAGTAGTTTTAATTTGCATTTCCCTGATGCTAAGGATGCAGAACACTTTTTTATGTGTTTATATGCCATCTGTATTTCATCCTTAGAGAACTCTCTATTTAGTTCCATAGCCCATTTTTTAATTGGGTTGTTTTGTTTTTTGAGTTCTTTGTATATTCTGGATATTAATCCTCTGTCAGATGTGTAGCTGGCAAAGATTTTCTCTAATTATCTAGGTTGTCTCTTTGCTCTAATCGCAGTATCCTTTGCTGTACAAAAACTTTGTAATTTCATGAGATCCCAGTGGTTGATCAGTGGTTGTATTTCCTGAGCAATTGTGATTATATTTAGAAAGTCATTGCCTATGCCAATATGTTGAAGGTTTCCATTTCCTCTAGCAATTTCAGAGTTTCAGTTCTGATGTTAAGGTCCCTGATCCATTTGGACTTGATTCTTGTGCATGGAGAAAGACAAGGATCTATTTTCATCCTTCTACATATGGATATCCAGTTTCCCAGCACTACTTTTTGAAGAGGTTGTCTTTTCTCCAATGAACATTTTTGGCATTTTTGTGAAAAATGCAATGGCTGTAGCCTTCTGGATTAAATATGGGTCCTCTATTTTTGTTTTTGAATTTTTTCTCTCTTTTTTAATTGACTTCTATACTTACAGATAATAAACCATGGTATTTCCCTCTCCTCCCCCAATTCTCCTTCAGAACTCCACTGTCCATCATATCCCCTCCCTCTCCCCACTAGTGCCCTTGACCTCACTTTGCATCTGGCTAAATGTGGGACCTGGAGATTGGAATTGGCGTTCTTAGGCTTAGCAGGCAGGTGCCTTAATCGCTAAGCCATCTCTCCAGCCCATAAATTGGGTTTTTTGAAGACAGATAATAGAAGCATCCATTTTAATGATCCACCCTATTAACTTGTGTCTATTGAATGTGACTTAATACCATTAATGTTGAAAGTTATAACTGTGTGGTTTGACTTAATCCCTGTCTTTTTGAACAGCGTCACATTGCTTGTTGTGTTTTCATTTTGGGATTCAATTTCTGTTGATTTCTCTATGATTTCCTTGGAGGCTTCCACTGTGAGACTAGGCATCCTTGGTGGAGTTCTCCCAGTGTTCTGACTTTTTTTTTTTTGTTTGCCTTTTGGTCTACCCATCTTGTGGAACCATTATTTTATTTCTGGGAAAGCAAATATTTGTCCTTGTAGGATCTTCAGTTAGTGTTCTGTATTGACTATGAACTGGATTGGTGTATGATGGGGTTATAGCCACAGATGCATAGATTGTGGAGATTGCAAGTACATCAAAGTCACCTAGTAACTGGGAGCTCTGGCCTTTTTAATTAGCAAAATTTTTTGACTTTAATCAGTTTCTTCTGTCTTGTCTCCAGCTCAGCACATGGGGATCATGAGTTTCTATGAGTGAGGGGTCCAGGATACTTTTAAAACTGGAGATCCCAGGGCAAGATCTCTTTTTGGCCAATTTTAGTTCAATGTCTGATTTTCTTGATGCTTCCTGGAAATCATTCTTGCATTTGATCAAGACTTCATTAAGTTTAATCAGCTGGTTATTGAGATCTTTGATTTTTTTGACTCAGCTTCACTTCATTTATATCTCTTTTGAGGCTCAGGAAACCTGAGACAAAAACTGGAAAGAGACGCTTCTGCAGCCATTTATGCATTGCATGGCATCTTTCCAGTTCAGCCAACAGCACATTTCTTGGTGTTTTCATTTTGGGATTCAAGAATCAGGAACTGTGAGACTAGGGGTGAGTTCTGAATCCTTTTGGTCAGATCTTGGGGAACCATTATTTTATTTCTGGGAGTTGTCCTTGTAGGATCTTCAGGACCATTCAATCTGGGAAACTGAAAAAAAAGATTGACATCAAAACCTGGGTGTGGTGGCTTACTCCACTTGCATTCTCCTCCCAGCACTTGGGAGGCAGAGGTAGGAGGAGATCCCAGGGCAAGAGGCCAGATCCTCCTAGGCCACCCTGAGAAATAGGGAGGTGAATCAATCAGGTCAGCATGAGCTACATGCAGGGATCAGGCCACCCAAAGCCAGCACAGGGAAGAATCAGGGAACTGGGAGGTGGGGAGCTGAATCCTTCAGATTAAACCAAAAAAAAAAAAAAATTGACATCAAAATAAAATTCCTGGGGCAGGAGAAATGGCTTAGCAGGTAATGTGCTTGCCTACAAAGCCAAAGGATGCAGGTTCAATTCTCTAGGGTCCACGTAAGCCAGATGCACAAAGGGGCACATGCATCTGGACTTTCCTTTTCACGGGCACTTCAATCAGGAAGGTGGAACAAGGGGCCTGCTTCTGCAGCAAGGTCACAGGGTCCAGTTAACCCCAAGCCAACAGTAGAGGAACTGGGAGGTGGGTGGGAATAGGGGATGTGGACTACTCACTTTGCATGTGCACTCTCCAGAGCAGGGGGTCCTGGACTAGGGGACCCAGGGCCATTCAATTAAGAAGGTCAATCAAGGGACCTCCTTCCACTTTGACTTTCTTTACTACTCAGGTTCCGCTTAGTCTCTTAACTTTCCATATGTGGAGGTACAGGGCTGATACTTTTTTGCCCCCACATGGGAATGTTGCCCCTAAATCCTGTAACTCATATGGGCTTCTAGGTCCTGTCTTCAACATACATGTGTAATTGCTCCAGCCTCTTCTGAGATGCTAATTTTACCTAAATAGGCCTCATAATTCTTAACTTCTCTCCAAATAAACTCAATATTTCATAATTTATCCTTTTCAATACAATTTTTATCAATTATTTATTAAATAGGATAAGAACCCTAGGAAATGGAACCAGCCTAGGTGTCCCTCAACAGATGAATTGATAATAAAGATATGGTACATTTACACAATGCAGTTCTATTCAGTGGTAAAGAAAAATGAAATAAAATATTCAGGGGAAAGGATGGATATGGAAAAGATTATACTAAGTGAGGTAACCCAGGCCCAAAAGCCAAATGTCACATGTTTTCTCTCATATGTGGATCCTTGTTACAAATGTTCAGACTTGTGTGTGAGTTGGAGTAAAAATTAGTAGGAGAGGCCAGTAAGCTATAAAAGGGCTCTATGGGAGGAGGAGAGGGGAGGACTTAAAGGGATGGTACCGTATATATGTAAGTAGATGGGCAGATTCCTGTGGGTGGAATGGTCTAAGCGAGGTCAGGGGAAGAGATTGAGTAAAAGCAGGGTGAGGGGAGGGGTAATCCAAATTCATGATATTGTGAATAAGCCACATGATAACCTACATTTTTGGGTAATGGCACACCCAGAAGCCATAGATTGTTACTAGAAAAATTTCAGTGACAGGGATGGGATACTTTCCAGTGAGTTGTTGGCCAGGGAGGTTGTATGGCACAATATAGGCCTGGTCCTAGCCAGACCGTATGGCAGAAGAAAACAGGAAGTGGCTTCTGTGGAAATGGCATTCTGCGCAGGCTTGGTGTGACAACAGTTATAGTCCCATGCTCGCGAGAAGCCTGCTATGAGTTCCTGTCCAGAGACAGGCTGTCATTGGTCACAAAAAGGGGGACCACCCCATACAAGGATTATCCAGCTAAGCCCCTTAAAACCCACGTGCATTTTCCTGAATAAACGAGTTTGTGGATTCTCACTTCCCACTTTCACCCAACTCCCAGAGTCTGTGTTGTGACTCTGTGCTGCTCACCCCAACTCAGCAGAGACCCTACCATCCCTCCTGAGCTGGCCTTGGGGGGGACCACAACAGGAGGTCCCTGATGCATCTAAAACATTATAGGCTATTGTGAAGGTTCTTGGTTTCCCACCAGGAATGGATGGTAAGACCCTATTGCTGAGGTCCCTACATGCCTGGGCTGCAAAGTCACCAAGAAATCAAACTGGGGCTGAGCTGAAAACCTCTAGGTAGACCAGGCAATGGAAAGCTGGAGAAAGCTGCACTGCATGCAGCCTTATGGAAGACAGAAACCATCTGTGGTGAAAATGGTGGACACTGCAAACCTCAAGTTTATCCAACTAGGCCAAATGAGCCAACAGGTGCAATAGTGGAATGTCTGTTATGGGGGAAAACAACTGCTCTCTAATTGGATGGAGATCTGCTCTATGGGAGGGAATACATGCCTGGTACTGAAAACTTAACTAAAAGGCTCTGGTGGGGGAGGTCATGAGCACCAGGAGTGTAATGTCTGCTCTTATTTGGCTAAATGCATATATTATTCTCACCAAGCTTTCCTGTAAACCCTTTACTTAATGTTCATACCCATATATTAATGCTCTCACTTTTGGTTAGAGAAGATTCTATTTTCAGATGGCAGTGACCACTGGGATGACCCAAAAGACACCATAGTGCTAAGAAGACGTGACAGAGGAATATTGAGCACTGAAACATCCTTATCAAACCTTCCAAGAGTCAGGGTCCATTGCAGAAAAGGTGGTGGAAAGGTAGGACTGCTTACATTGCAAACAACCAGACAGAAATTGGCCTTGATATCCATGACCTCACAGTGCCTAGAACTGTCTTCACAACACCATCATAATAGGAGGAAAAGATGATGACATCAAAATAAAGGAGAGACTAAGAGAGAGAGGAAGGGGATATGATGGAGTGTAGATTTGTGAAGGGGAAAGTGGGGAAGGGGAGGGAATTATCATGGTTTACTGTTTGTAAGTATAGAAGCTGTCAATAAAAAGGAAAAAATAAAAAGAGAAAAGAATGCAAAAGTTGCGATTCACAAGTCTGGAGGATCCCCACCTCAAAATCTTGAATCACTCTTACTGTACCAAAACTCATCCTCAGCTCACATACAACATCAGCAGGAGCTCCTGTGGAAAGAGAAGCCACCATTCAGTTCACATGCAGCTTCTACAAGGATAGCAGTGGAGAGAGTCACCGTTTGGCTCATTGCAGAATTGGTTTCAGTATTTGACTATAGCCTCTACTGCATGTTTCTAAAAGTTCTTGGGGACTTGGGGTTCTAAATTTAAAAAAAAAACGATTTGTAAATATTTAGTTTATCAGTACATAATTGTAAAGATCATTATAATTTTATTTAATAGACAAAGTTGACAAGGCACTGAGAAAAAACATCTTTTTTGCAGTTTTTTTTTCTGTTTGTGTATGTTTGTATGTTCATGTATGTAAGTGTGTGTGTGTGTATGTGTGTGTTTGTATGTGTGTGTGTATTGGTGAGTGTTTAAAGATGAGTAGGTGAAATGTTGGTCCTTACCTTCTGCCTTCTTTGAAGCAGTCACTGTTGATCACTGCTACAGACAAGACTAGCTTGCCTCGGAGCTCCTGGGGGCTTCTCTTGTCTCTATGTCCCATCTTGTTTAGGAAAGCTGGGATTACAAATGCTCACTTAATGTATCTGTCATTTATGTACTTTCTGGTGATCTGATTTTTAGGTTCTCATGCATATGCAGTAAAGTGTTTACTCATTGAGGCATTTCACAAGCTACTGTTTAAAAAAATTTTTTTAAGGTAAACTCTCACTCTAGCCCGGGTTGGCCTCAAACTCACAGTAATCCTCCTACCTCTGCTTCCCAAGCGCTGAGATTAAAGGCATGCACCACCATTCCCAGATGTTTACAGATTTTTAAAGGAATTCTACCTAAGTTTAAATGAAGTCTTTAAGCTACTTAAGGACAACACTGAAGTGTGACTTTGTGATAGTTCTTTACTATACCATGTTAAATCCTGTTTCTGTCAAAGGTCACATCCATGATGAGAAAACACATCCCTGAGACAAATCAAAATTTCTATGTAGAATGTATAGTTCTGGGACTTGATATAAAAGGGAAAAGGTTGGAGGCAGTAGAACACAGAGTCTTGGAATTTGTTCCAAGATTTGAACATTTAAACCTTGAAGAGTGGGGATATTCAATTGGCATTAGAACCTTTGGAATTTGGTGTAGGGCTCAAAGTCTTAGGACTCAGCATTCTGTTCTAGGCTGTTTGTAGTTGTGCTGCATGTTTAAGTCTGGCAATGCCTTTGCTCTGGAAAGCCAACCATCTATGTGGTAATCATGCGAGTGTGAAATCTACTGCTGCCATCCACCTGAGAGCTGCAACTGAGACACCACACACAGGAATGTCAATCAACAGTTCCTCAGGTTTTCAGTCTCCTGTGCCTCTCCTGAGGGCAGAATTTCCTAGGGAGGCTTGGCACTGAGGAAATGGGTGTGTAAGTTCTGTCTTTCCCTGTGACAAAGCAGAATAAAACAAGAAGGTTCCTTGGAACTGACAGATATAAGGACAACCCATACACCACAGTGGATCTATGTATTGGAGTTTTGCTTATGGAATCTCAGAGACCAATCTATTAAAAAGAAATCAAATTACTATAAAATAATGAAAAGTATGAGTATGTTATGGGTTACTTTTATTTAGTACTGAGTATGTGATTCTGAAACAGGGTAGATCTCACACAGAGTTTCTGACTGTGGTTCAGTTAGGCATAGCAATAGGCAATTGCATTTGTACTGACAGGACACTACAAACACAGGGAACATCCTCAGGGATAGGACTTAGTTTATGAAATGTGAGTATTTTCCTGCTCTGGTTGTTTGAATTAAGTGTCCCCCATAAATTCATGGTTTTTGAATTTTGGGTTCCCAGCTGATGGCCATCTGGGCAGTTGAGCCTTACTGGAGGAGGTGCATTGCTGGAGATGGACCTTGAAGTTTATTAGCCCTAGCTTGCCAGCTGTTAGTTTGGCTCACTTTCTTCCTGCTGGGACAGAGATGATGTACAGATTTTGCTCCTGCAATTCTTTGCCCTGCCACATTGAAGACTCCCCTGAAGACAAAATAAATCACTTCCTGCCATCAGCTATTTCTGTTATGGTGTTTTGTCCAGCACTGTGAAGGTAACACCAACACTTTTTAGTGATGGTGCTATGAAGGTGCAGTTGCTGCAATGAATTTGATCTTTTTTTTTTTTTTTTTCTTTTTGAACTTGTTTGCTGAAGGATTTGCTACTTTCAGCTGGAGAAATCTTATAATCAGTGTTGCAAACAGAGCTTCATGGGCCATTTTGGTAAGAGTTTGAAAATGCTAAGTGCCGAGAGAATTGTGTACTTGGCTTATGAAGTTTCTAAGGGAAAGAAAAGAGCTCTTTTAGAACTGGGATACTGGTGGAAAAGCTGGCTGTATTCCATGCATACCATGAGAATTTGAACAAGGTATAATTCAAACGTAATGGAGTTCTATGCTTGGTAGAAAGTAGAGAACAAAAAGATAAGAAAGACATAAAAGTCACCACAGAAAGAAATTCAAGCAAGTTTAAAATTATTATTGCAATGACTGGTTTTAGGCCACTTTAGCTATGTTTAAGGAGATTAAAGAAGGGCCAATTGTTTTGCATTAGTATTATGGAAAACATGCCCTGACAGCATAACCCAACCAGGTGAGACTCACTCTAGTAAGAATGAAATATTTTGAATGGAAAGGGCTTACAGGAAGAATTTTGAAGGAGTATCCTGTTCTTCAAGTTCAATCGTTAGTGCCCCCTGGATTTAAAAAATTGGCTAAGCCATTCCCTTCATATTGGTTTTGGAAGCATGAAAAATGCAGGGCAGTAGGTCATGAAGTACACACAATTCCATGAGCTGCTTTGATGTGGCAATGTGAAGCAAAGTCAAAATTCCTGCATGAAGGGCCAGTAAGGCCATTGTATGGCGCTATGAAGATTCACTGTGGGTTTTAATGAATACCCAAGGAATATAGAGGTGCCAAGACTGTGGGAAGGCTGCCAAAGAAAGCTGTGGGCTCAGGATGAAGTTTTTTCCTGGCCTGTTTTGACTAGTTGGAGAGGCAGAATTGGAAACTCACAGACTTTGTCTCTGGTTACAAATGTTGGACTTGAACCTACAGCGTTGCATATGTACCTTGTTTGTTTCAGATCTTCCATTGGTTCAATGTTACTTTGCAACGCCATCTTTTGCAATGTGAATGTCTGTGCCAATATGTGTTTCTGGTGTGACAGGTCACAATTAAGAGGTCTTGGACTATAGAGATTGTTGAACAGTATTGGTATTAAAAAAGAAACACCTTTAAAATTGGACTGAATGCATTGCATATTATATCTTCATTTATTTATTTGTGAGATGAGAGGATTAGAATGGCTGTCCAAGGGCCTAGTGCAGCTGGGAAGAAAATCTAGACACTTTGCGCATCTGGCTTTACTTGGGTTCTAGGTGTGTGATTTGAATCACTCCATAAACTGGTGTCTTCTGAATGCTAGGTCCTCAGCTGGTGATACTTTGGGAATTGGAGCCTTGTTGGAGGAGATGTATTGATGGGGTGGGCTTATGATTGTTATGGCTAGCTCCCACTTGCCAGTGTTTGGCACACTTTCCTGCTGCTGTGGTCATTCTGATGTTGGCCAAGAGGTGAAGCCCAGCCTTTGTTCATGACATGTTTTCCCCTGCCGTCATTGGGTTTCCCCTCATATCTATAGGCCAAAATAAACCTTTTCTTCCAATTAGTTGCTTTTGGTCAGGTGTTTATGCCAGCAATGAGAAGGTAACTGGGACAGGAAACTTTTATTTTTACCAGACATGGGGTTGTTGCTCCTAGAAACCTGTGGCATGTTGCTTTTTGTTATTGATATGTGGAAGAACATGGAGGTATTTGAAACGTTGGCCTAATAGACACCTTGAAGTGTGCAAAACAGTTTCATGTGCCATTCTGGTCATAGTTGAAAAGCCTGAATACAGGCAGTAAGAACTTTGGCCTGTGAGGTTTGGCTTCTGAGGGGAAGAAGAAAACTTTGTTGGGACTGGTCTAGAAGTAGTTTGTGTGAGAGACTTGCTGCATTTACCTGCCTGTGTCCTGAGAACTTATGAAGATTTGAATTGCATAGAATGGACTGGTGGAAGCATATGGAAATGGAACAGAGGAAATGAAAATTTCAGGCTGGAGACAGAGCCCATTGAGCTGCAATTGTTTGAGACATTACAACGATTGATATTGATCCAACTGTTGCACACTGGGACAACAGGAAATATGTGGACTCTTGAAAAAAAGGTGGCTTGAATGCTCAAGGAGTGTCCTGGTCTTCAAAGTTGACTTATTCCCTGCCCTCAGATTAGCAAATTTGGTCCTGATATTATGTATTTTAACAGATGCAGGTGCAGGAAAGCGAGTGTCATTCTTTTTTATTTTAATTTTTTTTTAGGTGGACATGCCCATGGGCAATGCAATGCAGTGTTGTTTGAAGTCTTTGAAGTCTTTGTCTGGAGGCTGAATGGAGTCATAAAGAAAAACCATGGGTCTCAATAGCGATCTGAGCCAGGACTATGAGATAACTGCCAGTTTGGAATGAAGTTTTCCCTGGACTATGAACAACCCAGCAGGAGGTATGGAATTTGAATTAGAGAGACTCATCACTGATTAAACTGTCAGACTTAGAGCTACACAATTTGGTGTTTTCCCTGTTTATTTTATAGCTTGTATTGGCTCAGTCTTTTCTTGCTATGCCCAATGCCATCTTGTGCAGTGTGAATATTTATTCTATACATTGTATTGTTTTGGTTTTGCAGGCTAGCAGTTAAGAGATAATGACCTATGGGAATGATTGAACAGTACTGGTTTGAAAAAAAAAAAAAACTGTGTTAACTTTTAAAGTTGGACTGAATGTTTGGCGTTTTACATTATGGATAGTTAATGGTTTGTGTGGGCCAGTGGTGTAATGTGGTAGTTTGAATTAGGTGTCCCCCATAAACGCATATGCTCTGAATGCCAGATCCTCAGCTAGTGGTAATTTGGTAATTGAAACCTTATTGGAGGAAGTGTTTTTGGGGCAGGTTTACAGGTGTTAAAGCCAGCATCCCCTTGCCAGTGTTTGGCACACCCTACTGCTGCTGTTTTCTACCTGATGGTGGCCAGGAGGTAATGTCCAGCCTCTTTTCATTTCATGTTTTTCCTAGCCACCATGTAGTTTTGTGTGCCACCATGGAGTTCTCTGTGCTTAAAGCCACAGCTCAGCTAAATCAATCTTGTACAAAGTATCTTAACTATATTCTGATAGGTAAAAATAATGAATTTACAATTTTGAACTCTACCAACAAATTGATCTAGGTTTCTCAACAAGAACATGGTTTGTATTTTAAACAGGACAATTCTTAATTATGCAGGATTGTCCTAGAAATTTCAAAGCCTTTATTTTTTTCTACCATTATCTTTTGCAGACCAAAATTATTGTGATATCACTTATCTTGACAAATAGGATACTGTTATATTGAAAGATATGTTACTATATTATTCATACATATAATCATAAGAACTTATACATGAAGTAAGTAATTTATTTCTTAGATTGAAAACTTTTATGCTTATGAAGGTGCTATTCAAGACTTACATAAGAATTCAAAAATAATATTATTAGAATATAAAGACCATACTATATGCCTTATGGGTTTCTGAGAATTTATCATTTTAAGTAGTACTTTTCTAAAACGTGTGACTTGGTGTGCATGTTTTTCTATATATTTCTATACATTTCTATACTGTGCCATGAACATGCTCTATTATCATCCAGGATTGAGCAATGTCTTTGACCTTCTGTCTGTCTTACTGTCACCTATTACGTAGTCATTACCTGGCTCTAAATTAATTGAAACACAGGTTGTTTAACCTGTGATGTTCTTTGTGTAGTTCTTTGCTGATTGTTTGCACCACAATGTGGAATTGCCTTTTCTTCTCTTATGTCTAAGGCAGTAAGCAAAACATCTCAATGGTAGAGAACCCTGGGTCCTCAGGGAAACCAGCCCACAGAGTGGCTAGTATAATCATTATTAGAACCATCATGGGAAATAAAAAATTTGCAGTTGGGCCTGGAAAGATGGCTTAGTGGTTAAGGTACTTGCTTGTGAAGCCTAAGGACCTAGGTTTGGTTCTTCAGAACCCATCTAAGCAAGATGTACATGGTGACACATGTCTGGAGTTTCTATGCAGGGGCTAGAGGCCCTAGTGCACCCTCTCTCTCTCTCGTAAATAAATAAAAATAATTTTTTAAAAAAAGTTTTGCTTGATTTAAAAAATTTGCAGTCATTACTATCAGAGAGAGGCAAAGAATGATGGTAGACAGTTCTTTTAGGAAATGATTGCAAGCATAGGGGTGGCTTTATGTGAGTTCTTTTATTGTAATGCACTCTGTAAGACCCTGACACATGACTGAGTTCTGCAGACCATTCAGTTCTCCTCTAGATCATTTCTGTTACTCATACCATCCCAGCCAAACAGGCTGTTTCTGATTCTTCAAAATGCCAGCATTTATTCTTTGTTCAGAAAGCTTGCTTTGCTTCCTTCTTCTTCTAATATCCCCCTGGACTGTGGCATGCCTGTTTCCTTCACATCACTGAGGTCACCCGTCACATACCATCTTCTCAGAAAGGGTTCTTTGATCATTGACGTTCAAGTATTCCCCAGGTTGTATTCAGTTACTCTTGGTGGTATTGTCATATTTGCATTCTTGGTATTACATTTTGTCATCAGAAATAGTGTTATTTAATAGAAAAATAACATGGAATGTGTCATTTCTAAATTTCAGTAGTCACATTTTCTAAAACAAACAAAACGGGAAAATTAATTTTACTCTTATTTTACTCAGGGTGTCTAAGCTATTATCATTTCAACATGTAATACGTGTTAATGTCCAAGTAATGTTAACATTACTTTTTTCTAATTTAACATTCAGATAGTTGTTTTACACTGGGAGGTAATTCACTTTCTATTAGATACATTTCATATAGCAATAGTCTCCTGACTGATGGCCACTAAATTGGATGATGGAGATTCTATAGCGATTTCATTTTTAAATTTATGTTTGTCTTCCTATGCACTTCATTATCCATGTATTTTTTACAAGAATTTTCAGTGTGAGCTTCTTAATTACATTCTATAATCACAAACTGTATCTCAGACATATGGTTAGTCTCCATCTATACTTTATCTTCTCTCTTCTCCCTTCCCCACCATTCTTCTTCTCCTGTCCCTCTCTCCCTCTACCTCACATTTCTCATTCTTCTCTTTCTCCATCTCTTCATCTTCTTCTCTCCCTGTGGTGATAGGGTTGTAATCCAGGGACTCACACATGCTAAGTAAGTGTTTTTCCACTGAGCTTTTAGCTCCTACTTGTTATTTAAACATATTAGGGGTGGTGTTTCGATCTATGGAGTTGCTGCCTAATTACCAGACACATTTACAAAATTATGGAAAGGAGAGAATACGCAGGCTGTAAGATACTCCATTCACATCTATTGGAATGAAATAGAAAAAAAATGAGCTTTGTGATAATACAACCTGGGCATATAATGGGAAAAACTGAGCTGTGAAATATTGCTTATGGAAACAAAAACTGGTATGATCCCTATAGAACCCAGTATAGAGCTTTATAATAAAATTGAACATATTCTTATCATCTTATCCATAAATTCTGCTCTGAGATACTTGTTCACATAAAATAACCAATGTTCTGAAAGAATATGTATACATGAATTTTTACAGTAGCTTTATTGGTCATTTCCACAAACTGAAAACCCAAATATCCTCAACCATAGATGAGAAAATAAGCTGTACTCAGCTGTACATTGCTATACTAGTTATCCTCAAATAGAAACAAACTATTGACTTATGCAACATCAGTGTAACTCAAATGCAAAAGGCAACAGAAGCCAGACTCAGATGGTTAAATATTGTGCGAGCCCATTCATGTGAAATTCTAGTGAAGGCCAAACTATAGAACAGCTCAATAATACCAATGGATCATGTTAGGGAGGACGTGTATGGGAGAGTATAAGAGCTTCCTGAGGACTTTTTTTTTTTTTAGATCATTTTACTGTATGATAATAAAATGTGATTTTTTAAAAAAGATGCAACTAATGCTAGAAGGCAAGACAATCCAGAAGGTGGTCCTTTTAATCCACATGTCAGCAAACAAATGGAGGATTGTCATGATACATGGCAATGCATAACAAAGAAGCTTCATGTAGGTTGCAGAGTGAAGGAAGGAGATCCAGAAGAGGGAGGAGGAATCCTTTAACCAAGCAGAAGTGCTAAGTCTTCTGCAGAACAAGGGAGAGCAATAGACACTTCATCTTTAGCAGAAGTAAGGTCCTGAGAACCAGAGGGTGTTCTGAGGTATGGGAGGATGACAGAAGCCCAGTTTTCAGGGACTCTGATACACACAGACACAGGATTCTCCCTGGGCTTGCCTGGTACTTCAGTGGCTCACTGGTAGGGAACACCAAGAGGTGATGTGAGCTGACTTAGGGAGAGGAACTAACTGCTTATACTTTTGAAGTAATAGTAGAAACCAGGTTTCAGCATCAGGCTAGTTATTTACTTCAGTCTAGAACAAATTAATGTACTCATTTTGGTCTTATTTCACACAATTTAAGGAATTAGGTTTTATACTTTTATGTCCTCCAAGCCTATTCCTCTCATCTACCTGCTTGCTGAGTTTCACTACTCTTTCCATCATTTTTGTGTATTATTTAAGATGATGAAATACGAGCTTAATCAGGCCCAATATTTTTTCATAAAACTTTCCTTTTTCCCAGTCCTGATGTTAAGGATGGACATAATTACTCATCTCTAGTCATTGTTTTATATGTTAAGCATGAATGATATTTAAGTGAGACATATGAAAAACACAGATTTTCAAACTAATAGGATTAATAAAATGAAATTTTAATATAATTCAATAAGCAGGGACCTACCCTATGTGTACTTATCAAATTATCTCCATTATGGAGTTCCAAACACAGGATGGAAGCTTTTGAATCATGTTTGACTAACCACTGTTGTTTTAGTCATCTCCACATTGTTGGGATGAACATCCAACCAGACAGTTTATGGGTGAAAGGGATTTATTTCAGTTTACAGATCCTGGGAACATTCCATCACTGGTGGATGAAGCTGATTACTTTCATAGATCCAAGCAGAGAGAAACAACTACAGCAAGAAAAACACCTTCACCAACAAATATAAACTCTCCAGAGTTCAAATTGTTCTCTCTATACCTTTGGAATGGAATTCAGATCTGTACCCAATGACATTTTGTCCTGTAGCAGTAATCTGCCTGCTAGGGGCTAAAGCAGTAAATATAATTTCAGTAAAACACCTGAGTCTGTGGTTCCATACATTTTAAACTATCACATTCAAACTACCACAACTGTTCTACCTTATTTAACCTGAAGGAAGGAAACATAGGGAAAATAAAATTTAAAAAATTAAAGACAAATAGGAAAAATATAGAATCCATCCTAGAGTGCTTATAGCAGTATAGTGTGCCTCCCCCAACCACAATTGTAAGTAGTGACCAATGATTAAGAGAGCTACAGAAACTGGTCTTAGTCATTGACATTAAAAAAAAAAAAAGATGAAGGAAGGGAGAGCAGCAGCAGCAGAGGAAGGAGAGACACTGAGAAAACCCTCATTTTGGGCAAATTAAGCCAGCTTTATAATGCCAAAAGAACATATGCAAGCAGGTAAATATAATGAGAAGGTCCATCTAGAGCATTAGAGTGAAATTCAATAAGGTAAAATAGATATTAAAACCAAATTGACACACTGTAAATGAATACCTCTTTATGTCAATTAAAATTTCTGTGAAAATCTTTATAAGTACAAGAGGTCAAGGAGAGGATAGGGCATGATAGGATGAGGACAAGGTAGATTTGTTAAATTCACTTAGATACCAACGTAAATTAATAAAAAAGATATGAAAACAGCATTTGGGATATATGGGGCACTATGAAAAGACCAAATCTACAAATCATGAGCATAGATAGATGAGGGAGAAGAATTTCATGCTAAAGTCATAGAAAACAAATTCACTAAAATTCATAGCAGAAATTTCCCAAACCCAGCGCAAAGGATGCTCATCAAAATATAGGAAGATTTCAAATACCAAATCAATAAGACTGGAGAAGAACATCTTCATATCATGTTATAGTCAAACATTAAATATGCAGAAAAATAAAAGGATATTGAAAACTGCAAGACAAATACCAAGTCACTAATAAATGCAGATCTATTAAAATAATAGCACAATTCTCAACAGAGAATTAAAATTCAGAAGGAATTAGATGATATATTCCTAACTATGAAAGACAATTGCCAACCCTGTAAAACTTTATATAATCAAATTTATAGATGACATCATACTAAATTAAGAAAAACCCAAAGCATTTTTAACTAAAAACAGGAATAAAACAAGGGTGCCTACTTTCTCTACTCTTCTTGAATATTGCACTTGAAGATTTAGCTACAGCAATAATAAAAAGACAGAAAGAAAATAAAAAGATTAAGAAGAATTCAAAGAATCCCTATTTACAAATTATATGATTCTATCTATAAGTACCCTAAAAACTCCACTGGGAAATACTTAGATCTACTAAATATATCTAGCAATGTGGCAAGATACAAAGTTCACAAACAAAAGCATTAGTGTCCTATTTAGCAATAACAACTTACTGAGAAAGAAAACAATACCATTTACAATGGAATAAAAAAAATACACTGGCATAAACATATCCAAGAAGTAACAAGCCTCTGAAATAAAAACTGTAAAACATTAAAGGAAGAAAGTGATAAAGACATTGGAAGAATGAAAGACCACCCATGCTCATGTTTTAGAAGTGATACTGGGAAAATAGCTACCTTACCAAAGGTAATCTACAGATTCAATGTTATCCCAGTAAAATGTGGAACAACTTTTACATAATTAGAAAGAAAAACTTAACGTTCACTAGGATCACTAAAGACCCAAAGGAATCAAAGCAATGCTGAGCAAAATGAATAATACTGCTGTATCATTATATTTATTGAAGATATCAATAAAAAGCATTAAAAAAGTAATGCTAGAGGTATCATCATACATGATTTCAAGCTATACTAGAGAGCCATGTCAACAAATCCACATGGGCTCTAGCACAAAACAGATGAATAAATCACATGACTAGAATAGAAGAGAGGACGCAGATATAAAGCCACAAAGCTCCAGATACCAGTTTTTTTTTTTTGACAAAATTATCAATGTATGTATAGTATAGAAATGACACTTCAAAAAATGGTGCTTGGGAAACAGGATATCCATACATTGTAAAACTCAACAACACTATCCTTTGCACTGCACAAAAATCAACTCCAAGCAAAAATTTCAGAGTAAGTCCTAAAATCTGAAAGTGTTAGAGGAAAAAGTAGGCAAGACTCCACAAGATATAGTCATGGAAAAGAACTTTGAGTTGCTTTGTAGTCCTTCAGGAAATTATGCCTACAAAGGACAAGTGAGACCACATACAAATGAAAAGGTACAACACCCCAAGAAAAAAAGTTAATTGAGTGAAGAGACAGCCCACACAATGAGAGAAGAATCTTTGTTAGCTGTACATAGGAAAGAAGATTAGTATCTACAAAAAACAAAACACTAAACAATCAACCAATTTAATCAATAATGGGCTAATGAAATGAATAAACAATTCAGAAAAGATGAAACCTGGCCACTCCAGACATGAAAAATGTTCAATGACATGTACCATAATAGAAGACAAAGCTACATTGAGATTCCACCTCATCCTGGTCAGAATGTTAGACTTATCCCTGTCTTTTTGTTTTGTTTTGTTTTGTTTTGTTTTGTCTTGTCTGGTTTTAAACAAATAAATATTTCCTGTGATGGGAACAAAAGGATTGAAATATACACTACTGGTGGGAAAGTAAACTCATCTAGCCACTATGATTATCAGAATGAGAGTCCTCAAATCCTGAATCATATGACTCAGCTCTAGGACTCCTGGGTGTTTACCCAAAAGACTCCAAGTCAACAGGTCACAATTATATTTGCACATCAATGTTGGTTGAAGCACTATTTATAAGAGCAAAGTTATGGGGCCAACCTAGGTATTCAAAGACAAAGGGGTGGGTAAAGAAAACAAGATGCATACATACATTTCTTTTCAGTCCTGAGTAAGTACAATGTTATGTTGTTATAGATCAATGGATACAACTAGAGATAATCACATTGGGCCAGTTAAACCAGTCTTAGAACATTAATCTGTTTTATCTCATATGCCATTCCTAAATCTTATATAGTAAGGTGAAACTTCACATGTAGACATTATCTGAAAGTGGAAGTGAAAGTGTCTTGGGCAACAATGGGGAGTGGCAGGAGGGAGAGTTGATCATCTTACGCATTTGCTCATGAATCATTTTCCTTCCCATCTATAATAAAAGGCAAAGTTTGACACAGATGTCTGGGTCCTACATAATAAAATTCTTGCCCTCCATGGCTCCTTCAACTTAACATATTGTCTTTCTCCCCAATCTTTAGCTACAGTGAGCTTTCACTTACTTCATTGTGCCTTATACCTTCATGGAGATGTTATTTCCTTCCTGAACATTCACTAACCAACTTTTGAGTGGCTGGATACATGGAGAGGATCATGAGTTAGTCAAGGAAATTAAAGGGGGTAATTTAAAAATGTACTAAATATTATGTAGTATATACTTGACATGCTGAGTAAGGTACTTAAGGCCATTCATTCGTAAATAATGATTTGAATCAACACCATAGAATGAATAGCATCATCATGCAAGCAGCTAAATTTAATGATATATTAACCCAACTGTCATCAGAGATGCTGTCGAGGGCTTCAGTCCTGTGAAAAGCTCCCTTGTCTTGTTCTCATGGTTCGTGTTTTCAAAGTATTCTGCTGCTGACCCTCATCTTTCAGAAAATTCATAGTACCATGTGAAAGATGTTGACAGGGTTACAGACAATGGACGGGGTGGTGGAAATGTCACTTCATGTCCTCAGATGCCTGAGGAGTCCTGTGTTGCTGCTCTCAGCTTGTTTCTGCCCCCTGGGACAGAAAGTCCAGCACAGCAATGTTGTCTACAGAGATGGAAAATGTTGCTGAGGGAGGATGGCTCTAACTTCTTAAAAGAAAGTACTGAAATAAGAAAAAGACCACCAGAAATGTCTTAACTTGGCTAGGTTTTGGGAAGCAATGACACAGGAATGAAATGCTTAACACACCTAACTTACATATCTAGCCCTGTGTAGTACTTAGCAGACTGCAATTCCTCTCCTTTGAGCAGAGGTCCTCTGCTCTGACTGAGCCAGAACTCAACCTCAGCTCACATGCAGTGTCAACAGGTGTTCCAGAGGAAAGAGAAGTCACAATGCAGCTCTTTGCAGGACATATATATATTTATATATACTTTAAATTCTTGATCTGCGTGTGTGTGAGCATGTGTGTCTGTATGTATGTTTAGGGGTATGTATATGCCACAGTGTGCATATGAAGATCAGAAGACAGCCTCCAGGTATCTATGTTCCACCTTCTTTGAGACAGTCTGTTGCTTAAACAACCATAAGCTTCGAACTTTCCTGGCTCCACCTCCCATTATTGATAAACGTTGGAATTATACATGCATTAGTCACTTTGCATCCAGCTTTTCATGAGTTGTGGAGAATTCAACCAAGGTCAATAAGTTTTGCAAGCAAGCTCTTTTAACCACTTAACAATCTGCCAAAGCCCTTTATCCTATATTTGAATACAGCTCCATGTTTTATTAAAAATGGGGAGAGGAGCTGCAGAGATGGCTTAGCAGTTAAGTCGCTTGCCTGCAAAGCTAAAGGACCTCGGTTTGATTCCCCAGAAACCATGTAAGCCAGATGCACAAGGTGGCGCATGCATTTGGAGTTCATTTGCAGTGGCTGGAAGCCCTGGAGCACCCATCCTTTCTCTCTGTCTTTTAGCCTCTCTCCCTCTCTCAAATAAATAAATACACACACCACACAGACACACACACACACACATGCACACACCATGCGCATAGACACACATAGAACACAAACATACAGACATGCATACCACATGTACATACACATAAAAACATGTACATGACACATACACACATACATATAAACACATGTACATGCCACACACATATACCCATACACACATACATCACAGACACATACACATGCTACCCACACACAGTACACAAATACATATGCATAAAGTCACACCAGAGGGTCAATGCATTGGGCTTTGCTATGGAATACAGAGACAAATTATATTAACATTAAACCAAATATTGCTTTTAAATAATGAAAAGCATGAATATGCAAGTATTTACTTTTATTTAGTTGTTTGTGTGTGTGAGAGAGAGAGAGAAAGAGAGAGAGAGAAAGAGAGAGATTCTGAAACCATGTAGATCTCTGGGAGTTTCTGACAGTGGTTCTGAAATAGGGAAATAGTATTTTTACTGTCAGGACACTTAAAAGGAAATACGCAAGGGATTGGGCTTAAGTCTGTAATCACTTTTTCTGGGCCTGCTGATCTGTTTCTGGTGGCGGGTTAGCATCGGGCTGCTCTTTCTCAGTTGAAGCTTGAGCAGTCTTCTCTTCTTGCTTCTTTGAGTGTCTCCTTTTTTCACATAGACAAAGTAAGCAACATAATGAGAGAAGCCAAAGTAGAAGCAATAACAGTAGGAGGTAGTCTGATGTGTAGTTTGACTCTTGAACCCTTAGGAGCCAAGGAGGTGGGCCACTGTCAACACTTCCTCCATCACCAAGTGTCAAGCAGAGTGGTGGTTTCCATCCTATGTCACAATGGCAGTTACCTTTATTGTTGCACACTCCTTTCAAGTTGCAGGTATATGAAGAGCAGGAATATCTCCAAACTGCCACAGGAACACCGTGCCTGCCCAGGCACACATGATTTAATACACACTCAGTGCCATCTTTTACATCTCCAACATCAGGTGGAGTTATCCCCCAGTGGTAGTCAATACTCCAGCAGGTGGTGCCATTGACATGACGCCAATGCACGGTGGGATGATTGCTCAGAAGGGGAATCTCTGTCACATTCTCACACTGAATTCGACCACAAAGGATATTTGCATTAAGACAATTTATGTATTTTCCCCCTGTGATACCACAGTTGCCAAACAGTCACCTAGGGTGTTCATTTCTTTGTAGCAACTCTCTTTTGCACTTCTGGATTCACTGCCAAAAATTTGGTGACACTGTACGTCATGATCATTACACTTCTTTTCATAGCAGTAGTTACCACCCTTGCAGGGGCTTCCTCCCTGCATATACACATCATGAAGACAACTCCTGTGAAGTTCCATTGCACCACTCTGGAAGATCACACTCATTTTCCTTTTCTCTACACACTGTACCTGATGGCATGAAGTGGCAGTCTTCGCAACAACCCCCTATAGAACAATCAGAACCAGTTTTCAGAGTGCAACCTTCCATGCAACATGGATCCGTACTACATGATTCAGTGGATCCACACTCACATGCTTCTCCATCTTCAACCACACCATTCCCACAGAAGTGTTTTTTTTTTTTTTTATGATGCCCTTTACTTTTGGTATATTGCATACACAGGCACGTTCCATAAAAGTGTTCCATGCTCTTTCATAACTACAGTTGCTGAATTTTCTGGAAGAAGTGTTTTTTTGAAACCATGATACAGTTCTTCAAACAACATGTACATGTAGCATTGTCATGATACATACCCAAGCTATGACCCATCTCATGTGCCACAATGTATCCAAGAAAAGCAAGTTATCAGTTAAAAAACTATTTATTCCACAATTAATAGTAGGCATACCCATTGTTTTCACATATGCTAAACCAAAAAGTTTTCCATATGTATACTTTACCAAAAACTCTGCAATATCATGAGGAATGCGGATATCAATAGCTCCCTTCAACCTGCAAAATGCTGCCAGGGCAGTTTCCATATCTACTACTTTAATTTGATCTCCTTCATTCCAAATCACAAGTCCACTTAAAAGCACTTCTGTTTCCAAATTTGTATAGCAATAATTCACAACATTAATAATCTCAAAAACTTCTGTCTGCACTGCTGTGATGTTACTTTTTTGATGTACAAATCGACGATGATCTACTACCACTGCCATTTCAATGAGGAATTGATGGGTCTACCAGCCCTCATAGCCGCTTTGCATCAGTTAGAGTTGTCACTGTCTTGAAGCTTCATTTGCCGCACTATTTCTTCTTCTGTTAATCCACATCTCATGTGGGACACCTCTGTCTCTTTGCTATCCATCTTATAAACCAGATGTTCAAATGTGGAAGAAAAGCTCTTGGGCTTGATTTCATAAGTGGTGTTGTTTATGTGTATTGTTCCTTGAAAGCCCCCCAAGCAGGTGCTGAGAGCATCCATGGAATCTGGGTCCCCTTCCACATACCCATGGTAGTAGCAATCCTTCTGGATGAAAGGCTGGTCCTCATGGAGAGCCCCTTGCTCAGTGTAAGTGAACAGAGAAAAGTGTCTAGATACCAGCACCCTACTGGCCTTCAGGTGGACAATGTATTGCTGGCCCCCAAAGTTCAAACTATAGGGCAGCCAGGTTGGAGACCTCATGTCTCCACTACTGCCAGAGACCCTCAATGGTATCACCACTTCTGGATGTGTGTGGGGCTGAGCATGCCCAGTCAGGGGATATGCAGAAAGGGAGAGCCAGACCCCCAGCCATAGCTGCACACCTGAAATCCTCCCATGCAGCAGAGCCTTATCCACAAAGACCATGTTCTGTAGAGTGAGCAAAGGAAAGGCACGAGTCCCTGCTGCCTATATTTTCTCTCTGACAGCATTTAAGACTGACTCTTAATGTTTGCCTTCTGGCAGATTCCATCCATCAGAGCAGCAGGACTGAAGAAATAGAAAAAAAAGGGACTGGTCACACTGGGGAGGCAAAGCATGATCAGGTAAGTATAATAGAGAAAGAGCCAGGAGTAGGCTCAAATTGATTAGCATTGTGTCCTGGACATGATTCAACATGGTGCAATGGATTTGCTCTTTAATCATGTAGAACACATTTGCTGCCTGTGTACTTGGACCTGGGGAGGTCCCAGTGTGTTTGGTGTCTGTATGCTCAGACCAGGGGTTTGGGGCCTGTGTGCGGGGGCAGGTGAGGCCTCTGTGCTGGGATGGGACTGGGGGAAGGGCTGGAGTATTTAGGGCCTGTGCACTCGGTGAGGTTTCAGCTTGCATGGGGCCTGAGTGCTTAGGGAGTGTGATGTGCAAGCATGTTGGAGCTTATTTGGGGCCTGGTCTGAGGTCAGTTAGGAAGTGTTGATTACAGTCATGTTTGGAACCCACTCACAGGAAGTTCCAGCAACTTTTCAAGGTTGGAGACCTCACAGTAGACTGCAATACCCAAACCACCAAGCTGGTGGCTGCAGACCTGGGGCCTACATGCTCTTGGAGCTATTTGTACTTACCATGTCCACAATCTGTGCCTCTGTCTATATAACACAAACCCTCTCCAAGCAAGTTCAAACACAAAACAGAACACTCGCTGAAAAGCCTGAAAGGGAAAATTCTTGCTTCATACTTAATAAAACAAGACTTTTACTAAGAGATGGGCAGACACCTAAATCAAAACACACACACACACACACACACACACACACACACAACACAAAACAGAGATCTCCACCAACACTGCCTAGTCCCACAACAAAAGTCTCCAATAAGAACAGAGAGGAGAAAACAGAAATAGAATCTCAAAATGAAAACATAATAAGCTATGTGACCCTGGACAAGACAACCAGAGAACTAGAAGAAAATCATCAAAAAAAACCCCCCAAAAAACCAACAATCTCATAAATGAAATGCTATGTACTCATCTCTTAAAGCACACGGCTTTCAACACCAGGCTTAACTTGATTGAAGAAAACCAGAATACTTCAAAAGAGAGATACATGGATTAAATGTGAGTCAACAAATCTCAATAACAAGCTGATTATACTTAATGAAAACAAGATTACATGCAAGAATGAATCTTAAGAATTATCAAGAAAACCAAATCATGATATGAAATTGGAATGCAACAGAGATGGTCACAATACAAAAAAATGACAAAAAAAAAAAAAAAACAAAACAGCCAGGCATGGTGGTGCATGCCTTTAATCCCAGCTCTTGGGTGGCAGAGGTATGAGGATCACTGTGAGTTTGAGTCCAGCCTGAGAGTACAGAGTGAATTCCAGGTAAGCTTTGGCTAGAATGAAACCCTACCTCAAAAACAAACAAACAAACAAACAAACAAACAAACCACAAATCAAGTAGAGCTTGTAACAGCCTCTCCAGAAACCCTAACCAACAGAGTTAATCATGTGGAGGACAGAACCTCAGATCTGGAAAACAAAATAAAATAAATTGTTTAGGATTTCAAAAATTTTGATAAGTTCAAAAAATCATATGACCAGATATGAGGCATTTATGGAATACATAAAAGGACCAAACATCCAGATAGGTATACTAGAAAGCAAAAAAAATCCAGGCCAGAGTCACAGAGAACATATTCAATAAAATTACTGAAGAAAACATTCCCATCCTCTCAAAAGAGACCCATCCAGATAAAAGAAGCTTATAGAACACCAAACAGACTAGAAACCCTACAAGGCACATGATATTTAAAACTCTAAACAAAAACAAAGTGAGAGTGCTAAAAGCAGTAAGTGAGAAACAACTGATTACATACAAATGCAATTTCATCAGAACTTGCTCAGATTTTTCAATGGAAACCTTGAAAGCCAGAAGGGCTGGAATGGAGCACATGAAAATCTTAAAAAAATGCTATGGCTTCTAACCCAAACTACTGTATCCAGTGACAGTATCTTTCATAACAGATGGTGAAAGGAAAACTTTCCATGATAAAAGCTAGCTCTATGACTATATGAACTCAAAACCAAACCTCCAGAGAATAAATATTTCACTGAATACTTCAAACAGAAGAGCCAACAAACTCTCAGCCTTTGAATCAATCTCCCTTTTCAATATCAATGGACGTAACAGGATTGTTTAGGAGATTTATCTGCTATGGACTTAATTTTGGTAGGTGATATGTGTCTAGGAATTTATCCATATCCAGGTTATCCAATTTTGTGGAGTAGAGGCTTTAGAAATATGTCCTGATAATTCTTCCACTTTCATTGCTATCTGTTGTGACCTCTTCCTTGTCATTTCTAATTTTGTTAATTTGAGACTTCTCTTACCTTCATTTGATGAAATTAGTCAGCGGTTTATCAATCTTGCTTATTTTTTCAAAGAACCAGCTTTTCATTTTGTCAATTGGCTTAACTGTTTTCTTAGTTTCCATTAATTTCTGCTCTGATCTAAATGGTTCTTTCCATCTGGTACATGTAGGGTTGGATTGTTCTTGTTTTTCCAATGCCTTTAAATGGATGGTTAGGTAATCAATTTGATATCTTTGTTATGAAGGCATTTAGTGCCATGAACTTCCCCTTAGAACTGCCTTCATTGTGTCTTTTAAGTCTTTTTATTTTAAATATTTTATTTATTTATTTGTTTATTTATTTATTTCACAGAAAAAGAGGGCGAGAGAGACAGAGAAAGAATGGGCATGCCAGGGCTTCCAGCCACTGCAGATGAACTCTAGCCACATGTACTCCCTTGTGCATCTGGCTAACATGGGTCTTGGGGAATGGAACCAGGGTCCTTTGGCTTTTTAGACAAATGCCGTAACCACTAAGCCATCCCTCCAGCCCCCCTTAAGTCTTGATATGTTGTGTTTTTATTATCATTCAGTTCTATAATTTTTAGTTTCCTTGTTTATTTTTTCCACAACCCATTCATTATATAACAGCATGTTGTTCAGTCTCCAGGAGGTGCTATAATTTCTGTTGTTTCTTTTTCTGTTAATTTTCAGCATTAATGTACTGAGGTTGTAGATGGCACTGGAAATTACATCAATTTTCCTGAATTTGTGGAGCCATGGTTTATGCCCTAATATATGTTCAATTTTGGAGAAGGTTCCATGTGCTTCTGAGAAGAATGTGCATTTGCCTGAAAAGCCTATTGCCTGGGTTTGAATCTCCAGTACCCCCATAAAGACAGATATACAAAATGATGCATGCATCTGGAGTTTGTTTGCCATAGTTGGAGGCCTTGGCATGCTCATTCTCTCTGCCTGTCTCTTCTCTGTATATCTCTCAGCTTGCAAACAAACAAACAAACAAACAAACAAATAAATACATTTAATAAAAGAAAAGAAAAGGTAATCAAAAATCTCCCCAAAAGTAAAAGTCCAGGATCTTATGGATTCTCAGGCAAATTCTACCAAACCTTGACAGAAGAACAGAAACCACTTTTTGAAAACTTTTTCACATAATTGGAGAAAAAGGAATTTTTTCCAACTACTTCTATGAATCTAGCCTCACCCTAATACAAAAAATCATGCAAAAATCCTGAACAAAATCCTCACAAACCAAGTTTAACAATATATCAAAAATATTATCTACCTCCATCAAGCAGGCTTCATCCCATGGATACAGGGATGGATCAATATATGGATATTAATCAACTTAATACACTACATAAACTTAAACACAAGAACCACATGATCATTTCAAAAGGCCTTCACAAAATACATCCCTTCATGATCAAAATGCTGGAGAGGCAAGGCATAGAGGGTTTACATTTCAACATAATAAAGGCTATATACAAAGCACCTAAAGCCCAAATAATACTTTATGGGGAAAGACTCAGAGAGTTCCAATAAAGATTGGTAATAAGACATCAGTGCCCACTTTCCCACTACTCTTCATCATAGTACTAGAAGTCTTAGCCCAAGAAATAAGACAGGAAAAAAATATAAAAGTAAAGCAAATTGAAATGGATGAAGTAAAACTTTCCTTATTTGCAGAAGACATGTTTCTATATATAAGTGACCTGAAAGACTCTACCATTAATCTTCTAAAGGTGATAAATTCCTTCAGCAAAGGGGCAAGATAAAAAAAATGGACGTACAAAAATCAGTACCCTTCTTCCTATATGTAAAAGCAAATATACAGAGAAAGAGATTAGCAAGACTGCCTTGCTTTCAATAGCTACACAAAAAATTTAAAGACCTTGGAATAACATTAGGCAAGGATGTGAAGGCTTATATAATGAAAACATAAAAACAAGAAAGAAATTGAGGAGGACATGAGAAGATGGAAAGTCCTCCCATGCTCTTGGATAGGTAAAATTAATATTGTGAAAATAACAATTATACCAAAAGCAATATATAGATTCAATGCAAGTCCAATTAAAAATCCCATCACCATTCTTCACAGAGATAGAAATATTAATTTCAAAATTTATATGGAATGCAGAAGGCCACAGACATTCAAAAAGATCCTCAGCAAAAGAAACACCTCTGGAGGTATCACCATACCCAATCTAAAGCTATACTACAAATACATTGTAATAAAAACAGCATTGTACTGGCATAAAAAACAAACATATAGACCAACGGAAAAGAATTGAAGACCCAGCCCTTAGTTCAAGTAACTACAGCCACTTGAACTTTGACAAAGGAGCCAATGTTGTGCACTGGAGAAAAGATAGCATCTTCTACAAATGGTGCTGACAAATTTGACAACCACATATAGAAAAATGAAACTATACCCACTCTTCTCACCAGGCACAAAAATTAACTCCAAATGTATTAAAGGCCTCAATATATGACTTAAAACTATGTAATTGCTTGGAAGAAATAATAGGGCAAACTCTCCATGATATTAGAGTGGGGAAGTCTTCCTGAACAATACTTCAGTATCCCAGGAAATTAAACACTCAACAAGTAGGATCTCATGATGCTAAAAAGCTTTTGTACAGACAATCATACAATAAACAGAACCAACAGATTACCCACAGAATGGGAGAAAATTTTTGCTAGCTACACTACTGACAGAGGCCTAGTATGTAGAATTTACAAAGAACTCAAAATCTAAGCTATATAAAAAAAATCAAACCATACACTCGAGAAATAAGGCAGAGAACTGAATAGGGAATTCTTGAAGAAATACAAATGGCTAAAACTCACCTAAGTAAATGTTCACTCTTAACCATATAGGACTTGCAAATTAAACCAACTATGAGAGTCCACTTTCCTCCAGAAAGGATGACAATCATTAAAAAATCAAATGGCAATAAATGTTGGCAAGAATTTGGGGAAAGAGGAACCCTCCTTCACTGCTGATACGAGTGCAAACTTGTACATGCACTATGAAATCAATATGAAGACTCCTGAAAAGATGAAAACAGAGCTACCAAGTGACCCAGCTATTCCTGCACTGGACATCTAAACTAAAGTCTTTACTCTTCACTGCAGGGTTATTTCCTCAACTATGTATATAGCTGCTCAATTCACAATATCTAAGAACTGGAATCTACCCAGATGCCCATTGGATAATAAAGCTGTGGTACATTTACACAATGGGATTCTCCTCAGAAGTAAGGTAAAATAATACAGTGAAATTTGCAGGACAATGGTCAGACTTGGAACAGATCATACTAAGTGAACTCACAAATCACAGAAATTTAAACACTGCATATTCTCCCTCATCTGAGGTTCCTTAACTGAAACATACTGAGTTGTAGCTGTAACAGATAGGCAATTTGAGGATCAGATAATATGGATGAAAGAGTTTAAAGGAAAGTAATAGGAGGGTGGAGGTAGATACACACAAAACTAAATCCAAAATGAATTGGTGCCATAGCAATCTTCCTCTTGGATAGTAGATCAAAAGTTATATCCCTTAGTAGGAATATGGGGGGGGAGATCATCAAGTTAGAAGGATCTTGGAGAAGATGGGATTAAATTTAATTCTAAAAATTTGGCTCTGGCTTGTAACTCCCAGTAGCAAAACTTGATTATAAACCACACTGAGTGCTTTATTGGAGAGACATGTGAGGTCCCCAAAACAAGACAGGCAGTTGATTACCTGCCTGAGATAAAAGGTAAGACCCTCTTGCTGAAGACACCACATGCTGCTGACCCAGAACAATGAGAGATTTGGCTAGGATCTTGAAGGAAGCCATTTCCCAGATGGTTAACCAGTACAGTATTGGAAAGTGCTGCATGAGATGCTGGGAGAAGATGACCAAGCAGGGGACACTACCATATGAAAGCAACCATACGGACAAGCTATACACTTGTGCAATAGTAGCACCCAACCTAGGTGGGAAATCAATGTCTCTCTTATTGGCTAAGAGATTCACTCAGTGGAAAGGAACCCATAGCTGGAACCAAGTCAGAATCCTATGTAAACCAAGAATATGGACTACAGAAAGAAACTCGCCACTAGATTTTTTTTCCCCTAAAAGACATGCTAGACCCATCAAAATCTCTCTACATTAACAATGCCTATTAATAAGGCCTATACACTTTAACCTATATTGATATCATTCTCCATTGGAGATTCTGTTTTTCTTTCTTTTCAGAAGGCAGCAAGAACCAAGGACGACAAACATCTATCAATAAGATAGGGCAAGATAGCAGATTCCCTGGCAGGAGATGAATCACCTCTTGCACATCAGGCTGGGTCCAGGTTAAACGACAGAGGAAATAGTAAAATGAGCAAGAGAGCTGCTTCCATGGCAAGCCTGACAACCTGAACCAGGGTGAGTGAAACAGACACAGAGGATATGCAAAACGCACCAAAGCAGAAATCCAGAAGCTGCTGAGAGCTCAACACTAAAGTAGACTTAAAGCACATCCATCATGGCTCAGGGAATTTTGCAGAAGAGGGGGAAGAAAGATTGTAAGAGCCTCAGGCTGGGAGGGAATATCTAAAGGTATCATACCTCTAGTGATTGACTGCTGCTCTCACAACTCATAACCTGCAGTCCCATGAATATCAGCAATCCCACTGAAGACGGCCCTCAGTAGAATGGGAATAGGGAGGAGGGAAATGATGGTACCAACACATGATGTGTCCATACAAAGTTTTCTACTTAATAAAAATAAATAATTGTGTAAAATGGTGAGTTTGCACAAGAAAGCTCTTTGCCACAGTTCAATAATTTCTAAACCTAGATAAAGGGCCCATGGGTTCATCCTATTTTTCTTTAAATACATGTACATTGGTGAACATTTCTCTAATAATTTAAATCAGAGTATCTTTATTTAATGGGAAACATTGACAGAATAGACCTTTATAAACATCGACACATAATCAATAGTTCTTCCTTTCTATTTCAAACAATAACTTAGTTAGCATTTTCTGAGCTATAAAAACATGTGATGAAGTGAAAATCAACATGACTTGGAAGGTATCAGCTGGAAATTAAAATCCTAAGTGTCTCTAGTTGTGAATAGGAAATCACTAACCCTACGCTCCTCTGACTCATAGAGGACTCCCTCAACCATAACTCGCTTTTCATTGTTTTCCCAGTTTTCAAGCTCACATTGTTTTTCCTACCCTCATTAACTCAAAGTTCTACACTCCATCAGTTTAACCCCTGCTGAAGAATCTGCTCAATCCAGCCAACGTGAATAATTTGCCAGTGTTTGCCACTCCCCAGGCACACTGTCAGCACTTCTCGGGAAGGAGCTCCAAGTCTTTTAAGAAGGCCAAGCTCAGCCGGGCATGGTGGCGCAGCACGCCTTTAACCCCAGCACTCGGGAAGCAGAGGTAGGAGGATCACCGTGAGTTCCAGGCCACCCTGAGACGAGACTACATAGTTAATTCCAGGTCAGCCTGGGCCAGAGTGAGACCCTACCTTGAAAAAAAAAAAAAAAAAAAAAAAAAAAAAAAAGGAAGGCCAAGCTCCCAGATTCCAAGATATCATGAGAGAACAAGACTTCCTGATATCCTGAATAAATTTTCCTTTGAATCATTCTCTAGTTTAGTCATTTGCCTGTTTGTTTGCACATTTTTTTTTACTTTCTAAATTTCCCCATTTAATTCACCATACATAAATCTTTCAGGAGAAAATCTAGTTACTTTAAAAATATCTTAAAATTATTTATTTATCTAATTATTTATTGAGAGAACAAATGGGCACACCCAGGCCTCCAGCTGCTGCAAAGCAGCTCCATATGCATGCACCACATTATGCATCTGGCTTTGGTGGATCCTAGAAATTAAACCTGGGTCCTTTGGCTTTGCAAGCAAGCACACTAACTGGTAAGCCATATTTCCAGACCAATTTTAAAAAATATATTTAAATGTTATTTATTTATTTGTGTACAGAACGAGGCAGAGAGAGAGAGAGAATGATAGAGACTTTTTATTAGACGTTGATATTAGCATTGCACTTTGTACGCAGTAGTTTAAGGTGAAAACCACTGATATCATTTGATTTAATGCTTATTTAATACGGGGTTAAATACTCTCTCCAGTCTTTGTTTTGCTATTTTCTATAGTTGGCAGGCTACATTTTCATGGTGATCATTATCCTAATCTTTAATGTGTCAAGAGCATCTGATTTATTGGAATAGTAATTAAGTAAAGCAAAGAGATGTAGTACCCTACCCACACAAATGGCCCACAGATGAAAATGTTCAGTAAAAGAAACATTTGTGGACTACATCTTGGAGTTGCCAGTTAAATTCACTGTCTATGACTACTTTGCCATAGTTTTGATGATTACTATAGAGTGTAGATTTTTGTAGTGAAGGAAAATAATTATTTTCTTCTGTTGAGATTTTATCTATATGAGTGTGTCAGAATTGCTTCTCAAGACTTCATTGTAAGTAGGTAATAGAGAAAGTTGGAAGAACATTGGAGCCAGGCTGTCTTTGCACTTCACATTCCTCTAGACACTGTTTCCAGAGCCTACAACTCCTAAGAAATGCTCACATTTTCATTCAGAAGATGGGGCAGACCTGTAAGAGCACAGAAACCTCCATGGTAACTGTTGTCATTGCTCTCCTATCAACTTTTTTACTCTGTGAGCTCAGCTTCACCAAATTTGCCAGTTGCTGCCTAAGCACCCCAGCCTCACTCTTACACAGAGTATGTACAAACTATGAAGAAATAAAGAAAATAAGACAAAAAATGGCTTAGATCATCTAGCCACATAGAGAACAAGAAGTCATCAAAGGCATGGCCAGCTCCAGACTCTGAACTATTGGCAAAGATTATGGGATGTGTTTGTGAATTTTTGCTTTTTGCCTTCAGAACTAAACTCTTGATGACTTACCCTCAGATGAAGTGAAGCTCCTCATTTTTTCTAGTTCTGGTCTATTCCTGTCTGCTGTGTCACACTCATCTCATGAGTAAAGCTTTTCTTCTAAGGCCTCACATGACAAGGAGAACTTAACTCCTTTCCTTTATTTGTCTCCATGGGAATCAGTTCTAGAATTCTGGTGCCTAGCAACAGGAGCCTTCATTCTACAGAACCTGCAGATGGCTGAGCTTCCTCTGCTGTGCCTCAGAGCCTCAGCCACATATATTTTACTTGATCCTCAACGTGAGTCAGTCTCACTTCCTGTCCTGCTCCAGGACACTCCAGCATGAAAATATCTTATTTGCTTACTTCCATCCCATATGTTCCTTACACACAGTGGAATGGCTCTAACCTCTGTAGTTGTGTTTCACATGGGGAATTTTTTTCACTTGTATTTCCTTCAAGTTGTGCCATATCATGTAACATGCAAATATTTAGACTCATAAAATAGTTCCACCCTTTTACAGCACAGTGTATGTAACTCTGAGGCCCATAGTTACTTTTTTGTCTTTCAAATGTTATCAATATGAAAAGACAAAAATAATTTAGATGTGCTAGATATTGCATAAAGTTTGCAACATTTGTTTAGGAATATTCTTTGTTACTATGTTCTAAAGGATTAACACTGTTATCAATATGAAATAAAAAGGAGCTCTGGGAAAAAATAATTTAGACCTGCTGCTAGTGACTGAAGACCAGGGTTAACATCTTGTTGATAAAGTTCATTTATATTTGACCTGCAACATTGCTGGACTTAAAAAATCCAATAAATCCCCTTTAATACAATTCATTCTGTCCATTCTGTTCCTCTAGTATGAGAATAGTTAACATCTTGTTGATTTCATTTATATTTGACATTGTTGATGCTAGTATGAGAATAGTGTCTTTTGCATGTTGGCTTGTGTTATCTATCAAAACAAAGCCAATATCATGGTGTCCTCGTGACAATATTTCTTCCAATGTTGTTAAGGAAGGATCTCTTTAAGGATTCTCTTTCAGTTTCTGGGTGTTTCTTGCATTGCACAAGCAAAATATTTGGGAGAAGCTCTTTTGGAATAGGGTCTCACTCTAGCCCAGGCTTACCTGGAACTCATTCTGTAGTCTAGGCTGGTTTTGAACTCATGGAGATCCTCCTACCTCACCTCAGCCTTCAGAATGCTCTGATTAAAGGTGTGTACCACCACACCCAGCCAGAAGCATAATTTGCCATGTATATTTTATACTGTAGACAAGGACAACTACTTATATTACACAATATAGTTTTTAAGTCAAAAGCTATTCTATGTAAAAGTCATGTACCATACAGAGGTCATTCACTATAATTATATAAAAGAATTATCAATATATGTCAATTCAACCCCATACTACACATATAGATATTCAGTACAAATATTGGCAGATACTAAAGAAGAAATACTAATACAATAGTAGAATATTGGTAGACTTTAATAACCCAGTTCAGTAAGAGTTTAAATATTCAATACAACCATAATGAAAGACAGGGTCCTCAAGAGATGGGGGATGTAGGGGAGAGAGGACAAAAAAGATCAAGGGATGAGAACCCAATTAAATTGCTGTGTGTTCATACATTAAAGGTCACAATAAAAATTCAAAAAGGGATTCTGAATGTTTCCCATACAAAAGCAATGACAAATGTTTTAGAGAGATTGGAATGCTAATTCTCCTTATTTGATCCTTAGACATTGTAAATTGATGTATAAATTTATCATACTGCATCACAGAAGGATGCACAATCACCTCTCAAAAATGTTTTAAACAGCCACTTGAATAAGAAATTTATTTGATTTTAAAGTATTAGAAAAAAAAAATCCTGAAATTTGAATTAGATAAAATATCTTGTTAACTATATTTGTGTATGCTAATAAAGTAAGAGTGAATGTGTTCTCATATTATCATTACTTTTATGTATGTTTACTTGTATTTTAATATATTTTACATATTTATGTTAATGTTTTATTTTGAAGGTGCAATAATCTTTTCATTGCTTGTGTGTATAGTATGTGGGGTGTGTGTGTGTGTGTGTGTGTGTGTGTGTGTGTGTGTTGAATGTAGTGTAGGGTACAGGAACACATGTCCATTGAGCATGCTTGTGGATTCTGGAGGAAGACATCAGCAGTATTGAAGTCTCTTCCCCTCTGAGAACTGTGTCTCAGGCTTGTGCAGCCATGTATAACTTTTTACATGGGTGATGGGGATTGAACTCTTCATGCAAGAGCAGCAAGCTCTCTAACCCACTGCACCACCTCCACAGCCCCATAATCATCTTTTTAAAATTAAGGTTTTTTAGAGTGGAGGGATGGGTTAGTGGTTAAGACATTTGCCTGAAAAGCCAAAGGACCCAGGTTTGATTGCCCAGGACTCACTTTAGCCATATTCACAAGGGGGTGCAGGTGTTTGGACTTCTTTTGCAGTGGATGGAGGCCCTGGCTTGCCCATTCTCTCTCTCTCTCTTTCTCTGTCAAATAAATAAAATAAATAAAAAATTTTTAAATTAAGGTTTTAGGCTAGCATGCAATGCAGTATGTTGAACTGTGGCATATTCATATACATGTATCATTATGCTCTGTTCTTATTCATTTCTCTCCCCAACCTCCCTCCCCCAATCAATGCAGATTTATATATATTCACCAATATGATAAGTTTAACAGATCCATTTTTGCCAGTTGCAGCTTTTATTAAAGGTATCATAGTAGCATTTTAACTGTGATTAAGTATGGAATAATTAATTTCCCACTAATTATTTTGTTTCCTATTTATAATCTAGCAACCGAGGCCACTTGTATAATGAAAGTTAACCTTATTTCTCTTCGTTTACAGAAGTAGAATATTAAAACATGACTGGAATATATTTTCCTAGAAATGTTGAGCTTACTTTATGTAAATCTATATGTGTAGTGTTTATTAGTTATTTGTCTGCAATCCAGAAAAACAGTCATGCCCCTGAAAATAAGAGAAAACCTATAGTTGAAAGTATTAATTTTCATGAGTAATTGAAAAGTTTAAAGATTATTTTCTAGAATATTAATTTAGACTCCTCAAACAGAAAATCTGTATCATATCTCAGACAAATAGAATTTAAAACTGAAACAAAACTATTGGCGTTAATAAGAATGTTGGTTAAAGAACAGAAAGGTGGATCCTTTTGTGAAATAGGAATGTTCTATGCATGTCTCATAAACTTCGCAGGAGTATGATGTCCCAGATGGCAGAGAACTGACAGTGACAGTGAGAAAGTTTTGCAAGTGGATTAGCTCTGTATAGAGACTATATACGCTAGAATTATATAAAGATGAGACCATGGTCTGAACCACTCTGATTACTGGATTGTGAGACCCTATGCAAATGACTCAGCTAAGTCATGCCCCAAATGCTGATCTATTAATTCAAAAGCTGAATTCATGCATATATATATGTTTAAAGTCAATGAATTTGTGCTCATTTTTTTTACACAATGATATCTGATATTTAGGAATCCTTCAGGCCTTGAGGTATCCCTTCTCATGTACTGAATAGTTACTGGGTTCTCAGGCATTGCAGACTGAAAACAGTTATTGTTGGAGGACACAGGCTATATTCTATAAGCTAATCTAATATGCTACCTTTTACAATATATATTCATTTTATCCCTGCAAAACCCTGATTAGTATGGATTGTGGTACCAGGAATGGTTCCAGAGAAAGACAGTGTACACATGAATTTTTCGAGTGGGCTTGATGCTAATGGAGCAAGCACTACTAAAGACTTTTCTGGTAGCAAGGAGAGCACTGATAACTCATGGTGTGACCTATTTAAAGAACCATTACAGAAAGTCAAGAGACTACACTGGAACTAAGAGGGAACCCAGTTCCCTCCTGCCTATCCCCCATAGCACTGGAAAAGGCTATGGGACCTTCTGGGGGTAACTGCTTGAAGAAGCAAGGATCCTTCAAGCTATGAAATTAACCAGCCAAGAAGGCTTCTACCAGTGTGATACTGGCACATAGCTTATGTGGCTAACCATTTGTTCTTGGATTGTAGATGAGGCCCAGTCAATGGAGATAACTCACACCTGGTACCTGGAATCAGGTCAGAATCTAGTGGTTAAGTCCAAAATAGACTCCAGAAAAAAAAAAAAAAAAAAAACCACTGGTTTTTGGCTAAGTATAGTGGTCACATACATCAAAACTCTCTAAAATAACTATGATTATAACCTTTAATCCAAGATGCTCTCAGTTTGGGCTGTGGAATGTTCTATTTTAAAGATTGCAGAGAATACTGTGAAGATCCAAGATCATCAATATGACAAAGTTAGCCAACCACCTATCATGAGATGTGTCATCTCTATTACATCTGTGGGGAAGCAGGAGACATTGCAGAGGAAGTAGTACTGCTCACACTGCTAGCCTAACAACCAGCTCCAAGGAGATGGTGATGGACATTATGGTCAATCAAACTCATCAAAACAGTAATTCAAAGGCAACAGAGAGCTGAACACTGAATAAAGACTGCTAACACACCCATCAAGGCTCAGGGAACATTGCAGAAAAGAAAGACTATAAGAGTGAGTGCTGACTGAGGCCTTCAAACACCCACAGTGAATACCAATAACCATTCTGAGTATGGCCCTCAGTGGAATCATGTCATGAGAGAGGTACTATAAGAGTATAACTTTTTAAAAATAAAAAAGTAATAATAATAAATTAAAAATAAATTTGAGAGAGATGTGTTTGATGATCCTGATTTGTCTCCTTGAAGGACAAAAAGTTTACTTACTTTGTTCCTAAAACTTTTGAATATTAAGGGAAAACTAAGAAATATAGAATTATACTGTCTAGTTGTTTCTAGCATTTTTAGATAAAGTAAGTAGGAAAATATGCTCAGGGATAATTTCCCAACTGAACATGCACATAAATGATCTAATGGTTTCTAAGTATGCTCTGGAAGGGTCTCTTCTCTCTAGGAGCCATGGGATCAAATTTCAGAGTACCAAACCTGAGCCCTTATTCATGATTGTCTGACTTACAACACAAACTCAAGTCCTAGCCTCAAAGCGTATTAGCAGTTCAAGTGAAGACATTGATTGGAAAAAGTGTGGGATCCTATGATTTGTGATGGTGATGTATGGAGGTCACTATGAACCTGAGGGCATTGAACTTTCAGATTACAATGGCTTTCTTTTGCCCGAGGAAGCAGCTGCCTACCCTAGCATCAGCTTTTTCCCAATCTCCATCGCTTGCAGTATTACCCTCTCTGCCCTTGACTGATGGAATCAACCTTGAATTATTTTTTCAACCTACAATAACTTTCCCCAAGGGAGACACTAAACAAAACAGTGCTGATGCCCCTCAGTGCCCACCCATCTTTGTATCCAGTTCTATAACCAGATAAGGTAGTGTAATTCTCACCTAAAGAACTCACTAGTTTTCCATCTCCTTTGAGCAGAAGTCTGGGGAATATGTATGGGAATGGATCTTAAGAATGTAGAGTAATGGGGGGGAAGATGCATAAAACCAGATCAGACCGAGTTTATCAATAGGGATCTATTGAGCAGAGTTTAATAATTCATCTTCCAGAGTTATAAAAGATGCCAAGAGTTTATTTAAGTGGTCAGGGGAAATATGGACTAAAAGGTTGTCTACTGTGGATGAACTGTAGCTGCTTGACTTGAGGTTGATGAGTTGATTAAAGGGCTCAGGGAAATTTCAATGTTGTATTGAATTTGCCATGTAAAACCTAATCCTTCAGTATGGGAGGGTCCAGAAGATATACCCTTGAGGAAGAACATAAAGAACAGATTTGTGAGGTGAGTACCAGCATACTTAAAGAGCTCTATCATTGCATGTCTCTATAAATTAGACTTTACAGTGGAAGCCACAATTGCTAAATTAGATGACTTATATGGAATGGTCTAACTGGAACCTGGAGTAACAAGCATCAAGTAGCAGCACAGAATATCCAAAAGTAAGTGAAGTGTACTTATTGTAGTGGAGAACATAGGCAAAGCAATGTTCACAATGGTCTTACTTGTGTAGACCTTTGTTACTGGCTGATTAATCAAGGTGTAGCCAGAAGTGAAACAGATAAAAAGCCTATGAAATTCTTATTACTTCTATACAAGCAGAAGAGATCCAGAGAAAAATGATCAACAGGCCACTTTGAATCACAACAGAGAATCACATTCCCTGTGGTGGTTTGATGTAAAATGTCCCCTATAGACTCATGTGTTATAATACTTAATGTCTAGCTGGCTTTGTTTGGAAAACTGGTGGAACCTTTAGGAGGTGGAGTTTTACTGGAGGAAATTGTCATTGGAGAAGGCTATAAGGTTTTATGGCTGAACCCCACTTTCTGTTATCTCTTTCTTCTTCCTCCCCTGAAATGTGATGATGTGACACAGGTTTCTTATTCCTGCCATGCTTTCCCTTCCATGATAGATATTACCCTCAAAACTGTAAACTGAACATAAACCTTTTATTCCCTTATGTTGCTTCTTTCTGGTTGAGTATTTTCTCCCAGCAATGAGAAAGTAACTGATTCTCAAAAAGGTACCTGGAAATGGGTTATTTGCTGTAGTATATCTGACTATGTGGTGCTTGTTCTGTTAGAACTGATTTCTGGGGAAATATTGAAGTATTTCAAACTTTGGACTAGAAAAGCATTAAAATGTGATAAACAGATCATATTGGGACATTTTGGTTGGGGTTTGGAAAACAAGATGACTGAGATAAATGTGGACTGTGGTAGATTAGCTCATGATGAGGTTTCAAAGGAGAATAAACATTTTATTGTTATCTGTGTTAGAGGCAGTTTGTGATATTCTGGCAAATAAACTAGCTTTGTCCTGAATATTTAATGAAGTTGGATTTCAAAGTAGTAAACTAATGTGTTTTGTGAAATAAATTTCAAGACAAATAAGCATTGAGTCTGTTGTATGGTTTTTACTTTCTTCCCTGATTCAGAGTTGCAATGAAAGAGGAAAATACAGAGAAGAATTATATGAATAATATAAAGTTTGGCACAAATGTAAATTAATTTAAAGACCCAGGTGCAGAAATTGCAGCTTTTCTGTATGAAATTATCAAAGAGTTTACCATCATTAAAGGTAAGCCAACTGCTCTGCACTGGGACAATAGAAAGGATGACCTAAACAGAAGACATCTCATTGAAGACTCAAGCTTGTAAGAATGTGAATTATTCTGATAGGAAAAGACTTGAAGGGGAAATGCTGAAGCCCCCAAAGTTCAGCACAAAGAGATTGCTACAACTGAGGTCCAAGGCCAGTGTTCATCCACATATGGCATGCAGAACTTAGCAGTATCGCCCATGTGGTACAGGCTTTAGAAGCATGAAAAATGCAAGATAGAGGAGATCATGAATTGCACAACAGTTTCAGACCACCACTGATGCTAAGCAATATGATATAGTGTGAATGTCCCTGAGGCCACTGCATAAAGTTATGAAGGTGAACTCTAAGTTACAATGGAGACCACAGAATGATGGACATGCCAAAGCCATAGGATGTTCACCAAGGAAAGGTGCAGCTTGGTGCAAATCCTGTCCAAGACAAAGGCTACAGGTAGTGTAGCAGGAAGTGTGGAGCTCCCATCCAAGCCTTTTAGGGCCCAAATGATTTCATAAAAAAATCATGAAAATAAAAGAGAGACTAATTGAGATGGGCGAGGGGATATGATGGAGAGTGGAGGTTCAAAAAGGAAAGTGGGGGAAAGGAGGGAAGTACCATGGGATATTGCCTACAATTAAGGAAGCTGTCAGTTAAAAAAAAATCCCAAATAACTGAATATGGAGATTTAAAGATCGGACATTTTATTTGTTATATTTCAATCTTGTTTTTGTCCAGTCTTTCCTTACTATGTTCACATTTCTCCCTTTTGGGTATGAGAATGATTACTCTGTTGTATTATATGTTGGAAGTATATAATATGTATATTAATTTATAGACTAGGGAGACTTTGTAAAGTGGGCTAAATAAATTTTGAATCATGAGAATTTTGAATCAAGAGTTTGTATGGTCAGGGCTGTAATGAGGTGGTTTGAATTCAAAATGTCTCACAATGTTTTATGATGGAAAAGTTAATTGCCAGTTGGTGGCACTGTTCTGGAAAGTTGTGAAGCCTTTCAGAGGTGGGGCCTTGCGGGAAGAGTGTGTCACTTGAGGTAGACCTTGAGATGTGACAGTTAGCTTCATTTGCTGCTCTCCTCCTTTCCATTCCTGCTTGCTGATTTGATGATGTGAATGTGATTTCTGGCTCCTGCCATGCTTTCCCTACCACATGAGACTGACTCTACCTTCAAAACTGTAAATTGAAAATGAGCTTTTTCCTTCCTTAAGATGTTTCTGGACAAGGATTTTATCCTAGCAAAGAATAAATAGTTCTTTTGTCCCCTTAATCAATTTCCAGACTGAACCACTTTATAGGCCTGGAACAGCTAGAAAGAAGAGGAGGCCAGGTCCCCTTGAAGAAGAACCTTCCTACAAATATGAAATGTTTTTATTTTTTATTAGTTATCTATATAATGTGCATAGAATGAAAAATTTTTTAATCTTTAAAAAATCATTTATTTGCAAGGAAAGGGGGGTGAGTAATGTACATGCTGTGGCCTCTTTGAACTCCAGATGCATGTGCCTCTTTGTGTATCTGACTTTATGTGGCTTCTAGGGAACTGAACCCAGGCTAGCAGGCTTTCCAAGCAAGCACCTTTAACCACTAAGCAATCTTCCCAGCTCCTAATTCTGAAAAGTTTTAATACTAATATTTCATCCAGTCTTCACCAAAGTAACCTGTGACCTGCTGCTAGGGCAACTATATATTGAAGAAAAGGAAATAATCAGATCTTTCGGATATTACTAAACATTGGCTCTAAATGGACAATGATTCCAACAGACTCCAAACCACAACATTGCCCTCCAGTTAAAGGAGAGTTTATGGAGGTCAGGTGATCAGTGAAGATTTGACAAAGTCTGGTTTGTAGGTCCAATGGATGTCCAAACTCATCCCATTCTGAAGTTATTTTTCCTGTCATAGAGTGCATAATTAGGATAGATATATTTAGAAGCTGGCAGAAGACCCCCTTTGGTTCCTTGTGGAGTAAGGGCTAATGTGCTTGAAAAGGCTAAGTGGTAGTCATTAGAGCTGACTTTAATAGGGAAAGTAGTGATCTGTAAACAATATCACATCCCTGGAGGAGGATGAGAGATAACTGTTACTTGAAAGACGACATCTCCTTTTAACTCTTCTATTTCGTGAGTTCAGATGACAGATAGATAATGAGGAATGACAGTTAATCATTGGAAATGTAACCCATTAGTAACTCCAGTTGATGCTGTACCAGAGGTAGTTTCCTTCCTTGAGACTAACACATCTCCTGGTACCTAGCATGAAGTAAATCATTTTATGAATACATATATATATATATATATATATATATATATATATATATATATGAATTTGTATATATTCAAATTATTTTGAATTTGTATATATACAAATATTAAGAAGATGATTAAGTTTTTCTTTCCCTGTCTTTATTATATATTTATTTAAATATTTAGTAGTTTAAGTGTTTTTAAATGTAGATTATCATATTTAAATTATGGAATACTAGAGACTAAGCATTCCTCAAGGGACTTTGCTATGTATTTGGGCATAAGAATAATCAGTTTCTAGTTGTACATGGCTTAGTTATATCATGTTAGGCAGAATTATGACCTTATAGTCTTCATGTTAGGATCAAGAAAGCTTTACCCTAAATCCATGAGTTGTTCTAGGTAAATCTCAGCACTAGAGATGAACCAACCCCACAGGGAGCTATTGGTAAGGGAAGCACATGAGGCCCCTAAAACAATGCAGGTAATTGTCAAAGCATTGATTACTTACCAGAACTCAATGACAGGACCCTATTGCTGAAGACAGTATAGACTGTGGCCATAGGACATTGAGAAATTAAGGTGGAACTGAGATGCAAGCCATCTCCCTGACAGCTAACTACCATAATATTGGGAAGTGCTATGAGAGTGGCTGGAGATAAAAATCATCTACACTGAACAAGCAGTGGGTTCTTCAAGCTGCAAAACCCACTAATCAAGTAAGATGTACAACAGTGGCACATACATTTTGGGGTAATCAACTGCTCTTTTATTAGATATGATGCCTCTCTCAGCTAGAGGGCATCTCTATCTGGTAACTGAGTCAAAAGCCTAGGGTTTAGAAGGTCATAGACTGCTGAGGGCAGCTTGTACTATTCTTTGGCTAAACCAAGACAATATACTAATTGAGAGCCTTCTAAATATATAGGTTTATACTCTTGGATAAATATTGATCTATTGGTTACTGATGGCAGAAATACCAGGGAGACCCGAGACTCACCAAAATGATGAGAAAAAGAGGAAGACCAGTGTTTAGCACTGGATGAGTCTGCTTTACCACACCTGCCAGGGCTCAGGGAACATTACAGAGGAAAATGGAAGGATGAATTTTAGTGCTATGCTCACATCTTCCCACGTAACCTTCTCTATGGAGATGGCAGCAGATATAGTGTAGGCTCAAAACTCATCAAAGCAGAAAATAAGAGGTTGCTAAAAGGTCAACAATAAAGGATATTTCTATCACACCTTGTAAGTTTCAGGGAATATTGAAAAAGAGGGGGTTGAAAAAATGTAGAAGCCACAGGGTCCATGGGAATACTTTGGGGCATAGACCTCCCAACATTTACTGGCTGGTACATGCCTGATCACAAAGTCTTTTATTTTTTTCCCTAAATATTTTTATTTATTTGAGGAGGGGAATGTGGGTATGCCAAGTCCTCCTGCCACTGTAAATGAACTCCAGATGCATGGACTACTTTATGCATCTGGCTTTACATGGGTAATGAGTAATTGAACCAGGGCAGTCAAGCTTTACAAGCAAGTACTTTTAATGACTGAGCAATCTCTTCACCTCCCACAGTGGTTATTAATACCTCCACAAGACCAACACAGTTCTGAGCCTATAAACATTTTGACATAGAGAACTGAGGAGGACAAAAAGAATGACACAATAAAATAAAGGAAAGACTAATTTGAAAGAGGAGGGTTGTCAGGGGGTGGGGGTAGAGAGGGGACAAAGGAGGATAATGGGATAGGAGAACAACCAAATTCCTGTATGTTTATATATTTAATTTCCTAATTATAAAAATAATACATAAAATGCAAATTTGATGCCAAAGTTTAAAAAGAATATGCTTGGTCACAACTTGGGGATATGTGTACTTTTGTTACCTAGAAAAGGAAGACTGTCATCAACTAGTTTGCCAAATGTACTTGAAGCCAGTTTATGACTGTTCCTGGTAAGCTCAGGGACCAATGCCATATCGGGGAGCATGCTTTTTACTATTAATAGATCTGTTCCAAATGTAATAATTCAGCTCCTACTAAGCCAGATATCCAGAGACACAGAGACTCTCAAGACCTCATCACTGAAGTAGAACTAAAATGAATCCAACGTGTCTCAGGGAAATTCATGGAAGAGGGGTGGAAAGAATGTTAGAGCCACAAGTTGAGTCAATATGCACAGACACTTTGTCTCTCCCCCATAACTGTTGGCTACCCCCAAAATGCATGACCCACATTCCCCAGTGAGGCAGGTCCCTTTGGGGGTGGAGATCAGGGAGAAGGCTACTGGAGGCACCAACATGAATGTAAAATTAAAATAAATAAAAATAAATAAAGAATGTATTTGGGTCCACAAAAAATATGAAATTAAGCATGTCATAAGGAGATGTGGTTTGGTGTTAAGTTGACAAGAGGTGTATTTGTGATAGTTAAGTTCTATTGTCAGCTTAATCAAATTAGCAAACAAGTAAGGGACATTTATATGTATTCCAAACTACACTTATTTTTTAAAAATCTTTTTACTTCAGAAAAAGTGAGTGCTAAAAGCAAAAATGTCACTTTTTGCATGAATTATAGTTTAACCATAAAGTGAAATATCCTTATTGTGGACTTTAATGGTTTAGTATGTGCATGCATGTGTATGCAGAGATCAGAGGACAACCTTAGGTGTTTAACCTCTTCCCTTTTGTTTAAGGCAGGGTCGCTCACCATTCACTGCTATGTTTCCAGGCTAGCTGGCCTGCATGCTTCCAGGGGACTCTCTAGTCTCTGCTTCCCATCTCACCACATATGTGCTAAGATTGCAGACACTGTGTTATTGTCATATGGACTCAGGTCCTAATGCTTGTGTAGCAAGTGCATTATCCATTGAGCCACCTCTGTAGCCCCTGTAGTCTGTATAAAACAGACATTGCATCCATAGGTTTTACGTGAAATATTAAGCTCTCTCACATAACATATAGAGAGACATGTGTAGGCTAAACTCCTTGAGGTCAAGAATTCAATTTAATTTGCATCTTCCAATTGATCTAGTGCTATGACTTGTCAGAAAAGGTGTTTAGAATATATTTGCTGATTTAACTTCCAGGTAATGAATACATTCTGTAGATATAAATTCTCATTTTTTTAATAATAACAGTGCGCCTTATTCAGGTTTTTCCAAACCTATGTTTTAAGTAACACATTCCCAGTAATTTCTGCAACACTATGTACATGGAGCCTATTAATATCTCAAACAATGAAAAGCCTAAAGGACCACCAATAAAATATAGAAACTGGTTGTTAGAAAAGACCAAGTAGTACATTTCATTTTCTGGTTATTCTGTGATAAAAATATAAAAATTTTAAGTTCATAAAATATTGAATTCTATTTAAAATTTAAAAATAACGTTTCTTCTAAACAGTGGAGAAATTATGTGCATAAATGCTATTATTAATAGTGAAAGAAAAATACTGGTTAGAATATGAAAATGAAGTCAATATTTGTGCTGCAAACTTTTATCTCTTGCTCAATTAGTCATCTTTTAGGTCATGTTTTGAATTATTTAATTAGCTAAAAGGATTCAAAGTTGGTTACTAAAGCTATTTTAATTTGAACTCAGCAAGGCAGATTTAATGCTGTGTGTGTTAAGGCTACAAATATTTCCTGAAGTACCATCCTCTGAGAATTTGTTTTGCTTTATATCTGTAGGAACAAGCCCATAATAATGTGAATATTTAATCCTAATTATATGTGATACTTAAAGATCCTGCGCACACTTTACAATTCTATGGGCACTGCAAATCTCACCGGACCATACAGTGAAATAACAAACAGAACACCCTCCAAAATGATCCTGAAAATTAGTATTTGAAAGAACAAGTCCTTCTGAAGCCAGTAGGTAAATAGCTACAAGAGCAATTACTGTTTCACATAGCTACACAGCATGATTGTCACATTCTATGCAGAAACGTACAGGATGGATTTTGTCAACTCGCAATAATAAAAAAAAAAAAAAAAAACAAGGAAACATTCAATTATTATACATAGAATAAAGTCCATATGTTACCAAGGAGTTCTGAGAAATGAAACTGGTTCCCTCTTATTCTTTGCTTCCTGGTCTGTCATCATGTGTGCAGCCTCCACCACATCCTGCCACCACTGTGAGCTCTGCTATGCTGTTCTTGTCATGATAGATGAAAGCCTTCTGTAACTGTGAGGCAGAATTAAACCTTTCCCTCCATAAGTTGTTTCTGTCAAGTATCTTGGGTGCAGAGACACAAAAGTAATATATTTTGCAGGACAGGTTGGATAGTTAGTAGCTTGCAGTTGGAATTTGAGAATTAAGTATCTAGAAAGAAAACAAAATACAAATCTTTTTCCATGCTTATATGTGTTTGTATTTGTGTTAGTAAGCATGTAGGTGTGTGTGTGTGTGCGCGCGCGCGAGCGCTTGTGGGGTCCATAAGTTGATGTTGAGTTCATTCTTTCATCAATATTTAGCTTATTTACTGAGTCAGAGTTTCTCACTTGTACCTAGAGCTTACCAATTCAGCTAATCTATCCAGTCAGCTTGTCCCAGGTATACTCTATCCATACCTTCCCAGTGCTGGGCTTACAAGCAGGCTAACATTCCATCACCATCCACTGATGTGGGTGCTGGGGATCTGAAATACAGTCCTCATACTTATAATTGTGCATATCTAGCACTCGACTGACTGAGCCACTGCCCTAGACTCCAAATAGAAATTCTAATAAAATAGCCTTTATATTTATAGGCCATTGTAAAACTAATAATGGCTGTTAAACTTGAAAATATGTCTTGTGTGTATTTGCATTTTTGGAGAAAAGTTTTTATGTAGCCCAGGCTGGCTTTAAACCAATTCTTCTATCTCTATTGCGTGAGTGTTGAGATTTACAGGCCTGGGCTACCGTACCCAGCTTTGAAGGTATTTTAAAGCTTGTTGAAAAGGCGAGCATTTCCAAACTGTACTACATTCAGCCACAGGTATTCAGGATGCTCATCATTCAGTTGTCATTATTATTATGATCATTAGCACATGTAATACTTCTTGTAAAGCTACTGTTGGATTCAATTTTGTCTAAAGAAGATTATTAGGAAAAAGTCAGAATCAGAATATTAAGAGGCACTTATAAAACTTCCAAATAAAGACACAAAGTATCATCTGGGATACCAGAACCTATTTTGTCACTTCAGCTATGATACTATCTGTGGAGGGTTGTGGTCCTACTAAGTCTCTGCTGGGTGCCTCTCCCACAATGCAGGTTAATTCAAACCAGAAATCACTGGAGCACTGTGCAAGAGAAGAAGGAAATAATGCAGCTAACAATTACTAGTTACACTCTTTTAAATGATTGTGACTTTATCATCACAGAAGGCTCTTTAACCACAGTGATAAAATGTCTCACTACATAAATGACCACAGGCCTTTTTGATTACAGGCCACAAACTACTCAGTCCTGTGGGTGGACCTGGGAATTGATACAGGCACAGCTCAGGTAACACCCTCCTGAGCTCCCTTCTATGATACATACAGGAAGACCATCCCTGGACAGACTATTATCATTTTACAGAGGAATTTAATCTCCTGTCAGAAAAAACATAGTTTATTTCACCAGTGGCCCTACTCTCATGGCCAAAAAGAAGCATTTTGACCCAGTTTTAGAGCTTAGTGTGTCATCAGTCATCCTGATAAGTATTCTTTAATTTGCTGGGTTTGGGCATTTTATTGGCACATAATAATTTCCCATATACTAACTTTATCACCTTTTTACAGAGGTGTAATTACATTTCAATTAGCTTTGTATAAAATGCTGAATCACAAATTCCTTTCAAATAGAATGATCTATCATATTAGTTCCACACACACAGACAATTTGATTTGTTTGACTTCATATACATGTAAAACAAATTGGTCTGGTAAATTTGCATCTAAAATAGTACCAATCCTAAAAGGTTCTAATGTAAACAATTAATTTTGTGTTTTTATCTCCCATGAACACTTGTTTCCTATGCAACAAAAAAAAAAATAAAAAATACCCTTGTAAAGTTTATATTTTGTCATTATGGAAGGGAGGAAAACATACATTGTAAAAATAGTCCTCCCTTTCTGTGGTGCTGTCCAATAATGAGCAGTCCCTAAACTGGTTAAAATCATTTCTAAAAACACTTACTTGCATTCATTAATATCAGGAACATAATGGAAAGTTATTCTAATTCTGAGCTTAACTCATTATGCAATCTGATCAAAACACCTACCAGAAACACTTTAATCTTAGAAAGATGTGCTTTTCTTAATCTATGCTTGCACAAGGTTAATTTGAAAACCATGTAAAGGGCTGGAGAGATGGCTTAGCGGTTAAGATGCTTGCTTGCAAAGCCAAAGGACCCAGGTTTGATTCCCCAGGACCCATGTAAGTCAGATGCACAAGGGGGCACATGAGTCTGGAGTTTTTTTGCGTGGCTGGATGCCCTGGCTCATCCATTCTCCCTCCCTCTCTTTGCATCTCTCAAATAAAAATAAAATAAAATTAAAAAAACATGCAAGCTGGGTGTGGTAGCACACGCCTTTAATCCCAGCACTTGGGAGGCAGAGGTAGGAGGATCACTATGAGTTCGAGGTCACCCTGAGACTACAGAATGAATTCCAGGTTAGCCTGAGCTATAGTGAGACCTTACCTCGAAAAACCAAAAAAAAAAAAAAAAAAAAAAAAAAATGCAGACCATACATTCCTTATTGAAACAAACATTATGATTTACTTTTGAGGAGCCTAGAAAGTCATAAATCCAGAATAATATTAGGTTTCTAATGTTATAATAATAGTTTTTACTCACCTAAAATGTATTCAGAATGTATGAGTCATTAAGCAACAGATGTCACATCAATTCTTCATGTGCACTAATGACCCCATCAACCTCAGGCTTGATTCTCAAAGCCACAGTTGAATTTTGCTACTCTTAACCTGGATTTGCATTGTAGTCAGTTCCATGTTGCTGGGATGAACATCCAAACCAGGCACAGTTCAGGGGAGGAAGTGATTTATTTCAAGCTTACCAATCCAGGTGGAAGTTTCATCAGTGGCAGAACGAACTGCTTAATTCCACACATCCAAGCAGAGAGAAAAACTGCAGCAAACAAAACACCAGCACCAGCACACACCAAAAAGCAGCAAGCAGCAGGGACAACTGCCATAGCTGACTTCTCTGCATACCTTTGGGCTAGAAATCAGATCCACCCCCAAACACATTTTAGGGCTGGACCCCACGACCCTACCCCAGTGACACCTCCTCTACCCAGGTGGCCAGAGACCCAAGTTACAAGCCATATATTTATATAAACATCTGTCTATGGGAGCATACATTGAAATTACCAAATTGTGTGGTGTACCTTATTTGTGTGCTATAAGTTTTATTTTTGGCCATTGTTTACTTAACTATGGTCAGTGTTGACAAGATTTAGAAATTACTGTCTTTAGACACTTATCATTCCCCTTTGGAATTCTTTTTTTCTCCTCAAATCTTACCCCAGAAGGGCACCTAGTTGGTAGCAATGAATATTTACTGTGTATTTGTAGAAATCCAGTTAACTTTGGTATAATATTGACAAGTATGGAAGGGAAGAACAAATGAGATGTGAATGAAAGTGACTTAGTTTGGGTTGTTTGAGAAATTGCAATGTCACTAGTGACAGTATTGAGTTCTGAGGGAAAAAGAACTGCACAGTTTAAAAATGCAAAAACCACCAGCCATGGTGGCACACATCTTTAATTCCAGCACTAAGGAGACAGACGAAAGAGGATCGCTGTGAGTTGAAAGCCACCCTGAGACTACATTTTGAATTCCAGGTCAGCCTGGGCTAGAGTGAAAAACCTACCTCACAAAAAAAAAAAAAAAAAAAAAAAAAACCTGCTGAAAGATTGGTGGTGGCAAGTGGTGGGCAAGTGTCAGAAATCTGCTGTGTTTGTAGGCATAGCAAGAGGAAGTAGCTTTCAGATGACTGGTTTTCTGGGTTCCGCTCCACATTGACTAGTGTATTCCCACTGAGGCCATGTGTGAGCAGGTCTTCCTCTCTGCTTTAGACACCACTTGGGAGTGCTGAACAAAAATGCCATCATTTGATTATCTCAAAATGATAATAGTAGGGGCTGGAGAGATGGCACTTGGGAGTGCTGAACAAAAATGCCATCATTTGATTATCTCAAAATGATAATAGTAGAGGCAATATCAAAATGAGTGAGGGGTTGGAATTATTTTTCATTTTTTATTGAAAATTTTAATGCATGAACCTTTTGTAATTTGATCATAATTGCCTCCAATTACCCTCATTCGTCCCCCTCTTGCATTCCAGTCCCAGTGAACTCATTCTTTCCATGTGATCCCTCTTCTATTTAGATGTCATTCTTTTTTCCTCCTCCTCCATTATCTACATCAAAATGTTGATGGGCTCAATATTGTGCAGGTATTATGGTGGTAGTGACCTCCACTTTAAGGTTATAAATGCACTAGTCCCTTCATGTCCAGAGGAGAGTGTCCCATATTCTAGACATTGGTTATAGTTGTACAGAAAAATTTAACTAGAGTATAGTGGTGCAATTTAAGATGCTTTAATAAAAATATACATGTATGGTTGCAGAAGCAGCTTAGCAGTTATGGTGCTTGCCTGCAAAGCCTAAGGACCCATGTTTAAATCTCCAGGTCCCACATAAGTCAGATGCACAAAATGACACATGCACACAAGGTCTCACATGTGCACAAGAGGTGCATGCATCTGGAGTTCCATTGCGGTGGCTGGAGGCCCTGGTGTGCCAATTCTCCCTCCTACTATCTTTCTCTCTCTCTCTCTCTCTCTCTCTCTCTCTCTCTCTCTCTCTCTCTCTCTCTCTCTCACTGTTCTCTCGGAATTAGCCTACCAAAACATAAGTAAAGCAAAATCATTTTGGTAACTTGCAATAGATTTGGAGCTAATGGGACAATTTGATTGGACCTCCACAGAAGAGAGGCATGCTTTAGAGAAAGATTCTCTAAGATAAGACACCTGATGTGCCTTCTATTCCAAGAGGAGGAAAAAGGTTGGGAGGAGCTATCTAAAGAAAATTCCAGACTAACAAAATGTAACACTTATACTAGACAAGCCTTACAAAACTAGTAACAAACTTACTGGGGAAAGGTGTGCATTGTTATTCAAAGGGACAGCTATCCATGGTAATCCAAATAGTGTCAGGACTGGCTATGTGCCAGGAGGTTCTGGTGCACCCATTCTATCTGTCTTTTTCTATGTCTCTTCCTCATAAATAAATAAATAAAATATTTTAAAAGCACTAATAGTAATTTCAGTCATTGTACATGACTGCTCAAATTCCAAGGATAAACAAGTCCCAAACATAACCTGTAGTTCAGTTAACTGACAGGGGAGAGGTTGTACAAAATACTCATAACACCCATGGTCAGTAGGTGGGCAATTCTCCAGAACAGGTCCAAATGGGACCTTATGTCCCTTTCTGACTGCTACCAAGAGGGAGGTACTTTGCTGTGCCCACAACAACAGTAGAACTCAGACTTCTGGCAGGTCTGTCATTTAGTATCTATTCCAGTGAAGGACACTGTTTGGTACAGGAGAAAAGGAATATTTTGCTAGGAAGGAGAAGGCAATGAAACCATAACTCTATCTGATTTATCCTGCAGATCTTTTTTTTTTTTTTTTTTAGGGTCTCACTCTAGTTCAGGCTGATGTGGATTTAATACGTAGTCTCAGGTTAGCCTCCAACTCATGGCGATCCTTCTACCTCTGCCCCCTGAGTGTGCGCCACCATGCCCAGCTTTATCATCTTATTTTTATTTTTATTAGTTATCTATACAATGTGTATACAGCCGTGATGGTAACATCATTAGCCTTCCCCCTCTGGTATACCCATTATCCTAATGTTTGGATGCTTAAGGGTGTCCCACATTTCCCTCGTGTTCTGTTCACAGAAATTTTTGAACTTTTTGAAAATTTTGGACTCATGAACTGTTTCTTCTGTTTTGTCTTCCAGTTCTGAGTTTCTATCCTCCACTTGGCTGACTCTGTTCTTGAGAGCTTCTATAGAGTTTTGGGCTTGTACAATTTGGTGCATATTTTCTACTGCTTTTTAATGTATAGTTTACATCCCTCTGTCGAATTCCCTTTTCATGTCATTTTCTGATTTTCTTCATGCTTCTTGGAGTTCATCCTTGCATTTTTTTTTTTTTTTGTCTTCATTGAACTTAGCCAGCTGGTTATTAAGGACTTTTTTTTTTCTCTCCTTCAGGTCATTTAACTGTCTTTGGAACCTTCCTGGTTCTTTCTATTAGGTCTAATCTAGCAAGGATAATGTTCATACAATTATTGGCTCTTTGTTGAGTTTCTGAAAGTTGTGCTATTTGCTTGCCCAGGGTTACACAGCTTGTCTCTTCATTTTGGGTCTGATCCTATTGCCTCTTCTATAATTTGATTAGAGACATCCATTGTGGGACTGGACAGTCTAGCTGGATTTACTTGTATCTTGTTTTTCGTGCTATTCCTTTTTCCCTGTGGTCTGTCCTCACAATGCCTAGGTGTGAGATGCTAGCCTGTTGCCCTGGGGTGGGGAGCAGTGGTGAATGTCAGGGCAATGGCCCCTGCAGTTCAAAAAGGCTAGGGTGGGGGACACTGGCCTGCTGGCCTTTGTTCCCTATGAGAGGTGTGTGGGGGAGGGAACTGCAACCACTCTAGTTGGGCCCAGGAAGGATAGGGTGGGAACACTGGCTCACTTCCCTGGGTCCCTGATCTGCTGTGGGAAGGAAAGTGGTGGCACCTGACTGGCAATGGGGCTCAAGAATGCTAGGGAGGCACCTGACAGAAGATGGGGCTCTGGCGGGCAAGGGTGGCACCTGTCTGGTGATGGGGCTGTGACTGGCAAGGGATGCACTTTACCAGTGATGAGGCTCAGGCAGGCCCCACAGGACCTGACCTGCAATGGCGCACAGGGCTCTGGCTGGCAAGGGCCACACCTGACCTGCAATGGGGCTCAGGCAGGCCCAGCGGGACCAGACCTGAGATGGTGAGTGGGGCTCTGTCTGGCAAGGGCTATCCTGCAGATCTTTTAAGATACCCCAATATGCGTATCTAGTGGGCCATCAGGCCCAAAAGGCAACTCTCTTTGAGCTCTACTAACAAGTCTTATGTGAATACAGACATTGAAGACACTTAGTTCCTAAGATTAATAACAGACTCACCCTATGAGGTTACAATTATGGAGGCACAATGGCCTATGGTCCAATTTGAGCTAGCAGATGAAAGGGTGAATCTTAAAAGAAACAAATAAAACACTTCATAAAGTACACATAATTATCAACAAATGACAAGATTACCAGTTAGTTGACACATATGACCAAATTTGTCAAGGATTTTCTGTTGCTTGTCTTGCATGTCCCCATCATACATGACCCCATCATACATTACCTTGCCAGAATTGGAATGAGCACTTCTCTGAAGCACTTTTATTTTGATGCTGCTAATGCTCTTGGAATGTTTCAGGTACAATTCCAAATGCTGAGGATACAAAGAGACCAAAAAACCACACCTGTACTTAAATGTTAACCACTGAGCCAATCTAACTCAGCATGGACTGTTCTACTATGGGCTCCTAGATAGGCCCTATCTGGAGTATCCCTGACTTCTGTGGCCCAACATCACCCCCACCCCCATCAGCAGGAAGCAGTCAGAGTGGTCATCTAAGGAATTTCCTAGCAACAATTAGGGTGACTTGAGAGGGAGAAATGAGAGACTGTGGGAATTATGAAGTTTTCTCTGCTAAGAAGAGTTACCCTTAGGTAAATAGTCATTTTATTTTATTGGTATGAACCAAGATGGCAGAGAGGGCTGCTTATTTCTTGGTTCTTTGCATAGGTGAATTCTTCCCCCCCCCCCATTCTCTTTTTTGTGACCTTTCTGATATATGCACACTTGAACATGCCCCCTGAACCAATCAGAACCTTTGTCATTGTTTGAGCTGATGCACCCTAAGAATGGGCAGGAAGATTTTATTCAACCTACACCAGCTAGAGAGATGGCTCAATGGGTAAAGAAAGCACTTGCCACACAAGTGTGAGAAGCAGAGTTCATATCCCCAGAGCCCACATACAGCTCAATGAGTGTGTGTCTATAATCCTAGAATTCCTGCAACAAGTTGGGAGGTGAAGAAAGGACAATTCTTGAAAGTTCAGAGGCCATCAATGCAGCATATGCTGTCATAAACAGGAGATCCTGTAACAAACAAGGTAGAAGGTCAAAAAACACCCCAAATTGTTCTCTGACCTCCCAACCTAGTTTCACTTACATACAGATATACACATAAACATATACATATACACAAAAAAAACACACCTAATTTCAACTTCTAAATTTCCTTTTCAAGGTCTTGAAAAGCTAAAAAAGTCTATGCAAGAACCTGTTTTGAGTCAGATAATAGTGGTATTGAAAAATATCTTTGGCTATAATGTATTAATTGGTTAATATAATTAAGCTAGCAAAGCCTTATGCTTAACCAGTTTTTAAATAACAAGAGTATCTAATGTAATATAAAATAAATAACTTAAGTTCTGCTTAAATATTTTGCCAAATCTGTGGGTATAGGTATAAAGTTGTTCAGTGTCAATAAAAGCCTCATAAGCAGGCTTTTATGCTTTTCATAGAAAGGGTGCTCAGCACAGTGTGCAATCTGCACAAGCCTGCCAGTGATGATCCCTAGTAGAGTTTAGTGACATCAGATGAAATCCAATTAAGGTATTTCCATAGCAGATGTTTTTCTTTGTTAAACTAAACTAAAATTAAGCTAACAACCTATGATGCTCCTCGCTGATGTATCCCCTGATAGATTAGTATATGCCATTTGAGACACAACAGAGAAGCTTAAATATTTCTCCAAGATAACAGCTGATGCAGATCTCTGTTCCTCAGCTCCTTCCAGTTCCCTGGTCCTGATACTCTGTGCCAGAGGTATGAGTGGCATGGAGTGATTAGGCCAGATCTCTGTAACCCAGTTCCTCCCAGTTCCCTGGTCCTGCACCTGAGGGCTGTGCAAGTGCAGTGTGGAGTGAGTAGGCCAGATCCCTGTTCCCCAGCTTCTCCCAGTTCCTTGGTCCTGGTAGGTCCCACTGTACCTGGATTGGGGATGCCTGATCCCTGTGTGGGGCTGTGGAACAGGCCTTTTGCTCTGGTTTCCTGACTGGCCACTGGGTACCAACATCCCTATTTACCCGAGTCAGCGGTGCACGGGCTACTGTAACAGCTGGTCTCTTGCCTCTGGTTCTCCAACTTCCTGGTGCCTGGTTCCACAACCCATTACTCTCATATACTGAAGAGTAGGTACAAATGGAGTGAGTAGGCCTGAGCTCCCAGCTCCCCCAGGTAACTTTGAGGTACCTCTACACTCCAAAATCTGCACATCTGTGGTTATAAGCCCATCTGTACATCAGTACACCAATTCAGTTCCCATTTAAAACAGAATGCTATCTGAAAATCCTACAAGGATAAAAACTTGCTTCGTCCTCAATATAATAAAGCAGTTCCCCAAGATGGGTAGACCACAACGCAAAAATGCCAGTGATCTTCCGAAAATTAAGAGATCTGCACCAAAGATGCCTAGTCATACAATGGAAACCTCCAAGGAAATCATAAAGAAATCAACAGAAATTCAATCCTAACTTTAAAAAAACACAACAAAAAACAATGAGACTCTGATCAAAAGAATTGCTGAACTGGAAGCAAACCATCAAAAAACCAACAATCAGATCAAAAAAATTGAACAGAGTCATCTCTTATAGCATTTGGCTTTTGATAGTAGGCTTAACTTGATTGAAGACAATGTTAGAAACCTCAGAAAAGATATGAATGAATTGAAGGTGAATCAAGAAATGGAAGACCTTAGCAACCAATTGCTTAACCTTAATGAAAAACCAATGAAACTGGAAGAATCGCCAGAGCATACTTCCAAAACCTCTACTCCACAAAATTGGATAATCTGGATGAAATGGGTGAATTTCAAGCCAGATACCAGCTACCAAAACTAAACTCAGAGCAGATTAATTTCCTAAACAAACCTGTCACATACATGGAGATTGAAAATATAATCAAAAACCTCCTCACAAAAATGTCCACGACTGATGGCTTCTCAGCCAAATTCTATCAAACCTTCATTGAAGTTCTGAAACCAATTTTTCTCAAACTCTTTCACATAATCGGAGACCAGGGAATCCTCCCCAACTCCTTTAATGAAGCTATCATCACCCTAATACCAAAACCAGACAGATGCAATAAGAAAAGAAAACTATAGGCCTATAACCTTGATGAATTTAGATACAAAGATCCTGAAGAAAATCCTCATAAACCAAATTCAACAACACAACACAAGCATTCTGCACTTTGATCAAGTAGGCTTCATCCCAGAGATACAGTGATGGTTCAACATATGGATATTGGTCGATGTAATAAACCACATAAATAAAGTTAACCATAAGAACCACATGATCATCTCAACTAATGCAGAGAAGGCATTAGCAAAATACAACACCACTTTATGATCAAAATGCTGGAAAGAATAGGCATGGGGTATTTATATCTCACTACAATAAAGTCTATGTAACACACCCAAAACCCGAATAATACTTAATGGGGAAAGACTCAAGGAGTTCCAAATGAGATTGAGAACAAGACAGGGGTGTACACTCAGCATTACTCTTCAACATAGTACTAGAAGTACTAACCCAAGCAACAAGACAGGAGAAAGAAATAAAAGGGATACATATTGAAAAGGAACTGCAGTTACTTGATATTTGACAAAAGTCCCAACAATGTAGACTGGAAAAAAGACAGCATCTTTAACAAATGGGGCTGGACAAACTGGATAACCATATGCATGGAAATGAAACTCAATCCACACATTTCACCATGTAAAAAAAAATGAAGCCCAAATTTATCAAAGACCTCAAAATAAGAATAGAAACACTGCTAGTACTGGAAGAAAAATTAGGAAGAACTTTTCATGATATAGGAGTCTTTTCATGATATATAAGTCTTTTGACTTCCTGAACAAAACCCCAGTAGCTCAGGAAATTAAACAATCACTCAACCATTGGGATCTCATGAAGCTGAAAAGCTTTTTCACTGACAAACATACAACAAGCATAGCCAATATATTACCCATAGAATGGAAGAAATTTTTGCTGGATAAACATTGGACAGAGGCCTAATTTCTAAAAATCTAAAGAACTGAAAAAACCTAAACATTAAAAAAATCAAATAACCCCCTTACAAAATGGGGCAGAGAACTGCACAGGGAGTTTTCAGAGGAAGAAATACAAATGGCAAACACACACTTAAGAAAACGTTCAACATCCTTAATCATCAGGGAAATGCAAATTAAAACATCTATGAGATTATACCTTACTCCAGTAAGGATAGCAAACATTAAAAAAATCTAATGACAACCATTATAGTGAGGGTGTGGAGAAATAGGAACCCTCATTCACTGTTGGTGGGAATGAAAGCTGGTTACAACCGCTACGGAAAGCAATATGGAGACACCTAAAAAGGATGACTATAGAGGTAGGAACAGACCCAGTATTCCCCTTACTGGGCATTTACCTAAAATCTTCCAGCCTCAGAATAGAGATATTTGCTCAGCCATGTTTATATCTGCTCAATTTCTTTTTTTTTTTCCACAAAAACACATTGATATTTTATCAATTATATAATAAAACAAATTATCAAGTATCTAATTATTAAGTTACATGGCTCAAAAGGCATATAAAATATTAGATATCTGCTCAGATCATTAGCAGAACCCTATTTTTTTTTTAATTATGGTAAGGTGTGCTTTTTTTAAATTTTTATTGACTTTTATACTTACATACAAAAATACCCCACCTGATATTTCCCTCCCCTCCCCCATTCCACTTTATAACTCCAATCTCCATCATATCCCCTCCCTCTCTCCATTTGTCTCTCTTTCAATTTGATGCCATCATCTTTTCCTTCTATTTCGAGGGTCTTGCAAAGGTATTGCTAGGCACTGCAAGGTCATGGATATCGAGGCCAATTTCTGTCTGGGCAGTTGTGTTGTAAGAGGTCATATCCTTCCTTTGGCTCTTCCATTCTATCCGCCCCCTCTTCCGCAATGGTCCCTGAGCCTTGGAGGGTGTGACAGAGGTGTTTCAGTGCTGGGCACTCCTCCATCCCTTCTTCTCAGCACTATGTTGCCTTTTGGGTGATCCCAGTGGTCATCACCATCTGAAAAGAGAAGCTTCTCTATCCAGAAGTTAGAGTAGCGTTAATATGTGAACATGAACATTTAGTGTAGGCCCCCAGGGCAGGGTGGTGGGAATAATATATGCATTTAGTCAGACATGCTGTTCAATTTCTTAACCTAAGAACTGGGATCAACCCAGATGTCCATCATTAGACGAATGGATAACTAAGATGTAGTATAGCTACACAATGGAATTCTACACAGTAGTAAGGAAAATGACACACAGCTATTTGAAAAAAATGGTCAAACTTGGAACAGATCATTCTTAGTGAACTCAGCCAATCACAGAAAGATAAGAGAGGCATGGTCTCACTCATCTGTGGCTCTTAATTTGTATATTTCTGATATGCTGACACACCTAATAAACATCTTGAGGACTGATCAATAGGGATGATGGGGTGGGAGGTCAGGGGAAGGGGTGGGCAAAGAACTGGACATAATGTAAATGGTACCATAAAATTCTATATCTTTGAAAGGCATAGTAAAAGCTTGAATATGCCACAGGTGCTTAGAGAGTACACCTGAACCACAGGGTCCTGGAGAGGGTGTGATGAAGACTAACCTCAATCTTCTGTTTCTCTCTCTATCACTCCCTCTTCTCTTTCTTCTGTCTTTCTCTTTCATGTTACCTATATTTTTTCTTCCTTCCTTTTCCCTTGGCACTGATCTGTAACTCCCAATAGCAGCATGTGGTTAGCATCCACAATGAGCTGTTGATCAGTGAGACCTACAAGGTTTCCCAAAAGAAGACAGATTTCTTTCAGAATACTTGATGACCCGCCAAAAGTTATTGGTAAGACCCTACTGCTGAAGACACAATATGCTGTTCAGAAGGAACATGGAGAGACCTGGAATCTGGAAGAGAGTCAGTCCCCAGACAGTTAGCTCATCTAGTGTCATATGATGCTACATAAGTGACTGGGGGAAAACAACCAACATCTGTCTAAGCAACTCATGGTCTAAGATACTCTACAGCAGACAACCTGATGTAATGCTCACACAAATGCAGTAGTGGCATACAGCCATGGTGGGTTACCAACTGCTCTAGATTTAGCTAACGGATCCCATCAGTGGAATGGAATCCAAACCTGGAAACTGGAAACAAGTCAGAACCATATCCAAAAATGAGCCTGCCCTCCAATATCAAACTCTCACCAATAGTGGGATACAAGAGGGCCTACGCCTATTAAATTCTCTCTAAAATAATAATGGTTATCCATGTATCTTGCACTGACTTCACTCTCTGTTGGAGAATCTGATTCTCTCTTTCAGATGGACACAGAACCTCAGGAGAGAACCATCCCATCACACTGCAACAGGGCACCAGCTGAAGCCATAGAGTTATAGGGGAAATGAGCAAGAGTGCTGCTTTATTGGTGAACCTGGTACCAGCACAAGGGTGAAGGAGATAGACACAAAGAACACTCAAATCCTACCAAATCATATATCCAGAGACACACACTCACAAAACCCTGTCACTAAAATAGACCTAAAATGAACCCAACATGGGTCAGGGAAATTCATGGAAGAAGGGGAAGAAAGATTGTTAGAGCCATGAGTTGGATCATTATGCACAAAGTCATTGCCTCTCCCACATACCTGATGGCTACCCCTGTAAGGCAAGACCCACATTACCCATGGGGGGGGGGGACAGGGAGAAGGATGATGATGGTACCATCATGGCTGTATATATGCTATATACATAATTAATAAAAAAAATTCACATAAAAAGTCAAGATTTTTTTGCAGATTACATGGCCCTGTACATAAGTGACCCAAAAGTCTCCATCTCAAAAATTCTAAAGGTGATTAATTCCTTCAGTAAATTGCCCAGATACAAAATCAGTGCACATAAATCAGTGTCCTTTCTATATGCAAAGGACAAATATACAGAGAAATTAATCATTAAGGCTGACCCATTTTTGAAGGCAACAACAAAAATTAAATACTTTAGAATAACACTAACCAAGGATGTGAAAAACCTACATAATGAAAACATAAAAAAGTTCAAGAAAGAAATTGAGGAGGACTTGAGAAGATGGAAAGAGCTTCCATGCTTCTGGATAGGTAGAACTAATATTGTGAAAATGGCAATTCTACCAAAAGCAATATACAGATTTAAGGCAATACCAATAAAAACACCACCATCATTCTTCACAGAAAAAAATGATCTCAAAATTCATATGGAATGGCCTCAGTTTTACAAATGTAACCTAAGAAAAACAAACAAACAAAAAAACCCTCTGGAAGTATCAACATACTTGATCTAAAGCTAGATTACAAGCAATAGTAAGAAAAACAACATGGAACTGGAATAAAAACAGAAACATAGTCCAATGAATCAGAATTAAAGAACCAGATCTTAGGTCAAGTAACTACAGCTACTACAGCTATTTGATCTTTGACAAAGGTGCCAATAATGTGGACTGGAGAAAATACAACATCTTCAACAATTGTGTTGGAAAAATTGGGTGACCAAATATAAGAAAAGAAACTAGATCCACTCATCTCTTCATACACAAATACCAAGTCCAAGTGGATTAAAGACCTCAATATAAGACTTGAAAGCCTTCTCCTACTGGAGGAAAAAATAGGAGGCACTATCCATGATATTGGAGTGGAGAAAAATCCCAGGAAATTAAACACACACTCAACCAATGGGACCTCATGAAGCTAAAAGGCATTTGCACAGACAAATACAGAATAAGCAGAGCCAATAGATTACCCACTGAATGGGAGAAAATCTTCACCAGCCATACCACTGACAGAAGCCTAATGTCTACAAAGAACTCAAAAAAACTAAACAATCAAAAATCAAATAACCCACTCCAGAAGCAAGGCAGATAACTGAATAGGGAATCCTCAGAAGACAAATTACAAATGGCTACCATACACATAAGAAAATGTTCAACATCCCTAACCATTAGGGAAATGCAAATTAAAACAACTATGCGATTCTACCTTACCCCAGTAAGGATAGCAAACATTAAAAAACCAAGTGAAAACAAATATTGGTGGGAATGTGGAGAAATAGGAACCCTCATTCACTGTTGGTAGGAATGTAAGCTGGAAATCAATATGGAGACTCCTGAAAAGGATGAATGTATAGTTACCAACAGATCTAGTTATTCCTTACTGGATATTTACCCTAAAAGCCCCACATCTCAGTTAAGAGAGATTTGCTCAACTATGTTTCTAGATGCACAATTCATAATTGATAAGAACTATAATCAACCCAGGTGCCCTTCATTGGACAAATGAATAACCAAGAGGTGGTATTTCTATATGATGGAATTCTCCTCAGCAGTAAGGAAAAATGACACAATGAAATTGTAGAAAATGGTTGAACTTGGAACAGATCATACTCAGTGAACTCACAAGATCACAGAAAGACAATAGTTGCATTGTCTCACTCATCAGTGATTCCTAACCTGGATCAGCCTGCATTACAGACATTCTTGATGGGCATCTAGAGGCCTAGACAATAGGGAGAGTAGGGCTTGTTGGTAGGGGAAGGGTGTGTGAAGCGGAACACAAAACTGAACCCAAAGTGAACTGTTACCATAGAAACCTATATCCTGCAAGATAGAATAACAGGTTGGACCCTCATCAGGACCTTAGGGGAAGTATTGGAATTGAAGTGCCATGGAGAGGGTGAGATGAAGGCTAACCTTAAATTTCTCCTATTTTCTCTTATTTTTCTTTCCTTTTTACTTTTCCCTTGGGGTTGGCCTGTAACTCCCTGTACCCCCAATTCTAGGGGCCACTGTCCGATCCCCTACCACTCCCATACGCCTCGAGTGGGATACCCAAGGAACCCATTTGGTCGAACAGTAGCCTATACTAGAACCTAAATTGAATATTTTCAAATCCCTTATTCAAGAACAGCTTGCTCTTGGCCATATTCAGCCCTCTATTAGCCGCCATAATTCCCCCATCTTTGTTTTTAAAAATAAAACTGGTACACATAGACTACACCAAGACCTTTGCCATGTTAATAAACATATGTTAAAAAGTCCTTTCAGACTGGCCTCCCCCAACCTGGAGCCATCCCTACTAACCAGTATATGGTTATTTCGATATTAAAGATTGCTTTTTCTCTATCCCTTTAGCAGCAGAGGACAGGCCCTATTTTGCCTTTACTGTCTGGGAGACCAACCATTCTATCCTGGCTAAAAGATATCAATGGAGGGTTCTCCCTCAGGACATGAAAAACAGTCCTTCTATTTGCCAAATGCTTAAATCCTCTGCCATGGCGAGAATACAATCTAAATGCCTTCTTGTTCATTACATGGATGATCTTTTGATTGCACATACCTTAAGAACTGCCCTTTTGGACCTTCTTAAACTACTCATTGAGGACCTCAAAAAGCTTGGGTTTAACATAGTGAATGAAAAAATTCAAACTGTGCCCACTTTTGGATTTTTAGGGTACAAAATTTCTACTACTATACAACCACTTACCCCTCACCTTCTAATAAAGGACCATTATTCTCTCAATGATCTCCAAAAACTCTGTGGCCAAATTAAATGGCTCAAACCTTTCTTGCCCATCCCTCCCAGTGATCTCCTACCACTTTATGACCTCCTTAGAGTTACTGATAACCATTCAAAGAAAATTCCTCTAAATGATCACTCCAAAAATTTGTTACATAAAATATCCTGCTACCTCTTTTCAATGACCCTCACAAGATATGACCCGTCTGCTCCAATCCTAAATGTGATCCTTTGGATGGCAGGGGTGTCTTTGGGAGTCATCTGGCAAAACCAATAGCCCCTTTACTGGGTAGACCCCTCATGGTCACAGGCCCATAAACTCACCACCAACCTACAAGCAATGCTCCTCATAGCAATTAGGGCACGTACCTACACTAACAGATTCTATAATACAGAACCCTCCAAAATAATTCTGCCCATCCCCATGTCAGAATTTCAACCTCTTTTTAGGGAGGACCCCCTTTTCCACATCCTAATGGTGGGATTCCCCAATGAGATAGACGATCACCTCGCTGCTCACAGACTTCTTCAATTCCTAACAGCTTTGCCCATAAAGACTTGGAGTTTTATTGGTGTATAAGGCAACTGACCAATAGTAGAGACTGATTTGAGAGAAAGCCAAGCAAGACTGGGAAAAACTTTTGCTTATTGAAGCCAAAAACCTTCTTCAGGCTATTTTTCAATGAATACTAAGACATTTGTTTGCTGAAATAAGTATGAAAAACATTAGGTTAAATAAAGTTCTTACAAATTTATTTTCAAAATTTCTTGATCTCTTTACTGCTTCCATGGTAGGACTGAAATGTCTCTAGACAGCAATCAGTGTGTGTTTGCTGATACTGCTCTCACTGATCTTTGTGGACCCTCATCTCTTTCTTCTCTTTTCTAACCATTTGGCCACAGGCTTTGCTTTGAGTGAAGATTCCCATTGGTCAGCATCCTGGTGATCTGTTTCCCAATTCTTCCTTTCTGAGTTTACCAGTGTACTCAGAACAGTTTTTCATTTAGGAATGTCTTTTCATTGTGGACTAGTTACTGCTTAGAGTTCATCACTTTCCCCTTACTGGTATCAACTTTCATGGCCCTGCATGGCTGTTGTTCTCTGTAACTTCTCTTACCAATAAACTATGCAGAAGGAGACATCCCTGAATCTTCGGGAGGACTATTGTTATATGTCGAATCTAGAATCTAGTAATCATATTATTTATTGACCCAATTACCATTTCTATAAAACATGTTATCTTTTAATCTTTTTATGATAATTTGCATTCTTAGTCTTTATTCATGAGACTTTGCATATTGGAACAAGTTATTGGATGATATTATGAGTTCTGGATGTCACCAATTTGTTTATTTTTAACTGAAACTGAAACTGTATTGATAGGAAGTGAGAGTACTGATGTCATCTAAAAATTTCTAAAAACTAGATATTTAGGACCTAGGAGGGAAATTTCAAACATGGAGATTTTGGAATATTGTACTTACTTGTTTCAACTGTAGGCTCTTGATTATTTTTGGTGTGAATATATACTTGAGCACCGGCTTGTTCATGTTCTGACACTGGACTATGATTTTTGTCCTGGTACTCTTTTTTTGGGGGGGGTGGGTTTCAAGGTAGCGTCTCACTCTGGCCCAGGCTGACCTGGACTTAAATATATAGCCTCAGGATTGTCTCTAATTCACAGCAATCCTCCTACCTCTGCCTCCTGAGTGAGTGCTAGGATTGAAGGCGTGCACCACCATGCCTGGCTGTCCTGGTACTCTACTCATTAGAAACATTAGTGTAGGGTGAATATTTAGGGGGAAATGTCATAATGGTTTTGATGGTGCTATCTTAAAGTTTTCTTTTCATTTTCACTAAGTAGCACTTGTGACCTCCATCTTTGCCTCTCTTGTGATTTCTAGTCAGCATGTCATTAGAGCACCATCTCAAATGGAGAGCTTTTCTATATTGCTCTCACCTCTAGGGGTATTGCTGTGCCACCTTCTGATTGCAAAGCATTAGGCCTTCTCTCTAAACACAGAGAACTCAGCCTCCTCACCAAAGTAACACTATTTTCCTTGGCATTCCCAGCTGTGACCCAATAATCAGTTAAAACACAAGCACACAAGCTCTATTATCTGAGTCTATTTTGTTATTGTTTTCTTTTTTTTCTTTTCTTTTTTCTTTTTTTTTTTTTTTTTAGGAAGGGTCTTGCTCTAGCCCAGGTTGACCTGGAATTCACTATGTACTATGTAGCCTCAGGCTGGCCTCAAACTCACAGTAATCCTCTTACTACTGCCTTCCATGTTGTTGCAATCAGGTTCAAATTACTGGTAGATATCAGCCAACCAAGAGTAGCTTTGGGGAAAAAAGAGTTTATTTTGGCTTACAGACTCAAGAAGAAGCACCACAATGGCATGAGCAGAGGATGGAAATCACCCCCTGGCCAACATAAGGTGTACAACAGAAACAGGAGAGTGTGCCAAACACTGGCAAGGGGACACCCATAAGGCTGCCCCCAACAATACACTGCCTCCAGGAGGCATTAATCCCCAAATCTCCATCATGAGGGAACCTAGCATTCAGAATATGTAAGTTTATGGGAGCCACCTGAATCAAACCACCACATTCCACCCCTGGTCCCCATAAACTGATAACCATACATGAGATAAAATTCAACGCATTCAGTCCAAGTTTAAAAGTCCCCATAGTTTTATCAATCCCAAATCACAAATCTGAAGTCACATAGCTTTTCCTGCCTCATGACTTCTGCCTTCCAACACCAGCCAATTAGATAGCAACCCATAAACTATGTATCCAATTGCCATATAGACTGTATGTGCTGTCTCAACCTTTCTCAAATGTTTATAAACCCACTCCCCTTTTGAATAAATGAGAGCATGCTATCCATCAGCCTGCCTCTCGGGTGTTCATTGCCCATCATCACATTCACCCACTCCAGGACCCTGCTTCCCCCAAATATTCCTGTGCTCGGGACATTGGTGGCCATTAACCCTCAGGGACAGTGAGGACCTACAGTCACACAGTCAGGTGTCTAGCAGAAATCCCACTCCTCTAGTCTACTGTTGCTGTCAGGTTCACATTGCTGCAGAAATCACCTGACCAAGAGCAGCTTTTGGGGGAAAAGGGGCTTATTTTGGCTTATAGACTTGAGGGGAAGCTCCATGATGTCAGGGGAAAACAGTGGCATGAGCAGAGGATGGACATCACCTCCTGGCCAACATAAGTTGACAACAGGAACAGGAGAGTGTTCCAAACACTGGCAAGGGGAAACTGGCTATAGTACCCATAAACTTGCCTCCAACAATACACTGCCTCAAGGAAGCATTAATTCCCAAATCTCCATCAGCTGGGAACCTAACATTCAGAATACCTAAGTTTATGGGGGGGCACCTGAATCAAATCACCACACATTTGCTAGAATCAAAGGCATGTTGCACTATGCTTGGTATGTTACTGTTCTATTCATGACACAACAAAAAAAAAAAAGGAATTATGGAATTAAGAGCAGTGGCGATAGAAAGAAGGAAATCAAATGAACTAATGTAGGAACACTTATACAAGATTAAAAGGTAATTTGACTCAGTTGAGGAATTTTTGTAAAGATTCTGACTATGTCTCTGAACACTTAAGGCTACCTAAGCTAAACTTAACAAGTCAGAATTTGGGTTACCACTATGTCATTGGCATTGTGTAGAATACTTGACAGTTAAATGTTTGTGGTGTGCTTACAATATCCCCACCCCCACCAGAACCCACAGACAATCTTTTGGAGTAGAAGTCTTTAATTCTGAAATGTTCTTCATAGATGCTTTGAACCTTTTTTTCGCCCCGTATTCCAAGGTAGGGTCTCACTCTAGCTCAGGCTGACCTGGAATTCAGTATGTAGTGTCAGGCTGGCCTCAAACTCAGTGATCTTCCTACCTCTGCCTCCCTAGTGTTGGGATTAAAGGCGTTTGCCAGCACACCCAGCCCAAGATATTCCTTTGTTTTGACTTATGAAATAATGTGAATTTAGGCTTCTTTACTTTTTTCTCTTCTTGGCAGGAAACAAACCCATCATTAACTTTCTTAAATACAATCTGCTATTGTAACTATTCAGTTAAACTAATGAAATGAATTGCAATGAGGAATTTTCTGGTTATTGCCCCGAAATGATTACTATTACTGGATGCTACAGAGACATGTGACAGCAAACACTTTGCCATAGATAAATTCAATAATGGAAAAGGAAGTCATGACTTTTTTGTGATTTATTGTAAAACCAGATTGTTTTGACTGTGTCTGGTCATTTTCTATATAACCTAAAATCAAAACAAAATAAACAAGATATATTAATATATACGTTTTGAGGAGTCATCTTTACAAAGTTTCAGCCTGTTATGTTTAATGAAACCATATGTAAGAGGAATAAAATTTACTAATAAATAACTTTTTTTTTTAATTTCTTTGAAGTAGGGTCTTGCTCTAGCTTAGGCTGATCTGGAATTCATTATGCAGTCTCAGGATGACCTCAAACTCTCGACAATCCTCCTACCACTGCCTCTGCCTCTGAGTTCTGTGTGACACCATGCCTGGATACTAATAACTTTTTTGTCATTGTTTTGTTTTTTTGAGGTAGGATCTCACTATATCCTAGGCTGACCTGGAATTCCCTGTGTGTTCAGGATGGCTTTGAAAGTATTCTGACCCTCCTTCCTTTGCCTCCCAAGTGCTAAGATTAAAGGTATGCACCACCATGCCCAGCTCTAATAACTTTTATTAAGATACTTGCTAGTTATTCTCAAACACATAATGCAAATTTTATTGTTTTCATGAAACAACTAGCTAGACAAGACTGCTATCAATAACCTGTTTTAAACCTATTACTAGTCAATAAAAATATCAAATATTTATAGCTTGGCCAAATGTGTAGAGTAAGATTATCAAAGCTTCCAAACGGATTTGAAAATATTTGTAAACAACATTTTTTTCAAATCATAAATATTAAAAAGTACTTTTTGTGAAATACCAAGGGAATAAAAAGGAATAACCACCACTTAGCAGCCAGGCCTGTATATTTTCCCGAGATAGCACTTCCCATATCTATCCATGAGATGCAGGTCCACTTCTCTGATTTCATCTCCATCTCGATCCTTGATTACTGCAAATTTCTACTCACCTCTCCTCCCTGAATTCAACATTTTAAAATCAAAATTCAGCAGAAAACATAACTAGGATTCTATATTATAGCCAAAGGAAAACCTTTCCCATTACCCTTATACTGAATCCAAAATTCTGTTTTAGTCTTTAGGTCTCTGTGTATGTGGGCCCCTTCTGTCTTGTCCCCCTAACCTTATCTCATGTCATCCTTCCAAATATCTCCTATTTTAGAGGTAAAGCTGCCTCTTCTAAAAAATGCTGCACTGCTTCTATCATGAGAGCCATGGAAAGAGGTGTTTTCCTTTGTGGACATCTCTTTCACTGTGGTCTTTTGGAGGCCTTTCCTTACTACCCAGACTAAGCTACAATTCCTCCCAGATAGTCTGATCATCCTGTTACAGCTCTTGTTTATATTTTCCTACACTGTTTATTATTATGCTGTTTGAATTTTATTGGACTGTTCATTGTCCCTCCTCCTCATTATTTTTATTATTTTATTATTAGTTTCCTCCTGTGCAAATAATTTCAGGTGCCAATTCCATCCTTGTTTAACCAGTGTTTAGAAAACCTTCTTACATAGAATAAGTTTATTTAATTAAATCATTGCAAGGAAACAGATGAGTCTCTTTTCCTTCAACCCTCTCTTGTGAATACTCTGCATGGGGGTGGTTCTAATTTCTTACAACTTTTTTTTTCTATTTGATGATTGTTCCTCTTTTCAGATCTCTATGTTGTGTCTATATTTAGGAAGTAATCCTCCCCTTAAAAAAAAAAAAAAAAAAAAAAAAACTTTCTACTTTCACTTCCTTTGTGAACTCTTCCAGGCTCAGAATTCATAGAGAACATTCATGGTAGGATGAAGAGATGGCTCAGTGGTTAAAGGTGCTTTCTCTGCAAAACCTGTTGTACCAGAATTAATTCCCCAGTACCACATAAAGCCAGATTCAAAAAGTAGTGCATGAATTTAGAGTTCATTCACAGTGACAAGAGGCCTGCCACGTCCATATTCTTTCTTTCTTTGTCTGTCTGATATAAATAAATGAATAAATAAATAAATGCCTGATTTTCAAATTATTTGAATATGTTCTCTGCATGATAACAGGGACTTTGGTGGAATGAATGGGTTAAGAATCTTGAAATCAAAAGATTATGCTGGGTTATTCAAGTAGCCCAATGAGGCAAAAGAATCAAAGACAAAAGAAAGAGCTGGGATGAGAAAGCAGACTGTAGTAAAACACTTTGAAGGTGGAGGAAAGTGCCACCAGTTGAACAGACACAGATTCTCCTGGGATTTTCTGAAAGGAGCTTAGACTTGCCAACAACTTGGTCTTAGCCCTGAAAGACTCATTTAGATTCTTTTCTTTCAGGTCATTAAGACATTGAAGAAATTTGCTTTAGTTTAGTAAAAAAAAAAAAAAAAAAGTGACTTGTTCCATGACAACAGGAAACTAAGATCCTATCTCTTCTTACTGCATATTTTGAGATCAGTCCTTACTTCTGATATACTCATACTCACAGGACAAACAGCCTGAGCAATTTCTTCAATCGGGTTTCATAGAGCATCATCAAACTCACTATGAAGATTAAAGTCTTAATTTTTCTTCCCAAACTTGTTTTACCCATCTCAGTTTTTGACAAATCCATTTTTCCTGTTCCTCAAACCAAAATGAATCATTTCCAAGTAGCAGCCTCTATATCCAAGTTTTCAGGAAATCTTATTTAATCTTCTACCTTTAAAATATGTGCAAGGATCAAATACTTATCATGACTTTCCACTGCTCCAACCTTGAACTAGCGACCATCAGATCTTTCCCGGAGGATTTCAGTGCCCTTGTAGCTATCTGACAGATCTTCCAGCTTTGCCACAATTCAAATTTTAACACCCAGAGAAAGACATCCTTTCAAAGGGCCATGAAGATCATGGCATGCCTCAACTTGAACTCCAGTTGGTTCCTATTTCTCTTCAACTAATAGTATGAGACTTAAAATTAGTAGCAAGATCCACCATGATCTGCCCTGCTCTCTTCCCTCATCACTTTCCTCGAGGATTATCCTCCTTGTTTTGAGGTAGGGAAAAATCTTCTGACAATTGTTGGCCACTTTCCCCCAGGAGATCATGTAGTGCTTTCAGCACTAGACAGGCTAACTGTCTGGAGACCGCCTTTCTTCCAGGTCTCTCCATGCTCTCAGCATATGGTGTCTCCAGCAACAGGGTCTTACTTTTTTCTTCAGGAGGGTAAGCAAGTGCTTTGACAGAAAGCTGCCTTGTTTGGGGACCTAGTAGGTCTCTCTGATCAACAGTTCAATGTGGGTAGCAACCATTTTCTTGTACTAGCAGTTACAGGCCAGAGACATTTATTTTTTTTTTTCTAAGCTTAGGCTTCATCCCAGCCCCACCAGGGCCCTTCTTTGCAGGTGTTCTCCCCTTGCTTCTTTTGAAGGTTATCTTTTAGTCTACCTCCAAGAATAAAGGTTTCTATGGTACAGTTCATTTTCAATTTAGTTTTGTGTTTGTTTCTCCCCATTCCCATGCTCCTCCTCCTAAACTCTTCCATCCCTTTGGTCCAAGCCTTGAGTTGCCTATCAGGTATGTCAGAAACTTGAGCAGGTCCAGGTTGGGCACCACAGATAAGTGAGACCATGTGCTGTTTGTGTTTCTGTGATTGTGTGAGTTTGCTAAAAATGATCTGTTCCAAGTTTGTCCATTGTTTCTAAAAACTTTATTGTATCTTTTTTTCTTAGTGATGAGTAGAATTCCACTGTGTAAATGTACCACATCTTGGTTATCCATTCATCCAGTGATGGGCATCTGGGTTCATTCCAGTTCTTATCTATAATAAATTGAGCTGCTATAAACGTGGCTGAGCAAATACCTCTGTACTGAGGCATGGAACATTTTGGATAAATGTCCAGTAAGGGAATAACTGAATATGTTGGTATCTCTATGTTCATCCTTTTCAGGAATCTCCATATCGAATTTCCATAATGGTTGTACAAGTTTACATTGCCAACAACAGTGGATGAGGGTTCCTCTTTCCCCACATTCTCGCCAACATTTTTCAGTGTTATATTTTTTTCATGATTGCCATCCTTACTGGAGTCAGATGGAATCTAATAGTTGTTTTAATTTGCATTTCCCTAATGGTTAGGGATGTTGAATGTTTTCATAAGTGTGTGTTAGCCATTTGTAATTCTTCCTATGAAAATTCCCTATTCAGTTCTCTGTTTCATTGTTGGAGTGGGTTGTTTGATTTTTTTATTGTTTAGTTTTTTGAGTTCTTTGCAGATTCTAGATATTAGGATTCTGTCAGTGGTATAGCTGGTGAAGATTTTTCTCCCACTCAATGTATAATCTATTGGCTCTGTTTATGGTATGTTTATCTATGCATGGTTGAGTGATTGTTTAATTTCCTGGGCTACTAGGGTTGTGTTCAGGAAGTCTTTCCCCAGTCCTATATCATGGAGAGTTTCTCCTATTTTTTCTTCCAGTAGAAGAGTTTCAGGTCTTATATTGATGTCTTTAAGTCATTTGGACATGATTTTTTTTTTTTTTTGGTTTTTCGACGTAGGGTCTTGCTGTAGCCCAGGCTGACCTGGAATTCATTCTGTATTCTCAGGGTGGCCTTGAACTCATGGCGATCCTCCTAGCTCTGCCTCCCAAGTGCTGGGATTAAAGGTGTGCACCACCACACCTGGCTTTGGACTTGATTTTTGTGTATGGTGACATGAGTGAGTCTAGATGAAATTCTTTTTCTATAGTACTTGTTATCTTTATTTTGTGGCTTTCACATGTCTCTGTGTGTGTGTGCTCATGCACATGCATGGTTTATGCATGTGTACTTACACATGTGGTGCTCTGTGTGATGGCTTGTGCTCACTTATGGTAGTGGGAATCACTGGTATCTCTCTTCTGTGCCTGCTTATCTGAGGAGAAGTTTCTTAAAGATCCAGGTGGTGGCCATTGTTTAACAAGCTCCAGAGGTTCACAGGTTGCTGATCTCCTACAGGAGTGGGCTTACAGATGCACTTGGCCATGCCCAGCTGTTTGTGAAGACACCACTTTGAAGCAGTCTCTCACACCTCCTCAGGTTGTCAGTAAGTGCTCTTAATCACTGACTCATCTCTCCAGTCTGAATACTGACCATCATTTTTTGCTTGCTGACTTTATATTTATTTGATTATTTCTAAAGTTGAACATTTTCATAGTCATACTTCCATTTATACTTTTTTCAAATACATAATTTTTTTATAAAAGCAGGTAGGAAATATTACAAAGGCCATAGATATTTCTCTAAGGTATGTTCTAATGTCTTTGTAAATTGCAATCAAATATAAATAACACAAAATTTATTATTTTAGTCCTTTTATGTTTACATTTCATTAAGTAAATTCATGTTACTATCCCACTAATACCATTATCTAGTGCTGAAACTATTTTCCTCTTCCCAAACTAAAATTCTTTTTTTTATTAGTTATCTATATAATGTGTATACAGCCATGATGGTACCATTGTTAGCCTTCTCCCTGTCCTCCCCCCTTGGGGATTGTGGGTCTTGCATTGTGGGGATAGCCATCAGTTATGGGGGTGAGGCAATGTCTCTGTGCATAATGACCCAACTTATGACTCTAACAATCTTTCTGCCCCCTCTTCCATGACTTTCCCTAAGCCATGTTGGGTTCATTTTAGGTCTATTTCAGTGATGAGGTCATGGGAGTCTCTGGATCTCTGGTTTGGTAGTAGTTAAATGTTCTTTGTATAAATCTCCTTCACCCCTCTGCTGATACCAGGTTCACCAAGAAAGCAGCACTCTTGCTCATTTCCCCAATTATTCTGTGACTTCAGCTGGTGCCCTGGTGAGGTGTAATAGGCTGATTCTCTCCTCAGGTTCTATGTCCATCTGAAAAAGAGAAGCAAATTCTCCAATGGAGAGTGAGGTCAGTGCGCAATACATGGATAACCATTATTGTTTTAGAGAGAATTAAATAGGTGTAGGCCCTTGCATACCTTGACTGGGACTTTGATATTGGAGAGCGAACTTATTTTTGGATATGGTTCTGACTTGTTTCCCAGTTTCAGGTATGGGTTCCGTTCCACTGAGCAGATCCATCAGCCAAATCAAGAGCAGCTGGTAACCCAAGATGGCTGTGTGCCACTATGGCACTTGTGTGAGCATCACATTAGGTTGATTGTTGCTGAGTAGTTTAGATCACGACTTGCTTAGACAGATGTTGGTCATTTTCCCCCAAGTCACTCATATAGCACCTTCTGGTACTAGACAAGCTAACTGTCTGGGGACTGACTCTTCCAGATTCCAGCCAGGTCACTCCATGTTCCATCCCAACAGCATATGCTGTCTTTGGCAATAGGGTCTTACCATTAACCTCTGGTGGGTCATCAAGTATTCTGACAGAAATCTGTCTTCTTTTGGGAAACCTTGTAGATCTCACTAATCAACAGTTCATTGTGGATGCTAACCACATGCAGGTACTGGGAGTAATTAATCAAACAAAGACCAGGTTCTTTGAAAAAATAGACAAGATTGAGTAGTTATCATCTTTTTTAAAACATTATTCATTTAAGGGCTGGAGAGATGGCTTAGAGGTTAAGGTGCCTGCCTCCTAAGCCTAAGAACGCTGGTTCCAATCTCCAGGTCCCACATTTAACCAGATGCAAAGTGACACAAGGGCCCAATGCTGCACTTGCCCACAAGGGGCGCACACATCTGGATTTTGTCCACAGCAGCTGAGAGACTGCTGGCACGCCCATCTCTATCTGTCCTCCCTCTCTCTCTGTCTGTCTCTCTCTGTGTCTCTCTCCAAAATATATATATATATATATATATATATATATATATATATATATTCATTTATTTGAGAGAGAAAGAGAGGGAGAGTGTGTCTGTGTGGTAGGTCCTTTTTTACACTGCAAGTGAACCCCAGAGCTTCGACTTTTCTTGAGTGCTGGAGGGATCCAATTCAGGCCATCAGGCTCTGCAAACAAGTGCCTCTAACTAGTGAGCCATCTCTCCAGCTCTTTTAAAAATATTTTAAATTTATTTATGAATAGAGTGAGAGTGAGAAAGAGAGAGAAAGAGAGAGGGGGAATAAGAGGGTTGGAGGAAGAGAATTGGCATGCCAGGGCCTCCTACTTTTGCAGACAAACTCCAGATACATATGCCACTTTGTGCATTTGACTTTATATGGGGATGACTTTATATGGGGATTAGGGAGCCAAACCTAAGTCAGCAGGCTTTGCAAACAAGTGCTTTTAACCACTGAATGATCTTCTCAGACCTTATCATCTTTAAAGTGCTTTTTGATATAGATATTACTCATATTCACTTGAGACTGTAGTTGTTTTTTTTGTACAGCATATTTTTTTTCTTTATTAGTTATATACATACTCAGTATGTATACAGCTCATGTAGCTCATGTTGGTACCATCCTTAGCCTCATTCCTGTCCTCCCCCCTCCAAAGGGACCTTCCTCATTGGCGATGCCAGTTATCCCCATGTAACCATGTCTACTTTTAAGTAGATACTGGAGTTCCAAACTCAGGGAAATCAGGCCCTCATGCTTGTGTGGCAAGCCCTCTTCCCCACTGAACCAGTATTTTTCTCTTTTTATAGCTAAATTGATTAATAAATATCCTCAAAGTGTTTTATGGTGGAGTTTAAGACCTGGTAACCATGACTAAAATTCCCTTAGCATTCCATTGAACTTGGAAGCTTAGCCCCACAGACAAACAGTTTAGCACTATGGATTTTGATTGAATTTAGTTTTAATTTCTACAGGATTCTAGATGTTAAAATATTTAGTCCTTTCTGTTGTTGACAATTCCTTTAAAATTCAATCTGTTAAAAAAGGTCATCTTTTTTTGCATAGCATTATAAATGTTGTTATAATAAATACTTTTACTCATGTTTTTGAATAACTTATGGATTTAATATTCATAAACTTCTTTTTGGTATGGATATTTTCCATATTCACTGGAGACTGGAATATGTACACTGAAAAGCTCACAATGAGTTAGAGACACCCCAAACTGTAGACTAAATTTAGAAATATGAACAAAATAAAATTATAAATAAGTTCATATGGGTAATTTCAGGTTTTTTTTTTTTTTTTTTTTTTTTTTTTTTTTTTTGAGGTAAGGTTTCATTCTGGTCCAGGCTGACCTGGAATTAACTATGCAGTCTCAGGGTTGCCTCGAGGTTGAGCTCATGGTATCCTCTTACTTCTCCCTCCCAAGTGCTGGGATTAAAGGCGTGTGCCACCATGCCTGGCTTTTCAGGTTTTTTTTTTTTAATTTAATTTTTATTAGTTATGGAAACACTTAGTATGGAAACAAAACATGTTGGTATCATCCTTTCCCTCATCCCTGCCCATTTTCCAAAGGGACCTTCCTCTTTGGGGGTGTAGGTTATCCCTGTGGGGATTGTGGGTTGTGTGGGAACAGCAGTCAGTTATTGTGGAGAGGCAATTCTTCTGGGCATAATGTCCCAACTTGTGGCTCTAACAATCTTTTGACCCCTCTTCTGAAAAAGTTCCTGAGCCATGTTGGGTGTGTTTTATTTCTACCTCAGTGATGGGCTCTTAGGACCCTCTAGATCTCTGCTTTGGTAGGTGTTGAGTGTCCTCAGTGTCTATCCCCTTCACCCTTGTGCTGATTATCAGGTTCACTAAGGAAAAGCATGCTTGCTCATCTCCCCAGTTCCTCTGTGGTTTCATGTGGGGCTAGCCTGAAGTGCTATAGGTCTTATCTCCTTGGTCATGCTCCCATCTGAAAAAGAGAACCAGATTCTCCAACATAGCATGAAGTCAGCACAGGTTAAGTGGGATAACCATTATCAATTTAAAATTTAATGGGTGTATTCCCTCTTTTAGCTCAAGATAAGTGGGATTTTGATATTGAAGAGCAAAATTATTGTCTGAATATGATTCTGACTTATTTCCCAGTACCAGGTATGGGTTCCTTGCCACCAAGTGGATCTCTTAGTCAATCAGAAAGCCGTTGGTTACCCACCATGGCTGTGAGCCACTACTTCACTTGTGTGAGCATCATGTCAGGTTGTTTGCTTCTAAGTAGGTTAGACCCTGGGTGGCTTGGACAGATCTTGACCCCTTTCCCCCTGTAACTCATGTAGTGCCTTCCAACACTAGATGGGTTAACTGTCTGGGGTCTGGCTCTCTTCTGGTTTCCAGCCAGGTCTCTCTATGTTTTATGCCAACAGTATATGGTGCCTACCTAGGGTCTTACCATTAACCCCAGGTGCTTTGACAGAAGTCTGTCTTGTTTTGGGGGACTTTGTAGGTCTCTTTGATCAACAGTTCATTGTAGGAGCTAACCACATCCTGTTACTCGGAGTTATAGGCCAGAGCCAATTTCAGTATTTGAAAACTGATGTATCCTCAAATATCAAATCACTGTAAATAAGCTAATGTTATATAATGGTCATATCCAGACCTCATTTTTGAGGCTTTCTAAGGTTTAAGAATATTAATCAAAATGTGTAATTTGTATAGAACTATTATGGTACATCCAGTAAAACAGGTTTTTGGCCTAATATCTTCCTATTTCTTATTTTATCTATTTTTTAAGTCTAAAGAAGAATAACCCAAGATTAAATCTTACACATTAAAAGTGATTGTTCTGTACATATAAGCCTGCTCATGTAAGCCATTTACTTAATGTGAGTACTGGTATCTTTGTCAAACTCCTAAAAGATTTTAGAACATATATTGAGTTTTCTTCATGCAAAAAATACTTTAGTTCATTATTAACTAGATATAAAAACACTAATAAATATAAATAAAAGCTTTTTGGTGTTCACACACATGTGTGTAGTATGTGTGGTACGTGTGTAGTACATATACACATCCTGTGCACACACATGTGGATGCTGGGTGTTCTTCCTTTTATCTCTTCTCAGTGCATGGGTGGTCCGGGAGTAGACTTCTCTATAACTCTTTTGCCTTAGTTCCTTGAGGTGGTTTCTTTCACTGTACTTGGAGCTTGTGCTATTTCTTGGTCAGACTACCTGACCAGTGATCTGCAGTGGTCCTCCTGTCTCTACTGCTATAGTGCTGGGATTACAAGTAGTATGTGGCCATCCAGGATTTTACATGTTTTCTCAGTAAATTCTAGAAAAAGGAGCATACTAAAATACTCCAACTATTGGTTTGTTATGGTTCAGAAGAATGACATTATTTCTTTGTATGAAAGAAAATTCAATGGGATCACCCACTGGTACATACATTGGATAGTTTCCATTTTATTAAGTAATACATCTTACTTTCACAATTCCCACCTTGAATACAATATGTAAAATAGCTTTAGCATAGTAATTAGCATTTTCTCAAAATCAGGTTGATTTCAGTAAGTTACCCACTAGAAGAGAGATTTTAGAATTCCATATTCTAATAACTTTCTAGTAGTGATGTTCTGGGAAAGAGCTGATGTTAATCAGGGAAGCATTTAACCCTACCTTATAGCTGGGGCTGCTTTACTCTTTCTCACTAGCAATAACCACAATATATTTTAAATGAAAGAGATAATCTACTTTATTAATATGTTAACTTCAAAGCATAATATTCATTTATGACTTTTATCATATAACCTAGATTTTGATCAAGAAAGTCCTATTTTCCTTAAATATTCTATCTTTTTTTTTTTTTCATTTTGGGAGTAGGAAGACATTTCCAGTGTTAAAGAAAGGTCAATGCCATCTGCCATAGTTATTTCTTGGCTTCCTGGTTTCTTTGCAGTTGAAAAGAAGCTAAGAATGTATGAGTTATTAAATTATATTGCATTTGTATCTAACAATGAGGGCACTCTGGATTGCTTGTGTGTTGATTAAAACAAATGTTTATTTCTTGCAAATCTGTGCAAGTGCTTATGGTTTTATGGCCTCCAGTGGTTCATGTAATTGAACAGTTAGTTCTTAGCTTCTGGTGTTGTTTGGGAAAGTTGTAGAGCCTGTAGGAGTTAAAGCCTGCTTGGAGGAGTGGGTCACTGAGGCAGGGTCTGGAGGTTTTATAGCCCAGCCCTGCTTCTTGTCCACTCTTTGATTCTTGACTGCTAAAGCAATGTGATAAGCTTTGTTATACTTCTGCAATCTTGCATTCTTAATCATATGGACTGTGACCCTTCTTAAACTGTAAGACAGAATAAACTCTTCCTCCAACTAGACCTCAACTCCTAAACTTTCCTCTAAAGTACCACCAGAACCACATATTCAATGCATAAGCCTATGAAGGCATTTCATATTGAAGTTATATAATAAGGATTTAGTATATGCTACAGAAAGAAGTATCCTAAAATACTCCAATTATTGGTATTTCATAGATCAGAAGAAAGATATTATCACATTAGTATAAGGAAATTTGGTATAACAACTATTTAAATGTAAATTTGATAGATCTCACTGTATGGATGAAATTTATGTTGCTTCTTGTGAGGTATTCAGTTGCAGCAATGCAAAGTAATAAACATAATTAGATAAGTAAGAATAGTCATGGTACCTGTATTAAAGGACTTGCTATCTTACTGAGAAATATATGAAAAGATACATACTTATTTGAATTGTAAAAATTAAGTATTAGTGACTTACTGATATTTAGAATTAGAATACTTTTGAGGAAAAATAATTAACTTCTGGAAAAAAATGTAGTATAATAGGTGGAAGATGAATGAGGTTTTGTGAGATGTATGGAATTTGTTCATTCACAGATGATGAAAGCATTCTACCGAGAGTGAACATACATGTGTGATTAGAGTAAAATCTATGACAATACAGGAACAAAGGTGAATACAAAATGTACTAAGCATGAGATCAAGCACTTGAGTTCATTATCATCTGATCTTTTAAAAAATATTTTATGTATTCATTTACAAACACAGAGACAGAGATTGAGAGAGAGAGAGAGAGAGAGAGAGAGAGAGAATAGGCATGCCAAGGCATCTATCCATTACAAAAAAAGTCCAGATGTATGCACCACTTTCTGCATCTGGCTTTATGTAGATACTGGGGAATTGAACTTTGCAGGCCTGTTATGTTATTATGCATGTAATTAACCACTTAGCCATCTCTTCAGCCCCTCATTTCAACATTTTTATGGTTTTATAGAAAAGATAGACTCACTCACCCAATTTCCCAAGGAAAACAGGGCTTAGGTAATTTAACTGACTTGCTTTAGGTTAGTAACCCAGCTCTGCATTTGTTTCTCTTTAAACAATCTTTGTATATATTCTATCACTTAAGATCCCATAACTAAACTAACTCAGTGTGCTGGTGGTCAGATTCCACAAGAAATTTAATGCAAGGCCAAGGGATTCTTCGTCTCTCTTATGTAGAATGGGAAAGGCATTGCTTGCTCTTTGGAGCCAGTGCAGTGAGGTGAGTTTTTTAAAAGGATCTTAATAACTCTGAGTTTCTTATTTATACATATACTCCTAAAGCATTTCACCATCTTATTTCCTATTACTTTAAATAAGTGGAAGGAATTATGTTTTTTTAAATGAGCCTAACACCATAAGTATAAAATTGTATTAGAAAAACTTCCATTTTAATTTGTAGAAGAGGCCCAAACAAGGCCCACACAGAAGTAGAGTTCAGCTCCTATCTGAATACTCTGTGTTTCTATGAAATATGTCTGTCCTTATATTTTGTCTTTCACATATAGCACACATACATAGTGCATTGAGGGATTAAAAACTTCAATAATTAGTGCACCAATAACTATTAAAGAGCCACACATGCAGGATTATGTTGTTCTATTGACTATTCACATAGCAAACAATGGGACCAGACTTGCTTAATTAATAAAAAAGATAAAATGAAGTTTACATCAACCAATAAGCCCATCTGTGTAAAGCATCCAGCTGCTCCCCTTCTATTCACTACTCATTGAAATATCCATAATTTATTCATCTCATGATACACTTATACATCTGTAGAATCATTACTATAACTGATATAATTGCTTTTGTAATTAAGTAAACCAATGAACAATACAAAAAATAAAGTGAGGGGAGAGCTATGGAAGTCACAGAAAATAAAGTAGAAAAGAAATAGAAAATAATTCCCCAAACTGAAGATTTTTGTCAAATGGCCAGCAAAAATCATTGCATGCCTTGTCAGTCCTTCATGGATTTAAATCCTATAGATTTACATTTTTAGCTTTGTGGATGATCCTGCATTCAGTTTTTTATATGTTTCACAATATTTTGATTATTTTTTGAAATGTCACAGAAGCAAAGGTCTTAAAAATAACATTGTTCTCAAACTGCAATCCTACATATGCAGGACTGATTTTCATACTTCAAAATTGAGTTTGTCCAGAATATATTTCAACTTGGGGCTGGAGCGATGGCTTAGTGGTTAAGCACTTGCCTGTGAAGCCTAAGGACCCTGGTTTGAGGCTCAATTCCCCAGGACCCAGGTAAGCCAGATGGACAAGAAGGAGCATGCATCTGGAGTTCGTTTGCAGTGGCTAGAAGCCCTGGTGTGCCCATTCTCACTCTCTCTCTCTCTCTGCCTGTTTCTGTATCTCTCTCACACATAAATAAGTAAAAATAAAATATTTTAAAAAATATATATATATATATATTTCAACTAATATGCAAATCCACATTTTACATATCACATGCTTCTTGGTTTAGAAATTTGCTCCTTCAACTTTAGTGTATCTCTTTAATTAATTTCTTGGTTTGAATATGGAATGTCTCCCACTGCCTTACACATTTGTGATTAAGCCTCATACTTGATCCCCAGCTATGGAGAACTTGCAAGGTGGAGAACTGTTGGGGGAGGTGTGCCATGCTTATTAGTCCAGATCTACTGGGTACTTACTAGATAACTTACTCTTGCTGCTACCTCATAGCTGATATGTGACAAGATGTGATACCTAGTCTCTTTGCTATGTATTTCCTGTTGTGATGGAATTTCCCCCATCAGCTGGTTTTGGTCAGGTATTTTGTACCTGCAATGAAAAGGAAGCTGAACATTGACTTTCACAAACATTCACCTCTAAGAAAACTTCACTGATCTCCCAAGCTCTCAGTCATACACTGAGCTATCAGGCATGTGCCAAGTCCCCAGTGACTAGAGGTGGACATATATGTCACATGTGCTAACATGACATTTTATTCACTGAGAGTGTCCTGTGCTTGAATCAGTGTTCTGCCACTTACTTACTATGAGGCTTTGCAGAAGTTACTTTTTCTGTTTTAATTTCCTTATTTAAAAAATCATAAAAATACTGTAGAAATCATTAATAACATATTTCAACATATATATTTAGAATGCTTTGAATAGTTTTTAATGCAATGATATTCACTTAGGAATTGTAAAGCATCTTCAAGTTCTTGGGCTGGAAGATTTCCAAGCACTTTTCCTATCATGACATAATGTTCTCTTAGTTTTTAAAGTGCTTCTGTGTACCTGCTGTTTTGCATAAGTTATACACAAGTTATCAGCCACTTGCCTTGCTACTGGTCTTATTTATCTTTTTTTTTTTTTTTTTTTTTTTTTTTTTTTTTGAGGCAGTGTTTTATGTAGCCCAGACGAGTCTCAAACTCATTATGTAGCAAACAAAGACCTTGAACTCTTTATTTTCCTGCCTCCATCTCCCGAGTTACTGGGATTGCAAGCATGTGTTTTGAGTTTGAATTTTATCTTCACTTAGATAGTGAATTTCTTGAAGGCAGACACTGTATCATATGTTTTTACCATTTTTTCTCCAATACTACATTACATAATCTATGCAGAACAGGTTGTTTAAACATTATTTCTGTTCATGATGCTGATAGAAGCCTTCAAGACATCCTCATTTTCATCAGTATTAATACAGATCTCCTTCATGTCTCTGCTACACTTAACAAGTAAAGTAGGTACTTTGAAATGTATAGAAAGTATACAGACAATGTTCTAAAGATTCTTTCTATTCCCAAAGAATTGTTTAGGCACCAGAAACATCTGGAGCATCAAATGAGTATTTATCTATTTTTCTGCATGAATTTGCTTAAAGATTCATAGCTTGGCAGCTTTGAACTGAATTTATGCTTCACTGGCTTCCTGAATTTCCTTAACACTGGGGGAAATCAAATGTTCCTTTTCTGATAGTATTAGCTTCAGTACTGAGATGACAAGAGGAAGAGGACCAATTGTAGCATACAGGTGGGTTCAAAGTGATGTGCCAATCTTGCCAGGTTAGAATCAAGGCTGAAAAACCAAAACAATCATCTTTTACAGAGATAGAAATGAAAATCTATTCTTGAGAAATCTTCCCAAGCCCATCTTTTCATTGAAGAGGGGCAGGAAGTCTTTCTGCTTGACAGATTCCATATGGAGAAATCAACTCCTCTTTTCTTTGCCTGCATTTTTCATTATTTCAAGCAATGGCAGGAGCAAAAAAAAAAAAAAAAGTTAGCCAGAACATCATGCACTGGCCACACTGAAAATTTTCTCTGCAGAGCTTCCTTCAGAGAATTCTGGTATGTGGAATTTACTTTACTCAGTAGCTAGAAACTAACATTCTTCCTGGCTTTTGAAAAAAATCCATCTCCATGCCTTCCAACTTACAACTGAAAGTAAAGATTTGGAGGAGAAGGGAAGAAAAATTTTATTGTTGTACATATTTTCCCCAAAAGTTGAGTCCACTCAATGTAATTATACCCTCCATTGTACAGGCAAATGGGGACATGCTCAGAACTGTTCAACATGACCATATAGTTCAAAGAAATAACCAAAATGATGTTACTGAGACTATTTATATAAAAGTCATCTTCAAATAAGAAGATGGTGTCCATGTAAACACACCTCACCTGGTACAGAAGGAAAGAGATAGAAAAAATGATCTCCATAAATCTTGACTACCACAATGCATGACCCACATTCCCCATTGATGAGGGTCCCTTCAGAGGGGGGAGGACATGGAGGAGGATAAAGGAGTCATCAATATGAATGTAAAATTAGAATAATATCAATAAAAAATAAATTATTAAAAAAATTTAAAAATGATCTCAAAATTCATATGGAATGGCAGAAGGCCTCTGATATTTAAACATATCCTCAGTAAAAGAAACTCCTCTGGAGGCATCACCATACCTGATCTAAAGCCATACTGTAAAGCCATAGTAATAAAAACCACATGGTACTGGCATAAAAACAGGAATATAGACCAATGGAATAGAATAGAGGACCCAGACTTTGGGTCAAGTAACTACAGCTACTTGATATTTGACAAAGGCCCTACCAATGTAGACTGGACAAAAGACAGCATCTTCAACAAATGGTGCTGGACAAACTGGACAACCATATGTAGGAAAATGAAACTCGACCCACACATCTCACCATGCACAAAATTCAAGTCCAAATGGATCAAAGACCTCAATATAAAACCAGAAACTCTGCTACTACTGGAAGAAAAGTAGGAGGAACCTTCCATGACATAGGAGTGGGAAAAGACTACCTAAAAAATAAATCCAGAAGCTCAGGAAATTAAACAATCACTCAACCATTGGGATCTCATGGAGCTGAAAAGTTTTTTCACAGACAAATATACAATAACCAAAGCCAACAGATTACCCACAGAACAGGAGAAAATTTTGCCAGCTATACAACTGACAGAGGCCTAATTTCTAGAATTTACAAAGAACTCCAAAGCCTAAACAATAAATCGTCAAAAACCACTCACAAAATGGAGCAGAGAACTGCACAGGGAGTTCTCAGAAGAAATACAAATGACAAACACACACTTAAGAAAATGTTCGACATCCCTAATCATCAGGGAAATGCAAATTAAAAAATCTATGAGATTCCAACTTACCCCAGTAAGGATAGCTAACATTAAAAAAAAAAAAAAAAAAAAAAAAAAATAATGAAAACAAATGCTAGTTAGGATGTTGGGAAATAGGAACACTCTTTCACTGTTGGGGGGGGGATTGTAAAATGGTACAACTATTATGGAAAGCTATATGGAAACTCCTGAAAAAGATAACTATAGACCTACCAACATATCCAGTTATCTCCTTACTGGGCATTTACCCTAAAAGCTCCAAGCCTCAGATCAGAAAGATTTGCTCAACCATGTTTATAGCTGCTCAATTTATAATAGCTAAGAGCTGGAATCAACCCAGATGTCCATCATTAGATGAATGTATAACAAAGATGTGCTATATCTATACTATGGAATTGTATGCAGCAGTAAGGAAAAATGAAACAATGAAATATGAAGAAAAATGGTCAAACATGGAACAGATCATTCTCAGTGAGCTCACCCAATCACAAAAAGATAATCACCTCATGATCTCATTCATCTGTGGCTCCTAAACTGAATCCACCTGAGATGTTGTCATACCTAATAAGTACTTTGAAGACCAGACAATAGGGAGGGTGGGACGGGAGGGAAGGGTAAGGGTAGAAGGGAGGGTAATGGTGGAGGGACACAAATAGGGACCCAAATGGAAATGGTACCATAAAATCATATATTCTGAAAAACAGGCTAAAACACTGATCCTTCAGTAGGCTCATAGAGGGAACACCTGAACCACAGGGACCTGGAGAGAACATCATGAAGACTAACCTTAATCTTTCCCTGTTTCTCTCTCCCCCTCTCTCTCACTCCCTCTCCTCTCTATGTTCTCTTTCTCTTTTATATTACCTATCTTTTTCTTCCTTCACCTTCCTTGGTGCTGACTTGCAACTCCCAGTACCAGCACGTTGTTAACTTTCACAATGAGCAGAGACCTACAAAGTTTCCCCCCAAAAGACAGATTTCTGTCAGAGTTCTTGATGACCCACCAAAGGTTAATGGTAAGACCCTACTGCCAAAGACACCATATGCTGTTGGGACAAAACATGGAGTGACCTGGTCAGAATCTGGAAAAGGGTCAGTCTCCCGATAGTTAGCTTGTATAGTGCCAGAGGGTGCTACATGAGCAACTGGGGGAAAATGACCCACATCTGTCCAAACAACTCATAGTCTAAGCTAGTCAGCAGTAAACAACCTGATGTGATGCTCAAACAAGTGCAATAGTGGCACACAGCCATGATGGCTAACCAACTGCTCTTGATTTGACTAACAGATCCACTCAGCAGAATGGAACTCATAGCTGGAACTGGGAAATAAGTCAAAAGCATGTACAAAAAATGAGCCCATTCTCCAATATCAAACTCCCACCAAATGTGGGCTAGAAGAGGGCCGACACATATAAAATTCTCTCTAAAATAACAATGGCCATCCCATCTATCTGGTACTAACTTCTCTCTCCGTTGGAGACTTTGCTTTTCTTTTTCAGGAGGAGGATGAACCTGAAGGGAGGATCAGCCTATTGCACATCACCAGGGCCCCAGCTGAAACCATAGAGTAATGGGGGAAATGGGCAAGAGTGCAGCTTTCTTGGTGAACCCAATACCAGAAAAAGGCTGAAGGAGATAAACACAGAGAATATTCAACTCCTACTAAGCCAGATATTCAGAGACGCAGAGGCTCCCAAGACCTCATCACTGAAGTAGAACTAAAATGAACCCAATGTGGCTCAGGACAATTCACGGGAGAGGGGTGGAAAGAGTGTTAGAGCCACAAGTTGGGTCCTTATGCACTGAGACTTTGCCTCTCCCCCATAACTGTTGGCTACCCCCATAATGCACTACCCACGTTCCCCATTGAGGAGGATCCTTTCCAAGGGGGGAGGACAGGGAAATGGCTGCTGGAGGCACCAACGTAAATGTAAAATTAAAATAAAAAAATAAAAATAAAAGTCATCTTGCCTGATCTTTCTGTGCAATACTCATCTTTGAGTTTGCCTTCTGGTGTTATCTACCTTTCCACACTGAATCCAGTCAGATTTTGCCCTTTCAGACACTCTCATTTTCCTCCTTTTAACCTTTAACAAATTGACAATTTTTTGCTTCCTTACAATTCTATGACTTTTGAATCCATAGAAAGCATGAAATAAAATGCCATTTCCTTTCTCCAAATTAAAAAATAAACCTGAAAAGGGAATGGAAAATGAATTGTTGAACTGTCAAGATCTTTCATGTTAAGACACTGGGTAATGAAGTCAAAACAGAGCATAAACTATAGGTCAACTTGCATTTGCATTCAGGCATTTTCTGTAATAATACAATACATTTAGTTCCTATAGAACTAAAATGCCTCTTATTTTAAAATATTCTCAAACATATTACTTATACTCAGCCATTACTTAATGAGTATTGACTTGCTGACAACTGTTAGGAAATATAAGAATAGCTGAGTTATGACTTTAAAATCATCAATTTTAACATTTGCTTGGCAATATTAAAAAATATTTTCATACAATTCACCAATCCAAGAATATTGAATTTAAGTTCACAACCATGGAATCATTCTCAAATATAATAAAGGAAGTATCTGTATTTGGACATATGATAAGTTGCAGTATAAAAACATAAAAATATATTTGAAATTATAACTGTCATGGAGAAATCTAAATATTTAACTACTCAGTTCCCATGAATGAGAAAATTCTTTGTGTGCACGTGCTGTTTTAAAACAGGCCATTAATTCTCTATACATATTGTGATGGTTACATTTGTGTCAACTTGATTTGTTTAGGAATCCACAGACATTCCTCATAAGTGTGTCTCTGAGGCTGCCTCTAGGAAGGATTAACTAAAGGAAGAATCCTTCCCCCAGGGGTAAGCCCTTCCTCCAGAGTGGGTGGCCCAGAGTGGGCAGCCCCTCTTGGAGGAGGGGGCTGGTTGATAAAAAGAAGCTCTGGGAAGAAAGGCTTTCTCTCTCCCACCTGGCTGCCGGTGCTGCTAGCTGCTTGCCACTGGGTGCTTGCTGCTTGGTGCTTGCCACTTGGTACCTGCTGCTTGGTGTTTGCTGCTTTCCAGTGTGGACTGAAGACCAGGGTGGACTGAAGAGCAGCATCTCTCCAGGAAGCCTCCAGGCCTTCAGTGCCGGATTGGGACTGCTGAGGCCTCCAGCCTCATGGACTGAGCAGCTACCGGGTTTCTGGACTCTCGGACCTGCAACCTGCTGTTGCTGGACTGTGTAAGCTAATCCAATAAATTCCCTTTTAATACAATTCATTTTATCCATCCTGTTCCTCTAGAGAACCCTGACTAATACACATATATTGTCATAACACTGGGAACTTGGCTTAGGATTTGGTCCTCACCTGAGTCCTTGCTGTTCAGCTCAACATAGGCATACTCATTTAGTCAACAACTGCAAGTTACAAGTAAGTACTTCCCTTCTCATTTGGCATAATTTTAAAAATCACTACAAAAACCCCACAAAAATATGTATTTTATAACTGCCATTCTTTTTAATGGTAAAAACTGGCTATAATTAAAAGTATGTTATATAGTGAGAGACATCAATAAACAGCATCTTGTTCTGGAAGACGATACACAACTACATACTTTAGGTCTCACCACGTCACACTGTATTACTCCATGTTATTCTTATTGCTTCATTTAAAAACTAACATTATTGGTTTTGCAGTATTTTTAGCAGGCAAATTATTGATTATAGATTATTGAGGTTGGAAATAAGAGAGACTTCCCTGAAATGTACCTTCTTTTTTTTTGAAAATGAATGTACACATTTAATAGAATCCACAGCATATATGAAAGAGTAAAATTAAATTATCAAATGCCCAATATTATAGACATAAAATATTTTTGATGATAATTATGATCATAAAATATTTTTGATGAGTATCTTTAGAACAAAGTATCCCAAAATGTTCTAGCTTTCATTAAAACTTATCCGTTGAATTCAATTTCATATTTTCTGTTTCTTATCAATTCATAGAGTACATGAATTCCAATCATGGCATTTGAATGATGGAGTTATTTTTAATCGTTTATTCCCCCCATGTTCTCTAAGTGATTAATGCTGGTTCATTATGTCCTCATTCTAAAACACAATATATGTATGTATCTGTGTGATCTTTATTTATTTAAAAAAGAACAAAACTTTTTTTTCTCCAATTAGAAGCAAGGAAAGCTTGAAGTGTGACTGATTTCTTCTGAGTTTCAGGCAAAGTTGTAATGAAAACAACAGTTTAGGATCTAGTATTTTGACCCACCAATGAAAGAAGTTCTTAAAACCTGAAACAATTCTTCAAAGACAATGAAATAATTAGGACATTCTATTTAGTTCCATAGCCCATTTTAAAAATTGGGTTGTTTTATTTCTTATTGTTTTGTTTTTTGAGTTTTTTGTATATTCTGGATTTTCATCCTCTGTTAGATGTATACCTGGCAAAGATTTTCTCCCATTCTGTAGGTTGTCTCTTTGCTATATTCACAGTGTTCTTTACTGTACAAAAACTTTGTAATTTCATAAGATCTCAGTGGTTGGTTAGTGGTTTTATTTCTTGCACAATTGGTGTTATATTCACAAAGTCATTGCCTATGCCAATATGTTGAAAGGTTTCCCTTATCTTTTCCTCTAGCAATTTAAGAGTTTCACGACTGATATTAAGGTCCCTGATCTACTCAGACTTGATTCTTGTTTTTTAGCTGGACTATCAAGATAGTCTAGAAGTGGCCTTTCATTCTTCTGTAGGGAATAATGAGTTGGGTGCATTTAAAGGCCATCCCCCTGATTTCTCTTAGTTGAGAATGGAAGAGACCTGTGATCTAGCAAAACATGTCGGCTTAGCAGAGGAACTGCTATTAAAATAAATTGATTACTGAATGGTTGTTATTTTTATGTTTTCCTCTCATCATTATCCTTCACAAAATCTTTAAACAATTACTTGTTGTACTTTCTGGTCTTTTGAGACTTGGAAAGGGACTCTAGGTAAATTGAAAGAGCTATGAATCCCTACTGAGAGGGAAAGAGGAGTTTGTTGTTGTTACTAATTGACTACATATTAATTTTGCCTTTATTAAGTGCTCACAACTTAATGTGACCAACCAAATGTACTTAGAGATATGTATTAGGCTGGTATGGTCTTTTTCTGCACTGCATAGGCAAAAGTTGAGGGCAGAGAATATAAGGAAATGATTCTAGAGGACTTAGGTGGGAAAAGAATTAGCAAGGTTTTTTAAAATATTTTATTTTATTATTTATTTATTATAGATAGATAAAGGGAGAGAAAAAAGAGAGAGAGAGAGAGAATGGGCACTCCAGGACCTCTAGCCACAACAAACTCCAGACACATATGCCACCATGGGCATCTGGCTTATGTGGGTCCTCGAGAATTGAACCTGGGTCTTTGGGCTTTGCAGTCAAGTGCTTTAACCACTAACCCATCTCTCCAGCCTGCAAGGTTTTTATTTTGTTGTTGTTTGTTGGTTTTCCATAAAGAACTTTCACATATCCTGTAGTCATGATATCTCACCACCTAGCTTCTTCCTTTGTAGGTTCTTTGAATTAAGACATACATTGAATATTTACCTTGCCCTATTATATTTCATGTAATCTTCACCTCTATTAGGTAGAAACAATGATGGGTATCTCACAGATGAAAAAAAATTAAAGCTGGCAGATTTAAGTGGCTTGTTCAAAGTCACTATGTTAGCAATAGGCAAAGCCGTGTTACAACGTAAGAAGACTGGCTCCAGATCTTGTTTTTCTGACTGCCTATCTGTCTATCTTTCTACCTAAGTCATATTTCTAATCAATTCATGTCTACACATGTGTCTGTCATCTACTCTCTAGCTGCTACTCCAGAACTTGTCTGTCTGTCTGCCAATCTCCCTATCTCTCTACCCACCTATCTTTCTAATCAATTTATGTCTACACATGAGTCTTTCATTGACTCTATGTCTAGCTAACATGGTATGAGAAGATTTGCTTTCTGTCTTACATATTCTCAAATGTTCCATAATTCTCATTTTTTCAGTTACTACTTAAATGTAAAAGCCAGATGCTGTAAGGTTTTTGGAAATTCTCTTCCCTAGGTTGTGCTCATGGGGTGGGAGTCTCACCATGTAGAAAGTAGAAAATCAATCCTTCTATGATAGATACTTAAGTGTAAAAATAGCTCATTTTTTTGTGAGCCATTTTTCCCCCCTGAGTACTGATGTCCAGTATGTCAGGGTTCAGGGTGCAAGTGAGAGAGGGACAGAATTGAAATGCTAATTTCACCCTACTTCATTCACCAGTCAGTGTCTTGCATCCACATGCAGCTTCTGTGAAGGAGTGTCTTTGAAATCTGCTGGGATATGAAGGGCCAATTTCCTGAGTATATACAGCCAAGGAATGCATATGGAACTTTAACCATGGCTAACACACTTTCATTCAATCCTGTTGTGATTAGCTCATTTTCCTCTGGTATCTGGAGAGGGTAGGAGGTCCTTGAACTTCAACTTTGTCTTAGCATTTCATCTCTTGCATATTTCTTCCTCTTAAATTCCCTTCATACAACTCCTACCAGTATTGCATGCCCAAATAACTTTTCTTCATTTAAATACACCAGAAATGCTCTCCAAGAAGCCACTGTTATCTGCTCAGTCAAGTTTTATGTCCCTTAATACTTTATATGAAATGTCAAATTTATGCTTAATTATTCCCAAAAACATTGATCCCTTTCAATACTGAATTTAAAAAATGTTGTTTTTGATTTTTTTTACTATCTATCACAGAAAATTCAGCACCATTTGGCAACAACAATAGCTAAGTACTGACAGCTATTTACATCTCTCATATTATTGTTAAAGCTCAGGGAGAAACATCCCTCTCTATATATTTTTTCATAGCTGTGCATAATTATTATTTATAAATTAAGAGTAATTTCTAAGCCCACATTGTATATTAGATATATATTTATCAATGATAATTTCTACAACAATTCTGCAAGGCAAAGATTGGTGTATTCATTTTCCAACACATGAGAGTAAAGTTTGGGTGGGTGAAGTGAATTCTTCAATGACTACCCACATATATAATTAAACATTTTCAATTTAAATAATATTTTATTTTGGTCCATCCAACAAAATTATCTGATTATTACTATTGTTATTATCCCTTTTAGACTTAAAGCCTAGGAAATATGATGATACTTTCATAATACTCATAATACTTTCAAAGCCTCTCTGAGATCAAATTATTATTTTTTCATAGTAAAATCTTACTTGTCATATTTGGTCTCATTCCCATGGTAGTGTGCAATGAAGTTTTCTAGAAATTACATGAGAGATGAAATCATCACCAAGATAGTTAATGAATGTGTATATGTATAGTCTGGTACTTTAAAAATGTGCCAGTCTTAATTTTCAACAGGGTAAATATCTACCAACACATCGCACATATGTAAAAGTTTTTGGAATTCCTCCATCACCTTGTGAAGGGATCCTGAGATAAACACATTTGGAGTGCATTGCCTAAAAGGAATATAGTCTGAAACTCCATGATAAGTACACTTCATTTCTTGCAGAAATTAACTTAATAATGCAGACATTCTATGATCTCCATAGTAGGCTATGCATTTCCTATGTGATAGACTTTTGGATAAACCAGGTTTAACAGAAATTTACCTTTCCTGAAGATTAGCCTTTATTCAATGCTCAAAATCTATCTATCTAAATTAATAGACATATTTTTCTGAAGGTTTACAAATTTGTCTTTTCAGTAGAAGATCTATTTAATAATAACACAGAAATCCACCTGGAATCCAATTTACTTTGGAGTATTGATTTTGTGAAAATTTTACTGTGAAGCCAGTAATGTTTGTACAAGATACCTTTCTTTGAGGTCTCCTGTTTTTACTTTACATTTTCTGAACAAAGCAGTTTCTATGAAAGCTAATCTTGTTGATATTTGCTATATAGAAAGAACTGACAATTTCTTACAAGAAGTCTTTGAAAAGTCTAGATGTAAGTATGATTGAGTCCTTTTAGGTGGCTGCCTGACTCTGGCTATTGGAAGACTACTGAGAAAAGCTGTCCTGGAAGACATGTTTGTGTGATTTGGGAGAGGGAACATGTTAAAAACTGATTTGTTTTCTTCCCCACAGATCCTGGACCTTGATCTCAGTTTCTGTGAGCCACACAGTATGCCTATAGACATTTAGGCTTCACTGTCTCAGAAATCACGATGATAATCTTTCTCTCAGGCTTAAATGTACATTTTATAGAAAAGTAAAACTAAATTACTGACAATAATTTAAAGAACTAATCATTGATGATATTTTGAAGAAACTATCTTGAACAACAGTTTTTTTTCAACCTTTCAACATTTTATCTTAAAAAAGTTAAATGCCATGACAAAAAATAAGCAAAAGCTGATGATTTGTTTTTCAGTTCTTTACATGAAATATCTGATAAGTGAAAGCTTTTCCAACATCCTGGCCATTTCATTTATACCCAGTTTCCAGGATTTTGATAATTATAATGAATATACACTTGAATCAATCTTGCAACAATCCACATTGTTCATTATGACCGCTGAAAAAAGGAAATCTGCCACAGGGTAGATGGTTTGAGAATACAGTTGGCTTTAATTCTTTGCAGAGGAGTCACAGAGAAATATTCCTAATACAGGTATTGTTTCTCCACTGAGTCTATCTTAAAGGGTCATTTGTCCCATATTGTAGAGAACAGGGCCTCTCCAGGGATATGGCTCAGCATGCTGACACTACAGGTAAGGTTTCTAGTAGAGTACCTCACTTTCCACCCTGCAGGTTAGAAACTGAACTTTGGTAAAGTCACATGGGAACACGATCAGCAGGTGTTTTAACAGTGAGAAAAGAGAGAACTTCAGTCTTCTGAGTAGGAATAAAATGCTTCTGAGCATTGTGATTTTAAAATATTTTCAGTGACTTTCTCAATGTCTTCACTCCACAACTGGTTGAAAGCAAGGACTATATACATACCTGCAAAGAGAATCCCAGTTAAAAGTCCCTGATATTTTATGCATTTTCCAGAAGACAGTGGAATCCAATAATTCAAAAACAAAGCAAAATAAAACAAACAAAACCTTGACCAGTAAGAACTGAGTTTGTAAAAATCAAGCTTAACTTTGCCATTTCTGTTTGGCTAATTTTCTCTAATGTGGCATTTTGTATGAGTCTGTGATAGGTCACACAATGTTAAATCTTTAGGCTAGGTAGTCATCTCCCTTGTAGGTCTCAACAACTAACATTTATGAAAAAAAAAAAATATTTTTATATGGTTAACCATTATCCTCTCTAAATTTTTACTAGTACAAATGGTACTTGATAACTCTTTTTCAAGGCACTGGATTTTTATTTCCTTTAACCCCAAATGGTCCCAAAGATTTGGCTGCTATTTTCTATAATTATTGTATTTTTTTAATATTAGCAAAGGGTAAAACACTGGGTGAGTAAAGAGCACAAATAATTGATGTGTTTCACTATTGCCACAGATTTCTAACATTAGGAAAATATCTTTTTCTGAAATCTTTCTCCTATGCTGGAATATACATGATAAAATTCTTTGAGATCCTTTTTTTTTTTTTTTTTTTTTTCTGTATACTGTTGGCAGTAGAGCAACAGTCTTCAATCATGAACTAGAAGTCATATGCAGAGACACTGTATTGGCAATGCCTGTGACTGGGAGAGTGAATCTGATTTGGATTTCTGCACAGAAATTTGACTGGGGACTTGTGATCATTTGGAATGACTTTCTTGTTTTAGACATTTTGCTGGTACACTTTTGTTTATTTTTATTTATTTATTTATTTGACAGAGAGAAAGAGGGAGAGAGAGAGAGACAGGGGGGTGCCAGGGCCTCTAGCCACTGCAAACGAACTCCAGACACATGCATGCACCACCACCTTCTGCATCTGGCTAACATGGGTCCTGGAGAATTGAACCTGGGTCCTTAGGCTTAACAGGCAAACGCCTTAACTGCTAAGCCATCTCTCTAGCTCTTGTTCTTACTTTTTTATTTTACAGAGAGATTGAGATTTGGTATATCAGGGCCTCGCCACTGCAATGAAACTCCAGATGTATGAGCCACCTTGTATATCTGGCCTACATGGGTCCAGAGGAATTGAACTAAGGTCCTTTGTAACCACTAAGCCATCTCTCCAGTGCTGGCAACTTTTGACATGTATATAATGTATTTTGATCATATTCTCAACCAACTACTTCCTCTTGTATACTTTCCTTATCCCCCTTCCACCAAACTGGTTTTTTTTTTTTTTCAATTATTCCTTCTTCTACTTTGCTTGTGATTTTCCTTTCCTCCATCATCCATGTCAGAGCGATTATAGGCCTAATATAATGAAGGTCTTGTGCAGGTACCAGTAGTTGCTATGAGCTCAAGAGTGCAGTGGTCACTTCATAGACAGATGACAGTGTTCCATATCACTCTTCCCTATCCTCTGGCTCTTAAATTCTTTCTACCCCCTCTTATGCTCCCTGAGCCTTGGAAGGGGGATGGCATAGATGTCTCATTTAATGATGAACGCTCAGGAATTACGTACTCTCAGCAGTTTGATGAGTTTTAATCTCCTCATGGTCATTGTCAATTATGAAAGGAAATTTTTCTGACAAAAGGTGAGGGCAGACTAATCTTTGGGCATAAATATAAATATTTACTCAAACAACAGTAGTAGCTTTCCTCCTAAGGCCTATTACCTTCCCATCCCAAACCTAGGCCTTTGAGTAGGTTTTCAATATCTACTGTGAATTTTCTCCCAAGGTCTGGGCCTCAAATACAATCAAAGAGCAGTTGGTAACCAGTAGATACATATTGTACCAGTAGACACATATTGTCAGCCTGGTTGGTTGTGTAACTCACTAGGTCCACTGCTGGGTAAGATTCTTGATGACTTTTCTTTTCTAGCAGCCCTTCTAGCACTTTCTAGCACTATGAAATCTCACATGGAGGAGAAATTCCTGCCTGTGGTCCCATAGGATGCCTGATGGGGGCCAGGCATTTTGCCACCTGAATAAAGAAATATTTAACAACAGAGATGTCCCTGGATGAAAAGACAGAATTAGTTAAATAATGAATGTTGTATTTTGTCCAGCAGATTTTGGGGTATCTTACTCTTCTGTGAAACTCTGTGTCATAAAATTCACTGAATTTTCACAAGTTCCTTAGGATCAAAGAGCTGGTAAAATGCAGAGAAAGGGTATGGACACCAGTTGAGCTGCCATCTAGGATGAAGGACGAGCCTATTTTTTTTTTTTTTTGCTTTTGTTTGTTTTTTGTTTTTTCTATCTGTATACTGTTGACAACATAGTAACAGTCTTCAATCATAAACTAGAAGCTATATGCAGAGACACTGTATGGGCAATACCTGTGACTGAAAGAGTGAATCTGATTTGAGAGAGGAGTAGGCAGCCTTGCAGACTGAAATAGAGCTTTTGGATTCAATCATAAGCTGTGATTAAAGCCATAAACTGAGATTGTGTGTTACAGCTGGATTTTCTAAGTGTTGCTTCACTGAGCCAAAGTGTCTGGAAAAAGTGGCATGGCCAGTGTCTCCTACCCAGCCCACCATTCACTTCAATGAAGACTATTGCATAGCACTGGAAAAAAGAATTAAAAACAGATATCTAACTATAAAGTCTAAGCTCACTGACTAACCTGTCAGGTGATATAATCATTATATAGTACTAATAAATACAACGAAGTCCAAGAAAATGTCATGCCAATAAGTTCTTAAAACAAGTGTCACATCTCTAAAGACCTTGATGCCTTCTGCTTTATTGCAAACTGTGCTTACTTCCATTTCCTCTTAGTGGTTTGAATCACATTCCTGCTTTAAATTTTAGCATGTCTTTCTATTCAGAAATTCTGCTTTGCATTTTCAGGCTGTTTTATATATTTATTTTGGTTGTTATTTACTTTCTTACCTTGGTAACATTTTATGTTAATTTGACCTTTGCAATGGTCTTTATGCCAGTTTTCAACTTGAGTAACCCCTATCTTATTAACTTGATGGGATCAATAAGTTTTTAAGCTATGTCTGTGGTGATTTGTTTGGGACTTCAAATCTCATCCTGATTTTCTCCTCATGTAAGGATTCTTTCTTTTGTGAGGAAAGTTTATTTTGGGGGGAAGGGATGATTATAGAGAAAATGGAGCAGTTAGTGTGCATTATGTATTGCAATTCAGACCAATTCAAATGAATATCAGAATACATTTCTATCGGTTTAGAATACAATATTCAGTATAGAATGCCATAGCACATAGTCTAAAAATACTCACACATGAGTGTTTACTTATTTTGCCGAGGATCTTTAGAGTTTTTTTTTTTTATATTATGGCATATAATTTCTATACCTAAGAATCAGAGCCTATTAACTCCAAATTTACAGATGTAAAAATTTAGATAAAGGTGAGGCAGTTAGGAAGCAGTACAACCAGAAGTCCCTGTCTTTGTGTGTGTGTGTGTGTGTGTGTGTGTGTGTGCGCGTGCGTGTGCGAGCATGACCGCACACATGTGATTAAAATGTATGGTTTGCCAAACCTGAATGAAAATATTCTTTAAGAGTCAGATAATAAGACATCAAGGATTTCTAATGACTGAAGGTATGGATTCATTTTTCTTCTACCTGGAAAGAGTATCACAGTGTGCCATGAATAAATTTAAAATGCATTTTCTTACACTGTTCATTGTCCTTGGACTATGGCTCCTTTCCTCATCTGTTGACCAAAATAGATGGGCTGACTCAACTGACATGCCTTCTCTAATCCTGGCTCTCAGTTTTTCTAGAAATCTGTTTATCTGAACCTAAGGCATGAAACCATGAATGGCTTTCTTAGGACTACAATTGACTATCAGCCCATAAATCTCATTTAGGGAAGACTGTGGTTCATGCTATGAGCTATAAGAACTGTGAAATCTACTTGAAAGCTCCGGGGCTTTAGATTCAGTGAAGGTAGAGAGCTAATCAGAGTTCCACCACCAACTAGCTGAGAACAAATATTTTCTTCCCTAATGTTCAGTTTTTTCATTTGTCAAGAATATTTATCATCCCAAGATTTGGGAACACTTAAGAGTTAGAACTCATGCATGTAACCCCCCACTCACATAGGTTCTCAATAATTTTAGCTGTAATTATCTCCTCAAAAAAATCCTACAAAAGAGGGTGACATATATATATGCTTTACCTAAATGACATTTGTTTTCCACAACAATAAAATATTTAGTATTTTTCTAAACCATTAAAATAACCAGTACATAGAAAGTGACAATTAAATGGAATGATACTGATTTTGGCTGACTAGAAGCCTCACTAAAGACAGAAGTGTTAAAGAACTAGAATCCCAGAGCTGTTCCACAGGTCTTCCCACTATATTTCCACTCTTGAGATTCCTTAATTCTAAGGGTACAAGGAAGTGGTAATGGGGTAAAATCAGTTTGTCTAAAATAGCTTTAACAATATACAATGGACTGAGTGGCTTGGCCAGCAGAAATTTATTTTCTCATAGTTTTGAAAATTTGAGGTCATTGTTAGATTTTATGAGGGCCTCTTCCTAGCATGTAGACATGCATTCTAATATTCTGTATTCTCCTTGACCTTCTCTAGGTATGTGTGTGTATTACTTTCTTTCTCTCGTTCCCCCTGCCTTCTTCCCTTTTCTTTCTTCTCCCTTCTCATGAAGCTGATAATCACATATAAGCATCCTCTTTTTACAAGCTCATCACCTGAAACTTCCTCCCACAGGCTCTGTATCCTCATACTATCAGGTTGAAGGTAAGGCTCTTTGCTCATCTGTTTAAGATAGTGTCTCACTATGTTGTCAAACTGGCCTCAACCTGGTGATCCTCCTGCCTCAGCCTCCTACCAGTGCAGGGTTTACTGGTGTATGCTATTGTGCTTGGCTTGAAGGTCCAACATTCACAAGCACTATAATTTCATGAATTGTGGGTTGAGGGAAAAACTTTGAAATGTTTCTAAGCAGTGAAATGCAATTCATAACTTTACTTCTATGCAAGACAAGCTCTTACAAATTTCTTCCTTTTAGCTTCAATGTTCTAAATCTGTGGCAGCAAGTAGTTTTCTCATATTGATATGAATTTTAATTGACACATTTGATGAATTAAAACAAAGAATATAACTAAAATTCATTTTAATAGGTAAGATGTTTCCCTCTGGTGCTGGAGGGAAATGTGAGCCTAATTTCAGGTCTAGTTGGAAAATGATTATTGTGCTAATTTAAGGGATAAAGATCAAGACATTCCTAAGACATGCAATATGTTTTATTTCTTGCAGCATGACTTCTGGGCAATTCTTAACCAGATAACAATATTTTTTTTTTCCAATAACATGTATTGAATTTCCGAAAAAGCCAAATTACATGTCTGTACAGTTCAGAGTTCAAGTACTCAGGTGTTATGGTAGAACAGTCTTATCTTGCTAGACTAAAAATCAATCTGTAGATATCAGAGCACCCAGTTTTCCTTGTGGAAGTAATAGAAGGTAACAATGGGGAGAAAGGATCAACATAGGGTTGGTAAGTATAATAGGACAGTAGTGAGAACAGTTGGGAGCCATACCCAGGACACATAGTCATTAATTAGGAAACACTTTTTTACATGAATGAGTGGAGATATGTTGAATAATGTAGCAATGACTGCACATAGGTGTCCAAGCACTGTAACGAAGGAAGAGTGCACTTGCAGGGAGAAGTGGAAAAGTTTAGGAGACATATATAACTGATCACCAAATGCAATTAATACAATTTCATGTCAAGTAACTACATGAACAGCCTTTAAGTTCCCAGCTACACATGCAGGGAGAACACCAGCCCCTAATGACACAGTGTGTCACAGTCTCATTCCTCTGTATTTCTTGCTACTTTTGGAGAAGACTGAATATAACTCCTAACCCAGAAAGACAAGATTCTGGCCTATATGCAAAGATTTTTAGAAAACACAAATTCCCACCAGTTTCCACAGTCAGTAATAGCTTGATTTGTTCACTTAAACATTATTCAAATTTTCTCATTTGGATATTCAGAACAGTGAGGCAGAGAACACACACCATGTATGTCTATTCCAAGAAAAGCATAGGAAGATTCTTTCAAATACGTGGCCAGGCACCACATGCTTGGACTGCTGGTCACTGGGAAATCAAGCTGGATCTGAACAGGAGGCCTCCTCCTTGTTGACTAAGAGCCAAGATGCTAAAAAGAGATACTTAGTCTGTTGGGGGAGAACAGTCATCAATGGTCTTAATCTGCTAGTTTTACACCTGGACAGCCAGGTCAGATATACCAACTTGTGCATGGGTGGCATATATGCTATGGGGGAAAACCAATTGCTATCTCTGATTTGACTTGAGGCTCACTCCATGGGAGGAAATTTATGTCTGATATTGAAACCTTAATCAGAAACCTATGGTTGGGGAGGCCATAAGCCCTAGTGGGGAAACTACTATTGTTATTTGAACAAATGGATATATTATGCCCAGCAAACTACCATCTAACTAATTATATTTGTGCCTATCTATTAATGCTGCTCTTACATTTTGTTAGAAAGCTTTCTTTTCAGATGGCAGTGATCACTGGAAAGATTCAAAACTCACCAACGTGCTGAGAAAAATGACAGTGGGTTGTTCATCACTAAGTAAGACATCTCTATTATACCTTTCAAGGCTCAGGGGCCATGTGGAAGGAGTGGTGGAAGGGGTGGTGGAAAGAATGTGAGAGCCAAAAGAAGGAAACAATAGCTTTGCTACACTGTCCACTAGACACAAAGTGGCCATGGTATTCATGATTTCACATGCCCTGCATAATAGGAAGACAAATGATGAGATGTCAGAATAGAAGAGAGACTATTTGGGAAGGAGAAAGGATTTGTGGAGAGGGGATTTGGTTGGTGGGAAAGAAAGGGAGGTGGGAGAATATTATGATAAAGGTATTTTGTCTATATGTATTGAGGTAGTCAATAAAAAGTTTTAAAAAATGTGGCCAAGATATAGTTTCAGATTAAGGATCTTGTTGAGTCATTAGTGACACAATGTAGGTCATCAAATTCTTACTTAAGCTAATTTACTTTGTTTATAGGAAAATTCTGCTAGCAGACATGTTGATGTTATTTTTCTAAACTAGGTCTCTCATGCAATATAAAAACTCAACTTTTTTCAGCTATAAAAAAATCAAGATGAAGGCATTGCTAGAAGCCACCTAAGACATCTAGTTATTAAATCATTTCATTCTCAAATCAGCTCATTCTATTTATGAGAAGATTAAAATTGTCCAGTACAGTTGTACTAAACTGGGACATATTTTCCAACCTTTTCATTGTGTCTTGGGTGAGACTAATTTCACTGCCTAATTAAAGAAATTTGTGGTTAACGGTGAGACAAGGTACTTTACAATTTCTTGCACTGTTTCACAATAAGATAATTATGTGTAAAAGTGAATACTTATGAGCATAACAGCATCTCTATTCATCAAATGAATGAATAAATGATCATCTGACAGTCAAAAAGATCAATTTAAACTGTTCTTTCATAGTATGCTGTCATGAATCTGAGCAGTAAAAATGTCTTTAAATATAAATTTGGCATGAATGGTCTTAAAGAAGTGTTATTATCCTTTTAATAACATGGGTTAAAATTATAGCTCTTATTTTCAAATGTTAATATTAAGAAATGGCTTAGCAGTTAAGGCATTTGCCTGTGAAGGCTAAGGGCCCTAGTTCAATTCCCGAGGACCCACGTAAGCCAGATGCACAATGGGGCGCATGTGTCTAGAGTTCATTTGCATATGGTGTCGTCAGCAGTAGGGTCTTACCAATAACCTTTGGTGAGTCATCAAGTACTCTGACAGAAATCTGTCTTCTTTTGGGAAACCTTGTAGGTCTCACTGATCAACATCTCATTGTGGATGATAACCACACCATATGCTGTTCAGACAGAACATGGAAAGACCTGGCTGGAATCTGGAAGAGAGTCAGTCCCCAGACAGTTAGCTTGTCTAGTGCCAGAAGGCGCTACATATGTGACTGGGGGAAAACGTCCAACATCTATCTAAGCAACTCATACTCTAAGTTACTCTACAGCAAACAACCTGATGTGATGCTCACACAAGTGCAGTAGTGGCACACAGCCATGGTGGGTTACCAACTGCTCTAGATTTGCCTAATGGATCCCCTCAGTGGAATGGAACCTGTACCTGGAAATGGGAAACAAAGCAGAACCATATTCAAAAATGAGCCCACTCTCCAATATCAAGCTTCCACCAATAGTGGGATATAAGAGGGCCAAGATCTATTAAATTCTCTCTAAAATAATAATGGTTATCCATGTATCTTGCACTGACCTCACTCTCTATTGGAAAATCTGCTTCTCTCTTTCAGATGGATTCATATCCTGAGGAGAGAATTAGCCCATCACACTGCAAAATGGCACCAACTGAAGCCGTAGAGTTATAGGGGAAATGAGCAAGAGTGTTGCTTTATTGGTGAACCTGTATCTAGTACAAGGGCAAAGGAAATAGACACAAAGAACACTCAACTCCTACCAAATCAGATATCCAGAGACACAGAGACTCACAAAACCTTGTCACTGAAATAGACCTAAAATGAACCCAACATGGCTCAGGGAAATTCATAGAAGAGGGGGTGGAAAGATTGTTAGAGCCATGAGTTGGGACATTATACAAAGAGTCATTGCCTCTCCCACATACCTGATAGCCACATCCATAAGGCAAGACCCACATTACCCCTGAGGGGAAGAAAGGGAGAAGTCTAACAATGGCTATGTACTATCATGGCTGTACATATAGTATATACATAACTAATAAAAAAATTTAAAAATAGCCTGGCGTGGTGGTGCACACCTTTAATCCCAGCACTCGGGAGGCAGAAGTAGGAGGATCACTGTGAGTTCAAGTCCACCCTGAGATACATAGTTAATTCCAGAGTGAGACCCTACCTCGAAAAACCAAAAAAAAAAAAAAAAAATAGAGTTTGTTTGCACTGGCTGGAGTCCCTGGTGCACCCATTCTCTCTTTTTCTCTGCCTCTTGCTCTGTCTCTCAAATAAATGAATAAATAGATAAAATATTTTAAAAAAGAAATTTATAGCCTAAGAACACATCCTCAAACTGTTACAATATTGTATGGTCAAATAAAATAAGGTGTATTAATACATTTTGAAGGTATAACACTATTTAAGAAGGAGTTAAGGACAATAATGATAGGGTCAATGTCTTATTATTTTCAATTCTAGCCCTGCATATGTGTCATTTGTTTGCTTACCCTGTAAAGTAGGCATCAGTATCTATAATTTGTGGTCAAATGAACCACATTGCTTGGAAGTGAGTAGACTATGCAAAATCTTGCTATGTTCTTTTGTGAAACTGGGAGAAAAGACACAATCTTTCATTTCATCTTCGGACATTCCACTTTTTCATGTTACCTTCCCATCTATTTCACATGATTCATGCAGCAATTTTCTACCATCCATCCAAGCTAAGAATGTAGATGACATTCAATTTAAGAAGTTTGAGTTCCCTTTGTCTCCTCTGTACTGACAGAATACACAGTGTCCTTATAGTAAGAAATTGCCCTATGAACGCAGTAGGCATAATCAAACTTAGAGCTCAATACATTTTTCATGCATTTTAGTTATCCCCTTATGCACTCATATATTGAGAGGGATGTAGTTTATTGTGAGAATTCAGGGCTGATTTCTGACAGGAAAGGAAAAAGGAAACCCCTGTGATACTCAGGTGTATGACCCAGTAGGAGAAGCTGTAGGAGCTTATAATGACAATGAGACAATGACATGTACACACAAGGGCTTGCCATGTTTATTATCCTCGACTTTTGGAAGATTGCTTTAATAAAGGACAATAGAAGAAGCTTGAATTTTGAGATTTGTTAGGCATGGGTTTGAGTCTCAGCTCTGCCCTTTAATTTCCTGTGTGTAAATGTTTCAAAACTCAAAATTTAGAGACATAATCTGGAACTAATAATTACATAATAGTTTTATCAGAAATTTAGACATAGGACATATAAGCTACTTGCAGCTGTGTCTGTCTTAGAGTATGTATTAATAAACATGATCTATTTCTATTATCATTGAAGAGATGTATGCTATCTTTCAGGTTGTAGAACATTTACTTCTTTGGAGAACAGATTACACAGAAGTCACACTCATTGAAAGACTAGATGTACTTACACCCCTACTTATAACCCCCTTATTGAAACATGTTTTCTTTGCATGCATGCATTTTTAGTATATATGTTATGATGTATGTGTATGTAGAGGGGTACATGCACAGATGTGTATGTGTGCAGATGTGCATGACCCTTTGCATTTCCTAGCTTTTCCAAACACCTGAAGTTAAATAGATTTTTAAAATCCCAACTCTTAAAGGTAACAGGGGGTAATACCATAGTATGATTAGCTATACAAGGCAGCATAAGCAGGCTGGCAGAAGGTGTGCTCCCAGGAGTTTGGGGGTTGAAGGGTCAGTGTGGTTGGAGGCAGCTGAGAAAACTGGCATGGTGGGAAGTGGGCAAAGCTTTTGGCCCTTACTCATAAGGGATGGGGGCTCATTTTAGTCCTATTGGAATACACAGAGAAGAAATAGAGTAAGCCTGTCCCATTTGGCCCAAAATACCGTTATTTAAATATCTGACCAGTATTTCCAATTATTTGAGGTTAAACTTTAAGCTACTGCCTTAGTTTCCCCTTTTCCCAAACAAATCTGCTCTACTCCCTCTCACAGGCATCTCTTCTCCAAGTCTTATAGTAGGGCACCACTGAACTCATTTTCAATCTAGAATCTGGTAAGATCTTCATACCTAATCCTCTTGTAAACTGATGGCTAAGGCCACTAACTTTTCTCCTCCAGCAGGTTGCCTAGCGCTTTCCAGCTTTATGACCACTAGTCAGTAGGGAAAAGGGAGGAGATTCCAGCTCAGTGATTTCAGCTAGAAATCCAGCTAGATTGATTTCACAGTGTCTGGCAACTGAAGCATTTGTCTCTTCAGAAATAGGGTGTCTCTATTTAGTTCTGGTGGGAAACAAAGATCCTTGGCAACAAATAGCCGGCATTGTTTTGGGGGCCTCAGGTGCTTCATCAGCCAATACCTTACCAGGAAGTTTTCCAACCATAGCACTGAAACTTTTCAACCTATGGCATGTAGGCCAGAAACAAACCCTTTCCTCCAATAAGGTGCTTCTGGTCAGGTGTTTTTCCTAGTAATAAAAAGATAACTATAATAGGAACTGAACTCAGTTGACAGACTTTCAAGTAAATTCCTTTAAACACTGCACTCTCCCCAGCCCCTGTAAATAGTTTTAAAACCTACCTTTTCTAAATATATATAGCATAGGAATGGATAGACTTATACAATATTATTTGTAATTATCACTTTATATTCTACTTTTTAAATATACTTTATTTTTGAGAGATAGATAGAGAGAGATAAAGAGGCAGAGAGAAAGAGAGAGAGACAATGGGCACACCAGAATGTCTAGCTACTGCAAACGAACTCCAGACACATGTACCACCTTGAGCAGATGTATTAGGGAATTGGGCCTGGATCCTTAGGCTTTGTAGGCAAGTGTCTTAACCACTAAGTCATCTCTCCAGCCTTGCACTCTACTTTTTATTGATTCATGTTATCTATAAATTAACTAATCTTCTATTGAGATAGCTTCTATTATTTTGATATAATAAGCAACAATAGATATCATCCTTATACTTAAATCTTTGCCAACTTTTGATTATTTTCTTTGGATTTGATCAGTAACTTTACATATATATCTTAAGGCCTTCAACACAGATTGTGTAATTGTCTTCAACACTAGTTTTTAATATTATTAGAAATATTTGAAATGTTTATGTCCTCTACCTCCTATCAAATACTTTTCCATTACCTTTCATTTATCTTTTAAATGTAAAGATTACCCTGACAAGAACAAAAATACATTTGATTAAAGAAAGAAAATACTCTCAGCAATTTTGTTCTTCTCATTTGGGAATTAAAAGGAGATTAGAGAAATATGTAAAGCATGTAAGAAACTTTAAAGATTGAATGCTATGTGGAAAATATAGTAATAAGTAAAAAATTATATGTGGAACTTATGGAAATAAATATGACCAATATAAAGGCTGTGTACACTACCTAATGGTCACAGCTTCTGACTCTTCAAGGGACACTGAAAAACTGGGGTTCTGGATAAATTTTTCGCATAAACAACATTTTACTTTTATTTTGTTTTGTTTGTTTATTTGTTTCTTTGTTTTCTTTTTTATTTTTTTGGCATAGTTTCCCTCTAGCCCAGGCTGACCTGGAACTCACTCTGTAGTTCCAGGATGGCCTCAGACTCACAATCTCAGTGATCCTCCTACATCAGCCTCATGACTGGTTGTATTATAGGTATGTATCACTACTTTTGGCTATGAACAACATTTTCAAAAGAACCGTAGAGAGAAGATAAAAGGTAGATATTGTGTTTGTTATTCTTTCTCTCTCTGCCTTTCTCTCTATATATGTTTATGGTTCGAGAGAGGTAATGTAAAATAATATGAGACAAGTTTAATTAAACATTTGTTGAAAAATATCAAGATTCCTTCCACTAAAAACATTAAATTGGAAAAATCAGGAATAGAAGTGTTTCTAACAAGTATATTTTTCTACAAGGATTGTAGAAGTCAGTTGAAGGATTCTGTAGCATATATTAGCTGTGCTTAGTGTAAACTGAAGCAAAAAGCATAAGCAGTACAAAGTGTAGTCCTCAAGTATTCTTAGAGAAACTGGCCGATACCCTCTACACTGTACACCTATGTTTTAAAATTCTAATGTACTTACACTAGAGGTTATGATTATATAAAGTCTCCAAGGAGTTTTTCATATATCTAGGGTGAAGAAACCATTTGAAAATGTGTCTGTAACTTAATGGAATTAAAATAGATGCACTTGAAAACTAATTCTAAGTACTAGAATTTGAGGTAGCCACCTTTAAATACTGAGCCATCTTCCTAGCCCTCATTAAAAGCTAGAATTCCATATCTTAAGGGAATATTTCAGATTATAATTCAAATCATAGAGCACATATTAAGTAACAAATATGCGGATGCAGTGGCCTGTACTTGTAATAGTCTTTTGTGTAATAGTCTTGATCTTTATATATGTGAATACTTTGAATGTAGAGTTCAGGCACTGAGAAAGGAGCATCAATTTTAAAAAGAAGTAATCAAGTATAAAAAACACAGATGGCTTCAATATATTATTTGATTCTAACTATATAAAAGTTGTATTGTAGCAATAGTTTCTTATCAGGCATCTGACTCAGCCCTCCTCTCTTTCTCTCTCTTTCCTCACTCTTTCTATCATATTTCCTCCCTCTCTCCTTTTTCTCAGATCATCACCATTCCCAAGATAATCCTCATGACCTATGCTTGAGTTTACAAACCATGAACTAAATAAATCCATTTCCTTTATAAAGTTACCCATCCTTTGGCATTTTAGCACTTTAATATTAAACATACTGATGCAAGAGGAAAAAATGCTCAATGTACCATTTATATTGCGCTGCAAAGTATGGCTTCTTTGTATATCTAATGATTTGAAAATCCATCTTTTTGAGAGTGTTTCTGGATTAATGTATCTAGTTTTTAAAAGAGAGTATTTACTGAACCCTTGGCTTGGTTGATTTTTTTGAAGCTAATTGGTAATACAGAGAGGTAAGTTCTAGACATGGGTCTGAGATGAAAATCTGAACTATTTGCTATTTCTCCTTCATGTAAGAAAAGAGAACACTGAAGAGCCAACAGAATTGATGTACCATTAAAACATGAGGAGGAAAATCACAAATGATCTAATGTTCTGGAAATTTAAAGATGATAATGCTTTTTTTAATTATTATTTTTTTATTGACAACTTCTATCTTACATACAAAAAACACATGATATTTCCCTTCCCTCCCCCATTCCACTTTAGAACTCCAATCTCCAACATATCCCCTCCCTCTCTCCATTAGTCTCTCTTTTAATTTGATGTCTAAAAATTATAGTGCTTTGATGATTCACCTTTCAGAACATGATGAGAAAATTACCCTAATAGTAGGTGGCTGAGGTGAGAATAGAGGGAAGGAAATAGTTTTAATGTTCCTGCTCATAGGTCATTTCTTAGCGATGTTAACTAACAGTGAAAGTAAAATAAAAGGGGAGATAGGATCTTAGAATGGTGCTTTTGGTTTTTAAAATTTAAAGGGCTTTTGGATTGCTATTATGCAGAAATAGGGGACAAAGAACAATACAAAGATATTTAAAAAACAATATAGCAGGGCTGAAGAGATGGATTAGTGGTTAAGGTGCTTGCCTGCTAAGCCTAAGAACCTGGTTCCAATCTCCAGGTCCCACGTTTAGCCAGATGCAAAGTGATGCAAGGGTGCAATGCCGCACTTGACCACAAGGGGGGTACACGCATCTGGATTTCATTCACAGCAGCTGAGAGACTCCTGGAGTGCCCATCTTTATTTGTCTCCCTCTCCCTCTCTGTCTGTCTCTCTCCAAAAATAAATAAAATAATAATAAAAACAATATAGCATAGGTAAATTAGCAAGGCATTTCATTCATTGATAAAGGCTGTCTCTGAGCCCTAAGTATGCTGGTCCAGGGAAACATATTATATGTGGGAAGAAAACTTTTTGGTGTTGTCCAAAAGATACTGGGATCATCTTTTCTATCTAAAACTGAAAGTTCTTAAGACACAGGGCCATTTTGACTGACTTTTCTGCTTTAGGGTTTACAGAGCTCCATGTTGTGCAGTGATTGAGTTGAGCAGGTCAGTAATATGGTGCTAACACAGATGGTCTAAAGGCTTCTGTGCAGCCGATCTTCTCCTAACTCTTCCTTTCTCCTCTATGCCCCTGGAACTCCATCTTTCCACTTTCACATGCATTTCTGGATCCTCTTAAATATATTTTCCTTCTTCCTTCCTTCCTTCCTTCCTTCCTTCCTTCCTTCCTTCCTTCCTTCCTTCCTTCCTTCCTTCCTTCCTTCCTTTCCTCTCTCTCTCTCTTTCTTTCTCTCTCTCTCTCTCTCTCTTTCTTTCTTTCTTTCTTTCTTTCTTTCTTCCAAAGACAGAAGGAGGCAGAGAGAGAGAGAGAGAGAGAGTGAAGGGGCATGCCAGGGCAAACGAACTGCAGATGCATGTCCCTCTAATGCACATTGGCTTACATGGGTCCTGGAGAATTTAACCAGGATCATTTGTCTTTGCAGGCAAAACTCCTTAACTGCTAAACCATCTCTCCAGCCCTGTATCCTCTTTATTAGCTGCCTTTCTCCCACCTCCAGCAGTGTTTAGTTCTCACTGTGTGTCTCCTAAGAGGTGGTGAGCCGCACACCTTGAGTTTTGCCTTGGGGACTCTTCTCTTCTGAGGAGGCTTTGGGCAACAGGTCCCAGGTCACAATGCAGAAAGCAACACTTGCTTCCAAAAGAGCAAAAGTCTATTTTTCTGAGTACATTTAATATATCCATGTACCAGCTAGGATGCAGCTTTTCTTGTTTGTTTTGTCCCACCAGGCATAACTCACTATAGCATTTAGAAAATAAGAATCTTTTCTTCTGAAAACAAATTTGATGAAATGTTCATGCATGACCATGAGGTGAATAGCCATACAACTCAATGATTCTAAAATAAAATTTTTCCTGATAAGGTAGCTAATTTTAATGGTATGTGATGATTTACCTTCAGGAGAGAGGAGTCCTACCTTATATTTTCATATACATGAAACTTGTACCTGTGGTGAAGCAAATGCATGTCTATCCCCCTCCATACAGGGCTCAGACAAGAGATCCAAACACAATTGCACTAAAACCACTTTTGTGAACAAATGAATTTGTTGGGATTACTTACACAGCAGGGTGAGGGGTTGCTTACAGGATCATGGATGACTCAAAGGCAGCTGCATCACCAGAAAGCCCTCTTCTGCATAGGTGATGACTCATGGAAGATGCATCTCTGGAGTTCACTGCCCAACCTTCAGGCACTTGTGAATGTCTAATTTTCACAATAACCTAAGCAATGAAGAATCACTGACCTGTTTCATACAGGAAATAACAGGTTCAGAAATCAGGATTAGCTACTAGGGTTGTAAAAACCATAGTCTTTCCTTGTCGTGATGTCTGGGTCTACTAACATTATTAATAATAGATCAAGGTAAGGTGTAGCAAGAGCCAAAGAAAGGTAAGCCCATTGAATAGAAAACAGTCATATCCCACAATAATGATGCTAAAGACACAGGATTACACTTTCAGATTAATTTGAATGTTGGAAATAAAGTTTTCGTCTAAAAAATGCACCACTCAATTGCAGGGTTATGTCTTTTTGAACATACAGAAGTGACTATAATGGAATCACATTGATCCTATTATTTTGGACTTCCCTTTAATTCACTCTTTTCAGGACTTTTTTTTTTTTTTGAGGCAAAATGTCACTCTAACCCAGGCTGACTTAAAACTCACTTTGGAGCTGGGCGTGGTGGCGCATGCTTTTAATCCCAGCACTCAGGAGGCAGAGGTAGGAGAATCGCTGAGAGTTCCAGACCACCCTGAGACTACACAGTTAATTCCAGGTCAGCCTGGACCAGAGTGAGACCCTACCTCAAAAAAAAAAAAAAAAAAAAAAAAAAACTCACTTTGTTGTAGCCCAGGCTGGCCTCGAACTCTAGATGACATTCCACCCTCCCAAGTGCAGGGAATAAAGGTGTGAAGCCTTGAGGACTCTTCTCTAGCATAACCTCTATGTGTGTATCTCCTCTTACTACTCATTAATATCTCTCTCAAGTAGAAAACACAACAGATAGACTCCACAGCAAGGAAACAGCAGTACTGACTTCCAAAGTCATGCTTAGTCAATCTCCAATTTACTTTTCTAATTATCCTTGAATATCAATAAAGAAAGCCATCCTCATGTTAACTATTTGGTTTCCAATATCAATAAATTAAAGAAAAGAAAATGTACTGTATTTGGCAATCTGGCCCCAAATGCTATCTGCAATACTTAGAGCTTACAGAAAGGATTTCTCTGTGTCTGCCTGTTTTGCTCACTCTCTTTCTCTGCCTCTTTCTCCCCACCCTCATCCCTAAGCTATTTATAAGATAGGATTTCATGCAGCTCACACAGGTCTTTAACTCTCTATGTAGCTGTAGTTGGCCTTGGACTTCTGATCATCCTGTCTTCAGCTCTCAAATGCTGGAATTATAGCAGTATGTCACCATGCTCAGCATCACAAAAGGTTTCTAGGCCCATGTTCTGGAAAAGCAAAAAAAGATGAGTTTTGGGTTGGATAATTCTTTGTGTGTGTTGACTACCCATAGCAAAGATATCTGACTTGGAAAGCTTTTTTTCCCAGTATCTATCCATGGGTAATAGGACAAAGGATGAATGAGCTCATGTCTGGTACCTGTTTTCCATGGTAGAATCCAATGAAATAGCTTGGCTGCAATTACAGACAGATCATACAGTGATTTTCTGGTAGAAAGTGAGTGCTGAGCAAGTTTCAAAGCTCTTAACTTTTATCTTTGTGTTCCAAACACAGGATAATCTGGTTCATTTTTCTTTGCAGCATCAGGCTGGCAGACCAACCTGTTTATTTTATTCCCTAAGCAACAAAGACTGATTTGTTTCTTTTATTTTTCATCAGTGAAACCTCATTAGCTGCTGTATCAGACCCTGCCTGATGCTGAGAGCATACCTAGTCGAAGACTAAATCTAGCATCAGGAATGTGTGAACAAGCTTCATCAAAGGTGACTTACTACTTTACTGTCCTCATAGGATCATAGCTTAGAAAGCCCTAAGTGACATGATGACTTTCCTTGAGAAAAGCTGGATTATACTCTTAAGTGTGAATGATGTTATAGAAGAGACACTAAAAAAGATGGATGTTGAAAGTTGCAACTCAGTTTGCTAGAGTATTGTTCAGATATCTTGCACCATTTTCCATCTTGTTTAACACCACCAGCAGGTCATCATGAAATGTCATGTGTTGAAGACAGTGTGCTGGTATTTGTTTTGAAGAACTTGAGCACTTCATAAAACAAAGTTGGGGCATCACACATAGAATTTCCTGACACCCACCTGGTGGATGTGTTGAAGGCAGCAGAGCAAGGCAAAATCCATAGTCAGACTGTAAGGATTTCACTCGGGATTAAATTTGTGCTGCCATTTCCTTATCTATATAGCAAGAGGCATCTAACTGCTTAGAGATTCAGCACCCTCTCCTGGAACATAGTACTCTCAGAACCATGTCAAATGTCAATTGATGTTCAGATCCTGATACCTTAATGAGAATGTTCATGTATTGCTCTTGGTCTCCATTTTGCATTATTTATTTATTTATTTATTTATTTTACTTTAAAGATTCACATAATACAAGGTGCACTTATGTTGAGCTACATAATGTCATTTTGTTCTTTAACATATTATAAATAGGAGGTTTGAAAATTTACTAAAGAAATTAAGGACTCCCATTAGACTCTTTGTTATGGTTTGGATGAGTTTTCCCCCAAAGCCCACTTGTTAAAGGCTTGATAGTTGGAAGAAGGTAGGTCCTAGGGAGTGGATATGCAGGGGATATGGGCTCTTGACTCCTTTTATATACTTTATTTTCTTGGTTGCTTCAACATGAAAAGATTTTTTTCCCTCTATGTGCTCTAGTGATGACATAATGCATTTACATAGACTCAAAAGTAAAATGACATACAAGCCATAGACTGAAAATATTTTATAAGCCAAAATAAACCTTCTCTAGTTTATAGTTGATCATATAAGGTATTTTGTGAGTGATGGAAGCTTGCGACTCCCTTGGGAATGGTTAAGTCACACTTCTGACAAGGATAAGATTAGGCCAGGCTTCTCTTCTGCACATTATTCTTTTTGTTCTTCTGTCCATTGTGGGACTTTTACAGTACTTCCTCAACCTGGGAAGGTTATGAAGTACTTTTGCTGATTTGCTAACTGCATATAGAAATTAAAGGTAGAAAACAATGATAAAAATGAACTATTCTGCTAAATTATGCCAGCATGAACCATGAAAGATAAGTGAGAGCTATTTTCTAAAGTTCAGTTGTTGTTTTTTTTTTTTTTTTGAGAGAGAGACACAGAGAAAGACAGAGAGAGATAGGGAGAATGAGACAGATAGAGATGGGCGCTCCAGCAGTCTCTCAGCTGCTGTGAACGAAATCTAGATGCATGTGCCCCCTTGTGGTCAAGTGCAGCATTGCACCCTTGCGTCACTGCATCTGGCTAAACGTGGGACCTGGAGATTGGAACCGCTGGAGATTGGAACCAGCATTCTTAGGCTTAGGAGGCAGGCGCCTTAACCACTTAGCCATCTCTCCAGCCCTGCATTTTTAATCTTTGTCTTCATGGGATTATTTTCCTTCATAGAGCTAAGGTGGTTCTCCTGAGATGGTGCCCTTTGCTGTCTACATTGTATTTCCTACTGCAAGTTATCATTACCACTACAGGAAGGAATGAAACAAATCCCCTCACTGGAGGCAGATAATCTCTACTCCAGGAGAGAATTATCAAGATCTCATGGGAATTTGTTTTTAAACTCAATTCATAGTAATAGCTCTCTTCTCTGAAGATGCTTCATCATGTTTAATAGAATGTAATCACCAAGCATGGAATGATGCATAGTCATTTGAAATCCATCTCCTAAGAGGAAAAGAATGGGGAAAGTTAATTATAGCTAATGGCCCTTGATCTCCCGAGAGGATAGCCTTTCCCACCTGACAGAAAGCTGTGGTTTGAGAAGCCAGGAAATCTTGATAAGTGGCTTAACCTTTTTGTAGAATCTAAGTGGCCCACATGTTTTATCACTCAAAGTTGCTGTCTAAATGAGAAGCATGGAGAATCTCATGTTCCACAGAGAAAACTGGCAGGCAGCTTAAGGGTCAAAACCAACACTGTAAAAATAAAAGAGGAAGAAACACTTTTGAATTCCACATCATATAACCCTCCTTCCTGTAAATATTGGTTTCCACTTTATTATGGAAACTCTCCTGAAGGTTGTACATATTGGCAAATATAGCAGATAATGAACTATTGATCGAAGGTAAGTCAGGAAATACAGAGTGTGACTAAATTGTCTGCTTTCCCTGGGAAGGTGCATTGATGTAGTGGGAGAAGGGGAAGGAAGATATTGATCTACCCCCCCCCCCCAAAAAAAAAACCTTCTGATCTATACTGATAAAAGAAAGGTAAAATAAAAACTGGATACATTCTATCTAAACCAGGTTTGTAAGAAGCAATACTGTAAAGATATACTTCCTTAGGACTTCTGAAACCTGAGGTAATCACCATGGTATTCTACCTTGTGACCCAGTTTGAGTTTTACCAGTGCTGTATGCAAAATATAACAGTTAAATCATTCACCAAGAAGCAGACCCTTTGTGGTGCTAAGTGGGTGCAGTAACCTTATCTTGCTGATAAGAAGCAGGAACACAGATAGCCTTTGCTAAGAAGCTGACTCTTACACTCATTTATGAAAGAAAAAGTAAGTTGGGGTCAGATCAAAGTGGGTGGGTATTTTTCCTTCTGATGAGAGATGGATTTTGTTATATAGCCATTTCCTCTGACACAGAATCCAAGAGTGAAGATGGAGGCACATAAGACTTATGAAGCTAATAAAACGTATAAGGATCAAAATCCCTCAGAAAGTTATGATTCATAGGCCCCCTCCCTGTGGCTATGGAAACAATGAACAGATGCAGGTTGATGAGGGGAGAGCTGAGCTCTCTAATGGATCTGCCTACAAGTTGAGCAAGGAGTTGCAGGGATTTCATCACTCATACTGGATTGGGCCTTTTGGTGATGCAGCCTTCTTTGAGTGACTCATGTTTCTGTGAGTAACCCCTTATGTATGTTTCTGTAAATAACTCCAGTAGACTCATTGGTTCAACAAGCTAGACTTGGTGGAATCATTTATTTTTCTGTCTTCCCTGGACTCCCATATGGGATGAATAGACATTTGTTCTCAGCTCCTCTGGGAAGTCACATAGCAGATTGCTTTTTTTTCTGACACATTGTCCAATTGTACAACATGAAGATGAACCCCCTTCTTCAGTCACAGTAAGAAGAAGAGCCCTGCAGTGAGATGACAAAGAGAACGTCATTGTCTCCATAGCTTGGGTCTCATTTTACCATGTCTGTCTACTTAAGAAATATCCATGGTGTGCCTATTAGGTGCCAGGCATAGTGTCTCATATTGTAGAATTGAAGGAAGAATTGCACATGGTTTGATTACTTGAGAGAAATAAACAACTAATTATATTCATACCAAAAAGCAATACAGCCTCCAACAAATGCACATCCACAGTGCTTGGGGAGAAGAATACAGAGAGTTCAAATCATTAAGAACGCTTCCATCACATCTGATGTTCTGTTAAGTCAGAACAGTGGGTCATGCCTCACATATCCAGTAGCGATATGGAGGCCTGATCTGCATGACTCACTGGAGGCACTAAAAGCTCTGAGTCTGTCTGGGGCAGGAACTGCAAATGTGTAAAGTCCTTGGAATGAGCATACACAGAATACTCCAACCCGTGGAGGGACTTGTATGCTAATCAAAGATTCTTGCATTTTGTAAAGTCATCCTTCAGGATTCACTGAAAGAGTTAAAATAGAACATTATAATGGCAAGATATGTGCTTTATATAGAGTTCTGGCAGCTCTGTAGAACATACATGAGAGAGAAACAAGAAGAGAGCATGAAGAAAGGAAAAAGAACATGTTCCTTAAAGCAAAGCTGACAAGAAAACAAGGGAAGAAATTCTCAAAGCCTGAATAATGATCACTGTGGTAGTTTGAATATATGTCCCCCAATATATTCAGCGGTTTATTACTTATAGTTTGCATCTGCAATCACCTTGCTAGAGGCAAGGTCACTGGGGGCCCCGGTCTTAAGGTGTGGTGATGGTTTGAGATTCCATTGTAAAGATATGCAAATGTGCCTAGCAGGAGTTCCTGAAGTGTGCTGTGTGACCTTTTGGCTTTAGTTTTGCTCTGTGTGCTGTGGTGGCTGGTTGGCTTTTGCTCTCTCTGCCTGGCCTTGTGAGAGCAGGCCGCTACTTCTGCCTTTATGGAACTTCCCCTGGATCTGTAAGCTTCAATAAATAATATCCCTTCCTCCATAACTGTGCCTGGTCTGGAAGTTCATCTCAGCGAACCTGAAGCTGTCTGCTACAATCACCAATGTTTCTTAAATGCACATGTCACAGACCAGTAGTGTGTAATATCAATATTATTTCATTTAATCCTTACAACAACCCTATGAAGTAGGCACATACACCCATTTCAAAGGTAAAGGAACTGAGGACTTAGAGAATTCAGAACCAGATTATAGAGCCAGTGTGTCTGACGTCAGCACTGCAGGAGCCCCCAGTCACTGCAGAGGGTCAACAAGGATAATTCTACCATTTATTACATAAAATGCGTATGAAGACTGAGAGTTTGGGGGAAAGAAAATGGGATGAGCTGCTTCAAAAACAACATAAACAAAAACCCCTAAAATATAAGAATCATAGGGATTTAAACGATTTGTTCAAACCCTTAAAGACTATATAGTTAGTAAAATACAGGGATCTGACTGTTATTTCAGAAGCTTCATGACTGGTTTTGTCCATCAGGTATTCATAACATTCTATTTTACGCAAAATCATTATTTTAAGCATTATAGCATTATCAAAAAACCTTTTTGCCTTTACAAAGTAATGCTTAAAATGGGTACTTAAAACACACTAATAGGCATGAATTACTGCTTATAATATTATATGAAAATGTAGGCAGAAGGTGGGAACTTATTTCAAGGTTGCAATAATAAATTGGCATATCTTTATGTCATAATCTTTTGTTAATAGTCATTTTGTTTTATTTTAAAATAAAATATATTATCTTTATTTCAAAGAAAGAACTTTTGAAAATTTAAACAGAAAAGTTGAAAAGAAAGAAATGAACTGTTTATGAGTTAATATTGTGTTTTTTACCTTCCAGCTCCCCCAAAGCCTCATTCTGGAGGAATGTGTACTGTAACCCTAGATAAGATTGCACTCATCTAGTTTCCCTTGTTTGGAAGGTGCTACTTTCATCTGACAGACATCACTGTGGAAGTGCTTTGTTGGGTCAGTGGTGTTGGATCCATGGGGATATGAGAAGCCAAGGCCACCTGATACAGAAATGCACATGTGCTTCAGTAGATGGCCATGGTGGTATAGAGAAAAATAGAGTAAGAAAAAAATAGAGAGTATTGTCTGGGATCCTGTATTTTCCATTTTATTTGGGGAGTCAGGGGAAACCTTACTGACATGGTGACATGAGTGGAGACCTGAGTAGAGAGGTTTTCTTTCAAGAGTCTGCAGGAATAGAATTCAAGGTTCCAGCTTTACTATACAGTTGGGTCATAGTGTCTGGTGAGAGATGTCTTCTCAGATGAAAATAGCCACTATTGGTGAGTATATGCTTTTTCATAAATTACATTTGATGTCATTCCTAGTAATATAATCATATACTTGTGTTGGCCCTGGGAACCACAACATTAGGATGAAGAGCCCCTTCATCCTAAATTGATGTTGTTAATGTAGAAAAGCAGAGCAGGACATTAACATCCAATATGTCTGATAACATGTCAATTCACTGGTCAAGCAATGTTTTATAAGCGTCCCTTTTCCAGCTCCCAAAACTAAGAACCCATGATCGAAATAAATTTCAGGGATAGTTACCAGAATGATTCTTCTAATATTTCTCTACTCTTTGATCTAGTCATTCTCATAAAATTGTTGTTTGTATGAAGAATTTGTTTTGTCTGCAAGCCCCATCAATACCCCAGTCTTCACCCCTACTCCAAGCAGGTCTGAGGTTACAGATATATGTGACCATGCCCAGGTGTTTTGGTGGGGGCTGGGAAATAAATCTTGGGTAATCTAAGAACATCTCAGGCCCTTGCTGCTTGTCATAGCAAATACTCTTAACCACTGAGCCATCTCCAATGTCCTGAAAAAATCTTTATTGGTCACAAGCTATGCCTTGGGAAAACATAACCGAGCAATAAATTTGTTTATTTTGGGGAAGTTTCTGTGACTAATGTTCTCAAACTATTTATACTCTGTATTTACAAAGAATCAATAAGATGTGGACAAATTTGCTCAGTACCCAGTACAGGGTTTGTTAGTTAAGTGTTCATTGTTATGGTTTCTTCTTGCCATAAATCCATACTGATAATAATTATTGAAATACCTGTTTTCTAATTGCCTGGAAAGTTTGTCTTCAGCCTCGTTCACATCTGAGTTGAACTTCTCAGTACAATTCCCCTGTCTCCTAAGGCCAAACTCTCTTTAAATGTCTATCTTCTTGTAAGACAAAACCATATTTTACCTTTTGTCTCATACTTGATGTTAAACTTTTCTAAACTCTTCAACACATTTTAGCTTCTCCTTTGCAAAATTGGAACCTAGCTGTCGCTAATTGTATGAAGCCAGCATAGTTAAGAAATGCAGGCAATTCATAAACTGAGGCAACATTTCTGTGATTATATTTGTGGTAATTGGTAATATAATTTCTAGTTTGGATTCACATATACACAGACATTTCAACATACTGATTACAAATATCTTATTAGTCAACAAGATCAATACACATCCAGTCATTCACCCCTCTAAAGGCCAAGTGACAAAATAATTGTGATTCCAGAGCAGTAGCAGCAAATACCTCCATGTGGCCTTATTTCAGTGTGATCATTTCATCTTGTCAACTTCTTGAATGTACTTAACTACCTGCTTAGAGTACACTGAGTTTATGGAGATGAACAAATGTAAGGAAATTGTGCAGATTATATAGGAGAAAGTCACTCTAATTCAGGACTGATCAGCACCCAAACTGTACAGACTTGAATTGAGCAGCATTTAGATGGGACAGACCTGCACGCTATCATCCCTCATCATTGTCAAGCATTGCATGTACATATACTCCCTAAACTCTGATTAGCAGCTGCCAGGGCTCTCCCTAGAGTATGATAATACTAATGTGGTCACTCCCTGGCATTTTGAGGTTTGAGAATATTTATTACACTTATCATCTATTTAGTGTTCTCAACAATGCGATGAAGTTGACATAATTATAGTAAGTTTATGTATGAAGAAAAGAAAGCAGCCTGGTTAAGTAGGATCCACTGAGCGAGAAGAATCTTCTTCATCCCAACAAAAGGCCTGCATTTGTTTCGTTTTGCTAAGTTTGGCTGTCTCACCTGCATTTCCCTTTCCTATTTAATGAAGGAAAAAGCATCATATCAATCACTCAATACCAGCATCACCACTGCACACAATTATCACCACTGCAACCCTCACCCTTAAACAATATCACCACTGCACACACTCATCACTGCACAAACACAATTATCACCACTGTACACCCTCAGCATTGCAACCCTCACCACTACACACAATTATCACCACTATATACTGTCAGCATTACACTTACTCATCCCTTCAAACAATTATCACAACTATTTGTAATACTGTGGGGTATTGCCCACTCTAGAAGCTGTTATAGCCAGGTTAACCCTTTCTTAGTGTCTTGGAACAGGGTGGCCCATGACCTGGTATCAATACATTTATTGTCTGGGACTTAATCTTGGGACCTAAATAAATGTAAAGATCTTGGAATATACTAGAATTTGTCACAACTGTTGACCATGACATCATTTGCAAGACAAAACAATAAATGGAGGCACATATATTATAAAACTAAACATTTAAAAGTTATAAATTGGTCTAAAAAGCTTTAATAATAGGAACAACATATTTCTATTCTGCTACTTTAAAAGTGTACTTTCATAAGACACTTGGTGTCCTGATTGAATTAAGAATTCTTTGATATCTTGGAAGTTGCATGCTGGATCTGGAGGCCCATTTGGGGACAGTAGTGGCCATTGGTGTTTTATCCCACTAGGACTATCTCTTTAACTGATTGTTGACTTTGTCTTCATCTATAAAGAGTTTGTACTTTCACAAATAGATGCCATGGACCCTATGGACCAAGCACCATTCACATTCCCCAATAAAAGGCTTGAACTTGCCCACTTTGCCCAGTTCTATAAGCATGTGGTCCACTTTTCAGTGAGTAGGTCCTATGAACGGACCTAGAAGAGCTGTTTAGGGGTTTTAAAAAATACTTTTGAAGGAAGTCTGGGATTTTGTGTATTGAGAGCATAGTCCAGGAGGAAGGACATGAGCATGCTTCCTTTAACTCCAATGACTTAATTCACAGGGAAGATTACATGCAGAAAAGGTCCAGAGCTCTGGACAAGACCCTTTTTCTGGGCTATGTTGGATAGTGGCTTCCCATCTGGGAACTTGTTGTAAGCTTGTTTCTAAAACCCCTTCCTTTTCTTTTTGGAAAGCAAATCCTCCTACCTCATCTTTGCCTGCAGAATTCAAGTTGGTTCTTTTGGCTTAAAGCAGCCAATCACATTTTTTGTTGTTGCTTTCAACCTTGCTTGATCAGGCATTCTGATGCATTTTCTTCAGAGTGAGGCTGTTACGGACTTGACAGTGAGTAAAAGAGTGCATGGTGGTCTGAATGATACACTCCTAAGTCCATGATGACTGGTCTTCTACCATCCTGTAGATTTCTACACTTTCTATCAGGCTTGATATTTCTTATCTTTATTTCCAGTTAATATCTGGGATAATCCTATTTGCTAAAATACTGAGGGGGTAACACAGTACCTTGTTCTGACTGTTGCTAATACTAATATGCTACTTCATTTTTAGAGTGCATGTGGGCATGTGTGCATGTGTGCTTGTGTGTGCATGCTTGTATGTGTGTGGTACACATGAGGGAAGGGTCACAAGCATAAGTGCATGTGAAGATCAGATGTCTTGGAATCTTCCTCAATCACACTCCATCTTATTTACTGAGACAAATCACTCATTTGAACCCAGAGCTCAATGTTTCACAGTCTTCCTGGCCACCTTCCCCCAGGAATCCTCTATCTCAACCTTCTGAAGACAGGGATTGCAGGTATGCACACCTTGATTACAGGTGCTGCACTCAGCATGTGCCTGGGTGCTCAGGATTCAAATTCAGGCTTTTCTGGTTTTGTAGAAAGTGTTTTACTGACTACACATCACCCCAGACCCTAATATGCTTTTTTTTTTTTTTTGTTAGAGACAGATAGAGAATGGGCGTGTCAGCAGCCTCTCAGCTGCTGTGAATGAACTCCAGATTTTCTGCCCCTTTGTAGAAAGTGTTTTACTGACTACATCACCCCAGCACCCTAATATTGCTTTTTTTTTTTTTTTTTTGATCACTGCATCTGGCTAAACATGGGTCCTGGAGACTGGAACTTTGCATCTGGCTAAACATGGGTCCTGGAGACTGGAACCGGCATTCTTAGACTTAGCAGGCAGGCGCTTAAACCGCTAAGCCATCTCTCCAGACCCCTGATATGCTTTTTAAAAACCTTATTTATTGCCAAATTAACTGATACTCATCATAGGAAAAAACTTTAAATATGGGTTGATAAAAGAGATAATTATTACTACCATCAGATAATTTTCTGTGTAATCTTTAGGAAAAAGAAGAACAAGGGTTGGGTTCCAGTAGTGGTGGAGTGCTTACCTTTCATGGGAGGGCCCTGGATAAATCCCCCAGTACCACAAGGAAAAAACCAAGGGAGAAAAAAAATTCTGTGAATATTCAGTTAAATTCTGTTTTCTTAATTAAATATATTGGCCACAGCATAAACACTTTCATTCAATAGGAATTTCCATGAGTTTTAAAAGTAGGTGCACATTTATCATTTAATAATGTGAAATCATCTTACTTAATGCTCAGTTTTGAATATTTCAGTTTTTTTGTTGTTGTTTTGTTTTGTTTTGTTTTGAGGTAGGGTCTCACTCTGGCTCACGCTGACCTGGAATTAACTATGTAGTCTCAGGGTGGCCTCAAACTCTTGGCGATCCTCCTACCTCTGCCTCCCAAATGCTGGGATTAAAGGCGTGTGCCACCACGCCTGCCTAGTTTTCTTATATTTTTACAACTATAAACATTACTGTGCTTCCTTGAAGCAAGTGAGTAACTATATCCCATGTTTTACATGGGATGCAGTCATCTAAGTAGGATACTCATTTCAAAGACTTTTACATGCCTATCATACACTAATACTACTTAACCTGATAACTTGTATGAAGAGTAATGTTATATTGAACAGCACACATCTAGCATATACTTTGATTAAGAATTAATAAAGTATGATTAAAACCTAGGATTATTCAAATACTTCATGTTAGTTCAATTATTATATGAAATATAGTTTATCAAGATCTTTGAATGAATCTGAAGGAAAATGAAGAATTTCTTCATATAATACTGACTCACTGCTGTATCTTCATTTTTAGTAGTTGTGTAAAGATATGGTTTACATAACATACATCCCACATGAAGAACATGATTATAATTCACCTACCATACAATTGCCCCACATGGGGTGCATAATTATAATTTACCAACCATATAATTGTCCCTCATGAAGAGCATTATTCAGTCACATTCAGTGTATTCAGAATTATTCAATAACCATCACAGTTAATTTCAGAACTTTTCATTACCCACAAAGAAAACCCTTATTCACCACTCTTTAACTTAACCTCCCCCCAATCCATGTGAAGTCATTTATTTACTTCCTTGTCCTGCATGTGTCCCTGCTCTGGACACTTGGGATAAGTGAAATCATGTACCAGGTAATCGTGACTGCCTCATTTTCCTAAGCAGAATCTCAGAGTATTTTTAAATTTTTAAACATTTATTAAAATTTCATTTCCTTTTCTTGCTGAGTGATATTTCATTGTATTCATCCCTTCACTGATTTGTACATTCATCAAATGGACATTGGAGTCATTGGTGCATTTGGTTATCAGCCACAATGCTGCTGTGGAGATTTGTTTCTGTTTGTCTTGGGCACGTACTGATAAGTGACAGTGTTTGTCCCTACATCCACCCTTTCACAGTGCAAGGCACTGCTCCACTCATTTCCACTTTAGATACCGTGACCAGGGTTTGAGGTAGGCTCTTGTCAACAATTGTTGTCTTTTTATTTATTTATTTGAGAGAGAATGGGCACTCCAGGACCTCCAGCTACTGCAAATGAACTCCAGATGCATGTGCCACTTTTGGCATCTGGTTTATGTGGTTCTTCAGGAATTGAACCTAGGTCCTTAGGCTTCACAGGCAAGTGCCTTAACCACTAAGCCATCTCTCTAGCCCTTATAGTCTTTATTGTCTTTCTTTCTTTCTTTCTTTCTTTCTTTCTTTCTTTCTTTCTTTCTTTCTTTCTTTCCTTCCTTCCTTCCTTCCTTCCTTCCTTCCTTCCTTTCTTCCTTCCTTTCTTTATTTATTTCTTTCTTTCTTTCCTTCTTTCTTTTTTGGTTTTCCGAGGTAAGGTTTCCCACTAGCCCAGGCTGACCTGGAACTCACTATGTAGTCTCAGGGTGATCCTCCTACCTCTACCTCCTGAGTGCTGGGATTAAAGGTGTGTGCCACCATACACAGCCCTAATTGTCTTTTTAATTACAGCTACCTTGTTGGTATCATTTCATGTTTTATATCTGAATTTCCCTGGTGTTTAACCTAACTTCTATCTTTACTTAGTTCTCTTTGAAACTATCATTCCTGAAAAGTAAACCATTTTAGTTAAACCATTCAAAAGATATAAATTCTTACATTAATAACTGAGTTGACTTTTAAAAAATTATTTACTATTTATTTTTAAAAGATAATAGAAAACATTGTGAATATGAATATATCATAAATAGTAAAGTGAGCAGACAGGGAAGATTCACCTAATTTCAACATTGTACAACATATACATGTATCAAAATATCACATAAACAGATCTCACTCACACATGTAACTTTAATGTTTTATGTACACCTTAATTTTTTAAATTAAGATAAAATGATTGAAAATAGTCCATGGACTTAAAGTTGCTGAAGTTTAAAAATATCCTAAATGATGTAAACTATTGTTTTTCCATGTATTTAGATATTATCTGTATATAGTTTTCAGGAATTTTAATTTTATCAAGAACCATTACTAAGCTTTAGTTGTTTCCTGCTAATGAAGAGTGATAATGCTATGTTTCATTTTGGAAAACTGATGAGATCTTCCTTTAAAAACACATTTCATTTATTTATTTGTAAGCAGAGAGAACGAGATTTAGAGAAGAGAGACAATGAGAGAGAGAAAGAGAGAGAGAAAAAAATGGGTGCACCAAGGCATGCAGCCACTGCAAACAAACTCCAGATGCAGGCACCACCTTGCTCATCTGTAGTTACATGGGTACTGGGGAATTGAACCTGGGTAGTTAAGCTTTGCAGACAAGTGCTTTAAACACTGTCCCACTTCTCCAGCCCAACATTTTAGAAGCCTAGAAAAAAATTATTACAGTTTTCTGAATTAGTGAATTTGAATGTTTATTAAAAAGGTGGATTTTCACTATTAATATTTGACTTAGCTCAAAGGATAACTTCCAATGTGAAACAAAATTGATGTAATATTATAAAGACAATTTGGCAAGCCATCTAATTGAATTGTCAATGTTAGAGCTAGTTGCAGTGAAAATAATTCCATGAGGATTATTTGAAAACTTTATGTGAAGAAATGCAGCTTTATTCTGTGGTAAATCTTCAGAGCCTAGCACATGTCTCCTCACAGCAAGGGTGCCATATCCTCTGGGTTCTTTGGGAGAAATCATGGGAGATCAGTCCCACTGCCTCTGTCAGAGTGAGGACTCCTTTCCTTAACTGTAAGTCCCTGGCCATAAGAAATCTCAGAAGATGTAGTGACCACCACTTCAAGTTCAAGGGGCTGGCAGAACACTATTTTTTCCTTGGGAACCAGGCCCTTAAGCCCAGCAAGAGTCATAAATATTACACTTGGGTCATTGACCATGTTGATAAAAGAGGATTCTATATTTCTCACTTATGTATTCTATTTACTTTAGGTGGCACAGACTAGGGATATTCATTATTTAGGACATATGGACTGTTTAGGAGGATGTCTTTCATTCTCACAGGGCACTACTTAAGCTTGTGCCTCCACTGCCTTTCAGCAGGCTGTTCCATTGCTTTCCCAGGTTAAAATGCTCTGAGTATGGTATCAGTATATAATAATACCTGTGTGGCTCCATCTTCATGCCTCTGTGTTATTTTAAAGTAGATTTCATAATCAAATGTAGAGAAAACTGAAAATACTATGATTGTATATAGCACTCTGGACTATATGGGCAAGAAAAGCAGATCCACGCTTAAAATAAATGTGTTACTGTCAAATGCAATCTTGGAGTCTTTAAAGATGGAAGGAATATATTGATGCCAATTTATCACCAAATCACTGAGTGGTCTTCATAAGGAATGATGAAATATTGGGAGCCAAGTTATAGTCAGTAACTGGCAAGTATGCTAGGACCTAGAACCAGCTTACTGATAAATGGGAGTACAGGCTGTGGAGTCTGTGCATAAACTCCATCTTGAACACCAAAGCTTCCCACTTCATGTATCAGTTTTACTACCACTGGAATGGCAAATGACAGAAACTGGCTGGTGGCAATTGTCTGAGCCATTCCCTATATTCAGTTGTCTTGTTCCTCTTAGGGTAGATGCTTTCAATTAAAGTCAAAGTACAATTGAAAGATCTTTGCACATTTTGCCTCTTCCCACAGTTCTATATATGCCACACTCCAGAGGTCCTTGTCAATGATCTTCCACCATCTTTCCCTCTAGGTTTCTGATTATCTGTCTGGGCTATTAATCACTGCTTGTATACGTGTTTACTTTCCAAACTACCTCTTTATATATAAGCTAGATGGACAAGTATGCTTCCTGAAGCTTTGCCTATTAAGTTTTCACATCATTGGGGTCTGAAGACCACATCTGAGTGAGAAAAGATGTGAAAATGCACAAGTCAGTGGAGGTGGATTTCCTTAAGGAAAGCATTGTGGCATAGGCAGGAGAAACTCTCTTTACCAACAGGCAATGCCAAGAGACTACATGGCTGAGGACAAAGAGCAGTGCCTCTCTTCTTCAACTCGGGAAATATGTGCTCCAGTATTCAAGGGGGACCTAGGCAGAGTGCAGCAATGATTGTGGAATGAAAAATTGAAGGGTGTGAACTGCACTGCACTGCAGATTTCAAAAAGTCTCAATGCAGGTGAATATGGCATCCACTTTACAGTAATTTCATAGGTTAAAGAATATTTACTACCTGGCAAATTATTTCTATTGCTACTTATCATTTTTCCTTGATGTCATTTAAATATATCTTTGGTTCTTTCTGAATGTGTTATTCAGGATGATTGTATGCACCACATATGGGGGAAAGGTATAAAGGAATGCTATCAAAGACAGGAGAAGTCAAGGGGGGCACAGCTATCTGACAAGAGCATAAAGGGATATTTGTGGGTTACAGACTCAGTGGATAATTGAAACTGAATAATTATAGCAATGTGAACAGTCTCAGGACATTGCAACTATACTCAGACATGGGCTGATGGTATAGCTTCCCATAGATAGGGCTATGACATTGTTATGTCTTTTGAAATAGGATTTAGTTAGTTCTGCCTTCAATAAGCTAAATAGTCCTGCAACAGTCTGAATGCATTATTTCCACTACAAAAATCTTTCAATTAACTTCCTGTGAGAAATTTCTGTAATGCATGAATCTGGCTCACTTTTATCTGAGCCTGTTGTGTTAACTTTTCATGGGAAAATGTGACAGATCATATAAAAACAAAGATTCCACGCAAGTGTTGTTTAGTGAACCAGTGAGTTTCTTGGGTGAGAGGAGAGTTTCAAGAGCAAGGATGACTCAAAGGTAGCTCTGTCACTAAAGAGCCCACCCATTGTGGGTGATGACTAATGGAAGCTGCACTTCTGGAGCTCACCAGCAAATGGTATGTGCCTCAAGCACTACGAAAACTAGACAGTAAGGTGAAGGTGTCCAGATCAGTCCTACCCTGCAACCAAAGTGTGTGGAGTCTTCAGGACTGGATCTCACCATTTAGTTCTTATATACAACCAACAGTAGTGGCAGTAGCTTTTATCATTTGGAGGACCTCTGGGGCCACCCTGACCAATAAATCTTTTAGAGAGGTGGTCCACACATAGCAGTGGGATTGTAATTGAACAACCTTATACCTTTGTGTATCTTTTTCCACCAATGTAGAATATCTTCTTTCTAATTCTTAACTGCTGTCATTTCTAGATGCCTTTTCAAACATGTAAAGAACTCAGAGATCATCACTACACCAGTTATGTAAGAAAACCTTGTACAGACATGAGTACAATCTCTAGAGGTCCATTACCACCCATTCCAAGCAAGAGCCATTTGGTCTTGGGAGACAGCAGCTAAGTACATTAGTGAGATCCAGTATAACATAAAAGGCCCTATTACTCATATAATGGTTTCATCAAAAGAATGATGTTAGGGACAGTGGCATGTATGAGAAGCATAATGTTATTTAGCTCTTTATATTCCACAGGCATTTTCCATGAGCCGTCTGTCCTCCTCATCCTGACATACTGCTGCTGCCATGGGGCTTCTTGAATCTTGCCATACATCACAGTCTCTGTGAGGCTGACTTGTGCTGCTCAGCCAGGCTCAAGCCCAAGGGCTTGCTCCTGTCTGCTGTGCCTGCTACTGAAGATTGTGTGTCGTCAATTCTGATAGGCTCTGGGCCTGTATGGTGTCCCCTGTCCTTTCCATCAGCCATATCTGGCTGCTGAATTTGCCCCAGCTTGTGACAACAATCTCCATCTTCAGTATGCTTTCTCTCTGTGGGAAACCATTCACTGAATGTTTGTGAAGGACAACTGCCCATTCATTCGTACATCAAGCTTAATCTTTTTATTTATAATCCTTTATTTTTATTTTTTAAATTTTTTTGGAGAGAGACAGAGGCAGAGAGAGAGAGGGAGAGGAAGACAGATAGACATGGGTGCGCCAGCAGCCTTTCAGCTACTGCAAATGAAATCCAGATGTGTGCGCCGCCTTGTGGTCAAGTGCAGCATTGCGCCCTTGCGTCACTTTGCATCTGGCTAAAAGTGGGACCTGGAGATTGGAACAGGGATCTTAGGCTTAGCAGGCAGGCGCCTTAACTGCTAAGCCATCTCTCCAGCCCCTCCCCCTTTTAAATCATCTTTGTCTTTTGTAAACTTCTTCTTAGGCTTTAAAGTCTGTGCACAAGTATTTGGACTTCTCTTTTTCTTTTTCCATAGGCACACCGCTTAACAGAAACGTGGCCACATTTGCCTTTGAGTAACATATACAGACCCTTTTGTCGTTTTTCTTTTCCCTAATCTCCTCTTGAATGTTTATGAACCCATTTTATATACTGGTCTAAGTCACTCAGACTTTCTAAACCCTTTCCTACCCTCATAATGATCACGTCCCACCATGAAACTCAAAAACCATTAAATCCCCTTACTAGTCCCCAAGTCCCTGCTGAACTGACTTCTTTAACTCTCCTGTGAACACTGTTCTATCTAACCCAGTGAACTGGGCATCAAGCATAGCCTTTCTCAGTAATATCTGTCCTTCTTCTGTCATGTTTTGGTTCCTGACATTCGTGGGGACCTCAGCTTCTGATAACCAAGTGTCCCTAATACCTCATACAGTCTAGTCAGCTTGCTTCAGATTATGCAACTTTTGTTTCAAAGAGGGATACATAGTTATAGTTCTGCTTCTCAACTTCCATAGCACTCAGACTAATGCCATGTGATCTCATCTTCCCCTTTTTCCATAGCCTCAGAGGCCAGGCTATGATCAGTGTTTTACTTCACACTTGAAATTCCTTCCTTCCCAACTCCAGCAGTTCAGAGGGAGAACACTTCCTGACTATCTGTTTTCTGAAGCAGACCATCACTAAAACCCTTCCTTTCTAAGTTTCTCTACTAAAGAGAAGACTTCAGTGGCATCTTCTATCACTTTTGTATCATGTTCTTCATCTGCACTGTCTGACTCCTTCCATGGCTTCCAGGTTTTTAGACACCAGGAAGGGCTCTTTAGCATGGATCAAATGTGAACTCTCCCTTGCATCCAGCCAGCTGTAAAAATATAGCAAACCAATACTATCTTATTCTCATTTTTATCCAATTTCCCTACAAAATCAGAAATTAATAAGGATGACTCTATATGCACCTCCCTTCCCATCATAATTCATCCTTTACACAACTGCCAGATACCTGCTGGTCAGCCATCAAGACCTCATTGTATGTGTTATTATTCATAGAGTGGTCACACAATGGCTACATAGCTTGTCAATGAGCTTATCCTATGTGTGTTACTCTTAAGGACCACAGGGTATGCTCTAGTCTTGCAACATTTTTTTTAGGATTGTCCCATATTCATGTGGCAGACTCCACCCATCAAATAGGCATGCCATTTCCTACCTCATAAAGAAAGATGGCCACCCTGGGACTCCCACCAAGTACCTTCTACTCTCAGAAAGTTCAGCCTCACTTGTCTGTCCTATTGTTTATCTGAGGGAGCATAAAAGCCCTACTTACACTCCACCTGCACATACATAGGTCTCAGTTGAAGTCTCAGTACCTATTGCAGGGCCCTGCAACCACTTCTCTGTGACTCATCCTTGGTTTTGTGATCCCTCTTTCAGTATCATTTATGACATGTGAATTTTTCCAGAGGAGACATGACAAACATTAATTGAACTCCCAGACCAAAGAAATGATTCCACCCCAGTCTTGATCAGTGAACTATTGGATTTGTTGAGGTTACTTACAGGAGTATGTGTAAGGGGTTAGTTACTTAGATGAGCATATGCAACTAACACAAAGGCAGCTGTATCACTCAAAACCCGCCCAACCTACGAGGTGACTCAGAAGAGCTGTATCTCTGGAACTCAGGGCAAAACTTGAAGCAGCCTATCTGGCCAGAGTCTCTTCTCCTGAGCAGTTCTTCCACCTTATATAACTGTGGGAGGGGGCTCTATGAATCTTGTAAGCTTCAGAAACTTCCACAGAGTTGGGTGTTATTTATTTCCTGAGCCTTAGTAGACCTTCTTTTGATTGGGATCTTCCTGAGTCATAGCAAGCTTATGTTCCTAGTAGGCCTTCTTCCAGGATGTAATGTTCAATTTGGAGGAAATTGACATACAAAAGAGTATCAGTCAAAATACAAATCACAACTGTTGTTTCACAAACCAGTTGACAAATTGATCTTATATGCATTTATGTCAATTTCTTAGTTTTAGTGTTCATTTTTTTTTTTTTTTTTTTTTGCAAGAAATAAAGAAAGCGAGACAAAGAGGCAGAGAGAGAGAAAGAATGGGGGTGGCAGCGACCTCTCAGTAGCTGTGAACGAACTCCAGATGTGTGCACCCCCTTGTGCACAAACATGGCATTGCACCCTTGTGTCACTTTTTGCATCTGGCTAAATGTGGGACCTGGAGAATTGAACAGGCATTCTTAGGCTTGGCAGGCAGCTGCCTTAAGACCAAGCCATCTCTACAGCCTTTAGTGTTCATTTTTTAAAAAATGATTATTACTGGAACAAATTTTAACAGAATAGCTTGACAAGCAAGGTTATTGAAACAAAAATTATTTAAATGGAGGCATTCAATTTATTTTTATTTCAGTTTTAATGAAATATGAATGATAAAATTATATCAATTCAAGATATATAATGTGATTTTTTCTACACTTATCTTTCTATACTTATACTTGTGCAGTTAACCCCAATGAGGTTAACTAGCATATCCATCAGCTCACAAGTATATAGTGAAACCATTTGAGATATATCTATTCTTTTAGCAAGATTCAAATAGGAAATACATCATTATTAAGTATTGTCACCAGGCTGCACATTTGATCTCCAGAAATCATTAATTTTAAAAAGTTTAGACTTTTTAAGTATCATTTCACCTTTTCTCCAAACTCCTATTACTATCAGCCATTTTATTTTTTCACTATGAATATGTTGCATATCAATAAATATATTATGTATACATATTATGTTATATAAGTGAGATCATGTGAAATATTTTCTCTTGTTCCTTTTCTTTGGTATAATATACATTTCATTCATTATATGGTTGCAAACATTGGGATTTCCCAATATTTGGTGATAAAGATTCAATATCTTTTCCCTGTTTTTGAACACAGATTTGTCTACACCATGTATTGAAGAGATTATTCTTGCCCACCATATTCTTTCTTGGTGCACTTGTTGAAAATTAGTTGACCAAAGATACACAGGCTGGTGATGTCTTAGTTCTCTGATTTGTTTCATTGATATAGATTTTATTTTCTTCATGCCAGTACCACAGTGTTTTGTTACTGCCATTTTGTAATATAATTTGAAATCAGGAAGTTTATGCTTACAAATTTTTATTTTTTAATATTAATGTATTTTTTGCTCAAGAGAGTGTTATCTACTTAGGTTATTATGGTTCCATGTACATTTTAGATTTACCTTTTCTATTCTGTCAAACAAGTGAATGGGCATTTTATAGGGAAGCTATTAAAAAGTAAGTCATTTTGAATGTATGCATGCATTTATGTCTGTTTTTTATACTGTTTGCTCTTAAGTTCATAAACAATTATTTCTGTTTCTAGGCTATTGTAAGTGGTTCTGCCATAAGTATTTAACTGCACTTGTCACTTTGATTTACTAATTTTATTTTCCTTAAAAATGTACTAAGTCCTAGGATATTTATTTAATTGACAGAGAGAGAGAGAGAGAGAGAGAGAGAGAGAGAGAGAGGCATGTAGAAAGAGAGAAAGGGCCCTCCAGAGACTCCAGCCACTGCAAACAAATTCCAGTCATATGTGTAACTTTGTGCATCTGTCTTTATGTAGGTACTAAGGAATCAAGAAATAATATCATAACCATTTAATAATAATTTAATATAATTTAATAATAATAATTTAATAATAAATTATAAGAAAAAACTCTTATAAATTTATTTTAATAGTGAATAATAAATTGATTAGCTAAAACCCAAGATTAAAATCCCTGTGCCTTGAGTATAATTAACTCACATAAAAAAGAACATAGTTAAACTAATAAAATTAAGAGTATTAAGAGAATGTTCTGGGCAGAAGAGATGGATTAGTGGTTAAGTCACTTTCCTTCAAAGCCAAAGAACCCAGGTTCAGTTATTCCCCAGGACCCATGTAAGCCAGATTCACAAAGTGGTGCATGTGTCTAGAGTTCTTTTGCAGTGGCTAAAGGCCCTGGCATGCCCATTCTCCCTCTCTGTATCTGCTTCTCTCTCCCTTTCTTGAAGAATTTATAAAATATATATTTCTAAAAAGGAGAAAAATATGTACTAAGAAACAGTTAATCAATTTTAAGTCAGTCATATAAATAGTACTTGAAAGTTCAATGAGGGTAAAATGGTCTTAGTCAGAAGCAAGAGGTCAGCATGCAGCTTACAGTGACTGCTAATTAAGGAACGCCTTGGAGGAGAGGTTCTCTTTTTGCATAACTACACTATTTTTTCTGCTCTGAATTTTTCTGCCATAAGAAAGCACTAGATACATTTTATACAAGTGTTAAAATTATGTTTGGAATCAGTTGACTGAAAATATAAAATACATGGTAAAGAACAAATTTTACACATAAGCACAGTCTCTGAAAAAATCTTGACCCTTTGCTCCTAGATCCTTGGCACAGATTCATGACTGGGTTGTCTCCTGCTGTCCATGTACAGCTCTCAGAACAAGCCCAGCTAGAACTAGTTGATGCATCCATTTATTTATTAACCCTCAATGAACTCCCTGTGTGACATAGAACTAGGCATCGAGGGCAGTTAATTTTTCAAGCTATTCTAGTTTGAAATCATTGTGTCCTATGAGTAATGCTACAAAAAATATTTCTTATGTAACTACCTTTGAAGGCATGCCTACTCTGTTTGGGTATCCTCAGAGCTTCATTTTCAGCATACTGCTCATTATTGTTCTGTAACAGAGCTAAAGACAGATTTTCTTATTCTCTACAGATTGGCTAAGAATTATTGACATCTAAAGTTCATTTAGGTCAACTCTACTCTCATTTCTGGTGTCATTTTTCTCCTTAAGGAGCTATTTCACTGAATGATTCATTTAGCTGTGTATTCATCACTTTGTTAGTCTCTTCTACCACTGCATCTCAACAGACCTATGCTTTCTTCTTCACTAGCATCAGGCCTATGCCACACATTTTACAATTGTATCTATTCATTTACTTCAGTCTTTTTTCTTTTTTTCTTTTTTTGAGAAGTTGTATTATTCTGTTTTATCAGTGCTGGGACTGAATAACAGAAATAACTTAAGAGGAAAAAGACTTATCTTTCAGGTATATCTATTGGAAATTTCAGTCCGTTGTGTCAGGGAGGGTTAGGGTGAGAAATAGTCCCAAAGGACCCTGGAGACCTACTTCCTCCAACCATGCCTCAATGTCCATAGATATATCCCTTCTCAATAGTTTATGAAAAGTTTGATAATAAATAAAATTTAAAAATAACAATATTAAGAGCTAGAGACATTTCTTAGTGGTTAAGGTGCAGTTAAGTTGTGTGTTTGCAATGGCTAATGACCTGAGTTCAGTTTCCCAGTATCCATGTAAAGCCAGATGCACAAAGTGGTACATGCATCTGGAGATCATTTGTAGTAGCTGGAGGCCCTGGCATGCTCATTCTTTCTGTCTGCTCTGTAGCTCCCTCTGCTTGCAAATAAATAAATACAAATAATTTTTAAGCCTTTTTTTTAATCCATCAAGAGGTTAATCATTGATTAGGTCAGAGCCTTTATGATATAATTGACTTTGAAAAGGCCAGAACAGACACATCCAGAAATGCGTTTCACTAATCTACTAAGCATTTTTCATTCCAATTCAGTTGATAATCAAGATTAACTGTCTCAGAAGCCATTGGTTTTTACATCATATGTTTCAAAAAACCCCAAGAAAAGTGAATAAATTAACAACTCACAAAGCACACATTTGCCTTAGCACAGAGATGTGCAGCAATTTACACTGGGTTACATTCTAATAAATCCACTATAAATTGAGAATATCGTGTATCAAAAATGCATGCAACTTTGTGGAACATTATAGCTTAGACCCTGGCTGGAGGACAAGGTCATGGAAATATAATATTCATCCATCAATCAAGAAAAGAAAGGATGACAATTATAATATCCAAGGACTCTGAAATCATCAAGAAACCAAACTGATAATCCACAGGTTAAAAGAAGTTAGCTGAGTATAAACAAAAAAGATACAGGGAACTATTAAATGAAATTGCATCAGAAAATTTCCTAAATCTTGCCAAATATTCCCAAACCACAAAGAGACATGAACAAAGAAGAGCCTACATAGGATATAGTATGCCAGGATGTTAGTATACAGAGCAAAGAAACAACATTAAGGATTAAGGTATATGAGGGAAAATATCAACTAACCTATAAAAGAAAACATATCAGAAAATATCGGATCTATCCTCAACAGCCCTTCCCCTTAAAGGTAAAGAAGCATGGAACAATATATCTCAACCCCTGAAAGTAAAAACCAGTTGAAAATTACTATTTCCAGCAAAGCAATTTTTAAAACTGATGGTGAAATAAGGATATTTCAAGATAAGCATAAATTAAGGCAAATTATTCTACTTTGAATATTAGTGATTTAGAAGATCTTTGTGTGTGTGTGTGTGTGTGTGTGTTCATGATTAGGTGTGTGCATACCATAACACATTAGCAAAGGTCAGAGAACAACCTCAGGATGTTGGGTCTTGCCTTCCACCTTGTTTAGGACAGAGTTTCTCTTTGTTGCTTGCCACTGTAAACACCAGATTAGCAGGTCAGTAAACTTCAGGATTCTCTTGTCTCTGTTTCCATTGCTGGAGGCACATTGGAATGACAAACACATGTGCTACCATGTCTAGCTCTATGTGGGCTCTAGGGATCTGAACACTAGTTGTCAGACTCTCACAACAAGTACGTTTAACCACTGAGCCATCTCCCCAGCCACAAACCCCTTGTTTCTTTTTATAAAAGACCAAATGCATCAAATATTTGTTATTAGAAAGACCTGACAAATTTTAAAATGCCATTGAATAAAGCCAATGTGGCATTACTAGCTATCATATGATGTCAGGAAATGGAAGATTCTTGAAATAATAAAAGAAGTTCTAAGTGGCATAGTTGGGAGCTATTGTTACATGCCATACACTTAACATTTTCTGCTATGAAAACATAGGTTTTATCAAAATCTTCCAGGAGTTAGTATATAATATTTTCTAATAGGCTAGGTAGGGGGTCCAGAAATTAAATATTTATTACTATAGGAGATCAATAGCAGTTTTTTGTTCTCCAATGAGAGATAGATTTAAGCTATATGTCAGCTATCTTTAATAATAATTTAATAACACATCTCACCATAACACTTGAGATTTGTTTTCCTTTTAAATATGATTATCAATTATGCCACTGGGCCACTAAAAAGTTAAAGGTCATATAATATACAGTCTTTAAAGAAATCTACTTTAATTATATTATCATACAGACAAAGATGCTCTCTGATCAAGACAACCAGGATTTCTTTGAATAATTTGTCTTATAAGTATCAACACTTGGAATACATTAAAAAATCATTATCTTTGAAACTTTAAATTAACTATCAATCAAGTTTTTAGAATTGCTATTCATTTTTCTTTGTATATTTAATAATTTCATATTGCCATATGTAATAAATGATAATACAATAATTAAAATATTAAATTCCTACAATTCACACATATTGTTTTTAAGTAACACATTATCTATATTTATCAGAGTTGTGGGCTTTTGAAAATACATCTAAATAATTACTATGGGTTTGAGTTAAATAACTTGTTATTTTAATAAAACAGACTTAAAGTTAGTTATCTATGAAATTTCAACTTTAAATAAGTATTTTTGATAGCATAGTAATAAATGTCCTCATTCTTAAAATAAATGGAAATTAAGAAATTTATGTTAACAAATTTAGAAATTTATGTTGACTTTTTGGCTAAGTGATATTTTAGATTGAATTTTATTTGGGTTCAAATGAACAGATTAAGAATTTATCCAGGGTACATTAATATTCAAATACGAAATCCTTTGGGCAGAAGGAGCCACACTTAAGTTTGAGTAATTCTACTAACTGATGTAAGTATGAATATGAAGCTCATTTAAGGTCATTAAAATCTTTATTTTCTAACTGTAGAATTAAGATGGGCCTCAGAGATGATTAGGTCACAAAACATACAAAATTAGAATTTCTAAAGCATTTAAGACATCATAAAACCCTTAGATTTAGATAAGAAAACAGAAGTCCAGGGATTCTAATAAACTTGTCTGGATTATTTATCTGTTGTACCAAAAAAATGCACATTGCAAGATCTATGTGGAAACATTTGAGAAGACTGGACTCAAAAAAGCTTTTAGCTTTCATCATTGAAATCAGTGCTACAATTTTTTCTCCTTTATTGTATTCTGAGAAACATGGTTCTAGATGTTGCTCACTTGGGTATCCAGGGCCCTTGCCAGTTCAAGCTCTTAAACTCTCAGCTTCTAGGAACAGTTGTACCTCTGCAAGCAATTGTGTGGTTTGGATCGAGAGTCTTGTTTGCAGCTTAACATCAGTCTGCATTTATCTCAGAGATGAGATTAGATAAAATAAAACTATGTCGAGTCTTGAATATGCAAATGTTAGCTTAGAATGTAGTTTCAGCTGAAGCTTCAAGATAGAAGCCCTTCTTATTTTCTATGAAGGAAATATATCTGCCATAACCTTTTTCAAGAAAGCTAGGTTTTAGGGTTGGACAGATGGCTTAGCAGTTAAGTGCTTGTCTGTGAAACCTAAGGACCCCAATTTGATGCTTGAGTCCCCAGTACCCACACAGGCCAGGTGCACAAGGTGGCACATACATTTGGAGTTCTTTTGCAATGGCTGAAGGCCCTGGGACGCCCATTCTTTCTCTCTCTTCTCTCTCTCTTTCTCTTTCTGTCTGCCACTCTCAAATAAATAAGTAAATAAATAAATAAATAAATAAATAAATAAATAAAAATAAACAAAAAAAGAAAGCTAGGATTTAAACACTGGTAGTACCAGTGACTGAGAAGGAAGGCGATGTCCTACCATGACTGAAAGAGGTGGCATAGCTGTCTGGAGTGATGGTGACTATATTTAACAAAAGTGATGTGCTGGGTTCAATGTGAGGTCCATCATCATTTTTGTTCCTACATGAATCTTTTCTCAGTCACAGGCAACTAGTTCAATTTGACAGGGGTTGAGTAATCTGTGACTCACAGCTCGGCAGACTACAGAGGATGTAATTTTCTAGTCTTCATTATTGAGATCAATAAGCAAATTACCAAGGAGTCCATGCATGTTGGAAATAATGAAGCAAAGGTGCCAGAACCTGCTTTATGTCTTCCTCCTCCTTCCTTCACAACAGACCTAAAGAAAGCTGAACTTTAAAAATAAGTAACAACAAGCAGTCCCAATAGTTACTTATTTTTGTTGAAGTGTACTGTGTAGTACTTCAGGTGCATGAGAGAAAACTGTGGAATAAGAAGCCACTGCTTTTCAAAGGTTGAAACTAACAATGAAAGCTGCGGAGAAAGCACAGGAAATCTATGTGTCTTTGTACTTGCTGGATGCCAGGGGTCAGAGTGGGCAGAGGGAAGACACATACTTCATTCAAATAAGGAACAAGGTAGCAGCTGAATTATGCTAAACCCTTTCTTACAAAGTAAGCCACCATATACTGACTCTATTCCTCTTTTGCTTCACAAATTATCCAGAACAAATACTTATCATCTTTTTCCCTCAGCTCTGAGTGGGTCCATGTTACTTATTTTCAGTCTATTCTGAACTGTTTCTTTTACCTCAGCATAAATTCTTTCTATTAGTATCTATCTTTAAGACCTTCAATTTCATTTTGGCATTTCTAATTACCTAAAATTTCTTCACGAAAAACTCTTACAGAAAAAGGAATTGTTTAATGTATATTAAAAGTATCACTGCTCAAATTGAATGAGCAAACATTTTGAAAAAATATTTTTAAACCCTTTTTTGAGTTTGTGGATATAGATTTTAAAAAGATTATTAATAAAATTCATTTTAATCACAATTTTTGTCTAACATTACAATATTTATTCACACAATAAAATGTGACTTGGTCTAAATGTTCACATGTTGGGTCCATGATAAAGTCCTCAGATGAGCTTAGTACAGCACTAGAAAAGAAAGTGGCTTCGATACACCTTGTAAGAAAAGAGCAAATCCCTGAAGCCAAAATAGCAAGAAATTTACACCTGAAATTTTATCTTTATTTTATTTTTAAAGGCTCTAGAAATAAACCCAAAATAGCTTATGGTGAACACAGCATGTCAATCTTATCTATATGTAAAAAGATGTTTGACTTGATAGTCTGGCCATGCTTACCTGCTGTTGAATAAACAAACATCTAGAGAAGATAAACAATTGACTCCAGGTCACAAAGCTACTCCAGAAGTTAGGTTTCCCTAATCCTTTTTTTTTTTTTTTTTTTTTTTTTTTTTAGAGAGAGAGAGAATGAATTTGCATGCCAGGGCCTCAGACACTAAATTGAACTCCAGATGCTTTTGCCATCTAGTGGGCATGTGTGACCTTATGCTTGCCTCACCTTTGTGCATCTGGCTAATGTGATATCTGGAGAGTAGAACATGGGTCCTTAGTCTTCACAGGCAAGCACCTTAACCACTAAGCCATCTCTCCAACCCCCATTCCCCAGTCCCTTCTTTTAATGGAAATGGCAAAGTGGGAGGATTCAGACCAGCTGTCTTTGAATGTAAGTGGTAACTTGTGTGATGTGAGATATGAATTGCCTGGAACAGTCTTTCTTCAACATGACAAAAACAACTTTGGGGATAGAAATGGCTCTCATTCAGGGTTGACATAAAGGATAAGAAATATACATTCAATGTCCAACACAAGGCCCAGTGTGTGGTGGTTGGGAAAGTGGTAACTAAGACAGCACACAGGCTATAGGATGTCAATTTTTTAGTGGATAAGAACTTCCTGCACTTCAGCCTGTTTTGGGTAGCCATATATTTTCATGTATATTAAATTACTACAGATGGCCATTATCCAGCCTCTCTTTACAGATAGGTATGATGAATGAATAAGTAAAATAACAATTTACTTAATACTTGTGCTTTTGCCTTCTTACTTAGCTTAAAGGATTCCTTTGTTGTTGTTGTTGTCAGATTATACTGAGCTAGACAGGAAATAGAGTTAGAGGCAGCCAGTAATAAGAAGCCCATTCTTGGAATAAGAGTGATCCTAAAATATTTAAAATCAGAAAAAAAAGAATGAGTGATAACCTAATTCTCAAACCTGTGCTTTGGAGGGATCAGGACCTCGTCAGGTGTCACTTGGATATGCATGAAGTTCCTTGCCTCTTGGCCACAGAATTGAAGCAGTTTTAACACTTATCAGAAAAATGTCCATTATTTGAGGGACAATGTAATAATAGACAATGAAAGTGAAGCATTATTGGTAGCAGAGCTGTTATTATAGGCACAGTGGTCTGTTCTGAGAGGGTGGCAACACAAATCTTCTCAGTAGATATTTGTTAAACAACAAGTTCTGTCTAGCAGATCTTTAAGGCAGAAAAGTAGCCAGGCAACTATCATAATAAAAATATCCTAAATGCCTAAATTATCAAGTCAGCTAGATAATTAGAACATTCAGAACCAAAGAACTGATTGATTTCCACAAAAATTCTGTCAAGACTACATTTTAGCATACAAAACTAGCTGACATTAATGTCCACATAATGTTAGAAATAGCATTCTCAGGTGGAAAACTTGTAGTATTTTTTCTTTATTCCTTTATATTCCTGCTGAATAGCCTAATTTCACTTTAAAAAATGCTATTTTCCATCAGACTTCCATTGCATATTATACTTATGCTAATAAAATATTTTCATAAATTGACAGCAATGAAAATATAAAAATGCCAGTTAGATGTGAATTCATATACTTTATAACATTACAAAATTGTCAAGGCTTTTCCTTGTAATATTTGTTCTCTATTTAGATGTCATACATTTTAATGTTTATTGGTTCTTTTTGTTTTGTATTTGTGGGTCTAGTTTAGGTGGTCTACAGTTTTGCCAGCATCTCTATAAGTAATTATCATTGTCCAGCTACAATTCTTTAAAAAGATATGCTGGTGCATGCCTATAAGTCCAGAACCTGGGAGGCTGAGGCACAAGTATTATGAGTTTGATACCAGCCTGAACCCTATTTCAAAAAATATGTTAGAAAATATGGCTCATTCAAGTGTAAAATGAGTTTATTTCAAAGTTTACTAACTCATGAATGGGCAAAGTAAGCAGCATACAAAATATTCCAAGAAGCACATGAAGTAGACAGTATTTATAGATAATAATAGGAAATGCATTAGCACAAGACTTCTAGGTTAGTCCCAAACTAGAAAATTCAGGCCAATATTAATGTCCTATAAGGCAATGAAGCCATAATCTTTGAAGATATTTTTATTGGTAAAGTGAAATCTGCCAAGTTAACATGTTCCTTCAGAAAACTTAAATCTTATTAAATAAAATTATCAAAATAAAGGTTCAGGCACTGAGGAGATAGCTCAGTTGGGAAAGTACTTATCTTAGAAGTATGAGGACCTGACTTTGATCTCCAGAACCATATACAAAAACAGCTAAGCATAGTAGCACACACTTGTATTCCTAGTGCTCTGGAGGCAGAGACAGGTGGATCCCTGGGCTCTCTGGCCAGCCAGTCAAGCATGCTTGCTGAGCTCCAGGCCTTTGAGTGTCACTGTTGCATAAAGGGTGAAAAATGAAGACCCCTGACAAGAGAGATTACAGGTTCTTCTCTTTCTCCAAACACATGCAAACATATGTGTACCCTCACATACATATGCACACATACTAACATACACACAAGAGCTACATTATTTTAGAAAATTAAACTTTCTTTGAAATTAATAAACAAAATACTGGTATGATGGTATGACCTGTTCTTTTCAGAAAGGACGTCTTGGGCTGGAGAGATGGCATAGTGGTTAAGGTGCTTGCTTGTGAAGCCTAAGGATTCGTGTTTGAATCTCCAGGTCCCATATAATCCAGATGCACAATGTGACACAAGAGCACATGTGCAAAAGAAGGTACATGTGTCTGGAATTTGATTACAGTGGCTGGAGGCCCTGGCACACCAATTCTCTCTCTCTTTCTCTCTCTCTTTTGCTCTCTCTTTCACTCTCTCACACACACTCTCTCTCTCTCTCTGATAAAAAATAACAATAATAATAAAGGACATCTTTATTTTTCCCCAATTTTAAATGCATTTTCCTTAAATGGCTTACACAAATCCTTTTATAGTCTTTAACTTTTTCTATGCTGTTGTGTATTACTTTTCAATTGCTACATTCACAAATTTATCATAAACTTGGGGGCTTAAGTCAACACATTCTCATTGCTCAGGTATATCCCTCATGATAAGCAGCTGATGGCAGGAAGGTATTTATTTTGGCTGTGGCCTTGAAGGTTAGCTCCAGGATGACAGCAGGGCATAAGCAGAGGCTAGACATCACCTCTGTCACAGTAGGTGAAACACACCAGCAAGAGAGTGAACCAACTAACACTGGCAAGCTAGGGGTTAATAAACCTCAAGGTCCATCCCCAAGCAACACATCTACTCCAGCAAGGCTCCACCTCCCACATTTCCACCAGTTGGGGACCAAGCATTCCAAACACAGCAACAGTAGAGTTAATACCAGAGGAGTGGGATTGCTGCTAGACACTGACTGTGTGGCTTTGGCCTTTTAGAGCTGATTTCCAAGAGGAATGTGGAAGAATTTGAAACCTTGACTTAAGAGACACCTTTTAGGGCTGGAGAGATGGCTTAGTGGTTAAGGCGCCTGCCTGCTAAGCCTAAGAACTCTGGTTCCAATCTCCAGCGGTTCCAATCTCCAGGTCCCACGTTTAGCCAGATGCAAAGTGACGCAAGGGCGCAATGCCACACTTGCCCACAAGGGGGAGCACACATCTGGATTTCATTCACAGCAGCTGAGAGACTGCTGGCACACCCATCTCTATTTGTCTCCCTCTCCCTCTCTGTCTGTCTGTGTCTCTCTCCAAAAATAAATAAAAAAATAAAAAAAGAGACACCTTTTAGTGCTGCAAGTACAGCTTGATTGACTATTTTGTTCAGAGTTGAAAGACGTGAATGCAGTAAGAACTATAGAGGTTTAGCTTGTGAGGGTGAGAAAGAGCGTTTCCTGGTTAGGCTAAAAACAGTTTGTGTGTGAGGCTTTCTCTTATGCCCATGTCCTGAGAACTTGTGCAGAGTTGCTTTGCATAGAAATGTACTGGTGTGAGCAGAGCAATATGGCACAGAACTGAAATCTTTGGGCTGAAACTTCTGCCCATTCAGCTGCAATTGAGAGATTAAAACCTTTGAGACTGGGCCAGCTGACCTGCAATGGGGCAACAGGAAGAATATAGATTCTTTTGAAAAGTCTCAAAGAGTGTCCTGATCTTCAAAGTCTGCTTTATTCACCCCTGGATTGACAAATTGGCACCCCACCTAGTATTATGGAGTAGAAGAAATGCAGGAAAGAGATGGTCATTGAATTTGACTAGAGCTGTTGGACTTGGAGCTACAGAGTTTGATGTTTATCCTGTTTAAGTCTTGTATTGGTTGAATATTCCTTTGCTATGCCCAATGCCATCTTTTGCAGTGTGAATGTGTATTCTGTGTCATTATGGGATTTTTAAGGGATTTTTTGGTACTATGGTTCAGTTAAAAGACCTTGGACTATAGGGATGTTTGAACATCATTGAGATTATAAAAACTATGGGGACTTCTAAAGTTGGACTGAATGGATTGTATTTTATATCATGTATGGTTATCAGTTTATGGGGGCCAGGGCAGAATATGGTGGTTTAATTCAGGTGTCCCCATACATTTAAGTGTTCTGCATGCTAGGTTCCCAGCTGATGGAGATTTGGGAAATAACACCTCCTGAGGGCAGTGTATTGTTGGGGGTGGGCTTATGGGTATAATAGCCACCGTCCCATTTTTAGTGTTTGGCATACTCTCCTTTGCTATTGTCTACCTTATGTTGGCCAGGGTGTGACGTCCAGTCTCTGCTCATTCTATTGTTTTCCGCTGTTGTCATGGAGCTTCCTCTTGAGCCTGTAAGCCAAAATAAACCCTTTTTTCTCAAAAGCTGCTTTTGGTCGAGTGATTTCTGCCAGCAATGTGAACTTGATTGCAACAGATATAAAAAAAATATTTTATTTACAAAACTTACCTCCATATAGTGATTGGTAAATTTTAAATTTCTATATGTTTTAGCGTACAAAAAATTAGCACTCTTTCTAGCTGAAAGAAATACCACATTGACCCTTAATCTGTGAAAACCTCTTTTGAAGACTTGTAATAAAGTCACGGCACATATATTAATTTTGCAAGTATAGCAAAAGAGGCACAAATCTAAATTTTATAGTTTTTATCTACTATGTTTGTAATATAAATATGTAATGTTGGGGCTGGAGGAATGGCTTAGTGGTTAAGGAGCTTGCTTGCAAAGCAAAAGGACCCAGGTTCGATGCCCCAGGATCCTCATAAGCCAAATGCACAAGGTGGCACATGTATTTGGAATTTGTTGCAGTAGCTGGAGGCACTGTTGTGCCCATTCTTGTTCTCTCTGTCTCTCCTTCTTTCTCTGTCAAATAGATAAAAATAAAAATAAACCATATTTAAAAGAAATAGATATTGAAAATGGGACAATGTTAGTTATTTCTTTTTCTGTGTCTTGGTCTTTTGCATACAGAAAGGCTACTGGTTTCTGTGCTTTGATCTTATATCCTGCTACTTTGCTGAAGGCACTAATCACCTTTAAGAGTTTTGAGATGGAGGTTCTTGGGTCACTTATGTATAGAATCATGTCATTTGCAAATAGGGCTAGCTTAACTTGTTTCTTTCCAATTTGTATCCCTTTGATTTCTTTCTCCTGTCTTATTGCTTGAGCTAATACTTCTAGCACTATGTTGAAGAGCAGAGGTGAGAGTGGCACCCCTGCCTTGTTCCAGATCTCAATGGGAATTCCTTCAGTCTCTCCCCATTAAGAATTACTTGGGCTTTAGGTGCTTTATATATAGCCTTTATTATGTTGAAATATGGGCCGTCTAAGCCTATTCTCTCCAATATTTGATCATGAAGTGATGTTGTATTTTGTCAAAGGCCTTTTCTGTATCTATTGAAATAATCATGTGGTTTTTGTGTTTAAGCTAATTTATGTGGTGTATTACATTGACAGATTTATATATGTTGGACCAACCCTGTGTTCCTGGGATGAAACCTACTTGGTCCAGGTGGGTAATGCTTTTTTAAATATATTTTTTACTACTTATGCATATATACAGCCATGATGGTAACATTGTTAGCCTTCTCCCTGGCCTCCCCCCAGAATCCTGTTTGCATTAGGAAATAAAAACCTGAGCAGACTTGTTTGCTGGTGAGCTATGAGCCTCTTGCAGAACTAAACTCTGCCTTGCTGATATACGTTGGATTTTGTGGTCCTTCTTGGATGCTAGACTCATTTCTATCATACATAAAGGAAAGTAGGCAGCTACTTTTATTTATTTTATTTTATTTTATTTTATTTTATTTTATTTTATTTTATTTTATTTTTTGAGGTAAGGTCTCACTCTGGTCCAGGCTGACCTGGAATTAACTATGTAGTCTCAGGGTGGCCTCAAACTCACGGTGATCCTCCTACTTCTGCCTCCCGAGTGCTGGGATTAAAGACATGCACCACCACGCCTGGCAGGCAGCTACTTTTGTAGAACCCACTGTCGTCTCAACAAAAATGTTCTGTTCAAAAGTAAAAGCCATTCTCCTTCTCTGCCACCTGTCATCCTGCTTTCACCTGCAGCAGATCTGTCTCACTGCTTGCCCAGAGGAAATCCAGCCAACTTCCAATGTTCACAATCACACATAACCATTGGCCACTTTCAATCACTAACAGACCAACTGCTAACAGAATAATTTCCTTCTTTCAAACTCATCTTGAATCACTATTAGTATTCATGTGCTATAAAAAGATTCCAAAGGTGAATATAATATCATATTTTCACCCTTTTCATTTCAAAGTTAGAGTAAAAATATTGCAATATTTTGTTCTATGAGGAAGCAGGGTTCCTTGTGGGTTTTCTTGCAGTGGAGAAACCAGTTTTGCTATAAATTTTTCTCTTTGCTAAAACAATTTGTCAGATATCCTTGGACAAACTATTTAAATATTCCCAAGATTCCCCATTTGTCAGCTGGGGAGATAGCTCAGTAGTTAAAGGATCTTGCTTGAAAAGCCTGCTATCTCAGAATTGATTCTTCAGTGCCCATTTAAAGCCAGATGCACAATGTGACACATGTGCCTGGAGTTTGTTGGCAGCAGGAAAAGGCCCTGGTGTGTCCATTCTGTCTCTCTTTCTCTCTCCACTTGCAAGTAAATAAATTAATAAATAAGTCTAATATTTAAAAAATTAAAAAAAAATTCCTGATTTGAAAAGTTGAAATGCTACAAAATGTATGCTTTAAAACATAGCCTCACCCCTCCACACATGAACATTTATCATAATAACACTCTTCTTTCCATGCCTGGAAACCTTAATGCATAACAGTTTGGAACCACAACCTATGCTAATTATTTCTCTCTTTTACTTAAAAGTTCTAATTTCTATCCTTTTATTTAATTTCCATACCTTTCCTAATGTGAGCACATCTCTTCCCCTATGAGACAGTCACTATTTCAAATAGTTTATGTTCTGGTTAAATTAAGATTTGTCAAGCGGGAAAGAGTGAGCTTCTTTAGTAAGGGAGCAAATTCAGTACAGAAGCATTTGGCATACAGCCAAAACTTTAGGAGCAAGAACGTTAATGTGTTTAATTAAAATTGCCCTTGAAAATGGGGTGTATGTGGTGTGTGCCACCACAGGCTCATATCAGACACAGTGCCTGTAAGGCTGCATTTGGGATCTACATTCATAAAAAGAACCACAGGGATTGGAATTCAATCCCCCCTGTTTTAGAATGCTAGAGTGGATGGATGAAGTTTATTAATGTTGATTCTTGAATTATTGATTATCTGATGTCTGTTTGACTCATCATATCACTGACAAAAATATGTGTCACTGCACTAGGACAATGTCATCCACCTTGAAGGGTGAAGAGCTATTCTTAGGAGAACCCTACAGTCAGTTTTCTGCTTACTGCTCAAATCCCAATAGAGTGAAGAGGGAATGGGGCCTGTTGAGGAAGGGAGCCATGATCTCTTAATTTTTGTATTTAGAAACTAAACATAAAATAGCTGCCATTAGCTGATCTCTCTCCAGTGATTGTCAGTGGTGGCAGGACAAGCCGTAGCTCCACACTGCTGCTTGTAGCAGTTCGAGTCCTTTCTTTTCCTTTTTTTTTTTTTTTTTAATTAAGTAGAAATTTTGTATGGACATATCATATTTTGGTTTCATCATTTCCCTCCTCCCTGCCTCCACTCCACTGTGGGCCCTCCTTAGTGGGGTTTCTGGTATTCACCATGTAGTTGTAGGTTATGAGTTATGAGATCAGCAGTCTGTCATTGTGGGGAGGGCTATGTTTCTGGATATTCCTCCCTACCCTATGACTGTTACATCCTTTCTGCCCTCTCTTCTGTAAACTTCCCTGAGCCTTGGTTGTTGGCTTTAAGTCTACTTTAGTGTTCAGTTTTCAGCAGCTTCTGGATTTCTGCTTTGGTGTGTTTTGAGTATCTTCAGTGTCTGACTCCATCAATCTGGACCAGGTTGTCAGAGTTGCCATGGAAACAGCTCACTTCCTCATCTCACCAGTTCCTCTGTGGTTTCACCTGGGCCCCGACTACTGTGTGAGGAGTGATTTGTCTTGTTGTTAGATTATGGTTGTCCTTGGTTCTCACTGCTTTCTGGAAAAAAGAACAGATTCTCCAAGGGAGAGTGAAATCAGAATAGAACAAATGGTTTAAGCATTATTAATTTAGAGAGATTTAAATGAGTGTACCCTCACTTTTGGCCTAAAGGTAGGTGGGAGAATCTTTCAACAGACCTCTTCTCAGGTGAAGACAGGAGATTTGATTTGCCACAGAAAAGAATTTCAGAGTAAGTTGGTATGAAATAGAGCTGGAGATTATTAAAAAGAAATTTTATCATACGCTTAAACACGAGACTTAGTAGAAAGACAGGCGCTGGGGAAAAGGGCAGTACACACCTAAGTACAGATGTGAGTTTTTCCAAAGTGAGTTTGTTTTCAGTACCATATATATCTTTATATCTTTACATACAGCATATATGATTTTGGTGAATTATTATTTTTTTTTTGAGGTAGAATCTCACTCTAGTCCAGGGTGGCCTTGAACTCAAGATGATCCTCCTACTTCTGCCTCCCGAGTGCTGGGATTAAAGGCATGTGCCACCACGCCCAGCTGATTATGGTGAATTCTTATCTCAAAGGGTTGCTAATGAACTTTCATCTCTCCTGTTCCTCCCTCCCTCTCTCCATTCCTTCCTTCTTTTCTTCCTCCCTCACTTTCTTCCTCTTTCTCTTCCTTCATTATTTTATTTTGTAAATGACATCATTCAGCTGATACGGTAAAAGCACAGGTCAGGAGGTTTGCAGAAGGGAGTTAAGGCAGACTTTTTCTAAAAATGAAGCTTAGAAAGAAGGCCACATATACTTAGGCTTTAAGAATGGATCAGTGTGGCTGGGTATGGTGGCACACACCTTTAATCCCAGCACTTGGGAGGCTGAGATAGGAGGACTGCAGTGAGTTCAAAGCCACCCTGATACTATATAGTGAATTCCACGATAGCCTGGGCTAGAGCAAGACCTTACCTAATATCCTCATTTGTAAAAGGAATATACATATATATATATATATATATATATATATATATATATATATATATATATATATTCAGTTGTCTATACATATATAAATATCATATATCTAAATATATATCTAAATTTATAAAGTCAAATTCTAGATTGATAGATGATAGATAGATAGATAGATAGATAGATAGATAAACTTTCCAGGAAATGTTAATTGTGCTGGGATTTTTCATGTTTGGCTTGATGAGACTTCAACCTCACTCTGGGTGTATAGAGATACTTTTCCTTCCTATGTACCCTTAATGTCTCTGTCTTTCTATCATGTCTCTTTTATGACAAATTTTAAAAGATTACTTGCAAGTTTTTGAAAATTTGGGTATCTGTGATGAAACTCCAAGTATTAAAATCTAACACTATAATGCAAAAGTAAAATCAATAAAGTTTAAGAGCAGTTAAAATTCATACTAATAAATGCTAGAAAAATAAAATACTGTAAACTATATTTTTCCTTTTAGTATTGTCGTTTTGTGTTTCTAATCATAATATAAGTAATATATATGATATTTTATTGACAATTTTTTATCCATGCATAAAATATATTTTGATCATAATCCCCTCCCATTTCCTTCTCTTGTAACTCATCTTCATCCTCCTTCTACTGAGCCCTTCTTCTCAATTAGTTCCTCTTCTACTTGGATGGCTTGTTCTTCTTGAGCATTTGTGTGACTCACTGAATGCAATTAGGGTTGTCTGCATGGACATGGCTGGGGGATTATCTACCAGAGAAGGTGCAAATTACTACTGTCTGTGCCATTGCATAAAATGGTTCTCATTCTTTCAGCAACTCTTAACTGTCAATAACTTCAGGGAGAGATGGTGTCTTATGAGCTTCTTCATACTTCATGACTGATTGTGGATGAGTTAAATAATGTGGAGGTCTTGTTAGATAAAAATTGTTGTTCTGAGATCATGAATGCAATGGTCACGCCATGTTAGTCTGGAAGACAGCATTCCATAGCATTCCTCCCTTTCCTTTGGCTCTTCCATTCTTTCTTCTTCCTCTCCTGCAATGATCCCTAAGACTTTGAGGGGGTTGACATAGGCATCCTATTTAGCATTGACTATTTATGGTTATGCCCATAAATTAGAGCTGCTCTCATTTTTGGTTAGAGAAGCCTTTGTTCGCAGTTGGCAGTTAATTTTAGAGGCTCAAAAGTTGTGGAACTGCTCAGAAAAAGAGACTGAGGATACTTTTCTTTAATCGTGCTAACATGATTGACTCTTCATTTGTGTTGACAAATATGGTGTTTATCCAGACACGTGTCTGAGTTTTTTGTAACCCACGGCATACAGCCTTAGACCTTTCAAACAGGCCCACCATGTTGACAGCGCTACCACCTATTGGTATTTATCTCAAACTACAGTTTACTTTATTACAGAGTTTTGTTTATTGTCTAGCTGTTAAGGACCTAGTTGGGTTTTAGCAGGATTTGTAACATGGTTTGGGGGTTCAAGTAAGGTCTTTAAACTCCAAGCAGTGCATTCATGTATGTTTTACCAAAGGACTCAAATAAAGCAAGACAGAGAAGGATAATTATTAAATTATTACATTTATGCAGACATCAGGAGGGGTGAAAGGAGAGTCCATGGACCGAGGAAGAGGGAATGGATGCACCCGTGTGGTCTGAGCGCCCATATAGGAAGTGAGCATGAACCTAAAACATGAAAAGAGATTTAGCTATGGAAGAGAAAAAGTGCAGAGAGCTCCTGCCATGTGGAGGGCAGGAGGGACTAGAGAGCCTACATGGGAGTAGGGGGTCCCCTCATCTCTGCCTGGTTGGGCTCAGATGAGGGGAGGCTTACCAGGACAGGAACCTGGAAGTTAAGGAGATATAAACAGACAGCACAAAGAAGGTCTGCCCACATGGTAAGAATCTATATATAACATTATTGTGGTGGGCATGGCCTTGAGCATCAGGTGAGCCTCAGAGAACTGATTGGTTTGGACCCAGTGGGCTGGCTGAGGAAGAAGCCAACCCTGACACCAAGTTTTGGGGTGGATCTAAACCAACCACAATGCTAAGATCAAACTTAAATTCTAGGAAAGGAGAACTTCCCAGGAAGGTGCTCAGGTTGTTTATGATAAAATACATCTAGGTAACTCAAGAGATAAGGAGAGGAGAAATCCTTGTCTGATCTTTAGTAAAGTGGAGATTGCAAGGGCAGACTTAAGGATGTTTCTGCTTTTTACTTTTTGAGTGTAATAACCCTAACCTACCTAACAAAGCTTCCTGACTCCCTATCAGAGTGAAGGACATTAGAGCTGGTCTTCTCTTTCATGGTCAACAGTATGTAAAACCAAGAACTAAAAGAACAAGGTTCCAGTGACTGGTCAGAAGAGTGGGACCCATTTTTCCAGAGTCGTATCTCTGGAAGATTATTTAATTGGTAGCTATCTAAATCTTGTTCCAGAACTCCTAAACATTATAAAATTAACATATATCAGAGTCAATGTAAACGGGCCTACATTCACATATACAGGAAAACATGCTTCACAACAACTGTCTGTTCCAGAGGTTTTATGCATAGCATATGTAAGAGTTCCAGATCTCTTTCCTTCTCTCCCTTGCTTCCTCCTCCCACCTGGCTGGTGCAAACTAAGACTGGATTCTAGAACAATCCTGTTATGGTAATTAAGTATACCTGAGCTGAGAAGAGGAAAATGGCACCTTGCCCAGTCCCACCTCAGTCACAGCATGTAAATTCCCTCTTCCTCTACCCATAACCATTAAAAACCACTCTACTCACTGTTCTGAAGCTTGTCCTTTTGTTCTCCCCTCTCTTTCTGTCTCACCTTTGAACTTGCCTCAGTCTCTTCTGGTATTAAAATAAAAGTCTTGGGTGCAAGAAATAGTTTGTCTCAGTTCTACTCTCTTGAACCCAATAGTATAAAGCTTGCCTAAAAAGTAAACTAGCACAATTATCTCTTTGGACAATGACCCCTCTCTCCACTTGAGAGTGTTTAGCTCTGCAGTGGTTTCTTTGGCCACTGTCCTCTGTTACTCTTTGACTTGGTAACAAACTCTGCCTTCTTCTAATCTATACTCTGTATGTCTCATTTGAATTCTTTTAATTGATCATAAGGAACAGGGAGTCAAAGGGAAGCTAGGACATGAACCTGGTGACATTGCCATGGATTCAGTCCTCAAATTTCATTATTGGTAAACAGGTTGGAAGAAAGTTTTATTTTGGTGACATAAATATTTTCAAAAATAAGCAAAGCTAGACATTTTTATAGTAGTCACAACTGATTTTAGTCAGTAAAATATTATCACAATAGTATAAACATCCAGCTGGAATTGAGCTCAACTTTGAATTTTTATAGAGGCAACTATATATAATATTCTAAAAAGATAGTAAGCCAGTCAGTGTCCAGGACTCTGTGGCATCAGGGAGTGAAAAGATATTAACATCAGGAAGAAGGTGTTGGTTTACATGTGACCCATCTGGGTTTTTGTAATGTGTGAATACTGAAGTTCTGCTCCTACCTTCCCAGTGGGGTTCGGTGACACATGCTAGCCGGAATAAGTAGTAAACGACATTTACAAACAGTAAATTCTTTTGGCAGCCTTGAGTTGGGCTAGCAGTTGAGAAAGAATAGAGTTAAACTAGGGGTGAGGCCTTGAGCTGTTAAATGCTATGTTAATTTTTCCAGACTTTAGTAGAGATAGATCAAGGTTGGAACGCAGTGGGTGAGGGCTTAGAGAAGGCTAGATAGAATTGTATCAAGGAGAAAATCTTTGTTAACAATTGTGGTGGTTTAAATTAGATGTTCCCCATAATCCCATGTGTTTTGAATGCTTGGTCCCAAGATGATGGTAATTTGGGAAGTGGAAGATTGCTGGAGGAGGTGAGTTGTTTGGGCAGGCTTAGAGGTGTTATATTCAGCTTCCCTTTCTTAGAGCTTAATTTATTCTTCTGCTTCTGTTGTCTATCTGATGTTGGCAAGCAAGTAATGTCCAGCCTCTGCTGTACCATCTTTCTCCTGCCATCATGGAGCTTTTCCTTGAGACTGTAAGACAAAGCAATAAAAAGAAAGGAAGGAAGGAAGGAAGGAAGGAAGGAAGGAAGGAAGGAAGGAAGGAAGGAAGGAAGGAAGGAAGGAAGGAAGGAAGAAAGAGAAGAAAGAAAGAAGAAAGAAAGAAAGAAAGAAAGAAAGAAGGAAGGAAGGAAGGAAGGAAGGAAGGAAGGAAGGAAGGAAGGAAGAAAGGACTTCCCTCCATCAACTCCTTTCAGTCTGGCGCTTTATTTCAGCAATGTGAAGGTAATTACAACTATTCAAGTAAACTTGTGCATTTTATCCAGAAATAGATGATTTATTTGTATTCCTGGAAACAAGTTTTGTACTACATAAGAACTATAAAAATGTTTAGTTCTTGATCTTTAATTGCTTGGCATGAGAGAAAAAAATGACTCAGGCAGACAGGCTGGATAGTGTGATATCTACATGAACTCTAAAAAATGCATATAAATTTACTTGAAAGATTTAGTTATGCATTTGAATCTTAGTGTCAAATAAAACATTGCAAAAATACCCACAACTGCTCCAGGGCAGCAGTGAGCTAGAAGCTTTGCAGTTGAATTCACAAATCAGGTTGAGATGGTATGTCTAGCAAATTCACAGACAAGACAAAAAAGTAGCAAAGTTGTTTAAAAGATCCTTGTGGGAATCAATACTCTAAGTAGAAGAGACTTGTGGAGGATGGGGAGGATGTATAGCTCTGTGGCACTGGGCAGGGTCTTACAGAAATAGGTGTAGTGGCGCATGCCTTTAATCCAGCACTTGGGAGGCAGAGGTAGGAGGATCATTGTGAGTTCAAGGCCACCCTGAGACTACATAGTGAATTCCAGGTCATCCTGGGCCAGAGTGAGACCCTACCTCCCCCAAAAAAAAAACAAACAAATTTAAGCACATTGTGTGTGTGTGTGTGTGTGTGTGTGTCACCAGTAATCAAACTATCAAACTCATATAGGTAAATACTCTATATGTTTGTCATATGTGTATCAGTATAGCATGAAGAACATATTTTAAAGGAAAATTATTTATTTTCTCTTTGTTTTGAAAAATATCCTGGATCAAGATATAATAGCTTGGAATGATGACCTTTAGTGAATTATATTTCCAAAATTGTTATATGAATTGTGAAAAATTATAATGATAGTTTATTCTGTAAAACTATAACATTATACGATATTGTAAAAAGTAAGTTACTTACATAGCTTGACAGAGTGGTATTAAAAAATGCACAAAATAACAAGATTGCAGGGTGGTTCTGCCTTCCAGGTTAAGTAAATTAATATGTGAAAGTGAGTAGAAATTAGCACAAAAGAACATGAAAAGAATAAGAAAATATTTACCAGTGGTGTAGATTAATAAAATGGACTATTAAGTCAACCTTGAAAGTTCTCCTAGTTTTTATGCATGTGTGCATTTGTGTGTGCATGCACGCACGCACATGTACATGCATGCTTGCACTCATGCACGCAAAGTGCACAGGGGCTAGAGGACAACCTTGGGTATCATCCTCAGTAATGCCACCCACCTCCTTTGAGATAACATCTCTCAATGGCCAGGAGCTCATCAACTAGGCTAGACTAGCAGGCCAGCCAGCATTCCTAGGTATTATATTATCTTTGCCACCCCTGAACTGGGAAAGGTGCTTGCCACCATCACCTGTCTTTTATGTGGGTACTGGGGATCAAACTTAGGTGTCTGTACTTATAAGGAAAGCACTGAGCCATTCCACAGACCTATTCTTTAATTTTGTAAAAACACTTGTCATTGTTATACAGTAAAAATGTCATTATCTAAGAGTATTTTGGATGCTATAAAAAATGGACTTTATTTCTTTATACAAATTAAACTGCAAAAAATTATTCTTTGGAAAATCAGACTGGTTGATTTAATTAGATGCCAGCAATTTCTCTTGCCTATATAATAGAGGTTTGAAAGAGCAGAAGCAATTACCTGTCCAAAGTGACAAGGTGATAGGAATGATATAACAAACAAGAAGGTCAAGCTGTCCAGGCACTTTGCCTAGTCATGGCTATCTGAATAAATAAAACATGATCTGCAAAATGCCAAGGAAATTGTTGAGAGTAAATGAACAAAGTTGACATAATTACCATAATCTCAAAACACAGCTTTTTTTCTATTAGAAATCATTATAATAATGATTATTCTTCTTTACTTGAAACAAAACTGTTTCTGGTGGTTGTAGGTATATTTCCCTCTTAAAAGTAACAAATAATCTATACTAATATATACAATGATTTTACTCAGGTGTAAAGCAAAAAAATCTGAAATTTTCATGAAAATGGATTGAGCTGGAAAAGATCACACTAAGTGAAGTCACTTAGGCAAAGACAAAAATTGTTTGTTATCTCTCTTGTGCAATCCAGAAGCTAACTTTGTGTATATGTAAATAAGGGCTGTGAGAAAGAATAATCTATAAAACTAGATAGGAGACCACAAGAGGGGAAGAAGAGGTGTTGAGAGAGTGGGGGAGGTCACCACTGAGAGGAAAGTCATGGAGACTATGGAGAGAAGAAATCACAGGGTAGAAGGGAGATGAGGAAAGGGAAACAATACAGGCTTTGTTTGAAAACATTCCATAACTAAGCCTAATAACTAAGCCACTCGGGAGGCAGAGGTAGGAGGATCCTTTCCAGGTCAGCCTGTACCAGAGTGAAACCGTACCTCGAAAAAACCCAAAAAAGAAAAAAAAAATAGAAGAGTAACAGATGACCTTTATTAATGTCTTTAACCTAATGCCCTACCTTTTGTACTATAAGGTTCTACAAGTAGGAAAGCCTAATATGTATGTATGTATGTATGTGTATATATATATGATTGATTAAGTCCATGTAGAAGCTGTTAAATGACATATTACAGGGAATTGCTTAAATACAACAGTGTGCAATTACAAGTTAGAGAATACCATATACAGAAGGAGGTCTTGTCTTGCTTTCCACACCTTCATGCCTTATGTGTCCCATGCAATGTCATTATTAATGGCAATTACAATCATTTCCTGGGGGAACTCTTTTACACTGTACTCTAAGGCACACTTTTATTCTCTAACCATTTCTTTTCCTTTCTTGAACAAATAATAAAATACCCCAAATGTCAAATCCTGTGTAACTTATTTTAGAACTCAAAATTGAAATTTTTTGATACTAAAAGCGTATATTACCTACCTACCTACCTGAAATAATATATTCACTTTTCAATTTTGTTTTAAGCTCAAGCAAGAGAACTTAATTTATCCAACGTCATGTGCAAAGCACTCATTTTCAACCTTGCAAGTTATCATCAAGTATATATTTATATTTCTCACCATACCAGTATTTTGAGTACAAGGTTACCACAAATATAGTTTATATCAGAGCATTTTAAGAAAGTGTTTGAGGCCATTTAAAGTCAACGGCATGCCACAGAATTATGTGAATTCCTGTGGGAACCCACTTTTCAGCAGCAATGTTTATGGTTTTTGCTAATTCTAGAAATAAATGGATTGTTCCATTGGTATTTTTAGAAATTCCCACTCCACAAAGCAAGACAATCTGACTAAACTGACAAGAAGAATTAGATCAAAAAAAAATTTTTAAGGAGAAACTTTGTATGGACACATCATCCCCTAGTACCATCATTTCCCTCCTCCCTGCCCCAATTCTGCTGAGGGACCTCTTCAGTGTGATAGCTGGTATTTTACCAAGGGGTTGTGGGTTATGAGATGTAAGAGCATCTGTCAGTCAATGTAAGGGGGGAGGGTGCAATGCCTCTGGACATTCCCTTCCACTCTGTGGCATTTACAACCCCCTTCTACAACTTTGCCTGAGCCACAGTGAGTGTGTTTTAAGCCTACTTTAGTGTTGTGTTCTCAGGAGTTTATAGATTTCTGCTTTGGTATGATTTGAGTATCCTCAGACTTGGTCTCCATCACCCTGGTACTTGTTGTTAGGCTTTCCAAGGAGTGCTCTTGTTCAACTTGCCAATTCCGGTTTTAGTTTTTATTTATTTATTATTTATTTTATTTTATTTTTATTTTTATTTTTTGGAGGTAGGGTTTTGCTCTAATCCAGGCTGACCTGGGATTCACTACGTAGTCTCAGGCTGGCCTCGAACTCACGGTGATCCTCCTACCTCTGCCTCCTGAGTGCTGGGATTAAAGGCGTGCTCCACCACGCCTGGCTCTTCTGTGGTTTTACCTAGGACCAGGATGATGTGCTAGAGGTGGTTTATTTCCGTGGCTCTCACTGCCTTATGAAAAAGAAAAACAGATTCTGCAACAGAGAATGAGTTCAGCATAGTTTTAATTGGTTTTAATAAGCATTGTTAATTAAGAGAGATTTTGATGGGTGTAACCACTCTTTTAGCAAAAGACTAGTGGGAGCTTCTCATTGGAGTCCATGATTTTGGTGGCCCAAGCATTCTCACTTAGTTCCTAGTTTCAGCTATGGGTTCCTTTGCATTGAGCACATCTCTTAGTCAATAAGAGAGCCATTGGTTACCCACATAGGCTGAGTACCACCATTTCACATGTGTACATCTTGTCAGGGTGGTTGCTTTCATATAACAGTGTCCCCTGTCCCCTTGCTCACAATGTTATTGGCAATTGTACTCCAGCATCTCATGTAGCACTTTCCACACTGTATGGACAGACTACCTGTGAAGTGGCTTCCTCTCAGGTTGAGTTGGATCTCTTAAGGTTCTGTGCTGGCAGTATGTGGTATCTTCAGAAATCAGGTCTTATTTTTTACTTCACATGGGTAATCAAGCACTTTGACAGAAGCCTATCTTGGTTTGGGTCTCTCTGATCAAAGCTCAATGTGGGTTGTAATTGATTTATGGAACTGGGAGCAACAAGCCAGAGCCAATGTTTTAGGGTTAGGCTTCATCCCACCCTCTCCAGGGCCCTTTTTTTTTTTTTAATTTTAATTATTGTTTTTTATTGACTTTTATACTTACATACAAAAAAAACCCACCTGATATTTCCCTCCCCTCTCCCCATTCCACTTTAGAACTCCAGTCTCCATCATATCCCCTCCCTCTCTCCATTAGTCTCTTTTTTAATTTGATGTCATCATCTTTTACTTCTATTATGAGGGTCTTGTGGAGGTATTGCTAGGCACAGCAAGGTCATGGATATCAAGGCCAATTTCTGTCTGGGCAGTTGCATTGAGAAGTCATACCCTTCCTTTGGCTCTTCCATTCTATCCGCCCCTCTTCCTCAATGGTCCCTGAGCCTTGGAGGGTGTGACAGAGGTGTTTCAGTGCTGGGCACTCCTCCATCCCTTCTTCTCAGCACTATGTTTCCTTTTTGGTCATCCCAGTGGTCCAGGGCCCTTCTTATCAGACAATCCCTGCAAACTCCTGTTGAGGATTTCATATTTTAGTCAGCTGTCCAGGAGAAAGTTTTCTATGGTATTGATGTCTGTTGCTTGGTTTGTGTCACATAGTTTATTGTACTTTCATTTTGGGATTCAATTTATGTTGTTTCCTCTGTGTTTTCATTGGAAGCTTCCTTTGTGGGACTAGGGATTTCTCAGGTTGTTGTCTTTCATTGTCTCTTTTTTTTTTCTTTTTTTTTTTTTTTTTTTTTTTTTTGTGAGTTGGGGGTCAAGCCTTCTTAGGGTAAAAGCCTTATTTTATTAAGGAGAAAGTTAATATTTGTCCTTGTAGGATTTTCAACGAGTGTTCTGTTTTAGGTTTGAACAGGATTGGAGTGGGATGAGGTTATACGAGCAGATGTGCAGGTTGTGGAGCTTATAAGTGTTCCAGCAGCTCCGTGCTTGTGGCTGATACTAGAGCTGGCCTGGAAGTCCAGAATCTCTTCATCCTGCTTCATACCCATGCTTTACCTGTGGCACTTAGCAGCAACAGCCCTTTTCCCTAATCCCTCACTGTACCCTAGCTGAGCAGGTTTTGGAGATACACAGTTATTCTCCTGGGCTTGCCAGATACTCCTGTGCTCTCTGTCTCAGGCAGGAGAGAGGTGCCAAGGAGGCAGCAGTGGCATCTGTTGGGGGTTTGGGAGGTGCAAGTAGGAGGAAATGGTGGAGCTGGTCTCCATGGACCAGGCCTGACCAAGAGCCCAAGCAGTTGGATGGTATGAGGGCATTGGTCTCCAGACCACAACAGGAATGTGGAAATGTGGAAGTGTCCAGAGGAGTGGTTAAAAGCCAGAGGAGATAGCTGAGACCTGACACGAGTTCACCTGTATCTATCTGCCCCCAAAGAACAGGCTTTCCCCTGAGGTTTCCCGCCCCCAGTGAGTTCTTCCCAGGTGGCTGCTTGTTCCCACTGCACAGTCTTTCTCCCTCTAGTAATTCTTTATTAAAAGTAGGGCAGAAGCAGAAACTTGAGTTTCATTAATTCTGGGGATTCCCTCTTGCACCCTAAAATCTTGCACCAATAATACATGTGGGGATCCAGTTTTCCCTGTGCCCCACCAGGGAATAGGACGCTGAAGAATAGGAAGAAGGGTCCTATTCTTGCTGCACATACATGCAGGGTCTCAGCCACCCACATCAGCAGCAAGGTTACCAAGAGCTGGGGAACTGGGGGATGGACAACCAGAAGCCCAGGCCTATTCATGCTGCATGCATGCACTCACCAGTGTAGGTGAACTGGGAGCCTGGGAAATGGGAACCCAGGCATACTCATGCTGCATGGGCATAGGGTCCAAGCAGCCCTATACCAGCAGCAGGACAACTTGTGTGTTATCTTCTCTCCCTCAACGTGTAGTTCTTTAAAATAATGTCTCATCAAAACTGCTTCTGAATTGAAGACCAGACAGTCGATTTGTTAAAATTGTTCAGTACTAAATGCAGCATCAAGAACTTAAAGTCTCCCTTTACATCCTCCAATATTTTTCCATTTCTCTACAAACACAAGAGAAGCCTGAGGCATGATTTGCTAGCAGACATATGGGTGACAGCAAGATGGAAATTTTGTGGAAGGAACCACCTTAGAGACGGACAAACAGACACATCAATGAGCCCAGGGGCAGCAGGTAGGAGCAGGTCTACAGAGGAATGTGTTCTCTGCACTGGCAGGGAGCCATTCTCTCTGAGGCTGACTCATTCAGGTCAGAGCAACGAACAGACAGATGTAAGGCGGGTATTGCCTCAGGATGGTCTTGTTATGGTGTGTTGGCATACACATAATATTGTCATAAAGAGGAGAAATATCCCTGATCTCTTCCTGTCTTTTGTTAGACATCCCACTTCACAGAAGAAAATAGTGATGGGCTAACACCCTTAAGCTGGGCAACACTCAATGACAAATTATGTGCACTTTGATGTTCATAACATTAATTATAAGCAATAACTTAATCACTTTAAATTCTTTCAGCATAACATTATTTCCTCCTCTTTGATCTCACACACAAAAAATCTCAATGTCATTTGCTAAGCAAGCCAGTTTAAAGAAATGATTTATTTTTTCTTCCTATTAGTTGTGATTTTTTTTTAAATGAAGATTCATTGTCACATCTATGAAAAAAGATAGTCAAATCAAAGTTTGAAGGAACTGGATTAAATGTACATTCATGTTCAAATATTAGTTTTGATAGTTCATGTGTGAGAATTACTGATCACCATGCTTTTGTAGTTAATTGAGAGTCCTTTTTATTAAGCCAGCAACTATGAGGGTGTTAAATTGTCACCAGTAGCATTCAAACTTAGGTTCTGTAACATGACAAATAGCTTACAGCTTTGTTCAGTGGTTGATGTGAGCAATTTTTGTGCTGTAGTAACATCTACAGCTTTTCTTGAGTTAACTCAGAACTGTCTACATTATGTTTTCTCTTAAGTTCCATGATTTTCTCTGTTGTTCTACTACAAATGATGTTCTCACAATAAAAAGATACATAGTTTAAGGCATTAGAACTCGTTCACAGTGGCAGACAGTTTAGACAGTCCTAATTTGAGAGATAAAAAATTAAATAAGAAGGTCTAAAAATGATCAGTTTATGCCATTGAGCATTTATTTAAGTGAACTCAATTTTAATCAGAGAAATATTGACATAAAATAGCTTTTTCTTCCACAGGGGCTTGAAAGATGATTCACTGGTTAAAAGCGTTTGATTGCAAAGTCTGTCAGTCCCAGCTTAGTTCCCAAGACACCCATCAAAAGTGGCACGGACATCTGGTGTTCCTTTGCAGAAGTAACACACATTGGTGTACTATTGTCCCACCCAAATACACAACACACACACACACACACACACACACACACACACAAATAAATAAATAAAGTTTAAAAGATAGAAGAAATACTACAAATTCTTTTAGAGACCTCTTTCTTCATGGTTTCATTAGTACCTTCTGCTAAAGGAAACAACTCCTAGAAAGTGCTGGAAATGCAATATGAAATCTGTCTGATAATGCTGACTCAGGTACTCATTCGTTTTTATTATCTGCTATGATGGCAGCACATTTGCCATTGCAAAAAAGAAATGTATATTATTCATTTTGATTTGGAATTTTCATTTTTAGCTCTTACTTTTTTTTTTTTTTTTTTTGGAGAGAGAAATGGAGAGAAAGGGAGAGGAAGACAGAGATGGGTGTGCCAGCAGCCTCTCACCTGCTGAGAACGAAATCCAGATATGTGCCCCCTTGTGGTCAAGTGTGGCATTGTGCCCTTGGGTCACTTTGCATCTGGCTAAACATGGGACCTGGAGATTGGAACCAGTGCTCTTAGGCTTAGGAGGCTGGTGCCTTAACTGCTAAGCCATCTCTCCAGCCCAGCTCTTACTTATTTTAAAAGCAGCAAATTGAATACTTACCAGGATGTTGTTTGGGTAGCCTTAGGTTTTTTCTCTTTCTTTCTTTTTTTTTTTTTTTTTTTTTTTTTTTTTTGTTGTTGTTTTTTGGTACTTCTTTTTTTGGTTCCAAAGAGTTTGGACACTTAAAAAAATAAGTGTTTTACTCTGCTTCGAGAAAGTATTTGAAGTATCTCAATATCAAATGTGTGTTCAGAGCCAACTTGCTCTGTTGCCTTTCTTTCTCTGTTGTGTATGTACATGAAGTGAACCAGCCTTCTCTGCTATACGATGAAGCTTTCCCTCTGAACTACAAGTCTGAAATAAACCATTTCCTCCCATAAACTGCTTTAGGTTGGGTGCTGTGTCTTAGCATTAAGATGGTAGCTGCTGCAAAGACAAATAAAGTACTATATTTTATTTATAGGAATGATTTATAAGCTGAGATCTTATTATAAGTAGGGAAAATTTACTTAATCCCTTCTTTATTTTATCTGCCTAATTTAATCTCATCATGTTAACATATTAAAATTTTGGAATCACAGTTTTATTGGATGTACTGTCATTCAACACACTCCTTAAAGTAAACAATTTGTAAATTTAATACTCTATATTTTTAAGTTATTAATTTGAAACAACTACTGGATCAGGGCCATGAACAAAACATTCAGAAAAAAGCATAGCTTTTTTCAAAGAATGCATTGCACGAGTAATGAATCATTTTTATTTGTTTACTTATTTACTTATTTGACTGTGTGTTTGTATAGACCATGGTGTGTGCATGTGGAGGTCAGAAGACATCTTCAAGGTGCCCATGCTCCACCTTTTTAAGACAATATTTCTTCCTGCTGCAAATAAACTTCCAGGCTCATTGGCCCATGAGCTTTGGATTCTCCTACCTCTGCCTTTCATTATAGTAAACACACTGGGATCAGAGATGCATGTGCTACTTTGCACCTGGCTTTATGTGGATGCTGGGGAATTGAACCCAGGCCAGTAGGCTTTGCAAGCAAGCACCTTTAATCTCTGAGCAACCTCCCCAGCTTCAATAATTAATCTTTATTTTCCCACAAGCCATATGTTAACTTCACTGTCCATATTTTCAATATTCTTGTCAAAAATGACTTTAAATACCTTGATAATTCAAAGGCACTGAATATTGGCCTTTTCTTATTGAGAATAGTCAAACTATCTGCTTAAAATGAATCTTTAAAAGGAAAATTGCTTGAACAAATTTCTCTCATGAAACTCATAGTAGTTAATCATTATGGTCATTTCACCATTATTTATTTTAATTTGTCAAGCAGTCATGGACCACACCTTTGCTGATTTGCTTTAAAATTTCACAAGGAGCCGGGCTTGGTGGGGCACGCCTTCAATCCCAGCACTCGGGAGGCAGAGGTAGGAGGATTGCGTGAGTTCAAGGCCACCCTGAGACTACATAGTTAATTCCAGGTCAGCCTAGGCCAGAGTGAGACCCTACCTCAAAAACAAAACAAAACAAAACAAAAAAAAAAAGGGTCAGATTTATATTACAGTTTCTCTTTACTCTAAATTTACCATTTTCCTGATCTTATATGGAATGATTTCTATCAGACAGCAGCACACTTTTAGATTTTCTTCTATTGTAAATGGAGGATAGGATTAGATCATCTAATCAGATCTCACTTTTAAAATGAAAAAAAAAAAAGGTACAGAGAGTTACATTTCTGTCAGTGTAAATCTAATTAGGCAGTTCATTTAGTGAGGTCCTTTACCATTTGCCAAGGACAATCTTCATTTACTTGAAGATGTTAACTTCCAAGTTGAGGATACCCACAGATTTCCAGATATGACTTTCCATCATTATGAGGTTGAGTATATTTCATAAGTACAGTCAAGGGAGTTTATGATTGGCTTTTCTCCATCTATTCCACATAATTTACATTAATAAGAATTATCACTAGATGAGAATGAAATCAATTGAATACAGCCATTATATTAAGTATAATATACCAAAGTGTTGACCTTAAATCCAATTACTGAAGGACAAACTAAAGAAAAATAAAGACTCAGAGTTCTAAGGAAGAAGCTGAAGGGTAGATCCAGCATTACTGACATTTCTAGGATATGTCTTCCTTCTACAAAGTTAACATTTTACTGAGAAATAATTTTAATTTTGCAAAGCCTATTTGCAGCAGCTTCAAGTCAGCATTAACTATTTCATATTTATAAAAGTAACCTATGATTTATTTTAGCTTTTCACAAATTACCATCTGATCATCACATAGATATTAATGTGACTCAGTTTTGAAAGACTAATAAACAGGCATGAATAAATAAAGCAAAGAAGGCACAACCCTTAAAATGTTAATTCCTATCTTTCTCTTTGTGTTTGCACATACACTGCTCTTTGCAAATGCCAACCTGTATGTTACTTGGGCCAAGTCTATCCAAATAGAGTATGGTGGAAGTTTGCCCTTTTTTTTCTCATTTCAAATCAATCCAGACAGCTTTTTCTGATCACTAGAAACCTGACCAAGTGTCCTTGTATGCATTGGTTAACTAAAACACCTTAGAAAGATCTAGTTAAGAATAATGTGTTAAAATACTGGAATGACATTCTGATTATCAGAAAAGTAGAATCTCAGTGCTTTAAGAGCAAAAAATTAAAATACAATTTCAAGATTAATAATTATGTTCATGAGTATAATAACAATTACTCATTGAGTTTTCATGCATGCTAGTGATTTTATTTTTATTAAATTTCAAAATTTTATAATAAATTAGTACATGTGTTCTCATTGTAAATGACTCAGTCCATACATATAAAATAAAATTCAACCTTGGTTAATCTCTGTTCTTTCCTTCCTCTACCCATATGCCTATATCTAAAAATTGACCATTCTTTCTGTGTACTCACAGTATTTTATGTATGTACATATAGTTTTACATATGTTCTATAAATATATCTTATGTTATATATTTATATATTATATACATTTCATATTATATAATTATATACAAATATATATTATATACAATAGTGTGCAGTATTTAAAAATGAAATTTTAAGAATTAAGTTTTCAATTTACTTTTAAATTTAATAGTATAGCTTTAAAAATTCTTTAGTAGTATGTGCAGACATGCTCTGAACTTAGAAATACTGTGTGTCTAACTGTGTTGATGGGCATTTAAAAGTTGCTTTCCCTTCTCATTATGCATAGTATTTGATCTTTTTCATTTAAAAAATGGGATTGTGGGCTGGAGAGATGGCTTAGTGGTTAAGGCGCTTGCCTGCAAAGCCAAAGAACCTTGGTTCAATTCCCCAGGAGGCCCTGGCATAGCCATTCTCTCTCCCCTCCCACTCTCTCTCTCTCCTATCTTTCTCTCAAATAAATAAAAATAATAAAATATTTTTAAAAATGGGATTGTTGTGTCAAAGAATGCATACATTTTATAATCCACCAAATCTTCCAGTAAAGGTATGTCTCAGTGCTCACCAACATTGAATCTGAGACGCTATTTCCTTGCACCTAGTGCAATAGTTATTCTGTAGAAAAAAATTTAACCCATTGACTAGAAATTGATATCTTTTTGCTATTTATTTTTATTTTTGAGACAGTGTCTCACTCTGTAGCCCAGCCTGCCCTGAACTCACTATGTAGACAAGGTTGACCTGGATCTCATATAAATCTACCTGCCTCAGTCTCCCAAGCGGTGGAATTATAGGTGTGAACCACCATGCCTGGCTCTGCTGTTTTAAGTTTTATCCTTTGATTGCTACCTTTGCCGAGGAGGTTCGGACTTATATTTACTAGCCATTCATATTTCTTTTGCCTACTTTTTTCTTGTAAGTTGTATTGTTTATACTTACTAAGACAAATTTTACTCATTACTTATATAGTTAATTAAAATAGACGATATTATAATACTCATACCAGCAGCTAATAATTACTGAGTTCTAGCTCTGCTTTAAGCACTTTGGATAGATTGAGGAAGCACTTTTTCCTCTTAGTATAAGGAGCCAGGTACATCTTTCTCCATTTTACAAATAAAGAAAATGAGTTGAAGGACTGATATGCATTTTGGGGGGGGGCGTGGTTTGAGGTAGGGTCTCACTCTAGTTCAGGCTAACCTCAACTTCACTCTGTAGTCTCAGGCTGGCCTTGAACTCACAGCAATCCTCCAACCTCTGCCTTCCCAGTGCTGGGATTAAAAGTGTGTGCCACCATGCCCGGCTTCCTAATATGTGTTTTGTTTATTGTTTGGTTTTCTATTTGGATTTGAGCAATTTCTAAGAAGAGTGGCTACAAACTCCAGTTGTGTCCTGACCAGGCTCCAGGACATTTCATTACATGTGTTTATAGGGGAGCTTTTGTGGGATCCTTTACCTGGTCCAGAAACTTGTTTATATCAGCACATACTCTGGTAGCCCTTTTCTGACTTGAGGCCAACTTATTCTTACCTAGAACAGACATACTGTTTGAGACCGATGGAAAAAAGTAAAATTAGAGTGAGTTCAGCATGTGAGACACAAAGTGGCTGGCTGAGCAGAACATTTGCAGATCACTGAGAGGGACAATTGGGAATGGCTTACAGGGCCACCAGAAACAAGACTGTGGTCAGGGAAAGAATATGAGGGTAGGGAGAAGATGAGGGAAAGGAGAAGCTGAGAAGGGAGACCAACCTGAATGGCTATGTCTTTTTGAAGTCTATGGATGTGGTCCCAGGTGGTGGAACTGGCTAGTTTTGAGAAAACATACTTGAAGGGAAAGTCTTATTTATATGACTCTGCTGCTGCTGCTGGAGGATGTTTTTTGAGTTCATATGATGAGGAATAAACAGGCTCTCTCTGAAATAACCACAAAGAAGAGGAACTTTTAATTAGGTCAGAGGCAACCAGCATGACTGAGTTTTAAAAACATTAAGTTAAGTCTAATAATAGATGTTAAAATAGCAACTTTAATAATGTGAGAATGACCCTGCTGAAGGTCAAAGCGGGTGGCAGAGCCAGCTAAATTAGAACCTCCTTTCTCAATCGCACAGGTCTGTAATTCCAGCCTCAAGAGGATGGAGGATCAGTAGGTCAAGGTCAGCTTCCACTACAGAGCAAGTTTGAAACCAGCCTAGGTTACATGAGATTTCATCTCAAACTAAACCAAAATATTACCTGTATATAAATTTCTTATAGTGGAAAACTTTCCTTCCATTGATCTTGGTTCTATTATAGTACTATATCACTAGGCAAAAAGTTATATTTTATGTAGGCAAACTTGTCAGTCTACTTGTCTTACCCCTTTATTGCTTAAAAAACCTTCTATATTCTAAAAAAATTAAAATTCATTTGATATTTTTCCCAATAATATTGTTGTCTTATTTATAATATAAGAGATGTAAGTTCATTTCTACCCCATAAGTTAAAAGCACTGTTCATTAAAATAATGTGCACTATTCATTGAGTGTTCTTATCAATTCTTCCACCATTGTGGAAGATTCCCCTTTCTCACTGTGCAGGTGGATTCTGTTAGCCCATGGAGCCTGATCTTGTGATGGAAAATTCCAGAATTAGAATATCTGGTTTTTCGACCTAAACAGCTATTTCCCACCCCACTTTCTTGTTCTTAATGGGATAAGTAGCAGCTACCCCAACTCCCTACTACTGGGATGTTTAATAACCACTCCTATTTTCTCCTCTAATAGGATTGTCTAGTTGCAAAATTTTCTACCTTTGTCTTTCTTCCCCCTTGACTTTCTTCCCCCTAAGCGCCTTACAACTACCATAGTATGTGAGGGAAACATGAGCTTTGGATCTTCTGTTTACCCTGAATAAACCCAGACACTCTCCCTTGTCTTTCTCCTCTGTGCCAAGCTGGTACCTTAAAGATTATATACATAAATTTATTTTATAATATATTTTATTAGTTATATATATAGTATCTATATAGCCATGATGGTACCATTGTTAGCCTTCTCCCTACCCTCCCCTCTTATTTGTATTTTGCATTCTGCTTCATTGATTGCTCTTTTCTTCTGTCAAATATAAGCTTTAATGATAATTAATTACTATAATTTTATGTTTTTATATTCCTCTGACTCTTTTTCAAAAATTCCATTTCCTATGTTTGTTTTAATCCATGCTTCCAGACAAAGCTCAAAATTGCTTGTAATATTTCTTGGGAATATCTTGATTTTTTAAAAATTTGCAGTATTTTAGGCATTTCTATTATATTGAATTGTCAATATGCTATATAAGGTGTAGGTAGATTTCTTTACACATTCCTTAAGTTTTTAAATGTGATTTTATAATTTGCTTTATGTAGGACCTGTGTTTTCTTAATTAGGTCATTTTTCTCCTTGTGCTGCTAATATAATTGGACAATTTTGAGACACATTTTATATTTAACTATTGTGAGATGAAGTCACTTATCAGTTTGCCAGTTGATTTTCTTGTTTGTTATTTTCTATTCCCTTGTTTCCAGTAACTACCACTCACATATCTATCTTCCAATTTATTTTTCAGGCCTTCTAATACATTGTCAAATAGTCTTAGAGGTAGAGAGAATTTGTGTCTTGTTTCTAGAACACTTATAAAAATGTTCTAAAATTTCTGCCACATACCACATAGATTAAATATTGCTTGTTGCTATTCTCCTAAGAGGTTGCCTTTTATTTTTGCTTGCTAAATAATTATGTTAAATATTTTTTATTGAGAGAGATAGAGAGAGAAAGCTAGAGAGATAGAGAATGGGCATGCTGGCAGCCTCTCAGCCACTGTGAATGAACTCCAGGTGTGTGCCCCCCCTTTGTGGGCAAGTGTGGCATTGTGCCCTTGAGTCGCTTTGCATCTGGCTAAACATGGGACCTGAAGATTGCAACTGGCGTTCTTAGGCTTGGTAGGCAGCCCTTAACCGCCAAGCCATCTCTCCAGCCCTGTTTAAATATTTTTATATTTAGTAAGCAGGATGGGCTTTACCAAGTAATTCTCTGAAATCACTTTTATCACTAAAACTCTATACCAGGCCAGAGTGCATGGTGAGATTCAAAAGAATTTAAGCATAGGATAGAACCTACTTTATGAATACTAGAGAAGCTCTCAGAAGCAAAGGAACCCAGGCAAAGGAAACATCTCATCAACCTTCTTTCCTGACCTTTCTCTGATACCCCAGAGAAAAGTGGCAGAAGTCAGTTCTGGCATCTTAGAGCACACATTTCTGCCAGTTAGTCTCCATCATTGCTCCTTCATCTGAAGTTATAAAATCATGTACAGGACTAAGTAGAAGGAAGTCACTGATGAGTCTGAATTGCTCTTGCAAATCAGACATATCCTGAGACTGGTATTTCTGGTCCTTGTTATCTATTGAAAGGAAATAAAGTACTGGTGCAAATCACATTGGCTAAACTTCATTCCAGGTCGGTTTGCCAGGTATCATGTAGATAAAATTGCAAGATTTATTTGAGTAGAAATATATTATTAGCTAAGAGTTAATGGTTGGTAAATATCACTGATTTTGATAACATATTTCCTGCTTCATGGACTCTATAACAACTAAATATTTATTCTGCTTGGAGATTACTATGATGTGTCTTTTATTCTTTGTATGACTCCCATCATCTATTTGCTTTTCATGCTTGGCATGTTTTCTGTGAAATCCTGAATACTATACTTTTAATATTTGCAATGTTTCAATATTTGAGAATTTCCTAAATTGCTTCCATTTAGAAGGGAAACATGTTCCTTATGAAATAATGAAATAATAATAATATCAAACAAAATTATTCCACAAAACCCAAAATTTCTTAGAACTATAGTAAATTCTTTGTTATTGCCCTCTCTCCATTTCCCCCCTCATATCTCTCCCCCTCTCTCTCTCTTTCTCTCTCATTTTTTGTTCTTTGCTTTTTCCTTTTTAATTTTTTAATTTTTTTTTTTTTTTAGAGAGAGACACAGAGAGAGACAGACAGAGAGAGAGGGAGAGGGAGACAGGTAGAGAATGGGCCCACCAGCAGTCTCTCAGCTGCTGTGAACGAAATCCAGATGTGTGTTCCCCCTTGTGGGCAAGTGCGGCATTGCACCCTTGTGTCACTTTGCATCTGGCTAAATGTGGGAACTGGAGATTGGAGCCGGGTTCTTAGGCTTAGGAGGCAGGTGCCTTAACTGCTAAGCCATCTCTCCAGCCTTTTTTTTTTTCCTTTTTTTGAGATAGGATCTCATTACATAGCACAAGCTGGCTTCTAACTTGTGATCTTCCTGCCTCCCACATGCTGGGAGTGAAGAGATAAGGCAGTTTCTTACATTGTTTCAGTAAGTGTTTCTTCATGGTAAAAAAATTCACTTTAGTTAAGAACCTAATCAAAATTCTAGTTAGATTCTTTATGACAAGAATATCAATCTAATCCTGAGATTGCTGAAATACATCAAAATTACATTACTAATTCCCTTGTTTTACCCATTGTTTTATATCTTGTTTTTATATGTTTATATTGTTTATATTGTTTTTATATGTTGTTTTACCCATTGTCTTATAGCATATAATACACAACTAATTTTAGAGCATCTCTAATTTAATAAATTTTTAGGTTAGCATACAAAGCAATATGTTTCATTGTGACAGATTAATACTGCATATCTTATAAAAAAGTAAATACTAGAAGAAAGTATGTATTAGTATCATGAGTAATAGGACAAAAGAATTCCTGAAAATGTTGCTATCTTTCCCCTTTTATTTTCCTCTCTGCTGTTAAAAATGGAAATGGAGAACTTGAGATGACACATGAACATCCTATAATCAGAAAATAAAATGCTGAGATAAATTAGCAAAAATGTGAACTCTCTCACAAAGGAGAAAGGCTAAATGATAAAGGAAGGTAATTTATAATAATTGAAGAGATTCAAACTTAAAAGGTCATGTAATCTTAGATCTTTAACTTTGTATTTAAATTAATAATATCTAATTCTAGTAAAAATAAATCCTCATACATTACTGGAAAAAATATGGTACAATGTCTTCAGGAAGGAATGTGGTAATACATAATCAGGTAAAAAGCAATTAACACCTATTGTCTCATACACTCCATTGTGGGTATTTTTTTAAGTAAATGATCTTAAAGTATGAAAGATAGACCATGTAAAATTACATTCATTTCAGGTTAGGTTATTAGCATGCTACAACATGAATGAAAACCTCAGAGTATTCACACACAGGGTTTGCTTAGTAAATTCAGATACCTACTTGAATTCCTGACCTATCTCATTGGTGAGAATGTATCCAAAGAAAATATATTGAAAGGATACAAAATCTAATTGACAGTGAATGATCTGTAGTCTATTATGCTGACAAAGCAAGACTCCTGGATATAACAAGATGTCAATGACTGTCAGCTGTCTTCTTCTTGAAACCATTTTTTAGGGTTTATCCTTTTCACTTCTTGGGTGGCAATTAGCTCAAGTCCCATGATTCTCCTATTCATTCTTAGATATTGAAAACCCCCAGCCAGGCATAGTGATGCATGCCTATAATAACAGAACTTGGTTTGGGGACTGAGTCCAGAATATTATAAGTTTGAGGCCAGCCTGGGATACATACAGAGACCTTGTCTCAAAAGAAAAAAGGAGAGGGGCAAAAAAAAAAAACAAGTCATAAAAGAAACCCAAGGAGCATCCTACTGATACTTTTGGTTAGAGTGCCAAAAATGATTTATTTTGAATTTATATTTATTCAAAATTATTTCTGTGTTGAGTTTCTCTCATCCTACATTGCTTTCTTCCCCTCTACTCCTACCTCTCACATACTACATTATTCTCATAAAGAGGCACAAAACGTTTTATTTATTTACTTATGATTCATTTATGGTTATTACTAACAAAAGGAACAGGCACACCTTGAATTTGACATATTCAAATTGAAGCATCCCCACTGAGTACACTCCTTGACATTTGGAAGATCCTCCTTTTTTAAAAGGCACCTCTTTAGGTACCTTTACTTATAGTTCACTTGGTATTTGCAAAGCAAAGTCTTTTCTAATTGGTTGTCAATAATTTTTCCAGCCTTCAAGACATCTGGTAGTCTTTGTCTTTTTGGTATTCTTTAGTCAGTATTTAAAATGTTCCTGGGCTGGGGAAATGGCTTAGCAGTTAAGGCATTGGCCCGTGAAGCCTAACACCCCAGTTCGATTCCCCAGGACCTACGTAGGCCAGATGCACAGGGGGCACATGTATATGGAGTTTGTTGGCAGTGGCTGGAGGCCTGGTGTGCCCATTCTCTTTCTTGCTATCTGCCTTTTCCTCTCTTAGCAAATAAATAAAATAAAATAGTTTTTAAAAAGAAAAAAAAAGTTCCTCACACATCCTCTGTCCAACAATGCAGTAACCCTTCCTTGCTGGCAATAGCTTTTCATGTTTTAGATTTCTCATGCTTTTGAATGGGATGCTGGGCCTAAGCTACATGAACCTCATCACATGCTCTTTGAAATTTTTTCCATCATTTGAGATGAAGGGAAACATCATTGGGTACAGAAACATGTCCTACCTCATGACAGTCTTTTCTCAGTTCTTTGAGCTATTTTGTTATAAATCTTTTATAGTTTCTTGAGCTTCACAGTGGACTACAATAACTATTATTTGGATGCTTCAGTGAAATTACAAAAACACTCCCATTTAAAATCCAGTATCAATTACATTGTTTATTATAATTTAAAAATATCATTTAACTATTCAACAACGAGACAGAGAGAGAGAGAGAGTGTGTGTTTGTGTAAGTTATTACTGAAATTGAATATAGTGAAGCTATGGAACAAACAATCAGGATACCACCTGGAGCAATGCTCAGTGTGGAATGCTAGGCATATGAATAACAAAGGGCACAGACTTGTACATACTTTATTCGAGTAATTGTATAGTTTTGTGTGAAGATACCTAGGCAATGAATGGTTTAGTTTCACTTGCAGGAGAAGAAAGTTTTACAAATATAAATATTTTTAACAAAAATTTATGTCAATTCTTTATTAGTTTATGGTATCTGAAAATTTCATGATGATTACAGAAATGGTTTTCATTAAAACTAGTTTCTGAAATATGTGTACTGTTTTTTCAAGTATTTTCTAACATTGCATATTTTAGACAGTGCCATTTTAATATTTGAAGCTAGATTCTATAGATTCATGAGAAAAATAACTTGATGCTACAAGGTGATGCTACATCAGCCTAGAGACATGCGGTCTTTAATGAGTTCAGTCACATTTTGTTAGGTTTTATATTTCAAAATCTTATTTATGCACAAAAGGTATATAAAAATATATAATAACATATTAATGAATGTATTAATGAATATGTACACTATGTCAAATTACTTTTATTGTCCCTTTATGGTCTTAACTGAGGTGATAATTAACCAATGGTGCTAAACACCTTAGGTGTGTATCTGTCTAGGCATCTGAGAATGTAGGATGGTAATTAGCTTAAAAAATTCATGGTAACTTTGTTCCTGTCCAAATTGGCACCCATACTTTTCTCTGTTTACTAATTAAAATAAACTATTCTTCCTATTACCACTTCATGATTGGGTAGTAATTTGCATTTAAGAATCAAATTTTTCTCTTCAGTAATAACTGAAGTTTAGAATAACATGCTAGTTAAACCAATATGAATCTTTACTATATATTTATATATAACTATATTTATAGATTTTATTATATTAATATATAGCTATGCAATGGAATCACATAATACTGATTTTATTTATATTTAGATAGAACATCAACAGCAGTATTTCAATATCTGAAAGCTTTCCATGCTCTGGTTTTGTTTCTTGACCAATTATTTGACAAATTTTAACTTCACACCTTTATCTTTTTATTATGTCATATGCCAATATCAGGAAATATGTCAATGTCAGGAAAAATCATACTGGAAGAGGGAATTTATGCCAGTGGAAACTTCAGAGGTTCCCTGTGCATTATGTTATTCAATTTTTAGATTATTCTCTTTCCATTTTAAGATCAGGGAGTAACTTGCTCATATCCACAATCATAATTTTGGCTAATATTATCAATAGGTTTTATTCATATTAAATTTCAGATTTTTCCAAAGTAACATGCTTTTTCTCAAAACCTTTAAATACCAGAAGGCACCCATAATACATGACTTTGCAGAAGGACCAGTTGTAACTGTAGCATGTGCTGTACAAATAGGACACACCAGCTTGCTCAGAACAGAATGCTTCTGAAGGGTTAGGTACTATAGTAAGCATAAGAGTGGTGCCAAGAAGGCCTGTACTGGAAACTCAGGGGGATCTCACCTTTTTAAAGATATTTCTTTCAAGTACATGGAGATAAATGAGGTACTGATCAAAGCTTATCCTTAACATTCTTTTTAGGTGAGTGCTGCAAACTGTTCTTGTGGGAGCATTGAAGGTCAGCTTTTTGTCATGTATATTTTATGATATCTCTGGACTGAGAATTTTTTGTAATTCTTACTTTTAGTTATATTACAAACAGCTAGAGTGAGAGAAATAAAGTATACTATAATTGGGAGGGAAACCTTTAAAATACTTTTAAAAAGTATTTATTTATATTTATTTATTTGCCAGTAAAGAGCGATAGAGAGGAGAGAGACAGACAGAGAGAGAGAGAAAGGACAGAGAGAGAGAGAGAGAGAGAGAGAGAGAGAGAGAAATGGGCATGCTAGGGCTTCCAGCCACTGCAAAAGAACTCTAGATGCATGTGTTACTGTGCATCTAGCTTTACATGGGTACTGGGGAATCAAATCCAGTTTGTTAGGCTTTGCAGGCAAGGGCCTTAACTGTTGATCCATTTCTCCAGCCCAAGACAACTACTACTACTTCTCCTCCTCCTTCTCCTTCTCCTTCTTCTTTTTTATTTGTTGAGGTAAGGTTTCACTCTAGCCCAGGCTGATCTAAAACTCAATATGGAGTCTCAGGGTGGCCTGAAACTAGGGTCTAGGCTGATCACCTCCTGGCTGGGCCTGGGACTGGGCCTGAGCCTGGGCCAAGCCAGCCCAGGCCCAGCTGAGGGAAAAACTCACCCACAGCTGGAAGTTCCCAGGTGATCAGAGAGGGCCCCTGTCCTCCCCTTGCAAAGGTATTTATTACCTTAGGGTGGTAGGCTGTTTTTTGGTCCAGGTAAACCAGAAGGCCAGCTGGTTGGTTAGGGCTAGGGGCTGTCTCAGGAAGAGATTAGCTCTGGCATCAAGTTCCAGGGGCTGAACTTGACCAACAACAATGTTTAAAACCTATGAAAGACCTCCTTCTCAGGAGGGGTCCTGACTGTGGAAAATACTGCAAGAGATAAAAAAAATCAGATCTTTTATTTCTAGCTAGTGCAAACTTACTCTCTCATGAGAAAATACTCTGTTTTCAGAGGTCAAGGGGTCAGATCGATAACTATGTTTTGCTGAATGGGACCTGAAGTTGTGGCAGTTAGAGGGTCTCTCCCAGAGAGAAGAACTACTCTAATTGACTCTGAAAGTGTATTGATGGAGTGCAGGAAGATAGGTTTGGAAGAGAATGTTGGGGGAAAAAGAATAAAAGTAAGGAGTTGAGGAGTGAGCACACAGCAATCTAGTCACCTTTAGGGTTATCCTTTTTGTGGACTTCTAGGCCTTTTGAAGCATTTGAGAGAACCCAGTTAGACATAAAGTGTCTCAAGACCATTCTGAGCATGAGCTGGCTGAGATTTACCTTCAAGGGTCCAATCACCCTAACTCTATGTCCCCTGAATGGGTTGCTCCATCCCACAGCTCCGACCTTTATGGATTAAAAAGAAGAAAACGGAGAAAGTGAATGGGGTGCTAGCATTTCTACCTTTCTTTCATTCCTGGTCCATTGTGATATGGGCAGCCTGTGCCACACAATTCCATTGTCATGAACTGAGCTGCTCCACCTGGCCTTCCCTACCATGAAACCCCCTGAAACTGTGAGCCAAATTAATCATTCCTTTCTTGAGTTGCTCTATCAGGTATTCTGTCATAGTAACACAAAAGAAAAATATATAATTCCCAAGCCTACTATGCAGGAGTTTAAAAAATTGCTCTTTTCCTGATTCACCCTTTGGAAGAGAAAGTGTTACTATGAAACACCCCCCCCACCCCCATCCATCAGCTCCCCTTAAGATACTGACCTCCTCATGGTTAAGATGCAGGAATGAAGTGCTACATTTTGAGATGACATGTGTAAAATGCATTACATGCAAGAGAATTAACATGCACTTCTTTTTAGGACTTGTTCTCTTTTTAATAAGAAAACACATCTATTCACATTCAAGATGACTTGGACCCTTCCTTCTCTCCGGCATTAGTTCTGTACTGGCTTGTCCTACCTCTCCCCTCATTGGTGGTGATGCCATTGAACATAAGCGAGTCCTGTCCTCACACACGATCTCTTTACAGGGACCATAAAATAGTTCTGTTCCTTTTGTGACATACACGATGCTGTCACTTGACTTTTTCTATGTATTTTAAAGTCTCTGAGATATGACTATAGCTTTAGGTAGTTCATATTTAAAATTTCCACATATTTTCCAGCCTTGTTTTGACTATGTGTCAGTAAATCTTTCCAACTATAATAATTTTCTTTGCAAGGAAAAATTCTTTAGTGGCAAGCTCAATCCTATATTAAACACTTATATTTCCTTCATTCCCATATATTTATGATAAGGATTTCTAAGTTTTCTAAGATCTTTACTATTTTCCAACCTGTTTTCTTCTGCTGAGAATTTGGATTCCAGTTTATGCAATACTTTACTTGCAATGTTTTCATTCCTGTGTATGTGATGCTGCATGCTTCTGTTGCCACAAGTTGAGGGGCAGATTTCTTCTTGCATTAGATTTCTTGGCATTCTAGTACCTACAAACTTGTTCTTCATCATCAATTCTGGAAATTTTCTGCCATTCTGTCCTCAACCACCTCCCTTGTTTCCTTGTACACCTTTGATCCATAATCTTGCCTTTCTTGTTCACTCATATAGTAGTATTTATTATTCAAGAAGAACTTTTATCCATGGTCTCTGCTTTCTTGTGTCTTAGTCTTCTGTGTCACTATAACAAAATGTCATATGTTGACTTAAATAATAGAAATTTATGTTTTATAATTCTCAAGCCTTGGTATTCCCACAATCTGATGTCATGCCAGCACGTAGGTTCTCATCAAGGGAGTTCTTCCAGCTTTGATGGTTTCCTTCCCATTGCATTGTTTGATAAAAACTCTATCCCCCCAGTGATGGCTCCATTCTTATGACTTACTTGCCTCACAATGGTCCCATTTCAAAATACTATCACATTGGAATTTAGGGCTTGAATTTGTGAATTTTAGGACATACTTCAATACTTACACTACATACCAATATTTATTGTTCTATGTCTTCCTAGCTTACTAAAACATTTCCTGTTTATTCTTACTTACTAAATGTAAAGACTTTCTTAGTTTTTTGTGTGCTTCAGTTTATCTGTAGATTTCAGCACATTTATTATATCTTAGTTTTAGTTTCCTTCTAAAGCATCTAATCTTCCTTATTTTAGGAGAAAGCTAATTTTATATTTCTCTTCCTTTTTTTTTTTTTTTAATCTTTCAAGGTAGGGTCTTGCTCTAGCAGAGGCAGACCTGGAATTCACTATGTGGTCTCAGGCTGTCCTTGAAGTCACAGTGATCCTCCTCCTACCTCTGCCTCCCAAATTCTGGGAGTAAATATATATGCCACCAAACCTGGCCCCTTTCCATTTTTAAAACATATTTCTTTTTCTACTTCACTTTCCATCTGGAAGGTAATAGATGTTCCTAACAGCTGTCTCAATCTCTTTATTTTCTCCATATGATGTCAGGGATCCCATTGCCTACCCCATCTCCTCCCTGTCAATTCCTGTCATTATCCTTGATCAGCCAGTGGTCTAGCCATGGCAACACTATGAACTGATGGCCACTATGCCATCAGCTTGCCAATGCTGGGTCCTACAATTAGACCTCTTTACTTATTTATATATATATCACTTATTTCCCAAATTCCAATCTCATATTCTTCTCTTCTCTGTCTTGCAATCATTTGCATTCCATCTCCTTAGACAGCTTGTTTGTTTGGTATATCTTATTTCACTTCATTCCTAGAAGACAATTTTGTAGCATAAAATCTTCCATGTTAACAGTTATTTTACCTTTGTAATTTTTAATTCTAGATGTCATATATTATTTGTATATATTTGCAGGTGATCAGCATATCTATAGCTAAATTATCATGTCCACCTCCATCCCATCCCATGACTCACCCCAAGTGTTAATTATGTTCTACATACTTCATAATAATAGTACTCTACTTAAGTTACTCTGACCTGAAAGATCAGAAATATATAATGATATAAGTTTTTAACTTTTCTTCTTTTGCCCTTTCCTTTCATTACCATTGACAGAACTGAATCCAAATGTTGTGACATGCAGCCTTATAACTGATTCTCACTTTTCTCTGTCCTTATGCAGCCACAGCCATATTATGTGAATCCAGCCACTTTTATAGGAATGTTCTCTGTCCCCAAATGTCACTGTAGCTTAGAACAATGCTTTTAAAATTATTTGTGATGGAGCCTAATTTTGTTTGTAAATCTCAAGTCTTATAGAATAATCTCCTTGTAAAACAAAATGAAATGAATTGTGAAAGGAAAAAACAACATACACAGCACAGCAATATTTTTTAAAGTTATGTGTACCGTCTGATACAAAATTAATGGACAACAATGCTTTCCAGATTTCACCCTGACACCTAGTCTGTATAGTTTGAAGGCTGGCATGGTCTTGAGAGCAAAAAGTGAGTGGACCACATTTCATTCATCATGACTCTTGCTCTTTACAAAGCCTGAAGAACAGAATCAATAGAAGAGTGCTAAAATATGCAGATGTTCATGCCCCTAAGATCTAATGAGGACATTCTCTAGGAATGTTGCCAGGACACAAGCATTTCCAAAAAGCTGTAAAATTGATTCTGATATTCAGCTAGCGCTGATTACTATTGACTTTGGGAAAAAAGTACAAACTTAAACCTCTTATAATTTAGTTCAAGTCTATCTTATTTTTTACAAGAATTTTTTAACATATTTATTTATTTATTTATTTATTTATGAGAGAGAGAGAGAGAGAGACAGAGAAGTTAACAGGTACACCAGGGCCTCTAGCCATTGCAAACAAACTCCAGATGCATGCACCACCTTATATTAAGACACAAAGAAAATTTAACAAATACAGGAAAACAAGTAATTCCTTGCTCTCTATATGATCACAGTGGGATTAAACTACAAATAAACAGCAAGAAAATCTATGGAGCATACACAAAATTATGGAAATTAAACAGTACACTACTAAATTAAGAATGGGTCAATAAGGAAATCAAGAAGCAAATAAAAATGTAATATCAAATGATAATGAGAACACAACATACCAAAACCTATAGGACACAATAAAGGCAGCCCTAAGAAGAAAATTTACAGCTTTAAGGGCCTACATTAAGAAATTAGAAAGATCACAAGTAAATAAATTATTGTTTCACCTTAAGGCCTTGGAAGAACAACAAGGCAAACCAAAAATCAGTAGATGGGAAGAAATAATAATGACTCAGGCAGAAATTAATGAAACAGAATCCCCAAGGGGGAAACAAAGAATCAATAAAACAAAGAATTGATTCATTGAAAGTATAAAGAAGATTGATAAACCCTTAGCAAATGTGACCCAAACAAACAGAGAAAAGACACAAATGAATAAAATTAGAGATGAAACAGGCACCACTACAACAGATGCCAATGAAATTCAGAAAATTATAATGACATACTTTAAGAACCTAAACTCCACTCACTAAGTTTGAAACCCTGAAAGAAATGGATGGTTTCCTTGATTGACCTACCAAAATTAAATCAAGATGAGATATACCATTTCAGCAGACCTATAACAAGGAGAGAGATTAAAACAGTTATTAAAAAAAAATCTCCCAATTAAAAAAAAGTTTAGGTCCAGATGGATTCACAGTTGAATTTTTACCAGACCTTCACTGAAGAACTAACACCAATACTTTTAAAACTTTTCTGTGAAATAGAAAAGGAAGGAATACTACCAAACTCCTTCTACAAAGCCAGCATTACCCTAATATAAGAACACAACAACAACAAAAGAAAATGCCAGACCAATCTCCCTCATGAACATGGATTCAAAAATTCTCTATAGAGCACTGGCAAACAGAATACAGGACTATATGAAAAAGATCATTCACCAAGACCAAGTACGGTTTATCCCAGAGATGCAAAGATAGTTCAACATACATAAATTGATAAATTTAATACACCATATAAATGGATAGCAAGACAAAAATCACATGATCATCTCAATAGATTCACAAAAGGCATTTGACAAAATCCAACATCCCTTCATGGTAAAAGTCCTAATGAAACTGGTAATAAAAGGAACATATCTAAACATATTAAAGCCTATTTATGACAAACCTATAGCCAACATAATACTAAATGGGGAAGAATTGAAGTTTTTCTACTAAAACCAGAAACAAGGCAAGGGTGTCCATTGTACCCACTTTTATTTAACATGATATTGGAGGTCTTGCTGTAGCAATAAGGCTAGAGACACACATAAAAGGGATGCAAATTGAAACGGAAGAGATAAAATTATTAGTTGCAGATGGTATAATTCTATATATATAGAACCCTAAAGACTCTACCAGGAAACTATTAGAGCTGATAAACACTATCAGCAACATAGCAGAATACCAAATAAACACACAGAAATTAGTAGCATTACTATATACTAACAACAAACATGTTGAGGATGTAATCAGGGAATCACTCCCATTCAAAATTGCCTCAAAAAAAAATACCTTGGAATAATACTAACCAAGTAAGTGAAGGATCTCTACAATGAAAACTTTAACACTCAAGAGATAAATTACAGAAGATAGAAAATGGAAAGATATCTCGTGTTCTTGGATTGTAAAAATCAATACTGTGAAAATGTCAGTTGTCCTGAAAGCAATCTATACATTTATGCAATCCCCATCAAAATTCCAATGGTATTCTTCATGAAAATGGAAAAATATAATCCTAAAATTCATTTGGAAGCACAAAATATGTCAAATAGCTAAAAACAATTTTGAGCAACAAAATTAAGGCTGGCATTATTGCCATGCCTGATTTTAAGCTACATTACAGAGCCATAGTAACAAAAACAGCATGGTATTGACACAAAAATAGATAAGTAGATCAATGGAACAATATAGGGTACTCAGATATAAGTCTGGGAAGCTATAGCCATCTCATTTTTGACAAAAATGCCAAACATACTCATAGAAGAAAAGATAAGCTTTTAAACAAATGATGATGAGAAAACTGGATATCTATATATAGGAGGATGAAAATAGATCTTTGTCTCTCTCCATGCACAAGAACCAGGTCCAAATGGATCAGAGACATTAATATTAGGCCTAAAACTCTCAAATTCCTAGAGGAAAAAGTAGGGGAAACCCTTCAACATTTTGGTATTGACAATGACTTCCTGAATATAAACCCAGTTGCTCAGGAAATGAAACCACTAATCAACCACTGGGACCTCATGAAATTAAAAAAGCTTTTGTATTGCAAAGGACACTGTGACTAGAGCAAAGAGACAACCTATAGAATGGGAGAAAATCTTTGCAAGCTATACATCTGAAAAAGGATTAATATATAGGATATACAAAGAAATAAAAAAACTAATTAATAAGAAATCAAACAACCCAATTACAAAATGGACTATGGAGCTAAATAGAGAGTTCTCAAAGGAACAAATGCAGGTGGCACATAAACATCTAAAATATGTTCTATATCCTTAGTCATCAGGGAAATGCAAATTAGCATGACTATGAGTTTCCATCTCACTGTGAGAATGGTTATCATCAAGAAAACAAATGACGGGCTGGAGGTTTGGTTTAGTGATTAAGGCACTTGCCTGCAAAGCCAAAGGACCTAGGTTCAATTCCCCAGGACCCACATTAGCCAGATGCACAAGGCGGCACATGCGTCTGGAGATCTTTGCAGTGGCTGGAGACCATGGCAGGCCCATTCTCTCTCCCTCCCTCTTTCTCTCTGATAAATAAATAAATAAATAAATAATAAATAAATAAATAAATGATTTTTTTAAAAAAAGAAAACAAATGACAACACATGCTGGCGAGGATGGAAAAACAGGAACCCCTTCTACACTGCTGGTGGGAATGTAAACTGGTATAGAAATCATGTAAGTCAGTGTGGAAGTTTCTGGGACAGCTAAAAATAGATTTAACCATATGACTCACCTATAGCACTCCTAGGCATATATCCCAGGACTTGTCACTACCTTAGAGACACTTGCACATCCATATTTATTGCCACTCTATTCACAATAGCTAGGAAATGAAACCAGCCTAGATGTCCATTAACTGATTAATGGATAATGAACATGTGGTGCTTTTATACAATGGAGTTCTATGGAGTTCTATTCAATGGTAAAGAAAAATGAAATGACATGAAATTTGCAAGGCAATGGATGGATCTGTAAAGGATTATGTTTAGTGAGGTAACCCAAGCCCAGAAAGCTAGATGCTACATATTCACTCTCACATGTGGATCCTAGCTACAAATGTTTAGACTTGTATGTGAGTTGGGGTAAAAATCAGTACCAGAGGCCAGTAAGCTATAAAGGAGGTATAAGGGAGGGATGAGAGAGGAGGACTTAATGGGATGGTATTGTGTACATGTAAGTAGAGAAACAGATTACTGGGGGTATATTGGTCTAAGTGAGGTCAGGAGAAGAGATTGAGTAAAGGACGTGTGGGGAGGATTAATCAAAATTTAAGAGGATATGAATCAACCATATGGAAACCTACTTTTTTTGACAATGGCTCACCCAGAAGCCATAGGTTGTTACTAGAACAACTTCAATGCCAAGGATGGCATACTTTCCAGTGAATTGTTGGCCAAGGATGTCCCTCATACCCCCAAATGTAGCAGGCCATTGTTAAGGCTCTTGGTTTCCCATCAGGAATAGATAGCAAAACCTTGTTGCTGAAGACTCCACATGTTTGGGCTGCAGGGTCACTTAGAAATCAAGCTGGAGCTGAATTGAAAACCTCTTCCATATAGGCCAGCTGAGAAAAGCTATGCTGCATGTCTCCCTATGGGAGAGAGAAGTCATGAGTGGAGATAAATGACAGTGGACACTGCAAGCCTTAAGTTTGGCCAGTCAGGCCAAATGAGCCAATGGGTGCAATAGTGGAATGTTTGTTATAAGGAAAACCAAGTGCTCACTAATTGGACTGGAGGCTTGTTCCATGGGATGAAATGCATGCTTAACACTGAAAACCTGTGACTGGGAAAGTCTTGAGCTCTAGGGGTGTAATGCCTGCTGCTTCTGGCTAAATGCATCCATTATCCCCTCCAAACTGCACAGTAAGCAATTCTCTTAATGTTCATACTCATATATTGATGCTACTTTCACTTTTGGGTTAGAGAAACTTCTCTTTTCAGATGGTAGTGACTTCCAGGATGACTCAAAAGGCACCTTAGTTCTGAGAAGTGACAGAGGAGTGTTCAGCTGAACCATCTCTATCATGCCTTCTAAGGCTCAGGGTCCATTTCTGAAGAGGGGGTGGAAAGAGTGTAAGAGCCAGTGGAAGTCAGCTATACAACTATATGAACACAAAGCCAAACCTACAGAAAGTACTTCAGGGAATTCTACACACAGAAGAATCAGATAGCCAACCACAAGTGCCTGCAAGAAGTAGATCACAATAACCAAACCATGAGAAGACACAAAAACTACAAAGACCAAGAAAACACCAAGCCACACAAACCATCACAATATGGAAGATATTAAATCAAACATCACAGTTATTACCATAAATATTAATGGCCTTAATTCACTCATCAAGAGACAAAAGCTAACAGGGTGGATCAGAAAATTAGACCTTTCAATCTGCTGTTTTCAAGAAACCCACCTCACCTCGAAAGACAGACCCCTCTTCAAGGTAAAAGGGTGGAAAATGATATTCCAAGGAAACAGAAACAAGAAACAAGCAGGTGTAGCTATACTTATATCAGATAAAATAGACTTCAAACCAAAAGTAATCAAAAAAGGCAAAGAAGGCCATTTCTTACTTATCAAAGGAACAATTCAACAAGAGGATATCATAATCATCAATCTTTATGCACCAAACATAGGTGCACCACAATTCATAAAACAAAGTCTACTTGACAACAAAACAGAAATAACCACCAAACACCATCATAGTTGGGGACTTCAATACTCCACTACTGGCAGTAGACTGATCATCCAAACAGAAAATTAACAGGGAAGTAAGGAAGCTCAACCACACCATAGATCAATTAGACCTAATGAATATCAATAGAACATTCTACCCCCAAACCATAGATTATACCTTCTTCTCAGTAGCCCATGGAACCTTCTCAAAATAGATCATTTACTGGGTCATAAAGCCTGCCTCCTTATATTTAGGAGTATTGACATAATTTCCTGCATGATATCAGATCACAATGCTGTATTGCTAGAAATTAACAACAAAAGTTGTGCCAGGAACCCAACCAGCTCCTGGAAACTGAACTACACACTCTTAAACAATAAATAGGTAGTGGCCAAAATAAAAAAAATGAAATTGCAAAATTTCTAGAAATGAATGACAATGAAAACACATTGTACTGAAACTTAGGGGACACAATGAAGGCGGTCCTCTGGGGAAAATTCACTGTGCTAAATGTGCTCATAACAAAGACACAGAGATCCCAAATCAATAACCTAACCATCCACCTAAAGGCATTGGAAAAACAAGAGATATCAAACCCAAAAAGCTCCAGAAGGAAAGAAATAATTAAGATTAGAGAAGAAATTAATAAATTGGAAACTAAGAAGACAATTAAGAGAATTGATCAAACAAAGAGCTGGTTCTTTGAAAATAAACAAGATTGATAAACCCCTGGCCAATTTCATCAAGAGGAAAAAAGAGACAACTCAAATTAAGAAAATTAGAAAAGAAAATGGAAAGATCACAACAGATATAAGTAAATTTGGGACAATCATGAGTATTTAGTTCAAAAACCTCTACTCCACAAAACTGGATAATATGGAGGAAATGGATGAATTCCTGGACACATACCACCTACCAAAGCTAAACTCAGAGCACATTAATCTCCTGAACAAACCTATCACAACCATGGAGATTGAAAGGGTAATCAACAAACTCCCTAAAAAGAAGAGTCCAGGACCAGATGGTTTCTTGGCTGATTTCTATCAAACCTTCATGGAAGAACTGAAACCAATTTTTTCAAATTGTGCCACACAACTGGAGAATAGGGAAAGCTCCCTAACTCTTTCTATGAAGCTAGTATCACCCTAATACCAAAAAACCAGGCAGAGATGCCACAAGAAAAGAAAACTACAGGCATGTTTCCCTGATGAACTTAGATGCAAAGATCCTGATCAAAATTGTCACAAATCCAATTCATCAGCACATCAAAAGCATTATCCACCTGGATCAAGTAGGCTTCATCCCAGGAATGCAGTGATGGTTCAATATAAGAAAATCTGTCAATGTAATAAACCTCATAAATAAGCTTAAACACAAAAACAACCAATATCAAGCTCCCACCAATACTGGGATAAAAGAGAGCCTATACCTATTAAATTCTCTCTAAAATAATAATGGTTATCCACATATCTTGCACTGACTTCACTCTCCACTGGAGAATCTGCTTCTCTCTTTCAGATGGATGCAGAACCTGAGGAGAGAATCAGCCCATTGTACCTCACCAGGACACCAGCTGAAGCCATAAAGTTATTGGGGACTTGAGCAAGAGTCCTGCTTTATCGGTGAACCTGGTACCAGCATAAGGGTGAAGGAGATAGACACAAGGAACACTCAACTTCTACCAAACCAGATATCCAGAGACACAGAAACTCCCCAAACCTCGTCACTGAAATAGACCTGAAATGAACCCAACATGGCTCAAGGAAATTCTTGGAAGAGGGGGCAGAAAGATTGTTAGAGCCATGAGTTGGGTCATTATGCACAGAGTCATTGCCTCTCCTGCATAACTGATGGCTACCCCCATAAGGCAAGACCCATATTACCCATGGGGAGGACAGGGAGAAGGCTAATGATGGTACCATAGTGGATGTATATACTCTATATACATAACTAATAAAAATAAATAAATAAATCAAAGTAGGGGCTGGATAAATGGCTTAGTGCTTGAAGCACCTCCCTGCAAAGCCAAAAGACCCTGGTTTGATTCACCAAGAATCACATAAGGCAGATGCACAAGGCACAAGTTGCTGCAAGTATCTGGAGTTTGTTTGCAGTGGCTGAAGGCTCTTGAATGCTAATATTCATTCATTCTTTCTCTCTTTCTCCCTTTTCTTCCCTCCTTCCCTCTTATAAATAAATAAAGAAAATAAAGAAAATTCAAAAGAGAAAGGAGAAATTGTGAGGAATTAATAGACATTTTTCAGAAGTAAAGTTGAAATGCCTCAAATTAATATAGTTTATAAAGAACCAGATGAAAGTATAATAAATTCACACTTAATTATATGAATGGGAACTATGAATTCAAACGTGAAAGAAAATTTAAAGAATTTCAGCAAGCAAGCCAAGTTTGGTGACTCATGTCTGTATTCCTAACAGGAGGACTAGAGCACTTTGAAGTTTGAAGTCATCCTGGGTTATATAGTTATGTAATGACTTTTAGGACAGCCTTAGCCACAGAGGCAAGACTCTGTCTAATATGCAAACAATTTCAGCAAGAAAAACATCTGCAAAGAAATGCAAATAAGCCGGGGCATGGTGGCACACTCCTTTAATCCCATCACTTAGGAGGCAGAGGTAGAAGGATTGCCATGAGTTCAAGGCCACCCTGAGACTGCATAGTGAATTCCAGGTCAGCCTGGACTAGAGTAAGACCCTTCTTTGAACCTCAACCCCCCCCCAAAAAAAAGAAAGAAAAGAAAAAGAAAAAAAAGAAATGCAAATAACATTAGCAGTGACTTCTCAATGGCAGACTAACTAGTCAGGAAATTCACTATTGATTGTAAAGTATTAAAAGGAACACTGAACTTAAACTTTGTGGCTAGTCAAGTTGGCAAGTTGATCTATAAAGATGAGGCCTTATTTATTTTTTCAGCACTATAGATTGAATTGAGGGCTTCACATTTGCTAGGCAAGTGCTTTATTACTGAACTATATCCCTAGCCCCTTCTCTTCTTGTGAATCAGTCTTAGTAAGTTACCTAAGCTTGCCTTAAGTTCACTTTTTATCCTAAGCAGTCCTTGAATTTATTTACAATCCTTCTGCCTCAGCCTTCTGAGTAGCTGGGATTGCAGTCTTTCACCACCAGGCTTGGCAAGACGAGGGCTTAAAACATAGTTTTATAACCAACTAGGTTTGGTAATGAACACCTTTTGTACTAGAACTCAGGAGACAGAGGTAGGAAGATCACAGTGAGTTCAAGGCCTTCCTAGGACTACAGTGAGAGCTCCAGCTCAGCCTGGACTAGATTGAGACCCTCCCTCAAAAACACCAAAATAAAACAAAACAACAACAAAACACATTCAAAGCTTTGGAAGTTTTGTCATAAAATGACCCTATTCATAATACCCTTTAAAGGGATGGAATGATGGCTCAGTGGTTAAGGTGCTTGACTGCAAACCCTGAGGACCTAAGTTTCATTCCCCAGCATCAATGCAAAGCCAGATACATAATGTGGCACATATATCTGGAGTTCATTTGCAATTGCTGAAGGCTCTGATAAATCCATTCTCTCTTTCTCTCTATCTGCTTCTTTCTCTCTCTCAAAGAACAAATAAAATATTTTAAAAATAATAAAGAATACCCTTTAAAGACCCAAATAAAGACATAGTAAGAATGATCAAATATCTAGTAATATTTTTGTTCATTTTAAGTAAATAAAGGTAAGAGTGAGCATAAGAAGTGTATTCCAAGCAGTCTAAATGTCTAAAAAAAGTAACACAGTTGTTAGAGATAAGATAAAGAAGTTAGAAACCATTCAGTATTCACTGGGTTGGGAGAAAGATGTAAATATTTACAAATTAAGGTAAATAATATGGATAGAATAAAAAAGCATGGCTTTAAAGATAGTAGATATCACAATCATCATAATAGCAGTAAAATATACAACTCTCATGGTAGAAGAAGAACCTGTTATCATGTTGTAAGGAAGGGGTTGGGGAGTTCTGAAGAGAGAAGAATACATGAAAATCATAAAATGGTAGAAAACCTCAGGTCCTGGTATACCCATTCTCTCTCATAATAAATAAATATTTAAAAAATGAGTTAACATGACAGAATAGTAATTATAACAATTGAAACTAAGAGTAAATTATTAGCTAAAAGACTATTATTCTCTGAATTATGTGGAGAAATATGGTTCCTGGAAGAGACAAAGTGGTAAGAGTTCTCAGAGAGTGAGTATAAAAGTATGGAAAAATATAGCAAGCAAATACAAGTCATAGGAAACATAAAATTCAAGAACTGCATCTGGACAGAGGCCAACCCTGCAGTGCAGCTGAATGGAATCAGGAAGTGTGATGGCTGGTGGCAAGACTTAGCCGTCAATAGAGATGCAGTACAGTCATGATGAGGTCAGGGATGGACTAAGTACATGTGATAGCTACTGTCTTGAAACAATTCTTGCTACCAGGAACCAGGTGGTTTCATTAAATAGCTCTGAGAAAGAAGCATTGAAATCTATTTGTGGAATGATTATTATTAGGAATGAGGGGTTCTGGATTGTTCTGACATGATCTGCTACAGAAACCTATACCTAGTATATCTCAAGAGTGGAAATTACTGTACACATAGCTATATACATACCAGCAAGGACTAATACATATAAACAAACAATGCAAATGTGAATATGTATTACAAGTGGGTCATGAAATAAAGTCTTTAACTAGTTTTAATGACATATAGACACACCCATAATGTATAATGCATATGTTGATTAGTCCTAAATAAAAAAGGAAAGTAAGCCAGGCATGGTGGCACATGCATTTAATCCCAGTAGGCAGGAGGCTGAGGTAGGAGAATAGCTGTGAGTTTGAGGCCAGCCTGAGACTACATACTGAATTCCAGGTCAGCCTGGGCTAGAGTGAAACCCTAACTTGAAAAACAAAACAAACAAAATAAAGTAAAAAAAAAAAAAAAGGAAAGTGAGATTTTTTTAAAAAGTGAAATAAGCAAAGAAGAAGAGAAAGGAAGAGTGGGAAGAGGGGAAAGAAAAACAAAGCTGTAATAAGAATCAGTGAGGCTGGGGAGATGGCTCAATTGGTAAAGTACTTGGATCTTCAGAACTTATGGCTTGTTTCCTATAATACCAGTGCTGGAGAGGCAGGGAAAGGAGGAACGATTACTGATAAACCAGTCCGAGGAATCTGTGAGTTCCAGGTTTAATAAAATGAACTAAAAAAATAGTAGATAGTGATTGAGGAAGGTACCTGTCTCCAACCCTGGCCTCTACAGGCCGACTTACACATGTGCATGTCATATCATTCACACACATAGGAACAGAAATACGCACATGTACTCACACAATACATTCATATACACACAAATAATCAAATATATGAAAAAGAAATAAAAGCTCAAAATCTGGTTTGTTTTTTATAATTGTTTTATTTTGCCTATAAAACAGCTCTATATTTGCTTTACCTGGCAACTGGGTTGTCTTATATAATCAAGATTTGCATGTTTGAAATTTTGTTGTTTTGTTTATAAATATTTCTGAGATGATATAAACAAATAAAATAAAACTGAAGAAGTACATGTTTTGATGATGCTTACAAAGATGCCAGCCCTGGACTTCCCCTCCTGGGTCAGGTGAATGACAGAAACACAGGCGTTCACTCAGTACAAACTTCCTCCCACCTGCTCTGGAGGCCTAGGAGAAGGGCTTTGCAGGGCTGGACTTTGATCTCCGCAGAACTGACTCTGGCCTCATTTTACTATGGCACTGGTACCTCGAAGCCCAGAGTGGTAAAAACTCATAAAATCTTCATTTCTGAAAACAGAACAGAGGTAAACAGATGTAATGTTTGGCTCCACGACATTTTCTTTCACGAAAGGGACTCATAGAGCATGGATAATCTTTCCTCATTATAAGAAAGTTCCATTTGGATGCTATAGGAAGATGATTATTCTAAAATGCAACTTGCAACGTTTTTCTGGGAAGTTAGCCACATGGAAATAGTGACCTCATTACTTATCATTTTGTTATTATCTTAGCACCATTTTTCAAATAAAGCCTTTATCTGCTAAGTGGAAAGATGCAAATCTGTATCTCATGTTTCCTGTCTGCCACTAATATCAAGAAATAATTTAAAAACTCTCTTTAATGTGTCTATTTATCATCATTTCCATTATTAATTGAATTTTGATCTTTTAAAGGTCCATGAGCATTTCAAACAAGTAACTCTGGAGTCCTTGTGTCACGGATAATTTGTAATATTTAGTTTACTCTATAATATGGTGTAAGAGAATTAGGCTTCTCGTTTAAAGGAAAATTGAAAAGTAAACTTTTTCCCTAATGTTTTTTTTTTTTATGACAAGACACTTCTTAAGTCTATCTAGAACATGGAGGTATATATTAAGTTATGATATTTAATAAAGGAAAATGGAAGTGAAGGAGGTTTGTCAGTAATGCATTGATGGACTCTGCCCTTTGTAAAATGAGTTAATGACTTTTGCTTCATGATCCATTTCTAATGGTATCTTGGTCTTTTCAAAGAGGATACCACTGTCATAGTTCAGTGATATTAAGCAGTTCTGGCACAGTGGCATATTAAAAGCAAGTAGGTAAGACTTAAATGTTAAATACTTCACTGAATGAAAGGCCACCAACTAGTTAAGTAAAGGAATTATCTGCAGACAATGTATTATGATACTTGGCAATAAAATGTCTTGGTCAAATTCTGTTTTTTTTTTTTTAACTTTTTTTTTATTATTTTTTTTGGAGAGAGACACAGAAAGAGACAGAGAGAGAGAGAGAGAGAGAGAGAGAGAGAGAAGACAGAGATGGGTGCGCCAGCAGTGTCTCAGCTGCTCTGAAGGAAATCCAGATGTGTGCGCCCCCTTGTGGTCAAGTGCGACATTGCACCCTTGCGTCACTTTGCATCTGGCTAAACGTGGGACCTGGAGATTGGAACCGCTGGAGATTGGAACCAGTGATCTTAGGCTTAGGAGGCAGGCGCCTTAGCCCCTAAGCCATCTCTCCAGCCCCAAATTCTGTTTTAAAACAGTTACAGTATCTATGGTCTGCATTGCGAGGTATATGGCTTATCTAAATCAAACTTTGTCTTATTGCACCTTATGAATTTTAATGTGTCCAGTATTTTATGTATAAAGTGTACTCTACCTTTACTCTGAAAGAACTCATGATTTAGGTGTGTGTATATGTAGTAGGTGTGGTGTGGCATGGGGTGCGTGTGTGTGCCTAGAAGCACATACCCCATGCCCACATGTGTGGAGGACACAGAGACATGACCTCTACTTTTGCTCTTCCACCTTCTTTTTTTGAGGCAGGGTGTCCCACTGAGCCTCGCACTCACTGTTGTTTGGTTAGACTGGCTAACCATTATGCTCCAGTGATCCTTCTATCTCTGTCTCCCTCAAAGCTGGGGTTACAGGCATGAGTGATCATACCCAGCATTTTTGCATGCATGCTGGGGTTCAAATCAGGTCTGCATGCTTGTACAAGTCCTCTTACCACTGAGCAATCCAGCCTGAAAGTAACACTTTGACTTGAATTTGTATTTTAAGTACATTATGAGAAAACAATTTTTACATCAAATGGTGTTTGAATTCATTTGGATTTAAGACCAAAGACTATTTGCATTAAGTTAGTATAAAGCTAGAGAGATTTGGAAATATCAGAGCTGCTAAGGCATGATCAAGGGACACTCCAAAATCTATAATTATCAATAGTATTATTTAAATATTTAGCATTATTGAAAACATTATGTTGCTTAATGAATCGCAAACATGCCTGATGTATGCTTTATATCTTCACAGATTTATGCTCCTATTTAAAAATGTAGTGATTAGCTAGATGTGGTGGCACACATTTTTATCTCAGCACTTGGGAAGCAGAGTTAGGAGGATCACTGTGATTTCTAGGTCAGTCTGGGACTACAGAGTGAGTTCCATGCAAGCATGGGCTAGAGTTGACCCTACCTTGAAAAAAAAATTAGTGATTTAATTTTCAAATTTGCCATTTTCCACATGAGGAAATGTAAAGTATGAAATATAAAGAGAGGGGCTGGAGAGATGGCTTAGTGTTTAAGGCACTTGCCTGCAAAGCCAAAGGATCCTGGTTTGACTCTTCAGGAACCACATAGGCCAGATGCACAAGGGGGTGCATGCATCTCGAATTTGTTTGCAGTGGCTGGAGGCCCTGGTGTGCCCATGCTCTCTCTCTCTCTCTCTCTCTCTCTTCTCTCTTGCTACCTCTTTCTCTCTCTCAAATAAATAAATAAATAAATAAATAAATAAATAAATAAATAAATAAATAAAAATATATTTTAAAAAAGAAATATAAAGAGATTTAGTAGATACATAATATTGTTTGACCACAAAGGAATGTAGTTTTTTCATGGCTTAAATGTGAACTATCCCATAGCCTCATGTGCTTGAATATTTAGTCACAAGCTGATAGTACTACTTTAGAAGGTAATGGAACCTTTAGGAGGTAGGGCCTAGATGGAAGAAATTGTTTGTTGTGGGATATGCCTTGAATATTATAGAAGGGATTTGAGGGTTGTAGCCATGTCCACTTCCAGTTTATATCTCTGCTTCCTGGTTAAAGAAGATGTGAGCCAGCCATGCCACAAGCTCCATGGACCAGAGCTGGTTCCAACACTCTGTCTTTCCTGCCCTGAAACTTTTAGGCCAAGGAAGTCCTTCCTCTCTTAAGTTGCCTATTATCAGGTATTTGGTAACATCATTAAGCAAAGTAATATATGTACTGATAAATACTGCAATGTAATACTCCCATTCTGCTTAGTGAAATAAGCCAGAGGTAAAATGCCACCTGTCCTGTAATTCCATTCATGTGAAACATCCAGTATAGACCAATCAACAGAGCCAGGAAATGGAATAGCAATTTCCCAGGACAGAGTCCACAAGGCTGGGAGAGTTAGGAGTCAATGGCAAAGGGATCAGGCTTGTTCCATTTTGGGAATAATGATGATTCCTAAAATTAAGTTAATGCATGTAATAACTCCATATAGTAAAAACCATTGAACTGTACACTTAGGTGAGTGGATTGTGTAGCATGTGAGTTATATGCCAATAAAGCTTTTGAAAATCTTCCTGCAGATTTAAGAGTACTAAGGAGAGATGCTTCCTTCTGGCAGAAATACCAGTATGTGTAGATATTCAATTATTGTTCCATAATGAATATGGCTGATAACATGGGAAATATTAAACCCACTCATCTCCATTGATGTTTCATTGCTGCCTGTACCTGGGGTCAGTTATCTTTACTAGTTCTTATCTGATAGTACAATCTACCTTCTGTGTCTCTTGAATCCTAACCTCTGCTTCTGTCTGCAGTTCCTACTCCCACCCATTACAAACATCAACTGGACTGTTAGTCCTGCAGCTGTCTCAGCAGTGAAAGCTGGTCTGGAGAAAAGGTACTTCACAGCTAAGCAATAGCACCTGACTTCACTTTTACTGTTCCTGAAGTAAAAGTTATCATTACCCCACTTCACAGATGCAGGACCTAAGGACTAGAGAAGTTAAATGTTCTGTTTTAATTCCATTAGCCTTTAGTTGTAAATCCCAATTCAGAATGGTACACTATCTGATATCATATAAGTGCTAACTGATTGCACCCCTGGAGCTCCTGAATGCAGTCCTATCTGATATCAAAAGCCATGCTCGTTCTTTTACACTGTGCCAACTCCTTTGCCAGAATGAAATGTCTACCTTTTTGAATTGCTTTGCACTCTTAAAATGAAGTTGTTATGTAAACCCACATAATAGAAATAGTCCAGAAAGCTTGGTAAGAAGCTCAAAATATTATACTTAACACAAAAGATAATTGAAAGAAGTTTAGTTTTACAGAAAGATTCAATTCAGTATCTTCAAAAAGAGTGATCTCATATGGACTTAAAATGTAGTAGTATTTACAGAAGCCAAGACAATTATTGTATTGGAACATAAATTAAAGAACTTAAAGTCTTAATTCATTTATTAACTACTTGAGTATACTATGAAGCCTCCAGGACTTTCATTTTCCTCAGCAATAAAACATGAGTTCAGAAATTATATTTATAGGAACTGGGAGATGTCTCAGCGGGTAAGTGCTTGATGTGTAAGTATGAAAGACTGAGTTCTACCCCCAGAACCCATGTAGAAGTTGGGCATAGCTGCACATGCCTATAGTCTCAGCACTAAGGAAAGTGGACACAGGAGGGTTGCTGGGATATACTGACCAGCTAGTCTAGCTAAAATATGACATTCACCAGGTTCTGTGAGATAATCTGTCACAAGGAAATAAGGTGGAAGACTTAAATATGTGGAAGAGAATACTGGACTCCTCTGACCTCTATACACATGTGCAAGGTTCACTTACATCTGCATGATCACAGCACACACATGTGTATACACTATATGCTCCCTCCACACAAATACACCACACATATCATACATATACAAAATTTTTTAAATCACATTTTATCTAGATGATATTGAACCTGTACCAGTAAGGTCAGAATACAGCCTGCATGAAGATCAGTTGCAATATTCCCTGAGATCTGTCCCCAGCTTTCTTATCTGTGCTATAACTTTGATGGGCATTTACTCAGTCTCTCTTGCTTCCTGGCATCAAGGTAAATTCTGATTACAGGAGATACTGGCATAAGATTCAAGGGCAGCAGATATTGAAAGACAAAATATTTCTGCCATAGGTACTGGCTTGCAGTAAATCCTGCACTTGTGAGGATACGTTACAATGATACCACCAGTAGAAATGCTGCTCTTTTCACTGTCTCTGTAGCAAAGAAGTAATAGCTTCCCACTGCTGTTCAGATCCATTGTCCCCTGGCCCACTTTTTAAAGAAATGTGTAATCCATATGTCCAGGGAATGCTATAAACAGAAAGCAAAATGAACACTAAGAAAAACACATTACATGGCTGGCAAGATGGTTCAGTGCTTATAAGGCTGCAAGAAAAGCAATAGGCATGACTGTAACTCCAGTCCTATGCAGAGCAGAGACCAGAGAATCACTGGCAAATAGAGATTCAGAGAAAGAAAGAGGAAGAGACTCCACCTCAAGAAAATATGCAAATGAGTGACAGCGGAGAACATCTGATGATGTTCTTAAGACACCTGACCTTTTTCTCTGGCCTCTGCATGGAATACATTCAGCGTCTGCACATAGATATGCACATACCACACACACAGCACACACACCATGCTACACATGCCAAAACAAAAAAAGAAAAGCATATCAAGATATATCATAACTATGCTGTTAAAATCAATTATAAAAATAAACTATATTTAACTTTTTATTTTATTTTATTTATGAGAGTGAGAGAGAGAGAGACTGAGAGAGAGAGACAGGTAGGGAGAGAGAATGAGCAAGCCAGGGCCTTCAGCCACTGGAAACAAACCCCAGATGTATGCACCACTTTGTACATCTGGTTTACATGGGTACTGGGGCATTAGGCTTCACAAACAAGCACTTTAACTGCTTAGACATCTTTCCAGCCCCTAAAAAATGAACTTTAAAAGCAGTCAGTGAGAAGTAAAAACAAAAATGAGTAACTTTTCTGTCTTTTTAATCAGAAATAATGAAAGCAAGACCATGATAAAAAATAAGAACAAAAGCACCTCTCCACTTTAGAATTCCTAACCAACAAAATATTTTCCTCCAAACTATAGTCTGAACAAACAAATTTTCAGGAAAGAACTGAGAAATTTTATCATCACTTTACCAGATGTATAGTTGTTATAGGAAGTTGTTCAGACTGGAATAAAATTATAGTAGATGAAAACTTGAATCCAAATAAAAAACAGAATAGGAATAAAATATGCATGGGTAAGGTAACTAATTCTCATTTTAAACATTTCTTTAAAATTATATTGTTCTTTGAAAACAGTGCTAAAAATACACCTTGGGTTAAGGAGAGTGTTTTCAATAAATAACTCTAGGGAAATTTTCCATGTGTATAAGAATGAAACTAGATGCCCAATTTCTCACCGTACACAAAAATCAACCTGAACTTGATTAAAGGCTAATATGTAACATCCAAAACTACTAGAAGAAAACATAATGGTAATGTTTAAGGATATTGGAAAAGGCAATTTGCTTTGGGAATGAAACCCAGAGTCTCAGACAAGCTTGGTGAGTGCTCATCTCTGGGGTATATCCCCAGTGCATTAAACTTTTCTCTCTGCTGTGGCCAAATACCAATAAGAGAAACATAAGAGAAGAGGCATTTCTTTCAGGTTACAGTTCCTGGGAATACAGCCCTTTGTGGCAGGGAAGGTGTAGAAAAACTAGGAGGTAGCTGATTACATTGCTTTCAATGTGAGAAAGCAGAGTGTAGACAGCAAATGGGATCAAGCTATCAAACCTCAAAACTCACCTCAGGTGATCTACTTCCTCAGAAAGGCTTTACTTCTTAAATGTTCTTTCACATTCATACCACAGTAGCTAGCATGTTTTTTTTAAGATCTTAAAAATCTCAGGAAATAGAAGCAAAAATAACCAAGTGGGGTTATATCAAATTATGAACTTTCTGTAAATAGTCAAGAGAGTTAAGAGTCAATAGCAAAACATATAAATGTACAGATGTATATACAGAAATACTTGTCATCATTAGACATGACTGAAATGCAAATCAAAGCCACATGAGATAGCACCTTACCTCAGTAATAATGGCTGTTATCAATAAGACAAAGATACATGCTGGCAAGGAAGAAAAGCAAACGGGCATCCTATATATAGTTGGTAAGAATATAAAGTAGTACAGCCATTATAGAAAATGATGAAGGATCCTGGAAAATTTAAATTGGACTACACCCTGATTGAACAACCTCACTACTAGGATCATATCGTAAGAAAATGGTATCACTATAGAGAAGAGACATCTGACCTTGAAGAAAGTCTATTACCTAATATTCATAAAAGCCCCAAAATGGAAATACCCTATGTTCTTCACTTGAACAATGGATAAAGAAGATGAGGCATCTATGCAGAATGGAACACTATTCAACCACTAAAATGATGACATCTTGTCATTTGAGACAACATGCATGGACTGGGATATTACTGTGTTTTGAATTAAAATAAATCAGGTACAGACATTTCTTATACGATCTCACTCATGAGAAATCTAAAGAAGTTGATTTTATAAAAGTTGAGAATAGGGCTGGAGAGATGGCTTAGCGGTTAAACGCTTGCCTGTGAAGCCTAAGAACCCCATTCGTGATTCTCCAGGACCCATGTAATCACAGCACATATCTGGAGTTCATTTGCAGTGGCTGGAGTCCCTGGTGCGCCCATTCTCTCTCTACCTGCCTATTTCTGTCTCTCTCTCTGTCTTTCTCAAATAAATAAATAAATAATAACATATTTAAAAAAAAAAAAAGTTGAGAATAGAAGAGTAGGATTGGTGAGGTTGATCAACAGGTAGTAGGTTAAAGTTATATAAAAGAAAGAAGTTCTGATGTGCTACTGCACCATTGGGGGGATGACAGATAATAATCATGCACTGTACATTTCCAAAAATAGAAATAAGTGGATTTCAAATGGTTTTGTTCCAAACCAAATAAACCAAATATACTTAACCTTCTTTGACCATCACACAAGGTAAACATGTGTCAAAACATCACATTGAGCCAGGCGTGGTGGCACTCTCTTAATCCCAGCACTCAGGATGATTGCTGTGAGTTTGAGGCCACCCTGAGACAACATAGTGAATTTCAGGTCAGCCTGAGCTATAGCAAGACCCTGCCTTGAAAAAACAAAAACTAAAACAAAACAAAACAAAACAACAAAATCACATAGTTGCCATTAAACATACAAACTTATGTGACAAAGTAAAACAACTGAAGAGATTCTTCTAAAATAATAAAATTCATGACAAAATACTAAAAACATTCTATGGGCTTTAAATCATGCACAAAAGTCAAGTGAAAGCTATAAAAAAGTATTTTAAATGAAGTAATTGGGGTCAGAGATGGTTGAAAATAAAAGGTTGTAAAAGTCTTACATTGTATGTAAAATGCTGTAATTATTTGATGCTAAACTGAGGGAAGCTAAAAATATATATTAGGAAACTTAGGTCAACTACTTTAAGAAGAGTTATAGCTAGTAAATACCAAACAAAAATTTTAAATCCTTTTAGGTTCCTTCAAGGGGTATTCTCTAAAGATAATCATTCTATTTGTTAAAATATATCTGCTAACATGTATGCTTTTAATTCTAGCTGCAAAAGTGAAACTAGATGAAATACATTTAAATGTGGGAGCAATTTCAACATCTTTCTGAATCCCTCTCACCTCCTCAAAAGAATCCTGGTCAGTTGACCAGTTCTAATCTAGTCAAACTGTGCTTCTTGCACCATAACCTGGGGTTTCCAGTAGTTCTTATGTGATACTAGGCTGTCAGCACCGGATGTACTAGCTTTTTGGAGATCTTTGATATGTGCAGATACAATAGTCTGATGTTTTGGGGTTGGATGATTTTGTTTCATTCAAGGAAAGGTCTTATGAATTTTAAGTTTCAGTGGTCAGTATAAAGAACAATGCAAATTTCACCTGGAACTGACACATGATCCCAGAGTTAGAATCTAAGGTTTTCAAAAGAGCTTGACCAAATCATTGTACTGAGTCTCATTCAGTCTTTTGATATTCCCTTAGAGGGTTAAATGCTCATTGATGCAGGAAAAGGAAATATCGAGGGTGGCTTCCCAATTTTGCCTGACAAGATGAAAAGGAAAAATGTTGAAGGGGATATGAATAAAATATAATTCATAACTTGCTGTCTGTTTTGTCCTACCATTCATAGGATGCTCATAATAGGAGAAAAACATGATGACAACAAATTAAAAGAGAGACTAATGGAGAGGAGGAGATATGATGGAGAGTGGAGTTCTGAAGGGGAAATGGGGGAAGGGAAGGAAATATCATGGTTTATTGTCTGTATATAGAAGTTGTCAATAAAAAAATGTCAAAAAAAGAAAAGATCAATTACTATTAAATTTCCTTAACAAAAATGGTAACTATTAGAATGCCTTGACTCTTAGTAATTTTCAGATGTTTATAGTCAATTTTTTTTTTTTTTTTTTCATGAAAGGGTCTCCTCTAACCCAGGCTGACCTGGAATTCACTCTGTAGTCTCAGGGTGGCCTTGAACTCATGGTGATCCTCTTACCTTTGCCTCCTGAGTACTGGGATTAAAGGCATTTGTTTTCATAAATGAATATGTGCTAAGGATATTAAATGGTAAAATTTATTTGATTCCAAATATATTTTCTTAAAGCAGATAATTTAATGACTGGAATAAATTTAACTAAATGTGTCATCTGTAAAATCATTTATTTTGTTTCAGAAAATGTGAAATTGAAGAGCTTCCCATATTTTCACTACTGTGAAATAGAGCTGAAAATGTTCCCATTCAGTGTTTAATTCTTCATTCATTTAGTTACTATGTTTTCAAATTGAGCATGACTCATGCACTGATTTTTTGAAAACAGAAGTTCTACATGTTATTTCTTATATAAATACATGAAAATTTCTCACAAGGTCTTAGAAATGAAAAAGCTGCTCTTTTGAGCTACTTTCATCAATTTCATTTGGCCATAAGCGCTTGTACAACACACACACACACACACACACACCACACCTATAACAAGCCAGCATTTATTTTTTATAAATTTGCAGTGGTGATGGATTTAGGCAAAAAGAATGCAGGAAAATTCTTTCCCTATTTGAATAAACTCACATATGCATAAAGTCAAGGATTAGCTAACTGGGTTGGGTTGGAAACCCTGGGTGTGGCTATGTTCTAAGTATCTTTTGTCTTCCTCTTGGGATCCAAGGACTGGCTGGAGCACAGGCGAGGACTACAAACAGCAACAGGTATCTCTCACTCTTTTTTTTTTTTTTTTTTTTTTAATTAAGTAGAAACTTGGTACTGACATATTGTGTGTTGATACCATTTCCCTCTTCCCTGTCCCCATTCCACGGAGGGTCCTCTTTACTGGTATTGCTGCTATTCACCATGGGGTTGTGGGTTATGAGATGTGAGAGCAGCAGGCAGTCATTGTCAGATGGGGCAATGCCTTAAATATTCCTTCCCACCCTATTAAAACAATTTCTATTTTATTTATTATAGAGAGAAAGAAAGAGAGAAAGAGGCAAAGGAAAGAGAATGAGTATGGACATACCATGGACTAATGACATTGAAAACAAATTCCAGGCACATGTACCACTTTGTGCATGTAGCTTTATGTGGGTATTGGGGAATCAAACCCTGGTTGTCAGGCTTTCAGATCTGGCAAGCCACCTGTCCAGCCCATGTATGTCTGATGAAACCAGGTGTACTGTCTGTCTCACTTCATATTACTGGTTAAACCAAATTATATTGCTGAATTTAGAAGCATGCACTGTGAAAGAAATTGCAGTCATAGGGTAAAGAAAGAGATAAGCAGAAGGGAGCTTGCATGAAGGTACTTTTGCCATCTGCCTTGTCTATCCTACAAATAGGATACCCTAGAGCCATTAGGAAGACTCTATAAGCCTGCCTAGTCCATACCCATCAGGGATACCTACACCACATTTAAGGCAGTGTAACTTAATCCCAACCATTGGAGGCCTTCATTTGGGCATGTGTTTTATGTTCATGGCACCACTGGAAACAGAGTCTGATCAGTGGATCTGTCACAAAATTAATAAGGAAGGACATTAGTATACATGCTCTTGGATAGGACTCCAGTACTGTGCCACACACTGCACATGACCACCATATCACCAATAGCACACCCTGTGTTCCTGTGTCGTTCATAGCCTCATCATTACAGAACTTGTAGATTTTTTTCTTCCTTCAAATTCTAATTAAATAGTATGAAAAAAGAACCTTAGCAAACAAGACAGGTTTTGTTTTATTTTATTTTATTTATTTTTTTTAATTGCTGCCTTCCTTTCCCCTTTTAATTTTTACTGAAAGTATTATTAAAGAAAAATGAAACGATTTTGAGGGCTGGGGAGATGGTTTAGTGGTTAAGGAGCCTGCCAGCTAAGCCTAAGAAGAGCCTGTTAGATTCTCCAGGTCCCACCTTTAGCCAGATATGGTGATGCAAGGGTGCAATGCAGCACTTGCCCACAAGGGGCACATGTGTCTGGAGTTCGTTCACAGAGGCTGAGAGACCACTGGTGTGCCCATGCTTGCCCTCTCTCTCTCTTTCTCTCTCTCTCTCTCTGACTGACCTGTCTGACTTTCTCCAAAAAACAAAGATTTTGAGGATAGAGACAAAAGAATAAATTGGCTTTTCTTAATAAGGCTCATGGCATAGAAGTAGTTGAAAAGTGTGGCACTGAAAGAGAAGTTCTCAAAAAAAAAAACTTTCATATTTAACTTACATCACTTTCAATTTAAAGGTTTGTGCTTGGCAATATGAGCCTCAGATCTGTCACTACTTAACCTTCAAAAATAAATGGCTGCTTAAAACTCCTACCTGTGAGGCCACTGTTCAATGTATTCTACCTCTTCCTTAAACACAAGCTGTGTGCTCTAACTATGCTGCTAAAATATTGCCACATATCTAGTGAAATATATTTGACTTTTACTGTATACTTCATTTTTATGTTTTTTAACAAAATAAATAAAAATAGTGCCTATAACAGTAAATAAAATATTTTTAATCTGGCTACAGCTTTTAGGCTTTGATATCTCCCATGATAACCAAACAGTTTATATTTAATTTGTTTTCAAGTAGCAACAAATGAGTACTAAGGTAATATTTTAATTCTAAATGAGATAATAAAATGATCAATCCAGTTAGCAACATTCCTACAGTTATGTGGTTTTTAAAATTATATATCTTATATTTATTGAGTAATTTCCTAACACAGTATAGGTTAATCAAAATATTTCACAAAAAACTCAAGTACATACTAACATTAATAATACAGTTATTGGTCTGCTATGAACTCAAAAAACAGTGTTTCTTTCTTAGAACCAAGGGGATTGTCTGTGAATAATGAGCAATATTCTCCAGTAGTAATATTAGAACTGATCTTTAAGTTTGGCAAGCACTTGCAGCTTCACTTTTCTGTGGTTCAGAGAAGTATCTTGTGCAGTTACCTAGCAGATAAGATCCAGAGTCCACAGTCCTGTATTCTGAGGTTTAGACCTCATACTTTGCAAAAGTAATTTACAAGTTTCAAACTTTTCATAACCTGTCCACTCCTGATTTTTTTTTTCTCTCAAATTTCTATAAAGTGCATCTATGCCATAATCAGTTGGCTAGATGACATGTTCTGTCTTTGTGGCTAAGATGGGCATGTCATTGAAAGAGCTCTCTTACACTGGTGGATTCTTCAGTATCTCACCCCTGCACCCTTGCACCTTCCTTTCTCCAGGCTTCTTACATGCTCAGTGACATTTGGTGACAGGACATGAAGAAATGATTAGTTAGTGCAATATATAGTGTTACGTAGTTCAAACTAATATGAACTTTCTTTGATTTGGGACATAGGACTTCATAAGACTTCAGTACATACCCCGAAGAAGCATCCAGTAGCACCAAATAGAACTGCATGTTCAAAAATATGGAAGAGAGCCTGATCACAGCAGTAATTGTAGAGTTCTGTGAGACTGCACTGTCTTTTCTGAGACTTAAGTTCATGTTCTCACTTCCTTTTCAGTAAAGTTCCTAAATCTCCTTCTTCAAACATAAATTTATGCTTTTTTACTCTGAATGTTGAACAGCTTCCAACAAGTCTTGAAAGCACAGTATTTTATCCCTTGCAGTTTCAATGAAGTGTTTTTTTTTTCTTAATAGCTCAGTGAAACTAGAGAATAATTACTTTTTCAGTTAATGTTAAACTGATGGCATTTTTAAACAAGAAGCTGGCAGCAAACCTGGTGTCACGCTATAGTGCATTGAAGAGTGGATTAGCCACTTAGTGACTCACCTTTGAAACATCAGACTTCCTTTGCCATGCCAAATACAGCATTAAGAAATAAAGTGGAGATGGAGAAGGGTGCTAGAATCTGTGAGCTGGGGGCATCAAGTTCCATAACTTCACTAGCCGCTCAAGAGCCCTACTCTCCTATTGTTTTTAAAACCATAGTCCTTGTGAAAAGACTTAAAGTTCCAATGGATATGTAGATATAAATAGGCTAAGATTAATGTTAACATTAGAGACATTTCAGTGTTTTAACTTTTCTCTGATTTGTTTAAAAGTTGGGACAAATTAGGTTTTTTTTTGTCATACCATTTGAAATTACTTAAGATAGGAAAGTGATATTTTTCCAGCAGGAAAGTAAGCATCTGTGCATGTTCTACCAATGATGAACATGGACCACAGCACAGCTAGCTCTTTCACAGACACAGAGCAGACATGCACACCTTTAAATTACACACTCCCAAGAAGAAAATATAGTAGATATGTATGAAGATAAGTAAATATGAAATACATGGTATTATGCCAACTATATCATTAATTCTATTTAATGCACAGCATTCAGTAGTAGGTAGACAGATAAAATTCACTTTGCATGTTGGCTTAGGATGGAAGTTTTCCTGGCTATTCAGCCTAGCTGAGGGATGGAATTGGAAGAAAGTGACAGGATTTCTCTTTGAGGAGGTAAGAGATGGAAAAGTAGGAATTCACAGAACTGTGAATTTCTACCAAAACAGAAACATAGGAAACTGGCAATCAGAAGTGAGAGAGCTGGATTCTAAGCCCTAAATTCAGAATCAGGACTCAAGACTGAGGTCAAAGCGTGAGAGTTCAGACCTGGGAAGAACAGAATGAGAAGTGAGAGGGCTAGAATTCGAGTGGCTTGGGAACAAGTGAAGGCAGATGTCCAAGAAACATTGAGAAATACTGAATGGTGCTCTCACCACAGGTGGTCTGAAAGTGCAGGCCTGGGCTATCTCCTTATGAGCTAGAAAATTACATAAAGAAGACGCTATGTGAACAATAATGGGCCAAGCATGATTTTGCTACTACGGATAGCTACCTTGTTTCTTTCTCTTTCTTTGTCCCTGCCTACCCTTTCTCTCTGTCTCTCTCTCTCTCTCTCGCTCTCAGTGTCTTCCTCTCTGTATATGTGTGCATGCATGTGAAAGAGAGAGAAGAGGAGATGACTGGTCTTATCACCACATGTTTGCATGTGAAATCACATTTTATATTAAGTGGAAAACAGCTAACATGTTATATGTCATAAAATATAAAATCATTTGTCTCATTTAAAATGATGACATTATATTTTCAAATGAAAAATAATCTTGTATTCTCTTCTTTAGCTAGATTAATGCAATTTCAAAAGGCATAGATTCTCTCTCACTATTTAAAGAAAACAAATAATTATTTGATCTATGTTAGCCTTAGCTCTGTTATCTTTTTTTTTAACAAAAGAAGTTCATTGCTATATATATTTATGTAACATGAAATTGGACCAGTACAGACATACATACAGTTCAGTGATTTCTGGTAACTTTGATTTCTGATAACTTTGAAGATTGGCATGAACATTACCATAAATCAGTTTTAGGACATTTTTCATGTCCCATTGAAGGTCTCCAGTGCCTATGAACAATTAATAATTTTTTATACCTTTAGGCCCAGGAAAACACTAATCTTTATAAATTTTCCATTTTGAGCACTATATGTACATATAATCTACAACTTGTAGTCTATTTATCTTTTCATTTACTTTGCAAGATACTTTTGAGGATGTTTATCTTATTCATAATGTACCATGTGTTAGCATTACATTCTTTTTCATTACTCAGGATTCTTCCTGGGGGATATATCATGGTTCCAGGAGCCACTGCTGCAATGCAGCACGTAGGCAGGGCATGATGGCCCTCATGAATAGGCTGGAAGAACCTTTGGAAAATGGACTGTGGTTTGTAGTGGAGGCCCAGGGATGTTTAGATATACCAAGATTGTGCAAGGCTACCATGGAGAATGTTGGCTTAGGATGGAAGTTTTCCTGTCTTTTCAGCCTAGCTGCAGGGGTAGAATTGGAAGATCCAAAGCCTGTCAGTCACTGGTTATATAGGACTTGAAATGCAGATGCTTGATGTTTGCATGGTGGTTATTGATTTTGCATTGTTCCAGTCTCTCCTTGCTATGTCTTATAGCAGTTAAAAATGTTTACTCCATCCTATTATATGTTGAAAGTATATAACTTGTTTTGATTTTACAGGATTTACAACAGAGAGACAACCTTAAATCTCAGAGATTTGGGACTTTGGAACTATCTTAAGTTTGTAAAGATTATGTGAGATGGTTATGAATTTTGGGGAGTCCAGGAGCAGAATGTGGTATTTTGAATGAATGTCCCCCAATGGATTAGGGAATTTTATTCAAGATTGTAGCTTGGTGTCACTGGGTGGATGCTAGGGTCCAGCCCTAAGGTGTGAGGGTGGATTTGGAATTGCAGTCTAAAGATACGCAAAATGCCTGAGCTTTGCCTGGAGTTCCTAAGTGTGTTTGCTTATGGTGCTGGTGTGGCTTGTCACTTTTCTCTCTCTGCTTGGACCTGTGAAGGCAGCCAAGCTTCTTCTGCCAACTTTCCCTGGATGTGTAAGCTCCAAATAAATTCCCTTCCTCCACCACTGTATCTGGTCTACAGGGTAATGCCCGTGACGTGAAGCTGACTGTTCCATGTTACTGATGATGTAGCATGTGTGAGCACTTCATACTTTTTCTTTTCCTGGAGATGGATATATCACAATTTGTTTCTCAGTAGATACTTAGGTTATTCCAGATATTTATTATTGACACCATTTATTTGCAAATATTTGCCCAGCTATATTTCATTATTCTTGGACATATACCTAAAAGAAGATTTTTTGGGTGATATTCTGAGAAATTTCCAAATTATTTTCTGAGGTGGCTATAGTGGAACTTCTATGTTGCTGCTGATGAAGACAATCTCTGCTGCTACTCCTATATTCTTTAAAGTAGGATTATATCAGTTTTATACATGTATACCCATTTACACACATTGTATTTGCTTTGAGCCAGGATGACATCAGTGTTATCATGTGCACAGAGTCATATGCACACTGTTTCCATTTGTCAGATAGCTAATGGGTGAAACCAACATGATCTTTCCCTAATGTATTATGATGCTTTCACTATCTTCATCATCTGCATTGCTCAATAATTAACAAGCATGTTTAACAGTATGTATGCAATTCACTTGGCATGTTTAATAATATGTATGGTGTACATTAAGGGAAAATATCCATGTTGCCTAAGAATGATTAGGGAAATATCAGTATTTGATGATTACTGGGGAGGTAGGTAATTTATGAATAACTCTAAAATGTAAGTTTAAAATGAATGAGATGAATGGAGAGGGAAAATTCTTTCTTGGGTGTGTCATATATGTGAGAGATCAACTACAACTTCAGAAATATACTATGAACTATCTGAAGTATATTATGAACTATCTGAAGGCAGTGCTGTAACACTGGCAACTAGATCAACATAAGGGCACACTATATATTTGGTTGATCTTGTGTGACGACAAATAGATATCTTTCCAGTGGTGATTCAGACCTACTATAGTTAGATAGTGTGAGTACATACCAAATAGAAACAACAGTCATTACTATCCAAACTGTAAGATGGCTACTTTATGAATGCTAAAATTGTGATTCTATTCTGGTAAGTGACCTCAACTCTGTTCTTTAAATTTACCATTATGAAGTTTCTGCTTAAGGCTAAAGTAAGTGTAGTTAAAAATAAATTGTACACTGTGCCTTGTATCTGGTATCACAGGAAAAAATAGTAAAGATAGTTTATGACGATTCTTAGGGCACCACCTGCACTCTTGAGTAAATAGGTAAATTATATACCATAAGCATACATCACCATCCTTACACACTAGTTAAAATTGGCGATTAGATCCTAATACTATGCCCAATATTATTTTTTCTTAGTTTTAAGGCACTTTAACTTGCTTGGTAATTTTTCTCTTTTCCCAATTGAATTTGAAAGAAGGTAATCAATGGTAGACGAATAATTAAGGCAAAATGTTGAGTGATTGAGAATTTGACCTTTTGGTTAAAGTTGGAAGAAATGATAGAAAGATGGTCCATGACACATTTCTTTATGATTCTTTAGTTGAGTGTTGATTGCACTCCCTCTTTGGAAGTGGACATCAAGAACACACAAGTGAATGCAGGAAGTGTGGGAGGCCATGCTGACTATATGCAGAAATTAGCATCTTTCCATTTTTAAAACTGACTTAATTCGATGGAATATTGTATTAATTACTTTTCTTGTTGCTGTAACAAAATAACTGGAGCAAGCAATTTAAGGAAGGAAAAGTTTACTTTGGCTCACTATTTGAAAAGATACAGTTCATTATGGTGAGGAAGATATGGTGGCAGGAGCAAGATCTGGCTGGTCATATTACTTCTGCAGTCAGAAAGCAGAGAAAGATGAATGCTGGTATTCAGCTTTTGTCCAGGCCAAGACTGTATCCCATGGAATGGTGCCATCCACATTTAGGGTGGGTCTTCACATCTTAGTTCAATCAACCTAGAACTCCATCAGAGATACTGCTAGAAGTTTATTTCCTAGGTGATTCTAGATCTGCCAAGTTAAGGATAGAGATAAACCATCACAACAAATATTAACTCACCCACTCAATGGCATGTAAGATTCAAAATAATAATGTAAATGATTATAATTATATATAACTTAGGAAAATATTCATGATAAAATTGTATATAAAGTTGATATAAAATATTAAAAATATTTTATATGTGTGCTTATAAGTATGCATGTATGTATAAAAAGAAAAAGTGAGTTAAAAAAGTCCATAGAGGGAATAGAACTGTGTAATTATGATCTCTCTTTTCTTCGTTTTCCAGTTTCGGTATGCTTATGTTATCACAGAAAACAATGAAATTATTCACTAAATGCCTAGATTAAAAATGAATCTTGCATTTTTCCTTTCTTCTTCTTCTTCTTTTGTTTTTGCAGAGAGACACAGAGAGAGACAGAAAGAGAGGAAGAGGGAGACAGATAGAGATGGGTGCATCAGCAGCCTCTCAGCCGCTGCGAATGAAATCCAGATGTGTGCGCCCCCTTGTGGGCAAGTGCGGCATTGTGCCCTTGCGTCACTTTGCATCTGGCTAAATGTGGGACCTGGAGATTGGAATTGACGTTCTTAGGCTTAGCGGGCAGGCGCCTTAACTGCTAAGCCATCTCTCCAGCCCCAGTTTTCCTTTCTTTAGTTATAACATTTATTGTTAATCATATGTTAATAGCATATTCCATAATACTTAATTCTATTACTGTTAAATCAATCTTTAATTTTTCTTTCTTTAGTTGTAAGATTCTCCTATGCTAACAGCATAGTCCCATCATACTTGATTCTATTACCATTTTCATCATACAAATATGATTTCATTTTACAGAATAAGATTTGTGTCTCAGAGAATGTACCAAATATCCTCTTCACTGATACATTGTCTGTCTCAAAACTGGGGCTGAGGATTGAGGGATAAATTTGAGACTTTCCAAACTAAACACCTGATGGAAAAAAGAAATATGTATTCCTTCTACCTTTTGATTTTGCTTAATCAGAAACCTCATGTTCTCTTTTGCACACAGATCCTGATGTGCTGTATTTGTATGTATGCATATAAAATGGAGCAAATGTGGGGAAAATTTCTAGAACAAGAATGGTAGCCCAGAATGAGTACTGAGAGACAAATAGCAGATCTGGAGAAATGGCTTAGGAGTTAAGGTAATTTCCTGTGAAGCCTAAGGACCAAGGTTCAATTCCTCAGTACTGACATAAGCTAGATGCACAAGGTAGCACATGTGTCTGGAGTTCATTTGCAGTGGCTGGAGGGCCTGGCATACCCACTCTCTCTCTCTCTCTCTCTCTCTCTCTCTCTCTCTCTGTCTGCCCCTTTGGCTCTCTCTCTCTCTCAAATCAATAAATAAAATATATATTTTTTAAAAAGACAAATAGGAAAAGGGGTGGGGAAGAATGAAAGGACACATGTAAGATGTAAACAGAAAGGGGGCAGAGTATTGGTGGGCACTGGAGAGAAGGGGGAGGAGAATCAACTTAAAATAAACCAACAAAAACAGAATTTGCCTATGTCTGACTGAATCTCCCATTTGTAAAAGGAGCATTCTGCAATATGAGATTCCTGGGATTGGAAGTCAGAGAAAGCAAAAGGTTTTGGCATGCTTCCCCCTGATTACTTATATGTTCTACCCAACCCTACTCTCAATTGCTACCACATTTGTTCTTGCTTGACCTCAGTGGTCCCTCTTTAGGTTTACTTGGGACAGGATTATTCAACCATATTTGGTATTTCTGGGCAACGTTCCAGGTTCCAAATTGGAGAGCTTTTGGAAACTTGCAGTCAGGACACAAGGAAACAGGAGTCATATCTCCTGTTCAGTGAATTGTAAAGGAAAACATTACTGGACACCCACCCTGATGTAAGGCCACCAGCAGCCAGATCCTGTGGGGCCTTCCAGACAACTTTCAAGGAGTGGGTGACTAGTATTTCCTTTCTCTATCCTTAGATAAGTCTGAGTCACCCTGTCTATCTGCTGAAGCAATGTTCTAAGAACAACTCTGAAAAGAATTACAATAACAGCCTCTGACAGCAGAGCCAGTGTGTTCATCATGGAGAAGAGACTAAAACAGTCTCACAATAGAACAGTTAAATTTGTCCTAAAAATATTGTTTATACTGACTGTTTGCAATTTGAATCCAGAGTAGGAGGATCCAGATGGTGGCTTGGAGGTGTGACAATGTTTATCTATGCTAGATAGTTAAAAAGGGAGTATCAGTGAAGTGCTTTTCATTTGAAGTGTCCATAATTTCCTTGCCTGCTTGGGCGCTTTCCTTGGGACTTTTGTTTTCATTTAGCAACCCAAACACATGCAAAGAATGCCTCCAGCCATCTTTTTACTACACCATTGAATAGTTGAATGCTTGTGGGATTAAAGTAGATATACATAGCAATGCTATTTCACACTTGTTCTTTTTGCATGTGTGAGGTATTCCTTGAGATAGAATTTCTTTAAATGCAGAGCTGTGGCTTATTCCACCAGCCCCAGTGATTCTCTGGTCTCTGCTTCCCACAGAAATGGAGTTACAGAAGTGGGTGGAGGTGCCCAGCTGTTGGCTTGGGTTCTCCAGAACCAAACTCAGGTGGACTCAGGCCTCCTCAGGTCCCTTATGCTTCCAACATGTGCTTGAACCGTGAGCCATCTCCCAAGCCCCATTGCCATTCCTTTAGATAGTTGACAATAAAACCCAAAGTACCTGGAAATGTCCAGGACTGTGTAATTTAGATAGATGAGGAAGGTACATTAGAGTAGAACAATTTCTAGGAATAACACCTTCAAATCTCAGCAAAGAAATATGTGTTGAATGAATAAAACATTTTGGGCAAGTCCCACACACAACAGAATTTCCAGAATTCCACTCAGTAAATGAGCTTTCTACCTCAAACTTCAAATTCATGTATTCCTCACTCCTACTGTCCCAAAGAGGAGTAATTTATAATAATTTACCCAGTAATAAGTGAATGACCCTATTGTGATGAAACAAATGGCCTTTAATCCTGGATTTCTATTGCATCCTTAATGAGCATTGATTACTGTCATGATTATAATGATTGTGATCTGTTACAATAAGTTTTAAAATAAACACGGCTATACCTGCATGCAGACACAGTAAGATTTGAAACCTATTCAACAACAAAAGTTCTCCTTCTAACCTTTCTTGTGCTACAGTGCTATTTGTTTGGAAAGTGATTTTAAATGAACATTATACATTTGACAAAAATTGCTTTTCCTGCCCAATAATTTATTTCTTGTTAGAATAGCCTTTCAGGCTAATTAAGATGAATTGTTTGTAATTAACAGAAACCTGGCATTCATAGATTGGCTTAAAGTCTGAATTCAGAATGACTAAAGGAATTGGAAACTTGAAATTAGAAAATGATTACTTTGTTTGTAATTTGATGGTCAAAAACAGTAGACATTTGAGATTATAATTTTTTTCTGTTTTTTTAATATTTTATTTTTATTTTTTAATAAATATATATTTTTTATTTATATTATTCTGATTTTACATTCATAGTATTGGTTCCATTGTCCTCCTCCCTGTCCTCCCACTTACTTTCAAAGGGACCCTCATCAATGGGGAATGCGGGTCATGCATTGTGAGGTTAGTCAAGAGTTCTGGGGGCTAATCCCCAGTCTCTGTGCATAAAGCCCCAACTTGTGACTCTAACAATCTTTGCGCCCCCTCTTCTGCGAGTTTCCCTGAGCCACATTGGGGTCATTTTAGTTCTGCTTCAGTGGTGAGGTTTTTGGGAGCCTCTGTGTCTCTGGATATCTGGCTTAGTTGGAGTTGGATGGTCTCTGTGTTTATCTCCTTCAGCCTTTTTCTGGTGTCGCGATCGCCATGAACACTGTATTCTTGCCCTTCCCCTGCATTGTTCTGTGTTTCAGCTGGGGCCCTGGTGAGGTGTGGTTAGCTGATCCTCCCTTCAGGTTCGTTGTCCACTTGAAAAAAGATAAGCAAATTCTCCAACGGAGAGAGAAGTTAGTACTAGATAGAAAGGATGACCTTATATGTTTTGGAGGGAATTTTATATGTGTTGGCTCTCTTCTAGCCCACATTTGGTGGTATCTTGCTCTTGGAGACTGAACTCATTTTTTGTACCTGGTTTTGACTTATTTCCCAGTTCCAGCAATGAGTTCCATTCCACTGAGTGGATCTGTTAGCCAAATCAAGAGCAGTTGGTTACCCAATCTTTTATTATTTCAAACAATACCAGTATTGGGCTGGTATTAATCAAAGGTACAGTGCTTCTCTACCTTGTGTAAGGCCAGAGCTTTGTTCACCAGCACCACAGACAAACCATACAACCACAATAAAATACTATTTTTTCAAACAGAATAGCCTTCCAATTAAGAGTTAAAATACGCCTTTAAAAATTAGATTCAAATTGAGTACATCTTGAATAACTTGACCATTTCTCAGGAATTTGTTAATTTATTTCTCTTAGAGGTTTGTTTCTTCCCTTTTATTTGCCAGTGAGTTTTTAAATCTTAATTTCTTTAATTCCTGTTCTAACTGACATTTAAATTAGAAAAATTGATGGAACTTGGTGACTTGAATAAGCAAAATATGTTTCTCTTCTATAAAAGCATACTGCTGAACCCAAAGTCCAAGTGACTCAGAAGCAAACAACCAGAAGTGAAGCTCACACAAGTGCAATAGTGGCACACAGCCATGCTGGGCAACCAACTGCTCTTGGATTGGCTAACAGATCTGCTCAGTGGAAAGGAAAACATTCTGGAACTGCGAAACAAGTCAAAATCATATCCAGATATTGATTCTGCTGCCCATTGTTAAGCTCCCAATAACCTTAGACTATAACAGGGACTACTTCCTTTTAATTATCTCTAAATTCTAATGGTTATCCTATTTAACCAGTGTTGGCTTCATTCACCATTGGAGAATCTGCTTCTCTTTTTCAGATGGGAGCTGGACTGAGGATATAAATGACCCAGTGTACTCCACCCAGGCCCCAGCTAAAACCTCAGAGGAATTGGGGAAATGAGCAAGAGTTATGCTTTCTTAGTGAATCTGAAGCAGAAGGGTGAAGGAGATAGACACTGAAGACACTCAACATCTACCAAACCAGAGATCCAGAGACTCCTGAGTGCCCATCACTGAAGTAGACTTAAAACACTCCCAGTATGGCTCAGGGAATTTTGCAGAAGAGGATCAGAAAGATTGTTAGAGCCACAAGTTGGGACATTTTGCACAGAGACATCCCCCCCAATAATGCATGACCCACAATCCCCATGGGATTGATCTGCACCCTCAATGAGGAAGGCCTCTTCAGAAAAGGGGCAGGAAGGAGAGAAAGGATGGTAACACATGTGTTGTTTTCCTACAAAATATGTCCATATCTAATAAAAATTTTAAAAATATTAAAACAAACCATACTGCTCAACTAGATGATCTACTAAGACCCTTTCTGCACTTAGAGTGTCAAAATGACAGCAGTGTTCATTGTGCCTGTCCTCATTGCTCATCACTCTTGCTCTACCTGGAAGATCCAGCTCAACCATTCTCAGCCACAGTGTAAGCAAGCAGCACAGGGTAGGGCCACTGCTGTTAACACAGATTCACTCCCGCTATCTTTGGGTACTCTTAGGTTTAGGAGGTGGGGTCATGTTACAGCCAGCATAGATTTCATGGTGACAGAAATACTCTGGGAAGCTGTCCCTGTGAACCAAAAGTTTGGTTCATTTAGGAACACCCCATTAATTGTCTGTTTATGTTAAAACCATTCATTCTGAGCAAACAAGACTCAGTTCATATTAGGAAAGTCATTTTTTTAAGAATTCTGTTCAACTAAATGTCTTTCATATTTTTTTTTCTAAGGGACATAATATTAAAACAAAGAATAAAATGTAAATTCCAACACCAGTAAATCATTGACTAGTATCCTTGGAGAAAAGTAGGATTGAAATGCTAAGATTCTGTGTCCTTGCCTGGTTTTAAGAAAAAATGTTGGTGAATTAATTGTAAGGAACATTATTTTAAGCCATTCACAACTTAATCACAGGAGGAGACCATGGGTTAACTGTGTCTGTCCTACCTGATCCTTTCTATACCTTGGAGAGCAGCCCATGAATGCTGAGACCTATCTCTCCATTTTTTTTTCTTGTTAGTCTTTTCTTCCAGTTTTTATAGGAAGTTGGCTGCTGTGTATTTTCCTAATTGTATGGACTCCTGTTGAAAATCAAGAGATCAGTTGGCCTTTATTCATTTGTTTACTGTCTTCCGTCTCACCTTATCTCAAAGCAGAAATTTCCCTGACACACAATGTCTAATCACATTATATTTTCTAGACAATTAAAGTGTTGCCTAAAGGGAGATCTCATAACACTCCTTTTCCCTCTCCACCTTGTTACATGTGGAGACACTAACATATGAAAATATGTTTCATATTAAAAGTTTGAAGACTAATTTTTAAATTTTTCTTCTAAAATATCTGTAATCATTTGATGGGGCATTAAATTTTGTGTACCTCCATGGTTAATGGAAGTGAGACGTAATATGTTACGCTTTGATGAAACTTATGGGATATTTTTTCCCCATTTTGGAGTATCCTGTGAACCATTGGTTTTGTTTCTCTTCGGAAAGATAGGAATGATTTCCTGTTGAGTGCTGCCAGGCAGTGTGATCCTGGGAGGAAACAGGAGTCATGGTCTGCACTGGTGGACTGCAAGAGAGTTTATTGCAAAGGAACAGTAGGGCTAGAAGGTCCAATGGGACAATTTTTACATAAATATCTTGAAATTTAAAATTATCATGTGTGTGTGTGTGTGTGTGTGTGTGTGTGTGTGTGTGTGTGTCTGTGTGTCTGTGTGTGTAGGTGGAGGTCAGAGCACAACTTCTGGTGCTGTTCCTCAGGCACAATCCATCCTTCTTTTGAGACATGGCCCCTTTCTGGCCTGGAACTCACCAAGTAGGTTAGACTGGCTGTCTAGCAATCTGTTTCTCCCTGTCTGCTCAGGGCTAGATTTATAAGAGTAAATTTGGGTTTTGTAAACTTGGGTTCTGGGGAGCCAAAACTAGGGTATTTATGCTTATAAGGAAAGTGTTTTATGGATTATGTTATTTTCCCATCCCTGAAACTTATAATGATCTCACTAGGCCCCTCCAAGAGTTCTCTTTCATCTCATTGTTAAATATTCTCTTTTAAAACTTCACTTGGAAAATATATTGTGTTAGAAATCTAGTCAGAAAAACCAATAGTAAAGATGTCACTACAAATATATAAAAACATTGCTTAAGTGCTCCCATAGAGTGAACGATAGGAAAGTCCATCTGTCACTGGCTGCTATAAAACATCATCTAGCTATGATATGCATATGAAAAGTAGATTCACACTGTCATAAAATCAAACATACCGTTACCATTGTATCAGCAATTGTATCTGTTGGTATTTAGTGAAATGAACTAAAAACTTGTGTCTACACAAAACCCTTTGGGTGGTGGTTATAATAGCAGCTTTGTTCATAATTAGCAAAATATATAAGAAATCAAGATGCTTTTTAGAAGGTGAATGAATAAATTAATATACACCCAGACAAGTGGATATTATCCTTCATTAAAATGAACTGAACGCTCAAGTTATGGCAAAGCATATAGGAGTCATATTTTTAAATCAATATTATTTAGTGAAAGAAGGTAATCTGAAAAAGCTATCCTCTGTGTGAATACAACTGTATGATAATCCATCAAAGACAGAAGTAGGGAGAAAGTGAAAAAGACCAGTGGTTGTCCTTAGGAAGACAGAGAAATAAATAGGGAGAACACAGGAAATATTTAAGACAGTGAAAACATTTACATGATACTGAAATGGTGGGCATATGTCATTATACATCTGTCAGTACATTTACCATACAATCCCAACAGTGAACTCATATGCAAGCTATGGACTTTGGATGATAATGATGTATCTATGGATTCTTTGATTCTCATGAATGTGCTCTTCTGGTAGGGATGCTGAGAATAGAGGATGCCCTGCTTTTGTGAGATAGAGAAATGGGAACTCACTATGAATTTAAAACCTCTCCAAAAAAATAAAGTATATTAAAAGTTAAATCATACAGAGAGAAATTTAATACATGAATTAAAATCATGTTCTTTTTTATAATTTATTTTTTATTTATATTATTCTGATTTTCCATTCATAGTATTGGCTCCATTATCCTCCTCCCTGTCCTCCCTCTTCCACAGGGACCCTCATCAATGGGGAATGTGGGTCATGCATTGTGGGAGGTAGTCAAGAGTTCTGGGGGACAGGCAAAGTCTCTGTGCATAATGCCCCAACTTGTGGCTCTAACATTCTTTCAGCCCCCTCTTCCACGAATTTCTCAGAGCCACATTGGGATCGTTTTAGTTCTACTTCAGTGATGAGGTTTTGGGAGCCTCTGTGCCTCTGGATATCTGGCTTAGTAGGAGTTGGATGTTCTCTGTGTTTATCTCCTTCAGCCTTTTTCTGGTGTCGTGATCACCAAGAACGCTATACTCTTGCCCTTCCCCCTCATTACTCTATGGTTTCAGCTGAGGCCATGGTGAGGTGTGATTGGCTGGTCCTCCCTTCAGGTTCATTGTCTATCTGAAAAAGATAAGCAAATTCTCCAACGGAGAGAGAAGTTAGTGCTAGATAGATAGGATGGCCATAGATATTTTAGAGGGAATTTTATATGTGTAGGCCCTCTTCTCGCCCACATTTGGTGGTGTCTTGATCTTGGAGACTGAGCTCATTTTTCAAAACATGGTTTTGACTTATTTCCCAGTTCCAGCAATGAGTTCCTTTCCACTGAGTGGATCTATTAGTCAAATCAAGAGCAGTTGGTAACCTACCATGGCTGTGTGCCACTACTGCACTTGTTTGAGCATCACGTAAGGTTGTTTCCTGCTGGGTAGCTTAGACTGCAAGTTGTTTGGACAGATGTTGGCCATTTTCCCCCAGTTACTCATGTAGCACCCTCTGGAACTAGACTAGCTAACTGTCTGGGAACTGATCCTCTTCCAGATTCTGGCCAGGTCTCTCCATGTTTTGTCTCACACGCATATGCTGTCTTCGACAGTAGGGTCTTACCATTAACCTTTGCTGGGTCATCAAGAACTCTGACAGAAATCTGTCTTTTTTTTTGGGAAACCTCATAGGTGTGTTGGATCAACAGCTCATATAGAATCACATTCTTGGGCATTTATCTCAGAGTGACAAAAACTTCCGACATATACATGTAGGATACTGTTAATTAGTATAGCACTTATACCTAGCTTGAAAGTAATGCAGGCTGAAATTGTAAATTGGGAGATCCTTTGAAGATTCTGAACAATTGTTTTATGTAAATGGCCTGATTTGGAACTTTTGGGATTCTGGTACAAGCATCTCTGTCTTGCACAGGTAAGTTTCACTCTATCTGAACCTCACTGAGATTTGCTAAACACAACCATTGCTTGAATATTGATATTATCAGCCAAACGCTTCAATGTTGAATGACCTAGAAATTCAGTATGAACATTTGCTCTGAGTCCTTAGTTTTAAAATTGAATATGTGAATAATCTAGACCAAGAGCCTCTCTCACCTCATGACCTTAGATGTTACTTCATTAGCCACTGCCAGTTAAATTAGTCAAAGAATTTGGCCTAATAACCTTTTTTGAATTAGCACATTCATTGAAATGTTTTATGGGGTTATTTTCTAGTTTAGAATTTGTATTATTTAATTTTATTCAAACATATGCATTAAATCACTTAGTAGGCACTTGAATTAATATAAAATATAGTTATTACTCTCTTAAAACAAAATGACTTACATGAATATCTTATATGTACTAGACACTGTGTGTTTTTCATATATTATACTAATAATATTACAATAACCCTAAATATTAGTATTGTTGCATTTTACAGACAAAAGACAGTAAGATCAAGGAGTAAGGTGATGGGAGAGAGAGCTCAGTTGGTAACAGGCTAGCCTGATAAGCATGAGGGTCTGAATTTAATCTTCAGTTTTCATTCAAAAATTCCAGGTGTGGGTGATACCTATAATCAGGGAGGAAGCAACAGATAGACCCTTGGAACCACCATGCTTTACTGAGCCTTAATGGTGAGTTCCAGAGAGAACCGCTCTCAAAAACAGGTGGATGGTGTTCCTGAGGACCGCACCCAAGGTTGTCCTTTATTCTCCCCATGAACACATATAAACATGTGCACACACCTGCACCATATATGCTCTTGAACACAGACATGCACACGTGCATGCAAATGAGTAAGAACTCAAAAACTTGATGATGAGGAAGATAGAACCATAAGCATCACCCTACCTTGAAAAACTAAAAGTAAAACTAACTAACTAACTAAATAAATAAATAAACAAACAAACAAACAAACAAACAAATAAATAAGAAATCCAATTGGAGTAGTTAGAATCTGTCACAGTCTAGAAATGTACATGTATTTTAATATCATGAAGAGTTAGTGGTTGAACAATTTGGCATTGAGATACAGACTGCTTCCATGTTGCAGGAAACTTTTCCCCTGAGGAGACTCGGACACACATCTTCACCCCAAATAGGGTTCAGATGGCAGACCCATGTATGATTGCAGCAATACCATTATGGTGAATAAGTGACTTTATTGGGGGGGGTCACTTACAGAGCATAAAGAGAGGTTACTTATAGGAACATGGGGCCCACAAAGCAGCCACTTTGATGGAGCTAATGGTGTCAAAATTACTTTTTGGATGCTCCTCCCTCAGCCTCAGGATGAGGGCTTCCTTAGACAGCATAGGGACCCCAGAGCAGCCGCACCATGGGGAAGTCTCATTCCACCGGGAATGACAACTTCCCTGTGGCCACTTCTAGATGCTCCTTGTCCCTGTCCAGGAATATGAGACCACAGAGCAGCACTTCAGTGGGGCTCATTATGCTCCTCCATCCTCCTGGGGGTGAGGACTTACTTACAAAACATGAGACCCCAAAGCAACACTTCAGTGGGTCTCACTATACCAGGATTACCCCCACGTATGCTCCTCCCTCATCCTTAGCATGGAGAGTCCAAAGACACCATCTCAGTGGAGCTCATTGGAGCTCCTTATTTCTAGATCTTTTACTCTCTATCTCCCCACCTCAGGTTATGAGATCTTGTGTATTATTGTATACAGCTGGTACAGGGTGCACCTAAGTCTCAGGTGGGGGGTCTGATGACCCTCCCCACACCATCTCTTGTGAGTTGACCCAGCTGCTTAAAGTCAACAATAGTTGTTTACACCTTTCAATGTGAAGGAAATTTGCCATACAGCATACCATTTTGCCACTAGATAAATAGAACAATTGAAAAATAGTGTTTATTGGGAAATCAAGCTGGAATTAAGCTGGAAACCTCCTCCCAGTTGACTAGCTGTCATCGTGCTGAAAAGAGCTATCTAGCCTGTTGGGGTAGAAAAGTCATAAACAATCTTAACAAGAAATGGATCCTGCAAGCTTCATTCCTGGCCAGTCCGGCCAAATGTGGCAACTGGTTCAACAGTGACTTGTCTGTTATGGAGGAAAGGGCTCTCTGATTGGACTTGAGACCCACTTCATGAGAAGGAATTCATATCCTGGTACTGAAAACCTAATCAAAAGCCTATGGCTGGGGAGTTCATCAACCCTGGGGGAAGGAAAACACTATTGTTGTCTAGCTAAATGTATATATTATACCCACCAAACTGCTTATGTAGCTATCCATATATTAGTGATATTCTCTGTTTGGAGTACAGAAGCTTTTCTTTTCAGATGGTAGTGACCAGTGAAGAGACTCAAAACTCATCAAAGTGCTGAGAAAAACTGACAGTGGGGTGTACAAGACGAAGTGACACATCTCTGTCACACCCTACAGGGACCACTGCAGAATAGGTGAAAGAAATGTAAGAGCCAAAGAAAGGGAAGGAGGGCTTTGCAATACTGTCTTCAGATACAAAGTTTTTGTGGCATGAACCTACTACACAAGACTCATGTGATAGGAGAGGTATAATATGGTAACATCAAAGTAGAAAAGAGACAATTTGGAAAGAAGAAGGGATACAGCTGAGGAGGATACAGTTTGGGGAAAAAGGAGGGTGGTGGAATGCGATTATGGTCATGGTACATTGTGTATAAGTATGCAGGTTGTCAAAAAACTCAAAAAAGATGCAGAAGGTAAAAATTATGCATTGTTATTGATTTCAAAAATGACATAGTATATGTGAAAATGTAAAAACGGAAGGAAATTAGTGTTTATAAGCAATTATAGTGATTTAATAGGATAATTTAATGCTTTTTAAGTTTGATGATAAATGTGAGCTCTTTTTATTGTATTAATATCAATTTTATAGTGACTTTGTATTTATTTTATTTAATAACATATTGATTCTGCAACAAACTGAGAAAAAAAAAAAACTGGCTATTCAACCATCCATAATGGAGAAACCCAAGTTTGGATTCCTATTGCATGACTGCACAGTGTGTGACCAGCAAGTTATAACCGATGGTCTACCACCTGATCTTTTTATGGACTTGTGATAAATCTGTCTTTAAAGATGAATATTTGCAAAAGGAACTCTAACTTGTACCCCAACTAAGGAAAATATTATCACACCCTCTTTCTAATTTAATAATAACATCTTAATTACAAAAAAGTATAACGAATTTTTATTATTGTGCTCTAAATTTAGGCAATAAATATTTGTGAAACTTTTTCTCCCTTTTTATGCATACATATATAGAAGTATATCTTCAATTTTCCTTTTCTCCACAAGCCTAAGATATGTACCCTTTGATCCTTTATAGAAAAACATTTGGAATCCACTGTGATAAATATTTTGTTTTTTTAAGTGCTCTTAAAAATGCAACAATATCAATGTACATTATCCACCTTGATCAAGCACTCTTTATCCCAGGGACGCAGGGTTGGTTCAACATATAGAAATCTGTCAATGTAATACACCACATAAATAAACTAAATCACAAAAACCACATGATCATTTCAATAGATGCAGAAAAGGCCTTCAATGAAATACAATATGATCAATATGAAATACAATATGAAATATGATCAAAATGTTGGAGAGAATAGGCATGGACAGTTTGTATCCCAACATAATAAAGGGCATATATAAATCACCTAAAGCCCAAATAATACTTAATGGTGAAAGACTCAAGGAATTCCCATTGAGATCAGGAACAAGACAGGGATGCCTACTATCACCTTTGCTCTTCACATAGTACTACAAGTCCTAGCCCAAGCAACAAGACGAGATAAATAAATAAAAGGGATACAAATTGGAAAGGAAGAAGTTAGCCCTATTTGCAGATGACATGATCCTATATGTAAATGACCCAAGAGTCACCATCTCAGAACTCTTAAAGTGTAGCGCCCGCGCTACCACCAAGACCCCGAGCTGGGCGAGGTGCCGAGGATTGAAGAGACGTTCACTGGGTCATTCGTGCTTCAAGAATGCCATTTATTGAATGCAGAGGGTGATATATATAGTCTTACAGCACTGTGGAAATGTACCAGGGTTAGAAGGTTATGTTCTCATGTCCTGTTGTTTACATCCTCCTATCCTGTTGTTTACATCCTCCTATCCTGTTGTTTACAGTTAAGCAAGAGCCACCTGCGGCAAACGGAACTTGTGTTTAGGCCAGGAAATGGGAGTGGAACAGGATGTTCTTAGGCAAACAATCCTTGGTCATGTCAGTCAAGCAGGGCAGCAGACTCCCCCTGAGGGAGGGTGGACCCCACATTAAAGGTGATTAATTCCTTCAGCAAAGCAAAGATGCAGGATAAAAATAAATGCATAAAAATCAGTATGCAAGGACAAGGATACAGAGAAAGAAATTAGCAACATTTTTAATAGCAACAAAATAAATAAGATACATTGGAATAACAGTAGCCAAGGATGTGAAAGTCCTATATAATGAAAACATAAAAACACTCAAGAAAGAAACCAAGGATGACTTGAGAAGATGGAAATACCTCCCATGCTCCTATATAGGCAGAATTAATATTTTGAGAATGGCAATCCTACCAACTGCAATATACAGATTTAATGCAATACCAATAAAAAAAAATTCCAGCATCATTCTTCACAGAGATAGAAAAATTATCTCAAAATTCACATGTAAGGGCAGCAGGCCTCAGATATCCAAGCATATCCTCAGCAAAAGAAACATCTCTGAAAGCATCACCATACCTGATGTGCAGCTATATTACAAAGCCATTGTAAAAAAAAAAATACAACATGGTACTGGCATCAAAAGAGGAATACAGACTAATGGAACAGAATTGAGGATAAGGACTTTAGGATAAATAACTATAGCTCCTTGATCTTTGGCAAAGGTCCTAATAATGTATATTGGCAAAAAGACAGCATCTTCATCAAATGGCATGGGAAAAACTGGGTAAACATGTGCAGAAAAATGAAACTAGACCCACACATCTCACCATGCACAAAAATCAAGTCCAAATGGATCAAAGACCTCAATATAAGACCAGAAACTACCCTTAATGGAAGAAAAAACAGGAGGCACTTTCCATGATAGAAGAGTATAAAGAGACTTCCTTAATATCACCCCAGTAGCTCAGGAAGTTAAATAATCATTCAACCATTGGGATTTCAGGAAGCTGAAAAGTTTTTTTTTTTTTTTTTTTTTTTTTTTTTTTTTTTGAGAGTGAGTGACACAGAGACAGAAAGAGAGGGGAGAGGAAGACAGATAGAGATGGGTGCGCCAGCAGCCTCTCAGCTGCTGCAAATGAAATCCAGATGCAGTCCCCCTTGTGTACAAGTGCGGCATTGCGCCCTTGTGTCACTTTGCATCTGGCTAAACATGGGACCTGGAGACTGGAACCGTTGGAGATTGGAACCAGTGTTCTTAGGCTTAGGAGGCAGGCACCTTAACCGCTAAGCCATCTCTCCAGCCCCTGAAAAGTTTTTACAGACAAACATACCATAAGCAGAGCCAGTAGACTACCCACAGAATGGGACATCATTGGAATTGGTAAAAACTATGGGGACTTTTAAAGTTGGACTGAATAGCCGGGTGTGGTGGCGCACGCCTTTAATCCCAGCACATGGGAGGCAGAGGTAGGAGGATCGCCGACAGTTCGAGGTCACCCTGAGACTACATAGTGAATTCCAGGTCAGCCTGGACCAGAGTGAGACCCTTCCTTGCAAAAACCAAAAAAAAAAAAAAGTTGGACTGAATACATTGCATTTTATATCATGTATGGTTATAAGTTTATGGGGGCCAGGGGTGGAATATGGTGGATAGATTCAGGTGTCCCCCATAAACTTGGGTATTCTGAATGCTAGGTTCCCAGCTGATGGATACTTGAGAATTAATGCCTCCTCAAGGCAGTGTATTTTGTGGGGGGGCAGGCTTATGGGTATTATACACAATTTCCCCTTGCCAGTGTTTGGCACACTCTCCTGTTGCTGTGGTCCATCTATTATTGGCCAGGAAGTTGATGTCCACTCTCTTCTTTTGTAATCATTTTCCCCTACCACCACACAAGCTACTCTTGGTTGGGTGATTTCTGCCACCAAAGCAAACCTGATTGCAACAGTAGGGTTGCATATCTAGGGTAGAGGCCACAACCCTGACATCCTCTGTACAAAAAAATTCTTCAGCCTGACTTGACCCAGACAATAGCCTCCATTTATATTCATTCTAAATACAAGAAGTAATGATGAACATTCTGTTCTTCCCTATGTACCCTTCCCACAGTCTTTTTCTCATTTTATCAAGTGAGCTATAAGAACACCTAGACAATACTGCTCTGAAAAGGCTGGCATGTACAGAACTAGTGGAGTAGTATGATTATATAGATCATCTTTAAAGACTGACAGCGAAGGGACACTGATGCCTCAAGACAGGCAGACACAAACTTAGCAGGAGGCTCAATATGCTCATCTCTTAATACAAGCTATTGCCTCTCAACACAAAACGGAAGAGATATCACTCCAGATCTACCAGCTATAACCCACTTTGTTGAGAGTCCCCTGTAAGCACTGGCCATCTTTACTGGAGAAATGGGAATTGGACTGATATTAGGAACAACCATACACTACCTTTCATATTCTTCTTCCTACTTCAAAACATTTCCCTAACTTTCAACTTGCTGGGACCCTAAGTTGCTCATTTCAGTGAGTATGCATAAAACATACAATGTCTGTGAACAAGTTGTGTCAATTTGGAAAGGTTGACATGACAGAAGTTCAACAATAATGATTTCAAAGATTTGTCACTTATAATGTTTAATTTTTAGAATGTTAAAGAATATTCTAACTTCTACTAGCATGCATTTTAAAATATATGCCATTATTGTGACCCTAGTAAGGAATGAATAACAATTTTAAACTTTATACTTTATCAGAATTTGTGAATTCCTTACAGTTTGCTTTAGTGACTGTCTTAGTCAGCTCCATGTTGCTGGGATGAACTTCCAAACAAGACACAATTTATAGGAGGAAAGATTTATTTGAAATTTATAGTTTCAGAGGAAGCTCTTAATGCCGAAGAAGGTGGCCCTCTTTTACAGGTCCACCCAGAGGTAGTAACACCAACACCACAAGCAAGCACACTTCAGGAACTCTAGGCAAAGCTAAGCACTCTGCATATCTTTACCTGGAATTCAGATCTGCCCCCAAATATACCTTAGGCTTGGATCATAGGATCCACCCACAGTGACATCAAGTTACAAGCTTGAATAAAACTCCTGATTCTATTGGGAGACATCTATTCAAACTACAACAGTGATTAACTTAATATTATTCACCAAATACTGACCATGAAAGTCTTAATGGTTTGCCTGATTAAGGCAGCTGAAATCTTTTCTCATGTGGCAGATAGCAAGAATCTTTGAGAGCATGATGTATATTTTTGAATAAAATATTATGGTCTTCAACTCATACTATTAAAATATATTTATTAACAATTATATGGAAAAGAAGCAAAATCTCTAAAGCAATATGGATACCACCTAAACTGAAGTTCTAAAGGACAAATTAACTTGACCATTTATTATATTTGTTGTCTGTCTTTTTACCTCATATCTTAGTTGAAGACTGAAATATTTGTCATATTAGGCATCATGTGCAATCAAATGTATTGGAATAAAAACATATGGAAACAGGGCTGGGGAGATAGCTTAGAAGGTAAGGCACATGCCTGAAAAGTCAAAGAACCTAGGTTTGATTCCCCAGGACCCATGTAAGCCAGATGCACAAGGTGGAACATGCATCTGGAGTTCATTTGCAGTGGCTGGAGACCCTGGCATGCCCATTCTCTATCTGTCTCTCACCATCTCTCTCTCTCATAAATAAATAAATAAATAAATAAATAAATAAATAAATAAATAAATAACATATGAAAGCATGTATAACTGGCAAAAGTGCATTTTATGATTTAAATTGATTATGTAAAATAATTTATGACATACATTTCCCTTTTGCATTCACATCCCAGGCAGATTTCCCAGCTCTGGAACGTTTCCTCTCTTATTATTTTTATAATGCCTTGAACTCTCTATAAGCACTTAAAATTATTCTTACAAATCTAATTCTTTTTGTTTACTACTTACTGTGCGAATTAGACAGAACCAGGCTGTATAGCCTATTTTCTGATGCTGTTCATGAATGTTTTCTTCTGGAATTGAATCATTTTCATGATGCCAAAATTGTTATACTTTAAGTTTTATGAGAAAAAATGTTCTAGTGATTGTTTTAATTTTTTGACAGAATGTCAAATCATTTGGGACAATTTTGATGCTAAAATAGAAAGCAATGAAGTGTTATATGAATGTTTTTATTTTAAACATGAAATTGCTTTATTATAAAATTTATCTAGACAACTAAAAAAATAAATGCAATTTCCTGAATTTATAGAACTCTTTAAATTGAATGATTATCTTTATGTTGTATTCAACCAAATAGAATTTATAAGTAACATACACATGGTGTGACTGATCTTAAATGTTACTAAAGTTGTATGATAACATGATGACCAATGCATATTTTCCAGTGAGCATTTGAAAATAATGAACATTAACAATGGTTGGTATGGAGAATATTTATTTCTAAAGAAAGGAAAACTATCCGTAAAGATGTCTATTGTTTAATTAGGTCTCAGATTAACTTATAAGTATGGAGGTAGCCAGGCGTGGTGGCTCACTCCTTTAATCCCAGCACTCAGGGGGCAGAGATAAGAGGATAGCCATGAGTTCGAGGCCAGCCTGAGAGTACAGAGTGAATTTCAGGTCAGCCTGGGCTAGTGAGACCCTACCTCAAAAAAAAAAAAAAAAAAAAAAAAGAATAAAAGGAGGTGCCCAAGAACATTCCCAATATAATTTTAGTTTTTCAATCAATATTGTCATTGCATTTTCAGTCCAATTTGTGAGTTATCATAATGTTTATGCAAAATGAGATTATTTTGTAAAACTGCATATAATATAGTTTACTTGTATAATGTGTAGGCAAGTATATTAAGTTGGAATATAAAATAATACAAATAAGCAGCTTATTTTTTCCCAGGTGATATATCATGAATCTAGCTGGACCTTTATCAAGAGCAAAGTTCTCAATCAGAGAACACTTGGAGGACATTTTACTAATGAATCTTGCCAAGAATTTTCTGAATACTTACCAATTAGTAGATTGAGTAACCATGTCAGGGAAACAACTTGAAATGATCAGCCCTGTTACTCAAAGAAAGCTAGATTATAAAAAGCAGACCAAAAATCCCAAAGATTTACTTATATCCTTGATTATACTAATATACATATGAAATATTATATATTATATATACATTCAGATAAGTGCATTAGTCAAAAATTCACTATGATTAACTTAGTAAGAAATAATTTGAAATGCATTCACCCTTCGCTAGCTCAGCTGGTAGAGTGGATGACTATAGATTGAACAAAATAATGTGGAAATTATTAGCTCACTGAATCAAGATGAAGGCTGGAAATTTAGGGTTTGAAACTAGAATGGGAACTGGGGAACTGTAAATTCTCCAAGACTGAACCATAGATAAATAAAGGTGTTTGTGAGCTGGGGATCCAAGATTCTAAGGCATGGACTCTAAAATATCAATATTATTAAATTTTAATTTACATAGAATAATATGGCTAACTTTCAGGGTATATTTAACTAAGTTTTGAGATATGTGGACACCTTTGTAACCACCAACATAGTCAAAGACCAAACATATTCTTATCCTCTGTCACTTCCATTCAAAGCCTATCTCTAATCTTCCACCCCTGGCAACTACTGATATATTTCTATCATATGGATTAATTTTTTTTTTGTTTTAGAACATTATATACTACCTATCTTTGTGCCGAGCTGCTTACACTTAGCTGATCTTGAAATTCATTCATATTCTTGTGTATGTATTTTTTGCTGAAGAGTATTCTATTGTAGAACTATGTCACCACTTGTTATACTCTTGTCCCTTGATGGATGTTTGTGCATGCTCCAACTTTGAGCTTTTATAAATAATGTTGCTATCTAAATTCATTAATAGACCTCTTTATGGATACATAGTTTCATTTCCTTTGAGTAAATATAAAAGTTGTGTTTCTGAATCATGGTGTAAATATAAACATAACTTCTTCAGAAACTGAGGAGCATGCTTCCAAAGGTGTTGCATCATACCAGTTTCACTAGAAAAGTATGATAGCTCCACTCACTACATTGTTGATCAATCCTTCACATTCACACTATTTTTAATCAAAATTTGAGTCATTTCCATAAGGACAGAATTGGGTGTCATTGCAATTTTGATTTGTATTTCATTAGCAATTGACAATATTTAGCATTTAGGTGTTTCATGATTTTCATCTTCTTGGGGACAGCGCTAATCACTTGTTTTTGCAACAATATCTCTTTTGTAGCCCAGACTGGCCTTGAGCTGATGTTCCTATTTCCTCAGTCACATGGGATTCCAGACATGCCCACCAGGTCCAGATCCTGTTGACTGTTTTTTTTTTTTTTTATATTAAAAATATACTTTGGGGCTAGAGAGATGGCTTCCTGGTTAAGCGTTTGCCTATGAAGCCTAAGAACACCAGTTCAAGGCTTGATTCCCAAGTATCCATGTAAGCTAGATGCACAAAGGAGCACATGCATCTGGAGTTCATTTGCAGTGACTGGAGGCTCTGGAGCACACATTCTATATCCATCTCTTTATCTCTCTGTCGGTTGCTCTCAAATAAATAATTTTTTTAAAAAATAATCTACTTTGTATGGATATATCATGTGTTGAGATCATCATTTCCCTTCTCCCTGCCCCCATTCCAGCTGAGGGCCCTTTTTGGTGGGGTTGCTGGTAGGTATTCCTCATGGAGTTGTGGGTTATAAGTTCTGAGAACAGAAATAGGGGGAGTGGGTCAATGACTCTGGGTATGCCATCCCAATCTGTGGCTTTTAGAATCTTTCTGCCCCCTCTTATGCAAAATTCCCTGAGCCTTGGTGAGTGTGTTTTATCTACTTCAATGTTAAGCTCTTGGGAGCCTCTGGATTTCTGCTTTGGTATGTATTAAGTATCGTCAGCATCTGCCTCCTTCACCCCGGTGCTAATTGTCAGGCTTGCATGGAAGCAGCACTCTTGTTCATCTCATCAATTTCTCTGTGGTTTCACTTGAGCCTTTGCTGACGTTTATCTACTCAGGTCTTGCAACTTTCTGAAAAAGAAAAACATTCTCCAACAAAGAATAAAATAAGCATTGGTTAAATGGGTTATCCCATTGCTTATGCATTGTTTATTTAGGAGATTTTGATGGATGCATGTTGGGGTCCCCCTTAGGGCCAGCCCAGGAGAGGCGGCAGAGTCTCTGCCAAGTTGGGGATGAGAAACATGGAATCATGACACAGACTCCGGGAGTTGGGTGAAAGCAGGCAGAGGGTGAGCTGAAGCAAACTCGTTTATTCAAAAAGCTGTAGGTAGGGAGTTTTAAAGGGGCTTGGCTGGCCAATCACTGTATGGGGTGGTCCCCTTTTTGTGACTAATGACAGCCTGTCTCTGGACAGATCATCTCGTAGCAGGTTCCTCGCGAGCATGGTACTGTAGCTGTTGTCACCACAGGCCTGCGCAGGACGGCATGTTCACAGAAGCCACTTCCTGGTTTCTTCTGCCATGTGGTCTGCCTAGGGCCAGACCTGCATTGTGCCATACAGATGTATCCCTATTGGGACTGAAAACTAGTGGGAGCTCGTCATTGGAGGCCACAATCTTGGTCTTCATAGGACTCTGATCTGGTTCCCAGTTCCAGCTCTAGATTCCTTTCCACTGACCTGATCTAGTTCATTATTTTGGTCTGGGTTGTTTGTTTCCACATTGAGTTGTTAGGATTTTCATATTCTCGAGGCTAACTCATGGCCATATATGCTTACAATTATCCCTCAGTCTGGTTAGAGTTATTTTTGCTTATGATTTTGTGATTTTGGAAGACAAAACTTATTTACATAAAATCAACTTTTAAAAAGTGTTATTCTTGGGCTGGAGAGATGGCTTAGCAGTTAAGGTGCCTGCCTGCTAAGCCTAAGAAGGCTGGTTCCACTCTCCAGCGGTTCCAATCTCCAGGTCCCACGTTTAGCCAGATGCAAAGTGACGCAAGGGCGCAATGCCGCACTTGCCCACAAAGGGCGCAAACATCTGGATTTCGTTCACAGCAGCTGAGAGACTGCTGGCGCTCCCATCTCTATTTGTCTCCCTCACCCTCTCTCTCTGTCTGTCTGTCTCTCTCTCTCTCTCTGTCTCTCTCGAAAAATAAATAAAAAATAATTTAAAAAAATTTTTTTAAAGTATTATTCTTCTCAGTACTTTCTAAGATATCTTTCATTATAACAAGAGCACACATTCTTTCATATTTTTTCCAGGTTTGTGTCTTAGGATTTACATTTAAGGGATTGATCTCACTTGAATTAACTTTTTGTGTGTGTTGGAAGAAGGTAGCATACTTCATTAAGGGTTTATTCATTTTCCATGTAAATGTCTAGTTTGCTGCCACTCTTTGTTGAAAACACCTGTGTTAACTAACTTTGATGCCTTTATTCTTAAGAGATTGCTCATCTTTGCAGGGAGGCTTCAGGTTCCTAATGTGTATGACTTATCCTCTGGCAGCCCTTAGCCTCTGATTTCCTGGAACCCTGTGTTATGTCATGAGAGCAAGTAGGTTGTATTAGCCATGTTGTGGCCACTTGTGACTCTTATCATTTCCACTTTGCACCAGAATTATTTGATTTTCTAGGGCCTATGGTTTTATCTGAAATTCAGAATTAGTTTTTCAATAAAAAGAAAAGAAACTTGGAATTTTGATTGGAATTGCAATGAATCTGTAGAAGGAACATCGTGCCTTTGCTTGGGTTCCAGTTCCTTGAACTCTAGTCAGAAAGTTGTCACAACAAAGAGTGATGGTCCTACGGAGATGACACATAGACATTAATTAGAATTTGAGACTGAAATAGTTGCTCTCTTCAGGGATAGGCACCAAAGAGATGATACCTGTGTGTATTGTCTCTTGGATTTCCCTGTCCCAAGGATCATATACTTTTACTGCCTGCTATCCAATTCCTGAAAAAAAAATTCTTTAAATATTTTGTCTGATTTTAATTTCTTATACAAACAATTACATAACTGGAAGCAAAAGTGACCCTCCAGATATCATGTCATAATCTTCATCATCTCAGTGACTTTTCTTTCCTTCCCTTCCCCTTCCCCTTCCCTCCCTCCCTCCTTCCTTCCTTCCTTACCTCTCCCCTCCTTTCCTCCTTCCTTCCTTCCATCCTTCCTTCCTTCCTTCCTTCCTTCCTTCCTTCCTTCCTTTTCCTTCCTTTCTTCCTTCTTTCTTCTGCCTTCCTTCCTACGTTTATTTCTTTTCTCTTTCTTTTTCTTTCTTGGCATTTTCAAAGTCCATTGACATTATCAATGTTATACTATATACTAATACTATACTAAACATTTTTTGTTTATGGTTTTCAGTTTCTATACCTATAAAATGTGAGAAATAAGAGTGTCTACTTCCTAAGTTTATTATAAAGATTAATGAGTGAAACATGTGGATAAAGTCTGCAAGATGATAAGAGTTACACCTCCATTAGCTGTCTCACTGTATTTGAGTAATCCCCTTAAGGCTCAACAGTCTGAGACACTACCATACCATTGCCATAACCTACTTCCTTGTGTCTGCTGGTTCCCTTAATGACAAAAGTAGGAACATTTTCAAGCTGCAGGTGTAGCTCCATGGTAGAGCAATGCAGAATACTTAAGGAACTGAGTTTGATCCCCTAGAGTCCTATACCAAAAACATTTAATTTTTTAACCCACATCATTAGGATTCTTTCACAACAGAAATGGTTTCAGATTTTGGACATCAGAAAACTGATAAGGAAACTTTAGTATATTGAAGAAATACATACTATATTAGAAGAGAAAAATAATTATACCCTTAGGATTCTATTCCACTTTAGTCTCCATTCCACTAAAGTAGATGAGACATATACAAAATATTCTTTACATGTACAATAAAAATTACTTAAAGCCATTTTCCTGCAACTGAAAAACCTATCATTATATTTTACTTGAATTCATTTTTAAAAGAATGAAAAGAGTAAAAATAATATGAGAAAAATTACATAGATTCAGAAAAGCTATAACTTGTGATTCCCTACATTTTGGTTTGTGCTTCAATTATACATGAGTGTATATGTGCTAAGGACAAGAATTGAATGAAGAAAAAGTAAAGGAGATGATGAAAGAAAGGAAGATATTGGGCTTCCCAGTCACAATTAGAAGAGCTTACTGTTTTCTCTCAGTTTAAGGTAGACCACTTTCTCTTATTAACTTCAGTAGCAGAATGTTCCTTCTTCTAAATGAACTCAGGGACCCTCAGCTTGAATCTCCATCACCTGCTGTGAAATCAAATTAAATTCCCACTGTAGATACCTGCCAATTGGACAGCTTAAGATCCTTTTTTGTATTATTTTAATTATGCCTCAGTTAAATGTACCCCTTGTCCATGAAACAGGTGTACTTTGCGGAAAATAACAGCCTCTCTTCTTGCACAATTTTGGTTAATGCAAATTGTATAGACAATTTTGTAGACTTCTTGGAAAGAGATTGGATTTTTTTTGAAAACTGTGCTAGAAGAAGCAATATTTCTTCCTACTGAGTTTAATCACATAAATATGTCTTTCATGCTAGCAGTTGTCCTCCATGTTACTGCCACAGAAAAAAATCTTTCAATAAAAAGTGAACCCAGTTTTGGATTGCAGAAAAAAAGAAGATAGAAAGCGAGGAGATAGAATATATAGATTCTTCAGTATTACTGTAGAAGATAAAGAGAAGAGATAGAAAAATACATATATTATCTTCAGTCATATTATTGGGCCACTTGACCACATCTTTATTGAAACCTTCTGAGTCAGTAATTTCTTTACATTAAGAAAATTTGAATTAAATTCATTGTTATGTATAAGAGATTCTTAACTAATGTACTCTTGTAAAATGACAGCTTTATTTCATTTCTATGTGAAAAATTCTTGACATAGAATTTCTTTTATTTTTCCATTATTTTAAATTTAAAATATTCTATTTAAAATCAGAGCTCTTGTCTATTTGAGTTCAAGATAGGCAATTTTCTCATCAGACACTGTGATTACAGTCCTTTGAAGGAAATACTAGATGTCACATTAAAATTTTAATTGTTCCTTTTATTTTTTATATTCTTCTAAAGTATCTGGGCATTTCATATTAACATATGGTATTTTTTCTCTCTCACTCTGGATTGTCCTTATATCTCATATCTTTATTTACCAATGATTCACTTACAATATAAAACACCTAAGAGGAAATCAAATAGCTCTCTAAAGTACTGCTTGTCTGAAAAGAACACAGGACTTACTGATACAGTGAAAATAAGATTATATGATGGAGAAGACTAAGATTAGAGGATGAGAATGTGAGATTATCTGTTAAAGAGCAAGTAAAAATAACCACTAAAATAGGCATTGCTGTCTCAATTAGATGTAGTATTTCCTTATTCATAAATACAATATATTTACTTGTAAATTAACTTTGTTTTTCCAATTCCCATAACATTCACTTTTAAACTTTCATTTGCCAATGTCCAACAGGAGTATACATTTATAATATGAAATTTGTTATATTTTTCATTTCATTAGAAATATTTTAGTGAAAATTTTAATAGAAAAGTTGATCTGAAAATGTTGGCTAGGACAAAGAAAGAACCCCATGACAATTGGAAGGAAGCAAAATCACTAGTCATTATTTTCTTAGTGGCATGGTCTATAGGTCCATTTTGGTTCACAGAACTCTTCATGGTTTTAGAAACTAACCACGAATTTTGGCAAAGATATGTTAACATGCATCTCTGTCAAAAATGCTTACTTTCTGATATATATATATATATATATATATATATATATATATATATATATAATATTTCAACAAAGGTTTTTTTCTATATCAAAAATTTCTCCATTGTTATATAATTCAGATTTTATTTTCTTTCTCAGTGGGATTAAGGCTGGGTGGGATAAGTGGTCTCCAATTTGATCTTTTTCAACAAAATACAAGATAATCTGGACAAAGAATAAGGTCCTCTGAGTTAGAGGCAGCTAACATCTGCCCATGCAAGTACAAAGTGTGAAGAAAAACAGAATGGAGGCTGTACTCTTCAAGTACATGATTGGGTTTGTTTGTATGAGTGTGTGTGTGAAATTTGTGTAACTTGGGCCAGATCAAGGAACCATTTTAAAAATGCATAATAAGTGCTTTCAAACCTGAAGAAATAATATATACTACTTCCTTTTTGCATACTCATAAACCACCTTATGTTAGCTTCTGGCCTACACATGCACAAGTACCCACACACATGTAGACACACACGGGCATGCATTCACACAAACATACATGCACACACTCACACTACACACATGCCTATGTAAAAACCTTTTAAGATCAACTTTATGTGTGACATTAGACATTTGTGTAGTAATAATAAGGAACTATAATGGACCATAAGTAGCTCAAATTAAAGGAAAGTGAATGCAAACCATTTTTCTAGTCATATGGATGGATTGGTCATAACTATAGCTTTTCTCCTCTTCATCCCTAACTACTAGATGGCATGTTTCCAGAGCAGCTAAAAGAAATGAACGAAACTCTAGAAACAAGTGAGCTAAAAGAAACTACATAATTGCCTTGGTGAGTTAATTAAATGTCTGTGGGCCCCACTTGGTCTCCTATACTCATTTGGATGCAGCTATAGAAGAGGGTATTCAAGGGTAATGAGACTTTTCTCATAAAGGCATTGTTCTTGTAAGTGTGAACTAGTGAGTCCTCACTTGTTCCCTTCTCTTCCTTCAACTGCTGCATTATATATTTAAAATGAAATGTGAGCCTTTATACATAGGAGTTTATTTAAATAATGTTAAGAAATATCACTGTAAAATCATTCTACTCATCGTCCACTAACAGATTAAAATAGTATTTTTCAATCAAATTAAAGTGTTTTCTAATTAAAATGTAGATAGATATCCCTTTCTACCCATGCATATGTTTCACATCATAGTTGACATTTTATCTGTTGTTAGTAGTTAAATCGTGTGTGTGTGTGTGTGTGTGTGTGTGTGTGTGTGTGTGTTAGGAATTCTTAATGCTGGTGAGGCTTTGCAATATAATGCATTAATTGGGGGCTGGGGTTAAAGACACTTGCTTAAAGCTTGCAGGCCCGGGTTCAACTCCCCAGCCACCCAAACATGTGCATGAACACCACACATGCAAACAAATAAATAAAAATAAAAATAATGCATTAGTGCTTGAAAGGGCAATAGAACTTACCTCACAAAATAAACTGAAAATGTTCCATAAAGCAAAACTGTTACCCTAAAAGTGAAGGATGAATAATGAGAATGAAATAATGGCAAAGTAAGAGTTTATTACAGAGCTTATTAGTAGGACCAAATTAAAGTTAATCAGTAGGTACCCTAGTGTGATCATAAAGTAACCAGGTAAATGTTGGTGTGTGGCTGATGGAAATACCTTCTTATTTCAGATTCTCACCATGCTTTTAAATCGGCTAACGTTTGTCTTATGCTGATCCCCATAGCAACAAATTTCCTCTTTAATTAAAATTTGAAAATATTAAAGCTCTGTGTTATGAATTTCTCAAGGGCAAAACTGTGTCATTCATAATAATTTACCCAATTCCTAATATAGTGTGTGTAGTGCATAGGAAATATTCAGACCCACATTCCCCAATGAGGAGGGTCCCTTTGGAGGGGGGAGGACAGGGAGGAGGCTACAGAAGGCACCAACATGAATGTAAAATTAAAAGAAACAAAAGTTTTTTTTTAAAAAAAGAAATATTCAGTATGTAATATATTGAGCAACTTCCAGTCAAGATGGCAGTCTCCTAGCTTCAGCTCCTGGGGTAACATCTGGCAAGATCTGTGGGGCTCCAGGTGGAATAAGTCTTGGCCGCCCTCTAGTGGGTAGGCACTGAGGGGTGCAGTGTGGAATCTGATAACTCCCACACTCTCAAGTAGCCCACTAAACCTCAGTCCCCTCACCCACTCACCCAAGCTCCCTTGCCCCTGACTGCCTGATCAGGTTCCTTGCTGAGATTATTGGCTAGCTCTGCCAACTAGGCCCATGCACCTCTCTGTCTTCTTCCAACTGCTGCTTCCCACCAAGGCCCATGCACTCTGCTGTCTTGCGCTGATTTACCCACAGACTCCCAGCCCCCACCACACTGCAACTGTCAGTGGCCCACTTTCCTGTCTCCAGCAGGTCCCTCCCCACTGCTTCCAGCCTACCCATGCTTCCTCAGACACCTGTGCTCCCATCTTCATTGCCCTCCTGTAGGTTCCACTGACTGAGCCCAGGGGCCACCATTCCCTTGTCTCCTGCGCTGCTCTGACAAGTGGCACCAACTGTACCCACGGACCACCTGTGCTCCCGTCTCCTGCCATACTCCTGCAGGCTCTGCTGACTGAGCCCATGGCCCATGCATACTCCCTATAGGCTCCACTGTATAGGTTGCCACACTCCTACAGGCTCCTCTAAACTGAACCAGGGCTCACCCGCTCCCCTGTCTCCCACCTGACCAATATCCCCAACTATTAGGGAAATGCAAATTAAAGCAACTATAAGATTCCACCTTATTCCAGTAAGGGTAACAATCATTAAAAATAAAATCAAATGACAACAAATGTTGGTGAGGATGGTGGGAAAGAGGTACCTTCAGTCACTGTTGATGGGAATATAAACTTGTCAACCACTATGGAAATCAATATGGAGACTTCTGAATATGATGAATATAGAACTAGCAACAGGTCATGGTATTCCCTTATTGGACATTTACCCTAAACACTCCATGCTTCACTATAGAGGTATTTGCTCAACCATGTTTATAGCTGCTCAATTCATTATAGCTAAGAATTGTAATAAACCCAGGTGCCCATCATTGGATGAATGGATAATGAAGATGTGGTACATTTACACAATGGAATTCTTTTTTTAGTTTTTTTTTTCTTTTATTTATTAGAGACAAAGAGAGGGAAAGAGAGAGGGAGAGGGAGAATTGGGCTTGCCTGGGCCTCTAGCCACTGTGAATGAACTCCAGATGTGTGCGCCCCATTGTGCATCTAGCTTATGTGGGACCTGGAGAATCGAACCAGGGTCCTTGGGCTTCGTAGGCATGTGCCTTAACAGCTAAGCCATCTATCCAGCCCTACACAATGGAATTCTACTCAGAAGTAAGACAACAACAATACAATGAAATTTGTAGGAAAACGGAACTTTTCCTTGGAACAGACTTGGAACAAATCATAGTCAGTGAACTCACAGAATCAGAGAGAGCAAACACTACATGGTCTCACTTATCAGTGATGCTCAACCTGGATCAGCTCTAGTTGCTGGCATACCTGATAGGCAACTTGAGGCCTAGTCAATAGGGATGGAAGGGTTTGGGGGGGTGGGAAAGGGAAGACTGGGGACAAACACAAAACTAAACAAAAAATGAACTGGTACCATAGAGACATTTACCCTTGAAGGTAAACTAAGATTTAACCCTCAACAGGAGTGTACAGGGACCACCTGAAAAGAAGGTCTCTAGAGAGCATGGGATGATGCCTATGCTTTTTTAAAAATTAAACTATTACATTTATTGAGAGAGGTGCAGAGGCAAGGAAAGGCACACACTTACTTGGCTAGAGATCCCATATGGAGAGCCTAGGAAAAGTATGGAGAGAAAAGGAAGAAAAGAAAGTGCAAAGAGCTTCTGATATGTGGGGAGCTGGAGGAGATAAAGAGCCTATGTGGGGAGGAAGGGCTAGAGGGCTTGCCCCTTGGCTCAGCTCCGTTGGGCCAAACCTAAGAACCTAGGAGGAACTCACCAGCAGCTGGAGGTTCAGGAGAGGTCAGGCAACACAGAAAGTGTGCCCTCCCTTCACAAACATATATATATATATATATATATATATATATATATATATATATATATATATATATATATATATATGTGCATGTGTGTGTGTGTGTATTGTGTATACAGCCATGATGGTACCATTGTTAGCTTTTTCCCCGTCCTCCCCCCACGGGTAATGTGGTTCTTGCCTTCTGGGGGTAGCCATCAGTTATACAGGAGAGGCAATGACTCTGTGCATAATGACCCAACTCATGGCTCTTATAATCATTCTTCCCCCTCTTCTGCAAATTTCCCTGAGCCATGTTGGGTTCATCTGAGGTCTATTTCAGTGACTAAGTCTTGGGAGTCTCTGTGTCTCTGGATATCTGATTTGGTAGGAGTTGAGTGTTCTCTGTGTTTATTTCCTTCACCCCTATGCTGATACCAGGTTCACGGAGAAAGCAGCACTCTTGCTCATTTCCCCTATAACACTATGGCTTCAGCTGGTGTCCTGGTGATGTGAGATGAGATGGTTTTCTCCTCAGGTTCTGAGTCCATCTGAAAAAGAGAAGCAAATTCTCCACTGGAGAGTGAGGTCAGTGCAAGACACATGGATAAGCATTATTAATAGGTGTAGGCTCTCTTTTATCCCACTATTGGTGGGAGCTTGATATTGGAGAGCGGGCTCATTTTTTGATATGGTTCTGACTTGTAATGTCCAGTACCAGAAACTGGTTGTTACCCACAATGAACTGTTGATGGGAGAGACCTGCTGGTGATAGGAAAGAACTGCTGTTAAGGTTCTCCAAACAAGACAGGATCCTGAAAAAGCACTTGATTACCTGCCCGTGGTACAAGGTAAGACCCTACTGCTGAAGACATCATATGCTACCAACATAGAACAGAGATCTGGGTGGAGAGAGCCAGTCCCCAGACAGTCAGCCTGTCTAGTGCTGGAAAGTGCTACATGAGCTACTGGGGGAAAGTGTCCAACAATGGTCTGAGCAACCAGGGGTCTAAGCTACTCAGAAGCAAACATCCTGATAGGATGTACAACCAGTTCAATGGTGACACAGACCCTTGATTGGTAATCCATAGCTTATTTATTGGCTAAGAGTCTGCTCAGTGGAAAGGAATCCATATCTGGAACTAGAAACCAAGTCAGCATCTTCTGGAGACAAAGATTATACTCCTCAATGACAAGCTGCCACTAGTCTTTGGCTAAAAGAGGGACTATATCCATCAAATTTTGCCTAAATTAATAATGCTTTTCCCAGTAACCTATGCTTACTTTATTCTTCATTGGAGAATCTGTTTTTCTATTTCATAAGGTATTGAGATCTGAGGAAATAAGCCACCTTTTGCACTTCAGCCAAGGCCCAGCTGAAACCACAAAGGAATTGGAGAGATGAGCAAGAGTGTTGCTTCTATGGTGAACCTGACAATTGGTGGCAGGGTGAAGGAGACAGATGATGAGGACACTCAACACATATCAAAGAAGAGATCCAGATGCTCCTAAGCGCTTACTACTGAAGAAGACTTAAAACACACTCACCAAGGCTCAGGGAATTTTGTGGAATAGGGGGCAGAAATATTGTCAGAGCCACAGATTGGGACATCATACCCAGAGGCATTGTTCCCCCCCAGTAACTGACTGCTGCTCTCAATGCCATGGGGAATATCAGCACCCCCACTGAGAAGGCCTTCAGTGGAATGGTGGAAGGGATGAGGCAAAAGATTGTACCAGCACATGATGTATCCATACTAAGTATGTCCATACTAAAAAAGAAAAAAATTGATAACAATATATTGATAAATTACCCTATGTATATACAAGTTGTAAAAGAGTTAAAAATTCAATCTCTACAAATTCTATTTTTTAATTTTTTGGTTAATATTTTTATTTATTTACTTGTGTGTGTGTGTGTGTGTGTGTGTGTGAGCGAGAGAGAGAGAGAGAGAGAGAGAGAGAGAGAGAGAGAGAGAGAGAGAAACTGAATGAGTATGGGTGCACCAGGGCCTTCTGCTGCTGCAAAATTCACTCCAGATGCCATGGAACACTTTGTGCATCTGGCTTTGCATGGGTACTGGGCAATCAAACCTAGGCCATCAGGCTTTGCAAGCAAGCACCTTTAATCACTGAGCCATCTCTCCAGTCTCCTATTCTTTTTTTAATTATTTATTTATTTATATTATTCTAATTTTACATTCATAATGGTTACTACATTATTCTCCTCCCTGTCTTCCCTCTTCCAAAGGGACCCTTATCAATGGAGAATGTGGGTCATGCATTGTGGGGTAGTCAAGAGTTATGGGGGATAGGCCAAGTCTCTGTGCATAATGCCCCAACTTGTGGCTCTAACATTCTTTCCTCCCCCTCTTCCTCGAATTTCCCTGAGCCACATTGGGATCATTTTAGTTCTACTTCAGTGATGAGGTTTTGGGAGCTTCTGTGTCTCTGGATATCTGGCTTAGTAGGAGTTGGGTGTTCTCTGAGTTTATCTCCTTCAGCGTTTTTCTGGTGTCATGATCACCAAGAATGCTGTATTCTTGCCCTTCCCCTGCATTACTCTATGGTTTCAGCTGGGGCCCTGGTGAGGTGTGATTGGCTGGTCCTCCCTTCAAATTCATTGTCCATCTGAAAAAGATAAGCAAATTCTCCAAGAGAGAGAGAAGTTAGTGCTAGATAGATTTGATGGCTAGATATTTTAGAGGGGATTTTATATGAGTAGGCCCTCTTCTCGCCCACATTTGGTTGTGTCTTGATCTTGGAGACTGAGCTCATTTTTGTACATGGTTTTGAATTATTTCCCAATTCCAGCAATGACTTCCTTTCCACTGAGTGGATCTATTAGCCAAATCAAGAGCAGTTGGTAACCTACCATGGCTGTGTGCCACTACTGCATTTGTTTGAGCATTATGTTAGGTTGTTTCCTGCTGGGTAGCTTATACTGTGAGTTGTTTGGACAGATGTTGGCCATTAGCCCCCAGTTGCTTGTGTAGCACCCTCTGGCACTAGACTAGCTAACTGTCTGGGAACTGACCCTCTTCCAGATTCTGGCCAGGTCTCTCCATGTTTTGTCTCACATGTGTATGCTGCCTTCGAGAGTAGAGTCTTACCATTAGCCTTTGGTGGGTCATCAAGAACTCTGACAGAAATCTGTCTTTTTTGGGGAAACCTTGTATGTGTCTCGGATCAACAGCTTATTGTGAAAGTTAACCCCGTGCTGGTGCTGGGAATTATAAGTCAGTGCCAAGGAAGGTGAGGGAAGAAAAAGATAATATGAAAGAGAAAATGAGTATAGAAAGGAGAGGGGGAGAGAGGAAGAGAGAGAGAGAGAGAGAAAACAGGAAGAGATTAAGGTTGGTCTTCATAATGTTCTCTCCACTTTCCTGTGGTTCCAAAAGGAAATGTTACAGTAAAATCCTTTATTCTGTACAACAGGCTAATACATTGATTCTTCAGCAGGCCTGCAGAAGGAACAGCCAATGATTCTTAATTTGTTTCACAAAGTTCATTTATTTTACTTGGGAACTATTTGTCAATGACAATTATCATTGAAATTATTTTCTTGAAAACGATTACTTTTCTATAATTATTTCACTGACCTCTTTTGTCTAATAATATCAATTGACTTTGGATTAATATTTATGCATTTAAATTTGTGATCTGCTATATCATCTCAGGCAAATTATTTAATGTATCTGAGCCTTAACTAGATACAAAATAATTTAGAATTGTTATTGCTATATAAGATAATATATGAGATGGTACGTAAATATCAATTCTTCACTTCCTTTCTGAGTTGTGAAAGAATTGATTGATTGATAGGTATTTGCTTATAGTTGTATAGGAGTCACTGTTTCCCTATGTCTTCCTTGAGAATGTGTCAGAAATATTTTCCCAACTCAATTCATTCCAGTTGATTACAATTCTATTAAATTACTTTTCTTTTTAAAAATTATAGTGACAATTTATTAAATGATCTAAGTGTCAATGAGTACTTTGTAGGGAAGGATGTTTTATGTAGAATTAAACTTCACTAAGAGAAAAAAGAAAAAGTTTGTTAAGCTAAATTGTATTTTTTTTTTCAATATCTATTGCCTTTTAAAATCCAACTCATTTCCCACAAATCACTTTTCAACACAAAGCTATAGATAGCTGTTTCTTGAACTTTTAAAATTCCTTTTCAGTTTGCATTCTGCCATTGTTATTCTTTCTTTTTATTTAACTGGCAGTTATTTATTAAAAATCAGGGATGGAGGTATGTTTGAAACCCTGTGTTCATTTCCAGTACCAGACCCAAAAATAAACTAATAATGAATCAGGCTGACAATATCATGATAAATAAGATAAAGGAGATATGTATGTATATATATATATATATATATATATATATATATATTTATATGTGTGTGTGTTATTATATAACATGATATCTATAACAAAATTGACTCTAGTTGTATTTTAATAAGTAACTTATCTTTATTATATTTTCAAGGTATTTTCCCAAAACTTAATAAGTGGGAAAATCTTTGCTTTTTGCTTTGTGCAATTATCCCATTACATTTTTATAATAAGAAAACTTTATCAATTAAATGCTTTAATAACAATATTTTAGAGGATAGAAAATATTATAATAATTAAATATGAATTGGATTTGTTTGCAATCTACTATATGCATAGGACTGAGACTAAATAGTCTTAGAAGCTAATCTTACTAGGCTGAAAATTATCAAAAATACTATGGCAAGAAAAGATAGCTGACTCTTGTCATAAGATGTGCCATATTTACCACATCTGCTGGGGCCCATCAGAAATTGCAGAGGAAATGGTGACATGAGTATTACTACCACTGCTAGCCTGACAAAAAGTTCCAGGGGAATGCTGGCAGACCCTGTGGTCAATGAAAACACATAGACTCAGAAACTCAGAGGCTGTAGAGAACTCAACAACTCAGCATGAAACCAGACTGCTAACAGACCCTCCAAGGCCCAGGCACTGTTGCAGAAGTGAGGATGGGAAGATTGTAAGAGTCTCAGGATGGGCAGAAATATACTGAGGCACAGCCCACCCCCACCCCTGAGAATGATTAAGGCCTTAGCTACCAATGACCATTAACTTTACTGAGGAGAGTTCTCAGGGAAAGTGCAACCAAAGGAGAGGGGATATCAGTCCATGCAACTTTTGTAAAAAAAAAAAAAAAAAAAGTCAAAAATACAACAAATTAGTATTAACCTCACATAACTTATTCTTAATTAATTATATTAATTATATAATTAATTCTTTCGTTGCTTATTTTCTCTGTTCATATAGAATGATTGTTTGATTCAAAATTAAAATCAGTATCACTTTGTATGCATTGTAGCAGACTTTGTTTGATTTGCTTTTAATGACTTTGAGAAAAATTTATAATTCCATAAATTACTAAAAGTCTGTCTGCTCATTCTATCTTTCATCTTAACAGGTTTTTACGAGAATGGCAATAACATAGGTCTTAGCCTTAAGTAAAAAGCAGGTGTAAGACTTGGGTGAGGTGGTGTATGCCTTTAATCCCAGCATTTAGGAGGCTGAGGTAGGAAGATCACCATAAATTCAAGGCCACCCTGAGACTACAGAGTGAATGCCATTTCAGCTTGGGCTATAGTGAGGCCCTACCTTGACAAAACAAGAAAACAAGTGATCTGTGGACTTGTGCTTTCAGTGGAAAACCAAACAAACAAACATGGTTCTCTCCATGTTCATTACTTCCTATTGTTATAATGAATACATAATAACTATTTGTGATCTGGACAATGAAGAATTTGTAAGCACATTGGTCCTGCCTGTCAAATGTATTTAATTTACAATGCTTAACTACGGGCATATGCACCATCTTTACACCATGACTCTCTCTTCATACATTGTTCAATCTATGCCATCTAAATTCAGTACCCTCAAGGTCTGATCATGCTCTAATACTAATAAATAAGTGTTCATTAAATCTTTATTTTGTATGGATTCATATTTAATTTCCTTTATTTCTAATTAAAATATTATTGTCAATATAAAATGATTCAATTGTGATAAAAAAACTGGGTGATATTATGAACAAAATTGAAATCAAGTTATTAAATACACTTGGCATTTTCATCGCAACTTTTTCTCACAATAAAAGAATTTTGTGCTTCTTCTCATCTTCCTAGGCAAAGTTTAATTCAGAATATAATGATGTAAACTGTCTTGTAAAGAAGATGATATTTGCCATATTAGACTTAGACCTTATTATTGTGTCACTGGCTTTCACTGTCCCATGTTAGGTTTTAGTCATTCTAGATTTTCAGAAGACATTATCACTTATGTCTCTCAAGAAAAAAAATTGTACCCAAATATAATTGAAGGTGAAGAATCACAGAGATGTATGCTTTTTATTTTATGAAGGCATTTCACTCTATCCTAATCTAAGTGGGAGATGAATCTATATATATCCCAGGCTGTTCTCAAACTCTGGATGATCCTTCTCACTCAGCCACCCAAGCACTGGGATTAAAGGCAAATGTGCCACCACACCAGGTACAATTTTTTAAAAATGTAAAATATCTTACATTATAGGCAAGAAATAATCTTCTCAAAAATATTATGTGGATTTGCCTTTATTATCACCATTTACTTTTAATAGTCATTACAAAATCTGTTGGCACTCCCCAAATTCATTCCCTTTCCAACAGAAGATATGTACAATTTTATCTTAGTAAAATATTTACACAATTTTGAATACAAAATAAAACTGAACAATTATCATTGGTAAATAACCACATGTACATGCACATATAACATGTTTTATTTTATTTTTTTTGTAAGTGTAACACATACCTGGTCTGAATTCCCCTTGCCTTCAGGGTTCAGATGCATTTTAAGATATAATACATGTCATATTGATTTTCAAACATTTGTTGTTTTATTTTACTTCATGCTTATGTATTTTTAATTTTGAGTTGCTTTATTGTACTAGCATCAGCTTTAGTAGTGTTTGTAAGATTCCTACAATAGTGACTGCCCTATTGCAATTAGCTGAGAAGAAAGGAAATAAGGTTGTACATTGTAAAACACAGGGCCAGAAATACCTAGAAAATTGAAGCTAAGTATGGCATAGGGGATTTCACAATTTTCCTTTCAAGATCATGTACATGCAGAATCTTACCAGCATTATCACCTTTGATGACTAATTAAATCTTTCTGTTCAGTAGTAACTGAAAACGAAATGGTCTCAACCAAAAAACTTAATTGCTTCTCTGTCCCAGGGAAGGTCTGAGCCAGAAAAGTTAGAGATAAGGAACTTCTGCTCCAGGCTTTTGTTTCTCATCAGTGTGTTAAGTGATGCATTTCAGCATTTCATTTTTAAAGGTGAATTATGAAGGAAACTAGAATATGGAGGAGGCTGTCTGAAGCCAGGAATCCTTCCCACTGCACTCGACAAACTTTTTACCCATCTGCTTTCATCACTTATATTGAATGGCTAAACGTCAATCATGCCTACATTCAAATGTAAATATTAAAGTATATTCCAAAGTAAAATATAAAGTGCATTTGAACCTATTCAGTGACTCAAATTATCTGCTCGATTGCTTCCTTCCATTAGTGTGGATAATAGAGAACTGACAGAGAAATCATTTCTATGAAGGAACGATCAAGTTAGGCTTTCCATCTATGAAAGTGACTATCATAATTATTGAATGTCTGGAATGCCTGCTATAAATCCTTGCTCAATGTAAAAAAAAAAAAAAAAAAACTCCTTGAGGTACTGAATAACTGAGGAAGAGAAAATTAAATGTAAAATTATACAAACTGAAATTATTGAAAAAAAAACGAGCTGTAGCCTTGCATTATTAAATAAACCTAAGTTTTCTAAACAATAGTAGTCAAGGTATTATACAAGATTTTACCTTCTAAATATTTATAGAAAAAAAAAAACTAAGAAAGCAAAAAAGTTTACACACAAATTCTTAAAAATATATGTTCTGCCTTAGAATATAGGTATAGCATGCTTCAAAGGGGCATCTTTTTAGTGGGGGATGAACAGAGCTTAGAGATTTTGTGTCCAAAGAGGAATAGCAATCACATATTCCTTAGGGCCACTTTAACACTGTAACTGAAGTCTATGCTCTGTCAACATACATAATGTATTTGAAGAGTACCCTTCTGGGAAATAAAAAAGCAAGTAAAATAAAAAGAAAAAATTATAATTTAATATTAGCTCACTCTCATGTGTATGTCTTTCTCAATTGGAAGTACTACAAAGACTAAGGCATGCACATGGAATTATTATTTCTTTCACATCTTTAACATTTCAAAGATTAAACAAATTCTGCACTAAATTAAAGATGTTATGAGACTAAAACTCAAAAGATGGAGAACTAGAAGTTGCCTCTGTGAGAGCTGGTGAAGTTGTCAGAAAGAGGGAAAGAAACTTTACCACAAAGAAAGAAACAGGAAAAACTTCAAAAATCCATAGAGAAGTGCAAGAAAATTAGAAAAAAGCAGGTAAAAGGAATGAGCGAAGAGAGAAGTAAGCCAAATGCAATCTCAGCTGAGCAGTTTCCTGAAAATGGAGGGAACTTAAAAGTCACTGTTACAAAGTAAGCAAGGAGCCCAATAGTCCTTTTCTCAAAATAAGCTGTTGCCATGATCCTCAGAATGTTTTGAATGGTTTGTGGTGAACCTGGTATCAGCACAAGGGCGAAGGAGATAGACACCAAGAACACTCAACCCCTACCAAATCAGATATCCAGAGACTCACAATACCTTGTCACTGAAATAGATCTAAAATGAACCCAACATGGCTCAGGGAAATTCACGGAAGAGGGGCAGGAAAGATTGTTAGAGCCATGAATTGGGTCATTATACACAGAGTCATTGCCTGATGGCTACCCACATGAGGCAAGACCCACATTACCCACAGGGGGAGGACAGGGAGAAGGCTAACTATATCATGGCTGTATATATACTATATACACAACTAGTAAAAATATATTTAAAAACATAAAATAAAATACTTGGGAGTATACTTAACCAATGAGGTGAAAAATCTCTACAATGAAAGTGTTAAGACACTGAAGAAACCAAATTAAGAGACAACAGAAGACAGAAAGAACTCCCATGCTCATGGATTGCACAAGTAATGTTATGAAGTTGGCTATATTGCAAAAAAGTAAAGTCCAATAAAATCTCAATAACATTCTTCCCAAAAATCAGCAAAAAATATTCCTAAAATTAATACAGAATCACTCAAACCCTGAATAACTAAACAAGAAAGAGCAATGCTGGTGGCACCACAATACCTGATCTCATATTATTAAGTCATAATAACAAAACAGCACTTTATTTGGACAAAATAGACATGTAGAGGTATATAATACAGGATCCAGAAATACCCACCCCTCAAGTTACAGACAGCTAATTTTTTTCTCTTTTTTAAATTTTTATGTATATTATTCTAGTTTTACATTCATAGTGGTGACTCCATAATCCTCCTCCCTGTCCTCCCTCTTCCATAGGAACCCTCATCAATGGGGAATGTGGTTCACACATTGTGGGGGTAGTCACTCTGGACAGCTAATTTTTGATAAAGCCATTAAAATACTCATTAGTAAAAAGCTGCTTTAACAAATGGTTGTGGAAAACACATACAAGAATGGAACTAGATCCATATCTCTTACCCTATACAAAAATCAATTCAAAATTAGCTACAAGACCTTAATGTAATACTTGAAACTTGTAAAGTGCTAGAAGAAAACATATGTAAAACTCTTCAAGATATAGGAATAGAGAATGTTTTTCAGAATAGAACATCAATAACATAAGATATCATCTTAAGAATTGACAAACAAGATTACAAAACATTAAATTCCGTCTAAAAAGCAAAGAAAACAATCACTAGAGTGAAAAGATAGCCAACAGAATGGGAAAAAATTCCACCCACATATCAGAGAAGGGATTATTAAAAATTCAGGATAAATATCTGTAAAATTTAAACATAAAAATCCCCAATCACCCAATCAATAAGTAACCAAAATAACCTGAAAAAGTGTTAAATATCCTTATCTATCAAGGAAATATAAATTAAAACATGATGCTCAAACAAGTACAGTAGTGGCACACAGCCATGGCAGGTAATCAACAGCTCTTGATTTGGCTAATAGATCCACTCAGTGGAATGGAACTCATAGCTGGAACTGGGAAATAAGTTAAAATCATGTACAAAAATGAGCCCATTCTCCAGTATCAAGCTTTCACCAAATGTGGGCTAGAAGAAGGCCGACACATATAAAATTCTCTCTAAAATAACTATGGCCATCCCATCTATCTGGCACCAACGTCTCTCTCCATTGGAGAATTTGCTTCTTTTTTCCAGATGGATGACAAACCTGAAGGGAGGATCAGCTTATCTCACCTCACCAGGGCCCAGGCTGAAACCCTAGAGTAATGGGGGAAATGGGCAAGAGTGCAGCTTTCTTGATGAACCTGACACCAGGAAAAGGCTGAAGGAGATAAACACAGAGAACATTCTACTCCTACTAAGCCAGATATCCAGGGACACAGAGGCTCCAAAGACCTCATCACTGAAGTAGAACTAAAATGAACCCAATGTGGCTCAGGGAAATTGGAGGAAGAGGGGGCAAAAAGAGTGTTAGAACCACAAGTTAGGTCATTATGCACAAAGACTTTGCCTCTCCCCCATAACTGTTGGCTACCCCCATAATGCATTACCCACATTCCCCAATGAGGAAGGTCCCTTTGGAGGGGGGAGGTTAGGGAGGAGGTTACCAGAGGCACCAACATGAATGTAAAAATAAAATAAAATAAAATAAAACAAATTTTTAAAACTCAGCTTTGTAAAGAGAATGCAAAACAGTAATTGGAAAGAAAAATTTGTTTTTATTTTTAAGCATGGCATATACTAAGCTTAGTTTAAATGCTGATGGAAAAGAAATGGGAGAATACCAACAGAAGAGTTAAATAGGGAAGTCAGCAATGCTATATGGAAGTACAGAGAGGTTTGAATCAGAATTGCATTTTGGGTACTCTTTTTTTTTTAATATTATACAATAAAGCTGAAAGAATGCTCTACTTTATACTATCCTATGAGAAGCTATCTTTGTAGTTCTCTTTTTTTTGGGGGGGGAGAGATACAGAGAGAGAGACAGAGAGACAGGGAGAATAAGACAGAGATGGGCGCGCCAGCAGCCTCTCAGCTGCTGTGAACGAAATACAGATGTGTGCGCCCCCTTGTGGTCAAGTGTGGCATTGTGCCCCTTTGCATCTGGCTAAACATGGGACCTGGAGATTGGAACCGCTGGAGATTGGAACCAGCGTTCTTAGGCTTAGAAGGCAGGTGCCTTAACCACTAAGCCATCTCTCCAGCCCTGTAGTTCTCTTTTTTTGATGTGCCAATTAACATTAAAATATTTGTTATGCATTATTCTGAAACTATTCATAAGTCATTACTAATGATCACTTATATTAACTTAGTATTCTCCTAATATTAATGAATTTCAAGTCTTTAGCTTTGCTTCTATAACTATTGAAAGCTTGGTTTACTTGTCCATTTTCAATAGTTATATATCTATTCTTGTCTTTAGACTAAATAGTTATATACCTAGTCTTGTCTTGGGGCTAAAAGAACTTATATTTGCAAAAGACTAAATGTTTCACTCCTCAGAAAAGGGAGAAAGGAGAAGAGACAAAGGTTCAAGGACAGTGGCAATTATCAGTTATAGCTGGTGGGACAGTAGGGAATCAGGCCCCAGAGCTGTGAACAAATAAGAGCTACTTTATGCCTCTGGGATAGTATTTTCTGAACCAAGAGATAGGCCAGGAAACAATGTGCAAGAGCTCTGGATGAAAGATGTCCATTGATGATCACTTCTAATCTCATGGAAGCTTGAAGGCATCCTTGAAGGCATTTTATTCCTGATGAATGAATGGTGTTAGCCCTCAAATTTTGTAGAGGAAAGATAGGAGAAGGAAGAAGAGGAAAAGTGGGATAGGAAAGGAGATTAAGGAGGAGAAAAAAAATCTGAAAACTTTAGGAAGAGTATTGCTTAATAGAATGATATTAAAGAAGATGCAAATCTATAAAAGAAAACATATCATAAATATAAATAAACTGAATTATATATCGAAGTAAAGGTTGAATTTATGTAGATTTTTCACTCAGAAATTCCTTTTTTATACGCACATAGGTTAGGAGCCAGAACCTACCACATATCTGAAAAGCATTTTACCACTGAGCCACACTCAGTACATCTATTTCTACAAAGCAGAAGAACTCTGAGATACACATAGAGAAAGAAACACTCATTATCACCCACACTATTATCATTGTATCTAATATTTATTGAGTACTTGCCAGATAGCTGTCAATACCATTTTCAATACAACTTATTAAGCAGACAAGTTATCTCATTTATAAAATTATATTTAAAATGTTGGTATTGACTATTCTTATATTTTAAAAATACCAATTCCATGTGTTCCCAGCTAATTCATGGTAAAAATGTGTATGGCAAACATTAAAAAATATCAGTGGCAACAACCAGCATCAAATGAAGGTTGTGGTTAGTATGTGTGTGGAATAACTCAATTGAGGGTGGCTACGAAAATGACATCAGCAAATTGATAAGGTTGAATGTTTAACTAGGCTATGATTTGGCACACAGGTGCTTTTTGCTTGTTTTTAAGACTACTATGCAGCCATAGTGACAAAAATAAAAAGTATACCCAAAATAAGCATCATTCAAAGAGCACTATGGAGAAGAAAGAAACACAAGAGCACATGTGGGGTGGGGGGAGAAATGACAAAAAGACAGCCAATATTACAAAGACTTAAATAAAGGGCTATGACCTATGTAAGTACAGTTATTTTACTTTTTATTTTTAATTTATTTTTATTAGTTATGGACAAACAATATAGAAACAACACATGTTGGTACCACCCTTTCCCCATTCCTGCCCCTTTATTTTACTTTCCTATTTTCATCAGAGAAACATGACATTGCAATGCCAGGTTCTTAACAGCAATTGCTTCACAGAGATGAATTTCATAATAACATATATTTGTGTTTTGTGCAGTTGTCAAATGTTTTGCTGTGCACTTATATATGATGAAAACAAACACAGCACTATAGATCAGTGAATCAGCTAAGTACAGTAACTATGAGGGACATGAAATCAAGGCTGGATCCTGAAGATAAGCAAATGTGACTTTCTCTTTCATGAGAGAGGATAAGCAGTCAGTATCCTCAACCAGGATCACTCAACAGGCTTACATTCCAGGTCTGGTGGGTCAACCTAATTATGTACCAAGATCCCCATGAGTGGCTGGCCTTGTCAGGACACTATCTTATTCAAGGATCTGCTTATGTTTATGGCACACACGGAATTTATTATTTTTAACTAAAATGTTAATTTTAACTAAAATGTTGAAGGGAAGGAGGAACAGGTTGGAGCATTTTCACTTCTAGCCTGAGATCAGATTTTTGGGAGCACATAACATGACGGAGGATGGCAGATTAACATGGATGAGTGATTCAAAGCTCTAAGTGGGGAGTACAGAGTTTAGTAGGATAACATTAGATAACATGAGAAAAGTTCTGTTTTATGCATGCTCTTTGCATTCAGTGTGAGCCTGAGGATTCCTCAGATACAGCCAAATCCACCAAGGTCTCTTTTTTTCATGAAGAATTAAGATGCCCATAGATGCAGAATTCCTTGATACCCAGATGTAGTACAGGATGTATTTGAGCAAAGAGCACCCTCTCACCACTACTTCAAATCCCAAGATTCTGGGTCACCAAAGGGATGAGGCTTTTTCTCCATCTGAGTTGTGTCTGGGCAGGATCAGATGCAGAATATCCTTGATACCCATCAATATATTTTTTTATTTATATTATTCTGATTTTACATTCATAGTATTGGTTCCATTGTCCTCCTCCCCTTCCTCCCACTTTCAAAGGACCCTCATCAATGGGGAATGTTTATCATGCATTGTGAGCAAAGAGCTGGTGGATAGGCCCCAGTCTCTGTGCACCAACTTGTACTCTAAAATCCCAAGATTCTTCCGGGTCAGCCAAGTGGGATTTTAGAGGAGGTTTTGGGAGCCTCCATCTGGCTAGACTGGAGTTGGATGTTCTCTGTATTTATCTCCTTCAGCCTTTTTCTGGCAGGATTCAGCTGACTGTATCCTCCCTTGAGGGGAGAGATGATATATAAACCTGTTTTGGAGAACTGACTCTCTTCTTCTGAGACAAGCAGGCAGGTGGAAGTGTGAGCCAGTGTGAGTTCTCCTGCTGACAGACCAGGCTGGAAGCCTTTGCTCTGAGAACTTTGAAAATTACCCAAAAATTTTAGGTTATCTAATTTCTTACAGTAGGAAGGTTGATATTTTGCTCATTATGAGTGGATAACCTCAAAGGGTTATACTATGGTGAAGGGTAGGAATGTGAGTTATTATATTTGAATAAAGTTTTGGTATATATTGTATTATTAAGACTATTAGCAATGATTTAGCATTGTGACAATTATGTTTTTGAAAGTTTGTAGAACTTTTTAATTTGAGTAGTTTCCTTTAAGTTGTACAGCAAATAAAAATAGAGTCAGAAGAAAAAGAGAAAATAGGAATGAGTAATGCAAAAAGGCTTCCATCAGAAGCAGAGAATGAGGAATAGAGAGAGAGAGAGAGAGAGTCCTATACATCTTCAATCTAGTTTATAAATGTAAAAAAAGAAAAAAATCCTCCCTAGTGAAAACATAGAGACAAAACTTAGACTTAAAAGGAGCCATAGATTTTACAAATTACAAAATCCTCATTACACTGATGAGGAAATACAGTCTGAGGAATTCTATCAAAGAACAGGATCAGAGCGAACAGATTCTGCTGAATGTCATGTACTAACTAAAGGCTTAATATATGCACTGTTTGCATTTTCTGAACCAAGTTTCCAGCAAATTAGTAACAAATGAACCATCTATCATTACCATGTTGGATTAAAGGAGTGTTTTCCTCTTTTAAAGGTAGGCTGGGGTCAATTATATGGCAGCATTATTTATGTCTATGCATGAAGACATCTGGTAGCCTGAAATTTCCATTTCCATTCCATTTAGGTTTTCACAAGTTTGTACAGGTTAAACAGGAATACCTTCTTCCTGCTAAATGCATTAGAAACTGATACAAGTATGAGAAGAAAAGGTGAAATGGAAAGGCAAGGTATTAGAAGTTAAAATAATATAGAACAACAACAAAGCAGACCATGGAAAACATGGATAAAAAGAATTATTCTAGTCTTCAGAAAGAAACAGCTAAGGCACATAAAGTTAAATTGTAGACATATACTGTGTTGTTACCTTACGTATGTCTCTCTGGTGGATCTGCAATGCTCTTATTTCAGTTTTAGTTTGAATTTCTGTGATTACTAATGAGGGTGAGCACTTGTCATGTCTTACGAGTTAGCTGTGCTTGAGAGAAATTCAAGTGTTTTTTCATTTGTAGGAGGCTTGGTGTTTTTCTTTTTCTTCTTTTTTTGTAAGCTCTTCAAAACATATCTTTGTTGGTTTTGCCTTTTACAAATATATCTTTCCTATTTCAGGGTACTAAATTAACTTTTTAATAGTTGATGATCAGAAGTTCTTCATTTTCAGCATCAAACTCTTATCTGTCTTGTGTAATCAGCTGTTTTTTGTCTTTTGTCCAATGTCTCCCATTTCCCCAAGGTAATTAAGATATCCCTTCTGTGTCATTGAAAAATTTAGAGTTTGGTCTTGAATATTTTAAATCTTTAATCTACCTTGAATAGATATTCAATATTTGTAAAGGATGTGAAGTAGGTCTCCCATTCCCATTGTTTTGTATCTATAATTAAATGTGCCAGTACCACTGATGAACTGTCCCTTCCTTTTCCATAGGGCTTTGAGCCCAGCTCATTAATTACCAAATGTCTATACATGTCAGGATATTCTTTGAGTTTTTCTTCTGCTTCTTTGGCCTATTGGTGTCTCTGCAGACAAATCCTGTTGCATTTTAATTACTTTTGCTTTACAACAAGGTTTGATGTCTCCAATGATAAACTCCCACATTGACCCTTTACTCTTCAAATGCTCTATAGAATTAACTTGTCAAATTACATAGAACAATTCTGCTATTTTGAGGAGTATTGCTCTGAATCTGTGAGCCAATTTGAGGAGAATGGTTGTTTTTCTGATCTTGAACTAAAGTCAAGTCTCTGATGACAGAGACATTTTCTTAGGTCAATAAGCACGAAGTTTTTGTCAAATTTTAGAAGTAATTTATATCTGAAGCAGAACTTAAACCATGATACATTGAGTACTTGTACAAATTAGAAATTCTTCTACTACTAGAGATAAGAAATAGTTTGCAAACTGAGACACATTCTAAGAAGACCTTGCCATCTGAGATAAATGTTTTTTTTTCATAAAAATCTTGAAATTATGAAAAGAGAGCATCAAATTTTGATATTTTGGATAGGTACTTTATCTGCTTTGAATGTATTAATATTAAAATAATGTGAAAGCCATTTTTCAGGATAATAGATATTTAAACTTTTTTTGAGAGAGAGAAAGCCAGAGAGAGAGAGAGAGAGACAGAGAGAATGGGCATGCCAGTGACCTCTCAGCCCCTGTGAATGAACTACAGGAGCATGTGCCCCCTTGTGCACATGTGCAACATTCTGCACTTGCATTACTTTTGCATCTGGCTAAACATGGGATCTGGAGATTCAAATGGGCATTCTTAAGCTTTTCAGCTTTAACCACTAAGCCATCTCTCCAGCCCAGGCTAATAGATATTTAATATGTTTTTGGTTGTTTGTTTTGGGACAATTTCTTATTCTGTAGCCCAAGTTGACCTGGAACTCACTAGGTTGACCTAACTGACCTAACTTAAAGCAATCTTCGGCCTTGGCTTCCTGCATGTTTGGCCTCCAGTTATGCACCTCAATATTGGGCTTAGGTATTTCATGTCTCTCAAGTTAAGCTATAATTTTCTATACAAAATTAGCTATTTTTTGGAAATAAACTATTTTTCTAAAAATAATTTTTGAGTAATGTTCTCAACAAAAGTTTTCTTGTCATTATGATTTTTTTCATTATTTTCTATTTTTCTCACATAGAGGTTGGTAAGCAATTGAATTGACTGGACTCGAATTTCAGAGGGCATTTCATGGGAAATTCCAAATTCATTTACAAAGCCGGGTTAAACATCTTTTGATCGTTTATGGACTTATGTGAGTTATGTTTGCTGTTTCCTCTCCATGCAAAGAAAGCAGCTCTTACAGTGTGGAGGCTGTAGTAGGCTGAGTGTCAAGCATGCAGACTAGAATTCCCAATCTGGTCATGGGTGATAAGTAGGTGTATATGTGGGTGGCTTCTTGAGTTGACTGCATTGCTGAGGTCCTTATTCATGACTGAAAGGACTCCTGCACTCTGAATGTCAGTGAGGTGAAGGAAGGAAAGAATGAGAAAGCTCCTTCCCACAAAACCACTGCTTAGAATCTCACATCCTATACCAGACTACTCCTTGATTTCTTGAGAATACCAGACATTCACAACCATGCTCATACTCATCCTGAGGCATGACAATATTTGTTATTCTGTATTTGTGTTGATTCTTCTGTCAGGTATCTGCATTATAGATATCATTTTTACTTTGTTATATAATTACATCTGCATCTTCTCTAAGGAGTTGAACATCCTCTTAGGATATGATATCTGCCACATACCTCTTTGGTTTTGCTCCTGGATGTAAACTATCTTTTTTATCTTGTGATAAATCCTGGTCAAAAGTCACTCTAGTCTCAAGGGGCCCCTACACCAATGTTCACATGCAGGTCTGTGTGTATTCTCTGAACCAAGACATCTTTAGGTATGCCAGGTTCTGGCAAACAAAAATATGGTCCAAAGTAATATCACCTTTCCAAAAAGCAAAGGATCATTTCTAAGATCTAGTCTCAGATTTACCTTATAACTTAGTGTACATAAACAACAGCAAGTAAAGCTACATATAAAACATAAAACAAACAAAAATAAAATTTATTGGCATGCAGAAATATATTTGTTGTGGAAAGTGTTTAACTCATGGTCAATTGAGACCTTCCAAAGATAAAACAAAATTTAACCTGTGCTTTTTGTATCCTGTTCCCTTTGTGAATAAATTGCACATGAATCATCAGGTAGATGGCCAGAATGCTCTGACTCAGTAGCTTAGGGGCTACCCAGCCTGGTGCAAATGTCATATTCAACACTAATTCCAGATGCCAACTCAACTATGATATGTTTGTGTCTTCTTGAGTAGAAAATGCCTTTGTAATTATTAATGAGTTCAGCTGAAACAAATGTTCTTGTAGATTAAGGGCATTTTGAAGAGGTAATAGACATCAGGACCAAAGACTTCAAGAAGTAAATGGAGACAAAACACTGGGATCCTGCATTGTGCTTGAGGCATGTCCTTGCTCATGGTGGATTCACACAGAATGTGTGTTGACTAATAAGACTTCCAAGTTTTATTTCTGTAGGAAGACAATTCAGAATACTCAAACACTGACAGACATAGAAATATAGAAGAAATACTGAGCATAATTTCTGACAGTGCCTTTTTTTCTACCTTTTAGGCCATATTGATTTTGGATTGGCAGAATTAGATTGATGAAAACTCAATTTCTTTTCTTCTTTTCTGATGTCATGGGAAAAATTTATCCTACAAATATTAGCTTTGGGTTATAACTATATGGACCCACTGACTAGATTGCTACTGGATGGCACAGCTAGGTGTGAGAGACCTCATTTTGCATTGCGATTGTTGAATCTTTTTCTATGCAATATCATTAGTTACTAAAGCAATAAATATAACATGTTAACAAATCATAGATTTCTTACCATAAGTGACATGGAATAAAGTTAAACAATAAGTAGATATGGGTTCATTTCATCTCCTTTAGTAAATATGAGCTGATTTTCTATCATTTAATCTAACGCTGGTTTCCTTATTAGTCAAGGAAAACAAAATCTAACCTTTTCCTCAACAATCCCAGAAACCTTGCCTATCCATAAACTTTCCGAGGTTTTACAGCAATAGAATGACATTTAATAACCTTTGTAGACTTATCTGAAAGATCATTTTAGTTTTCCCAACCAATTCCTCCAAATACCTCTGATATATTCTACTTTGTTTATCCCAGTAAAAGGACCCTTCTATTTTAGAACAGAATTGGGGGAACAGCATGTGTCTAAACTACAGTCCTTTGCCTACAAAATGTTGTGATCATAATCAGCAGGTTTTGAAATATATCCAAACTACCACATCACTCTAACTAAAAGCTTAGGTCCTTAATAGTCTATACTTTAATAACTGAGTTTCTCAGGAACTCTCCAAGAGGTTCATAATATAGATTTAAATATGCTTCTTACTTAAAGGACCTTTATATTTTTCTTCTTTCTGGATATTGTAAAGTTCAAACGGAACCTACCTTTATATTTGGCTCAATTCCTTTGTGCTCATTCATAGCTTCACCTAATGTGTCTGTGTTCCTTTCTTGAATAGAAAGAATTCAGAACATAGGAGCATTTGTTATGATCTGAATGTGAAATGTCCTCTACAGGTTCACGTTTGCACATTTGATTTACAGCTGGTGTCATGGTTTGGGGAGACTGGGGACTCTTTTGAATGTGGGGACTAGCTTACAAAATAGAGTCATAGAGATAGGATTTATTGATTTTATCCTAGCCAGTCCCAACCTGTGGTCTCTCTGTTCTATCTGTGTAGATAGAAGCAAGCAGCCTCACATTATAGTTTCCTCAACCACAAAGCCACCATGAACTCTTTCTTGTCTTCCCTGCTCTGATGGCTTGTCCTCTCAAATCATGGGCCAGGACAAGTTCTGTTTCCCTGAAGTCAGTTACTTTGTCATAGCAACAAGAAAAGTTTAGATAACAGCCATATAGAATTATAAATTCCAGGTTTGTGGATATAATATGACTACATGGATTATTTCAAAGAATGCCTGTGGCCTGAAAGTCTATAAATTGTTTAAAAAAATACAAAATGTAATGTTGGGTAGGGAAGGAAAACTAACTATGATTATTACTTCATAACAAATATTCTCTAGCATAAAAATACCACTTGGTTAGTACTGTCAATATATTAACAAAATATACTTTTTCAAAGACAGATGCTATATTGTGTGGGAGAGATTTTTTTTTTTTTTGACAGTGAAGTGGCTTTTAGTCATATTTAGACACCTTCAGATGTGCTTTTACTTTTGGAGTGCTTTAAACATCAATATTGTTTATAGAAGTTGGGTCTTTGAAAACTGAAAAACTACAAGCTCATAACTAACATATTGATAGTCAACTTAAGGAAAGGGAAACTTTCCAGGTAAGCATACTTTAGCACCCATTCAGCAAAAGAGATTGTTAATTTAATTTTACTCTTTCACAAATTTTGGTTTTGGATTTAAAATATATACATTTTTTTTTAAAAAAAAATGTTAAAAAGCAGGTGATCATCTTTCCTATATGGAAACTTTGTAAAAATTACAAACAAATACATTCAGGATTTCAGACTAGCACTGAGCAAAGCCTGTCACTGGCCTCAGAAATTAAGAGCTACTTAAAATCATACATTTACTGTTATTTTAAAAATTTTTTTATTTATTTGAGAGAGAGAAAAAAAAAAGCAGATAGAGATAAAATGGGCATGCCAGGGTCTCTAGCCACTCAAATGAACTCCAGATGTATGCACAACCTTGTGCATCTGGTTTATGTGGATACTGGAGAATCGAACCTGGGTTCTTTGGCTTTGCTGATAAATGCCTTAATTGCTAAGCCACTTCTCTAATCTTTTTTTCCCAATTATTTAGTACACAATTCTTAAAAAGATGGTGATCGTATGAATCCAGAACCTATTTCCCATTCCTTCAGAACTCTGCCACAAATTCTACTTCATCAGTTTGTGAAATGTAGGAGCCACCACTTGCTTTTACATTACAATTTTTTTTTTTTTTGAATGTAACACTTGGGCAGAATTGGAGGTCAGGGTGTCTTTAGGACTTAAAATTTCACAAAATGAGCAACTTTAGCCTGGAAGTCAGTGAACAATGTGGTTGTCCCCTTCCTGTTCCTCCTTTCCTGATCTGCCCTTTAGAATTTGTCCGGAAAAGCTGTCTTCCCAGCCCATATCCAGTGCTGTTAGGAACTGCAAGATGACATGCTTGGCAATTGAGCTTCTGGTTCCATTACTTCTCAATACACACTTGAAGTGGCTCTACCTTTTCTGAGTCAGTACCTGCCCATTCTAATTCAATTTCCAGACCTGACACACTCTTAATTCTCTGGAGAGCAAATATTCTGGATTGTTTAGAACCATCCAAACATAATTATTCTCCTACATAATTATTAATAGTCCCCTTTATACATTAATAAATACCTTTGTTTGGATAATAAGTTATATGGCCACTTCAGTTATAGTTCTATACTTACTTTCCACTTGTACAGCCAACCTTGGCAGGTAGGTTGAGACTAGAAAATAGGAGCCTGGATTCAGTCATTGGCTTACTGTGCTGGTCTTTGAGAAAGTAGATTAAGTAGTGCATTGGAAGCCTGCATGGAAATAGAATGAGGTGAAGTGTGAATGGAATTTGAGGAAAGGACTGAGGCTCCAGGGGTCCTGGATCTTTCACGTTGAACATTTTCAAACTCAATCTAAGCATTTCCATGCCTCTATCCTAGGAACCACCCACACTTTGATGGTTGTTGAATAGCCTGTGTCACTTTGCCAACACTGTCAGTATCTACCAGAACTCTGCGCTGGCCTCTAACACTCTGTTCCATTTTTAGTCCACACCTAATTAGTTCTCCACTTCTGTCTGTTCCAATTCTTTCACGAAACTGGATGAAAGATTTTCACTGGCTTGGCCACTGTTTAGATTATTACCAGAACCCTTTCCTTTGTTTTTCTCTGCAATGGGGATCAACTGGGATCTCTGGTACACTAGACAGGCTTGTTGTTTCTATACTATACCTAGTTGTCACAACCTCTTGTTTTCTGCTAATTCATCTTTCCCTCTCTAACACGCTGTACTTTTCCAAGGAGAATAGCTAAGTTTCAGGCTGTTTTAAATCCTGTGTCTGCTTTTCATTGCCAGTAAGATAGAGATGAAACTGGTTAATGGGATGGAAATACAGATGCCTATGTCCAGGTCCAGTCAATGGTGTCTTTACCATGCTGAGCTAAAGCTCTAACCATGTGGATGTCTATTCCTTCATAAGAACCTAAGCATTTCCTTTCTGCTCCTTTGCTGAGACCACCTTCTCCTCCATGTTTGTACCACCACCCTTCTAAGATCTGCAAATTTCCATACAATCTCAAAGCCCAAATCAAACATCACCCTATCTTTTGAGCTTTTCAGTTCTTTTAAAGTAGAATGTGTTACTACTGTGGTTTGGTTATGTAGCCTCTCCCAAAGGTCTAGACCACAGAATTGCTCCTCAAGGTAGCAGTACTGTGAAGTACTGTGGTCATTTAGAGGGAAAGTATACTGGGAAATCTTTAGGTTATTGGGGGCATACCTTAAATAGGGATTGTGGAGCCTCAGTCACTCTATCTTTATTGGCTCAGGATATGAGCTGTTTGCTCCAGCATATTACATTACCACATGACACTCCTACCAGAGAATCAAGGCAAGAAGTCTTCCAAATATTGCACCAGACTTTCTAGTGCTGTGAACAGAATTACATTTTACTATGTATTAATTAATTATCTGAGGCATTTTGCTACAGTAATTTAAAGTTCTCAACATTGTTTTAATATAATTTTATATTTCATCAATCAGTATAGGTCCCACATGGAAAATAGAACTATCATGCTTTCTATTGTAAACCTTTAAAGACAATGCCCAAGTGTTATTTGTCTCTATATTGATAAAACTTGACACATTTCAATATATAATTCATACTCAATATGTTGATGATGATGAAAACATTTGGTATAAATTTTATCCTGAGAGATATGTATGGATATTTCTATCTTCCACTAGAAATATGTATCACTTGAATTTGTACTTTAGATAAACTCTGCTTCTCTTCAATGTTTTATTTCTGGGTTTCTCAATCTAAGTATTTATGGACTCCCATGATAAAACCAGTTCTTCTCAATTCAAGTGGGTAACCTAACATTATAAATTATGTTTTGATATTTTTGGTAATCATTTAGCAATATAATGAAACACATAGAAATATAAAAATAGTATTGAAAATGCATTTACTGAAATGTTATATGCCAAACAAGTATTTTCACATATATTAAATCATTAAATTGTAAAATAAGCCCTTCGTATAGATGTTAATTATATTCTTATTTTAAAGATAGAGAAACTACCAAACAATACAGCTATCATTTTTCTGTTATGTGTATCCACTTGCATTGTCAGTAGTGTTTGGTTAAGAGGCCTGGAGGTGAGGACAGGGTGACTCCCAGAAATCCCAATTGTACAGGCAGAAATAAACTCTGGTATCTTTGCTCCCTATGAGCATGGCTAGTGAATTTAACTAAATAAATATTCATTCAGTTAACATTTGTTAAACTCAAATTTATAGGCCCTGGGCTAAGAGCTAAGAATAGATATATAATATAAATAATAACTGGTGGATGTATACCTTGCATGTGGAAATAAATCTATTTTAAAAATGTATTAATTTCTGCACATGATTTATAGAAGAACTATATATGCTCCAAGCATCTATTCTACTATTTACATCTCCCAGCAGATGACAAAGCAAGGCTTTTCTCTTCAAAATAGGTTATTCCTTTTCCTCATGCTTAGAGATGGAAACCCTATTTATTGTCATCTTTTTGGTAGGACTGACCAGGAAGACTACATTATACATACATAGGACTTTATTTTGTCCCTTCAAAGACATTTTATTAAGCTCCTACTATCTGTAAGAATTTATTAGTTACTATTTAGAGAGAAGTGGGTAAAGCCGAATTGGATTTAATTTTCATCCTCACAGATCATACTACCTAGTGTGTGCTTTGGTGGTCTACAACTCAGTGGAGAGACATCTGCTATAAATCACTGACGGTATTATTCAAATCGGCAGCAGTGAGGTGGCACACCTCCACTGATTTATTATGCAGGATCCCTCCTTCTCTGAATGTTTCTGCAAGGTCCCATTAGGACCTTTCAACTAAAAATATCTGATCCAGCTAAATTCTGGAAAAGGAAAGTATTATTTAAGGAATTCATTTTCAGCAGCTGAATGCCTCAGGAAGTTAGCAATGCCCTGTGGAGCTTTATGCCTCTGGTCCTCTCATTTAAAACCAGCAGAGGTTAGAACCGTCCTTAGTTATTAACATCTAATGGCTGTTTTGTGACTTCTCAAATGTGTTGCACTCCTCCTTCCAAGTCCTAAGGAATGGAAAGATAGTTATTTGAATTTAATTAACTCATAGGAGATTCGGCCCAAAGGATAATGAGTGAATGTACTTGGTACTGATTGTTCCTACACCTTCCCTAAAACTTTATTATATATTTGTTGGACTATTACTTGGAGTAGGTGATAAAGTTCCAGCTCAGATGTAAAGCCAAGGGCAAGAAATATCTGTCACCACTACTCTCCCTCTGTGTCTCAGCCATGTTCCCACTTCCCCTCTTTTCTATTTACTTCTCTTGCTGCAGTAATCCTCATGTAGAAAAGCACTATGGTCAGGAAAAGGCTCCATTAAATACACAAAATGCCCAATATTACTTTCCCTTTGGGGCAAGCTCTCTTTCTTTCTTTTCTGTGTGTATATAATGCCATTTGGTAATATAAAATTATATTTATGTCTTGAGAAGGGTCCTTTTTATTTGAGACAGAGTCTGGCTATGCATTTCAAGTGGGTATGATACCATGTAGCATCCAGGCTGGTCCTGAACTCATGACAACTCTCTTGCTTTAGCCTTTCAAGAGCTGGTATTTCAGGTGTGTACTGCCACACCTGACTCATTGAGAAGAGTCTTCCTTTGTCACCTGATTCATGTCTAGACCAACGCAAAGCTAGGTGTATACACAATGTGAATTTACAGATGCTACAAGTTTCATAGATGTACTTCATTTACATATACACTAACCCTCACATATTTATTTTCAACATGATATTAGACATTGTGTTTAGGTTTTATTGGTATACCAGTAAGCAATGCTATGTTTGCTGTGATTCTGCCCCAATGTCTAAGCTGAGGAAGCTACCTTTATCTAGGGCACCATAGTAGCACAATGAAGCACTACAGAGCATGCCTGATTCTTAAATCTTCCACTGAACAACAACACCTGTGTTTACTATAACACATCACTTTCTAAATCAAGATACAAGCTAATGATTTTAGGAGTGTGTTGGGCATAGATTTTTTTTTCTTGTAATAGTTACCCAATTTTCTCTTCAAGAACGATCCCTAGCCAATGCTTAGCAAAAGTTAATGTGACAAAGTTATATAGGTGCAGAGAGAGATGAGAAACAAGGTAGGTAAATACTCTTCAATAGGTCTCCAAACAGGTGTAAGGAAATTCCGTTCCTGGGAGGACAAATTCTTTATCTATTGAATTTGCTAAGAAGATTTTCACTAATCCAAAAGCTCCAGGACCCACCTACTGAAGAGAGCCATGGTCAAGGTCAAGTAAAAGAGAGAACAAACAGGATAAGGCCTGATGTCATTAATTGAGTTTCTGTATCCAACTCTGTTCACAGAGAAGAATGTGCATCTAGATTTTCAACCTATGTGAGTTTTTTTTTTTTTTTTTTTGTGTGTGTGTGTGTGTGTGTGTGTGCGTGTGTTGTGGGGGGTGTGGGGGTGCATGTGTATGTGCCGATGTGCATGCCACATGTGCATGTGTGTAGAGGCCACAGGAAGACATCAATTGTCTGCTTTTCCACCTAACTTCACTGAAACAGATTCCCTCACTGAACCTGGAGCTTTCACTGTTATTTCTTAAAATTGATTTTGTAATGGCTGACCAGCAAGCCCCAATGACACTTTTTTTTTTTTTTTTTTGGAGAGAGACAGAGAGAGAGAGAGACAGAGAGAGAGGGAGAGGAGACAGAGATGGGTGCGCCAGCAGTCTCTCAGCTGCTGTGAACGAACTCCATATGTGTGTGCCCCCTTGTGGGCAAGTGCGGCATTGTGCCCTTGCGTCACTTTGCATCTGGCTAAACGTGGGACCTGGAGATTGGAACCACTGGAGATTGGAACCAGCGTCCTTAGGCTTAGGAGGCAGGCACCTTAACCGCTAAGCCATCTCTCCAGCCCCCCAGTGATACTTTTTTCTCTACGTGATTCTGTACTGGGATTACAAGCATGTATAATTATGCCCAGCTTTTTTTTTTTTTTTTTTTTTTGGTTTTCTGAGGAAGGGTCTCATTCCAGCCCAGGCTGACCTGGAATTCACTCTGTAGTCTCAAGGGTGGCCTTGAACTCACAGCAATCCTACCTCTGCCTTCCAAGAGCTGGGATTAAAGGTGTGCACCACCACACCTGGTTTATGCCCAGCTTTTTATGCTGTGCTTGGGACTAAACTCTGGTCCTCTGGTGTTTGTCTGCAAAGCCAAAGGACCCAGGTTTGATTCCCCAGGACCCACGTTAGCCAGATGCACAAGGGGGCTCAAGTGTCTGGAGTTTGTTTGCAGTGGCTGGAGGCCCTCTTTCTCTCTCTCTCTCTCTCTCTCTCTCTCCCTCTTTCTCTGTCAAATAAATAAATAAAATTAAAATATTAAAAAAAGAAGAAGAAAAGGCCTAGAATGTGACCTAGCTACCGCTCCTGGGTATATACCCTAAAGAGGTTACACTCATTCTAGAGATACTTGCACATCCATGTTTTGCTGCTCTATTCACAATATCTAGGAAATGGAATAAGCCTAGATGATGTCCATCGCCTGATGTATAGATGATGAAAACCTGACATATATATGCAAAGGAATATATATATACATATATATATACATATATATATGTATGTATATATACTTTATTTAGCTGTCAATAAAAATGAAATCCACAGGAAAATGAATGGATCTGGAAAATACTATACTAAGTGAGGTAACCTAGGTTCTGAAAGATTGACATCATATGTTCTTGCTTATATGTGGATCATAGCACTGAATGTTTGCATTTGTATGTAAGTTCTAGCAACAATAAGTAGAGAGGTCAGGAAGCTAGAAAGGGGCCATGAGGGGAGAGTTGGAGTAAAGCTGTAAAGAGAGGGGATAATGGATATGTAGGTAGAGGGGTAAAATACTAGGATTGGAAAGGTCTGATGTGGGTGGAGGAAGAGATAAAAGAGGAGGGCATGAAGGTAGGATTAACCAAAACTAAAGATAATATAAGTACCTCACATAAAAACCTGATTCTTTGTTAGTCAATCGAAAATTATAATTAGAAAAGAGTTTGGGCAGAATTACCCTGAGGAGATGGAAAGTTCTACACCCAGACGCTATAGCTGTTATGGGAAAATCCCATTGCCAGGGATGGTATACCTCCAGTGAGTGGTTGGACATAGAGACCCATGAGCACCCCAAACAATAAAAACTATTCCTGCCGGGCATGGAGGCAACACCTTTAATGCCAGCACTTAGGAAGCAGAGGTAGGAGGATTGCCATGAGTTTAAGGCCACCCTAAGAAAACATAGTCAGGCCAGCCTGGGCTACAGTGTGAAACCCTACCTAAAAAAAAAAAAAAAAAAATTCCTAAGGCTCTCAGTTGCCCACTAGAACTAGATGGAAGGACACTATTGCTGAAAATATCACATGCTTAGGTTGCAGGATACCAAGAAATACACTTGGAATTTAGCAGAATGCCCCCCTCCTGATGGATAGCTGTCATAGTTCTGGAAAGCTTTATGTAGGCTTCTGTGGGGAAATGTAATCAACCAGCCATTGGGTCCTGGATGCTACTCAACCAGCCAGCCAGGAAAGATGTTCCCAATGGTGTGATAGTGGCATAACTGTTATGCTGACAACCAACTGCTGTCTGATAAGAGTTGAGGCCCATTCCATGGGAGGGAATTTATGCCTGATGCTGAAAAGGGCTGTGGTTTGGTAGGTTATAGGCTCCACAGATAATATTGTTTGGCTAAATAGATACATTGTGCTCATAAAATTGCCCCCTAAATATTTCTTTTTATTCCAGAGATTAGTGGTATTTGCACTTTTGGGGAGAGAAATTTATTTTTTAAATGTAACTCCAGGGGAGCCTCAAGACTCTTTAAAGTGATAAGAAGTAACAATTAAGTGCTCAATACCAAATGAGACATGCCACCAGGCTTAAAGCACATTGTAAAAGAAGGGGTGGAAAGAATGTAAGAGCCAGAGAATGGGTAGCAGTGTATTGGAATTCTGTCGTCAGGACATAAAGTGGCCTTTATATTCATGATTTCATAATGGCCATCATTACCTGTATAATATTGGAACCATTTCCAATGGTATTACATTACCTGTATAATTTTGGAACATTTCATCAGGGATGATGGAAGAAGACAAAAAACATCATCATAATGGAAGGACGGAGCTGCAGAAATTGCCTAATCATTAAAACTCCTGCTTGTAAAGCCTAAGGACCATGTTCGACTCCTCAGATCTCATGTAAGCCAGATGCACAAGGTAATGCATGTGCAAGGTTGCACATGCCTATCATAAGGTGGCACACATGTCTAGAGTTGGATTACCGTGGCTGGAGACCCTATCACACCAATCCCCCCCCTTCTTGCTCTTTCCTGTAATAAAGCCTAGTTGTTGGGCTTTCCTAAAAAAAAAATGGAAGCAGGAAGGTTGGACAGAAGGTGTTCCATGAAAAGGGCATGGTGGATAAAAGGGAATGGAAGAACACTGTTAGCAAAATACATTATGTACAGGTATGAAACCTGTTGATAAATAGTTGAAAAAGATGTTTTGATGATATTATAATAATCTCTCAAGTATTTTATTGAGTATTTACTATATCACACACCTTTTCTTCATGTATTTCTGTCATTGCTTCTGTAAAGTTTTATCTCAACTTTTGGCTTATTAAAAATTAAACTGAGGCACAGTACAATTTTTAAAGAGTTTACTTGAGCAAACAGTGTTTCATAAATTGGGAAGTTCCAAGCCAGAAGTTGAACTCCTCTGAAGGTGAAAAAGGAGAGGCTGTCTATCACAGGCTGAACATGAAAGCTGAGCAAGAAGGCATTTGATTAAGACGTGGTTTGCTTCACTTTTCCATCCCTTTGAGGAATGTCTAATCATGTAATTATAACTTAGTTGGCTGTTTCAAACTGATAGAGCCTAAGTTTTGTTTTTCTTTAATATAGTTCTTTGCAAGATATAGCTCAAGTTTAGTTTACTTATGTTTGCAAATTTAGCAAGGTTAAAATTGCCTGCTAGGCCTATCTAGCTTTGTCTGCTGAGGGGTTCTTCAGGCCTGGTTTGTATTTTCATTTACATTCATAGGCATTCTTGCTTCCTGAAGGGAAGTGCTAAGGGGAAAGGTTCCACTGGGAAAGCAAGCATGACAGCATTGCATGAGTTTTCCAGATGGAGTCTCTTAAATATCTCTCAAAGCCACAAATTAAGCAAACTGGAACACAGAAAGATTCCACATGAAGGAGCAGAGATTTGAATAAAGGACGTTCTAATGTAGAGGTGCTGTTTCTCTACCAAGAACCTCTCAGTTTCTATAAGGCAAGAGTGTGCTGCATTAGCTCTTACCTGTCCAAGGTTAGCATGGCAACTAGTAAGGGCTTAGTCTTGTGAATTTTGCCTTTCAAACGTACTTCCCTGTTCTTCCCCTCCCTCTTTTCAAACCATGCTTAATATCAGTTCAATAACAATACTTTTCCCGTGACGATATCCCTTTTCCTTTTTTGCAACATGACCTTCTATAGAGATAATAATGTAACTCATCTTTAACATTCATTCCAAGGTTTACTCTATGGAATTGCTGTGAATCCAGAATGGGCAGGTTCTTTGTTTTGCTGTAATGGGATCTTGTATAAATACTATTAAGTCAATGTCATAGGGTGATGTCATGATTTGGGCAAAAAGCGGTTTCTCCTACTGAACTGGCAGTTCATGGATAGAGGGACTCCTTATTTGGTATCTTATTTTTAGAGTTAGCCACAAAAATATTAGCAAATGATTTTTTCTTGAAGAAACAAATGGATAATCTATGCTTGAGAAATAAGACACTAACAGGCTCCAAAAGAACATTATTTCCTTGGCTAGAGGGTATGATCTGTGACAAAGAAGCTTATCTGTATACAGAGCCTGAATTCACAGACCCTTGAGTTATTTGGAATGCAGGGGATAGCAGTGTGACAGAAAGTGGCTAGGGAAGTTTGAGCAGAATGCTGTATTAGCCTCTTATATTATCTAGGAATACAGCTAAATTACCACTACATTTATTAAAATAAAAAACTCTAATCATGAATATTGCCCAGTGGAATTTTATGGATAGGTCAAGAGAACAGAGTGTCAATGGAGGAAAACTTCTAAATATAATGTGCTCTGAGAAATGGTGATTATTCTCCTTCAGATAAAGTTGTTTCAAAAAGCTATCACGTATAGATAGCATCATCCAGAATCAACTGATCGTGACTAAGACAGTCAGGCCATGGTGACAACTTCCCACCTTTATCATGGAAAGATGTTGATCCAGATCTGACTTGATGACTTCTAGAGATGGAAATTTGACTTTGGAGCTTGCCATTTCATTTTGAATTATTCACATTGAGTTTAAATCTGCCTTTATCCACTGACTCGGGTTCTTTTTCCAGGAGCTATAACTGAATCTACCAAATTGTTGTTTGTATAGAAGCTTCTCATGCATTCAACACAGCTATCATTTTCTCCAAAGCTTCTTTTCCCCAAGATTAGAAACACTCCATTTCATTCCATAATTTCTTGTATGCTATTGGTTCTAAAACCTTTCAGATCTCTCTGGTCCAATGAACACACTTCAGTGTGAGTCCCAAAAGGGAATATGCCTAAGCTCTGAAGCCAACAAGCAGATTTTTCATCTTATGCATAAATATACTTCTTTATTGAAACTAAGTATTTGGCTCACAGGTGTGAGGACTTGATTTCAATCCTCCATACCCACATAAGTGACAAGGCATTGGTGGTGCACCCCTATCATTCTAGTGTTAGAGAGTTGGAGACAGGAGAATCCCTGGGATTCACTGGTCAGCCATGCTAGCCTAAGCAGTGAGCTCCAGGCCAATGAGAAACCTTGTCTCAAGAAGAGATGGACATTATACCTAAGGATGACACCCAGGGTTGTCCTTTGACCTTCATAAGCACATTCATGTGCATGTATACTTGCCCCAAAACATATGAGAATGCCACACATACATACAAATACATTAATTATATTATAATAAGTGAGGGAATGGATCAAAATATCATATGTTGCAAATTGGGAAATGTAATTAAAATAATATTTGTATCAAGAAGCCAACAACATAGTAGGAACTAACAATAAGCATCCTCTCAATGAATGGCATTATTTAAGTACTGTAACTGACATACAGGCAAAGTATAATCACCAAGTAACTTCTACTTTGAGGTTTAAACAATTCAGGCTCTAAATGTATTTAGGTTGCCTAATATTACTCAAAATTTGTAAATTCTAGAAGTATATTATTGACTTTTAAATATCTAAATGTTGGAACATGTGCATATCTTTCCTGTTTTCGTTTTGTTATTATGCCAGCATAGCAAGTTCTCTTAAATCTTTATCTTGCTATCAAGTCTGTTAGCTCTCCCCTTGAAGCCTTAGGTGACTTCTAAGTAACAGGAAAATTGACTGTTCATTCCATGAACAAAATGGATTCTACTCTGTTTTCCCAGAAGAAATATGTGTTGTGGAATTTGGGGTAATGGGAAGTGGTAAGACATATTTTTAGAAAAGACAGTTTATTCCATCTTAGACAAATATAGACACTTGGAATGTTGCCCACCATGACTCACAGTGAATGCTGAGGTTTCCCATTCCTTAAGAACTACATGATGCTAGCTGCTGGCATGTGGTGAAGTCAGAACCTGAGAAACAGACAAAAGGACAGTTAGAGCTAATCTTGTCCATACTTATTTCTGACCACCATATTGCAAGTTGCAAGGTCATTGTAGACCCAGTGCACTTGCCATACAATTATAAGAGTCAGACTTTCTTCGCCCTTGCCCTCGTGCTTTGGTCACCACCACCATATATGGACCTAGACCATAAGCTCCATGAGGCACAGATCTTTAGTCTATTTATTGCATCCACTTGGCTGCTTTGAACAGTTCCCATCATTAACACATGCTCTATTGACATATACTCTACAAATATTTGTTGAGTAAATAAATCTGGATCAAAATAGTCATAAATATTCATATAGTTAGCTGGCAAAGATATCTTTTAGAAGAGAAAATGACTGCTAGGAACTACTAGAGAGTCATGTTTGATCCTTCTTACAAAGATAGAATTTATCATGCAAGGACAATTGAGCTTCTCTAAATAAAAGAATTTCATATGTACTTTGTATGCTCAGTTATGTACTGATGTGAGGAAAAAAGTTTATGAAATAATGACAGCTACTTATTACCAAAGACTGAGGCATGAGATACTTCCTTGAGATATATTTTGCCAGTAGACATCACAATATTTTTTCAAAGAAGATGTTATTTTGCTTCTCAAAAAGCAAAGTGATAACTATTTCTTCCTTTTTGTAAAGCTTCCCAGCATGGTCCCCATGCAGGAGGACTTTTGTGAAGCACCTTATCAGAGCACTGTATGCACATAGCTGTGTAATCAACAAAGCTATGTTTAGAAAAGAGAACACTAAAATAAACCTGTATTTCCTATTTACTGTTTTTCCTCAAATAAAATTTGCCAGCAGAAAACAAGTAAAGTGTTTTTTTTAAGCTGTCAACATCCTTTTATCTAAATCAAGTTCCTTTTTTCTATACCATATTTCTTACCTCCTCAACGTAGGTTTTATTATCCAAATGAAGCTATGCAGAGAAAAGTTTACAATTCTGGCTGGTTGCAATTTTGTTAGGTAAGATAAAATACAAAGCTTATTCTTCAGACTTCATCTGTATTCTGAACCTCAAGCAGAAATAATTTCTATCCAGGGGTTGCCAGGGAGTAAAAGGGTTGCCCATAAACTACATAAATATTATTGGGAAGGGACAGAAAACAGGGCAGTTCTGAGACAAAGGCCCTTTGCAAAGCTATTTTCACAGCTTCACCCATGCTAAATTGCCCATTGTCAGCCAAGACCCTGGCTGTAAGAGCTTTTGGCAGCCATTAGAAATCTTTTGGGTCTTGTGCATCTACTGCATGGCATGGATATTGGCCCCATTTTCCTAGAGTTTGTTGAAATGCATGTGGTCTGCACTTTTGCTAGGGTCATGTCTTCTGATTGGGAAAACTCTCTTTACCCACTCACACATTCAAGTATCACGTGTTTCCACTCAGCACCACTTACACACAGAAATCAAATGGATGAGAAGGAAGCAGAAAGCAATTTACCACTCAGCAAAGGCTACACCAAGGTGCTATTCCTAATACAATGTCTGCAGCATAGCTGTGGGAGGTCCCTTCCCCATCAACCATACTGAGGAATGAGTAGATTCTCAGAGCAGCTGCTATACAGCTACAATGTTATTCAGCAGACTTCACAGAAGTATCTGATCTTAACAGGAATCTCAGGACAAGATTTTCGTATTTGGAAATTCAATAAGGTTTGTAGGAATCTTATTTAAGAATAAGGTGGTCACCATTTCAGACCTAAATTTCTTCTCATATTGGCAGAAGATATAGAGAACTCAAAATCTTTCCCCCTAAATGATCACTGCTTTCTATGAAGATGTATAGTTGATCTAAATCTTGCATCAGAACCTCAAAATCTTGATCACTAGATAGCATTTGGAACCTGAGGCCAGATATATCCAATGCAAGGCCAGAGGGAGACGATGTAAGCAAAGGCACCTTTAAAAGTTGATAAATAAATATAAAGTTAACAGTTCATTTCATTCAAAAGCTGAAATCTAAGTGTTTCATTTTTCATCTGGGTATCTATGAAAAATTTCTCCAAGCTCAGAAATTTCCTCCAGGACAACTGAAGCTCTTTGTCTTACAAACAAGATTGTCTGAGCTCTGTATAGTATACCTGCCCCTCCAACCTCATCTGTTTGTTCAGCATGGCATCTAATATTCTTATATAAGCCATCCATCCCAACAGTCTTCACCATGGCACAGTGATTAATTTTCTACCCACCTAGCCTCTTCAATTTCAAATTATGTTTCCTCCATTATCTTGACTGGCTAGATATATTTTAAAGACTCAACTTCAGCACACTTCTAGAAGTCTTTTCTGAATTTCTTACATAGTCTCTAACACCCATTTTTCCAAAGTACATTGAGCCATTTCTTTTATCAGATGTTTGCAAGAAACTTATGGCATACTGTCATAATTATTCAAGAAAGTGCACTTCTTAAGAGTGACCAGCTTCTTTTATCCACTTCCTTAGCATGAATGCCAATGCCTCTTATAATGTTGTAAAATAGGTTAGTAAGAAAGAAAAAGAATAATGATGAGTCAAAATATCCACCAAAACAGAAAAGAATGAACAGAAATGCAAAAAGCAGGTATTAAATACTGCTGGGGAGAAGGTTAAGTTCACCCTGTGTTGGCCATCAGTGAAGGGAGCTGGAGTGGATCTTAGTAGACTACATCAGGTTCAGAAAGTGCAGACAAGGTTTTCAGGATAAAGGCTCAACCACAAGGAAAACAAAGATACCTGAAGTATTCAATTGAATTAAACATTAAGACTGAAAATGCAGAGTGGAGTGGTATATGGAGAGCTCAAACTATCATGAAAAATCGTCATCTAAGAAGTCTACAGGGAGCCATTGCTGGTTCATGGGAAGAAAGTTAAGTGGTATTATTCTTATTTTAGGGCAATCATTATTGTTGCAATATGAAAGATGATTCATTATCTTTGAAAATCAAGGAAGGAAGTGCTTTTAAAAGAAAGCTGTCACTGTGGAACTTCATAAGAGCTGAGAATAAGGCCACTTGTACAAGAGCACTAGGAAGGTGGAGGGGAAGAATGAAATTATTGTCAGTACTAAGTGAGAAGACCACTGGGTTTGGTAGTGCAAAGGGAGAATTAGCTTTAATAATTGGTAGGTTTTTCTTCCTCTAAGAAACAATGGAAGAGGCTTTAAGAGATGGCTCAATTGGTAAAATGTTTTCCTTGCAATCCTGAAGACCCGAGTTTGTTCCCTAGTATCTATATAAAAATGCCAGTTGTGGGTGGCATGTGCCTATAACCCCACTACTGCAGAAACAGAGAGGGCAAGAGCTCTAGTGCTCACTGCCCAGCCAGCAGTATTTGGTTAGTTCCAGGTCAAGTAAGACACCTGTTTCAAAAAAGGTGGACAATGGTCCTGAGAATGCCACCTGGTTATCCTCTGGCACATATTGTCTTTGTGTTAGAAACTGGGGCAAAGCATGTCTGGTTACTTCTGCTCCATGTGACACTGTGGCTTAATAAGGGTCACTTAGTAGTATTTCAATGTTTTTGAGGATATTGGTATCTAGGTAGCACAAAAAAACTTCACTGTCATAACTCATACTGTGGTGGTTTGATTCAGGGGTGGCCCATAAACTTAAATGTTCTGAATGCTAATCTCCCCAGGTGATGGCAATTGGAAATTAAAGCTCCTAGAGGAAGAGTATTGTTGGGGTGGGCTTATGGGTATTAAAGATAGCACCCCTTTGCCAGTGTTTGGCACAGTCTCCTGTTGCTATGGTCCACCTTATGTTGGCCAGGGGGTGATGTCCACCCTCTGCTCATGCCATCATTTTTCCTGCCATCATGGAGTTTCCCCCTCGAGCCTGTAAGCCAAAATAAGCCTCTTTTTTCCCCATAAACTGCTCTTGGTTGGGTGAGTTCTACCAGCAGTGTGAACCTGACTGCAACAGTAAAGTGGTACAGAGGAGTGGAATTGCTGCTAGACCCCTGACTGTGTGGCTTTGGGATTTGTAACTGATTTTTTCAAGAGGAATGTGGAAGGATTTGAAATCTTGGCCTAAGAGACGACGACTTGTAGTGCTTTAAGTACAGCTGGATGGACTGTTCTGGTCAGAGTTGAAAGACCTGAATGTAGTAAGAACTATGGGCTGTGAGGTTTTGCTTATGATGGTGAGAAAGAGCTTTGCTTGGACTGGGCTAGAAACAGTTTGTGTGAGGAGCTTGCTGTTATGCCCCTGTCCTGAAAAGTTGCACAGGTTTGCATTGCATAGCAATGGACTGGTATGAGCAGAGGGATATGGCACAGAAAAAATGAAATCTTTGGGCCTAAATTGCTGCCTGTTCATCTGCAAATTGTTTCATAGGTTACAGCTACTGAGTTGAGCCAGCTGACCTGCACTGGCGCAATAGGAAGAATGTAGACTCTTTTGAAGGGGCCTGAGTGCTCAAGGCATGTCCTGTTCTTTAAAGTCTGCTTTATTCTCCCCTGGATTAACAATTTGGCACTATACCTCATATAATGGAGTATAAGAAATGCAGGAAAGAGAGGGTCATCGAGTTTGAAATGCAGTCTTGTGTTTTGTAAATGGTCATGGGCAGTGTGAGGCAGGTTTGCTGGATGCCTGCATTGAGACCCAGTGGAGCCATGAGACTGGACCGTGGGTTGCAGTAGAGATGCCAGGACCCATTGGAGAAGCCAGGACCGTGAGATAGCTGCCAAGGAGAGCTGCTGGTCCCGATGAAGTTTTCAAGGACTGTGAGTAGCCTAGCTGGAGGGGTGGAATTGGAATTACAGAGACTTGTTGCTGGTTAGAATTATCAGACTTGGAGATTTATCACTGACTAGAGTTGTTGGACTTGAAATTACAGAGGTTGATGTTTGCCCTGGTTGTTTTAAATCTTGAATTGGTTGAATATTTCTTTGCTTTGCCCATTGCCATCTTTTGCAGTGTGAATGTTTATTCTGTGCCATTATGGGTTTTGGGGGGAATATTTTGGTATTATGGCTCAGTTAAAAGATCTTAGACTATGGGGATTTATGAATATCATTGGAATTGATAAAAACTATGGGGACTGTCGTAGTTTGAATATATGTCCCACAATATATTCAGTGTTTTATTAGTTATAGTTTGCATCTTCAATCACCTTGCTAGAGGCAATGTCACTGGGGGCCAGTCTTAAGGTGTGGGTTTGAGATTCCATTGTAAAGATATGCAAATGTGCCTAGCAGGAGTTCCTGAAGTGTGCTGTGTGACCTTTTGGCTTTAGTTTTGCTCTGTGTGCTGTGGTGGCTGGTTGGCTTTTGCTCTCTCTGCTTGGCCCTGTGAAGAGCAGGCCGCTTCTCCTGCCATTATGGAACTTCCCCTGGATCTGTAAGCTTCAATAAATAATATCCCTTCCTCCATAACTGTGCCTGGTCTGGAAGTTCATCTCAGCGAACCTGAAGCTGTCTGCTACAGGGACTTTTAAAGTTGCATGAATGCATTGCTTTTGTTTGTTTGCTTTTTAAGGTAGGGTGTCACTCTAGCCCAGGCTGACCTGGAATTCACTCTGTATTCTCAGGCTGTTCTTGAACTCATGGTAACCGTCCTAGCTCTGCCTCCCGAGTGCTGGGATTAAGGGCATGCACCACCATGCCTTGCATTTTACATCATGTATGGTTATCAGTTTATGGGGGCCAGGGGCAAAATGTGGTGGTTTGATTCACGTGTCCCCCATAAACTTAGGTGTTCTGAATGCTAGTCTCCCCAGCTGATGGCATTTGGAAATTAAAGCTCCTAGAAGCAGAATATTGTTGTGGGCAGGCTTATGGGTATTATAGCCAGCTTCCCCTTGCCAGTGTTTGGCACATTCTCCTGTTGCTATGGTCCTGGCCTGGGGATGATGTCCACCCTCTGCTCATGCCATTGTTTTTCCTGCCATCATGGAGCTTCCCCCTTTTTTTCCCCACAAACTGCTCTTGGTCAGGTGATTTCTATCAGCAGTGTGAACCTGACTGCAACACATACCATGGCAGGGAAGGCTGAAAACCTCACAGACCTGAGTTCTTGTATTAGTCTGCTTTTTGACACTGTGACAAAATTTCTAAAGTAATTAGTTTATGAAGAGGAAAGATTTATTTTGGCTCATGACTTTCATAGAGCTTGTTTAGCCTTATTGGATTTGGACCACTGCAAGAAAGAATCTTATGACAGAAAATGAGTGGAGGATGTACTCATGAGATGGTGTTCAGGAAACAAGGAGAGAAAGGAAAGGGTGAGATTCTGAACATATCTACCACATCCAAAGACTAAATGTCTTAATTTTAATTTCCATCCTCTATGCCACCCTCCAAAGGTTACACCACCTCCTAGTTGTGATGGTGGCCAAGCTTTTAATATATTGGCCATTGAGGGATGTTCAAGATCTAAACTCTAGCAGCTCCAGTCACTTCCTTATATTTTTGAAATATTTCTCATAGACTTTTCATCCAAATACCCAGACTTCTAATGTGACTGCTCATGAAAAAAAAAAGTGAGTTCTTCAATTTTGGCACAGGAAGTTAGCTAGAATCATTTCCAGTGTTTTTATTCCCACCTCTATCCTAGTGGAAGAACCCCACAATCCACTTAAATTTTTTACTTATCTTTAATTACTTTTTGAAACAGAGATTCATCATGATGACCAGATTGGCCTGAAACTTACTGTGTGGCTTCAAGTTTACAGATGTCCTGCTTATGCCTCCTGACTACTGGGATTATACAGATGTTCCACCACACCTGGGTGGCATCTCACTACTGTATAGAAATAGTGTTTCAGTATTTTGGGATAACATTCTCTTGTTTTCTGTAATGTTGGTAACTTCTTAAACATGTTTATATTGTTATTTTTCATTGCTACTAGAAAGTTATATGGATCAAAGAGTGTGCTTTTCTTCAATTTTAGTTTGGTTTGGTTTTACCAAGTGACTGATATGTAGTAGACAATGAATGTGTGTAATATGAATCATAGGAAAATGTAGAATAAGGAGAGGGCAACATGACCATTAAATGCCTGTCTCTATGATCATCCAGAGAAATGGGGAACAGCAAGAGACAAGAGTACCAATTTACGGTATGTGATGAATGATCCAGTACTCTTCCCACAGGAGTAATGGCTCAGCAAGGTCCTCGTTTAGGGGATGTTTGTCTTCCAGGGAGTAAGTGTATCAGCACCTTCAACACAAATGTTTCAGAGTGTTAGTGAATGTTCTTATGTTCATTCAATTGGAAACCTTTCTGTAAATAAAATTACTGCATCTGATGAGTTACTAATTAACCATATACTTTGAAGCAATTTTCTCCCACAATTTGTAGTTTAAGGGGATGGTCAAAATAAACTACATCTTTAACTTTATAGAATGTGAAAGATACATTTTTTTCAGTCAAACAAAAATACATATTACATGTCATGGGGGAAAGGACATTTCTGACATTAACTATGACTATATATGTATAAAGGACATTGATGTGATAATTTCTAGTGAGGCCTCAAAAGCTATTAAGTTTATCTCAACTAGTGACACATGTGTCCTGGGGGATTTACAAGTAAAGCTTGTAAATGTTATACCCTTTATGAGGTGGAGTTCAGTGACACCTGGGTCCTTGAGAGCATTTATTCCCAGGGGATTGTGGGATGCTGCCTTCTTCTTGGTACTCTTTTTCTTTTTTATTTCCTGGCCAGGAAGTGAGTGGTTTTGCTCTGCTGCATGCTATCTCCATGATGTGTAGCCTAACCACAAGTAGCAAAGCCTCCAGGCCAATCCTAAACTAAAATCAACCTTTTTTCTTTGTAAGTTGATTATCTCTGGTATTTGTTATATTGATGAAGGGGGCACATGCACCTGGTTATGAGGTTTTTAATTACAAGTTGGAACCAGCAATATTTTATTTCATCTACTGAGTTTTAAATTAGATTGTTTTCTATTTTGAAGGCTGTCTAGGAACAAAGTTGTTTGTCTTCAAGTACCAACAAAGGCTTGACTTTGCTCATTGAATGAATGTCATACCTCTCTTGTTAAGCATACCAGTGCATAGGAAACATGGTCACTTACACTAGGGCTAGGGAGAGTTAGTTTGTGTTTTGTCATACATTAGTTCACAATCAAGTACACAATATCATGTATCTATCTCTAAAGCAATATCTATATTGTAATCATTGTCACAATGTTTGTATAACAATAAAAAGTTCAAGGGGCTAATGGTATAGCATAGTGGTAGATTGCTTGCCTGACATGCACAGGGATCTAGGTTCAATCCTCAGAACCATACACAAAATATTAAAGAATAAAATGTGTGGAAATTAGATGTATAAAGTCTCTTTACTGGTTTGCAAAAATATCAGTCAAATGTAACCTTTTGGTCTGCATTTCTGTCAATGATATAAGTCTTCATTGGATATTTTTTTCATATTTTCTCCATCCAATAAAATTATCCTATTTGACCTCATATTTTATTTTCAAGTATAGCACAGTTGAGTTTCAATTTCCATTTTGCTTGAGAATCCATCTTTAACATTTTATGATAACTCTAGAATCTCTTTTGCTCTAAGAATGACTAATGACCATATCATATGTGCTTAGTTTCATGAGTAACGGGTAGAGGGTTTGCTTTTATATGGTTTTCTGTCTCACATGTGGCTTGTCATAGTGCTAAGAGCAAAAATCAGTTTTAGATGGCTGTCTCAACCAAAGTACAATTTTCCAAGAAATTATTGAGCTTTTGTAATCATAAAACTATTTTTAAAAGACATAGATAAATATTATAATCATGAAATAAGACTTGAGTGTTATTATATATCATCATATGTGACCTCAGGATCACTTCCTTTCTTGTTATCAGAAAACAAAGTAAGCATGAAAAATGGAGAAATGGAGTGTTACTGGCAATATTATATATATATATATATATATATATATATATATATATATATATATACAAAAATAATTAACTACATAATTTAAATTGCCATTAACCATAGCAATTATTACAAAAGTATTACAAATTATTATAAAAGTAATTATATGTCTATTTGTGCCTGCTCAACTGAGGAAAGTTGTATATTAAAGTAAACTCTAAAATATACTTCAACATTAAAACCATCATTAATGCTAGATAATTGAGATCAAATGCTTTTTTGCATTGAACTATTTGTATATTTGCCATAATAAACATTATCACAAATATTAAATAATTAATTTCAGATTTTTTGTTCAGTTCATTATTTTAGATGAATGTAAAAATAAAAATCCCCCAAATTTGTAGATTTAGAAGAAAGTGTCTAGAAAATTCCATGTCTAAAAATTGAATCTACAACCAGCGAGCCTGATGAACTTGTTTTTAATATAAGAATTATCACTGACATACCTTCAACAGGTACTCTGCCACCTGCATGATTTTTCATGTTTCCTCTATGAAATTCAATTTGGCTGAAGGCAGTCTATGCATCATAGAAGCTCCATGAGAGACATTGGAGTTAATGTACAGTCATCCCTCTGTGGGGGACATTTGGATTATTTTAAGAATCCTCATCACTCTAGGAATCCATTGCTGATAGCTCATACACTGTGTATGTAGGCCCTCACAGTGATGGGATGGTTCATCTCATGTGTCAACTTGACTAGGCAGAGGGATGCCCACATATCTGGCACACCATGGTTCCTGGACATATCTTAAACACATTTACAGAGATTAACAATAGATTGGCATCATTTGAGCCACTGAAAGCAGAAGAAATGCTAATTCATTCTCTCTATATCTGATCTGGGTTATTATCATAAGTGAAGGCTTTGTGCTTTTTTTTTGGTCCTATTTATATCACCAGCTTGCAGATGGCACCTACTGGAACTTCTCACTACTCTTCATAACCTTGTGAGACATTCTCACTTTCAATTTTATATATCTAGAGTTTCCATTTTTTCTGTTTTTTTTTTTTTTCTAGAGAATACAGGTACAATTACTTAGTGGCTCTGTGGACACAAAATATTTTCTTTTTTAAAATTTATTTAAGGAAAGAGAGGTAAAGATTAGATATGTAGCAGGATATCCTGTCATTGCCAACAAACTGCAGGCACATGTGCCATTTTGTGCATCTGGCTTTACATGAATATTAGGGAGTCAAACCTGGGCAGGCAGCGCTTGCAAGCAAGAGCCTTTAACCACTGAGCCATCTCAACACTGGCCAAAATTTTTAAGCAGGCTATTCTACATATGTTATAAGTATTGTTCAATATCACCAAAACAGAAAGATCATGACAGCCAATAAGCCTGCAGATGACATATGATGTCCTTTGTGGTGGTCATCAGGCATCCATGCAGTATGTGCTTTGTAATGCCTTGTCTCAGTATCAGATTCAGGAAATATTAAGAAAACGTACCTCAGAATACAACTTCAAGGAGTTTGCAACCTATCATAGGAGAAACACCATCAATAAAAAGTTGCAAGGCAGTAAGATAAAGGCCATTCTATAGAATGGTATAGCTCCTCTAGGTGAGAGGGAAGGGAGACCCTAATGCATTAACAATGTGGTTAGCTGCTGAGAATAAACAATTCAGCATCTGCTCTGTACAAACTCATATAATTTCATTGAACTAGGTTATTTGTAGAATAAAATAAACTATCTTCAGAGTTTAAAAATGTCTTTAGGACAAAGATGCTCAGGTGAACTCTGTATAGCAGAGAAAATGGCAAAGTGAAATGCATTTTTTGGATGAAAGGTCTTTATGTTAGAATAACAAAGGGATGGGGCCTTCAAGTTTACAATAAAATCCTGTGCTACCAATACTAAGAGGAGCAGGAAGGAAGAGGAGGGCAGAGGAAAATGAGGTTAGAAGGATAAATTAGGATCAGATAATTTTGGCCTTGCTAATGAAATAAAGAGGTTGATATGAAATCATGGAAATGAAAAATGTCTTCAAATAAGAGAGCAAGTATTTAAACAAATGAGCGAAGAGTGGAGTCACTTACTACTGTCTGCATTAAGCACTAATTTGACTAGTCTCTACCCAGGACACAGAGGTGATTGATAGACCATTAGAAGGCTTCAGGTTGAGTGGGTTTTCCAGCTAAGGGACTAAATGACAAAGCTGCCTTTTATTGTCTTCTTAAAAGGTTGGAATCTATTAATATTGGTAGGCTGAGATTGGCCACAGGCAAAATTCTGATGTAGGCAACATTTTTTTAGTCTCTAGGAATTGGCTAATAGGGGATAGGAAGAAGAGGAAAGGTGTGTGTGTTAGAAAGAGGAATGAAAAAGGAGAGAAAGAAAAAGATCACAAATACATAAAAATGAACTATTTTCACATTGGATTTGAGTATACAACTTTCAAGGAAATGGTGTCTATTAAAATAATTATAATACAGCAGAATTTGATGTAAAAGTTATGAGCTCTGGCTTAGAAAGATTGCTTAGTGGTTAGTGCTCTAACTGGCAAAGTCAAGGACCTGAATTTAATTCCCTAGTACCCACATAGAACTAGATGTACAAGGTGGCATAAATGTCTGGAGTTTGTTTACAGGCTGGAGGCCCTGTCATGCACATTCTCTCTCTCTTTCTTCCTCTCTAAATTAATTAATTAGTTATTAAAAAATTATGACTTCCAATTCTTTACTACTTCTCTTATAGACTTCCTTAAACATTTTTTTGAATTTCAAGTAAAAATTTGAAACGTGCCTGTTTTGTGGATTTTTAAATCATGAAAGACTTTTGATTTCTTGGCATTGAAATTGCTAAATGCATTATACTAGTCAGAACTGTGAGAGTGGGGAGCCGGTCAAATCATTCTGAACATAAGACAATTATGCACAAATTTCTGGTAACACAAATGCATAAACTGGGGGTTTGTTTCATCTGAGAAGCAAATTCGAGGGAAATAGAACAGAGAAAATTTTGCTAAAATACCAGTGAACTAAGCCCTGTGAACCAGCCACTTTTATTCTCTAGCATAGGCTGGCTGCCGAGGGAGTGACTTTGGGCAGTTTCAGAAGAAAGAAAATGAGAATTGAGCTAAAAAATGGGGAAAGGGGTGAGAACAGAGAGGGGAAGTAATTTTGTATTTCTTAGCCTAAATTGTGAACATTATCCAGAGACAAAAAAGATGAGTCACACATACTTATATTAAATATGCACAGCACAATTGCTCATAGTACCATATGTGACAGCTCAATATAATTTTTATTTTCTGTTGATGATTTTTGTAATGTAATTCTATTTTTACCCATATAAATGTATGTGAAATTTATTCAGCTTTAAGAATTGGAATTAAAAATTTTGACCCTTGTTCATCCTGAAATGAATTTATTAAAAAGCTCTCACTACTCCTCAGATATTCATGCCACAGACAACTGATTTTAATTTGTCTTTTTGAAGTCTTCTCAGGACATTCATTTAGAAAGGCAAGGGCTGCAAGGATTCACATGTCAAAGACATGCATGCAAGACAAGTTTCTCTGAGGAAGATAGTGATGCACCAGTCTATAAAACATCCCCCAAATCCTTTTAAAAAATCATTTGCATTTGATTCAAATTAAAAACAAGGCTGAAATCTTCAACTTGTAAAGATATAAAGTCAGAAATGTGGAGTCTGTAGAATGAAGAAAAATTCATTTTGAAATGCAATGCTTATTTTCTTTCTTAAAAAAAAAAAAGCACAACCACTTTACAATGAATGGAAATATTTGTGTTACGTGGTAGTGCTGATAGTTTCCATTTTCTGGTCAATTGTAGAAATAGTCATGATGAGAAGTGGAGGGATAGCTGCAGTTGTCAGCACCTTAGTAGTCCTGCTGCATTTCAGCACACAAGCATGAATGCACACTCGTGTGGCTTTCTTTGAAGTTTGTAAAGATAGGTTCATTGTAAATCACGCTGTAGCATGTAAGCTCCAGGGCTTCTTCCCTTTCCACTGTTGTTTCCTAAAGGGTATTGCCATTTCGTGTGCAATGCCAACACATATCTTCCCAAAGCACTACATGCCTCAATCTCTCACTCCACACTTACAATCTGTTATAAATTGAATTTTGTAAGATGTTGAAGTCCTAACCCCTCATACCTATGAACATGACCTTGCTTGGAAATGAAGTCTATCCTATTCCATTCCCGCCACTATAACAAAATACACTCCACTAGGTATTGTGTAAATAATAGGTGTTTCTATTGCTCCAGAGGCTTGTAAATCCAATGTCAAGGTGCCAGTAGATTAGATGGTGGCTGGTTAGCTAAAGGTCTGATAAATGGAAAGTTCTACTTCTCCTCACAAGCTGGAAAGAGTGAAGAAGCATCTTTAGGCCTCCTCTGTCACAGATACTTCATGATATAATCACTTCCGAAAAGGTATTCCCTTATTATGATTACTTGTGGAATAGGTTTCATTCTCTAAGCCTTGATGGACACTAACATTTAAAACACAGCACAGTCTGTAGATGAGCAAGATAAAATGATATCATTAGGATAGGTTCCCATCCAATATATTATAAAAAGAGGATATTTGGACATAGACAGACACACAGAGAAAATGCAATGTGAGGTTTGAATCCATTCTTCCACAACCCAAAGAAGTATGAGAAGTCATGAGCATGACCCTGCCAACACTTTCCATAACCCTAGATTTCTTGAACTATGACAGCAAACTTCTATTGTTTAAAGTACTTGTTAATGTATAGTATTTTCTTGTAGCAGCTGTAGCAAATGAATACTCTCTTCTTCATTTTATTGTCTTCTCAAGGCTCTATGTGATTTTACTATTTCCCCAGTAAAAAGCTATTGATGCTCACAACTTAGACATGGACAGACACACATACATGGTCATTATTATTGGTTGAAAAGTATAAAAAAGACCAAACTAATCATTTATCATGCCAAGTTAAATTATTTTATTCAAAGCATTCAGAAGCACATGCCATCTGGCCTCAATCTGCTTTATTTTATTTAATCATATCTCTTACATGTATCATGCATGTTAATCAGACTTAGATCTTGCCTATACTTTTGTAACTAAGTTCATGTATTTCACCATCATATTTTTTTAGTACTATATGACAGACTCTGTGAAGTTCATTGTCAGTGTTCTCCTATCCCTTGCTCACTTCACCTTCAAGTATCAACTAACCAAAACCTCACACATTGCCCATAATTCCAGCTCCACAGAGTTTGATTTGTTTTTAGACCACTTATATTTGAAATGTTCATATCTGTAATTTTATATTTTACATTTAACTTAAATAATAAAAATTAAATAATTTTACATTTAAAATTAAATGATTAATTATTTGTAGGCTCTTAATTATAATCTCCCAGGACAAACATATTAGAGTTATTCCTTATTGCTATTTTTCTTTCTCACCCAATATCAAAACTATGAAACAATTCTATTTTCTCTATCATTAGAACATTTATGCCACTCATTAATTTCTCATACATAATAACCTAATGAAGCTATCATCATCTCCTCTCAAGTGTTGCTATAGCTTTCTAAATGGACTCCCTGCTTCCAGTTGCTTCATCCATAAAGATGCTTTCAATGCTTAGGAAATTTAAGAAGGCAAATTTAAATCATTCAAGAGACAACATCTACATTTATCAGCTTAACATCCTGGATGTTTTGATGGATTCTTACAAGTATCAATTTTGTAAATTGTGGTAAAGAATAATATGGCATAAAATTTATGTCAACCACTTTTAAGTGTACAATGCAGTGTCATTAAATGTCTCCAATTTTATCGTGTGACCATCACCACCAACCACCTCCACATGTCTTTTCATCTTGTAAAACTGGAATTCTATGTCTATCCAATGAGTAACTCTTCACTCTGCCAACCTTTGATTTTTGTGGTATACTGGAAGCAGCATGTACAAAACAAAGAAGTAACATTGCTCAGATAGTGTAGTTCCTCTGGCTGCAGTGACAGAGCTTCCACTGTTTTGACTGAGTTTTCAGATTCTAATTCATCTCATAATACAAGGCAAAAATCTTTGTAGCCTCAGTGAATTTGTTATCCCATTTTTCCTCTAGACTTCTTATCAGGAAATGTATAATTTGAAATCAATAGTTCTTGTGATATATAAGCCTTGATTTTATTCAACCAATATTTATTGATTTGTTCTATGCAAGTTGCTAAGGTGATAGTGGTGAGGAAAACAAAGACAACATCCAACTTCTTTTCCTTCTCTCATAAAGCTGTGTGGTGGGGTGAATTAAGTGTCCCCCATAAAGTTGTGTGTTTTGAAAGCTTGATTCCCAGCTGTTGAGAATTTGGGAGATGGAGCCTTGCTGGAGGAGGTGTGTTATATGGGATGGGATTCTGTGTGTTATAGCCAGTTCCCCCTTGCTAGATAAAATCTGGCCCACTCTCTTGGCACAAAAGTACCAGAAAAATGATGGTAACTACAACAACCCGTTACTTTGGTAGAATGTTGAGGCAGATAATACTCTCAAAATTAATGGATGGATCCTGTAGGCAACCCAGAGAAGAAATTTCTGCTGGTCATTTATTTACAGCAACTCTCATTCAAGTATAAGCTTGTCTCTAAGCCAGTTAACACACAGCATCAAACACAAGCAGCTTTTGGAAGAGAAAATTTATTAATATACATAATCTTGCTTGTTTCAACATGGAGAAACAATTCAGATTTTTTTATTTTTTTATTTTTATTATTATTATTATTATTATTTTTTTGGTTTTGCGAGGTAGGGTCTCACTCTGGTCCAGGCTGACCTGGAATTAACTATGTAGTCTCAGGGTGGCCTCGAACTCTCGGCGATCCTCCTACCCCTGCCTCCCGAGTGCTGGGATTAAAGGCGTGCGCCACCACGCCCGGCCTACAATTCAGATTTTATGTGTGGGATACACACACATTTTGTCCGTAAGTTAGGTTAGAAAAAAAAATTGCTTGCAATGGATCCATGAAAGAAACATGACAAAGCACATGGTAAAATTCTGTATAATCATCAAAATGGAAAATGGAGTCTGTTCATGACGAATAACCTGGTGAGGGGAGGGCATGCATAGTAGGATTTAGCTTTAGCACAAAGCTTAAGGCACCAAGAAATGTGATCAAGGTAAATAATATGGTAGTTGATCCATGTTTTAAAAATAAAATTAAAGCACAAATTTCATGATGGACAAAGCATCAACATTTTAAACAAAGACAGCACTATTATAACAGGTATTTCTTTGGTGGCAGGCTCGAGCAAGTCTTAACATAGCACTGTAATTATCCTTAACAGGCTATGTGTTCTGGCTCATATTTGCTTTAATTTTTATTGATTTCAAAGAGAAAGAGAGAGAGTGAGAGAGTAAGAGAGAGAGAATTGGTGCACCAGGGCCTCCACCCTCTGTAAATGAACTCCAGATGCATATGTCCCTTGTGCAACTGGCTTACGTGAGTCCTGAGGAATTGAACCAGGGTCCTCTGGCTTTGTGGGCTAGCTCCTTAACTGCTAAGCCATCCCTCCAGCACCTGGCTCATATATTATCCGTCCCTTCTCATTGAGTCTTCAAGTGTTTCCACTGTAGTTTGTGTCCTTGGTAGCAATGGTTTTAGGACTTGCATTAATGGTCCCTCATCTTGAACTTTGGGATTGGCTCCAGCCAGTGGGAAATGCAGCCAGAATACCAGAGGAGACAAGATGAGTAAGTGGGCAGAAATGACTGTGCTAACCTATCCAATGCCACAACATCTCTTCAACCTCCCTCTCCTTCAGTTACAAGTCCTCAGATGTGCAACTCTGAACCTAGAAGTAGTGATGGCTTTCTGCTGTCACCAGAATGCCTCCACATCATTCACTGGTTTCCATACATCACTGGCCTACTGGGTTGTGTGTAAATACTCAGTCTTCAGTTGTTTTGCACTGTTTGGGAAGTTTGTGGGACTTTGTGAGGTAGAAACTTTTGGGGGAAATATATTACTGGAGGTAGTAGGCCTTGGGGTGTTACAGTCCAGCCCTACTTGCCATGCTCAGTTTATTCTTTCGGCTTTCTCCCTGCTGGTGTGGAAATGTTACCCTGGATGTCTGTTCCTGACACTTTCTCTGCCACAATAAAACTTCTCCTGAAATTATAAGCTAAAATAGAACTGTTCCTTCCATTAACTGGTTCTCATCAGGTGGTTTGTCCCAGCATCAAGAAAGTTACTGTTATGCCTTCCCATCTCTGCCCTTTATGAAACTGCCCTTCAATATGCTGTTTGAATAGGCTGAATCCTCCCTAGTGAGAGTCAACAGTCTTTTACCATGCCAGAACAAGTATTGTGCCAGAATACAGAACATGACTGATGCTATTTTCTTCATTCAGTAATTAAGAGATAAATTAATTAGAATCTGTCCCCAAAGTAGTGTCTATGATCCCTTAAGTGCTGGTTGCCCACTCTTCTCATAGCACAAGGCACAGGCTCATTCTGGCATCCTGACTGCCTGTGTATAGTGAACACGTTTAAATGTTTGTTGACACAAGGGAACTTCCCAAGTCATAAAAGTTTAAATAAGACATAATGACTCTGGATGACAAATTCATTTTCATAATTCAGTCATCCAACCACCCTTAATTTCTCAAATAACACTAAGAATTATTTTTAAAGTTATTGTTTTAGGTAAGTTAATTTATCTATAAGTTGACTCTGTACTGAGCTAACATGAAGAATTATTCATACAACTGTATAAGTGTTTCTTTTACAAAAACATATTGTCACTTTTTTCTCAAGGAAAATAACGCTAAAAGCAAGTTTTATGTACCAGTTAAGTATATCTTTAGAATATTTTTCTTAAGGATCATGAACAATGATTAACTTCATATTACACATAAGTAGTAATAACTCAGATATTATTCTACTTTTTTTTCTTATTTCCAAATTTTAGTTAAAGCTACTTTTGTTTTAACTTGTGATTTTTAACTGTACCTTTTAATTGTATTCTTTCTTCATTAAGAAAATAAGTTTATTTAGGGGCTGGAGAGATTTCTTAGTGGTTAAGGCACATGCCTGCGAAGCCTAAGTACCCCAGTTCGATTCTCCAGGTTCCATGTAAGCCAGATGCACATGGTGGCTCATGTGTCTAGAGTTCTTTTCAGTGGCTAGAGGCCCTGGCATACCCAATCTCACTCTCTCTTTCTCTCTCTATTCTTATCTCTGTCTCTAATAAATAAATAAAAATTTAAAATAATAGTTTTTTTTTTTAAATAAGTTTATTTTTTCTTTTCTTTTCTTTCTTTTTCTTTTTTTTTTTTTTTTGAGGTAGGGTCTCACTTTAGCCCAGGCTGACCTATATATTCATTATGTAGTCTTAGGGTGGCCTCAAATTCATGGTGATCCTCCTACCTCTGCCTCCCAAGTGCTGGAATTAAAGCTGTGCACCACCACACCTGGAAAAATAGGTTATTTTATTTAATAATAGAATACCATTATGAAAGGGAATAACAGAAGATATATATATATATATATATATATATATATATATATATGATTACTATAAATATCTGAATAATTAAAAACAATAATAATCTATACATATTTGCTATGGTAAAAATTATTATCTCTGTACAGACTTGCCTTTTTCAGAGCAGAGCATATTGTAACAAAAATGTAATTTCAACAGGCAAATTTGGCTTATGAAGTGATATAAAGTTTGTTGAGTTGACTTCTGAGTAAGATTGTGGCATAGGAATCACGCCAAAGCAGCCAAGGGGGGAAATAAGCAAAAAAAAAAAAAAAATACTCTTCTACTGAAAAACAAAGGTGTATACCAAATTATCAAGCATAGCAGAGAAGTAGGAGAAACACAGAGCTTCTACGGACCACAGAAGCAGACAGACAGAAGCAGCTCCAGCAGTCGCACTGGTCCACATGGCCTCCAGACTATGTCTGACAAGAAGGAATTTGAAGGGATTTTTCATTACACCAGCCTCCTCACAAACTCAGGAAACCTGAAGGGGATGCCAGTAGAGACAAGCTGATCAGTTCTTGCAGAAGAGGATCGCCGGGACCAGCGGTGTAATTTCAGGCACCATCCACAGCCTCCCCTCTCTCCATTGCTAGTGCAAGCACCAGCAACCATCAGAGACCTGGGAAAGGGAATTCACCTACACAGCACCCAGCACAGGCTCTCAGAGCAGAGACCCACTGATCCAGCCAGCCAACCTGTGCCCACAGCAAAGCAAAGAGGGACCCAAATGGACACACAGCATAGCTGAGACCAAAGCCATCCCGAAAGGTAACAGAACCTACTTAGACCAGGTCAGTACCTGCAACAAAACCTGGTATATAGACCTGCATTGGAAATGCTAATTGCCCCTTGCATACCAGGGTAGATTATGTGTTAAATCTGATGGATGGGTTGATTTGCCATACTTAAGCTACATTTTGGGGTTGTCATCTGTTGCTTCCTGATTTATACTGCCTTTGTCTCTTCTGTCATTCATGAGACTCACTCAGTCACAAAGCTACCTTGGGACACTTTACAGAGCAGAAATCTGAACTGCCCAGTTGACAGGATTAAGTGTGTGAAGCAACACATATCCTTAGGGAATTTGACTTTGTTAGAGGATCTGTTTTTTTTAATACCCATTCTTGCACAATACGTAGTGATAGTTTTGATGGAATGTGTATATTGTTCAGTTGGATTTTAGAATTTGCCTGTATATTGCTCCACCCAGCCTTCTAGAATACATATGAGGCAAACCCAACAGCTAAGGTCACTTTTGATGTTACTCTGAGAATATTTGAAGAGCCACACATATTGCCTTAAGATATAAGTCAGATTTATACATCTAAGAATACTGAAGATAATTGGAAAACCTAAGTATCAAATTAATTCAAGATGCAAAAATCTTTAAACACAAAAATCAAGACAATATAATTCCACCAAAAATTATAAATCCATCAGAAATGACCTGCAGTGAGACTGATTTAGATGAAATTCCCGAGAGAGATTTCAAAAGAATTATCATAACTGTGTTCAAATAAATCAAAGAGGAAATCAAATGAATCAAAAAAAGACATGGGAAACCTAGATTTCGATGACCTCACAGTACCTACTACTACCTTCACAAGACCTTCACAATAGAAAGAAAAGATGATGACGTTGAAATAAAAGAGAGGTCCTGGGAAAGGAGAGCTGCTACACTTGACCAGACACCCGTCCCCCACTCTTCCACCTCCTCCCCAACCCACTCTTCCTCCCCCCCCACCCAGTCCATCTGTTCGTCTGTCAGTCCTGGGATCCCTGGGCTGGAACTGCAGGTGGCATCTGGGCTGGCTGCCCGACCTGTCCAGGACCCCTCAGGGTGGGGGCGGGGAGATGTAGTGAGAGGTGATGCTGAGGTCACCCCCAGAACTTCCCGGCTGTGTGGGGGATTTCCACCGTCTTTCTCCCATCTGCATAGTGGGACAGTGTGGGGAGGGCACTTAGGGTTATCCCAGCTGGCTCCAGTGTGGAGGTTGGAAGACTCCTTCCTCTACTTCCCTCTGCCCCCCTTCACACCTCTCCAGAAGTCCCGAGTTGGCCCCAGGCTGCCTTGCCCTACCCACTCCGAGGTGAGGATGGCTGGGTGGCTTGGAGGTTTGGGGCTGGAGGGGCGTCCCCACTCTAGGTCATGCCTCCTTGCCCTCTCCCTTGTCTTGCCTTGGCTGAGGTGTCCCTGTGGTCCAAAGGTGGCTTTCGTCCATAGGCCTTTTGGGTTTGTTGTAAAGTAAATCACTGGGAGTTTGGAAAGAAAAAAAAATCTATATATTGGATTTCTTTTGGGTTGGCTCTCAGGAAGAAAGTGGAAGAGAATCTTTTGTTTTCCCCTCTGCCTCCATTTGCATTCTTTGTGAGGTATGTCTGCCTTGTGGTTTTTGCCCCAGATTAGTCTTGCGCAAGGATGGAGATTTCCAGGCATGGATTCTTAGGGCTTTTGGATTCCATTAAGCAAATTCCCTAACCTTGTAGAGGGAAAGTTCATATATATATTTTGCCTACATTTCAGAACGGTAGTGATCCCTGGCCAAAGGAATTAATGCACTTGAGATTGTAATTAGTTACATATGGTAGATATACTAACATATGACTCTGGTTCTTTTGGGGGGGTTGAAACTATTGTTTGTTTGTTTTTTAAATCAGATGATAAATAATAGATTCTTTTTCAATTAAAGTGGCATAGCTGAGGCAACCTCTGGTACTAGGTTTTAGGTGAGAGGATATGAAGGTTTTGCATATTCTGAATTGGAGTAGCCTTCCCCCTTTTGAGGGACAATGTTCCCATTACCCAACTTCCATATTAATTTCCATGTGAATGGTGTTTCTTCGTTAACTTGGGTTAGATTTTTTAAAAATCACTCATGTGTCGGGGCTAGAGAAATGGCTTAGCAGTTAAGATGTTTGGCTGCAAAGCCAAAGTATTACCCATTCTCACTCTCTTTTCTCTCTCTATCCTTATCTCTGTCTCTAATAAATAAATAAAAATTTAAAATAATAGTTTTTTTAAAAAATAAGTTTATTTTTTCTTTTCTTTTCTTTTCTTTTCTTTCTTTTTTTTTTTTTTTTTTTTTTTTTTTTGAGGTAGGGTCTCACTTTAGCCCAGGCTGACCTATATATTCATTATGTAGTCTTAGGGTGGCCTCAAATTCATGGTGATCCTCCTACCTCTGCCTCCCAAGTGCTGGAATTAAAGCTGTGCACCACCACACCTGGAAAAATAAGTTATTTTATTTAATAATAGAATACCATTATGAAAGGGAATAACAGAAGATATATATATATATATATATATATATATATATATATGATTACTATAAATATCTGAATAATTAAAAACAATAATAATCTATACATATTTGCTATGGTAAAAATTATTATCTCTGTACAGACTTGCCTTTTTCAGAGCAGAGCATATTGTAACAAAAATGTATTTTCAACAGGCAAATTTGGCTTATGAAGTGATATAAAGTTTGTTGAGTTGACTTCTGAGTAAGATTGTGGCATAGGAATCACGCCAAAGCAGCCAAGGGGGGAAATAAGCAAAAAAAAAAAAAAAAAAAAAAACTCTTCTACTGAAAAACAAAGGTGTATACCAAATTATCAAGCATAGCAGAGAAGTAGGAGAAACACAGAGCTTCTACGGACCACAGAAGCAGACAGACAGAAGCAGCTCCAGCAGTCGCACTGGTCCACATGGCCTCCAGACTATGTCTGACAAGAAGGAATTTGAAGGGATTTTTCATTACACCAGCCTCCTCACAAACTCAGGAAACCTGAAGGGGATGCCAGTAGAGACAAGCTGATCAGTTCTTGCAGAAGAGGATCGCCGGGACCAGCGGTGTAATTTCAGGCACCATCCACAGCCTCCCCTCTCTCCATTGCTAGTGCAAGCACCAGCAACCATCAGAGACCTGGGAAAGGGAATTCACCTACACAGCACCCAGCACAGGCTCTCAGAGCAGAGACCCACTGACCCAGCCAGCCAACCTGTGCCCACAGCAAAGCAAAGAGGGACCCAAATGGACACACAGCATAGCTGAGACCAAAGCCATTCCGAAAGGTAACAGAACCTACTTAGACCAGGTCAGTACCTGCAACAAAACCTGCATTGGAAATGCTAATTGCCCCTTGCATACCAGGGTAGATTATGTGTTAAATCTGATGGATGGGTTGATTTGCCATACTTAAGCTACATTTTGGGGTTGTCGTCTGTTGCTTCCTGATTTATAGTGCCTTTGTCTCTTCTGTCATTCATGAGACTCACTCAGTCACAAAGCAACCTTGGGACACTTTACAGAGCAGAAATCTGAACTGCCCAGTTGACAGGATTAAGTGTGTGAAGCAACACACATCCTTAGGGAATTTGACTTTGTTAGAGGATCTGTTTATTTTAATACCCATTCTTGCACAATACGTAGTGATAGTTTTGATGGAATGTGTATATTGTTCAGTTGGATTTTAGAATTTGCCTGTATATTGCTCCACCCAGCCTTCTAGAATACATATGAGGCAAACCCAACAGCTAAGGTCACTTTTGATGTTACTCTGAGAATATTTGAAGAGCCACACATATTGCCTTAAGATATAAGTCAGATTTATACATCTAAGAATACTGAAGATAATTGGAAAACCTAAGTATCAAATTAATTCAAGATGCAAAAATCTTTAAACACAAAAATCAAGACAATATAATTCCACCAAAAATTATAAATCCATCAGAAATGACCTGCAGTGAGACTGATTTAGATGAAATTCCCGAGAGAGATTTCAAAAGAATTATAACTGTGTTCAAATAAATCAAAGAGGAAATCAAATGAATCAAAAAAAGACATGGGAAACCTAGATTTCGATGACCTCACAGTACCTACTACTACCTTCACAAGACCTTCACAATAGAAAGAAAAGATGATGACGTTGAAATAAAAGAGAGGTCCTGGGAAAGGAGAGCTGCTACACTTGACCAGACACCCGTCCCCCACTCTTCCACCTCCTCCCCAACCCACTCTTCCTCCCCCCCCACCCAGTCCATCTGTTCGTCTGTCAGTCCTGGGATCCCTGGGCTGGAACTGCAGGTGGCATCTGGGCTGGCTGCCCGACCTGTCCAGGACCCCTCAGGGTGGGGGCTCCAGGTGATGCCGTGAGAGGTGATGCTGAGGTCACCCCCAGAACTTCCCGGCTGTGTGGGGGATTTCCACCGTCGTTCTCCCATCTGCATAGTGGGACAGTGTGGGGAGGGCACTTAGGGTTATCCCAGCTGGCTCCAGTGTGGGGGTTGGGGACTCCTTCCTCTACTTCCCTCTGCCCCCTTCACACCTCTGCAGACGTCCCGAGCCGGCCCCAGGCTGCCTTGCCCTACCCACTCGGCCGTGAGGATGGGTGGGTGGCTGGGTGGGCGGAGGTTTGGGGCTGGAGGGGCGTCCCCACTCTAGGTCATGCCTCCTTGCCCTCTCCCTTGTCTTGCCTTGGCTGAGGTGTCCCTGTGGTCCCAAAGCTAGGTGGCTTTCGTCTGTAGATCTTTTGGGGTTGTTGTAAAGTAAATCACTGGGAGTTTGGAAAAAAAAAAAAAAGAAAGAAAGAAAAAAAGAAAAAAATTTTTTTCCTTTTATTGGATTTCTTTTGGGTTGGCTCTCAGGAAGAAAGGGGAAGAGAATCTTTTCTTTTTCCCTCTGCCTCCATTTGCATTCTTTGTGAGGTCTGTCTGCCTTGTGCTTTTTGTCCTGGATTAGTCTTGCTCAAGGATGGAGATTTCCAGGCATGGAGTTTTATAGGGCTTTTGGATTCCATTAAGCAAATTCCCTAACCTTGTACAGGGAAAGTTTATATATATTTTTTTTTGCCTACATTTATTTAAAGGAATTATTTATTTATTTATTTATTTATTTATTTTTGGGGGTTGAAACTATTGTTTGTTTGTTTTTAAATCAGATGATAAATAGTATTCTTTTTCAAAAAGAATTAAGGCAACTTGAGAGGTTTTAGTAAGGATAGTTTTTCATATTCTGAATTGGTGTATATACTAACATGTCTTCTGGTTCTTTTTTCCATGTGAATGGTGTTGAAACTTGGGTGTTTTTAAAAATCACTCATGATGAAATAAATAGATTCTGTTTAAATTAAAAGTATCATAGTTTGATTCTCCAGGACCCAACCTGCTGGTGTGCAACTGGGTTTTAGGATATGAGTAGGAAGTCCTGGCATGCCCATTCTCTCTCTTGAAGTTTCTCTGCCTTTTCTCCTCAAATTAATAAATAAATTATACATTATTCCCATTACCCAAGTTCCATAGTAGTTCCATGTAAAACCAATGTTTCTTATATTAAAATATATATATTTTTAAATATATCACTCATGTGTCACCTTTGGTAAAGTGAACTAAGTTTAAGATTAAGAAACTGGTTTCAAACGGACTCTTTGGCTTCTGGAGCAAATTCAACTGTAACTCTTCCTACCCATTTCTCTTCTTCCAGATCAATTAAAAGAAGAATGATCTGTAATCCCTGAATATAACTGGGCAGTTTTTCATTTGGTATCTTTTTTTTTTTTTTAATTATAGAAGTTCAAGTGGAGTTGAGCTCTTACTGGTGCAGAGATTTATACAAGTCTTAAAAGTCTTCAGTTTGTCAGCACAAACAAGAGACGTCATTTTTAGTGAGGATATTCCCTCCTTCCTTTTTTTGTTTTTGGTGTCCATGGCAAAAATTAAATTTGGTCACATCATTTTGTGTCTGGATCTAGGTTTTATGACACAGTAATGATATAAACTTTCCAAATGCTTTGCTTAAAAAATTACAACAAAACCAACCGAACTCAACTGTTGCACTGAACTTTGGACATCTTGACTTGAGACATTAATAATCTTATTTTAATAAGTATATTTGAAGAACTCAAGAAAAGAGCTTCCTCAGAAGTGTATGCTTATGTATTCTCTTTATTATAGGTAGCAAAATGAGGAATTTTATAGTGTTTATAGTGGTATTATCCTAAGGCAAAGAACGAAAACAGTTGCACAATCTATTAAAATTTATCTTTGGAAATTTAATTTTTTTCTATGAGTAAGTCATAGGTATGTGTATGCATCACTCTTCTTTTCCAATAAGCAACTGAATAGAAAATGCAAATCTCAGACTTAATTATTTAACCCAGTAGCATAGCAATGGAAAACCTACACACAAGTTTCTCCTTGCCTAAGGGCTCAGATAAAAGCATGGGAGAGGATGGCAGTCCCCTGGTGTGTTGGGCCCTAAGAGGCCCAGGTGTGAGGCCTATGGAACTTCCTGATCCTGACTAGAGTTTAGCGACCTGGCTTTGGCCTACTTCCACTTAAGAGTGACTCAGCAAGGCCTAAGCCGAAACTGCCTCTGCCCAGCTACTGCTGACGTGGTGAAATACTATTGGCCCTTACACCTTTCTCCCATCCTAAGACCCAACCTCTTTCTCAAAGCTATATAAACACCTTCCCACTACAATAAAATGAGTTCCTGCCTGGACAAGACGCCCAGCCCAGTGTGTTTTTCTCTCCAGTGTTTTAGAGGAGGGGGGTCTGGGCCACCAACACCCATCATCCCGCTCAGCCTCAAGAGGAGCCGCTGGTCCGGCTCTCTCTTCAGCTCTACCTGCTGGCAGGGAGGAACCGGCACTGGTGAAAAAAATGATGACTGACATTCATGCAAACGGAAAAATGCTAGCCAAGGTGCCCTCTTTGAAGAAGGAGCACCTGGATGGCTATGGAGAAGTGTCCATGGAAACGGATGGAGAGCCTGACAAAAGAAACTGTACTTCCATGCGTGAACCTTTGAATTTAAATCCCAGTTTGAAACACACTTTGGCACAATTTCATTTAAGTAGTCAGAGCTCTTTGGGTGGACTGGCAGTATGTTCTGTTCGGTATTCTGCCTCTTCCATCTCCTCAGGTCCTTCCCTGCCCGCTGTTCATCCCTTCTGATAGCTCCACAGAGCTCACCCAGACTATACTGGAAGGAGAATCTATTTCCTGTTTTCAGGTTGGAGGAGAAAAGAGACTATTTGCCCCAAATCTTAAATTCTGTTCTCTGAGAATTTTCACTTCAGCACATAAATACAGTGTGTGATACATATATTGTTCGAGATGTACTTCAGATCGGCTTCATATCCTAAAGGTCCTGGGGATATTTCTGTTCAATGCTCCATCCTGTGGGCTGATCACATTGACTGATGCACAAAGACTATGTAATGCTTCATTGTGGACATGAACTTTTCCTCAAAAAATGGAAGCCTACTCCCTGCTAAAAACTCTTTGGCCCAGTTAAAGGAAACTGGCAGTGCCTTTGAAGTGGAACACAAATTCTTGGGCAAATGTCAGGGTCTGTTTGCACCTCAGTTTTATGTCCAGCCTGATGCTCCCTGCATTCAGTGTGTGGAGTGCTGTGGTATGTTTGCACCCCAGATATTTGTGATGCATTCCCAAAGATCACCTGACAAAAGAACTTGCCACTGGGTCTTTGAGTCAGTCAAGTGGCACTGTTACCTTCAGGTGAACCAAAAATACTTAGGAACACCTGAAGAAAAGAAACTGAAGACCATTTTAGAAGAAATGATGGAGACATTTAACATGAGAAATGGAAAGAGACCCCAATCTGAGACAGATACAACATCAGGAGTGGAATTACCATCATGGTATAAAACAGGAAGGTGACCATGTTTCTCCAACACATTCATTTTTACACCCCAGCTACTACTTATACATGTGTGATAAAGTGGTTGCCCCAGATGTGTCACTGACTTCTGCTGTCTCCCAGTCTAAGGAGGTCACAAAGACAGAGACAAGTAATCTACCCCAAGACAGTCAGAAAAGCCTCACAGTAGTAATAAACGTCAAAAAAGTGTCTTACCCAGATGTCTCACTTGAGGAGCAGGAGAAAACGGATTTAAAAACTAATAGAGAATTATACAGCCGCTTAGATCCATCAATCTCAAATAATTCTGCAAGCAAAAGAAATCGGAGTCTACTATTTGCAGTTCAGTAAGAGACACAGGCAAGCTTGAAACTGCAGCTCCTTCTCCACTTGTCAAGACCCTGTGTGTAAGGACGATAAAGGGAAAAGTATGGAAGAAGTGATGAGAACTTATGTGAAACAACAAGAAACGCTGAACTTGATTTTGCAAAAGAAGCAATAGCTTCAGATGGAAGTGGAAATGTGAGTAGTTCAAAGGCTATGAAGGAACTCACAAAGGACCAGCAGAATTTGCAGAAAGAATCTTTGCAGAATGAACATGCTCAAAGAATGGAAGAATTTTATGTTGAACAGAAAGACTTAGAGAAAAAGTTGGAGCAGGTAATGAAGCAAAAGTATACCTATGACTCAAATTTAGAAAAAGACAGAAGCTGAGAGTGGACCATGCTGAGGCCCACAGGCAAGAGCTCCAAGATGAACTCAGACAGGAACGGGAGGCACTACAGAAACTAGAGATGATGATCACAGAGCTGAAGCTGCAGATTTTAAAATCATCAGAGACTGCTAAGGAGTAGACGCTGTTGAAGAAGTCCATCTGAGTATACCACCAACAGGGTTTTTGTTTGCTTATTGCTTGCTTTGCTCATTGAACCCTGAACATCTTATCTGCATGAAGATAACTAGGCTTCTGTTCATTTGTTGATCAGAGAAAGTGAGAGATTATATATTATTATGTAAATTTTTATATTTTCCAAGTGAATAAAAATAGATGTTGCTTTGTACTTTTTATTTTATTCAGTCAGCTTGGTAAGTACAATACTATGTAATTTAAACACGTAGATAGTCTACCTATATTTCTAATGTAAATTTAACAATTGTATACTTTTTAAAAGTTCATTTTGCGATGCATTGTTATCCATATTTCAATTTTTGATACAATGGTAGCATCATTGTTCAAATACATGATATGGAATGACTCAAGGAGCTAACACTCCATTCTTCCCATTAGCACAATCTCCTAAGGTGATGTACTGTTCTCATTCTTATACACCAGACCAAGTTTGTTTTTACCTGCTTCAGGTTGTGGAATGAATTTCCACTGTCTTTCTCAGTAATGCCTTTAAAGAGGAATCTTGCTGGTGAAGTTAGCCACCCAGGCACCAGATACTTGGGAAGAGGAGAATGCTTCATTATGCCATGCTGGAAGCATGAGGAACTTTTGTAATTTATATTTCAGTTTTGAGTGTGGTTATGTTTAGAAAATTATTTCTCAATAACTCCAGAAAAATTAAATAATTTCTGATGTTTTTCTTTAATAGTGATGTGAAAATACTAATGTTATTGACAAAGAATAAATCCATGGCTGTAGATTGGTTTCTATATGTTTTTATATGTAGTTTTTATATGTAGTCTTATATGGATCTTACTGAAATTTATATAATGGATTTGTTTCCTTTTAAATTATAAAATATTAAATACATTCAAGGTTATTTTAAACTTTTGTAAGTTCAAATGTTATCTTAAATTTTGCACTGATGGACCATTACTCTTTAATATCAAAATCAGGAATTTGCAAACAACCAATAGTATCTGTAGGTTAATAATAGGAGGAAGGGTAATATCATGGTTTATTGTCTGTAAGTATCGAAGTTGTCAATAAAAAAAAGATTCCAAACAAACAAACAAAAAAGTATTTTTTTAAAGATAATTTTAGAAGACAAAGGAATTCCACGATTTGGGGAGGGCTAACACCTGCACTTTTCTTTTTTGCACAGAAAAGTCTCATTGTTTTTTCTAGCATATTTCACATTAGTCAATGCTTGGCTTGGCTTAAAAGTTAAAGTTACTAGGTAAAATTCTCAGTGGACGTTAGTGTTTTGTTTTTATTTTGTCTTTTTTTTTTTTTTTGAGACAGGTGTCATTATGTAGCCCTGGCTAGCCTGGAACTCAACTATGTAGGCCAGGATGGCCTCCAACTTATAGTGATCCTCCTGCCTTGGCCTGCTAAGTATTGGGATCAAAATGGGGGCTATCACACTCAGCTAGCTTGAGATTTTTATAAAGGAGGTTCATGAAACCACCATTGACATTATTATCTCATCAGATTTTGTTTTCTATGTTCTCTCATAAGGTACTATTTGAATTAAGAGAACTAAAATTATTTTTTATTTATTTTTAATTTTTTTAATATTTCATTTATTTTTTATTTATTTATTTGAGAGAGAGAGTACAGAAATAGGCAGGTAGAGAGAGAGAGAGAGAGAGAGAGAGAGAGAGAGTGGGCCAGGGCTAGCCACTGCAAACGTTATGCACCCCCTTGTGCATCTGGTTTATAGAATCGAGCCTAACTAGGCTTCATAGGCAAGTGTTTAACCACTAAGCCATCTCTCCAGCCCCCTAAATTTATTTTTAAAATAAGTTATCTAGAGTTAAGATTATATAGTATATATACCCCAGTGGTATAGAATACCAAAAATCACTAGGTTTCTTTTACCTGGTTAGTTTCATACTTTATTTCATGGTACTCACATATCCAAAAAAGTCCTCTTTGTACTGTTCAAAAAGTATCTTGTGTTCTAAATATACTGTGATGTAAATGAGTATTTTACATTTAATCTTTACTATATTAACCCTATAATTTAACTTGTTGATTCTTGGAATCTCCTCTAGGAGGAAAAAAAAAATGTTAAAATGACCTGTCCTTCCTGTGCCATTTGTTTAGATCTGCATGAAGAAAAATTATAAATTTATAAAGTAGCTTTAGTTTAGTTGAAATTATTTGTATCACAGCTCAACTTACTGGGAGGCAAACTCAAAGACCTGTAATACCATTTATTTTTCTGATTCAGTCTTTCTCTTTTTGTTATTTAGCAAATGATCATCTTAAGTTCTAACTCAAGACTTCAAAGATAAATGCTTATTCTTGAAAATTTGTTATTTTGAAATTCTAAGTAGGTCTTACCATATTACTATAACCTCTTAAGCATCAAGTAAAAGAAGTTTTTTTGTAGTCCTTCACACAATAAAAACTTGCTATGTAAAAAATAAAAATAAAAGAGAGACTAACAGAGGGAGGGGATATGATGCAGAGTGGATTTGTGAAGGGGAAAGTAGGGGAGGGAATTATCATGGTTTATTGTCTGTAACTATGGAAGTTGTCAATAAAAAAACTGTCAAAAGACTTCAAAAAAATTGTTGAGTTCTTTATGAATGAAATTACAATTAAATTCATGGTATCCTAACTATAAGATACATTGTGTTCCATGCAGTCATAGAATTACATTTCTAGTCACATCTGATATAGATCACAATGTGTTAATGTTTGTGCTAGATGATGGGGACAAAGGAGAAATGAAATTTTCTTATTGAAAGGTTTTTATGCTATATCCTTTGGGTGGGGGTTCGCCTTTGGGGGAGATAACATCTCAATACTTAGCCAAAACAGTCCTCAAATTCATGATTGTCCTCCATCAGCTACCTGAGTATTCAGATTACAGGTATGCACCAGCACACTGCCCTTTGTTTTTTATCTTTTTTTAATTATTAGAAATCTTATATTTTCAGGACAGAAACACAGAGCTATATGTATTACTTTCTATACATTGTGCAAACATTCTTTATAAAAATTAAATGTTCTAGTTCAAAGTTATTTTTTATTATTGTTAGAATTTTGCAAGCTATGTTTACATGAACTAAAATAATTGAATCTTTAAAAGTGTCAAAACAACTAAAATACCAAATTCTTTGGAAATGAAGTAAATGTGAAGACAGGGAGCAAAAATCATGTAGATTTGATTTATTTCTGGCTGAGATATTGTGAAATGTGGTTAATTCTTCTTGCAGCCCCAGAGATATTGCAGTAAATGTAAGCACTTTTGAGTGTATGTTCCTGAGCTTTCATTTGGAAATATAGTAGAGCTAATTAAATGTGGATTGAGAGTCCCAATAGGCCAACAGCTATATGTAGCCTTATGTCTCATGAGACTATACATTTAATCCACCTATATTTTTAGCTACCCATAACTAAATAACTATCTGGCTAGTTAACTAACTACTCACTGAAGCCCTACCCTTACCATTTACCTGATGACCTTTATTGTAATGATATAAATTATATGTGAGATGATGGGCAACATCACTATCATGGTGAAAAGGCTTGCTTCTATTTTGACCACCTCTCCCAGCATCACTGGAAGATTAATGAACATGAAGCATACATGTTCATTCATAGTCACCAAAATCAGTGTAATAAAAAGTCACCAGGGGCAGTTCCTTTACCCACTATATATTTTAAATGTAAATTAGAATACCTACTGAAATGAATTGAAAAGAAAACTCTTAAGATCAATTTCACAGGCCAAAGGAGAGCAAATTGATAATATAGATATTCAAATCATATTGAACATAAAATAGCAAGGATGTTAGGCAATATGCCAAAAAGTACATATTCTGGGTGACCTAAAGTCCATTTGCACAGGACATCTCACTATAATTGTAGTAGTTTGATTTATTTTTCAGTGGTTTTAAGGGTACCAATACAATTCTCACCTGTGCAATAAAATCAACCATGTGTGGTGCCTTCATTCAAGAATTTCATAGGCATAACAAGTGATACAGTTAACCTTTCTGTATCATGCACTCATTGACACCACTGTTCAATTCTTTGGACCTCTCCCTACATACAGGTCCATGGTAGGAGTTCCTGAGGGTACCATGGGACTTGGATAGATAGTTAGATGTCACTATCAAATGGCAGTGGCTAAAGTAAGTATATGCTAATTTTCTTATTGTTAATTTTTAAATTCAATATGATCAGGTTCCAAGTAAAAAGGTTCCATTTCAACACTAAATATAGTGCATTGATTCCTGATCATGACCATATACTTTAGAATCACATGTATCTGAATCTGAAATTCTACTGTATCCTTGTCTCACCTCACAGTTGACCAAGTCACTAAATACTACTAAGCCTTATTTTTTGTCACCTATAAATAGAAGATGGTGGTAATAGACCTACTCCACAGAGGTGTTGTAATGGTTCATTTAAACAATACCTATAGGTAGCCTCACAAATTTTTCAGTGTTCTAGATGGTAGCTGCTCCTTTAAGAAGCATCTTTTTTTTTTTTCTTTCTCAATTTCACCTGTGCTTCCTATCAACCCTGTTGGTTTTACTTCCCTGCCTTCCCATCTGCCTTGCATGTCATAAGAATAGAGTCACATGGTCCTCCATGTTTGAATTCTGTTTTCTCCTTGATTTTAGTTTACACCAGCCTCCCCAATGTGCTTTTCTTTTCATACCTACTGAACTTTGCACAATCCACGCCACTGAAGACCTCCTGGGACCTCCTATCTTTACATGAGGTCACCTCTGTACAGCATGGAGGTATCCATTAATGTCTTAGGACTGTACTCAAGTGCCATGCCTCTTCTCAACTGTTCCCTCTCTGCCTGACACTGACCTTCTTGGGTTGTAATTTCCACCTTTTGTCCTTCTGTGCCACCAGATTATATTGAAAGGAGAACAAAGACAAGTACCTTTGTATTTTTTATTCTTTTTTTTTTTTTTTTTTTTTAGCTTTCTTCCCCTTGCACTGACAGTTATAAATGCTTATTAAGGGGCTGGAGGGATGGCTCAGAGGTTAAGAAGTTCTTCCTGAGCAAACATGAGTGACTGAGGAGGCCAGTGTCTAAATTGAATTCCACTAGCACCAATGTAAACAGCTGGGTGTGGCCACATGTGTCTGTAAACCCAGTTCTAGCAGAGATCAGATGATCTTTTGGATTAGAAAAAAAATGGCAAGAACCTGAATCTTTAAGAGACAGCATCTCACAGAAAACAAATGGGTGAGTGATGGAAGGGGACACCTGAACACCTGGTGTTGCAGTCAGGTTCGCATTGCTGGCAGAAAACACCTGACCAAGAACAGCTTATGGGAAAAAAAAAAAAAAAGGTTTATCTTGGTTTACCAACTCTAAAGGAAGCTCCATGATGGCAGGGGGAAAAGATGGCATAAGCAGAGGATGGACATCACCCCCTGGTCAATACCAGATGGATAATAGTAACAGGAGAGTGTGCCAAACACTGGCAAGGGGAAACTGGCTATAAAACCAGTAAGCCTGCCTCCAACATTACACTGCCTCCAAGAGACGTTAATTCCCAAATCACCATCAGCCGGGAACCTAGCATTCAGAACACCTAAGTTTATGGGGTACACCTGAATCAAACCACCAAATGTAATGTACTCTTCTGGCTTTCATAGGCACCCTTCAGTCTTTGCATCATAACATACACATGCATACACAATACTACACATACACACCATAGCACACTTACTGTGCAAAAAAGAAAGAAGAAAGAAAGGTGGAAAAGGAAGGAAGTAAAAGAAAGTAAGAAAGCAAGTAAGAGAAAGAAGGGAAGGAGGAAGAAAAGGAAAAAGAATGAAAGAGAGAAAAAGAAAGAAAGAAATATGAAAGAAAAAGAAAGAAAGAAAAAGAAAGAAAGAAAAAGAGATGAAATGTTTTCTAAATAAAAGATTGAACACTAATAAAATGTCCACATTACTCAAATGGAATGAATGTTCATGGGCCATGCAGAGACAAGTTGAACTCTGCTTTGGACACTGATAATCTTAGAGGATATATAAGCATGTAATTAGAAGAATAATACAGATACAAGGAATCTTTCAGGAGCACCCAGGGGAAAAATCATTCATTTTAATACTAAAAAAGTTTAAAACAGGCTTCCTAACAGTAAAAACTTGCGCTACAAAATAGTTATCTAGTGAATTCTTACTATTATTTGCTTGCACATTTTAGGCTATAAACTTTCAAACACAATTAGAGTTTCTGTGAACTTAATATTCAAGTGAACATAAGCCATTGTGTATTATTAGCTTTGTAAAAGATTTTAAATAATTCATAATGAAACATTTTTGTATTAAAATTTTATAAACATAATTTTATCATTCATCTTAGAAAAGTCACTCAAGAATATGGACTCTGAAGGTCAGTAAGAAAACAAGTCATAATATATACATACTAGAACATTCTTTTGTTTAGTTACAAATAAACAATTCCTGAAATATGTAGAATGTTATAATGTAGTGTCTGAAAGGACTACACAGTTTGTACAGAAATGGCCACTTGCTGTAACACACTCTTTTTTTTTCTTTTTCTTCCTTTTATTCAAATTTGAAATTATGAGTTCATATGAGTAAAGCTATGGACATGAAAAATTTCTACAAAATTAGAATGATAACTATTTTGTGAGATTTTATTGTATTTAAAAGGAATTATTGTGTTGACACTGAAAGACTGAAAGAATCAAAATAAGCAGTAAAATATCTATTAAGAATTCTTAGGCCAAGGTTTCAAATCCTTCCACATTGCTCTTGAAAACCAGCTCCAAAAGGCCAAAGCTACACAGTCAGGTGTTTAGTAGCAATTTCACTCCTCTGATACCAACTTTACTATTGTAGTCAGATTCACATTGCTGGTTCAAATCACCCAAGCAAAGCAGCTTATGGTATAAAGAGATTTATTTTGGCTTACAGGCTTGAAAGGAAGCTCCATGATGGCAGGGGAAAACGATGGCATGAGCAGAGTGTGGACATCATCTCCTGGCCAACATCAGGTTGACAGGTCTCAGCTCTGGAGGCTGAAAGCCCAAAATGACATCGCAAAGGCTAAGGGCCAGTCTTTTGTTGCCTCACCTAATTAAAGAAGCAGTGATGGGAGCAAGTGATTCTGGGAGGGTATATTCTCAGTTAATCACCCACCATTGCTAAGAGAACTATTTTATGTCAGCATATCCCCAGTGATCTAACAACCTTCCACCTCCCAAAGATTCCACTAGCTCCCAATAGCACCACCCTAGGGACCAACCCTTTATTCATAATGGATATCTGGGAGGCAAGCCATCCTCAAACCATGGTATAAAGTACGACTAGGAGTTAAAAAGTCAGGAACCCATAAGTTGTAACACCAATTGCAGTATCTTTTACATTTTGAAGTTTATATTTTGGAATATATATTTTATATACTTGGATATTATATATGTATATTAGTGATATACATATCATTGTCACACATTGATCATCTAGATGCAAGTGAAATATATATATAAAAAAAACAATGAAATCACAGACCTCTATCTATAAACCTGTTTTTCTCTCCTAGGACTTATATTACTCTGTCTACAATGCATGTGGAGATTCTTATGAGAGCGTATTAGAATTCATCAGGAGTACAGCAAGATAATTACTATGATGTATAATTACACAGCAAATGACAATGTTTAGAGCCATACAGAATGGATTCATTTGTGCATTAATATCACCCTCTGGAAACAACAGCGACCAGGGCAAAGCATGAACAGAAACAAGCTGAGGGGGGGAGCTTCCACAGCTTTGTTCCTGAGTCTTCTGGCTAATGCTCTCCCATTACATTAGACACAGATTCCAAGTGCAGCTGTGGATGAAAAGAACTTGTGATTCCCTAATGAAGACAAAAAAAGGTTCTTCTAAAAATATTCACTGTAGAATATAGTAACCTGGAAAAAAATAGCACCACTCATGTTATTCTCTCCTTCTCCTGGGGATGAAGACAGCCAGTGGGAAATAGAAGTAATGAGCTGCTTCTCACTTTTTCTCTCAATGTTTCAAGAGAAGGGAAATAAAAGGAAACCCTCTTTTTCCTTGTATATATTTTCTTAGTAAAAGGTCCAATATTGCAAAGATTTATTCAAACCATTGTGGAGTATGTGTTTAAATGATTGTGCATTCATTATTTGTAAGGTTGGGAAAATACAAGCTCTATTATTTATGTATCACTTTAAAAATCAAAGTTCTTAACAGAGATGAGAATATTTAGGGCAAATGTGAGAAAGAGATTAAATCTGCTGCTACAAGTTCCCTGAATGAGTGCTATAGCCACAAATGAAGGAAGTAATATGGCATTCATGATGTCTGTGCATAAAGGAAGACATATGTAGCTATGTGTCAGCATAATAGCATTCATCTCTAGATATGAAGATTATTCAAACATTGGCCACAAGCAGTGATTTGCTGTTTATGAATTATACCCTGCTAGTAACACTGCACTGTTCTTTATGTCTTGTTAACAGATGTTCCTCCTTTTAAATTAACAAACCCTTTACCTACTCTGTAGTCTAAAAATAGGACAGAATTGAGGCTGTTTGTAGGCTTTAGCAAAGGATATTTCTTTTTGTCATTTCAATGCTATCATATATTATTCTTTTAGATTATATAATATTCTTTTAGATTATATAAACCACTAGTTCCCTGTGTAGAGTAAGTAAAATTAGGAATGTTGGGCTGGAGAGATGGCTTAGCAGTTAAGGCATTTGCCTACCAAGCCTAAGGACCAAGGTTCGATTCCCCAGAACCCATATAAACCAGATACACATGATGACACATGCATCTGGAGTTCATTTGCAGTGGCTAGAGGCCCTGGCATGCCCATATTCTCTCTCTCTCTCAAATAAATAAATAAATAAACAACCTATTTTTAAGAACATCAATATAATTTTCAAAGAGATTTTGTGATAGCCTTCAACAATCAGAAATGCAAATGAGAAACGGATGTTTTGGAATATGACTCATCGTACAGATGATTCAAAGAGTTGGTTTTACAGTTGAATCAGGACTTGATTTCAGGACAGACAACTCTGATGATGTTTTTGGGCATCAGAGATTCTGCCTCATAAATATGCTAAGCAGTGGGTAGTTAAGTATAGGCTGCCCTTTTTTAAGGACATTAAAAGTAAACAGCAGGAAATTAACTTTAATACAAAATATTCTTTACATTTTCAAAGTGTTTTAAAAGTTAATTATCAAGTACCTAGTGATAGTCATGGCAATAATGGTTTTGTGTTCAACAATTGCTGGGACAAGATCAGTTCCTTTGTATTTAAAAGCAGGTAGAGCCATTGGAAAGAGTTAAGCCCCCTAGGCTTGAATTCTTTCTGCCTTTGGTTCTAGTCATTAAAAAAGCTATTTATTTACTATCCTAGAGGAAAATTACTTCTGGATGAAAAAGGTACGATGGGTTTGGACAGATGAATTTATTTAAATAATAATTATTAAGCATATATTCATCTGGGTTGTTCTATATTCTGAGTATATAATGGCACTATGTTCTCAGGACAAAGTACACATTTTATAGTTCCTTAAGAATTCAAAAATACTATGAAAAAAAAGATGAGGAGAAGGCGGAGGAGAGTTTAAAAGTGGTCAGAGAAGATAGTTTAAGGTGAATTGTATTCATCAAATCTCATAGAAATTCCTGTGACTCAGTTACAACCTTATTTGAAACCAAGGTTTTTACAGAAATAATCAAGTTAAAATGAGATCATTACAAATGGTTCTTTCATATAATGTGATTGATGTCTTTATACAAAGGGGAAATTTATACATGGAAAGGAAGACTATGTGAGGATACAGAGAAATAATCCCTGAGGATATCAAAATAGTCACTTACAAGTCAATGGAACGTACCTGGTCCTCCAGAGTTGTTATTCAGTATAGTTCAAGCCATCTCATGTGTGGGACCTGGCAACAGAGGTCCTAGCACCTTATACTGGAAGAGTGATGATGCAAACAATACTGAATACCATGTGAGCATTGATAATGGAGTTATTTGACTAAATAGTGCTCTAGGCAGAAAGTTGTCCTGACAGAACTCAGGCCTGATGGATATATGTTTGGAATGTTCTTGAAACAGTAAATTTATTAATATGGCTAGAGTGAAAGGTGTCTAAGACAACAGAGAGACAAGTAACACTGGAAGATGTACAGTCATGTAAGGTTTATAGGTTGCTGGTAGGATTTTTGCTAAGGCAGGCTGCTAAGGAGTTTGGAGCAGAGAGAAGAATTAAGACTTTTACTTAGATAAATTTGCTTTGGGGTTGCAACTTTAAACTTGTAAACCAACTTTATGGAGACTAACGTAACTGGAATCAGGGAGTCTGTTTGGGAAGCTATTGCTATACAAGAGGCGGCAGTGATAGTTTCATTAGGTTAGTATACAAAGGAAATGAATACTTGGTAAAAATATTTAATGATAGAAAAGATATGTGTTTGATGGTTTTGATGTTAGATGCAAAGATCAAAATTGGAATAATTCGAATTATTTTATACTGGGATGTTAGAAGACTGGAATGATCATCAGCCAAGGTAAATATGAATGAGGGAAAATAATTGTAGGAGGAAAACTGTAATTGGAGTAACTAACATAGAATTGCTATGGAATACAATGTTCCAAATCTGGATGACTGAGTAAATCACACGTGTTCTCACATACGTCACTAAATTGGCTTATTTTTAGTTAATTGGCTAACTCACTGTGGGTTGGTTGCAGGCTGTGGATAAGTTTTTATTTTTTCTCATGTCTCTTATCTTTACTCCAGCAAGATAGGGAATGGTTCCATGTATTACAGAAACATGATACAGTTTCAAAGATAACATTCATTTTTTTATGACCATGGCTCAGAAGTAGCACCTCTCTATTTCCCACCACATTCCATTAGTCATGGAAAGTTGCACAGCCAAGCCTAAATCATGGAGCTCTCAGTAGATAGCAAACTGCAAAGTCCAATGGCCAAGGCTAAGGAGATATAAATTGAGCTTCTGGGGTACTTTAGCCTGGAGACATGTTGACTATTGTCAGTGTAATGCTGAGATTAGATGAGATCATGAAATGAAGGAGTAGAGAGAAGTCCCCTGAGGGGTCATTATCTTGGAAATTAAAACTTACATGAATGATCACAAACAGTAAGTAGTTGCATCAGAAGATTGAGATGAAAAATCAGAATGTGTATATGACAAAAGCCAAGCAAGGAAGACATATTAAAGACTGGAAAATTACTGTGTTAAATATTGCACATAAGAGAAGTAAATTAAAAACTGAAACAGTTGTAGTGATACACACATGTAACCTTGGATTCATGGAAGGTTAAAACATAAGGATTTTAAGTTCAAGACCAGCCTTGTCAACTTAGCACAAGGCATTATTTCAAAATAAAATAAAAAGTGATAGTGGATGAAACTTAGTGTAAGAGCACCTGCCTAGCATGTTTACGGATCTGAATTTAACCCCTGGATCTTAGACAAAGAAAAAAGACAAACATTGAGAAGTACTGTTTGGATTTAATGACATGGGAGTACCAGTGCTGACATTAATGAGAATATCTTCATTGGGTAGCAAGACAACTCCAACTGCAGTGGATTTGCAAAAGAAAAGGACAAGGAAAATTTGATCCACTACATTTCCAAGGAGTTTTCCTAGAGGAAGAAAGAAGGAACACTAGGAATAGGAAAAGTGTAAAGTGGAATGGCGAGATATTTTGGGAGGGAGAAGAAAATCTCCTTTGAGTGAGACTTAAGGGATGTGATAAAGGAAGCACTGATGAAATTGATGTGATGAACTAAGGGGGAGAATGCTGGTGCATTGACCTGAGGAATAAGGGCCTCGGGTCTACATGAGGGAACAGAGAATTCACTAAGAATATGGTTTCTCAGGTGTGAGAAAGCCCCTTCCCCTGTGATATTTGGCAATATGTCATAACTTGGGGTGCTCATGAAATCTAATGGGTAAAAGCCAGAAATCTGCTAGCCATTCTCTGATACAAAGCACAGTTCCCACTTCAAAGACAGGCGATTCATGTTCATTACACTTAGTGGGGACAGGTGTAGATTATCCAAAAGAGCCTGTGCTGAAATGGCATGAATGGAAGGGTAGATGTAAGCAGGGGTTTGGCAGAGAAAGGACCAGAGAAAGGAGAAGGGGATAAAAGAGTGCATGAGAGAATGGCTATAAAAAATTGGTAATGTAATTTCAGCTGTGTAGTAAAAGTTGTTAGTAGAAGAAATAAAAGGGAAAAAATAAAGCCGGGCGTGGTGGCGCAGGCCTTTAATCCTGGCACTCGGGAGGCAGAGGTAGGAGGATAGCCGAGAGTTCGAGGCCACTCTGAGACTACATAGTTAATTCCAGGTCAGCCTGGACCAGAGTAAAACCCTACCTCGAATAGCCAAAAAAAAAAAAAAAAAAAAAAAAAAAAAAAAAAAAAAAAAGAGAGAGAGAGAGAGAGAAATGAATCCTTTAATGAGATACAGTTCTGATGGGGTGAGGTAGAAAGAGAGCATTCTAGAACAAGAGCTAGTTTTAGGGAAAGCACATAATGTTGGAAATTGAGATTATGAAGATTTTGTGCTTGTTAGTAATGTCATCTAGGGTATAACAATGCAAAAGAGGACTAAATTAGGAAGGAAAGTAAAAGAACATGAGGGAGGTTAAGAAACAAGTGGCCTATTTTAGAAGGGCATCTATAAATCACTATCCATAATGAATGCATCGTGGTAGGAAGAAAATGAGTAAGGAAATAACTAAAACCTCCCAGATATGAGGAGATGAATTAAGAAAGGTCTATACATGGTGTGATGGTTAAGTTTATGTCAACTTGATTTGTTTAGGAATCCACAGACATTCCTCATAAGTGTGTCTCTGAGGCTGCCTCTAGGAAGAATTAATTAAAGGAAGAATCCTTCCCCCAGGGGTAAACCCTTCCCCCAGAGTGGGCGGCCCAGAGTGGGCGGCTGCTCTTGGAGGAGGGGGCTGGTTGATAAAAAGAAGCTCTCTCCCACCTGGCTGCTGGTGCTGCTAGCTGCTTGCCACTGGGTGCTTGCTGCTTGGTGCTTTCCGCTTGGTACCTTCTGCTTGGTGTTGCTGCTCTCCAGTGTGGACTGAAGACCAGGGTGGACTGAAGAGCAGCGTCTCTCCAGGAAGCCTCCAGGCCTTCAGTGCCGGATTGGGACTGCTGAGGCCTCCAGCCTCGTGGACTGAGCAGCTACTGGGTTTCTTGACTCTCGGACCTGCAACCTGCTATTGCTGGACTGTGTAAGCTAATCTAATAAATTCCCTTTTAATACAATTCATTCTATCCATTCTGTTCCTCTAGAGAACCCTGACTAATACACATGGTTACAACTTAGAGTGGCCACAGACCATCTGGAGATAAACTATTCCAAGCCAGGAGACGCTAGACAGGAGGGGAGAGAGTCAATCAGAAATGTCAAGAGGAGCAAGCATTTCCCCATGATAAGGTCTATTAAAAAGACATTTAAGGGACAAAAACAACCACCTCTCAAGATCCTGAGGGGGGGCAAAAATTAACAGAAGCAAGAGAAAATAACCTATCTGCCCACTCTTCTTAGAAACTCTCAAAAACCACTTTTAAAATTGGCCTGCCATGGGTCACAATTACTGTGTCCATGAGGTTTGTAAAGTATTGAAATCGACAATATCAATCAGCACCATGTTTCTTTTGTAAGGATTCAATTTTAAAGCCATTTAAAAGAAAGGAAGAAAGAAAAGTGACAACAGCAGCAAAGTGAAAGGACACAAAAGAAAGTTTTCATTGAAAAAAGATTTTAAATACTCATGTTGAATATACTATTATTAATGCAAGAAAACATTATCAAATTGTAATAATTCATCATTATAGTTTTTGGGCAATTGACAGGGAGGAAAAGAAGCCAACATATGAAGAATATTAAAAACTTTGATCCCAAAATCATAAATTCTGAGAACTTCTTGGATTTATTATTGCTATTTTCTTACTCTGTGCATACCATGAGCTCTCTTACTTATAAATTGGGAAAAGAATATTACTGGAGACATATTCTGAAAGATAGCTCTTTTTATATTATAAAACTGGTAAATTGAAAAGAATTTTTATTTGTTTGTGTTGAGATGTGGTCTCACTCTAGCCCAGGCTGGCCTTGAACTCACAGCGATCCTCCTACCATGACCTCCTGAGTGCTGGGATTAAAGACGTGTACCACACAAGACAGATATGAGCTGACTGAAGAGAGAGAGAGAGAGAATGGGTATATCAGGGCCTCTAGCCACTGCAGATTAACTCCAGACATATGTGTCACTTAGTTCATCTGGCTTTCCATGGGTAATGGGAAATTGAACTCAGGTCATTAATCTTGGCAGGCAAACACCTTAACCACTCAGCCATCTCTCCAGCCGGAGAAAGCCAGATTTTTGAATAGAGGTTGTGCAGTGTTCCTTATCTGTATCTTAGTGACAGAGAGCTGAACAGCACAGTTCAGACAACATTTCAAAAAGAAAGTTTGTTTGGTTTGGCTAAGCTATTATTATCTTTGTAACAGAAGTGAGATTCTAATCCTACTGTGACAGTTTTCAACTTCTCAGTTCCCTTGGATATTCATACATAGTTTTTCATGATCAACTTGTGGGTAGACGAGGTGTCCCTCTCATCGTAAGATATAAACTAAGTGGGTATCTACAATACAATTCACAATTTAAACACCTGGAATGAAAGAGGACATAATTGGGAAAGAAGAAAAGTTAACAAAAAGTGTCACTACTTAGCCGGGCACAGTGGCGCACGCCTTTAATCCCAGCACTCGGGAGGCAGAGGTAGGAGGATCGCCGAGAGTTCGAGGCCACCCTGAGACTACATAGTTAATTCCAGATCAGCCTGGACCAAAGTGAGACCCTACCTTGCAAAACCAAAAAAAAAAGTGTCAGCACTTAACCTAGAATCTGTTTTTATCAAAGTTTAGATCATATACCACAGTAAGCATATTCTGTATACTGTTTTATACCACAATGCTTTTTTTGAGTATAATTCCTGTTGTATTATAATTAGATAGTTAATATGATTATCCACTTACTTGATAAATATACTATAGAAGTTATAAACTAATAGGAAATATTCATTGTTGCTCATATTATGAAACTATTAAATGCATACAATTTATATACATATGTATATATTATGGGGCAGAATTTTTTAGGTTTTAGAGTATTCTCTGTATTAAATATTAATTGTACATCCTTGATCATCATGCTTGGGCTCTCTGAGTTCATCTTTCCCTATTTGCAATACTACAAAGGATTCTTCTGAGGATTAGACACAAACTAGGAATACTAATATAAAAGTACTGAATCAAGCTTCATATCCCTCATTATAAATAATAACACACATTGTGAGGATTCTTAATTGTCAGACTAGAGAGGTGGCTCAGCAGTTAAGGTGCCTGCCTAAGAAGCCAAAGGACTGAGGTTCAATTTCCCACTTTGTATGTAAAGCAAGATGCACTAGGTGGCACATGTATCTGGAATTTGTTTGTAGTGGCTAGAGGCCCTGTGCCCCCATTCTCTCTTTCTCAAATAAATAAATAAATAAATTTAATATTTATAAAAGATTTTTAGGGGGGCTGGAGAGATGGCTTAGCAGTTAAGGAGCCTGCCTGCTAAGCCTAATAATCTGGTTCCAATCTCCAGGTCCCACGTTTAGCCAGACGCAGTGACGCAAGGGTGCAATGCTGCACTTGACCACAAGGGGGCGCACACATCTGGATTTCATTCACAGCAGCTGAGAGATTGTTGGTGCACCCATTCTCTATCTGTCTCCCTCTCCCTCTCTCTGTCTGTCTCTCTCTGTGTCTCTCTCTAAAAAAATAAAAATAAAAATAAAGATTTTTAATGTATATGCCTTTCATTTTTCATGTCCATTTCTATAGCAACAAGAGAGAGGGATGTCAAACACATTTTTCTACTGAACTCTTATGATAGCCTTTTGCTAGCAATGGAGGCAAGATATGTTTGAGCTGTCTGGGAAATTTATACCTTGTAAGAAGAAATGAAACTTATTGAACTCTCCTCAGGAAAATAAGCTGAGGATCACATTTGAAGGACTGTTCCCTTACCACATCAGTGAATGGTTTGTCTAAGTAGATGAGAAGGTCCAGTTTAGTGCGAAAAAGAATATTTTCAACCATATTTATCAGGATTTGGAGCAGAAAAATACATAATTCTTCCAGTCCTAAATTACTTTTCATTAAAAACTAATTAATATTGGCAGATGTTAAGATATTAGATTGTTAATCAACTGGTAGTCTCATTATTGTATATTTAGATAAATGACAGTACAGTGATAGTAAGAAAGTGACAATGAAATTCACTCCCTTTATTTATAGTGTATGTATTCTAAGACCTTGATTAGGTGCCTGAAGACAGCTCTAAAACTCAATATATATTACATATGGTTTGTTCCTACATGTACATAACTCTGATAAAATCAAACTCATAAACACAATACAATATAAACAAATGATAAAAATAGAATAATTCTAACAATACCTTGTGATAAAAATTATTTAAAAGTTAATGTAGTAGTTTGAATGGAAAGTATCCTCAATAGCCTTATTTACTTATGATTGAGCCTCATACTTAATCCTCAGCTCGTAGAGTCTTTGGTAAGTGGAGTCTTGCTTGAGGTGGTATGTCACAAGGGACAGTCTCGGAGGTTTGTTAGGCCAATTACCAGGTGTTCAGTAGCTAGCTCACTCTTGCTGTCACCTTCCACAATCTGACAAGATGTGATGCCATCCTCTGCATTTCTCTGCCATGAAGAAACTTCCTCTTGAGACTGTAAGCCAGAACAAACCCTTTCCTTACATAAGATGCTTTGGGTCAGGTGATTTGTCCCAGCAATGACAAGGCAACTGCTACAATTGTGATGTTTATTTCTGGAACTTCCATTTAATATTTCATTCTATAGAGGACCACATGTAACTGTAACTTAAAAAATGAAATTAAAGGTAAGGTGGCTGAGTATATATATAAAATAAACATAAATTTACCATATGTATTTATATTTTGGTCTGATGGCATTTAAACCTACCATGTTTTTGAATTTCAACATAATTTTTATTTTGTTTTCATGTAACATTTAAAAATTATTATTTTATAATTTACACACTACTGAATTAATCATTTGAAATTTGAAAATGGAGAATTGATGTAGCAGTTAAGGCACTTGGCTGCAAAGCCAATGGACCCAGGTTTGATCCTCCAGTACCCATGAAAGCCAAATGCACAAGGTGGCACATGCATCTGGAGTTTGTTTGCTGTGACTAGATGCCCATTCTCTCTCTCTCTCCCTCTCTCAAATAAATAAATATATAAAATATGTTTTTAAGAAAAACCTTCAAATCCTATGTATTTACTTCATTATCTTTCTTCTCCATAACTCAGTTCTGTGCAGGTAGCTGACATATTTTTTGTCTATATACATGTCTCTGTTTTAAAACTTTCATATACAAATGGTGCTATGCAATATATGAACTCTTGGAGCTGGCTTTTTTCATTAGCATAGTGCTTCAAGGTACCTCTATACTGTAGTATATAATTAAACTTCCTACTTATTGGTGAGAAAATAGTCCATGTATTGTTTTGTCACATCTTGTTTATCCATTTATCAGTTAAAAGACATTTGTGCTATTTGCAATTTATACTAGTTTGGAGAATTTGATTAAGAATATTCTAATTTATTTTATTTATATTTATTTATTTATTTGAGAGAGAGAAAGAAAGAGGCAGATAGAGAGAAAGAGAGAATGGGCATGCCAGGGACTCTAGCCACTGCAAATGAACTCCAGAAGCATGCACCCCCTTGTGCATCTAGGTTACTTGGATCTTGGAGAATCAAACCAGGGCCCCTAGGCTTTATAAGCAAACACCTTAACTGCTAAGCAATTTCTGCAGCCCTAATTATTTTTTAAAATTTTATTTATTTATTTGAGAGAGAGAGAGAGAGAGAGAGAGAGGCAGATATATAGAGAGAATGAGGAACATTTTAACAAATATTTGTGCACACATGTTTTCATTTCTCTTGTATTACTTCAAAACCTAGTGAAATTTGTCTTAGAATTTCAATGCTGGTTCAAATATACACAAATGTGTCATATTAACAGGAATAATCAGAAAATAATATAATCACATTATACATACTGAAACAAAATTTAATAAAATTCAGCATTCATTCATGATTGTAAAATATCAAAACTTTTTATCAATTGTACATCAAAAGGAACTCTCTGATATCTCACTTTTCCTATATTTCTTCTATCAATTAATCATGAAGTTTCCCTATCATAGTCCACTTCTGCTTTACAAAAAATGCATGAAAATATGCAATTTCTAAATAATAGAAATTCACTCATATAGCTCTGGTGAGTGGGTAGACCATGATCAAGGAATGGGCAGATTCACCCTCTACTTTCAGAATGGATTCTGTGTTTCAAGTCTTCATGTGGTGGAAGCACATACAAGTGAAACTAGTCCATCAATCTCTTATTTTTCACTTGTGTTATTAATGCATATAATTGTACATGTTAATGACTTTTCACTATGATATATCCCTATATACATATTTTAGTCATACATTCCTCCTAACTACCCCCTCTTACCTTTTCCTTCCCCTCTCACCTCAGTAGTCCTTATACCCCTTTCAGAATTAAAAAAAACTAATGTATATTGAAAAGGGTAGCTAATACATATATACAGGTAGAGAAAACAAAAACAAATAACTTGTAATCAAATCACCTGAAAGAAAATTATTAATCATGTTGAGTACTGTGTTGTAATGTAAAGTATTATAAGTATTTTCACAATACTATGCCCATTTTATTAAACCCAGAATGTTCTATCATACAGATATATCACAGATAATTAGTTCATTACTGATGAAAAATTATGTTTTGATTGTTCCTATTATAAGTAATGTTTGGGTAAAAACTTCTTCTATAAAGCATTTTTCTAAATTCAGATCATTTTCTTAGACCATATTTCTTAATTACGTAAATTCTTAGTCAAAAATATACCCAATCTGAAGCAATTTCTGCATTATGCTAAATTCATAATACAAGTGTGACCTTACTGAACACCTCACTGGAAAAGTCTGGCAGAGCCATTCCTGTGAGCACCTCCTAAGGAGACTTTCTACACCTTTAAAATATTTTCTAGCTGTGTACTACAAACCATGTTACAGTTTAAGGAAGAAAGAATTCATTTGCTTCATTACAAGGTTTTTTTAAAATAAAGTTTGTGATTTAATTGCATTTATTTTTGTGCATATATTTTTATGAGTTTCTCTATTATAAGAAAAATGTTTTGCCTGATAAATTTGCAGACTATTTGACATCAACAGTCTCAGACCAGATCTCTCCGTGTTTGGTCTCACACACGTATGCTGTCTTCGACAGTAGGGTCTTACCATTAACCTTTGGTGGGTCACCAAGAACTCTGTCTGTCTTTTTTGGGAAACCTTGTAGGTGTTTCAGATCAACAGCTCATTGTGGAAGTTCACCCCATGCTGACACTGGGAGTTATAAGTCTGCACCTAGGGAGGTGAGGGAGGAAAAAGATAGATAATGTAAAAGAGAAAGTGAGTATAGAGAGGAGAGGGAGGGTGAGAGAGAGAGAGAGAGAGAGAGAAAGAGAAGCAGGAGCCCACCTGCACAGGGAATGAACAATGAATAGATATTTTTTTTTGTCAGATAAAGAGATTGGGGTGTTGGTTCTCTAAAGTATTTGAAATGACCTTTAAAGTACTCACATGCTTTATGAAAATGAAGAATGTCTTAATTTTTTAATCCTTTGCTAGACTTTTCAAAGTACTGCAACATTAGACAGAGTTTAAAAATTACTGTTTCTAAGCCAGGTGTTGTGGCGCACGCCTTTAATCCAAGCACTTGGGAGGCAGAGGTAGGAGGATTGCTATGAGTTCAAGGCCACCTTGAGACTACAGAGTGAGTTTCAGGTCAGCCTAGGCTAGAGCGAGAACTTCCTCGAAAAAAAAAAAAAAAAAAAAAAAAAAAAACTCTTTCTAAGGCATGGTATCTGCTCTGTATTGGGAAAGGTTGCTGATAACATTGTTAATTAGCAACATATCAAGACATCTTTGTCATCGTGTCTTTTAAAAATCCCATGGGCCAAATGTAAATTATTCATAAATTAACACAGGAAAGCAAAACCTAGATCAGCAAGTTGAAGGTCACATCTACCTGATAGACTAAAATACTAATGAACTTACAATTATTAAATATTAATATAAATACAAATAAGCAGGCTGGTGAGATGGCTTAGCAGTTAAGGCACTCGCCTGCAAAGCCTAAGGACCAAGGTTTGATTCTTCAGGTCCCACGTAAGCCAGATGCACATGGTGGTGCATATGTCTGGAGTTTGTTTGCAGTGGCTAGGGGCCCTGGCACCCCCATTATCTCTCATTTTTTCACTCTCTCTCTAATAAATAAATAAAAATAAATTTAAATAAATAAATACAAATAAGAATCCCAAATAAGAAGTACACAATACAATTACAATGCAAACCCAATGCAAGTATTAAAAGTGAGTTGTATTCTTCCTTGGTAAACACCAAAATTCATTTGATGATGTCTTCCTACTGGTGTCTAAATATAAAAAAAATTAAATATTAGGTCAAACTTTAGATTTTTAGTAGTAAAACTTTAGATTTTGTATTTTTTTGTATTTTGTAAACTTATCAACTGTATCAATTCAAGTTAGTAAATGTTTGCTAGGCTTTGTGCAATTTCAAGCCTTCCATAGGTGCGGGCATGCTTACAATGAAGTCAGAGAAGCCCTGCAGTAATGGTTACAGTGACTGCTGGCATTGGTGTTAATAGTTCAAACATTAATTAACAGCTCACCACCATGAGAACTGTCAAATCTGCTCCTTGAGGTTACCAAAATATCTATGCAATCACAGAAGAGACTCAAATAGATCCAAAGTCTGAAAAAACAAAAGCTATACTAAAGCAATTACTTAGAGACCGAGAGGAAAACCAACCTCATTGAAAACAAAAGCAATTACATTCATCTGGGGCTCTCTGGAATTGCAAGCCAGAAAAGCACAGACCCAAGCGAGCTTGAAAATGGGCTCTGAGATCTCACACAATAGCATCTATACTTGTAACTAAGGTGCATGGGAATTGGAAATTATATTACTTAGTGCTGACAAAAGCTAAACTACCTGTAAGAAAAGGATTGGGTGCTATCTCAGTCTCTGGGCAGTTTGGGGAGAAGTGGTCCATTCTACAGAAGGTCAATAAAAATCAACAGTAAGCTCTACAATACTGAGGTCTGTCTGGGTTTCAAAGCTCAACTATGGACAAGACTGAGCTGTAACAGTGGCCTCCAAAGTGTCATCATGTCTCACCTATAGCACTCAAAATCACATTGAGGGCTGGAGTGATGGCTTAGCGGTTAAGGCGCCTGCCTCCTAAGCCTAAGAACCAGGTTCCAATCTCCAGCGGTTCCAATCTCCAGGTCCCAGGTTTAGCCAGATGCAAAGTGACGCAAGGGCGCAATGCCGCACTTGCCCACAAGGGGGCGCACACATCTGGATTTCGTTCACAGCAGCTGAGACTGCTGGCGCGCCCGTTCTCTGTCTCCTTCTCCCTCTCTGTCTGTCTCTCTCTGTCTCTCTCCAAAAAATAAATAAAATAATTTTTTTTAAAAAAGCACATTGATTAGAGTATTGCTCAACTTCTATGACAGAACTCAATAACCTTGGTAAACACCCTCTTATAAGAGACTAATGAACTCATAAACTCGCACACAGTCTTCTTCCCATAGTCCCTTCTTCACTTCCATTTCTGACATAAAAAGCACTTGGCCTCCTCCTACTTTTTTGCACTCTGGTAACTATTTTCTTCCCATTGAACAACAGCTTTGGTCTATTGCCCATGAGAGGAAGAGGTAGAGGCTCTGTTAAATGTATGAAATAATAGTTTTAATGGAACATGAAGTAAAATTATCAAAACTTAAGGAAAATGAAGTCTATAGTCACAAAGTCAATAGAACATGGCTGCCCATAGCATACACTCAACATTCAAACATTTCAGTAAACTGTTGACCACATTGTATGTCTAAGGGAAGATGTCTTTGCTCCTGGATATGTTTTAGAGTTGTAATGAGAAATCATGATACTAAAGTAACTTGCTTACTTCTTTTTGATAAATTTAATTTGAATTGAGTTTATTCATCCAACAGGACATGTGCCCTGTCTTGTGACTGACAGGACAGAGAAGAGTCTGACCACTCTTTCAAACAAGGTTCTATAAGAAAAGGCAGAGGGTAAGACACTATGGCTCTAAGGATTATGCAAAGTAAGCAAATCTGGTAACAAGGAAGCAGAAACAGACAGTGGATGCTGAGAATTGTCTTTACAGAGGAAATTCTGTCTCAGAATCATCAGGAAAGTCAAATAAGGAGGTAAAATTGCTTCTTATTGTCTCTGAAAGTGTACAAAAGCCCTCTTCTATGAGCACTGACCCATGCATTCAGCATTGCTTTAAACAGACCACCTGTAACTGAGTATTTCACCAGCAAGTCTACAAAGCTTTGTGCAGATAGTGCCATGCTAACAACTGCTTCCTAGCAAGTGCTGAACCCACTGCCTGAATCCCTTTCACATGTGTTCACCAAGCCCTACTCCCTCCATACTGAAAGTTAGGAAGGCAAAAAGTGAGATTTGCTACTGTTTCATAAAATTGTTGCAATGAAGCTTTCCATAAGTGCTATAAATTCTGTTCCTTTTAAAGTCTTATAAATATGTAAATGATTATGCAAAAATTCTTTTCATGCTATTTACTATACAAAGAAAATCTGTATAGCATGCCCACCAAGTGAGCTGCTTTGCTATGGGCAACAGATATATCTTTAAAAACTCATTCTTTAGTTTTTCAGTGAAAACAAAGTATTTGCTGATATTTTCAATTATTGTTAAAATGTTTGGTGGTTCAGTCATTTCAGGAGTTTGTTGTCGAAACCCACAAATGGTTCCTTGAATAAATGAATCATTGATATTTCTGGTGGTGATGGGCCATTGAGAGATCCAAAGTAGATAATGAAAATTGCTCTGAGAACTTACACAAAATTAAGGTATTATTTTGATCTAGTAATAGTAAAATATACAGCTGTTTGGTTGGGGGTGTATTAGAAATGAACAGGAGAGAACACCCCACCCTTATCCATCAAAAGAGAGAGATTTTCATGTCCAGTTGAATTTTCTTGCCAGACCAAAAAGATATTATGTTCTTCTACACTATGTAGTTTACTCTGTTTGGAAACCCCAAACCCCACCCTTTAAGTTAACTGGCTTCCTATGTTCAGCTCAGGCATCACTGGAGTATGTTAGTTTATGAGCCTGAGGACTAGAGGGGTTGACAGTACTTCATGTCTGGTGTGTCACACACAAGACACAGAAATCTTAAGCGTGAACTAGCAGAGCAGAGATGAAGTGATAGTCTAAGCATGCAACTCTTGCCTCTTTGTTCAAATCTCCCTTCCCATCTTGCCTTTTCACCTCCAGTGTTTGGTAGGGGCTTTAGACCAGAAACTCAAATCCTGCTGTGAGGAGGTTACTTTGCAGAGAAGTAGGAAGAAGATAATTTCAGAGGATGACTTTGTTTTTGACACGTTTCAGTACAAAGATGCCTGGATGCTAGTGAGGGGATTCACTGTTGTATCTATCTACGCCTCTGAGTCATAGATTCATAATATTTTGATTGTAAGGTCTGGTGGACTCCTAACACAAGTAATTGCTTCTTTTATAGATGAAAGGTAAGTTTATAGAGAAAATAACAAATACCATGACTGGATATATCTTCTTATCACTCTAGTAATCTTTCTGGAAAATTCAAATCTATAAAAATTCCATTCCCACTATACCAACAATTCAGAATCAACAGTATTACATCCAGTTTGTTACAACTTTCACATAGTAACACTGTGGTGTATATAGTCTAGTAAAGTGTGGATGGGTCATGGTTCACATGAGCTTTTGTTTTCAAAAGGATTGGGCTGAAGTCAGTGGAAATAAAATATGATTACACTCAGTAATTCTGTTCTCTCATAGATAGTTTTAAAAGATAGGTTGTGTCCTTAAAAGAACAAAAGCCTTCTATGATTTTTTTAAGTATTGTAAAGAATAAAGGGGGGCTGAAAGATTGCTTAGTGGTTACGGTGCTTGCCTGTGAAGCCAAAGGTCCTTGGTTCAATTCCCCAGCACCCACGTAAGCCAGATGCACAAGGTGGTTTGCAGTGGCTAGAAGCCTTGGCACACCCATTTTCGCTCTCTCTCTCTCTCCCCCTCTATCTCTCTCTCAAATAAATTAATAAAAATAAAATATTAAAAAAGAATACAATTTACTTAAACTATTATTTATCATAAAAGTTTGCATAAAAAAACTTAATGGAGGGCTGGAGAGATAGCTTAGTGGTTGCTTGCCCGCAAAGCCAAAGGACCCGTGTTTGGTTCCTCAGGAGCCATGTAAGCCAGATGCACAAGGTGTTGCATGCACCTGGAGTTCATTTGCAGTGGCTGCAATTCTGTATATCTACTTCTCTCTCTAATAAATAAATGTTAAATATTTTTTTTTAAATCTCAATGGAGAAGGCAGAGTACACTGATACATATAGAAATTCATCCTAAATAGTGGATAAAATATGTTTTCTAAAATCTACTGGTCCCATAAGTCTCTTTTAAGAATACAACCACCTTTTTAAAAGTATCAAAAAGAAGACAGAATTACCAAATATACATATTCACTGATGTTTCCTTCATACAGACAGCAGCTCACTGTCCTTGAACTAAGAAGTTGTAGTCTCTGGCTAGAAACCTCCCTGCTGCATGAGGGCACTTAGAGATGAGTGCAGGAGATGCTGCAAATGTAGTGATGTGCCAAACCCATTCAGACTTGAGGGGAGCTTTCGGTTGGCAAAATGGCTAATAGCTACCCTTTTAGGTGAAACAGAAAATGGTGGGATTGGAAAAGTTGTCACATTAGAAGATGAAATATCAGGAGTGGAGTAATGGCTTAGCAGTTAAGGCACTGACCTGCAAAGCCTAAGGAACCCAGGTTTGATTCCCAGTATCCATGTAAGCCAGATACACAAAGTGACACATGTGTCTGGAGTTTCTTTGCAGTGGCTAGAGGCCCTGGTGCACCCATTCTCTCTCTTTCTTTCTCTGTCTCAAATAAATAAAAATAAAAAATATTTTTTAATGAGGAGTTTTTGATTCTACAGTGCAATTAATCCAGATATGTGTGTATTGACGTGTATGAACAGGATTCACCCAGAGTCCTAAGAAGCACCCTCAAGACAGATAGTAGTGCTGCCCTTTGCAAATAATCCTCGCAATGTCATTGCATGCATGGGCTTTGAAGTCACAAGAGTTGAATTTCAATTCTAGCTCCATTTCTCAGTAATTATGTGACTCTAAACATCAATTAACATCTCCATGCCTTAATTTTATCCATGTGGTAGGTATAATTATAGTACTTACCTCACCTATAAATGTGTGGGTAATAATATAACATACCTCACAGAGTTGTTGTGAGGTTAAGATAATGAGTATAAGACATTAAGAGCAGTATGTAATTAACAAGGTCTTAATAGTATTAGTTGTTCAATATTCTTCATTTTCAAATGCACTAACCTATGATGAGAGAGCCTAGAACAATGCTGCCAACAATGCAGCCTAAGAGTAACAGGGACAAGAATAGCACCCAGCTCTCCATGACTACAAAGCACTGTATTCACATCTCTATATTACAACACTGAGCATGTATCAAAATAAAGAAAAGACGGGTCAGGTTGTAGTTCTTGGTAAGTAAGTGAGAAAGGAGAAAGAAGGTGAGTTCTGAAGAATGGTGAGTTCAAGACTCTGGTGGACTGTCATTTGAGCCCAGAACTTATATTAGAATACAATTGTGAAAATGAGTTAAGAAAGTGAGAAGTTGTTACATTAAAGAAGCTATTCAAAATTATATCTTTATATAGGATATATAATTGTAGGATTGCTCACAAGTCTCTCATTATCCTATGTTTTATCATTGTAACCTATAAACTATGGACAGATCAACTTACTTTTTAGTCCTTTCCACATTTAAAGGTTTGGCCATTATAAATAGGTGGTACTAAGTTGTTCTTTTTTTTTTTTTTTTTTTTTTTTGAGGTAGGGTTTCACTCTAGTCCAGGCTAACCTGGAATTCACTATGTAGTCTCAGGGTGGCCTCGAACTCTCGGCAATCCTCCCACCTCTGCCTCCCAAGTGCTGGGATTAAAGGCGTGCGCCACCACGCCCAGCTCTAAGTTGTTCTTTTAATCTGATCTGCACTTCTTTCATATCTTAAATGAATCCTTGCTGCTGAGTCAATAGTCATAGTCAGTCTTTAGTAAGCATGTACACTATAGTGCTTATTGAAGAGTTAAATAAGCAAATACCAACCCAACTTTTCACAATGCCTCATTCTAGGAAGAGCAAAATATGCACACAAAGTGTTCAACATTATGGAGGGAACATTAATTTCTCTTTGGAAGATATAAGAGATATAATACTGAAGTTCACAGATTGATTCTGTGTAGGGAATTAGGGGAAAGCTTGAAAGATGTGGATTTTGAGGAGAATATAGGAATCCTTAATGGGAACTGACTGTTGCATTCATAACCCATAACCCCATGATAAATACCAGCAACCCCACTGAGGAGGGCCCTCAGTAGAATGGGGGTGGGAAGGAGGGGAATGAGACCAACAAACTATTTGTCCATACCACAAATTTTCTAATTAATAAAGATTAAAATGTGAACAAAATATTTTAAGAAGAGAATAGCAATTCCGAGATACAAATTTAATAGAATCATGTGACAGCAGATGGTTTGGCAAGAGAATAAAGAGTGAAGTTGGCCAGTTAGGAATTGTCATACTTTCTAACTCAGTTACTGAATAGACAACTCAGTGTATTTGCTTAGTGAACCTGATTCAGCCCTGAATCCACTCATAATGTATTTTTCATAGTTATTGTCTTCTATGCAATTGAATTTATTACTGCAGTTCAAGCAATGAACACAGTAATAAATATTTAATATTCAGCTTTATTTACTTAGTTATTATTTCTAAGAAAGTTAGAGAATAAGCAACACACTCTGCAAGTCACATGGGGTAATTTTATTTGGATAAAAATGCAATTCAAAATATGTTTTCTTGGAGACTGAGCTCATTTTTTGTACCTGATTTTGACTTATTTCCCAGTTCCAGCAATGAATTTCATTCTACTGAGTGGATCTATTAGCCAAATCAAGAGCAGTTGGTTACCCACCATAACTGTTTGCCACTACTGCAGTTGTATGAGCATTACGTCAAGTTGTTTCCTGCTGGGTATCTTAGACTGCAAGTTGTTTGGACCAATGTCGGACATTTTATCCCAGTTGCTTGTGTAGCACCCTCTGGTACTAGACTAGCTAACTGTCTGGGGACTGACCTTCTTCCAGATTCTGGCCAGGTCTCTCTGTGTTTGGTCTCACACACATATGCTGTCTTCAACAGTACGGTCTTACCATTAACCTTTGGTGGGTCACCAAGAACTCTGACAGAAGTCTGTCTTTTTTGGGAAACCTTGTAGGTGTTTCAGATCAACAGCTCATTGTGGAAGTTAGTCTCCAAGATCAAGATATCACCAAATGTGTGCTAGAAGAGAGCTAACGCATATAAAATTCCCTCCAAAAGATATATGGTCATCCCTTCTATCTAGTACTAACTTCTCTCTCCATTGGAGAATTTGCTTATCTTTTTTCAGATGGACAACGAACCTGAAGGGAGGATCAGCTAACCACACCTCACCAGGGCCCCAGCTGAAGCCACAGAACAACACAAGGGAAGGGCAAGAGTACAGCATTCATGGCGATCATGACACCAGAAAAAGGCTGAAGAAGATAAACACAGAGAACATCCAACTCCAACTAAGCCAGATATCCAGAGACACAGAGACTCCCAAAACCTCATCACTGAAGCAGAACTAAAATGACCCCAATGTGGCTCAGGGAAACTCACGGAAGAGGGGGCGGAAAGATTTTTAGAGTCACAAGTTGGGGCATTATGCACAGAGACTGGGGCCTACCCCCCCCCAGAACTCTTGACTAACCTCACAATGCATGACCCACATTTCCCATTGATGAGAGTCCCTTTGGAAGAGGGAGGACAGGGAGGAGGACAATGGAACCAATACTATGAATGTAAAATTAGAATAATATAAATAAAAAAATTTTTAATATGTTTTCTATGTAAATTATATGAGAGATAAAAAATTGGGGGGAGTATCTGGATGACTACCTCACTTTTAAATGTTGGTCTTATAAACACAGTGAAATAAATCTACTTTCCTTTGAATGTGCCTCCTACTTCACTCAGCTTTATTAATAAAGAATAAAATTTATTTGTAATTTCAAAAAATGGAACATGTAACAGTATAAAGTTAAAAGAAATGAAAAAGTTGGGCCTGCTGAACCACAGTAAAATCCAATATATTAAGTTAATAGATTATGGTATTTTTTAAACTGTTTATTTAATTTTTATGTATTTATTTATTTATTTGAGAGGAAGAGAGAAAGGGGTAGAGAAAAAGAGGGGGTGGGAGAGAATGGGCACATCAGGGCCTCCAGCCACTGCTACTGAACTCCAGATGCATGTGTCACCTTGTGAATCTGGATTTGTGGGTCTTGGGGAATCAAACCTATGTCCTTTAGCTTTGCAGAAAAGTGCCTTAACCACTAAGTCATCTTTCTAGCCAAATTATAGTATTCTTGACATAGAAAAAATAATGGTATTACAGAAATTGAGAAACAGGAATGTTTTTGCCCACATGGTAAAAATATAATCTAATACATTGAATGTTCATTTTATTTGCAGAAAATCCTTATTCACTATCTTATTTGTTGTCTATTTCCATATATACAATCAAAAGTCCAACATATGCTATATCCAAACTTGTGCTCTGAACTATGAATAGTATCTTCAAACAATAATGCAATCACACAGCCTTGACAATTTTACATCAAACCAAAGAAAAAGTTTTTTCCATAATCTGTTGCAAAATTAATAGATGAACTTTCCTGCAAGATTGTTGTCCTGCTTCAGTTCAATGAACTGAATCATTTAAGTATTAATTAGCACAAGTCATCATTAATTGCTATAAAATACCCTGTAAATAAAGGGTCTATGAAAGAAGATACAAAACAGCTACTCTTTCATTAACTACGTTTTTGTATTATTAATATGGGTAGAATATTTTGTTACATTTAATGCGGAACTTTAGGAAATTATAACTCACAAATCAATCTTAGAGTACATAAATTATCAGCCTTTATGTAATTGATTGCTATTGCAGTTAACCAGATCCATTGAGACATCATGAATACAACAACAACTTTATGTTTGGGAGACAACATTCCAAAGCAGTTCTCATACACTGACACATTCTTTCTGCCCCCCTCTTCTGCTAATGTTTCTTGATTTTTTTAAAATATTTTTCTTTTTGTTTATTTATTTGAGAGAGAGATACAGAAATAGGCAGGTAGACAGAGAGCAAGAATGGGCCTCCAGGCAATGAGAATAAACTCCATTTGCATGTGCCCCCGTGTGCATCTGGCTTACATGGGTACTGGGGAGTTGAACCGGGGTCCTTTGGCTTTACAGGCAAGTGACTTAAATTCTAAGCCATCTATCCAGCCCTAATGTTTCCTTATCTAATTCTTTTAATGATCCATGAATTTGTCATTATTATCATCAATAATAACATATCAGGAAACCGAGGATCAAAAATTCAAGGTAACTTATCAAGGATCTCACATGTAATAGCCAAATGCTTTGAATGATGATTCAGATCTGACTCTAATAGCTTTTAATCTCTACAATGCTTTTATTTTTATCCCATTGTCTGGCTTCTTTTAAACATGTGCATTTTTCATTCATGAATTTTATGGTTCTAAACCCTCATTGCCTTGCTATCAGTCCCTCCCTAAGGATATTCATCTTCAACCTCTTGTTTTTAACTTTCTGTCCTTCCTTCCTTCCTTCCTTCCTTCCTTCCTTCCTTCCTTCCTTCCTTCCTTCCTTCCTTCCTTCTTTCCTTCCCTCTTTCTTTCTTTCTTTTCTTTCTTTCTTTTAGGTTGGGTCTCTCTCTAGCCCAGGCTGACCTGAAATTCACATTGTAGTTTCAGGATAGCCTTGAAGTTACAGTGATCCTCCTACATGCTCCTAAATTCTAGGATTAAAAGCATGCACCACCACACCCAACCAGTATTAATTTCTAATATAAATTTCCAATACTCATTTAAAGATTGTATGACTTTTTTCATGACAGTTTTTTTTTCAAGTCTTTTCAAGCATTCTTTAATTTTCATTCTTCTCCCTTTTTATTTTTATAAAGTGATACACATTGCGGTGTTTGTTCAGTTTTTTCACCTCCTTCCAGATCACCTCATTTCTCTGCTTCTACCTTTAGAAGTTTCCATTCTCACAAACTCCATACTTATGATTTCTATTTTTGCTGGTCCCCCACATGGAACCCACTTTTCCCAAATGTCTGTTCCAACCTGTACTTTCATATTTTTGTTCTAATGGTACTTTTTATTGACATCTGTGACTGATAATCTGTCTTCTTCAGCATTTTCTACCCTTTTTATCACTTGGATAATTTTCTCCAAAATACTGATTATCATCTGGACAATATTAATATATACATACATACATGCTCCATACATACTTATGTTTTGGTACAATGTTTAATGTCTGGGTAAAATGTCCACTTTGGCTATTGCTGAATTCTCAGTTTATATAAGCACCCAAAGTAGAATAATGTTCTACATTTTTGAGGGTGAATGATTGAAAGAGTGAACAAAGATTTCAATAAAAAGTGTGTTATAAGTATGTGTGAATATGAAAGTGAAGATATTCTAATGTACTTTTGGGAAATCAGATCACATATTTAAACAGAAGATTTAAGATTTAAAAACCAGTAATTCCTTTTGTACAATATTTTGATAATCTAAAATGATATTTACTCATAAAAAGATTTTTAATGTTTTATATAGCTGTAATATGAAAAATGGCATATGATATACATATAATTGATTCTCACATATGCACATTTTACATATACAACTATGAATGGCATCACATCTATATAGATACACATCTCTGCTAGAATCATTGGAAGTATTTTCTTAGATTTTCTTCCACAAACATTATGGTACTCTGTCCTTGCAGTAGTTTTATTATCCACCAAACCAACTTCATCTGGCAGTCACAATTATGGGACAAAGAACAGCTATTGTATCAAGCAGTCCTTCTACTTACAAGCTCAAGGAGGGAATTACATTAACTTATTCTTAAGGTCCCGAGAGGCTTAGTTCAGGTTAAATTACACTGCTGAAAGAAACATTTTCAAATCAAGATCACTATGTGAGTTTCCATGAAAATTGCATAGACTGAAAGTAAATATCCAAAGTCTTAACTTGGCCCGGAAAAATGTCACATGTCTGCTGACTTAGTTGGCATGGAAATATTATATCCATTGTGGCTACGTAGAAGAAACATTCTGGTTTGCTATTATATATTCTGCCATACTAACTCGTGATCATTTGGCAGGACAGATACATCAAGTAGAACTTTAGAATTCATATTAAGAGGAGGCATTTTCACTCCCCAAACAATCCATCTATGTCCACATCTGTAATACTCTTCTAAGGGTTTGAATTTTTATGGTTCCTTCAAATTATATTGTGGTATCATATTGTAAAAAAACTATTTTCATAATGTGCCTGATTATCATAAGGTTTTGATATCTAACCTTATCTTAAACTCTAGTCATACTACCATCCTGTTGATACTTTTCCATGAACTTTGGTCATACTATGCCATGGTGTTTAAAAAGTCAGTGACATAAACTATATCGTATTTCTAGTTTGGTAAGTTGGTTAAAGACATTTAATATATAAATAATTGTTTTCCAGGAAAGCATGTGAAAAAATGAAGCTGGATAACAGAAAACTCAAGTTTTTGCTGTTCACATTCACTTGTGGTTTGTCTCTGGATAATAACAATGCTGATTCAGTTCTACATAAGAGGGTCACCCAGCTCATTCAAGTCCTAAGTTGGTGGCAATAAGGAACAGAATTATGAGGAGTTCAGCATATTTTAATTTGTTTGCTTCTACTTTTAAAGTTTATGAACAATCTGAGAAAATTCTTAAGGATGGGCTATATATATATATATATATATGTATATATATATATATATATAATTTTAAAAATAAGTTCTGTGATTTCGCTGGGTTTCATCCTATTCCTCAAGCTGGCCCATGTTCCACGTAGAATGCTGTTGCAGAGCAAAATCAGATAAAATGCTTTCCTGGCCCTCAATTTTTTTTTCTAGGAGATAATCATTATTAGGTTTCCTAAACCAGTTACTGCCCTTGCCTCCATCCCCACATCCATATCTAGAGAAACACAAACATGAACACAGTGGTACTAAAACTTAACTTGGAGTTAAATTGAATGTACTGTTATTTTACTCATCAGTTCCTTAAATGTACATCTGAAGATGTGTTTTCTCCAATAAGACATTGTTTACTGATATCTTTCACATTGCATAAGTTTTCAGCACCACTTCTCCACGTTTAAAAATATTTTCTTGTATTTTCTAGTACTTTCCATACAAATATTGTTCATAAGGTTAAATAAAGGAAAAGGACTTTGCTCTATAATTTAGAACCTGAGTATTAGACCCTCAATTTACCATCATGTCAGCCAACTGAGTGGGGTCATTGTAACAATGTGTAATTGGAATTATTTTGTAGCTGTCTATTAATGTATGATAAAATGTACAAAGTAAATGTGTAATAAGCTCTTGCTGAATGAATGTTCACCTGCTCTCATTACCTCTACAAAGCTGTTAGCATTTAGGAAGTGCCCAATTGTGTATGAACTGGTGCTAGATGCTAGACTAGTAGAATGGATGGGAACCAACCCCAGCATGAGGCAGATCCCACTGAATCACTCAATGCTACTACAGCTAAGCAGGTAGCAGGATACGGTAGGTCAACAGGCCAGCAGCAGTTAAGGACTAACCAGGGGACTTCCAGAAAGGAGAATGTGCAAATTTCAAGGAATTTGGAAGTCTTCTAGAAATTAGTAAAGACCAATTTAATTAAAAGTGTAAGGTTTTAGAAGCTGAGTTCTGAGGCCAAAAGAAAGGTGGAGTGTCTATTAATTATGCTGTATACTATGTTAATGGCTTCCTAAGTGTAGAATCAACTCTCTTGAAAAAAATTTATTCTAAATTATATTTTCATTTCCAATTAGCCCTTTTTTTCCTAATAGTATGATTCACCCAGGACAACTTCAAAGTTTTGAATGTTTAAAATGTACTTGTGATGACTAACTAGAGAGAAAAAACAACTTTAATTGAAATTTTAAAAAAATTACCAGTCTGTTCTGACAGGAAGATCCTTTCCATTGTGCTGAGGAGATGAGAATGATTGCTGCAAACTGTTTTATTGTTTCTACTCTGGACCCAAGTGTGAAGAAACTGAAGGCAGACGAGGTAGAAGCTACTTCCAGCAGGGCACAATAAGCAGGTACAGGTAATAGTTCTAAGTGGAAAGTGAATGGATAAGTCAAGAGAACAATTTAGAGAATGAGGTAGGTAGATTATTTAAGATTTAAAGTAAATGCCTTACCACTGTAAAAAAAAATAATTTTAAAAGTTTAAGTGTAATATATATGGAGGAAAAATTCAAACACTAGAGAAAAAGCATTTAGAAAAAGAAAAGGTTGATATCATGTATTTAGTTTGAAATTCCAATAAATGATATTAGCTATCAGTATTAATTAATTCTTTTCAAAAATTCCCAGGGGCATGTCATCTCTACTTCTATATCTATATATGTTTTCTCATCTATCCTTTCATTTATTTATCTTTTACTTTATGGCCATAGATATAAATTCACTTATTTTATGGGTAATATAAACTTTATAAGAATTATAACAATTCAGTCTTAAATTACTGTTTTTTCTTTAATGAGCAACTTAGCATATTTTCTTTTTTTTAGTATTCATTTATTTTATTTATGTGAAAAAGAGAAGTAGAAAGAGAGAGAAAACCAGATTCTCTCACTACTGCAATATGAACTCCAGACACATATGCCACTTTTTCTATCTGTCTTTACTTGGGTACTGGGGAATCAAACCTGGACTGGTAGGCTTTGAAAGTAAATGCCTTTAACAGCTAAGCCATCTTTCCAATCCAAATATTTGTTTATTTATTTATTTAAGAAATAGAGGGCATCCAGCCATTGCAAATGAACTCCAGATGCATGCACAAATTTGTGTGTCTGGCATTTATGTGGGTAGTAAAACATTTAATTGGGGCTATCGGGCTTTACAAGCAAGTGCCTTTAACTGCTGAGCCACCACCCCAGTCTATCTGGCATCTTATCAAATCAGCAAATGTGTTTCATCTCACCTCTCTCCAGCTGCAAAATATTTCATTATATGAGTATATGTTTTATTTAATTACTTTTTTACTGATAGACATTTAGGTTATTTCAAAATTTGTTGCAAGTAAGTTCCCTGAAATTTTACCACTTTTAGAAGAATTTTAGAATCACTTAATAAGAGAATTGGAGGCACATTTTGAGAAGAACAAATATTTAGAAGTCAATGAACATGGTTTTGGCCATATTTGAAATTCTGAATGTAATCAGAGTCAGAAACTCATGACATAGTAGCATATACACATGGAATTTTTCACTACATTCAAATTATTTTTAATTAAGTCCAAGAAAATAGTTAAATTTCCCACATTTTAAAACTTACTAAGCATTGGTTATGTAATCTCAGTATCCCTTCTGGTTATTACAAGTTGTTAGGTTTAAGACTGAATGAAAAGGGTTAATGCAGTGTATAAGCAGTGTTTTGTCTCAGTAAGATTTTTAATTTTTAAACACATGAGTCAACAACGAGTCTATACAGAAACTGAGTTCTGTACCAAATCATCCTTATTTAACTGCTTGACAGAACTTCCCAAACTATGAATGATTTTTTTCCTCAATCCTTGTAATTCTCAATGAATTTAAAACAGGACAATGCCAGTTTCAGAAAGCTGTTCAAATCCAATTATAGTTTACTCCACATCTTTAAGTAGGAATAAACCTTCTTATCACAAGAACGGCATGCATGAAGGCAATGGTTCTATCGTAGCAATATTGGCAGAAAACATTCATATTAAACTCATTTAATAATTTACATGCCAGGCAAGATAGGACTCACCTGTAATCTCAGCACTCAGGAGGCAGAGACAGTAAAAGCTACAACTTCGAGATCAACTTGGCCTACATAATGAGTTCCAGGCAGCCAGAGCTATAGTGAAAACTTGTAAAAGAAAGGACTTAAAAGCAATGAACTTCAAAACATTGTTTTTTTTTTTTTTTTTTTTTAAGGTGTGAGTTGTTAATGGGAGGCAGAGGTAGGAAGTTCTCCATGAGTTCAAGGCCACCCTGAGACTACATAGTGAATTCCAGGTCAGCCTGAGCTAGAGTGAAACCCTACCTTGAAAAACAAAAAACAAGCAAACAAAAAAATCTTTGAATGAGATACTCTGCATGCAGTAGGTACATGGGACTCTAGTGAGTATATCTTCATGGTCATGGACTAATTGATTTCTTTTCCTTGCCTAGATGAAGGTGGGTTGTAAACAATAGCAAGGACCTGGGGAGACATGAAAGAGGTCATTCATGAAAAAGCATAGATAGCTACCTAAAGGATGAGAACAGCTTTGTCTGAATTTTGAGAAAGCTCAGTGAGTTTAGATCATTGCTTCTAGATTTTAAAATTACACATGGATCACCTGTGGCTCTTATTCAAATGCAGGTTCTACACTTTTAACCTGCATTTCTAAGAAAATTTCAGGTGAAGCAGACACTGCTATATACAGAGTGCCAAGATGGTGCATTAACAGATTGTTTAGCTGTAAAAATGGGCATCAAGGCTGATGAAACTGCCATTCATAGTGACAGTCAACAGTTTCTTGAAGGCTAATGCTCATGTATGGCTCCAAAGGTGTATGGCACAATGCAGGCCTGGTCCTAGCCAGAGCACATGGCAGAAGAAACCAGGAAGTAGCTTCTGTGAACATGGTGTTCTGCGCAGGCTTGGTGTGTCAACAGCTACAGTCCCATGCTCGCGAGAAATCTGCAATGAGATGACCTGTCCAGAGACAGGCTGACATTGGTCACAAAAAGGGGACCACCCCATACAATGATTGACCAGCCAAGCCCCTTAAAAACCCTCTGCACTTCCTCAATAAATGAGTTTGCGGCAGCTTGCTTCCCACTTTCACCCAACTCCCCAAGTCTGTGTCGTGCTTCCACGCTGTTCACCCCAACTTGGCAGAGACCATACCATCCCTCCTGGGCTGGCCTTAGAGGGGACCACAACATCTGGCACCTGAACAGGAACCCTCTGCCCCATCTGCATTGGTGAGATGCCCCATCCATGATCATCGGGACCCTCTGCCCCATTGGTGTTGGCAAGACGCCCCCTCCTTGATCTTGGGCAAGTAGCCCCCTTGGCTTTTGGCAAGACGCCCCCTTCTTGATTGTCTGGAGAGTAGCCCCCTCAGCATTTGGCAAGATGCCCAGTTGGTAAGAAAAGCCCCTTGCTGTTCCGTGTGCTGACCATTGCCCGGGGGTGAGCGGGCAGCCCACTGCTCCTCCCCTTTTCCTTTTTTGTCCCCCCCCCCGTAGGAAGGCACACACCACTGCACAGCCCCAAAGCCCATGTTGGCCCCTCTGTTATCTGGTTTGTCCCAGCGAAATCACATAAGGAAGGGTCTGACCAACCCAAATTCAGAACCAAGGCAAGGCCTTTGGCTGAGCCTCCCCGGAGACACCGTGTGAGCATATGGCCATGGAGTAATGACCCACGGAAGTCCCCCACAAAGCACAACACACATGGGTCCTAAACATTCTATCCGTATGTCTCAGCTGGCCCTGGCATTAGGACTTGTGGTTTGCATGATCATCCTCTGGTCTATCATTTTTGATCTGGGTTATTATTTTCTCAGTCTCTTTGATTCAGGAGTGTCCCAGCCTAGCCCCTCCCTCAAACAACACCACGCCATAATGGGCAACCTTCCTCCCCACCAGAAGTCACTGCAATTGCAGGGTCTTAAGGCCCTCCTCCTGCAATGTGGCTTAAAAGTAAAACAAAAGGACCTCCATAGCTTTTGGGTTGAAACTCTTGTTTTAGCCCCATGGATTAGTCCAGAGAACATCTGGGACACTTCCATTTGGTCCCAGGTTCTCTTCCTTGCAAATAAATGTGAGGTTTATGAAGGGCACACACACCCTGCCCCATTCTTTCCTATCCTCCTTGCCATAATTGCCAGCCTTAAAGGCTCCACTGTGGAGGACATCATTTCTGCCCATAACAAATGCTATAAGGAGGAACCTAAACTGGCTCTTCAAAGCTTGTCCCTCCCAGCCCCCTCTTATGATAACTCAGATGAGGAGGAAGTTAAACCTTTAAATGATAATAGACCGCCACCCCAACCCCCTCCTGCTACAGCCACATCCACCCTTCCCCCTCTTTACCCTTTCAGGGACCTCCCTGCTCTCAGTCCTGGACATACCCAGGGGACTACCAGTTCCCTGACATGTCCCTCCGCCACCTTCCCTGTTAATGTAGGGCCAAATGTAACAGCCAGGCCGTGGTACCCCACCCCCCTCTCTGATCTGGCTCTCATCTGTAAGGTGGCCCAGGAATCTGGCATTGCCTCCTCTTATTTTGAACAAGTCCTTTTACAATGGGCCATCCACCTTCAGACTTACTATGGTACTCGCTCCTCAAAATGGTCCTTCTCCCCCCTGAATTCCTCCAATGGAAAGCTGCCTATAGTGACCTGGCTGAATCCCAGGCCCACCAGAATCTTAGGAGTGGAATTCCAATTACCCTGGACATGCTCCTTGGCACAGGACCTTATACAGACCCTATATCACAAGCCACAGTGGGCATACATGCCTACTTTGACCAAGTAAAATCTTTATCCCTCCAAGGGTTTAAGGCTTGCCTCCCACAGAGGCTGGATACCTATTTTCATAACCTAGTCCAGGGCCCATCCGAGGGCTTCACGGATTTCCTCTCTCATGTGATGGACTCCGAGGACTGACGCACTCCCCCTGGCCCCTCCAGGGATGCTTTAGTTAAGCAACTGGCATGGGAGGGAGCATCCACAGCAGCACGTAATGCTATTTCTGCCATGCGCAATGAGGATCTCCATAAATGGATTGTAACTACCAAAGATATCAATCCCATGTCTGCCCCCTTTGAGGCCCTGGCTGCCTCAATACAAACCCTGACCATGGGTCAAAAGCCTCAGCCTTTACAGATGCCAATAAACATACTATGGACTAATTATTAAGAGAGCCAATCAACCAGATGAGGCCCTTAAGTTCCTTAACCCCCATTCCGTCCAGTTAGGGGAACTATATGCCATCATCAGAGTCTTAGAGCTCTGTCAACAAGAGCCCATCAACATCTTCTCTGACAGCAATTATGCTGTTCAAATGACAAAGGTACTGCCCTTAGCCAATCCCAGGCCCTCTCATCATCCCATAGACATTGCCATCTCCACTTTACAATTGCAGATGGAAAACAGATCGCACCCTTGGTTTATAGAGCATGTTTGCTCACATACTGGTCTGCCTAGCTTTATTGCTGATGAGAATTTGCAGGTAGACAAATTTATTGCTGTCTCCTCCTTGTCACCTTTAGAACAAGCTAGACATTTACACCAAAGATTTCATCTATCCCCCACTAATCTGAAAACCCTACACCCTAAGCTCTCACTTAGCCAATACAAACATTTAACCAGTACCTGTAAGGTATGCATCCCTCTAGCCCCCTTAAAGCCCCCTACAGCCTCAAGGAGTCAATCCTAGAGGCCTTACCCCAAATTCTATCTGGCAGATGGATGTTACCCACATACCTTCCTTTGATAACCTCAAATATGTCCATGTCATTGTGGACACTTACTCTAAGCTTACTTTTGCTATTGCTCTCTCAGGGGAGAAGGCGTCCCATGTCATTAAGTCAACAAGAACCACTATGTTGGTCATGGGCATACCCTGGTCAATTAAAACTGACAATGGCCCTGCATGCACATCTGCCCAATTCACATCCTTCATGGAATCTTGGGGAATAAAACACTCCCTTGGGATATATGGCTTATACTTATAAGCCATAGTGGAGAAAACTAACCGGACCCTAAAGTTTTATAAAACAAAAGTTTTAACACACGGCCGAGGGTATGCTTGTGTCTTTCCAGAAACTTCACATATCCTGATCTGGATTCCTGCCAGAAACATATGTCCAGTCACTGACTCAGTGACCAACCTTGATGAAGAGGATGATGCCAAGCCCCTCAGGCTGCATATGGGACTTTAAACTTATTCCCTCCTTTCTTTTCTCCTTTTATCTCCTTTTCTCCCTACGACCACTTCCCAGAAACCATTTTGGACAACTCTTCTTAGGCCATACTTGTTTGGTGCGGTGGGCCTAGATTCCCACGTTTTTCCTCAGCTTTATTTTAGCCACTCTATTTCTCTGTATTCCTCCCCCTTCAAGCACATACTTCTCCTTAGCCACACCTTTGCCTTTTTTGCTTTTTAATGCCTCTTATGGTAATGCTATCCTCCAATCAGCCATAAATTCCTTTGCAACTCCTTTGATTACATTGATCTGCTACCATTAATGACACTCAATGCTACTATGATGCTAGGGTGAGCTCACGACAGTCACCCAGCAACCTGTCCTACCCCAGTCTTTTTCAGGTTCTATAGTTAATTCTGTTCACATGCCACAGAGCCATGACCACTTGGCCCTCCCATGCCTCCTAGGCAACAGCCTCATATGTATGGCATGATATAGGTCTGGACCTAGCCAGACCTCATGCTAAAAACCATACCAGGCCATACCCCTCTGGTTTTCTCACCAGGATGGTGGACAGCCAATGACAGGTAAGATTCCATGAGATGGGGCAACCTAAGACAGGCACCATCACATGTGATGATCCCTTGGGGCCTGAGTTCAACAATGGCTTTCAAAAAACCATACCAGGCCATACCCCTTGGGTTTCCTCACTAGGGTGGTGAGTACCCAATGACAGGTAAGACTCCATGAGATGGGACAACCTAAGACAGGCACCATCACATATGATGATCCCTTAGGGCCTGGGTTCAGCAATGGCTTGGCAAAAAAACATACCTCTCAGGGTTGCCAAAAATAAAAACAAAAAGGATGATATGTATGGCACAATATAGGCCTGGTCCTAGCCAGAGCACATGGCAGAAGAAACCAGGAAGTGGCTTCTGTGAACATGACATTCTGTGCAGGCTTGGCATGACAACAGCTACAGTCCCATGCTCACGAGAAACCTTCTACAAAATGACCTGTCCAGAGACAGGGTGTCATTGGTCACAAAAGGGGGACCACCCTATATGTTTTGGAGGGAATTTTATATGTGTCGGCTCTCTTGTAGCCCACATTTGGTGGTATCTCAATCTTGGAGACTGAGCTCATTTTGTGTACCTGGTTTTGACTTATTTCCCAGTTCCACTGAGTGGATCTATTAGCCAAATCAAGAGCAGTTGGTTACCCACCATGGCTGTTTGCCACTACTGCACTTGTATGAGTATTATGTCAGGTTGTTACCTACTGGGTATCTTAGTCTGCAAGTTGTTTGGACCAACGTTGGACATATGGTCATCCCTTCTATCTAGTACTAACTTCTCTCTCCATTGGAGAATTTAGTTATCTTTTTTCAGGTGGACAACAAACCTGATGGGAGGATCAGCAAATCACACCTCACCAGGGCCCCAGCTGAAACCATAGAACAATGCAGGGGAAGGGCAAGAATACAGCATTCATGGCCATCACAACACCAGAAAAAGGCTGAAGGAGAGAAACACAGAAAACATCCAACTCCAACTAAGCCAGATATTCAGAGACACAGAGGCTCTCAAAACCTCCTCACTGAAGCAGAACTAAAATGACCCCAATGTGGCTCAGGGAAACTCGTGGAAGAGGGGGCAGAAAGATTGTTAGAGTCACAAGTTGGGGCATTAAGAGAGTGGGGCCTACCACCCAGAACTCTTGACGACCCCACAATGCATGACCCACATTCCCCATTGATGAGGGTCCCTTTGGTAGAGGGAGGACAGGGAGGAGGATAATGGAACCAATACTATAAATGTAAAATCAGAATAATATAAATAAAAAATATATATTTTAAAATAAAAAGGGGACCACCCCATACAATGATTGACCAGCCAAGCCCCTTAAAAACCCTATGCACTTCCTCAATAAATGAGTTTGCGGCAGCTCACTTCCCACTTTCACCCAACTCCCAGAGTCTGTGTCAGAATTCCGCGCTGCTCACCCCAGCTCAGCAGAGACCCTACCATCCCTCCTGGGCTGGCCTTAGGGGGGACCACAACACAAAGGTACACTATTTTTAGAGTGTTATTTAATTTTTAGATGTTATTGTTAAGATGCTAAAGTCAGACACTGAAGAAAATATCTTTGGCAAAATTTGTATAGTATATTTAAATATGAAGCATTTAGTTTGCAGAACACTCTTCAGGGTTAGAGTTATAATTCCACTTCACTAGACTCTGCCAAGAGGGAAAGGAATGAAAAGAATCTGAAGAAATTATCCCCAAATTGTTAATAATACACTGTTCAATCATAGCATATATCCTAGTACCTCTCTATCAATAAAAATTAATAACTTGGAGGATGAGGAGATAGCTCAGCTGTTAATGTGCTTGCCTACAAAGCCTAAGTACTTGGGTTCTAATCCCAAGTACCCGCCTGAAGCCAGATGCACAAACTGGCACATGCATATGGACTTTGTTTTCAGTGGCTGCAGACCCTGGTACACCCATTCTCTCCATCTTTCTCTCCTCTCTCTCTCTCTCTCTCTCTCTCTCTCTCTCTCTGCTTATAAGTAAATCAATAAAAATTTTGAAATAAAACTTATTAGCAAACACAAATTTACTATACCACATACATAGACATTTCCTTGGATTGAAACATATTTCATATGTTTATTCTTCTTAAGTGTTATAGTAATTTAATGCAGTCTTTCAATTTTAAATGTAATTTGTCACTTCCTTTAGGTAAAACCAAATATATTTTAAGGTTAGATGGTTTTATATAAGGAAAAAATAGAAATTATATCATATTAAGTTAAAATTCATCCATCTAGGCATGTCTCCTGCTAATGCTTAAACTAAATATGTCATTTATACTATGTTTAAAAATTTGTTAAGCTTTGATATTTTGTAATTGTTAAGAAAGCTATTTTTATTTACAAAATATTACTCAAGGGGTTTCATAATAATTACATTTTGAAGGAAACATACTAACTTCCAAACATATTGACTTCAAAATGTCCTATTTCAAAGCATTCATACTTTACATATTCTTAATCTTTGATACATTATAATTAACTTTCTCATTTTGACCATGTGGTAGTTTGAATATTTGCCCCCCAATATATTCAGTGTTTTATTAGTTTATAGTTTGCATCTGCAGTCACCTTGCTGGAGGCAATGTCACTAGGGGCCAGTCTTAAGGTGTGGTGGTGGGTTTGAGATTCCATTGTAAAGATATGCAAAGTGTGCCCAGTGGGAGTTTCTGAAGTGTGCTGTGCTGTGTGGCTGTAGCTTTGCTCTGTGTGCTGTGTGCCTGGTTGGCTTTTCTCTCTCTGCCTGGTCTTGTGAAGACAGGCCAGCTTCTTCTGCCATTATGGAACTTCCCCTGGATCTGTAAGCTTCAATAAATAATATCCCTTCCTCCATTACTGTGCCTGGTCTGGAAGTTCATCTCAGCGAACCTGAAGCTGTCTGCTACAGACCACAAAATGGTATGTCCTTCAGGGTAACTCTGTTGTGATCAGGCACAACTATACTGGTATCTTCTGTTTGTAATCACATTTTACAAACCAGAGTTAATGCTTTAAACATGGGCTGAGATTCAAGAGAGAAACATCTCAAAATTGTACTTTAAAATGTTAATAATTACTTCTATATCTCTAAATAACTTTGTAGTTCTCAGACTCTTCTGATAATATATTAAAATATTTTACACCATTTTTAACTACATTCAGCTCCTTTGATAAGTTAGAATATTGAAGCTGGGGCATGTACCCAAAACATTTTCAGTTGTCCTGGGTTTTGAACCAGGAAGGAAGCCATCAGTCAACAATATTTATTGAGTTATTACAGGGTGTTGGGAGTAGATTATATGGAAAAGTGTTGAAAACCCCTGGGGCATATATCCAGTCTTGAAAAGCTGGTTTCTAATTCTTCAACAAAGGACAGAGTCTTTTTGGTGCCAGTGAAAATTCCATTGGGATGACAGGTAAGAGCAGACAGAATCCAGAATCCATCACTAATACTAATATGTAAAAATTTAATACCTAAATCTGAGCACTTAGAGTGTGAAATAACCAAAAATAAAAAGGAAAAACTAAATTTGTTGTCTATATTAAGAATATAAGTTAAGGAAGAAGTAAGAGACATTAGTAATGTGAATATACAAAATTTTGTTGAGAGTTCTAACTACACACATATTTTATATGTATTATCCATTTCTCTACTAATTTTACTTGATCCAAATCCAAACTCATTATTGAGAAATTATTTCACCACAATAACATTATTAAAGAAGATATTCTCAGCATGTTAAACATTGTTTGAAATTCCCATGGTTATATTTAACTTAATTTAGTTTATATAGTTAAAAATCATTACATATAATCTAACTAAAATGTAGTAATTTTACTTCATTTTTAAAAAAATATTTTATTTATTTATCTATGAGATAGAGGAGAGAAAGAAAGAGAATAGGTAAGCCAGGGTCACTGCAAACAAAATACAGACTCATGAGCCACCTGATGCATCTGGCTTTACATAGATACTGGGCATCAAACCCAGCCCATCAAGCTTTGCAAGCAAGTGCCTTAAATTGCTGAGCCATCCATCTCTCTAGACCCAGTTGTTCTGATTTTAAAGCCCCATTTACAAAGTTGTTCCTACCGTGTCTCATCATATTATTAAATACACAGGCAACTAAATGATACTCTATGAAAAATTTTCCATATCCCATGTAATGCATCCTTGGACTGACTAGCATATCCTATTCTTAAATCATATCAGTATAGCATTAGAGATCATAGGTCAGAATGCATAAAATCTTGCATCTATCAAGTCAAAACATATTTCTATGTGTGTCTTCACATTAGCATTCCAACTGTTACCATTAGTAGGTGATAAAATCACAACAACAAACAGAGTTTATGGTAATGGTAATAACTACCAAAATGCCTTTCTACATTTTTAGATTGATACATATGAAATATCATCATTTTCTTAAAGGAAATGGTATCAGTATAGTGGTGGCATCTACACAATGTTCAGGAACTCTTTCTTGAAAGTGGTAAGTAGTCACTGTGTGTGATTACTAAAGTCACTGGAAAACATCACCACAGCTGGAGAGTGTAGATGATTTCAAGTCTGCTGTGCTTGGTTCTGTGTCTTTACTGCTTAAATTACAATATGTAAACACTGAGACTTTTTGAGATATCATTATCTAGATTTTGTCTCTATTGGTGTCACACTCTTGACCTTCTACTATGGTATCTATGAAAGAAAAATACAAGTATATAGTTATAACAGTTATTCCTTGACTTAGTGTCTCATTGGAGAATTCTACTTCCAAAGTCTTGATATTATATTCATCTCCTCTCTTTTTCTTTTTTCTCTTTTTAAAAATATTTTATTTATATATTTGAGAGAGATATAGAGACAGAAAGAGGCAGACACAAAGAAAGTATGGGTGCAATAGGGCCAAATGTCCTTTAACAAATTCCAGATGCATGTGCCACTTTGTATGTTTGGTCTTACTTGGGCGCTGAGGAATCTAACTCCTAATGCTAGGCTTTGAAAGCAAGTGCCTTTAACCACTGAAAAATTTCTTCAGGCCCTCTTTCTCTATTAAAAAAAAATCATTTCTTTATTTTGGAGAGAGAGAGAGAGAGAGAGAGCATGCCAGTGCCTCCCCAAAAATGTATGCAGAAGTATGCATCACTTCTGGATTTTGGTGGATTCTAGGGAATCAAATATGGGCAGTCAGGCATTTCAAGCAGTGCCTTAACCTCTTTCTCTGTCTTTGTTCTTATATTTTGTTTTCCTGAATATATAGATTTCCTTTTCCTCTGTACGGTTGAACAAGGACTGAAATGAATGTTACAATGAGCTTTTGCTTCATTGATTTCCCTGCTTTTTTTGAGGAATAAGAGGACCCCAAAGTTGATCAACAGTAGTCACATCCAATAGCAGCCTAAGGATATTAGCACAATGCCCAGGATGAGAAACAAGAAAAGGAAAGGATATTCAGTAAAAACCCAGGAATATGCAAAAACTATAAACTTGGGTGACTGTAGCAGACAGCTTCAGGCTTGCTGAGATGAACTTCCAGACCAGGCACAGTTATGGAGGAAGGGATATTATTTATTGAAGCTTACAGATCCAGGGGAAGTTCCATAAGGGCAGGAGAAGCGGCCTGCTCTCACAGGACCAGTCAAGAGAGCAAAAGCCCCCAGCCACATAGCACACAGAGCAAAACTACAGCCAAAAAGTCACACAGCACACTTACAGGAATTCCTGCTAGGCACACTTTGCATATCTTTACAATGGAATCTCAAACCCACCTCCACACCAGCCCCCAGTGACATTGCCTCTAGCAAGGTAATTGCAGATGCAAATTATAACTAATAAAACACTGAATATATTGGGGGACATATATTCAAACTACCACAGTGACTAATAATGAATGCATTTTGGTTTATTGTGACAAATGTACTACAGACAGTGTTAATACTAGGGAATTGTGTAATAAAGAGCTGAAGAAGATATTGCTTTCTGAGAATGAGGATAGGTGACATTGAAGGTATGGGTTCCAGACGCACAGAGCTATACTGATGGTTTGTTTGGGGTTCAATCTAAAAAGTTTCTTTACTAGATAAGTTATTTCGCCTCAGATAGAACAAATGCTTTCCTAATTTGTTAGACATGTTACACTCTTTATATCCCAGGTAAACTGATTAATTAAAGTGGGAAGGTATATAGGTTCTTGTGACTCAAGGCACAGTGTGCTGATTAAACATCACCTATGCAGATACACTAACAAGCTCACACCACAAGTATGCCTCTTCCACTGTCAATGAGACTGGAGAGGAGGCCTCTTCTGTGGCACTGGTAATTACTGATATAGTTCTAATTCACTCAAGTAATTAGTGTGTACCAAATATTTTGCATATACTATTTCTTTATAACTACAATCCACAGTAGATGCTATAATCATTCATCCTATAAGAAAACTCATGCTTTACACTATTCAAGGTTACCTAGTTACCTGTTCAAAATGGACTAGGATATAAGTGGTAGAGGTGGGATCCCACTCTACATAGTCTGATTCTTAAGCCCCTTATACTCAAACATGCAATTTTTATTTCTTCTTTTTATTCCTTATATTTCCCTGTCTTGGTATTTTTCCACATGTTAACCAAAACCTGTTCTTCTATGTATAGCTTTTACTTTGGACTTGGAAATGTTGGAATTTTCCTATATTATATTAAACAAAGTGCTGGGTGTCCTTATATTCTAAGATTATCAATTCAGGAGCCTTCAAAGTTAATTGTACATATGAAAACAACAAGGTATCAGCCATTCCAATTTAGGTTACAACATTTTAAATTGCTCTACTGTGAAACCCCATTAGAGAAGAGATGGAAATACAAACCTGGCCAAGAAATAGAACACTCGGATGGAAGCAGGAAATGTTTAGCTGGAACAACACTGTGTGTACTTAGAGGTCAAGAATAAAAGCCTGTAACTCAGAAATGATTGAGCTAAAGACTAGAATTAGGTTGTGATGAGGGGTAGGCAGATGGCGATGATAGATTATGAAGAGAAAAATAAAAATCACATAAGAAAGACATGATATGGTCTGCTAGTATTTGCAATACTGTCAAGCATCCATCCTCCAGAGGTAGAACCAGGCCCATATATGATCTTTGATCATAATCTCTTAAGGGTAAATAAAGAAGAAATATGATGTGTTTTAGATAAATGTTCCACAAAAGGACATTTTTTTCTCAAGCCCAAATTTATTATGTGCACTAATATCCATGATGTTCAAGTCCATGAGGCTGCAAACTGTAATATTAATTATGGGAAATGGTGTGTTCTATAAATGAATTTTTCATTTACTCTATTATAGGGGTTAGAATAGACAAGGTAAAGGGAAATCATGGTAAAATGTAATAATGGGGGAAAATTTCTTTTGTAGAAACTTTTTATTCATGACAAAAGGAAGCTATATTACTTCCTTGCAATTAAATATTCAATCCTATATTTGAAGTTTCTTATATCAAGTTGCATTTTCCTCATTGTGGCTGTTATTTATATGCTTGTTCTTATTTACTTTCTTATTTTATTTTTTTAAAATATTTTATTATTTATTTATTTATTTGAAAGAGAGAGATACAGAAATAGCCAGGTAGAGAGAGAGAGAGAAAAAGAGGGAGAATGGGTGTGCCAGGGCCTCCAGCCACTGCAAACGAACTCCAGATGCATGCACCCCCTTGTGCATCTGGCTTACGTGGGTCCTGGAGAATCGAGCCTTGAACCGGGGTCCTTAGGCTTCATAGGCAAGCGTTTAACCGCTAAGCCATCTCTCCAGCCCTACTTTCTTATTTTAAATGCTTAAGTTTTGTATAGGAAGAAAAAAATGTCTCCCTAAGAAATATACCTGTCCAAGGCCCTGTAGCCTGTAGATATGCCATGTCATATCCAAAGGGGACTTTGCTAGTGGGATTAGGGTAAAAGACCTTCAAATGAGAAGAGGATATTAAATTCTCACAGGTAGATCCCATAAACTTCCAAGAATACTTAAAAGCCCAGAACCTGCCAGGCATTATGATGTACTCCCAGCATTCAGAAGGGGGACACAGGATGATCAGGAGTTCAAGACAAATTGCAGTTACATAGTGAGTTTAAGGCCAAGGTGGCCTACATGTGACCTTTCCACAAACAAAACACAAAACGAGCTAAGAACTGTCTTAACAGGTCAGAGGGCTTTAATGTAATACAGATTCAACCTATCATTGCTGGTTCTGGTGACGGAGGAAGGCATTAAGAGGCAAGCAACATAGCAATCACTAGAACAGAGACCGACTTTAAGTCTGCAGGTAGCAAAAAACAGGCAACCAAGTGATACAACCTCAAAGAGATGAGCAAGAAAACAGATTCCACACTAGAAACTACGAAGAACTCGGGAAGGTCGACCTTGACATAAGCCCCAAGACAAAAACATTAGCCTTCTAACCTAAACCAGAATTAGACAATATTAATGTTGATTTAAGCTGAAAAACCTGTAGCAATTTTATAGCAGCAATAGAGAACTTATACAAGGTTAGTTACTATAACTTTTTCATCCTACAATTTTTAAATTTTTTATTAGCTATGTACATAGTGCGTATACAGGCATGTTGGTACCATTGTTAGCCTCCCCCTGCCCTCCTCCTTCTGAAGGGACCCTGTTCATTGGTAGGAGTTGAGTGTTCTCTGTGTCTATCTCCTTCACCCTTGTGCTGGTACCAGGTTCACCAAGAAAGCAGCACTCTTGTTCATTTCCCCAATTACTCTATGGTTTTAGCTGAGGCCCTGGTGAGGTGCAATGGGCTGATTCTCTCCCCAGATTCTGTGTCCATCTGAAAAAGAGAAGCAAATTCTTCAATGGAGAATGAAGTCAGCATCAGATAAATGGGATAACTATTATGATTTTAGAGATTTATTATTTAGAAAGGTATAGACCCTCTTGTTGCCCACAATGGGTGGGTTCTGATTTGTTTATCTGTTCCAGCTATGAGTTCTGTTCCACTGAACAGATCTGTTAGCCAAATCAAGAGCAGTTGGTTACCCACCATGGCAGTGTGCCACTATTGTACTTGGGTGAACATCCCGTTATGGTTGTGTGCTGCAGAGTAGCCTAGACCCTGAGTTGCTTGTACAGATGTTGGTCATTTTCCCCCAGTCGCTCATGTAGCACCTTCTGGCACTAGACAAGCTAACTATCTGGGACTGACTCTCTTCCAGATTACAGCCAGGTCACTCCATGTTCCATACCAACAACATATGGTGTCTTTGGCAGTAGGGTCTTACCAATAACCTTTGGTGGATATTCATGAAGTACTCTGACAGAAATCTATCCACTTTTGGGCAACCTTGTAGCTGTCTCTGATCAACAGCTCATTGTGGATGTTAACTGCATGCTGGTACCAGGAGTTACAGGCCAGTGCCAAGGGAAAAGAAGGAAGAAAAAGATATGTAATATAAAAGAGAAAGAGAGAAGAGAGACAGAGAGAAACTGGAGAAGCTTAAGGTTAGTCTTCATCATACCTGTCCAGGGCCCTGTGATTCAGGTGTTCCTTCTAAGGACCTGATGAAGGTTCAAACCTTTTAGTCTGTCTTTCAGGATATAGGATTTTATGGTACCATTTCCATTTGGATCCAGTTTTGTGTCTCCCCACACACCCTGACCTGACCTTCCTGCCCCACCCTCCCTATTGTCCAGTCCTTGAGATGCTTATTATGTCAGATTATGAGCCACAGATGAGTGAGACCATGCGATAATTATCTTTCTGTGATTGGGTGAGTTCACTGAGAATGATCTTTTCCAACTTTGACCGTTTTTCTTCAAATTTCCTTATGTCATTTTTCCTTACTGCTGTGTAGAATTCCATCATGTAGTTATATATACCACATCTTAGTTATCCATTTGTTTAATGATGGACATCTGGGTTGATTCCACCTCTTAGCTATTATAAATTGAGCAGCTATAAACATGGTTGAGCCAATCTCTCTGAAATGAGGCATGGGGCTTCAATGTCCAGTAAGGGAATGACTAGGTCTGCTGGTACCTCTATAGTCAACCATTTTAGGAGTCTCCATATTGCTTTCCATAGCGGTTGTACCATCTTACATTCCCACCAACAGTGAATAAGGGTTCCTGTTTCTCCACAACCATGCCAGCATTTGTTTTCATTTGAATTTTTAATGTTTGCTATCCTTATCGGGGTAAAGTTGGAGTCTCATAGTTGTTTTAATTTGTATTTCCCTGGTGATTAGGGATGTTGAACATTTTCTTAAGTGTGTGTCTGCCATTTGTATTTCTTCCTCTGAGAACTCCCTGTACAGTTCTCTGCCCCATTTTGTGAGTGTTTTTTTTTTTTTTACTTTTTATTGTTTATTTTTAGTTTATTTTTAGTTTATTTTAGTTTATTTTTTGCTTTTTATTTTTTTAAATTTTTTATTATTTTGGAGAGAGACACAGAGAGAGACAGAGAGAGAGGGAGAGGAAGACAGAGAATGGGCACGTCAGCAGCCTCTCAGCTGCTGCAAACAAAATCCAAATGTGTGAGCCCCTTTGTGGTCAAGTGCAGCATTGCACCCTTGCATCACTGCATCTGACTAAAAGTGGGATCTGGAGATTGGAACCGGGTTCTTAGGCTTAGCAGGCAGGCACCTTAACCACTAAGCCATCTCTCCAGCCCGCTTTTTATTTTTTTTAATTTATTTATTTTAATTGACAGCTTCCTTAATTGTAGACAATATCCCATGGTACTTCCTTCCCTCCCCCACTTTCCCTTTTGAAACTCCACTCTCTATTATATCCCCTCCCCCTCTCAATCAGTCTCTCTTTTAATTTTGATGTCATCATCTTTTCCTCCTATTAAGCTGGTCTTGTGTAGGTAGTTTCAGGCACTGCGAGGTCATGGATATCCAGGCCGTTTTGTGTCTGAAGGAGCACATTGTAAGGAGTCCTGCCCTTCCTTTGGTTCTTACATTCTTTCCACCACCTCTTCAGCAATGGACCCTGAGCCTTGGAGATGTGTTAGAGATGTTTCAGTGTTGAGCACTCCTCTGTCCCTTCTTCTCAGCACCATGATGCCTTCTGAGTCATCCCAATGTCACCATCATCTGAAAAGAGAAGCTTCTCTAACCAAAAGTGAGAGTAGCATTAATATATGGGTATGGACATTAAGAGAAGAGCTTACTGGGCAGTTTGGTGAGCATAGTATGCACATCTAGCCAGACACCAGCAGACGTTCCAACCCTAGGGCTCATGACTACACCTTTTGTAGGTTTTCAGTATCAGGGATGTATTCCTTCCCATGGAGTAGGCCTCCAGTCCAATTAGAGAGTGGTCGGTTTCCCCCATAACAGACATGCCACTATTTACCTGTTGGCTCATTTGGCCTGTCTGGCCAAATTTAGAGCTTGCAGTGCCCACTGTTGAGTATCTTTACTCTCTCCCATTGAGTTCTTTATAAATTCTAGAAATTAGCCTCTGTCAGTTGTATAGCTGCCAACAAATTTCTCCCATTCTCTGGGTAATCTATTGGCTCTGTTTATTGTAAGTTTGTCTGTGAAAAAACTTTTCAGCTTAATGAGATCCCAATGGTTGAGTGATTGTTTAATTTCCTGAGCTATTGGGGTTTTGTTCAGGAAGTTTTTTCCCACTTCTATATCATGAAAAGTTCTTCCTATTTTTTCTTCCAGTACTAGCAAAGTTTCCAGTCTTATATTGAGGTCTTTGATCCATTTTGACTTGATTTTTGTGCATGGGCAAGATGTGTGGATCAAGTTTCATTTTCTTATTATGAGATTTCCAGTTTGTCTCAGTATTTTATTATTCTATGTCCAGCCCTAACTCATGACCTCTTCTTCAATTGTTTTGGAATCCTGGGACTGCCCTTACAAGATAGCATAAACTTGGTGTTTGAAAACAACATACATTTATCCTTTCACAATTCAGCAGGCCAGAAGTTGAAAATTTGTGTCATCAGTAGATCCAGTTCTTTGGTTTTAATTTTGTTTTTATTTTTATTTATTTATTAGCAACAGACAGACAGACAAAGAGGCAAAGAGAGAGAAGAGAGAGAGAGAGAGAGAGAGAGAGGGACAGAGGGAGGGCACACCAGGACTTCCAGCCACTGCAAATGAACTCCAGATGCATGCACCACTTTGTGCATCTGGCGTACATGGGTACTGGGGAATCAAGCCTCTAACTGGTGTCTTTAGGCATCATAGGCAAGTGCTTAACTGCTAAGCCATCTCTTCAGCCCAGATCCAGTTCTTCTTAAGGATGAGTCTGTTTCCATGCCTGGGTTCTGACTTTTGGTGGTTGCCATCAATCTTTGACATTTCTTAATTTTTGGACACATCAATCCTGTCTCTGGCTCCTGTCTGAGTCACCTTTTCTGTGACTCAGTATCCTCTTTTCTCTTTTCTTATTAGAAAAATCACTTTAAATCCATGCTTAGATTCTTACTCCAGTTACATGTTTAAAGACCTCCTTTAAAAAAATGTGTGTGTGTGTGTGTGTGTGTGTGTGTGTGTGTGTGTGTGTATGGCAAACATCAGGGCCTCTTGATGCTGAAAATGAACACTAGACACTTGTGCCACTTTTGCATCCAGGTCCAACTTACTTTGGTGGCTAGGGAATTGAACCCAGGTCAGCAGGCTTTACAAATAGACATCTTTATCCAATGAGACATCTTCCAAGCCCCAAGACCTTTGAGAATTTTTTTTCAGGGGCTGGAGATATGGTTCAGTAGTTAAGGTATTTGCCTGCAAAGCCTAATGACCTGTGTTCAAATCCCCATTACCCACATAAAGCCAGATGCACAAAATGACTCATGTATCTGGAGTTCGTTTGCAGTAGCTAGAAATGCTGGAGCACCCATGCTCTCTCTCTCTCTCTCTCTCTCTCTCTCTCTCTCCCCATCTGTATCTCTTTGCTTGAAAATAAAAAAATAATTTAAAAAATCTGAACTGGAGAGATGGCTTAGCAGTTAAGGCACTTGCCAACAAACCCTAAGGACCCATTTTCAATTCCCCAGTACCCATGTAAAGCTGGATGCACAAGGTGACACATGCATCTGGAGTTTGATTGCAGGTGGCTAATGGCTCTTGTGCACCCATTTTCTCTCTATTTGCCCCCTAAAAACAATAAATAAAATATTTTTTAAAAACTTCAAATCATTCCCACTTCACAGCTCTGGATGTTGAAACTTAAGACATATATTTCTGTGGTCTTCTATTCAACCAACTACACTCATCTTTAAAATTGTATGTCTTGAGCTGGAGAGATGATTTAGTGGTTAAGGCACTTGCCTACAAAGCTGAAGGACCCAGGTTTGATTCCTAATATCCATGTAGGCCAGAGGCACAAGGTGGTGTGTGCAGCATCTAGAGTTAGTTTGCAGTACCTAGAGGCCCTGGCATGCCCATACTTTCTCTATCTGCCTCTCTCTGAAATAAATAAATTAATTAAATATTTCTAAAACTTTGTGTGACTTTTTGTTATATATACTCAATGAAAAGTCATCAATTTTTAGGGATCCTGCTTAAAAGGAGTGATAAAACACAATGGGTTAAAACATGATTCCTAAAGCTAAACTTCTTTAAGTTTTGGCTCGGTTTTCTCACAGTTCATAAACCATCAGATGAGTTGATTAGTTTTAATCTCCTTATCTGTTACTTTGGGCATAATGACTATAATTCTCTTATATAATTTTCACATTAAATTAGCTACAACTATGTAACAACATTTAAGAATTATTTGGAAGTATTAATATATAAGGAGAGCCAATAGGGGGTTGTAATTCTGCAGACCTGCAGTTAGATGGTGGAGATGAACTTCAAGTTATTAAGTCAGTGTTATGCCAGTAATTTGCAAGATTGGGATAGGAGCGTTAGTTATTCAGAGTCCAGTAAAGGACTAAGGAAAGAAATCTAAGAAAAAAATAATAAAAATAACCTAAGAGAACAACAATATCTTAGAAGACAGTTGAAGAGACAGAAAAGGAAGCTTTTGTTGAGAAAATAATGATAGATGTGTAAGGATAAAATTGAAGAGACAAAAATACTCAGTCTCTTAGAAATCAGGGGAAGGAATTTCATGAAATATCACACAAACTGCACCAAGTTCTTGAGCAAAGTTGAAGACATTTCCAAAGACAATGACCCTTTCTCATTTTGTAATTAGGAAATCATTATTGACTACTAAATGAAAATTATTTTTGAGATTTGAGGAAACCACTAAGTTACAAAATGTTACTCACAGTATATGTTAAAAAAATGATGTTGGGGCTGGACAGATGGCTTAGCAGTTAAGTGGTTGCCTGTGAAGCCTAAGGACCCTGGTTCGAGCTTGATTACCTAGTACCCACATAAGCCAGATGCACAAAATGGCACATGCATCTGGAGTTCGTTTGCAGTGGCTGGATGCCCTGGTGCACCTGTTCTCTCTCTCTCTCTTTCTCTCCCTGCCTCTTTCTCTCAAATAAATAAATAAAAATAAACAAAAATTTTTAAAAATGATGTTGAACAAATGATATTGCTATATCTATAGATCTTTTAATCATTTATATGTATATGGTAGCAGGTCAAAAAGTGCTTGGTTACATGAGTAAATGAAATTCTCATCAAGCTGACACTAGAGAAATAAGAAATCATCTTATTTTTGTATGTTCAAACATGTTAACATTTCATTTTTGTCAGTATCCATAAAATAATTCTTAACTCTTATCATTCTATAGCAAAGTAATTATTTTTAACATAATAATGTTGACATCTCAGTACTGGAGATGATGCAAAGAAACCACTTTGGACAGATCTGAAAGGGTCAGTCACAGATGGCTAATATATCCAGGACCCAGGGAAGTATATTCCTGCACCTCTCCTTGCTTCCATATATATTCACAGAGCAGCTGCAGCCCATACATATTTTGCATAGAGCTCAGACTCTATTATGCTGGGAGCTTAGGAATGACAAACAGGATAGCTAATATTTGATATTTAATAGTACAGCTTAGAAAGTGAAGAAAGTCAAAGGTGATGGCACCTAGGGTCAGGAGTTCATTCAGCAGAACGTCAAGTGATCTTAAATTGTTGATTCGTAGTTTCAGCTAGAACAGAGGTTCCTCACCCTCAACACTATTGACCTTTTGGGGAATGGCTAATTATTCTTGTGAAGGGTTTCCCTGTGTGTAGCAACAGACCATTTTTAGCAGCATCTCTGGTATCTACCTATTCAACAGTACCCTGTCTTTCCCCTACCAAATGATGACAACTAAAACTGTCTTAAAACATGTCTCCAAACTACCCTAAGAACAGAAATGCCATGGGTGTGACTAGACCTGACACATTGTGAAGCTGTGTCAGGAAGAGTGAGAATGGAGCTAAACAGATTGAGAGAGAAACAAAGACATGGAGCCCATAAGGATGGCATGTTCACAGCTGGACTGAAGAGTTAAGAAGCTGAAATGACAAGAAAGTTGTCAACATCACCAGATAGAACTTGAAATTAGAAAACTTGGATTTAAACATGGATTCTTTACATGTGACCTTGAGTAAAACATTTAGCCCATGATCCACTTCCTTTGAAAAATGAGAAAAGGTTACAGTGGCTTTGTTTTAGAGTTAAATTTAAATACTGCACATTGTGTTGTATTATGCAACTCAAAGTGCTATGGAAAAAAACACCCTCATTAAGACTGAGGATATGAGAAGAAAATAATGAGTCAGTGGTAGGGAGCTTTCTCATGGAAGGCTTAAAAACATATGCAACCATTCAAGATGAATACTTTTAAAATCCTCAACTTTCTTGGGCCAGCTCATCTGTTTCTGAAAACTTTCTAATGTTTTCAATACTCTTTATAATCATGACAGAAGACAGATTTTGGACAAAATCAGACCATGAGGTTTTGATAGTAGCCTGAAATTATGTGCTCTTTCCATGGTCTGTGAATTTAGAAATAGTCAGGTTCTGCTTTATTTTCAAGTGTTTAAATGTGTGAAACAGTGCTGTATTTAGTCTGCATATCCTGTGTTCTACCACCCCTAAGTGACATGGACCCAAAAATGTGTCACTTTTTAAGAGCATTTCAACATCTAGCTCCTGCCTGAGTTTTATAGGTAACTTATAAACTTCAGATTATATAGTTTCATGATGGAAAAGCCGATGGCTCTTGGTCTCCTGGTTCGAACATTCAGGCACTGACTTAAAGCCCACATGAAGTGACTGTAAAAGGTTGTTTGCTATGACCTTTCTCAAAAGAAAGACTTTGAGAAGGTGAGTTTGGGTGAATTCACATCATCAAAAACAACATTTTTGACATTTAAATTAGTTTAATACAGTACTCTTTCGATCCTGACTTGGGATAAATGTCAGCCTGCTTCTGCTTTAAATAAGTCACTTTCTCCCAGTCAGCATGAAGAAATACTTAGAAAATGCTTCAAAAACATGTGTGAAATATTGTGCTTTTCTCCTAATCTTCTTGGAACACCTGCTTGTGTCCTTTCCCAGTGATCTTCTGGAGTTAGGATGGCCTTATTGCTCTGCAAATGTGGTCATGTTTCCATTTCACAGTAGGGAAAATTTCTTTCAGGCTCATACTTAACATTATGATTCATTCTTCTTTATCTGTAACTTCTCTGAGCAGACCTCCATATATTACCAAAACCACCAGAATGAAAGAAGAACCAAGAAAAACTAACTTCATGAGCATATCAGCAAACACATGTTGCTTTCTTTACTAGCTGTTTTTAAAGTGTAAAACCTGGCTATAAGTACACACTGAGGTTTTTCAGATAAAGCCAATAAATTCACGGTTTCACACCATTACCATTAATATAAAAATTTATTTGCTATTTATTTGCATCAAACTACAGTGGTTACCACATTTAATCTCCAAGACCATTCTGTGCATGACAGAAATGAGCATCAGGAGGTAATAAATCAATACAGAATGGTGTGTAGTATAATTTTCCAAACCACTTGTTAAGAACTCTCTTGTAAAATATTAGAGACATTATTTCTATATACCCATAAATGATGCTATATTTTTTTCTAGTTTCTCTTTCTTGCTTCTGAAGGTGTAAAGTAATTCATTTATTTCTCCATGAAATGATAGCAAAATCTTTTCTCCTATAAAGAATTCTGCTGAACAAAAAGGATTGCATTTCAAAAAATAAACTGTAACTCATGATTTTTTAAATTAGATTCCTATTTTTTGCCCTAAACAAATGGACACATGAAAGGGGAAAAAAGATATGGTATGTCTTTGCCGAGACTTTTACTATTCAGATGACAGATGCATCTTCCATGAACAAAATTTTCTCTTATCAAATGAAATTTGCTGTACTCTCAAAATAGAGACTTCTTTTCAATTACTTGTTGAATTCCTTATGTTAGGTTTGGGCATTATATACAAAAGAAGCTTTTTTTTTGTCTCCATTCCTTTTTTTTTTCTCTTCTATATGATTCTAAATACTGTCTATGTTGCAAATCATCTGAGCATTTTCCCCAGGACTATACAAATTGGATTCTAAGAGACTTTTCTATCAAATATATTTTCATTACTGTTTCTTCTATTTATTTCTAAAAATGTGCTAATGCTAGATAGTGCCAAAAGACTGTGTGAAAGAGAACAATATATTGCATGAATTCAGTTTTCAAGAAAAAAGACTCACTTCCATTTTTAAGCCAACTGTATATAAGATAGGGTGGGACAAACAGCAAAGTAGGAAGAGAGTGAGTGATGATAGGATTGCTGATGCTTTTGGAAATTCTGTCAATGTCTGTCTGTGTACACAGTCCTATTGTTTTCAGATATGTTTATGAATGATCTACTGTATTTTATGCCATTCATTTTAGTTAATGAGTTCCAGGACCTGTGTGTGGGAGAAGGCGCATGCATGTGCATGAGTACATGTATGCTGAGAGATAGAGCAACAGGACTTAATTTTCTACAAACTGTTTTCTAGAACCCTTGCTAATAGTCACTTGCACTTAGTCTTTGCTGTCTTTAAAAGAACATTGTTCTGAATGATCTTGATTGTCAGCTTGATTGTATTGAGAAACACATAGGAAATTATTAAAGCACACCTCTGGATAAGCTGAGAGCATGTCCACAGGGGAGAAGCAAAGAGGGAAAGACACTCTGAGTGTGAGTGCCAATATACCTTAGGCTGAGGCTCAGATGGAAATCCTAGGGTGTAGGTGGACTTGCTCTCTGCTTCCTGCATGTCAGGAGTTGAGCTGCTCTACCATATAATCAACACCACATTGAACTGAAACTTGTGTTTTAGAAGCGTTTTAAATTGATTTTCAGGAGGAGTTTGGGAAAGGCAAGCTAGTGAAGCCTTAGAATTGTGTAAGCAGAGCCCAGTGAGAAACTCCGGTGGGAGATGAGAAGTCTGGAATGCTAATGGCAATGTGGACAGGAAAAAATAGAAACAAGGAGTCTACTAAAGCCCAATCAGGTTATATTCTGGCAAAGATTTTTTTCATGTGCTGAGATTTTGCAAGATACTCATATAGTAATAAATCTAGCAGAGGAAATTTCAACTGATGCCAGTATTCAGGCTCTGGCATGGTTATTGCTAACTTCATTTCTCTAAGCTTATAGTGAAATTGGTAGCAAAAAGTATAGCACAAAAATGTGAAAAATTACAATGTAGTCAAAAAATGATAAAGTTGATGCTATAGGAGGCATAGTTTCTGAAGAGATAAGGACAGTTAGCAAGAAGTTACACACTTCTTACTGGTCCAAGAAAAGATACCCTAAATGCATTTCAGGAATTGGCTACAACCTATCCATGACAGACTAATGAGTTTCAAGTGAAAGTATACTGATGTGGAAATATTTTCCTTGAGGAGAGAGTGCCACTTTGGCACCCTGCTCACATATCATTGCATAGGAAATTGTTTCTGTGTTATTTATTCACAGTGTTCAGCTGTTTGGGTATTCAAGTGGTCACTGCAGCTGTGGTCATAGACTTCTGGATACTTCTTGAAATGCCACCAACTTTGGCATTATTCACATGACACATGATGCTGGCACTTTAGGATTGAAGAATGTAGTGGAAGCTTCCACCCAAATTTCAAAGCTATGCTGAAGAGTCCAGGGTGGGTTTCCTGCAGGAAAACTTTGAAAAGGTGAAGTATGAAGCTAGGAAAGTGAAATCAAAGATGCAATGGAGACCCCATGAAGTTAGAGATGCTGTGTGTGTGTGTGTGTGTGTGTGTGTGTGTGTGTGTGTGTGTGTGTGTGTGTGTGTGTAGTGTCTGTAGAGGAAAGCAGTAAGCGGTGAAGAGTCAGCCCAATAGACAGGCCATATGGAGAACAATCAGCAAGACCATAGGGTGGGTCAGCTGAAGCCCTTTTGAACTCATTCATGCTAACATGTGCCTTGAGTGCCTGCAAAGAGCTATAGGGTTTAGTGCTTGGTCTTGCTTTGGTCCTATCCATCATTTCTATGTCTCCATTCTTCCCTTTTGGAATGGTACTATTTACTTTGTAACATTGTATTTTGGAGATGATAGCTTTCTTTTTGATTTTACAGGGTCTCACAGATAAGAAATTATTTGAGTCTCAGAGGGCACATTGGATTTGAACTTTCTTTCAATATGAAGATATTGTAGATTTTTAGAGACAGATTGAATGCATTTTGCTTTATGAGATGTGCATGACCCTTTGGCAATAAGAGTAGACTGTTATTGTTTAAGAAGATTTGTTTGGGAGTTGAATGGGCAAGAGGTAGACATATAATGATTAATTGAGTTTGTCAACTTAATTATATTCAAATATGTTTTTATTTATTTTTCAAATTCAATAACCTTTATGAAGTGCATATTTATTTGACAATTTCTGATTTGGCTTAGGAATCATGATGAATTTGTTTAACTTTTTGATTCTTTCTTATCACATAGAATCATTCTTTATTGTGCCTAGAGTAAACTACTTATTACCCTCTACCTGGGATAACCTTCTTCCACTGATTTATCCATCCTTCAGTACTTTGCTTATGATATTCTCTGAATAAACTACTATGACCTAATCTCTCATAGATGAAATTGGGTGTTTTTGCTTTGCATGTTACTCTTAGATATCATTCTATAGTATTAAATTTGTGCCTTACTCCTTGAGGACAGGACCTCATTGTTCTTTTCCAAAACTTTAACACTTAAATATTTACTCTATTACTCACTCAGAAATTCCATCATTAAGTTTATAAAATACTTGCATTAAATGTTTCTATTTTATGATTAAATTGAATATCAATAACTTTTATATAAAAGGATGATACTTTTAATGGTAATTTAATGATGCAATTGAACTACATGTTCCTTTTTAGAATTGAGGATAAGGTAAAATAATTTTACAGAAAAAAAGATAATATTTTTCCTCAAGGAACCCTTATCTTACTTGGCACTATATTTATATAGTCTTTATTAACTGCCATATGAAATGACTAACCAATAGAAGAGTTCTTGCCTATCAAGAAAATATAGTTTGTAGAGTCTTGTGTTTTCTCATGTTATGTAGGTAATAAAAGAATCATAAGTATTTTCATCTTGAGTTAAGGATTAGTTCCATTAAGATATTTTTATAATCTTTTTGATATGGTTTCTAATTTGAAGAGCTAATTTACAGAAAATTCAAAATGAGATGCTATGCTATTATATTCACTCTACATCTATATTACCATTAATAGAAAACTATTATTTAAGGTATTTCATGCAGTATTTTAATATTATGTGCTTTATGCTCAGATTTTATTTGTATATTATGCTGAGTGTCTTCCATTTGTTCCTTCATAACCTCCTGCTTTCTGCCCCAAACAGTCTTTGAAGTAATACAGAGGAAATCATCATCATCCCTTCCCCTCTTACTTCTTACATATATGGTCAATGAGAAGGATCAGCAGGAAATCATGCTGAAAGGACAGTTTGGTCAGGCTTTTCATTCCACTGTAAACTGCCCTTCCAAGTATTCTCAGCCTAATTGTCAGTTCTGAGGGGACCTTGCCTTCTATTGAGCAGCTATCTGCATACAAGGGTCACTACAGATTTTGATAACATTTGCATAGCCCTGTAAAAAACTCTGTTAACAACCACAGACTATTGTACCATTTCCTTTGTTATTCCTAAATGCTGTCTTCACCTTTGGAAGTAGTGATCGAATGAAGCTATCTTAAAACATCTGATTTCAGTAAGCCATCTCTTTTCAAACAAGACCTTAATTGATCCATGCACTCTCTGTGCACTATCCATAAACATTGTTGTATGGGCCTTTAATTTTTATGGAGATTTATTAGTGTTCCTACATATAGCATCTGAATAGGCATCTAATAGCAAATTTTCAGATACCTGTTAACACAAGTGAAACTGAGAAATGGCCACACAAGATGAACTGTCTCTGCATGCACTTTGTAGTATGTAAATTTATTCAGGTGCACAGAATCTCATTCAGAATCACATTTCTCATTTTTAGAATGCAATCATAATTAGCTTCTCTCTCAGTTTGCCCTACCTAAGACATTTTATAAACTACAAATTGGAATGTAGGAGCCTAAAAGCACACTAACAGCAAAATTAAGTGACAGATGACAGCCAAACAGCCCAAAAGGTGACAGAAGATATAAATAGAAGACATAATTCCTAAAAACCACAGCTGCCTAAAGAAAAAGTAAAAATAAACATTTCCAGACACAATGATAGACCTGGGGCCTAATTACACTCTGACTCAAATGATAAAGTTTTATCCATATTGGAGATCCCAAGGCGCATGTATATAGGCAGCTATAAAATATTAGAAAAATCTTGTCAATGATAATTGAATTTGGGTTAAAAATCATTTGTAACTTCAAGTGACATTATGTAGCTATCTGGAGGATAAGATGAATTTATAGTAGAGTTTATACAAATGTCACATAAAAATAAATGGCATGATTTTAACTATTCTCATTTATTTATCTACTTAATATTTCTAGCTATTGATTTCCTGTATCTACCTCTACCTTAAATTTTAACTGTTTTAATATATATGCCATAGTTTTTTATTTCTAACATTTGGTTTCTGAGATTCTTTACTTCACTTTACTTTACGTTACGTTACTTTACTATTTTACTTCACTTCACGTTTTACTTTACGTTGCGTTACGTTATGTTACTTCACTTCACTTCACTTTTTAATTTACTTTACTTCACTTTTCTTTACTTTACTTCCCCAGTAACCTTGTTTCCAACCTAATAGCCACAGACTAGACATTTTCATTACCTAACATCTTGGTTTTTATTTCATGTTAATATTTTCTATCACTTCCTGTATTTCCAGCTCAATCAATATATGATAACAATTCTACCTAAACTGAAATTCTGTCGTCAGACATCTTAATCATTTCCTTAAATACAAGTTCTACTCATTCTTATTTTTGTCACTATAGTAGTATGAATAGTAACCCCATTAATGTTTTTGAATGTCACCTCATATGGCACAAAAGGCCTCAGGAAATATGACTAAATTAATAATCTCAAAATACAGAGTTTATCCTGCATTTTTGTATGAACTCTGAACATATCACATGTATCTCTATAAAAAAGAGGCAAAGTAAGCATGGAGAGGTGTTTCAGCAGTTAAAAGCACTTGCTAGAAAAGCCTGCAGATCCAGAATCAATTCCCCAGTATCCATGTAAACCCAGATGCACAAAGTGGTATATACATTTGGAGTTCATTTACAGTGCAAAGAGGTCCTGGCACTACCATACTATACTCTCTCTCTCCTATTCTCAAACACTGCCATCACCACCACAACAATAAATATATATATGAAGGAGGCTTAATAAATTTAGCATGCATAAGAAAAATCTCTGACAATAATGGCAAAACTTGGATTGATACAGACACCAGCCAAGGAATTCCCCAGGAAATACCAGAGGCAATAAATTGATTCTCCTTTAGAGATTCGACAACAACATGGCCCTGTTGACTCTAGTCCACAATTTAGCAGTACTGACATAGATTTCTCTTCTTTAAAATTGAGAAAATAAATTTCTACGCTTTTTATATTTTTATTTATTCATTTACAAGCAGAGAGAGATAGATGAGTGAAAGAGAGAATGTGCATGCCAGGGCCTCAAGCTGCTGCATATGAAAACCAGATACATGTGCCACTTTGTGCATCTGGCTTTACATGGGTACTGGAAAATCAAATTTTGGTAGTTAACCTTTGTAGGCAAGTGCCTTAAGTGCTAAGCTATCTTTCCAGCCCCAAATTTATAGACTTTATCTCATCATGCTTTTTGAAATTTGGTAACAACCAAAAGAAATTAATCTACTTGTAATACTTGGATGGGACCATGACCTTAGTTAATTCCAACTTCTGCTTATCTAACACTTGTATCCACACAACTTAATGTGATTGGGTAAAAACTGTTATGGTAAATGCAATCTTTATATTCACACAGAGGGAGATTCCTCAGTGGTTAAAGGAACTTGCTTACTTGCCTACTGTCCTGGATTCAGTTCCCCATACCCACATAAAGCCAGGTGCACAAAGTGGTACATGCATCTGGAGTTCATCTGAAGTGGCAAGAGGATCTGGCACCCCAATATACTTTCTTGCTCCCTCTCACTCATCTATATACATATATATTTATCTATCAACTATCTATCATCATATTTCTCAAATAAATAAAATTTAAAAAATTCATGTGGATTCATTTAATGATCACACTTATCAAATGGGACCTTAATGTTGCTAGGAATCCTGTTATATTTGCTAATTTATCAGAACATTTCAGTAACTGTTGCATACTTCATTTTCTGTCCTGAATCCTCCCTATTTGCACAAATTTATGAATTTTCCATGTTCATCTTTTTTCCTTGAGCAGATTAAAGCAACTAGAAGAAAGTCTCTACAGCCTATCATGCTCTCTACTAACAATCTTCAACCCTCCAACTCTGTCAACCTGGGTGCACTACAGATTGTCTATGAATTTACCTAACTGCACCTCCTTCACTTATGCACAGATCCTATCATAGTTTATCCATATTTGATAATGAGAATTACCTTCATTCTGTGTATCATCCTTTCCTTCTCTATTGAATCACCATTTTATGGTTATTTCAAGAAACTTTATATAATTCTTTCCCCCATGTTTTCATATTACATATTGTAGTAAAATTTCTCCAAAGTTATCTAGTTTTCATTGCCTCAAATTCTCCTTTCCTTATTGTCTGTAAATACAATTTTCAGCTCATCTGTTCCTCTCAAACTGTGCACTGGTTACTTTTCTTATTACTGTGACTGGACACCTAACAAATGCAACTTAAAAGAGAGAAGGATTTACTTTGGGCCATCATTGCAGGGAATATTAGTCAGAAATGGCAGGGAAAGGTCTGTGGGCTGGAGGAGGCAGAGCTTATACCAGTGACTTCTCAAAGGTTATAGACCAGGAAGTATAAAACTGTAAGGAACCAAAGCTGGGCTATAACTTTTAAGGGCCACCCTTAGTAGGCTTTGTGTGCCAGCTAGACCTCCAAAGCTTACTCAAGTCCCCAAAACTCCCAACATCATGCCACCAGCTGCTGCCTGAGTATTCAAGTACAGAAGTTGGTGAGGAACATCTTACATTTAAGCAACAAACTGTTTTGTCAAAGATTAGCAATGAACTCTACGTTACTAAATCTAATGGATTTATAGATTTGGGAGAAGTATTTGATGTACTTTGATAACCTTTTATTTAAAAACATTTTCCCATTTGGCTTCTTAAAATACTACATTGTCTTATTTCCCCAATTTTACTCATTCTTCTTTCTACTGTTAAAGTATCTCAATTTCAATTCTTCTTGGTCTATCCTCACATTATTTTATTCTTTTGATAATATTCTCCAACCAAACCAGTCTACTGGTCTCTGGTCTTATATGTACATATATATGACTGAACTCTTGATATTTTGGATGGCTAATACATAGGCCTCTAACACATGCATAATCTCTCTCTCTCTCATACTCATTCAACAGAAAACAAAACAGACAAAACAAAATATGAATTCCTGATTTGAACTGATTTAACTCTAGCCTTCTTAAGTTGGTTGACAAGACTCAACAACCAATTTTCTCAAGTTGAAAATATTGGAATCATCTTTGATTACACTCATTCTTTCTTATATCATCTCTATTACAGGAAATAATTTGGATACCATGTTTAAAATGTACCTAGAATTTGGACCCTCATTGCTTCTTTGTCATGTCTGTTAAGTTACTATCTTCCCTTGGTATACTGAGGATTGTTTGAGTATTCTCTATCTCTACTACTTTCTTTTTTTCTTTTTTAATGTAGAATTTTATTATTTATAACTTCTATACGTACAGACAATAAAACATGATAATTCACTCCCCTCCTCCACTTCCCCTTTACAACTCCACTCTCCATCATATCCCCTCCCTCTCTCTGTTAGTCTCTCTTTTATTTTGATGTCATCATCTTTTTTTTCCTATTATGAGGGTCTTGTGAAGGTATTCCTAGGCACTGTGAGATCATGGATATCGAGGCCAATTTCTGTCTGGACACTTGCATTGTAAGGAGTCTTACCCTTCCTTTGGCTCTTACATTTTTTCTGCCCCCTCTTCTGCAATGGACCCTGAGCTTTGGAGGGTGTGATAGAGATGTTTCAATGCTGGACACTCCTCCATCACTTCTTCTCAGCACTGTGTTGCTTTTTGGGTCATCCCAATGGTCACGGCCATCTCAAAAGAGATAACCAAAAATGAGAGTAGCATTAATATATGAATATGACCATTAAATGTAGTGCTTTCAGGGCAGTTTGGTGAGCATAATATATGTATTTAACCAGACAAGAGCAGGCTTTTTACCCCGAAAGCTCATGACCTCCCCTGCCATAGGCTTATTTATTTATTTATTTATTTATTTATTTATTTATTTATTTTACCATTTTATATATACAAAGCACCTAAAGCCCAAATAATTCTTAATGGAGAGAGACTGCAGGAATTCCCATTGAGATCAGGAACAAGGCATGGGTGTCCACTCTCACCTCTGCTCTTCAACATAGTGCTAGAAGTACTAGCTCAAGCAATAAGACAGGAGAAAGAAATCAAAGGGATACAAATTGGAAAGGAAGAAGTTAAGTTAGCCCTATTTGCAGATGACATGATTCTATACATAAGTGACCAAAGAACCTCCATCTCAAAACTCTTAAAGGTGATTAGCACCTTCAGCAAAGTAGCAGGATATAAGATCAATGCACAGAAGTAAGTAGCCTTTCTGTATGCAAAAGACAAAGATACAGAAATAGAAATAACTAACATTGTCCCATTTTCAATAGCAACAAAGAAAATTAAATACCATGGAATAACATTAACCAAGGAAGTGAAAGACCCATACAATGAAAATATAAAAACACTCAAGAGGGCTGGGGTTAAGGCGCCTGCCTCCTAAGCCTAAGAACACTGGTTCCAATCTCCAGCGGTTCCAATCTCCAGGTCCCACGTTTAGCCAGATGCAAAGTGATGCAAGGGTGCAATGCTGCACTTGACCACAAGGGGGCCCACACATCTGGATTTCGTTTGCAGCAGCTGAGACACTGCTACGTGCCCATCTCTGTCTTCCCCCCCTCTCTGTCTCTGTCTCTCTCTGTGTCTATCTCCAAAAAAAATAATAATAATAAATGAAAAATAAAGTTTAAAAAAAAACACTCAAGAAAGGAATTGAGGAGGTCCTACAAAAATGGAAAGACCTTCCAAGCTCCTGGATAAGTAGAATTAACATTGTGAAAATGGCAATCTTACCAAAAGCACTATATAGATTTAATGCAATGCCGATAAAAACCCCAACTTCTTTCTTCGCTGAGATAGAAAAAACTATCTCAAAATTCATATGGAAAGGCAGAAGGCCTCAGATATCCAAGCATATCCTCAGCAAAAGAAACTCCTCTGGAGGAATCACAATACCTGATCTTAAGCTATTCTACAAAGCCATTGTAATAAAAACAACATGGTACTGGCATAAAAACAGGAATATAGATCAATGGAACAGAATAGAAGACCCAGACTTTGGGTCTTGATATTTGACAAAGGTCCTACCAATGCAGAATGGAAAAAGGACAGCATCTTCAGCAAATGGTGCTGGACAAACTGGACAACCATATGTAGGAAAATGAAACTCGATCCACACATCTCACCATGCACAAAAATCAAGTCCAAATGGATCAAAGACCTTAACATAAAACCAGAAACTCTGCTAGTACTGGAAGAAAAATAGGAGGAAACTTCCATGACATAGGAGTGGGAAAAGACTTCCTGAACAAAACCCCATCAGCTCAGGAAGTTAAACAATCATGCAACCATTAGGATCTAATGAAGTTGAAAAGCTTTTTCACTGACAAATATACTATAACTAAATCCAGCAGATTACCCATAGAATGGGAGAAAATTTTCACCAGCTATACAACGGACAGAGGCCTAATTTCTAGAATTTACAAAGAACTCCAAAGCCTAAACAATAAATTATCAAACAACGTACTCACAAAATTGGGCAGAGAACTGCACAGGTAGTTCTCAGAGGAAGAAATACAAATAGCAAAAACACTCTTAAAATGTTCAACACCCCTAAGCATCAGGGAAATGCAAATTAAAACAACTACGAGATTCCACCTTACCCCAGTAAGGATGGCTAACATTAAAAAAAAAAAAAAAAAAAACAAATGCTGGCAAGGCTGTGAAGAAATAGGAAGAAGCTTTCACTGTTGGTAGGAATATAAAATGGTTCAACCATTATGGAAAGCTATATGGAGACTCCTGAAAAGGATGACTATAGACCTACCAACAAATCTAGTTATTCCCTTACTGGGCATTTACCCTAAAGGCTCCAGCCTCAGAGACATTTACTCAACCATGTTTATAACTGCTCAATTCACAATAGCTAAGAACTAGAATCAACTCTGATGTCCATCATTAGATGAATGGATAACAAAGATGTGGTATATCTATACTATGGAATTCTACATAGCAGTAAGAAAAGGTGAAATAATGAAATTTGAAAAAAAATGGATGAACATGAACAGATCATCCTCAGTGAGCTCACTCAATCACAAAAAGATAATTGTCACGTGGTCTCATTCATCTATTGCTCCTAACCTGAATCCATGTGAGATGCTGCCCAACCTAATAAATACCCTGAAGACCAGACAATAGGGAGGAAGGGATGGGAGGAGGGTGAGGGTGGGAGGGAGCAAAAGGGTGGGAGGGAGGGTAAGGGTGGGGGGACACAAATAGGGACCCAAAAGGAAATGATACTATAAAATGCTATATGCTGAACAACAGGTTAAAACATTGGTCCTTCAGCAGGCCCACAGAAGGAACACCTGAACCACAGGGAACTGGAGAGAACATCATGAAGACCAACCTTAAACTTTTCCTGTTTCTCTCCCTCTCTCCCATCTCTCTCTTTCTCTCCCTCTCCTCTATATACCCACTTTATCTTTTATATTACCTATCTTTTTCTTCCTTCTCCTTCCTTGGCTTTGACTTGTAACTCCCAGTACCAGCATGGGGTTAATTTTCATGACGAGTTGTTGATCCAAGAGACCTACAAGGTTTCGCAAAAAAGACAGATTTCTGATGACTTCAGGGCCCATTGCGGAAGAGGGGGTGGAAAGAATGTAAGAGCCAAATGAAGGGTATGACACTTTACAATGCAACTGTCCAGACAAAAATTGGCCTTGATATCAATGACCTTGCAGTGCCTAGCAATACCTTCGCGAGACCCTCATAATAGAAGAAAAAGATGATGACATTAAAGTAAAAGAAAGACGAATGGAGAGAGGGAGGGGATATGATGGAGATTGGAGTTCTAAAGGGGAAGGGGGAGGGGAGAGAAATATGCATTTTTGTATGTAAGTATAGAAGTTGTCAATAAATTTTTTTTAAAAAGAAGACATATTTCTGTCAAAGTTCTTGATGACCCACCAAAGGTAGAGGGTAAGATGCTACTATCAAAGACAGGATATGCAGGTGAGACAAAACATTGAGGGACCTGGTCAGAATCTGGAAGAGGGTCAGTCCCCAGACAGCTAGTCTAGTGCCAGAGGGTGCTACATGAGTGACTGGGGGAAAATGGCCAACATCTGTCCAAACAACTCTCAGTCTAAGCTCCCCAGCAGGAAACAACATGACGTAATGCTCAAACAAGTGCAATAGTGGCACACAGCCATGGTAGATTACCAACTGCTCTTGATTTGGCTAATAGAGCCACTCAGTGGAATGGAACTCATTGCTGGAACTGGGAACTAAGACAAAACCATGTACAAAAAATGAGCCCAGTCTCCAAGATCAAGCTCCCACCAAATGTGGGCTAGAAGAGGGCCTATGCATATAAAATTCGCTATAAAATAACTATGGCTATCCCCTCTATCTAGTACTAACTTCTCTCTCTGTTGGAGAATTTGCTTATCTTTTTCAGATGGACAATGAACCTGAAGGGAGGATCAGCCTATCACACCTCACCAGGGCCCCAGCTGAAACCATAGAGTAATGCGGGGGAAGGCAAGAATACAGCTTTCTTGGTGATCACGATGCCAGAAAAAGGCTGAAGGAGATAAACACTGAGAACATCCAACTCCTACTAAGCCAGAAGTAGAACTAAAATGATCCCAACGTGGCTCAGGGAAATTCATTGAAGAGGGGGAGGAAAGAGGGTTAGAGCCACAAGTTGGGTCATTATGCACAAAGATGTGGCCTATCCCCCATAACTCTTGACTACCCCCACAATGCATGACCCACATGCCCATTGATGAGGGTCCCTTTGGAAGGGGGAGGACAGGGAGGAGGATAATGGAGTCACCAATATGAATGTAAAATTAGAATAATATAAATAAATAAATAAATAAATAAATAAATTATAAAAAAGTAATTAAGCCATGATGACTTCAGAAACTTAACATTTTGAAAGGCATTCTTACTGGATAAATTCACAATGACATAAAAATAATGCTATAGTTTTTCTGAAACCATTTTATTAAACATTATAATATGTGTAATTTACAAATAATGTTGCCAATGAAACTTCTACTACTTTCTTGATGCTATTTATTCTCAATGCATAAGTCAATGTTTCTTTTGAGTTTCAGATTATATCACTCTGTTTGAAAACCCTCCTATTTTAACTTAGAATAAGAGCTTAAAGTTATATAAGAGTCTTCAAATTCCTACATGATGAAGCACCTATGTGATCTGTTTCTAACATCTGCAGTTTTTCTTCATATATTCTTCCAGGCCCTTATTCCTCCTCAAACAGGTCAGGCACATTTCTGCTCTGGGTCAGTAAACCTGGTCAACCTCTGTCACAGTAAATTCTCTGAATTATCTGTATGGCTATTTCTTAAAAATCTTCAAAGAGTATAATTGAAAATTCTTCTCAATATAGAATTTAAAATTGTGCAAAATAAAATCTTAATTTTCTTCCTTATTGTGTGCTCTTTTTGCATCTCAAAGAATTTAATACATTCAAATATATGACATAGTTGCCTTCCTTTTATGTGTATGATTTATTGCATGACTTTCCTCTGCTATGTCAATTTACTAAGAGTGACACTATTCACTCCCTGATGAAGTCTAAGCACTTTAACCCTACCTGGCACATAGAAAGTATTTAAATATTTAGCCGGGAGTAGTGGCACATGCCTTTAATCCCAGCACTTGGGAGGCAGATGTAGGAGGATTGCCATGAGTTTGAGGCCACCCTGATACTACATAGTGAATTCCAGGTCAGCCTGAGCTAGAGTGAGACCCTACCTTGAACCCCCCCCCCAAAAAAAAAAGTATTTAAATATTTAGTACATTAATAGAATGATTAAGAAAAGCACAAAAAGGATACCTTTATATTAAAAGATACAAGGAATATAAATTGATATTATATTTTACATAGTACATATAATTCTGTGCACCAAAATTAAGAGTTAGTATTAAGGGCTGGAGAGATGGCTTAGCGGTTAAGGCGCCTGCCTCCTAAGCCTAAGAACGCTGGTTCCAATCTCCAGCGGTTCCAATCTCCAGGTCCCACGTTTAGCTAGATGCAAAGTGATGCAAGGGCACAATGCCGCACTTGCCCACAAGGGGCCACACGCATCTGGATTTGGTTCACCTCAGCTGAGAGACTGATGGCGGGCCCATTCTCTATCTGTCTGCCTCTACCCTCTCTATCTGTCTCTCTCTGTGTCTCTCTCTAAAAATAAATATAAAAATTAAGACTTAGTATTGATACAGGGTTTTGGGTTCAGGAGGGGGTCCCCTAAGTTTATGAATCTCAATTTTGGGTCCTGTCTTATTTTTAAAAAAGAATTGATAAAAACAAACTCAAGAAGGATAAATTATAAATTATTAAGTTTATTTAGGGAGTAATCCCAATTGTGGGTTTTATTCAAAGGAAATTAGCATCTAGGAAGAAGCCTGGGGCCAAGTCATAAGCACATTGATAGTAAGAAACATACACTCATGTGGAAAACACAGCACAGTCTGTGAGATTTCTTTAAGGAAGATTGCTAGGACAGAACAATAAGCACATGGAAGATAAGACCTACGCAGAGATATTTCAAAGAACCATGTGTGGAAGGCACAACATCCTTCTCGAGCTTCCCCCTGAAAGAAAGGTAAAATTGGTGATGATTTGAGAATAGGAGAGAGGGCCAGGCAGTGAGAAATGGGTATTAAAGAGAGTTATACCCATGGTTGCCCTGAGTTTAGAGAAATGACACAGGTATCATGTCCAAAGTTTAGAGAACACACCCATGTTTAGATCTAGAGTGTAAGACAAATATACATTTGATAGATTCAGAGACCACAGAAAAATCATAAATCTAATTAAAGTGATACGTTAACCTAAAGTATAAAGCAGAGACAATCAGAAAATTACCCAGACCAAGAAACAGTACTCTGATCTCCCTCCACCCAGCCTGGCTGGGGTAGCCTGACTCACACGTATCCCTATGACCAGAACAAGGACAGAGAGGGAGAAACACAGCAGACACGGGCCTTTATAGACATTTGAAAATGGATTCTTTCCTCAGATTAAGGTGTGCAAGGGGAAGACCCATTTGGTATGTAGACTTGAATAGCAAGCTCCAGGGCCAGCCCACCTAGGTAGTGAAGGCCACACATCTAGGTAGTATGCTAGACTTACACATGCCAAGGCAAGGTGGAATTGGTTCTTTCTGTTCCTAAGTGAGCAAGCTTTTTTTCTATTTCTCCTTCAGTATCTCTCCAAATGTTTTAATTTTGAAAAAAATATATTACTATTGTGCTATGACATTTTATTTTGATGGCCGGATGGTCTTCTCCGAGAACTTTGTCTTAACTCTTAGCATATGACAAAATAAAATACAGCTGTGAAAGCAATGTTCTTCCTTAGTGGATCTGAGATCAATCACTGGTTGTTGACTCTTCAAAGAAAATTAAAAGGAACACACACAAAACAAGCATTTCAAGAAGTAAAGAAATTCCTACTATCCACAATGAATATAAATAAAGTTGAAATAAAAAGGTAACGGAAAAAGTCTGCCTACATTCATGAAGTTGGGAAGAATCTCCTTGGGGATGAAAAGTTTAAATAATATAAATCTATAATTCACTCTCTCTCATGTACATTGCCACTGTGGTATCTAAAATATGCTTTGTGGTGGGTAAATCTTTATCAAAACTATGATGAGAGGAATTCTTCCATTTTAAGATATGAAAGCAGCAGCATATGGTACTACTGGCTGGAATTTCAAAGCCTTTAGAGAGTTATAGGATGTTATCTGCCTTTGCTCAAATAGAGTCCCTGGATTCTATCTGTAATTTAGATAAAATTCTAAATGTGGATTTTCTTTCTAAAGTAAATAATGAGGGACAACATTTCACAATAAAGGCAACATCATTTTTCCCAAGGTAATTTATGACTCTAAAAAGACTACCTAAAATTATTCTTGCAATATAAGCATTAGTGATTTTCAGGAATCAGGGCAGAGAAACATTAGCACTAAATAACAGTAGATGTCATGCTTTTCATTTTAATATTTTCTTAATTTTTTGACCATTTCCCCATTAAAAATATCTCTTATATCTACTAGCATTCTTTGTGGCAATCTAAATGTCAATTTCCTTGATGTTATCATAGCCATTCTAACTGTTTTATAGTTGCATTTCCCTTTGTGTTTTCTTGTCATGTTTTATTTTCAACTAACAAAGATTTCATCTTTTTTAAACTATTGTCAGATTCTCTCCTGTTTCCTTTTCTCAATCAGGCTACAAGTCTGATTTGCTGTCTGCCTTTGATTTACTATCTTGGCCTATGTACTCTTGTTATAACCATTGAGACTGAGAAATTTAAAAAGAAATGGAATAACATATATGTATGTATGTATATATATATATATATATATCTTTCATCTTCATAAAATTATATTTACTTGGAATTTTGGAATTATTGTTTGCTTATGTTAGTTGGGGTAACTGTGTTAGGGTATTTGCTTTTAAACTAAGGCACTTGTTTTGAATTTTTTGTGGGGTTGGATTATTAGAAAGTTCCCTTATATTTTGCTTAACTTGAAATGTCCTTATTTATCTTTCATTTTTAAATTTAATTTTCTTGGATATAAGATTTTAAGCTGACATGTATTTTTATTCTTTCAGCAATTTGAATTTATCCTTGCATTACTTGATAGTTTTTGTTATTTCCAATTAGCAATTATGTTAATCTTATGAAAATTTTGGAGTATTTGTTGAATTGTTTTCTATTTGCTTTTAAATGGTTTTCTCTCTTTCAACTTGCTTACTGTGATATTCTGTATGTGAACATCTGTATTTATCCTTTACAGATTTGTGAAATTTTAGACATCATTTCTTCAAATATATTTTCTCCTTTTTCTTTTTCCATTCCTTCTGATAAGCCCACTATGAATATGATGGTATGCTTTATAGTCTATTTTTTTCTGATGCTCTGTTCATTTTTTTCTTTTTTTACTCTGTTATATAAAGTGTGCAATCTATATGTCTATTTCCAAATGTTCAGGTTTTTCCTGAAAACTGAAATTTATTAATTCATTTTCATGGGTACATATAAATTTTCTTTTTGTAAAATTGATTTCTGTGTCTGTGTCATGTTTTTTTCTGATTTTTTGAGTATCTTGTAATTTCTGAACAACATTGAACAACATTGACTGTAGATCCTTCCTTTAGGGCTTATGGATGTTTGGTTAGTTCTCTATTACTGACCTATCTGGATTGTTACACTGAAATCCATTTTTCCTTGCAGTATGAAGCCTGTGATGGCACCCTGTTAGTACTCTGCAGGGAGAATGCCTCTTTCCTTTCTTCTTTTCATCCTTCTACTCCCCAATTCCTTCCATTTCCTCCATCCTTTCACTTTTTCTTTCATCCTTCAACCTTTCATTCATTCATTCCTCCGTTTCTTTCTCTTCCTTCCTCTCCCTTCCCTTCATTTTCTTTCTTCCCTTCTATAGTAGACAGTTTCTATCTTGCTAGAATGAACATCCAAATCAGTGAATGTTTATGTGAGGAATGGAATTTATTTCAGCTTACAGATCCAAGGGGAAGTTCCTTCAATGGAATAGGAAGCTACTTCCATACATCCAAGCAGAAAGGGAAAACTGCAACAAGCAAACACCAGCACCAGCACACATCCCAAAAACCCGTGACCACAAAAGGCAGCAAGCAGGGACCCCTGTCACAGCTCATACCTCTCTTCATGCCTTTGTGTTGGAATTCAGGTAGGCTCCAAACACACCTTTGGGTGGACCCCAGGATCCACCCACAGTAACACCTCCTCCAGCTGGACTGGACATACACGTTACAAACTTTAATAAAACACCTGAGTCTATGAGGACCTACATTCAAAGTACCACATCTCCCTTCTGTTTTGTGTTTTTTTTCAAGTAGTTATTATATTCCATGCAAATAAATCCTTTGTTCATCTTTTGCTATCTGTCCATTACATTCTTCAGGTTAATAAACAAGAACCCGGGCAAAAGAAAAGACCATTTTCCTATCTTCCTATCTAGTTACTATCAAAGTCTCCATAGGTTTAGAAAATGTCCTTAGGCCTTGGATTTCCCTACTTTTTCTTCTAAAGTTGATACATTATGAATATATTCAAGCCTCCTGTTCTCATGATCTGTCTCTCATTTGGTAAAACACTGAGCCATTGCTCCAGAATGAAGCTAACACAATGGCCTTCTTTTTTAAGAACACATTCCTGCTTTATAAAAAGAGCATGGTGTGTGGTCGTGGTGGTCATCTTGCCTAGTTCCAGGCAAGGAACTTTACCCTATGAGTGATGTAGGTGTGGGCTTACAGCTGCTTTAGTGTCTTTGCCCTGTGAATAATGGCTGAGTGGAGCAAGATAACTCCTAATCACTTGCATGGAACTGAACTATACAATGTGGGCTGAGGGTTCAGTACAGCTGAGAGATACTGACTCCTGACTCTTCCTGGGAAATATGCTAACCCTATATGTAGAGTTCACCTGAAGCAAGGGCATATATCCTGTTTCCTTAGCCACACAGAGTAGAGATTCTATCATGCTAAACTAGCGTGTAGCTTGAATCTGTTGTGTCCCTACTGTCCTACTTTGCTATTATTACTAAAACTAGTAAGTATTCTGGAGTGTTTCTTAATTAGCCATATATCTTTAGGGTAAATGCCAAGAAGTTTAAATTGTTGGATTTATAAAAAGATAATATCACTAATTATAGTTAGAATTATGGATATTTTCAGATCATTGTACAATATTCTACAATTAGATATCCTACCTGACTTTAACATTGAATGTTTTATGACTTCCAAATATGTTTATATTTCGTGTTTAAGAATTATTGCTTAAATTACTCAACCTGTCCTTTGGGGCTGTTTGATTCATATCAAAATGGTTAGATAGAACATTAAAAAGAAAATGCATAGGTTTTGTTCTTTCTGTTTCAATTTAACTTATTTATTTGCAAGAAAAGATACAGACATATGCATAGGGAGAGACAAAGAGTGAGCATGGGTGCACCAGGACCTCTAGCCACTACAAATGCATTCCAGGCATATGTTCCACTTAGTACACCTGGCTTACATGGATACTAAGGAATCAAACCCAAGTCCTGATGCTTTGCAGGCAAACACCCTAACCACTAAGCCATCTCTCCAGCCCAAAATACATATTTTTAAGAGGCCTTGATTCTCTGTCTTTCCCAATACCTGGCTACATTTGGCAGATAACTTGGGGGTATCCTTCCACTCACAACTCAGCTTTGACTTGCTGTAGCCACAGTACAAGGGAAGGGAAAATAATGCAAGCAAGATTTGTGGTTTTTCCTGGGTAAGGCTTGCTTTTTCTTGTTTCTCTGTAGTCACCACCAGAATGGGTAAAATGGGCACCTGGAAAATGGGGTACATGAAATAGGATGCTAGTGGCCCACTAGCATTTGAAGACACAATATTACAACATAATTGGGTCCCTATTATATGAAGCTCAGCCAAGTTAGGCAGAGCCTTAGGGAAGAGTGGACTGAAGAATGAGCTACTGACATAAGCCCAGCACCATTCAGTCACTGATGAACTCACAAACCTCCAAGCTAAGCAAATTGTATTCTTCTCATATACCACTGAGATTTTGCAGCTGGTACACTATTGCAAGAAGTCATTGCTAATAGGCTTTACTATATATATTCTTTACAATTTAAGACTCATTATTCTGACAATAATACATAACTAAATTTCAAAAAATTAAAAATAATACTTTCTCATTTACAATTTAAGTTTTTGAACATTCTTTTAATTTCCATAGACATAAAAATATTGGTAGTAAATTCACTCGAGAATATATTTAGGGCTGGAGAGATTGCTTAATTGTTAAGGTGCTTGCCTATGAAGCCTAAGGACCTAGTTTCGACTTCCTAGAACACACATAAGCCAGATGCACATGATGGCACATGTGTCTGGAGTTAATTTGCAGTGGCTGGAGAGGCCCTGGTGTGCCCATTCTCTCTCTCATTCTAATAAATATATATATATTTAAATGTTAAACTGATAGATACAATGTCATAGATTATGAGAAAATAAATTATATAACTTCCCCATTTTGTTTTTATCACCATGATACATTTGTTCCCTTCCGTGGTGTCAACTAAGACACAACTTAGATACCTACATGTACTTTTTTTTTTTTCTTATATAGGAACATTTCCATTCAAGTATATGTTATACTTAGAGACACTTTCCCCATATTCTAGTCTTTCTTAGCACTCTGATACCTATTGGCCTCCATTGTTTCCCTAGACAATTACATTCTACTTTCCTGTGTTTTATATTGTCATAGGTACATACATGATTCTACATATCAATAAAAATCAATGAATCACAAATGAGAGAAAGCAATGTTTGGCTTTCTGAGACTGACCTAATTCATTTAGTTGTTCTCTCTAGTTGCATCCCTTTTCCTGCAAACAACACAACTTTATTTTTTATGTCTAAGAAACATTTTCTTGTGTATGTAAACAACATTGTCTTTTTGCATTCCTCTGCCGATGGATACCTAGAAGTCTTTTAAATTCTAATTCCTTTATGTTTGAGAGCATCTGATTATCATCTTTATATTTGTAGTATCGTTTGACTGTGTGCATAGGTAATGACCCTTACATATTCTTTAACTTTGGGCATTAACTACTGCTATGTACTCTTTTGCATTTGAAGATGTTATTAATAAAAATCAGTAAAAATAATTTTGGCCTGTACTGTTGACTTTTTCTGCTTAGAGTTCTACAAATTTCTTTCTTTACTATTAAATTTGAAAACTTGAACAGAATTCATATGCCACTTTCTTTTAAAATCTTTTTCCTAGTCAACAATGCTATTTTATTCAGATTTAATCATTTTAAAGAAATGTATTTAAATATATATATAACTTGGAGTTTGTATGTTATGTTTTTCTCACTGGGGCCACTAAACTCATCTCTCAAAAAATCTAGATTTCTAGGTAAGATGGCTGCATTGGAGTCACACCAAACCAGCCTACGGAGGAATTTAAGCAAAAGCACAGCAAAATAGACTTTTCTTCTGAAAAGTGAAGGTGTATAGGTTTTTATCAGCAACAGTGGAGAAGCATGAGAGACCAAGATCTACCAGAAAGGAGAAAACTAGCCAGATTCCCACAGAGGCCCCTGTGGCCCACATGGATCCATGCACCCTCTAGTCCCTGAACCCAGCTGCAGAAGCAGAGACCAAAAAGGGGATGTTCCAACCTCATCAAACATGAAGGGGAAACAGTGGATATCAGATAAGGAGTTGCTGAAAGGGTCACAGGTGGGACTAGCTGAGCAGTTTCTGTACAACTCCAGGCTTCCTGCACTCTCCCATCCTCCAACCATCAGAACTGCAAACCTCCAGAGAACACATTCAGCCCCTTGTGGCAGGACATCTAGCAAAGCTGATCAGAACAGCATATTCAGAACACAACATGGAGGGATCGAGGTGGATGCTCAGCATTGGTGAGATTGGAAACCACCCCCAAAGGTAATGAGGCCAACTGACAAAGCAGATACATAAACCTGCACTGGAAGTGAAACTCTCTCTTTCCATGTCAGGGGAGGTTATGGGTTACATATTTGTTGTTGGTTTTACTATTCTCAATTAAGCTATATTTGGGGATTGACTATAGCTGCCTTTGATGCTTCCAGATTCACAGGGTCTTTGTCTTTTTCTTCTGCCATTATTGGCGGCAGGGTTTGATTCAGACCCAAGCTGACCTGGAACCCATTTCAGAACAGAAATTTCAACTACCCAGCTGACAGGATTAAGGGTATAGAACAAAACACACCCTTAGGGATTTGGGCTTTATAAGGTTATCTGTTTGTTTCAGTCCCCACACTTGCACACTCTCTGCTGGTTTTTATTGAAAGTGTATATTGCTCAGTTGAATTTTAGAATTTTTCCAGTAAATTGCTCCACCCCATCCCACTAGAATACTTGAATAGCAGGCAAACTCAACACCTAGGATTCCTTCTGTGGTTGGATTGGAGTACAAGTATGTAAAGCTGCATTTCCAAGTCTAACAGCAAAACAGGTAATAAGAAAACCTAAGCATCAAATCAACTCAGGATGCAAAACTTGCTACATGATAATAAAAGAAACAGAAAGAATAAAGACAAGAAACTTTCTGTCAAGAAGGTGTCCATCAAAACACACCTTGCCTGGCAGGGAAGGAAAGGCAAGACCTTAAGGGTTCATTAGGGCTCAGTGGGAGGGTTTGGAGGAGCAAAATAGGGAATCCGCTGATTCCCATGCATCCAGGCAGCCCACCAGTTCTCCAATATCCTCAGGCAGCCATCCTAGCTGCAGACCCAGTCATAGGTTCCTCCTTCACTAGCTAAGAGGACCCAGGCCAGCAGGCTAGTGTCCACCACCCTAGGCTCATTCTGCCATAGAGCTCGACAAGGGAGCTCTGACACCCTCACCACCCTACCCCCAATCTCCTTCTGTGGGAACTCCACTTGCCAGTGACAAACTCCTCTCTCCCCCTCGCTGCTGTCCCACCCCCACATGTGAACTCCCTCCCCTTTGCCACCACCCTAACTCCAAAGTGTGGGAACTCCAATCGTGAACTCCCTCCCCATCACCACCTCCCCATCCCCACCCCAGAGCATGTGAACTCCACTCACGAGCTTCCTCACCCTCGCTTCTGCCCTGCCCCCTGAGCAGAGGAACTCCACTCCTGAACTCCCTCCTCATCACCACCACCACCAGCCCCCACCCCTGGGCACAGGAACCCCTCAGACCAGCTCCTTTGCCTTGCCACTGCCTGGCCCCACCCCTGAGCATGAGAATTACTAACACAAATGCCACCCCCTCAACTGCCCCACCCTTCCTCCCTACAGGCATGATCCAAACCCAGGCCAGCAAACTATTCTGTACCACTCCCTCCCTTTTCCTTCATCCCCACATGGACCACCACCAATTCCCCACCCCATGCACTTCTCACAACCTGTATCAGTCCCATATCCCTACTCTGCCTTGCCACAGGACCCTCAGTCCCAGCCACTACATGCAACATTGGCCCAGCTGACCCACTGTCCTGACCCCTCAACCATCAGTGTCACAGAACCACCACACATTCCCATACTCAACTCCTCCAATGCCCAGCTGCAACACCAATCTGCTTTGTCCCATTGCCCCAACCCTCTGAATCTCAGGCAACATGACCAGACACTTCAATACCCTGAACCACTGAAGAACAAGCCCCTTCATCAAACACTCAGACCCTCATGGGCTCCTGAGAAGTCTGGACCCACTCCCATCAGAAACCTAATAGAAGCAAACATAAAGGGGAATAATCACTGAAGATACTTCAAGTAAACTACAGCTTCCTCCTAAAGTTAACAAGATTCCTTCACTGTGATGGGCAGACCACAGAGCAAAAGAAATAACATGAAAAATCAAATGCAAGTAAATCCAACAAGAGTGCCCAATCCCACAATGGATGTCTCTAATGAAAACATAGAAGAGATAATAGGATCAGGGCCCCAAAATGAAGACATAAGCAATACAATCCTAGCCAACAAAATAGCAGAACTTGTAGAAAATCAACAAAGGGACAATAGTTGTAAGAATGCTGTCCTCACTAGTTTAGACCCAATAGAAAAGAACCAGGAATGGCTTGAAAGACAGTTAAATAACCTAACAGATCACAAAAAAAGAGAGGAACTCAATAACCAGATGGCTAAGCTCAACAAAGACATAAATAAAATTATGTGAAAAGGGAACTCACCAAAGGGATAGAAACTATACATAAAAAAGCAGTAGAAAATACAAACCAAATTGAACAAGCCCAAAACTTTATAGAAGCTCCAAAGAATAGAGTCATCCATGTACAGGATAGAAACTCAGAACTGGAAGACAAAACAGAAGAAACAGTTTGTGAATCCAAAAGTTTCAATAAGTTCAAAATTGTTGTGAACAGAACATGAGGGAAATGTGGGATACCCTTAGAAGTCCTAACATTAGGAACATGGGATTACCAGAATGGGAAAAAATCAGACCAAAGGCATGGAGAACTTATTCAACAAAATTATGGAAGAAAATTTTCTCACTCTCTCAAAAGAAAGTTCAATCAAGTTACAAGAAGCTAACAGAACTCCAAACAGACTGGACCAAAGGAGAAATTCTCCTAGACATAGTATCATTAAGACTCTAAATATCAATAACAAAGAGAAAGTCCTAAAAAGAGATAGGGAAAAACAACACATTACATATAAAGGTAACCCATTACTTCAGACTTCTCAGTGGAAACACTGAAAGCCAGAAGGGCCACAAATGGAACACTGCAAAGCTTAAGAACTTATGGCTTCCAAAAAACTACTCTACCCAGCAAAAGTATCCCTTATAATAGATGGTGAAAGTAAAACTTTACATGATAAAACTCATCTTTACAACTATATGAACACAATGCCAAATCTACAGAGAGTACTTCAGGGGATTCTCCACACAGAAGAATCAAATAACCAACCTCAAGAGCCCACAAGAAACAGATCACAATAACCAAACTCAAAGAAGGCACAAAAGACTTCAAAGTCAAAAACAAACAAACAAAAAACAAAAAAAACCACCACAATATGGCAGGGATTAAATTAAACCTCATAACTATTTACTTTAAATATTAATGGCCTTAATTCACCCATCAAGAGACATAAGCTAACAGGGTGTATCAGAAAATTAGACTCTTCAATCTGCTGTCTTCAAGAAAACCACCTCACCACTAAAGACAGATGCCTTCTCAGGGTAAAAGGATGGAAAATGATTTTCCAAGCAAACAGAAATAAGAAACAAGCAGGTGTTGCTACACTAAGATCAGATAAAATAGACCAAACCAAAAGTAATCAAAAAAGACAAAGAAGGCCACTTCTTACTTATGACAGGAATGATCCAACAAGAGGTTACCACAGTTATCAATCTTTATGCACCAAACACAGATGAACAACAAAATAGAAATAACCACCAACACCATCATAGTCTGGGACCTCTATACTCCCCAATCAGTAATACATAGATCATCCAAACAGAAAGTTAACAGAGAAGTAGGAGAGTTCAACAAAACCATGGAGCAATTATATCTAATAGATATCTACTAAACATTCTACCCAAAATCCACAGATTATACATTCTTCTCAGCAGCCCATGGATCCTTCTCTAAAATAGATCATACAGTGGGCCACAAAGCCTGCTTCCATATTTGCAGGAAAATCGACATAATTTCCTGCATGATACCAGACCACAATGCTGTAATGCTAGAAATTAACAACAAAAGATATGCCAGGAATCCCACCACCTCCTAGAAACTGCACAACACACTTTTAAACAATAAATGGGTTGTAGATGAAATAAAAAATGAAATTGCAAAATTTCTAGAATTGAATGACAATGAGAACACATTGTACCAAAACTTACAGAACACAAAGAAGACAGTCCTTAGGGGAAAATTCATAGCACTACATGCCTTCATAAGAAAGAGAGAGATCCCAAATCAATAACCTAACCATTCACCTAAAGGCATTAGAAAAACAAGAAGAATCCAACCTGAAAAGCTCAAGAAGGAAAGAAATAATTAAGATTAGAGCAGAAATGAATGATTGGAAGAAATGAAACCAATTTTTATCAAACTGTGCCACACATTGGAGAAAAGGGAAAGATACCCAACTCTTTCTATGAAGCTAGTATCACTCTATTACCAAAATCAGACAGAAATATCACAAGAAAAGAAAACTATAGGCCTATTTCCCTGATGAATTTAGATGAAAAGATCCTGAACAAAATCCTCACAAACTGAAATCAGCAATGCATCAAAAGCATTATCCACCTTGATCAAGTAGGCTTCATCCCAGAAATGCAGGAGTGGTTCAACATATGGAAACCTGTCAATGTAATACACCACATAAATAAGCTAAAATACAAAAATCACATGATCAATTAAAACAAAGGTCCCAAGTTTAGCCAGATGCAAAGTGATGCAAGGTGTAATGCCGCAACCACAAGGGGGCACACACATCTGGATTTCATTTACAGCAGCTGAGAGGTTGCTGGTGTGCCCATCTCTATCTGTCTTCCTCTCCCTCTCTCTCTGTCTCTCTGTGTCTCTCTCCAAAAAAAAAAAAATCACATGATCATTTTGATAGATGCAGAAAAGCCCTTTGACAAAATACAACATCACTCATTTGAATATCTTTGGAAATATGTCTATTATGAGGATCATCTTCCTCTTGTATGTTTATTTCATCCTTTGGGAGTCAGTGTAGTGTGTGGGTCATCATAAAACTGTTTATGCTGGAAGAATGTTTGGTAGAGCACTTTTAGTGTGCACAAGACAAGGTTTTTCCCCAGTACTGCAAGAAAAAATAACATGTTATTGAAGTGAATCCATCAGTATTCTGTTCTAATACTTGGAGTACTTAAAGGTGATTAGCACCTTCAGCAAAGTAGCAGGATATAAAATCAATGCACAGAAATCAATAGCCTTTCTGTATGCAAAGGACAAAGAGACAGAAAAAGAAATAACTAACATCGTGCAACAAAGAAAATAAAATACTTGGAATAACATTGACTAAGGAAGTGAAAGAGCTATACAATAAAACATAAAAACTCTCAAAAAGAAATTGAGGAGGTCCTACAAAATGGAAAGACCTCCCATGCTCCTGGATTGGTAGAATTAACATTGGAAAATGGCAATCTTACCAAAAGCACTCTATAGGTTCAATGCAATGCCAATAAAAATCCCAACTTAATGAGATAGAAAAAACTATCTCAAAATTTATATGGAAAGGCAAAGGCCTCGGATATCCAAGCTCATCCTCAACAAAAGAAATACCTCTGGAGGAATCACCATACCTGATCTAAAGCTATACTACAAAGCCATTGTAATAAAAACAACATGGTACTGGCATAAAAACAGGAATATAGACCAATGGAACAGAATTGAAGACCCAGATTTAGGGTCAAATAACTACAGCTACTTGAATTTGACAAAGGCCCTTCCAACGCAGAATGGAGAAAAGACAGCATCTTCAACAAATGGTGCTGGACAAACTGACAACCATATGTAGGAAAATGAAACTCAACCTACACATCTCTCCATGCACAAAAATTAAGTCCAAATGGATCAAAGACCTTAATATAAAACCATAAACACTGCATCTACTGGAAGTAAAAATAGGAGGAACTTTCCGCGACATAGGAGTGGGAAAAGATTTCTTGAACAAAACTGCAGCAGCTCAGTCAATCACTCAACCATTGGGATCTCATGAAGCTGTTTTTTCTTCAAACCAAGCCAGCAGATTACCCACAGAATGGGAGAATGTTTTCACCAGCTATACAACTGACAGAGACCTGATTTCTAGAATCTACAAAGAACTCCAAAACCTAAACAATAAACCACCAAACAAACCACTCAAAAGTGGGGCAGAGAACTTTAAATTCTCAGAGAAGAAATACAATTAGCAAATGCACATTTAAGAAAATGTTCAATATCCCTAATCATCAGGGAAATGCAAATTAAAACAACAATGATTTGCAGATGAAACAAATGCTGGCGAGGCTGTGGATATGACCTTCATGTTTCTATAAATACTTCCTTTGTTTCCACTGTACAATGATAAATCCAAGAAATGTTTTCTTTTTAATGAAAACTCTATCTCAAAATGTAAAAGTGGATCTTATACATGTCAATAAAAAAGTAATATCCCCAAAAAAAAAAAAAAAAACACTGATGATTAACTCAACATAATAAAGGCTATATATGCAAAGTAATCAGGATACAAGATCAATGTCACAAAAATCAGTAGTCTTTTTGGAAAGGATATTATGTAAAGATGATAAAAATATGGATCTCAAAATACTTAAAGATGATTAACTCCTTCAGAAATATCAGGATACAAGATCAATGCAAAAATTGTCCCATATTTTAAAGATATGGAGAAAAAATAAAATATTGTCCCATTTTTCATAGCAATAAAATAAAATATAAAATAAAATAAAATAAAATAAAATACCTTGGAATAACATTAACCAAGGAGGTGAAAGACCTTTACAATGCAAACATAAAAACACTCAGGAAAGAAATTGAAGAGGACCTGAGAAAATGGAAAGATCTCCCATGCTCCTGGATATACAGAATTAACATTGTAAAAATGACAATTTTACCAAATGCATTAAACAGATTTAATGCAATACCAATAATAATCCCAACTTCTTTCTTAACTGAGATAGGAAATATGATCTCAAAATTCAGGACCTCAGATATCCAAGCATATCATCAGCAAAAGAAACATCTTTGGAGGCATCACTATACCTGATCTAAAGCTATCATACAAAGTCATAGTGATAAAAACAATATGGTACTGGCATAAAAACAGGAATATGGACCAATGTAAAATAATTGAGGACACAAACAGCTGCTTGATATTTGACAAAGGCCCTAAAAATGTAGGCTAGAAAAAAAGACAGCATCTTCAACAAATGGTGCTTGACAAACTGGACAACCATACTTGGGAAAATGAAATTTGATCCACACATCTTGCCATGCACAAAAAATCAAATCCAAATGGATCAAAGACCTCCATAAAAGACCAGAAATGCTACTACTACTACTGGAAGCAAAAATAGGAGAAACTTTCTACTATATAGGAGTGGGGAAAGACTTGCTGGAAAAAAAAAAAAAAAGTAACTCAGGAAATTAAACAATCACTCAATCATTGGGACTTCATGAAGCTAAAAAGTTTTTCACAGGCAAACATAACATAAACAGAGCCAACAGATTACACACAGACTGGGAGAAAATTTTTGCCAGTTATTCAAATGTTAGAGGCCTAATTTTTAGAATCTACAAAGAACACAAAAACCTAAACAATAAAAATTCAAACAACACACTCACAAAATGGGGCAGAGAACTCTCAAAGGAAGAAATATTGGCAAACACACACTTAAGAAAATGTTCAACATCCCTAATCATCAGGGAAATGCAAATTAAAACAACTAGGAGATTCCACCTTACCCCAGTAAGGATAGCTAACATTAAAGAAACTAATGAAAACAAATGCTGGAGAGGTTGTGGAGAAATAGGAACCCTCATTCACTATTGGTGAGAATGTAAGATGGTACAACAATTATGGAAAGCAATATTTAGATGCCTAAAAAGGATGACTATAGAGTCATTAACAGATTCAGTTATTCCCTTACTGGGCATTTACCCTAAAATCTCCAATCCTCAGTTCAGACAGATTTTTCAACCATGTTTGTAGCTGCTCAATTGATAATAGCTAAGCGCTGGAATCAACTCAGATTGCCATCATAGATGAGTGGATAACCAAGATGTGGTATATCTGCATAATGGAATTCTACACACTAGTAAAGAAAAATGACACAATTAATGTTGAAGAAAATTTGTTGAACTTTGAGCAGATCATTCTCAGAAAGCTTACCCAATCACAGAAAGATAATTGTCACATGGTCTCAGTCATCTGTGGCTCCTAACCTGAATCTGCCCGAGATGCTGACATACCTAATAAGCATCTTGGGGACCAGACAATAGGGAGGGTCAGACAGGAGGGGTTGGTAAGCATGGGGGTGGGGGACCCAAAATGTCACCAACTGGAAATGGTACCATAAAATCCTATATTCTGAAAGACAGACTAAAAGTTTGAACTTTCATCAAGTCCTTAGAGGGAACACCTGAATCACAGGGCCCTGAACAGGGTATGATGATGACTAACCTTAAACTTCTCCTGTTTCTCTCTCTCTCTCCCTCTTCTCTCTCTGTTCTCTTTCTCTTTTATATTACCTTTTTCTTTCTTCTTTTAATGACACTCACCTATAACTCCCAGTACCAGCATGTGGTTAATATCCACAATGAGCTATTGATCAGAGAGTCACACAAGGTTTCCCAAAAGAAGACAGATTTCTGTCAGAGTACTTGGTGACCCACCAAAGGTTAATGGTAAGACCCTACTGCTGAATACACCATATGCTATTGGTATATAACATGGAGTGACCTGGCTGGAATCTAGAGGAGAGTCAGTCCCCACACAGCTTGTCTAGTGCCAGAGGTGCTACATGAGCAACTGGGGGGAAATGACCAACATATGTCCAAGCAACTTGTGGTTTAAGCTACTCAGCAGCAAACAACCTGATGTGATGCTCACACAAGTGCAATAGTGGCACACAGCCATGGTGGGTAACCAACTGCTATTGAATTGGCTAAGAGATCCACTAAGTGGAATGGAACTCATAGCTGGAACTGGGAAACAAGTCATTCCATATTCAAAAAATTAGCCCGCTCTCAAATATCTAAAATCATAATGGTTATCCCACTTATCTGGTGCTGACTTCTCTCTCTCCTGGAGAATTTGCTTCTCTTTTTCAGATGGATACTGAACCTGAGTTGAGGATCAGCCTATTGTACCTTATCAGGGCCCCAGCTGAAACCATAGAGTAACTGGGGAAATGAGCAAGAGTGCAGCTTTCTTGGTGAACCTAACATGAACACAAGGCCAAAGGAGCTAGACACAGAAAATGCTCCACTTGTACTAATCCAAATATTCAGAGAGATAGAGGCTCCCAAGTCCTCATCACTGAAGAAGACCTAAAATTATCCCAACATGGCTAGGAGAAATTCATAGAAGAGGGGTGGAAAGATTGTTAGAGACACATGTTGGGTCATGATGCAGAGACACTGCCTCTTCCACATAACTGATGGCTACCCCCACAATGCATGACCCATATTCCCCAAGGAGAAGAGTCCCTTCAGAGGGGGAGGACAGGCTAGAGGCTATCAATGGCACCAATATGAATGTACTCAATTTATGAGCATGACTAATAAATTAAATAAATTAATTTTACAAAAAGAGTCTAGACAATACAAGCCCCACCAAACCTTAATCCCAGCACTTGGGAACCCCAGGTAGGAGGATTGCTGAGAGTTCGAAATGCCTGAGAACAATTTGAAAAAAAGGTCAGCCTGGATCAGAGTGAGACCCTTCAAAGAAAAAAAAAAAAAAAAAAAAAAAAAAAAAACAAAGAATCTAGACAATACAAACCCCACCAAAATTATAAATCCATCAAGAAACTGTTTTAGATGAAATGCCATAATAATGATTTCAAAAAAATTATTTTATCTAAAACCAGGCATAAATTAAAGAAGAAAAACCAATGGAAAAAAAGAAAAAAACAAAAAAGAATTAAAGAAAAGAAAACAAACCCTGAAGGAAGTCTCACAAGTAGAACACAAGAAACCAGTTTAAACTGAAATAATTGAGGTCTATTACAGACATGAGTAACGAAAAGAAAGCTAGTGAAGAAAAATGGGCATTTCAAAATTATGGGACACTATGAAAAACACAAACATAAAAAAAAAAAAATAAAAGAAAAGAAAAAGAAAAAGTCATGGAAAGTTTCACCAGTAGAATGGATGAAAAATTTCCTCAAATTGGGATAAAATAGAAGACACAGGAAGCTTGTAGAACTCAAAACAGACAAAACCTGGAAATAACCTCTAAAGCCAAGCTAATAGGAAGACATAATCATGGGGATTTCAAAATATTTGGGACACTATGAAAAGATCAAACATAAGAAGTCAGGGTATAGTAGAAGAAGAAAAATTTCAATCCAAAGGCATAGTAGGTGTTTTCACCAAAATCATAGAAGAAAAGAAATGGGAAAGAAATGCCAGTGCAGACACAGGGAGCTTTTAGAACTCAAAACAGACAAAAATAATAATAATAATAATTAATAATTATAATTAAAAATACTAAACATGCAAACCAAAGAAAATATATTGAAAGCAATTAGCTAGGAAAAAACAAGTTCCCTATAAAGGCAAGCCCATCATGATTATAGCAGATTACTCAACACAAACTTTAAAAGCAAGAAGGGCTTGGTATAATATATTCCTTGTGCTGAAAGATAACAACTGTCAACCAAGACTTCTTTTTCCTGCAAAGCTATCTATACAAATTAAAGGAGAAATAAAGACATCCCACAACAAAAACAGGCTAAAGGAATTTATGACAACTAAGCCAGCTCTACAAAAACTACTTGAAGGAATCCTTCATGCTAAAGACAAAGCAAAGCACACACACTTGGAATCTGGAAAAAATAAACCATACTCAAGTAACAGCTAAAATAAGAGACTAAAGGGAAATCAGCAAAACACTACAAAACAAGAAGAATGGCGAGAATAAACACATACCTTTCAGTAATAACTCTTAATACCAATGGCCTCAATGCTCCAACCAAAAGACACAGGATCCTGCTTTTTGTTGCCTCCAGGAAACTCATCTCTCAATAAAAGATACATACTGTTTTAGGGTGAAAGGATGGAAAATGGTATTTCAAGCAAATGGGCCTAGGAAAAAAATCAGGGATTGCTACCCTAACATCTGACTGGATAGCCTTCAAACCAACATTAGTGAGGAAAAATAAAGAAGGTCACTTTACACTGATTAAGGGAACACTCCAACTGGAGGGCACTACAATCCTAAACATATATGCACCTAACACAAGGTCTCCAAATTCCATCAAACAAACACCATTAGACTTAAGGTCACAGATAACACCAAACACAATTGTAGTAGGTGACTTCAATATCCTATTCTCATCAATTGGGCAAGTCATCCCAGCAAAAGCTAAACAGAGAGACATCTGTATTAAATGATGTCATGTAATAAATGGGCCTAACAGATATCTACAGAACATTACATTCAAATGTCAAAAAATATACATCGCTCTAAGCAGCACATGGAACATTCTAAAAATAGACCATATATTAGGTTGCAAAGCAAATAAAAAATACAGGAAAACTGAAATAACCCCTTGTACTCTATATGACCACAATGGGATTAAATTACAAATCAGCAACAAGAAAAACTACAGAGCATACAGAAATTCATAGAGACTAAACAGTATACTATTGAATGATGAATGGGTGGGTCAATGAAGAAATCAAAAAGGAAATCAATCAGTTCATGGAATCACATGATGATGAGAATACACCATACCAAACCTTTGGGACACAAAGAAGGCAGTCCTAGGAGGGAAATTTATATCTCTAAATGCCTATATTAGGAAATTAGAGAGTTCACAAATGAACAATTTAATGATTTACATTAAGGCCTTGGAAACATAAGAACAAGGCAAACCAAAAATCAGTAGAGGGGAAGAAATAATAAAGACTAGGGCAGAAATTCATGAAAAAGAAACTAAAAAAAAAAAAACAAAAAAAAAAAGAATCACTGAAACAAAGACTTGGTTCTTTGCAAGTATAAACTAGATTGATAAACCCTTAGCAAATCTGAACATAAGAGAGACGAGACAAAACTTTTAAAAAACTAGAAATTTTAAAAGGCACCATTATAACAGATATCAAAGAAATTCAAAAAATAATAAGGGCAAACTTTAAAAATATAAAAGCCTCTGAGTTTGAAAGTCTGAATGAAATGACTGATTTCCTCGATTCATATAAGCTACCAAAATTAAATAAAGATGAGATAAACCAAGTAAGTAGACCTTTAACAAGTTCAGAGATCCAAGCACTTATATAAATCCTCCCAAGTAAAAAAAAGGCCAGGCCCAGATGGGTTTACTGGTGAATTTTACCAGACATTCATGGAAGAACTAATACCACTACTGCCCACAGTTTTCCATAAAATAGAAGGGAAGGAATTCTACTAAAATCCTTCTACAAAGCCAGCATCACACTGATACCAAAGCCAGACAAAGACAGAACAGGAAAAGAAAATTACAAACCAATCTCCCTCATGAACCTAGATGTAAAAATTCTGAAGAAAATATTGGCAAACAGAATACAATATATCAGAAGGATTATTCACCCTGCCCAACTAGACTTTATCCCAGAGATACAGGGATGGTTCTACATATGCAAACAAATAAATGTAATATACTATATAAATGGACTGAAGGACAGAAATCACATGATCATGTCAATAGATACAGGAAAGGCATTCAACAAAATCTAACATCCTTTCATGGTAAAAGTTCTACAGAAACTGGGACTAGAAGGAATATATCTCAACATAATAAACACTATTTATGACAAACCTAACTTAAGCCAACTTAACACTAAATAGGGAAAATCTTGAAGCTTTTCCACTAAATTCAGGAACAAGTCAAGGGTATTCACTGTCCCCACTTTTATCTAATATAGTGCTGGAAGCCTTAGCTATAGCAATAAGGCAATATACATGCATAAAAGTGATACAAATTGGAAAGGAAGAGATCAGATTATCATTATTTGCAGATGATATGATTCTATTCATAAAGGAACCTAAAGACTCTATCAGTAAACTGTTAGAGCAGACAAACACTTTTAGGAATGTAACAGGATACTAAATAAACACACAGAAATCCGTAGCTTTTCTATATACTAATAACAAGCATGCAGAGGATGAAATCAGAGAATCTCTCCCATTCACAATTACCTCAAAATAAATAAATTAATTAATTAACTTGAAATAAACCTAACCAAGGAAGTGAAGGATCTCTATGATTAGAACTTTAAAATACTCAAGCGAGAAATTGCAGAAGACACTAGGAAATAGAAAGACATCCTGTTTTCTTGGATTGGAAGAATCAATATTGTGAAAATGTCAATCTTACCAAAAGAAATCTACACATTTAATGCAATCCTTATTAAAATTCCAATGGCATCCTTCACACAAATAGTAAAAACAATCCTAAAATTCATTTGGAAGCACAAATAACCTTGTATAGCCAAAAGAATTTTGAGCAACAAAAATCCAGCTGGTGGTATCACCATACACAATTTTAAGCTATATTACAAAACCACAGTAACAAAATCAGCATGGTACTGGCACAAAGATAGACATGTAGAACAAGGGAATAGATTAGAGGACCCAAATTTTAATCCAGGCAGCTACAGCCATCTGATTTTTGACAAAAATGCCAAAAGTATTCATTTTAGAAAAGACAACCTCTTCAACAAGTGGTTCTGGGAAAACTGGATATTTATATGTAGAAGGATGAAAATAGATCTTTGTCTTTCTCCATGCACAAGAATCAAGTCCAAGTGGATCAGGGACCTTAATGTCAGACCTGAAACTCTGAAACTGCTAGAGTAAAATGTAGGGAAACCCTTCAACATAGTGGCATAAAGAATGGCTTTCTGAATATAATCCCAAATGCTCAGGAAATAAAACCGCTAATCAACCTCTGGGATCACATGAAATTACAAAGCTCTTGTACAACAAAGGACACTGTGAATAGAGCAAAGTGAGAAGCTACAGAATGGGTGAAAATCATTGCCAGCTATAAATCTGACAGAGGTAAATATACAGAATATACAAATAATTCAAAAAAGCAATAAGAAATCAAACAGCCCAATTAAAAATGGGCTGTGGAACTAGAGAGTCCAACAGAAAGAAATACAGATGGGATATAAACATTTTACAAAGTGTTCTACATCCTTAGCCTTCAATGATTTCACAGAAATTCAATGTTGTGAGTATTTGGAGGGAAGTACACCCTATGTAACAACAACAGCACATGTTGAATCTTCTATGCCAGGAATTTCCAATGTATTTTGACAAAAACAAGCTGATTCCAAATGGTTAGTTTGTGTACTATAACTTTAAAATCAGCACTTTTAGAGATAACAATGGCCAAGAAACAGCATAGCTGTATTTCAAAATGATCCTTTTTAGAGATGGGAAGTGGCGAGAACATTGTTTGAACCACCTACCAGCCGGTTCAAATCTTTTGTGGAAGATATTTTGAAGTCACTTTCTGCTTTGTTAGTAAAGTTTGTCAAGGGTAGTATAATTTATAGACTAATAAATAGTGCTGAATTAAGTGGCATTTAATATCTAGAAGCCAGTTTGATCCAAGTTACTTCCCTGTCAGAATCACATGCAGCACAAATAAACTTTTCCATAAACGGGTGTAACATGAGAGCTGCTTGTTTCAGAGTAAAAGCACATTCCATATATGTAAATGAATTTAATCAAGGCAAACAGTTAAGAGCTTTTATTTTTAGAACAGCAAGTTAATTGTAAATATTTTAATATTAGTTTACTCATCCATGATCTGAGATCATGCTGAGATGAGAAAACTATCCCCAAACTACAATTTAGTGCATTGGGAAAAAAAAAAATCTAAAAATAGTAATTCAAGCTACAGTCTTTAGACTGTAGGAATATTGTTAGGAATATTGTTCAGCAGTTAGCACTTGCTTGCAAAGTCTATAAGCCCTACTTCAAATCTTCAGAACCCACATAAAGCCAGATGCACAAAGTGGTGCATTCATTTGGAGTTCATCTGCAGTGGTAGAAGGCCCTGGCATTTTCATTCATATCCTTTTTCTCTCACACACACACTCTCGTGCTTTCCTTTTTCCTCCTTCTGTCCCTTCCCCCTCCCCTTCAAACCATATATATATATATATATATATATATGTATATATATATATATATATGTATATATGTATATATGTATATATGTATATATGTATATATATTTGTATAGTTTTTAGAGGTAAGGTTTTCTTCTAACCCAAGGTGACCTGGAATTCAGTATATAGTCTCATGCTGGCCTAGAACTCACAGTGATCCTCTTTCCTCTATCTCACGAGTGACAGGATTATAAGCATTTGTCACCATGCCTGGCTACATAAAATATTTACAAAGAGAATGTCTCTAGAGTTGGGCTGACTAGATTAAACTTCGGGCTGAACCCTCTGTTTCAGACAGCTTCAGTTGCTGGCATGAACCTCCAGACCAGTCACAGTTATAGGAGGAAGGGAATGTATATTTATAGGTCCTGGGGAAGTTTCATAATGATGGAAGCAGTTGGCCTCCCTTTCACCAATCCAAGAAGAGTGGAAAAAGAAAAACAAAACAAACAAACAAAAGAAAAACACCACCACAACCAGCAAGCACACTTCAGGAACTGGAGAAAGAACTCCAGCAGAGTTTTACACATCTTTAGAATGGAATTCTAACCACCCTCACACACACACATTTTTACAGCTGGATTCTAGGATCTTCCCACAGTGACATCTCCTCCAGCCAGGCAGCTGGAGATCCAAAGTACAAGCTTTAATAAAAAACTCCTGAAGGTATTAGAGGATATCCATTCAAACTAACGCACCCTCTTTGCTACATATTTCATACTCAATAAGCCACCAACTTTTCTTAAATGTCACCAGTTAAAAGGGGAAAATAATTGTTCCTATCCCATGGACTTAAGACAAGCACATACATTGATAAAAGTAAAGGAATGGATACAGGCTAAGAGATTGATGCATAGTATCTGTGATGATGAGTGTGATGATGATGGTGGTGAGGAAAGAGGAAGAAGAGAGAGATGTTCATAGCATACAGTGCTAATGGCATGCAAGACATTTCAGACAGATGAGGACCATGCCCAGGGCTTGCAGAATCAGCTGGCCTTCCCATTAGTGTATCAAGTTTAAACCCATGTTCCTTGAAGAAGCAGTCTGTGAGTCAAATGCTATCTCCTGAACCTCAGAACATCACTTCATTGTGATTGTGCTACTGCAGATAGCTCCACAGGCAAGTTTGGAACAAAGACCTACAAAAGGTTCAGGACGTGAAATGGTCATAAAGACATTCTTTTTAGAAAGGGAATGTTTTACTTTCAGACATCTGTGAGGCCCTTTCTTGGTTCATATGATAGCTAATGTCATACACAAGTATTAAATTCAAACTTAAAAACAGCCTTGATGACATGCCTTTAATCCCAGCACTCAGGAGACATAGGTAGGAGGATTGCAGAGAGTTTGAGGCACACTGAGAATACAGGGTGAATTCCAGGTCAACCTGAGCTAGAGAGAGACCCTACCTCAAAAAAAAAAAAAAAAAAAAAAAAAAAAAGAAAAGAAAAACATTGACCACACAATCATGAACACACTACTAGTGGACACACAGTCTATACTTTTATTATGCAAATGTCATTGTAGAGATATGGCATGATTAACATTCAAGTTATTATCAGCTTTCTCTTGGGGCTACTATCGTGACTACATTGTATATATGTTTTTAAAAAGCCAGTAATGTATCTCTGTGGAAGAAACCTCAGTATTTCACTTGTACGATTAGTGTGTGGGATGCAGGAAAAGAACTACACATCTTAATTGTGTGTAACTTTTGAAATGTCTGTTGAAAAGATAGAATATTTTTGGTTTATGATGAAAGGCCTTCTTATTTAATGTTTGTCCTCACCTATAAGTGGAGTTGTAATGAACTGTGTGTGGAATAAATAAGTTATTGAAAGTTCAAGAAACATCAGATATAAAATTTGGACAAGTTCCTGGTACCTAACACTCAACATTCCCCTTGTTCTTCTAACTTCACCTTTTGCACTGTAAAGAGTAGAACAGGCAACCAAACCCTCTTCTTTGGTTTTGATGCTCAGCCATTTAGACAGGAGAATTTTCAAGAACAGGAGCTCTTTTGCTCTCCTTTGTCCCTGAATTAGGAGGAAATTTAATAATATCTCTTTTGCCATTTGTCTACCTGTCATGTTAAAACACTGTAGTATTTTCTTTCAATGGCTACAAACTGAGAATTATGGAATACAGCAGCAGGTTTAGTAATTTTTCAAATGAAGAATTTATCAATACTTATTACATGGCCAAAGCAATAAAAACATTACTTCATCTAAACAGCCAGGAGACCACACACAATAGAGTCCAAGGACATCCAGAATTTCTATTGTCCTATTTAAGGAAGTATAACTTAGCATTTTTTTGAAATTGTTTTCCTATACTATGCTAGTGGGCTAACGTGTTTTAATTGAAAAGAATTCTAGGTTTTCTTTATTAGCTTTACAGGATGGAAATCTTTTCTTTTTAAAAATATTTTATTTAGTTTTTATTTATTTATTTGAGAAAGAGAGAGCAGACAGAGAGAGAAAGAGAGAGAGAGAGAGAGAGAGAGAGAGAGAGAGAGAGAGAGAGAATGAGTGCACCAGGGTCTCCAGTCACTACAAAGGAGCTCCAGATACAAGCACCACCTTGACTTATGAGGCTCCTGGGGAAATGAACTGAGGTCCTTTGGTTTTATAGGCAAATGCCTTAACTGCTAAGCCCTCTCTCCAATCCCTCTTTTCCTTTCTTTAAAATCACATTTTATTAATTCTGATTCTTATTCTTATGAGGGCTAAAGGTGCAATACAACCCAGTCTTTTAAGCCAGACTTTAGCTTAATGATGAGGAAAGTGAATTCTCGGCGAATAGACAGACAATGAAAGCCTCTATTTTAATTCTATTTTATAAAGTTGCTTAACTCTTTGGACTGCAAGTTCCTTGAGGGTAGAGAGTTGTTTCACTTATCATAAGTCCCCAGTAACACAAAGATGAGAAGATAACAGATGCTTGCTCAGTGTTTGATAAACGTAGATAACTGTCTCAAGTCACATGGTAGCAAAACTGTAGGCAGAACCAGGGGAATACATACCTATTAACCCTTAGTAAAGAAGTCTGTTATTGAATTCTTTTTGGGTTTTCTTTTTCTCTTTGTGTTCCTTTCTTTCTCGCCCTTTTTATTTCTTTCTTAATTTCTTTCTTTTTTTTCTTTCTGATTTATTTTATTCTTTTTTCTTAACTAGATGCAAAGATCATTTTTGCTTGCCTTGTAAAATAATTCTAAATAAATTTTCAAGTGATTGCCAAATATTTTAGTCTAAAATTTCTCACCAAACACCCATGTAGGTGTTATCTTAATAAGTAAGTCAACACAAAATATCTCACTTCTATACATAATTACTAATATGTAGTTAAAAGAGGAAAATTTGACTAAAACAAATTAATCAAACAAAACAGAACACCTCCAGGCCATAAATCTAAATCAGGAATAAAACAAGCAAAAATAGAAGATTGTCATTTTAGCTCAGGGACTGTCAATCTGTGATACCACTCCTGGATAGGTGATATTGGGGATATCAATAATAGTTAAGGAAAAATAAACAACAACAGCCTAGGGCTTCTCATTGAATTAGTATTCAAATTGAACAATGGGGAAATACACTCATTCATTAACATCATCCCAGAAAACATACAAAAAACAGATTCACCAAAACTCTATTCTTACCTTTGATTTCCATTCTTAATTCTGTGTTTTCTAGCCTCAGTACACATAACTCTATGGCTTTGAAGGAAAGACAAGCAAGTCTCAAATAAGAAAAGGATGCTGGGATATCTAGTTTCATCTCAGATGTCTAAACAGCTTGAAAATTTTTACTCCCTTCCTTACCATAAGAAGGAAAATAAAGTAAAACTAAATGAACTATCATCAAACTGAGGTTCTTATTACCTAGCACTTCACCAAAAACATCAAAGTCACATTCCAAATCAGGAACAAAGAGCTTGGAAAGGCAAAGTAAACATACAATCTTGACTTAGATATATTAACCATTATGGAAATATCAGATGGAAAATTAAAATAGCTATGATTAATATGGCAAAGGATCTGAGAAAAGTAGGCAAAATAAAAACAAAAGAGTAGGCTGGAGAGATGTCTTAGTGGTTAAGGTGCTTGCCTACAAGACCTAAGGATCCAGGTTTGATTCTGCAGGTCCCGTGTAAGCCAGATGTACAAGGTGGCACATGCATCTGGAGTTTGTTTGCAGTGGCTAGAGGCCTTGGCGTGCCAATTCTCTCTCACTCTCTCTCTTTATATAATCTACCCATTTCTCTCTCTCTATCTCTCTCAAATAAAATATTTTTGAAAATCCACTGTAACAAAGATGAATTTCTTTAATAGGATGAACAATAAGATGGAAAAAATGAACATGCTGAAATATATGTCAAGGACTGTGTTAAGTTGGGACAGTTTCCCAAGATGGAGTCACCAAGGACAGCAGAATGGTGACAGAGGCATAAGGAAGTGGATTATCCACATTCCTCAAGAAACCACCTGGTCATTATCTCTTTCTTGCCTAACAATGCTCCATATCATGGTTTTCTGCCCCCTTACCCCATATGTCACCTGATCACTGTTCTGGTGTCACACCCTACCTATTTTAAATGACTAATGTAATGATCTCCCCTATAGGAACTTTTCTATTCAACTTAACAAACGAGTTCTTTTTCCTTCCTCACCTTCCCCTAACCGAAAAAGCCTTATAAAGATCACTACCTAAAAACTCAGGTTGGCTGTGCTCCAATCTTGTGAGTCAGCTCTGGCAGCTCATGCTTTTCCTAAATAAAAGCTTTCATCTTTGCCTCAGAGTGGTTTGCATGGTCTTTGTCACTCCCAAACCTTACAGGCTGGAGGGATTGCTCAGTGGTTAAAGTGCTTTCCTGCAAAGGCAAAGGACCCAGGTTTGATTCCCCAGGACCTACAAAACCCAGATGCAGAAGGTAGCACACGTGTCTGAAGTTCGTTTACAGAGGCTGGAGGCCTTGTTGTGCCTATTCTCTCTTTCTCTCCTCTCTCTCTGTCTCAGATAAAATAATAAAATATATTTTTTAAAAGATATGTCAAGAGAAAGTTGGCAAAATAAAGTTCAAATAATACCTTATTTGAATATTGTGGCAGTCAGCTCTGCACAAAGAACCCAGCCAAAAGATTATGGTAGGACAGGGTTTATTTTGGTTTACAGACTTGAAGGGAAGCTCCATGATGGTGGGGAAATTGATGTCATGAGCAGAGGGTAAACATCACTTCCTGGCCAACATCAGATGGACAACAGCAGCAGGGGAGTTTTTCAAACATGGGGAAGCTGGCTGTAACACCCATAAGTCTACCCACAATAATACACTGCCTCCAGGAGGCTTCAATTCCCAAATTGCCACCAGCTGAGGACCTAGCATTTAAAACACATAAGTTTATGGGGTACACCTTAATCAAACAACTGCAAATATTTAAAAGAAAATAACCTGAACCTGAGTTAATTTCAACTATATAATACATACATAATTGAAATACCAGAGGCAAAAGAAAGAACAGAATAATTATTTAAAATATCAGTATACCACATATCTAAGAAACTTAGTGATAATTGAGAAGAATAGATATTTCAAACTGTGAAAAATTAGTAACAAAATAAATCAGGAAAGAAGCATTAGAAAAATAAAAGCACCTTACCTAGCAAGGCAAAAGGATAGAGTTATTTTATTATTTTTAAATATATTTTTATTTATTTATTTGAGAGAGAGAGAGAGAGAGGGGAGGAAGAGAATGGGCACGCCAGGGCCTCCAGCCACTGCAAATGAACTCCAGATGCATGTGCCCCTTTGTGCATCTGGCTCATGTGGGTCCTGGAGAATCGAACCTGGGTCCTTTGGTTTTGCAGGCAAACACCTTAACAGCTGTAGCAGACAGCTTCAGGTTCGCTGAGATGAACTTCCAGACCAGGCACAGTTATGGAGGAAGGGATGTTATTTATTGAAGCTTACAGATCCAGGGGAAGTTCCATAAAGGCAGGAGAAACGGCCTGCTCTCCACAGGACCAGGCAAGAGAGCAAAGCCAACCAACCACCAGAGCACACAGAGCAAAACTACAGCCAAAAGGTCACACAGCACACTTCAGGAACTCCTGCTAGGCACATTTGCATATCTTTACAATGGAATCTCAAACCCACACCTTAAGACCAGCCCCCAGTGACGTTGCCTCTAGGAAGGTGATTGCAGATGCACACTATAAAGTAATAAAACATTGAATATATTGGGGGACATATATTCAAACTACCACATTCCGCCCCTGGCCCCCAATATATTTAGCTCCTGGCCCCTAATAGATTTATAACTATCACACATTGTAAATTGTACTCAGTCCAATTTCAAAGGTTCTCACAGTCTTGATCAACTTAAGATAGTGAGTCCTGTAAAATCAAACAAGTTAAATACTTTCAACATGTCAAGGCACAGAGTAAAGATTTTTAACTGGTATAAGGCATAGCAAGGAGAGGAGAAACTAGAACAATACAAACTCAACCACCATCAGCCGTCATCAAACTTCTGCAGTTCAAGTTCAATATAACCAGAGACTGACAGTCTCCAGGTTTTCCAATTCCGCCCCTCCAGCTGGGCAGAGTCGCCAGGGAAAACTTTCAGCCCACGCCAACACTGCACTCCATGGTAGCCCTTTTGCACAGTCCTGGTATATCCAAAACATCTTCAGGTCTCCATGCAAACCACGGTCCATCTTCCAAAAGGCTCTTCCAGCCTATTCCTCAGGGACCTCATGCCCTACGTCATGCCACATCTCAGCAGCAGCTCCTGGAACCGTGTGCAATTCATGACCACTCCATGCATTTTTCATGCTTCCAAAACTAATACCAGGTGTGCAGGACAGAGCCATATTGTTAATCCAGGGATGAAATAAATCACAGCCTTGAAAAGCAGGTTCCTTCTCCAGTCAGCTCTTTCCAAGAATTTGCATTTCTAACAGTCTTTCCTCAGGCATCCTCTCCATTGTTTTAATGTAAATCAGTCGTCAGGCCACCTTCCTTCCACCTTCCTTAAGATTGCTAATGTGTTGACAATAGCAGCTAAACCAGCCTCAATGCCTCTACTTTTAACTTGCTTCAGGTTTTTCAACTTAAAATCTTAAAATCTCAGTCCGATATCTTCAGCCAAGCATATCAGTCCATTACAAATTTAACCTTGATCAAACTTTCTGGGCCTGGGTAGCAGAACGTAACCATCCCTTATGCCAGCAGCCCAGTTCCAACAAAGTCCTCTGCTGTCTTTCCTTCCCCTTAGAAAGTTCATAAGCCAAGCCTCGAAGTTCAATACTGTCTGCACTTAGCATTCTCAAACTCTCATCAGAATAGTCCATAAAACTTGGCTTACCATTCCAGAAGGCATCTTCAGTTGCAAGCACCAAGTCCATGTCCATTCCTCCAAAGAAAAGGTTGCAAAAGACGAATATCCACACGGTCAGGTTCATCTCACCCCACACTCCTCGGTACCACTTTACTGTAGCAGACAGCTTCAGGTTCGCTGAGATGAACTTCCAGACCAGGCACAGTTATGGAGGAAGGGATGTTATTTATTGAAGCTTACAGATCCAGGGGAAGTTCCATAAAGGCAGGAGAAACGGCCTGCTCTCCACAGGACCAGGCAAGAGAGCAAAGCCAACCAACCACCAGAGCACACAGAGCAAAACTACAGCCAAAAGGTCACACAGCACACTTCAGGAACTCCTGCTAGGCACATTTGCATATCTTTACAATGGAATCTCAAACCCACACCTTAAGACCAGCCCCCAGTGACGTTGCCTCTAGGAAGGTGATTGCAGATGCACACTATAAAGTAATAAAACATTGAATATATTGGGGGACATATATTCAAACTACCACAACAGCTAAGCCATCTCTTCAGCCCCCAGGATAGAGTTATTTTCAAAGCCATATAAGCCAAAAGAAGGCAGAATGAAAAAGTTGAAGTACTGAAAGTAGAAAGCAAAACCAAACCAAAACAGAAGAGCAACTAAGAACACTGCACCCAGCAAACCATTATGTAAAAGTGAAAAAGAAAAGTCTCTCCTTGACAAACACAACTGACTTTGCCACCAATACACCTGCCTTATGAAGAAATGAAAATATTTTTAATTAAATTCACATGTACAAAAAAGGATAAAAGAAAGAAAAAATGGGGTACAGAATGAAACTCTGTTTCAAATAAGCAAGCAAACAAACAAAAGAAGGAAATTGTGCAAAGTATCTGCTCAGATGAAAATAGAACTAAAGTAGAAACAGATACTACAATAACCAACAGGCTCTATTCCTTAAGGGTTTGGATATTTTTTAAAGTAACTTTTCAGTCAGGTGTGGCGGCAGACACCTATAAGCCCAGTACATGGGTTACTGAAGCAAGAGGAATCCAAGACCAGCTGGATGGCACAGTGAGTTTCATGCCACTGGGTCAACAGTATGAGATCCTGTCTCAACAACAACAACAAATTACATCTAAATTAGATCTGAAATTGAAAAAAAAAAAAAAATAAGATAAGCAAAATATGTTGATACAAATTAAAATTTAAAATACACAGAGGGGAAGTAGTTAAGTGCTTCAAAGTATTTGCCTTGCATATCTGAAACCCTGGGCACATTCAACAGCACCACAGAAACTAGGTACTATGAAGCCCTTCTATAATGCCAACACTTAGTACTGACGTCAAGGCTGGGCATAATGGCACCTGCCTTTAATCCCAGAATTCTGAAGGCTGAGGTAGGAGGATTGCTGTGGGTTCGAGGCCAGCCTAGGACTACATAGTGAATTCTAGGTCAGCCTCAGCTAGAGTGAGAAGCTGCCTTGTAAAAAAATTTTTAAAGTGAAGAAAGAAAAATGCAAACAAACAACAACAATAAGAAACAACAGAATTGATGTCAAGGTGCTCAGAAGTTGAAGTCCAGCCTCCATGACCTAGCAAGTTTGAGTCCAGTCTGGGATACATGATACCTGATTTCAAAAAAGTTTTATGAGATACAGCAAAAATAATGCTCAGAGGAACACATGTGGCAGTAGATGCAACTCTTATGAAAGAAAAAAGAAGTTCCAACACTTTGTTCTTCAGCATTAGCAAACTAGATAAAGAAAAACTGTTTCCATCTAAAGCCAGAGGAAGAACATGAATAATCAAAACTAGAGCAAAGGTCACGATATTGAATAGAAAAAATTTCAGAAAGTCAATGACTTCAAATCTGGGTCTTGCCAGGCATTGTGGTATATGCCTTTAAGCCTAGTACTTGGGAGGCTGACATAAGAATGTTGCTGTGAGTTCAAAGCCACCCCCATACTACAGAGTGAATTCTAGATCAGCCTGAGATCCAAATGTCACATGTTCTCTCTCATATGTTGATCCTAGATACAAATGATTGGACTTCTATGTGAGTAGGAAAAAAACTCAGTACCAGAAGCCAGTAAGCTAGAAAGGGGCTATAAAGGGAATAGAAAGGGAGGGAGGGGAGACTTAATAGGATGGTATTGTATATATGTAAGTAGAAGAACAGATTAATGGGGGTGAAAAGGCCTAAGTGAGGTCAGAAGAAGAGATTGAGTAAAGGAAAGGTGGAGAGAATGCTAATCAAAATCTAAGAGGATATAAATAAGGCATATGGAAACCTACCTTTCTGGGCAATGGAACACTCAGAAGCAGTAGATTATTACTAGAAAATTTTTAGTTTCAGGGATGGGATACCTTCTAATGAGTTGGCCAGGGAGGTCTCAAATACCCCAAAAAACATTATAGGCCATTGCCGAGGCTCTTGGTTTCCCACCAGGATTACATGGTAAGATCCTATTGCTGAAGACTCCATGTACTTGGGCTGCAAGATCACTGAGAAATCCTGACGGAGCTAAGCTGAAAGCCTCCTCCATGTGGACCAGCTGACAGAAAGCTGGGAAAAGCTATGCTGCATGCATTTCAGTGGGAGAGAGAGAAAACACCAGTGAAGATTCAGTGAGTGATTCAGGGAAACAAGGACCCAGGTAGAATCAGAGAAGATCTCAAAGCTGAAATCACAAGAAATGTGAGAGGAATTCTATAATGTTATCATTATCAAAACAAGACAATTTCATATTAGCAAATGAAGTGAAAGCTGAAATTGGCACAGTTAAGACTTAGTTATCAAATGAAAGGAATTTCAAGGAAGACAGAACAAAAGCATAAGGAGAATAGATTTCCTTTTTAATGTATAATTTCATTATTCTTACAGATAACAGACCATAATAATTTCTCCCCTTCCACACTTTCCCCTTCACAAATCCACTCTCCATCATATTCCCTCCCCCACTCTCTGTTAGTCTCTGTTTTATTTTGATGTCATCATCTTTTTCTCCTATTTCGAGGGTCTTGTGAAAGTATTGCTAGGCACTGTGAGGTCGTGGGTATCAAGGCCAAATTCTGTCTGGACAGTTGCATTGTAAGGAGTGGTACCCTCTTTTGGCTCTTACATTCTTTCTGCCACATCTGGTGCAATGGACCCTGCACCTTGGAGGGTGTGACAGAGGTTCTTCAGTGCTGGACACTCCTCTGTCACTTCTCAACATTCTTTTGGGTCATCTCAGTGGTCAATGCCATCTGAAAAGAGAAGCTTCTCTAAACAAAAATGAGAGTAGCATTAATATATGAGGATTAACATTAAGTGTTGTGCTTACTGGGCAGTTTGGTTAGCATAACAGAGGCAGTTAACCTGACAACAGCAGGCTTTATACCCCTAGGCTTTGTTTTGTTCACTATGTTAAGGTTCCTCTCAAAGGCTGAGTTTGAGCCCAAGAGTCAACAAACATTATGTAAATGTGACTGGTTTAAATAAATCCTGTTTCCTATTGGCCCATATCCTAACCACAACACAACATCACAACATGGCATGCAACAAACTAGCCCAGAAATTTAGATCCTAAATACCTCTCAGAGAAGGTAGGAATATCTCCCTTGTATGTTGTTCATTTTTTTTTTAAGTTTACTTGGCATCTATTTTAGATTTCTTTGCTTTATTCTTTTTTTAATTAGTTATGTAGGTAATGTGTATACAGTCATGCTGGTACCATCATTAGCCTCTTCCCTGTCCTACCCCTCTGAAGGGACTTTCTTTGTTGGGGAATGTGGGTCTTGCATTGTGGGGGTAGTCATCAGTCATGGGAAAGAGTCAATGTCTCTGTGCATAATGTCCCAACTTGTGGATCTAACAATCTTTCCTCCTCCTCTTCCATGAATTTCCCTAAGCCATGTTGGGTTCATTTTAGGTATACTTCAGTGATGAGGTCTAGGGAGCCTCTGTATCTCTGGATATCTGGTTTGGTAGGAGTTGAGTGTTCTCTGTGTTTATCTCCTTCACCTTCATGTTGGTACCAGGTTCACCAAGAAAGCAGCACTCTTTTAATTACTATATGGTTTCAGCTGGGGCCCTGGTGAGGTGCAATGGGCCGATTCTCTCCTCAGGTTCTGTGTCCCTCTGAAAAAAGAGGAGCAAATTCTCCAACAGAGAGAGAGGCAACACCAGATAAATGGGATAACCATTATTATTTTAGAGAGAATTTAATAGGTGTAGGCCTTCTTGTAGCCCACAATTGGTGGGAGCTTGATATTAGTGAGCAGGTTCATTATTTGAATATGGTTCTGACTTGTTTCCCAGTTCCAGCTATGGGTTCCATTCCAGTGAGTGGATCTGTTAGCCAAATCAAAAAGCAGTTGGTTACCCACCATGGCTGTGTGCCACTATTGCCCTTGTGTGAGCATAACGTCAGGTTGTGAACTCACCCGATCACAGAAGGATAATCGTTGCATAGTCTCACTCATCTATGGCTCTTAACCTGAATCTGCCTGAGATGCTGACATATCTAATTAGCATCTCGAGGTACGGACAATATGGGGGATGGGGTTGGAGGGGAAGGAAAGGGTGGGAGGGGGCCACAAAACTGGACCCAAATGGAAATGGCACCATAATATCCTATATCCCGAAAGACAGACTAAAAGGCTGAACCTTCATCAAGTCATTAGAGGCAACACTTGATTCACAGGGGCCTGAAGAGTGTATGATGAAGACTAACCTTAAGCTTCTCCTGCTTCTCTCTCTCTCTCTACACCTCTTCTCTCTCTTCTCTCATTTTCTTCTATATTATCCATTTTCTTCTTCCTTATTTTCCCTTAGCACTGGTCTGTAACTCCCAGTACCAGCATGTACTTCCACAATGAGCTGTTGATCAGAGAGGCCCACAAAGTTTCCCAAAAGAAGACAGATTTCAGTCAGAGTACTTGATGAACCACCAAAGATTAATGGTAAGATCCTATCACCAAAGACATCATATGCTGTTGGTTCAGAATATGGAGTGACCTGGCTGTAATCTGGAAGAGAGTCAGTCCCCAGACAGTTATCTTGTCTAGTGCCAGAAGGTGCTGCATGAGCAACTGGGGAAAAGTGACCAACAACTGTGCAAGCAACATGTGATCTAAGCTTCTCAGCAGCAAACAACCTGATGTGATACTCATACAAGGGCAATAGTGGTGCATGGGTTGTTCTTACTACACTGCTTTGAAGTTGAGCCATGCATACTTTGGTGACAGTTGTTTCTAAACTCGGGAAGTAGATTTAAGAGGAAAGGATGGAGAAGGAATGGTTAAGATGGGCAGTTGGCTAAGAAAAACAATTAATGCCCTGAAAAACAGTAAGGTAACTATGGTTAATATAAATTATATACTTCAAGTAGCTCAAACAGGATTTTTTTTTAATTTGAGAGAGACAGAGACAGAGAGAGAGAGAGTGAGGAAGGGGCAGAGAGAGAATGGGTATGCCAGGGACTTTTCAGCATCTGTGAAGGAACTCCAGATGCATGTGCCCCCTTGTGTGACACTGTGTGTTTGCATCGCTTTGGGTCTGGCTATATGTAGCACCTGAAGATTTGAGCAAGCATTCTTAGGCTTCACGGGCAGGCACCATAACTGCTAAGCCATTTCTACAGCCCTCAAATAGGATTTTTAATGTTCCCAACACAAAGAAATGATAAATATTTTAGGTGATAAATATACCAATTACCTTGATTTGATCATTGCATACTCTATTTTTGGATGAAATGTCATATTGTTTCTCATAAATACATACAATTTCTGTGTAAGAGATGAAGCCACAGAGTCATGTAGTTGATATCTACTAGTAACAAGACATCACCTGCAAATATCCCAAAGGGTTTCATGACATTTTTCCTGTTAACTATCCCAACAACCTCTTCATTTCTACCAAGAATCTACAATGGCTCTTGACCATGACACATATCTGTCTCTGCCTAAATATAACCAGTACTTCATTGCTCCAAAGAAATGAAAACTTCCTTGTGTTTAGAGTAGAAATAATATTTCCTTCACTATGTTTATTTTGACATTTGTCATTCATTATCCTCCCCAATCTAAAAGCTTTATTGTTTACACATTTATTTCTCCTAGCTACAGGGGAATATTGCATCCCCAATATGGTCTTATGGGCCACACACTGCCTTGCCCACAGTAGAAATTCAGTAACACTTTTTAAAAATAAATGAATGAAGAGTGGATTGCTACATTGAGGAGGCCATCAATATCAGCAAGTTTTCATGGAGAGGGTGATTTTAAAAAGAGTTATAAAACAAATTAACAATTTCACATTGCTTTACAAAAATAATCTGCACAGAAAACCTGATGCTCATTTCCATGCATCTTTGCAACATGTATGTGAAATTCCTTGAGTAGATCCTCATAGAGACCCATCCAAAAGGGTGTATCCATTTTGGTGGAAGTATGTGAAGGTAGGATTAATGAGGAGAAAAGAAAATAAAGTTGCACAGAGACTATGACATGAAATAACTGTCTTTATATGTAGACATGTTACTGAGATTACACATGGAAAGCAGCATGAGAAGATGAGATCCTTAACCAACCTCACTTTTAATTTCAAGAAACAGTTGACAGACTTTTTTCATGATGGGTTTGGGTAGATATTACTGAGGTAGCATATAATAGAACAATTCTATTACCCAGGGCTTCTCAATATCTCTAAACCTTCCATGAATGCCTTTATAGCTTTAGGAGAGAGATTGGGCTACTGTTTAGGCCACCAGTCTTTGAATTCATCTCTCTCCAATATGTACATCTCAACTTCCTTTTCCTAGACATTCAGATATTATACAGCCATAGAAGACAATCTTTTGGTATTTGTGTCAGGTAAGCGTATGTATAATCATAATACAAATTTGCATATGCACATAGGAGGTTCCCTTTTATTTTTCCTAGCCAAAGCATAAACTTTCTGATATTAATGTAGTTTGAAGGTCAAATTGTTTATTGAAACCTGATTATTGGTTCTTCACAACAAAGAGTAGGCTATGTGTGTACATGTGATGAGGGGTTAAGTGTTAGGTGGGAAAGGCTCCCAAGACGGAATCACCAAAGACAGCAGAATGGTGACAGACGCATAGGAAAGTGGATTATCCACATTCTTCAAGAAACCACCCAGCCATTACCCCCTCCTTGCCTAACAATGGCCCAGGTCATGTTTTCCTGCACCCTTATCTCCTAAGTCACATGGTCACTATTCTGGTATCACACTGTAACTATGTTAAATGGTTAATCTCCCTTAAATGGTAAAGATCTCCCTTAAAGGAACTTTTCTATTCAACTTAACAAATGAGTTCTTTTCCTTTCCTCGCCTTCCCCCAACTGAAAAGGCCCTATAAATCCCATTACCTGAAAACTCAGGTTGGCTATGGTCCTTTCTTGTGAGTCAGCCCTGGAAGCTCCTGCTTCTCCTGAACAAAAGCTTTCATCTTTGCCCGAGAGTGGTTTGCATAGTCTTGGTCACTCTCAAACCTTACATTAAGAACATTCTTGTAGCATTCCTCCATTCTCCAGTGAAGTCTTTAGATCCATGTCTCTTTAGATTGTGCTAGAGTCTGGCAAACTTTGCTTCTGCTTGTTTAGGTTGGCAATTCGTCTCCAGCCCACACATTCTTTTAAAAATTGATATTGTCACTATTTCTGTGTCTTAGTCCCCATAATGCTGAGAGATAAATTATATCTTGTAACTATTTGCAGTTCCAAATCATCTACCTTCCATGAGTAAGAACACTAGCTTGCATGCTATCAAATTGGATTGTCCAATTTTTCTGTCCTTCTTTTGTCTTTTTAGTAATGCAGTCACATTCAGCCAGGCAAGAGTAGTTTTATGACTCCCTTACTTTATTACAAACCTCAACTACTTTCCTTTCTTCCTACATACATGTCTCCAGGGCTGAAATAAATTATTATTCTGTTTTAAAATCTTCCCTCTTCTCTTTGGAGAGCTCTCAGAACCTCCTTGTCTTTCATAAATCTATATGAAATATGGCTATATGGAATGCCCTTCATATTTAATTTTTCCAATTTAATATGTCAACTCTTTTTGTCTTCTTTGAAGAGCCAATTCCCAAGTTGCAAATAATCACATAAGTTGGAAATGTATATACAAAACTTTCTATTTTATTTTATGTCCTTTTGGGATAGAAACATGTATTTATATGAAGAGAAAATATGAACTTCAAACACATATTTTTGCATACAATTCTTAAGTATGTCTGTTGGATACTCTGTTGGTTCAGTCAACTACCCTTACACCTTTTACAGTCAACTACCTTTACACTTGGAAGAGGGAGAGCTAGCACTACACTCTCATCCCCTTTGATGCAGCAATTCTGAATTGATGTAACTCATAAAAAAAAAAAAAAAAAAAAAAAAACTTGGAAGGTAGGAATAGAGGCAGTATATCTGCCTGAAAGATTAGGCTGATGTTTCTGTTGAGAAATCTCATGGAGATATGAAATTTCTTCAGGAACCACTCAATGTCTAGTACAGAAATCCTGAACATTAACAGGTAGTGGTGACACAAAAGTCATTTTTGGCTTCTTCTTCATTATAGCTCCACTGTGGTGGTCTCTGAGATAGGAAGTACCTCTGTCAGTTTGTTCTGTGATATTTTGAATGTAATTTGAAATAACTGAACTTATATCTCCTTCTACAGAGCCTGAAAACATCTGATCTTCCATAATAAATGTCATTCTTAAAATTTCCTGCAGAAATACTGATAATACATTCCCCTATTACTTATTTATGCAATGTGATTTTTTTTTTTTTTTTGGTTTTCGAGGTAGGGTCTCACTCTGGCCCAGGCTGACCTGGAATTAACTATGCAGTCTCAGGGTGGCCTTGAACTCACGGCGATCCCCCTACCTCTGCCTCCCGAGTGCTGGGATTAAAGGCCTGCGCCACCACGCCCAGCTTGCAATGTGATTTGTAGGCATTGTATTGACACAACTCCCCTACCAGGTTCTCACAAGGTTCTTCTATCTCAGTTCTCAGGATTCTTGTTATCCAGTTTGTTCACATTACCCCATCCAAGAATCTGTCAATTCCTCCATATTTCTGCACCTTAGACACACTGTTGAAGATTTTTGCTTTCTCCCCTGATGCCCTTTTGTCCTCTGCATTAAACCCTAATCATCAATCAAATCCATCAAGACATTAAAGACAAGCTAACTATTTCTATAATATCACGTGTATGGTCCCATTAATGAACTTGCCCATAAAATTGGCAGTATATATTCAGATTTCTATATCCTTTTCTAGATGGGTACTTCTTAGCACTCAGACATTCTATTCCATTTGGCCTCAAATATGAAAGAAGTAATAATTATTTAATAATATTTTCAATGAGTAAATAAAAAATTATTCTGATCTGCTGACTGTATTATTTGTCTCCTTTATATTTAACACACTTTGCAGCCACTTGTACTTAACAGTGGCCAGTTGGATCAAAATGTCAAGCATGATTAAAATTAAAACTTTCCATCCTCATAAACATAGTTATACTTGTTTCATGGTAGTTTTATAAGAATCTAACACATTTGAAACATATGTTTCTTGAATGTGGTTTGATTTATAGCTAATGTCTCAGAAAGGAAAAATTGAATCTGGTTCACTTGTTTGATATGGACAAGTGGAGGCTTTTGTTCTTGAACAAAGAAGTCACCGTGTTTATTGTTTCATGTATATAAAGAACAGACAACCAAAGGTGTCTCCCATTGTGATAGACAAAATTACATCATATGAGTAATATACTGATGCTGAAACAAATTGTATTTCATTTTATTTGGACTGATATTTTAATATAGCATTGTAAATTTTATGATAAAATGTCTGTTAATGCTGAACTGTGCTACATTTCTGAATAAATTTTGCTTTCTATTAAACTCCTCATTCTGTCTGATCAGTTTTCTTTATAAACCAAGCACAAATTAATAGGAATGTGAAACCAAGGAATATATGAAAGTTTATGTGCATTTGCTTAATAGAATTTGAGAGAATTTAGTTTTATTCTGGCAGTATGTACTTTTAACTATTTTTTTTTTTTTTTTTTTTTTTTTGGAGAGAGAGATAGAGAGAGAGGGAAAGGAAGACAGATAGAGATGGGCTTGCCAGCAGCCTCTCAGGTGCTGCGAATGAAATTCAGATGTGTGTGCCCCTTTGTGGTCAAGTGAGGCATTGCACCCTTGTGTCACTTTGCATCTGGCTAAACGTGGGACCTGGAAATTGGAACAGCTGGAGATTGGAACCAGCGTTCTTAGGCTTAGGAAGCAGGCATCTTAACCACTAAGCCATCTCTCCAGCCCTTAACTATTTTTTAAATGCACTTCTTGGCTATTTCTTTTCATTAGGAGACACATTATTCAAAAATAACATTAAAGTAACTTTTAAAACTGATATTTATAACCACCATTCAATGCTTTTATGTTTTCATTATATCATACCAAAATCAAAAGTCAGTAATAAGTACAAAATATTTATTAGGAGTGAAGGTATAAAATAAACTATAATAGAATACTGACAGTTTTTATATTGTTTTAAAAAGCTTTTCTAAGCTCTCCAAAGAAATATATATGGAGAGAGAGAGAGAGAAAAATATATGTATTTCCATTCCAGAGAATCATACTCCAAATATACTTCTGTAAATATGTGATTTTCAAATGAAGAGAATTCCAAGCCACTTTTGCACATTAACTATCTCTGCATGTTTGAGAATTAAGTTTGCCTAGTTATTGGATACTGTGGGAAGTTTTCAAATTAATGTGCAGTGAGCTATGTTACTCAATGTCTACTAACATCAGGCTTCCCATGAGAGACACTAGTTTCTATGGTTTTAATAGTGAATTAGTTGAAAATACTCTTCTGAATTATATGTATTTAAATTTAAGCATTTCAATGGTTAATCATTGTTATGACCACTGTGAGTAAATACAATGAAGCCCTCATGGAGTTTGTTCTAGATGTAAGGACTAATGACATCTTCCTGAGGTGATGAGACAATTGAGATGAGCAATTAAACTCCCTTGCAAACTGGAAAATAAGGGAGAGAGTGGAAAACTGAATCTGGTTTGGGTTTTCACTAGTAGTAAGCATGGGCAAGCATGGGCAGGGTTCACTGGTATGGTAGGAATTTCCTGTTAATACCAAAGTAATTTAATCAACTGGCCCAAATGTAAAGTAAAAGGGAAGAAAAAAGGCAGATTTGAAACCAGTCAGTAGCTAAATATCAAAATTAAATCAAATCCTACTACAATCAGCCTTGGAATCATCTTCACTCAGTTCATTATGCAGTTCCCTTATAAAGCATTCACTTTAGGTCAAGCTGGTAGCATAGCAGAGTGATGTGATGTACCATCTGATATACCATGCTAGTTAATATTCCAAGCACCATTCACCAGCTTCCTATGAAGTTGCTGTTTCATCTTCTCTATTGGTTATTGGTTATTTTCCTTTTGCCAAACCATGATGAGAAATGAAACAGTGAAAATGCAGAATTTGGGCTGCATAGCCCACATTCAGTAAATGACAGATACCCTATAATGGAGATTTTTGTCAATGTAAAGCCTTGTGGCCACTATGGCAAGTTTAAATAACATAGTTACAGAGCAAATAAACCTTTTTAAAAAGTCAGCAAATCCAGACACTAATGTGACACAGACATATTTGAATTGGTTACAGCTATTGCAATAGGGTAAAAAGTCAAGAGAACTGAAATCAACTATAAGTTAGAGAAATGAAAATTTACAGAGACCAAAAGGGGTATTGGTCCATGAAAGCCATCCGAGTGTCCTAACTTACTTATCAAATTTAGGCTCTAACCTTATACAGGAACTGGGAAACAGGGTCTCTGTCATAAATTTGTTTTCTGGAACAATAAGTAAGTTGCTTAGGCTGCTTGGGGTTTTTAGAAGGAGGCACTTGAAGTGAGGATAATGTCATGCTAAGCACGAGTTCTAACGTGAGCTGTTGGGAGCTGTGTCATGCTTGTCTGGTTTTGTGCAGATCAAGGCCGGAGATGAATCAACAAAAAGGCTGATGAACCTGGCTGGAGTTTGTTGCCTTTGCCATTAAAAAGGAATGTTAGAGAAATCTAGCTTTGACATTTTATGCTAGATTTACTTACACAATTATAAACTTTCTTAAGTCTTCTTTATAGGCAAAAAAAAAAAAAAAATAGCATATGAAGTTATCCAAACAGGCTTGAAAATATGAGCTTTATTCTTTTTATTCTTGGAGAGACATTAGGGAATTAAAAGTTCTTTATTTTAAGGTAACTATAGATTCACAGGAAGTTTCAAGGAAATATACAAGTTCATGTATATATTGATTCATTCAACTTTACACAATAGTAATATAAAACATAGCTATACAATATCAAAATCAGGAAATTGACATTAGCAAAATCCATAGAACTTATTCCCATTTTAAGAGCATTATTCTTAGGTAGGAAGTTAGTACTTAAATTTTAAAGTAATATTCTGAGACTTAAATGAAAAAAATGAAATATCCATTGGCTTTTTTGCATGTGAAGCTTGGAGAAGTATGGCATGGATGGACTGTTTCTGGAGCCATCAATTTTTCCTAGTTAATGAATTTCAGGATTAATGTTTATCTTACTGTCCTTTAACTTTTACATTGACATAATTTCAGGCTCACATAAAAGTTGTAGAACTTTTGCAGAAGAATTATTATAATGTATTTATCCAAATTTCTCAAATGTTATCATTTTCCCACACCTGTATTATTCATTCCTTTTTCTCCCTCTTTCCTCATCAACAGACACAGAGGCCTACAATATAACAAGTAGTGTTTAGTCTTTGTTGTACCTGACACTGAAAACCTAGCAATTTACTGGGTCAAATGGTGCTCACTGTGTGGACACAGATGTCTTAGTGCTTTAGAATCTCCGGAGTGGCAGGAGTGTCTCTGGATTCTAGTGCAGCAGCTACAGGTGTTCCTGGATGGGGCTGGCTGCCAGGAAAATCAACACTTCATTAGAATTTTGACACTTGGAGACTGAACTAATACTTGATCACAATTAAGTGAAGAATCCTTTGTAAACTCCCTTTATTATGGGTTCAGACAGCTTCTGAGCTGCAATAATGACTAGAGCTGGTATAGCGAGAAAAGATGTGGAAGTCTCATGATGTTTCCCATATTCTTTGTCTCATACATCTGGGCCATCTCATTGCTCATCCATATACTTTATGATAAATAAGTAAAAATAAGTGAAGTGTTTCCTTCAGTTCTCATCTAGCAAATCATGAAACCTGAAGAGGAGAAGGGAGCACTTGGAATAAGAACAGGTCAGCCTGAAGCACAGTCGTGACTGGTGTCTGAAATGAGGAGGAAGGCCTTGGAGACTGAGACCTCAACCTGAAGCAGCCCCTCCCCCAACTCTGATTCATACCCAAACCTTGCTAAAGTCTGTCCCAGAGAACTAGTTGTTCATGGGGAAAAAATTCTTCTGATACATTTATTTTTGTGTCTACCCCAAATAATGCAGTTTATTTCGAAACAAGGATATTCTTTCTCCAAACTCTACTGCAAGTGTCAAAGTCAGAACATTAGCATTTAATACAATGCTATCATATACTTTACAAACTATTCAAATTGTCACAAGTGTCCTTTCTAGTAAATACATTGTTATGCTTATTAGTGTCCTTTAAATCTGGAATAGTTCCTCAGTCTTCCTTTGTCTTCCATGACATTGACATTTTATAAGAATATGGGTTGTTATTCTGTAGAATGTCTGTCAGTTTAGGTTTGTCTGCTACTTTCTGGTAATTAGAATTGGGTTAAAAGATACTATGAAAGTAATGCTGCATTGGCAGGAATTCATATTAGGAGGTAGATGTTCCCTTATCCCAATTATTGGTCATATTAGCCTGCTGGTAACTATTATAAGGTTATCAGTTTTTCTGCTTGTTTTTATTCAGTTTTAATTATTATGATAAGATTAAACATATGAGAATATAACTTTGTATCTCTCTGTCTTCCCTTAATACTTTAGTCCTAAAATATTTCTTCAGAAATGTTTATATATCCCACTGTATTATTGGGCTAAGAACTGAACTCTATTATAGTGTTTATTTTATTAAAAAGTAATTTCGGGGCTGGAGAGATGGCTTAGCGGTTAAGGAGCCTGCCTGATAAGCCTAAGAATGCTGGTTCCAATCTCCAGGTCCCACGTTTAGCCAGACACAAAGTGAAGCAAGGGCGCAATGCCGCACTTGACCACAAGGGGGCACACGCATCAAGAGTTTGTTCACAGCGGCTGAGAGGTTGATGGTGCTCCCATTCTCAATCTATCTCCTTCTCCTTCTATATCTCTTTTTGTCTCTCTCTCCAAAAAAAAATAATAATAATAATAATAAAATAATAGAATAAAATAAAAATAAATAAACAGTAATTTCTAGCCTGGAGAGATGGCTTAGCAGTTAAGCACTTGCTTGTGAAGCTTAAGGACCCCAGTTCGAGGCTCAATTCCCCAGAACCCACGTAAGCCAGATACACAAGGTGGCTCATGCATCTGGAGTTCATTTGCAGTGGCTGGAGGCCCTGGCATGCCCATTTTCTATCTATCTGCCTCTTTCTCTCTCTGTGTGTCACTCTCAAATAAATGAATAAACAAACCAAAAAAAATTTTTTTTAAATGTAATTTCAAGTCATGCTTGGTGGCACACGCCTTTAATCCCAGCATAGGGAGGCAGAGGCCGGAGGATTGCCATGAGTTCAAGGCCACCCTGAGACTACATAGTGAATTGCAGGTCAGCTTGAGCTACAAATAAATAAATAAAAAGTAATTTCAGTTTTTTTAATATATAATCTAGTAGATTAGTAGCAGGGACTTTATCATTTCCATAATTATGTATTCTAGAAAAAAATAGAAGCTTCTCATTAGTGATTAATTGAATAAGCTAGTGATTCTTAGAAATGAATTTAAAGAGGAATAATGAAGAGTCATACTTTGTTCTATGAAAAATAGTGACACTCAGCAATATGATTTAATTGTGACAGGAAGTTCCAAGCAGAGCACACAGAGAACATGATTAAGTTCATTTTATTTAAGTCCAAAGGTCTATCTATATACATTACTAGGACCTGAAAGCAGAGATGGGAAAAGACATTTGTATATCAAGGTCCCAGACTAAGCTGCATTACACAATTTTGTGACATCAGATGTTACAGCACCAGCTAGAAAAACAATTATCTATGAAAAGATTCCAAATTTAGAGCCCTACATCACTAATTGTTACTTCTTTCTCATACATCTGGAGGCATCTAGGAGTCAGCTGAGCTCTACTGGGCTATGCTGGGCTAGCCCTCAGCTTCAGAATGGATTCAGTTATGCTCCACTTGTAGAAAAATATATTCACATCATCTTGTGTAATGGTTCCATAGCTAATGCTTATAGGTAGGTACCCAACTTCTCTCTGTTCTCCAAAGACCATTCATCCAATGACTACAAACAGGAATGGATATATACAAACTTCGAGGTGAGGAGGCACACAGCAAGGCTGTAGATTCTATGAGATCTCTAGGGTGTTGGTGTGGCTACCCACAAGCACATGCTGTCTGGGCATGCTCTGGCTTTTCCTCGGTATTCTCCCTGCCACACTTGAGACCATATACTCAGTTAGATATAGAGATCCTGATTTCTTTACCTACCATATAGCTGTACACCTTACACTAAAACACTTTGATTTGTATTGTATGTCCAACTCAATTCAGACTGGTATGAGAAGGAAAAGCCAAACAAGAGAAAAACTGTGAAATGTAATAACTGTTATCCTAATGCCTTAGTATTACCACTAGTTTGCTGATCCATCCAGATATGAGTTACTCCCTACATAAACCAGGCTATGTCCAAACACAGAATATTAGAACTTCCTCTCTAGATAGAGTAATTACAAGATTTATATTAGCTTGTATTGTACAGAAATAGGTCTTCTATAATCTCTATAATGCTATGAGTAAACACTAGAATATATCCTATATGCTGGGTAATTTTCTACCACTTACAAAGAGAGAAAATTTTAAAACAAAACATTATAGTTTAAATCTCAAATATTGCCCCCGAAGCCCATGTATTAACATCTAGTGCCCAGTTCATCACTCAGTAGGGTAGGTGGTGGAAACTATAAAAGGTAGGAAGTTCTTTAGATAATTGGAGGGGTATTCATGATGGGATTGTGGGATAATAGACCGTTCCCCTTCATGCCTTCCTAGTCACAAGTTTCACCATGATGTTCTGTTCCCATAACCACAATCTAAAAGCAATAGTTCTGCCCAGTAATAGACAATAACTCCTAAAATTGTGAGCGAGACTTTATCCTTTTTTCTCTATAAGTGGATTATCTCAAGTATTTATTACTCTGATAGAAAGCTACTAATATACAATGAATCATTCTGTATAGTTCTTGTTTTGTAACAACTATGTTAGAACTGAATTATTGACATGTATTTAATGAGTAAGACTTGAAAAATGCAAATTGTATCTTAAATTATGCTACAATCAAGTAAAATACATAATAAATTCAGGCAAAGCTCATGAATGATGCTAAATACAAAGAACAGATAAAAGTTAGTGTTCCTCAGAGATGTTCCTTCTCCTTCCATTACAAAAGTCATGGTCTGCTTTTATTGTTGTAGGGTGGGGGTTGACAACAGAAGACAAATGTTTAAATCTTTAATATGAGAATGTGAAATGAATGCTTCCTCCTGTGGTCATGACAAGTCTTTACATCAAAAGGAAAAATATCACCAAACAATAATTTCATAGTTTTCTTTTATGAGAAAGAAACAATCACTCTTAGTTTTGAAATGAGAAGGTATAACAAAAGTATTTATTGTGCTATAATGAAAAGAAATTATACACACACACACACACACACACACACACACACACACATATATGAATGCCTCTGCAGAGTATTAACCCAGGAAAGATTTTTATTATCATGATAGTCTCATGCACCCCAACATAAAAAGGTAAACATCCATAGCCTTCAAACTAAAGACTTCTTTGCCATGCCAACATTCTATTTCAACATTTTTATCACCTGACTTTTCCATGCTCTCTTTTGCTTATCTTGCTCTTTGTTGGTGGAATGGTTGTATAAAGACTAGTTCCTGGTTTGTGAGTAGTTCCTATGAACTCGGTTGGTGATTGGTGGAAGTAAATGTGTCTGAATGTATCAACCTGACTGTCACCAACACTCTTCCTGGAGGTGCTCTTTTGAATTGCTTCTCATTTTCAATCTAAAATGTTTTCAACAGATACCATAAGTGTATGCTCAAGACTGACTGGAAACCTTCTCCCAGACTGCATGTTAGTGATTTTTATTCTGTAACAAACATATCTTATAATGGAATATATAATGCCTACAGTGTGTGAAGCATGCCAGCTCCTCCCTCTCATATCTCCAATGTCTGGCCTGTCTGAAAGTCAACATTAATACCAATTATCTAAAGCATGTAGCATAGTTCTCCTTCAGAGCCAAATAAAACTCTGGGGGAAAGTATAGCAAGAATAAATAGCAGATTGTTTCTCATTTGTTAGGACAATAACACATATGCTTCTAAAACTACATCTCAGATCTCAGAAAGTTTCTTTTTAAGTTCCAATGTCATTTACAGATGATAGGCTCAGCAAGAATAATGAGCATGTCATAAGGTTTACTTAAAAATGAGGTAGTGTGTGGAGCTTTGATTATTCTTCTTGTTTTCCTTCCCTCTCACCTCCTTTCCCCTTGCTCTTTTTCTCTCTTTACTTATCTGCCTAATATAATAATTATTATCTTTGTAAGCCTTGGTAAGTTTATATTTTGTTTACAAAGGGTTTTCTTGTATTTTTATTAAAGGAAGAGGGAATATTCAAGTAATTTTCCAGGTCAGTATAAAACTATTATATTTTGTCTGTTTACATTTTCTTTCTGTATTTTGAAAGCGCATGATAAAAATGCATCTAGGATCTGCTTAGTTGATAATGTAACTCTCCCAGAGTAAATCTACATATATTATGAAGTCCTCTAGGTAAGATATCAGATATAATGATGTCTTAAAAAATGTAAAAATGGTACATTTACTATCTCTTTTAGTCCTTTTTATTGTGGTAAAAACATAATGTAAGATTTATCATGTTATTTTTAAGGGCCCAATCCTGTATTGTCAAGTATATTCCTGTGGCTATGAAACAGATCTCCTGAACATTTTCACATTATAAAAAGTATTGAGTAATAACACCCCTTTTTATTTTCCCAAGCTCCAGGTAGTCACCTTTCTACTTTCTATTTTTTTCTGATTTTGACTTCTTTAGATAGATACTACATGAAGAATTGTCTAGTGTTTTTGTATTTTCAAGACTGGTTATTCTACTTACCCTAATGACTTCAAATTTTATCCATGTTGCAGCATGCGACAGGAGTCCCTCCTTTTTGTGGTTGAGTATTGTTCATTGCAGGTATATACCACAGTTTGTCCAGAAGTTCACTCATCAAATTGATACTTAGGCTTCTTCTACATTTTGTCTGTCATTAATAATGCTGCAGTGCACACAGTGTTTAGATGGATTTTTTTCATGCCAAGAACAGAACACATAAGATGTGAACTTCAAATGTTAGGTCATCTGAACTAGATCTTAGATATGTCTTCTCAACTTCCAGAATACACAATAGGATAAAATACTGAGGAAGAAATGCTCTGTCCTACAATACAAAGGAACATTTATATTAGATTAAATTTTATAGTTAACAATATATTTTCCTTAGTCTTGCAATTACCTTCTCATTGCTGGGATAAAGCACCTGACCAAAGACAGTTAATGAGGGAAAAGATTTTTATATTGTCTTGAAGTTTGCAGCAGAAGCTTCATGATGGCAGGGGAAAGCATGGTGTGAGTAAAGGCTAGACATCACCTCTGCCACAGCAGATGGAAAATAGCGGCAGGAGAGTGAGTCAGACTTTGACAATTCTTTACTCAAGGAGGCAGCCTACAGAGTAGTATCATTGCTATTAGTCATACTTTGTACTATAACACTAAGATACAAAATTTCAAGAACATTATTTTCCAAAGATAAGGGCCAATAGTGTATATTTAATTATTTTGCATGTCTTAGTATATTTTCTGTATGTATGCCTGTTCATATGTGTGTATGCATATGTGTGGCTGTATATGCACATGAATGTGAGCAAAAGGTGATGCTCAATGTCTTCTTCAATCATTCTTAATCTTATTTTTTGATACAGTGTCTCTCACTAAACCTAGAGATCACTAATCAGGACAGATTAGCTAGTCACTAGGTCCCAGAGTGTGTCTTGTCTCTGCTTCCTTAGCAGTGGGATTATAGACATAAGCTATCACACCTGGCATTTATGTTGGTGCTAGGAATCCAAACTCAGGTCCTCATATTACATGGGAAGCATTTTACTGACTTTACCATCTCTGAAGCCCCTTATTTAATTATTTACTGGTAGAAAACCCTGTTTAAAATTTGACAATTTTCTGAGAAAACAGCAACAGATTACATTGTGAATGAACTTGGCTTTGAAAGACAAATGGTACCAGTGCTACACACTGATGAAATGTATGCACTGTGAATAGAAACAAATAGTCTCTGGTCTATTTCAATTTTATTTTGACCCCCATAAATCATGTTGTAAGTCAAATTACTAAAAAAGTTATATATCAGAAAGTTATTCAAATGATATAGAAAAGTGATGTTAGCAGGAAGCATTACATTTGATGTCTCATGATCAACCCTGTACATATTGAACAATAATTCATACAAGTTAACATATTAATTGAATATATTTATTGGTGTATAGTTAATAGAAATGCAAAAGTTATTTCTTTGACCCTGCTTTTCATAATAATCCACAGCTATTTTGAATCTCATTTTCTCTCCCAGAGCAGTATTGCTAGGGAGGCATATAGTCTAACAGGAGAAATCCTGTCTTGGCTAAGGATGTTACAACTACTATTTTGCCCATCAAGAAGCTGCAAGAGGCAGGGGGAGGGAAGTTGCTATGTGAAACAAAATTAACCCCCTTTTGAAGGGAGCAGGTGAAGGTAACTAATTCATACCTTCTGTGTACTTCATGTTTGGTGTGTGTACAGAGTTTATATCAGAAAAGCAATTGCAGATGGAACTCCTGCAGCTTACTTGCTATCACTGAACAACAGCTAATGTCCTGTAAACACTATGATGTTATCAAATTAATTGGAGAAACACCACTCAAAAGGGAACTGTGTTTGCTTTTAAAGTAATTAAAAGAAATGTCAAAAAGGATGGCGACTGAGACCAACCTGCTTGCTTTTCAGAAACAGTGAATGACCTCCAATTTCCTCTTAGTGCTCTGTTATATAAACTCTCCCTAGGAAACTCTGATAGGATCAAGTTATATTCCTTTGTGTGTGTGTGTGTGTGTGTGTGTGTGTGTGTGTGTGTTTGTGTATTCTTAAAGAAACAGAAAAAAATAACTATATATCCTTAGATGAAATAACATCAAGTCAATAGCTAAGAAAAACAAAAATTGTCTAGCAAGTACTATTTTTTTTACACAGGGTCTCCCTGTGAGAACTTATGACAATCCTCCTGCCTCAGCCTCCTGAGTGCTGAGATTACAGCCATGAGCTGTCATGCCCAATTTGTAAGTATATTTTTAAGTGTAAGTATATTTTTAAGTGTGAAATAAAGATTCATGCAGAGTCCAGGAAGGAACAGAATGAGGGGAAAGGAAACTATTCTTACCTCAGTTATCTCAGAAAAGCTTTGTGACCAGTTGCATGGTAAGTTCTCTTTAGGTAAGTACTTGGATTGATGAGCTTAATGACATAATATATTTTATAAAAACAGATATTAAATTGTTAGATTATTTACACAGAACATTTTAGGAAGTAAAAATCATGAACATTCAATCAAATTTTTGCCAAGAATGTAATTCCTTGAAGCACTGAATTAATCATTAGCCTGGACAGTCTAAGACAGACTGTGTACTTCCATACTGGACAGTGTGTATCGCTCAAGCATCAGAGTGCCATGTGTGTAAGTATCAACCATCAAAGAGTAGTCTACAACTACTGCTCATTCAACAGTCATTTAGTATCTGCATTAGAGCACCATGGTGTCCATATAAAGAACCTTCAGAATCTAGTTACTTTAAAGTCCCAGTGTCATTAAGAATATGGCAAATGGAAAAGTCAGTTTTAATCTTTTTGATTCATTTTGATGTTATTTACAAACATAAAGAGCAAATTATATGTACCCTGCCCTTTTGCCCCTGTAACATGTGCAAAATATGAATGATAAACAAAATGTTGAGAATTTAAGAATGGATCATTTGGGGCGGATTCACTTCATACTTCATTTTGAGAAAGAATATCTTTGCCCTCATTTTGGTATACTTAAAGAAACTAGAAGTACCATTCTCAGACAATCAATACATATGGTAAATAATGAATTCAATCACAAAATTGGGTTAATAACAATGGTTACAGAATGTCCCTATGGTGTTAGTAAACCAGTGCTAATGGCTGATCATGGCAGGAGCTGGTGGTTAGCTAGAGTGCCTTGCCCAGCTTGCCAGGTTCTGATTTAACTTGTCATGACATTGCTGAATGGTTGCTGAGCTACTTGGACAATAATGTAGTCCTCGGATAAAATCACTTCAGTTACGTAAAAATTAAGAGCAGGCAGTAAAAAGGGATTTGCCTTATTTTCTGTGATCTAATCTTTTTGGCTCTTTGGGTCTCAGAAAAAAGTCATGGAAAACGAACTTTGTATCCTGTTAAGTTGAACCAAGTGTTCAACATTACAACAATTCACAATTAATATTTCAAATTTACTTTAAGATAATTTAAAGGAAAATCACATAACTGAAATAAGAAATGGACCTAGCTGGATTCTACATAAGACTTCATTCTGAATGACTCCTCTGTTGTGAAGACATTGGGCCCTCCCAAATTCTCTTCTATGTCCAAATCCTTCTTGGACTGAAAAAATTGTCAGTCCACGAAAGCTCTTCATTCTGGATAGAATTTCTATAGAGAAGTTCTGACTTCCTTTCACAGATTGGGAGACATACCTACTCAGCTATTGACTACCACATTTACTCTTTTCTCACTCCCAACACCAGGTTTTTCCACTCTATCTGTCTAAATGCCTCAATGAGAATTATTTAAGGAAATGTGAATTTAAATGGAAAGAGTGGCATGATGGATTTGGGCTTTCTATTATCCTCATTTCCCACCAGAGCAAAAATGAGAGCCCTGGTCCATTTAATCCAATTAAAATTTATAGGACATTTCCTGTGCTCAGGGTTGTGTGCTCAGTGCTAAAAGTTACAGATAGATGAGAAGAATTAATCCTTGCCCTCAAATAATTTATATCTAGTATAGATACATGTGATTAAATTTAATCCATCTCGAATATCTGGGTTCTAAGACAAACACTGTGTCTGATCCTGTATGTTCTTCATTAAGGAAACATGAATTGCTGTGAGACTTAGAGCCAAAGGGGGGAAAAAATCCTTCACATCCCAACAAAGGAGGCCAGCAAGGAAGATGTCAGAAGGAGACACTATGCCTCAGAGAGGTGAGAAGTACAAACGCTAAAGTGGAAGTGTGTCCTGACCTTACTTTGCTTCCACGGTGTTCCTTAAAAGAAATAGAACTCTTCTTTGTTGAAGCCATTTTCTTTGTAAGTAGCTTTTTTTTTTTTTGGCAAAGATTTGTCTGTCAAGACAAGGGCAAACAAAGGAAATAATGGGGAGAGTGTGGGGCAGCTGAATGAAGTGCTGGGTTGTCAGTTAGAACTGACTAAACAGGAGGCCATGGACTTTAAAGTATAGAGGAAGGTAAGATGCTGACCCTGGTTACCACCCGTCCCACTTCCACCTCTGTGTTCTTCTGAAATCTCCCTGGCAAATCTTCCCTCTCCCTGCCCCCTCCAGCAATACTCATAAACCTGAAATTCAACATATTTTAGAACTGACTATTTGGAGGATGGAGTTAATGAAAACAAAAGACTATTGTGCTTTGACTACCTGGTCCTGCTGAGGTTTGTTTAAAGGATTCCCTAAGGCACAAGGAAAAATAAGACAGGGCAGGAAAATAACCCAAGGGAAAAGTGAAAGATATTAGTTTAGAAAGACATAGCACCCTAGGAAAATAAGAGTTTAGAGTGGACTGGTTCAGAAAGGAAAAGGGAGAAAGCTGACAGCCCACGGAAAGTAGGACTTTCCATCTGGGGCCAGAAAGACAAATATTTTACTAGTTTGAAGGCTCTTTAAAATACACAGAAAGTAACTGCCAGCTTCTAAATCTGTAGGTGGGGTTTCTTCTTTTAAACAGTTGCTTGTACATAAATTTTCTCACTTGAAGATTAGTTTTTCTTGACAAGATTTGCCTTTTGTTAACTTTGATATTTCCTCATTGTTGAGCCTTGAAACCACATAGGCATCATAACAGTGTGTCTTTGAGATGTTGCATATACAGCCAGAGAGTGCTCCATTAAAGCATAGAACATAAGAAGGAGAATTCAGGGGAGATTATTCTCAAAGATGAACCTCGATACTCACATAAGGAATGGAGCAAACTTCACAAAATGATAGAATAGTGGACATGAAATGGAAGAGGGCAAAAGAGCTATGGCCAAGATAAGTAAGCCATTTGGAAATATCGAATGAGTATATATTCTTCTGGTTTGACATAAAACCCATTAGTACTTACATCTCCTAAGTGACGTGTTATTCTGAGTTTAACTAAATGATGAATATTTTCAACTGACAGCTATGCAGTTTTTTGTACAAATCAAACAGTTGTATTCTCCTATGATAAATTGAAGAAAATGAGATTCTGAACATGGATGTTAATGATCAGAGTCATGACTTGCGTCCATTATTACCTTATTCCTGTTCCCTTTCCAAAGATAGCTAGCAAACTGGTGGAGGATTCAGACAGAAAATGTGAGTGGTTGTGATGTAGGATCCCTCCAGTTGACAGGTATTGGAGCTTTACAGTGCTTAATTCTCTAACAGTAATACCAAAAGTATGTTTTTAAATATTAAGTTTACCCAAAAAGGAAAGTAGCACACAAGTTTTCCCTGAAGGTCACCAGCTTGTGTGTATCATAACCTACTACTTCATTAATTTAATTGCTCACATATCTTCATGGACTTGAACTAATTTTCAAATAGGTTCGAAATTAGGTCTTCAAACAAAAGTCCATGTTTACTTGCTTTCTTTGATCAAAACAAATGCTTTTATCCTGGCAGAAAAGCAGCTTAACTAGCAGACCTGTGGCATTCAGATTCTTTCCTCACAAATATCCCTGCTAATAAGTCATAAGAAACAGTGGTTACTTGGGATTTGGCAGAATGGCATTTAGAAAATATAATACTAAATGTTTTAGCTTCAATATTTCTACATGAAGCTCTCTCCCAACCACCACTAGTTACAAGAAGTCATGATAACCATGTATGATGGTCCAAGTTTGACATCTTATATGTGTACTGACACCATTATCATCGCCCTAGGCATGATGTGGACTTCAAATGGAGAAAAAAAAATCATTTTCACTATTCTAGAAGTTCATAAATGGTAGTCCAAAATCAAATGGAGATATATGGCTGAAAAGAAAATTGATAAGATATGGTACAGATATTTTACACACAGAATCAGCTTTTGAAGAATCATTGTTCAAAAACTAGGCATGGTGGCTCATGCCTGTAATCCCACACTTGGGAGACTGACACAGGAGGATTATCACAACTTTGAGACCAGCTGAGCAAAAAAGGAGAGAGAGAGAAAAAAAAGGAGACAGAGAGAAATACTCTGTTTCATAAAAGCTATTAAGGCCAAGAAGAGAGGGTATGTCCATCAAAAAGTCTTTCAAAGGACGAAAGTCCCTTTATGTTATTCTCACTCTTGATTGGAAAATCTGCTTTATTTTATGGATAGCTGTGAAACCAGGGAGGACCATGATCCATCAATACAAGAAAAGATAGTTTTCTGCCTCGCATGAAATGAGTCATCTCTATCACATATGCCAGAGCCCAGGAGAAACTATAGAAGAAATGGTGATTTAGTATTAAGTGCTTCTCTCACTACTAGCCTGACCACCTACTCTAGGGGGATGGGGTTAGACACTGAGGAAAATCAAAACTCATAAAAGCAGAAATTCAGAAGACACAGAGAGCTTAACACTAAGGATACCTATATAATGCCCTCCAATGTTCATGGAACATTAGAGAAGAGGGGTTAGAAAGATTCAAAGAGCCACAAGGTGGGAAGGTATATTGCAGGACATTTTCATCCCCCTCATAGAGACTGACTGGTGCATCCTTGACTTCATTGTGAATAGCAACAACTCCACTGAGGAGGGCCTTCTTCTCTTGCTCATACCATGCCATTGTACAATGCAATCATACCACCTCAGACACTATCTTCATCTTTATTGTCTCTGCAATTAAGACATCCCATCCTCTGCCTAATAGTTCTTGATTTGGGGAACTGTTGACAGCTTGGGAAAGCTTACCCTACCCTCCACATGCAATTCAAAAACTTCCTCTTCAAATCTATCCAGGACCTCTACCATTCCTTCCTCTTGGATTGCTGCAGAACTTTTACCAAAGAGGTGATCCTCCATATCTTCCTGTTTTTCTGCATGAAAATGAGAAGAACATAACTTGTTTACACAATATTTTACAAAGGCTAGTTAATGCCAGCTTGTTGAACAGTAGTCATTAACTCTTCAGGGATTGTGTAAGTTGTTGTTAAAATATTAATGCTTTGAATTGGTAGCCACATCAGTATTTATAAAACTAAAAGGACAAGCACTATAGATCAAGATATGATTTTATTTTGAACAGATCATTTATTAGCATAGCTAATATATGCTCAACAGCCTAGCAGAATCCCCAGAATATTACAGAAAAGTTAAGTAGGGGAAATGATGAAATTTCATACATTGTTAGAACTGTAATCAGACAACCATAAGGTATGGATTTCATGTTTATAAATACTTGAATGATTTCTAACTGACATGTTCAGTATGGTCAGGTGATGAGTGGCTTAAGTGCAGGAGGTTGTTTTATTTATTTTTATGCCATTATTCATTACAGTGTCTGGCATGTAGTTGGTCCTCATTAAAATGCTATTAAGCAAGTTTCTACATAAAAAACAATGTGCCTTAAGGGTGGCTTATTTTATCCAGTCTTAGAGAATTATTCCTGTAAACTGGCAAAAGTCATATGGTAACATTTTTATCCAGAGAAAAAAATGAGCTAATTTAGAGGAAAATAAGAGTTTCTATAGAAAAAAATTTTATTGAGCTTTAAGAATAGTTATATGTTAAGCAATGATTTGTTTTTGTAGTAAATAAGCTCATTACAATGTAATTGTAAAGAACATATTCCATATGCATATTTATTGGCAGTAATATAATTTCTTATAGAATGTACAATTAAGTACATAATCTATATAATTTCTAACTATATGAGAATTAAAAAATAGTGTCATATGAGTATATAGTTATTCTTAGCTTATTAAAATATGTATGAAGGCAAAAGTATGAAAGTATTCTCACTTATATTTAGATCTTAATTCATTTCAAAAGTCACATATGTTAATCACTCATACATTTTTCTCCATTAGTCTTACTAGAGCAGCTGTACAAACAAAACAATCCTCACCCGAAACATGGTGAAAGACAGAGATCCATATGCCAACCAGACCAAAGTTAAGAAAGCAATCTTAAATAAACTGTCCCACCTACTTATTTGGCAGATGGGGAAGTAATGCCAGAAGAGGTTGACTGTATTTGTTCAAAGATAGCGAACAGCATAGTCAGGAATTTAGGTAGTTGTTGACTTTTGAGGTGATGCTTTCAATGGTCAATGGTCTATTAGTTGCTTTCTCATTTCCATAATAAAATAATCAGAAACAACTTAGAGATGGGAAAGGTTTATTTGGACTCACAGTTACAGAGAGTAGAATGAATCATAGCAGAGAAACCATTTCAGAATTGGGAAGCCAAGGTCATATCATATCAGCAGGCTGGAGCTAAAGAGAGAACTACAAGTGCGGTCTGGCTTTGGCATGTCAAGACCTTGCGCCCAGTAATGCACTTTCTTCAGCAAAACTCAATCTCCTAATGGTTCCACAATGATCCCAAATACGATGACCACCTGGGGATTGAGCATTCAAACTCATGAGTCTATGGGGTTATTTTGCAAATAAGTAAATAAATAAATAATATATAAAAAGAAAATTGCATAATAAAAATTAGACAGGTGGGAATTTCTGTAAAATTCATCTTCAGTTCATTAAAGAAAATTGTATCAAGTACATTGAGCAATTAACTCTTTTGATTACTAAAAAAGAAAAAAACAACAATAATTTTGTAAAATCATCACTGTTTACTAATTATACATTTAAGTTTATGGTTAATACCTTTAGTTTTAATAAACATCTTAAAATTTGACTCCAGAAATGTTCATACTTTGAGTATCCAATTATATACAAGTTATTAGATTCAGTGCCACATTTGTGTTACAATGGGGATATTTTCAAATTATAAATGTTTACATAAACATTTGTTCTGATAAAAGTTTATAATCTGGGGTTGGAGAGACGGCTTAGCAGTTAAATGCTTGCCTGTGAAGCCTAAGTACTCAGGTTCAAGGCTTGATTCCCCAGGACCCACGTAAGCCAGATGCACAAGGTAGCGCATGCATCTGGAGTTCGTTTGCAGTGCCTGGAGGCCCTGATGAGCCCATTCTCTCTCTCTGCCTCTTTCTCTCTCTGTCTGTCTTTCTCAAATAAATACATAAAGATAAACAAATTTTTTTAAAGATTTTAATTTTAAGATGCCAATAAATATTTAATTCTGATACATAGGTGTATTATAATATCATACGAGTTGCCTTGTAATAAAGAAAAAAAGCATCAGTCAAATGAATATCAGTATTTACTGCCTATCTCTAACATAGATGATTTTTTAAAAAAGAATTCTTACTCCATGTTTGACCATTTTTTTTTCAAATTTCATTATTTCATCTTTCCTTACTACTTTGTAGAATTCCATAGTATAGATTACCACATCTTTGTTGTCCATTCATCTAATGATGGACATCTGGGTTGATTCCAGCTCTTTGCTGTTATCAATTGAGCAGCTATAAACATGGTTGAGCAAATATCTCTGATCTGAGGCTTGGAGCCTTTAGGGTAAATGCCCAGTAAGGGAATAACTGGACCTGTTGGGAGGGCTATGGTCATCATTTTCAGGAGTCTCCATATAACTTTCCATAATGGTTGAACCATTTTACATTCCCACCAACAGTGAAGGTTTGTTTCTATTTCTCCATAGTCTCGCCAGCATTTGTTTTCATTTTTTTAATGTTAGCCATCCTTACTGGGGTAAGGTGGAATCTCATAGTTGTTTTAATTTGCATTTCCCTGATGATTAGGGATGTTGAACATTTTCTTAAATGTGTTTTTGCTATTTGTATTTCTTCCTCTGAGAACTACCTGTGCAGTTCTCTGCCCAATTTTGTGAGTAGGTTGTTTGATAATTTACTGTTTAGGCTTTGGAGTTCTTTGTAAATTCTAGAAATTAGGCCTCTGTCAGTTGTATAGCTGGTGAAAATTTTCTTCCATTCTATGGGTAATCTGCTGGCTTTGGTTATAGTATATTTGTCAGTGAAAAAGCTTTTCAACTTCTGAGATCCCAATGGTTGAGTGATTGTTTAATTTCCTGAGCTGATGGGGTTTTGTTCAGGAAGTCTTTTCCTACTCCTATGTCATGGAAATTTCCTCCTATTTTTTCTTCCAGTACTTGTAGAGTTTCTGGTTTTATATTAATGTCTTTGATCCATTTGGACTTGATTTTTGTGCATGGTGAGATGTGTGGATCAAGTTTTATTTTCCTACATATGGTTGTCCAGTTTGTTCAGCACCATTTGTTAAAGATGCTGGTTTTTTTTTTTTTTTTTTTTTCATTCTGCATTGGGAGGGCCTTTATCAAATATCAAGTAGCTGTAGTTACGTGACCTAAAGTCTGGGTCTATTCTATTCTGTTCCATTGGTCTATATTCCTGTTTGTATGCCAGTACTGTGTTGTTTTTATTACAATGGCTTTGTAGTATAGCTTTACATCAGGTATGGTGATGCCTCCAGAGGTGTTTCTTTAGCTGAGGATATGCTTGCAGGTCACCCAATCACAAAAAGATAACTGTCTCATGGTCTCATTTATCTGTCACTCCTAACCTGAATCCACCTGAGATGCTGCCAAACCTAATAAGCACTTTGAGGACCAGACAATAGGGAGGGTGGGATGAGGGGAGGGTAAGAGCGGGAGGGAGCGAGAGGGTGGGAGAGATGACAAGGGTAGGGGGATAAAAATAGGGACCTAAAAGGAAATGATACTATAAAGCCCTTCATTCAGAACAACAGGCAAAAACATTGACCTTCAGCAGGCCCGCAGAGGGAACACTTGAACCACAGGAAACTGGAGAGAACATCATGAAGACCAACCTTAATCTCTTCCTACTTCTATCTCTCTTCTCTCTCCCTCTCCTCTCTATACTCACTTTCTTTTATATTATCTATCTTTTTCTTCCCTCTCCTTCCTAGGTGCTGACTTAAACTCTCAGTACCAGCATGGGGTTAACTTTCACAAAGAGCTGTTGATCCGAGACACCTACAAGGTTTCCCAAAAGAAGCAGATTTCTGTCAGAGTTCTTGATGACCCACAAAAGGTTAATGGTAAGACCCTACTGTTGAAGACAGCATATGCGAGTGAGACCAAACATGGAGAGACCTGGTCAGAATCTGGAAGAGGGTCAGTCCCCAGACAGTTAGCTAGTCTACTGCCAGAGGGTGCTATAAGAGCAACTGGGGGAAAATGGCTGACATCTGTCCAAACAACTCACAGTCTAAGCTACCCAGCAGGAAACAACCTGACGTAATGCTCAAACAAGTGCAGTAGTGCACACAGCAATGGTGGGTAACCAATGGCTCTTGATTTGGCTAATAGAACCACTCAATGGAATGGAACTCATTGTTGGAACTGGGAAATAAGTCAAAACCATGTACAGAAAATGAGCTCAGTCTCCAAGATCAAAATACCACCAAATGTAGGCTAGAAGAAGGCCTATGCGTATAAAATTCGCTATAAAATAACTATGGCCATCCCATCTATCTAGTACTAACTTCTCTCTCTGTTGGAGAATTTGCTTATCTTTTTCAGATGGACAATGAACCTGAAGGGAGGATCAGCCAATCACACTTCTCCAGCCCAGCTGAAACCATAGAGTAATGCGGGGGAAGGGCAAAAGAGTACAGCTTTCTTGGTGATCACCACACCAGATAAAGCCTGAAGGAGAAAAACTCAGAGAACATCTAACTCCTACAAAGCCAGATATCCAGAGGCTCCCAAAACCTCATCACTGAAGTAGAACTAAAATGACCCCAATGTGGCTCAGGGAAATCTAGGAAGAGGGGGTGGAAAGAATGTTAGAGCCACAAGTTGGGGCATTATGCACAGAGACTTGGTCTGACCCCTATAACTCTCGACTACCCCCCACCATGCATGACCCACATTCCCCATTGATGAGGGTCCCTTTGGAAGAGGGGACAGTAAGGAGGATAATGAAGTCACCATTATGAATGTAAAATTAGAATAATATAAATAAAAAATAAATTATTAAAAAAAGATTTCTTGCAAAGATGAGAATTTTATATGCAGTCTAATGAGCCATAATTTTCTCATAGAAGTGTTATGAATACTTAAGCGGCAATGTCTTTCTGTGTTCAAGTAGTGAAGAGTCTGCCTAGAAGCAGAAGTATCTAATTTTACTTCTCTATGCAAACATGGACTAAAAAGTTGGGCAAGGGAATAGAGCTGTGTTACTTTAGTCCATTCTACTAAATCAAAGGAGAAATTCAGGAAATCATTTTCTTTCTTCTTCTTGCATTTTGTTTTATCTTGTGTTTGTAACTATGAGACAATAAGAACATCAGAAAATGCTTGTTTCCTAGAGGCACAACTGACAGTCTAAAGACTGAAGATTCATTATAAGCTATGTCCGTGAGATTGTAACTTAACTTTTAGGGAAAATCTCAGTACTGGCAGTCCCAATGGCCTACGTTTGGCTACCTACCTCAATACACCTAAATACAAATAATGATAAAAAGCAGAGAGAGGAAATGTAGTCAGTGTGTTAAAAAAAAAAGATAAAGGGATCTAATGGCCTCATATTTATCATCAGGGTATCAGTGAGCTTTAACATTTAGATAAAGAAAGAACTGAGAGAAAGGACAAGAGGTATGCATAAATTAGTAGTTATGGGCTAGGTGTGCGTCTATCCATCATTGTCTCAGCTCTGGTCCTGCAAGATAATGCAAAGAAGTTCTTACTGCTTGAGGAGGAAAGCTGGTTCTCAGAAGATGATCACTCATGGTCTAGAGCACAGTCTCCTCCTGGAGAATTGCCTTCATCTGGTGGGGACGGGAATCTGTCCTTAAAAGCTTTGTTCTTCCTGGAGTCCAAAGTGATGCAAGTTCAGGGAAACTGTGATTTCAGCCTTGAAGTGGGGAAGAAAGGACAGAAGACATTTGATGGGACTGAGTAAAGAGCAAGGGAGAAGAGAGGAAATTGAAAAGTGTGACATTGTACATCTTTTAAAGATTGTTGCTTTTAGGGTGGGAAATAAAGGTGGGATGAACAAATAATTGGAATAAAGAAAATAAAGTAATGTCAAAAGGGTTTTTCAGTTCTACATAGAAAAATGTAACAAGTTGGCATGCAGGTAGGAAAGATCTTAGAGAAAGGGAACAAAAAGATGATGAAAGACCTTTAGAAGAGTTGCTTTAGACTTATTTTTTCAGAAGTGGCTCACCTTAAAGAACAGCACAAGGGGCTGGAGAGGTGGCTTGGCAGTTAAGATGCTAGCCCATAAAGCCTAAGGACCAAGGTTTAATTCCCAATACCCACAAAAGCCAGATGTACAAGGTGGCACACACATCAGGAGTTTGTCTGCAGCAGTCAGAGGCCCTAGCGTGCCCATTCTCATTCTCTCTGTCTCTTTCTCTTTCTCAAATAAATGAATAAAATATATTTAAAATATTATAAAAAGAGCAGCATGACTATTTTAGGAAAGGCAGGAGAGAAGATGCTAGCAGTGGATATGTGTGGTGGGAAGAGTTGATCTTGATGGCCTTGATTTTACAGTTGAATAAGAGGAACTCAAGTCATTGGATGAATGTCACATCTGGATGGCAGCCCTAAATGGAGATGAAGGAAGAGTCTTCTCATTGACTATGAAAAGGTGTTACCATGAAAACGAAGTGTGATTTCTGAGCAGCATTAAGAGCCTGCTTGAAATGATAGAAATACAAAGTAAAACTCCTACCATGCTGTACCATGTAACAACACTCTTGCTATCATAGCACACAATAGATTTCATTTATTGTCTTGATTACCAATCCTGGAGGAAGTCATAATGGCTTCAAGAGTTCCTTGATTAGAACAGGTAAGGTGATAACCTTTCACCCCGAGTGGTACCACCAACACCAAGGAAAATTGCCAGATTGGGTTATTTGGGTATTCTACCTTTGCTTTTGAGCAATTTGACTATTGTGTTTATTATTTTTGTTGTTGTTTCCTAATATTGTGCTGGAGCTTGCCAAGTTTCCTTAATGCATGGATTCGTTTTCTACTAAAGCTTATGACATTTTGCCCTCCATTTCTTTAACTATTTTTTCTGCCCTATTTTCTTATTTTTCCTTCTGAGGCTGCAAATTACAAAAGACAGCTTGATATTTTCTAGAGATCACAGAGAATGTCCTTTTCCCTCCCTTTTTCTTATTAAATATTTTTATACTAAATAATTTCTATTTATCTACCTTCAAATTCACTGACCAGATAATCACTAATTTGTTAAGCCAGCAAATTTGTTTCTTTAGATAGTGTATTTCCAGTTCTAGAGTTACTATTTCATTTTAGTTTTTACTCTGCTGAAATGCCTTACCAATTTATTTAAGACCCTACTTTTCCTTTTAAGTCTTTTAAGAAATTTCCAGTAGATGGTGTAATTTTTTTTAGTTGTCAATTTAAATATCTTGATAATCTTGAGCACTGTTTGTGTTGATTATTTCCCTCTTATGTATTATCTCTCATATACTTGCTCCCTTCAAATATTATTATGTTTTTGTTACATATTAGATATTGGAAATAATAAAATTTGGAAATTCTGTCTTGTCTTCTGGCATACTGATTTCTGTTGGGGAAGACAGTTATGCTGACTAAACAAGGCTTACACCTTATTGTGCACAGCAGCTGAAATCTGGCTCAAATCTTGTACCTCTGGGTCTCCTGGATTCCCCCCTCATATGCTTGGCTTAGTGACTAGCCAAAAGTAGGGGGTGTCATTTATATACAGATTTTGTGTATCCTGTCTGTACTACTATCCCTTCCAGTTCCTATAATAACCTCAGTGTCAGAAGTCAGCTCTCTTGAGTTTTCAGGTTTAAAAACTGTGGCTATCTCCTTGAATTTTGGGTGTCCTGGTTTATAGAGTGAAAAGCCACTTAAATGTGAATATCAGCTAATACCTTCCTTCTCTTTCAAGGGTTGCTTGTCCTCCATTTCTATACAGTATTTGCCATTTTCTAGCAATGTTCAATATATTTAAACTATTTAAAAAATATTTTTCTATAGGAGATTAGTTTAATGGCAGTTACTCTGCAATTGTTCTGATGTTTTATACTTAGCACATATTAGATGCCCAAAAATAATAAATTAGTTACTAGGTATATGACTACTTAAGCAATTTAGAGTGATGAATTACAATCTATTTTCAATAATTCTTTTAAAATAATTGTATTTATTTTATATTTTTATATATTTTATTTATTTTATTTATTTTGTAGAATATATATATAATATATAAATGATTATATCATACATATACATATATATATATATATATATATATATATATATATATATATATATGTACATACATACATACATACATATACATATATAAAATGTCATTATACTATGTTCTCATATGTTCCTCTCCTCACCTTCAATAATTCCTAAAAGTAATAGCACTTTGAATTTTAGGATAAGGTCATAAAATGAAATAGTGTTTTAGGACAAAATTGAACATTAATTTGGGTAAATTTGAATTTGAACATGGTTTCTAATAAAAAATATTCTGCATTGCTAAAGTTAATGCTCAGTTAATAAAAATTTCATAAGGTGAAGAAATAACTAATACTCTAGAAGCTCTAAAATTATGTTTAAGAAAGAAAATTAAATGTGGTGAAAAGTGAGGAAATGAGTTAGTCTCTGTAACTTGATGATTACATATAAGGACAACATTATGAGGGACGAAATTGAGATATAACAGAGTGGGTAATTTTAATAAAAGTTGCATAATATTCTGTAGTGGGAGTTTTCCTTTTATAATCATTTTCAAGTTACTTATGGCTACAAATTGCTAAAGTTATAGTTTGTATTTATCAATTCTAAGCTTTCAGTCTATAATTTATTTTGCCTTTATATCTGTTCACACAAACAGGAAATTCTTGTGACCTACTTTTGTTTAAAGGTAGATAAAATGTTTACTTTCCCCTTAAAGATGACAAATGATTTGAGCATTGCTTTGTTGAGTAGTATAAGCTGTGGTTTCCACAGGGTGGAACTTGTCATTGTATTCATAAAGTATTGGATAGCTTGGGTGGTAGTATTAGACCTTAGATGCAAGATATTAGAGCTGTTGTAATGACAAGCACAGTCTTTATTTTAAGATGTATAATTATTAGTCTGAAAGTGTGTTCAAGAATATGGAAGGTCTCACAGAAACCTAAATTATACCCAGACATCTCTGATACCATGAAGTAGTTGTCCTACCCACTGCTACTTGTTTCTACTGCTCTGTTGTTATACAGGTAGCTTGAATCCTACTCTTCAAGATGAATTTGCCTAAAACATCTCAGAGGGCTTTATAGCATCCTGTGTTAAGAGTAAAAGGGTAGAGATACCTTCCCTAAGATGGCATATGAAGAGATAAAGATGGTTCTAAATGTCCCTAATCCTCACTCCCTAGGAGACTGAGCAGAGACAGAGACCCTTTGTACATAGGCATAATTAAAAATGATTTTGCAATAACAAAACAAATATCTCCCCCTGAAAAACAGTCAACAGCATAGCAAAGTGTCTCTCTTGGAATAACATTATTGAATTCTTAGAATGTTACTTTGGCTTGTTTCATCCTGAAATCTCCTTGGACAGCCACAAATCTATTGGTCCTATTCTTTTGTGCTTTAGTTGCATTGATTTTTCTGAAGGTTGGGGTCTTACTGTGGTGCAGTGGGGACAGTAGGAGGCTATTGATGGGATAGTAATCATTGTGATAACATAATTTAATCCATATTTCTAAGCCAAATCAGGACATATCATTTAATAAATACTTTTTATGACATTTCAAAGTAAAGATGTAAATTTTTTTAGAAGTTAATATTTCAAATATTAAAATATTGGTATTTCAAGGATAATATTATGGTGCAGGCCACTATACCTAGCTGTTACCATACTCTGGTTCTCATGCTTGTCCAGCAGCCACTTTCCCATCTGAGTCATTGACTCGGTGTCCAGAAGTTATTTTATAATCATTATGGCTATATGAAATTAGTATGACTTGATCAAGAAAATGGTAGTCCAAAACCGAAAATCAGCCAGGTATGGCAGTACTTGCCTGTAATCTCCATATTTGAGTGGTAGGAAGCTCATGAGTTCAAAGCCAGCCTGGATTACATGGGAAAACTCAGAACAAAAGAACAGAAAGGGGGAGATGCTTTCTATTATATTCTATAAAAATAAAATAAAGTGAAATCATGGTGCACACTTAATTTGTGTTTTGTCAGTACCCTCAGTACTATCCCAAGTTATGGAGTTAAATGATATTGAAAAGAAAAATTCCTAAGAGAGGCAGTACATCAGACAGGTGCTTAAGAGTATAAAGTATCTCTGAGTGATTGGCGTGTTAACTTCTCATCATATTCAGGGGACCAAAATGACAATTCTCAAGTAATAAATTTCTGATTTTGATTTTAAGGTCCTACAGGGCAGGACAATTCTCTTTGTGTGGATCTTAGAACAGCACTCTGTACATTTGAACATTTAATCAGTGCTACTCAATAATGAATATAGAGTTTTACAGCACAGAATCAAATCGGTCCTGAGAGAAAAATATCTGACTCAGGAGCTAAGCACTTTCTTTTTTGTTGCTGAGCAGTGGCATTTTTCTTAGCTCATCACTGTGCATGGTCTTCAGGTAAAGAGCCACTTTCACTTACCTTGAACTACCTCAAGGTTAAGCCAGGGATGACCAAAAATAGAACATAGGTTCCATGGTTCACTTCACTGGAAAACAAACTGGTTCTCCAAGGATCACCCACTTGAGGCCAGTGTGCAGGGAGTTCATGCTGCTCCCAGACGGCCACAAATACATAAACTCAAGGTTCTCTGCTCCTTAAAGAAATCTTTAGAGGAAGTCAAAAAGAAAATCCACCTGTAACATCCAGGGTGAAATTCCTTTTTACTGCTTGAAAGAATACAGTAAGCACTACCTATGCCCTCATTAAACTCACATTTCCAAGTGCAGTCAAGTGTCTGTCCCTATGAAGCTGTCAGCATCCAAGGGCAGTGACACACTGCTGAGGCAGGGAAATCTTAGACCAGATTCTAAGGCTGCTGCTAGCCTGGCTTGATTTTCCTTGAGTCCTGTCTTCACCCATTAAGTCCATGAGCTGCCCAGGGTCTTACTAGCTGAAGCGGGTGTTAGAGGTTCAGGAATAGAGTTCTTTAGTAACAAGTCCTACATTCGTGTTTATATTTAACCAAACTGAGAAAGATAATTATTAAGATATATTTATTAGGTATAAAACCAAGAGAAGGAAAATGAATACACCTATGTGGTCTGAGAACACATGTGAGCCTAAAAGAAATATGAAAAGAGATTTAGAGAGAATAGAAGAGAAAGTACAGAGCACACCTGCCATGTGGTAGACAGGAGGTTTTTAGAGGGGTCAGGGGCTTCTCCCTCTAAGTTGTTCACTAAGCATTTAATGTATCATCATTGGAGACTAGAATTGTACATATCTTTCATTACCTTCTTGACATTACTATGTGACTTTTTTATTTTTAAACCAAAATAAATCACTTTAAAAGTACATGCACATATATATGAATATAATATATAATACACAATATATATTGCTCATTACCAGAAATTTCACCAAGGTACCATAATTTTCACAACTCTCCTAATCTATGCAGTATTTTAAATGAAATTTATTTTTCCTGGTACATTTAAAACAAACATTATAGCTGGGCGTAGTGGCACACCCTTTTAATCCCAGCACTTGGGAGGCAGAGGTAGGAGGATTGTTGTGAGTTTGAGGCTACCCTGAGACTACACAGTGAATTCCAGGTCAGTCTGACCTTATATCAAAAAAAAAAAAAAAAAAACCAAAACAAACAAACAAACAAACAAAAACCAAAGAAACCATTATGTTTCTTAATGGAATGGCTGCAATATATTAATACATGAGCATACTGGGGGTCCATGCATTTATAGCTCCCAATATCTGATATACAGATATAGTTCTGGTCACCTGGAGTACAATAATGTGTTGAATTTTAATGTCCAGCAGAAAGGAGGATGATGCAAAGGGTTATGTAAGTGTGAATTGTTATTTACTCAAGAAAAGTGGAAATGAAACTTTAGTATGTTTTGTATGTGTGTGTCACACACACATGTGTACACACATGGGGTGGGGAGACTAATAGGCCAACAATTTAAATGAACTTATGAATCCAATGAATAGAAATTGAGTTATTCAATAGATTGTTTTACCTGGATAATTTATTTGTAGGCAAACTCTTCAATAGCTCTTAAATAGGAAAACGTAAAATCCAGGATCTCTTCATGTTTCTTTCTACCAGTTCACACATTTTGGGATCTAGGGCGCTATGAGTTAAGGTTGCAGACAAAGAATAGGAATCAGATAAAAATAATAAAATAAAATAAACCTTTCTGACATCTGGCCTGGACTGTCCGGTCCTGCAGAGATGTTGGCAGTAGATAACTTAACAGCTGTGGGAGAGTTGACCCCTGAGGTTAAAGCAATTCACAGCTCTCTTCTAAACACCATGTGCCCATCCCACCCTGTGAGGCTTATTGCCTCTTATACACCAGATAAATAAGCTCTCCAGTATCCAAAGCCTTAAGAGCATAAAGAAGTCCCCAGTATTTGAAGGAAGTCTCTCGTACGTGTAAAAAATATCCAAGACAATCAACTTCAAGGAAGGATACATCCGTTCTGGTTCATGATTTCAAAAGTTTAAGTTCATGGTCACTTATCCTTGTTGCCCCTAGGCTTGTCACAAGTAAGGAAGTATGTGCTAGAAGAAGCTACTCCATGTCTTGTTACCAGGCAAGCAAAACCAGAGAGGATAGGATCTGGGTCAGCATATCCCCTTCAAGGACATAATTCCAATGACTTAACAATGTTGCCATTACTTCAAAATAGCACCTTCATCTGGGCATTCAGTCTTCAGCAACAAATTTGAGAGTGACATTTAAGATCTAAACCATAACCAAAGATCCAAAGGGCTTCAAATGTAGACATAGACAATTATGGAAGTTATCAATTAAAATAAATAAATAAATATATATATAAAAGAAGAAAAAGAAAGAATCTAGAGTGGGTATTCTGGAATTTCTCCATGCTGTTGTGGTCCACATTAGATAGAAGATTCAGCATGAGGTACATTAGGTGTGGTAACTAGTGGATGTTGGAATCTGCATTTGTTTTGTTTGTAAGGTTAAGGTAGTCTTTCTATTCCAATCTAATCTGGTTTATGACACTAGTTCCCATATACAAGAGTACTCTTTAGAGATGAGCCACCTCCTCTGTCCATCATGTCCACGGAGTGATTTCACCATACAAGCTAAACACATATATATTGTATCATTCATTAGGTAAGTGATAGTGACATTTATTTCTCACCCTTTCCATAGATGAATAGGAGTCACTTACAGTTTGGAATCTCCTATGCAGCAAGGTCACTGTGGTAAGTGTGGTAGTTTGAATATATGTCCCCCAATATATTCAGTGTTTTATTAGTTACAGTTTGCATCTGCAATCACCTTGCTAGAGGCAATGTCACTGGGGCTGGTTTTAAGGTGTTGGCGGTGAGTTTGAGATTCCATTGTAAAGATATGCAAAGTGTGCCCAGTAGGAGTTCCTGAAGTGTGCTGTGTGACTTTTTGGCTGTAGTTTTTGCTCTGTGTGCTGTGTGCCTGGTTAGCTTTTCTCTCTCTTGCCTGGTACTGTGAGGCAGGCCACTTCTCCTGCCATTATGGAACTTCCCTGGATCTGTGAGCTTCAATAAATAATATCCCTTCCTCCATAACTGTGCCTGCTCTGGAAGTTCATCTCAGCGAACCTGAAGCTGTCTGCTATAGTAAGGAAGGATAGTCTGGAAAACATACCTTAGAAGGTGTGTAGGACATAAGTGGTTCATTTCTGAGCATCCACGGCATCAACATTAGTGGAAAGGAAAGAGGCAGGATCAGATAGGAAGGAAAATTTATCTATGGAGCTGAAATGATTTCTTGGAATTGTTTTACATTGGTTAAAAATGACCAAGCATTTATACTCTCATCTTCATTAGCCATTATCCCTCACAGTGGCCAGCACTTGGCCTTGGGTGCAATGGCTCTGTAAAGCTGCTTCAGTATCTAAGAACATTTGACAATGCAGACTGTCTTCTCACAAATCTATCAGCATCTGGGGCAAGTCCTATCTTTATGGAGCACATGCAGTGGATTTCCTGACCAATACAATCAACTCTGGTACCATTCAGAACCCCTTCATCATCACACATAAAAGATGGATCTTTCTGCCATCAGGAGAATGGCTAGTGTTCTGCTACTATGCCTGATTCTCATTGGATCCCTCATCTTTGCTGGCCCTTAGGCTGGCTTCATTGGATTACCTGAGTGTATGAGTACACTGAAGTCCGAGAACCCAAATGGGCTGCCTGAGTTCCATATGCTTCCCTGCCTACCCTCTTGCATAACAGCAGTCCCACTTCCTCTTGATGAGCACATCATTCACCTTTGCTGAGTTACTGATTCATTTTCTAAGTTTCTGTTCCTGGCTACAAGAAGGCCAAAATAATCAGGCAGTTTATAGTTGATTAAGGGGATGGTCGAGTCTTCTGATGAAAGTGTTATCCTTGAGGAACTAAGATCTGTATAGAACTCATAAAAGCCAGATGGTAAGCCCAGTGTCTCCTAGCACATTACTGAGAATGATGATAAGTATGATCACCCATTGTTTCACCTCTGATTCTCCACTCAAACTAATTTTCCTAATAGATCTCAGTGTTATTTAAAATCTTTGTTACCAGGTGGATGTTGGATACAGGAGGACTGCAGTCCACCCTCACAAAGCATACCCACTGAGCTAGGGCTTCCACTGTGCTGTTTAGAAGTGTTCTGATGTCTTTCAGGTCTGCAGCTTCTGAGGACACCATATGTAGCATGACCCATGGGTCCTATGATATCCTACTGTTATGGCTTAAAAGAATGTCCCCCAGTGGGTAGTGTTTTGAACATTTGGTTCCCAGCTGGTTGCACTGTTTGGGGTGGTAGTATATTCTTTGTGACTATGGCCTAGCTAGCAGAAGTGGGTCACTATGGGAAGCCTTGAAAATGATATCTGCCTATGTTTCTAGTCTTTGTCTTGTGCTTGCTGATCCTCCATGTTGTAATCAGCTTCCACTATACTCTCCCACTATGCCTTCCCTGTCAAGATGAACTAAAACTACAAGTCCAAACCAACATTGAGAAAAGTAATGAATACACCTGCTTGTAATCTTTGACATGAAGTGGATCCACTTCTCTAATCCTGGACAATGCTGTGTGGAATCAAATGATCTGCAAAAACCCTGGGAGATATAAAGACAACCCAAATGGTGGATACATGTCTATTTCTATGGATTAAATGAAAAGGTCCTTCCATTGGAAAGAACATTTCTTTCAAAGTTGTTTTTTTTTTTTTTTTTTTTTTTTTTTTGGAAGACTGTACAAAAGTAGAGAACTATAAGGTCTCTATTGCTGGTAGCTTGGACATTTTGTAATAGAAATTGCTTCATCAGCCTTGGTAAGTAGCTAATCCACAGCCTCTATTCCACAGTGATGACTTTTGATCCCTGTCAGAGGACTGTAATGGCTTTCAGCAGAGGCTGGCCTATATCAACTAACCACATTCAATATTCTTATTTGTTTAGTATCTTTCTTATAGTAGATATTGTCTTATAGGTTTTAGTGTATGACTGCAAAGATCTTTGTATGTGTGTCTACTCCCTAAAGATGATCTATATGCTTCTATGTCACATGACACTGTTGCTGAGACTACAGTCTCTTTTTTCCTAGAAGGCTTATGAATAGTTTAGTGTTTCAGTTACCTTCTCATTGATGACAAACAGCTAATGGGAGGATTTTTTTTTTTTTAGGCTGATGGTCTCAAGGGGAAGCTTCATGATGGCAGGGGGAAACATGCATGAGCACAGGCTGAACATCACCTTCATGTCACAGCAGATGGAAAACAGTAGCAGGAGGGTGAGCCAAACTAACTCTGGCAATCTAAGGGCTAATCAACCTCAAGGTCTACTCCCCAAAACACACTTCTTCCAGCAAGGTTCCACCTCCCAAATTGACACCAGCTAGGGACCAAACATTCAGAATCCATGAACTTATGGGGAACATCTGATGTTACTGAGCACACTTGGACAGGCTATTTGCCACCAGTTATACAGCTTGGACCACTTTTATGCTTGCTCATTGAAGCTTTTCTCATTGTGGGAATATTTCTTCGCAGCTGTCTTTCAAGACCACTCCTGAATAAAGCTGCAGCTGCTGTCCAGTTTTGGATTATATCCACATTCCAAATAAGCCTATTTTTGAATTACTCTTGAAATTACATTTTCCATCTGTTATCAGAGACTTATGTTACTTCCCTCCCTACTCCTGCCACCCACAGGACCATAGGTATATATCCTAGTTCTGGACATTGGTTATTTCATGAACCATGGTAAGCTTTTCTATGTATATCAGGACCCAATAATATACCAGAAGTTGTTTGTTCAAAAGGCATGTTGTTTTCCATTATGGATGGCTTGGCTGAATTTCAGACCTTTATAGTCTGAATGTGATTGTCTCATTGGAGCTTGCCATTTATTCCATACAGCATGCTTTTTTTCTACCACAGAGATATCTAATACCACAGTCTGATGGATTGAGTTATATGGCCCCAGAGTCTGGACCTGGCATCTTTCTTACCCAGTGCCCTATTCTAAAATATAAGCCTTTTTTCCACTAATACATAGACCAGATCTCAGTTCCCAGATGTGAATTTTGTGGCCTACAAATATTGCAATGCATACCAAACTTTACATTATTCTCATGCCAAAACATACAAGAACATACAAAATGCACACTTATATTTTTCTTGGTATATCCAAGATCACTGGTTGTTTTCAACTTTTAGTGACATCAAAAGAATTCCAAATATTCATATACTTTATCTTTAATCCACTGAAACCCACAGGTCTAAACAAGACCTCCAACATGCTAACCTGGCTTTTCACACATCTGTTTGATTAGCATGATGTAGTGGAACAACATATTCTGCTGGATATCTACCTGAGATCATTTTGATAAAGGAAGGAGCATTAAGAGATCCCTAAGGGGAAAAAGTAACATATACATGTGTACATTACATGTGAATGCAAACTATAACATGTTTTCTTTTCTGAAAGAGGGAAAAATCTCCACCAAACCAAGACCGCATATCATGTACTTAGGTCATATTATTCACTTCTAGCAAACATCTGGTATCTAGCTGAGTGCGGTGGTGCCCACCTTTAATGCCAGCACTCAAGAGGCAGAGATAGGAGGATTGCCATGAGTTCGAGGCCACCCTGAGACTACATAGCGAATTTCAGGTCAGCCTGAGCTAGAGTGAGACACTACCTTGAAAAAACAACAACAACAACAACAAATTCAAGTATCTACCATGGGAACTTCAAGAGCTGGGATCCTTGGGGTTTTTTTTGTTGATGTAGAAACCAGATTGTTAGAATGATACTTAGATCTAAGGGGGTTGCTAACTGCTGCCATCTCCCTCTTCACACTGGGGTGCACTAATTTTAATTTGTTATTTTGACAGGATAATAGATGAATTTCAAAAGTTTTGTCTGGTCTTCCCACCATAGCAGCTATTAGTGTATAGGCAATGGATTCAGTATGAAACTGTATGTAATAGCACATATGTATATCCCAATTATGCTTGGAGAGAACTTAGCCCTGAGTGTGTAAGTAGACTATGTAGAATCACTATGTGCTTAGCCCTGTGACAGGGTGTCAAGAATAGTCACATTCTCCATTCTGCCATGGTAGCATGGGAGCTACAATGACACTTCTGGTTTCTAGGCATCAATAGCAAGTTGAGGCTGATTTCCTTAATTTCAGTACTTCCCTTCCTACAGTATGAAGACCTGAATAAATGGATATAGGTACTTGGAGGAAGGGCTGAGAAAATTGTTACACCAATCATTTGCCATGTTGGTATTCTTGGAAACCCTATTTCTTATAAACTAAAGGGTTTTAATCATAAAATCTGGCTCAGGACCACAAATTAGTTACCTGTCTCCATTTTCCAGAAGATAGGCATCAAGACCTTTTGTCAAGTCAGTTCTGCTTAGTGGATTCTATATCTATTACATACTCTCATTTATCTTAACACAAAGTTCTCTTGGGTAAAACACCTGAGTCTGAAGCAACCTCAATCAATACTACTTTTAAATAATTATAGGAAACATCTGTCAGATTTAGTATAAAGGAGACAGAGCTTAACCTCACACATAATGAGTATTCTGAGGATATGGTACCACAATGACAAGTGTTAGATTTTATTACAAAAATTCCATTAAAAGCAATTGTTGAAGTGGTTACATTGTAAAGTATAAAGTATTCACACACAGGCATAAATAAACAAAAGAATAATGCAGTTGTGATGCTATAGGAATTGACAAGCAAGAATTTTCAGTATGTATTCAGCGACAGTATTTTATGCTGATTTAAAACTTTCTGAATATCAAACAATACCAACATAATTCATGAGCATGGACTATAGACAAACATGGGATGAGTCAGTATGAGGCATTAATAATATGTAGATGCTGGTGTTACAGATGCCCATGAAGAAAAAAGTCATGTTATCACCCTTTGTTCTAAGTCTTGGGGTATAGTGTGCTCTTGACTCTGTGAACAACAGAAAATTTCCATGAATTGTTTATAAGTCCCTAAGTTAAATACACATGGAAGAATTCTATAAAATAGACAATGAAGTCCTTCATTGCATATAGTCCAATCTGTGAAGAATCATATTCTACCTCAAAGAATATAGCATAACAATCAAGAAGATGTGGAAGCTGAAGAGAAGTCTTAGTGGTTAAAGGCACTTCCTTGAAAAGCCTGATGGTCCTAGCAAAAGGTGCTAACATTACCATTTTCTCCCTTTTTCTCCTCTCTCTCTCTCTTTCCTTGCAAATAAATAATCAAAAACATATTTTAAAAAATAAAAAAGAAGATGTTAACATAAAAGAAATACTCAGAGATGGACAGGAACAATGAAAGATAAAAGGGTTGAAGAATAGTGACTCAGTGTGTGCAGGTGTGTAATAGTGCTCAGAGATGAATGCATCTTGTCATTTTATGCATTTTATTTAATTTGATGCTTTGGGCCCTCGTGGACACTTTTAGGAAATCTCATTGGGTGGAAAGTTGGCCTATTTCCCAACATTTACCAAAACTCTATTATACTTTAATACTAAAGCATTTATTCTTGGCTGTGGATTGTCCACAAATCCAATTAGCACACTCTCAACTCAATTTACCAAGTATTTAATAGCAAAACTGAGTAGAATGAGAATGAAAAGGGATTCTGCTCAATCTTAAGTTATCATTAGGCTACTAAAAATAACTGCAATTCATATACTAAAATTTTCCCCTTAAGATTGGGATAAAATCAACCTATTATTGTAACAACAATAACAATAACTGCCATTTCTATAGTGCACATGTTTTCATGAAACTGGCATCACAGCCACTTTTCAATAACCCTTCTAAGAAAGCTAAGCATTACCAAATAAATTCTTGATACAATATCGATCTGACTTGGGAAAATGTGAAAGTAGCCATTTATCTTTGTGATACTGATAAGAAAACCAAAGATGGCTTAGGCTGTTTATAATACACTAAAGTTGATACTTTATATTTTGTTTTTATCATTTCTTATTAACTCTGGCCAACAATATCAAAACAGATATTTTTTGTCCCAACATATTCATCGTTTTCAATGTCTCATCTAATAAATCCTGGCTATTATTTACCTGCATATGAAGGGGGGAAATAATCCTTTAAAATTCCTGATTCTTAACATCTTTCCACATACACAACAAGATCACTCTCAATGACCATGGCCAACCCACAGTGGCTTCAGTGTCTGCTTTAGGAGGTTCCCATGTCTCATTGTATTATCAAATGACTTCTTTGTTTCACTTTCATGAGAGACCATGACTCAATATGTTTCTGAGACCATCTATCTGTAAGGGCACATCAAGGAAGAGGCTACATGGACTTGAATTCAGATCCATAAAATCAGCTTTTGTTTGGTAAAATGCAGAACATCATACAGTAACCAAGCCTGCACTGTAGAGGAGAAGTGTCAAGGAAGTTTGCTTCAAACCCATGGGCCCTCAGCTATTAATCCTGATTAAAATTGTCATGATGCCAGAATGAATTTCTATTGCTTAGCTGAGCAGGAAATATCAAAGTATCTGTCCAAAGATACAGTTATAAGCTTAAATTTCCAGCCGTTATTTACCAAGAAATCTACAGTGGACTCAGCAATGTTTTTACAAGCCAGCACATTTGACATGACACTTATGTGTGCTCCGGGGCTGAGCAAGAGCTGGAATTTAAAATCTTTTTGTCTCCTTTGCCTGGCTGCCTCTCTTAACAGAAGGCTGTTGACTAAGAAGTAGACTGATGCATATTTCGAAAATTCTAAGAAACATATGAATGTGCTGGAGATTTCTACAGCTGTTGTAGTGCAACAGCCTGAAGGATTATTCTTCTGAAGGTGAAAAATCTTGCTTCTAACTTTAAAACTCTCTCAGCAGGTGTTCTTACTATGTGCAGATGACTTTATATTTTCCAAGTACTTTGTTGAAATCCTTGATACATTTAATGATAATGAGTTTTTATGAGAGATTATTTCTCAAGCAATCCCTTCTCTTTTAAGACTTCATGTCATCTTCTATTTGTCTATATGGTGTTGGTTTTTTTTGCTCTTTTGTAATCAAGGATGGGCAAGTTGTCAAGCAATGTTATAATTGTTTCCATGTGGGAAGATATATTCAGTTGTAACATGAACCAGATAAGAAACTTTTCAATGTAAATGGGAAGAGTTTAATTATCATACCAAGTATACTATGCACAAGTGTGTGGTGCTCATTTCATTTGGCAATAGACCAGAGGATAAAGTACATAAAGCATAGGTTTCATAAAGCAAAGGTTATTGTTTTATTAGGGAGTATAAGCTCTGAGATTCAGGAATGTGTGAAAGAGTACTGTGAACAAGAAAGAAGAGAAAGGGGAAGCAGTGTTATCCTCTTCTTGTTATCATTCACTACCCGCCCCCAGTTTTGAGGACTGAACTCAGGGTCTCAAAAATGTTGAGCAAGTACTTTATTATTGAGCTATATTCCCAGTCTGCATTTTACTTATTTGTATTCTATGAGAGTGTCTCGGTTTCCCAGTCTAACTGTGAACCAGCCCAATAGTACAATCTGCCCTTGAATTCACAGTCCTACTGCCTCAGCCTCCCATGTGTGAAATTACAGGTCTGTGCCACCATCACTAGCCTGGTTACTAGTTATGGTTACTTAGCATCCCACACAGATCTGCATTTGTAGGAATCTATGCTTACCTAATGGTAATTACCAATTAGTTATTGATGTATATTTTCATAATGGGTACTAAGAAATGGAGCAAGAAGTTCTGATGTGAGGTTGCTATTGGGTGCCTATACATAATAATAATGAAGTATACATCACACAGAGCCAGAAAAATTTTCACTGTAACATAAATTTCAAACTTTGAGGACATGAGCATATTTAATCTGATTGAAAGATCCCCATGTAGAATTTCTATGTTCTAATTTAACAGGTAAAACTAAATTTTAGGGATGGAGAGGTGGCTTAGTAGTTGAGGAGCTTGAAGTAGATTCAGGTTAATAGTTTCCACTAAATTCTATAGAGATCCTGGATTTATCTTTATTGGCATTTGTCTCAGCTTAGAAGTCCTGACAAGTTAATTTATTATTCAAACCTAACTTGTAATATAATTATCCTATACTTAAACTGAATAGTTAACCTCATTTTTCTTGTTGCTTTTCAAATATTGAAGTAACTGTGAGCCACATATCATCACTTATTTTTCCTGACTGGCAAAATTCACTTGTAGTCTTTGAAAGCTAGGCTTTTCTATCCTGAGGCCAAATCAAATTTAATAAATTGGTGTCTCTTGCATAATTGCCTTCAAAGATGAATAGTAATACTCTTACTACATGCATAATTATAGACCAATTTTACAAAAATTTCACAGAAAACATGTCTGGAAGAAAACCTCATTGATTGATCAATATAATAAATTATCACTGCAATTTTGTATTCTCTCAATCTCCCAATGGTGATAAAAAACAGTTATGGAGGAATGAGTTTTAAAACAGTAGCAATAGGATAAAAGTATCATTTGCCTGAAATGCAATAGAACAGCAAGATTTTTGATTCTACCATAAAGCATCTGTAGGAAGGTGATGCATTAAGTAGCTCTTTCCTTAGCCTGTATGAATAGCAAAATCATCAGCCTTATCTATTTACATCTGGTGTGTCCTCAAATGCACCTCTATCCTGTTTTCTATTTCACTACTATTACTATTTGGATGGTGTTGGATAATGGAAGATGTACATGTGCAACAGGGACAAGGAACATGACAAGATTAGTTGACAACATCCCAAAGCAATTAGCTTCCAAGGTGGATGGGACACACAATGGGTTGCATACATGAAGCAACTGCTTGCCTGTGTTCTGTCATGTGAGGTTACCAGTTGATAAGCTGGAGGAATGGCCTTTAAAATTTCCCACTCATAAATTTAGCATATCTACCCCATGGACTGTGGGGAGGTGGGGAAGAGAATCAATACAAATCAATTTGTAAAGTACGTCAAGAGAACAAAGTCCCAAGTGGAGCAAAGTGGATCCTAAAAGACTTCTGTAATCTTGTCTCATGTTATTTCTCTGAAATCCTTATTCAAAGGAATAGATAAAAGAATGTTGTGTGGTTTTGAATATGATGAAGACTTAATTGTTGATAGCATGTTATTACACTACGTATCTTAGATGCATAGTTCTTTTTCTGAGGCTGTCAGAAGTAAAAAGTGAACACTCATTTTTGTGTTTATATAGAATAGCTGTGTTGATAGGTTCTATTTGGTGGGCTTTGAGAAGGGATCTCTAATTCTAGTAATAGCTACATGGGATATGTGCTATGTCTGTGAGGATTATATTTAACTCTATTTGTTATTTCATTTTTTCCCCTGGAAGAACTTCATATGCAAATAATTCCCAGTGGAATGGGGACAAGGAGGAGGGAAAAGATGGTACCAACACATGATATATCAATACAATGTATGTTCTATTTTTATAATTTATTATTTATTTTATTAGTTATGCTTATAATGTGAATGCATTCATGTTGGTGCCTTCAATAGCCTCCTCCTGTCCTCCTGCCTCAGAAGGGACCCTCCTCATTGGGGAATATGGGTCATATATAGTGGAGGTAGCCATCAGTTATGGGGAAGAGGTAATGTCTCTGTGTATAATGACCCAACTTGTGGCTCTAACAATCTTTCTGCCCCCTCTTCTGTAAATTTCACTGAGCCATGTTGGGTTCGTTTTAGCTCTACTTCAGTGATGAGGTCTTGGGAGCCTCTGTGTCTCTTAATATCTGGTTTAGTAGGAGTTGAGTGTTCTCTGTGTCTATCTCCTTCAGCCTTGTGCTGGTGTCAGGATCACCAAGAAAGCTGCACTCTTGCCCATTTACCCCATTACTCTATTGTTTCAGCTGGGGCCCTGGTGAGGTGTGATAGGCTGATCCAACCATCAGGTGTGGCATCCACCTGAAAAAGAGAAGCAAATTCTCCAACAGAGAGGGAAGTCAGCACCAGATAGATGGTACAGCCATTATTATTTTAGAGAGAATTTTATATGTGTAGGCCCTCTTACAGCCTAAGATTGGTGGGAGCTTGCTATTGGAGAACACAGTTTTGACTTGTTTCCCAGTTCCAGCTATGAGTTCCATTTCACAGAGTAGATATGTTAGCCAGTCAAGAGCAGTTTGTTACCCACCATGGCTATGTGCCACTATTGCACTTGGTTGAGCATCATGTCAGGTTGTTTACTGCAAAGTAGCTTAGACTATGAGTTGTTTGGACAGATGTTGGTTATTTTCCCCCAGTCGCTCATGTAGCACCCTCTGGCACTAGATAAGCTAACTGTCTGGGGACTGAACCTCTTCCAGGTTCCAGCCAGGTCACTCCATGTTCCATCCCAACAGCATATGGTGTCTTTGGCAGTAAGGTCTTACCATTAACCTTTGGTGGGTCATCAAGAACTCTGACAGAAATCTGTCTTCTTTTGGGAAACCTTGCAGGTCTCTTGGATCAATAGCTCATTGTGGAAGTTAACTGCATGCTGGTACTGGGAGTTACAGGTCAGTGCCAAGGGAAAAGAAGGAAGAAAAGATAGGTAATATAAAAGAGAATGAGAGAAGAGAGAAGAGGGGGAGAGAGAAACAGGAAAAGATTAAGGTTTGAGAGAGAATGTGTAGGCATGCCAGGGCCTCTTGCCACTGTAGATGAACTCCAGATGCACACCCCACTTTGTGCATCTGGCTTTGCATGGGTACTAGGTATTAAACCTTGCACAGCAGGTTTTGCAAGTAAGCATTTTTAACTGCTAAGACATCTTCCCACCCTCCCTTTTAAATTTTTTATTCTTGACAACTTACATAATTATAGACAACAAACTATAAAAATTCCCTCCTCCCTCACTTTCCCCTTCACAATTCTCTCCATCATAACCTCTCCCCTTCTCAGTCAGTCTCTCTTTTATTTTGATGTCATTATCTTTTCCTCCTATTATGATGGTCTCTTGTAGGTAGTGTCAGGCACTGTGAGGTTATGGATATCCAAGCCATTTTGTGTCTGGAAGAGTGCAATTGGAAGGAATTTTACCCTTCCCTTGGTTCTTACATTCTTTCTGACACCTGTTCCAGAATGGACCCTGAGCCTTGGAAGGTGTTATAGAGATGTTCCAGTGCTGAACACTTCTCTGTCACTTCTCCTCAGCACTATGGTGCTGTTTGAGTCATCCCAGAGGTCACTACCATCTGTTGTTTATCTCCACTGATGACCTCTCTCTCTCTCTCTCTCTCTCTGAGCTGTATGCAGTATAGCTTTTTACAGCTTTCTATCAGCTAGTCTACACAGAGGAGGTTTTCAGCTCAGCTCCAGCAAGATTTCTCAGTGACCTTGGAGCTCAAGCATGTGGAAGTCTTCAGTAACAGCATCTTACCATCTATTCCTGGTGGGAAACCAAGAGCCTTGGGAATGGCCTGTAATGTTCTGGGGGCATCAAGGACCTCCCTGGACAATAAGTCACTGGATGGTATCCCTTCCCTGGCACTGAAAATTTTCAAGTAACAATCTATGGCTTCTGAATGTGCCATTGTCCAAAGTGTAGGCTTCCATGTGACTTATTCATGCCCACTTAGATTTTTATTAACTCTCTCCCCACTTTTCCTTTACTCAATCTCTTCCCCTAACCTCACTTGGGCTTTTTCACCCCCAGTAACCTCTTCTTCTACTTACATATATACAATACCATGTCCTTAAGTCCTCCCCTCTCTTCCCTCCCTTATAGTCCCTTTCCAGGTTACTGACCTCTGCTACCAAGCTTTATTCCAACTTACATACAAATCCAAACATTTGTAACTAGGATTGACATATGAGAGAGAACATGTGATGCTTGGCTTTCTGGGTCTGGTTCCATTTCTTGGCTATTGTGAATAGAGCAGCAATAAACATGGATGTGAAAGTATCTCTAAGGTAGTGAGAAGAGTCATTCAGATATATGCCTAGGAGTGGTAAAGCTGGGTCATATGGTAAGTAAGTTCTTAATAAAAAAAAAAAATTAAAAGTGAGTGCAACTCCTCATTGGTATCCTGGTGAATACTCTGTTTTTCATACAGGAGACAAGGGTTCAGTTCCTGATGGGGATGCACAAAATTCCTTTAGCCAGATTTCATGGCACATGACTGTACTCCCAGTACAATTTCATTTGAAAGCTGATGTGGGAGGATTGCTATTAATTCAAGCTCAGACTGGGGCTACAGAATGAGTTCCAGGTCAGCTTGGGCTACAGTGAGACCATATCTCGACAAAAAAGAAAGAAAAGTGAAACAAAATAAAAGTGATTGAATACCTAATTAAGCTGAACAATGAAAGTATAATATAACAAAAATATAACTATGTATAAAGGATAATATTTTGTAGATGCTTTATTTGTGATTTTCCATATCTTAAACATATTGTATCTGGGTGATTTTAATTGAGGAAATAGTACCAAAAGCATATGATACATGGAGACATATTAAGTGTTAAGTGTTAAGAAGGGGAGCTTAAAACAAAACTTCAAAACAATAGCATATTCACAAAAAGCTCATGTCCTTGAAGCCAGGTATCTAGACTTAATGGTTATCTTGAACATGGGACTTTTCAGGATGAAAACCAGTACAGCTGATTTTTCTAAGCCAAATGGAAAATATAGAGTTGGGTTATAACACTTAATCAGCACAAAAAAGTCATATAAGAATTCAAAGCAAGAAAGTGGAAAATTCTCTCTGAACATCATTTTATTTGTACTTTCTTATTGGGACACAATTTTAAAATCTCTCCATTCTAATAACTCTTTGTACTACTTACACATAATTTATCATTTATGTTTAAATATCATGGTTCATTAGTTCATAAAATTAGTTAAATGAGCTCTAGAAATCCTCATAATAGAGGGAAATTTAATTTTCTTTTATTTAAATTATTGTATTTTAGTCCAAATAGATAAACTGTTGTATCTTGCTGTAATTTATCAAAAGGCATTAATGTTAAACTATTGTAATAAAATATACTAGGACTACACATTTAGTTCTTGCTCATATATCACTTCAAGTATTAACTTACACAATTAATATTTATAGAAGGCATTCTTATGCATATCAAATGGGTTTCCCCCAGGCAGAACTTAATTTCATATTATCCAAATAAATCTCATTGTGTATTTTATTAAACAATTCACTTGTGTCAATTTTATTATCTAAATCTTAATTGTAATTAGATTCACTTTTACAAAACATTTGTGTGTGTGTGTGTGTGTGTGTGTGTGTGTGTGTGTGTGTGCACACACAGATATGTGAATACTCCCGGAAGTGTTCACACAAAGGAACAATAAAGTCCTGTACCACATGGGAAGCTTGGGAATTTAACGTGGGCTGACAGGCTTTGAAAGCAAGTATCTTTAGCCACTGAGCCCAGCCCCTTGACTTGCATTTAAAAAAAAAAAAGAAACTAGTCTTATCAGATCTTAAAAATCTCTTAACTTAATAAAGTTTTAGTATGATCACTTAAAATTACATGTCCCTGGGCAGGAGAGATGGCTTAGCAGGTAAGGCACTTGCCTGTGAAGCCCAAGGACCCAGGTTTGATTCTCCAGGTCCCATGTAAGTCAGATGCACAAGGTGGTGCATGCATCTGCAGTTCATTTGCAGTGGCTAGAGGCCCTGGTGCACCAATTCTCTCTTTCTCTCTCTCTTTTTTGACATCTTTTCACATCTATCTTTACATGGGTACTGGGAAATTGAACCTGGGATGGTTGGTTTTGCATGCAAATGCCTTTAACCATTGAGCCATCCCCCTAGCTCTGACTCTCAAGTTTGACATAAACTTAAGTCATAATGTCATAAAGCAACCAAATTATTTTCATATATTCACTTCTCCCATTTAGGATTTGGGAGAACTTCAGTTTTTTTTTTTTTTTTGTTTTTTTAATGTTTAGGTGTAAGCATTTGACACTCTCCTGGAGATTGTGAATGCCTCCCAGCAGGCAGCACAATTAGTAACTTTTCTCAGTTCATCATTAGCCTGGATGTCATGAGTTTTGCCCTCAAGTAGAACACATTACTTTTGGTGGCAGTAAAGAACAAAGATTCTCAGCACAGAACTGAGTATAGCAGAATTTCCAGAAAAGAAAAAGAAAGATGTCATTTTTAGGGGAACTACAGCAAAAGGCCCATACTGGCAGGTGCACACTCAAATCAAGATTTCATTATAACACCTTACGAGATGGATCTATAGTGCTCATTGAAAATAATACAAGATATATAGCTGATGAATGCTATATGTTTTAAAGAGCCAAATCTCTAAAGATGGGGAGGGTTGAAGTGGGTAATAGAAGAATAATAAAGAATTTACCATGAAGCTGGGTATGGAAACACATGCTGGTGTCTCCAGCACTCAGGAGTCTGAGGCATGAGGATTCTGATATCATGACAGGTCTCAAACAGAGAACCTGAAGTCACTGTGATGTGCCATCACCTCTTTGTATAACCATGATCTTTAACATCCCTACACTGTGACTCAAACTTCATTCTCTTCAATAGCAGAATCTGTCTTCTTTTTCTCTTGGGAGGATCTTTTTCTAAGACTTGCAATGTGAGTAGATTTCTTGTCATCTGCTTAAGGGTCAGATCATGTTCAGCCTGTCTTTTCTCCCTTGCCTAACTGCTTGTTATAAGTTTGGCTTTGGGCCTCTACTTATTTGGCTGTTGATCACAGTCTAGAATACAGACTGCCTCCCTTCTATATTTCAATGAGCAACATCGATACAAATGAGTATGTCTATTACAGTTTCTCTGAGAATATACAAAAGGAATAGCAAAGGGCTATGTATCTGATAAATGCACCTGTCATTTTGTTCTAAAAGGAATTTCATTGCCTACACCTCCCAGAAATTCAGGAATCAGGAGGGGTGTCTTTTTCCTTTCTTTAATATGTTTTCAATATTTGGGGTGTGTGTGTGTGTGTGTGTGTGTGGCTCTTGTGTGCCATGGTGTATGTGTGGAGATCAGAGAACCTCTTTTAAAAATATATATCATTTATTTATTTATTTGAGAGAGATAGAGGGAGAGAGAGAGAGAGAATGGACACACCAAGGACTCCAGCCATTGCAAACAAACTCCAGATGCATGTGTCACCTTGTGCATCTGGCTTACATGAGTCCTGGGGAATCAAACCTGCATCCTTTGTCTTTTTAGGCAAGTCCCTTAACAGCTAAGCTATCTTGCCAGCCCATGAACAGCATTTTGGTCAGTCCTCACTGTCCCCTTCATTTGAGACAGGGTCATTCATTCACCGTTCCATTCTCTCATCAGGCTAGCTGATCAACAGTCTGCAGAGAAGCACCCCCTCCCCAGTTCTTCATCCCTGGGATTACGGAAACCCACCACAACTTCCAGCTTTTACATGGGATCTGATGACCTGAATCCATGTACTCAGAATTGCACAGTAAGCACATTACCCATTGACACATCCCTATAGCCCATTCTTTCTTTAATGTTTTATTCCAAAATAATTCTTCCTATCATACACACATGTACCCTTACTAGACACCATTAGCAAATTCCAAAATTCCTATAATATTGTTTGAAAGCAAATATAGCTCTTTTCTAAAACCTTCCCATTTAGGTGATCCAAATAAAAACTCTTACACAGAAGCAAGGGGTTATATTGTATCTTCACACACTCCATATTTAAGCCATTCAAAGGAAAATGAAAATACCTATGACATTTTAAGAGATATTTTTCATAAGCCATATTTGGTGTTTGTTATTTTCATGGTCTATAATTGATACAACATAAAAAATACATTTGGGTGGCATTTTGATTATGTTTTCCTGTTTTAAAAAGGGTTTTTGAGCACATTATTGCATTAATTCTAGGAAGGATACAATTTATTATAAAAGAAATAATATCAGTTATTGACTTTGAGTATAGAACTCCAAATGACTTTTAAGTGAAAGTTTTCAATAGCTAGAATATATTTCCAGCCTTCTGAGCATAGAATTTATAAAGGCAACTGGAGCTGTTTTAGCTATAGTATTTTTAGCTAGCCTCCATGTTTTTTTTTTTTTTTTTTTTCCTAAACACACATTGTCCTTTAAGATTTTTAAAAATTCTACAAGAAAAGTTATGCTACCATGATGGGATAAAGAGCTCTTCTCTTTGTCCTTTTCCTTTGTATAAAGTAGATCATTCTAAAAGTGAGCTCTCATCAAAATGAAAGGAGAATTATTAATGAACTCTTGAAAATACACATAAGGAAAAATAAGTCCATGTTCATATTTCTCATCTGGCCTCAAAGAGAGATCATTTGGTCACAGCTTGCAGCCAGGCATCAGCTCCACCATGGAAAGAAATGACCTATTTCACTCTGGTATTTCTTCCTAGAGATAAAAATACATAAAAGTTTAAAGGGTGATGTCTGTTTGAATAGAACTAGGAAGAGAACTCTATATAAATATGTAGGGTGTATATATGCTTAGCTTGATAAAATTGTATAAATATATGACAAATGCATTTCATAAGCATGATTTTACTTATAATGAACATTTTATTGTAGATTTTGAATAGAAAATACATTTTTCAAAATTGCTTTAGATGTATATCATATGAAGGTTATACTTTGCACCTGAGTGGAAAATTAGTGCTACACCCAAATCAATTCAACAATATTTTTACTTACTTATTTATTTTCAAGGAGAGAGAGAAAGAATAGGCACACCAGGACCTCTTGCCATTGCAAACTAACTATAGATGCATGGTCACTTTGTGCTTCTGGCTTTATGTGGGTACAGAGGAATCAAACCCAGGCTGTTGGGTTTTGCAAGCAAGCACCTTAAGCACTGAACCATCTCTCCATTTCTCAACACAATTTTATAATTATTTGCATAATGAAATTAAAGTAAATATGGTCCCAGATTGATTTCTGACTATTGATCCTATATTTATATCCCCTGTTCTAAATCCTTAAGGATCCAGCAATATAATAGCAATACCAGATGCCACATAGTCAATGATGGTTTGAATATTTCTTAAATACAACTGCTGGTAAACAGAGGAGTAACTGTTATGAGCCTTAGTAGAAGTCAGCTGATTCTGGAGTTATCTTCCCTCTCTAGTCATTCCAACCCAGCCAGCCTCTCACCTATGCAATGGCTTCTGAATGTCACACATATGTAATGATTCAATAATACTCACTTACACTTCAAGAACAGTTACAAGGAATAGGGGGACAAGCACAAAATAAAGAATGGTGTCATCCTACAAATTTATATGATGTATACCTAAGTACTCAATTAAGCACTAAATTGAAGAGTTGATTGTAATGACTGCAACCTTTGCTTTAGGACTATTACCTGAAGTTTAAGCAATGACAGCACAGTTGAATAGGTGATGAGGTCAGAGTGTGCATGTTTGGAACTCAAAGAATATACTGTTGGATGGACAGGGTGGAGGTTGACTGGATTGTCAACTCTAGAAATTATATGTGGACTACAGAGAAAATTCAAATGGTTTTCAGTAGGGAAATGCCACATGCCAACGCTAACACTAAAACTTCAATTTACCACATGTAACACTAAAATTTCAATTTATCATATCATGGATCCATTGAAGTATTAATGTTTTGCATAATATAGTTTTTAAGAAAAATATTAGTGAAGGTAGTACACAAATGCATTGTGGGCATTCTCAAGTGAGAAACCCTTGATCTCTCAATTTGCATAATTCCCATAAAGATTAAATGCATACTCCAAAACTTTTCTTATAATCTTTCCAGTCATTCACTAATTCTCACATTGAATATGAAAATTCCTTCTACAAAATGAAAATGACGATGATAAACAGAGCTACAGCTACTGTGATTGCAGACAGTAGCATCAGAATCAGTGCTTGGTACTCCTTAACTCTGGATTTCAAATTATATCCTTATTTCTTTTTGCTTTTTTAATTGTCTTCAACTCTTGGTTTGAGTAGAAATGCTATGCTATTCTTTATTTCTATGAGTCAATGTTTTTGGATTCCACATACAATGATACAGCTGATGCCAGGTGGTATTTGTCTGTGTCTGGTTTATTTTATTTAGCATAATGTCCCCCACATTCCTCTAAGTTGTCACAAGTGATATGATGATTTTTTTTAGTATCTCAAAGTATTAACTTGTGTGAATATAATACATTATTTACTGATGGACACTTTGACTATACGTGTGTGTGTGTGTGTGTGTGTGTATTATTGACGATTATGAAGAGTACTGAAATAACCTTGAGAGTGTAGATGTATCTTCCATATAGTGATGTTTATTTGGATTTGTACTCAGTAGTGGAGTTACTGAATCATATGTTCATCCTATTTATTTTAATGTTTTATGTGAACTATATACTGTAGTCCATGGTAACTACTAATTTATAGTCCTACTAACACTTAGAAAGCATTCCACTTTTTCCACATCTGCCCCAATATTTATGCTTTTGGGTTTATTTTCTTTTAGATTATAACTATCCTAATAGGTATAAAGTGACAGCTCATTGTGATTTTATTTTTATTTATTTATTTTTTTATAGGGTCTCACTTTAGCTGAAGATGACCTGTAACTCACTCTGGAGTCCCAGGCTGGCCTTGAACTCAAATCAGTTCTCCTACTTCTGCCTCCTAAATGCTGGGAATAAAGGTGTGTACCAACAAAGCCAGCTTCCTCATTGTGATTTTAACTTTCATTTCTTGGATTATTGGGTGATTTTAAGTATTTTTCTTACACTTACTCAAGCCTTTATGTCTTTATTCATATATTTCTTGCTCCTTTCATGTTTTACTGCTAAAACACACCATGTATTAAATTAAAAAATCAAAAATTAATTAATAACTTAAATATAAAACATAAAACCATAAACCCACTAGAAGAAAAGAGGGGGCAAAGTATCATGCTACTTGTTTGCATGGTGCTCTTTTTGGATATTAATCATGGAGAAAAGGGAATGAAAACAAACACAGATATAATAATTTCCTGGCCTCTACTGCTGACTCTTACTACAACTTACAGACATATCTAAATAAGTGAGGGCAAAGGGATGAGGGACAGGATTGGAATCTGGAAGGGATACACAAAACTATAGATATTATGAATAAGTCATATAGAAACCTATTTGTGTTAATTAAAAAGAATTTATGTGTGAGAGAGGGTGAGAATAAATGAGTGAGAGAGAGTTAAAGTTGGAGCAGAAGTAACTTATTGGGGTTGAGGAAGCCTTACCTCAAAGCTTTAGGTTATTAAAGATAAACCCAATGCTAGAGATGGACTTCCCCAGTGAGTTGCTGGTCAGGAAGTACCATGAGAACCCCAAAACAATACTGCCAATGTCTTTAGTTATGGTTACACACCTGAATTAAATGATAAGACCCTATTGCTGAAAATACCAAATGCTGTAGTAATAAGGTGATAGTAGACAATGAGGAGACTCAAAACTCAACAAAGCTGAAAATAACAGGCTATTGAGAGCACAGCGCTAAATAAGACATCTCTGTCAGGCCGTCTATGGCTCTGGGAGCATTGTGGAAGAGAAGATAAAAAAAAATGCAAGAATCACAGAGTGGGAAGGAGTTCTGTGGGACACTGCCATCCACACATGAATGGACTGGTGCATTCATGACAACTCCACAAGCCCTGCACATTTCTGAGCCTATCAACATCTTGACATAGAGGGTTTAGGAGGACAAAGAATATGAGAGATAAAGCAGAAGAAGGACTACTTGCAAAGAGGACGGTGCTTGGTGGAATAGGGTGAGGCAGGACAACAAAAGAGGGGAACAGGACAGAAATGCCACAAAATACAGTATGTTCATGTATTAAAATTCTCAATAATTTTTTAAATAGCATATGTCAACCTTCTAAGGTTCTGCACATCTAAGGAAACTACAGAGTGAAGAAACAAATTATGGAGGAGAGAAAATATGTGCAAACCATACAGCTAATGAGTTGATATTCCAAATATATGAAGAACTCAAGCAATTCAATAGTAAGAAAATAAATCCCATTATTGTCATGGTAGAATGGCCACTAGAATTCCCCAATTAAAGCAAAAAAATCTGAAACACTTTTGAAGATTTTGTACATTAGTGCTCATTGTAAACGTCATTACTGATCATGTTTAAAAATTAAAGTCCACTGATATTCTGAATGATAATAAAAATAGACATTTCATTGTTAGGAAGGAACATTTCTATAATTTGGTTTTAATTAAGTAATTTTAAATGGATATTTCAAAGCCTGAGTGGGTGTTTCAACAATGTGCTAATATATGCAGATGGATGTCTTTTCTCTTATTGGATTTTCACTGAATTTAAAGTTTTATAAGAACTTCCTTCTGTCACTTCTTTGTAAGGTCTTGCCTTTTGTTTCCTGAACAATCATTCTGATAGCAACCCTAGTAAGACTGAAAATCAGGGAACTGAACTAACTATAAAGCCACATTGAAATGATAGTGTCCACTATAAATCTTGTCACATTAGTTCCACATTCACTACTATATTAAAAATTACAAATATTTCATAAAAGAAATATTCCCACCTGATATTTGACACTCAGAAGTTCCTCAGATGTTCTTTCTCATATGTAGATACTAGCTTATTTATGTGTGCATATATAAGTGTTCAAACATGGGTAAAAGCTAAAATGATGACCACAAGATGTTAATAAGATGACAAAGGTGTGGGTTGGATGAAGTTTAAAAGGATACATGTGACATGTAAACAGAAAGGAAGAGAGAGGCTACAAGAGGTAACAAGGGATGGGGAAGATGAGGGAAGAGGAGATTTAACTAAATGAAATTGTATTTGAAAAATGCCATAAAGAGACCTAAAACTCTGCATGCTAATTGAAATTAAAATAAAAGGAAGTTGTTCAGAATTCAGGTCCTCCTACTTAAGATCAATCTGTCTTATAAAAGAATCTAGTAAAAAACCAATAATCTGCTATGTAATAGAAGCCTGGCCCCTAAATTATTTCACCCCCTCTTTTAGTACTATTAACTCAAGATTCTAATGGATACCATATAAATTCACAGTGGATGCACTCCCAATGTCCAAAGATAAGAGCTGAACCAGCACAGGAGACTCCCTATGCTGCTGCTCACACAGAGTTTATAAAAGTGTTCTCTTCTAAGTATGTCTACAAGCCAGACCTGCTGCTCCAAACTATGTTCACAGTTCTTGTGACTGGCATCAGGTGTCTTCAAATTTCATAATTTTCTTCAGTAGCTTCAGAAACTTCACACTCCACACATCTACTGTGAGTCTGGGCTTCTTGTTCTGGGTCTATACCTTTCATGCATGCCAGCCTTCTTATACTTATAGCCATCTTCTTATGATTATTCCACAGAAAGTAATCTGGCTAATATGTAATCTGGCCAATGTTGTGGAATAGTCAAGAAAAGGTAAAACATCTTTGAGCTAGACATTTTCCAATATTGATGTTCTTTTGTACCTGAAAACACCAAGCCTTAAAAAGAGAATATAAGCATAGTTATCTTCAACACACTAGTCATATTTGGATGGTTCAAGGTAGTGAATTCACTTTTTATGCATAGGCACTATGCTGACATTATGATAAAAATTTATTGATTATAGAAATGGATTAGATATAAAACTTCAAGACATCAGAAGAAATGCATGTCATTTCCTAAATCAAAACTCCTACCCCAGAATAGTATACATGGAGGGTTGGAGAGATAGCTCAGCAGTCAAAGGTACTTTCTTAAAATAGTATACATAATTCTGAAAGGATAATCTATAAGGCTAGTGGTTTGATACAGTTATTAAGGGGAAGAGAAGGAATTCAGGTTACCCAGGTTAAAGTCCTGTTTTGTTAGAAGTATGCAGTGGTAAATAAATTTCTTGCAATTCCATAAGCCTTATTTTCTCATTTGGGAAGTGATGATGATGATACTTTTCAAGAAGGTTGTGAGAATTCAATGAGCTATGATGTACTTACAAAATAATCAGGGAGTCTTGCCTCTTACTGGTGTTGGGTCAGTTAACCTTGCACGTTAGCAAGAATTTCTGCCATAAAATAACCTTGACTCAATTAATGGCATATCACAAACACAAGCACATCAACTTTATCTTTATTAATGGTAAAAATCTGGCAGTTCTATTCAAAATACAGATCATACATGGAAGAGGCAGTCAATGAAATGCAAACTAATGCATTCAGTACAATCCAGTTTCTGTGATTCAAATATTTCAAACAATCTTTTTTAGGTTTCTTCATAGCTACATCTGTGGAGTTGTTTTTATAAATTTGTTCTTTTGTCCTTTCTTCCCAAATGTACTGAGATGCTTCAACGCTGTGGTGTCTACAGCCACTCTTCCATTTGCTAATGCTGTCCTGCTTTCTTCTTAGGTCTTCCCTAACCAAGGGTTTGGAAATTAATCTCTCCAAACTTTAATTCAAAACAAATATATTATCTTCTTCATAAAAATGCTCGCTTTAGCCTATTGTTCAGGATATAGGATTTTATGGTACTTTTTCCATTTGGGTCCCTATTTATGTCCTCCAAACCTTACTCTCCCGCCACCCTTACCCTCCCCTCCCATCCCACCCTCCCTATTGTCTGGTCCTCAAGGTGCTTATTAGGCATGACAGCAACTCGGTCAGATTCAGGTTAGGAGCCACAGATGAGTGAGAGCATGAGACAATTATCTTTCTGTGACTGGGTGAGCTCACTGAGAATGATCTGTTAGACCATTTTTCTTCAAATTTCATTGAGTCATTTTTCCTTACTGCTGTGTAGAATTCCATAGTGTAGATATACCACATCTTTGTGATCCATTCATCTAATCATGAACATCTGGGTTGATTCCAGCTCTTAGCTATTATGAATTGAGCAGCTATAAGCATGGTTGAGCAAATCTCTTTCATCTGAGGCTTGGAACAACAGGCTAAAACACTGATCCTTCAGCAGGCCTGTAGAGGGAACACCTGAACCACAGAGCCCTGGAAAGGACATCATGAAGACTAACCTTAATCTTTTCCTGTTTCTCTCTCTGTCTTCCTCTTCTCTCTATGCTCTCTTTCTCTTTTATATTACCTATTTTTTTCTTCCTTCATCTTCCTTGGCACTGACTTGTAACTCCCAATACCAGCATGTGGTCAACTTTCACAATGAGCTGTTGATCAGAGAGACTTACAAGGGTTCCCAAAAGAATACATTTCTGACAGAGTTCTTGATGACCCACCAAAGGTTAATGGTAAGCCCCTACTGCCAAAGACACCATATGCTGTTAGGACAGAACATGGAGTGACCTGGCTGGAATCTGGAAGAGGGTCAGTCCCCAGACAGTTAGCTTGTCTAGTGCCAGAAGGTGCTAGACAAGCAACTGGGGGAAAATGACAGACATCTGTCCAAACAAATCGTAGTCTAAGCTACTCAGCAATAAACAACCTGATGTGATGCTAAAACAAGTGCAATAGTGGCACACAGCCATGGTGGGTAACCAACTGCTCTTGATTTGGCTAACAGATCCACTCAGTGGAATGGAACTCATAGCTGGAACTGGGAAATAAGTCAAAACCATGTCCAAAACATGAGCCCATTCTCCAGTATCAAGCTTCCACCAATTCAGGCTATAAGAGTGCCTACACATACAAAATTTCTCTCTAAAATAACAATGGCCATCCCATCTATCTGGTGTTAAATTCTCTCCCCAGATGTACACTGAACCTGAGGGGAGAATCAGCCTATTGCACCTCACCAGGGCCCCAGCTGAAACCATAGAGTAATGGGGGAAATGGGAAATAATGCAGCTTTCTTGGTGAACCTGACACCAGCACAAGGCTGAAGGAAATAGACAAAGAGAACACTCAATTCCTACTAAGCCAGATATCCAGAGACACAGAGGCTCCCAAGACCTCATCACTGAAGTAGAGCTAAAATGAACCCAACATGACTCAGGGAAATTCTCAGAAGAGGGGTGGAAAGAGTGTTAGAGTCACAAGTTGGGTCATTATGCACAGAGACATTGCCTTTTCCCAATAACTGTTGGGTACCCCCATAATTTATGACCCACATTCCCCAATGAGGAGGGTCCCTTTGGAGGAGGGAGGATAGGGAGGAGGCTACTGAAGGCACCAACATGAATGTAAAATTAAAATAAATTAAAAAAAATAAAATTAAATTAAATACTAAAAAAAATGCTCACATTATCTATATTGAAATGAAGCTATGCTTAGTCCACTCAAGCCCATTGAAATGTTCTTGGCTCCAGCATAGAGCCCAGATTAAACAAAAGCATAGCAAAGTTTATTAAATAAGGTGGACTTGAAAGTCAATAGCAATATGACTACACATAAATAACTACTCAAAATTTTAAGTCCCCAGATCATTTTGCCAAACATGCATGGTCAGCATGATTGATAACAATAGATGTCTTTTTGAAAACTGAGTATCTCATTTTCAGTTTTGCAATTATTAAGAGATTATTATTATTATTATTATGGTTTTTTGAGGTAGGGTCTCACTCTAGCTCAGCCTGACCTGGAATTAACTATGTAGTCTCAGGGTGGCCTCGAACTCATGATGATCCCCCTACCTCTGTCTCCTGATTGCTGGGATTAAAGGCATGAACCACCATACCAAGCTATTTTATTGTTTTTTGAGATAGGGTCTTGCTCTGGCCCTGGCTGACCTAGAATTCACTATGCAGTTACAGGCTGGCCTCAAGCTCACAGCAATCCTTCTACCTCTGCTTCCCAAGTGCTGGGAATAAAGGTATGTGCCACCACACCAGGTAAGAGCTTGTTTTTAAACAACTATCCTAAATAAACAGAACAAAAAATGTGCACACTTGTGAGCAGACATCAGTGCCTCTCTTTATTCTTGATCAAAAACAATGACAAGTGAGAGTGTGCTTGCTTAGCATGCATAAGGCCAGTTTGATACGTAGTACTACAAACAAAAAATTCAAACAAGCACTAATGAGCAACAATGACATCAGGGCACTCTTTATTTCTATTGCTTCCTTCTTAGTGTCTCTGTCTTCTACTCCTTCCCTTGCCTTTTTCCTCAACCCCAATCTGCCTTCATAGCAGTATTTTAATTCTGAATTGTATGATTGCCAGGGGGTGATGTCTACCCTCTGCTTATGCCATTGTTTTCCTCTGCCAAATTAAACCTTCCCCCCGCAAGCCCCTAAAAAACTGAAGTTATTGATACAATGCTAAATCCACCCAAAATGATGCTGTTATATCTTTAGTCAAAACGCGAGTGCTACATCAGCATAATTTCATTGCATAAATAAGAGTACATATATATGTTTGTATATAATTACAAACCGATTAATTGTGATAGCATTCCTAAATAGACTTCCACTAAAGCTTCTATAGACAGGAGCAGTTTATGCTATTTTCACATAGATCTGGAATCTGTAAGTTTCAGGCCAAGGTCCAATAGGTAGGTTTCTGGTGAAGCTTCTTGTCCTGGCATACAGACAATATCCTCTTACTGTATCCTCACTGTATGTACTTGTGAAAAGAAAAGGACATGTCTCTTTCTTTTCACACATGCCTCCAATCCTATCAGATTAAGACTTACTTTTATGATTTCATTTAATCTGAACAATTTCCTGAAAGCTCTGTCCTTAAATACATTCATATTTGGGGTTAGAGGTTTAGAATATGGATATGAGAAAGACAAAATTCAGTCTATAACATTTGAGATTATTAATACCATTCTTACATGAATTTATCAAGACAGCTAATAATGTACTATACTCAGTCTTTCAGTCATTCTACTTTATAGTCCTCATTAAATATTCCTTAAACCTGGATTCTAAACCTTTTTCAATAACATCATAATATTTTTTAATTGCAGTTGCTTTGTACCTACTTAGTTAATGTAGAGTGGTATTATAGCTGTCACTGTATGATTTTCACCTGCCAACCAAATCCCTACCTATGCCTGCCACTTCTTTTAGTTGAACCTAGTGTGCTTTTGCTATTCAGGCTTCTCTCATGTCTGAATTTCATACTAAGATTCCTAAATCTGTTTTTTTCTGTCCTTCTGAGAGTTAGAATTGGCACAATAGGTGCCAACCCCCTAGCACCCTGCTATAGTCACACTATTCTCCTTATGTTCAAGCTTCCCATGCTTTTGCAGAAAGCCTATTGATTTGTCAAGGGGAAGGAGAGGTTATTTCATTTAATTATGGTCATCATATTATTCTCTCTCTCCATGGAGCTTTTGGTATCCTACCAGTGTATCAGTTCTAATTTCCCTTCCTTACCAGTAAGTTTTCTGATGATTCCTGCTCTTGTTATGATAATTAACATGCCCAGGAGCACTACTACTCTATTTCCAGAACCATACACTTCCCTTCCCAAGGTATGTTCTTCCATTACTGCCTTTAGTGACCTTATATCAGAGGCACGTTTTCATCCTTTACAGCCCAAAAACACCCACCAACATATATTTAGAAATTTTCACAAACCCAAAAAGAGCCATCTGGCAAAACTGAGTATGCCCTCCTAATTGCAGTCCACTTAGACCAGTGTCCTCTTAAAGATTTTCAGTGAAAGTCACTGTAAAATTACCTTTACTAGTCCCACAGGCCCTCACAATGATTGTGGGATACTAAAATTGATTGTTAAATTATGATGTACTTCAGAGATGCTCAGGAAGCTGAAACCAAACACCCAGTTTCGATGGCTCTGACGTGTTTGGGGAACAGTTTTACAACTTAATTGGTACTTTAATCAACAACATCGGAAAGAGTATAAAACCTCTTATTAACCTTTAGATTACTGTGGGTTTATTTAAGACATTTTATGAAGCTTAGCATGGCTTTCCCTTCCTAAGCCTCACACAGTTTATCACTGAGCTATCATTGATAAGACCCATGGAAGAGGCTTGACTTAAACATGCTATGAGATTACTTTTCTCAGGAAATTACAGTTAAGATGAGTAGAGCTAGTCACTCTCCACGTGTATTGAGTTAAAAGCAGCTAAGTCTAAAGTCTTCAGGGCCCTCTTCTGCCAGAAGGAGACCCAGGCTTCAGAGGAAAAATACCCAAGTGACATAATACAAAAGTGAACTGGAATGAAAAAGGATCCATGGAGCCTGGAATGAAGAGGTGAATAAAAGAATTTAGTTGCTAGGGGCTTTCTAATGTATACTTATGATGCTATTTATTCCCCTTGATTTCCATGGCCTACCTTGGGTAGTGTATTGAAAAGTGACTCTCAAAATAAGTCCTCCTGGAACTCAAAATGACTCTACTTAGAACAGGGTTGTTGTCCTTGTAGGTGTAATTTAGGCAGAGTAGAGTTTGAATCATCCTGGATTACAGTGGGCCCTATGTTAAGTGATGTGTTTGTTTTATAAGTGAATGAGAAGGGGAAAAGATGGAGACACGCAAGAGGGGAGACGATGGGTAGAGACAGGAGTGGGTCTTAGACAAGATGGACTGCCAAGGGTATACTGACAGCTCCCAGAAGCTAGATAAGACCCAAGCAAGGATTCCTACCTAGGATCTTAGGAGGTAACCCGGCCCTGCTGACACTGTGATTTCTGACCTCCAGAACTGAGAGAAAATGAATCTCTACTGTTTCATGTCACTAACTTTGTAGTAATTTGTTGGAACAGTCCTATGAAGCAAACATACCTCATAAGTCTGATTAATTCATTCTTTCCTTTTTTTGTTTCTTCGAGGTAGGGTCTCACTCTAGCCCAGTTTGACCTAGAATTCAATATGTAGTCTTAGGCTGGCTTCAAACTCACTATGTTCCTCCTACTTCTGCCTCCCAAGTGCTGGGATTAAAGGTGTATGCCACCATGCCCAGCCTAAGATAATTCATGCTTAAAATAGCACAAGCAATATTTAGTTTTCCTAATAAAAAAGTCATTTCACTTAAGATAGGTTATATATACAGTTATTTCACCAGAAGAACTTAAAAATTATTAACACTAACATAAGAAATTAAAAGTAATATTTTTAGCCAGGGTTAGTGGTACACATATTTAATCCTAGCACTCAGGAGGACAAGATGGGAGAATCTCTGTGAGTTTGAAGTAAGCCTGAGAGTCCATAGTGAATTCCAGGTCAGCCTGGGCTAGAGCAAGATCTTACCTTGACTCCCCCCCCCAAGTATTTTTAAAATGCAAAACTACTCAATAGAGAATCATGGCAAGAAGATAATATATAACTGGCACAGTAACTGTCCCATAGTTGTATGTTTGGCTATTTGAAATGAACTTGACATCAAATTGAGCATTTTTCCTAATATGTTAAGATGTGAAAACATTTTCACAGACTTTTATTTTTTTAATTTTATTTCCTAATATAAATGTTAGTCAGATTTCTGCCTACTAAATCCCTGAGATAAACAGAAGGAGGAAATTTTTATTTAACTCATGGTTTCAGAAGTTTCATTTCATGATCATTGCCTCCATTGCTTTTGAGTCTATGAGGCAGATCATACTGGTGGGGTGTGTGATGAAAGAAATCTGCTTACTTCATGACAACTGGAAAGCAAAAGGCAAGCAAGCCAAAAGACAAAGAATGAGAAAGAGAGACCTAATTGTATCCCACTATCCCCTCCAACCCCCTCATCAATGATCACACTTTCTTCCACTAGATCCCAGCTGTAAAAGATTTCTCCTGCTCACAACAGCACCATAGGCCATCAAGGTGTTAGCATATAAAGGAGGACACTTAAAATCTACACCAGTAGTCTCAACCATAGGGATGATAATTACCTTATCTAAATATACAAGTAAAAAGACAATTTGAACCTACAGAATACTATAGAATACTAAATTTAAAAATATGAAACATAGGCAGGATTGGTAGTGCATGCCTTTAATCCCAGCACTTGGGAGGATGATCACTGTAAGTTCAAAGCCAGTCTGAGACTACACAGTGAATTCCAGGTCAGCCTGGACTACAATGAGACCCTACCTCAAAAAACAAACATATATATATATATATATATATATATATATATATATATATATATCATTCATGATAAGTAAATATAAAAAACAAATAAAAAACAAAACAGGCAGTCAACTAGTGAGAGAGACAGAGAAGAGAGACATGGCCTCAGAATGTAGGATCGAAATTCTTTCTCTACCATGAATGCTGTCTTTGATCACAGTCAGACTACTGCTCATTTGAGCTATGGGAAGGCAAAATGCCGTCCACCAGACCCCAGCTGTAAAATATTTCACCTCCTCACAATAGCAAAGAGGACCTCACATATACCTAGAAAACATACCTAACACAATAGCAAGAAATTATTTAGTTCAACTCCTCTGTAAAGAGCACACATGGCAGGTGCAGAAAGGAGAGGTGAATTCCTATGGACACTATCATGTTAGTCCATCGTCACTGTGCATTAGAGCAGGGACCACGATGGAGAAGGAGGATTGAGATATCAACATTGTTCATCACTGCAGGAACCAGGAGGAGGAGGACTGAGATGTGATCACTGCTCATCACTGCAGGGACCAGGAGCAGGAGGACTGAGATGTGTTCACTATTCATCAGTTCATGGAACATGAGTTGGAGGACTGAGTCATCATCCCTGCTCATAACTGCAGGGAACAGGAACAGGAGGATTGATACATATCACTGCTCATAACAGCAGGGACCAGGAGGAGGAGAACTGAAACGTCATCACTGCTTATCAGTTTACAGATCAGGAGCCAGAAGACTGAGGCATCAACACTGCTCATCACTGCAGGAACCAGAAGTATACTGAGACATCATCACTGCTCATCAGTGTAGGGAACAGAAGAACTACTGAATCATGATCACTGTTCATCACTGCAAGTACCAGGAGCAGGAGGACTGAGACATCATTACTACTAAACCATGCAGGGACCAGGAGAAGAAGCCCTGAGATATCATCACTGCTCTTAACTGCCGGAAACAGGAGCAGGAGGACTGAGACATCATCACTTCTCATAACTGCAGGGAACAGGAGAAGGAGCACTAAGACTTCTTTACTGCTCATCACTGCAGGAACCAGGAGAAGGGGGACTTAGTATCACTCCTCATCAGTGTGGGGACCAGGAGCTGCAGGACTGAGCTACTTAGATATTTACAGTCCTGCCAAGGTTAAGGAAGAAGAGACCTTTATATTTTTGTAAGGTGCCTTCTTGTTATCCCTGGAGGAATCTTTGGATGCTGCCTTTGCTCCATTGTCTCTGTCCCTGGAGTCACTAAGTGGCAGAAATTCAGGCTCATTTTGAATGCTCTGCTGTCTGTTCAATAACATCTGAGCAGTCAGCAAATAAGCTTCATCCATGCCCTGGTCTGAATTGTTCAACTTGATGTATATTCCGAAGCAATGTCATGTATCTATAAGTAAATTGATACAAAAAATGTCATTCATTTGAAGTTTAAAGGCATTTCTTGAACAGAAGTGTTTGGTCTGGTGTGTCATTGATTGAATTTTCAGTGCACTGATAAAAAATGAATATATTTAAACTTAAAAAATAAGGGAAAATTTGTATTTGTGTTTTCTTGTTCATGACATTTCTTGAGGGTGTAAGCACTTGGCCTGTAATTTTATTTTCACTTCAGTGCCCTGAAAGTCAAGCCGCATAGCTTGGCATTATAAAATAATTCAGTATGAATGGGTGAAATGTTATTTCCTTGGTCTGGGAAGGTCTACAAACTCTGGTCACTACCCATGGTCTTTGCTGGTTGCACTGACAGAAAAGGTCATACAGATTTGTGATAAAAGGTAAATTTGAAAGGAAAGGAATATAATTATCTGGCCTCAGAGTTCAGTGGAATTGAGATGGACTGGGTAGCTTAGCCTGCTTCCTCATCCCTGAACTGAAATGTCAGTGGACTGGTACTCTTGATTGAATATTCTTGCTATTAACAATGCAATTACATTTTTAAAGCACTGATAATATATTTTCTCTAATGTTTAATCTGTAACCTTGTGTACAGGTACATCTACATAGGTGTGCATGTTGAGGCCAGAGGTTATCTCATGACTTCCTCAATTGTTCTCCATTTCATTTCCTAAGGCAGGGTATCTCACTTTTACCAAGCTTCCTGATTGTACTTGTCTATCTAGAAATCTTTCTCCAGGGATCCCCTATCTCTGCCTCCCCAGAACTGAGATTACAGGCAGGCCACCATGGCCACCCTGAATGTACATGGGTGCTGGAGATCTGAACTAGGGCTTCACACGTGTGTGACAAGTACTTTATTTACTGAGCCAATTCGCAGGGTCCCATTTCTGTGTTTTTTATAATTGAGTACTTCTAATCACCTCTCCAGTTTAAAAATTCTGGTCAAAACGAGTAAGGTCTTCCTTCATACTAGGTAAAGATTTTCAGCATCTTTCCTGACTATTGCTTCATTAGTCAGTATGTTCTGAATGACTGTGTCCCTCCAAAAAATTTGTATCTTAAAACCTAATTGCCAATGTTATAGTGTTAGGAGTGGGGATTTTCATAGGATATTAGATCACATGAACAGAGACCTTATAAATGGGATCAATACCCTAATGAAGGAAGTCCTGAATAGCAGACATGTCCTGAATACCATGTGAGGATATACAAGCAGACACTCCTATGAACTAAATCACAGTCCTTCACCTGTCACAGCACCTGCTATGGCCTTGATCTCAGATGTTTGGCCATGAGAAATGTCTATTGTTCATAGGCTACATATTGTTTTGTATTTTCCTGTCACTAGCCTAAGACAATGCAATGCTTCCCCAGACTAGAGGTCAGATAGTAAGTCATGACAAAATAACTCCTTACCTACCTGCCTCTTTGCAAAGAATTTTCAGGTGAGACTTAGGTTTCAGGGAAGTGAAGACTCCATGATAACTTTTGTAGGCATATCTATACTTGCTATCATTTCTCATGGGGAAATAGCCACTTTTGCCAAAATCACTCACTTCTTAAGATAAAGTGTTGAATATTCTCCAAGCCTTTATCTTTGGAGATGGGAAAAGAGCAGTATTGAATTTAAAGCCTAAACAAAATCTCTTTTTTAAATTTAATTTTATTTATTTATTACAGAGAGAGAGAGAGAGAAAGGGAGGAAAAGAGGCAGGTAGAGAGAAAGAGAGAGAATGGGTGTTCCAGGGCATCCAGCCACTGCAAACAAACTCCACATGGGTGGGTCCCCTTCTGCATCTGGCTTATATGGGTCCTGGAGAATTAAACCTGGGTCCTTTGGCTTTACATGCAAGCATCTTAATTGCTAAGCCATCTCTCCAGCCCCAAAATCTCTTATATGGCTACTTTCTTACCAATATTTTTAAAAATATTGAACATTGCCCAGAAGCACCTACATATCCTCAGTTAATAAATTGCAAATGAATTAAACTGGTCATGGGATATGTAATGTAAATTTTAATAATTTCTCAAAATAAGTAAGTAAATGATAGTTGGAAAATAAAAAAGATTAAAGATGACATAATTATTTTTTCTACAAGACCTTTTGTTGGCTGCATCCACAGCTGAGTGATTTATGATTGCAGAAATGTCACTCGGGATAGCTGGTTTTGGTTGGAATCACTGGGTACAAAAGCCACACATGTGGAACCTAAGGGAGAAGTAGCTTCCAGAAGATCTAAGTGGGAGACACACACCTTTTTACCCCCAAACTTTCAGACTGACAGATAAAGGAAGGTCTGTGTTAGAAAGCACCACAAATACCTTCAGGGCTAGGAAATGTACTACCACCCTGAAATTGGGCATCAGAGGCTGGCTTGCATTTTCTACAGCTAGTTAGTATATTCTGCTTGGAATTGGGCTTACTCAACATTTAGAGCCCCTTTGACCTTTTTTTTTTTTTTTTTTTTCGAGGTAGTGTCTCCCTGTAGCCCAGGCTGACCTGGAATTCACTATGTTGTCTCAGGATGGCCTTGAACTCATGTCGATCCTCCTACCTCTGCCTCCTGAGTGTTGGTATTAATGGTGTATGCCACCACACCCAGATTCCCTTTGACCTCTTAACACAAGAATATATGTATGTCTGTTATTTATCTTTTTTTCTCCATCCTTGTACACTTCAGCCTATCTGGATGAATAATGTCATTATTTGTGGCCCTACTAAAATGTAAAACTGGCTTCAGAAATGTCAAACAGAGTAACAGAAATAGAGAAACCAGAGATAGAAGGCAGCTGAAAACAACCCCATAGCTCCTTCTTTTACATGTCAAATGTGAGTTATTTTCTTTATATAGAGTGCTTTCATGGCAATGTGAAAATGCCATTCTTTAAAAAAAATATACACCCACACCACACAACCATAAACACACACAAATGAAAGCCAATTAGTGACAGAGGTAATGGCACTGGCATTGGCTGAGGTGTCAGACTGCTGAATTACATCTATGTTTAGTATTATTCAATCTAATATTTACTATTATTTCAATTTCATATTAAAGGCAGATTGCATACTATATTTAGAGACAATATTTAGTATAGCCCAATGTAATTTCACTTTGATGGTATATATTTACATTGAAAGAGAGAAAGAGAATTTTTAAAAAAACCAAAGCTAAATTATAGAGAGAAATTAGAAAGAAATTATTTTCATCACAAAGGAATACCTACATGTAGGTAAGAAGTCAAAAATAATTTTTCAAAATTAAAACATATCTGTTAAGAAATGGGGAAACCATAATTTCTCAGGTTAGTCTTTTTTAATTAATTATGAGGCACAAGATGATTTCCTGACCATCAAGATATCTCTTTTGCTTCCTGTGAGAAAAAGAGAATTGAAATAGACAGTGTTTAAAATCTCCTAGGATTCTAAGTTTATACAGTTTTAAGTTACTTTTACAAATTTAAACTGGAAAACAATCAGTCAAAGGTAAGATTGTGAAAGCTTTATAGATTATTTTAATGGCATTTCTTTTTAAATCTAGTTTTGCTTGTGAATAATAACCTAATTACAGCTGGTGATTACATGCCCCATCTACTTTTCAGTAACATCAGAAACCCACAGGGCAGATACCATTCAACTGAGTGGCAAGTGCAGAAAAGGGGGCATTGAAAAGCTGAAAGGCTAAAAACTTTAAGGTCCAGACTCAAACTTTTTTTTTGTTTATTTTGAAGTAGAGTCTCACCATGGCCCAGGCTGGCCTGGAACTCACAGTGATCCTCCTATCTCTGCCTGCTGAGACTAAAGGCATGTGCCACCACACTCGGCCAGACTCAAACTTTTTGACTCAAATATTATACCTATTTTCTCCTACATCAAGTTACTTGTTCAAAGGCACAAAAAAAAAAGACTTTTAAAAGGAATATTTAACATATTTTTAAATGTTGGGGATGAATTTCAACAAATCTGAGGAAAGAAGTGGAAAACAGGAAATACAGCAAGTCTTAAAAGGTTCAAAATACTGTGTATAGAAATCTCTCTTTTATGCATGAGGGAGAACAAGCCATTATTAATGCATCTTATGAATATATGCTGCCTTAGTCTAATTCCCTGAAAATAGCCGTTCAATTGGAGACTTGTGTGCTCAAGAGGCACTGGGGATTGTTACTGGAATTACACATGTAAGAAGTGCAAAAGGTAGGATCCAATAGAGGCCAAACTGATGTGGTTGCAAGGCAGACATCAGCTTATTCCTCAGGGAGCACTTGAGCTTTGGTCCTTTATGGAGATGTTCCAATTGAGGCAAGGTGACAGAGCTTTGCGCACCCACACAGAACAGGACTAGGTGAAGTGTTTGTCACAGTAACTAGAAAAGTAACTAACACATTAATGTTCTACAAATTAGGGATTCTTATGTCTGTAAAAAATACCAGACCAACCAGGAAATTTCTATACATGAAAATATTTCAGAAAAACATACTAGAATCCAAGACATAACTCTAGAAACTCTCTTGCATGGATTAGTAACATTTCTGGTAGAAGACATGACTTTGAATGTAGATCATCTCTTATTTGAATTTAGACCTCATGAACTTATCTGATTATGTACTTTATCCTTCTCATCAAAAGCAATGTGTATATTAATCATCTAATTAACTATGAAACATTTATTGAAAATGTGTTACAATTTAATGATAACCTTAATATAACACTAATCTATGTGACATCCAAAAATTCCCTTTGTCTTCTATACAAAGAAATAACTGTCACACTGTACAGGAAAAAATACCAAGAAAATATTTAAAGATAGGAATTGCATGATATGGGTGATTTGAAGGTCCAGCTTGACTGCACTGAGGGTGGTCTGAAGAATTTGTATAGCTTCCTTCTTGGTCTATCTCTAGGCTATGTCCAGAGAAGATTGTTGAATGAGTGTGTCCACAGGGGGGAAAGTGTGTGCCCTGAATATTAATATCACTATCGCAATGACTAGAGGCCTGATGGATAGTTGCTCTCTAGCTCTAGTTCTTGGTCTCCCTTCCTCTGTGGGTGCCACACCTGGTGTCAACCACAGAAAGCAAACCCAAATCCTTACACTTGGAAACACAGTCTTGCAGCAGCAGTCCTCTGGGGGTTTCCAGCCTTTGGCCTTTCACAAGGTCAGATGCACTCATTCCCTCAATATATGAACCTTATTGGACTGAACAGCAGCTACAGGCTCTCCTCACACTCCAGTTATAGACAGTCACTGTAGAGCCTTTCAGTTTCTATGATGATGTGAGACAAACTAATAGAGTCACTCTTATACGCACTTTTGGGTTTATTTCCTTGGGGAATACAGACTAGAATCTAATTATATCCTGAAAAAAATGAGTAAGTAAAACATACTTATAACATAAAGATTACGTTGCGAAGCCTGAGAGAAATAGACTTTACATGACATGATAAGCACTGCTGTAGAAGGCTTTGAATGTCAAGTTAATCAGTGAAGATTCTAGTATATAGTTTACAAAAAAAGGATAATCAAATTGATGTTTGAAGAGGCACATCAGAAGCATGCAAAATGGACTGAGTTAATAAGAACACTCAGAGTTCCAAAAATAGAACTTGGTAGTCAAGGGTGAGTTGTGTAAGGGTGCTTGCCCTATAAGCATGACTACCTGAGTGGCCTGAGTTTTATCTCTAGCACCCATATATATGGCCACATATATCTGTTACCCCAGTTTTGTGCAGGGAGAGGCAGAGTGAGAAGAATTACTGGGGAACATGGATCAGTAAGTCTGATTGAAAACATGGCAGTTCCAGTTTCAGTTAGAGAAACAAAGAAAACAATGCAAAGGAACCCAAATTCTCTGACTTCCACATGCACATGTAAGGAATATGTGCATTTGCATGCACACATATGCAAATACATTACACACACACACACACACACACACACACACACACATGACAAAAAATAAAAACTAAACTAAAACATTGTGAATATACTTTCCTAGAATACTTATAAGTTTTCTTGATGTTGTCTAAGACATGTTGCCTTTGTTTAATATGTATCCTTTCTAACAATTTTACATTATGTCTAGATGGAAATCTAAACATTTCTTTCCCTTCAAGAAATATGTTAAATTGAAAAAACACAATATCCAGAGTATGGACAAGACAAAAAAAAAAAAAAACCCTCAAGATATTCCTCAACTTCAATTCATTTGAAATTCACCAACCTGTATACATTAAGCTGCAGGAATTTTAGAAATATGTGAAATGTGACATGTTGTCTGCTTTATATCTAGATAAAATAAATAAAATGGCAATGGTTTTATGGAAATCTTAATGCATGTGGACATGACAAAATACGTTAGGTTGAAAGTCTGTTACTAACATTTAAACAGTATCTTATACATGACTTTTGTTTTAAAAGTCCTGACCTAAATATTTGGCAGTAGATATGATCATATCTCTGGTTTCTCAAGGACCTACAATTAACATTTCCACGCAAGGAAAAAAAACCGCTTAATTTAGGCAATGTTTTTCCAAATTAGGTATGAGTTTCCTTTTCTAGTCTTTTTAAAATTTATTTGATTTATTTATTTGAAAAAAAGAGGGAGAGAAATAGGCAGGAAGAGAGAGAGAATGGGCACGCCAGGGCCTCCAGCCACTGCAAACGAACTCCAGATGCATGCGTCCCCTTGCGCATCAGGCATATGTGAGCCCTGGGAAATCAATCCTGGGTCCTTTGGCTTTGCAGGCAAGCCTCTTAACCACTAAACCATCTCTCTAGCTCTCCACTTGTCTTTTTTTTTTTTTTCAAGGTAGGGTTTTACTCTAGCTCAGGCTGACCTGGAATTCACTATGTAGTCTCAGGCTGGCCTTGAACTCACAGTGATCCTCCTACCTCTGCCTCCCAAGTGCTGGGATTAAAGGTGTGAGTCACCATGCCTGGCTTCTATTTGTCTTTTAAATGTTGAAAATACTGAAGTTTCCTACAGCTAGATTTTAAGTACTTTTTCATGTGTGTGTGTGTATATCCACCAAAATCTAGACTTATATCCAACTGTCTATTTAAAAGCTACATTAGGTGTCACATGAATATATCAAATAGCTTGAGATATCTAATATTGGATGTATATTTCATATTGCAAATATGTTGTTTGACTCTCAGATGTGTTCCCAGCATAGACACCCACATGTAAGTCCCCTTAGGTGCCAGACAGAAGCTGAGTGACCTTAGACCTTTCCCACTCTGCATCCTCTCAGCTGTCTCACTGTTCTGATTCCATATAAATATCACACTTCCTTTCCTCTAAAGTGCACTTTTCTTGTTCTTTCTTATGACATTTCCCTCCTCTTTTGGACTCATTGCTGAAACCTCCTCTCCCTCTCAATCAATCTCCAGAGCTTTATTTTGAAAGTTCAAGTTTATTATGTAAAAAACCTAAGAACCTCATTGTCTTCTTTACAACATTTCACACAAAAGATTTATATGACACTGGATTGCTTTCCCCAGTGAGAATGTAACTGGGGTATCAGGATCTGTTCAAGTAATTTTCCTGTGCTCAACACAGAGAAGATAAACCAAAAATATTCCAGGGTTGGGTAAGAATGCAAGAATGAATGAGCAGTGGAACCTAACCCAAAAATGTGAGCAGTGCTAAAATTATAAGTTCATTTCTAACCTCTTTTCTTAGACATGAGGAGTTGAATACAAGAGCAGAACAATCAAAAAGCCACCATCTTGGAACAAAGTTCTATGAAAGAAATGTATTTCCATATTTCCATAGACAAAGGCAGACCATTTACAGGAAAATTGTCACAGTACCTGGCTGCTTTATAAAGACAAGCTAAGGATGTTAAATAGAGTGGGAAATATATCTCAGAAGTCATAGACTTTGTCAAAATTTAAAACACTTTAAATTTTACTACTATTACATTTGGGCATTGCTAGGATCAGTGGACTTTTTGCCTTTCAAGAGTGGTAAAATTTATAATTTTAAGAAAATTAGTTCTTTATTCACAAAATTGAGCTCCAATTTAATAGTCCTCACATTTAATAGGCTGTGAATTAATAGTGCTTTAAAATGATGTCATAATTTGGAAATTTATGAAACACTCCAATTTTATTAAAATTTGCTACAAAATCACTATTGTAATTAAAAATACTCAGACTTCACTTAATCTGGCCTTATAACTCAGAACTAATGAATAAGATATATTTCCAATGTTACAATACATGTATAATCTTTGGTGATACCTTTTCTTTTATTTTTATTGACAACTTCCTTAACTGTAGACAATATCCCATGGTACTCGCCTCCCTCCCCTCACTTTCCCCTTTGAAACTCCATCATATCTTCTCCCCCTCTCAATCAGTCTCTCTTTTAATTTTGATATCACCTGTTCCTCCTATTAGGATGGTCTTGTTTAGGTAGTGTCAGGCACTGTGTGGTCATGGATATTCAGGCCATTTTGTGTCTAGAGGAGCATGTTGTAAGGATTCCTACCCTTCCTTTGGATCTTATATTCTTTCTGCCACCTCTTCCGCAATGGACGCTGAACCTTGGAAGGTGTGTTAGAGATGTTTCAGTGCTGAGCACTTCTCTGTCCCTTCTTCTCAGCACCATGGTGCCTTCTGAGTCATCCCAAGGTCACCACCATCTGAAAAGAGAAGCTTCTAACCAAAAGTGAGAGTAACATTAATATATGGGAGTGGACATTAAGAGAAGTGCTTACTGGGCAGTTTGGTGAGCATAGTATATACATTCAGCCAGACACCAGCAGACTTTACACCCCTTGGGCTCATGGCTACCCGTGTCATAAGGGATGTATTCCTGCCCGTGGATTGGGCCTCCAGTCCAATTAGAGAGCAGTTGGTTTCCCCCATAACAGACATGCCACTATTGTACCAGTTGGCTCATTTGGCATGGCTGGCCAAATTTCAAGCTTGCAGTGTTCACTGTTGAGTATCTTCACTGGTGTTTTCTCTCTCCATTGAACTGCCTGCATCATACCTTTTACTAGCTTCCTGCCAGCTGGTACACATGGAGGAGGCTTTCAGCTCAGCTCTAGAAGGATTTCTCAGTGACCTTGCATCCCAAATATGTGTAGTCTTCAGTAATAGGGTCTTACCATCTATTCTTTGTGGGAAACCAAGGGCCTCAACAATGGCCTATAATGTTTTGGGGGTATTTGTGACCTTCCTGGCCAACAACTCACTAGAGGGTATCCCATCCCTGGCACTGAAAATTTTCTAGGAACAATCTATTGCTTCTGAGTGTTCCAGAAAAGTAGGTTTTCCTATGACTTATTTATATCCTCTTAGATTTTGATTAGCCCTCCCTCCACCTTTCCTTTACTCAATATCCTTTTCTATAACTCTGGAACTAAAGCTAAGTTTCTTCTCAAAGGGATGAATTTTCTTCTCACCTCTAATATCCCATTCCATTCCTGAAGATTTCAACTTCATTGCCAAACTACAGTCTCCATTCATTTTAAGGATGATGTACTTCACTTACTGGGACCAAGCTAAATTTTCACACAAGAAGAAATTTTCCTAGCATTGATTTCAGACACAGTCAGGCCACATGACTGAATTCATGCCAATGTAAAATATGTGCAAGTGATGTAAGCTCTTCATAGGCCCCATCTCTACAGCAGCCTGCAAGAGTCTCTGATTATTTTTGTACTATAAAAGATGGAATATTCCAGTACTGGTTCCAGAAATTTCAGAACTATTCTATGTAATGAATATCAGTTCATAGTTATCTGCAGGGACAGAGCCTCTGTATTTTATACTGACTCTGCTAGTCACTATGGGATTGTGAATGGTACAAGAATCAATTTCTTAAGGGTTTTAAACAGCTTACATTACAATGTAATGCATGATATTGAAACTGTTACAATACAGATCAGTCTATAAGGATGCAAAACCAGTGATTATTTTTATAAAAGTTTTGTCCATTTATGATTCTATTGTACGCTTAGTATTGCCTTATTTAAATCTATGATATAGTTATTAAGTAACCTTCTTCTTTGCCAGTCATTTGCAACCTTTTATTCCTAAGTGCTTTATAACAAACAACAAAGAATACAGATTTTGTAGTTAGACTAACATAGGTTAAAAGATAGTCTGCTACAACATTTGGTTCTGTGTAGCGGCAGTTAACTGAAATCCTTCTGTACATCCATAAGGACATGTTAACTCCTTCACATCATAATAATTAAGTAGAATTGAATGCAAAATGGTAATGTAGCATCGACCTGACAGACATTCAATACATAGTTATTAAGACATGCGTGGTAGCATGTAGACCATAGGCTATAGCCTATTTTATTTGTTTATTTGTGTTTATTTGTTGGAATATTTGAAATATGAGAAAAATATCAAGAAGGGACTGGAGAGATTGCTTAGTGGTTAAGGTACTTGTCTGCAAAGCCTAGCAACCTAACCCAGTACCCATGTAAAGCCAAATGCAGTGGCACATGCATCTGGAGATCATTTGCAGTGGTTAGAGGCTCTCTCTCTCTCTCTCTCTATCTCTCTCTCTTGCTCTCTCTCTCTTTCTCTTTCTCCATCTCTCTTCCTTCTATCTGTACCTGATTGCAAATAAATAGATAAAATATTTTAAGTGGAGTGGAACCCATACCTGGAAAATGGAAACAAGTCAGAACCATATCCAAAAACGAGCCCACTCTCCAATGTCAAGCTCCCACCGATAGTGGGATACAAAAGGGCCTATACCTATTAAATTCTCTCTAAAATAATAATGGTTATTCATGTATCTTGCAATAACCTCACTCTCCATTGGACAATCTGCTTCTGTCTTTCAGATGGAAGCATATCCTGAGGAGAGAATCATCCCATCTCACCACATCAGGGCACCAGCTGAAGTCATAGAGTTATAGGGGAATGAGCAAGAGTGCTGCTTTATTGGTGAACCTGGTACCAGCACAAGGGCGAAGGAAATAGACACAAAGAACACTCAACACCTACCAAATCAGATATCCAGAGACACAGAGACTCACAAAACCTCTTCACTGAAATAGACCTAAAATGAACCCAACATGGCTCAGGGAAACTCATGGAAGAGGGGGCGAAAAGAGTGTTAGAGTCATGACTTGGGTCATTATACACAGAGTCATTGCCTCTCCTGCATAACTGATGGCTACCCACATGAGGCAAGACACACATAATCCATTGGGGGAGGGCAGAAGAAGGTTAATGATGGTACCATCATGGCTGTATATATACTATATACATAACAAATAGAAATATATATATATAAAGATTAATAGGGCTGGAGAGATGGCTTAATGGTTAAGGCGCCTGCCTCCTAAGCCTAAGAATGCTGGTTCCAATCTCCAGGTCCCACGTTTAGCCAGATGCAAAGTGATGCAAGGGTGCAATGCCACACTTGACCACAAGGGGGCCCACACATCTGTATTTCATTCTCAGCGGCTGAAAGGCTGCTGGCGCACCCATCTCTATCTGTCTTCCTCTACCTCTCTCTCCGTCTCTCTCTCTGTGTCTCTCTCCAAAAAGAAAGATTAATAAGAAAATATATCACATGTAATTTGAATTAGTTTATTACTTATTTATTTGTGGTGCCAGAGGTCATACTTAGAGTCTTGCACCTTTTGGGGAAGTATTATATCATTGAGCTGCATCCCCAACCCTGGATTTATTTATTTATTTGTATTCTATTTTTTAAATGGATATTTGTTTGCATATTTGTGTGGGAGATGGTTATGTGTGTACCAGGGCCTACTGCCACTGCAAATGAATGCCAGATATGTGCCACTTTTTATGCCCTACCTCTGTAAGTGAACTGAGAACTGAACACTGGCTGGCAGGCTTTGCAAGAAAGTGTCTTTAACCACTGAACCATCTTCCCAGCCCTCATATGACTTTATAAAATGATACTTTTGATTGGCTTATTGATGAAAACTCTTTTGAAGTGAAATAGCTTCCTAGGATTCTCCACATGGACAATCCTGAGAAGCAAATAAGCATTATGATATTTAGATCTTGATAGAGTTTATAGCAATAGAATCTGTGCACTAGAACTAGCAACAGAGATCTTCTAACAGTTTTTTTTTTGTTTTTTTAGAGAATTACCTTTAAATTATGATTGTATGCCCTAATGGAAGATCAAATATTTAATGAAAAATTAGGAAAGAAAATGAAAATAACAAACTATAAGAATGAAATAAAATGAATGGAAATATACAGTAGAAAAAATAAATTCTTTTGTTATTTAGGAATTAATATAATTTCAGCTGATTTTGGAGGATTGAAGTAACCAGTTTATAATGAAACCCTATAAACATTCACAGAAGTATAAAATATTATTTTAATTTATAAAATTTCGTAATATAGGGCTGGAGAGATAGCTTAGGGGTTAACACACTTGCCTGTCAAACCTAAGGACCCATGTACAACTCTCCAGATCCCATGTAAGCCAGATGCACAAAGGTGAAGCAAGTGCAAAGTTGTACATGCCCACTAGGTGACGCAAGCACCTGGAATTCGATTGCAGTGACTGAGGCCCTGGCACACCAATTCTCTCTGTGTGTGTCTCTCAAAAATAATAATAAAATAAAATAAAAATTTCATAATATAAAAAACATGATAAGGTTGTAGAGATGGCTTAGCGGTTAAGGCATTTGCCTGCAAAGCCAAGGGATCCCGGTTCAACTCTCTAGGACCCAGTAAGCCAGATGTACAAGGGAGCACATATATCTGGAGTTTATTTACAATGGCCTGGAGGCCCTGGCGAGCCCATCCTCTTTCTGTCTCTCTCTCTTTGCCTCTTTCTCTCTCTCAAATAAATAAATATAAAACAATTTTTAAATCGTGATAGTCAGGCATGAGGGTAAATGTCTTTAACCATAGTAGTTGGCAGCTGGAGAGAGGAGTGTAGGAAGTTCAAGATTTACCATGGCTATATAGGAAGTTTGAGGTTAGCATGGGCATAAGCGTAAATAAATGATTCATCCTCTTAGATGTTCACAGATAACTGGTTTAAGTAGCCAAATCCCTTCCAGAACTTCTGAATTATGCTACTATATAATCCCTTTATCCAAAGAGGCCAGAGTATTCATCTTATATCCTTTCATAATTCTTTGAGAAACTTATCTAATAGGCTCTGAAGTTTCCCTTTCATCTTACAAGAAAGTGCATGTAGATTTCTTAATTAAATTTTAATAATATCATTAGTTCTATAATATTCATGAATCAAAAGGAATCTCTTTTCTCCCATTGCTGCTCCCCCTCTTTCCCTTCCATCTCTTTTTCTTTCCTATTACACATTCTTTAGATAATTTAAATTATATTATATGCATAATCAAGAATAGCTGTATTTCCAGCTGAGTTCTCATTAGATACTTTATGAATTCTGATGACAACAGTAAACAGTCATCACTATCACTAGCTGTACTCATGAACTAATTTAAATATTACATTTTATTATGATGGAGAGTGAAGTGTGGCAAAAAACAAAAACAAAAACAAAAACAAAAAAAAAAACACTTTTTTTTTAACACCAAGCAAGGAAACTTGGTCTATAATGTAAGTCAGTATTGATTCCTCCCCCTGAAGCAGAGGTTGTCCCACACTCTGTCATCATTACGATGGAAAGCTGTTGCATGACTATAGGGAACTGATTGCAGCGTGCGATTCACATCAAACATTGTAGTTGGTACAAGTTCTTCTGTACTGGTTTAGAGCTTCAAAGGAGCTATCTCTGTAGGCTCTTGTGAGAAATCCTTTCCCCTGTCTGAAAACTGCGCCAAAATAGAATTCTTCCTTTAAAAAGTAGTCACTTGATTTCCCAAATCCTCCAGTTTATGAAGTTTCCATTGAAAACTTTCCAGCATTACTCATTTATGTGGATCACAGAATCCCTCAAATTAAAACAATTAAAATTTTTAACTGAGGATGCTAATGCCATCAGGTTGCCATCAGGTTATAACAACCTTATGGTAAATCAGTTTCTAATTCATAATAAATATGGAGAGACAGGTACTTCATACACAGATAAATATTTATCAATTATATATTCAATATGCCACAAACCATCTTCACTACATTGGCTCTCATTTACAAGTTGAAAGAGCAAAATTCTAGCATAATCAAAATAATTTTTTACAGTCTCATCACTAAAATACTTAAAGATATTTTATTTGTGTTTATACATGGAAAGGTTCTCAAAAACCTTATTTTAAAAAATGCAATAACAGCCAAAAATAACATTTGAAATATCATTAAGGATTTAAGACTGATCTCTCAGAGACATGGAACTTAATATAAATGATTTGGCTGGTGGAGATATTACATATTACAAATATTTTTGAATTTGAACCTAATGCAATATGGTAAAATCTAAATGTGATAAAGTTGGAATTGGTATCAAACATCAGAGACGCAGACTCTGGGAGGGGAGTTTTCCTGACTGTAAGAGCTTTCTTGGGCCGTGTAGAGTTGTCTCTGTATCCCATCCCATAAGAATGACCTATTGTCACTTTCCAGAAAGTGCAAGCTGAACTTCTCTAAACTATTGCCACTACCACCACAGCAAGATGATTCTACAGAGGACAGAAAGAGATGAAAATCTACAAGGAAAGCAACTTATGAGTAAGGGGGGAAGAATAACTCTACAGAGGGCTAAAGGATGAGTAGGAACTAAGTGAAAACACAGACTATCTATGAGGAAGTGAGTCCTCACTAGACACTGAGTCTGCCAAGTACCTTGGACTTGAACATTCCACCTTCTGGACTATAAGAAAGAAGCTTTTGTTGTTGAAAAACCATTTGGTCTTTGCCATCATATGACAGCAGTCCAAAGTGACTTAGATAGTACCCAGAGCAATAATTTACACATGAGGACATCTAATGATGACACTCATTACCATGATTTTATGGATTATTGCTGATACCAAGATAAAATAAATCCCTTTAACATTGCCTTATAACTGGTATACCATTCTGCTGCTGCATACTATTCCACACTTCTCTCACTCTGCATTTTAGTTCATTTGAGATTATTAATAAGCTTGCATCACCAAGGTTGTAAACCATGATTTGATAATTTTGTTGCCCCTCAGTGCACAACCTAGATTTGTTCCTGGATCCCCACATCCAGATACCAAAATCCCTCAGGTCAATTATATCAAATGGTCTCATTTTTTTTTATTTACAACTTCTATACTTACAGACAATAAACCATGATATTTTCCTCCCCTTCCCCCATTCCCTGTCAGAACTCCACTCTCCATCATTCCCTCCCTCTCTCCATTAGTCTCTCTTTTAATTTGATGTCATCATCTTTTTCTCCTATTATGAGGGTCTTGGGAAGGTATTGCTAGGCACTGCAAGGCCATGGATATCGAGGCCAATGTGGTGGTTTGATTCAGGTGTCCCCCATAAACTTCAAGTGTTCTGAATGCTAGGTTCCCAGCTGATGGCAACTTGGGAATTAACACCTTCTGGAGGCAAAGTATTGTTGGGGGTGGGCTTATGGGTATTATAGCCAGCTCCCCCTTGCCAGTGTTTGGCACACTCTCCTGTTGCTGTTGTCCACCTTATGTTGACCAGAGAGTGATGTCCATCCTCTGCTCATGCCATTGTTTTCCCTGCCATCATGGAGCTTCCCGCTCGAGCCTGTAAGCCAAAATAAACCTCTTTTTTCCCACAAGCTGCTCTTAGTCATTTCTTTCAGCAATGCCAACAGCCAATTTCTGTCTGGACAGTTGCATTGGACCCTTCCTTTGGCTCTTACATTCTTTCTGCCCCTTCTTTGGCAATGGACCCTGACCCTTGGAGGGTGTGATAGAGATGTTTCAGTGCTGGATACTCTTCCATCCCTTCTTCTCAGCACTATGTTGCCTTTTGGGTCATCCCAGTGGTCATCGCCATCTGAAAAGAGAAGCTTCTCTAACCAGAAGTGAGAGTAACATTAATATGTGAATATGAACATTAAGTGTAGTGCTTTCAGGGCAGTTTAGTGGGAATAATATATAAATTTAGCCAAACAAGAGCAGGCTTTGTACCCCTAAGGCTCATGACCTCCCCTGCCAAAGACTTTTGATAAGTTTTTTCAGTACCAGGAATGTATTCCCTCCCATAGAGAGGGCCTTCAGTCCAATTAAGGAGCAATTGGTTTCCCCAAGAGCAGACATGCCACTATTGTACCCTGTCTGTCATTGGGTCTGCCTGGCCAAACTTGAGTTTTCCAGTGTCCACTGTTTTCACTGTTGATGATTTCTGTCTCCCATATGGCTGGATGCAGTGCAGCTTTTTCCAGCTTTCAGTTGGCTTGTCTATAGGGAGAAGGTTTTCTGCTCCACACCAGCTTGCTTTCTCAGTGACCTTGCCTCTCAGGCAAGAGATGTCTTTAGCAATAGAGTCTTACCATCTGTTTCTCAAGGGAAACCAAGGGTCTTGACATTAGCCTTTAATGTTTTGGAGGCTACAGGGACCTCTTTGCCAATAAGTCACTGGAAGGTATCCCATCCCAGGCACTGAAAATTTTCTAGTAACAATCTATAGCTTCTGGATGTGCCATTCTTCAAAAAAGTAGGTTTATATAAGTCTTATTCAGAATATCTTGAATTTTGATTGACTGTCTCCCTGTCCTTTTACATATTCTCTTCCCTGGCCTTACTTAGGCTTTTCCCCTGCCTGTAATCTGTTCTTTTACTTACATTTATACAATACCATCTACTTAAGTCCTATTCATTTACATTGTACTTTAAATTATATCTACATAACTTATATTGCCTAATAAACTATAAACACTATGTAAATAGTTGTTATATGGCATTGTTTAAGAAATTCCCTTATACAAGAAAAATGTTCATATTCAGAACAGATGGGACCACCTAGGTTCAACTGCAATACAGAGACAACACTAAAAGATCTGTCAAATGACATTGGCTACAGAAGGGCATGTCTACATATCCCTTCATTCCAACTGGTCCATCATGATATTCAGCATGTGAAAAAAAATCACATTTGGCTTATTTGAAACTCTAGAAATTTCAAATATTTTTGATCTGGACTTGGGTGAAAGCACCATGGATATGGAGGGCCAACTCTGTTCTGAAATATGATACATAATGGCTAGGAAAATCTATTTTCTAAAACTACAACCTCACTTCAACTACTTTGGCTTAAAAGAATCACAACTTAATTTCATGTTAACACCCACATTCCAGAAATGTTACAGATTTATTCATAGTTTATTTAGTGACTAAATATAGTACTTGGCAAGATTTCATTCATAGTTTTAAAATTAAGTATTTCAGAAAGTGTATATATAGCCTTATTAGAAGTAGCATACATTGTTTTAACTTTCAGAATTCAGATTTTGAATAAACAAAGCATAAAATGAATATGAGAAAAATAAATTTTGGGGAACAAATACAAGAATGGCCTATCTTAGTTTGATTATCTTCTTTCATATAAATATTGTAACTTCCTAAGGAAAAATTTTAGCTTAATATTAATGATTTCCTTAAGTGACTAACATTGCACTTTCCTGGCTCTCAGGATTCAGAGAATAGTTCCTGACTTAATAAGTTTCTTAAGTACTATCACATGCTACCTTTGAAGAGCATTTTTATTAGTGGTTAGGAGAATGTCACATACTGATGCTTTAGAGAATGGTAATGTCTAAACTATTGTGCTCCAGGTTTAGTAAGATGAAAAATATTTCCTGCCTAGTGAAAAGCACCTTCCCTATGAAATAATGGTTTCTCATTAAAATTCATACTCAAAGAGTAGGGAGAGAGAATCAGTTATGAGCCTGGGATGGTTAAAGAGAAACTATTGAAAGCAAAATGATTAATCATCATTGGACTCAAGGTAGAAGTTTGTGGACTAGGCCTCATTTGTTTTTTTTCTTTTCTTCTTCTTCTTCTTTTTTTTTTTTAGTGAAAGGGTGTCTGCATTGTACCCAGGGTCATTTAGCTAATGCATTTATTGCAATGGCCTGACATGCCAGGGAAGTGTGACATGGCCTGTCATTCAAGAGTTTTAGAATCTTTCCCTGGAAGTAGAAATAAATTCCAGTGCAGTTAGTTCTGTTCCATTGACGTAAGAATATCTGATTGGGTGGCAGGATTCTGGGCCTATGCTAGCTGAGAAAACATCTCAAGTTTCTGTCTCACATATACCACATACTCTGTAAAGTGATAATTAGGGTTATGTGAAGACTTTCTCCACAATTTACCAGAAGATGTTAGCATGTACAGAGAATTTTTTTCCCTTAAATGTTTTATTATGAAGAGCAAAACAATCTAATTCAACTGTTCTTTTCATATTTACATTCTCTGTAAATAAAAGCATTCTTTATTGAGAATCATTTTTGTAACCCTGAAACCAAGATTATTGTTTTTAAAAGTCATAAATATTCTTTCTTTCCTAAATTTTCAAAGTAAGGACACAATCTGATTTATTTCCACTGCAGAATGAGTTTATTTGACTTTCCTTTGTAGAACAACTTGACTCAATGTTATGAATTTATGTCATAGATTTGAGTGAATTCTATTTTTTAAATTTTTAGAATTTATTTGCAAGCAGAGAGAGATAGCAGAGAGACCAAGAAAATGGGCATGCTACAACCTCCAGTCACTGCAAAAGGTCTCCAGATGCATGTGCCACTTTGTGCATCTGGGTCCACGTGGGTACTGAAAACTCAGGTAGTTAGGCTCTGCAAGCAAGTGCCTTCACCACTAAAACATATCTCCAGCAAGAAACCTTTTTTTATTGCTATTATGGTGTTTCTGATGCTTGAATATTCTCAGTTTGGACTAAGGCAGGCCCTTCAACCTGATCTGTTTGTCTTTTTAACACAATCCCACGAGTCCTTGAATATTTTGTACAAAACTCTGCTGCCCCCACATGCACCTCTATTCCATTCCTTTCCATCTAGAATCAACTATTTCCTAACAGGTATTGGTTCCTTATGAGTACACTGATAATCATAAAAAAACAAAATGGGTGTAAAGAATTCTAGAACATTGCAAGTAAGGAACATTATTGCTGTTGAATACTTTGAAAGAGAGGGCTAGAAACTTTTAATATCATAATTTCATTTCATATTTTCAACTTAATTTTTTCAATGTAGGGTTTTGATTTAGCAAAGGCTGTCCTGGATGTCACTATGTAGTTTCAGGGTGGCCTCAAACTCACAGTGATCCTCCTACTTCAGTCTCTGAGTGCTGGGATTAAAGGTGTGTGCCACCAGGCCAGCCCTCAACTTAATTTTTAATTATAAGGATTTACCCTCTTTGATTTCATTATGTGTTTTTTTTCTATTTAATTGCAACTCAATTCTTTATTAAATTTTTTTATCAGTATAAATTCATTGTACAAAGTAATGAATGTCAGGATGACGTATCCATTTAAGTAAATTGTGTATTTTGACCATATTCACTGCCTGTAACTCACTCTCTTGTTTTCCCTCTCCTGCCTTTCCTCTTCCTTTCTCCAAATGATCTTCCATTTTCATGTCATGTATATGTACATATACATATATCTACAAAAATATATATAATCAGCTCTTAAGCAAAACAATGATTAATGTTCAAACAACTGACAAAATTTCACGATTTCTCTTCCTTTTTAAGTCTTACAATATATCTTACTAAGAATGAACCCATCCCATATTCTAAATTCACTATGATATGATTATTTATATTTTGATAGATTTATACATACAGCACATGATATTGAGTTTATAAGGTAGAAATGACGTCATCTTTGCTTTGAAATAACTCCTTATGGACATACTGAGATTCAGGCACATGAGCATTTTCCAATTATTTGCTTCATAATTTGGAAGCTAGAATATATAAAAATGCTCAATTATCATTGACTGTCAATGGTTCCAGATCCTAGGCATCTTAAACCATTGACAAAAAGAGGAAAAAATAATGTCATCTCCAGCATCTATGTGCTTTTGGTGCTTAATGTGTTTTAAATTCACCCCTTCTACTGCATTATGCAACTATTGCCAAAGGACAAACATAGCACTGTGTACTTAGAAGTACATACAGTATTTTCAGCTTTTTATTCCTGTCACTGGTATCAACCTTAGTAATTCATTTCTAAAAGTCATGTGCTAAAATCCCCTTCTCACTGTTTTGGTAAAGACCTTCCAGTTGCTGCCTTAGAATTGAAGTTTTAAGCTTTAGGATGAAGCCTGAGACTTACTCTCACAGCCTGTCACCCCATACTTCCATAATACCACACTGCTTTTAAACCAAAATCTCTTGCTTCATAGAAAGAAGTGTTTCATTCTCTGGCACTCCAACCTCACTGGCTATTCCCTTGATTCCTTCCTGACCTTTCAGAATGAACTCAAGGTCTTCCTGCAGTGATAATATGGTCTTCTTATAATTCTAGCTTTTATGTATTTTGAAAGACATTAGATTATGTTTTTGTGCAGCCTGGCATATTTTCTCTGAATAGAGAAGTCATTCTAAACCAATCACAACCAGACACCAAGATGCCCAGAAAATGCTACATGTGGGAAATAATCCAGTTGATCTGAGGAAAGGAAAGCTTGGAGTTGAAAAGTCATTCTAACAATTCAGAAGGGAAAAAGAACTTCACTAAAGAATAGCACTACTGTGGAAAAAGTCAGGAGTTTGGCTAACATTACCCAAAGTTACTGTCTAGTTTGATAAAATCCACAAGATAATGGTTGGGTTTAAATTTCTATTTCTTTCTACTTGACTCCATGGGATTTTTTTCAATGATGGAGAGATGTAGGAAATAATTTAATAATATTTTTGGTATTTTCACCAGGCTTTGAAGGTTTTTCTTTGTGTACTATATTTTACTTGCTGCTCAGTATTTAGCATATACTTAATTAAATGCAGGTTTCTTGGACAAGTAATTTTGGAGGAATGTTTATGAAGTCTAAACTTTGTAGTGTATGAAATTCTGCTATTTCTTCCTTAAACTTCATTCAGAGTCTTGCTTCTACCTAGTGACAAGTATGCATCAAATTTTACCTGACTCTAAGTCTTTGTAAGAGGAATAAATGATATCAAAATTGTTTTGTGTTTAGTTGAGAATATTATTGAAGTAAACTTGATTACTAAGCATCATGTTTAAAAAATGAAAACAGTTGATTACATGTTTCTGACACCAATTTGTTTAATGAAACTTGGGTTGTACAGGTCTTTCAGGATCCTCAGCATATACTTAAAATATTAATGTACTCTCTCCCATCCAATATTTTGACTTTTATGCATTATTTCATCTCAAACATATACTTTTGATAACAAAAACTCTCAGATGGAATAGATAGCAACAACTAAAGAAAGCTACTATATGTAAATCTTAAAGAAACTACAGGCATACAGAATTTAATTGCATATCAAGTTTTAAGTCCCATAGAATTTTCACTGTGCTTTGTTCTAGGCTGTATTTCATTACCTATGCACATGCTAAAGGCATCTAATTTTGAAAAAGAAGAACAGTGAAAAGAGTAAATGAGTAGAAATATTTACAGTTTAATATTTGGGAAGTGTGACCTCAGAGAATTTATTACTACTAGCCAAAGGGATCAACATTCGTTTTTAGTTTCTCATTAGAAATACTGAAATATAGTAAGTGTGGTACATTAGTTCACCTCTTTAAAATCTTAAGCTGGATTTGTCTTCTGGATGAATGTTAATGATAGGAACAATTAGATGAGACAATCAGAAAAGAATGAAGGTCATCTACTGTGGCATGTTTGAGAAATAGCTAGAATTTTAAAACATGCTGATAGAAAGCAAGGAATGAATTGAATTCATAAAATAATATGATAATGTTCCCAGCCACCAAAGAACATAAGCAGTAATATTCCCAGCTGCAGACATCCTAAATAAGAACATTTGGGTATGTGACAGCTGTGGCAGTCAGATAAGAAGAGCATTGTGGAACAGTAGAGAAGTAATTTCCCTGAAACTTATTTAGAGTTGCCATGGCTATCAAGGTAATGGGGGGAGGGGATCAAATGGTATAAAATAGTCAATGCCAGCATTCAAGAGAAAAGAGCTCAGGACTTATTTTGTAAACACTATACATTGCAACAGTGATACTTTTATTCCACTTCACTTCCCATGCTTTTGAGGTCTAGATTGGCCTAGTGAAGAATTCTCATTGGTGCCAGGAATCATTTCTTGATAGATGTCAAATTTTATAAGATAGCTGAGAAGCTGCTAAGACTCATTCAATTTTAGCAGATTCTAATGACATCTGTGTTGACAGAATAATATTCCTGGCACAAAGCTGCATTTGGATGGAGCCTCTGGTGGAGACTTGGTAACTTTCTGGCCCAATCTGAGTGCCTGTTTGATCTCCTACAAGAAGTTATCCAGAGTTACTTAGAACAATGAGCTGAGACACACTGTCCCCTGCTTCTGACTGGTAATTGCGCCAAGATGCTGGTCAGTTGTAATAGACAATACCCTTTAAGTGGGCAGAAAACATAGATCTAACAATTGATCCACAAATTATTAGAACATATTTAAGCTTTATCTGCTCCCCAATACTTTGTATTACAATTGCAAGAACAAGAGGGAGGGATGAAAGAAAAACACCATTTTCATCAACCAAAGGAAGAGGATATGAATTCATAAGAAAAAAATGTTCTAACAAAATACACAGTATAATCTCTTAAAAATGCACCTTTATGCTGAGTACCTCAACTGTGAAAATTATATCCTTTAAAAATTGCAAAATGCATCTTTTCAAAATTGTGCTTTAAAGTAGATTAGTTATCGCACCTCAGTTATTATCCCTGCAACATCCCAGGGGCTTGGCTCACTTTCTTACAGAAGGAGAGTGCTGTGTATTATGACCCTAGAAAACCTGAGTCTAATCTTGAAATAGGCATGCACTATACCAAAAATAAGAATTAGCTGACTAGGGGGATCCTGGGTCAAACACAGCTGCCAAGGCTCACAGCAACATGCCAATTCACACCCTCTTGATCGAGAAAAGCCCATCACTGGTGCTGCTTCATACACTGTTTATGTACAAGGTAAATCAGAGGTACTGAGTGGAGACAGAACCAAGTGAGTAGTTAGCAGGTTATTGGGAATAGAGAGAGTAAAGAATAAAATAAAAAGAAAGTCAAAAGAAAATCGATTTCTGAAACAGAACAGATCAAATGCAGAAATGGCAGAAAAATCTAGTTTCCCTATTACTATCATTTTAAAAAGATCTGGTAAGGGGTTGGAAAAATTGCTCAGTGGTTAAAGGCACTTGTTTGCAAAGCTTGATGGCCTGAGTTTGATTCCCCAGTACCCGCATAAAGCCTGATGCACAAAGTGGCATATACATCTGGATTTTTTTTTTTTTTGCAGTGGCCAGAGGACTTGGCTTGCCCATATTCATCTATTCATATAGTCTTTTTTCTTCTCTTCTCTCTCTCTTTGTGAATAAATAAATGAAAAATTGATGAAAAAAGATCTGTTAAGTACTATGGCCTTGGAAGTCTTCCTTTGTCTCCCCCTCCATGTGTAGGTATAATGCTTGTTCTATAACTTAAATAAAAATATATTCAGACTCAATGTCCTTTGCTAGAAGCATTTACACTTCATTTCCTCCCTCACATGCAAGTTACCACACACTGCATCACTCCCTGATTGTATAAACATATCTGTGTCTTTCTATTACCCATAATGAAGTATGAAAATCTTGAGCAAAACACCTTGTCTTATTCAGCCTACCTCCTTTAAAGTGTGGTAGCTCCTTGCAGAAGTCCAAAGTCAGTGTGATAAATGATATCCATAAAAGAGCATGAAGCCTCAGCAGCCCAAAATACTTCATCCCAGAATGCCTTCATCTTCTCTTTATCAACCACTGCTGTTTATGCAAGAAGAACATGAATATCCTGTTGGATAAATGAATGGAAATAGTAATAAGAATGCATTCAATTTTTTAAAGAAGAACATTTGAACATAGTTTTAATCTTCATTCGATAATAGCATGTATAATTAACCCAAAGTTAGCATGGTGTTGGCTTACCCACAGTTATGCATATTCACAAATAAAATGTCTTATTTTCTTCTATTTTATAATATGACCTAATTTTATTTTACTTCCAGGATGGACTGGCTACAGAGTAAAAAGAAATATTTTTTTTAATATTTCATTGTGAGGGTTAATTTCAGATTTCAACTTGACTGAGTGTGTGTGTGTGTGTGTGTGTTTGTGTGTAAGATAAGCTCTTGAGTGAAGATCTGCTTTCAATGATGTGGGCCAGTGACAGCTGATCCACTGAGCATGGCAGGGCAAAATGGGAAAAAATGGACAAATTTTCTATCTTCTGGAGCTGGGTACTCCTCTCTCCTGACCCTGCACATTGGTGCTGCTAGCCCTTGGTCCTTCAGATTTGGGGATTCACACTAGCCTGTCCTTCTATCCTCTATATTCTTGGGCCAACTTTTAGCATGGGCTCCCCTCTGGTTCATAAGCCTTTAGATTCCAGCTACATTACCACTGGCTTTTCTAGTTGTCCAGTTTTGTAAACTGCTGTGAGATTTGTCAGCCTCTATTGTCACATAAACCAATTTGTATAACAAACCATTCTATGTATTTCTATAAATCCTTTGGTCCTGTTTCTCTGGAGAGCCTTGAGTGAGACATCCATCCATTAACAGTGTGTGTCATTCTTTTATTATTTAAATAGTAATTGTCCACTAACTTCACTTGTACCAGAAGAAGGATCAGTCTTGTGGAGGTGGAGGGCAGCCCCAAGCACCTTCCCATAAATATATACATATCACACATGTCTGCACACACACATACACATCCATATGAATATGGACATATACTCAACTCTTCTAATAGATAGAATCAAGGTAAATGCACAGGAAATACATTAGACAAAAAGTAGAGGGGACTAAATAAATTAGCTCTTATTTACATCATTAAGTGTCTTTGCTCTAGGCTGGAGAGATGGCTAAGTGGTTGAGGTATTTGCCTACAAAGCCTAAGGACCCAGGTTCAATTCCCCAGTAACCTGGTAAACTATATGCACAAGGTGGCACTTGTGCCTGGAGTTTGTTTGCAGTGGCTGGAGGCCCTGACATGTCCATTCTCTTTTTCTCTCTGCTCCTGTCCCTCTCTCTCTCTCTCTCTCTCTCTCTCTCTATCTCTCTTTCTCTCTCAAAACCACATATATATATGGTGTCTTTTTGCTCCAAAGTGAAATGTTTGCTTGACCCATGTTATCAGCTAAGGATTGTGGCCCTGCCTGCTGTTTGGTATCACACATGCCTCTGGGTCTCAGGTCCAGTCCAGACTGGCACACTGAGGACACTGTATCCAGCATAGTAATAGAATGTCTTACAATGGCATTCTGTGGAAAATTTCTTGGCTACTAGCTCAGGAGCCTTCTGCTTCTGGATCTTTCCATCCCACAGAGAAGCTTGAAGATGTAATGTACACCCACCCACTTTCAGCTTAATTATGATTTGTCTCTTCTGAATATCCAACAGTTCTGTGGCCCTAAGTGGTCCTGAAGTGTCTGTGCCATGGCCAATACTCCCTGGCATTCCATTTGTCTTGGGCTGTTTGGGAAGGTTTTGGAGCCTTTAGGGAGGTGGAGACTTGCCCGAGAAAATGTTTCACTGGGGATAGACCTTGGGGTGTCATAGCCCAACCCTGCTTTCCACACTTGGATGGCACCTGCTGCTTCCTCCTTGCTTGTGTGAACATATCTGCTCCTGCCATGATTTTCCACTATGATGAAACATTTCTTCAAAACTGGAAAAAGTAAGAGCTCTTTCCTTCCATAAGCTGCTTTTGCTCACGTTTTGTCCCAGCAGCGAGAAAGTAACTTCCACAACATCCAATAGTTCAGGTTTCCTTTCAAATGTTCTAATATTACTTTTTAGTCCATTCTTAAGTTTTCATCCAGAAATGTGTATTAAAACATAAATAGTTCTGCCCATTTTTCTTATCCTTTTTCTTTTCTTTTCCTCATTGGCACCAAAGCTTTCCTTTTTTTCCCTTGAAGAAGTAATTCTTTCATATTGTAGGCTACTTTCTTCCAGAGGTTGTGTGGATGGATATGGTGCATAGAATAGCTAGAGAGCTTGTGGAGTAGGGTCTACAAATACACTCTCTTCTTGTATGGCACATCCAGAGGGTGTGCCACAGAGACCCACAAAAAGAATACTTGCAAAATTGAATTGTCCTTTGATTCAGTGACAGCAGAAAGCAAAGCAAAGCCTCAAGTAGGTTTGCATAAGAATTCCCACCACAGTGGAACACTGCACACATGGGGTTGGTTGAAGGCAACAGTAGAGTCTTCTGTAAAAGGCAGGATTTATTCAAACATGGATTTTTTTTCTTCAAAATATGATGTGATTATATTACTAAAGAAGTCATTCTTTTGACACACCTGAAATATTCAAGAATAACAATAAAAAACACTGTAATATTAACTAATAACAACAGGCTAAATTGTAGATAGTAAAGAATTTAGCTTGAATTATGACAAATTGCATTAGAAACTGTAATATTTGTACAGGTAAAATATTAAAAACATCATTCCAATCCAGAAATATAGTACCTTATAAATCTAACTAGTGGTTATTTAAAAATTTTAGAAATAACCATGGATTTAAGTCTGGGTATGCCTCAGAGTGAGAGAAAATTATTCTAATTCTAGAATCTGTATAGACTTCCTTACTGCAATTCCACTCAGCACCATCAGCATGACTTGTATGCATTCCTCCCTGAACCTGTCTCTATTTCAGGTCCATGACTAAACCTGGACCAAATCTAGGCATGGTTTTGGACATCAAAGGTCCACCAGGGTATGTTTCTGTAATGCTTTTAATGTAGGGTGTAAAAGGAAATGCACAGTTAATGATAACTCAGAACACAAAAGACAAACCCCACAGGAACAGCACACAGCCTTAGCCAAGGACCCTGTCAATTCCATTTCTGTTCCATTTCTAATCTCAGAAATTTGAATGTTAGCAGAGTCCTGTCTAGAATTCAACAAGTTGACAAAATCATGCTTTCAGAGTTTATTTCCTTGTGCACAAATCTCTTAAAATAATTCCTATCCAGTTATTCTATACAATCAGGTTGAGCCACAGACATGATAAAGGATTAATAAATATTCAAAAACTTCAGCCTTAAAAATCCATATATGATCCACAAGTACAAACTACAAAGGCAGGTATACTTTTTCCTCTAATCACATATTTCAATGTATTTCACCTAATTATAGCATCCATTTTTCCCAATTGTATCCCAAGAATTTATTTTAGTCTTTTTAAAAATATATTTCTTACAGACATACTTAGTATGGATATATGAAGTGTTGGTACCATCCTTTCCCTCATTCCTGTCTCCATTCTGCTGGGTCTTCCTCAGTGGGGCTGTAGTTATTCCCATGGGTTGTGGGTTACGTGTTGTAGGAGCAGCAGTCGGTTATTCTGCCCCCTCTTCCACAAAATTTCCTGAGCCTTGGTGGGTGTATTTTAAGTCTACTTTAGTGATGAGCCTCTGAATCTCTGCTTAGGTAGGTATTGAGAGTTCTCAGTATCTGTCTCCTTCACCCTGGCACTGATTATCAGACTCACCATGGAAGATGCATTCAGGCTCACCTCCCCAATTCCTCTGTGGTTTCAGCTAGGGCTTAGCTGAAGTGTAGGGGGTAGTTTATCTCCTCCAGTCTCACTACCTTCTGAAGAAAAAAAAGCAAATCCTCCAAAGGAGAGTAAAGTCAGCACATGTCAAATGGGATAAGTGTTATTAATTTAGGGAGAATTTGATGGATGTAGACCCTCTTTTAACCAAAGACTAGTGGAACCTTAACATTGGAGAGCATAATCTTTGTCTCCATAAGATTCGGACCGGGTTCACACTTCCAGATTTGTATTCCTTTCAACTGAGTGGATCTCTTAGCCAATCAGAAAGCTATTGGTTACCCACAAAGGCTATGTGCCACTACGGCACTTGTATGTGCATCTTGTCAGAGTGCTTCTGAGTAGCTTAGAATCCTGGTTGTCAAACTGATGTTGGCCACTTTCCCAAAAAATAGCTCCTGTAGTGCTTTCCAGAACTAGATGGGCTAAGTGTCTGGGGTGTCTTCTAGATTCCAGCCAGGTGTCTCCATGTTCTGTGCCAGATGGAATATGGTGCCTTTAGCAACAGAGGTTTACTCTTTACCTTGGGAGGGTAATCAAGGACTTTTGAAAGAAGTCTGTCTTGTTTTGGTGAATTCATAGGTCTCTCTGATAAACAGTTCATTGTGGGAAGCAACTGCTTTCTGGTACTAGTAGTTACAGAGCAGAGACAAAAAAATTTAATGTTAGCCTTCATCCCCCTCTCCACAGCCATTCTTTTCAGGTGCTCCTCCCATGTTCCTGTTGAATTTTGAGATTTTTTTCTATCTTTATGAAGAATGATGCTGGAATTTTTATTAGTATTGTACATATCCAGTAGCATGGGAAGTCTATCCATCTTCTCAAGTCCTCCTCAATTTCTTTATTCTGAGTTAGCTAAAAGCACACCCTCCCTCCTATACTGAGGCATTTCTATAGGCCTGCTGGACTTAGACTCTGTCTTTTTCATACTGTGCTCAGAGACCAGCTTCTTCAGTTTAGACACCAGCTCATCCTCTGTCACCTGCAGGCTGCACTCTCAGCCCTGGCGTGTCTTCATAGTCAGCTGCATAGTCATGGAGGCCAAAGTAGCATCTACTAGGGCCAACTCAATCCTCTGTTTCTTATTTCCATTTGCTTGGAATATCATTTTACATCCTTTCACCCTGAGGAGGTGTTTGCCTTTAGTGGTGAGGTGGGTTTCTTGAAGACATCAAATCTTAGGGTACATTTTTCTGATCCACTCTGTTAACTTGTGCCTTTTGATGGGTGAATTAAGACCACCAATATTTAAGGTTATAACTGTGTTTGATTTAATCCCTGCCATGTTGGAGTGCTTTATGAGGTTTGGTGTTTTCTTGGACTTTGTACATTTTTAAGCCTGCTTTAGTTTTGGTTATTGTGCTCTTCTTCTTGTAGGTTCTTGATAGTTGTAATTTGACTCTCCTCAGTGGAGAATTCCCTGAATTCTGTTTAGGTTTGGGTTTATGTTCAGACATCATAGAGCTGGTTTTTATAATGGAAAGTTTTTCTTTCACAATCTTTTATGAGGGATAGTTTTGCTTGGTACAGTACTTTGGATTGGAAGCCATAGCTTTTTAAACTTTGACATGCTTCATTCCAGTCCCTTCTGGGTTTCATGATTTCCTTTGGAAATCTGAGATAATTCTGATGTGATTGTCTTTATATGTAATGTGTTGTTTCTCTCTTTCTGCTTTTACCACTTTCTTTTTTTTTTTTTTTTCATTGTTTAGAGTTTTAATGATGATGTGCTTTGGATGGTTTCTTCTTTAATCTAGTCTGTTGGTGTTCTGTTTGCTTCTGTCTCCCATATGGCTGCAGGCAGTGCAGCTTTTTCCAGCTTTCAGTTGACTGGTCTATAGGGAGAAGGTTTTTCTACTCAGCACCAGCTTGCTTTCTCAGTGACCTTGCCTCTCAGGCAAGAGATGTCTTCAGCAATAGGGTCTTGCTATCTGTTTCTCAAGGGAAACCAAGGGCTTTGGAAAAAGCCTTTAATGTTTTGGAGGCTACCAGGACATCCTTGGCCAACATCTCACTGGAAGGTATCCCATCCCAAACCCTGAAAATTTTCTAGTAACAGTCTACAGCTTCTAGATGTGCCATTCTTCAAAAAAGTAGGTTTACATAAGTCTTATTCACAATATCTTGAATTCAGATTGGCCCTCCCCCTGCCCTTCTTTTACACATTCTCTTCCCAAGGCCTCACTTAGGCCATTCCCCTCCATGTAATCTGTTCTTCTACTTACATATGTGCAATACCATACACTTAAGTCCTTCCCTTTCCTCCCTCCTTTATAGCCTTTTACCAGCTTGCTGGTTTCCAGTACCTATTTTTGGTTCCAGTTCATTCACAGGTCTATACATTTGTAGCTAGGATCCACATATGAGAGAGAACATGTGACGTTTGGCTTTCTGAGCATGGGTTACCTCACTTAGTATAATCCTTTCCAGATCCATCCATTTCCCTGAAAATTTCATTTTTCTTTATCGCTGAATAGAACTCCATTGTGTAAATGTACCACATCTTTATTATCCATTCATCTGTGGAGGAACATCTAGGCTGGTTCGATTTCCTAGCTATTGTGAAGAGAGCAACAATAAACATGGTTGTGCAAGTATCTCTAAGGTAGTGAGAAGAGTCATCTGGATATATGCTTAGGAGTGCTATAGCTGGATCATATGGTAAATCTATTTTTAGCTATCTCAAGAACCTCTACACTGATTTCCACAATGGCTGGACCAGATTGCATTCCCACCAACAGTGTAGAAGTGTTCCTCTTTTTTTCTGCATCCATGCCAACACTTACTGTTATTTGTTTTCTTGATGGTAGCCATTCTGAAGGAGTGAAATGGAATCTCAAAGTGGTTTTAATTTGCATTTCCCTGATGGCTAAGGATGTGGAACACTTTTTTAGATGTTTATATGCCATCTGTATTTCATCTTCTGAGAATTCTTTATTTAGTTCCATAGCCTATATTTTTTTAAACTGGGTTGTTTGAATTCTTATTATTCTGTTTTTTGAGTTCTTTGTATATTCTGTATATTAATCCTCTGTCAGATGTATAGCTGGCAAAGATTTTCTCCCATTCTGTAGGTTGTCTTTTTGCTCTATTCACAGTGTCCTTTGCTGTACAAAAGCTTTGTAATTTCATAAGGTCACAGTGGTTGATTAGTGGTTTTATTCCCTGAGCAATTGGAGTTATATTCAGAAAGTCCTTGCCAATGTGTTGAAGGGTTTCCCCTACCTTTTCCTCTAGCAGTTTCATAGTTTCAGGTCTGATATTAAGGTCCCTGATCCATTTGGACTTGACTCTTGTGCATGGAGAGAGACAAGGATCTATGTGTATCCTTTTACATACAGCTGTCCAGTTTTCCCAGCACCACTTGTTAAAGAGGCTATCTTTTCTCCAATGAATATTTTTGGCATTTTTGTCAAAAATCAGGTGGCTGTAGCTGCTTGGATTAATATTTGGGTCTTCTATTCTGTTCCATTGATCTACCTGTCTGTCCTTGTGCCAGTACCATGCTGTTTTTGTTACCATAGCTTTGTAATATAACTTAAAATCGGGTATGGTTATACCACCCTCCTGATTTTTGTTGCGCAAAATTATTTTGGCTATTTGAGGTTTTTTGTGTTTCCAGATGAATTTTAGGATTGTTTTTTCTATTTCTGTGAAGAATGCTATTGGGATTTTAATGGGGATCGCATTAAATGTGTAGATTGCTTTTGGTAAGATTGACATTTTCACAATATTGATTCTTCCAATCCAGGAGCATGGGATGTCTTTCCATTTTCTTGTGTCTTCAGCAATTTGTCGCTTGAGTTTTTTAAAGTTCTCATTGTAGAGATCCTTCACTTCCTTGGTTAAGCTTATTCCAAGGTATTTGTGTGTGTGTGTGTGTGTGTGTGTGTGTGTGTGTGTGTGGCAATTGTGAATGGGAGAGATTCTCTTATTTCATCCTCTACACGTTTGTTGTTAGGGTATAGAAAGCTACTGATTTCTATGTGTTTATGTTGTATCCTGCTACATTGCTAAAAGTGTTTGTCATTTCTAACAGTTTCCTGGTAGAGTCTTTAGGGTATGTTATGTACAGAATCTTATCATCTGCAAATAATGATAGTTTGATCTCTTCCCTTCCGATTTGTATCCCTTTTATGAGTGTCTCTTGCCTTATTGCTATGGCTAAGACTTCCAGGACTATATTAAATAGTAGTGGGGAAAGTGGACATCCTTGTCTTGTTCCTGAATTTAGAGGAAAAGCTTCAAGTTTTTCCCCATTATGTTGGCTGTAGGTTTGTCATAAATAGCTTTTATTATGTTGAGATATGTTCATTCTATTCCCAGTTTCTGTAGTACTTTCACCATGAAGGGGTGTTGGATTTTGTCAAATGCCTTTTCTGCATCTATTGAGATGACCATGTGATTTTTGTTCTTCAGACCATTTATATAGTGTATTACATTTATGGATTTGCGTATGTTGAACCATCCCTGTATCTCTGGGATAAAGCCTACTTGGTCAGGGTGAATAATCCTTCAGATATATTCTTGTATTCTGTTTGCCAGTATTTTGTTGAGAATTTTTGCATCTATGTTCATGACGGAGATTGGTCTGTAATTTTCTTTCTTTTGATCTGTCTTTGTCCAGTTTTGGTATCAGGGTGATGCTGGCTTCATAGAGGATTTAGGTAGAATTCCTTCCTTTTCTATTTTATGGAAAAGTTTGAGAAGCATTGGTGTTAGATCTTCCAGGAATGTCTGGTCAAAATCAGCAGTGAATCCATCTGGGCCTGGGCTTTTTTTAGTTGGGAGACTTTTTATAACTGCTTGGATCTCTGTGGTTGTTATAGGTCTATTTAAATGATTTATCTCATCTTGATTTAATTTTGGTAGGTCATGTGAATCAAGAAAATCATCCATTTCTTTCAGGTTTTAAAACTTAGAGGCATATATATTCTTAAAGTATGTCTGTATGATTTTCTGAGTTTCTTTGGTATCTGTTGTGATGTTCCCTTTTTCATCTCTAATTTTATCAATTTTTGTCTCTTCTCTCTTTCTTTTGGTCAGATTTGCTAAGGGTTTGTCAATCTTGTTTATCCTTTCAAAGAACCAACTCTTTGTTTCAGTGATTTTTTTTTTGATTGTTTTATTGGTTTCCATTTCATTAATTTCTGCCCTAACCTTTATTATTTCTTCCCATCTACTGATATTTGGTTTTTCTTGTTCTTCTCTTTCCAAGGCCTTAAGGTGAAGCATTAAATTGTTTAGTTGTCAACTCTCTAATTTCTTAATATCGGTTCCGATCTCCAGGTCCCACGTTTAGCCAAATGCAAAGTGATGCAAGGATGCAATGCTTCACTTTCCCACAAGGTGGCACACACATCTGGATTTCATTTGTAGCTGCTGAGAGGATGCTGGCATGCCCATTCTCAATCTGTCTTCCTCTCTCTCTCTGTCTCTTTATGTGTCTCTCTCCAAAAAAAAAAAAAAAAAAAAAAAAAAAAAAAAACTTAAGGATAGATTAGTAGTGAAACTGAAGACTGTAAAGAGGTGATTTTGCTGTGATATAAAAACAACAAGATTTTTCCTGCTCTGATTCATCTAATTCTGTGAACATTGACAAATTTGTTTAAGGAAACATGATCCAAGAAAGAAGCTAGAAAAAAAAATGTGCCAATAAACAGTGTGTCCATTTCTGCAACATGTTATTTTTCAAAAATGCTTTAAAAATAAGACCCTGAATCATTAGTAAGTGATAATTAAAAGGAAAACACTGAGGATAGGCTTGATTCACTGAGGGATGCTAAGTTTGAAAGCCTTTATAATTGTGTGAGTCATTTCTAATTTTAGTGGGCTAAGCCAGGCTAATGCATATGCTTTAATTGATGAAAAATGTCAATGAATACATGATCAGTTTATGATTCTTTGCTATAAACATGTCATTAGTCCATCATGAGTTATTTCATAGAACCTTGTAAAATCTGTTGTAGATTCATGTTTTGAGAGAAAATTAACCATGCAATGGCGAAGAAACTGAATGAATAAAGCCTTAAAAATCATTTCTATGCAAAGCTTAAATTAGATAAGAATAAGCGTAGGAAATTTTTATATAAAAATAATGCTAATCTGCATAACAAATGAAATAGCATTAGCAAGCATAGCTTACCAAGTTTTGGTAAACTCAGAGAATAATGTGAATGCCAATCAAATCAGGTCATTTTTCTGTGTAGAAATCTGAGTACTAATTTTGGATTCTGTTCACTTTCAGAAACTTCTAATCAGCCTATGCATATCTTGTCACATGTCATTTTCATGCAAGTGTTTCCTACCATGATACTTCTGCTCCTCGCGTTATCCATCTGTTTCAAGGCAGAGTTCCCCAGAATCATAAGGTAAATCCAAGGGGAGGAAGAAAAAGGGAGAGCTCTAATTCTGTCTTTTAATTTCCAGAGGCCACCATAGTAACTCCATGGCCAGTGTCACGGATTAAAATGAAGTGTCACTTTTCATTAAATGGACCCTCAAACACACTTATATGGAAAACCTATGCTCTGTGAAGTAAAGTTAGAAGGCTGTGGTTCAGTTCTCCTGCTAATTCTCCAGTCTTAAGATTTACGTTTACATAATTCACTTTTAAATGAAAAACAATGCAGCTGAAGTTGGGCTTATTGAAAGGCTACACAGTTTACTGTGCCCAAAGAAATGTTGACAGAGAAATCAGAGTCTCAGGGTTATCTGCCTGAAAACACATGGAGAAATACAAAACTGCCTTTTACCAAACCCTTTCTAGAGATCAGACTGCTGTGATTAGGAAATAAAAATGTAAGGATTTTCTATGTAATATTTCCCTTTCCACATTCCCTCTATGTCACGGCAATTAATTGACCTACTTGGGGCAAACTGCAGCAGGATCTGTGATAATTGTTGGCAACCTATCTTGTAGTCAGAATAACTCCTTGGGAATGGCAGTAAATGAGAGACTTTAGATAAACACTTAATCTCTGTCTTCCATATTCTTACTAGCTACCTTCACAGAATGACAAAAGGATCCACAGTTTAGCAGCTGCCTTTTCCAACTATATGCTTGAAAAAAAATTAGGTACTCTGTAAATTCTTTCATTTAAATACTAGATTAACAAAACCTCTCTTAGAGCTATAATACTGAGTTCTGCTAACTTTTGTCTGGTTTACGCATGACTAAAGCAATCCACATGGATTAAGTCAATTATTCAATCTGAATGTTTGCTTTTCATTTGAAAAACACATGAAATGTTGAGTAGTTGTCAGTGTTAGCTTGATCTTTATTGTAACTCTTTACTAAGATCATGAGGATTATGCTGAAAACTTGAAGGAAGATTTGGATAGTGACAAATACCAGGTCACCATTATCTTGTTTCAACATCAATAAAAGAAGTATTTAATAATCAGATAATGTCGGCTAGCCCACACAAAATAAATAAATCCCTTATGCTAGTCCACACATGCTGCTAATCAGAAGGCAGCCACAGGAACTACAGCAAAAAGAGCATATTTGGTTCCAGTCACAGGTCCTGAAGCCAATGTAAGAATTAAGGTATTCTGTGCTGATTTAACCACATGTCATACACTTATATACAGTAAAAGTCCTTCATAATATAAAGCTCCCCTTCCAGCACTTACTTTTACTGAGCCTCTCCATGCTTACTGCTAGTGATACCTTCAACATTCTCTTCTATTATGGACCCACCTTAAAAATGGAAATGTAATTATTATAGAATCATGATACTTTAGATCTCAAATAGATCTTGAAAAATGAGATTTTATGCAATCCATTCACTGTATAAATAAGAATACTCATGCTTCTTTCTCTAAAGTAGTGCTTAACCCTTATTCTATTTTCACTTTTCCATATTGCTTTGTTTTGTCTGCTCTCTCTCTTTCTGTAAACCATCATTTAGGGAAACATAGACTATGTTTTTATATAACTCTAGTTTCCATTTTCATGTGACAACCTGAGGACCTTTATGGACACTCACCATGAGGAACAAGGATTCACAGGGTATCAAGAATGTAGCCTGTCACTGTCAGTATATCCTTGTTTGGTGACAATGAGTAGCCATGCTTACACTCTTTCCACCATTGCATTTTGTTACCACATATGGTGCAACATTTCTTTGGACAGATGAATTTTTCCTATACATTCTCCACTTTTCTCTGCAATTTGGTTTCCATCTTTCCCAGACCAAAGTCAATAGCTTTTTCCATGCCTCTTCCTAACTGAGGTGCAGTCTTATTCTTTGATACCTTGAATCCACTTCATGTCTGACACTATTCCCTAATATTAAATCCTTGATTTCAAAATTATTAATGAAACTTAGAAATCATAACAAAAATTTCTGCAACAGTGAGGCAATTCAGAATACTGCTACTTAAAGAGAAGGGCTTAGTACTTCTAAAGGCAAGGTTAACTCAATATACCAGTTCATTTCTCTGCCTTCCTTCACAGAGTAGTCTAAGATTGGTAGAGCCAATCTCAAAAATTACATGATAAAACTTAACTTTTGAGCCAGGCGTGGTGGCTCACACTTTTAATCCCAGCACTCTGGAGGCAAAGGTACAAGGATTGTCGTGAGTTTGAGGCCACCCTGAGAATACAGAGTGAACTCCAGGTCAGCCTGAACTAGAATGAGACCCTACCTCAAAAAAAAAAAAAAAACAAAAAAAAAAAAACTTAACTTTTTTCCCTTTTGGTGATTACCTATTCTATTAAACCCTTTAACATCATCTTAAAAGACTGTAAGACAGAGCCAGTCAACAAACTGACATGAGCCCCACTTCTCCTTGAGAAACTATTGGTAGTTAATAGTGGTGGGAGAGGGAGAGACATTTTCTTAATTGCTGTATTCACTGGAGGTAGGGAGAAGAAGGGATTCTGTGGGAATGGAAGTGGGTAAGAGAGGTGAATGAGGTCTATGTGATCAAAATATAATATATTATAGGAAATTGTCAAAAAACTAATATAAGAAAGTAAAAAAAATATTTACATACCACTTTCTGCTTTGCCTATCATCTCGTTTTACTCCTTACTTTCAGAACAAAATCTCAATTCTTGTCTAAACTTATTACCTGTGGTCTCTACTCAGATTCCTAAGTTTGTTCTAGTTGGGCTTCTGCTCCATACAAATGACAAATGTCAAGGTCATCAGTGATTTCCGTTTGCCAATTCAAAGAAAATTTCTCTTCCCTCAGTTCATTTGTTTGTTGGCATTTTTGTTTAAGATATTCTTCCTTATTCTGTAACATGTCCCAGGGAGAGCTCTGTTGGGAACCTTCTTTTCTGGTCTATCTTCTGTAACTTCACAGGTATAATAACTAAGCTTAACTATTTCACTCTAACTATGGTCTCTGTTAATGATTCTTTAGCTCAAAGCTCTCTTCTCACATCCACATTCATATGTCTCTGACTGAATGCCATCTCTTTGGGGTCATAACTGAAACTTTACAGGACCACCACCACCACATTGCTTGTCTTATTTTTCATCTTCTCAGTAGTATAACCACCAACACAGTAGCTCAAACCCACATTCAGTGTCAACCCATCAGCATGTCTTTTTTATCATAAGGCTGAAATATATACAAAAGGTGAAGAGTTTCACAGCCTCTTTTCTGCTCAGTGTTTAATGCTGGCCACAATTCTCTTTGATTTATATAAATGTGTTAACTTCCTATGATCTCCTGGCTTTGATTTTTCCATGGCTTCTGCCAATGCAGTCTACACATAACTCCAACTAAATACAAATTAGATTGTCACTGAAAGGCCAATATTCACTGATAACTTTTCTGTATAGGTAAGTAGAATCCCTGTTGTTTTTGTTTGTTTTTTAACCAGGACAATACACTCTACTGTGTGACCACTGACTGCTTTTCCACTGTCATCTTCCATTCTCAGAGTTTCCTGTACATTTTGAGCATGCTGAGCCTCTTTCTACCCTTCAAATTGGATTAAGGCATTACTATCTCCTGACCTATGTTTCTAACCTCTGATTCACACCTTCTGTCATTTATATTACAGCCCATATGTGGATGAGTCTTCATTTCCTATGAATATCATAAGCTTCCACAAGAATGTAAGCATTGTGTGTGGTTCATTTCTTTCTTTTTGTTTTTCCTTGCCCGAAAGAGTGTCTGGTGCATAGCAGATGTGTTTGGAAAATTAAGCATGAAACTTCAGTGTATGTTTGTACTTGTGGCTATGTACAATACACTGGTGGAGACTTTACTAGGAAAGTGATAGAGGAATAAGGAAGACTTCTGTCCTCAGACTGTTCATAACGTGACAGAGAAAATAAGACAAATATAAGTTCACAGTCAATTGTGTTTAGCATATTAAAAGTCGCATAATAAAGCAATTAATAGAATGTATTTGGGGAAACTTTTGACATAATTTGAGAAGTCTTCTCTTTTAAGCCTAGCAAAGAAGTAGAAATGCATACCTCAAGATAACACAAGAGAAAGGATATGATGGAGAGCAGTAAGAATCATATTAAATATTATAAGTGAGTATATTTTGGAAGCATATGAGTAGGAAGAGGAAGGCAAAAGCAGGTTGAATATAGATTTGACAAGGCAAAGTTTAGAAAGTAGTCCAAAGACTCTAAACTTTATTTAAGTGAAATCAGGAATGTGGAAGCCCCTTGAACTGAGAAACAATGTAATCAATACAATTGGAATCATCACATCTTTAGCCACATAGTTATAATAGGAATTTGCATTTCACCAAGACTTGGTATAGCTTTGTCTCTTCTTTGCTTTTAAGAGAAAAGTCCAGTAATTAGCTGTTAGTTTAAATTATTGGCTTCTTATTTTCTGCTTAAGAAATTACTATTTTATTGTAATAATACTCTAATAGTTTAGATGTGATTTGGGTGATCCCCAAGGATTCATGTAGCTGGAGTCTTGTTCTCCAGGGTGGCAGTACTTGGAAGCAGAGGAAACTTTAAGAGATAAGACACAATGAGAAGTGCTTAATTCATTGATGGCATATTAGTTTTGTGATACTTTTTGGTAGATCTCAGGAGTAGGTAGTTATAAAAGGTGCAAGCCTAGGCTATATCCGTCACTCCCCACCACTCCTTTCTGACTCAAAATGTGGTCATTCTTCCACATGCTATCAATCAGGGAGCCAGATTCTATGTCATGCCATTCTTAGTCTCAGTCTTTAAAACAGTGAGCTAAGTAAAACCTCTTTTATCTTGTCTCAGATATTTACATGATAATGAAAAGTGAACAGATACACAATAAAACCCAGAAATTTACAAGTTCAAAGGGATGTACAGCAAAAAATGAAAACTCATCCTGATACCTTCAGGGTGACCTTCTGGTAGTAGCTCCTCACTGGTACACATGTGTGGGAACTGGTATACATTTTCATGTCATTTCTATTCAAATGAGAGATACTGCTTTGCACTTTGTGTTTGTATATATGTTTGGTTTTCATTTTTATTTTACCTTCATTTTTATAGATGGCAGAGTCAACTCTGTATCAGCATTTATAGATTTTTTTTAAGAACCAGATTTATAACATCCCTTTTAACAATTGCTTGGTTGTGGGATGTAAGAATAGTTTTCTATTAAAACAAAAATAAAATTCATATCCATATATATGGAAAGAGCATTAATTCTGAAATGTAGGGTGGAATTTGCATAGTGATGAGAAGTTAGATGTTGAAAATTCTTAGTCAAATATTCTTGGAGAGATATTATAGCAACCTTTGCTCTCAGCATCACACTATAAAAGCATGTTTTGCTGCATGCTACTTGCATCCCAGATCATATAAACTTCATTTTAATAATGTCATGAATCAAAATACCATCCTCCTTTGGATTTGCAAAAATAGATGCAAGCTCAAAAACTATTCGTCCACATTTGTTGCCATTTATTTACTTGGTTTATATTGATTTATCTCAGTTTTAAACTATTAAAGTGAAATCCCATTTCAAGATATTCATAACCTTAGATGGAATTCATTATTTTCTTTAAAATACAAATTGCCAGAAATGACATAAAAACAGAAATCTTTTTTTTTTTTTTTTTTTTCCTTTTCTTTTCTTTCTTTCTTTCTTTCTTTTTTCTTTTCTTTTCTTTTTTTTTTTTTTTTTTTTTTTTGAGGTAGAGTCTCACACTAGCCCAGGATGACTTGGAATTTGCTATGTGATCTCAGGGTGGCCTTGAACTTATGGAAATTCTCTTACTTCTGCCTCCTGAGTGCTGGGATTAAAGGTGTGTGCCACAAGTTTTCTAAATGAACTCCAGATGCATGTGCCACCTTGTGCATCTGGCTTATGTGGGTCTTGGGGAATCAAACCTGGGTCCTTTGGCTTTGCAGGAAACCACCTTAACCACCAAGCTATATCTCCAGCCCAAGAAAAAGAAATCTTAAGGTCAATAAACAATGAGATATCATAACTTAATAAAACAAGTAAATGATAAAAACATTTTAGACATTACTGAGTCTTAATTATTTTACAGCAAAATTTATATTAATCTGAAAGAATTTTTGCATTTGCAAAGTTTCAGAAATATAATAAGGGAGGAAGCATACTCCAACACTATTCAGGCTAGTCTATAAACTTGTTATTAAACCAGGGAATTTCTGGACCTTAAATACATGTGTCAAAAGCTTGGTCCCAAAAATCAAAGATGACCACAAATTTGAAAAGCATCCATAGCTAAATGCACTTCTAGATGGGAAAACAGTGCTGGGAATGGGAGCGGGCAGATTATCAAGAACTCTAAGTCCACAGCACACACTCAGAATTCCCATCAGAATTAAAGCAAATAATCACTTAAAGTGAGAACCAATTAATGAAAACTTCTGATAAACACAACAGGAGATAATCCAATGCCGATAAACTTCCACTCACTTTATGATGTAGGTGTATGTAGCAGACAGCTTCAGGTTTGCTGAGATGAACTTCCAGACCAGGCACAATTATGGAGGAAGGGATATTATTTATTGAAGCTTACAGATCCAGGGGAAGTTCCATAATGGCAAGAGAAGCGGCCTGCTCTCCATAGGGCCAAGCAGAGAGAGAGAAACCAACCAGGCACCACAGCACATAGAGCAAAACTACAGCCAAAAGGTCACACAGCACACTTCAGGAACTCCTGCTAGGCACATTTGCATATCTTTACAATGGAATCTCAAACCATCACCACACCTTAAGACCGGCCCCCAGTGACCTTGCCTCTAGCAAGGTGATTGCAGATGCAAACTATAATGTAATAAAACATTGAATATATTGGGGGACATATATTCAAATTACCACATTCCGCCCCTGGCCCCCAATATATTTAGCTCCTGGCCCCTAATAGATTTATAACTATCACACATTGTAAATTGTATTCAGTCCAATTTCAAAAGGTCTCACAGTCTTGACCAACTTAAGATAGTCCTGTAAAATTAAACAAGTTAAATACTTTCAACATATAAAGGCACAGAGTAAAACATTTTTTAACTGATATAAGGCATAGCAAGGAGAGACTAAAACAATGCAAACTCAACCACCATCAACAGTCATCAAACTTCTGCAGTTCAAGTTCAATATAACCAGAGACTAACAGTCTCCAGGTTTTCCAATTCCTCCACTCCAGCTGAGCAGAGTCGCCAGGGAAAACTTTCATCCCATGCCAACACTGCACTCCATGGTAGCCCTTTTGCACAGTCCTGGTATATCCAAAACATCTTCAGGTCTCCATGCAAACCACGGTCCATCTTCCAAAAGGCTCTTCCAGCCTATTCCTCAGGGACTTCATGCCCTGCCTTCATGCTGCATCTCAGCAGCGGCTCCTGGAACCATGTGCAACTCATGACCACTCCATGCATTTTTCATGCTTCCAAAACTAATACCAGGTGTGCAGGACACAGCCATATTCTAAATCAAGGGACAAAATAAACCATAGCCTTGAAAAGCAGGTTCCTTCTCCAGTCAGCTCTTTCCAAAAATTTGCATTTTTAACAGTCTTTCCTCAGGCATCCTCTCCATTGTTTTAATGTAAATCAAGTCAGCCACCTTCCTTCCACCTTCCTTAAGATTGCTAATGTGTTGACAATAGCAGCTAAACCAGTCTTATTGCCTCTAATTTTAACTTGCTTGAGGTTTTCCAACTTAAAATCTTAAAATCTCAGTCCGATATCTTTAGCCAAGCACATCCGTCCATTACAAATTTAAGCTTGATCAAACTTTCTTGGCCTGGATAGCGGAATGTAGCCATTCCTTTTGCCAGTAGCCCACTTCCAACAAAGTCTTCTGCAGTCTTTCCTTCCCCTTAGAAAGCTCATAAGCCAAGCCTCGAAATTCAATACTGTCTGCACTTAGCATTCTCAAACTCTCATCAGAATAGTCCATAAAACTTGGCTTACCACTCCAGAAGGCATCTTCAGTTGCAAGCACCAAGTTCATGCCCATTCCTCCAAAACAAAGGTTCCAAAAGACGAATATCCACGCGGTCAGGTTCATCTCACCCCACACTCCTTGGTACCACTTTACTGTAGCAGATAGCTTCAGGTTTGCTGAGATGAACTTCCAGACCAGGCACAATTATGGAGGAAGGGATATTATTTATTGAAGCTTACAGATCCAGGGGAAGTTCCATAATGGCAAGAGAAGCAGCCTGCTCTCCATAGGGCCAAGCAGAGAGAGAGAAACCAACCAGGCACCACAGCACATAGAGCAAAACTACAGCCAAAAGGTCACACAGCACACTTCAGGAACTCCTGCTAGGCACATTTGCATATCTTTACAATGGAATCTCAAACCATCACCACACCTTAAGACTGGCCCCCAGTGACCTTGCCTCTAGCAAGGTGATTGCAGATGCAAACTATAAAGTAATAAAACATTGAATATATTGGGGGACATATATTCAAACTACCACAGTGTAGATGATGAAACCATTAAAGTATATTATAGCAACAAGTTGAATGCTTCCTCCATGTGTTAGAAACATGCAATGTGTTTATTATCACTGCTGCCAGTCAGCATTTGGTAGGACTGATAATTTGTATTCTTCAATTTTGTTGCTCTATAGCATTTTAGAGTCTTTCATTTATGCAAATATCAGAATTGTCTTATGTAGTTCTAGAAACAACATGCTACCATCTTAAGTGGGATTCCATTGAACCCTAGAGAACTGACATTAAAGCAATAATGACTCTTCCAGTCTATCTTTTCTAGTCTTCCATGTATTGTAAATGTGTAGAGGTCTTGTATATTTCTTATTGCAGTGTTCCCAATAAGGCATCATGATGGAAAATGGCCGAATGATGGCTCAAGAACAGATAAGTGCTCTGTTGGAAAATAAAGAGTTCAGGGGCTGGGGCAATAGTTTAACTGGAACAGTGGTTGCCTCCAAAGCATGCAGATGTGAGTGCAGTTCCAAATAGCTAGGTAAAATGTTAGTCATGGTGGCATGCATTAGTAATCTCCGAGCTGAGGAGATGGAAACATGCTGATCCCTGATGTTCTCTGACCAGATTGTCTAACCTAACCCAAGGTCAAGTGAGAGACCCAGTATCAAAAATAAATAAATAAATAAATAAATAAATAAATAAATAAATAAGGTGGATGTGATACCTGAGGAACAACACCTGAGGTTGTCATCTGGCCTCCACATGTACACACTCACATACACACACACACACACACACACATACACACACACACATACTCACACACATTCACATATGCACATGCATATATGCGAAAAAGAAAGTAACACAATTTATAAACAGATCAATACATATCACCTTGTTTACAGTAAGGTCATATGGGAGCATACAACTGATCAAAGTGACAAGTGTTTGTCACATACATATAAGATTATCAGTAGAATTATCAGAGAAGAAACCTGATGCTAACTCTCAATCTATTCAGAAGAACACATTGGTGAACATCTTCAGAAATTTGGGACTATACAAAATATGTTCTAATTACCAAGGAAAAATAGATTTAAAAAACTATATTAGAATACAGAACTTATGTTTATTAATATACATGAGTACAAAAGTTATAAACACAAGCTATATACCAGAAGGATATGTTTCTAATGCATAAATCTGCAAGTTTACTTATTCAAAATAGAGCAGAACTCAAATCAATAACAATAAAACAAACAAGCTAACCAGTAAGAAACTTGGGCAACTTTCCACAGTGTTCATTAAGCATATGCTAATAAACTTACTATCATTAGTTACTAGAGGAATACAAACTAAAACCATAATGAGATACTAGCATGCATATATCCTGTCTAAAGACAGGACAACAAACACTGAACAATTTGAAGCACCTCTCATGACTGGTGGGAGAACAAGTTGGTAGCATTTCAAAACTGGCATACTTATAACAAGTAAATGTATGCTTACCTAGCACCTAACTATGCTACTTCTAGGTATAAATTTGTCGGAGACCATGAACAGCATAACAGCCATCTTGTATGAGAAGCCATCTTATGGACTCAAAAGGCCTTAGGATCAGAATTGCCCCAGCTACAAGCCCTGGCTGCAGGCGATCACTTTATCTACCTATTGGATCAGAGTTGCCCCAGCTACAAGCCCTGGCTGCAGGCGATTACTTTATCTGCCTATTGGAATGTAACAACAGACCTTCCCATGACCCCTGGGATTAAGAGTCCCATGATCTAACCTTATCAATCAGAGCATCTTGTAATCCTGGGTCAATGACCCCTGGGATTAAGAGTCCCATGATCTAACCTTATCAATCAGAAAGTCTTGTGACCCTGGGTCAGTTTCTAGTTTACCTTCCTCCTGCCTCCCCTATATAAACCTCTGTGAAAAATAAAAATTTGAGACTTTGACCAGGTATTAGGCTTAGTCTCCTTCTTTGTGTCTGTTTGTCTCTCTCATCCAGGTTAATCTCCCCTCGGGCCCTTGTTGAACTCCCGCTGGTCGGGGCATAAATTAAACACAGATAGGTACAATGAAATTAGCACATGTTATGTTGATAAAAAATTAAAATTTATATCCATGTGAAGACAGAGTAGGCTAGCACTAAAAGGAATTACTAAAAGGATTTGAGGTCTGGAGAGATGGCTTAGCGGTTAAGGCACCTGCCTCCTAAGCCTAAGAACCGCTGGTTCCAATCTCCAGGGGTTCCAATCTCCAGGTCCCACGTTTAGCCAGATGCAAAGTGATGAAAAGGTGCAATGCTTCACTTGACCACAAGGGGGCACACACATCTGGATTTCATTTGCAGCGGCTGAGAAGCTGCTGGCGCACCCATCTCTATCTGTCTGTCTCTCTCTGTGACTCCACAAAAAAAAAAAAAAAAAGATTTTAAACTTATTGATATTAACATTTACTGTTGTTTATTATGTGCAGAACACTATTACAGAGGCCTTTACATATTCATTAATTTTCAGTATCATCAATGTGTTATTATTTTTGTTTTAACCAAAAGAAAATTAGAGCTCAGGAAAGTTAATAAAGTTGCTCAATGTAACAGGGAAGTAAGTGTAGAGGTATTTCTAATTCAGGGTTGGCAACTTTCCTGCCTCATTATTTAAATTAAAAAAAACTAGGCACAGGATCTGAGGAGATGGCTCAGTAGATAAAGTGCTTGCCACTCAAATCTGAATAGCTGAGTTCAGATTCCAAGATTCCATATAAAGACCAGAAGCTATGACAGACTTCCATAATCCCACCATGCCTAGTTTGAGAAAGGTGACTGAGACTGAATTTCCCTGAAACTTCCAGACCAGGTAACCTGGTGAATGGAGCAGTGAACAATAAGTACACACACTTCAAAATACAGTGGAAAGTAAGGAATAACCCCAAAATGTTGTTCTCTGGCCTCTATACATGTGCCATGGTTTGTACCTACCTACCTACCTACCTACACACACACACACACACACACACACACACACACACACACACACACCAATGTCTGTTTTTTCAATCAAAGAGAATAAAGCATATGTTGGTCACATGTCTTTTTGAGAGACATCTGTACAAATATTGAGAACAAGGTTCAGAACTCCAAATAGAGGTATGATCCAAGCCCAAACTGGAAATGTTCAGAGCATGGCTTCACTGTCTGAAAGTCATTTTTATTTCATATCTCAATATCATAGTCATGCAGTCTGTTTCTGAAGACATAAATTTTGTATTACATAATATTATTACAGGCTGATTAAATATAGTATTTGAAATGCCTAGTGAAGGGCTGACAAAGGTAGATATGCTAGGAATGCAAGTGTAGTTATTGAATGTTAAGGTCAGATTTAAGTGTTTAGAATTAAACAACTGCTTTGCTTTCTTTTTTCCTTTGTTTTTTTACTTTATTTTGATAGGTTCTCACTATGTAGCCTATGCTGGCCTAAGTCTGTCACCATTCCTGTCTCTTTCTTTCTTTCTTAAATATTTTATTTTTTATTTACTTTACTTGAGAGAGGGAAAGAGGCACAGAGAGAGAGAGAGAGAGAGAGAGAGAGAGAGAGAGAATGGGCACACCAGGCCTCCGGCCACTGCAAACGAACTCCAGATGCATGTGCCTCCTTGTGCATCTGGCTTATGTGGGTTCTGGGGAATCGAACATGGTTGCTTTGACTTTGCAGGCAAGCACCTTAACCACTAAGCCATCTCTCCAGCCCTCTTTTTTTTTGTTATTTGGCAGAGACAGGGAGAGACAGAGAGACAGCAAGGAAGAGGTAGAGAGAGAGAAAATGGGTGAGCCAGCAGCCTCTCAGGCACTGTAAACAAATTCTGGCTGTGTGCGTCCCCTTGTGGGCAAGTGCAGCATTGTGCTCATGTGTCACTTTATGTCTAGGCTAAACATGAGACCTGGAGATGGAACAGGTGTTCTTAGGCTTGGCAAGCAAGCGCCTTAACCACTAAGCCATCTCTCAAGCCCACTATTTCTACTAGCCTCCTAGATGCTGAGAGCACAGGCATGTGCCACCACACCAAGAACAGCAAGTGAAATCTATATCTTGGCTTTCTGTGTTTAGCTCTTCTGCCTCTTGTGCTCATGTTATCAAGGGCTGAAACACGATGCTTTGCTTTCTCCTTGTCTTCCTCCATGGGGATTGTGGGTCTTGCATTGAGGGGGTAGCTATCAATTATGGGGGAGAGGCAATGTCTCTGTGCATAATGTCCCAACTTGTGGCTCTAACAATCTTTCCGCCTCCTCTTCCGTGAATTTCGCTGAGCCATGTTGGGTTCATTTTAGGTCTATTTCAGTGAAAAGGTCTTGGGAGTCTCTGTGACTCTGGATATAAGATTTGGTAGGAGGTGAGTGTTCTCTGTGTTTATGTCCTTCACTCTTGTGCTGATACCAGCTTCACTGAGAAAGAAGCACTCTTGCTCATTTCCCCAATAACTCTATGGCTTCAGCTGGTACCCTGGTAAGGTGCAATGGGCTGATTCTCTCCACAGGTTTTCCATCCATCTGCAAAAGAGAAGCAAATTCTGCAACAGAGACTAAGGTCAATGCAAGATACATGGATAACCATTATTATTTTAGAGAGAATTTATTAGGTATAGGTCCTCTTGTATCCACTATTGGTGGGACCTTGGTATTGGAGATAGGCTCATTTTTGGATATGGTTCTGACTCATTTCCCTGTTCCAGGAATGGGTTCTGTTCCACTGAGCAGATTCATTAGCCACATCAAGAGCAGTTGGTAACCCACTGTGGCTGTATACCACTATTTCCCTTGTGTGAGCATCATATCAGGTTTATTGCTACTGAGTAGCTTAGACCACAAGTTGCTTAGACAGATGTCAGTCATTTTTCCCCAGTCGCTCATGTAACACCTTCCAGCACTAGACAAGCTAACTGTCTGGGGACTGAGTCTCTTCCAGATTCCAGCCAGGTCACTCTATGTTCTGTCTCAACAGCATATGGTTTCTTCAGCAGTAGGGTCTTGCCATTAACCTTTGGTGAGTCATCAAGTACTCTGACTGAAATCTGTCTTCTTTTGGGAAACCTTATGGGTCTCACTGATCAACAGCTCATTGTGGAGTTAACCACATGCTGGTACTGGGAGTTACAGGTCAGTGCCAAGTGAAAAGCAGGAAAAAAAATATAGGTAATATGAAAGAGAGAGAGGGAGAGAAAAGACAAAGAAGAGGGAGAGAGAAAGAGAAACAGGAGTAGAGGTTAGTCTTCATCATACCTTCTACAGGCCCCTGTGATTCAGGTGTTCTCTCTAAGTACCTGATGAATGTTGGACCTTTTAGTATGTCATTCAGCATATAGAATTTTATGTTACCATTTCCATTTGGGTCCAGTTTTTTTTTTTTGCACTCCCCCTCCCCCCCCTTCCCCCCCACCATCTCTATTGTTCAGTCCTCAAGATGTTTATTAGGTGTGTCAGCATCTTCAGCAAATTTTTAGATGTGCACTGACTGAATGTGTCCATGTCCTCTGCATGTAAGACTGATAATTCCCACCCCCTTCCCAGTGACTGAGGCATCTTTAGGACAAGAGAATTGAACTTTAGTACCCAGCTGCCCCTGGGAAAACTATGTTGGATAGAGAAATTGATCCAATGTGCATTTTGGCTACAGTCCAACTCAGTTGATGGTCACATTTCTGAATTGTGAGATTTTAGTTTTGTATATTTATTTCTTTGTTTTTTAAGACTTCTGGAGCTTCGCAGAATTTAAACTCTTAATATGTTAAAGTCTGTTTTGCTTAGTATATTTATAGCTTCCTTTTCATGTACAGAAATAAATTGGGTTCCTAAACCCAAGGCAAGGATATTCTGCATGTCCTAAACCCTTAAAGTTAATGACTTCTAATTAGCTCAGCAAGAAGCTAATGACTTGTAATCACTTGCCAATTGACTCTGGGTATTTTCTTTGTAAAATTAGTCTATGTGAACTGGGAAGGGTTTGGTTAAGAGGAAAACCAAGGACTGACAAGTCACAGGTGATATCAGGAAGATGGTCAAGACAAAGAGGGGCCAGTCATGACCTTGCCCCAGTTATTTAAAAACCTATGAATGGTATAGTAAGGAAAATGTTTAGTTTGGAGATTATTAACTGAAAAAAGATATTTATTATAGAGAGTATTAACTGAAAATCCATGAAAAGTGTTAACTAACATCAGGTAAGTGACCTCAGCATTTACCATTTGCATCAACTCAGCTATTAAAAGAATAATAAGCAGAGAAAATTCTAGATCAGTAATTGACCTGAAGATGTGCTTTGCTTACACTGATATATTTACTTCACCTGACTAACATCTCTCCATTGAAAGGGAGAACATGTATGATTACATATCAAACATTTATTAAGAATCTACACTTGAGCCAGCACTGAGATAGAGAGATGAATAATCACAGATCCTTTCTCTAGGAGTCTGCAATTTATAGCTGAGTTTACATGGCCTCAGATTAGCAAAGGATTGCTGCAGTAAAGAGTGGGAGGAAAAGGAATGCTCCAAAATGGAAGTAAATTTGAAATTGTACATCTCATACATCTCTCAGATCCTTAATGTGACGCATACATGGATTTCCTTCCCTCTTAAAACTTGCCAGCTACCATCTATTCATGACACTTGATATCTCACTTTAAGGAAGATTCGATGGACAACTGTACAGGATAACCTCTTTGGAATTGTGAGCAATGTTCTAGAGAATATTCAAAGTAGCCTGGACATCTTTGGCCATGGGATAGGATATCTAGTTTATTATTTTTAAAAGCATTATGCATTAAGATGAGTGATTTCTGATTAGGCTTTGTTGGTTGTAGAAAAGGGACAAGCAATTTGGGAAACCTGCCATTGTTATATGTACTTTACAGTAAGAAAATATCCTACAAAATCTGGAGGGATGAAACTACACCTGTGTTTGAAAGCATTATGGCAGGAAGATTTTTTTAAAGTGAAATAAAGCAAAAATATTCAATGGTTCAAACATGATTCCTTTTTTTTTTTTCTCCTTATAAAACATTTACAAAGCAATGTCATCAGAGGTACAGGAAAATCAGTTAGCAATAGCACTGGGCACTCACTAACATGCAGCCATTGATAAAACCTCAATTCCCCCTCTGTGTTATAGAACAATCACCAACTGATGAGTTCAATTTTGAGCCAATGATCTTTGCAAGGGCCTGACAAAATTTCCAATATAATTTCCATGACAAGAAAAATAATCAGATTTGGAGAGTAAAGAAAAAATAAGGCACACTGTGCAAGTACCCTTTCAGAATCTTGTCATTTTGCTTAGAAGCATGTTGAAGTGGACTGACATTCCAGAGTTGGTATTCCATTTTTGGACTTTCCAACACCAGTCTGCACAACCTAGGGCAAGACTTTGGATGACACAGGTGTTACCTCTTCAGTGAGAATGCTGTTATGCATGTGTATGTATGTGTTGGGTTTGTTGAGTGTTTTGTGTGTGGGGGGGTGGGGGGTGCACTCCTGTTAGTATACTTGTGTTTAACTATGCATGGGCAAAAATGGGGTAAAGCTGATCAGGCACATGATCATGTCACCTCAGTTTTAAGGGATATAATACTCCTGTTTTGTTTTATTTGGTTATGAGTAAAAATATATAGGAATACACACATGAAATATATTGAAAATACATGTCTACATATCTATGTGAATACATATATGCATGGAGGCATATATAATGTGTTTATAATCATATGATAAAATCTTATAAGCTCTATGTAACTATATAAGCTGTTATATCATATAATAAACATATTGTTTGGTGTACCTTTTCTAAGCACAGGGCCAGTTGAAAAACCTTGGAACATCAGACAGGAATGTGGAGAATCCATGCATCTGAATGCCTCTAAGGTAGAAGTGAAAGGAAAATTCATTTCCACTATTATCTCAAAAAATAAACACTCATTGCTTTTCCTTACAGATACAAACTAAGACAGATTTCTGTTGTTTTGGGGCAGAGACTGATCTTGCTTCTCCTGTTCCTTCCCTTCCACCAGATGAAGACATTCAGCCCAAATAAGCCCTAGAGATAGAGTTTTGAATACACAAGCAAATCCAACAAACCCTAACTTCAATTTGCACCAGTAAAACTCACTGCAACATCCTTGTAATTAAATATAGAGAAGGGCCATCAACAAATCTGTCTTCCAAACTACACAACCCTCTGAGTAAAATTAATAAGAATATGAACAAAGAACAAATCTGTTCATGTTTGAAAATGTTAAATGTAACCCATTATTTTGTAAACTAACTAAAGAACCCAGATCAGGCACCATTATGCTCTATTAGCATGAAAAGAAAAAAATGTTTACACGAAGAACTCTTACCAAATGGAGAAATGCAAATAGTAGTGAATCATGGGTATAGAATCTTTGCTTACTTCTTTAATCTGTAAGTTAATTTTCCTAAATCTTTATGTGGTTTTTCATTTTCATTATCAAAGGTTCAGCTCAAAGACCAGCTATTGTGAATAACTATTTAATCCCATGTGATAAAGTATACCAAACCCTGCTTTCTACAAGACCATGTTTAGCTTTTATAGCATAATAATCTTTACATATTGTTTTCTGTTGTTGCTATTGTTAATTGGCTGTCTTTCCCATTAGTTTGTAAGCTGTGTGAGATCTGAGAGCTTCCCTTCCTGCTCCAACAGCTTATTTTTGGTGCCATGAATAATGCGAGGCATACAGTAGGCCCTCGTGAATATCTTGTGTCTTAATGAATGAATAAATGATATGCTCATTTTCTCATTGTAAAGAAAAGGATCACATAGAAATGAAAGAGCTACCTCATACAAACCAAGCCAAAGACAAATTTCACATGAAAGAACGTCAGTTTGCCAGATAGCTTCTACTGAGTAATTGTATTTGCAGACCTCCTGGAGAATCAAAAATACTACATAAACAAAATTCCAAGTAGAAAGTATACTGAGAAGTACAATCAACAAATTTAAGCTTTCTCAAAGCAAAACTGGCTGAAAGTTGATTTCCTAAATAATTGAATTAGAACATTCCATTTTAAATGAATTTGCAGATTAAATATATCAACTCTACCAGCAATTAAATCCCATGAATCTTATCAATTATAAATTTCTCAAAGTAGATTTTACCAGTAAAAATTCATAATATGCACACAAGAGGTGGAAGCAGGGGGATGAGTACAAACTTATGATCAGCTACATACCAAATTGATGTCAGCCAGGCATTTATTTGCCGTATTGGAAAGAGGGAGAGGAGGTGGCACAGATACACACACATGTGGAAGGCAGGACCTGACAGCCTATGCCAAAAGATTTAAAAGAAACACACATGGACACACATTGGAAAGTGCAGCATGAGAGTATAAGTCCTTCACCTTCACATAAAGAAAGCTGAGAGATTAAGGGCCCAGAGCTAAGAAAATAGTAACAAAGTAAGAAAGAAATGTTCTATCCTCTGTGCCAGCCAGGCTGGAAAAGAGGAAGAGTTTACCAAAACAGGGACTAGGAGATTCAAACACCAGTAGCCAAGAGACCAGTCAAGCCCTTTATAGTTAGTGAGGATGGATGGACGTTATTATCAAACGCAGGTGTATAAGGGGAGAGACCTGATTGTTTCATGGACTTAAGAGGCTGACTCAGGAAGGACCAGCCCACCTAGGTGTGCTAGACTGAGGAAGCAGCAGGGACACTGTTGGTGAGGAATTGGTCTCATCTTAGGTGAGACAGTATCAGAGTTCTAGCTTTTCCAGGGCAGGCAATATATTATCTCCTCATTCTCTTTCTTTGAGCCTTTTTTTCATGAATGACTGACTGTTAAAAAAAAAAAAATTGTTACTAGTTCTCCTTTACCAGCCATTAGATAAAATGTGGAGCGTGGTCAAATGTGCCTGTATTTGAAGCACTGGGGTAGCAGACACAGGAGAATCTCTAAGGCTTGCTGGCTAGCAAGACTAGCTGAATTGCAAAGTCTGGGTTCATTAAGAGACTTCGTCTCAAGAAAAAAATAGCATGCAGAGCGATCGAAGAAGACACCCAGCATTAACTCTGGCTTCTTTCTGGCTTCTACACACATGCACACACACATATGTGTTTGCTCATGCACATACAAACATACGAATGCATACCACATGGGCAAAATAGATAAAATTAAGTGTTACAAGTGTATATCTTCTGAGTATCTTGAAATGATGAAAATTGACATGTGATTAAGCAAACTTTAAGGTTTATAGAATACACATTGATAAAGCTACTAAAACACAAGATGGCATGATATAACAGTAACAATGACAATAAAGTACTTCTGATGGTACAAGGCAGGAGTATTTCCTTGCATGATAGAGTGAGGGAGAAAATGGGCTCGAAAATGAAACTTTTAAACTTGATCTTAGATGGTAAGTAAAATTCTCGTAAGTTGAGACACTAAATCATGTTAGACAGAAAGGCAAAGGCATGAACATAAAAAGATCACAGACTATGGGCTAAAAGATTTCATGTGGATGGGGAGGGAGTGGTATTTATGGGAAGGAAGGTAGTTGGAGTAAATACTAGGTAGAAACCAACACTTGGAAATATCCTTCAGCTACATGAAGGAATTACAAATTTCCCTCTAGATCACAAAAAGTTATTAAAATTTTAATGGAAAATTGGCAAACCATCTTTGTGTTTCAGAAATAAATTTTAGTTCCTTCAGATAAGACTTATATGTCTGATCAAAATTGTCCAAGAACTCTAGGAATTAATGGGGTATATACTGGTCTGATGGTCCAAAAATTCTTTTATCCTTTTGATTGGTAGGCAAAACTTCCGTTTTCTAGGAAATATTTCTTTTAACATATGGGTTCCCAAAAAGCTGATCATACACTTATGACACCATCTCTGACCACAGAGAAGTCCTTAAATCAAATTAGGGCAGTTGTAATATGCCACAAATCTGCTCAAAGCCTTTGGTCCTTTGTGATAATTTTATTCTCTGATTGGGGCTAATAAATGAAGATTTGTCCTAAATATAAACACTATATATATATATATATATATGAAATGCATTTTTACATAAGTTACAGTATCTTTTAATTTTTTTAATTTTTTTTTTTATTTCAGAGGGAGAGGCAAATAGAGAGAGAATGAGTGTACCAGGGTCTTCAGCCAATGCAAAAGAACTCCAGACACATGCTACACATAGTGTGTCTAGGTCAAAGGGAATCGAACCTGGATCCTTTGGCTTAGCAGGCAAGTGTCTTAACTGCTAAGTCATCTCTCCAGTCAGGTTATAGTCTTATATCCCCTCCCCCTGGGCCCATTTCTCAGAAGACCCTCTTTAATAGGATCCCTGGTGTTTATTGTGGGGTAATTAAGGATCCTGTAAGTCTTGAGAGAGGAGGAGCTGTGCCTCAGACTACTTCTATCCACCCTGTAACTTAAAATCTTCCTGTCCCCTCTTCTGCAATAATCCCTAAGCCTTGTTAGGTGTGTTAGCAGTTTGTTTGTAGTGGTGAGTTCTCTGTAGCCTCTGTGTTTGTTTCTGTCACCACAGTGCTTGTTGCTTTTTCTCATGAGATGGTTGATAGGCTATCATTGGGAGCAATATTACTGTAGTTGTTTCCTCTGCAGTTTCTTCTGGACCCAGAACATGTGATAGAGGTGGCACATCTTATGGCAAGAAATTGGCTCTCTTTTCTTTTCCTATTGATGGATCTTGGATCTTCTAAGTATTCTGTGCCATCTGTAAAATAAAGTACATTTTCCAGACAAAGATGAGAACAGCTTTGATTATGGAGAGATCCATAGAATTTTGAGAGACATCTTGATGAGGATACCCACTCAACTTGTCCTGAGAACAATGGGGGCTTCTCACTAGGGGTTGTGAGGTTCCTAACTGTAAAGTGCTGACTTGGTTCCCAGTACCAATAATGAGTTCATTCCCATTGAGGAAGCTTCATGTCCAATTAGAGGGCAGTTGGTTACCCACAAAGGCTGTGTGCCACTATTAGTGGGCTGGAGACATGGCTTAGCAGTTAAGGCACATGCCTGTGAAGCCTAAGGACCCCAGTTCAATTCTCCAGGGCCCACGTAAGCCAGATGCTAAAGGGTGCACAGATGTCTGGAGTTCATTTACAGTGGTGACAGGCCCTGGCATGCCCATTCTCACTCTCCCTCTCTCTCTTTCCCTCTCTCTGTCTCTAATAAATAAATAAAAATAAAATCTTAAAAAGAATGAAAAAAAAAGAAATTAGAGAATTCACAAGTAAACAATTTAATACTTCACCTAAGGCCTTGGAAAGAGAAAAACAAGGCAAACCAAAAATGAGTACATGGGAAGAAAAATAAACATTAAGGCAGAAATTAATGAAATAGAAACCAAGAAAACAATCCAAAGAATCAATGAAACAAAGAGTCGGTTCTTTGAAAGGATAAACAAGATTTATAAACCCTTAGCAAATCTGACCAGAAGAAAGAGGGAAGTGAGAAAAGTTAATAAAATTAGAGATGAAAAGGGCACCATTACAACAGTACCAAAGAAATTCAGAAAATCATACTGATATACTTTAAGAATATATGCCTCTAAGTTTGAAAATCTGAAATAAATGTGTTGGGGTCCTGTGGTAGTTTGAATATATGTCCCCCAATATATTAAGTGTTTTACTAGTTATAGTTTGCATCTGCAATCACCTTGCTAGAGGCAATGTCACTGGGGGCCGGTCTTAAGGTGTTAATGGTATGGGTTTGAGATTCCATTGTAAAGATATGCAAATGTGCCTAGCAGAAGTTCCTGAAGTGTGCTGTGTGACCTTTTTGGCAGTAGTTTTTGCTCTGTGTGCTGTGGTGGCTGGTTGGCTTTTGCTCTCTCTGCTTGGTCCTGTGAGAGCGGGCCGTTTCTCCTGCCCTTATGGAACTTCCCCTGGATCTGTAAGCTTCAATAAATAATATCCCTTCCTCCATAACTGTGCCTGGTCTAGAAGTTCATCTCAGCCAACCTGAAGCTGTCTGCTACAGTAAAGTGGTACCGAGGAGTGTGGGGTGAGATGAACCAGATCATGTGGATATTCGTCTTTTGGAACCTTTGTTTTGGAGGAATGGACATGAACTTGGTGCTTGCAACTGAAGTTTCCTTCTGGAGTGGTAAGCCAAGTTTTATGGACTATTCTGATGAGTGTTTGAGAATGCTAAATGCAGATAGTACTGAACTTCGAGGCTTGGCTTATGAGGTTTCTAAGGGGAAGGAAAGACTGCAGAGGACTTTGTTGGAACTGGGCTACTGGCATAAGGGATGGTTACGTTCTGCTATCCAGGCCCAGAAAGTTTGTTCAAGGTTAAATTTGTAATGGACTGATGTGCTTGGCTGAAGATATTGTACTGAGATTTTAAAATTTTAAGTTGGAAAACCTCAAGCAAGTTAAAAGCAGAGGCACTGAGACTGGTTTTAGGTTACTGGAGCTGCTATTGTCAACGCATTAGCAATCTTAAGGAAGGTGGAAGGAAGGTGGCCTGACTTGATTTACATTAAAACAATGGAGAGGATGCCTGAGGAAAGACTGTTAAAAATGCAAATTCTTGGAAAGAGCTGACTGGAGAAGGAACCTGCTTTTCAAGGCTATGATTTATTTTGTCCCTGGATTAAGGATATGGCTGTGTCCTGCACACCTGGTATTAGTTTTGGAAGCATGAAAAAATGCATGGAGTGGTCATGAGTTGCACACGGTTCCAGGAGCCGCTGCTGAGATGCGGCATGAGGCAGGGCATGAAGTCCCTGAGGAATAGGCTGCAAGAGCCTTTGGAAGATGGGCCATGGTTTGCATGGAGACCTGAAGATGTTTTGATATACCAGAACTGTGCAAAAGGGCTACCATGGAGTGCAGTGTTGGCATGGGATGAAAGTTTTCCCTGGTGATTCTGCCCAGCTGGAGGGGCGGAATTGGAAAACCTGGAGACTGTCAGTCTATGGTTATATTGAACTTGAACTGCAGAAGTTTGATGACGGCTGATGATGATTGAGTTTGCATTGTTTTAGTCTCTCCTTGCTATTCCTTATACAGTTAAAATGTTTACTCTGTGCCTTTACATGTTGAAAGTATTTAACTTGTTTGATTTTACAGGACTCACTATCTTAAGTTGATCAAGACTGTGAGAACCTTTGAAATTGGACTGAGTACAATTTACAATGTGTGATAGTTATAAATCTATTGGGGGCCAGGGGCGGAATGTGGTAGTTTGAATATATGTCCCCCAATATATTCAGTGTTTTACTAGTTATAGTTTGCATCTGCAATCACCTTGCTAGAGGCAATGTCACTGGGGGCCGGTCTTAAGGTGTTAATGGTATGGGTTTGAGATTCCATTGTAAAGATATGCAAATGTGCCTAGCAGGAGTTCCTGAAGTGTGCTGTGTGACCTTTTTGGCAGTAGTTTTTGCTCTGTGTGCTGTGGTGGCTGGTTGGCTTTTGCTCTCTCTGCTTGGTCCTGTGAGAGCGGGCCGTTTCTCCTGCCCTTATGGAACTTCCCCTGGATCTGTAAGCTTCAATAAATAATATCCCTTCCTCCATAACTGTGCCTGGTCTGGAAGTTCATCTCAGCAAACCTGAAGCTGTCTGCTACAGGCCCCCCCTAGAGCCAGCCAGGAGGAACTGCACGGTCTCTGCTGAGTTGGGGGTGAGAGGCACGGAGTCACAACACAGTCTCTGGGAGTTGGTTGAAAGCAGGTAGAGGGTGAGCTGCTGCAAAATTCGTTTATTCAAGGAAGTGTAGGGGGTTTTATGGTGTTTGGCTGGCCAATCATTGTATGGGGTGGTCCCCTTCTTGTGACAAATTACAGCCTGTCTCCAGACAGATCATCTCACAGCGGGTTTCTTGCAAGCATGGGACTGTAGCTGTTGTCACACCAGGTCTGCACAGGATGCCATGTTCACAGAAGCCACTACCTGGTTTCTTCTGACATGCGGTCTAGCTAGGGCCAAACCTGCAGTGTGCCATACATATCCTCCTTTTTGTTTTTATTATTGGCAACCCTGGGAGGCATGGTTCTTTGCCAAGCCATTGTTGAACCCAGGCCCCAAGACACCATCTCATGGTGTCTTACCCGTCATTGACTTCCCACCATCCTGGTGAGAAAACCAGAGGGGTGAGGCCTGGTTTCTTTTAGCATGCGGTCTGGCTTGGGCCAGACCTGCATTGTGCCATACATATCCTCCTTTTTGTTTTTATTATTGGCAATCCTGGGAGGCATGGTTCTTTGCCAAGCCATTGTTGAAACCAGTCCCCAAGGAATCATCACATGTGATGGTGCCTGTCTTAGGTTGCCCCATCTCATGGGGTCTTACCCATCATTGACTTCCCGCCATCCTGGTGAGAAAACATGAGAGGTGTGGTTGTCACCTAGGAGGCATGGGAGGGCCAATTAGTGGTGGCTCTATGGTGTGCAAACTGTACCAGTGAGTGAGAATTAACTATAGAACCTGAAAAAGACTGGGGAAGGACAGGTTGTTGGGTGACTGTCGTGAGCTCATCCTTAGCATCATAATTAGTAGCATTGAGTGTCCTTAATGGTAGCAGATCAATGCAATCAAAGGAGTTGCAAAGGAATTTATGGCTGGTTGGAGGGTAGCATTACCATAAGAGGCATTAATAAGCAAAAAAAGCAAAGGTGTGGCTAAGGAGAAGTATGTGCTTGAAGAGGAATACAGCCAAATAGAGTGGCTAAAATAAATCCTAGGAAAGTTTGGGAATATAGGCCCATTGCACCAAACAAGTATGGCCTAAGAAGAATTGTCCGAAATGGTTTCTGGGTTGTGGTAGTAGGGAGAAAAGGAGATAAAAGGAGAAAAAGGGGGAATAAGTTTAAAGTCCCATAGCTGGCCTGTGGGGTTTGGCATCATCCTCTTCATCAAGGTCAATCCCTGAGTCAGTGGCTGGATCCAGATGGGAGTCTGTGAAGTTTCTGGAAAAACACAAGCATACCCTCAGCCCTGCGTTAAAACTTTTGTTTTATGATTAGTTCGGGACATTTCTAGGTGTGCTCACTGATTTCATATAAATATTTTGAGTGGTATAACAATTATTAATCCAGCCTCAACTTTATTCAAGACCTTTCTTTGTAAGCAATAGCCTGTAATGGAACTATTAGGGCATATAACCTCTCAGCTATTGTTACCCTTGGTGATATAGCATTAAGTATTCTCCATGGTAGAGGATTCCTTTGGTCCTATGCTCCTAAATTATCTTACCTTTCTAAATATAAATGGAAGTATTTATGTACATAGTTATAGTCCAGCTAAAGACTTTTGTAGAGGCAAAGTTATGTGCTTCAGGCAAGCTGACATAAGCAAGCAGATGCTCAGATATTTTTTCTCTTCTCTCTCCCTTGTTGCATGCTGTGCTTATGCCTGGGTTTTCACTCATCTTAATGTTATGCCTGTAATTGGACCAATGTGCCTTATATTACCAATTCCTTCATTTTCCCAATACTATACATACATACATACATACATACATACATACATACATACATACATATATATGTGTGTGTGTGTGTGTGTGTGTGTGTGTGTGTATCTTCATCTTGTCCAAATTGGCCCATTGTAACCTATTATTCTCAAGTATAGCTTCCTAACCAGAATGTTGCTATCAGTTCCCACATGGAAAAACAACAACAACAACAACAACAACAAAAAAAAAAAAAAAACAGCACTCCTTCCACCCTTTAGTGAGAGTTAATTCAATAGCTTTCTTTACCTGTTAAGAGCATCATTACAGCATGAGACCTGACTGTGACTATGCATGCTTGTTTTTACTCTTTTATTTATGCCTGTCTTTGGGGTAGGGGTACAAGAGTGAATGAACCCAGTTAACATGGTGCTGGGTTTGTTTTTCTTCAGAGCAAAACAATAATAATTAGTTTTTTTTCTTTTGTAAAATGTCAAATGAAAGAGATGGATTAGAGTGGTTGCCTCAAGTAATTATATAATTAAGATATATACATATGGCTAAGTGAGTTCAAAATCTTTGTGGAAATTCCTTCCAACTATGAGTTTTGTATAATAAGGAATGTTTTAACTTTTAAAATCTCAAACAAGTGTTTATTTTTTTGTCCTTTAACCTGTAGAGACTGTACTGGCATATTAGACTACAAGTTTTCCTGTTTGTATTTAAAATATAGTTGACATGGAAATATTTAAAATTGAGCCAGGAAATATAAGTTACCCAATGAGCCCTAGTTAAAAACTGCCTCAATGCACTTACTGAAGTTAATAGTCAACAGCTTGTGTTTTATGTACTTCTTCCTTCTAAGAGCTTTGTGAGAGCTATGCCTATATGGCCTGACAATAACTTATCTGAGCATTCACATTTAATTACCTTGTCATGAATATTCTTTAGGAAACTAAATCATTGTTAAACTCAGAAGTGCACAATAGGCTTATTTGCTTCATACTACAATGGGATTGAAAAATTGTATCATTGTGATTTTTTTTTTTTTAATTAGCCATCATTTTATGGAGATTTGCCTTACATTGCTACCTAACCAAGAGCAATCAGGAATGAATAGGTCATTTGTTCATGCAATATTTACAATTGACAATCAGTAACTCATATGTAATGAACCAGAAAATATTATAACTTATAATTATTTCTGTATTTGTTCTAGTATTACCTTGGGATTCTTACTGTCATCAAAGTAACCTGTATAAGATATTAAGGTATTGCATATAGAAATATAGTCATTTTCAGAAATAAGAAGAGAGGGAAGATAAAAATAAAATAAACAGTAATAAAAGAAAATAGGAAAGGACACAGGAGGGAAAAAAGAAAATAACTTTTTGTATTTTTATTAAGTATTTTAAGCATTTTTAGAAATTTAATATGAAGTTAATTGTAATTGGGCAAATTCATTATGAAATGATTCCAATGAGAGCAACAGCTTCATTTTTGCAGTAAAATTATTTTATTATAGTTAATTTAGACTTTCAGATATTGGAGCTATAAAGGTAAATTTTTATTATTTTTTTCTCTGGGGATAAATTTAATTAATGGAACTATTTATTGGTTTTAATTCTTCTCATGATATATAACCACAAGGATACAGTCTGAAAAATATGCTGTTAGTTGATATCATAATTGTCTGAATCTGGTTAAACAATATAGCTTTGAAGTCACTAGGCCATACTATTTTATGAATCAAAGAAATTTGTGGTCTATCAATGGTCAAAATGTTGTTTTGTAGTACCCATGTATTATGAGGCTATGCTGTTCTTCAAATTGTACATGCTTAAATATATTTACAGAATATAAGCAATATTTTAACCCAAAGGAAAACCTTTTCATCTCTATTTTCAAACACTTTTCCTCAGGTTTGACTTAAAAATAAAGTGAGACTAACATATTTTCCTAATGATAATTAAATATTCATAAGGACTCCCACCTCCCCCCATTTTAACAGCTTACATTCTGTGTTATCGAGGTAAGGGCTATCTTCTTTTTTCCTTATCTTTGAGGGTTTTCTCTCTTATAATTTCAGCTTGGGAAATGTAATCTGCTGATTAGTATCAAAATCAGTATATTTCTCATAGCACCAATTCAAATTTCCTTTGGGTTGATCACATATAAATAATAATCTCAAACAATGTGGCTTGCTCTAAGCACTGATAGATCCAGCTGTCTAATAAGTACTGCAATCCAAAAGTAGCATTAGTTTTGCATGTGTTAAATTCAAACTCCACCCTGCTGGTACAACTTCACTTTCTTGTCTGATCTTGGCACCTATGTCCTCTGTGACTGGTGACAGCCACATTGTTATGTCAACTCTACTGGTTTGGTTTTCTTAGAAAAGAACTGGAATCACTGAATGACAACCCTGTGATACTATTATGTGTGAATATATTCATACACACATTGCATTTTATTTTGTTTTATTTTGTTACATGCAGAATGCAGGATTTGTGTTCAAGATGGTGGCTTCCTAACCATACTTCAGCTCCTGGAATAATATCAGGCAAGATCTGTGGGGCTCCAGTATGAGTAGATCTTAGCAGATCTCCAGTGGGTGGACATAGAGAGGCGAGTTGGGGATCTGCAGATTTCCATACTCTCTGGTAGTCCACTAAACCCTCATGTTTCCCCAGACACTAGCTCCAGCCACCACACCCTGACCAGGTACTCTACTGAGACCTGGCTCTGGTGCTCACACCTTCCCAGTCTCCTGGAGCATCCCCCCAACTACATCTGTTGGTTACCCACATGCAGTCCCTAACTGGAGCCCCCCCCCACACTACATCTGCCTGTGACCAGTACCTTTCCTCTCCCCACAGTGGCCCATGTGTCTTCCCTGTCTCCTAAGCCTACTAAACCCCACAATGTATGTCAGTGCAGCTTCAGTCCATGGCTGTGCACCGTTTCTATCTTGCAGATCGGAGGCAACCCCACTGTGTATATGGGGGAGCACAAATAGGGTATGTTGATAGCATGCACAGAATATGTTTCCCCACTTTGTCTGCTAGTGGTCTGCATACTTTCTTGACTCCTAGAGGCCCCCTCACTGCCTCTATCAGTGACCCATGCACACTGCATCTGTTTGTGTTCCATGGGCCTTCCCAGTCTCCCAGAGGCCCCACATCAATACTTCAGCCTATGTTTGGCTCCTGAAGGCTGTACCAACCTAAGCCCACAAACCAGTTGCATTCCTGCCATGCTCCACTGTCTTAGATCCTTGGTGGACTGGCATGGAGGTTGCATCTACTCTCCATAATCGCAGGCCCTCAACACCCTGTGCTGCCTACAAGTGTTCTTATGTGCACCCCTTGGCCAATGTCCCTGTCTCCCCACTGTAGCTATCTCCCGGATCTGGCCTCGGCTGTGGAACCCAGCAAGCCCAACCATCTCTCCAATGCCAAACCCCCTCAGTAATTACTTGGGGTACCCTCAAAACCCTAAAGAACAGAGATCATCATATGGAGGACAGAATCTTAAAGCTGAAAGACAAAACAGAAGAAAGAGTTTGGGAGTCCAAAACTTTAATAAGTTCAAAAATTATTGTGAACAGAACATGAGGGAACTGTTGGCTGCCCCAAAATGAATTAACATTCAGATCTTGGTATACTAGAAGGGGAAGAAATTCAGACAAAAAGCATGGAGAACTTATTCAACAAACTTATCACAGAAAACTTTGCCACCCTCTCAAAAGAGGGTCCCATGGACATACAAAAGCTAACAGAACTCCAAAGAAGAAACTCTGAGGCACATCATCTTTAAAACTCTAAACAATGAAAATAAAGAGAAAGTGCAAAAAGCAGCAACATATTATATACTATCTGTCAGAACTCTATCAGAATTACCTCATATTTTCAGTGGCAGCCCTGAAAGACAGAGTGCCTGGAATGGAGCATGCCAAAGTCTAAAAAGTTATGGCTTTTAAGCCAAAATACTGTACCAAGCAAAAGTATCCCTCATAATAAATGGTGAAAGAAAAACTTTTCATGATAAAAACCAGATCTATGATTATATGACATAAAGCCAAACCTATGGAGAATACCAGGGAATTCTTCACACAGAACAGTCAAAAAACTAATATCAAGAGCCTACCAGAAGAAGATCACAATAACCAAAACTAGAGTAAGCTCAAAAAAGTATAAAGTCCAAGAATACACAAAACCCCGTAAAGCAACCCCAAAATGGCAGGGATTAAATCAAACCTCACAGGTATAACTTTGAATATTAATGGCTTTAATTCACCAATCAAAAGACACAAGTGAACAGTGAGGCTGTCCCATTTTCAATGGCAACAAAAAATCAAATGCATTGGAATAACACTAACCAAGGATATAAAAGACAAATATAATTAAAACATAAAAAAAAAAAAAAACTCAAGAACAAAATAGAGGAGCAGATGGAAAGACCTCCCATGCTCCTGGACAGGTAGATTCGATATTGTGAAATGGCAATTCTACCAAAAGAAATATATAGATTTAATACAATACCAATAAAAATTCCAGCATCATTCTTCACAGAGATAGAAAGAATGATCTCAAAATTCATATGGAATGGCAGCAGGCCTCAGATATCCAAACATCTCCTGAGCAAAAGAAACACCTCTGGAGGTATCACCATACATGAACTAAAGCTATACTACAATGCTACAGTAACAAACACAGCATGGTACTGGCAGAAAAACAGAAACAGACCAATGGACAAGAAGTGAAGATACAGACTCTGTAGGTCAAGTAACTAGAGCTACTTCATCTTTAGCAAAGGTGCCAGTAATATATGCTGGAGAAAAGACAGCATCTTCAACAAATGCTGCTGGACAAAGTTGATAAACACATGTAGATAAATTAAAGTACATTCACTCATCTCACCTGACACAAAAATCACATTTAAATGGATTAAAGACTGAAATGTAAGACCTGAAACTCTTCTCCTACTGGAAGAACAGATAGGAGTGGTGAAAGACTTCCTGAACAAAGCCAAGTAGCCCAGGAAATTAAACAATCACTCAATCATTGTGATCTCATGAAGCTGAAAAGCTTTTGCACAGACAACCTGCCATAATAAGAGCCAAACATTACCCACAGAATGGGAGAAAAAATTTACCAGCTAAACCACTGATAGTTGCCTAATATCTAGACTCTACAAAGAACACAAAAAACTAAACAGTAAAAAAATCAAATAACCCACTCAAAAAAAAAAAAAAAAAAAAGGAACAGAGAACTGAATAGGGGGCTCTCTCAGAGGAAAAAATGTAAATAGCTAACACACACTTAAGAAAATGTTCAGCATCCCTAACCAACATGGAAATGCAAATTAAAACAACCATGAGATTCTACCTTACTCCAGTAAGGATGGCAATCTTTAAAAAATCAAATGACAACAAATGTTGGTGTAGTTGTGTAGAAAGTGGAAATATCATTCACCATTGGTGGGAATGCAAACTTGTACAACCACTGTGGAAATCAATATGTAGATTCCTGAAAAGGATGTATATAGAGCTACCAAGAGACCCAGTTATTCCCTTAATGGGCACTTATCCTAAATCCTCCATGCTTCATTACAAAGATATTTATTTGCTCAACCATGGTTATAGCTGCTCAATTCATAACAGGTAAGAACTGGAATTAATCCAGGTGCCTATCATTGGATGAATGGATAATAAAGTTGTGGTACATTTACAGAACAGAATTCTATTTATCAGTAAGAAAAACCGATGCAATGACATTTTTAGAAAAGTGGATGGACTTGGAACAGATCATATTCAGCAAATTCACATAGTCACAGAAAGACAATCACCCATGTTCTCACTCATTTGTGGTTCCTAATCTGGATCAGCATGAGTTGCTGATATTCCTGATAGGCAACTTGAGGCCCAGAGAATAGGAATGGAAGGATTTGGGGAGAGAGGAAGAGGAGGGTGGGGGGAAAACACAAAACCAAACCCAAAATGAACCCGTACCATATAAATTATTATCCTTGAAGATAGACTAAAAGATTGAACCCTTAACAGGACTATGCGGAGAGCACCTGAAAAGAAGAGTCCTGGAAAGGGTGGGATGAAGCCTAACCTTTAGAAAAATTGGCTATGGTCTGTAACTCCCACTACCAGAAAGCAGTTACTACCCACAATGAGCTGTTGATCAGAGAGGCCTGGGAGTTCTCACCAAACAAGATAGGCTTCTGTCAAAACACTTGATTATCTGCCCGAAGTAAAAGGTAAGACCCTGTTTCTGAAGCTACCATATGCTGCTGGCACATAATACAGAGACCTGGCTAGAATCTGGAAGAGATTCAGACCCCAGACATCCCTTCTAGTGCTATAAAACTACACAAGCTACTAGGTGAAAGTGGTCAACAATGGTCTAACCATCCAGGGATCTAAGCTATTGAGAAGCAACCACCCTAACCAGATGTACATACAAGTGCACACAGCCTGGGTGAGTAACCAATAGCTTTCTGATTGGCTAAGAGATCCACTAAGTGGAAAGAAACCTATATCTGGAGGTGGGAACCAGACCAGAATCCTATGGAGAGAAAGATTATCCACTCTAATGTCAAGCTCCCACTTTTCTTTTACTAAATGAGGGGCTTCATCCATCAAATTCTCCCTAAATTAATAATGATTATCCCATTAAACCTGTGCTGACTTCACTCTTTGTTGGGGTATCTGTTTTCTCTTTTTAGTAGGTAGTGAGACTGGAGAAGATAATCTATCCCTCACACTTCAGCCAAGCCCAAGCTGAAACCACAGAGGACTTGGAGAGAAAAGCAGGAATGCAGCTTTCGTGGTGAGCCTGACAATCAATGCCAGGCTGAAGAAGACAGACCCTGAGTATGCTCAACACCTACCAAAGCATAGATCCAGAGGCTCCTAAGAGCTCATCACAGAGGTAGACTTAAAATACATCCACCATGGCTCAGGAAATTTTGCAGAAGAGGGGCAGAAAGATTATAAGAGCCACAGATTGGGACATCATATCCAGAGGCATTGCCACCCCAATAACTCAGTGAAGCTCCCACAATGCACAACCCACATCCCCATGGGGATTACCTGCAACTCCACTGAGAAGGGCCCCAGAGGAATGGGGACAGGGAGGAGGGAAAAGATTGTACCAACACATAATGTATCCATACTATGTATGTCCATAATAAATTTTAAAAAAAGATTTGAGCAAACAGTTTCTCTTCTTTTTTTAGCTGCATTGTAAAAGCCTCTTGATTAAAAGTGTTCAAATTTAAAACTCCAAAATTTTAAAATTTACATATATCAAGCAATTTATAAACTAGAAAAAATGTCTCATAGCAACTTATTTGAAGGTTGTTACTCTTTTTTAACCTTTTTATTGAAAACCTAGCTTGTCATTTTTATGCTGACTTACATTGACTCTATTTTCATCTTTTTTATTAGTAAATATTCTAGAAGTTTATGCTATTGCTTTTATATAATATTGGTCATTGATTTTTTGGAAGTAATTACCTTTTATCATAACCGCCTCAAATTCATATGCAGATGTTGTAATCATTGAACATCAGATTTGGGCAAAAGGCTTTTAATGGGGTTACTACTAGAGGTTGGAGCTATGCCTTGGTGGATAAAGTGTTGTCTGTGCATGTATGAGAATTTGAATTTGGATCCCTAGCACACACATAAAAATGCCACATGTGGTGATGTGAGCCTGTAATCCCAGGGCCTCATTTAATAATATGGAGAATAGCTTAGAAGGACACTTAAATCAACCTGTAGACTCATGGTCATATATACCAAATACCCAAGCACCTCCACCTTTGTACACACATATACATGTGAAAATTAACTATAAAGAGGTCACAGGTTAAATAGTGTCATGTAGGTGGGCTCTAACCTCTCACCCTTCATCTTAAATCTTAGCCTCTAGAATATGACGGCATAAATGTCTGCTGTTTAATGCTCTCATCATTTGGTACTTTGTTGTGGCTGGCTCAAGGAACTAATCCAAAGTTAAATACTGTTTCTTAAATTATCCGTCATAACCAAAAATCCTGAAAAGTTTTAATTTTCTCAAATTTTCATATATGCCTCATATGCCATTTCCTTAAGAAAACACGGTTTGACATCACATCATGATTTTAGATGTTTGTAAATGATTTCTGAACAAATGGAAGAAAAGAAATGAACTCACTGTTGACTGATTTTTTTCCCCTTTTGGTATCTCACAAAATTTCAGGTTATTTAAAGTAGAAAAGTAAGTGAAAAAAAAAAAAAAAGAAGGAGAATGCTTTGAAAAATAAAGATTGAATAAAGAGTGGTTTCAGCAAAATGGAAGAATAAGAATTTCCAACACTCAAATCTTTCCAGACACATCAGGTCCATCTGAACAACTGACAAATCAAAATGTCTTCATAAGATCCAAGAAATCCTGCAGAGAGATGACAACATGTGAATGGAGCATAGAAAAACTATAGTAGGTGTTAAAAAGAATATGTAAACTAGTTTCACATATCCCTCATTCCTTGACCCAAGTCTAGGAAATTTGTATTGGAAGAAAACCCCTCTACATCGGGAAAGTAAGCCCTTGTCACAGATTGCATTCCAGGCCCACCTCCATGATACTGGCCATGAGGCAGATCCTAACAGACATATGCAGTAGACTCCATCCTACGGTAGCAGGACACTCATTCATTTCAGGCAAACAGCATATTTCCCAGGAGAGGTCATATTTGAAGCCACAAAGCAAATCTTAGCAAATGATAACGTATAGAAATGGCATGAATTTAGAAGTCAATGATAGGACAATTTGGAAAAGTACAAAGATGTGAAAACAATACGCAACAATCATCCTAAACCAAGTCTACATCAAAGAAAAATTAAAAATAAAAGTAAAAGGGAAAAATCTGGAGACATGAAAATGAACACATAATATACTTTGAATAAAGTTTAATAATTCATACTGAACTAGAGGAAAGATGTCACAGAGACATCTCAATGCTATGGTTCAAAGGATTCAAAAAAAGGTGCTGAGGAGATGGTTCAGCGGTTAAAAGCACTTGCTTGCAAAATATGCCAACCTTGGTTTGATTCCTAGTACCTGTGTAAATACAGATGTACAATGTGTCTGGAGTTCACTTGTAGCAGCCAGAGGCCCTAGTATGCCCATAATCCTCTTTCTTCCTCCCTCTTTCCCTTCCTCTCTCTCTTTTTTTCTCTCTCTCTCCCTCAAATAAAGAGAAACTATAATATAAATAGATAATATTAACAAGGATGAGAAAAGTGGAAAGTAAAAGGAAGTAAAGAAAGCTCAGAGGAAAAGTAATTGTAATACAAAGAAGGAAAACAATAGAAAATATCACCAAACTTATAAATAATATTTTGAAAATATAACATCTTGAAATTTCTACCTAGACTACAAGAGAGAATATTCAAGCAAGTAAAATCACAGCAGACATTGCAACTAATAAAACAGACTGCAGATAGCACATCAGTCAGTAGGACAGTGCAGAAGAAGACATGCCCTTACAGCAACTTGCAGTGCATCAGACAGAACCATGAATACAGAACATCTGCGCAGACCTAGGAAATAGGAGGCTCAATTAGTAATGAACAACTTCTCATCAAAGAGAAACTCAGGACCTGATTGCTTTACTGCCAAATTCCATCACACATTTGTAGCATATCACCCTTCCCAGATTTTCAAAACATTAGAGAATACTTTCAATTTAATTTTACTATGTTAGCACTACTCTAATTCTAAAACCAGAGAAAGATGCCACAAGAAAGGAAAATCATGAGCCAATATCTCTAATAAACAAAACCAAAAAAATTCTAAACAAGCCAAATTTAACATTACATTAAAAAGGATCATTCATTATAACCAAGTTGGTTTTATCCCAAGGATTCAACAATGCTGCAACATGCACAAACTAATAAATGAGATATACCACATAAGCACAAGGAAAGACAAAAACAAAATCATTTCAATAAATGTAGGGAAAGCAATGACAAAAATTCAGCTCTCAGCAAGTTAGGTCTAGAAGGAATGATTACACAATAAGAGTCCTAAGTAGTAATCTCACAGGTAGGGTCATACTCAACAGTGAGTAACTGAAATTCGTTCCTCTAAGATCAAGAATAAGATACCACCCTCCTCAGAATGATTATTCATCATAGTTCTGGAAGCTCTGGCTAGAGTAAATAAGAAATGGAAAAACACAAAAGATGTATGTGGTTTCTTGCCATTCCCATTCCTCAGGGTCATTGGCCACCAATGTCCCTGGCACAGTAGGAGTTGGGGGGAAAGAAGCAGAGTCCTGAAGCAGCAGGTGAGTGTGATGACGGGCAATGAACACCCAGAAGACCATCTGATGGACAGCACTCATTTATGCAAAAGGAGAGTGGGGGCTGGACAGATGGCTTAGTAGTTAAGGCGCCTGCCTCCGAAGCCTAAGAACACCAGTTCCAATCTCCAGGTCCCATGTTTAGCCAGATGCAAAGTGATGCAGGGGCGCAATGCTGCACTTGGCCACAAGGGGTCTGGATTTCTTTCGCAGCAGCTGAGAGGCTGCTGGTGCACCCATCTTTATCTGTCTTCCTCTCCTCTCCCTCTCTGTCTGTCTCTCTCTGTGTCTCTCCAAAAAAAGGGGGGGGAGTGGGTTTATAAACACTGAGGAAAGGTGAGATGGCACATACAGACTGTATGGCAAATGGATACATTAGTTTATGGGTTGCTATCTAATTGGTTGTAAGGGAGATAGTGGCAGAAGAGCTACATGACTTCAAAGCTGTGAGGGAGGAGCTGTGAGAGAGATAACAGGAATGGCAGAAAAAGCTATGTGATTTCAGCCACAAGGGTCTCTTGGGCAGCTAGCCACAAGGTCAGGAACTGTGGGGGAAGGGCAAAGCCTGACTTATGGGATGGTTAGATGCTTTTGGGATCCAGGGGGAGGGCCTCACCAGTTATGCCCACTCTGAACTACGACAGGGCACACTACAACCTTGCTGACAGTCACCATCGTCATGGTGGGTTCCCAACGATAGGGCCAGCTGCAACTTCCGCAGCCCAAGGTCTCTGGCTATGTCCAACAGTTCAGGCTAGCTTCCTCACAGTCCCAGTCCAGTTTTAACAATGCCCAACAACTCCCCCTCTGTTTTTTAAAATGGGGCAGTGTCACCTTGGGTAAGTTTTTTGTGGCTTATTGTAGGTCCATTTAGAGCCAGATGATGTATAAGGACCTGACTGGTCAATATTTGTCTACATTGTTTGAGCCCTAATTTACATATACAGGGAATTATGCATAAGAGTAGTAGCAGGGTGACTGACACCAATACTAGCCAAATGAAAAATCTGAGAAAGAAACTGTTTGGGAGACAGCTTTTGTTGCTTATGTGTATATCTCATTTATTAGTTTGTGCATGTTGCAGCATTGTTGAATCCTTGGGTTAAAACCAACTTGGTTATAATGAATGATCCTTTTTAATGTAATGTTAAATTTGACTTGTTAAGTTTTTTAGAACTTTTTTGGTTTTGTTTATTAGAGATATTGGCCCCCTCCTGGGGGGCCTGGAATGCTTCTGTTTCAGTGCCAGATGATCCATCTTCTTGGTCAGTGGGGTTGACTTGGACATCTCGAGCTGGGACCCAGATAGGCCTGGGCTGGTCCTGTGAAAATAGAAGCAAATCCCTCCCTGTAGTTAGGAGGGGGTCTGGTCCCTTTCATCTTCCATCTGAAGGATTTCACCATTGCACCAGAATAGAGGGGGCAGCTACTGGTGTGTGCCGATGGAGGAGATAGGGGGATGTTGGGAGTTTTTGTATATTGGATTAACCATGTGAGAGAATTAAATACTAATGAGCCAATTTTAACCTTAAGATATAGTTAAAATGTTGCAAATAGAGGAACTTAACTAACTTGGTTGGGTACTCTAAATTCAGTCTACAAGGCAGCTTTCTGATCTTGCCATTGTATAACTCTTTAAGAGTAGGAGAATCTTTTTTTTTTTAATCCATTTTCTCCTTGTCCACCATGCTAGGCAGGTATGGCTGGATTCCTCAAAGATCTAGATGCAAGCCTGTCCACAAATTTAAGAGCCCAGTGACCACGCTAGAGGCTTTTACTGGTTGCTGCATTACAGGTTTGTTGATCATGAAGAGAAATAGATAGAAGGTTGTTGCCAACCCCTGAGTGGGCTGCCAGGGTTCGAACAATGAGCTAGGGGCCTTCAGTCAATACCAGAGTGTAGCCCCGGCCAAATGATCTCAATGGCCCTTTGGCTTTGCTTCAAATCCACGAGATGGCACAAACCAGAAGTAAAGAAGGAAAATGAGGAGATAGCTTGCTCTGATGGAGGAAAGAGAGACCCACCTTTCTCTGATGGAGAAAGGGGAAACCTGCCTCTCTCTGATGGAGAGAGGAGAAACCTGCCTTCCTTCCTCTGATGGAGGAAGGAGAAACTGAACCTTGCTAGCCCTCAATGGGGAGGTGGCCACAGGGAGCCATTAATCCCAAGGGGAGGATGTCCCTCAAGGGGGCACTCACCTGTTAACCATGCATCCAGAGGGTCCCTATTCAGGCACAAGCTGTTGTTCCTCACTGTTGTTCCTCCTGTGCCACCGATGTCCTGGGTACAAGAGGAGTTGGGGGAAAGAAACAAGGTCCTGAAGCAGCAGGTGAGTGTGACAACAGGCAATGAACACCCAGAAGACCATCTGATGGACAGCACTCGTTTATTCAAAAGGAGAGTAGGTTTATAAACACTTGAGGAAGGTTGAGATGGCACATACAGACTATATGGCGATTGGATACAAAGTTTATGGATTGCCATCTAATTGGTTGTAAGGGAGATAGTGGCGGAAGAGCTACATGACTTCATAGCTGTGAGGGAAGAGCTTTGAGAGAGATAACAGGAATGGCAGAAAACCTACTGACTTCAGAGCTGTGAGGGAGGAGCTGTGAGAAAGATAACAGGAATGGTGGAAAAATCTTTGAGACTTCAGCCACATAAGGGTCTCTTGGGCAGCTAGCCACAAGGTCAGGAACTGTGGGGGAAGGGCAAAACCTGACGTATGGGATGCTTAGATGCTTTTGGGATCCAGGGGGAGGACCTTGCCAGTTCTTCCCACTCTGGGCAACAACAGGGCACATTACAACCTTGCCTGAGGGTAGGGAGGACAGTCACTATTGCCATGGTGGGTTCTCAACGATAGGGCCAGCTGCATCTTCCGCAGCCCAAGGTCTCTGGCCATGTCCAACAGTTCAGGCAAGCTTCCTCACAGTCCCAGCCCGTTTTTAGCAATGCTCAACAGATGAACACACCTATAAATGGTCTCTCTCAGTAGAGACAATTATATATTGTTACATATGAAATACCTTGGGTGCTGGAGGGGAGATAGTTTATTGGTTAAAGGTATTTGCTTGCAAAGCCAGCTGGCACAAGTTCACTTTCTCAGCCACTCATATAAAATGGAATAGGCATTTGTTTGCAGTGACATGAGACCCTGGAACACTCATACACACACAAACACGCACACAGAAAGAGAGGGAGAGAGATATGAAAATAAATAACTGATTTTTAAAAAGACTTCACAAATATCATTAAAACTAATAAATAAATTTAGTAAAATTTAGTAAAATTAGTATTGATAAATCAGTATTGTTTTACACACTAAATAAAGAACTATCCTTCTTGCAAAGTTAAGGAAACAATCTCATTTACAATAGCAACAAAAGAAAAATAAAATTCTTAGAAATAAACTCAACCAATGAAATGCAGGCCATGAATATTGGGCCTAAAACATTGCAAAAAGAAATGAGGAACATAAAAATAATGGAAATGTATTCTGTGTTCATTGGTGGGAAAAGTTAATATTATTGAATAATCACACTACTGATTCAGTGCATTCCTTATTAAAATATCAATGGAATATTTTTTTCATAGAAATAGAGAAAAACATCCCTCCTTTGACATGAAACCATAAATGATGCAAGCAGCCACAGCAATCCTGGACTTGGGAGAACTGAGCTGGAGGAAACATGCTGAATGAATTCAAAATATACTTTAAAACTATAGTAATCAGAGCAGCATTCAGCATAGTACTGTTGTAAATATAAACACCCATACCAATAGAATAAAATATGGAGTTCAGAAATAAATGTACATACTTAGAGTTAATTGATCTTTGACAATGGTAGCAAGAAAATATGATGAAAAAAGACAGTATTTTCAGCAGTGGTGTTGAGTAAATTGAATATTCACATTGAGAAGAATTAAATTAGATCCGTATTTCATACTATATACAAAAATCAACCTAAATGAATTAAACATAAGTGAATTTAAAACTTAAAACCTAAACTTTAAACTATAGAACTACCACAAAATTATGTAGAAAAAAATATTTATTTTCTGTGAGTGTATATTCATTGTCCATGGTACTGGGTTGTAGAAGGACATTTTCCTACCAGTACATTGTACTTTGAGCATCTTCTTCCCACAGGCCCTGCCTCTATCTTTATGCCCTCATTATTTCTCCTAGACAATTTTGTTTAGACCTCTGCTGTGATCATCAGGTCCACCTCCACATACTTTTGAGACAAGTTCTTTCATTGGCACAGAGCTCACTGATTAGTGAGCCCCAATGATCTGTCTCTCTCCTCATTCCCTCACATGTCACTGGCGTGGGTACTGGGAATGGAACTATCCGGTTCTCTGCTTTCCTTTCTTTCATTCTTTTCCATCCAAGGCTATGTCTAACTTGCCATATTTGGGGTCTGAGGGATGGAGGGCTGAGAGTTCAGATTGTATTCTGGGTAATTTCCACATTACATAGGTTTTCTAAAACCTTCCTCTCATTCCATCTTTCCTATTCCGTTATTACTTGGGAATGTAACTGACTTGTTCTCTCTCTCGGCCACTTAATTCTTCCTTATCTTCTTTGCACATTGCAGAAAGGTGCTAGCCAGTCTCTTTTCATGTGTGCAGACATGGGCTCAGGCGACAGAAGGAAAATCATTAAACCATCCTCACAGAGATATGGGATATCACAAGATGAATTGCAGAAGAATAGGTTGTGATGAGATACTGAGAGGATAGGAAGTAGAAAGTGAAGTAGATTGACTCTATAGAAATATTGCTTCCACTTAGCAGCTACAAAAAGAGATGATCAGATTTTAGATTCACATATTAAACATCCATTGGACTTTCTAAAAACTCTGAAGTATATGGAGCTTTTGGAAAAAAACATGAAATCATGAAAAATTTTTCTTCCTACAATAGAAAGATTCTACTATTTCACTCCATCTTCTTTAGGAAGAAATAAGGCCAAAATCTTTGATATTTGTTTTTATCCATGGGCATCCATAGCTTGACCTAACTTTCTCACTGATAGAATTCAGTCTTAACATCGATTCTTTCTGTTACATGGCATTTTTAAGCTGAAATTGCCTAAGACCTTTAATTTGACTTCCAATCAACAGAGTGTAAAATCCAACAATGACAAAAATTTTGGCAGCTGGCATGGGAAAGTGAGCGCTGTCAGGACAAAAGGCTAGACCTCACCCCTGAAAGTAATCAGGCACTCTTCAGAGAAAAGTCCTGAAAATCAAAACTTTTCCTGACTGGGCAGAAACTCCACACCACTCATTTTTCCTAGAAGGTTAAAATTACACCAACTCAATTTTGGAGCTTTCAGTGTGAGGCTGATATTGAATTCAATGCATAGAATTATCCAGTACAATTAAATCCAATGTTGTGACTAATGTGAAGTATAAAGAGGACACTTGCTTTCTTAAATATCCTATTCAGAGAATATGTTTGTTTATTTAAAATGTTCAAGAAATTCAGAAATAAATTGATGGGAAGAGAAAAGAGAGAGAAAAGCTATCAAAAAACAAGAAGATTAAAGGAAAATGAACGTTTTACTTCTTCCTGGAATTTCTCTTTGCTTCATTATCCATGACAAAATGTTTGACAGCATCTTATCCATCAATTTACCAGAAACAAACACATGAGGAAAAAATTTAATAAAAATTCAATTGAGTTTTAAATGTCTAATAGCGAATTATCAATTCGAAAATAATTTCTGGAAGAAAAATAATTAGCCAGGTAGGAATGTAAGTGTGATGCCCTGTCTTCTGAAGCTGTAAGGAAGCCCAAGCCATATTAAATTCCCTTCTGCCAAGTTCAGAAGTCCTTTTATCCTGTGATATGTTGGCACTTGCCCCAAAATCTCCAGGCCCTAAAAACCTCAATAGAACTTCTCTGTGCATTACCCTTTGTGGCAGTGCACACTTTGGAGTCATCCATCTTTAATTTCCCCTATTTGCTTCTCTCCCACTCCAGTTTCAGTCAAATACCATTAAGATGGCATGACCATGTCTGCAATGTTGTGAATATTATCTTAGGGGTTTCTGTACTGGAAATGTCCCTGTGGATTAATTACCCCCTGGGAAACACATCCCAGCAATGGTCCCCCTTGGTATGTATTGAGGACACTCATCAGCTAAGGGTCAGTTGACAGAGAGGAGTAATGGCATCTAGAGTGGAAACAAATAATAAGAATGGGACATGGCTCATTACCCATAACCCTTGTTGAGTACCTACCATGTGCTCAGAAGGAGGCTGAGTTCATCACATCCTCAATGCAACCTCATAATGATGATTTAGTATCCTCAGAAGTTTCAGAGGTAAGAAGCTAAAGCCATTCAGCCAATGTTACACAGAATAAGCAAGAGAAAGGAGGTTTACTGTAGAGCTGACCCCCCAAAATATCATAAACTGCTCTTATGATAATTGGCTGATCAATGTGGAGAGAGCTATGGATAGGCCAGTGAGGATGGATGGGCATTATGAAAAATAAAACAAGCAAGGAAGCAAACAAACAAACAAAAACAATAAACAGTGTTCCCTGCATCCCAGATTCTATCATTTTCTGAAAGAAGAAAAGTCAGCATGAAGAAGATAGCAAGGATGAATGCCTTTGAGATTGCAAATTCATTTGACTCAATCTAGGTGCAGAAGAATACAGATGGTTGAATAATTTATGGCTGGCTATGTAAATGACTGGCAAAATAACTAAAGCCCATGGCATTTGAGGAAATTGCCAATGAGATTGCAGATGCTTAGATGTTCTCCCTCGACTAAACCAGGTGGGGAGCTTGTAGGGGATTTGGAGCATTTTGTGAGCTCCATCACAAATGTAAGCAATGTACTGTATTTTTATTTGTTAAGCAACCATGAAAGGCAGAGCTACAGAGAATTCCCTGAATACCAATAAACAGTGCAAGAAAGCCCAACTGTTGTTGTGTTCACATTTCAGTTTTCCCACATGCCCATCTTCTTCCCAAACTGCAAAATTGCTATTCATTCCCATGTTGACTTTAACAAAATGTGATCATCTGTAGGGATCATTTTCTTTTAGGAGCAAATAGCAATGAAGCTTACTATTTAAATCTTCTTTCTATTGATATACTGGAGTATTCAAATTGCACAGTTAAAAGTAATGAGCACTTAGTACCATTTCTGTCAGCATCAAACTGTTCTCTCTCATTCTCACAGAGAAAGTATTTTATTCTGTGCTTCTCAAATAAAATACAAAAGAATATGTATTTTTTTTTCATTTTGATGAGCTTAATTCCTGGGTTCTCACAAACCTTGGCCTGACTGCTTTTTTAAAAATAATTTATTTTTGTTAGTTATGTACATAATGTGAATACATTCATGTTGGTGCCATCATTAGCCTCCTCCCTGTCCTCCCCCCTTCCAAAGGGATCCTCCTCGTTGGGGAATGTGGGTCATGCATTGTGGGGGTAGCCATCAGTTATGGGGAGAAGGCAATGTCTCTGTGCATAATGACCCAGCTTGTGGCTCTAACAGCCTTTCCTCCACCTCTTCTGCGAATTTCCCTGAATCATATTGGGTTCGTTTTAGGTCTACTTCAGTGATGAAGTCTTGGAAGCCTCTGTGTCAGAGTGAAGTCAGCATCAGATAAATGGGATAACTATTATTATTTTAGAGAGCATTTAGTAGGTGTAGGCCCTCTTGTAGGCCACAATTGGTGGGAACTTGATATTGGAGAGCGGGCTCATTTTTTGGATATGGTCTGACTTGTTACCCAATTCCAGCTATGAGTTCCATTATACTGAGCAGATCTGTTAGCCAAATCAAGAGAAGTTGGTTACCCACCACAGCAGTGTACCGCCATTGCACTTGTGTTGTTTGCTGCTGAATAGCTTAGACCATGAGTACCTTGGAGAGATGTTGGTCATTTTCTCCCAGTTGCTCATAAAGCACCTTCTGGCACTAGACAAGCTAACTGTCTGGGGACTGACTCTCTTCCAGATTCCAGGCAGGTCATTCCATGTTCTGTACCAACAGCATATGGTGTCTTTGGCAACTGGGTCTTACCATTAATCTTTGGTGGGTCATCAAGTGCTCTGACAGAAATCTGTCTTCTTTTGGGAAACCTTGTAGGAATCTCTGATCAACAGCTCATTGTGGATGTTAACTGCATGCTGGTACTGGGAGTTACAGGCCAGTGCCAAGGAAAAAGAAGGAAGAAAAAGATAGATAAAAGAGAAAGAGAGAAGACAGAGAAGAGGGAGAGAGAGGAAAAAAACAGGAAATTAAGGTTAGTCTTCATCATACCCTCTCCTCCAGGACCCTGTGAATCAGGTGTTCCCTCTAAGGACCTGATGAAGGTTCAACCTTTTAGTCTGTCTTTCAGGATATAGGATTTTATGGTACCATTTCCATTTGGGTCCCGTTTTGTGTGCCCCCATCTTTACCCTCCCCTTGCATCCCACCCTCCATATTGTCCAGTCCTCAAGATGCTTATTAGGTATGTCAGCATCTCTGGCACATTCAGGTTAGGAGCCATATATGAATGAGACCATGCGACGATTATCTTTCTGTTATTGGGTGTGTTCACTGAGAATGATCTGTTCCAAGTTTGACCATTTTTCTTCTAATTTCATTGTTTCATTTTTCCTTACTGCTGTGTACAATTCCGTAGTGTAGATATACCACATTTTGGTTATCCATCCACCTAATGATGCACATCTGGGATGATTCCAGCTCTTAGCTATTATGAATTGAGCAGCTGTAAACATAGTTGAGTAAATCTCTCTGAACTGAAGCATGGATCTTTTAGGATAAATGCCCAGTAAGGTAATAACTGGGTCTGTTGGTAACTTTATCGTCATCCTTTTCAGGAGTCTCCATATTGCTTTCCATAGTGCTTGTATCATTTTACATTCCTGCCAACAGTGAATGAGGGTTCCTATTTCTCCACAACCTTGCCAGCATTTGTTTTCATTAGATTTTTTAATGTTAGCTATCTTACTGGGGTAAGGGGGAATCTCATAGTTGTTTTAATTTGCATTTCCCTGATGATTAGGAAACATTTTCTTAAGTGTGTGTTTGCCATTTCTATTTCTTTCTCTGTGAACTCCCAGTACAGGTCTCTGCCCCATTTTGTGAGTGGTTTTTTTGCCTTTTTATTGTTTAGGTTTTTGAATTCTTTGTAGAGTCTAGAAATTAGGCCTCTGTTTTTTATGTTTTCATACATTTTTTAAAAGACAAACTTCTCCTTGAAGCTATCTCAGTAATAATGTTGTCTTTCTGATAAAAAAAAAAAAAGTTGTCAATATTAGTAAATTCACAGCATATGTGTTTCCTTATACCACCCCCAAATCAGCAATATTAGCTTTTGCTGATGCAAAATTCTTTACAAAATGTACAATTAGCCTGTTTCCTTGAAACTCAATGTGTGAATTCCTATTATGCCAAGTCCGTGATGACCAGTCAGAGGTGTTGCAGTGAAAAAAAAAAAAATTAACAAATTTGCTGGTGCTCAGTGACCCGGGCTTTGAACTAGTGGCTTCACCCACTCATTGGTACTCATCATAAAGAAGGCTTTCCTCAGAAACTCCCACTTATGTCATGTCTCTTTTTCAATGAAGTGGCTCTGCTCATTGAAACACAAGGCAGTCAAATGGCTTGTCCAGATTTGTGCTCTGAGTAAACAGCCAGTGACAGCATCCTATTGAACAGTATGAATAAGGAGTTTGGGGACCATTATGCTCAGGCCCCTGGGATTTCCTTGACTGGGATAAGGAGCCACCAGACCAAACACTTGTCTGACTTCTTCTCAGAGGAATAATTATCCTCACACAGGGCACCCTACATCTTGAAGTTCAGCCATTCCATCACCAAGCATGCCTCATACCTTCATGTTGCACTATGGTTTTTATCCCCCTTTGTTGTTAGAAACAACTTTCAAAAGAAGATCAAAATAAATGCTAGAGTTACTCTTTGTTTTTTAAGCTAATTTTATTTCTAGAAATCGAAATTTGACACTAGAGAAATCAGAAGACTTAGTTAAAAATATTAACATACTGGCTGGAGAGATGGCTTGGTGGTTAAAGCACTTGCTTGCCAAGCCTATGGATCCAGGTTTGATTCCCCAGTACCCACATAAGCTAGATGCCCAGGGTGGCACATGTGTCTGGAGTTTGTTTGCAGTGGCTGGAGGCCCTAGTTTGCCCATTCTCTCTCTTTCTCTTTCCAATAAGTAAATGAAAGAATAAAATAAAAAAATCTTAACATTCCTAAATAATTGTTATTGAGTTCCCTTAATTTGACTTTATAATAAATCACACATTTATATGAAAATATATATGTGACTTTCTTTATAATTACTATTGCATTTTTAAGATGCTTATTTAAATATGTGACTTTCCTTCATTCTGATCTTAGGTGCCACTGAGTTCGTTCAATGTGTATATGTTTGCACACATGTACCTATGAAAATTTTACACATATATTCTGATACTTATAGATAAAAATTGCTTTGAATTATGAGGATTAAAAGTCCTGTGTTTAAGCCAGGCGTGGTGGCACACGCCTTTAATCCCAGCACTTGGGAGGCAGAGGTAGGAGGATTGCCAAGAGTTCGAGGCCACCCTGAGACTACATAGTGAATTCCTGGTCAGCCTGGACCCTACCTCGCAAAACCAAAAAAAAAAAAAAAGTCTTATGTTTACAAGGTAATATGCATGTTTGCATATATTCAGTAAAGCCAAATTGACTTCATTGTTATGCTGATTAAAGAGAATCCCAATCATATGTACCCTTTTACTATTAGATTTTAATTTTATAATTTTTGGTGGCAAAGGACAACAAGTTATGAATTACCCTTATTCCCCTGATTTCTAATGATATTAAATATTTTTAATTGATATATTGCTAATTATGGCACTACTGTAGTAGGTTTCCTGTTTACATGTTTACACAGTTTTCTATTGAGTTATTTGTGTCCTTACATTTTTAGCTTTATATATTTTAGAATCTTTGATAAAATGATAGTATATTACAGGAATATAAAGTGTTTTAAAAGCAGCCCTTCATTCAAATACATTTTACTGTAGTCATTGAGAGCCTTATACATGGAAGACACATCCATTAGGAAAATTGTTTGCTTGGTCATCCCTCCACTAGCACGCTAGCAAAATTAAGATAGTAAGTTTAACTAATTTAAGCCATCAATCTTAGAAAAATAGACATGCTCTCACCTTCATCTTTGCTCTATAATATAGTTTTCACTCTGATTTATTTGATAATGATATAATCCATCTTGCATATGTAGAAGAGACTTTGTCAACCTGATTGTCTTTGAAAGGAAACACAACTATCTAACCATGATGTCATAATTCCTTCACTATGGTTATCATTTAACACTTTCTAGAGAAAAGCCACTCAAAGGAAGTATTTAAGGGATTTTTTTCTTAAATAAAGCTGTATTTTTCAACTTATGTTGAAACATGAAAACACTGTGACAGTACTCCCTAAACTGCATCAGTCCTAAAGATTCTTTCTCCAGACTATCTATGCTACATGTTGCAATACAGGGCTTATAAGAAACAAACTGTTTAAATTTGTTTCATTATATATGATGGCTGAAACATTCTATTCAACCCAACAATTTGTTTACAATTAATATGATCCAGAACTATGTTAAAAGTGAATATCAGCCGGGCGTGGTGGCGCACGCCTTTATCAAGCCAGAGGTAGTGGATGGTGGCTCATGCAGCCTGGACCAGAGTTTAATCCCAAGCCAACACTCCAACACTCGGGAGGCAGAGGTAGGAGGATTGCCATGAGTTCGAGGCCACCCTGAGATGACACAGTGAATTCCAGGTCAGCCTGGGCTAGATTGAGACCCTGCCTTGAAAAACAAAAAAATAAATAAATAAAATAAATAAATAAATAAAAAAAAATAAAATAAATATCAATGAGATATGATTTCAAGTATTAACTCTATTATTTAGAATAAAATACAAGGCATAATCCTCTATCATACAAACTATTAACATTTTTAATATTCATATGCCCTCTTCAAAGATGCAAAATGTGCATATTATATATTACATAAATAGTCATGTTTTATCATAAAGAAAACTGAGATCATCACAATCGCTTGTAATCTGTCATAATTTATGTAAGCTACTTTGATGCATATTACAGTTTGCATTTTAATGTTAGAATTTTCCAGCTATAGCAGATATATTCTCATTCTAATTTTTAGTGTCAATTAACAATTATATTCCTATATTACCTGTTTATTTCTCTATTTTATCTGCATTTCTAACTTTGTTACTATTCTTTCATTTTTTTTTCTTGAGGCAGGGTCTCAGGTAACCAGGCTGGCCTTGAACTTGCTGTGTAGCTGAGGATGACTTTGAACTTCTGCTCCTCCTGACTCCATCTCTTAAGTGCTGGGATTAAAGGCATGCACCATCAAGCCTGGTTTATATGGTGATGGAGACCAATCTCAGGGCTATGTGCTTATTAGGCATGCACTTCTTGCATTAGTCCACATCCCCAGATCCATTTCATATGTATTTTTTAGGAAAACATTAGTATAATTAATGTGTCCAATTAAAGTGTCTTAGTTAAAAAATATATTTGTTTTATTTCCCTCCTTCTGAAGCAAAGAACATATAGCTATATAAATACATAGGCACAATGTTCTTTAAATTAATATTTTAAACTATAAAAATCTTATCCCTAAAAGAGTCAGATATTTTTATTAATAATGACTTTATCAATAACTTCTCTTCCTATTTTCCTAGAAGACAACAGTTTCATATTTTAAAACTAGGAACTGGGCTGGAGAGATGGCTTAGCGGTTAAGGCACCTGCCTCCTAAGCCTAAGAACACTGGTTCCAATCTCCAGGTCCCACGTTTAGCCAGATGCGAAGTGACACAAGGGCTCAATGCTGCACTTGACCACAAGGAGGCGCATGCATCTGGATTTCATTCTCAGCAGCTGAGAGGTTGCTGGTGTGCCCATCTCTATCTGTCTTCCTCTCCCTCTCTCTCTGTCTCTCTCTCTGTGTCTCACTCCAAAAAAATATAGGAACTAAGGAGACTTCTGGGTAAGATGGTGGCATAGGAGCCATGCCAAACCAGCCAAGGGAGGGATTTAAGCAAAACTACATCAAAATATACTCTTCTGCAGGAGTACAGGTTTTTCTTAGACACAGAGGAGAAGCAGGAGAGACAAAGAAAGGAGTAAAATGGCCAGAATCCCACTGAGAAGCTTGCAGCCTTGTTCAGCGGTGGCCCTGATCCATGCGATCCCCATGCCTGGCACCACCCACAAAGAGCACCAAGCAGCAGCAGCAGAGACTAAACAAGGGGACTTTCCAAGCTCATCAGCTTCCTTGCAGAGTCAAGAAATCTAAAGGAAAGACAGCTGAGATCAACTAAGGAGATACTGGAAGAGATACAGGGGAACTGTGTGAGCAACTCCAGGCTTACTGAACTCTCCTATCCCCAACCATTAGGAACGCGAACCTCCAGCATTCAGTCCCCCATGGCAGTGCATCCAGCAGAGCTGAACCAAGCTCCAGGTCCACAGAACAACACTAAGGGACCAAACAAGTACATAGGCCTGCATTGGAAGTGCTAATCTCACTTTCTATATCAGGGTAGGTTATGGGTTACATATTTTTGGATGGCATTACCATTTTCAAATCAGCTGTACTTGGGAGTTCACTATTGCAACATTTAATGCTTTCAGATTTACAGGCCTTTGTCTTTTGCTTCTGTCATTATTGGGGACAGGGTCTGATCCAGATCCAGGCTGATCTGGAAACCAATTAAGAACAGATTCTCTACCTCCTAGCTGACAGCATTAAGGGTGTAGAGCAACACACACCTTTAGGGATTGTGGCCTTATAAGACTACCTATTTGTTTTAAACCCCACACTTGTATACTCTGTGATGATTTTTATTGAATGTGTATATTGCTCAGTTGAAGTTTAGAATTTGCCAGTAAATTTTTCCACACAGTCCACTGGAATACTTGCTTAGCAAGCAAACTCAACAACTAGGATTACTTCTGTGGTTGGATTGGGGTATAAAAGCTACATGTGGCACCTTAAGCTCATATCCTGAAAGTATATAAAGGTAGATCGCCACATCTGAAACACTACATATGAGCAGAAAACCCAAGCATCAAATCATTTCAGATACAATAGTCACTACATTATAATACAAGAAACACAAAAAAATCAAGACATTGCAATCCCACCAAAAATTATAAATCCATCAAAAATATCACCAATGAGACAGTTTTAGATGAAATACCTGAAAAAGATTTCAAAAGAATGATACTATCTATACTCAAAGAAATGAAAGAAGAAATGAAAGGATTCAAAAATCGAAACTCCTGAAAGAAAACACAGGAAACCAGCTTAATGAAATAAAAAGGTCATTACAGCACTGCTGGAGATTGGAACCTGCATTCTTTAGGCATAGGAGGCAGGCGCCTTAACCGCTAAGCCATCTCTCCAGCCCAAGAATGAAGTTTTGAAGGGGAATGTGGGGAGAAGAGGGAAATATCCTGGTATATTGTCTGTAAGTACAGAAGTTGTCAATAAAAAAAAATAAATAAATAAATAAAATATTAAATCAAAGAAAAAAATAGCAACTAAGAGCAAAATAATAAAATTTTACTCATTCAAATAATTCATTAATGTTTTATCTTCAGCTCTTTTATAATACATAGTTGATCATATGATATATAAATATTTGTGTCTTTTTGTCAGCAAAAGTAGAATCATACCTATATTTTGTAACCTACCATAATTTATCAAAGTAATTTACCAAATGTTAGATATTTTTTATTGTAACATCCTCTTATGTTAAACACCACTATAATAATCATTGTAAGCTGTATTAAAAAACATAAAGGTAGTGAATAATGAAAAATGATTGTTTAACTATAAAAGAACCAGATGGAAAACATATGGAATATTAACAGGTAAACAAAAACAGTAAAATGCCTAGAAATTTCAAATGAATGCATAATGACATATGGAGGTTTGCAAGTGCCCCGTGGTGCATCAAAATTAACTGGCATTAGAAAAATTATCATTTGTACAAAGGACAAATTCCTTCTATATTGTTATTTCTGTTGTTTAGACAAGGTTTCATGTACCTAGGCTGTCCTCAACTTTGTTGTGCAGCTAAGGATGGCCTTGAACTTCTGATGCTCTGCCTCTACAACCCAAGTACAGAGATGACAGGCTTGTACCACCAGGCATTATTTATGCCTTTCTGGGGATGACTTCAGAGCCTCATGCATGCTAGGCAAACACTCTACCAGTAGAGTTGCATCCCACACCTAATTTTGTTTTTAATGCTTATATCATGTGCTAATATAAAAAACTGAACTAGGAACCTAAACTTTTTTTATCTATTCTTGGCTGCTAACTTTCATCCTCTCTGATCATCTGTTTATATTTCATCATGTATCAATCACTACCTCAGGACCACCACCCTCTTTCAAAGGTGTTCTCTTCCTATCCCTCCTTCAGATATACTCAAGAAGATGCAGAGTCAGGTCATGTAACATCAACTCTTACTCTGTTTCTGCCTAGTTTTGAGATGTCCCTCTTCAGTAGTTTTCACAGTAACATTCATGAATCATCTCCTACCTTCCCTTATCAGTTAGGACTGCACATTTCAAGTGAGCTCCTGAGTAAAACTTCTGTCACTTAATAACAAATGAACAAACCAACTAAACTGATACATTGAGCATTGAAAAATTTACACTAGCAAACACCATATATACCAAAAATGCTTTATTTACCCTGCTTTATGGCTTCATTTCCTAATTTCCAAAGCTGTTTATGAAAGAACATTGTAATGAAAGTATGAGTATTCACATACCAACTGTTTTGCTCTTCTGAATCCCTGAGATTCTTGTGTAATGTCACCTATTGACTTTAGAACTGCACCCACAAATCCCAATGTTTGACTGTCACTTCTCCAAGGTTTAGGTGTGATGGAGACTTCTGTTGATTAAGATGATTGTCATGTTTCATGACAGTGGGTTGGATGAAATAAAAGAGGGAGGGAGGAGGATATGAAATATTGAAACAGGATAGTTTATTTTATCTATGTGTGTTTTCTAGTATGTACAATTATGGAAAGCGTTAACTACCACAAATCAAAAGTATTTATGCTATACTTGGTGTGTGGTAGACAGAGTTAAGAAAGAGAAAACAAACACTCATGTAGTCCTCAAAGCATCTGTGTTTCCTTTTGAAACTTTGTAGATTCTGGGTCATGTAAGGACACTGGTGATTTACATAAGCTCTTGATCACAAATTGAGTAAGTTGTTCTGACCACTTTCTCACAGGTACAATTAGAATTAAAACCATTACCACCTAATGCCAAAGGATGAAAGAACACTCCAATCCCAAGGGGCATAACTGTCCTTGCCACAATTCTTGCTTCATCTGCTCAGCAGAAATGTGCACAACAGTCCTTAGCAACCCAAATACCTTCCGTCTCAAATTCCTCTCAACTCTGCAATTAAACCTTTTCTTATTGTATATTAATCCCTTTCAGCCCAACCGCATCTCATCACATCCAGTATCTAGCTTGTGAATGGAACATAAATCCATCATCTGAGCACTTTTGAAGTCTTGCCATAACATGACTGGCTAAATCTCTTACAAGAGTGCACAGCTCTGAACAGAAAGCCTGAGACAGCAATGAGTGAACCCTCCATACTACAGGGCCTTCTTCCCGCATCCCCAACTTAGGAGGACCAGGACTCTGGCTGAAGATAGTGGTGTTGGAGTAAGACTGGAAGTCTGTCATGTGTCAGGTGGATTGTATGAAAGAAAGACTGCCACAATGACAGATTGTTCTCAAGAATCTCTCAGGATTAACTGTGTAATTTCCTCCACTTTCTTCGACACTGGTATGCTGTTAGCCCTTCTAAGCATTCCTTCCTCTTTGCCTTTGTTAGATTTTGTTATTTCTTGGCTTATGAAATTGGCTTATGAAAATTTCACTGGTGCCCAACTTTGTGTTTCTACTACATCTCCCTGATTTGTTCACTGAGGCATATCTGTACCTGCATATATGTTTGCTATACATATACCATGTGTACATGACCTTGCAGTTATCTTATTTTCCATACTCCTGTCTCAGATCTGACAGCTCACATTATGCATCTCAAGATAGCAAAACAAATTTATATCCACTTTATTTTTCAAATTACTTTTCATTTACTTATTTATTTATTAGCCCATGGATAGAGGAAGGGAGAGATGGAAGGAGGGAAGGAAGAAGAGAAGTTGGGAGGGAAGGAGAGAAAGAGAGAGAGAGAAGAGAATTGGCATACTAAGGCCTCTTGCCATGGCAAATGAACTCCAGATGCATGTACTACTTTTTACCTGTGCTTTACATGGGTACTACAGATCCAAACTCAGGGCATAAGGCTTTACAAGCAAGCACCTTTAACCACTGAGCTATTTCTCTAGTCCTTCATCCACTAACAAACAAAGGGGGAAAGTCTTTGTAAGCAGTGAAGTTAAAATTAAGGAAAATTTCAAATCTGCTGGATAATCACTTGGAAATGGGATCATTCGATAAAGTGATAGTTCTCTTATTGATTATGTAAGGAAGCCCCCACATTGCATAACAGATTACCATATTTTACTTCCAGAAGCAGTGTGCATGAGTTCCAGTTCCTCCATATCCCCTCCCTCACTGGTCTTTTGGTTTTTATGTTAATGGCATCCAGATATGAGATAGTACCCCCTTTTGGTTTACCGATGACTATAGACAATGAATTATTTAACATATGCCCTCTGACTTTTTGTGATTTCTTTAGACACATGTCTCTTCATGACCTTAACTCATTTTAATACAATTATTAGTGTTTTGTGCTATAGTATTATGGGAACTCCTTATATATCTTGAACATTAACATGTTCTCAGATAGTTTGCAAATTTCTTTTTCATTCCTTAGGTTATCTTTTTTTCCCTTATTGACTGCTTCCTTTGCTGCTCAGTAACCTTTGAGTTTGATGTAGTACCACTTATTCAATGGATTTTGTTTTGTTTGTAGAGCAGGAACAGAGCCAGGGCCTGTACATGCTAAGTAAACACTCCACCTCTGAACCTATCCCCAGCCTTTCACTTCTGTTATTTCAAAATTGAGACACAATCATGAGTGCACCATTACTATTAGCCCAAACATAGAAAGAACCCAACTGTCCATCAACAACAGAATTGATAAAGAACATGTGGCCCATATATACATTGAAATATTATTCAGCCTTCAAAATGGAAACCCTGTAACATATGACAACAGGGATAAATTGTGAGGATGTTATGTTAAACAAAATCAACCACTTACAGAAGGAGGAATATGTCATGATTCTGAAAGTATTAGCTATCAAATTTGCTGGATCAATGCCTAGGATAGTGATTGTCAAGACTGAACCAGAGGGAGGAAAATGAAGAGTTAACAATCTGTAGGTATAATGTTTCAGTTCAGCAGTACAGATTAAGCTCTAGACATCTTCTGTCTAACAGTGTATTACAAACAACCATGATGAATTACAAACTAAGATTTGTTAACAGGATAAGTGTTCTTACCATGATAAGGTTTCTTTAAGGAAGAAAAATCCCATATTTTAAAAATTACCTAGGAGATGAATGATGTGTACAATTGTTAACAATATTCAAAGAGGTAAAATTTATGAAGAATCCAAAATATGTTTAATTGTAATTTGAGTGCCTAGCTATGTCCTAATTGTTAGGTGCAAAACATACTTACAAGACATATAGCACAAAATTGCAAATATGACCACTTCTCATGTTACTCAATGCCATGATGTACTTAAAATTAGGTAACTGAGCAAAATGTATACTTTTTTTGTTTGTTTCTGTTGTTTATTTTGGCATTACAAAGGGCCTCACACTAAGCAAGTTCTCTATCCTTAGCTATACATCCTCATATCCTTTAAAAAATATTTATTTTGACATAGAAAGAATGCCACTATATATATCATGCTTGCCTTGAACTCACTTTGTAGCTCAGGTTGGTTATGGATTTGCAACCTTTCTGCATCAGCATTTCAAGTGGCTGAGATTATCGACCTATACTTCCAAGCCTAGCTTAGACAGAGAGCTCGAAGGGGATGGTAACTTTTCCTTAAGTGGGCAAGGAAGGCTGTTCTGGGGATATTTTAGTAATGAACTGAATGAAGAGAAGCAAAGATCAAAGTGTAAATGTGACTAGAGATCATTCCAGGCACAGAGAAAAGTTCAAAGGCAATGCAGCCTGAGTAAGCTGGGCCTGCTATCAAAATAGGAGGCAGCATGGAGTTCGTAAAAGTCACTCAGTAGAAAAGACCTGGTATATGATGTAGAGATTTCAGTCTCCAGGAAACAATGTTTGTGTTGAAACCTTTCAAAAAGGTCCTTCAGAGTTTTGGGGAGCTCTGTTTGATGCCATGAGCAGCCAGGAAGGTAGCCTCTGGTAAGTGTCAATGTGTCCCATCAGACTAGCAGCAGAGCTGACCCTTGAAGGTTATATAACTGACACATGGCTGCTCTCAAGTCCTGATGGTCACACCGATGCTCTTACAGTTAAGTCATGCTTTAGACACTCACACAGAAATAAGAAAAGGCAGATGTCTCAATAAAAAAACAGTATAACATACTTGAGTAGGCATTTCTCATAACTTGATATTCAAGTGGACTATAAATGTACAAAAAGACAATGCCCATCAGTAGTCACTGGGAAATACACATTTGAATCCACAGGAATTATCACCATGTGTCTCCTGCCTTCGAGAAATTGGCAAAAGGTCAGTGGATGTAAGAAGCCCTCAATATGTGGGGCAGCTAGAACCCCATTTCTCTCTCTTACACACATACACACACAGCCTTCTTTGGGGATTTGTTTGATCCCCAAAGGTATAAGGTGCTGGAACTCAGTCAATCAGCTCATGATCTTCACCACTAATAGCTGGATGATTGTCAAGGTAGGAATAATTATAGCAAACATAAAAACTGACAAGTGCTATAAATCATGATGTTGGGATTTTTCTCCCCAGAAGAAAATTGATAAATATTATAAACAATTAATTAACTAAATTTGAACACACTTGTACTTTTTAAAAAATTATTATTATTTTTTTTTTTTATTTTTGGAGAGACACAGAGAGAGACAGACGGAGAGAGAGGGAGAGGAGGACAGATAGACATGGGCGTGCCAGCAGTCTCTCAGCTGCTGTGAACGAAATCCAGATGTGTGAACCCCCTTGTGGTCAAGTGTGGCATTGCACCCTTGTGTCACTTTGCATCTGGCTAAACGTGGGACCTGGAGATTGGAACCGGGTTCTTAGGCTTAGCTGGCAGGTGCCTTTACCTCTAAGCCATCTCTCCATCCCTGAACTTTGAATTATATTATATATGGTCCAACTATTTCTACCTATGGTGAAGTGTGGAATATTCAGGAAATCAGGTACTATACAACCAGGAGAACACAATAAATAAAATAATAAGCAGTAACAAAACATCATGAGGCCTAATGTTGGGGAAAATCAGAAAGAAAAGCAAGAGTGAACAATAAACAACTTGTATTATAGAATTGTGATAATGCATCACAGTGAGGAAAAGTTTCCTGAAAGCATATTCCTTCTTTCTAGGTACTGATAATTGTAGTCCACTCAATGTGGGAATCTTGGCAGCAGCACCCATAGTCTGCACACTTCATTGCATGTATCTTACTCTTCAATAGAATGGTAAATTTCATTCAACTAAGAAACAGAAAATTAAGGAAATTTAAGTAGCATAAGTCTAGAATTTTTTTTAGTATTTTTGTAGGTGAAGGAATTAATTTTCTTTATTTCATATATCTGGAGGAGATATTTAATAATACAGGTTACTGATGTGGAAAATGGCTTTGTATTAACCTTGAGATTTGGTTGTTGTTTTACTATGTTCTCTAATTTTAGGAGCATCATTTTCATTACACTGAGAATTCCTGAAAGAATTAGAAAAAGAAAAGCCCCTAGTGCTTTGATTTCCATATTTTAATGTGCATAAGAATCAACCTGGAAACTAGTCATGAATTAATACCTGAGGCTCTGCCATAGAAATAAATTCAATAAATTTGTCGAAATGTAGGAATATACATTTTAATAACCATCTCATGATCTTAAGCAAGGGAGCACATAAGAAATAAGTGTGAAAAACACTGATACAGACATGAAAAAATGTTATTCTATAACCACATAGATAGGTGTGCAGCTAGGAGAGTAGTCTCATATATACATATGGATGGATAGACAGTGAGATATTATTCAGCTGCCTAGTTCTCAATGGATGGTGATCCAGTTGAGAGATTATATATTTGTCCTTCTACTTGGAATCTTAACTGTTAAGATAAATGATGAAAGAATTATGAATTCTCAGATATTAAAATGCATTCACTGAAATATTCATATACTTGCAATAATCTTAGTATAAAATAACTAAAGTGATATGTGCATTTTGAAATGTGTATTCTGAAAGATACATATGATGGAAATAAAACACTTAAGTACTGAGAATAAACAGAAGTGAAATATGTAATTGTAGGGATATCTATTTACAGGTTTTGGGACTAAGTAATTTTTATTAATCAATCAAATGTACTCAAAACGGAAAATTATGAGAAACAACTCGTGAATTTTTGCAACTATTGTGGAAAAATCTGTTACTTCTGTTTACTTATGCTATACAGGTTGCTTTCTGAAGTCACTTTGGAGCTACAAGCAATGTGTTTTGATAAAAGCCTGCACTGGAAGGGAAGTAAGTGGTGTGTTATTAAGGAAATTCATCATCAAGGGGAAAACAACTAATGAACGTTTAAGAATCATTAAGTGGAAATAAATGACATAAATTTCAGTGATTCAGGTAAATAACAGGTTATAATGAAATAACTGATTAAAAAACTGGTTGTAAATACAAACATATATCTATAAAGTTACTTACTAGCCAAAATGGTTGAATAAACGGTCTTAGTATTCTTTAAAAAAATAGAAATTAAAGGCCATATGATAATAGAACTGTACAGAAACACAAGTACACAAAACTTTGTTACCATCATATATCACTAGTAGGACTTCAAAACTACATCCTGTGACACACAATGTTGCCTATACCTATGACATCATGTACTGGCTCATTCGTGCTCCAGAAAAACCCACTCAGATGTAACAACACTGTTGAAAATTAGAGTAAATGCAAACATTGCACTAATACAACATTTACAATAAAGTTCTCTCTACAATTGTTATGTATGTTAGCACCAGAAGCAGAAATATACAAATTTTAAAAGTCAAAACAAAAATACAAGTTTCTCAGTGGGTTGTAAGCTATTGAAGTAAAACACGATGGTTGTGATTGCCCTATAAGGTAGCTGTAGATAATGGCATTGTGCTATATCTTTAAGCTAGAAGAAAGGATTTTGAGAGTACTTACCATAAAGAAATGATAACTGACTAGGGAGATGGCTCACTGCATAAAGTTCTTGCCTGAAAATTTGAATACTCAATTTCAGATCTCCAGCACCAACATCAAAGCCAGACTTATTAGCAGAAATAAGCCCAGAATGCCTGTGGTGAGATGGGAGGCAGAGATAGAGAATGTGAAGCTGAATGTTCAGCTAGTCTGGTGAGGGTCACAGCAGTAAACCCCAAAATGCCACCTCAAATGAAATGAAAGCGCAAGATCCAAACCAGAAGTTGTCCTCTGACTTCCACACATTCCTCACTATATGTGAGTGCCTGCAGTCACACACACAAGATTATAGATAGCAGGGATAAATATTTAAGAAGATAGATTTGTTGCATTTGTAATTTTGTGTATCAGTTAAAATGAAATTTAGAAATAATTCTTAAAAGAATGTGCCAATATATTAAAAACATATAGAACATGTACAAGAATAGTAAGCAAAAATTGAGATAAATATTTTATGTGAAACAAATACTTTTGAATTTTATGTTCACAATGTTTGTTATTGTATGCATATGCATCTCATGTAATAAATAAATTTTCTTGCATACTCCAAATTAACAGGAAAGGGAAATTTGTTGTTTCACTCTCTGAAGGATACTAGAACTGCTTTCCACTGTCCTGATCTATTCATTTCTCTATGGATGACACAGCATTGCATAAGTTTTGTCTTCCTAAAACCCTAGCTAACATCAAGATAAATGAGATCATAAGACATATTTTAGCATTTCCTTCACAAGGAAACTTTTATTCATGGAGAAAACTGTTATCAAAATATCAAGGACTCTCATTATGGAAAACTATCTCTTCCCAGATTTGTGAACACACCGACTGGCTTCATAAGACACTGTTTCCTTGCCTCATATAAACTCACACTTGTAAAGAAAGCGTAGGAGAAAAAGCAAGAAAGAACACCAGACTTGATCTCTACAGATTGTTTATTGGGAGGTAGCAATGGGCAGCAGCCTTCCTGTAGGATGAAGGCTGAAGCACCCACCGAGTCAGGCTGGGGTTCAAACTTATAAGGAGGATCAGAAGGCAAACACACTGAATTAGCTGCAAGTCCAAGGGAAGTAGATAAGGCATCAAAGTTATTTGCCAGGAATAGGCTCTTTAGCAGAATTGACTAGCGATGTCTCCATTCTTTATGGCCTTCTCACCTTGAGGCTAGTTATTAATTCTTTAGTTACCTCTAGTTTTCAGAGAAGGCTATTAACCCTTCAGTCCAGACTCTGGAAGGATAAAAAAAGATTGAGGAAAACTGGGGATGAGTGGGGCATTTAGGGGAAGACTACATGGGCCTGAATGGGGCAAAGAGACCTCTTAGGCTACTTCCTCCTGGAGGGGACAGTAGATCTGGAGGTGTCCCATGCAGTCCTGTGGAGGTTGGATGTCCAGGGGCTGATATTCAGTGGCCATGAAGAATTTAGTGATTTGCTGTGAAGTGAAGGTTTGTATTCTGTCTTGGAGGAATTCAGTGATGTATCTGAGTATGTAAGGACCAAATGAAAGAATGAATAATATCATAAACAGGGGAATAAATACATGTCAGAGACAGGAGAGGTTTAACTTGAAGGTAGTAGAGTTGTGAGATTTTTTTTTTTTTAATTTAAAACAATAGATATTTTAGCTGGTCAGAGAGATGTCAAGTCACATGCAGAGAAATAATATTGTTGGCTGTCCAAAAGTCTAATACAACCCAAAATATTATTGGCTCTAGATTGGTATCATTTATTTTTCTACAATTGCTACAGTCCAACATTGACATTCTAGTCACAAGGTGTGGCTTTTGTGAGTCTCAGCTTTATTTGATTTTGTACCTTGTGTACATAGCAGGCTGTGGTTTTACATGGCTTTTATGAACATGCAAGGTGGCAGCTCTTTGGGAAAGCAATAATTACAAAACTATTAGCCATTATGATCTTGGTAATATCTATGTATGAATTTTTTTCTTATATGTGACATGACATTTACAGGTGATATTAATATATCTAAGGTTGAAAAGTAATATCATGGGTGGTAGGTTAGAAAATAGGGGTGCTGTCTATAGGAAAGAAGGAATTGTTAACTTGGATAGGGAGTTAATTGGAATTTTTGGAAATATAAAGATTGGGCTTAGGTAAGGTAAGAAGTATACAAGACTAGTATTCAGGCAATATTTGAAACATTTTAAACAATTTCAAATTTAAATATGATAGAGATTAAGAAACTAATTTTGAAGTTTAGTTATTTGAGAGAGAGAAAGAGGCAGAGAGAGAGAGAGAGAGAGAGGGGGGGAGAGAGAATGGGCACACCAAGGCCTCCAGCCACTGTAAACAAACTCCAGATGCATGTGCCTTGTGTATCTGACTTATGTAGGTTCTGGAGAGTCGAACCTGGATCCTTTGGCTTTGCAGACAATTGCCTTAACTGCTAAACCATCTCTCCAGCCCCTAAATTTTAGTTATTAGGTTTAAAGGTGTTTGTAAGTTCTTAATTTAGAAAGCTTATAGTTTTTACTTACTTAGTCCAGAGATCAAAAGGTCTGACTTAGCTTTAGAAAAACTAATGGAGGTATGTTTGACTGAAAAAGTTTAAAGTTTGATTAATTTTGCAGGCACAATAAATTTTATATAATTAGGTCCAGTTTTTGTGGGTGTTTTTTTAGAATAAGTTTATAGCCAACAAATAAAAGTTTTACTTAATTGGAAAACATATAAGAGGAGAATGCTTAAGAAACCTATTGCTGTAAACAGGTGTCTATGCAACAAAATATAGGCTTTATCAGATGGAAAACATACAAGCTAAGCATTTGGATATAACTTAGTTGTCTTAATCAGAGATACTTTTACAACCCTTTTAATCTATCAGCTCATGTTATATATTTTATGTCTTTGTTTAGGATCAGGAGGAATTTTTCTTTTTTAATGTTGATAGGGACAAAGGAAATTTGGTCTGTATTCTAATGACTTCCAAGTCTAATGTCAGTGAAGGGAGACCCCAAGTTTTTGGAAGATGGATGGTGGGTTTAAGTCTTTCAAGCTGAAGTGGGATGGTGAAAGGGGGAGTCTCTACTCCTGTTGACTTTTAGGCCTTGGAGAACCATCAAAAGGGGCCCAGATAGATGAAGGTATTCTGTTATAGGGCCCTCTGAGGTGAAATGGTGGAACTGTAAAAGTCCAGAAGGTCATTTATGTCAATCTTGTAAGAAGAAACACAAGATGATTTTCAGTACAGGTCAGAAGCTGTAAAACAAATTATGGTCTTGAAACAGTACAAAAACTACAGTGTCAGTACAAAAGTCCATGCAGTATGGAACATTATCAACACAAAAGTCTATTACAATACAGGACATAACTTAGGGTCAGGGGTGTTTACATTTTCTAACCCCAATCTTTATCTCAATATAAGGCATGGCACTATAAATACGTTTACCACCTTATTACAGAGAGTTAAGTTTGGAATTAGATAAACAAGTAAGGGAAGAATACAGAGAAACAGCTTTTTATGTCAACCCATCTTAATTTAAAACACTTTCACTGAAGATGCACTTTTAGGCAGAATTTGCTTCAGAGAGAGGGAGAGAGCTTTCACTGAGGCTTCATGTATGGAGTTCCCAAACACCGATTGTGTCAGAGTTTTACATCCTTAACAATCCTCTGTTTGAATTTTCCTGTGCTTGTAGAGAAAAGAGATATTGTTTGTGAGGGTTAAGACTTTTCTTTCTGTCAAATAAGACAGGTTACTATCTCTTGAGATAAGGTATATTGAGATGAGGTATTTATTGTTTAAAAGGGCCAGGCCCAGGAGTCAGTTCCTATTTTCTAAACTTTAGTTGTAAATTGTTACAGAATTTTTTGTTATCTATTAGCTATCATAAAGGAATCTTCCTTGCAGCAGTTTCAGAAGAGGGAAGTGCAATATCAATTGTTTTACTGAAAGTCTTAGATGCACCCACACATTTTCATAGATACATTGATTATATTTTATCCAGAGTGCTAAAGGCTAGGAACGTTAGAAATATAATAACATTTTTAAAAATTTTATTTAAGGGAAATCATGTATACCATATCTTAATATTGATAAATATAGGTGAAGCATATAAATATGTTTGTGTTTCATCAGTAAACCCAAATTAATCATTTCTCTAAAGATTTAAGTCTTAAACATTTAGAAAGCATTGTTAGAAGCAGGATCAAACCCTGGAATACATGTGGTAAGCATGAACAAGATAAAGTCAGAAATATATTATAGACCTGGTTTTAGTAACTTAATGTTATCTTAAAATATATCTATAAGCATCAAATGCTTAATGACCATAAGCACTGGAAACATTAGTGACCATGAATTTAGTCATTAAGACAGACTACATAAAACATAGAACACATGACATGGCATGGCTGGCCAACATTAGACATGACAAAGAACATGAAACATGAAGAGACATCTTTTTCTGAAGATTTTAGTTTTACTTTTGGGGGGAAGGAGGACTGTAACATGTGGGAGAGGCCTGCATGCCCTCTGGGAAGCCATGGAGTTGATGAGCAGGTCCAGTTGATTTGATCTGGAGTCATAAAGAAAAATCTGTGTTGACACTGTTTATGATGGGTAAAGGAAGGCCCACACAGAAGAGAACAGAGTCCTCATCTTACCATGTGGCTGTGGCTCAGAGGCAGATCTTTCTAGGAAAGAAAATCATGTTAGAAAACTTTAGGTAGAACAAGAGACACAAGAAAACCAGTGGAATCTGGAGAATGGGCTGGAGGCCATTTTCAAAGGCCAGTTTTATAGGTGTACTTTGAAGAACAAGAGGTTAAGTAAACAATTGCAGTTTAGGATGAGAGAGAGAGAGATTGTCACTTGTAGGGCACAGTGAAGGGGGCTTGTGGTCATCTTTTGGGGCTAAGGAAGGCTGGGTCACTAATTAGGAACTGTTGAATGGGATGGAAGGAAGATTGTTCCTTCAGGAGGGCCTGGGTCAGAGAGCAGCACTGACAGAGAAGGGATCAGGGGTAGAATAACAGAGCCAGTTGCCAATCCAGTTTATGAAGTTATCAAGATCTTTAAGAATTTGGAAGCCTAATGTGTCATTTTCAGCCAAAGGGAATCATTGTCTATTTTTTTTTTTTTTTTTGTGGCCAAACCATATTGTAGTAAAAAATGAAGCACTTGGACATTATGTCTCCTTTTAGGCCAAGAACTTTAAGATTGGTCAGGAGACAACCCAGCAGGGATGCCAGTGGAGTTTTGGAAATTGGGAACCCATACAGGAGTGAGAAGTGCCAGGTGTTTGAGGATCAGGAGTCCCTGATCTGAAGACAGATGTCAGAGAGTTCTTGGAGGAGGATGGGGGTTCAGTAGGCAAGCAGACATTTTGACTGGAGGCATTCAGGGCAGTCCTCTGGGCACAAGACAAAGAAGCCTGGCCTGTCTTCCTACGTACCTTACTTGGGAAGACAGACAGATGGAGGCTTACTAACCCCATCTTAGGGCTGAAATGAGGTGGATATTGTTGGAGGTAGGGTCTCCACCCTGTTCCAATCATTTGGGAGTTTTGACAGCCTGGGAGAGTTGGAATTTTCAAGCAATTTATCATGATGAAAGGAGAGAGAGAGATAGGCTGGATACCAGAAACTGTATGGAATTTGGGTTTGGGCCTGGGACAGGCAGCCCCCATAACAACAGGGCAATAGCTGTCCTTAGTTTGAATTTTAAAACTGACTTTTTTTTTTCTATTATCCATTAGCCACAGGCAAGGACCTCCCCAGGGGCCTGTGTTTGTTTATTTTATCTAGCTGAGAGGCAGTTACTTTTTTATTGTGACTGTCCCACCTCCCCTGCAGGTTTTTCTCTGGTAGGAAAAGGGCAAAGCAAGGAAAGAGAAATTAGGTATCCATATGCAAGAGTTAAGGAAGCCCAGAAAAGGCAGGAGTTGTTGTTGTTTTTTTTTTTTTTTTTTTACTAAGGCAGAGGTTGTACTTGATTTAGTGAGATGGCTTGAATTTGGTGTAAAAAGGGAAAGCTGGCAAGTCATGGCAGCTGACAGAACTGTGTGAAAGGTAGAGTTTTAGGAGGGCAGGAACAGTGGAGGGAACCTTGCATACCTTTTGCTGTTTCATCGGAGAAAGTTATCAAGACCAATGAAAATGTTGAAATACAAAATATCAAATTTAGACCAGTATTGGCCATTGTTTAGAGGATATTGTGGTCAATTTTGGATAGAGACATGCCAATGGAGTGGTTTTTGGAACAGATAATTTAAAGTCCATTTTGGAGGACAAGGACTAGAGTGGCCAGTCCCCCCACCAGGGACATCTCCCAGGCTTAGGGAGAGCAAACAAAACCCAAAGATAAGGAGGGAGCGTCCTCACAATCCTAAACTTAGGGTGTCCAATGAAATGACTCTGGGAGGCTCCCAGAGTCTCTGATCATCCACGAACCAAAAAGTGAGAAACTCCTGGAGTTTCTAAGGCCTAAGACAGGGCACCTCTGCCACAGACTGAGAACAAATACCTTGTCCTGAAGCTGTAATCTGATGACGGTGTAGACGTGGCAGATCACACAGCAAGAGGCCTCTTATCTGGAGTTCAAAAGTCTGGTGGGAAAAGGAAGGCAGAAGAAGAGAGAGATATGATCCAGTAGATTATCCAAAGGGCTGTTGGAGACTCAGCTGAGCTCAGAGAAGGATTTTGGATATTCACCAGGGAGTAGCTCTGGCCAGAACTCCTCCATCTCCACAGACGAGCTGCCAAGCTCACCTGATCCAAGGGTCAGAGTGAGAGGAAGAAGAGAAGGAGAAAGCTGCCAGGTGTCAAGCTGGGTTTACACAGGGCACCAATAAAGCCCCCTGAGCCATGATGCAGAATGGTACTTGCACTGCTCACATAGACAAAAGCCATGGTAGGAGGATCACCATGAGTTCAAGGCCACCCTGAGATGACATAGTGAATTCCAGGTCAGCCTGAGCTACAGTAAGATCCTACCTCAAAAAACAAAAGAAAAGAAAACAAACAAACAAAATGCCACAAAAGACGAGAGGTCTCAGGTCAGACTGGTGACTGTTCAGTCCGGATGGTGAGCTCAGTGAGTGTCCATGCTCCTGAAGAAGTGATACACTGGCAGGGAGGTGGGGAAGAGGAGAGGGAAAGAAAAGGGAGGGCGTGTGGCCTGAAAGCCCCAAAGGGATCCAAGTCGCAGCACCAAAATGTAAGGAAAGTGTAGGAGAAAAGCAAGAAAGAACACCAGACTTGATCTCTACAGATTGTTTACAAGGAGGTTAGCAAAGGGCAGCTGCCTTCTGCAGGATGAAGGCTGAAGCACCCACCAAGTCAGGCTGGGGTTCAAATTTATAAGGAGGATCCTAAGGCAAACACACTGAATTAGCTGCAGGTTCAAGGGAAGTAGATAAGGCATCAAAGTTATTTGCTCAGAATAGGCTCTTTAGCAGAGTTGACTAGGGAAGACTGGATGTTTCCATTCTTTATGGCCTTCTCATCTTAAGGTTAGTTATTAACTCTTTAGTTCCCTCTAGTTTTCAGGGAAGGCTATTAACCCTTCAACACTTGCATCCATTTACCTAGTGAGCATGATGTTTCCAAAGGTTAGAATGCAGAGTATGCCCCCACCAACACAACCATTTGTTCATGCTCAAGCCTGTGTCTCCAGATTCCATCTAGTCATCAAATTGAACACTGGAAACTGCCAGGATTGCTTTTGTCCTTTCCCCAAGGCTTGTGACAGAATGAAGGAAGCTAGGCTCTTGCTTCTTAGGAGTGAAAGCCAAACTGACTTTTCTAAATTCTTCATACCTCAAAAGCAAATAATTACAGGCATTTCTTTGGATTCTTTTATTGTTACCTGAAAGCTTTGTTGTTGCTGCAGGCAGGGACAAACAGGACCGTAGCCTAGTCCTCTGTGGAGAGTAGGGGTTGGGGGGAGTGTATACACCAGGTGAACAACATGTAGTCAGAATCTGCCAGTCCAAAGTTCATTTCCCAATATTCATATGATGATAGCTATAGATAATTACATTAGCATCTCTACACTTCCTTTTCTTTTAAATGTCTTACCTTCACCTTTCTCTTCAACACAATAAATTTGAAGAAATTGTCATAGTTTATTTTGTTTGTTTGTTTGTTTGTTTCAAACAGCATTTTATTCTGTACCCAAGCTAGCGTAGTACTCACTACATAGCCTAGCATGGTCTTGAACTCATAGTTATCCCCCTGCCTCAGTCTTCCATGTGCTAGAATTATAGGATGAGCATTATATTCAGCTTAGTTTCTTGATATATTTCAACTAAAAAAAACTTTTGAAAATTGAATAAGAGGGTAGGTAAAATCAATTTGTGAAATATCTGTTTAGGAGAGTACCAAGGAAAACTTTTAAATACCCATGAAAATAACATCTATATGAAAATTCTCAAAATATTTTGAGTTTATAATTACACTTGTTCTGCTGCATAATTTTTGGTTGGAACACAAGGAATATAATGAAGTAGAAGGAAACCTTTGAACCTAGATAGTAAGTTATGGGTTTGTACTGATGGTTTATAAAAGAAAATTAATTATGTCTTCCTTAATAGAATAGTAAAGGAAAGTCTATGGAAGACAGGAAAGTGCTATAAAAATTTGATACTTGAATGAGGTATTTTAACTCTCAGATGAAGAGCTAGTGACAAGTACAATAAAACCACAGATGACCCAATAAATTTTTGGGATAAGCTACTTTTATATAAGAATGAGAGAAAACCAGCATGAATAATAATTTCAGGTTATGGGAAAATATATTTAATCACACTTAACTTACAAAAAACCCTCTGATGTAAAACTATGTGTTATTCATTTAAATGTACATTACTTAAGTACAGTGGGTAGTAATTCTTATAGACAGTAAATATAGTCCTTTTAAACTGCATCTTAAAAGAGTAGGGAAAGGACATTGCTTTAAATCTCAGTTGCTCACTTTGTAGGAAGCCAAGGCACAGTCTTATCCATATGGCTGGTTGCTAGGAAAATATAGAAAATAAACTATATTTCTCAGAAGATTCATATTTTTGGAGCTGTATCTCAAAACCATTGAGGAATATTTTTGTGTGTGGTATAAGAAACACACAGTTTTTCACCCAAGATCAGTTTATATTTTCAGAGTAAATAAGAATGTCTTTTCTAAAATTGTGGAAACCTCTCAAGTTTATAAAAACTTTGAAGTTTGATATTTTTCTAAACCATTTGCAAAGAATGACTTACCAGGAACATAGTGTTTCTTGCCAAACACTTCTGTGTTCAGCCCCTTTCCAGTAACTAACCAATTGGTAGTTTTAAACAAGTAAGGGCAGTCTACCAGATATTTGCTGTTATGATTACAATTCTTTATGGTACCAGGATTGAACCACTTGCAATCCTCCTGCCTCATCCTTAAAAATAACCAGGCTTACAGGCCAGAACAACTAAGGACAGCATGATTACACTTCTTTTCCTTGGGAACATAAGTTTTGTGTATAATATTGTTGTAGAACTTTATCTTCCAGGCATGACATGGCCACTGGTTGCTAAGCTGAAATCAGAGCAACTGTAATCACCTGCAGCAAACCCTCATATAACCCAAGTAGCATTTCTTCATGGAAGGTAAGGTGGGCTTAGGGAGCTCAGGATGATTCAGAATTTTGAGGTTCAGGATGGGTCTCCCAAACTCATGAACCCCAATTTTGGGACCTTATCCCTTTTAACAAAGAATTAATTTAAAAAACTGATTCAAGAAGAATAAATAAGGAATTATTGAGTGTTTTTAGGGAGAAATCATAAAATGTAAACACATTTATTTAGGAAGAACAGCATAGTTCATGAGGTTCATTTAAGGGAAATTGGGACATAGGAAAAGGCTTGAGTAAATTCAAAAGCACATGGAAGCCAGGATCTAGAAACTCATCTAGAGAAATTTATAAGAAACCCACACTTGTGTGGGAGGCATGGCAGTGGCCCTGTACCTCCCCATGGAAGAAGCAGAAGGGATTAAGTGGTGATGGCTTTAGGTGTGGTGGTTTAAGGAAGAATAAAAGAAAAAGCACCAAAGCAGATAACAGGAAGTTCAGGTGAGAAATGGGAGTAAAGAGCAACACGCCCATGATTACCCCAAGTTTAGAGAAATTACACATGTAGCAGACCCAGAGTTGAGGGGAAATAACACAGATAGAAGGCGAGCAGAAAACTGCACAGGCCAAGAAGCAGTGCTCTGACCCACATGTGTCCACACACAAACCACAGAGCGAAGAGAGGAAATGGGCCATGTGGGTAACGTCCAGGAAGGGCCAAGATCTGTTTGGTTTGTGGACCCAGAGACAGCAGAGATGAAAAAGATGCAGAGTGTGTGGCATAGAGGATCAGATCCAAGTTTCAGTTTTTTCAAGACAGACAGAATGCCTTCTCCTTGCTCCCTCTTTGGGCTTCTGTCTCTGAAGGAAGCTAGTTTTCTCTTGTCTCCTTCACTGAGACAGAGCGTGGTCCTGCTCCTCCTTTAAGATGTACAGTGGTTGTAATTCCTTGAGTGCACAGGCTCTTCTCCAGTGGCATTGCTGCTAGGAGTCACCCATGCTCAATAGTTCACCAGCCAGACTAGGGTGGAATCATCTCTTACATGTGGTTTTGTCCTCTCTAACTGGTGTGAATAGTAGAGTCCTCCGAAAACGATATGAGAAATTCAAATGGCAGGATCTTTCTTTGATTCTTCATTGAGGCTAGAAATAACAAATTAGAAATATATGATGAAAGAAACCTGATGTCTTGAATTTATTTTTAAGATTGTTTATTATTCTCACTTATTATTGTCTCCTAATTTGCTTTCACATATACACACAGCATATTTAAACCCTTTTTTTGAATGCTTTGTCTACCATTACACTTTCATTCAATAAATGACATTTCTTAGGGCTGTATTTGTAATCCTAGCATTAGAGGTCATTTTCTATTAGCTTGCTTGTTTGTTTAGAGAACAAATAAACAGTAGGAACTCTATTGCCCACAGAATCCCTTTTCCCTCAGAAAACATACTCTATATGTCTGCTCCTAACCTTAATCATCTTAAATTAAGTTGACAGTCTTTGACCCTATCATTGCATGAATGTTATTGCATAGTTCTTACAAAAAATATTCATTATATTAATTTAGATAACAGTTTAAACAAGAAAGTCAGTTAGTCCAACAGACATATTACTACAGTATAATCCACAAACTTCAGTCTGGTTTTATCATTTTTCCAATAGTAACATGTACAGAAAAGATCCAATTATATCTAGTTGTCATGTCCATTTAGTCTTCTTCAACATGGTTCCATTTCTCCAAGAAATGTGTAAAGACATTGACACTTGTGAAAATTACAGACCAGATGTTTCGTAGTATGTCTCCCCATTTAAGTTTACTTGCTTTTCCTTTATGACTAGACTCAATGATTTTGAGCAGAAATATCAGGGCAGTGACACTGTGACATTTTTCTTGTATTTTATCAATTTTTAAATGTATTATATTTGTGTCATTCTGAGTAAAATTAACCATAAGCACCTGATTAAAGCAATATCTCCTAGGTTCTTCTCTGAGTGGAGACTCACTTTTACCTTTGTAACAGAGGAGCACTTTTTGCAGAGACACGGTTAATCTATGGATACAGTATGTTCATACATCATGTAACTCTCCATATAGTTTACTTGCACTGATGTTTCTCCCCAAATTCTTTATTAATGTGATCATTATAAAGATGTCTTCAATATTTATCAGTTGGCATTCTTCAGTTACAAAAAGGTTTCACCTTTCCTTGCTCATTCATTAATTTTCTCATGAGTTCATGGCTTTTTTATTATGTATATTGAAGTCTGTTATTAACATGGCCTACTTTTATAATCAAATGGCACCAGATTCCACCAGGAGCAGTACCTTCAAATTAGTATGTGTTTTATTAACAAGCATTATGATTAATCTTTGTTGGAAATCTTGATAGGATTTAAAATCCTGATAGAAACAAATCTTTTAGTTTATTTATTAGGAATTTTCTAGATAAGATAAAATGATGTGAGAAGACCTGACTCTGACTATGGATAGCACCACCCAATGGCTTAGATTCCTGGACTGTAGAAAAAGGAGAAAGCTGGCTGTGCACTAGCATTAATCTCTCTCTACCTCCTGCCTCTGATGTGACAATGTGACATCCTGTGCCTGTCATGTGTTCACCACCATGATGGACCTCTGGAACTGTAAACCAAAATAAATTATTTTCTTTCTATGTTGCTAATGGTAAGGTATTTTATCCCAGCAATGAGGAAGTAACTGATAAAGAACATTTACTCATGAAAGTGGGTCCATTGCCACTTACCATGTGGTTCTTAGTCTTTTGAAACTGATTTTCAGCAGGAATGTGGAAGGATATGGAACTTTGGACTAGTGGTGTGGTATAATGCTATAAGCAGAGCTTAGTGGTCTTTTCTGAGAGAACAGCATACTGTGGAAAATTGACCCAGTGAGGAAAACACACTTCACTGGGAACTTGGATAGAGGCAGTTCATTTAATATTCTGAAAAAAAAAATGATAACACATTCTGCCATGGCATACTGTAGACAGAGCCAAAAGGTGCAGAAGGTGATGGTGTAGCCCATCAACTTGATCTTCACATACCTGAAAAATAGATCATGGATTCAGGTGTGGCTCTATAAGCTAAGATAGAGGGTTGTATTATTGGTATTGATGAGTACATGAACCATGTGTTAGATGATGCAGAAGAAATTCATTCTAAAATAAAGTCAAGAAAACAAATGGGTCAGATCATGTTGAAAGGAGATAATATTACTCTGCTATAAAGTGTTTCCAACTAGAAATGATCAAGGAAGTGAGAAGATGAGAACACAAGATTTTTTTAGGGTGTCTTCTGTTGGGTGTATAATTCTGAAACAATTGTTCATATAGTTTTGATGGCCCTTATGTTATTACTGTGTGACAATAAATGTTGTGAGGTTGTTTTATTAAAATTTAACCTCTTTTGTAAAAATGAAAAACATTCTGAACAAAAAACTGGCTGCATTCTGCTAATAACCTAAAATTGGAGTATGATTGACTTTAAAAGTACTGGACTAATGTGTTTGGTGGAGGAAATCTCAAGGCAGAAAAGTACTGAGTGTGTAGCATTGTTTCCCTTTGCTTCCCTAATTTAGTTATACAAAGAAAGAGAGGAAAATGCAGTGGAATAGATAAGAAAAATATAATTTTATGCAGAAAGAAATGGAATCAAATGTAAAGTCTATGGTCAAGAGACTCCATGGTATTTATGAGATTATCATCATTAAAGAGAACTCTACCACTTTGCACTGGAACAATAGGAAAGATGCCCTGATGGCAAGGCCCAACACATTAAAGGCTCAATATAGAAAGAATACAAATTCTTTTGAGAGGAACAATGCTAGAGATGGTCTCTGCTTCTGAAGGCCAGCTTACAGAGGTGTCATCCTTATCTGACTATAGAACTTGGCAGCATTGCTGATGTGGTACTGGTTTTGGAAGAATGAAAGATACAACATGTAGGGGATAATAGAATATTTCACCATGGTTCCAGAGAGCTGCTGAGGCCAAACTATGTACCTGAGGTCAAAATTCTTGCATGGAGGCACTGTAAGGACACTGTATAAAGCAATGAGAGAGTGGAACTTTGAATGTATGTCCCCCAGCTATTTATTCAACCTTGTAACTTGGGTGTCTAACCAGCTGGCTGGAGAAGGTGTCACTGGAGGCAGATCCTGGAGTCCAATCCAAAGGTGTGTTTGGGGACAGATATGAATTCCAGCTGAAAGGTATGCAAAGAAATTGAGCTCTGGGCATCCTGCTTGCTGCCAGTTTTGTGTTTGTTGCTTCTGGTGTTTGCTGGCTGGTGGTAGTTTTCCTCTCTGCTTAAATTTTTGAATGGGGTACAGCTCTCTCACAATAGATGGAACTTCTCCATGTATCTGTAAGATAAAATAAACCCCTCCCTCCTATAAACTGTGTCTGCTTTGGATGTTCATTCCAGCAACATGAAGTTGTCTACAGCAGAGAGTGAAGCCTAAGTTGCAAGGGAGACACTAGAATGTTAGAGATGCCAGATCATGAGGCATATGCCAAGAAAAGCTGCAGGCTTTAGGTAGATCTGACCCATGAGAGAAGCTGCAAGCAGCACAGCTAAAACGGCAGAGTTACCCAAATCTTTTGGAGCCCAAATGGTCTTATCATGCATCCCAGATACCAGTCATGGATCTATAAGCTTTGTTGGTTATCCTACTGGTTTTTGTCTGATCATTTCTTGCTATATCTTCATTCATTTCTCTTGGAACTGACCCATTTCCTTTGTGCCAATATGTGTTATGAGACTATCATTAGTCTAATATGAAACTTAAGACTTTTGAACAGTATTAGAACTGTTAAAGATTGAATACATTTTAGATCACTAGCCTATGGGAACAAGGGAGGGTCTTATTTGTTTGTTTTTGTTTATTTTTATTTTTATTTTTTGGTTTTTCAAGGTAGGGTCTCACTCTAGCCCAGGCTAACCTGGAATTCACTATGTAGTCTCAGGGTGGCCTTGAACTCACAGTGATCCTCCTACCTCTGCCTCCCTAGTGATGGGATTAAAGGCATGCACCACCATATTAGGCTAAAGGAGGGACTTGTGATGATTAATCTCTGGTTGTCAATTTGTGGAAACAGTTATTTTGGAATGATTGTTAGGAATTTCCTAGATAAGATTAATTAAAGTGGATAGACCCATCTTAACAGGACAGGGCCATTTCATGGGCTAAGGTGCTGGACTATAGAAATAAGAAAGCTAGATGAGCATATGCATTCACTTCTCTGCCTCATTTTCATCTTTCTTTACCAAGCCTAGGATTTAGCAATTTCTCCAGTGTCATAATTCCTTCTAATGTATAATAATACTGAGAAACCAAGATCTCAGAAAAAAAGTGCTCATTATAATTGAAGAATAACTGTATCAGCTACTCTCAGTTGACAGAACTAAGAAATGAAATATATATATTTTTATATTATGAGAAATTAGATTAAATTTCCTTCTAGCTATTGTGTATCTTGCTATTGAAAAGTATGAGTTAACATTGATATTTATTTTCCCAATCCAACATTAAAAGGTCATTCCTGTTTTACTCTTTTCCATAATTATGACTTTGCACCAGTAGTAATGACTATGACTCAATAATTCTCAATGTACACCATTATTTGGTCATTTCCTTTATACATATCTGTTATAGGTCAAATAGGTAATGTCCACCACAAGCTTGTTGTACTGAAGGCTTGGTCCCAGATTCTGGTGCTATTTAGGAGGTAGTTGAATAATGACACCTTTCACCACAACAGTGATTCATCTACCCATGGACTCAAAGTCTATGGCACTATTAGGAGGGAATAGAAAAGAAGTCAGCACAAGAGGCTTATTTGGAGAAAGTAGTTCAGGGTGAGCCTTTGTTCCTGCACCTTCCTATTTCCTTTTAGTCTTTCTACTTCCTGGATGCCATATGCTGAACAGTTAATTGCCCCACAACATCTTCATTACTATCTAGGTCAGTCATGCTCAGTCTTAACATAAGCCCACAAGAAAGGGGCAAAGCTATCATAGGCTGAAACCATAAACCAAAATGATTACTCCTCTTAAAAAGTTGCTTATGTCAGATATTTCATCATAGTGACAAAAGGCTACCACAGTATCCAATATTCATCAAAGCAATCATCATATTCCCACCTAATCCATCCCTGACATATATCAACTTCTTAATCTACCTGGGAAATAATGCCATTGTCGCTTCCTCTTCTTTACTGGATTAGTCTCCAAAATTCCACACTAGATTCCCACACTCTCTACCCCTGCCAGATATCTTTCCCAACTTATCCTTTTCCTAATAATCTGCATTAAACTACTATTCATGATGCTACCAACTCCTTCCCTCACTCAGAACTTGAAAGCACCACCACGATGTTGTTCCTACCAATACAAGAATAGCAGTGTTCACAACCTTGCCAGGTGGCTTCTTCAGAATAAATTAAAAGGAAGAAAGGGAGGGAAGGAAGGAGAGAAGAAAGGAGGGAGAAGAGAGGGGAAGAGGAAGGGAGAAAGGAGATAATAGAGGAAGAAAGCACACGAAGGAAAGAATTTGTTTTAGATCAAGGGACTTTATTTATCCATCCTATCAATGGAAACATAGGAATTTCTGTTTGTAGTGAGTAGTGTGCTTTTATTAGGGAAGAAATATGGTAAGTAAAGATGTTCAAGTAGACCAAGAGTGATATCCCGAAAATTAACAGTTGTCCAAACTTGACTTTGGTACCCACAGCCTCCTCATTTTGTGTTTTTCTGTGTATTTACACATAATTGGCATTAGAGACTATCCTAACCTGAAACCAGATATTGAGCAGGGATTTGAAACTTATTCACATTTGTAAATGAGTCAAAACAAGGGACTTTTTAAATAAATAAGTATCCAGGAATTAAGCATTCAATATGCTTTATTTACTTAAAATCTTTTTCAAAATAATGGTTTCTACTTTCACCCAGATGATTAAGTTTTGTCTTGCTTCTCCATCTTACCTAAAACCTAGTTAATAGTTCATTTCTTAACTGTATGCCACATATATAATTCCTTCCTGTATCTACCATACTGTTATTTGCTCTAAATGACCTCCATAACTAGCTACTTTTGTTATATTGATGAAAATGATTGACAACAATATCTTCTAATTGTGTTTCATTGTGCACTGGGAATCTGATTGTGGACTAATGGCTAGAGAAGAAAAAACAATGTCATGATTTTTGTGTTTTTTCTTCTGACACTGAGATAAATGGGTTGTAGAAAGCAAACACAGATAGGACAGTCTGTCTGGAAATAGATTATAAGTATGAAAAGGTAGAAAAGCTTATACAGAGACCAAGAGGCAACCCCAGAAGTGGACATTAGAGGCCTGAACCTCTTGTTCCTGAATGTCTTTCTGGATCATTCAGATGATCAGACACATGGAACTTCAGTCACACTCTCCTTAGATTTTCCTTCCTTATGAGATTTTTACTTGGTGTGGTATTTTATTGGATGTCTAAAGTAGCAGCTCAGAAAAGTGTCGTAAAAACAGAGGAAATTAAAAGAAAATGTCCAGTAGGAGCCAAGCAGGAATGCCAGTTCCTGTTCTTTGCTGATCTTTCCAGATGTGCAGAGTTTTCTGGAAATGCAAAAAGAGAAAATGTATCTAAAAATATATAATTGGTTTCAATGATGGTTGTGCTGGAAAGATATTTGTTAGAAATACCTTCTGGAAAATGTAACCATAGGAGAAACTATAGTTTGGCTTGTCTGGCAACTTTATTTTCCACCAAGAACATTGTGACTGTTATATCTGGCTGTCGCTCTCTTTACATTACTCCCTATTAAGTAGCTGAACATATATTAAGGACATGGTGCCAAGGTAACTGTACAATGTCTCCTCTTTAGATTCTAGTTGGCTAGCAGTCACTTCATATTAAAAAAAAAAAAAAATATATTGCTGTGAAATGTTTGTCTTGTAGATTCAGCATAACAGAAAATGTAAAAAAGAGTCAAGTTATGTTACACAAGTCTTTTTCTTTGTATCTAATTTACTAAAATCCTGCCTTTCTCATCATCTAAGTTATCCACTGAAGTTTTTCTCATGCTGCTGACAAAACTTACTTTCTAAAGGAAAGTCTCTTGTTCCATCATGTCCTGTGTGAATACCTGTCACAATGAGGTGATAAGAAACTTGACTTCTTTGTAACCCCACCCACACACTACTTTCTTTCCCTGAAGAGGTAAAAACCTGAACTCTGTCCTTGAATGTGTGAAGTCACACATACCCTGAGCAAACTCCCCAAATTTCTACCTCCTCTTATTCTCTTGATGTCATTTTCCAGCCAAAAGTCTGAAATAAGAAGCCATATAAACTGATAAGGAAAGAGCGAGAGGGATATTGCAGTAGTGATGCAGGTTCATCTTTCCCCCTCTACTCAGAAAATTCGAGTTGCTCATGCATTCATTTAACTTCTCTCTCTTGATATGTACTAGCTATAAATTATGACATATTTTAGGGGAAATACAATCCTATTAGACTTAATATCTATCCCCTAAAGTTTATAGTCTAGTAGGTAAGAAAAGACAGGTCTTAGAATAAATCAATAGGTGGAAGTATATGCAAAAGACTAGGATAAGGATCTACTAAGTGCTAAACAAATACATGAAAAAGTGGGGGGGTATAAATATGTATTTTATGAGTCAGGGAATTTATTTCAAATGTTCATTTAAATTTGAGATTTACAAAATCTGGTTGAATTTCCAAGTCTAGAAATAGGGTAGGTGGAGAGGAATTCAAACAAGGAAGAATGGTGCCAACAAAGTCACTGGCAGACTTACCTGTGTGCTGCTTATCTTGTGCCAGGGATCTTGCAAGACTGCCAAAGTTTTTTTTTACCCCAGAAGTCCTTGTCAGGTGACACATTTTGAGCACATTTTACTTTGCATATTGTTCATTTAGTTTCTGCTCCTGACTCCTGGGGACACAAGTGTGGAAACCTCCATTCATCTTTCTCCTAAGTGTTATGCATAGACTGAAACTTAATCCAAACCACTGCTTCCAGAGGCTTGAGAATGAGATGAAAGTATGGAGCTTTCAGAAACAGAAGGGGACCTGAGCTTTATGGATGCTTTTAAACTCTTTTCACAGATACAATTACCAACCCCTTCCTTAATATCTCCAGTCACATGAAGCTCCCTATTTTTCCAGAAAGCCCATTCTTCATTCTGTAAAGCCTCACCATCAGATACCAATTTGCTCAAATAAAAAGGGAAAGTCTAATCATCTGCACTCTGGCTTTTTTTTTTTTTTTATGAGAAGTTTCTCAAAAGCACCCAGGCAACAAGAAAATACTTTTTTTTAATATGGAGGCAACTCCATTCTCCTTTTAGAAACTGATGATACAGCATCTTGCCCTCTAATATCATGGTATTTGGAGGTGTGCCCTTTCAGAAGTGATCATAGTAGATTGTATCATGACAGTGGAGCCATCATGAGACTTGGTGGCCTTATGTAAAGGCCTTTCATTCCTCCCTCTCTTAGTACACATACAACCAAAGCAAAGCATATAACCAGGATATAGCCTTCAATATGAGCTCAAGGATGTTGACATCCTCCAGTAACTTGTAGTTTCCAGAAGTCTGAGAAGCAGCTTTTTGTTGTGAATCCACCAGTACATTTTACTGTGCCATAGCAATCCATTCTGGCTATGTCTTCTCTCCATGGGTGACTCATGCACAGAATGCTACCTATTATCTGACTCACGACTTGGACTATTGAGTTGATTATTTTGTGTTTTTACTACAAAATGACAACAAAATCCCTCACTTGGTTGCTTTCTAAAAATAAAAACATTATAATTAAAATGAGTCATGAAGAGAGATAAGACTATATTCAAGTCTTAGAAAAAAAATGCCCTATAACCTTTTTTTATGACCCATTTCCTTACAGAACCAAATAGCTTGTATTTATAGAGCCTTTGTTCCACAATGTTTATAATATTTGCTTAGAAGATTGTGATGCAGACACTGAGGAAGCAAGAGTAATAAAGGTTATTATATCCAGAGTTGCTTACCATATTCTGGGCCATGAAAGCTAAATTTTGTGAAGACAGATGCTGTTAATAAAGACACTGGGGACAACCGTTGGTTGTTAGAAGTACTGTTACCTCCTTTACTAAACAGAAAAGGTTGATCTAAGCCAGGGGCCAGAAACCAAAATGGTTCCAAGTTTGGCTTTGGCTACAAGAGCATGTCTGCATCTCTCAAGTATGTAGAACAGAAACATAAGAGTTGGCCATGTCTCAATGAATTGGACAGAAATTCTTGTTGCTGAATGTAGAGCCTAATTCTCCTACAGAATGTTCTGGTACTTTGGGTGCTTTTAAAACTATGTGTCTGCCCTCAGTTTTTCTAATGCTATTATTGTGACTTACATATGGTTCTCCATTGTGTCTTTGTTATTTTATTTATTTTTGGAGAGAGACACACACACACAGAGAGGGAGAGAGAGGGAGAGAGGGAGAGGGAGAGGGAGACAGATAGAGATGGGCGCGCCAGCAGTCCCTCAGCTGCTGTGAACGAAATCCAGATGTGTTGCCCCCTTGTGGGCAAGTGCGGCATTGCGCCCTTGCATCACTTTGCATCTGGCTAAACGTGGGACCTGGAGATTGGAACCATTGGAGATTGGAACCAGCGTTCTTAGGCTTAGCAGGCAGGTGCCTTTACCACTAAGCCATCTCTCCAGCCCTCCATTGTGTCTTTGAAGTTATTCCACCTTGATGAGAACACATTAAGAACAACTGGAATAGCTATAGTACACAGCTCAAGTGTTTGCGAAATTAAGAAACAATAACATTTCTAGAAATACTTTAATTAAAATGAATAGAGGCAAAGATATTTACTGTTGGATTAAAGGAGGAGAATTATTCCATACCCTCACTTGCCTGTATGTTTTAATGAAGAAAGAGTTATAAAACATCAGGAACCTTGTCTTTGTTGAGAGAGAAGTCTCTTGAGTGCAGCCCTGGATCACAAAGTAGCATATGAAGTTGGCAGGCTCTATAATGAAGTAATACTTACTCATAGCCTTGGATTAGGCATGCCAAAGCAGTGGGAACATCACTTTTGACATCACATTGGTACAGGAAAGTGGCATGGGTCTCAGTGACCTTCTAGGCAGCTTCATGAGCAAAAGATAGTGGGAAAAAAAGTTGCTGTTATTAGGAGAACACAAAATCCCACTTGGAGATCACTGGCTTATAATATGTCCAGAAGTACATAGGTGGGGTTTTCAGGGAGCCAATGGTCCTGCCCAAGCAAACAAAAGTGGTGAATGGTGTAGACTATAATGGACTGAAAAACATTAACATCACATCAAACATTTTATTCACCTCCCTCTGTTGGCAGACAAGTGTGCCTGTAAAAGTATGCAATTCAATAAAAATAATTTATAAACTTATATGCCACATACTATCTGAAAAAATCTAATCTACTGAAAATCATAAACATTGCTCTAGTACTTCCCTTTAGTAATGCAGACAATGAATAAACAATTAATTAAAGAATAAAATGTCAGGAGAAGGGAAAATGGCATGTAACACCCATGTACCAATCCTTGGGGGATTAATCAGGGATACTTGGAAAGCAGCCATACTGTTATGTAGGTGATGGAAGAAAGGAACTTAAATTTCATTGTCAAAGAGAGAAGGGAAACTGGAACAGAATGAGAGAGGGAGTCCTTTCTGGTGTTCAGCCCCCAGTGTGGAATAGGTGACATTACAGAAGGTGGGAATCTTGGCTTAAGACCAAGAGTGAGTCTCAGACAAGATGTATTGTACCTTCAGTCCAATATCTTAGTAGAATAAGAAATGGAGATTGCATAAAGGACCAGAGCTATGTGGCAGTGGTGGGACAGAGATCAAAGCAGGGTAAAACCCTCAGACTCAAAGCGCAATTAACCATGGACACATCACTGATCAGACCAGGAGTCCAACTGCACAGGGATCTTGAGGTACACTTACCACATAGGTGGTGGGAAAACCCTATCCTCTTCTCAGCATTTCACTAGAACAGTCAAAAAGCCATTTAGAGCTGGGCCTGGTGGTGCATGCTTTTAATCCCAGCACTTGGGAGGCAGAGATAGGAGGATCATCATGAGTTCAAGGCCACCCTGAGACTACATAGTTAATTCCAGGTCAGCCTTAGCTAAACTGAGACCCTACCTCAAAAAAACAAAACAAAACAAAAAGCCATTTAATCTTATTTTATTTTATTTTAATTATTTCATTTCATTTCATTTCATTTTATTTTATTTTTTATTATTTGAGAGAGAAAGAGGAAGAAAGAGAGAGACAGACAGTGGGGGGTGGGAGACAGAGAGAGAGGGAGAGAGAATGGGTGTTCCAGGGCCTCTAGCCACTGCAAATGAACTCCAAATGCATGCATACCCTTGTGCATCTGGCTTATCTGGTTCCCAGGGAATTGGATCTGGGTCTTGTGGCTTTTCAGGCAAGCGCCTTACCTGCTAAGCCATCTCTCCAGCCCCAAGAAACCATTTTAAACAGGCTTCTACTTAGTTGGTGGCAACCCAGAGCTATGACAGTGGACTACTTTCTGAGACCTGGCCTTTCAAATCTCCTTGCTAGAGGGGAAATACATTATATAAGAATCTGTGCAATAAAATAAAAATGGTACTAAGAAGGCAGCTATGGCATTGAATGCCAACATTAAAAATACAAACAGGGGCTGGAGAGATGGCTTAGTGGTGAAGTGCTTGCCTGTGAAGCCTAAGGACCCTGGTTCAAGGCTCGTTTTCCCAGTACCCATGTAAGCCAGATGCAAAAGGGGGCCCATGTATCTGGAGTTCATTTGCAGTGGCTGGAAGCCCTGGTGCGCCCATTCTTCTATCTACCTCTTTCTCTCTCTCTCTCTCTCTTAAATAAATGAATAAATAAAATATTTAAAATATACAAACAGATCTCAAATAATTTAATGATAGATACACCTTAGTAAAAGTCATAGAAAAACAGGAAAACCCCAATCAGTAGATGACAAGAAATAATAATGCTTGGGGTTGAAATTAATTAAGTGGAAACAAAAAGTGCAAAGCAGAGCCAGAAACAGAGCTTGATATTTACAAAGATGAACAAGAACCACAAACCCTCAGTGCTAAACGAAAGACAGAGGCAAGACCAGAGTTAATAAGAGATGAAAATGGAGACATTGCAACAGATATCAGTGAGATTCAGATGATCATTATGGCATACTTTGAAAATTTATATACCAGTAATTTTGAAATTTTAAATGGTGGTAAGTTTCTAGATGTGTATGAAATACCAAAGTTAAAACAAGAGGATATTAAAAAAGAGGATATATATATGGATAGATACATAGATAGATAGATAGATAGATAGATTACCAAAACAAGATATGCAAACAACAAATGAAAAAAGGAAATTACAGGCCAGTCTTTCCCTGATAAACATCACTATTTACAATGAACATATACCAATGAAAAACGAGCTATAAATACAAAAGAGGTAAATGAAATAAAGAAGGACTTTTCTATATATGATTAGGCCGTTTTGTGTGTGTTTTAAAATCAATATAAATGTCATTATACTTTAAGCAGTACTTATTTTTATACTTTTGTCAAGATTTTGAACTACATATTCTTTTGCATTTTATAGGTCTTGTGTGTTCCTTCTGTTTACTGAATAGTATTCCAACAGATGCATATCTATTGCACAGTTATTTCCACTTTCAATTGAATATGTAGATTGCCTCCAACATTTTGCTGAGCTGAAAATATTCCCACACATTTGAGTAAGGTTTTTCTGAGATTGTTTCCAGATATGGAATTACTCAATATCAATGTGAAGACATAACACTTTGACCGATAACAAAAATTTATTTCTAAAATATACATCCAAAAGCTACATTGTCTCTAGTAGGATATTCTGTTTGCAGCATATTCACCCTTGCTTATATGGAGTATTAAGCCAACTGTAACTTTTGCCAATCTGATGGCTGCAAGCCCAGGTGTGGTACCTGTTTTACTTTGCAGTTATCCAACTAGTAATTGGGCATCTCCTTTGCATTTTGAGTTTCACAATATGAGTTCCTATTAATAAATTCTTTATGGGTTCGTTGAATTTCCTAATTTTAAAATATTTTATTTATTTATTTAGAGATAGAGAGAGAGGTAAATAGAGAATACTCATGTCAGGACCTCTAGCCACTGCAAATGTACTCCAGATGTATGCACTGCCTTGTGCATTTGGTGCATGGGTACTGGAGAATCAAACCTGGGTCCTTTGGCATTGCAGGCAAGCACCTTAAACACTGAGCAATCTCTCCAGCCCAACCTTATTTTTATAAATTTTTATTTATCTATTTGCAAGCAGAGAGAGAGATAGAAGAGAGACAGACACAGAGAGAATGGGCACGCCAGGGCCTCTAGCCACTGCAAACAAACTCCAGATGCATGTGCCCCTTGTGCATCTGGCTTACGTGGGTCCTGGAGAATTGAACCGGGATCCTTTGGCTTCTCAGGCAAATGCCTTAACTGCTAAGCCATTTCTCCATCCCAACCCTTATTTTTTTATAATTAGAAAAATTTAACACAAAATCCTGAAGGGTATAATATTTGTGTTGACTTTATCAGTTCTCTTGGCTGACTACCCTCAGTAGGTCTCACAGGTTTTCATCTCTTGCATGCAGACACTAAAAGCTTTGAATCCAGCTCACTTTTCACAGATACTAATAAAGGGAAGAGTGCTCAAAGGACAGACACTGCCTTTCAGGAGCAGGGGTACATGTGATAGCCAGTAAAATCAGTTGATGTCCACCCTCTGTTCGTTGGATTGTTTTCCCTGCCATCATGGAGCTTCCCCTCAAGTCTATAAGTTAAAACAAACCCTGTTGGGCTTTGCTAGCAACAGGCTGGACCGGTGGAGGCTGGCCTGAACTATTGGACATGGCCAGGGGCCCTGGGCTGCTGGGTCACAGCTGGCCCTCTGTCAGGGTTCCCTGGAGACGGTGATCACCTTCCCTATGTTGTAGGGTGTAGTGAGCTGTCATCGCCCAGAGTGGGCAAAACTGGCAAGGCGCTTCCCCCAGACCTGAAAGGCTATGACCATTCCATAAGTCAGACTTTGCCCCCCACAGTTCCTGACCTGTGGCTAGCTGCCCAAGAGACCCTCATGTGGCTAAAGTCATGTAGCCTTCTCACCCCCCACAGTTCTGAAGTCACAGCTCCTGTTAATCTCTTCCGCCCTTCCCCCTACCTTCCCTTATCTTTTCCCCCATAGCTTTGAAGTTACTAGTCCTTCCTCTATCTAGATAACAGCCCATAAACTATGCATCCGATTGCCATACAGTGTGTACGTGCAGTCTCAACCTACCCCAAGTGTTTATAAACCCACCCACCCTTTCAATAAACGAGTGCTGTCCACCAGACAGTCTCCTGGGTGCTCATTGCCCCGTCATGTGTTCGTATGTTCGTATGCACTCACCCGCCCAGCCAGATGACCCTGCAGCTCACCCGGGACTTCAGTGGCCAATGACCCGGGGAATGGGAACAGCACAAGACCCACAAAACCCTTTCCTCCCACAACCTGCTCTTGGTTGGGTGTTTTCTACCAGAAACATGAAGCTGACTGCAACACTTGGAACTGTGGTAGTGAGAGGCAAGGAACCAAGACAAATATGACCTGCACACTGCTGGCTGTACCATGAATTAAATAGTCTGTTGTCTGAACCTCAGAGCCTCATGTCTTCTCATGGCTTCTATACAACTATGGCATATTACCACATTAGCTACAAGTAGGGTAAACATCATAGACCTTTCACAATTCAAAATAGTGTCTTTTATTTAAATGAAATATATCATTTTCAAGTTATAAAATATGTTAAAATTATTTTATAAATATGGTCCATTTACTAACCACTAAGTCATGGGCTATTTTCCTCTACTTTTCCTTAGTGTATCAGATTTATTTTGAGATCTGGAAATAGCATGAAATTTTTTTATTATAATTATTAGTGGCAGTACTAGATATATAGGGAATTGAACCTACAACATTAGGTGTGCTAGGAATGCATTCTATCACTGTGTTATATAGGCAGCTTATTTTTAATTTTTTCTTTTGTTTTGAGGCAGGGTGTTGCTCACTGACCAGTTTAAACTTGAACTCGCTATCCTGCTCAGACCAGGCCTTACACTTCCAATCTTCTATCCTCAGCTCCCTGGGTAGCTGGCTTTACAGATCTGCCCCACCAAGCTGACTAAGAGTTTGATTTTAATATGATGTTAAGGAAAACCAAAGTCATTTTGTTTCTTGACATTGTGAATCAATTTTCTTAACATGACTTAATAAATCCTCTATCCTTTGCAATTGGTTTTTGATGCCAGACCAATTGTATTACTAGTTATTCTAACATATTGAAGTGCTACTTGAACACATACCCCTATATAGCCAGTTTGCTTATCTTTCTCCATACTGGTGCTGTAACCTTTTTGTTTTGTACCATGACTTCATACAGTGGACTGAGGTTTCCTTTAAGAAATGGTCTTACCTGGCTGTGGATGCACATGATCACCATGCTATTTGGATTCAACATTTTAAGTTGCCTAGTGTACTTAGTTGGAATTTGTAGCAGACAGCTTCAGGTTCGCTGAGATGAACTTCCAGATCATGCACAATTATGGAGGAAGGGATATTATTTATTGAAGCTTACAGATCCAGGGGAAGTTCCATAATGGCAGAAGAAGCGGCCTGTTCTCACAGGGCCAAGCAAGAGAGAAAAACCAACCAGCCACACAGCACACAGAGCAAAACTACAGCCAAAAGCCCAGCACACTTCAGGAACTCCTGCTAGGCACACTTTGCATATCTTTACAATGGAATCTCAAAGCCACCACCAACACCTTAAGACCAGCCCCCAGTGACATTGCCTCTAGCTAGGTGATTGAAGATGCAAACTATAACTAATAAAATACTGAATATATTGGGGGACATATATTCAAACTACCACAGAATTTTATTAGAAAAATTGAGCAGTCAATTCTACATTATGTTGAAGGGATTTAAGACACAATTATCTGTTTTTACTACCTGGTTTGAACTTCATTAAAGTTTTTGTTTGTTTGTTTTTCAAGGTACTCTCTCACCTTATTCCAAGCTGACCTGGAATTCACTATGTAGTCTTAGGGTGGCCTTGAGCTCACAGTGATTCTCCTACCTCTGCCTCCTGAGTGCTGGCATTAAAGGTGTGTGCCACCATGCCTGGCTTTGTTTTCATTAAAGTTCTTTAATGGAATTTTAAAAAGCATATGTGGGCACATAAGTGTGTGTGCATTGACAAAACTCTTTATGCTTTCTCTGTTAGATTAAATCCAAGATACTGGGATTTAAAAAAAATCTTCATATTATATTTTAAATTGTTATACTGACTTAATGAACTATAATAGAATTTCACATTAATTTTTTCTTGGAAATTTTCAGGATTCTTATAGGTCTGAGTAAATTTTTATGCAGATTTTCTTGAGTTTTCTATGTAATTGATCAGAGGACCTTATATAAAAAATGTCCCTATCTCTTTACTTCTAATTTAATTCTGTCTTTTACAAAAATTATTTCCGGTGTTTGCATTGTGCAGAACAAGTATCACCTTACCTCTCCCAACTCTTCTTTCAAATATTACCATCTAACTGTTTGAAGATAGTAACTCTCACCCGATATCCTCTATCTCCACCTTCATTTACTTTGTTCCACAGCACTTATTGCCTCTCAATATATTATAATTCTCAGAACTATCGCATGTCTCACAATGCTTTTTTTATAGCTGCATCCCCAGGGCCTAATAATTCATGAGAAGTGATAGGTGACCAACTGAAATTTGCTGAATATTGGACAGAATGTTTTGGAATGTTCTTTTATTATTAAATAGAATGGATGTAAAACATGAACATGTTTTAAAATGTAGTTTCATGACTTTTTTATACAATGAATATGCTATATGCTAAAGAAAATCTCTGCAACAAATTATTTAGCAGCTACATAATATATTCAGTACTGACAACTCAGGTTTTCATATTCATAGTACTAATATACATATATACATATATATATGTAATGTAAAACTACAGATCATAAGGAAACAAAAATGATAAATTTGGTATTCTCTATTGATTAGTGCTAGTAAGAAAATATTTGTGATTTGTTTTCCAATAAGGTTGGATTCCTTCTTTTTTCCCATTATCCCCTTACTCTCTTACAGTTCCAGCATAGCTGTCATCTATGTGTTCTGGTTCAATGGTGATGTCCATTATTAAACAGTAAGACTTCTTTACATGTCAGCCAGTTGTGTGCTTCATGGAAACATTTCACAGGTATTATTGCTTTGATAAGGGACACCTCAGGGAAAATACATAGTTTAGAATATTCAGTAAGTTTAAATCCTAGGAGTATCTACTACCCTTTTCTTAAGTCTCTGGCTATATTCACAATTGGCAATATAAGATACAGTTATTAAAGCCCACAAACTTAAATTTCTATTTCTAGAATATTGTCAACACTTAGACAATGTATATGTAATGTCAAAATTTGCTATCAAAGGCTTCATCTATATTTCTTTTGGTTTATGATTATTTGAATATTTAGGGGAAAGTTGCAGTAATTTTATTTTTTATTTTAGAGAGAGAGAGAGAGAGAGAGAATTGGCATGCCAGGGCCTCAGCCACTGAAACTGAAAATCAGACACTTGTGCCACCTAGTGGGAATGTGCGACCTTGCACTTGACTGCCCCTTGTGCATCTGGCTTACATAGGATCTGGAGAGTCAAACATGGGTACTTAGGCTTTGAAGGCAAGCACCTTAACCACTAAGTCAACTCTCCAGCCCAAGCAACAGTAATTTTATATCACTGCTAAACAAACCCAGAATAATAAGTTTTTTAAGAAATTTAAGTAGGACAGAAAAAAATTAAATTTAAAAATTTGAAGCCTTGGACTGGAGAGATGTCGCAGGGGTTAAGGCACATTCCTGCAAAGCCTAAAGACCCTGGTTCAATTCTCCAGGTCCCACATAAGCCAGATGCACATGGTGGCACATGAGTCTTGAATTCGTTTGTAGTGGCTAGAGGCCCTGGTGCACCCATTCTCACACTCTCTCCCTCTCTCTATCTTTAATAAACAAACAAATGAAAATAATATCTTAAAAAATGAAGCCTAAATATGATATTTCTCACTTTTAGTTAATGCCTTGTAATTGTTTTCGCACAATCAGAAGATGGCAAATATAATGGACGCCACTTCTGTGATTATACTCTCTTATATGAGACTCTGAGTATACTATGTGACACAGAATTCCACCTTATCAGGCTGGAGAGAGTTCACCTGTGAGGGCTAGATGAGTGGTTTGGTTGGGGAAGCAATAAAGTAAGGAACTGCAGATGGTGTGGTCCTGTGCAGAGGACCTAAGGACTACTTCCCACTGACCTCTAGAAAAAGCAAAGCTGTGCTCTTACCTCCTAAAGAATATAAATTCTACCAGCAATAGGAATAAACTTGAGAGCACACTCTTAGGGATTTAAGTTTAGTTTTTTCTTTAGAGAATACTAAACAAGAGAGCTATTTTTTTATGAGTCAGTAAGACAGATATGATAGGAAGTACAGACAATTCTATAAATTACTGAACCAAAAGGAAATGAACGTTCATTACTTGTCATAGTTTGACCTCAAAATTGGAAGGCAGAGGAAGCTATTTAAACTAAACCCTTTATCACTGATACTTGATAAAAGCCACATAAAATAAATCCATGTCACAGAGACCACAATTACTTGTAAATATTGGGATGGTATGAGGAAGAGATTTATTGAGACTCTCAGTAAAATTTAAATGATAGGATAATTGCATTTATTTTTAATAAAATAAGGGTAAAGTTTTGTGTTATAAAATACAAACTCATAAAATTTAGTGGAATTCCAAACTAAATTACACAAAAATTAAAGAGAGTATGAATCAGCACTATAGAACCCTTCCTCCTGGATAGCATTCTCTAAGAGAAAACAGCAGTACAGTGAGGGGTGTGGTATGGACAGAAGTGCCCTGTATAAAGTGAAAATAGCTTAATCCTAAAATAATGGGTTCTGGCTGGGAAATCCCAAGGCCAGAATTGGGTTACACCCCACACCTAGCTGTTGGTCAGGGAGACCCATAAGGTCCCCCGAACAATGCAGGCCATTGCCAAAGTACTGGTTATCCACCAGAGCTAAAAGGTAAGACACTATTGCTGAAGATACCACAGGCTGCAGTCACAGGACATTAAGAGACCACACTGGAACTAAGAGGGAAGCCAATTCCTCCTGGCTAGCCCTCATGGCACTGGAAAGTGCAATGGGAGCTGCTAGGGAATAAGGGTTACCAACAGCATAAATAATCAGGGGACCCTGGAAGCTATAAAATCATCCAGCTGGATAATACTACCTGTGCAGTAGTGGCACACAGCATTTGCAGGTAACCAGCTGGTCTCTAATTGAGCATGAAGCCCTATCTGTGGGAGAAAACTTATACTTATTGTTGAGTACCAAGTCAGAATCCCACAGACAGGAAACTCATAGACTCCAGAGAGAAGCCCCCATTGCTCTTTTGTTAAGAGTGGATATACATATCAAAATTGCTCTCATAACTATGCTTATACCCTTTAATGCAAGCTGTTATCATTCTTGGTTTGAGAATCTGTTTTATGTTAGAAATGGCCAAGAATACTGGGGAGATCCAAGATTCATCAATATGACAAGAAAATATATCTGATTGCCTACATGAGACATGCCATCTCAATCACATCTGCCTGAGACCAGGAAAAATTGCAGAGTACTGCTCCCACTGCTCCCCTGATAGCCAGCTCCAGATTGATGACACCAGACTCTGTTGTCAGTCAAAACTCATCAAAGCAGAAATCCAGAGGCTATAGAGAACTTAACACTAAATCAGAATGTTAACAGGCTTTCCAAGGCTCAGGGAACATTATAAAAGAAAGGGGTGGAAAGATTATATGAGCCATGCCATGGATAGGATTAGCCTAAGGCAAATCACCCCCATACACACAGAGATTCACTGAGGCCTTCATGACCCCAGGGTAAATACCAATAACCCTATTGAAGAACCCTCTTCAAGAAATGGGAGCAGGGGATAGAAGAGTATAGCCTTTAAAAAGATACAGGGATTCCAGTCAAGATGGTATCTGCCTAATCATACCTCACCTCGCGGAAAAGGAAAGAGATAGAAAAAATGATCTCAAAATTCATATAGAATGGAAGAAGTCCTCTGATATCCAAGCATATCTTCAGCAAAATAAACACCTCAGGAGTCATCACCATAAGTGATCTAAAGCTATACTACAAAGCCATAGTAATAAAAACAACATGGTACTGGCATTAAAACAGGATTATAGGCCAATTGAACAGAATTGAGGACCTGGACTTTGGGTCAAGTAACTACAGCTACTTGATATTTGAGAAAGGCCCTAACAATGTAGACTGGAAAAAAAAAAAAAAAAAAAAAAAAAAAAGCAGCATCTTCAACAAATGGTGCAAACTAGATAACCATATGCTCAATCCACACATTTCACCATGCACAAAAATCAACTCGACATGGATCAAAGACCTCAATATAAGACTGGGTACTTTGCTACTACTGGAAGAAAAAATAGGAAGAACTTTCCATGATATAGGAGTGGGAAAAGACTTCCTGAACAAAACCCCAGTAGGTCAGGAAATTAAACAATCACTCAACCATTGGGATCTCAGAAAGCTGAAAAGATTTTTTTCACAGACACACAATAAGCAGAGCGAATATATTACCCATAGAATAGGAGAATATAAAACTCAATCCACACATTTTGCCATGCACAAAAATCAAGACCAAATGGATCAAAGACCTCAATATAAGACCAGATAAAAAATAGGAGGAATGTTCCATGATATAGGAGTGGGAAAAGACTTCCTGAACAAAACCCCAGGGTTTATTTCAACTTACAGCTCATCATGGTGGGGAATGCGTGGTAGTGGGAGCTTGGAACAGAGCTGGCCGCATTCAGTCCACAGTGAGGAAGCAGACAGTGATGAATTTCACATATTCAGCCTTGCTCCTTTTTATATAATCCAGGATCCTGTCCATAGCTAAGGTGAGTCTTCAATAGATTTACTCAAAATAATCCTTCATGGGTGATTCTACATCCTAACAAGTTGGTAATAAATATAAACCATCACACCAGAATTCTCCAGCTCCTTGCAAAAAATGCAGGTGTCAAACTGTGAACTAGACTTTCCTCCAGGGGTGCTCATATTTGGGCAGGATAACTTTGTGCCTCCTACAATAGCCTCTGTGGATTAAGGTAATAGGAAAAGCTTCAATATTTGATATTTAAGTCATATATATATTCATATACATATACATTTGTTTATTGTTCAACTATAGATGTTTGTTGTTCAAATGTGTCATATATACAACTCCATGAACAAGGACGATCAATGTAGTTGATAGCTATAGTTTTCATCTTTCCTCTGACATCATCTTCTTTCTATGTCATTTATTCATTTGCTATCTTTTATACTAAAATAGGACTTAGCACAATATGGTAACTTAATAAATAGCTATTGGCTAGGAAAATTGAAAGTCACAGGCAAAAAAGTGTTGCAATAATTTTATGTTTCAAAGTACAAAATTAAGTATAGATGCTAATAATAAGAAACTTCATGTTCCCTTGTGGGGGGCAGGGGCTGAAAATTTAGGTGGAAAAAATGACATTGGAGAGTATTCCAGAAAGGTATTGCACTATATGTTGTGTATAAAATTTGTTTTCTTTTTTTCAATAAGGGCATGAATAGACATGATTTCTGATGATTAAGTATATGAAGTGACAAGGCGACCTGATTACCAGGTAACATAATGGTAGGTGGCTGTGAGGACAATCACTGCTTCCTGAACCTACAGAGAACAGTGAGGGTGGTGTAGTAGTTTCATTGATTAGGACACAGTGGGGCTCAAATCCGAATCTGAATTCCTGTAAAAACCAAATTATCTTCACTTTATTCCAGGCCTGACTCTTAATTCCTAAGAGCTGCTCTGACTGGTTCATCTCAGGATGATGAGTGGGAAGAGGGTGCTGATTTGAATCAAACCTGTCCTTAATACCCAGAGGAACATTCACAGTTATAAGGATATAAGGATTGTCACTCTGGGCTGTGAATCCTCTTCTGCAATTATAACTTCTCCAGAAGTTCACAACAAAACATTAACCATCTTTTAAGCAAGCCACTGAGAGACAATTTTGCTTTGTTACAATTGAAAAAAATAAACCCATCAGTACAAAGTTATATCTTTAATAAAGCTAGGTGTAATACATTAGATTTACTGTTAGATTTGTGAGACATGACTTAAGATTCCACTGTCATAAACAAAATTAAAATGGCAGCCTCATTTGTTTCAGTATGTGACAAAATAAAGAATTACAGAATTGGACTTCTCATTCCTTTTCCAGGGAAAATTTCAATCCAAAAAAGAGTAAACAAATCTTCTTTTTGCCTCTGTATAACATTATAGCAACTGTATAGTGACAGACAGTTGTGGTTCAACTGATATTAAAATATGAAAAGACATTAGCTGGAGGGATGGCTTAGCAGTTAAGGCACTTGCCTGCAAAGCCAAAGGACCTAGATGCAATGCCCCAGGACCCATGTAAGCCAGATGTTCAAGGTGGTGCATGCGTGTGGATTTCCTTTGCAGTGGCTAGAGGCCCTGACACACCCATTCTCTCCCTCTCTCTATCTCTTGCTGTCTCTCTGTCACTTTTTCTCTCTCAAATAAATAAAATTTAAAAATTTAAATATGAAAATGCAAAATTCTGTTGGTTTTACTAAGAAGTATATTCTTTTTTTATTTTTTTAAAGATTTTATTTTTATTTATATATTTATTTATTTATTTATTTATTTATTTATTTATTTATTTATTTATTTGAGACAGAGGAAGGGGTAGAGAAAGAGAGAGAGAGAGAGAATGGAATGGAGGCTCCAGGGTCCCTAGCCACTGCAAATGAACTCCAGACACATGTGCCACCATGTGCATCTGGCTTACATGGGACCTGGAGAATCAAACCCAGGTCCTTAGGCTTCACAGGCAAATGCCTTAACCGCTAAGGCATCTCTCCAGCCCAGAAGTGTATTCTTTGTTTCCATTGTGAGCTTTATGTATTGCAAATTTAATACCCCAAACAAGAAAAAAAGAAATATCTTGACCAATTATTAATTTTTGTCATTCTCTTACAATTCTATCCTTGAATTTTCATAGATATATTAGAGATTATTAAAATTTCTTACAAATGCAAGTTAAGAATAGAGAAAAATCCCTTTCAAAAAGCAATGCAAATTAATTTTATAAGTATTTCAAATAAAATTTAAAATCAAAGTGCTAAAATATAAAAAGGGCTGGGGAGATGGGTCAGTGATTAAAGGCACTTGCCTGAAAAAGCCTGACAGCTGGGAATTTAGTATCCACATAAAACCAGATGCACCAAGTGAAACATGCATCTTCTGTTTGTTTGCAGTGACAAGAGGCCACGGTGTATCCCATACTCCTTTATTTTTCTCACTCTTTGTTCACAAATAAATAAATAAAATATTTTTAAAACTAAATTACTCAATTTTACTCTTTATTTTCAACATTTATATGTTAAGTTTAAAACTGAATTTTTGCTGTAAAAATTAAATGCTCATCATTTGCTGAACTACTTTCTACTTGAACAGTTTGTTACAATTAACATAGGTTCAAATTTCAGTTATAGTTTTGACATTTTTATGTGCACCAAGCAGTTATGATGTAGATGAGTCCTCATTTTACTGTCTCCTAGTTCTTCATGTTTAAATGTTGTCTGAGCCCCTTTGGCAAGGGGACTCACAGAAGCTATGTTGTGTCTTTTCCAGCCCATGACATCAAGTAGTCACACACAAACATATTTTTAAAGAAGTCATTCAAAAATTGTTCTGCCATCTCAGTAAATCAATATTTTCCTTTTTTTTTTTTTTTTTTTTTTTTTGGATCCTGGGAAATCAAACCTCGAACCCGGGTCCTTAGGCTTCACAGGCAAGCACTTAACCAGTAAGCCATCTCTCCAGGCCCAATATTTTCCTTTTTATCAATATGTTTTTCATAACTTTAATCCCTATATCCATCACAATATTTTCTGCTTACTTCTCAAATATTATATATTTATGTTTCATTATAATTTTCACTGTTGCAATTTAATAGTTATATTCATCTAAGATGGTGTATAATATTTTATTTTACCTTTTGTCTATTATATATTCAACTTTTTCAAATATTTCATTTTATCTGTTATTAAGTGAATGAAAAAATATATATTATATACATGTACAAAAAATTATCAAAAAAGGTTTAAAAGGTGGGATGGAGAAACGGCTCACCAGTGCATAACTTAATGACTGAGGTTCAATTCCCCAGTACCCAGATAAAGCCAGATGCACAAAGTGGTGTATACATGTGGAGTTTAAAGTGGGTAAACGCCTTGACATGCCTGCCCATTCTCTCTCTTTCTCTTTTTTTTCCTCTCTTTCTGTCTCTCTTCTTTCTGACTCTCTCTCTGTCTACTTGCAAATAAATAATTATTTTTAAAAAAATGTTTAAAAATAAAACTAACAAAGAAAGAAAAACAGCAAAAAGTACTTATATTTTATAGTTGTTCAACTATTTTGACCCACTGGATAAAACATTATAGTAAAATATTATGCCAACGTAAGTTAATTCTATCCTCAAGTATCTAGCAACTGTCATCTACTTTCAGCCAAGGGTCATCCTAACAGAAGGCTTGCAGAAGCAGGCCTGGCAGGGAATGTGAGTGAGATCAGCATTCACTTGCTCCAGTCCTAGAAAGTCATTTTCAATGTAGGTCTTGTTGGTATTGACTCGGTCTTGTTATTTTTATTTCTGGGCTACAGATTGCTTCTGTATGTCCACTCTGCTTAGAGAGAAAAAAAAATGTTAATTCAAAGAGCTAAATTTTGCTTGAAATCATTACTTTTAAAAGAAGTAACTTAAGGGGTTGGGAAGATGGCTTAGCAGTTAACAGTCCTTGCTTGCAAGCCTGTCAACCTGAATTCAATTCCCCAGTGTCGATGTAAAGCCCAGCACAAAGTGTGACACATGTGCCTATAAGTCATGGAAGGTCAAACCAGGAGAATACAGAAGCTGGAGAGCCAACTAGCCTGACACATGCAGTGGAAAAATGAGGGATCCTGTCTCTAAAAGGAGAGAACAAACACCCCAAGGCTGTCCTCAGAACTCCACAAATACCCCATGTATGTGTACACCCATCCATACATACACACACATCATACACATGCACACATCATATATACATACACTCTGCTTTTAAGTGAAAAGATTTTCAGAAATCATTCTTCAAATTGGAAAACCAAATAACTATGTGATGGCAGACCCCCGAGAGCGTGAGTAGAAAGGAAGAGAGGAAGTGACCCTTGGCTTCTCTTCTGTAGCTATGCACTTACCTAGACGCCCATTAACTAATTGTGACTGTATTTCTGAAAATTGTCCAACCACCATCCTAATAAACAGACCATCAGAGAATCAGCCACTGAGTGGGAAGGAATGAGTGCAGCTCTCTCCAGTCACATCGGGGATTGCTTTGACTCTTCCTTGTATGAAGTGATCTCATAATCTCCTGTTCAAATAGGTCTCAGGGGGGAGTGTGGGAATGAAGAGCTGTGACACAGGTAATACTGAAGAACATAGACAGCAAACTATTTCCTTTTGAGCTCTAGCACACAGTATATGATTAGGAAGATAGCACATTTATCTTTGTAATTATGCTTTTGCCTAGGCTGTTTTTTTTTAATCCCATGCTTTTTTTTTTTTTTTGTATCAATCAGATACCAGGGACAATAGCCTAAGTTTTTAAATCTTCAAAATAAAGTTTATGAAATTAGTACACTACTCACCTGAAATCACTACATTCTGAAACCATGTCCTCATCCCAGATCCCACTGCCTCTGATCTGGCCTCCCAACTCCACTTAATCCTCCACAACTCCATTCATCTCCAGGTGGCCAAATGCCCTCCAGCTGCCCATCTCTACCTCTGTAATCACCCATGTCAACTGTCAGATCCTCTCTCCTCTCTTACCCTTCCCCCAAACACAGTGCACCAAAGCCTTCATTCTCCTGGCTCCACCTTTCAACTGTAATCCCTCTGACTCTTGTATTTTGTATTAAAATGCTTCAAAAGGGCTGGATAGATGGCTTAGCAGTTAAGGTGCTTGCCTGCAAAGCCAAAGGACCCAGGTTCGATTCTCCAGGACCCACATAAGCCAGATGCACAAGGTGGCACATGACTCTGGAGTTTGTTTCTAGTGGCTGAAGGCACTGGCATGCCCATTTTCTCTCTCTCTCTCTCACAAACAAAATAAAATAAACTTTTAAATAAAATAAAATAAAATAAAATAAATAAAATAAAATAAAATAAAAGTTTCAAACTTTATTCCCCACTTCATTCAGGCTCTTCTGCCAGTTCTTAAGACTCGTATCTACTTTCAACAAACATGTCTTTTACAAAGCAGATGGTTTTATCTTTCAGAAGTATTGATTTAGAGGAGAGGCTGAATTTCAGAAGCCTGTGAGAAGACAGAACACTGACTTTTATTTTGTGTTTCTGGCATAGCAACACAAGCTCTTTATAGAATGCTCTTCCACAAAGTAAGAGGTCACCTATCACACAGTTTAGAAAATAAAAGCAAATTTATCCATATTTAACCTGATATTTTGTAAGAATTGTTTTAAAACAGATTCCCCAGGTTATTCCCCATTTGAACCCTTCTGTGACCAGCATTTGGGACAGTAAGACTGTATGCCTTACACTCCAGTACACATAGCTGACCTTAGAGCTTTTAACACTCCCAAAGTTGTCCTAAGTTTCTGAGTTTACATGAAGATTTCTCCTCTCCATGCCCTGCATGATGGTCAAAGGAAGGGTGATAGTTATTACATATAAAAATAGGTATTTTTCTTTTGCTTTCTTTTTGTTTTGAAGAAAGCCCAACAGACTGGCTTTTTTATGCAAGAGAGCAAGAGAGAGAGAGAGAGTTGGCCTCCAGCCACTGGACTCAAACTCCAGACATGTGTGCCCCCTTGTACACATGTGTGACCTTGAACATTTACGTTACTATGTGTCTGGCTTGCATGGGACCCAGAGAGTCAAATATGAGTCCTTAGGCTTCACAGGCTAATTAATGCCTTAACCACTAAGCCATCTCTCCAACCCTGCTTTCATTTTAATTTAACAAAATTATTGGATCATCCACAATATGCTGTAGGAGACATGGTGCATCAGGAACTTTGAAATTTTTTGATGTTTTACTAACAGTAATTTTCATCTCAATCCCTATATATATAAATATTAATGACTTCATAAGTATATACAAATCAAATTTTGTGTGTTTTCCTTCCTATCTGGGATATTTTCAGATACTTCAATACACTATGATTCTTCTCACTAGGTTTCAGGGTCCCTGTGGTGTGCCTGTAGATGAACACTGGATCTACCGACCTCTCCAGAGCCATGGGCAGCTCCTTTGTCAAGTTCCAAATGCCTGATTTCTCACACATCTGAGGAGACTCTGAGTCTGGAATTATTGCAGCAAACTTGTGGCAAAACTAACAGTCTTCATTCTTCCTTTCTCTGCACACATATTAAATATTTTATTTTTCTTTATTTATTTGAGAGAGAGAGAGAAAGAGGCAGGAGAGAGAGAGAAAGAAAGAATGGATACACCGTACACAGGGGCCTCCAGCCACTGCAAACAAACTCCAGACGCATGTGCCCCCTTGTGCATCTGGCTTATGTGGGTCCTGGGGAATTGAACCTGGGTCTGTTGGCTTTGTAGGCAAGTGCCTTAACCACTGTGACATATCTATAACCCCTGCACACATATTAGACAAACCTGTTGGCTTCTCTCTAAATAAATTTTATTTTTTTATTATTTTTTTGGAGAGAGACAGAGAGAGAGAGAGAGAGAGAGAGAGAGAGAGAGAGGAAGACAGAGATGGGCGCGCCAGCAGTGTCTCAGCGGCTACAAACGAAATCCAAATGAGTGCACCCCCTTGTGGTCAAGTGCGGCATTGCGCCCTTGCGTCACTTTGCATCTGGCTAAATGTGGGTCCTGGATTGGAACCGCTGGAGATTGGAACCAGTGTTCTTAGGCTTAGGAGGCAGGCGCCTTAACCCCTAAGCCACCTCTCCAGCCCTAAACAAATTTTAAAATCTCCACCACATCACTGAAGACCAAGCCATCAACTAACCTGGCTCATAAGGAAGGCCCCTAAGTACCCATAAGTGTCATATTTTTTAATCCATGCAATGTTCTTCACAAAGCATCTAGAGCAATCCTGCTAAAATGTACCTTGTGGTGCTAGGGAGATGGCTCAGTTGGTAAAAGTACTTGCCACGTAAGCATGAGGACCTGAGTTTGGATCCCCTATACCCACATAAAAAGCTATTGTGTACTTGTAACCCCAGCTCTAAAGAAGCACAGACAGAAGGATCTCTAGGGCTTACTTGCTATCTAGTGTTCATAAATTGGTAAGCTCAGGTTCAGTGAGACCTTGTCTCAAACTAAGGTGAATAGTGATTGAGAAATACACTTAGTGTAAACCTCTGACCTCCAGATGTATGTTCACACATGTGCACTTCCAACCACACACAAGTGTACTCGTACACATGAATACATATACACACACACACACACACACACACACTCACACACAATGCATGCAAAAATAAGGAAACAAAATGTAAATTATATTATATCACTTTTCCCTTCCCATCCACAGTACTGTAAATCCAATCTGATTCCAACTCAGCTCTCATCAACAATGCCCTGCTGTTCTGTCCCCTTCATGTGTCATCTTCTCCCTCTTTTCCTCTGTCACAGAACTCCAACCCTGAGCCAGCCATTTTCTTGTTCCTTAAAATTTCAAGCCCGTTCATGAGGCATTTGCAATATCCAGAATCCCCCTCAAAAACATTTTATATAACATCATTTACCTTTTTATCATGCTCATTTCTTGCTGTGTATTCCTACCTGTAGAACAAAGGCTCAACAGAGAAAGAGATCTTTATTTAATGTACTGCTGTATGCTAAGTTATTAAAACAGTGCTTGGTGTACTTTTGGCACTCTGTAAATATTAGCAGTGGGATAAAAGATTATTAGCTGCTGTTGTGAGCATTATCAATGCTCACACTCATGCAGGCTCCTCTGGTTTCTGCCCATATTCTACTTCACATTACCATGTTTACAGCATCAATCAAAGGACTCTAGTCACAGGTGTAACACTTTCAAATATCACAATGTTATTATGATTAGGAGAAATAAAGATGCTGAGTCAGTCACTAAGGCCTGTGCAATAAATATTTCCCCCAATTTTTTTCTTCCTAGTAAATGGTTAAGTCCAGTACCTATATTTCAAGCTCTACAATGATCTAGGTAACATATTTATAGTAGGTATGCACTTTAACTTAGCGGAAAGGCCAAGAAATGAATATAGAGAATAGGTATTCAATATGCATTGTATAGAAAACGAATTTTAAAATGTCTGCTTAGACACAGTTCAGAAAGTCATTTCCATGACACTAAAATTATAGGCCCTAAAGACTCAATAAAATAAATGTCATTTTACCTACCATTGACACAGTGAAGGATAGTTGTCTATGTGAGACCTTTCTTGGGCCCTCCAGAGGCACCCTGTGTTGGCATTGTTCATTCCAAACATTCAGATGAGCCCATTCAAGTCCATGTAGGTTATATTTTTTAATGATTGAACTTCAGGCAATGCCATTATCAAGCTAGAGACCTTGAAGACATGGGGACTCTTTCACACCATTCCCTATCTATGTTAGCCATTTTTCCTGTTACCACAACAGTCTTCAACTATAATCATTTGGAGTTTAGTTCTGCACAGGATTAGTCTAAAGTGTCAACGTGAGCATTTTTCTCTGAGGATCAACCTGGGCTGGACTCCAGTCCAGAGCTGCACAGCTATGGAGGAGAGAAGGCAGAGGGGAAGAAATAACTGCCAAAGCAAAGGCTGGCTCATAGAGCTCTGTCGGCTGTATCCCTTCACATTTATAAAGTTCTGGAAGACTGGTTTATTTTGGAAAATTAATCTTTCCTTTAACACATATAACATTTAAAATGGTTTATATTAAAATGTCTGTACAAAAGTTGCCATGGCATACTTTCTAAGTGCGTATGTCTTATATAAGACATAAGGAGAGAAATAAAATATGGCTTGTATTTCTTCCCTTGGGCAGATTCCAACATGCACCCCACCGAGCAATAGGCTATTCAATCTCTGCCTTGTTTTGCTCCTTTTCAAAGCAGTGAAATTGGTATGGGTGAGATTTATAGATGTCCTCAGGTGGCCATGTGCTGAAGCACTTTAAGAATCACTATTTTATATTAGCTTTTCCTAAGGGTTCTACTTAGTCAAGGAAGAAGCATTCTTTAATGAGAAGATGGGGAGAACCTCAATGTAACCTAGGTGGAAAAACTGTGGGAAATAGCATCAGCATATGTCTTGAGTCAGACACTCTGTATAAATCCTAAATCTGCTGGTTAGTCACCTGAAGAGATTGTCATATCATATAACTGTTCCCTGCCCCTATTTTTCCCTTCGAAGGGCATTTCTTAGATAAAGTAATAGTGTAGTGATATGGCCAGGATTCAAAAAGAAAGTATCACTCTGAGTTACTTCAGTGACAGAGCAAGCCAGTCCTAATGCATTAAGGGCCAAAACTTTGATGTCACTCCACTTTAAAGACCTAAAACTCAAATTAGAGGTTAGGGCATTAACATGGGAATGTAAGGAGACACTGCTCAGTCAGTCCAGTGAAAAGTACATCTACAGCTCTGAACACATAGTATCTTCACAAGAAGTGCTAGCTTTTATTATGTGATAGACTTTACTAGTCTATGTGACATCCATGCGTCTTAATGCCAAGATTTATTATTTTGGCTCCTTGCAGTCCTAGTTTATTTTTAGGGCTAAGTCTGTGTGAATATAACCCCAAAATTCATTTTGTAAAAGGAACAGTGAGTATGGTTTGAATTCCAGCAATGATGGCTTAATCTCAGATATATACGCCATGCCCATCAAGCCATGTAACACATTTTAAAAGGCACTTGGTTCTGTCATCTTATATAAAACATCACTGGTCAATGTTGGCCAATATATGATAGGTGGGCTAAATCCAGTCTGTTGCTTGCTTTAATACAGTATGTGAATTAAGAATGCGTTTTTAGCCATGTCTCATGGGACAGGGTTATAATCCCAATTACTCTGGAGTCTGGACAAGAAGATTGTTAATTCAAGGACAATTTTGTGAGAATGTATCTCAAAATAAATAAATAAAAAGAGGGCTGGGGATGAAGCTCAGTGGCAGAGTATTTGTCTAGCACATGTGAGACTCTGGTTCCATACCCAGTACCAAAGGCTGGCCTAGCACATATGAGGCTCCAAGCTTCAATTCCCAGTAACTAAAGCCTGCCTAGCAAGCATGAGGCTCTAGGTTCCATATCCAGTACCAGAGGTCTTGCCCAGGATTGATGAAGCTCCAACTTCTGTCCCAAGTACTGAAGGGCTTGCCTAGCACACATGAGGCTGTGGTTTAATTCCTAATACCAAATCATTACCAAACATTGACGAGGCTCTAGTTTCTATCACCAGTGCAAAAGGCAAGGTTCATTTTGAAATTACAAAATGTGGCAAAACCACAAACAAGAATGTGAGCTAACTACACACAAAGACCTCATGAAGACCCACATATTTGTTCTCTGGCCTCTAACCAAAAATGTTTACAGACATTATTCCATAAAAGTAGTCTAACTTGATCCCTTCAAATATATCACATTCTTATAATGTGAACACCTCAGCTTTCCTAACTTTTTAAACTTGTCACCACTAACATCTTCCTTTATACTGTTTATTTTGGGGACAAATAATTCTGAAGTCTGATATATGTCACCATTTTTAGAGAAATGCACTGAGTAGTTTCATCTGGTCATAGTTACCAGAGCCACTGATGCCCTCAGAGGTCAGTAAGAATTGTGGTTCATCAGAATGATTATATTTGAATCCTTTCTGGTAGGACCAGGACTGTTATTTCTTGTGATTGCTGGTCTATCCATTATTACAAGTGCCTCTTCTTTCTCTGTTTCCAGAAGATAGTTCTCATGAGACCTTGAAGAACATTTTCTGTATGCACATCAATTTCCATTGCATTGTTTTCATATGTTAAGATTCTTTATATCCCATAATGCAAATACATGGGTAAATATAATTATTTTTGCTGTACAGATTAATAAACTGAGACTAAGGCTTTCTGGATGTCAAAATTTAAGGACTTTAAACACAAGGGAATAAAACCTGGTTGATTTGAACAACATATAACATGAGAGCAAAATGATTTTTCCCTAAATAAGCCCCCATGAAGTGTCCTGAGACATCTGCTTTGTTTTCTTCTTGGTTCTTAGCTATAGTCCAGATACTTTTGTTACCTGACAAACACCTTTCAAATTAGTGAGGCCTTGCAATACTGCTTTCTTTATTCAAATGCATCCTGACACAAAACATTTAATATATTCATTCATTCTGATGTAAATACTGAGAAAGTATATGTATATATGTTCAAAAATGAGCATAGTTATGAGATTATTGTGCCATGTGTATCTTTTGCATATACAAATATATACCACACAATGATTGACTCAGGTATGCATCTTAGAGAGCACAGTATGTCTATTTACCTCTTTTTCACTCTTCTAGTCTTACTCCTAAAAAAATTTAAGTTCCTGAAATGTATCAGACTTAAATTCTTCTTCAAAGTAAAGTGATAACTTTGTAAAACAAATGTGAAAAATGAATCATTGTAAAGACACATATTCATAAGAAAATAGGCACTCCAGCCAGGCCAAATGAGCCAACAGGTGCAATAGTGACATGTCTGTTATGGGGAAACCAACCACTTTCCAATTGGACTGGAGGTGTCCTCTACAGGAGGGAATACATGCCTGGTACTGGAAAACCTAGTCAAAAGATTATGACAGTAGAAATTATGAGCCCTAGGGGTGTAACACCTACTGTTGTCTAGCTAAATGCATATACATTGTTCACCAAACTGCCCTGTACCCACTTTCTTAACATTTATACCTATATATTAATTCTACTCTAACTTTTGGTTAGAGAAACTTCTCTCTTCAGATGACGGTGGCCTCTGGGATGACTCAAAAGGCACCATTGTGCCTAGAAGAAGTGACAGAGAAATGTTCAGCACTGAAGCATCTCCATCACACCTTCCAAGGCTCAGGGTCCATTGCAGAAGAGGCAGAAGAAAGAATATAAGAGCAAAAGGAAAGATATAACTGCTTGTAATGCAATCTTCCACACATAAGATAGCCTGGATATCCATGACCTTGCAATGCATGGTACTACATACACAATACCATCATAATAGGAGGAAAAGATGATGACATAAAAATAAAAGAGAAACTAATTGATGGATAAGGAATAATAGGGTATATAGTGGGTTTATGAAGGGGAAAATTTGGGAGGGGAGGGAATTATCATTGTTTATTGTCATTATTATGGAAGTTGTAAATAAAAATGTTTTTAAAAAGAAAATAGTCACTCAAAAAAAGAATGTATAGTAATTAAAGAAACTGGATGGTTTAAAAAAATTACTAAGTATCAATATACCACATTGTCAAAGTATTTTAATTTCAACATCTTTGTTACATAGGTGAAGTATATGGCCATATTTGCACAATAGGAAATATTTGAATGAAAAAAAAAAAGACAAAAAGGCACCTTGCCAAACCAGTAGGTCTGGCTTCTGGCAAAGTCTAACAGTTTCACCAGGGCAGTGCAGAAATGGTAAGTTTACAGAGCCCAGAGGTTGCTCTGGTTTATTATTTGTCTTTGTTCCCCAAAGATTTATGTGTTGGAAGGTTGGCTTCCAATTTGTTACTGTGGGAGGATGTAGGACATTCAAGAGTTGGGACCTACTGGAAGCTCCATCTGTCATTAGGACACTGGCATCAGTAGGGGTTAAGATAGTTCGCATGAGACCTTGAGTTAATTTTCACAAGAACAAATTGTTATGAAAGCCTGAGTCCAATCCCTTGATCTCTCCGGCATCCTCTGTGGGGATGTTATATTTCTCTCCTTCTCACATGCACTCTGCTATGTTAAGATTTGTGCTTTAAATGTGCCCTAAAGATTTTGTGTGGAAATTTCTGTTGGGAGTCTATGATGCAATTGTGAGGTGGTAGAACTTTTAGGAGGAGTGTTCCCATAGAAGGAAGACAGTCACTGAGGCATACCTTTGAAGGGGATAGTAGAATGTCGGCCTCTCTGTGTCCCTGCCTCTCTCTTACCCACCATGAGGTAAGCAGTTTCCTCTACCACAGGCTCTCCACTATAATGTACTTCCTTGTTACAGACCAAAAGACAAAAGACCAAAAGATAAGACCATGGATTGGTGCCTTTGATACCATGAATGAATGAAAATAAATGCTTTCTTATTTTGAGTTAATTATCTCAGATATTTTGTCACAGTGACATAAAGCTAACTCATATGCCAACATGTTTAACTTCCTCACAAGAGCTAACATGATATACTTAAGTCTCTAGAACTGTTAAATAAATAAACCTCTTTAAATGATAAAATTGCCCCACCCTGGGTGTTTCATTACAATAATGAAAACAGAGGCATGTAATATATCCAATCAAAAATGATAGGACCTAACTTTTTCACTAGAGTTTTTGACATTTCACAACTGAAAGTATGAGGTCATTTGTTATGATAAAAATGTATTTAACCTTTTTTTTTTTTTTCTTATGCCTTTTCCTGTGCCAACCTCAGAGGTTTTCATCCTTTCTTGTCACAGGAAAGTGTTGGTTTCCAGTTAGAAAGTAGAAGGTGGTTGAAGACATTCCGTTCCTGGGTTTAGGTTCCAAAACCCTGAGAATGCTCCTAGGGTACTGTGCTAGATGCAGCCAGTGAGGTGGGGATGGGATAGCCTGAGAAGCTAAGAAAGAGAAATGATTCTCATAAAAAGGCAGAGGAATGGCCACATCTCCTGAACAGAACTGGCCTCTGCCCCATCCTAGCCAGTGCTTCCAGAGCAGAATGGACTCATGGCCCACCAGCTTGTAGACCAGAGTCTAATGCAGACACATAGCTAGGAATGGTTCAAATTCAGAGTTGTCCTGACCTCTGAGGGTCCAGAAATGCTGAGAACCAAAATCTGCGCTGCTATTATCAGAAAAGGCACTTGCCTACCTGACAAATAGAGTTCAGTGGTTCCCAAGACCCCCATCTGCAATCATTTCTCCTTACAACAATGAAAAAATAATTCTCTCTCCTTTGCATCTATTTTGTTACAACTTCAGTATGACCACAAAGCAAACTCTTATGTCTTTAATGCTCAATTCACAAAGTAAAAATTTCTAGCATTTCCTAATCATGTAAGTAATTATCTGTCTCACTAACTACCCAAAGATGTTCTCCAAATGATATTTAAGACTTTTTCTGCTAAGAACTTTTATTTCCCCTAAAAAGCATTGCCATGAAGCACCATGATTGAAATTTGCCAAATCTCATGCTTTTCCTTCTAGCTATAATTAGTTGGACTTTTAATTGACATATGTCACAAGCCAATTAAAATCCTTCCTGCATTGACCTAAAAATTCAATCTCCCATGGAATTAACAGTTTTGATTTCACATGTGAGTGAGATTAGATTATATATATCTCTTTGTCTGGCTTATTTCACTTCAGAAAGTCATCTGTACTTCCATCTATGATAGTGCAAATGACCTCTAAAGTAATGTCATCCTATGTATAGCTAAATAATATTCCATGGGAATGTGTGCTACATTTTCTTTACCCCTGTGTCAGTTGATAGACTGTGGTGGTTTAATCAGATGTCCCCCATAATCTCATGTGTTTTGAATTCTTGGTCCCCAGCTCTTGGCAATCTGGGGACTATAGCTTTGGTAGAGGAAGTGTGTTTCTGGCTTTGCAGTGTAATAGCCAACTCCCCCTTGCAAGAGGCTGCCTCACTCTACTGCTCTTTTTCACCTGCTATGGCATAGGTGAACCCTGCCTCTGCTTCAGCCATGCTTTCTCCTGCCATCATGAAGACTATAAGAAAGACAAAAACTTTCCTCCCATGAACAGTGTTTGATAAGCTTTATCCCAGCAATTAGAAAGTAACTACAGCATGGACACTTTCCATTTCTTGGTTATTGTAACTGTGGTTGTAATGAACATGGAAATGAAGACATTGCTTTGATATATTGATTTTATTTCCTTTGTATAAATAACCAGTAGTGGCATTGCTGAATCACAAAGTAGTTCTGTTTTATCTTTTAAACTTTTTAGGGCCATCATCTTGTTTTGAAGAACTTTAATGGTTGTACTAACTTACAATTAGACTGTAGAAGGATTCCTTTTCTTCCATATCTTTTTAAAATAATTTATTATTTGGTTTATATTATTCTAATTTTACATTCATATTGGTGACTCCATTATCCTCCTCCTTGCCCTCCCCCCTCCAAAGGGACCCTCATCAGTGGGGAATGTGGGTCATGCATTGTGGGAGTAGTCAAGAGTTATGGGGGATAGGCCAAGTCTCTGTGCATAATGCCCCAACTTGTGGCTCTAACACTCTTTCCACACCCTCTTCCGAGAATTTCCCTCAGCCACATTGGGGTCATTTTAGTTCTACTTCAGTGATGAGGTTTTGGGAGCCTCTGTGTCTCTGGATATCTGGCTTAGTAGGAGTTAGATGTTCTCTGTGTTTATCTCCTTCAGCCTTTTCCTGGTGTCGTGTTCACCAAGAAAACTGTATTCTTGCCTTCCCCTGCATTACTCTATGGTTTCAGCTGGGACCCTGGTGAGGTGTGATAGGCTGATCCTTCCTTCAGGTTCTTCGTCCATCTGAAAAAGGTAAGCAAATTCTCCAACAGAGAGAGAAGTTAGTACTAGATAGATGGGATGGCCATAGTTATTTTAGAGAGAATTTTATATGCATAGACCCTCTTCTAGCCCACATTTGGTGGGAGCTTGAGCTTGGAGACTGAGCTCATTTTTGTACATGGTTTTGACTTGTTTCCCAGTTCCAGTAATGAGTTCCATTCCAGTGAGTGGATCTATTAGCCACATCAAGAGCAGATGGTTGCCCACCATGGCTATGCACTACTATTGCACTTGTTTGAGCATTGCATCAGGTTGTTTCCTGCTGGGTAGCTTAAACTGCAAGTTGTTTGGACAGATATTGGTCATTTTCCCCCAGTTGCTCGTGTAACACCCTCTGGCAGTAGACTAGCTAACTGGGGACTGACCCTCTTCCAGATTCCAACCAGGTCTCTCCATGTTTTGTCTCACCCTTGTATGCTGTCTTCGACAAGTAAGGTCTTACCCTTAACCTTTGGTGGGTCATCAAGAACTCTGACAGAAATCTGCCTTTTTTGGAAAACCTTGTAGGTCTCTCGGATCAACAGCTCATCATGAAAGTTAACCCCGTGCTGGTACTGGGAGTTATAAGTCAGCACCAAGGAAGGTGGAGGAAGGTAAAGATAAGTAATATAAAAGAGAAAGTGAGTATAGAGAGGAGAGGGAAAGAGAGAGAGAGAGAGAGAGGGAGAGAAAGATAAAAAGGAAAAGATTAAGGTTGGTCTTCATGATGTTCTCTCCAGTTTCCTGTGGTTCAGATGTTCCCTCTGTGGGCCTGCTGAAGGACAAATGTTTTAGCCTGTTGTTTAGCATATAGGGTTTTATAGTACCATTTACTTTTGGGTCTCTATTTGTGTCCCCCCCACTTACCCTCCCTCCCACCTTCTCACTCCCTCCCACCCTTACCCTCTCCCATCCCACCCTCTCTATTGTGGTCCTCGGGGTACTTATTAGGTTTGGTAGCATCTCAGACAGATTCAGATTAGGAGCCAGAAATGAATGACACCATATGACGATTGTCTTTTTGTGAATGTTCTGAGGATGATCTGTTCCATGTTCGACCTTTTTTTTTCGAATTTCATTATTTCATCTTTCCTTGCTGCTACATAGAGTTCCATAGTATATATATATCACATCATTGTTATCCATTCATCTAATTATGGACATCTGGGTTGATTCCAGCTCTTAGCTATTATGAATTGAGCAGCTATAAACATGGTTGAGCATATCTCTCTGAACTGAGGCTTGGAGCCTTTAGGTTAAATGTCCAGTAAGGGAATAACTGGATCTGTTGGTAGGTCTATAGTTATCCTTTTCAGGAGTCTCCATATAGCTTTCCATAATGGTTGAACCATTTACATTCCCACCAACAGTGAAAGCTTGTTCCTATTTCTCAACAGCCTCACCAGCTTTTGTTTTGATTGTTTTTTTTTTTTTTTTTTTTTTTTTTTTTAATGTTAGCCATCCTTACTGGGGTAAGGTGGAATCTCATAGTTGTTTTAATTTGCATTTCCCTGATGATTAGAGATGTTGAACATTTTCTTTTTTTTATTTTTTATTTTTATTTTTATGCCTTTTTTTATTAGTTACCTATATAATGTGCATAGTGCCATGATGGTACCATCATTAGCCTTCTCCCTGCCCTCCCCCCTTGGGGATTGTGGGTCTTGCATTGTAGGGATAGCCATCAGTTATGGAGAGAGGCAATGTCTCTGTGCATAATGGCCCAATTTATGGCTCTAACAATCTTTCCGCCCTTTCTTCCGCTAATTTCCCTAAGCCATGTTGGATTCATTTTAGGTCTATTTCAGTGACGATGTCATGGGAGTGTCTGTCTCTGGATCTCTGGTTTGGTAGAGGTTGAGTGTTCTCTGTCTCTCCTTTACCCTTCTGCTGTTTCTTCTATGATTTGATTCAAGACATCCATTGTGGGACTGGACAGTCTAGCAGGATTTACTTGTATCTGGTTTTTCATGCCATTCCTTTTTCACTGTGGTCTGTCCATCACAATGGTTCAGAAAGCCTGGGGTGTGAAATGCTAGCCTGCTGCCCTGGGGTGGCGTGGGGTGCAGTGGTGAATGTCAGGGCAATGGCTCCTGGAGTTGGCCTATTGTCCTGGGTTGCCTAGCAGAGGTGGGAGGGGGAGGGGACCACAACCACCCTAGTTGGGCTCAGGAAGGGTAGGGTGGGAACACTGGCCTACTTCCCTGGATCCCTGATCTACCATTGGAGGCGGGGTGGCACCTGACTGGTGATGGGGCTCAGGCAGGCTGGGGAGGCACCTGACCAGTGATGGGGCTCTGTCTGGTGAGGGAGGGACCATCCTGATGATGGGGCTCAGGCAGGCCAGGCCGGACCTGACCAGCAATGGCGTGTGGAGCTCTGGCCAGTGAGGGAAGGACCTGACCAGCCATGCGGCTCAGGCAGGCCTGGCGGGACCTGACTACAGCTCAGGCAGGCCCACCGGCACCTGTCCTGCTATGGCCCAGAGGGCTCTGGCCAGCAAGGGAGGGATCTGACCCACGCTGCAGCTCAAACAGGCCCTGCAGGACCTGACCTGCAATGGTGCATGGGGCTCTGGCCAGCTAGGGAGGGATCTGACTGGCGATGGCACACAGGGCTCTGGCTGGCGAGGGAAGGATCTGACCTGCGATGCAGCTCAAACAGGCTGGCGGGACCTGGCCTGTGATGGCACGCTGGGCTCTGGCCAGTGAGGGAGGGATGGGAGGGCTCTGACCCTTGGGCAGCTCACACACAGGCCTGGGGGACCTGACTTGTGATGGTGCACGGGGTTCTGGCTGGCAAGGGAGGGTTGGGAGGGATCTGACCCATGGGCAGCTCACACAGGTCTGGGGGACCTGGTCTGTGATGATGCTTGGGGCTCTGGCCAGCCAGGGAGGGATCTGACTGGCAATGTGCTCACACAGGCCTGGGGGCCTGATTTGTGATGGCACATGGAGCACTGGCTGGCAAGGGATGGATGGGAGGGATCTGACCCGCGATGCAGCTCACACAGGCCCTGGGGACCTGACCTGTGATAGAGCTTTGGGCTCTGGCCAGCAAGGGAGGAATCTGACCGAAGATGCGGCTCACACAGGCCTGGGGAACCTGGCCTACGATGGCACATGGGGCTCTGTCTGGAGAGGGAGGGATGACAGGGTTCTAACCTGTGATGCGGCTCATACAGGTGGTGTGTGGGGGGGGGGTGGCCTACAATGACCTGCAGGGCTCTGGCCAGTGAGGGAGGGATCTGACAGGCGGTGCAGCTCACACAGGCCCTGGGGACCTGAGTTGCGATGGCGTGTTGGGCTCAGGCCAGAGAGGGGGCCTCAGGCAGGTCCAGGAACCTGACTGGCGTTGGCGCCTGCCCAAGAGTGTGGGAATCAGTGGATTCCTTATTTTGCACACCCACCCCCCCCCAACCCGCAAGCATGCAAGAGCCAGCAAACTCTTTAAAAATATCTCTTAAACTTTAAGGGTCCTGCTTTTACTTCCCTGTGAGGTGAAGTGAGGCGAGGTTAGTCAGACACCCTTTCGCTTCTTCCATATCTTTACCAGCATGTGCTATCTTTATTTATTTATTTATTTATTTATTTATTTATTTATTTATTTATTTATTTTGGTAACTATTGTTTCTGAAGTAAAGTAATATCTCTTGTGGTTTGAATTGCATTTTCCTGATGACTAGCAATAATAAACATTTTCCCACATACCTGTCAGTTATTTGTATAAGTTCTTTGAGAAATATACAGTGTTAGATCAGTTATTTGGGGTTATTTAATTTTTAATTCCTTGTGTCTTCTGCATATTATCGTGCTCTGTTTTTATTAGGTCTAACTTTATCCACACGTCCTCTTTATAATTTTTTTTTTAATTAAGCATGCGCCACCATGCCTGGCCAAGAAACTTTATTTATTTATTTGAGAGTGACAGAGAGACAGAGAGAGAAAGAGGTAGAAAGAGATAGAGAATGGGCACACCAGGGACTCCAGCCACTGCAAACAAACTCCAGATGCACTGCCACCTTGGGCATCTGGCTTACATGGGTACTGGGGAATTGAGCCTCGAGTCGATGGCCTTAGGCTTCACAAGCAAGCGCTTAACCACTAAGCCATCTCTCCAGCGCCCTCTTTATAATTTTTAATCAACCTAGTTCTTGGGTATGATGATGTATTTATAGGTACATTTATAGCATTTGGAACCTTAAAGTTCTTAATGAAAACACTGCTACTGCATTTTGCTTCTACATTATCTTTTTTTTTTCCCTAGGGCACAGTCTGAAAGGAATTAAACTTAGCAAAGTAAGTTGTTCTGGGAAGTGAGGATCAGAAGGAATTTTAGAGGAAAAATAGGGAGAAAAGATAGCCAAGGGCAGCAGTTTGGTCCCTGACGAGTAGGGCCATGAGAAGAAGAGGGAACATGCATCAAGGACAGAAAACACAGTGGCAGCTTCCATGTCTGCTGTAGGCACTGCTGCTGACCGCAGGAGAGTTGATTGGCAGTGTTTCCGTCCATGTGTATTAGGTAGCAGTTCAAGAAGGGATAGAATATTTTTCTAAATTAAAGTCTGAAATCAATATCAAAGGGTTGCTCTTTGTGGAACCCCTTGTTACAGGGCATGTGGAAGACTAAGGAGATGGGAGCATTTCATTAGATGATTGTCCATGGGGCCACTTTGAGCACTCTTGGACTGCACTGAATTGTCCTCTAAAACAGGCAGTGGCCCTCTCTGATCCACTGACAACAGTGCTGACTCCAGTTCACAGTAGCAGCAACCACCTCAGAGGTCAGAAGAGCCTTTTGATTTGAACATACTGAAAGCTAGCTGTGAACATGTGGAGACTGTGTAAGATGTATTTACTGGTTTTAAGTCAAAATGATCCCAGTAATACCTGAGATAGACTTTGAAACTCGATCTTAGGTACTACTGGGAGCCTATTCCTTTCTCTGGGTTTCTCATAAATATGAGAAACTCCTGTGGTATCTAAACAATGAGAAAGGGTGCTCTTACATTTAGGGTGCCATGATGATATATAGTATCATTTTAGTTCCAATCAGCTTAGGAACTTTCTGTTGCTTAGAAATCCAAAGACAATTTTGTAAAGAAATAATATTATTTAGGGACTCAGATCCAATCATAATTATATTATAATTTCTTTAAAACATTTTTTTAATTTATACAAGCAGAGAGAGATAGAGAGAAGAGAGAGAGACAGAAAGAATGGGCACACTAGGGCTTCCCACCACTGCAAACTCCACATGCATGCACCCCTTTGTGCATTTGGATTTATGTGGGAATTGAACTCATGTCCTTAGGCTTTCCTGGCAAGTGCTTTAATCTGTAAGTCATCTCTCCAGCCCCTATACTAATATTTTTAAAACTATTATGGGACTGGAGACATGGCTTAGCAGTTAAGGCACTTGCCTAAGGACCAAGGTTTGATTCCCCAGGACCCATGTAAGCACAAGGTAGTGCATGCATCTGGAGTTTGTTTACAGTGGCTAGAAGCCCTGGTATACCCATTCTATCTATCATCTATCTATCTATCTATCTATCTATCTATCTATCTATCTATCTATCTAATCTATCTATCCTATCTGACATCTGTCATCTATCTGCCTTTCTCCTTTTTTCTCTCAAATAAATAAATAAATAATTTAAAAGAAAACCAAATAAAAGTATTATGTATTGTTCTTTCTTTCTGCTATTTATAATCATATACTTGATCAAAGTAGATGAAAGGGACATGCAATCCACTATAAACTTTAACTTGCATATGTGTCTTTCAGGAAACTCCTCCTCTCTCTTTCTCTTTATATGTGAAGAATGATACTCAAAACATTGAGTTAATCCTGGAGAGATGGCTCAGCAGTTAGAGGTGCTTGCATGCAAAGCTTGACTCCTGGTTCCAATTCCCCAGTACCCACGTAAAGTCAGATGCACAAAATGGTACATACATCTAAAGTTTGTTTGCAGTGGCAGGAGGCCCTGGTACACCCATTCTCTCTCTTGCTCTCTGTGGATGCCTCTTTCTCTTTGTCTCTGTAATAAATAAATGAATAAATAAATAAATAAATAAATAAATAAATAAATAAAAATAAACATACTCTGTAAAGTAACATTGAACTATCTTGAAAGCTTTGGCTCATCCCTCTGGAGCAGGCTCCACCTTGTGTTTCCTTTATATTAGGGACTTAAAATTGCCAGATTTGAGGGCAGCCCTTTATAAAAGATGATGATGGCTGGAGGGTTATTGGTGCAATGACTATTTCCCAGCTGGTATGAATAGCATTTCATGTTACAACAGTTAAATGATACCTGTAACAATAGGTGAAGGTGGATTTATCAGTGTGCAGCTTCCTTATTATTTTCTTATGTTAAATATGTTCCTGTACAGGAAAGCTGACTAATTAACACTTAGTAGTAGGCATACCAAAATTGTGTGTTTGTGCTGGCTGAGTGGTCCTGTGCCTTTCACAGGACCAATTTAACTGTTTATTATACTATGTGATTAACAACAAAAAGAAATCTACATTTTGTTCATGAAAAGTGTTTTAAACTACTTATAACATGGTTTCTAAGACAAACACTGTAGCAGACAGCTTCAGGTTCACTGAGATGAACTTCCAGACTAGGTACAGTTATGAAGGAAGGGATATTATTTATTGTAGCTTATAGATCCAGGGAAAGTTCCATAATGGCAGAAGAAGCTGGCCTGCTTTTACAGGACCAGGCAAGAGAGAGAAAAGCCACCAGCTACATAGCACAGCACACTTCAGGAACTCCCACTAGGCACACTTTGCATATCGTTAGATTGAAATCCTAAACCCACCACCACACCTTAAGATCCGCCCAGTGACACTGCCTCTAGCCAGGTGGCTGCAGATGCAAACTATAAACTAATAAAACACTTAATATATTGGGGGCCATCTATTCAAACTACCACAAACACATTGTCATATTATATTGCTATGATAAAGTCAACTTAACTAACTTTCTTCCTTGTGGACTTAAAAAAATCATTCTACCTATCACTTATCTATCTATCTATCTATCTATCTATCTATCATCATCATCTCTCATCATCATCATCTATCTATCTATCTATCTATGTTATCATCTACTTTATATTATTATATTTTAATATAAGTTCCTGACAAAGAAATTTTACTACCTTGGGGCAAAGTTAGGACTATGGACACAAAGTATTACATTTCTCTACTATTGTGAGTTCCATAGGGATGCCTCACTCATTTGTTATGCGGATCAAAGGAGATTATTTTCAGAGTAGTTACTATGATCCTGGCTCAGTGCTACCACTTGTTAATATTATCTACCTACAATAATGGTGATAATATTTTCACATCTATAAAAATATATAAAAAAGGAAGTGTATGACTCCTTACAATGCAACTGTACAGACAGAAATTGACCTCAATATCCATGACCTCGCAGTGCCTAGAATTTCCTTCACAAGGACTCTCATAATAGTAGAAAAGGATGATGACATCAATTTAAAAGAGAAACTAATGGAGAGAGGGAGGGGCTATGATTGAGAGTGAAGTTCTGAAGGGGAATGGGAGGAGGGGAGGGAAATATCACGGTTTATTGTGTGTAAGTATAGAAGTTGTCAATTAAGAAAAAGAAAAAATATATAAACATACTTTCTTTCAATTCCAAAAGCATTCAAGATGAAATTATTTATATGCTTTGAATCCTTTTAACAAGCACCCAGTTTCCTTTTAGAAAAGCATACAAAACCTACTTCAATCACTTACTAGATTTTATGAATTTGCAAACCTTTGATAGGCATGTGTTTTATCTTTTATTTATATTCTATTTTGCTGCTTGCCTAATTCAAGTTATTTTTTAATGGACAATTCCCTGGGAGTGCAAAGAAGCCTCTTTTTTCCAAACTGGGTGAAATGAAGAAGAGAGACATGGAAGGAAGGGATGGGCACTTACTGGCTGTGCTCTCAATAGGGAATGGGAGTTTGACAGCCTCTACTGCCTGTAGGGAAAACTTAAATGCTGTCAATGGTGGGGCCTCTCCCCACAGAATTGAATTTAATTGGTCTGATTTAATTATCTGGCATCAGGATTATTTAAACTCTGTAGGTGATGCTAACATGCAGCCAAGACTAAGAGAGGAGGCATGGGTACTGATTAATTCTGGGTCAATGGGGCGTGTCTTATGATGCTAAGAATTACTTTCATAATTGGTCGCCTCTCTAGGCCAACTGAGGCAACTGCCATAGCGGACAATGAGGCATGTAATAAAACTAAAATATGCAAGTTAACTAGACTTTGCAACATCTTGAAAATTTGGCTCGGAGCAATTTCACTTTTCCTTTCTCTCTTCTTTCTTCCCTTTCTCCCTCCTTTTCCTTCCTTCCTTCCTTCCTTCCTTCCTTCCTTCCTTCCTTTCTTCTTCCTCTCTTTCTCTCTTTTTCTGTCCTTCTCTTTCTCCTCCTCTCCTTCTTTTTTTTTAAATTTTATTTATTTATTTGAGAGTGATTGAGAGAGAAAGAGGCAGAGAGAGAGAAAATAGGAGCACCAGGGCCTCCAGCTGCTGCATACGAACTCCAGATGCATGCGCCACCTTATGCATCTGGCATACGTGGGTACTAGGAAATCGAGCCTCGAACCAGGGTCCTAAGGCTTCACAGGCAAGTGCTTAATCACTAAGCTATCTCTCCAGCCCTCCTTCTTTTTTTAAAAAAAAAAAAAACCTTTTTTTGTTTGTTTGTTTGTTTTTGTATTTTGAGTCAATGTCTTACTGCCTCATTGGAGCTTAGGCTCTAACCTGAAACTTACTCTACAGAAAGCTGGTCATGAATTCATTGCAATTTTACCAAAGCCTCCTGAATGCTGGGATTAAAGGCACTGATTTCAAAAACCCGGGCACAGAATCAGATACCCAATTCAGCTAGATTTCACAGTGTCTGGAAAACTGGGCTCTAAACAGTTTCATTTTCTTCAAAATTTTCATTTGTAATATTTTTATTTATTTATTTGAAGGGAGAGAGAGAGAGAGGCAGAGAGAGTAAGTGTAGGTGTGCCAAGGTCTCTTGTCACCAAACACAAACTTCAGACACATGCCACTTTGTGCCTCTGAGTTTATGTGGGTACTGGATAATCAAACCCAGGTTATCAGGCTTTGCAACCAAGTGCCTTTAACTGCTGAGCCTTCTCTGCACCCCAAATTTTCTTTGTTCTAAAGCACTAATGCCAAAGTTACAACCTTTTTTGATAGAAGAAAAGAATAAGCCAGGGGTGATGGTGCATGCCTTTAGTCCCAGAAATTGGGAGGCAGAGGTAGGAGGATTGCTGTGAGTTTGAGGCTACCCTGAGACTACATAGTGAATTTCAGGTCAGCCTGAGCTAGAGTGAAAGTCTACCTTGAAACAACAAAACAAAACAAAACAACAACAACAAAAGAATATTCTATAGATATTACATGTTCTTGAGTATGCTTATATATGATTTGATCCTACTGATGAAACAACCAACCATGAAAAATTACACATGGTTAATATGTACTCTGATCTTTTGTCTTGAAAGTCGGAATTTTAAGGCAAGAACTGCACACTTGAGAAATTGTCCTTGATCTTGGAATATCATCCACAAGGCATTTCCAAGGGGCAGCTTCAAAGGACTCAGCAATCGCAAAGATGCTGATGTATGAGGAAAACTATGAGACTTGCTTCTGTGGCTCTCAAGATGTAAATAGAAACAGCTATGGCAAAGAAGATCTATAATTAGCTTCCATCCGGATTCCAAAAGTTGCTTATTACAGAGCTTTGAAAAGACAGAAAAACCCCTGTTTAAAAGCTCAGCTTGAGCTTTTTGGGACTTTAATGGAAAAATTAGTATTTTCAAGCTTTGTGGTTTCTCTAAAGTCATGTGCTAAAGGAGTAGCAATCCTCTTTCACAAAGTTAGTTTGAGGGCAGGAACGTAGAACTGATGCTCTGGTAATGTTCTTGTCCCCAGGCATAGTTTACATAAAGGCACAGCATGATTAAATTGGAATGAAATGAATTAGGGATCTAAACTGTGGGTGTGGTTATGGAAAGACTCTGGTATTTGGACCAACAAATGTGTTTTTTTTAACACAGTAACTGCATTGGGTTGTACTTCAAAAGCCACGACAGAGGACAGTCTTGCCTAGCTCACCATACCTCCCAGAAGAAGCCACAGCTAGGAAGATGTCTTTATTGAATGTATTCAGCAATAGGATGGGCACCAAGTCCCAGTCCTGAGAAATACATCCTCATTGTCCTCCCCCTCCCCCTTAGTCCCATGCTGCCAGCCTTCTGTGAGTCCTGAGTTCATGTACTGTGCCTTTTAAGGCCTTTTTCTCCAAATTTGTTGAATTTTGTATAGGTCTTCATCTACATACATTAGTGCAATCCAAAGAAGGACTTGAAATAAACCTCCTCTATGCTAAGACTAAGTGGAAAAGAACACACTTATGAATGTGTGGTCAAATTCCTGGAATTCTCAAGTTCCCCTTGAGTGCTTGGCAAAGTTTCAGGAAAAACTTAATAGCAGTGATGATTGATAGAGTCAAATAAAGGAATCAGGTCAAACTAAAATATGTTATTGTTGACATACCTAAAACTGTTCTAGATTAGACTTTCAGGTTTCAGATGGGAGTACTATATCTTAGTGTACTCAAGAATTTGCAATGATGCACTGGGGATTGCGGTAGATATGATAGAAATTAGTAAATACATTTAGTTCTGGCTTCCTCCAAAGATTTAGCATGCTCTACTATGAGTGATATAGGATGATTCTCAGCTTACTGTACACAACAGGAGTTAAAAGAGCAGTGATGTTCAACCTTTACTCAATAGTCAGCAATCAATTCTGGGCATTTTTTGAAATTACCTTCAGTAACGCCTACCTCAAAATACATGACTCAAAACTTCTGGTGGCACATATTGAATAAGTGCCCATAAGTATTTCCAATGGACAACTCAGTAGAGCAACTCTATATTTGGGATGGTAGAAAGCATGGTGATTTCCACAAAAGGTCAGCTTTCCTAAGGGCTAAGAGACTAGAAGCTCCTTGATTTTGTTGTTTGGTTAGTATTTTTCTTGGTTGCTACAGATGTTCTTGGCAGCCCTGTCAGGGGAGTTGAGATAAAATGTTCAAACTTCTATATAGTGTAATCTTTTCAAGTAAATATCTTTGTTTCTACATTTGTCCTAATATAAATAATTCCCAAGTTTCCAAATTTCCCATTGAAAATTATAAGCCAAAATATGATCATACTGTCATGAATAAATTTCATGCCTTTTATTAGATAAGGAATAGGCATACAGAAGAAGACCCGATGACTATTTATTGACTTCCTCATATGCATCCTTTTTTTTTTTTTTTTTTTTGGTTTTGCAAGGTAGGGTCTCACTCTGGTCCAGGCTGACCTGGAATTAACTATGTAGTCTCAGGGTGGCCTCGAACTCTCGGCGATCCTCCTACCTCTGCCTCCCGAGTGCTGGGATTAAAGGCGTGCGCCACCACGCCCGGCATATGCATCCTTTTAATAATGCATTATTATTCTTCTCATTTTGTATAGAAAAAACTGACATTCAGATATAGTAAGTAACAGGATTTAAACTTCAGTCTGTCTCGTTCTCTCCTATCTATCATTTATCTATCTATCTATCTATCTATCTATCTATCTATCTATCTATCTATATATTAGAAACCAATGTTCTTTATTTGTATTAAAAACATATAATTGAATACATTATATGCTAGAGGATAATCATGTACTCCCAGTAGAGCAATGCAGATGGCATGATTATATCTAACAGGGCATTCCTATCACTCCTATTCTCATGGGGACTTTGCTGATGCTTTAAGAAAATTTTAGAGGAGCTTTAGTAAACAAAACTCTATCACCTTCTGCAAGTACATTCTTAACCAATCAAGTAAGGCAAATAATGCGTCACATTATGGTCTTGGTTATAGACGAAATTTAGGTTGAACGATATGGCCTCAATGTGAAGGAATGTGGGCATCCTAAATCTCAATCCTGGCAGTCAGCCTGATCATCCTTGAAGCATAGGCAGCCCCTGCAAACTTGAAGGGACAGAAAAGCAGGCTTCTCTGTCCAAACTTAACTTGTAAGAGGATTAAAAAGGAAAAGCCAAGATCTTTCCAACCTGACTAGTAAGATGTGCTGTTCTACCAGGAGAGAAAGACCAGGACAGTCATGGAGCTCCCTTCACATGAGAAGAAGCAGGTGGAGAAAAAGGTGCTTCTCCTAGACAGAAACTCTTCCAAGAAGGTTTTGTTCATATGTTTAATCACACTGTGCAAAGAACATCTTGACTATTTTACTGTATTTCATAAAGAAACAAATATCTAAGTGCTGGAGAGACGGCTGAGTGGTTAAGGTGCTTGCCTGAAAATCCTAATATTCTGAGTTCAGTTATCTAGTACTCATGTAAAGCCAGATACGCAAAGTGGTACATGTGTATGGAGTTCGTTTGTAGTGGCTAGAGGCCCTGGTATGCTCTCTCTCTCTTCTCTCTCTCTCCTTCACTTTCTCTCTCTCTCCTTCTCATCTCTCTGCTTGCAAATAAAATAAAATAAAAAAGAAACTAAAAAAAAATTAGTCTAGTAAAAGAGCTAACAATCTTGTTCAGCAGAAACATAAAAAAATAGTTCTCATGTGGAAAATTATTTAATATCAATATTTCTAGTTGTATGTGGTGGCACAATTCAGTATCAGAGTAGTGAATAACTGTGCATTTCAGTGATGCTCTCAATAATCTCAGACCAATTTTGTAATTACTTTATCTCTCTTTAAAAATCACTTTAAATGAAGGTACCTTTGAATGAACATTCTCCATAATAGAAACTGAAATTCCTTCTCACAATAAGAATGGCAATACAGAAATGATGGTATTGCCCATGTACCTTTCAGCTGTGCATACTTCTACGTGTTATATTTGTTCTTTGTTAATGTGTTTCAAGAAACATTTCTGCCATTTAACACTTGTAAGCATGTGGAATATTTGTTCAGCTGGCAATCTAGTATCAATATACTGCATGATTACTTCAAATGTAAACTTAATACCTTAAATTATTTTTAAATTTTTTTTATTATATTTCATTTATTTTTGGAGAGAGAGACAGAGAGAGATAGACAGAGAGGGAGAGGGAGACAGAAATGGGCAGGCCAGCAGTCTCTCAGCTTGCCTCACTTTGCATCTGGCTAAACGTGGGACCCTGGAGATTGGACGTTGGAACCAGCATTCTTAGGCTTAGCGAGCAGGGGCCTTAGCCACTAAGCCATCTCTCCAGCCCCCTTAAATTATTTTTAACAATGTTTTTTTCTACTTGAGTTTTTAGTTTGCACTTAAACATTGATATGTAAGATTCCAGCATATTCCTGAAGAATCTAAGGCAGTGTAATAGGTTCTAGATCAAAGTATTCAGAGATGAGTTATGATAGCCTCATGTCTTAATAAGGACATTTGGACCTGAAAGATTAAATGGCAGAAAAAGACCACCAAGTAACTTCTTCAGAAGAGCTGGAACTGGAGCTAAAGTCTTCTAACTCCCTGAAAGGACTGTCACAAACAATTGCCTATTGTGTAGTTTATTGTGATAGCTGTAATTTCTAGCTTAAAAATTCTAACTTTGGGAATTTTTCCTATCCTTTTGGATGTGCTTTAGAGTTTAAATTGCTAGGACAGTTGTTATTAAAAAATATGGAGTGATTGTATAAAAGTAGGGAGGTTTTGAATTTTTTTACATAGATTTGATATTGCAAAAACAAACCTGTATGATGTTAAGAAATCATACATACCATTTGGTTCGCTTCAGTTTGGTTCTTTGTCAGAAAATGAAGAGGCACTTTCTTTGGGCTCATTTTGTCTAAACAGGTTATTTCATTTGGATTTGACTCTCACTACATGGATTTACCAGAGACATTGCTGCTTCCAGAGTTCCAGTCATGTGGTGTATACTAGATTAAGATACAATACCAGCTCATATTACATAAATAGGTACAGTTGTGTTTATTTACTCTTCTTCGCTATAAAAGCTCAGATGTCCCTTTATGCTTTTTCCATTAGAAGATATTTAAGTATACTTACCAAATACAAAAGCCCTGTGTTCCATTTGGCTGAACGTAACTTCAAAGTCTCAAGAGATGATCATGTCTGGTCTTGGAGGTTTTCCTTGCAGACTGATTGTACAAAACAAAGCCACTTCTTTGTACACACTAGGAGACTTTCCACTATTTGTTCCCACTTGATTTAAAAACCTTCTCAGCTGCTTAGATCAGAAGAAACACAGTCCTTTTCTGGCCAAAGAGCTTTGCATTGACCAAGGCTAATTAGATGGTTTAAATTATCTTTCAAAATCTGAAATCAAGTTTTTTTCCCTCTTATCAATTATTTCCACCAATATTATGGGACCATTCTAAAGATAAACTATTGCTGAAGATAAACATATGATCAACACATAGCTGTTTGGAAATGTTTTGGCAGAAAATAAATGATAAAGTACAACATAACATAGCATATGTAAATACAGTTGGAAACAACCAGTTTCAAAAGAAATGAGCCCAATTTTCTAACCCGTTGGTGTGAAGTGACTGGACATGCATCAAATGCAAAGGGATCAATCTGTGGAGCTGGAGAAAGGGAATGTTACAGTAATCTATCCTTCCCAGGTATGTATTCATTTGACATGAAACCTACTAAGAAGGGAGGTCTGTAGTGTGTTGGAAATAGGTCTCCTTTTTCCTCCCTCCCTGCTATAGCACCTGTGACAGTGCTTGAGGCCCACAAGTTTAAGCTAATCAAGGACTCCCAGGCTTTCAGCAAAAGAGACATTGGGGTTATTATCTTTGCATAGGGTTGAATTAATTCTGTCTAAAAGCACCACATAATTGAAGTAAGATTATATTTTTAAAATTCAATTATTGATTCATTTCTCCCTTCTGTCTACAAGCATGTGCCTAGCTTTGTAATCTGTGTTGGCAATCTAAAATATACTTTCTAAAGTCTCTAAAACCTTTCCCTCCACCCCCTCACACGCATTAAAAATTTTTTTTTTTTTGGCCTTTCCACAACTTTTAGCCAAGAAAAGTAGAATGGAATTACTCAGAAACTGTTACAGAGCCAAGTATGCTAGATGCATTAGGCTTGTGTCCGATCTAGTATAGAAGGGAAATAAGGCTTTGGGAAAAGTTTAAGAATCAGATCCATCCTAAGAGAATGCCAAATTTGAACTGGTGCCTTAAAATAAGAACAAGAACAATGTAGGAAGGATTATAAGTCTCTCATTCCCCAATTAGATCTCATTTTTCCAGTTGGCAAAATAAAACTATGTCTCCACACAGCAGTAAAATTCATATTCCACTGATCAGTCAGACTCTTAACTGCTGATCAGATTCCCTAATAAAGAAAGCCCAGTGGTATCCCTGTTGAAAAAGCTTCAAAGTTGATGGATGGTGAGAATTTGAGCCTCTTTGTTAGAACTATTTTAGTCTAGGACTTCAAGACTCTTGCCAAATTGAATTTAGAGTAGAATGTCAACCTATGTAACTTGTTCATGTTGACAGCCATTAAGCTATTAACCTGAATGTTCCATCTGTTTTGCAGAAATATATAGAAGGTCACAGGCAGCAAGTATACAATAAAGTTCTGCAGGATATGGATGTGGTTTCCAGGTAGACACATATCTTGAGCATTTACTCCATTCCCTGTGTCCCACTTGTCTTCTCTGTATAGTGAATGCTGATGAGAGATTAGCTCTTGGTGAAGTAACTATGATTCTACAAATAGGACAAACCAAGTTCTCATTTCACATTGAATATGACTGTTCTCCTGACAAATTTCATCCCACATATCACAATAAAAATGGTGCATGGGAAATGAATATTTTGGGAACTAATTCTTATCAGAGATTGTTTCTTTGCCAGGAGGTCCCTAGGATTTCTTTGTTGCATTCTATAGCTGATATGTCACAGAGGCTGAGTACAAGACAGAGGGACATGTAGACAGAGCTAAAGACCCATTGACTTCTGCTGAGACCCACAGTAGAATGTCCTTAAAAATAATGGATGCATAACAAAGTTCTCAGGATAGTAAAGACAAAACAGCCCTATAATTTGAGATTTTTATATGCTCCTTTTTTTTTTGGAAAAAATCTATTTCCATATTGAATCATCAAAGAAATTTTTCTAGAAGAATAAATTTAATTTTCAACTGAGATCCTAAAAGGTTGGTTATTCGCTCATAGAAAAAGAAATGAGATAAATCCATTTTCTTCTCACATGTATGCTGAGGGTAGTGAGCAAAGGATTTCTGAAGACTTCTCTTTAAGTGAAGGATACTTCTCAGTTCTGTTCAGTACTGTATCTCCACACTGCACAATGCCCGACACAGAGAGGAGCTCAGCAACATTCGCTGATAAATGAATACTTGAAAATAATTATGTTATTCACCACTGTGTTAGTTATTGTTTGCATGATAAAAAGAATGGTGAAGTTAATGGTATGCTTTAAAATGCTATAGTCCTTTACAATAATGAGTGAGTAATAAAAGAATGACAAATATATATACAGCAATTATAGTCATATTATGGATAAAATCAGCTTTTAAAATAACTAGAGTCTATGATTCATTAGCAAAATTTTCTATGATAAATATATACATTTTTAAACAATGACTTTAAGTGGACTTGCTAGACACAGTACATGTGATAATGAACACAGTACAGAAAAAGAATACTGGGGCCACTCCTCAGGAAACTTGCAGAAATGTGGAATTATATGGACTTGGACTGAAAATTGGATATAGACAGTGGCCATTATAAAATACACTTTTAAAAAAAGGCTCAGGGCCAACATATGATAGGTGTCTTTCTCTCCACAGTCAACTACCTTCTATGACTATTCCTGTTTTGCATTTACCTCCCTTCTTCCTACCTCTTATTCAATGTAGCTAAAGATAGGATGAAACAGGCAGGCACTGGCTTGAAGTGGAATGCCTGGCAACAGTCCTTTGAGTTTGATTGCACCAAGGATGTGGTTGAAAGATGACAGCAGCTACCTTCCATGCCCTCCTGTTACACCCAGATGCTCTGCAGAGAGGTGAGCTAAGAGTCACTTGCACCAAATGCAATGTCTGCAGTGCTGTTTTCTGTCCCTGCTCAACTTCAAGAAAACCTTTCACTCTTTTCTCCTTTAGGACCAGAACAAAACTTACAGATGCCAATCCCAAGAAAGTCATCTTTCTCCAGCATGGGGGCCCCCAAGCTCCTAACTATGCTCTTCCCCCTTTTCATTATATAAAATTTCATTTTGACTTCCTCTGTCAGTTATATGTTCATGTGATTATGATAATTTTCCTGTGAGGATATGACACTTAGCAGATGTTTGTGTCTTAAAGGACATCTGTTTTTTGACTCATGAGGCATTGTCATATTATGTAGAGGAAAGGAACAGCAGGTTTTATGACACCAACATCTGATTCATCCATATTCTCCAGTAGGGAATAAAACACAATGAAGTAAATCAACCTAATTTTTTCATTTAGTTTTCATTAAATGGTGAGGAAGTCTTGTTTAAATTCTATTACTTTTAATAAACTAAAATTCATAAAAAGTTAAATGAATTACTCATAGTTATAGAACTTCATATCCATTCCTAATATTATAAATTATTTCAATTTCACTACATGGAAATTTTCAATATGAATATTCAGAATCACTAATTTGGAAAGCAATGCTGACTCTTATCTATGTATGACGTTATAACTTAAGACCATTGAGTATAAAATAAGTATTTTTAAACTAGAAAGATATGAATTAGAAACCCAAATAACCAGTTTATGGATAAATAAATATCCATTAAGTGTCCTGAAGATTCTTCTCCTTTTCTCTCCAAAGAGAGATTAGGGATGGCTAAATAAATTTATGCATGTAAATACCTCACACAAATGGCTATGTAATAGTTGTTTAATGTTTCAGAGTTTTGAGAAGTAGGAAAAACAGAATTTTTCTTTGAGACAGTATAATTAATTTTAAAAATCATTCAAAAGTATTCATGGGGCTGGAGAGATAGCTCAGCAGTTAAGGTGCTTGCCTGTAAAGCCTAATATCCTGGATTTGATCCCCATGTAAAGCTATGATGCACATAGATGCAGTGCATACATCTGAAGCTTGCTTGCAGTGACTGGAGGCCCTAGTGTCCCCATTCTCTCTCTTTCTCTGTCTGTGATTGCTTGCAAATAAATAAAAAGGTACTCACAATTGTTATTGTAAGGGTCTCTTTATTATGTCCTTATTTAAAAATATTATAGATGGGCTGGAGAAATGGCTTAGTGATTCAGGTACTTGCCTGTGAAGCCTAATGACCAAGGTTCAATTCCCCAGTACCCACATAAGCCAAATGTACAAAATGGCATATGTGTCTGGAGTTCATTTGAAGTAGCTGGAGGCCCTGGCACACCTTTTCTCCCTCTCTCTCTCTCTCTCTGCCTCTTTGTCTCTCTATCTCTGAAATAAATAAATAAATAAATATTATAGAGATGGCTTAGCAGTTAAGGTGCCTACCTGTAAAACCTAATGACCTGGGTTTGATTCCCCACTACCCATGTAAAGTCAGCTGCACAAGGTGGAGCATGTGTTTGGAGCTCGTTTGCAGTTGTTAGTGGCCCTGGTGTGCCTCTCTCTCTCTCACAAATAAATAAAATAATAAAAAAATAAAGTTTTAAGAATATTATAAAAATACACTAATTTTTCAAAGTTGTCTTGGAAGCCTGCAAAATATAAGTCTGCTATTTAAAAATCGTCTGTAATTGAGAATTTTATTTCAAATAAAGATAATTTTCAAATGTAGTGTGAACACAGAGATGATGGGAAGGAGGTTATGAAAGGAGAAGTAGATGGACACAGAATCTCATTCCCTTTCTGGAAGGCAGGGGATAAGATGCAACACCCTTAAGTTTTACCTCCTTTACAAAGCTGCCTTCAACTGATATCAGTTTATGTAATATTTCAGATCTCTAGAACTTCTCAAATATACTTAAAATTTCCCACCCTAGGAACTTAACTGTTTAGGTAGAAACCATAATTCCTCTCAAAGAGTGCATAAATTTAAAGGTTTGTTATACTCAACACATATTTTTGAGCTTTTTTATTTGGGCAATTTTTGCCCGTTAAGAAAATTTTTAAAAATGAGTTAGAGCAACTTCAAGGAATTGAAATGTGGAGGGAACATTAACCTACCCTACAACACAGTCAATGAGGAATGGTTTATACAAACAAGATGGTGTAGGAGGATAGAGCATTGATTTTTTTTCTGGGGGCACTTGAAAGGTGCTTGGAGAAAATGTCATTTGACACTTCAAGAATATGTATGGGACAGGAGGAAAGTGTAATTGCTCAGACATCAAGAATGACTCTAGCAGAAGGAAGCAGAGATGAAATGAGCTTGGAGTAACATCAGTTTCTGCTTTGATTTGTCAGACCAAAAAGCAAATTGCAGCATAGAGAACATGAAAACTACCAACTTAATCAAGTCAAGATAAGGTGGATACTGAGAGAGAAAACAGGGATACATGAATTGCCAGAGTAAGGTTCCTAAGAGGCATCCAAAGCATCTGGGTTTTTGGTTATTGATTAATTTTGCTTTGCTTTGCTTTGCTTTGCTTTGCTTTGCTTTGCTTTGCTTTGCTTTGCTTTGCTTTGCTTTGCTTTGCTTTGCTTTGCTTTGCTTTGCTTTGCTTTGCACAGAGGATCAAACTCAAGGTCCTATATTAGGCATATGCTCTACCATTGATCTGAACTTGCAGTTCTTTTTTCATTTTGAGGTAGAGTCTTACTAAGTTGTCCTGGCTGGCCTTGAACTTGCTATGTAGCCCAGGCAAGCCTTACATTTGCAATCTTCCTGCCTCATCCTTCCACAAAGCTCGGATGTTTTTTATAGAAAGAAAGAAAGAAAGAAAGAAAGAAAGAAAGAAAGAAAGAAAGAAAGAAAGAAAGAAAGAAAGAAAGAGAGGAAGAAAGGAACACAGGAGCTACATAAATGACTCAGTGAATAAAAGCACTTAACATGTAAACATGAGAACCAGATTTAAGATCCTCTGCACCCATGTAAATGCAGGACCGGTGTGTTGAACTGCCCGTAAACAAAGGATCTGCAGGACAAGCTGGCTAGTCCAATCATCAAGCTTTCAATTCAACTAAGAGACTCTTCCTCCAGTAAGTAAATTGAAGTGATTGAGAAATACAGCAGATGTCAACTTCTGGCCTCCACATGAATGTGCACCTGCAAACATATACACAAACATTACACATACATATACATATATACATGCAAAAAAAGAACACAGACCAGTTGATATAAGTGCATTGATTGACAATAGTTAATAAGAATAGCCAGGTTGTTGATTGGTCATTGTTTTGTGATCTAAAATTGATTGTCATAAGCTTTTGCTGGGATTATTGGTTATCTTGATGGAAGCAGGATGTCTACAGAAACCTACCATGCTAAGTCAGAATGACCTCCATGACTGTGATTTTACTCTTCATGCTGCATTTAGGCTAAGGAACTTTGTAATCTCACTAGTAGGACATATTAAATCCATTCTCAGAACACAGAATTGAATACACTAACCATATTATTATGTAAGGCAGAATATTGTCTAGCCTATCATGTCTATGTACTAGTACCTTAAATCTATGCACATGCTACATTTCATGGCACGGTATTTAGATCGACCTACATGCGGGAACATTATCTGAGTACCTAGTATAATCTGTAGTGGTCAAAGTGTAACACTATGGGGACTTAGATGCACAGTTGTCTTTTAAGATAAATGATCAGATTATAGGTCAAAGAATGCAGGGATCTCTAGAAGATGGAAAAGATGAGGAAGTAATCAGTTCTTCAAGCCAGAATGCAGTGTAAGTGATACAACCAACGATTGGAAACTGGCACAGAGGTGAAGAGTGAAATAATGTAAGGGCCACATTAGAAGAGTTCAGGTGCATCTCACAGGTATTTGAGATGTCCATGTTTGGCTCTTGGTATTGGATACATGAGTTTGGAAGCAAAGAGAGTATACACCGGAGAGTGAGGATGCAGGGAAGGAATCCCATTTAAGGTGTTGTTTCAATAAAATTTGGTGCTGAGTGAGGTGTATACATAGAAATAAATCTACAGGTGTTACAGTAGCACAGGATACTGAGTTATTGATGTAATTTTCATGTATCTCTGGGTCAGTGTTAGAAGTAAAATTTTGGTTGCTAGTTCAAAGTCTGAAATAGACTTATTTCTCAATCCTCAGAAACTATAACCAATTCATTGTCAATTTCTCTAAGATACTCATTGTTTGGTTTATTGTTTATAGCTTTTGAATACTGCTTTATTCATTGATATTTATATTTAAATCATTCCCAAAATAAATATCCTTCTGAATAGTTTAAAAGATAGGTAGTAGGGACTAAGAGATGGCTCTGTAGTTAAGGCACTTGCCTGTAGGGCCCAACAACCCAGATTCAGGTGCATGCATCTAGAGTTCATTTGCAGTGGCTAGAAGCCCTGGTAGGCCCATTTTCTCTTCCTCTCTCTCTTTCCCCTTCTCTCCTTGCAAATTAATAAATAAAAAGATAGATGGATCAAGAAGGCAGTTTGCTGTGGGTTTCAGAAGTTTTGGTCCACAGTGGCTTCCCTGGATAGCTTTGGGCCTGAGGCAGTGGTGTCCAGCATGGTGAGGACATGTCATGAAAGCAACACAGTCTGTCATGGAGGAAACTTGTCCTGGAAGAGGCCAGTTCACTCTCCAGTCATCTAGAATCAAGGAGAGAACAAGAGACCAGGCCAAGGTCCATGTATGTTCTTCCAGAAAAAAACTCCAAAGACTTAACTTCTTCCCACTAAACTCTACCTTCTAAAGGTTGCATGACCTTCTAAGAATGCCACATGCTAGAAACCAAACCTTTAATACATTGTCCTTTGATGGATATTTCAGATTCAAATGAGGACATCCAGGTATTGTGTGGGAGTTTGGCACTTTAAAAGTGGGAAAACATACCTGAGTAAGGTCATATGCCCTGTAGCAGAGAGCTTCAGGTTCGCTGAGACGAACTTCCAGACCAGGCACAATTATGGAAGAAGGGATATTATTTATTGAAGCTTACAGATGCAGGGGAAGTTCCGTAATGGCAGGAGAAGCGGCCTGCCTTCACAGGGCCAAGCAGAGAGAGAAAAACCAACCAGGTGCACAGCACACAGAGCAAAACTACAGCCAAGCCACAACAAGCTTCAGGAACTCCCACTGGGCACACTTTGCATATCTTTACAATGGAATCTCAAACCCACCACCACACCTTAAGACCAGCCCCCAGTGACATTGCCTCTAGCAAGGTGATTGCAGATGCAAACTATAACTAATAAAACACTGAATATATTGGGGGACATATATTCAAATTACCACATGCCCTAATACAGAGAAGCCAACCAAAAATTGCATCACTGTAAGAGATCTGATAGGTCATGGGCTCTGGGACCAGGAAGAGATGTATTGTTGCCCTTCAGGGAGAAGGGAAAAAGAGAAGGAAAAACAAGCCATCTCAATCAACTTAGGCTTTACATATTTGAAGGACAAATACAGATCAAGAGATATTTAGGGAATAAAAGTGATATGTAAGAAACCAGAGCACTGGAAAGAGCAATTCACACGGAGGATGGTAAACAGCACTAGCTGAGGGAGAGGAGGGGAACATCACAGTAGTGTAATAAGGATCCTTGAAGAAATACAAGGCAAACAGATAAATTTTGACCAAGAGACAAGAACAGCACTTTTGGCTTTTGTAGAAAAGTGCATAAATAATAAAACTAAGCTTATAGAAATTAAGGCCAAAAACATTCTTATCCAGTTAGGTGAAATAAACACAAAGTAATGTTTCAGAATAAAAAAGAAGATATAAGGAAAAAATTAGAATTTAAAATATCAGTCCAAGATTACTAACATTCATCTAAAAAGAAGTAAAGAGGATAGCAAAGGGAAAGATAATCATGACCAGCATTTGTAACAAGATACACATCTTTGGATAAAATGGGTGTACCAGTCACTGGATGAAATGAAAATTTAATTCCACCGAAGATACAGAATGTGAGATTAACTGTTCAAGACAGAGTATAAATGTCATTAGTTTTTAAACTTTAGTAAGATTGAAAGCTAGATGAAGCAGAGCCAAGGTGGAAGGAGGGGCACAAGTCCAAAGTTTCTGTCTTGACAAGTCAAGCACAGAAGGCATAGTCTATATTCATGAGGTCAAAAATGAATGTGACACATTAAATGATGCTGCAAGGACGGGCAACAGATAAGCTTAAATTTTAACACTGATGAGTAAGAGGCTACATTAAGGGAAGAACAGGATGAAACCCAAATGAACTGAATTTCAATTTCATATTCTTTCTGTTTAATGTTGATCAGCAGGATACAAGTCACAGCATAACACTGAATGAAGACCATGCACTTAGGACATTAATACCTGAACTCAGGAGACTCACTGAAAGTTCGAGGGTAGCCTAAGCTATGTAGTAAGCTCTAGGATAGCCTGGGCTACATAAGACAGTATTTCAAACCAACTATAACACTGAAACCCATTTTATTGTGACAGGTCTTAGGAATAAAAAGGAAAACATAATTTAACATTTCAACTTACAACCTTTTCCACCACTGAGATGTCTGATAGGCTTTAGAATATATAATAAACTCATGTACATGAACAAGTATATCAGAAATGAATGAAGATGAGTTAGTATTACTAATCCCAGTTACAGAGCCCAAAAAGACTTTTTCTGTGAAAGACCAGACAGTATATACGTTGAGGTTTTTAGGTCACACTGTCTTTGTTGAAACTACTCAACTTTGTGGCAAGGTGAAAAAAAAATTACACAGAATACATCATAAATATGTTCAGAAGAATTTGACTAATACATACTGAATGGGAAATTTCGGAGAATTTTTTACAATCAGACAAAACTCTTGATTTTTTTTTTTTTTTTTTTTGCATCTGTAGTATGATTGGTGGTGGCAGCAGCCATGGTGGTGTGTTTGTAGATGCACATGTGTGTTTGTGTGTAGAAGCCAAAAGAGCATGTCAGTGCCCTTCAGCTGTTGTTCATCAGGAAATTTCCTTAAGACAGAATCTCCTGAACATGGAGCTGCTTCTGTTGGAAGCCTCAGGGTTTCCCTGATCTTTGCTCCCACAAGACTGGCGTTATAGGCGTGTGTAGTTATATGGGGCCTGGGGAATTGAACTCGGGTTTCTCAGGCCCTCATGCTCATGGAAGGGCTCTTACATCCTGGGCAATCTCCCCAGCCTAGATTATTTTCTTTAATAATTGAAAACTAAAATACCTAATCTTTGTTCACAGGCCTTAGAAAAACAAACGGTATGCTGGATTTGACTCACATGCCACAGTATGAACTCATGGATGATAAGAGGTAATTTTCCATCTACTCAGAGGGCTTTCCCAAGTCCCTCCTGTAACCGGGCCCTTTTCAATGAGGAAACCAGTCCCAATAGTTATAATGGTTCTGACAGATCACTCTTATCTTTATAGCAATGGAGAGGTAAGGAAAGCCTATCCAATCAATAAGCCTCAGCTCCCAGACCACATCTTGATTTAAACATAAACCAAGTCAAAGTGGGAGCCCCAGTGAGACAATCAGAGTGAAGGAGTCTCTTCTCTAAGACAGTTGAACTATCAGGACACTGCAGTCCCTGCCAGTATGATTATCACCTTGCCCAGGATAATCTGATGCTTAGTTTTATGTGCCCTCTTATCCATTGTGCCCAACCATGTGCAGGTGCTGTGTAGCCTTTTTTAGATGTGATTAACATGAATTTCAATGTACTTTAAGTATGTTATTCTCCATGTGTGGATGGATGAGTGGGCTTCATTTAACCAGTTGAAGACCTCAAGTATGAAGAAGAAAAGTAAAAGACTGAGATTCCCCTAAGGAAGGGAGATTTTTCCTTTACAGTGCCTTTAGACTCAAGCTGCCAGGTCAACCTTCCTGAGTCTAAAGCCTGTGAGCCTGCTATACAGAATTCAGTCTCTAGGTTTCTAGATAACAGATAATAGATAGGTAGGTAACAGATAGATAATAAAGATAGTAGGTAGAACATGACAAATAATAGATGATAGTTAGATTAGAAAGAGATAAGGAGTAGACAATAGATGAACATAGGTACATAATGATCAATAATAGATAAATCACAGACAGTACCTGGTAGGTAATAAAGGATCTCAGCTAGATAATAGATAAATATTTAGATTATAGATATATAGAACTATCAGTTGTTTCTTATCAAAAATTAAGAGCAGAAGGAATAAAAAGTATTCTTGATTATAACTTTGAATTAGGGCACTTTATATCTAAAGCTCTCAGCCCTAACTATTCCATTTAGAGAGCTTGTATATTTGCCTTTAAAAAAAAAGTAATTTTGATTTCTGTTACATAAAATAGAAGGACAGTTTGTATACTAGTAATTCCAGTCCCCCTCAAAAATCCCACTAGTAGTGTTTTGTTCCTTAGTAAGTACTCTTAAGATCAATGAAGGTGTGTAAATAAGAAAAACATTTGTAGAGGCAGGAAAAGAACATTCTTATACACATATACCTATGTAAACATGACTTTTATATTTGAATGTGCCAGAAATTCCACCCAAGTAGGACAGCAAGCCCTAGGCTTTTGTGCACCAGAATTGTTTCAACTCATTGCTTTTCACAAGAATGGTTTTATTTCCCCAGCTGATCAGAGAACACACTTGGAGAAAAATCTGTTGATATTTCCCATGCTGAGTTTTAAATAGCCTGAGTACGTATGATATATCTTTTGTAGTGAGTACTTTAGAGAAAAAAGCACTGCTTTTAAATCTCATGCCTGCCCCAAATGTAATGTGAAATAAATTCCACTGTGAATGAGCTCCTGCCACTTCGAAAAACTGAATGGTAATATGCAAGCTTTCTCTGAGACAGGCCATTTTTTTGTGGTCTAAAAAGCAGTAGAGCTAAGAGGATTGATAAATTTTAAATCTCTCTAGAAAATTTCATGTAAAGCAGCAGGCTTATATCTACTTATAATTTTAGTGGCAAAATAGATGAGTCATTCAGTCCAAGTTTTCTCAGGAACTCAGTTCTCTTCAATTAGCAACGTGCATTTAAGTTGGCATATGAAGGTGGTGATTAATGATAATATCAATGATACCAACATTCCTTGGATTTGAACTCCAAGAATATGTATTTAATTTCTGAGATGAACCTAGCTGTGGAGAGTGCTCCTTGGGCCTCTCCATCTTGTTTTCAGTAGCCTCCAAAACTACCAGCATTATAATTAAAAGCTCCACAACAACTGAATTCATTTGGAACCCAGAACCAGTTTCTTTTGTGACACTCTCATCCCTCCATGTGGATGGGTCTCATCCCTGCAGATCCTTCCTGAAAAGAATGAAATTAAAATTAAATATAAGCTATTATTTATTTGAGTTCATAGCTCACACCAGGCACTTCCCCGGTGTTACATACAGCATTTCCTCTAGCTCAAAAAGTAATCTCATGAACACAGACTGATTATCTCCAAATTAAAGATCAAGAGGTTTCAGGTAAATGGAGTAAATTAGGAAAATGAACTAGGCTTATGGAGATCTTTAACAGAGGAGCACAATTCAAACATAGAGCTGTCTGCTTACCAGTCTCTGCTGTCTCCATGTTGCCATGCTTGACCAAGGTCTGTCTCTGGTGCTGAGGTTGGGAAGGAATGCACTGTTATTAAAGTCCTCCAGGCTCTGGCTTTCTCTCTATTATACCTCAGGTTACTCCACAAAGTGTGAAAGCTTACTCTGTATCTTGAGAAGTAGTCTTCCTAAAAGGCCCTTCACCTGCAATCACCTAAAGAGAGCCTTTATACACTGAGCATCTCTGAGTCCATGGGGGCCACCTGCTCACTTTTAACTGGGTGTCATGGCTGGGCACATAGGTAGCCAGTGGAATAAAAGGACACTCGAATTAATGGAAATGACTTGCAAATGCTGACCCCGAGAAACAGCTGAGGTCCATGCCAAATGTGAATGAAAATATGCAAAATAAAAGGCTGAATGAACAAAAATTCCATTTGCACATGTAGATGTGATGCAAATCCATGCCAAGTGGCCATAAATTGTTTACAGAGAGCATTGAGATATTCAAGGTTTATCTCTTCAGGTTCAAGAACCATAGAGCTGCTTTTCGCGTGTCTGTGAATTTACATGTAGGTTTGTAAGAAGGGAATAGAAGAAACCTTTGCTTAAGATCTTATATGAATGTTAGATTACTATGGGAATATTTTTCACCACCACATAAGCTAGGGAGAAATTTCAAAACTCATTCTCAATTCCTAGTGTGTTAGATATGAGATCATTTTTAAAGTTGTGTCATTTTTTTTTCTTAAAATGTTTTTTCATTTAAAATAATTGACTTCTAAAAAATTTATTTGAATCTTTAGGCCTCATAGATTTTCTTTACAAATTCTTACCGTGTCAATGAACTGATAGGGCAGTGACTCCCCCTCACCTTCAGTAACCTTATTCCTCTAGTTAGACCCCACCTTCCAGAGCCTCTCAAAATAGCAGTACCTGGTCCGTTAAGAATCAAGCACTCAACACGTGAGCCTGTAAAGGATATTCTATATTCAACCTGCAGCAATAGGGCTTTGTGTTTGTTTTGATTACTATTTTTATCATTTCCAATAACTACTAATTTTGTTTATATATGTGTGCACACCTTTATATTCAAAAGATAGAGATGATATTTATATGGGCTTCTATTTTCATTTTTGTTTCTTCTATGACTAGATCTCAGAATTACCTCATTACTTTCTCTAAGACTTATGATTCTTTCAAAAGAAGCAGACTGATCTGAGGAGATGGCTCAGCAGTTAAGGCTTGGAAAGCCTAATGGCCCTGGGTTACTTTTATACAATACCATCCTATTAAGTCCCCCCTCCCTCCCTTTCTATTCCATTTGTATCCCCTTTCTAACTTATTGGCTTCTGCTACTGAGTTTTATTCCTACTCACATAGAAGTCCAATTATTTGTAGCTAGGATCCACATATGATAGAGAACATGTGGTGTTTGGCTTTCTGGGCCTAGGTTACCTCACTAAGTATAATCCTTTCCAGATCCATCCATTTTCCAGCAAATTTCATAACTTTATTTTTCTTTACCGCTAAGTAGAACTCCAGGACAATCTTGAACTTCTGATCCTCTTGCCTTTATTTCCTGAGTGTTGGGATTACAGGTGTCACTACACCCAGTTCATGTGATGTTGGGGATGTAGCCCAGGGCTTCATATATGCTTGGGAAACACTCTGCTAATTGAGCTACATTATGCCTGATCTCACTTTATTTTTTTAAAGTTTTTTGTTTATTTTTATTTATTTATTAGCAACAGACAGAGAAAGAGGCAGATTGAGAGAGAGAGAGAGAGAGAGAGAGGGAAAGAACGGGTGCACCAGGGCCTCCAGCCACTGCAAACAAACTCCAGATGCATGAGCCACCTTATGCATATGGCTTACTGGGGTCGTTAGGCGTCATAGGCAAGCACTTAACCACTAAGCCATCTCTCCAGCCCTCACTTTAATTTTTAAGTCAAACAAAAATTCATTGACAATACATATGACTGATAAAAATTTGAGTTATTTATTGTTTTAGATTAGACTTCATAGCTATATAATTAGTAGGTTATAAATGTCACAGAGTTAATACCTTTACCTTTCTTTTAGAAGTTACCTAGTATCATCTGCCAGTGATAGTTGCACTTTTGTGAATGCTAGAACATACCATCGTGTTTTTGTCAAAAGTACTCCTTTCCCATGTATTTCCTGCTGCCTTTTGAATGCATTAATCCTCATGAATTATGGTTATATTAAAAGCAATTACATCAATTTTTTTATATTTTCCTACTTTATAGTTACTGATAGTCTTTGAAGAGCATTTTTCATTAAAACAGTTTTGTTTGTCCATTCCTGTATATATAATGGCTCTTATTTTATCACAAATTATATGTACCTATTGAAATTAAATACAAATGAAAACTCAGTTTTTCAATCACAATAGGCACACTTCTAGTGTTACACATGTGACAAGTGGTTAGCATTTCTACTGTACATATGGAGGATTTTAATCACTGCAGAAATTTCTGTTGGATATAGTATTAAATATTAGAAGAATGGTTTCTTTAATAAGCATACTATTGTGACCCTATAAAATTTAACAACTATAACAAGATCTGGAGGTATATAGCTTAGGGATAGTGTGCTACAGTCCCTGGGTTCACTCTCTAGTACTTGGATTTATACCTTGGAGATGAAATAACTATAACAGAAAGGAAAACAAAGTGTGTAGATTTTTTATACAGTCCTAACTATGCAGGTAGCCTGTACCAAATTACATGTCTCTTCAGTTCTAATTTGCTAAATTCTCTATCAGGTTCATGTAGATTCACTAGCCATACTGTTAACTACTCGTTCTACTCACCTTACGGATTTTCATGCTATCTAACATGCACCAGCCTTTGTGCTGCACTGTAGTGATGCTTGCTTACCTACTGTGCACAAAGTGTACATTCTAGCTTCTGCAAGCATTTAGATAAAGCCCAAATGGCATAGTACATAAAATAAAAATATGAAAATTATGCATTGTCTCTTCATTTATGTTATAGATGAATCTTAGAGGGGTATATGAATAAAATATTATACATTATTTGATAGCATTATAAATTTAATTATGTCTAGAAATTGTAGTGTTTCCCATTATTGTGTATTAATTCAAGGCATGAATGAATTTTCAAATGACATTTGATTTTATTCTTGAGAAAAAGTGTACAGAGAATTTATGAAAGCTAACATTACCAAAAGAGTGAAAATAATAATCTGAACCCTAATTTAAATTTTCCCTTCCTGCCATGCATAATTTCTAGCTCTTTTAGTTTCAACGTGACAATTAAATAAGAAAAATGACCAGAGCATGTTTTTGATCTTTTTGTAAAAATATTTTTTAAAATTTATTTTAGTTTATTTATTTGAGAGAAAGAGAGGGAGTCAGAGGCAGAGAGAGAGAGAGAGAGAATGTGTGTGCCAGGGCCTGTAGACGAACTCCAGATGTATGTGCCACCTTGTGCATCTGGTTCACATGGGCCCTGGGGAATAGAACCTCGGTCCTTTGGCTTTGTAGGCAAACACCTTAACAGCTAACCCATCTCTCCAGCCCTGTGTTTGACCTTTAATAATTCCTAAGCATTATATCACATGCACTATTCCCTAAATATTATACCACATGCATTGCTCAGGGTCAGTAAACAAACTCCTCAAAGGCTGGCATTACTGGGTTCTGTTGAACAGATGAAATTATTGTTTCAAACATGCAGTGGTGCTGCAGTTGACAACAGAAAGAAAAGTAGATTTTTTTTATGCTTTCTCCAGCAAATAGTGTTCAAAAGTTACATGTGCCTAGAAAAGAATTTGACTTTAGCAACGCAAAGAGTTTGTCAAAACCCAAAGCAGCCAACATCCCAGGATGCCTGTCAAGAGAGGCCTGTTCTGTCTGGCAGGGAGTCACATCCTTCCCAGGTATCAAAATGAAGACTTTCACATAACACTCCTGGACAGTTTTTTTCTTGCAGACACGGGCATCCATACCTACACAATGTTCAGTTGTGGAAAACATTATTGTGTTTATTTACAAGGATGGGCTAGAGAATGGCCTAAAAGTCACAAGAATGTTCATTCAGTTCTTGAATACCAAAAACTACCCTGAAAGAAGCCATCGTGCTAATGAAGGTAAACACATTTATCATGAAGGTCCTGAACAAAGCAGGTGCAAGGAGTCTGGGCTCTCCATTTCTATTTGGAAATTTTGTTTCCATTTTATTCCTCTTCTGATATCCTTGACTTCTTTAGTTATTTATTTTTTCCTCCTCCAGAAGTTTCAAAAAAGAAAAACAAGACAGAATAAGTCAAAAGAAAGTGTGTGGGGGTGAGAAAGACACAGAGAGGCATAGTACACTATAGTATAAAAATTTATGTAATTAATAATTAACTATACATGTGTAGATTAATATGTTACTCTCTTCAGTACCATGCTATTTTGACTTATTTAAAAATATTAAATCTAATAGGGAATTAATTAATTTGTACACATGAATAATAATGTAACTAAAAGTATATGTAATGTCAGCCATCAAGACTAGACAGGTGTTAGACCAGCGTGGTGGTGGGTGCATGCCTTTAATCCCAGCACTTGCAAGGCAGAAATAGGAGGATCACTATGAGTTCGAGGCCACCCTGAGACTACATAGGGCTAGAATGAACCCCTACCACACACACAAAAAAAATAATAGACAGGTGTCTCTAGTATATAATAATTTTTCAATTACAGGTCAGAGATGGCAGAAAGGCCCCAACTACCTGGATTCACCTTGATGAAGGAAATAAGAAGAAACTGATCTTAATAGATTATTAAAATACATGGGAGAAGAAGAAAAGGAAAATAGTCCTCCAGGGCTGGAAAGAAATTGAGTCAGAATTAACTATCTCAGTTCACAACACAATCATACTTGATAGAAGTGCAAAATTTTGTTCATGTTCTGTAGTGTTACACAAAGGCAATTCACAAATCTCAGATACAGGCTTCTATTAGGAACTCACATGTGAGCTGGACAGCAAGTGAAACTTTCCAAGAGTTAGATTAGACATGTGTATTTGCCCCTGTTTGCACTAAAGCTTCAATAAGACAAAAGCCTCAAAGCACAATAAGGATCAAATCAAAACACACAAAGACAATGCTGCAGATGATGGGTCAATACTAAGGAAAAGTGATTTCAGCAGACAGACTCTTCAAAGTTAGCAAGGGCAGGGTCTCCCCAGCCTGCCATCCTGTGGCCCTGTGGTGAGGCCGGAAGGAAGTAGGAGTCTGTCCATCTGTGAGATCGTGATGAGGCTCTCCATCTAAGATGTGGAGCTGAAGAGAGAGCCATGATTTGGATCAGCTTCTACATCTCTGGATCCTAATCTAAAAATGGAAAGCAAACAAAAGCTGGTATTACCCCAGTGTCAGATCCTACAAATCCTTCTCTAAACAAATTGCAGGAATGTTGAAAGTTGATGCTTCTACCCTGATACTGATATTCCACAATAAACCTCCCTGTGCCCTGCTATTAAAGGCATTTGCACCTGACAGCTAACCCCTTGTTCACCTACTGTAAAGGGAATAGCTTGTGAGCAGCATGTGCTCTCCTGAACATTCTTCCTCACCGTCTTTTCAGTTAGGGAGGAGCCTGTCAGCAAAGAATGAGAAAGAGAAAGAGAGAGAGAAGTAAATGAAATTCACAAGTCATTTCCTTCTGTCTTAACAGGGATTAATCAGTAGTTGTGTGGAATGTTAACATCTCAGCAACACTTATTTGTCATTTATACTCATAAGGTAGAAGCCTGAAAAGAGCATTTTCCAGACTAACCACAGGGGATGCACTTGGAACTTTCCAGAAGGCATACACAAACCATTTTTACTCCTACATTAGTGGGGAGGCCTGGGACATCACAGGCAGCAAAGATGAACTTCTGCCGTCCTCTGTGTGTCACTCACTGCGCTGGTTCTTGCCCTCACCGATTTCCCAAACACCAGAAACAAACTTCCCAGACTCCAAACTAACACCAGTATCGGTGATAGGTTTGTAAGCGCCTGATTGGCGCCTCAATTTCTTCCTGCAAAGAAATGTTCAGAGTGGTGTCTTGTTTCCTGAAGGAAATTTATCTCATTTTACAACATTCAGCAAATGTAATAATGTAGTTTCTACTCTGCAGGTAGTAAATTTGACAACTTTTCATGGAAGAGTAGCAGCACTGGAGAAAAGAGCTAATCTAGGGAAGAGAGTAATTGAAAAGGTGACCCAAGGCCTAGGAAGATGGCTCAGGGGGCAAAACTGCTGGCCATGCAAGCATGAGGTTTTAAGTGGGGATCCCCAGAACCCACATAATGCCAGATGCAATAGCATAAGTGTCTGTTATACCAGCACAGCTATGGTGAGATGGGAGGCAGAGACAGGAGAATTACTTAGAAGATTGCAAGCCAGCTAGCATGGCAAAGGCAGCAGTAAACAATGCAATACCCTGCCCCAAACAAGATGGAAGGTGAGGACTGACACCTGAGGTTGTCCTATGACCTCTACATGTATATGGTGGCATATGTGCACTTGCAATCAAAGATACTCACAGACACACAAAGACATACACATGAGTAACTCAAATGTCAAATAGCAGGACACTCAAGATACTCAAGATAAGAAAAACAATAGAAAACAAAAGACTTTGCCAAATAACTCAATATAGCTATCAGAAATAAATGATTTAATGGAAGGAATAAATTATAAATTTGAATAAATCTAATATAAAATATTAGAACAACAAGATTAGAAGGAATATAAGAAACTAATATATGTATATTATTATATAATATATATATTAGTAAAAGTATCTGCTATGTAAGAGGACCTGAATTCAGAAATCCTGCAAAGCTGGCACAGTGGTGCATCCCTGCAATCCCAGTGTTGGGAGGTGGAAGTAGGAAGAATCCATGGGATTTGCTGGCAAGATAGTCAAGCTCTGGGTTCAGTGAGAGACCTGGTCTCAAAGAAGAGACCTGGTCTCAAAGAATAGGGCAGAGAGTGATTGAGGAAGGCATGAATGTCAAACCTCTGGCCTTTACACACACACTATATACATACATATATATCCACATGCCCACACACATAAGTGAACATAAACATATAAACACACATACACATGTATACTGTATTGCACACACACACATAAAAAATGAAAGAAATCTAATGGTGACTTTTTAATATATTTTATATATTTATTTTACCCAGTTATTTGCAAGATAGATACAGAATGAGAAATAGCCGCATGTACTGGCCACCTGATCATCTTTGTAAGCTCTGTCACAAAATTCCATCTTCTCATGTCATACTTACTGCCAACAACATGAGAGCATCAGGAAGAAGATAGTGCTGAATAATCATGTACATGTAAGATCTTCATCCTCAAGGCGGTGGTGGTCTTGTCATAGATGAATAAGAATGTAATTCAAGTGATGTCTCTATTATCACAATGAAAAGCAACTAATGAGAAAGAAGAGGGAAGAAGTTTCTGCAACAGGGAGTCAGCATTCGCTTTGCCAATTGATCAGAGACGATGAATGGAGGAAGAAGGCATTTTGCTTAGGGACAACAGTGTGAGGGATGAGTAACAGCCAAACAGGGATAACAATGCAGAATGTTCTTGACTGGCAGTTAAGAAGCTGAATGAGCAGGGTAAGGAGTATGCATATGGACTGGGTGAAAATTAAGCCAGAAAACCCAGAGTAGTTCATACTGTGGAAATACAGGCTCTGCTAGAGAGTTAAGGCTTTCTCAAACACAGACATGGGTATGAATACTGTGTAGCCTCTGTCACCATCCTTCTTTTTCCTTGGGCAGGCACAACCTTTCTCGAATGTATCTGTCACCCATACCCTCCTTGCCTCTCCAGAAATAGATTGGGAGTCTTCCTGCTGGGGTTGTGACCAATGTTTAATCAGTGGCTATACCTGTGGCTTTGGATGAGTGACTCAGAACCTCCTGTGCCTCAGTTTTCTCATCTGAAAGCTTGGAGTATAGTAATATACTCCAGCCAGCATAATGTTCTTCCCAAGCACATGGGGCCAAGTAGCCAGGGAATGAGCCCTTGAAAAGCACGAGCCAAGATATGTCTTTCTTTCTTTAAAGTGTTTTGTTCAGCAATTTGTCACAGGGGCAGTAAAAGTAGCTAACATAGGAAGCAGAAGATGGTGGACAAGGTCCACACACTGACCACTGGAATTTCCAGGGAGTAGACAGATAACTGTCAGATAGAAGCTGTTCTATGAAGTGGATGACAAGGAGAAAACACCAGCATCAGCAGTGAAGAGAGAAACAAAGCTAGAAAGAGTGACAAAAGGATGGAGGGCAAAGTCTATTCCTGAGCGCTCTGCACAACTGGGGAGTACTCTTCCTTCAGGTCAGAGCATCACTGTAGAGGACAAGGATGTGGTAAGTACATGGACTGAAGATTTTCCTGAGCAGTCACCCCAGTCCAGAGGGGGAGGAATGATACCACAAGCACAGTAAAACCTACTCCCATTGAACATTATAAATACTTCAACTGAAAGAATATGCTCTCTAGTATATGGAAGTAAGGTTTGGTGATGCCTCCATCAGTATCATTTGCTGAAGACAATTTTGGGTATCTGAGGTCTTTTGTGCTATCATAAGAATTTTAAGAATTATTTTTCTATTGTAAGAATTTGGATTGGGATTGTAATGAATCAGTGTATTGCTTTTGGTAGGATGCCCATTTTCACAATATGTATTCTCTAATGAGCATGTGATGTCTTCCATCTTCTGATATCTTTCTCAATTTTTTTCTTTAATGTCTTAAAGTTTAATTTGGAGAATTTTTTCACTTTAGTTATTTTTGTGGCAATTGTAATTGAACTATTTCTTTGAGTTCATTTTCAGGATATTTATGAGTTGTATGAAGAAGGTTGATAATTTTTGTGTGTTAAGTTTTTATTCTGCCACTTTGCTGAAAATGTTTATTAGTTCTGAATGTTTTCTGGTCCTCTTTTTCTTTCTAGTGGATTATTTTGGGTCACTTACGTACAGAATTACATTTTCTGCAAATAAGGACAGTTCAACTTCTTCCTTTCCAAACTGTATCCCTATTATTTCTTCCTCTTGCTTTATCACTCTACCCAAGACTTCAAGCACTATATTAAATAGAGGTGGGAAGGTGGGAAAAGTGGACACCCGAAATGCTTCAAATGAAATGCTGACTATATGTACACACACACACACACACACACACACACACACACACACACACACACATTTATTATGTTCCCTCCATCCCTCTACCTTCCAGTGTTTTTAACATGAAGGGATGTTAAAGACCTTTTCTGTACCTATCAAGATCTCTTCACTTAAGTCTATTTATGTCACTAATCATATTTACTGATTTCTCTATGTTGAACATCCCTACATTTTTGGAGTGAAGCAGACTTGATCAAGGTGAAAGATCTTTTGGTCTGTTCTTCATTTTATTTTGTGAATTTTTAATATCAGAGGAATATTGAAAGCTGCAAGAGACAAACCAAGTCACTTATAAGGCAAACCCTAAAGACTCCACTACAAAGCTCTTAGAATTAATGGACATTTCAGCAAAGTAGTGGAATATAAAATCCACATACAAAAATTAGCAGTTTTCCATATTCCAACAATAAATTTGCTAAGAAAGAAATCAGATCAGGAACAAAATATGTCATTCATAAAAGCTTAAAAAAAAACATGGGGAACAACCTAACCAAGGAAGTAAAAGATATATAAAGTTAAATTTTTAAATAAAGAAAGAAATTGAAGAATATGCTAGAAGATGAAGAGACCTCACATGTTCAAAGGTTATTAGAATTAATATGAAAATTCATATGTTACAAAAAGTTCTATTGATTCAATTTAACCACCATCAAGGTGTCAATGACATTATTCACAAGAACAGTAAAAGCAGACCTAAAATCAACACAGGAGTAAGAAAAACTCCAAATAGTCAAAACAATCCCAAGAAAAAGAACCATGCTAGAACTAGCCATTCCTGACCTTAAATTATATCACAGAATCATAGTAAGAAAAACAGCATGGTACTGGCACAAAACCAGAAATGTGGATAAGTGGAATAAAATAAAGGACCCAGATATAAACTCTAGCAGCTAACACCACCTAATTTTTGAAAATGAAGTCAAAGGTATACTTGAGAGGATAAACAACCTCTTCAATGAATGGTGCTGGGAAAGATTGGATATCTGCATGTCCTCAAGAAAGTTTTAGAGTAGATAGGACAGGTACCTGCTTGATAAGAACACTAACACCAGCTTTTGGTTGCCTGTGAAGCCTAAAGACCCTGGTTCAATTCCCCAGTACCCACATAAGCCAGATGTGCATATGGAGTTCATCTGCTGCTGTGGCAGGAGGTCCTGAGGCACCCATTCTCTCTATCTGCCTCTTTATCTCCCTCTCTCCAACAAATAAATAAATAAATAAAAAGTAAAAAAAAAAAACTAGATGAGGTCATTAAAATCCATTTAAATAACAAGGCAGTGACTGCTCAGTAAGACTTAATATCATTTATTTCATGTGATTAAAGCAACCCTGAGGTTTTAACTCATATAGGCTTTTGAGAATGGTTGATATTAATTGTGCTATTGCTTATCTTCCACCTAGCTGTGATTTTCTTTCAGACTATTCCCACATACACACACTGAAATCTAACAGAAAAACAATTTCATCAACCACACAGGCTATGTGCACTCTATGCTGCTTGTGATACTGAAAGGAGGAAGAAGGGAGTGCAGTTTTCTCCAGAACCTGAAGAAATCTCCTGTCTGTGATCTTCTTGCCCAAGGTTGATTCAAGCAAGCCATCCAGCAAAAGTGGACTTTGCACAGCTTTAGGTCAGAGGAAGGTATTTCTTGTGCACTTCACTAACATCTTCTGCATGCTATTTTTAAATTTTTTATTGACAACGTCTATACTTACAGACAGACAATAAATCATGATGTTTCCCACCCCTCCCCCACTCCCCTTCAGAACTCCATTCTCTGTCATACCCCCTCCCTCTCTCCATTAGTCTCTCTTTTAATTTGATTGCATGCTATTTTTAAAGAAATTTTCTTCATATGAGAATTAAGGTAACATTTAATTGGACCCTAAGATGAAATTTAGCCAGAAATTCTCTGATGTTGTTTTCTTCTCTGTCTTCAATGTATAGATTCAAGCTGTGAATGTTACAATTATGCTTAATGGATTTTGGAAACAGGAAAGATTTAGTATGGGTTTTAAAACATGTACTTGCATGACAGTTAGAGATTGAGTCTTTGAACTTTATAAATAGCAAAAATGATATTACATTGCCATAAGTAAGTCACATGAACTGTGTGGCATGTATCTTCACAGCCTTATCTAGTGATTCTTGGAATAAAAGTAATAAATTCATATAAAAGCTCCTTGAATAGTAGGTTGGGGATGGCTCCATGGATAAAGCACTTGCCATGTGAACATGAGTACATGAGTGTAGATCCCCAGAGCCCACAATAAAATTGAATAGTGTAATCCATCCCAGAACACCTAGGGTGAGAAGACAGATGGAGACAGAAGTACTTCCAAGCTCAAGGGCCAGTTAGTCTGGTGTTCACTTTGGTGAATAGCAAAGCGCCTTGCCTCAAACAAGGTGGAATTTGAAGGTTGACACCCAAAGCTGCCAGGGGCATGTTCATAGTCACATACATGAACAGGCATCCACATACACACATTCTAGGCACAAATACACATGCCAAATGAATTGATACATAGGCGAAGTCTGAGTAATGAAAAGTCTGTGAGGGTGAGACTTGCATCTCATGACTCTCACATTCTAAGCATACACATTAAAATTTTAAAACCTTTTTAAAAATCACCTTTGCTTCATAGAAAGAAAGGGAAGAACCATAGGAATGGACTTTCAATAGACTCTGGCAGCACTAAATGGGAGAGCATAAGGAGTGCTGTAGGAGTTTTCTAGTAGGAAGGACACTTTAGAATTGATGGTCCAAAAATAATTGATGAGGAGTTAGGTGTCCCTGTCCTGATCTGAGCATTATGTAATGAGTCCTGCACTGAAGCATCACATGGTGACTCATATATATGACAATTAATTTTTTAAATAAATAAAATGTGGCTGATGTTTTTGCATTTTAGGTTACCTATAGACAATGCTCCCTGTTGTAGAGCTGGGATGAACAAGAAAACCTGACACAGTTTATTGGAGGAATGTTTTTTTTCAAGCTTACAGACCCAGGGGAGGGTCCATCAATGGTGGAAGAAGCTGCTTACTTCCATACATCCAAGCAGAGAGAAAAACTGCAGCCAGCAAAACACCAGCACCAGCACCAGCACACACCAGAAAAAAAAAAAAAAAAAAAAGAAAGAAAGAAAGAAAGAAAAGAAAAGAAAAGAAAAGAAAAGAAAAGAAAAGAAAAGAAAAGAAAAGGCAGCAGGGACACCTGTGGTCTGGACACATCAGGATCTGTCCCCAGAGACACCTCCTGTTCCAAACTTTAATAAAACACCTGAGACTATGGGGGACACACATTCAAACTACCACACATCCTTTATTGCCTGTATTCAGGTGTAAATGTCCCTTCTACTACCTCAGTGTAAACCCATGAAAATAGGCTTTTAAAAAAATTGTTCATAGCTTTTTTCCTATTTAAAGATAAATTAACATTCAATATGAACTTTTGAAAAAAATAAGTATAACCATATAAAGAATAGAAAAACACCCACTCATAAAACTTTCACCCCAAAAAGTTAATGTTTTTATAATATGTTTTAAGTAATTTCTTTTTTCTGCAATTTAAAAAAATTAAAAGAAAACGTAGGTATTAGATGTTTCCACATCTTAATTTGTTATCCCTCTTTGTATTTTCCAAGCAGCTTATAGCAGTCTATAGCAGGCTATCATCACTGATGTCTCTCATTGGCTACTTCACTATCTTGTAAGTTTAACAGGCAGATATTTCATAGATTTGAGAACATACTTCTCCTGTTAAAAATAAGATAGTCAAAATAAAAGAGAGGGCTAGAGAGATGGTTTAGCGGGCAAGGCACATGCCTGTGAAGCCTAAGGACCCTGGTTTGATTCTCCAGGTCCCACGTAAGCCAGATACACAAGTGGGCACATGTGTCTGGAGTTCGTTTGCAGTGGCTAGAGGCCCTGGTGTGCCCATTATCCCTCTCTCTTTCTCTCTTTCCCTCTCTGTGTCTTAAATAAATAAATAATTAAATAAATAAATAAATAAATAAATAAATATTTTTAAAAAATGAAAAGAGAGACTGATTGAGAGGGGGAGGGGATATAATAGAGAGTGGAGTTTCAAGGGTTAAAGTGGGGGGAGGGAGGGAAGTACCATGGAATATTGTCTACAATCAAGGAAGTTGTCAATAAAAAATAAAAATAATAAGATAATCATAAACTGATTCATTGGGCTAACTGAATGGTGAAATGAGGGTTGGAGAGATGGCTTAGAGGTTAAGGCACTTGCCAGAAAAACCTGAGGACATGGTCTAATCTCTCAGTTCCAGGTAAGCCAGATGCGCAAGGTGACATAAATGTGCAAGCTTACACATGCACACTAAGTGGTGAATGCATCTAGAGTTCGATTACAGTGGCTGGAGGCCCTGAAGTGCCAATTTACTCTCCCTTTCTCTCACTCACTCTCTCTCTCTCAAGAAAAAATGGGGGGGGGGAGGGCAGCCAATTTGTTGGGGTGGCCTAAAAAGATGAAATGAGATCATCTGTATCTCTCATAGACAAAATGTTAGTTTCAGAAGTAACAGTTTTTCTAATGATCCAAACTCATAGTATTAAAGTCCTTATGGAATCATCTTCCTTGGGTTTGGGCCAGACCTTGTTTTCCCTGCTAGAATGGAGCTTAGCAAAAGCAAGACAAATGGCATTTCGGCAAGATGGTGACTGTGCAACTGAGGCCTCTGCCCCGGGCTTGTTCTCCTGTGCTACAACCACTCAGTCTCCAGGAAGCCTGGTGCCACATCATGAACTACCTAGTTGAAAGGTCCACAGGGCAGGGGCTGAAAGGGGGTCTTGGGCCAACAACCAGCAAGAAATTTCCTTCTTCCTAGAGGGGACAGAAAGAATGTTAGAGCCACAAGTTGGGGCATTATGCACAGAGACTTGGCCTATCCCCCATAGCTCTTGACTACCCCCACAATGCGTGAACCATATTCCCCATTGATGAGGGTCCCTACAGAAGAGGGAGAACAGGGAGGAGGATAATGGAGTCACCACTAAGAATGTAAAACTAGAATAATATATAAAATAAATTAAATTAAAATTAAAAAAAAAAAAAAGACATCAAAGTAATAAACAAACTACTTGGCAAGAACAAGAGGACCAGGAGGAATGGGAGGAGTGAAAATGAGGGTAATGGGGATGGATATGATCAAAGTACATTATATACATGTACAAAACTACAAAAATAAATATTTTTAAAATAAAAAAAATTCCTTCTTCCTAAACCATGAGTGAGCTTGGAATTGAATGCTTCAATTATCCAGCCTTCAAATGGCACCACAGTCCTCTCCCAACTTCATGAGAGGCACCAAAGCTCTGCCTAGGTTAGTGACCTTCAGAAACTGTGATATCATAAACACATGCCTATGAATAATGACTCCTACCTTGGAGGTAATTTGTTATGTGTCTTTTATTTATGGTTAGTTTCAAATATTGGAGCATCTTGAGAGTCCTTTCAAATATAACACTTCTTTCCTGTCAATTTTATGAAAAAATAAAAGACATAAAACAGCTCTGGGATATGGGAAAGCAATATACTTTTATTGATAAAGGCTAAGCTAGAATATGTGATACAGTGTGATAGCAAAATAATTTTTTCAGCTATATCTCAGAAGGAGATGGACTGAGAACCTTATACTGGACTGAACAGGGTGGAGAGAGCACAGTTCTGGGAAGTCTTTCATTGGGGAGAAGCAGAGAGCAGAAATGCTTGTGAGCAACTGATTCTTAAAGGGGAAAAAATAGGTTAGAGCAGATCATGGCCATTTATCCATCTCAAAGTTCCCAGTCATTGTGAGGGCAACACAGGTCTCAGTAAGTCCTTGAGGTCACTCTCATAGACCAAAAAGAGCTTAATTAATACAAAGTGGTATTTCCAATCTAACAATGATAACATTGAGAATTACTTATCAATAGCTAGGCAATAGCTACACAATATCCATCATGGGACTGTGCTCCAATTAAATCAAATAACATGTGATACTAAACCAGATATTCAGAGACACAGAGGCTCCCAAGACCTCATCACTGATGTAGAACTAAAATGAACCCAACATGGTTCAGGGAAATTCATGGAATATGGGGCAGTAAGATCGTTAGAGCCACAAGTTGGGTCATTATGCACAGAGACATCGCCTCATCCCCATAACTGATGGCTACTCCCATAATGCATTCCTCAATGAGGAGGGTCCCTTTGGAGGGGGGAGGATAGCATGGAGGCTATCAAAAGTACCAAAATGAATGTATTCACATTATGAGCACAACTAATAAAATAAATAATAAATTTTTAAAAATTTAGATTGTGGGCTGGAGAGATGGCTTAGTGGTTAAGGCACCTGCCTGCTAAGCCTAACAATGTCCTTTGGCTCTCCAGGTCCCACGTTTAGCCAGTCACAAAAGTGATGAAAGCACCTAATGCTGCACTTGCCCACAAGGGGTTGCATGTGTCTGGAGTTTGTTCACAGCAGCTGAGAGGCTGCTGTGTACCCATTCTCTCTCTCTCTCTCTGCCTCTTCCTCTCTGTCTCTTGCAAATAATAATAAAAAATTAGTTTGTGTCAAAGGTTATGTATTCATTCATTATCTCATGAATGTCTTCATTTTCTTAGCAAACCTTCTTGAAATAGTAACTCAAAGGTCTTGAACAGTTTTGCTTTCTGTATATGTTGCTATGGTGATTTGACTCAGGTGTCCCCCGTAAAGTTATGTGTTCTGAATGCTAGGCCCCCAGATGATGGTTATTTGGGAAATAAGCCTCCTAGAGGGAATGTGTTGTTGGGGGCAGGCTTATGGGTGTTATAGCCAGCTTCCTCTTGTTTGGCACACTCTCCTGTTGTTGTTGTCCACCTGATGATGGCCAGCAAGTGATGTTCACCCTCTTCTCATGCCATCATTTTCCCTGCCATCATGGAGCTTCCCTTCGAGTCTGTAAGCCAAAATAAACCCATTTTTCTGCCAGCAATACAAAACTGACTAAAACAGTTGCTAAATTGTTTTCAGAGGATTTAACTAACTTCCTTCCACACCATCATTAGTGAATACAAATGCACTTGTGACCTATGAAGCCTTGGTTTTAGCCTTTATTTTGCAATCTTTGTTTATTTGGTAAGTGACTCATAATATAACCTTATTTTAATTTGCAATCCCTTGATTGCTAATAAAGAGTAAGATTTTCATTATTAATTGACCATCTGCATTTACTTCTCTATAAATTAACTTTTAGTGTTCAGAACCATGAATCTCTGGCTATTATCATTTACCTCAGTTGACACAGTAAGTGCTCAGCTGCCCTCTCATCTAGAGTGGTGGAACCTCATAGGGAAAAGGGGCTTGTTAGGGCGTTGGGGCACACAACTTTAAACTTAGCACTTACACTCAGGGAGACAGAGGTAGGAAGATTATTGTGAGTTCAAGGCACCCTGAGACTACAGAGTAAATTCCATGTCAGCCTGGGCTAGAGCAAGACCCTACCTCAAAAAAACAAAAACAAAAACAAACAAACAAAAAAAGCCTAGTGGAAGTGCTACTGGGTCTTTCAAATTATTTTTTTTTATATTGCTATGTAATTCCCTTTTTAAAGCTTTATTTTCCTAAATGTTCCTTAAAGTTTAGCTTATATTAACACCAAACTAAACATCATGCAAAGACAGCATCTTCAACAAATGGCACTGGACAAACTAGAAAACCATATACAGTAAAATGAAACTCAATCTACACATTTTACCATGTACAATAATTAAGTCCAAATGGATCAATCACCTTAATATAAGACTGGATGCTCTGCTACTACTGGAAGAAAAAGTAGTAGGAACTTCCATGATATAGGAGTGGGAAAACACTTCCTGAACAAAACCCCAGTAGCTCAGGAAATTAAACAATCACTCAACCATTGGGATCTCATGAAGCTGAAAAGCTGTTTCACATACAAACATACCATAAGCAGATCCAATAGCTTACCCACAGAATGGGAGAAAATTTTTGCCAGATACACATTGGACAGAGGCCTAATTTCTAAAATCTACAAACAACTCAAAAACCTAAACAATAAAAAAATCAAACAACCCTCTCACAAAATTGGGCAGAGAACTATATAGGGAGTTCTCAGAGGAAGAAATACAAATGGTAAACACACACTTAAGAAAATGTTCAACATCCCTAATCAGGGAAATGCAAATTAAAACAACTATGAGATTCTACCTTACCTGAGTAAGGATAGCAAACATGAAAAATTCTAATGACAACAAATGCTGGTGAGGCTGTGGAGAAATAGGAACCCTCATTCACTGTTGGTGGGAATGTAACCTGGTACAACCACTATGGAAAGCAATATGGAGACTCCTAAAAAGGATGGCTATAGCGGAACCAGAGACCCAGTTATTCCCTTATTGGGCATTTACCCTAAAAACTCCAAGCCTCAGTTCAGAGATATTTGTTCAACCATGTTTATAGATGCTCAGTTCATAATAGATAAGAGCTGGAATCAACCCATATATCCATCATTAGATGAATGGATAACTAAGATGTGGTATATCTACACACACAGCAGTAAGAAAAAAAAGTGTCACAATGCAATTTGAAGAAAAATGGTCAAACTTGGAACAGATCATTCTCAGCGAACTCACCCAATCACAGAAAGATAAATGTCACATGGTCTCATTCATCTGTGGCTCCTAACCTGAATTTGCCCTAGATGCTGGCACTACTAATAAACATTTCTAAGACTGGACAATAGGGATGGTGGGGTGTGAAGGGAGGGCAAGGGGGGGCAAAAAACTGGACCCAATTGGAAATGCCCCACAAAATCTTATATCCTGAAAGACAAACTAAAGGGCTGAACCTTCATCAGGTGCTTAGAGAGAACACATGAATCATAGGGGCCTAGAGAGGGTAGGATGACAGCTAACCTCAACCTTCTCCTATTCCTCTCTTTCGTTCCCTCTTCTTTCTCTCTTCTCTCTCTTTCTCTTTCATACTACCTATATTTTCCTTCCTTCTTTTCCCTTGCCACTTACCTGTAACTCCCAGTACCAACATGTTGTTAACATCCACAACGAGCTGTTTGATCAGTAAGACCTGCAAGGTTTCCCAAAAGAAGACAGATTTCTGTCAGAGTTCTTGATGACCCACCAAAGGTTAATGGTAAGACCCTACTACTGAAGACACCATATGCTGTTGGGATGGATCATGGAGTAGCGTGGTTGGAATCTGGAAGAGAGTCAGTCCCCAGACAGTTAGCTTGTCTAGTGCCAGTAAGTACTACATGAGCAACATTGTCTAAGCAACTCATGGTCTAAAGTACTCAGTAGCAATCAACCTGATGTAATGCTCACACAAGTGCAATAGTGGTGCACAGCCATTGTGGGTTACCAACTGCTCTTTATTTGGCTAAAAGATCAGCTCAGCGGAACATAACCCATACTTGGAACTGAAAAACAAGTCATAACCATGTGCAAAAATGAGTTTGTTCTCCAATATCAAGGTCCCACCAATAGTTGGATACAAGAGGGCCCACACTTATATAATTCTCTCTAAAACAATAATGGTTATCCATCTTGCTTCTCTTTTTCAGATGGACTTAGAACATGAGGAGAGAATCAGTCCATCACACCACACCAGGGCACCAGCTGAAGCCATAGAATAATTGAGGAAATGAGCAAGAGTGCTGCTTTCTTGGTGAACCTGATATCACCACAGGGGTGAAGGAAATAGACACAGAGAACACTCAACTCCTACCAAACCAGAGATCCAGAGATACACAGACTCACATGACCTCGTCACTGAAATAGACCTAAAATGAACCCAACATGGCTTAGGAAAATTTGTGGAAGAGGGGGCAGAAAGATTGTTAGAGCCATAAGTTGGGTCATTGTGCATAGGTTCATTGCCCATAACTGATGGCTATCCCCACAATGCAAGACCCACAATCCCCAAGGGGAGGAGACAGAGAAGGCTAATGATAGTACCTTCATGGCTGTATACTCATTATACAGCTAGCTAATAAGAAAAAGAAAAAAAACAATATGCAACAGTGCTGCGTCAGGTAACATTGCAAGGGCTTTGGTTATTAACACATCACATCTTTGTAACCACTCTATGTGATAAGTAGTATTTGGATCCCCATATAAGAAAAGGAAATAGGTGAGAAAAGATACTGAGCAATTTTTCCAAGGTAAAATAGGCAACAAACCACAAAGCTGGCTCTAACCTCAAGTTCTCTCCCACTAACAACCTGGTGCTACATTGAATAATCCTCAAAGAGCATTGACTGAATTTCTCCAAGCAATAAATTTGTCTAGAACAATAAATGTAGTAAGTCTTCTGCCTCGCTCTGACAAGTTCTTAATGATAAAATTATTGCTTTTAAAGTCTGGTGATATGCATATTCTGGTATTTAGCAAATTCAGAGAAGGGCTGAGGCTTTAGCTCAGCAGTCAAGCTTGTAGTATTTAAAAGGCCCCGAGTTTAATCCACAGCAGCATCAAAAAACAAACCTGAACCACAGGAAATTGGAGAGAACATCATGAAGACCAACCTTAATCTTTTCCTGCTTCTCTCTCTTTTCTCTCTCTCTCCCCCTCTCCTCTCTATACTCAGGTTCTCTTTTATATTATCTTTTTCTCCCCTCACCTTCCTAGGCACTGACTTAGCACTTACACTCAGTAACCCCAATACCAACATGGGGTTAACTTTCACAATAAGCTGTTGATCTGAGAGACCTACAAGGTTGCCCCAAAAAGACAGATTTCTATCAGAGTTCTTGATGACCCACCAAAGGTTAATGGTGAGACCTACTGTCGAAGACAGCATAAGCGTGTGAGATCAAACATGGAAAGACCTGGTCAGAATCTGGAAGAGGGTCATTCCCCAGACAGTTAGCTTGTCTAGTGCCAGAGGGTGCTACATGAGCAACTGGGGGAAAATGGCTGACATCTGTCCAAACAATTCGCAGTCTAAGCTACCCAGCAGGAAACAATCTGATGTAATGCTCAAACAAGTGCAGTAGTGGCACACAGCCATGGTAGATAACCAACTGCTCTTGATTTGGCTAATAGATCCACTCAGTGGAATGGAACTCATTGCTGGAACTGGGAAATAAGTCAAAACCATGCACAAAAAAATGAGCTCAGTCTGTAAGATCAAGATACCACCAAATATCTATGGCCATCCCATCTATCTAGTACTAACTTCTCTCTCCATTGGAGAATTTGATTATCTTTTTCAGATGGACAATGAACCTGAAGGGAGGATCAGCCAATCACACTTCACCAGGGCCCCAGCTGAAACCATAGAGTAATGCAGGGGAAGGGCAAGAGTATACCATTCATGGTGATCATGACACCAGAAAAAGGCTGATAGAGATAAATACAGAGAACATCCAACTCCTACTAAGCCAGATATCCAGAGACACAGAGGCTCCCAAAAACTCACCACTGAAGTAGAACTAAAATGACCCCAATGTGGCTCAGGGAAATTTGCAGAAGAGGGGGTGGAGAGAATGTTAGAGCCACAAGTTGGGGCATTATGCACAGAGACTTGGCCTATCCCCCATAACTCTTGACTACTCCCTGCCAATGCATGACCCACATTCCTCATTGATGAGGGTCCCTTTGGAAGAGGGAGGACAGGGAGGAGGATAATGGAGTCACCAATATGAAGGTAAAATTGTAATAATATAAATAAAAATATAAATTATTAAAAAATGTTCAGAGTTCAAAACACAAAAAACAATTATATAATCTCATCCTGTAAATGCAGAAGAATCACAGTGATAGAAAATGAGAGCAAGTTGAAAATCCAGTTTTATATTTGTACCACTATATCTGATGGGGTGAGGGAAGTAATGAAACACATAAAATTATATTTCTTTTATCTGCACTTGTGTGCACACTTCAACTACAATGCATTGTAATATTTAAATTATGCCAAAGAAGCATATATGGAGGAAAATTTAATTATTTAGGTATATCCATTTTATGTTAATTATAGAAAGTTATTTTTAACATAATTAAGGAGAAATGAATCATTTAAAAAATAGCCCAGTAACCCAGGATATTTGCTTTGCTACACTTCTACTCTATTTTTCCTTCTATTTAGAACATTAATTTGTTTCACTTTTTTATTAACAGGAAATGGCTTATCATTCACTTAAGTTAAATCAAAATTATGTAGATATATTGTAAATTATAAGCAACCACAATATAGGTAATACTATTCCCAAAGCTATGCTATTAAAGATGATTCTCATTTTACTAAAAAGTATTAAAATTATGACCGATATTTGAGAACCTTTAATATTTTTGGCTAATGGAACCCTTCAAAAATAATGTAAATCAAAAGCTAAAAGGAAGATTATAGTGTTTTAAAGACAATTTTTAATTTAAAATTTTTATACAGCAGTAATTTTAAAGCCTAAAATAATTTTATTTGAAAGAATTTTAAACCAAACACTGATTATTCTTCTACATGTTCTTATCTTATGATAAGATGGTTAGTGTTACTAAATTAGAATTGATCACAAATATATATTTTGTTATTAGATTAATTCATATGATTTTATCTTTTGAAAATACTATGAAAATTATACTTTATGACATATGGACATAATCTATTTCTATAAAGGAGGATGCCATCTTTCTATCCTCATGTATAGCAATATACCTTGTTCAGAGAGAACATTAGTAACAATTGCACATTTACTCTTTTTGTGTTTAAAAGTAAAGTGAAGGCTTGGAGAGATGGCTTACTGGTTAAGGCACTGGCCTGCAAAGCCTAAGGACCATATTGGACTGTCCAGTTCCCACATATGCCAAATGCACAAGAGTGAGCCAAGCTCAAGTTGATACATGCCCATTGGGTATCAAAAGTGTCTGGAGTTTTATTACAGTGGCTGAGGTCCTGGCATGCCAATTATTTTTCTCTCTGTCTCTCTGTCTCTTTCTTGCCCTCTCTATCTCTCTCGCCCTCTCTAAAAAATTAAAAATAAAGTAAATTGAGGGGCTGGGGAAATGGCTCACCAGTTAAAGGCACTTTTTTGAAAACCTTTTGGCCTGGATTCATTTCCTCAGTACCCATGTAAAATTAGATGTACAGAGTGGTGCAAGCATCTGGAGTTTGATTGCAGGGGCAGGAAGCCCAGACTTGTTTCTCTTTCTCTCTCTTTCTCTCGCTTTCTGTCTCTCTCTCTCTGAATTTTTTAAAGAATTCAAAAGTAAATGATTTGTTAACTTTAAAATAATCAAATTGAGGGGCTGAGGAAATGGCTCACTTGATGAGAGCACTTGCTGTGCCAGCATGAAGACCTGCGTTCAATCTTTAACACCCAGGTAAAGATCTTAGCAGGGTGGCACATGCCTGTAACCCCACGACACTGAGAGGTAGTAGAAAGAGGAGGATGGCTGGAGCTCAGCAGTCAGCCAATCTATCCAAAAACCAACAGTGAGCTTCAGAGTCAAGGAGAGACTCTGTCTCAAAAAATAAGGTAGAAGAATGATAGAGGAGGACACCCAAAGTCCTCCTTTGGCATCTGCACACCTGTGCACTGGGCATGTGCATCTGCACATACAGGCATCCATTACACTCCACACTAGATAACACACATACTGAAAAGAACACTAAAAGCATGATTAAAAAGGAATAGTTTGCTTTTTCACACCAGTGTGTCACCAAACTTCTTTTTTACTCTATTTTTCTTTGTACTAATACATAGCCTTATATAAAACAATTGGTGACAATTAATGCCTTCATTGCATTGACTTTTTTTCACTCAATGAATTAAAACTTGGAATCAAATATTTGACTGAATTTAAAATGTATTTTTTTGTTCTTTTTCTATTTCCATTTTCCCCTTCTCACACCCAGTGTGGTAAGCATTAGGCTTTATCAGAATTATATGATAGAGAGAAAAGAGGATGATCTTGGGGAAGGATAGAATTTACAAATATGTAATTTTGAGCATGTTACTCAATTGCAAAAAAATGGGACATAATATGGTTACCTGATAACACTCTGATAAAATCATACTTCCTAAATCATAATATTTAGTGAGTGCCACAGTCCTTGTCAGTTCTTAGATATTCTGTGTTTTCTTTGCAACAATGTTTTTATTTTTAATGATTTAAGACTCAAGATAATGACTCACAGTATATCAAGATATATTGTGAAACACTAGAATTCCATAACAAACAATAGAAAAAATTGAGCAAATGGTGATTGGAAATACCTAAAATGAGGCATTTTGGAAAGGTTTGAAAAAGAGTTGAGCTGTTCCCAAAGGAATGACCTCATTGGAGAGATGTCACCCCATGACCCCAGTCATTTCCCTAGTTCTCATCAATAGGGAATATAAGAGACTAAAGAAATGACTATGATACTCTGTGTCCTATCTCTGCTCCTGGAACTGAAGTTCCTTTATTACTTTCTGGTGACAGAAGCACAAAGTGTGTTGTGAAAGTGTAGGAAGTTGTAAGGAGTACTCTGACTTGTTGACTGAACCCATCAAGGAAGCTGCAGCAGACATGGTGTAAAAACGTGACCATTGTACATAAAGAAGCTCTTTCAGCCTAAACTGTGTAATACTGAGGGATAAGGATGCTGCCTGTACCCCACCTCTTCTGTACCTCAAATATTCTCCTCTAGTGATTATTTATGTACCCCATGTTTTTTAGTGGTGCTATTCAGACTGGCAATATAAGTCCCAAGAAATAGTTGAGTTTTAAAAAACCTAGCTATACTTGTTGGAACAAATCCTAATAATTTGGACAAATAATATAAATTCTGTCTGTTTGACCCATTTTCAAACTAAATGAATATACTTTTTCCTTACAAAGTAATGTATTCAGAAAGTCATCCAAACAGAAGCAAGGGTACAACTGTTCTGTGACTCTTGGTCTATTATCAAGAATCATTTCAGGGCTGGAGAGATGGCTCAGCAGTTAAGGCGCTTGCTTGTAAAACCTAATATCCTGAGTTTGATTCCCCAATACCCATTTAAAACCATATGCACAAAATGTCACATGCATCTGAAGTTTATTTGCACTGTCTGGAGGCTTTGGTGCACTCAGTCCCTCTCACGCTTTTTTTCTTTCTCTCTCTCTCTCTCCTTGCAAATAAATCAATGAAATGTTTGGTTTTTTTTAAAGAATGAGGGTTGGAGAGATGACTTAGGAGTTAAGGCACTTGCCTGCAAAGCCTAAGAACTTATCTTAAAATCTCCAGATAGCCAGATACACAGTGACACAAGTGCACAATGTCGCACATTCACACAAGGGAGTACACACATCTGGAGTTCGTTTGCAGCAGCTTGAAGGTTCTGGCATGCCCATTCTCTCTCTCTCTCTCTTACTCTCTCTCTCCCTGCCTCCCTCCCTCTCACTCTTTCTCTCTCAAAATAAAAAAAATTTTAAAAATTAATAGAATGGATTCAAACTGAAGTCATAATAAACCAGTACTTCTCTGAGAGTCCCCGATAATCCAATAATATGCTAGGGAATTCTTGGTAAGAAAAGATGCCTCTGTGGTTTTCAGTGGAATGTCTCATTTGTTCTCCTGTTGTACTGAGGTTTGCTCTATTGCTTTCCCCTGTGGGGAAGACTCTGTCCACTGCCACATGCCCTTCCCAACTGCCACATACCCTTCCCAGCTGTGCCAGGTTCAAAGAGGGAAGTCAGTCAAAGTCAGAGACTGGTCTCACCTCCATGAAATCTTCCATGATATTTTCATCCAGGAATTATCCAACCATCCATATCATTTGTGACACACTTTATGCTATTTTGCTGTTTTGAAACAACGCTTTTAACAGTAAGAAACACTTGAATCCCTAGTATGGTAAGGATCCAGCTGAACATAGAATACCATCCCAGCAGGCACTCTGGAAGATGGCAGCTGCTGGTATGACTGTTGCCTTCTCAAGCAATGGAGGGATGGAGTAATCCCAAAACCCATAGTTTTGGGCAGCAGTGTTTGAAGGCAGGAAACAAGCAAAGGCAGGGAAAATGTGTTTTCATGCCCCTTTTCCCTTTTGTAGAGAGTAAGAACTTCACAGAAGCCATTGAAAACTCTCACTTCCATCTCATTGCCCAGCAAAAATCACATCTACTTCTAGAACAAAACTCGAGCTCTTAATCAATGGGCCTTGTATGTATCAGTTTCTTTTTGTATTGCTGGGACAAAAATACCTGACCAGAGGCAACGTAAGGAAGGAAAGGGTTTATTTTAGCTCACATTTTCAGAGGACAGAGTCCACAAAGGGCGGAGGAAAGTATGGCAGGAGAGTGAGACCTGTGTCACACCTTGACCAGCAGGGAGGAAAGAGAAAGAAGATGAGAGAAACACAGACAGAGAACAGAAAAAAGGCTAAGATATAGCACTTCAAAGCCCACCCCCAGTGTGGTACTTACTCTTGCAAGTGTCCTTCTCCTAAAGCTTCCCAAACCTTACTAAATAGTGTCACTTTGAAGAGGGCAAGTGTTCAAATGCATTCAAACCTTCACAGGATCTTACCTTAAGACCAAAGTACATGGGCCAAAACAGAGTTCTAGTGAGGAACATGAGTTAGAGGTAAGATACTTTGGGGTAAGCAACATATCTAACTTAGGGTTACTTACACAATCAGCAAAGCTATGAAGTAGGTTATACTCTAATCTTATGATAAAGACAATATTTAAACACAGTAAAGCAATCTGCCCCAGACCATGCCACTAGTAAAAATAAAGCAAGATTATTTAATTCAAATTTCTCTTTTTCTAAGCTATGCTGCATGCAGTTCAACGGGAGAGAGAGAAATCACCAGTGAAGATACTCAACAGTGAACACTGAAGCCTTAAATTCGGCCAGCCAGGACAAATGAGCCAATTGGTGCAATCGTGGCATGTCTGTTATGGGGGAAACCAATCACTATAATTGAACTGGAGGTCCACTCCATGGGGGGGGAATACATCCCTGATACTGAAAAACTACAACAGGAGTAGTCATGAGCTATGGGGGTGTAATGTCTGCTGGTGTCTGGCTAAATGTATATACTGGGCTGACCAAACTGCCGTTTCTTAACATTCATACAAATATATTAATGTTACTCTCACTTTTGGTTAGAGGAGCTTCTCTCTTCAGATGAAAGTGACCTTGTGATGATTCAGAAGGCACCATGGTGCTGAGAAGAAGTAACAGAGGAGTGCTCAGCACTGAAATATCTCTATCACATCTTCCAAGGCTCAGGGTCCATTGTGAAGGAGGTGGCGGAAAGAATGTAAGAACCAAAGGAAGGGTAGGACTCCTTACAATGTACTCCTCTAGACATAAAAATGGCCTGGATATCCATGACCTCCCAGTGCCTGATATAACCTATACATGACCATCATAATAGGAGGAAAAGATCATGACATCAGACTGAAAGAAGAGACTGATTGAGAAGGGGAGGGGATATAATGGAGAGTGGAGTTTCAAAGGGGAAAGTGGGGGGAGAGAGGGAATTACTATGGGGTATTGTCTACAATTATGGAAAGTTTTCAATAAAAATAAATCAATTAAATTTAAAAATATTAAGTTCATGTAATATTTCCTCCTTTGAATTACATAACTTAACAGAAATTGGTATGTTTGCCTCTACTTCTTATGTGTACACATTTACTGTATATACAAAAGAGAAAACTCCTTCAGCTCTTTTCAGTAGGATATTAATTTCCTTAATGATATTGAAAAGCTTAGGTAGAATGTATATTACAAAGAGGCAGGGAACATCAGAAAACAGCATTGTATATATGGAGTAGATAGACTTACTATATTTTAAAATACAATGCTAACTACTAGATAATGCAAGGAAAATTATTATTAGGATTAATGATGCATGTCTATAATATACACCAGCAGTTACTCCGATTTTCAGTCTTTTTCTTTTAACCAGATGATGTAGAAAGCAAGATATTATTGATTGTGTCTTTTCTATGGACATCCACACTTCACTCATGATATGTCCAACAGGTGTTTTTTTTAATATTTCTTAATTATTTTATTTATTTTTGGAGAGAGACACAGAGAGAGAGACAGACAGAGAGAGAGGGAGAGGCAGACAGATAGAGATGGGAGCGCCAGCACTCTCTCAGCTGCTGTGAACGAAATCTAGATGCATGTGCCCCCTTGTGGGCAAGTGCAGCATTGTGCCCTTGCATCACTTTGCATCTGGCTAAACGTGGGACCTGGAGATTGGACCCAGGGTTCTTAGGCTTAGCAGGCAGGCACCTTAACCGCTAAGCCATCTCTCCAGCCCGTCCAACAGGTTTTATAGTCACTTGTGATGACTGGAGCCACCAACATCCACCCAAGGCAGTGGGTAGCTCAGAGATCTTTCATGACATAATGTTTTTGAGAGAGATTTGTTTTGCTCATGCTAGTGTGAAAATGTGCCTACTTTCTTTGAGTACATTCCAGCTGATTAACAAACAGGACAGAGTCCCTAAAGGAAGCCAGCATTAACTTGCTATTCCAGAAAATCCATATATGTGGTCATTCTCTCATGGAAAGTTGGCTCTCCTTTCTATACTCTTGAATTCTCACACTGTTGGATTTTATAATTTTTCTGTCTCTTGGTGAAGACAAGTAATTTGGTACAATATGCTGGTTAAAACTGGTACCAATATTAATAACTATAATTCATTTGCCCAATAATTATTGGTAAATGATATTTTTCTTTTCTTTTTAATTTTTATTTTATTTATTTGAGAGAGAGAGGTAGAGATAGAGAGAGAATGGATGCATCAGGGCCTCTATCCACTCCAAATGAACACCAGGCATATGTGCCATCTTGTGAATCTCTGATGTATGTGGGCACTGGGGATTTGAACCTGGTTCCTTAGGCTTCGCAAGAAAGCACCTTTGCCACCTCTCCAGCCCATTATTTATATTTTTAAGTAGGATCAGACTTTCTGTTGAATGAGTACTATGACTTAGCCTTCAATCTGGAAAATTATTTAAATGTTGAGAAAATCCAATATGTATGCAGACAGAATGTGGATCTTTTTTTGACGTGCATCAAACCTCATGTTGAAAACCAGGGTTTATTTGAACCTCACTTAGAAATCGTTGTACAATCACTTTTCTACCTTCAAACTGAGCAGAAGGCTTCAGCTGTGCAATTTACACCCCATACATTATAGCTGCTTTCATTCTCCTATCTCCTATTCTCTTCTTAACTTTAATTAAAATGCATTAAAAAAGGAAAAAAGAAACAACTGGCTATAGAAAGTAGCATTTAAATGGAAGCAATTGCTCTAAATGTTGCTTTGAAGGGAACTTATGCTGTGGTATGCAGCTTTACAAGACATCAAAGGAGACACAGGAGATAATGTAAGTATTATTTATTATGATGCTGGATGAAGTGCTTCTGTGTTCCAATTTCCAGGTTGAACTTCTCAGACTACAAGATGAAGCATCCCTTCAATTTTTCACCTTTTGAAATTATTTGTTTTTATGAAATTGGAAAATACATATACAATTGTATTCATTTTCTAGCTCTGCTAAACAATCACTACCAACTTATTAGTTTGAGTAGTATGTCTCCTCATACACTTCTAGAGGTCATAAATAGCAAAAAGTTTGCACTGGGCAAAAATCAAGGGACTGAAGATGAGATGTCCTTCCTTTATGACTTCCCAGGGACAGACAATCCATTTTCTAGCTTCCAGAAGCTACCCTGCTTCTTTGATTCGTGTCCCCTGTTATCTTCAAAGCTAGAAGCATCCAATCATGTCTTTCTCACATATATCATTGTGATCCTGACTCTTCTGTTTTCCTCATTTAAGAAGCTTTTCATTAAATTGACCTCACTAAGGTAATACAGGATTATCTTCTTAAAAATCTTAAAATTGGCACATTAATAAAGTTAATTTCATCTACAGCTGACTCCCATTTGTCATGTAACCGGAGATGATTTTCCAGTTAATCATTGTTGTGCCAACCACAAGCATGTACTATGATGCAACCACAAAATGGAAATATTCTATAGACAAGCACCTTTACTCACACATTTGAACATATTTAAAAATCTGTAACTCATGCATGGGTAAGTACCTATTTGACATCAGACATGTTAATAAGCTACACACTTTATAATACATGTACAGAACAGAAGTATACCATATTTTAATAAAGTCTGGTGTTGTATACATGAGCCTAAAGGTAAACTAACCTGCCTCACAGCAGTATTTTTGCCTTACTCCACATGAGAGATTTGCCAGTGCCTTTCTTATACAACACACAAAAGCAAGGATAGTAGGTGTTCTGTCACAGTTTTACATACATCAATCCCTTACAAGCATATATCCTTAAATCTAATCATGTTTCTGATTCAAGCCTCTCTGAAGGCATAGAGGCTTTTCTCTAGTTGGAAGTACTCATGTACTTAAGATTTGCTAATCCCAATGATGTCTGCATGTCATAAGAAGGTCACAGCCATGTCTGCTCCTCACAGCCCAAGTACTCTACCTTTTTCCATCATACATATTTCTTGTGTATCATCATTTATGTCCTGCTGTGGACTCTCATTCTGCAGATCACATACTTTGACCAGCCTCTGTACAGGGGGATGTCATGGACTATTATGGGATAAAAGTCACTGATATCTTCTTTCCAGGAGTTAAATTCATACAATTTGAAGTGGCGGTAGAGTTAGGATAACTGGATGACTGAGCGTAAAAAAGGCAGGAAAGTGTGCACTTGCTATAAATCCAAAATGATCTGACTTCTTATCTCTCTTGCCTAGTTCTGCAGAACTGTCTTTCCACAAACAGTCAGGACTCCTCCTAGGAGGGAGGTCTTTCATAGGATTTAAACACTGTGGTTGGTCAAGTTCAGCCCCCAGAACTTGATGACAAGGCTAATCTCTTCCTGAGACAGCCCCTAACCCTAACCAACCAGCTGGCCCTTTGGCTCAGGTCAGCCCAAACCCATAAGGTTATAAATACCTTTGCAAGGGGTGGGCAGGTTCTCTGTCTCTCTGATCACTTGAGAACTTCCAGTTGTGGATGCGTTTTTCCCTCAGCTGAGCTTGGGCTGGCTGGCCCAGACCCAGGCCCAGGCCGAGCCAGGAGTGGCTCAGCCTAGGCCCTAGCCCAGACATAGCTGGGAGGGCCCCCCAAGCCCTTACTCTCCACATGGGTTCTTTACTACCTACAGCTCCCCACATGGCAAGAGCTCCTTGAATTTTCTTTTCTCTTTCTTTCCATGTTTTCTTTTTCAAGGCCTTCCAATAAATATAATAATTTAATAATTATCCTTCTCAGTTTTCTTTTTCATTCAATTCTTTGACTAAATTACAAATGAATCCAGGGTCTGGTGTGCAAGGGCTTTCCAGGACCCTTAGCACCTCGTTATACCCTCTTGCTTCTAAACTCAGAGTGGGATTTTGCTTCCAGTCCATCCACTTGTCTCTTGCTGGTGCCTTATTTGAACTAAAGAACATACTGACTAGGTACTCACATACTTTTCTTGATGTCTTCATTGAGGATCAACAGTTAGAAATGCTTCCTTTGAGGGTCTTGGAAATGACAGAACGGTAGGAGGAGGGCCTTGATTTGCTCTGATGCTACATTACCTTACAAGTACATTGTTGTTGTCATGTTTATTTGAGAAAATTGGCAATGAAGTCAGAGCTTTAGACAGCCCCTCTCTCCTTAGTCTGTCTGCCTCTTTATACCATTGTAAACATCAAGTGCCAACAATTGGCTCAAACTTTTTAGTCAAAATATTCATGACGAGCACCTTATCTTAAATCTGAGATGTAGGACATTCTAATACTAACACAAACTTTGAGTACAATAATTTTAACAATACTTGATAATCAAAATAAAGTATAATGTCAATATAAGTATAAACTGCAATGGTAAAACCCATTATTTTGTATGCTGTTTAAAATGAAAATGAAATCAATAATAATAATACTTGATAATGTAAATAAGAGTTCTATGTGTGTTAAGAAGTTATCCCAGCTTGTTCAATACCCACCAAATCTCATAATATAGACTTCTATTTTTATTTGTATAATATGACAGATGAGTGCATTTAAGAGAGAGTGAGCAATCCACCCAAACTGCACAGTGGATTTCCCCAACAAGACAATGATTGAATTACTATCTGATGTCTGATCATCAGATTTCACAGCACCATTTCCATGTTGCTAAGCAATACACCTTTCAGTGCCATTGAAGTTACAGTCTTATTGAAAATAACCTGTAAACATCATCAGAGGTACCAGAACATGGATTGTTCAAAGAAGCACAATGTGTACCCAAAGCCTTGAAAACAGCTCACCCCATGTCCCAGCATGAGCACTAGCTCTTACTAATGTGTATGAAGACAATCATTTCACCTCTCTCAGCTTCTTTGAAAGACAAAAAAAATTTAATGCCCCTAGTTTTGAAATTACCTTTAAAATAACATTTTATGACATATTTTTCATTAACAATAACTGCCTAATTTCTCCCTTTCAGAAAATTTCTGAGGCATAAGACTTTAAAGGAGACTATCATGTGCCCAAATCAGGTGGCTATGACCAGTAAATATTAAGACTCTAATTGTCCCAGAGTCATCAGTATGTGTTCTTCCTGGTTGAACTATGGCAAAGCATGGAAATAACTGTGAATGTGTAGGCCACAGCGTGGATTCTGTTTTGGCTCAAGGACATCTACTTGGAGATCTCACATCCATCTCTCAAATTTTGATTCTAAAAGGAATCGTTATTGAATTTTGGGTACATTTGTTTTAAATGTAATATTTGTTCTATATAAATGAAATTCCATGCTTGAATGCTGAGATGAAAATTATATTTATCACATAATAAGTGCTGTTCCACAAGTGATAGAAAATGAGTTATATTGGTAGAATTTATTCTGTCTTTAATGACATGCCTCCTTTAAAACAAAAATGAAGAAAATTGAACTTCTTAAACAGCTAAGTCCACTAAAAATTTTATTTTCCCAAGAATTTAAGTAAATGTAGCAAATATTTAGTAAATGTAAATTTTGTAACAAGTTCAGCTCTGGGATACATGATCTTACAAAAGATAAAGATTATTACATCTGAGTTTCATGTTTCATGACAGATCATTGCAACCAGGTAAAGGGTTCCAGATTCTTAAACTATAGATTTGACCCCTATGGAGTTGCATAACAATGTAGAGATAATTAAAAAAAAAAAAAACTGGAAGCAGCAAAAAGTTTCTGAGCATACAACAATGAAAAATCAAATCACATGGAATGCATAGTGAGTCCAAGGTATTTCTGGCAGCTGTCACAATGTTGCATTGCGCACTTGTCTGAAACCTTGGTTCTGAACACGCCACGTGCGCACTTTGTTCTGTTATGCCATCACACAACTCAGCACCAGAAAGGCTGCCCAACAGCTAGGCTTAGATTCAAGACTGAGGCGTGTTATGAAACGCAATGTTTTTAGTGCACCAACAAAGTTTTCTGTTCTTACAAAAGCCTAGAGGCTCAACTGTGGAAAACAGAAACCTATGATATTTCCCTACCATCCTTCATTGACATGCAAGTATCAAATTAGTAGACCTTTGAATTCTATTGTGTTAGAATGTCTATTTTTAAAATTTCTGTGTGAGTTGATGACTGGAGTTTCTTAAAATATCATTATATGCAATTTGGTTTAGAATTAATACAGAATTTACAATTTCTGAAATGGCTCTAAACGTATTTCTGCCATTTGGTCTATGTACTTATGTGAAATGGTACTCTCAGTATTGATGACAAATCATATGTGTGTGTGGTGACAGACACCTATAATGCCAATACTTGGGAGGTGGAGCTAGGAGGCTCAGGAGTTCAAAGTCATTCTGAGATGCATAGTAAGTTCAAGGTTGGCCAGGGTTGCATGAGATGCTGTCTCTAAAAACAAAAGGTGGGAAAATACCAATCGACTCTGACAAAATGTTAAAGTTGTTTTATGTTCTGCAGTACCAGATACTCAACCAAGATTTTTTTTTTTTTGGTAAAAATAAATAAGTACATCCATCTCATTAGTATACAGATTTATTCATTATAAAGGTAAAATTATATTTATACTAAACAAAATTTAAGATAAATTTCATTATGATATATGATAGAAATGTCTGACTTATACACTTATTTTATAGACCTATATGCTTTGGGGTACAAAAGAATTTCCTGGGTGTAAAGGAGTTGTGAGTGGAAACAGTTAAGGAGCCTTGGGTACAAGAATACATTGATCAGAAAGGAGTGGTAGCTGACTTTCTCATGGTCTTCCTATTCCCTAACCCTGCTTTTACATCTAATATATTTTCTAATTTATCTTTCTGTGAGTTATTTATTACCAGTGAGCTCCAAGACAGCAAGAGACCTTGTTTGTGCTGGTCCCTGCTACATCCTCATGGCCATGCACAGTGAGTGACACACAGTAAATGGTCAAGAATTATTTGATGAAGAAATGAATAACTGACTGCTGCCTTGATATCTACTGGTTTTTTTGTGCTGCATCAGCCAACCTCTGTGGTCCTTGTCAGGTGCCAAATAAGGGAAAGACATGAATATTTTGTACTCATATCCCTAATAGCCTCAATTTATTCATCTAGAAAATGATAGTAATCCAAAGTTTATTTTAACTATTTATTGTCAATCTCAAAAGCCCCAAAATGGAGTGGATTTAGGTAATACAAATGCATTATTCAACATAGTTATTAGAGGGTAGGAATCTTGTGGTACCTTTGCTAGATTGTTCTGGCTAACTAGAAGCAGGTCTAATAGTGATGTCTGTCTTTGGCCTCATAGTGAGGAAATCAACAAGAGCTAAAGTCATCTCAGGGTAATCGGGGACAGAGGATGTGTTTCCAGTTGGTTCATATTCCTTGGCAGCTAGTATTGATTTCCAACAGACTTGGTTCCTCAACATGGGTGCCTCCTCATAAAACTGCTTCAGGTTCCAAACAACAGCAACAATGGCTTCCCTATGAATTTTCCAAGAAAAAAAAAAAACAAGGCAAAAGCAACATGGCATTAAAATTTTTCCTAGAAGTCATTATTTCTGGATATTCTACTATGTAAACCAGTCAGCCTTGTTCACTGTGAGAATAGACAACACAAGGAATAAATGCTAGGAGATTGTGAGCAGAGGAACTATAATCTAGTCTGGATGCCAAAAGTATAAATAGGACACTTCTGGCATTTAACTATGGAATGCAAGCATTGCTTGGTAATGTGTGTCAATGTTCTGTGACTATCACAGAGTATGTATACATAATCCTAGATGATCTGTGTCAATCAGTGTGGCCTCTTAGAGACTCAGTAAAAAGCTGGATGAAGCTATCAGTTTAACTCAGCACATGTTCATAGTAAACATTTTTAATAAGCAGAAGCACACTAAAATAATTATATAAACTCCAGTATGGTAAATACATAAACCAGTAGCAGTAATTTATTTTAACTATCAAGTACTGCGTCCTGTACATATTTGCATGCCCAGCAACACAGTGGGTTTGTTTACAGCAACATCACTACAGACAGATGAGCAATGTACTATGTTAGGATGTTTTGTGTGTTCTGTGACAATCTCATAGGAGAACAGTATGTATCTGGCCTCTTCTTGGCCAAAACCTTGTGATACAGTGCATATTTGTGAATAGTGCTTGTAAAGTACTTGGTAAGATGTCAGTCATACAGTGAGCAAACAAGAAATGACAGCTGATTGAGGCTTACTGACTGAGGCTTTGTTGAGATTTTTTTAAAAGTGGTGAAATGTTAGCCCTGAGTGCTCTATGTAGAGGTATGCATTTATGGAGAGAATTGAGATAATGTTCTTATTCATTAATTTACTCCTTCAACAAATCTGCTATTCGTAGATACTACTAAGTAACTATGGTAATAACCTTATCCACTTAATCTGTTAACTCTTAGTACCAAGAACATGATGAAATAATGCCTGGTTAAATTTCTTTTTAAAAAAATTTTCTTTAAGATATTTTATTTATTTGAGAGACAGAGAGAGGGAGAGGAAGAGAGAAAGAGCAAATGAGTGCACCAGGGCCTCCAGCCACTGCAAATGAACTCCAGATGCATGTTCACTCTTGTGCATCTGACTTACCTGGGTCCTGAGGAATCAAACCCTGGTTTTAGGCTTTGCAGGCAAATGCTTTAACTGCTAAGCCATTTCCCTAAACTGGGTTAAATTTCTAGCCCACCTTTGTGCCAGGCTGCTCCATTTCTTATCACCTGCACAATGATGTTACCTGCTGGCTTTCCAGACTACATCTGGGAACATCTTCCCCAACTCATGCTGATGGCTTTGATTCTTTCAACATCACTTGCTATTCCCCCAACCTTCCTGCACACAGAGGAAAATCTATCATACCTTAGTCTGGCTGTAGTGAAAGCAAGGTTATTATAGAACATGCATGTGCAACACAGGAAAATGACTTTGGGCATGACTAACACAGACCTATGTAGAAATAAAAGCAATGATGAAGATAATTAGAGCAACAGTAACAAAAGACAGAAATCTAAGCTTGAGGCATAGCAAAGAAAATTAAACATGTTAAAGAACTTTTTGTTGTAACAAATTAATTAGTTAAAAAAAAAAGAAGAAATTTTGTAAACCTTACTCCTCTTGATTCCATAAAATTTTACACTGTGTAAAAGACTTTCCTTTAAGTATCATTGTGTTCATTTAAGAAACTAATCAGAAACTTCCCCTGAAGTCAGCACATGCTCAGTTCTCATCACCAGCAAAAATGTCATTGGAGAAAAAGTCTCCCACACAGAGGGAGCAGAAAATTAAACCTCAGCCTGGGATGCTGGGAGAGGCTGGTATGCTAACTAAATTTCCAGTCCAAGTTGAAATTGATGTTTTCCATACACTACCAAAATTGTGGTTTTTCCCTAATAGTAAGGCTCTTGTCTCCTCTGCTTTTTCTTTTTTATTGACAACTTCTATACTTACACACAATAGACCACAATATTTCCCTCCCCTCTCCCACTTTCCCCTTTACAACTCCACTCTCCATCATGACACCCTCCCCCCCCGCCCGCTCTCTCTCTGTTAGTCTCTCTTTTATTTTGATGTCATCATCTTTTTCTCCTATCATGAAGTTCTTGTGAAGGTATTCCTAGGCACTGTGAGGACATGGATATTAAGGCCAATTTCTGTCTGGACAGTTGCATTGTAAGGAGTTGTACCCTTCCTTTGGCTCTTACATTCTTTCTTCCACCTCTTCCATAATGGACCCTGAGCATTGGAGGATGTGATAGAGATGTTTCACTGTTGGACACTCCTCTGTCCCTTCTTTTCAGCACTATGTTGCCTTCTGGATCATCCCAGCAATCATCTCCATCTGAAAAGAGAAGCTTTTCTAACCAGAAGTGAGAGTAGCATTAATATATGAATATGAACATTGAGTATAGTACTTTCAAGGCAGTTTGGTGGGAATAATATATACATTTAGCCAGACAAGAACAGGCTTTATACCCCTAAGGCTCATGACCTCCTCTGCCATAGTCTTTTGATTAGGTTTTTCAGGACCAGCCATGTATTCCCTCTCATAGAGTGGGCCTTCAGTCCAATTAGAGAGCAGTTGTTTTCCTCCAGAGCAGTCATGCCACTATTGCACCCTTTGTGTCATTTGGCCTGTCTGGCCAAACTTGAGGCTTCCAGCGTCCACTATTTTAACTGCTAATGACTTCTGTTGCCTATAGGGCTGCATGCAATACAGCTTTTTCCAGCTTTCAGTTGGCTGGTCTATAGGGAGAAAGACTTCTGCTCAGCACCACCTTGATTTCTCAGTGACCTTGCCAACCAGGCATGTGAAGTCTTCAACAATAGGGTTTTACCAACTGTTTCTCAAGGGAAACCAAGGGCTTTGTCAATAGCCTATAGTGTTTTGGAGGCAACAGGAACCTCCCTGGCCAACAACTCACTGGAAGGTATCCCATTCCTGGCACTGAAATTTTTCTACTAATAATCTATGGCTTATGGATGTGCCATGATTCATAAAAGTAAGTTTTCATATGTCTTATTTTGAATATCTTGAATTTTGATTGAATTCACTCCCTGCCCTTCTTTTATACAGTGTCTTCCCCTGGTCTCACTTAGGCCTTTCCCCTCCCTGTAATCTGTTTTTCTACTTACATATACAGAATACCATCCCCTTAAGTCCTTCCCTCTCCTCCCTCCCTTATATCTTTTTTAGAGCTTATTGGCCTCTGCTACTAATTTTGGATTCTAGCTCACACCTAAGTGTACATATTTATACCTAGGATCTACATATGAGTGAGAACATGCAACATTTGGTTTTCTGGGCCTGGGTTACCTCACTTAGTATAATTCTTTCCATATTCATCCATTTGCCACTGAATAGAACTCCATTGTTTAAATGTGCCACATTTAAGGTAGTAAGAAGAGTCATTAGGATATATAACTACGAGTGCTATTGCTGGATCATATGGTAAATCTAGTTTTAGCAGTCTCAAGAACTTCCACTCTGATTTTCACAATGGCTGTCCCAGATTACATTCCCACCAACAGTGTAGAAGTGTTCCCCAACATTTATAGTTATTTGTTTTCTTGATGGTAGTCATTCTGATAGGAGTTAGATGGAATCTCAAAGTAGTTTTAATTTGCATTTCCATGATGGATAAGGATGTAGAACACTTTTTAGATGTTTATATGCCATCTGTATTTCTTCTTCTGAGAACTCTCTATTTAGTTCTATAGCCCATTTTTTAATTGGGTTGTTTGATTTCTTATTGTTTTGTTTTATGAGTTCTTTGTATATTCTGCATATTAATCCTCTGTCAGATGTGTAGCTGGCAAAGATTTTTCTCCCATTCTTTAGGTTGTCTCTTTGCTCTATTCACAGTGTCCTTTACTGTACAAAAGCTTTGAAATTTCATGAGAACCCAGTGGTTAATAATTGGTGTTATTTCCTGAGAAATTGGGGTTATATTCAGAAAGTCATTGCCTATGCCAATATGTTGAAGGTTTCCACTACCTGTTCTTCTAAAAGTTTCAGAGTTTCAGGTCTGATATTAAGATCCCTGAACCACTTGGACTTGATTCTTGTGCACTGAGAAAGACAAGGATATATTTTCATCCTTCTATATATAAATACCCAGTTTTCCCAGTATCACTTGTTGAAGAGGTTCTCCTTTCTCCAATGAGTATTTTTGGCATTTTTGTCAAAAATCAAAAATCAAATGGCTGTAGCTGCCTGGATTAACATCTGGGTCCCCTATTCTGTTCCATTGATCTACATAGCTGTTTTGTGCCAATTTTGTTAATATGACTTTGTAATATAGCTTAAAATCTGTTATGGTGGTATCAGCAGCCTTATTTTTGTTGCTCAAAGTTGTTTTGGCTATTAGATGTTTTTGTGCTTCCCAATGAATTTTAGGATTCTTTTTTTTTCTATTTCTGTGAAGAATGCCATTGGAATTTTAATGGGGATTTCATTAAATGTGTAGATTGCTCTTGGTAGGATTGAAAAAATTTGAGAAGCAGTGGGGTTAGTTTTTCCGTGAAGGTCTGGTAAAATTCACCAGTGAATCCATCTGGGCCTGGACTTTTTAGTTGGGAGACTTTTATAACTGCTTGGATCTCCATACTTGTTATAGGTCTATTTCAATGTTTTATATCCTCTTGATTTAATTTTTGTAGGTCATATAAATCAAGGAAATCATCCATTTCTTTCAGTTTTTCAAAGTTAGAGGCAAAAATATTCTTAAAGGATGTCCTTATGATTTTATGTATTTCTTTGTTATCTGTTGTAATGGTTCCTTTTTCATCTTTAATTTTATTAATTTGTGTCTCTTCTCTATTTCTTCTGGTCAGATTTATGAAGTGTTTGTCAATCTTGTTTATCTTTTCAAAGAACCAACTCTTTGTTTCATTTCTTTTTGGATTTTTTTTGGGAGGGTGGTTCTGTTTCATTAATTTCTGCCCTAATGTTTATTATTTCTTCCCATGTACTGATGTTTGATTTTGCTTATTCTTCTTTTTCCAAGGCCTTAAGGGGAAGCATTAAATTGTTTACTTGTGAACTCTCTAATTCCTTAATATAAAACTTAGGGCTATAAATTTTCTTCTTAGGACTGCCTTCATTGTGTCTCAAAGGTTTTGGTATGTTTTATTATCATCATCATTTGATTCTATAAATTTATTGATTTCCTTTTTTATTTTTTCAATGACCCATTCATCATTCAATAGTGTACTGTTTAGTCTCCATGAATTTCTGTATGCTGTAGTTTTTCTTGTTGCTGGTTTATCGTTTAATCCCATTGTGGCCAGAGAGTACAAGGGATTATTTAAATTTTCCTGTATTTAAGATTTTGTTTGTGTCATAATATATGGTATATTTTAGAGAATGTTCCATGTGCTGCTTAGAAAATGTATATTCTGCAGCATTTGGATGGCATGTTCTGTATATATCTGTTACAACCATTTGTTCCATGACCTCATTTAATCCACCTGGTCTTCAAGTTTAGATATTCTGTACTCCTTCATCCATTCTACTGGTGAGACTTTCCACAGAGTTTTTTATTTGACTGACTGTGTTCTTCAGAGCTAGGATTTCAGCATGGATTTTCTTCACTATTTCTATTTCCTTACTTGTGTCTTGTAATGATCTCCTCATTTCATTAAGCTGGTTTCATGTGTTCTCTTTCAGGAGTTTGTTTTCTTCTTTGCTTCTTTTACTTTATTCTTGGTTTTCTTTGAGTATAGATAAAATAATTTTTTTGAAATCATTGTCAGGCATTTCGTCTAAAGCAGTCTCATTGGTGATCATTTCTGCTTGATTTATAATTTTTGGTGGGATTGCATTGTCTTGATTCTTTGTGTTTCTTCTATTATAATTCAGCAAATTTGCTTGTTTGGGTTTTCTATCTATCTGCAGTGTTCTTAGATGTGGCAATCCAACCTTATATTCTTTCTCAATATTAGCTTAAGGTGCCAAGTGTAGCTCCTGTATCTCAATCCAACTGCAGAAATAATCCTAGTTGAGTTTGCCTGCTAAGCAAGTATTCTTGTGGACTGTGTAGAACAATTTACTAGCAAATTCTAAACTTCAGTTGAGCAATATACACATTCAATATAAACCAGCATAGAGTATGCAAGTGTGGTGATTGAAACAAACAGATAGTCTTACAAAGCCAGAATCCCAAAGGGTGTGTGTGGCTCTACACCCTTAGTCCTGTCTGCTGGGAGGTAGAGAATTCTGTTATGAATTGGGTTCCAGGTTACCCTGGATCTGAATCAGACTTTACCCCCAATAATGACAGAAGCAAAAGACAAAGACCCTATAAATGTGAAAGCATCAAAGGCAACAATATTCAATCCCCAAATACAGCTTAATTGAGAATTGTAAAGCTAACCAAGAATATGGAACCCATCACCTGCCCTGACATGGGAAGAGTGATTAGCATTTCCCATGCAGGCCTATCTGCCTGCTTTTTTTTTTTAATTCTATACTTACAGACAATAAACCATGATATTTCCCTCCCCTTCCCCATCCCCCTTCAGAACTCCACTCTCCATCATATCCCCTCCCTCTCTCCATTAGTCTCTCTTTTAATTTGATGTCATCATCTTTTTCTCCTATTATGAGGGTCTTGTGAAGGTATTGCTAGGCACTGAGAGGTCATGGATATCAAGGCCAATTTCTGTCTGGGAAGTTGCATTGTAAGGAGTCATACCCTTCCTTTGGTTCTTACATTCTTTCTGCCACATTGTCTGCAATGAACCCTGAGCCTTGGAGGGTGTGATAGAGATGTTTCAGTGCTGGACACTCCTCCCTCCATTCTTCTCAGCACTGTATTGTCTTTTGGGTCATCCCAGTGGTCATTGCCATCTAAAATGAGAAGCTTCTCTAACCAAAAGTGAGAGTAGCATTAATATATGAATATGAACATTTTAGGTGTAGTGCTTTCAGGGCAGTTTGGTGGGAATAACATATACATTTAGTGAGACAAGAGCAGGCTTTATACCCCTAAGGCTGATGGCCTCACCTGCCATAGAGTTTTGATTAGGTTTTTCAGTACCAGGCATGTATTCCCTCCCACAGAGTGGGCCTTCAGTCCAATTAGAGAGCAGTTGGTTTCCCCCAGAGCAGACATGCACCCTTTCGGTCATTTGGCCTATCTGGCCTATTTGAGGTTTCCAGTGTCCACTGTTTTCATCACTGATGATTTCTGTCTCCCATACAGCTGCATGCAGTGGAGCTTTTTCCAGCTTTCAGTTGGCTGGTCTACAGGGAAAAGGTTTTCTGCTCAGCACCAGCTTGATTTCTCAGTGACCTTGCCAGTCAGGCAATTGTGGTCTTTAGCAATATGGTCTTTCCATCTGTTTCTCAAGGGAAAACAAGGGCCTTGTCAATAGCCTGTAATGTTTTGGAAGCAACAGGGACCTCTCTGGCCAACAACTCATTGGAAGGTATCCCATCCATGGCACAAAAAATTTTCTAGAAACAATCTATAGCTTGTGGATGTGCCATTACTCAAAAAAGTAGGTTTACATAAATCTTATTCAGAATATCTTGAATTTTGATTGATCCTCCCCCCACTCTTCTTTTACACATTCTCTTCCCCTGGCCTCACTTATACCTTTCCCCTGCCTGTAATCTGTTCTTCTGTTTCATATATACAATATCATCCCTTTAAGTCCTTCCCTCTACTCCCTTCCTTATAGGCTTTTTCTAGCTTACTGGCCTCTGCTACCAATTTTTGGCTCCAGCTCACACACAAAGCTATACATTTGTAACTAGGATCCACATATGAGTGAGAACATGAGACATTAAGCTTTCTGAGCCTGGGTTACCTCACTTACTATAATCTTTTCCAGATCCCTTCATTTCCCAGAAAATTTCATAATTTCATTTTTCTTTACTGCTGAATAGAACTCCATTGTATAAATGTACCACATCTTTATTATCCATTTCTCTGTGGAAGGACATTTAGGCTGGTTACATTTCCTAGCTATTGTGAATAGAGCAACAATAAACACGGTTGTGCAAGTATCTCTAAAGTAGTGAATAGAGTCATTCGGCTATATGCCTAGGAGTGCTATAGCTGGATTATATGGTAAATTTAGTTTGAGTTGTGTCAAGAACCTCCACACTGATTCCCACAATGGCTGGACCAGATTACATTCCCACCAACAGTGTAGAAGTGTTCCTCTTTTTCCTCATCCTCGCCAACACTTATTGTTATTTGTTTTCTTGATGGTAGCCATTCTGACAGGAGTGAGATGGAATCGCAAAGTAGTTTTAATTTGCATTTCCCTGATAACTAAAGAAGTAGAACACTTTTTTTAGATGTTTATATGCCATCTGTATTTCTTCTTGTGAGAACTCTCTATTTTGTTCCATAGCCCATTTTTTTAACTGGGTTGTTTGATTTCTTATTGTTTTGTTTCTTGAGTTCTTTGTATATTCTGGATATTAATCTTCTGTCAGATGTGTAGCTGGCAAAAATTTTCTCCCATTCTGTAAGTTGTATCTTTGCTCTATTCACAGTGTCCTTTGCTGTACAAAAGCTTTGTAATTTCATGAGATCCCAGTGGTTAATTAGTGGTTTTATTTCCTGAGCAATTGGGGTTATATTCAGAAAGTCATTGCCTATGCCAATATGTTGAAGTGTTTCCCCTACCTGTTCCTGTAGCAGTTTCAGAGTTTCAGGTCTGATATTAAGGTCCCTGATCCACTTGGACTTGATTCTTATGGAGAGAGACAAGGATCTGTTTTCATCCTTCTACAGATACATATCCAGTTTTCCCAGCACCACTTATTGAAAAGACTATCTTTTCTCCAATGAATATTTTTGCCACAAATCAGATGGCTGTAGCTTTCTGGATTAATATCTGGGTCTTCTATTCTGTTCCACTGATCTATATGTCTGTCTTTGTGCTAGTTCCATGTGGTTTTTGTTAGTATGGCTTTGAAATATAACTTAAAATTGGGTATGGTGATGCCACCAGCCTGATTTTTGTTGTTCAAATTTTTTTTGGCTATTCGAGGATTTTTGTGCTTCCAGATGAATTTTAGGATTTTTTTTTTTATTTCTGTAAAGAATGCCACTGGAATTTTAATGGGGATTGCATTAGATGTGTAGATTGCTTTTAGTAAGACTGACATTTTCACCATATTGATTCTTCCAATCCAAGAACATGGGATGTTTTTCATTTCCTTGTGTCTTCTTGCTTGGTTATTAAAGTTCTCATTGTAGAGATCCTTCACTTCCTTGGTTAAGTTTATTCCAAGGTACTTTATTTTTTATCATTTGAAGCAATTGTGAATGGGAGAGATTCCCTGATTTCATCCTCTGCATGTTTTTTTGTTAGCATATAGAAAAGCTACTGATTTCTGTGTCTTATTTTGTATCCTGGTACATTTCTAAAAGTGTTTATCAGCTCTAACAGTTTGCTGGTCAAGTCTTTAGGACATTTTATGTATAGAACCATATCATCTGCAAATAATGATAGTCTGAACTCTTCCTTTCCAATTTTTATCCCTTTTATGAGTGTCTCTTGCCTTATTGCTATAGCTAAGACTTCTAGTACTATACTAAATAAAAGTGGGGACAGTGGACACTCTTGTCTTATTACTGAATTTAGTGGAAAAGTTTCAAGTTTTTCCCCATTTAGTATTATGTTGGCTGTAAGTTTGTCACAAATAGCTTTTATCATGTTGGGATATGTTCCTTCTATTCCCATTTTCTGTAATACTCATGAAGGGATGTTGGATTTTGTTGATTGCCTTTTCTGCACCTATTGAGATGATCATGTGATTTTTGTCCTTCAGACCATTTATATGGTGTATTACATTTATCAGTTTGCATATGTTGAACCATCCCTGCATCTCTGGGATAAAGCCTACTTGGTCAGGGTGAAAAATTTTTTGTTTTAATCAGTTAGCCTCTTTACCTTTTGGGGTGGCTTCCAACCTCACTAAAACTGAGTGCCCACCTTGATCCTTCCATGATGTGCAATGGAGTTGGAGTTCTGATCAGCTGTGCTGGATGCCATGCCACCAGGGGCTGGATGCTGGAGGTTCATGGTTCTAATGGTTCAGGATGGGAGAGTGCAGGAAGCCTGGAGTTGTACTGGAGTTGCTCACACAGTCCTGCCTGTGTCCCTTTCAGTAGCTCCTCAGTTGATCTCAGCTGTTTTTCCTTCAGATTTCTTGATTTTGCAAGGAGGCTAATGAGGTTTGGAAATCCCCTCATTTGGTCTCTGTTGCTGGGACTTGGTGCTAGCGCCTGGTGGGTGGTGCTGGGCTGGTGCATGGATAGCCCAGATTGTGGGCCACAAGCCCCTCAATGGGATTCTGGCTCCTCCTTTCTGGTGGATCGTGGTTCCTCCTGCTTCTCTTCTATGTCGAAGAAGAATCTCTACACCTTTGTTTTTCAGAAGAAGTGTGTATTTTGCTGTGGTTTTGCTTAAATTCCTGCTTAGGCTGGTTTTGCATGGCTCATATATTGCCATCTTACCCAAAAGTCTCCACTGTTTTTATGTATGGGTTTCTGAAGAGTGTGTGTTATGCTCAGATATTTGAAACTGATAGTGTGCTTCAATTTCAAGGGTGATATTAAGCATGGTACAAAAGTTGGACTTGGTGGAGGTGGCTATTAACCTTTCTTCTAAAATGGTTGATTCATTTTGCCTTGGGGCACACACTGATTCCCAGGATGTTCTTTTGATAATGTCGACTTAAATATGGCTATAGATTATATATATATTTTTGTGTGTGTGTGTGTGTGTGTGTGTAAAATATAAATGCAGAAGATAAATTGTCTGAATCTCCGCAAGGCTAAAAGAAGATTATTAATTTATATTAATTCATCCTTCATGACACTTTTCTGTTAAATAATATATAGGTAAATGCATCTTGTTATCTACCGTTTAGAGACTAACACAAATGCAATATCATTCTTCTCATGAACCAATGAAATAAAACATTATCAAGCTAAAAATATCTGAAGCAACTTTATGCTCAAGATGTTTTAGCCATGGTATGATAAACAGAAGCTTTTCAGTTAGACTGGTGCACTATCTACCTTCTCATGGCTGGTACAAAATACCTGACAAACACCAACTTAAGGGAGGAAGGGTTTCGTTTCAGGTTACAGTTCTAGATTACAGCCCATCATGGCAAGGAAGACAAGCTGGTCACATTCAGCCCAGACTGAGGAAGCAGAAAGCACTGAATGCTTGTGCTCAGCTTGCATCCTCCTTTTTATATAGCCCAGGACCCCAAGGTATGTAATGGTGTTACATCTTTTAACCTCAATTAACCTATCAAGATAGTCCCTTGGGGCTGGAAAAAATGGGTTTAGTGGCTAAGGTGCTTGTCTGTGAAGCCTAAGAACCCAGGTTAAATTCCTCGATACTCATGTAAGCCAGATGCCCAAGGTGGAGCAAGTGTCTGGAGTACTTTTGCAGTGCAAGAGGTTCCCGGTGCTCCCATTCTCTCTTTCTATCTACCTGTTTCTCTCTCTTAAATAAATAAATAATAACCTTTTAAAAATGAAAAAAAATAGTCCTTGACACACATGCCCAGAGGCACATTTTCTAGGTGATTCTAGATCCTGTCAAGTTGACAATCTATATGAACCATCTCAACCACATTGATTTTCCAGGCTTAAACAACCCCAGCTTCGATTTCTCTATTTATGAAAAGAAATTAATTCTCTGCCAATAAATGCTGCAAAAGTTTAGTTGGTTCATAGCCACAGTACAAAGAGCACTACCAGATAAGTGTTCACTAAAATGAAAATATTTTTTCTCTCTTGCTCTAGAGTCCCTATAACAAATACTTGTGGTTGTTTTAAACTTTATTTTTAAATTTATGACTCCAAAGTCCAAATTTTATTGTCATGGGTTACAATAGATTTCCTTCAAATAATACATTGGCACAGTGACAATTGAGTGGTCTGGTTGGGAAATGCATCTCTGAACTCACTATCATCTTAAAATGTGAGTTGCAATTGGTGTGGCATTGACAAAAGCATGTGTAATATTGGTGACTATTCTTTACATTGTGGTTTTACTAGGTGCCTCATGAACTGTTTACTGTCTCAAGGGCAAGTCCAAGGAAATTCAATAATTCTACTAAAATATGTGCTTCTTCCAAAATAATTGTTAGCTAAAAAAATCTATAAACTACCACACAGAAGATTTAGAAGAGGAGACATTTGATGTTTATAATAAATTCCCAATGTAACAGAAAAGCAACATTTATATGATGCTAGAATCACATCCTGGTGAGTATTTTCCATTGCCAGACTAGGAACCTGGTTATCAGCCTCAAAAGGTAGGGTTAAAAATATAATGAACAAGGGTCAAATGGGAACAATACACCATAGAGGAATTTGTACTTAAAGACACTTAGACATCACTTTGGGAAAGAAACTTCAATGTTTATGAGTGGAAAAGTATATGTTTAGATAGCTTGGAGCAAAGCAAGAACATTAGACACTACGGGAAGCTTGTCCTCAGAGTTACTTAGACATTTCTATGTAAAAGGAACTTTGATGTTTGTGGATGATGGACAAGTATGTACCTAGATTGCTGAGTAATGTTACAAAAGGACCCATAGACTATACCAGTATTCTTTTGTTCAAGTAGAAAATCAAATACTAATTTCTTCATTATGCTCTTTGAGGCGGGGCATAAGAACTTCAATTAATTATTACAAACAACAGTGTTGAAAACAAAGCTCTGAGAAGCTCAGAATATGATGGTAATGGCCCCTACAGAGCACCCCAGAGCAAGATCATTCTCTCTTACTGAAAACCATTGAGGTGCGCAGCAATTGTAAGAGGATCTAAGCTGCTGAGCACTTAATTAGCTTAAAAACATGAAAGACAGATGGAATGAGGCTTTAATTAAACAGTTTCTCAGTGCAGTAGTGTCCCCATCCAGTTTTATCTTCCCTTTATGGTTTACTTACCTACATGCAACTGTGGCTCAATACTATTAAATAGAAAGTTCTGTAAGTAAACAATTGATAAATTTTAAACTTGAAAAAAATATTTATTTTTTTACAGGGAGAAAGAAAGAGAAGGAGTGGAATATGGGTGAGACAGGACCTCTTGCTGCTGTAAATAAACTCCAGATGCATGCATTGCTTTTTGCATCCAGCTCTACATGGGTACTGAAGAATCAAACCCAGGTGGGCAGGCTTTGCAAGCAAATGCTTTTAACCATTGAGCCATTTTCAGAGCCCAATTCATAAGTTTTCAATGGTTCATGTACTGAGTACTGTGATGTGATACCACACCCTTCACTCTCTCCTACTTGGGACTTAAATTGTTCTTTGTCCAGCATAACCATTGTTTGTCCACTAGCTACCCACTAATCACCTAGTTGCCATCTTGTAATATACCAGCTCTAAGCTATGGTACTGCAGTACTATGTTCAATTAACTCTTGAACAATAGCCTAACACTATCCCTCAATGCTCATATCTTTGACATCACTTCATCTCATCATGAAGACAACTTATGAATAATCTTATTGTGGAAGGAATGTCTTAAAGGAGTACAGGCACAAACAGTGAAATGCTTATATAAGTTTAAATATATTTTCTTATTAAAAACAGGTTTGAGAGGGTGTTTGGAGTTTCTAGCAGGGGACCACAGCTATTCATATACACTTGACCAAAGACTGGTCCTCCTATAAATGGGGAAGGTCATCCTTTTTGCTTCCAAAGGGACACACATGGAGTGGTGGCACACACCATTAATCCCAAAACTCAGGAGGCAGAAGTAGGAGGATGGGTGTGAGTTCAAGGACACCCAGAGACTATATAGTGAATTCCAGGTCAAACTGGACTAGAGCAAGACCCTAGCTTGAAAAACAAAAACAAACTAAGAACCTCAAAACCTCACAAAATGGTTTGAAAACTCAAAACTTGTATACATAAGTAGGCAAGGGTACACATAAAATATTTTATAAATGGAGGGTTGAGAGTATAGAAGAGAATAATATTGCTTAGCTTTAGTAATAACCCCCTTGAGAATTAAAAAAATATTTTACTTAAGTGTTTGAGAGACAGACAGACTGACCAACTGCCACTTCAAATGAACTCCAGATGCATGTGCCACTCTATGCATCTGACTGTACATGGATATTGGGGAATCAAACCCAGGCCATTGCAAGAAAGTACCTTAAATCATTGAGCCATTGCTCCATTTTTTTAATGGCTAGAAATTTTTCACAATTCTCTGTGAAGTAAGAAGTCGCTGATTATATAGGAGCAACCTGATATAGATGCCTAGTTCTGTCAGTTCATTCTTGACCTCAGACACCATCTTTCTTAAGTCTTGGTTTCCTAATTTGCATAATGAACTCAAAACAGTATGCACTGCTAATGTTGTGAGTTCTGGGTGAGGTCTGCTTATTTGGTGCAAGGCACAGTGATGGAAGCCTAAAAGTATGCACTACATTTTAGCTCCTTTGCTATTTGTCTTAGTCTGTCCTAACATGAATAAGAAAGTATCCTAGATGGGTTATTGTAAGCAATGAAAGTGTATTGCTCACAGATCTGCAGTTTAGGGAAGTGCAAGATCAAGGTGACAGCAGGTTACTGTCTGGGGAGGACCCATTTCTCACAGAGAGAACATTCTATGTGTCCTCCAAGGGCAGGAGGGACAAAAAGGTCTGTGGCCTCATTTTCAAAGGCACTGATTCTATCCATCAGGATGGACACACTGTTGAGTATAGTCACCTTCCAAAGACCCCACTTCTTAATTCCAACATTGAGGATGATATTCTGTGTGGGAGTTTTGCAGAATGATATCTTATTCTCAGTAGATACAAGTCTTGTTTTATTCTGGAAGCCATAGCTGGGAACCATAGCACTCCTGTCCTCAGTAAATACAGACATGATGTGGTTCTTTGCAGAGGGAATCTGAGCAGTGCTCTTGCCTTGTCCTTAACATCTTCCCTTTGTGAACTGCTCTTCCAAGTACTTGAAGAAAGACATCAAAAGAGATCCATGTCTTTCCAGAGCATCCTCTCTTGTGTGTAGGGAAAATATGCACAAAATAACTAAAAAAATAATGATGTGGACAAGTATTATAATAGAGAAGTAAATGAACTTGAGTCCTGGAGGAATATCTGACTACAGTTTATGAGTCCAGTGTCAAATTAAAACATTCAGTCCCTTAAATTTGAATATTGTAACAACAGAGCATTAATCTTGTGGGTGTTTTCTGAGCTGGGATCCTAGGTAACAATCCAAGTGGCTGACTGTGGTAGTTTGAATATATGGCCCCCAATATATTCAGTGTTTTATTAGTTTGTTGTTTGTATCTGCAGCCACCTGGCTGGAGGCAGTGTCACTGGGTGGATCTTAAGGTGTGGTAATGGGTTTGAGATTCCATTGTAAAGATACGCAAAGTGTGCCTAGAGGGAGGTCCTGAGGTATGCTGTGCTTTGAGGCTGTGGCTCTTCTCCCTCTCTTGCTGGTCCTGTAAAAGGCAGGCCAGCTTCTTCTGCCATTATGGAACTTCCCCTGGATCTGTAAGCTTCAATAAATAAATCCCTTCCTCCATAACTATGCCTGATCTGGAAATTCATCTCAGTGAACCTGAAGCTGTCTGCTACACTGACCTAACTGGATGGGCATATTATTTTCATGAATAAACTATTGCTGTTACAAGATACAGGATTAGAGTTTAAACTTGAAGGATGGAAGGGCTTCAAAGAAAAAAAGACAGAACTCCTAAACAAATAATAAATATTTATTCCAAGCTTTCATAGAATTAAAAAAAAGAAACCTTCATGAATGAGATTGGTTGAGGCAAAGTGATTTGACAATCAGGAAGACAAGAGCAAGTAAAAACAAACAAGTACTGACTTTGAATTATGGATGAACACTGGGCAATCTAAAGGATTCTGGAAATAGCAGTAAGATTCAAGCAGTTTAGGAAGACGTGTGGAGTGCTAGAAAATCAGGTAAACTGATTTTGATGAGGAAGTCAGGCAGCACAGATTATTATGATGAAGGCAATATGTTCCTAAGCGGGGAATGACAGTGACCTTTCACTATTCCCCTGCAGCCTATGTGTGCTTTTCTTCCGCTCTACATCAAGTTAGGGTCGGTTTCTATTTTGAGTACATCTTCAGTTATACAATGTGGGCCAGAGAAAAACATAATGGAATTTCAACAGCATTGCTTTTTTCTATATAGACAGTTTTTGTGAAACATCTTCGTTCTGTACAGACAGAGGCTCTCACATGAGCACTGAGAACCTATCACCTGTGCTTGGCCTTTCAAGAAGAATTGTATTCCAGGGACATCATGTCATCTTGCATTCCAGGCAGGGCTTTGAAGAGATAATGGATGAAACCCTTGCTCTGCTCATCCCTGAGTAGCAGTGCAAGTCTGTGCATGTTCCCTGTGTCTGCCTCTCAGCCTGACAGTCTTCCACACTGGGAAATTAAAGCCTTCTTCCTTCCTTTTCTGTTTCTCTTATAATAACTCAGCCTTGAGTCAGAGGTACCTGCTCAGCCTCACCAAAGTGCTGCCTGCATGTAGAGGGAGCTCCTTTTGTTCCCTACTTTACCATGTATTTAAGAAAGTTAAAAGTTTAGGATAACAAGGATAGAGCAGCCATTTTCTGTCAATAGAGCATGCACAAGGGGAATTGAATTTCAACACTTTTAAGGTAGAATTTTAACCATGTTGCATAGTCTGTCACAACAGAAGAAAGGGATGAATATGTATTTTGAAGTCAACAGAGATCCAGGAGTGGTACTTAGAGTTTCCTCTTTGGGTGTATTCAATGCGTTTATTCATGTTTTAACAACATGATCTGATTTTAGTTGCTTTTTAAAAAATTGGCCATTCATTTCTTACATTTTTGGGGTCAAAAAATAAGTCTCATGTTTCCATTAAAATAATTGTGCCACTGGGACCTCATGAAATTACAAAGCTTTTGTCCAGCAAAGGACACTGTGAATAGAGCAAAGAGACAACATACAGAATAGGAGAAAATCTTTGCCATCTATACATCTGACAGAGGATTAATATCCAGAATATACAAAGAACTTAAAAAACAGAATAATAAGAATTCAAACAACCCAGTTAAAAAATGGACTATGGAACTAAATAGAGTTCTCAGAAGAAGAAATAAAGATGGCATATAAACATCTAAAAAACTGTTCCACATCCTTAGCCATCAGGGAAATGCAAATTAAAACCACTTTGAGATTCCATTTCACTCCTGTCAGAATGGCTACCATCAAGAAAACAAATGAAAATAAGTGTTGGCGTGGATGCGGAAAAAGAGGAACACTTCTACACGGTTTGTGGGAATGTAATCTGGTGCAGCCATTATGGAAATCAGTGTGGAGGTTCTTGAGACAGCTAAAACTAGATTTACCATATGATCCACCTATAGCAATCCTAGGCATATATCCGAAAGACTCTTCTCACTACCTTAGAGATACTTGCACAACCATATTTATTGCTCTATTCACAATAGCTAGGAAATGGAAGCAGCCTAGATGTCCCTCCACAGATGAATGGTTAATAAAGATGTGGTACATTTACACAATGGAGTTCTATTAAGCGGTAAAGAAAAATGAAATTATGAAATTTGCAGGGAAATGGATGGATCTGGAAAGGCTTATACTAAGTGAGGTAACCCAGGCTCAGAAAGCCAAACATCACATGTTCTCTCTCATATGTGGATTCTTGCTGCAAATGTATAGACTTGTGTATGAACTGGAACCAAAAATAGGTACCAGAAACCAGTAAGCTGGTAAAAGGATATAAGGAGGGGGGAAAGGGAAGGAATTAGGTGTATGGTATTGCACATATGTAAGTAGAAGAACAGATTACAGGGAGGGGAATGGCCTAAGTGAGGCTATGGGAAGAGAAGGTGTAAAAGAAGGGTGGGGGAGGGTCAATCTAAATTCAAGATAGTGTGAATAAGACTTATGTAAACCTACTTTTTTGAAGCTGTAGACTGTTGCTAGAAAATTTTCAGTACCTGGGATGGGATACCTTCCAGTGAGTTGTTGGCCAAGAAGGTCCTGGTAGCCTCCAGAACATTAAAGGCTTTTGCCAAAGCCCTTGGTTTCCCTTGAGAAACAGATAGTAAGACCCTATTGCTGAAGACATCTCTTGCCTGAGAGGCAAGGTCACTGACAAAGCAAGCTGGTGCTGAGCAGAAAACCTTCTCCCTGTAGACCAGCCAACTTAAAGCTGGAAAAAGCTGCACTGCATGCAGCCATATGGGAGACAGAAGTCATCAGTAGTGAAAACAGTGGACACTGAATATTCAAGTTTGGCCATACAGGCCCAATGACTGAACGGGTGCAATAGTGGCATGTCTACTCATGGGGTAACCAACTGCTTCATAATTGGACAGAAGGCCCTCTCTATGGGAGGGAATACATACCTGGTACTGAAAAACCTAAGCAAAAGTCTTTGGCAGGGGAGCTCATGAGCCTTAGGGGTATAAAGCCTGCTCTTGTCTGTCTAAATGTATATTTTATTCCCACCAAGCTGCCCTGAAAGCACTACACTTAATGTTCATATTCACATATTAACGCTACTCTCACTTCTGGTTAGAGAAGCTTCTCTTTTCAGATGGCGATGACCACTGGGATGACCCAAAAGGCAACATAGTGCTGAGAAGAAGGGATGGAGGAGTGCCCAGCACTGAAACACCTCTGTCACACCCTCCAAGGCTCAGGGCCCATTGCGGAAGAGGGGGCGGAAAGAATGGAAGAGCCAAAGGAAGGGTACAACTCCTTACAATGCAACTGTCCAGACAGAAATTGGCCTTGATATCCATGACCTTGCAGTGCCTAGCAATACCTTCATAAGACCCTCATAATAGAAGAAAAAGATGATGACATCAAATTAAGAGAGACTAATGGAGAGGGGGAAGGGATATGATGGAGATGGGAGTTCTAAAGGGGAATGGGGGAGGGAGGGAAATATTATGCACTTTTGTATGTAAGTATAGAAGTTGTCAATAAAAATAATAATAATTGTGCCATTTGGAAGACATAAGACAATGATAACTAAGTAGGTAACCCCTGGGAATTCTCTGCTTTTGAGTCCAGCTTGTGGAAAAGAGCCCCCATTAAAAGCTCAAAGCAGGGCTAGAGAGATGACTTAGTGGTCAGACTCCCAAGAACTCACATAAACCAGATGCATATGGTAGTACATGTGTCTAGAGTTTGTTTGCAGTGGCTGGAGGCCCTAGCATGCCTATTCTCTCTTGTGCGCTCTCTAATAAATAATAAATATATATATATATATATATATATATATATATATATATATATTTTTTTTTTTTTTTTTTTTAAGAAAAAGCTCATAGCAAACAGTGGAGAGGGAGGCACATCAAGAGCTTTCAGAATTCCCCTCTTTGGGAGGTCACAGGACAGGTTACTCAAACACACACACACACACATATATACATATACATAGATGATAGATAAATGATAGATAGATAGATAGATAGATAGATAGATGATAAATAGATGAGAGAGAGAGAAGAAAAGAGCTTAACTCTCAAGTGTGATTTCCTTAAAGGAGGTTTCTTACCTTTATTTTCAAAATTTTGCACAAATATGAACAAAATGGATAGAAGTTTCTCTCTTGCTTCTACTCTTTGGGAGGAATTACTCTTAAAGATAATTTTATTCTTGGATTTGTGTTTATTTTTATTTCCATTCATTTTGAGTCTTATCATTACTAGTATCTGCTGTCTGAAAAGAACAAAGAGGAGGAGGAGGAGGAAATGAAAGAATTTGTCTAATCGAAACACTGACAAATTCAGAAGAGACAAAATAGTACAACCAACAGAGTCCTTGATGTTTGGGGCATTAAGCAAACTTCACAAAGCACTAGGCATGAGTTCATTGCTGTTCCATGACTAATGCAATGTGGCAATCAGTTGTTAGCCTTTATGTGAGTTTAGTTTTTTTTTAAAAAATAAGGCTTTCTCAAGTTTTGCTTTGTGTCTTATTGCTGTGTGTCTGAACATACATTTGTAAGCACGCAGGCATCCTCGTTTGAAATTTGCATTGGAGAGCTCACTTACTTCTTTCCTTTGTGCCTTTGCTCTCTTACTATACAGGGTCACAGTTCTCAGGCTTTCCACCACTTTTGTATAGCTGTTTCCAACTGAGTGGCTGGGTCAAGCTCAGAGTCTAAGTCCTCTTGAGCATGAAGACTAAGATACTGGCGGAAAGAGTTGGCACGTTTCAACTAATGAATACTCTTTGGATTTCATGCTTTTCCCCCCCAATCTAGTCTCATAATCCTGTCAAACTCATGAGTTCTTGGGTTTGTTTGGTCTGGGAATGGAGAAGACAACTGAGATCTACATATACATTCAAGGTCAAGTCCAAGTATGAGTCAGTCCTTATCGTTTGTGATCACTTGCTGTGTTACATCACTGAGAAAGAATGGTTAATGATTAATAAACTTTAAACACACAAAAGAACACATGAGTTGATAAAAATAACACCCTCATTCCTGGCTGTACTTAGCAACATTGTGACAAAAGCCAAACATTTAAATTAATGAGTTACAGTTTTCTTTATGTTAAATGGCAAATGCCAAGAGTTCCTCAGTAATACTACAATTTAATTTCAGGAAACAACACAGAATCTCTGATAAATATATTAAAGTGTTGGAATGTTATTGATGTATCAGGATATTGGGCTTCAGCATCATCTAAAAACTTCCAAAATAATTTTTAAACATGTCATATACTATTTCTTGCCATTTCAGACATTTGTTTTCTCTGTTGCTTAAAGTAGTGTCTTGATAACATACCTGGAACCAAGCTTAATTTGTTTCCTTGTCTAACTTAAAATATATAAAACCCAAAATATACAAAGTTAAACTGACTTGATTATGGTTATCATTTCATAATGTGTAAGTGTATCAAAACATCACATGGTACATCTTAAATCCTTTTATTTGTCAATTATACCTCAACAGAACTGAAAAATGAATTCAAAAGTCAAAAATAATAATAAAGGAAAACACACGAAACCAGTTGTGAATATTTCCTTATGCATTTTTTGGTTCATCGGGTATGTTTAAAAGAATAGTTTTTTTTTTTTTTTTAAATCTTTCTGTTCCCAGAAATTTCATAACACAATTTTAGCTTGGAGGTAGGTATTGAATCTCATCTGTTTGCATAGCTCCTATCAGAGACCTGAAGTACAAAACATGTACTGAGAGGCTTCCTGTGCTCTACTCACTCCTTCAGGACTTCTTTGCTCAAGCAATGCACAACAACTGACCGCCCCAGGGCCAAGCAGTTAAGCGATACAGAGAAAGTGTTTATTGAGAAGGGCAAAGCCAGTCTTGGAACCCACTCCATCTAAGGCTGAGACAAGCAACCAAGAGGTAGGTAAAATAGTCTCTCCACACTCCTTCTTGACTCTATAGGGATCAAAGATAATAACCTGATAAGAAGTATTTAAAACAATAATTGGGCTGATTTATCTTAGCAGTTGAGGTACTTGCCTGCAAAGCCTAAGGAACCAGGTTCTGTTACTAAGAACCCACATAAGGCAGATGCACATGGTGGCACATGTGTCTGGAGCTTGTTTGCAGTGGCTAGAAGCCTTAGGAAGCCCATTCTTTCTCTTTCTCTCTCTCTCTCTCTCTCTCATAAACAAATAAAAAAATTAAATTATTAATTTTTTAAATTTTATTTATATGTGTGTATGCATGTGCATGTGTGCATGTATGGGCATACTTGCCACAGTGCACATAAACAGATCAAAGGAAAACTTCTAGGTGTCAGTGCTCCATCTTCCTTGAGACAGGTCTCTTGTCACTGAAGATAAACTTCCAGACAACAACGTGTCAGCTTAGCTGGCCTGAGAGTACCATATTCTTCTTGCTTTGCCTCCCATTGTCTTACACATGTTGAGACTTTGCATCTGGTTTACATGAGTGTTAGAGAATTGAACCCAGGCCAGCAGGCTTTGTAAGCAAATGCCATTAACCACTCAACCACCTCCATAGCCCAGAACTATATTTATTTTTAATAACCAGAAAATGCTACTGTAAATTAAGAGAACTCAGGACCAGACTGGGTATCACTTGGATATAGGAATTATATTCTATGCTCTCAGCCAGCATTGCCCATTCCCTCTTTATTTTAGTAAGATCGCAGAACCAGATGAGGCAGACTTTTTTTCATTGCTGAGATAAAGTGGTTGAAAAAAGCAACTTAAGGAAGAAAGGTTTTCTCTGGTTTGAGATGATACAATCCATAATGGTAGAAAGACATGGTAACAGGATCATGAGGTCACAATGTGTTTGTAGTCACCAAGTCACCTTTTCCCCTTCTTATTCAGTCTAGGACCTCAGTCTATGGAATGGCTGATAATGCCCCCATTCATGGTGAGTTTCCCTTCTTCAGTTAAACTTCTCTGGAAACGCCTACTTTATTCCAAATCTAGTCAAGTTGAGAATAAAGATATTAGTTATGGCACAGACCAAAGGACTGCTGTCTTTTAATTTTTCCAATCTGTAATTTCTTGGTACAAATCAGTCCACAAAACCATCACATTGATGTGTAAGGCATATACTAGATATGAAAATAATATTTTTCACACACATAAATCTGAATGGAGCTGATTAGTGGGTTTTATTTTCATGTATTTTTTTCAAGCTCAAATTCACCTTAGCTAATTCTTTAGAGGTTCAATTCATTTCCCCAGAACAATAATCAGCACTTCATATTCCATATACATGTAGAACTTACTTCTTCTAAGAACATCAAAATAAAGAAAATAGAATAAAAAAAGAGGAAAGAGAGACAAGGAGGAAGTCGAGAAAGAAATGGGAAGAGATGATTTTGAAATCAAATAAACTTCCTAATGTCTAAATAGAGTTAATCTACTTGGAGAAGGTCCCAGGTGGGGAAAAGGTTAGAATATACAGAAACAAGAAGACAAGTCAAAGCCCAAAGGAATATTAGATGGATGTTTTAATGTAAGAAACCCATAGTATTTAGAAGCTAATATAAGTTATGATTTGGAACTACAGGGAAATCTTCATGGAGATCTCCATATTTCTCTATCCACAAACCAGTAAACTTTAACACAGAGACAAAAGCAATATTAAAAAAGGAGGGTGCTATATCTACACAATAGCTTCCCCACTAAGACCTCACATGATGACAAATATACAAATATCTAGAACTGGCATTATAGTGTGCAAGCACATGGTCTCATATATTTACTAGCAAAAGCCTTTCAACACAGACAACAGATTCTCCTTAGAAGTATGTTGCCTTGTTCTCTGTGTCTAAACCAAAGCTGCAGAAAAGGTGTGGAACAACTCATCAGAAAAGTCACACTCTTATTTCAAGTGTGTGGTCAGGCCTTGGAATAGCTTATCAGAAAAGGGACAGTCTTATTTCTACACCTAGGTCTCATATTAAGTGTGATGTTGAAAATTTACCTTACAATTGATAAGGTTTGTCCAACTTTGCAGGACTAAATAAACTCTGAATAAACTCTGATATTGGGGATATACATGAGGCCTGACATGGTGGCAGCTCTCCAGTTTAGGTACAGGATGTCTGCTCAGGTTTTAGGTAAGACAGAGTGGACCATGTGTGTTTGCTTTGAAAGGCCACCATATACATACATGGCCTGGGAGTCTACCAAGAATCCTAAATAATGTCTGCCTAAGTGTCCACTTTGTTATTGAGGCATACTTGGCTTCTAGAGGATATTGATTTCAGTCAACCCAGCATGATGACTAAGGCCAGGATAGTATGTCATTTGAGGTTAGACTCTATGAACCTACATAGTAATTCCATGACAATTTATCTTTCACTTCTAATCTATAACTTGATAGAGGATAAGTTAAGAAAACAAATGACCATCTTTTCTGCTGACATTCCACATATTTCCTCTGGATTTGGAAAAAATGCTTTAATTTCATTGTGCTTATAAAGATTTCATTATCTTAAATCACTTATCTGACTCTGCCTTGTCATCAGATTGACAATGACTCCACACTTAAATATAATTTCAAAAATATATCACCAATATACACTTGAATTATGTTTATTTGGTAGTTACATTGACTATTTTAATATATGTAAAATTTTAAAACTTTAGCTTGGTGATAACATATTGAGTATAAAAAGATAATAGGTCTTTAATAAATAGTGTTTCATTTCAGCTAAGGTGAATATGAAAAACATCAAGTGAATCTTTCATAGGTATAACAATATTTTATTTATGAACACAAAAGGATTTCATAAAATCAACTAGGATTCAGAGAGCCAAAGGTTGTCCAATTGTTATTCATCTTCTCACCTCATACAGTGAAAACATTTTGACATGATACCATGTATTCTTATAGTTGTAAAATAAAAAATCCTTAGAAAAATACTAAATTTCAGTATAATAATACTCATGAAAGTATACAGTATTTGGGGTTTAGAATTGAAATAAAATGAACAACTAATAATAGCAACCTGCTAATTTGTCAAGCTACTGCATGTTTATTAAATGGGTTTAACAGTCTAAACCAAAGTGTCTTCAAAGATTATAAGCAAAGTGGAGATAAGAATGTTCATTTCCAAGAAAAAAATGATAAAATTTAAGTATATTTTATATATTCATGAGGTACATTGATGCTTTTTTATTTTCAAGTCTGCATAAATAATTTGGGGAGATTAATTGCCTTTATCCTGCAGCTCCCTAAGCACCTCTCCTCCACCCTCCCCCACATACAATTTGTCCTGAAGAAACACATAGGTCTGTAAAGATTTTTTTTTCTCAAAATCCACATCTCCACTCCCTTCACTTATCAACTTTAACATTGTATGAGACCAGTGTTGCTTCTCAATCCTACAGCAGAATGTAATGTTTTACTGAGCATATCAGGGGAGGATCCAACATTAACCATGCCAGGAAATGAGACCTGGATTACAGATTCCCTTTCCTGTATATATTCAAGAAAAAAGACATGGTTTTATTGGGCATATCAGGTGAGGAGCCAACATTAACCATACCAGGAAATGAAAACTGGATTACAGATTCCCTTTCCTGTATATATTCAACAAAAAGTCATGGCAAGCATAATATCAAATTCAAATATGAAAGTGTGAATATGGCATAGTATTATATTGGAAAGAAACACAAAATTCACAAATGTTATGCTGTTTATTTCAAAAGGAGTTTTCTATGACAAAAATATTATTTACAAGTCTAATGAAGTAAGCTTCCCTCTTTTTTTAAAATTATTTTTTGTTTATTTATTTGAGAGTGACAAAGAAAGAGGCAGAGAAAGAGAGAGAATGGGCGCACCAGGGCCTCCAGCCCCTGCATGTGCCACCTTGTGCATCTGGCTTACGTGGATACTGGGGAATTGAGCCTCAAACCAGGGTCCTTAGGCTTCACAGGCAAGTGCTTAACTGCTAAGCCATCTCTCCATTCCCAAGCTTCACTCTTTTGATAGTCATTAGTCTTATAATAGCATTATACAAGAGCCAATATTATATGAAATTTTTACATATAGCTTCAATTTTTAAGTTTCTCCCAGAAAAAAAGAAGTAATTGATTACCATTATTTGAATGACTTAAAAGGCTTTGAGTACATTTCTTTGTTTTATAAGTGTGAGGATAGTCCAAGACTAAGACCTGTGCTCCAGATCTCTACATAGAGTTTGTATTTTCATTGCTAAAATAAAGAGAGAATCTAGATGGGCATGGTGGTGCATGCCTTTAATCCCAGCACTCAGGAGGCAGACGTAAGAGGATCACCATGAGTTCAAGGCTACCCTGAGAATACAGCGTGAATTCCAGGTCAGCCTGAGGTAGAATGAGATCCTACCTCAAAAAAAACAAAAGAGAGCCGGGCATGGTGGCGCACACCTTTAATCCCAGCACTCGGGAGGAAGAGGTAGGAGGATCGCCGAGAGTTCGAGGCCACCCTGAGAGTACATAGTTAATTCCAGGTCAGCCTGGACCAGAGTGAGACCCTACCTCGAAAAACCAAAAAAAAAAAAAAAAAAAAAAGAGAGAGAGAGAGAGAGAGAGAGAGAAGAATCCCATATAAATTAATAGTCTTTACTAACTAAGTCACATGTAATAGTAAACAAACAATAGACAAAAAATTTGCCTCCATTATGTATAGTCTTACTATTTTGATTCTACAAGTACATTAATGTATATGGATTTATAACCAAATGCTTTTGTGGTTGGTCCCACTGATAGGAGAACATTTAAAGCTTCAGAGAATGGCATCAAATAAAGCAGCTTATAGAAGGAAAGGGTTTATTGGGGCTTATAGTATCAAGGGGAAGTTTCATCATAGTGGGAAAAGCATGGCAGAAAGGACAGCCAAAATCACATCTTCATATTACCTGTAGGGAAGAAGTCTAGAGAATGAACAAGCTAGCAATGGCAAGCAGGGCTGAGCTATGTCACCTCAAGGCCCTGCACCATTGACATAAATCCTCCAGCTCCCCCTCCCAGAGGCTCTACCAGCAAAGATTAAGTAGGAGGTTTACTCCTCCTACTCACACATGAGGCAAGAAGGACATTGTACAATCAAACCACCACACATTCCATATACATTTCATATTCATATTATATAGTTTGCTAAATGCATATATTATGATCATATGGTGAGGAGAAGGAGGAGAAAGATGACACTCTGAAACGTGTCTCTTTACCTTAGTCTTATCTGAATTTTAGGTTTCTAGAATGAGCTTCCATATAAACCTATCCACCACCACATTACTTCAAATTCCAAAGCCCAAGAAAAACTGAAAAGATCCAAATCTTCACCCTCTCTTATATTTTATATCAGTTCACAAATACGACACTTCACCATGTCACAACTAAATCTATGGTTATCTTAAAATATTTCATTATTTTATTAAGAATTTTCTCAGTTAATCACAAAATTCTGGTGATGTTATCCATAAGTATTTCTTAGTTGCATTCTTTTATATAAATACAATCAATGCTTTAATCTTCTGACTATATAACTCTGTTTTCCTAATCAATGTACTATTGGTATTCTTTCATATTTACTTCACTCTTCATCCAACATCTAGAATGAACCATCATAAACATGACAATGTTTATGACTCCCTAATTTATGCTATATATTCCTCAGTAATCAAGAGATACAAAGTCTGTATCACAGAGTTTGTTTACTTCTTTAAAACTATTAAAAATTTTCTCACTGGACTTTACATATAGGTAATTCACATGGCCTTTAAGGTCCTAGAAGGGAGGCTCATTATTGGCTTGTGGATTTCTCTCTCTATACCCTGCTTGGTGTAGCCATGTTCTTTCCTACAACAGAGCCTTTATAACTTGTCACTGTAAGAAAAAAATAGCTTAGGGCAGAAAGACTTATTTTGTTCCATGGTTTCAGAGACTTCAGTCTACCACTGGCTGACTCCACTGCTATGGGCCTATGATGGAGCACAGTATTGTGGTAGAAGGGCTTGTCAGAGTACAGCTGTCCACATCAAGGCATCAAAGAGAAAGATAGGAAGAGAGAGAAAAAGAGTGCTATAAAATGTGCCTCAGTGACCTAATTTTTCATCCCTCCTTCTAATAATACCATCAAATAATGAACCCCTCAAGGGACTGATCCATTGGTTAGGTCAATGTTCTCAGTCTAGTCACTCATTAATTGGATCTATCAGCTTGGGACCAAACCCTAGCTTTACACAAGCCCATGCATTCTTATCTGTAAACACGACCTGCTCAGAGAGATACCCTCCTAGCTAAACCATCCTAGCTAAAGCAAGTCCATCCTTCTTTATATATTAGTCATTTGAGTTTTCCTTCTTAGAAATCATTAGAATTCTTGCATTCAATTTATGTCTTTGACCGTTTGCTTTGAAGTATTAGAGCTTAAGCCTAAAATTTCACAGATGCTAACATGCTAAGTTAGTGCTATATCACTAAGCTAAATCTACAGATATAGTTTTATTATTTTTCTTTGAGACAAAGTCTAAATTGCTAGGTTGTCCTTGAACCAGCATTGTTTTCACCTAATAGGAATTAAATTTGCTATCCTCCTGCAGTAGTCTCCCAGGTAGCTGGGATTACAAGCCTGCATATGTGTGACTTTGTATCTAGTTCTTACTTGTACATTACAAACTCCAAGGCAGCCAGGAAAGTTGTATCCCAGGGCTGTCCTGCTTCTCCTGTAGAGGTTCCTAACACACAGTAAACTCTCAACCAGTAGTTGTTGAGATGCTGTGTGGTGTGTGCAGTCTTCATGATCTTTCACCCCTATTTCCTTCTCCATCCTTCTAGGCCTCTACTTACTACCATATGACTTGTATTCCTAACACAGAATTCACTGCAGCTATTTAGAAACATTATACTGTATTTTTTGGCACATTTTCTGTTTCCACATCTGCTTGGATAATCATCTATGTGCTTCTTCCCTCACAGCCTGGACAACGATGTGAGAATTGGCCCAGTCATCATCTCTCAAGGAATCCTTCCTGAAAGCTTAGCTGTTCCAGTTACGTTTCTCATTGCTGTAAATAACTGAAGGAAAGAAGGATTTATTTTTCATGTGGTTTAAGATGGATAATGGTAGCTGGTCACATTGTAGATATATGCAGTCAGGTAGGAGAAAAAGAGTTGAACTCTGGTGCTCAGCCTCTTTCAGCTCTTCTTTGATTCAGTCCAGGACCCCAGCCTGTGTGATGGCACCACCCACATCCAGGCTGGGACTTCTCTTCTGTTACACTTTGCTGGAAATGCCCTCAAAGAAAAACCCAGAAGTGTATCTCTAGATGATTCCAAATCCAGTCAAGTTGACAATGAAGATTAACCACTGCAATGGGCTATGCAAAGCCTTCTTCCAGAGCCTTCTCCCATGCTGGGTGATCTCTGCATAACACTTTCCATTTTATATTAAAATAATCCACTTTTTGATATGCCTTCACATTCACAGATACATATCCATGTTCCAATTTATTAAGGAAAAGATCTATTTATTATTCTACTCTGAAAACCCACTTCAAGCAGAGTGCCTAACAAGTAACTATTCCTTGAGTACCCTATTTTGGAAGTGTTTCCTTCAAGTAAAAGAGAACATCAAGATTAGTAAGCATAAAGGAGGCATGGTCATAAATTATCTCTTACTCATGATCATGCAATTTAACTCAGTGAGTCCAGAAAAAGAATAAGCATCAAAATAGGATGGAGATTAAGTCAGAGGAAGAGTTTTAAGGGAAGGTGATGGGAATTATGAAGAGTAACTGGAAGGGAGTAGGATTAAAACAGCAATCTGCGCATGTACAAAAGTGTCAAGTCAGTATCCTTCCATGTGTCACAGATGAACCTGAACAATTGATTCTATGCCAAGAGAAATGAGCCAGATACAGAAACTAAAAATAATACATAATCTAACTTACATGTAAATTTTTTGAAAGGTTAAATATAAGAATTTTGCAAGGGAGAAGAGATACAAGTCAAAGGATTCAATGTAGCAGACATATAAGACAAGTCCAAAGACCTATCATGACACAAGGCAAGCACTTTATCACTGAGAATCTCTGTTGAGGCTGTATTGTAATTGTGACAGACAAAGCCTAATTTAAGAAGATAAAACTCTGAAATTGAGCAGCAAGAGATATTGAACTGGGCAAGTATCCAGTTGTGGTCACTTTAAAGAACAAAGAATCAACAATATAAGAGATTCAATCTGAAATGGTGTGGCACAATGTGAGCAAAGAGGAAAGAGGAACTAAAATGGCCATGTCTTCTAATTTCATGAGCTGCTTGGACAGAATAATCATCTACAAATCAAAATGATATGTGATGAGACTATAAAGGAGCAATTTGATATTGTCCATAATTTTGAATTCCATCATATCTCCTGTCAGACAAGGACAATATTTTGGTGGGCCCATTTTCATTCCTGCATTAGATAATGCTCCTTTTGTTTATTTGTACCTTCTAGAAAACACAAAAGACTCTAAAATGGTAGTTTAAGTCTGGTTATGGTTTGAATATGAAACATTGTGACAGTCTCATGTTTTAAATGCTTGTTCCCTAGCTGATGATTCTACTTTGGAAGGCTGTGGAAACTTTGGAAGTGTGGCCAAGCTAGTGATGTGGGTTACAAGGGATGGATCTGAAAGTTTTAACAGGCTGTTGGCTCCTGTCAAATCTCCCTGCTGCCTGGTCTGCCATGAGATGGAGAGCCTCTGCCACATGTCTCCACCAGCAGCAATGGAGCTGTTTGAGCCCTGCTTTTCCCACCAAGATGGACTGCAACCCTGAAACAAAACAAATCTTTTTTTTCTTAAGTTGTTTCTGTGCAGTTGACATGAAAATAGAAACAAGGCTGTTGAGAGAGCAATGGGGACCCATGAGAAGGAGCAGGTAGCTAGGTATGGGTAAACATATTCTCACATGCAAATGGCCATGTGTAGCCATGTGCATGATTTAAAATAATATTGTTATTAATAAATCAGGCACAAATTTAAAAAGGTGGAAGAAGAAGAGAGAAATTGGGGAGTAGCTATAGGAAGTCATAGCCAATGTGTTCATGGGATAGTTTTATTAATCCATAAACTATTAGAGTGTGCTGATCATAATTCAGAAGATGATTGGAAAGTGAGATGTAGGAAAAGGTGTATCATTGATGAATGAAAATCTAAAAAGATAAAGAAGGGAGAATTCCAGGACGCTAGAGGGGAACTGCTTTTGATGGGACCCAGAGGTGTTTATCCACTATCAGAGAGGGAAGTGTATAGGTAGACATAGACGTGTTCGTACAGATGATGTTCTCCAATAACTGTGTGACTAAAATTGTAATCTATGTGGCATTTAAGCCACCAGAGATATTTGAGAGAAAAAGCAAGTAAACTGCAGAGAAAATGATGCTTAGAGCAGGGCCTGGTGGCGCACACCTTTAATCCCAGCACTCGGGAGGCAGAGTAAGAAGACTGCTGTGAGTTCGAGGCCACCCTGAGACTACATAGTTAATTCCAGGTCAGCCTGGACCAGAGTGAGACCCTACCTCGCCAAAAAAAAAAAAAAAAAAAAAAAAAAAAACTGAGATTGTAGGTGCTGGATTCAGATTTGTGGGCGTTGTTTTAGGCAGAGCTCTGACAGTCAGTGCTATGTTGCATTTCAGACTCCTTAGTAGCTACATAGTTGGGTTTAGCCAAGTTACAGATTTTGCTCATAAAAATAATATTGAGAAAGCAAGTCAAAGAAGTTAACTCTGTGTGCAAGAGATTAAATTTATTATAGTGAATGCAAGCTAACACAGGAAAAGAGAGATAAAAGATGCACATGTTGAGGCTCCAGAATAATTTAAGAAAAATAGTGAGGTCTATAATATTCTATAAACCCCTGTCACTAAGGGAAATCATAGATTTTGAAATTTAGTATCAGAAATGATTAGAATTTGGAGAGGTTTAAAGAGAGGAAGCAAGATTGAGGTGACAGTTTTGCATGCAAGATATGTGAAAGACAATATTAAACAAGGAATTTGGAACATACTGTGAATGGGAATCTTCATTGACATTTTTAATGCACCTCTGGAAAGGTTTACAACTGGTTTTACAAGTGTGTTTTGATGTGGAATTAGCATCACTTTCCTCATGACTTAGTAACACTGCAAACTTACATGCATGTTTATGTGCTTTACACTTGGCTTCTTTATGTGAGAATACAGCTCTGCTGGGATAGAGTGCATATCTACTTTGTGTGCACTGCCTATAGCCACAGAACGAAAGGCATGACACAGATATGGTCAGCAAATAACAGCTGAGTGGATGTCAGTGAGAGGAGGCATTATGAAAGTGCAAAAGCACTCAGATTCTTACTTTTTTTTTTCATGATATCCTTCAGTAAAGTCTCCCGTTAAAAAAATATGCTATTAGATTGAATCACAGAGAAAGCCTCTTGAAAGGAATGCAAAGGAAACAGAACAGGCACACAGGATTACCCATACTGGCATTCTACACTGTATTCAAATGTATGGCATGGAGACAGACTTCTGGATTGAGACTGCTCTTCACGAATCATTGGGGTTTAGATGGACTATATACAATGCTAATAATAAATGCACGGTGAAGAGATTTGGATCAATTTTGCAAACACCATATTTCCATCAGAACTAGAATTCACTTTTAAAGAATAAAAGAGTTTTCACATAACTTCAGCTTAGGCTTAAGTTTGACTGTTCATCACATTGGCTGAGTACATTTTTTGGAATTTACTTTGCCTTCCATATTAACTTTTTTAAAAACATTATTTATTCATTTATTTATTTGAGAGAGAGAGAGAGAGAATGGACATGCCAGGGCTTCTAGCCACTGCAAACGAACTCCAGATGCATGTGCCTCCTTGTGCATCTGGCTTACATGGGTCCTGGAGAATAGAACCGGGATCCTTTGGATTTGCAGGGAAACACCTTAACCACTAAGCCATCTCTCCAGCCCTACTTTGCCTTCTAGAATGACAACTAATTTGAATATGCACTTTTACCAGTGGCTTAGAAGAAAGCAGATAGCAGAAACCTGGATTTAAATTCCAGAAGCATTACTTCTATTAAATCCTTATGCATTTAATGAATATTTCCATTTTAATTTCTTTCTAAATTATAATTTTTCATCTATTAAAAAGTTAAAACTATTAAAATATTTAATTAAATTATTACACAATTTGAAGTAGCATGAATTTAAATAGTTTATGCAAAACAATGTAAAGAACATTGTACTTTAGAAAAGCAGCCATCTTTATGAGCATGAGTAAATGATTAATGCTTAAAATATATGTAATCATTATTGCTATTATAAATGTTTGATGTTGTCAAGATCTTTCTTAGACCTTGTCAGTTCCACAAGGATGTTTTTGTTTGTTTGGTTTTAATTGTTTCTATGTATATGTGTGTGTATGTGTGTATAAATACATATAATGTGTGTATGTGCACTCATGCACAAGTGGGGATAGAAGACACCCTCAGGGTGTTTCCCTCTCATTTCACCTTATTTTGAGAAAGGTTGCTCTTACCACTGTGAAATTCCAAATTCTCATGGCTCCACCTACCATTGCAGTAGGGTGTTTGGATTATAGACACATGCACCACATTGGGATCTGACTTTATGTGTGCTGGGCACTAAGGAAGATGGAACTCAGATTGGCAGGCTTGTAAGCAAGCACCTTTAACCACTGAGCAATCTCATCAGCCCCTATCTTTGATTTGTTGTCTTGCTTGTATTTTATATAACTTTTTCTGCAATATTGTGAATCAGTTGGGGATGACTTTTTAACTATTAATGACAGACTCTTCTTGTGCAGTCATTAAGTTATATGGAGATAATATGATGTGGCCTTAAGAGTATAGTTTTAAAGTCAAGGTAAATTGAAGTTATAGCAGTAATAACAACAGATAGTTATGCTAACCATATATCTTTGGGCAACTTACTTACCTTCTCTATGCCTTGATTTTCTCCTTTGTAAAGTGGGAACCATACCTAGAGACTACTACATCAGATTGTGAGAGGGAAGAAGCAAAGAAAACAGCATGTATCACCATGTCTGACTCATTGTACTAATTCAACAGAGGTTTTATTTTTTTTTTTTTTTTTAAATTATGTGATCCTGTCTGGTTTACATATAAAATGAGGAAAAAATAAGGAAGAAAAGATTGAACAATGAAAAGCTTTTCAGGGGATAGCAGAAAACACATCATTGGAGTCTGGTAGCAGCCATGGCACTCTCTCCATTTCTAACTTCTGATCCACTCACATTCACCTCATTATCTTAAATAAGCTTCCTGAGCCTAAAGGAAAAATGTCCAATGGGAACGGTAACAAGCATCTCTCACTTTGTACATTAGAAAAGTACTTCATCTATTTTTCCATCTTTTATGTGCCATGTGCCACATGTGGCCAAGTAGTGGTACAGTAATCACCTAGTCACCCAAGTCAGGAACCTCACTGAATGGTTGCCTTGCCTCCTCTCTGATAGTTAGATTCTGTAAAGTACTTTTCCTCTATATTTCAGTCCCCTTACTTGGCAAATGGAGATGATGTCAGTTGTGTCACAAAGCATGATTGTGAAGAAACGCATGCATGTTGAATAAGATCCTTTAGTGCACAGCAGGGTGAACATACAGCATTGGCTAGCTGAATGTGATCCCAGTCATCAGAAGCAGCATATTCAGATTAACTCCTCCTGCAAGGAGCCTGGGACCTGCAAGGACATGAAAACATCTACCATATTTCAAATTGGGCTCATTCCCATTGTGTTACACTAGCATGTCCCCATTCTCTCACCTCCCTTCCACCTAGGGTCCTCCTCAGAGAGGTTTTCTATAATCATTGTAGGATCATGAATGCACCAGTCTGTCCCTGTGTGGCATGAGGACAGTGCCTCAAAGCACACCTTCCGACCCTGTGGCTCATACATTCTTTCCACCTCCTCTTCAAAATGCTACCTGAGCTTTGTGTTGAGCTCTTTGCAGCCTCTGAGGTTCTGCTTTGATGGCTTTTGAGTTTCCTTGGTGTCTGCCACCATCTCCCTGGAGGTTCTCTGTCTGTGAAAGCAGCATTCACATTTAATCTACCATTTCCTCTGTAATGTTTTCTGGGACATGACAAATATAATAGAAATGATTCATTTTTTGTGCTAGGCAACCAACTTTCTTTTCTTGTTGTACTGATGGGCCTTGGGTCTCCTTTATATTAATATCTGTCTGAAAAATGAGACTCTAGCCAAAAGTGAAACAAGATGGATCAAAGAAGATAAAAGCAGATATTCAGAACACTTTTAAAATTTATTTATTTATTTATTTATTTATTTATTTATTTGCAAATAAATAGAATGATGAGAGAGAGAGAGAATGAACATGAGCACACCAGGGCCTCTAGACAGTGCAAACTAACTCCAGATGCATATGCCACTCTGTATTAGAAAACTTTTTGGTGGGCAAAACCTCCTTTTATCCAATGAACAGTGTAAGCTTTCTTCTAGGGTGTATCACCTTCCAAGCCAAGGCTTCTTAGTTGATTCTCAGTAGCAGACATGAATTTGCTCCCACTGAGCAGGCCTCATATTTTGTCCAAGACCAGTTGATTACCTCTATAACCTATGTGCCATTATTGCACTGCTGAGTACAACTTACCTGTAGTTTGCAGGATCCACTGGTGTTTGTTTGTTTGTTTGCTTGTTTGTTTGTTTTTACACTCTTAGTGACTTTCATCCCCTGCAGTTCACATAGCAATTTCCATCTAGCTAGCAGGGAGCTGGCTTCCATCTCACTTCCAGCATGATCTCTCAATGTCCTGTGACTTCAGCCTGTGGAGTCCTCAGCAATAGGGTCTTGTCTTTTAGATCTTTTGGGTAACCAATGGCCTGCAATGTTTGGGGGGGCCTCTTGGGTCTCCCTGACCAAAGCTCACTGTAGGGGGTAAACCAATTCTAATACTAGGATTCACCAGCAACAGCCTATAGTTTAAAGGTAATACTTTCAAGGCCCCTAGAGGGCACTTTTGCTAAAACTATCCCTCTCTCACTCTATCTTTCTTTTTTTAAAGAAAGTTGCACTTTCAATTGACTAACAAAGAGGGAGGTTTCTACGGTACTGTGTCCTGACATCTTTTGTGTTGAATATCTTAACCTTCCTTCCTCCGGTACACCTGCCCTGAGACCCTTCCATACTCTGTGTTCTATGCCTCTACTTGCCTGTCTGCTATGTCCTACTCTTAACCACCTTTGCTTCTCCTCCATCCAAGCCTCTTTCTAGCTTCCTGGCCAGTATGACCGATGCTTACTACAACATAATCAAATAAAACTAATTCCATGTTAAGATTACATATAAGACAACATGCAGCATTTGTCTTTCTGAACCTGGATAACCTCACTTAGTGTCTTTAAAACAACAAACATTTTATTTAGTTTTATTTATTTGAGAGAGAAAGACAGGTAGGTAGAGAGAAAGAGTAAAAGAATGGGCATGCCAGAGCCTCTAGCCACTGCAAACAAACTCCAGATGCATGTGCTGCTTTATGGGCCCTGGGGAATCAAACCAAGGTCCTTTGGCTTTGTAGTCAAATGCCTTAACCACTAAGCCATCTCTCCAGCCCTAGCATCATTTTTTTTTTTTTTTGCATGTTCATCCATTTGTCTGCCCCCATGCCACTGAAGGTCCTCCTCAGTGAAATTGCTGGTATTCACCATGGAGTTGTGGGTTATGAGTTGTGAGAGCAGCAGTCAGTCATTGGGGAAGGGGTGACAATGCCTCTGGATATTCCCTCCCACCCTATGGCTCTTACGCCCTTTTTGGCCCCTCTTTGAGCTGTGGTGGGTGTGCTTTAAGTCTATTTTAGGGTTGAGCTCTTAGTAACTCCAGGATTTCTGCTTTGGTACATTTTGAGTATCTTCAGTGTCTATTGTCATGATCTTGGTGCAGGATGGCAGTCTCACTATGGAAGGGACACCCTTCCTCATCTCCCAAACCCCTTTGTGTTTTCACCTGGCCCCTAGCTGATGTGCAAGGGGTGGTTCATCTCGTGATAGGGAGTCAGCTATCTTTTCTTGTCTTGTTGATTGATTTTGGCTGTCCTCAGTTTTCACTGCCTTCTGTAAAAGAAAAACAGCTTCTACAATGGAGATTGAGATCAGCAAAGCTTAAATGGGATAAGAGTTCTTAATTAAGAGAAATTTTGATGCTGTAGCCTCTCTTTCATCCAAAGACTAGTGGGAGCTTCTCGTTGGAATCCATGATCCTGGTCTCCATAGGATTCTGACCTAGTTCCCAGTATCAGTTCCTTTCTACTGAGTGGGTCTCTTGGGCAATGAGAAAGCCATTGGTTACCCCCCTAGGCTGGGTGCTACCATTGCACGGGTGTGTATATCTTATTAGGTTGGTTGCTTTCATACAGCAGTGTCCTCTTCTTGCTCACAAAGTTGTTGGTCATTTTTCCTGGCAGCTCATGTAGCACTTTCCAGCACTATATGGGCTAACCATCGGGGAACTGGCTTCCTTCCAGATTCAGTGGGATATCTTGAAATTCTGCACTGGCAACATGTGGTGTCTTCATCAATAAGGTCTTACCTTTCACCTCAGGCCAGTAACCAAGTCCTTTGACCGAAGCCTGTCTTGTTTTGGAGACCTCATAGATCTCTCCAACCAACAGCTAAATGTGGATTGTAACTGATATCTACTACTGGGAGTTACAAGTCACAGCCAACTGTTTTTAGATTGGGCTTCAACCCACCCTCTCCAGGGCCCTTCTTTCGTCTTTAGTCAGCTATCCAGGAGGAAGGTTTCTATGGCACTAATTCATTTTGGCTTTAGTTTTGTGCACACTTCCTCCTGCCCTCACTTTTTCCTCCCTCCATACCCTTTCATCCCTGTTATATGTCTCTTGAGTTGCCTGTCATGTATGCCTGCAACACAAGTTGTTCCAGATTAGGAAGTACATATGAGCTGTTTGTCTTTCTGTTGTGTAAGTTCGCTTATTATATGATCTGTTCCAAGTCCATCCATTTTCCTACAAATTTCATTACATCATTTTTCTTTAATGCTGAATAGAATTCCATATGAATTTTGAGATTATTTTTATTTTTAACATTTTATTTATTTATTTTTAATATATTTTATTTATTTATTAGAGAGAAAGAGGCAAAGAGAGAGAGAGAGAGAATGGGTGTGCCAGGGCCCCCAGCCACTGCAAACAAACTCCAGGTGTATGTGCCCCCTTGTGCATCTGGCTTACATGGGTCCTGGAGAGCCGAACCAGGATCATTTGGTTTTGCAGGCCTTAACTGCTAAGCCATCTCTCCAGCCCAAGATTATTTTTTTCTATCTCTGTGAAGAATGATGCTCAGATTGTTACTACATTGAATCTGTATATTGCTTTTGGTAGAATTCTAACTATCCATGAACATGGAAGTTCTTTCCATCTTTTCATGTCCTCCTCATCTTCTTCAGTTTTTTTTTTTTTTTTTAATGTTTTCATTGTGGCAGTCTTTCACTTTCTTCCTTGGGAATATTCCAAGATTTTTGTGTGTGTGGCTATTGTAATGGGACTGCTTCCCTGAGTTGTCTCGATAGTTTTTCACTGGTATATGCTAAGGCTTCTGATTTTGTGTGTTAATATTATATCCTGCCACTGCCACTTTACTGAGTTAGTCAGCTCTAATGTTTTTGTTTTTTCTTGGAATCTTTATGGTACCTTAAGTACAGAATCATATCATGTAAAACAGGGTTAGTTTGACATCTTCCTTTCCAATTTGTATCTCTTTTATTTCTTTCACTTTTCTGATTGCTTCAGCTCAGACTTTAAGTACTTTGTTCAATAGCAATGGAGACAATGGACACTCCTGTCTTGTTCCACACTTTAAATGTTTCCCCCACTTAGTATGATATGAGCTTTAGCTCTGTTGTATATAGTTTTATTATGTTGAGATATAACCCCTGCATCCCTAGTCTTTCCAGTGTTTTAATCATGAAAGGATGTTGTATTTTGTCAAAGATCTTTTCTGTAGCTATTGAGGTGATCATGTGATTATTGGCTTTCAATCTATTTATATGACATTTATTGGTTTCTGTATTCTGAACCATCCCTGTAATAATGGGGATGAAACCTATTGATGAAGATAATACTTTTGATATGTTCTTGGACTTGATTTACTAGAATTTTATTGAGAATTTTTACATTTAAGGTCATCAAAGATATCAGACTATAATTTTCTTTTCTTGTTTTGTCTATGTCTAGTTTTGGTATTAATGGCATCATGGCTTAATATAAAGATTTAGGAAGCATTCCCTCCTTCTCAATTTTGTGAAATAACTTGAGAAGCAGGGATTTTATATTTCCTATAAAGATTTGATAAAGGTCTGGAGAGATGACTTAGCAGTTAAGGTAAATGCCTGCAAAGCCTAAGGACCCAGGTTCAATTCTCCAGGTCCCATGTAAGCCATGGTGGCACATACATCTGAAGTTCGTTTGCAGTGGCTAGAGGGCCTGGCATGCCCATTCTCTCTCTCTCTCTCTCTCTCTCTCTCTTTCTCTCTCTCTCCCCTCGTTGTCTCTAATAAATAAAAATAACTCCTAAAAACAAAAGATTTGATAGAATTCAGGAATGAATTTTTCTGCACCCAAACTTTCTTTAGTTGGGAGGCTTTTTATTAGTCCTTCAATCAGATTAGATGTTATAGCTCTATTCTGGTACTTTATCTCTTATGCAGTTAGCCTTAGTAGATCATGTGAGTCAAGAAATTCTAGGCCAGGCGTGGTGGTGCACACCTTTAATCCCAGCATTCGGGAGGCAGAGGTAGGAGGATTGTAGTGAGTTCGAAGCCACCCTGAAACTACATAGTGAATTCCAGGTCAGCTTGGGCTGGAATGAGACCCTACCTTGAAAAAAAATCATCTATTGCTAATTTTTGTGGAATATAGGTTTTTAAAATACTTAAGACTCTCCCAACTTAACTGGTATCTGTTGTAACATCTCCTTTTTCATCTTTAATTGTGTTGGTGAAGGTCCTCTCTCTCTTCCTTTTGGCCAACTTTTTTTTTTTTTTTTTAAGAACCAGCTCTACATTTTATCAATTTTTAAATTGTTTTCTTGACTTCTGCACTGATTTTGATAATCTGTTTCATTTCCATTTGAACATAGATCATTCTTGTTTTTCCAATGCTTTCAGGTGAACCATTACGTTATTTATTTGAGATCTATTTTGAAATGAGCTATAAACTTTCCACTTAGGACCGCCTTCACTGTGTCCCACAGGTTTTGATATGTTGTGTTTTCATTCTCTTTCAGTTTTATAAATGTTTTTATTGCCTTCTTGATTTCTTTAGCAACCCATTCATTGTTCAATCTCTAGGAATTTATGTATTTTCTATTGTTTCTCTTAATGTGGATTTCTAGCTTTATTGCACTGTGGTAAACTATAATACAAGGTGTTATTTCAATTTTTCTAAACTTGTCTAGACTTGATATGTGTCCTAGTATATAATTTACTTTAGAGAAGTTTCCATGAAGGCTAATTTTATTTTATACTCATTTTTATTATCAACATCTCCATGTCTCAAAAAATTCTTGTGCTAGTTATTAGATAATTCCATTTCAGGAATAGTGAAAAACATATTAAATGATGTTTTGGAAGTTGTTTCATAAATCCTATTAGTAAACCTGAGGTTAAATATGAGCATGCATTCTAGGTTGATGTCACTTCATCTATTATTCTTAGCAATTACAAAACAGGTGAATTGTAATATTGTAATATTCTCTCTTCAAGAAATGTAATCCCAGGGATAGAGAGATGGCTCAGCAGGTAAAACACTTTCCTGCAAAGCCTAAGGACCTGTGTTCAATTCCCCAGTACCCATGTAAGCCATATGCACAAGGAATATGCACCTGGAGTTTGTTTGCAGTGGCTAGAGGTCCTGGTGAGACGATTCTCTCTCTCTCTTTCTCTGTCTCTATATTCACTCTTGCTCTTAAGTAAATAAATTAAAATAAATGCAATCCTAGATTAAATGATTTTTAATTGTCTATCACCTTTAAATGGATCAAAGGCTCCATACTACTTCTGAATTATATGCTTGGAGCAGAATTTATTTTATATAAACTACAAAATAAGATTCAAATCAAATAATAATGAGCCAAGTATTAATCTCATGCTAGGAATCCAACATGCTAGTATAAAAGCACCTTCCTTTGTATTCAATGTCTGTAGTCTCTCCCAGTGCAATCTATCACTGTACAGATAACTATTGAAAAGGCTGCAAACACTTGTCTTGGGATAACAATGTGGAAGGGTTTGCTTTGTTTTCGCCTTAGATCTCAATTAGCTATAAGAAAACAGATGTTTAAAAACAGATAGTGACAGTTTATTTTAATATGCCAGAAATCACCTATACAAAACAGTATTTATTAAATATATTTGATGCATTAGTAAAGCTATAGGAAAATACTCATCTTTTGCTAATTTTTTTCAGCCATTAAGAAAAAGACTAAGACAAAGACAACAAACTCTCAGGTATGATGAGTAAGCATAGGAGACTACTGTGCAATATATATATATATATATTAGTGACCTCATTTTAAATTTATGAGGGTTATGACAAACAGCATCAGGATTTAGTTATTTTCATGAGCTTTAGACTTTTAGAAGAAATAAGGATATTGGTCATAAATGCATAATGAAGCTTATTATTACAATTTTCTGCTTTTTGGTTTAGTGATTTTGCCTGTTTGAAGGCAATGCAAGGAGACAAAAGAGTAAATCCTCCTTGGAATGAATGCATTTGTCATTCATGCGCCAGAGATGACAAGAGTCCTAAGGCACAGACAATTCATAGAGCAACACTATTAGCTCAACAACCACAACCACCCATCCCCAGTGGAGTATACAGATTTCTCCTTTGGGAAAACGAAATCAAAACAAGCAGAATACGAAACATGCTTTCCAATCATGCAGCCAGAATTGATCAAAGGGACATTTCTTAGAAGAAAAGAAATCAAGAGGTATATGTTCCATAGTGTATCAATCACAAAACATCACCCACTATTTTTCAATGTTTTGTAAAGGATATTTGTCATTGCCACAGTTACTAGGCTCTTGAAAAAAAATCCTGTTTCAGAATCTTCTAGGAGATATACTTAAGTAGCACTTTCTGCAATTCATGCAATGACTCCAGGCAAGGAAAAGCCATCAGTTCCCTTGGAAGTGCTAAAGGAAGGGGGCTTACTGAGTCATTTTCTACCTCATGTTAGACTTTCACGTTGTCTCATCCAAGAGTGCATAATCCCTCAGACATGTCCTCTTTCTATTCCCATTCCACTCTTATTTTTGTCTTTACTTTTGCAAGATTTTTCTTCCTAGTTTCTTTCCTTTCCTTTTGGAACAGAAAATGAGAGAATATGATTTAGAGATTGTTACAATGAATGGGCAACAAAATACCATGCAATTATCATGTTTTCAAATTCTGACTGAATCACCTAAGAATGACCTTATATACTGTTTTTTTTTTTTTTGTTTTGTTTTTTGTTTTTTGTTTTTCAAGGTAGGGTCTCACTCTGGTCCAGGCTGACCTGGAATTAACTATGTAGTCTCAGGGTGGCCTCGAACTCTCGGCGATCCTCCTACCTCTGCCTCCCGAGTGCTGGGATTAAAGGCGTGCACCACCACACCCGGCTAATGACCTTATATACTTTTAACACAGAATTCCTGGGACTGACAGGAAAGTTTTCACTCAGTCAAGTATATATCACAGTTCGGGAAATTTATAAAATGAGGTTTATTGCTTATTTATAATTTTCCTGGAGAACTCATAGCTTTCTCAGTAAGGAAAAATTGGTGCTAAAAATACCAAAATTCTATCTTTTATATTTATATATGAATAAAAATATGTTTTATTTTATATGAGCTAATTTGTGAAGATAAAGGTCTCCACATACAAATCCAAGAAGGAAGTGTCACAAAAGAATCCTGTAAGTATAGCAGAATATGTTTCAATTAGGAAGTTTTACCCACTATTTTACGTATGTAGAATAAAACATTGATAAAATGTACAAATATTTGTCTAACTTAAATTATACAACTAGAGATTTTAAGGTGTCTAGAGAAAAGTACCATCTGTACTTCTATTTTTAGCCATTAAATGATCTATAATGCTCTCTTTTCAATATTTTTGAATGGTAATTGACAATTTGATATTTGTTTTGTCTAGTAGGGACTTGCTGTCATTTGTATTTGGACTTGATTAGGATCACTTTTCTATAGCTGTACATTCATTTCCATATTGTCTGTTGAATTAATAGTCCAGGCACAAAATAAATGTTTCAATAAGAATCCCCATTATTTCCTTCCCTCAGGTCTCATTATCCACATCAGTGACACCTGCCATACTATTCCAGGGATCATGAAGGACACAGTGCATGAATCTAGAGCATACTTTCATAAGGTGTAGGGAGGACCACCTAGGAAATGGTAGACCATACAGTATAAAGGTTTATTTTCCCTTTTAGTAAATAGCAAGATTTACTTCTTTGCTACTTAACATCTTGGAGAATTTGTAGGTTTCCAAAATGTGTGCAAACATAACTAGTAACTTCAAAATCATTTCAGCAATTAACATTGTGAGTCTTTGTAGTCCATACACAAGAACTCAAATATAATTGTAGCACCAAAATCCAATATTAGGAGAAAATATTTTACATAATTATCACCCTCAAACAAACAAAAATGATAGCCAATGGTAAATTTTAGATATGAAATTAGCAACATTTATTTGTTATAAACACTTTGGTAAATTTCTTTGCCATGCCATATCATATTTTTTAAGTAACTTATATAATTATAACTATACAACTTCATATAACTTCAGTGCTAGTGAAAACTAGAACATAATTATGAACAAGGTAACACTGGAATAATAATAATTATTACTCATCATGAGTAAGTGGTGATGCCATGATTATTATTATTATTATTATTATTATTAGGTATTATTATTCAGAATGAGTATGGTGATGCTAGAGCTATCACCCTTATTATGATGCTAAAAATGCAGATACTTAACCAAAGAGATAAGTCATTATATCCCAGTCATTAGAATGACTTGAACACTAAGTTCACACTGAAGGGCTAATTTAACTTGAGTTTCTTCTGGTTGTGAAAATGCTCATTGATATTGATGTTAAGAAAAGAGATCTGATTTCATGGAACAAACTCCATAGGAGGAGAACATGTAGCCTGAGCACCTCTATTCTTCACAGCCCAAGAAAAGATAGGAAAACTACTAGGCATCCTATGGCAAGTAAAAAAAGAGAAGAAATTCTGGGCTAAACCAATGCATTATAAATAAAAGAATACATTACCTCTGCATGATGACTGTGCACTTTAGAGCCAGAAGTATGTTTGACTCTCAGCTTGCCTACTTAGAACATAAGATGCAGACGAAGAAACTTTAACAAGTTTTAACTTTTTTTTCTTTTTATTTAATGTCCATGTGTGCATGTGTGTGTTCATGTTCATGTGTATTTGAGTGCATGTGATAGGATGTGTTTGCACATGTGTAAGCATATATGTGGGGGTCAAAGGAAAATCTTACTGTCTGTTATTGTTCAGGAATGTCATTTACCTTTGCTTGAGACAGGCTCTCTTAGCCTGTAACTCAACAATTAGGCTAGAATGGATAGACAGGGACCCCAGGAATCCACTTCCTGAGTGCTGAGATTATAAACACAGGCCACCATATCCAGCATTTTTTATATGGGTTCTGGGGATAGAATTTAGGTCTTTATACTTCCAACTCAAGCACTTTACTAATTTACTAATTGCAAAGAAGATCCCTTTCTATCCATCTTTGAAGGTCTTAGGAGATACATCGAATGAGACAACACTGGCATTAGTGCCCAGAAGGCTAAGCACATTCAGTAACCTGGTTTTCCTATTTTTTTCTTCAGTATAAATGTGTAGTTCATAAACAACACATTTCAAAAAGTTAAGTGAAAGTATATAAAGTGAAATAATTGTGCCTGGAAAAGCCTATTTCTAAAATGGTCCTTAATAATTAAGGAATAAATTAAAATTCCATGTGTAGCTAACAGATCTGAAAAGAGAAGATAAAGATAACAATAATTTTCCCCAAAAAGTATTGTCTTCTTCTCATTTCCTACTCTAATTAATAAGGACAACAGAGCCATTCTGTTAATCCACACTAATGATCTAAAGCCCCCTGCAAATTACTGATCAGTTGCTATTATAAATAACTACTATTACAAAGAAAATATAATGATGCTGAGATATATAGATGGCAATATAATAATTCTATAATTACAGAGAGATTTTGATTATTTTCAACAAATTTGTATCCATATGTGTGTTCACACTTTTGAGACAATATCAGGATAAAATTTCGGTAACAGACTAGACTGGAATCCTCAACTCAATTCTAAACAGTCAACTGAAGAATTTTTGTGAAATATCAAATTCATATTTAATTATTACTTTGTATTTTTATTCTAAGTTTTGTCAATTTTTCTAATATCACAGCATCATAAATCCCATTAAGATAGATTATGTTGTGGTCTGCAAACGAAGTAACTAGGACATTGTTGGTATGTTGGCATAGACTGCACATAGATTGTATGAATCTGTTTGCATATTATCATAGATTGTACAGAGTATCTGAATGCATTCTCATGCTCATACAGACTGTAAATGAACTGTATCTTCCTTTGGGGCTTTTGTTTCTTTTTTCTTTGATTTTTAAAATAGCACATTTTATTTAGATTTTACAAAGGAGTGGGGAAAGGGAAAGGCTGGGAGGTAAGGGGAGATAAAGTAGGGAAAAAAGGAAGTACAACATGTGGAGCCCCAAATCCCATGTGGGCCACGTATAGCTCAGGATTCCATGTGACCAGATAGAGATATGCTGTAGGGACAGAACATGGAGTGACCTGGCTGGAATCTGGAAGAGTCAGTTACATGAGTGACTGGGGGAAAATGACCAACATCTGTCTAAGCTACTCAGCAGAAATCAACCTGACATGATGCTCACATAAGTGCAATAATGGCACACAGCCATGGTGGGTTACCAACTGCTCTTGATTTGGCTAATGGATCTGCTCAGTGGAATGGAACCCATACCTGGAATGGGGAAACAAGTCAAAACCATATCCAAAAAACAAGACCACTCTCCAATATCAAGCTCCCACCAATAGTGGGATACAAAAGGGCCTACACCTATTAAATTCTCTCTAAAATAATAATGGTTATCCATGTATTTTGCCCTGACCTCACCCTCTGTTGGAGAATGAGCAAGAGTTCTGCTTTCTCAGTGAACCTGGTATCAGCACAAGAAGATATACACAGAGAACACTAAACTCATACAAAATCAGATATCCAGAGACACGGAGACTCCCAAGACCTCGTCACTGAAATAGAACTAAAATAAACCCAACATGACTCAGGGAAATTCACGGAAGAGGTGGCACAAAGATTGTTAGAGCCATTATCTTGGGTCATTATGCACAGAAACATTGCCTCTCCCCATAACTGATAACTACCTCCATAATGCAAGACCACAATCTCCATGGGAGGGAGGACAAGAAGAAGGCTAACGATGGAACCATCAGGGCTGTATACACACTAAATACATAACTAATTAACAAAAAAAACCTTGACAAATAGAGGAACCTAATTTACTTTATGGAGAGTCTTAAAGCCAGTATTTATAAGCCTTAAACCATAACAAATTAGCATCAGTGAGCTGTTAATGAGTGAGGCCATAACCATAAGACTCAATTTCTCTACTGGTTAATACATTGACATCAAGTAAACATAGTTTAGATTTTATCCAATTAAATGTTTCAATGAAGGGGCCCTTCCCTGAGCAATCTTCATTACCATTATGATGTCCTGTTGACTTCTTTTTCTTTCTTTTTTTAATTTTTTAAAAAATTTATACCATTTTTTTCTTTACTAGTTATGTACGTACTCAGTGTGTAAACAGCACATGCTGGTACCTTCCTTTATCCTCTTTTTCTTCTCCCTTTCTGGTCTCTCTCTCTTTCTTTCTCTTGGCTTTTTGATTATAATAAAATAGAAATTGCCACCTGGAGAAATTGTTGTAAAGTTCTTATCTGGTTTGGTTACCAAGTTTTGTAATTTCTTGCAAATATCAGATGTTGACTGAGTTAAGAACTTATCTGTAAGAATTTCCTCTTCCATGGTATCTGGAGTTACATTAGTATGTTTTGTTAATTGTTTCTTTAAGTCTGTGGAGAGAAGTAATTTCTCCCCTGTATGATCCCAGTTTTAAAGGAAACAGGCTACCAAAGACTTTGGGGCTATCTTGGAAGCCAACTGTCTCATCTGAAACAAAGTGGAGGAAAGTGAAAGAAGAGTCTAGAGTCAGGTTATGGCCAATCTAGGACACTTTTATCTCCTACTTACAAAAGTCCTCACCCAACATTTTTGTTTTTTTCCCCAACCAAACACATAGCATGGGGACATAGTGTGGCCTATGTGTCTCTGGGAGCAAGGAAAGTCCAGAACAGGATATCCATGCTCATCCTCCTGGCCATCTCCCACGCTCAAGTACCTCCAGCACTCCCCCAGGCTTGCACATGTCTTACATCACAGCCTATAAGCAGTGCCATTGACAAGACTGGCCCAAGTATGAAGATTTTCACTTCTACTCCTGTCTTGACAGCTTATATGTCCTTTTGGGGAAAAGGGTTCTTAGGACCACTTCCCCTTCTCTGCTGTGTGGGAGCCTGGGATATTCTCCCCCCCCATTTGTGAATGTTTTAGAATGGTCTAGGGACTAAAAGGTATTATTTTAAAGGTAATCTTTGGTTTCATTACCTTAAATATAGTGATCCTATCCTTTTTTTGATATGAAAGAGAAAGAGAGATGAGAGAGAGCTTATCAGGATTTCTAGACATTGTAAACAAACTCCAGACACCTATGCCACTTGTGCATAAGGCTTACATGGGTACTGGGGAATCAAACCTAGGTTCTTAGGCTTCCCAGGCAAGCACCTTAACTGTAAGCCATCATTTACTTGATGTCCTTTTATCATATATGTTTATATCCTAATATACATTTTAGGTAAGTCTGATGCTTTTCTGATGTAAGGAGTTTGTAACCTGATCAAGTACCTTGACTCAGTTTACCTATTTAACCTTTTGTCTGCTGAGAAATGTCATCTAATAGATGTGACTTTAGGTGTTCAAAAGAGAGCAACTATAAAAAGAAACAAAGTTACATTTTGTTTGTCATTTTCTTTTTCTTGTTAGAGACAATTGGCCATTTTGTCTCTGTATAGGGTCAGGGGACACATGGCTTAAACTTGTATGGGGTCTGAGATAAAGGAGCCACCATCCCTTTCTCCAGAGCCCACCTTGCCATGACTTTAAATAGCATATGACAATAAACAAAAGCAAAAGACAAAACAAAAAGCTAAGCATCCTGACATTCCTATTTTGAAGTTGTTTGTTTTTAACTAGGAAATTTATCTTACTCATTTTCAATACACAAGGTGATAGGGTCTTGCCTATGTCTAAATTGGTTAGACCTCTAAGGAATTACATTTGTGCTTGTGACTCTGTGACCCACCTAACATATGACATCACCTGTGTCTAATGTAAGCTGAATTTATATTAGGTCTACTTAGACCATCCTAACTGTTTGTAAACTGGTTGAAAAATCTTTAACTTTGGGCATGGTTATTTATTTATGCTTAGCCCAAAATTAGCTTTTGGTTCCTTATAAAAGAAAATTAATTTTAGGCAAAACTTGGTCTTTTTAGATCTCCTATATCCTTTCTACATATGCACACCTTCACCCACATACTTTAACATTCTGATCTAAAGCATTTTTAACAAGCATTCTATGTCCAACATTGAAAAGTTCCTCTCCAGTTCCTTCAATCATTTCATCTCAACCCATACTTAAACATGTTTCTTATAAAACTATTGAGAGGGCTGGAGAGATGACTTAGGGGTTAAGGTGCCTGCCTGCCCAGCCTAAGAACACCTCTTCAATCTCCAGGTCCCATGTGTAGCCAGATGCAAAAGTGATGCAAGTGCATGTTGGGCATTGCTAAACACCTGCTGGGACTGTGAGAAAGCTGGCCTGGGATATTGAATATAGCTGGGGACCTTGGGCTGTGGGGGTTGCAGCTGGCCTTATCACCAGGAACCCACTCTGGCTACAGAGCTGGCCCTCCCTTCTCTCAAGGTTGTAGTGTGCCTCACCTTCACCCAGACTGGGCAGAACAGGCTCAACAAGCATATTGGGCTTATGTACCTGACCCCCCTCTAGCTAGGGCCGCTCTTTGGGAAGAACCCCTACCTAAGATATTTTCCAGTGCCTACCTTTTCACTGCCAATTATGACCTAGAATTCTTGCAAGAAGTGACTAAGCCAACTAACTGGACTTCTCTCACAGCAGAGCTGCTTATCTGTTTTTCAAGCAATAGGTATCATGAGGGATATTATATAATGTATACAAACCACCCATTAATTATGGATGGTGGATACAAAAATAAATATAACTTATGATTACAATTGCCCTGGTAAGGCAAACAATCAGAGAAACCACCCATCTTTAGCTCCCAAGGGCGGCCTCAACCAGAATTATGGACAGAAGTAGTTACCCTAAAAGAGAATCATTTTAAGTTTTGGACATGTCTGTCCCTCCCTTATCTTTTTGTAGTTGGGCCTGGGTGGGTCAATCACCAAAATGGGATTTTCTATCTTAGTTGTACCCAATGTATTATCACCAATTGTATCAATTCTAAGGGAGACACAGCTGCAGACTACTCCTCCAATGTAGTCTTTATTGTCATGCGGCCTCCTTACTTAATTATGCCAGTCAAAATGACTGAGCCCTGATACTCCAGCTTTGGAGCTCAAGTGTTCCAGCAGCTCAACAGATTGATGATATAAAAAAGGGGATTCATAGAATGGCAAATTGTGGGGATCATTGCTACTATCACCATCATCGCCTCTTCCACCGTGGCAGCAATATCCCTAGCACAATCAGTGAAGACAGCTGATCATGTTAAAAGACTGGCTAAAAATGTATCTCAAGCCCTTTCATCACAGATAGATATTGATTAAAAGGTGTTAGTTTGGTTAAATGCTCTAGAGGATGCTGTTATGCATTTAGGAAGATGGGTTGCCAATCTGGTGGCTCAAATGCAGTTGGTCTGTCATGCTAATTATCAATTCATATGTGTTACTCCTCTACCCTACAATGGGACCGCTACTGAATGGTGGAAAGTTGAAAATTATATTTGGGGTATTTGGAATCATAATAATCACAGCATAGATTTACAAAGTTTACAAAAGGAAATATCTGTTATTTCACATAGTCACTTGTCTTTTGATCTTGCTAAGGCAGCAAAGGGATTTTTTGATGCCTTACAGAGCATATTACAAACATTATCTCTCAAACAGTTTCTTTCTCAGATTTTTGTTTGGCTACTTTTGGTGTCAGGCACCTTGCTACTACTCTTATGCATAATTCCCTGTATATGTAAATTAGAGCTCAAACAATATAAACAAATCTTGCCCCAACAGATCCTTGTATATCATCTGGCTCTAACTGGACCCACAGTAAACCACAAGACCTTACCTAAGATGACACTGCCCCATTTAAAAACAAAGGGGGAGTTGTTGGGCATTGCTAACCATGGGATGGGAGTCTGAGATAGCTGGCCTGGGATGTTGGACATGGCTGGAGACCTTGGGCTGTAGGGGTTTCAGCCAGCCTTGTCACCAGGAACCCATTCTGGCAATGGACCTGGCCCTCCCTTCTCTCCCCATTTTTGCCCAGAATGGGTGGAATTGGCAGGCCAACCCCCATCCCAAAAGCACCTGAACATTTCATAGTCAGGTTTTGTGCCCCCCCCCCAACAGTTCCTGACCTTGTGGCCAAGAGACCTTTATATGGTAGTAAACAGTCTCCCTACAGCTGTAGCCATCCAATGTGTGGCTGAAGTCACATAGCTTTTCCCACCACTTCTGTTATCTCCCTTGCAGCTTCTCCCTCACAACTTCTGCCTTCCAACACCAGCCAATTAGATAGCAACCCATAAATATATGTATCCAATCACCTTATAGTCTGTATGTGCCTTCTCAACATTTCTCAAGTGTTTATAAACAAACTCCCCTTTTGAATAAATGAGAGTGTGCTATCCATCAGACTGCCTCCTTGGTGATTCATTGCCTGATGCACTCACCTGGTCCAAGACCCTGTTTCTCCCCAACTCCTCCTGCACCCAGGACTTCAGTGGCCAATGACCCCCGGGAACAGCGAGGACCCACAAGATGCAATGCCATGCTTGCCCACAAGATGGCAGACGCATCTGGAATTTGTTCGCAGTGGCTGAGAGGCCACTGGAGAGCCCATTCTCTCTCTCTCTCTCTCTCTCTCTCTCTCTCTCTCTCCTCTCTGCCTCTTCCTCTCTGTCTCTCTCTCTCTCTCTCAAATAGTAAAAAATTAAAAAAAAAAACTATTGAGAGAAACTACACCAAATTGATTAATCTTATACCCACTGACAAAGAAGCAAGTATTCTAGCTTCAAACAGTTAACCATCTTACTGTTGGAAATTTGTAGAGAAACAGCCTTAGCAGAAAAACTTGCAACTTCCTTAATATTTGTGGCACCAAAAATGTCTACCTGACAACCAGACTTATTTTATAATACTGGTATGTATACCTGTAAATTTTATATAACCCATTGATTTGAGATATCTACTATTAATAAACTCCATGAAATACACTTTTAAATTATAAGTCTATGAATACAGGCAAAATATGGCAACCATGTTGGGGATAATCTTTATCAATATCTCTAACACACTTGGAAATGCTTTTATTAGGAGTAACTAAGGCAAATTTTTGTTTTGGTCTTGAGGCAGGCTGACTTGGAACTCAGGCCAGTTGCCTCCTCCTTTTAAGTAATAGAACATTGCAATCTTTTTTTTTTTTTTTTTTTTTTTTTGAGAGAGAGAAAGAGAGAAAGAAGACAGAAAGAAAGGAAGAGGCAGAGAGAGAGAATGGGCACATCAGCAGCCTCTCAGCCACTGTGAACGAACTCCAGATGCATGTGCCACCTTATGGGGAAGTGTGGCATTGTGTACTTATGTCATTTTTGCAACTGGCTAAACATGGGACCTGGAGAATCAAATGGGCATTCTTAGGCTTGGCAGGCAGGTGCCTTAACTGCTAAGCCATCTCTCCAGCCCACATTACAATCTTTTAATATACCTGGCAAATAATGAGCCACCACCTCAGAGAGAATTTTGTTGTTTTCAGTAATCCTCTATGTAAGTTGAAGCTGACCTAGAACACAAACTCAGTTATTATATTTATGATATCATGTAACAAAGCATTTTTGAATATAAAGTTTCAGCTCATCAAAGCCTTTAGTTAAATCTGACTTAAAGACAAAAACCAGGGCTAGAGAAATGGTTTAGCAGTTAAGGTGTTTGCCTGCAATGCCTAAGGACTCTGTTTTCATTCCTAGGACCCACTTAAGCCAGATGCCCAAGGGGGTACATGCAACTGGAGTTTGTTTGCAACAGCTAGAGGCCCTGGCACATCCATTATCTTTTTCTCTCTGTCTCTTCCTCTCACTCTCAAATAAATAAATAAATAAATAAAATACTACAAAAAGACAAATACCAAAAGAACCTTGAAATAAATCAAATGCCAAGAAAAACTTTAGGAGAGACCTGTTGGACTATTTGGATAAATAAAATAACTAAAAGGTGTCTACAAACATCTTTTTTTTTTTTTTTTTTTTTTTTTTTGAGATAGCATCTCACAGTATAGCTCAAGCAGCTCTCAAATCCATGGCAGTCTTCCCGCCTCAGCTTCTAGAACACTGGAACATCAGGCCTGTGTCATACCTCCAGGCTCTATATTATCAAACCCTAATGATCCCAGTTGCTATGGCAATGAGCACTAATCTGCTGTGACTGTTAATGTGGCTATAATAGGTCTTAGGTCATTCAACTATCCTTTGATTGTTTGGTTTTATGTGAAAAGACATCAATATATATAGCAGAGCAAGGATATTCAAATAAGGAAGTCAAAAATAGAAGTCAAGTTTCCATGAAGAAGCACATTATCATTCTAAAGTCTGTGCACTCCATTCCCCCAACAAGGCTATAAGGGAAACACCTTATCAATGTATGATCCACTCCCATAAACTTACTTGATAACAAATAACTTATTCTGGATAAAAGGGCTCCAAATTCAATTTATATCTTACAATCCAAGTAAATATGAAAATACTGGCAAATCTGCCTCCAAAAATCTCTACATTTTTTTTCATTCCCTTTGGTTATATTGAGGAAAAGCAGAACATAAAATGAAATTTTGTGCTGCTAATAGGGCATGTCCACAGAAACTTGGCTTTGGAAGTATCAGAAATTCACAGATGTCCAGGATAAATGTCCAGAGGAATATTTGCAGAAAATTAAAGTGAATTAAAAGGAAGAAAGATTTCATAAAATCATTTAAAAATGAAAAATGATTACCTGTGGCTTGTCTGAAGTGCAAAGGGTAGGTTATCTCCTCAGGTCTCACTATCTTCTGAAAAAGAACAGATTCTCCAATGGAGAGGGAAGTCAGCATAGTTTAAATGGGATATGCATTATTAATATAGGGAGAACTTGGTGTATGTAACACCTCTTTTAGCCAAAGACTAGTGAAAGCTAGACACTGGAGAGCATAATCTTTGCCTCCCTAGGGAAAAGAGGGTACCATCACATGATGTATCCATACAAAATATGTTGTTAATAATAACAATAACAATAATAATAATAAAAGAAAAAATTATTACCTGGCCATTAGTAAACCATGAAATAAGAATTCCTGCTTTAATGTTATCGAGATTTTCAAAGAGAAAATCTGTTTTGAGGGCATCCAGTAGACCCTTGTTATCTACAGAGGATTAGTTCTGAGACTCTTGTATACCAGTATCCATAAATACTAAAACTCATATCAAATGGCCAATAATTTATATATATCCTATACACATCCCTTGCTATACTTAAAATCATTTTTGTAAAATATGATACAATGTAAATGTTGTCAAACTATCTTATTTAGGGAATAAGGAAAAGAAAACCATCTGCCCCTATTTTCAGTTGTTGTTTGTTTTGTTTTATTGGGGTTTTGTGGGCTTTTTAAAAAAAGATTCAATAGTTTTTTCCTCAATTTGCAAAACAAGTTTTCTTGAAATTAAAGATATGGAAGCTGTATATGCTGCTAATAGGTAAAAGAACATTGATGGTGTTAATTTATAAACCCTGCTCATAGTTTTTTCTCAATGAGGAGCTGCAAGGGGAAAGCATTCATTACAATTGAAGACACAGAGGCTGCTGTATTTCACAGAAAGGCTCATATATCTTTATTAATTGTTGACTGTGCCTGGAGTAACCACTGGAGGAAGGGACTGCTCACCTTTTCCTCACTTTCTAAACATGTGATACCTTTTCTAGACCTATAGTACAAGAAAAATTCCAATATTGCACTTAATTTTAATAAAACCTGCTTCATTCTGCCTTCATTTTTGATTTTTTGTTTTAAATTCATGGGATGCTTTTTAGATTGGAACAGAAATATCTTTATGTTTAGTAATTTCATTTGTTTACAACTTTTAAAATTATTCTTTTCATTTCTTACTAGTAATATAGCTAGAACATATCCTTCTATATGCTGACATACGCTAAATTTTACTCTATCAGTCTTCACTATAGAATAGTGGCTGCACTGTTTTATAGCCTCCTGTATAAAACTATGTGAAGTGTTAGCACTCTATCATTATCCTACATTAGGTGATGTTCTATATATAAGATAGTAAGCCCCCAAGGACCTCTACTTAAACACTGGGATTATGAGACATCCCTTTAAGATTAATGGGAAGCATTGCTTCCAGGTCCAAAATGAAGAAGAGTTATAATTCTTCCATAAGAAAGATGCAAAGCTATATTTTCAGGCATAGTTTCTTACAATTAGTTGGGTCTGTTTTATATCTGCAATGATTCAGTTTCAAGATTTTTAGTTCCTTCTTTCTTTTCTTTATGTTTATTATTATTAACAAGATTTTTCATATGGATGCATCATGTATTGGTATCCTCTTTTCCCACATCCCTGCCCCCATTCTGTTGGGGATGCTCCTCAGTGGCATTGCAGGAATTCCCCAAGGGGTTCTAGTTTATAAGCTGTGGGAGCAGTAGTCAGTTACTTTGAGTGGGTGGGGGGTGGAGGGAATGCATCTGGGCATGATGTCTCAACCTTTGGTTCTTATAATTTTTCTGTCTCCTCTTTGGAAAAATTCCCTGAGCCTTGATGGGTGAGTTTTGAGTCTTCTAAAGTGATGAGCTCTTAGGAGCCTCTGGATCTCTGCTTTGGAAGATGAGTATCCTCATGATTTGACTCCTAGACCCTAGCACTGGTTATCACGAACAGCACAGAAGCCACACTCTTGCTCATCTCCCCATTCCTGTATGGATTCAGCTGTGGCGTGGCTGAAATGTTAGGGGTGGTTTATCTCCTCCATTCTCACTACCTTCTGAAAAAGAACAGATTTTCCAACAGAGAGTAAAGTCACCATAGTTTAAATGGGATAAGCATTATTAATTTATGCATAATTTAATATATGTAACCCCTCATTTAGCCAAATACTAGTGAGAGGTTGACACTGGAGAACATAATCTTTGTCTCCATAGGATTCTAACCTGGTTCCCAATTCAAGATTTGGGTTCCTTTACACTGAGCAGATCTCTTGGACAATCAGAAAGTTATTGGTTACCCACTGAGGCTGTGTAATACTATTGCACAAGCATTTACATCATGTCAGGGTGATTGCTTCTGAGTAACGTAGAACTCTGGTTTCCCAGATCATTGTTGGCCATTTTCCCCTAGTAGCTCATGTAGCACTTTCCAGCACTAGACACACTGTCTGGGGACTGGCTGTCTTCTGAATTCCAGCCAGGTCTCTCCATGCTCTGTGTCAGCAGTATATGGTATCCTCAGCAATAGGATATTAGCTTTTGCCTCAGGTGGTTAATCAAGTGCTTTGACAGGAAACTGCCTTGATTTGGGGACTTCAGGTCATGCAGATCAATAGTTCAATATGGGTAGAAACCATCTCGTGTACTGGGAGTTACAGGTCAGAGACAGAAAAAATTTTTTTTCTTTGATGCTTAGACATCATCCCACCCTCACTAGAGCCCTATTTTTCAGGTGCTCCTCCCTTATTCCTTTTGAAAATTGCATCATTTAGGTTACCTCCAAGGACAAAGGTTTCTATGATATCAGCTCATTTTGGTTTTAATTTTGTGTTTATTTTCACTCCCTCTCCTTCTCGCAATCTCTTTCATCCCTATTGTCTGGGCCTTGAGCTGCCTATCAGGTATGACAGCAACTAGAACAGGACCATGTTAGGAACTGCAGATAAATGACATCATATGGTGTTTGTCCTTCTGTGATTGTGTGAGTTCACTGGGTATGATCTGTTCCAAGTCTGTCCATTTTTCTACAAATTTCATTGTATCATTTTTTCTTACTGCTGAGTAGAATTCCACATTGTAAATGTACCACAACTTCATTATCAATTCAGCTACTGCTGGGTATCTGAGTTGATTCCAATTTTAAGCTATAGTGAATTGAGCAGCTATGAACATGGTTGAGCAAATGTGTCTGTATTGATGAATGGAGCAGTTAGGAAAAATGTCCAGTAAGAGAATAACTAGGTTTGTTGAAAGCTTTATCTTCATCCTTTTCAGGAATCTCCAAATTGATTTCCATAGTGGTTGTACAAGGTTACAATTCCACAAACAGTGGATGAGGGTCCTCTTTCCCTGCATCCTCAGTAACAGTTATCATTGTTAGAATTTTTAATAATTGCCATCTTTACAGGAGTAAGGTAGAATCTCATGGTTGTTTTAATTGGCATTTTCCTAATGGTTAGGGATGTTGAACATTTTCTCAAATGTGTGTAAGCCATTTGTAATTCTTCCTCTGAGAACTCCCTACTCAATTCTCTGCCCTACTTTTGGAATGGGTTGTTTAATTTTTATTTTTTAGTTTTTTGAGTTCTTTGTAGATTATAGGTATTAGGCTTCTGTCAGTGGTATAGCTGGCAAAGATTTTCTCCCACTCAGGGGGTAATCTATGGGCTCTGCTAATGGTGTGTTTGTCTCTGCAAAAGGTTTTTAGCTTCATGAGTTCCTATTGATTGAGTGATTGTTTAATTTCCTTGGCTACTGAGGTTTTGTTCAGGAAGTCTTTCCCCACTCTTATATCATGGAGAGTGCCTCCTATTTTTTCTTCCAGTAGGAAAAGAGTTTCAGGTCTTATATTGAGGTTTTTAATGTATTTGGACTTGATTTTTGTGTGTGGAGAGATTAGTGGGTCTAGTTTCATTTTTCTACATATGGTCATCCAATTTGTCCAACACCATTTGTTGAAGATTCTGTCTTTTCACCAGTCTACATTACTGGCACCTTTGTCAAAGATAAAGTGGATATAGTTACTTGACCTAAGGTCTGAGTGCTCAATTATGTTCCATTGGTCTATATTTCTGCTCGTATGCCAGTACCGTGCCTTTTTGGTTACTAAGGATTTGTAATAAAGCTTTAGATTCAGTATAGTGATATTTCCAGTGGTGGGGTTTTTTTTGTTTTGTTTTGTTTTGTTTTTTGTTTTTGTTGTTGTTGTTGTTGTTGTTGTTTTCTGCTTGGGATATGTTTGCATATCTGAGGCCTGTTGCTATTCCATATGAATTTTGAGATCTTTTTTTTAATCTCTGTGAAGAATGATGCTGGTATTTTTAATGGTATTGCATTAAATCTTTTGGTAGAATTGCCATTTTCACAATATTAATTCTACCTATCCAGGAGCATGGGAGGGCTTTCCATCATCTCAAGTCCTCCTTAATTTCTTTCCTGAGATTTTTTATGTTTTCATTATATAGGTCTTTCACATCCTTGATTTGTGTTATTCCAAGGTATTTTTTATTGCTGTTGCTGTTGAAAATGGGACAGCCTCACTGATTTCTTTCTCTGTATATTTGTCTTTTGCATATAGAAAGGCTACTGAGATTTTGCATTTATTTTGTATCCTGCAACTTTATTGAGAAAATTAATCACCTTTAGAAGTTTTGAATTGGAGACTTTTGGGTCACTTATGTATTGGATCATGTGATCTGTGAACAGGGCTAACTTGACTCCTTCCTTACCAATTTGAATCCCTTTTATTTCTTTCTCCTGTGTCTTATTGCTTGGGCTTGTACTTCTAGCAATATGTTGAAGAGCATTGGTGAGAGTGGGCACCACTGTCTTGTTCTTGATTTCAATAAGAACTCCTTGAGTCTTTTCCATTAAGTATTCTTTGGACATTGGGTGCTTTACATATTGCCTTTATTGTGTTGAGATATAGACCCTCAATGCCTATTCTTTCCAGTGTTTTGATAATGAAGTGGTGTTGTACTTTGTCAAGGCCTTCTCTGCATCAATTGAGATGATCATGTAGTTCTCATGGCTAAGTTTATTTATGTGGTATATTTTGCTGACCAATTTTCATATATTGAATCATCACTGCATCCCTGGGATAAAGCCTACTTGATCAAGGTAAATAATTCTTTTGCTGTGTTCTTGAATTTGGTTTGCGAGGATTTTATTTAGGATATTTGAATTTACATTCACCAGGGATATAGACATATAGTTTTCTTGTTGCATCTCTGTCTGCTTTTGGTATTAGGGTGATGTTATCTCCTTAAAAGGAGTTGGGGAGTATTCTCTGGTCTCTGGTTATGTGAAACAGTTTGAGAAAATTTTTTTCAGGTATTCAATGAAAGTTTGATAGAATTTAGCTGAGAAGCCATCCAGCCCTGGACTTTTCTTTCAGGAGAGGTATTTGATTAACTTTTCAATCTCCATGGGTGTGATATGTTTGTTTAGATTAATATGCTCTGAGTTTAGTTTTGGTAGGTGGTATGTGGCTAGGAATTCATACATTTCTTCCAGATTTTCCAATATTTGGGAATAGAGATTTTGGGAATATGCCCTGATTATTCTTCCGATTTTATTGATGTCTGTTATGAGCTCTCTCCTTTTACATTTCTGATTTTGTTAATTTGAGACTTCTCTCTATATATATATTTTTTTCTTGATCAAATTGGCCAGGGGTATATCAATCTTGTTTATTTTTTCAAAGAACCAGCTCTTCGTTACATCTAATTTTAAAATTGTTTTCTTAGTTTCCAGTTCATTAATTTCTGCTCTGATCTTGATTATTTCTTTCCATATGGAGCTCTTCAGGTTGGATTCTTCTTGCTTTTTCAATGCCTTTAGGTGGACAGTTGGGATATTAATTCGGGATCTCTATGTGTTTGTTATGAAGATATTTAACACCCTGAAATTTTCCCTTAGGACTGCCTTCATTGCGTCACATAAGTTTTGGTAGGTTGTGTTTTCATTATCACTCAATTCTAGAAATTTTTCAATTTCTTTTTTTGATTTCTTCCACAACCTATTCATTGTTTAATAGTGGGTTGTTTAGTCTCCAGTATCTGGGTATCTGGTGAAGTTCTTGATGAGTCTCTTGTTGATTTCTAGCTTTGAAGCATTGTGATCTGATATAATACAGGAACTTACATCAATTTTCATGAATTTATGGAGGCACAATTTATGGCCTAATATATGGTCTATTTTGTAAAAGGTTATGTAAGCCGCTGATAAGAATGTGTCTTTTATAGAATTGGGGTGGCAAGTTCTGCAGATATCCATTAAATGTAGTTGATCTATGGTGTTGTTGAGCTTTATTATTTCCCTATTGGGTTTTTGCTTGCATTATTTGTCTATTGATGATAGTGGAGTACTGAAGTCTCTGACTATGATGGTGTTTGTGTTTATTTCTGTTTTGTTGTTAAGTAGGTTTTGTTTTATGAACTGTGGTGCACCTGTGTTTGGCACATATAGATTTATGATTGTGATGTGCTCATGTTGGATCATTCTCTTAATGAGTAAGAAGTGGCCTTCTTTCTCCTTTTTAATTACTTTTGGTTTGAAGTCTATTTTATCATATATTAATATATGAACTCCTGCTTGTTTTTTATTTCCATTTAATTGGGATATCATTTTCCATCCTTTCACCCTGAGTAGGTGTCTATCTTTATTGGTGAAGTGGGTTTCTTGGAAACAACAGATAGAAGGATCCATTTATTTGACCCACCCTGATAACTTGTGTCTTTTGATGGGTGACTTAAGACCATTAATATTTAAGATTATTACTGTGAGGCTTGAATTAATCCCTACCATGATGAAGTGCTTTATGGGGTTTGGTATTTCCTTGTGTTTTCTACATTTTGGGCCTAGTATATTTTTGTTATTGTGATCTTCTTATTGGCTCTTGAGATTTGTTGTTTGACTGTTCTGTGTGGAGTGTTCCCTCAAGTATTCTCTGTAGGTTTGTTTTTATGTTCATATAATCATAGAGTTGACTTTTTTCATGGAAAGTTTTCCTTTCACCAAGTATTCCAAGGGTTATTTATGCTGGGTAGAGTAGCTTGGTTTGTAATCCATTGTTTTTTTAGACTTTGAAGTGTCAATTAAAGGTCCTTCTGGCTTTCAGGGTTTCCACTGAGAAATTTGATGTAATTCTGATGGGATTGCCTTTCTACGTAGTGAGTTGTTTTTCTCTTGCTGGTTTTAGCACTCTCTCTTTACTTTCATGGTTTAGAGTTTTAACTATGATGTGCCTTGGAGAGTTTCTTCTTTGGTTCTATCTGGTGTTCTGTGGGCTTCTTGTATCCGGATGGGCTTCTCTTTTGAGAGATTTGGAAAATTTTCTTCAATAACTTTGTTGAATATGTTCTCTATGCCTCTGGCCTGGAGGTGCTCTCCTTCTGGTATACCATGATCAAGATGTTTGGTCAATTTAGGGTATCCCACAGTTTCCTTGTCTTCTGTTCCCTTGAATTTTTTAACTTAGCAAAGTTTTTGGCCTCCCAGTCAATTTCTTCTGTCTTGTCTTCCAGGTCAGAATTTCTGTCTTCCACATGAGTAACTCTGTTACTGACAAGTTCTAGAGAGGATTTTATAAGATCTATTTAATTTTTGTTTTCTGTTGTGTTATTTTGCATCATATCCATCTCTTTTTTGAGATATGATTTCAGTTCAAATTCTGATTGTCTTGATGCTTCATGGAATTCATTCTCACATTTGATCAAGTGTTCATTAAGCTTAATCAATCAGTTATTGAGATCTTTCATTTCTTGACTCACCTTCAATTCATTTACATCTCTTTTGAGGTTTCTAACATTTTCTTGAATCAAGTTAACCCTATTGTCAAGAGCTGAATGCTCTAAGAGATGATTTTGTTTAATTTCATTGATACAATTGTTGGTGTTTTGATGGTTTGCTTCCAGTTAAGCAATTCTTTTGATCAGGGTCTCATTGGTTGTTGTGTATTCATTTTTGTATTGAATTTCTATTGGTATATCTATGTTTTCATTGGAGGCTTCCATTGTGGGACGAGGCATCCTTGGTGGAGATCTCTCAGTTTTCTAAATTTTGTTGGATATTTTGCATTATGGTCTACCCATCATGGGTAGACACTTTATTCTATTAATGAGAAAGTAAGTTTTTATCCTTATAGGACCTTCAGAGGGTGTTCTCTTTTAAATGTGAACTGGATTGGTAAAACAGTATAGGCCTGGATTATAACCACAGTTGCACAGATTGTGGAGATTGGAGGTAAATCAAAGGTAATTGGGGAAACTCACACCACATGCAAGTATACTTCAGTACATGGGAATCACAGGTTTAGGAACCAAGAGCCAGGAATCCGGAGAGCCAGAGGCAAGAGGCCTACTCCTACAATGGTCCATGCACCCTCTGACTCAGGAGAATAGGGATGTTGGTACCCAGGGGCTAGTCAAGATACCAGAGCAAAAGGCTTATTTCCATAGCCCCCACACAGGGACCAGGCCTTCCCAAGCCAGATGCAGGGGAATGTACAGGGACCAGGAAACAGGGTGGAGCCAGAGAACAAGGATCTGTCCTACTAACTCCACACCATGCACATCCTCTGGCATGGTGTGGCACACACCCTCTGGTGCAGGGTATCCAGGAGTTGGGGACTTAGAGACATTTCGATCAGGAAGGCAGAGCATGGAGCCCACTTCCACATCAAGCTCACAGGGTCCAAGCAGGCCCAAGTCAGCCATGTGGGTACCTACTGGGGCCAGAAAAATTGTTTCCTTCTAACAATTTTGGTGCCAACCACACAATATCAAAATATACATGATGTTAATTTTATACTGACTATATTATCTTTTGCTGCATAACAAATTATTCCAACAGTAGGGCTTATAAGCAACAAGCATTCTCTCATAGTTTCTTTTTACAACTTAGCTGGATGCCCCTGGACACAGCTCTTACAAGGTCACAATCAGTTTTTGCCTATGCTGATATTCTCAAGTAAAGGCTAACAAAAGGAGAATCCATCTCCCACCCACTCCTGTTGTGGTTTGATGGATTAGAAGTGTCCCAGGATGCTGGACTGAGTTCTTCAGTTTCTGACTATATATCAGATGTTTTTCCAAGACCTTTTCCAAAAAGGCCTTTCTCTAGGGCAAATCAAACATGATAGACTGAGGAAGCAAATGGAAAAGCAGTAAAGAGTAAATGGGAGGCAAATGACTGCTATTTTAGCTTGGAATTACATCCCATTGGTTTAGACGTATTCTTTCCACTAGAAGCAAGTCACCTGATCCATCTTATCTGACAGGGGAAAGAGATTACTATACAAGGATGTATATCAAGAGTAAGGGTTGTTGTGGATCAAGTCTTTTTTTTTTTTTTTAACCACTTTTTATGTTATTTTCTTTGTGAATATCCTCCACTAGCTTTATCTTTTGCATTATACAAATTCAAATACAAAATGCACTTGAGTATGCATACATAAATCCTATAACACAGAGGATGTGTTGAATAAATGTACTTTGTGTTAGACTGATCTTTCATTTTACTCACTTCAGTAACACTAATATTAACTTCAGTAATTAGTAGTTCACACACTATAATCTAGAGCTTCTTTGACTACTAGTGATTCCACAATTAAAAAAGAATGCAAAGAAACAGGAAGTTCCAACATACACTGTTGGTAAAGGATGCCAATATACAGTGTAAGAGTCTATGATCACTCATCAATCCCTTCTGACTCCATTTAGGTCCATAATTTTTATGGAACTTTTTTTTTTTTTTTTTTTGAGAGAGAGAGAGAGAGAGGAGAGGGAGGCAGATAGAGAATGGGCACCCCAGCAGCCTCTCAGCCACTGTGAATGAAATCCAGATGTGTGAACCCCCTTGTGGTCAAGTTCAGCATTGTGCCCTTGTGCACTTCACATTGGGCTAAACTTGGGACCTGGATTGGAACCGGCGTTCTTAGGCTTAGCAGGCAGGTGTCTAAATCACTAAGCCAGCCCTGTATTGAACTTTTTAGTCATAAGTATTTTTATTGTGAGAGATCAAATGCAGCTCATGGAGACTGGGGGGTGGGGTCATATTCCATGTGGAAAAAAACAGCAATCCAATGAATTGTGTTTTAATGCAAAAAAAAAAAAATGTTAAGATTTGTGTGTGTTTATGTTTGAAGAGACCCAAATTCAAGGTCTCACACTTGTGTAGCAATTGCTTATCCACTGAGCCATTAATCCAGCCCCCAACTGTTGATATTTTTACATTAAATGAGTGTAAATTACAAAACACACTACTGCTTAAAAAGCTGTATCCACAAATGCAGTGACTATAGTGTCAAAATGCACATGTCAAGGCAGGGACAGCAGAATGACCAGTGGAAGGTGATATGCTCTGCAAGACACTTCTTTCAGCTTCTCTTGGATTCTCCATTATCAGAAGCTTAAACTGTTGGCTTTGTGACTTATTGTAAAAAAAAAAAAAAAATGATGTCAACTAATTTATCAAAGAGATTAAAAGTATAAAAATCATTTTATTGGGTAAATTCACTGAAGTACAATGTATAAAACCTTACATAAATCACAAATAAAAATAAGTTTCTAACTTAGATGTTGTAGTCAGGTTCCCATTGCTAACAGAAATCATCCCACCAAGAGCAGCTTTTGGGAAAAAATAGTTTATTTTGGCTTACACACATGAGGGGAAGTTCCATGATGACAGGGAAAAATGATGGCATGAGTAGAGGGTGGACATCAGCTGGCCAACATAAGATGGATAATAGCAACAAGATAGTGTGCCAAACACTACAAGGGGACAATGGCTATAATACCCATAAGACTGCTCCCAATAGTACACTGCCTCCAGGAGGCATTAATTTCCAAATTGCCATCAGCTGGGGACCTAGGATTCAGAAGACGTTAGTTTATGGAGGACACCTGAATCAAACTACCACATTCTGTACCTGGTCCCCATAAACAGCCATCCATGATGTAAAATTCAATGCATTTAGTCCAACTTTAAAAGTCCCCACATTTTTTTATCCATTCTAATGATGTTCAAACATCCCCATAGTCCAAGATCTTTTAACTGAGCCATAATACCAAAAAAATCCCCCCAAAACCCATAATGGCACAGAATAAACACTCTCACTGCAAAAGATGGCATTGGACATAGCAAAGAAATACTCCACCAATACAAGATTTAAACAGGGTGTGGTAGTTTGAATATATGTCCCCCAATATATTCACTGTTTTACTAGTTACAGTTTGCATCTGCAATCACCTTGCTAGAGGCAATGTCACTGGGGGCCAGTCTTAAGGTGTTAATGGTGGGTTTGAGATTCCATTGTAAAGATATGCAAATGTGCCTAGCAGGAGTTCCTGAAGTGTGCTGTGTGACCTTTTGGCTGTAGTTTTGCTCTGTGTGCTGTGGTGGCTGGTTGGCTTTTGCTCTCTCTGCTTGGCCCTGTGAAGAGCAGGCCGCTTCTTCTGCTGTTATGGAACTTCCCCTGGATCTGTAAGCTTCAATAAATAATATCCCTTCCTCCATAACTGTGCCTGTTCTGGAAGTTCATCTCAGCGAACCCGAAGCTGTCTGCTACACAGAGCAACAATCAAACTCTGTAGCTTCAAGTCCAATAACTCTACTCAGTTACAAGTCTTCAAGTCCAATAATTCTAACCAGCAACAAGTCTAGGCTACTCACAGTACTGGAAAACTTTATCGGGGCTGGCAGCTCTCCTTAACAACCGTCTTGTGACCCCTGCATCTCCACTGGGTCTCCACTGCAACCCACAGCTCATCCTCACAGCTCCATCAGGTTTCCATGCAGGTATCCAACAAACCTGCTTCACACTGTCAATGGCCATTTCCAAAACACAAGACAGTGTTGCAAACTCAATGACCCTCTCTTTCCGGCATTTCTTATACTCCACAGTACCAGGCAGGGTGCCAATTTGTTGATCCAGGGGGAATAAAGCAGACTTTGAAGAACAGGACACTCTGAGCATTCAGCCTCTTCAAAAGAGTCTACACTCCTCCTGTTGCCCCAATGCAGGTTAGCTGCCCAATCTCAATGGTTGTAATCTCTCATATAATTGCAGATGAATAGGCAGCAGTTTTGGACCAAAGATTTCTTTCTGTGTCATTACCCCTCTGCACACACCAATCCGTTTCTACACACTGCAATCCTGCACAAGTTCTCAGGACACAAGCATAACAGTAAACCTCTCACACAAACTGCTTCTAGCTCAGTCCAGACAAAGCTGATTTTTAACCTCATAAGCAAAACCTCACAGTCCATAGTCCTTACTTCATTCAGTTCTTTCAACTCTGACCAGAATAGTCCATCAATCTGTGCTTATAGCCCTGCAAGGCATCTGTTATGCCAAGGTTTCAAATCCTTCACATTCCCCTTGAAAATCAGCTCCAAAAGGCTACACAGTCAAGTGCTAGCACCTGATGTGTTGCAAAGTGATCAAATGGTGGTAGCCCAAGAAGCACAGATGACATTGGGATCAACAAGGGGCTAGGTTATGTCTTTCAAAGGACCCCAGTGAGGCCCTGCTTTCTGCAGCTTCCACAGTCACCTCACAATAGCTCCACCTGCTGGGAGCAAGTGTTTAAAATATGATCCTATGGGGAACATTTCAGATTCAAACCCTAACAAAGATGAAATGAGGTATAATAATTATATGAAAGAACATCTTCATTTTGTTAGAAAGCTTTGATGCAAATTAGTCTAAAGGTCACTTAAATCATCAGCAAGAATGTAAGGACAAAATTCATATCTCATAGACCCTATCCCAGGTCTACTTCTAATATTTCACACTATAGCATTCTGAAGGGAGATTAAACATGTGGAATCAGTCTTCAGAACTTCTTAGACATTCTGCTTGTTGCCTGTGTTTTTTGGATGTCTAACAGGAACATTTAAGTAATTGTTACAGATAAAGTTAATAGTAATTCAGCATTCAAGTATATAATGGAAAAATTGGACACATTTAAATATTTTTTAATATTTGATTACAAATAATGTGTTTCATTATGACGTTTTAACATTTGTATAATTTTACTTTGCAGATAGTCATCACCTACCCTTTTCTGTTACTCTCTTTCCTCCCCTAAATAGTTCTATTTATACTTACACACACATACACACACACACAGACACACACATATAATTTATTAACATTTTATTTGTTTGTTTATTTATTTATTTATGAGAAAGAAATAGGAAGATAGAGAAAGAAAGAATGGGCATGCAAGGGCCTCCTGCCATTGTAAACGAAATCTGGATACATGTGCTACCTTGTGCATCTGGCTTACGAGGATACTAGGGAATCAAACCTAGCTCCATAGGCTTCACAGGCAAATTCCTTAACTTCTAAGCCATCTCTCTAGCCCTTATAGATTTTTTGACATCTGTTTTTCTATACTTATATTTCTCCTGGTTTTTATTAAAATAAGCTAAAAGTTGATTTTATTCACTGTCCAAACTTTTATTAATGTGAATTACATTTTCTTTTCAAATATTTTAGATACATTTAAAAAAACTCAATTTGTGGAACTGCAGAGATGGTTTAGCAGTTAAGGTGCTTGCCTGCAAAGCCAAAGGACCCAAGTTTGACTCCCCAGGACCCACATAGGCCAGATGCATCTGGAGTTTGTTTTCAATGGCTGGAGGCCCTGGCATGCCGATTCTCTCTCTCGTTCTCTCTACCTGCCTAGTTCTGTCTTTCTCTGTGTCTCAAATAAATAAATAAAAATAAAATATTTTAAGAAAACTCAATTTTTGTTGATGAATCTTTAAAATATGTTTTTTGATTTTATTTTCTAGTTTTTGTTTTGAGAATTTTGGTGAGTTGGCCTTTTTTTTACTTAATTATTAATTTTTTATTGACACCTTCTATACTTACATACAAAAAATATATTTCCCTCCCCCCATTCCACTTTAGAACACCAATCTCCATCATATCCCCTCCCTCTCTCCATTAGTCTTTCTTTTAATTTGATGTCATCATTTTTGTCTTCTATTTTGAGGGTCTTGCGAAGGTCTTGCTAGGCACTGCAAGGTCATGGACATAGAGGCCAATTTCTGTCTGGGAAGCTGCATTGTAAGAAGTCATACCCTTCCTTTGGCTCTTCATTCTATCCGCCCCCTCTTCCGCAATGGTCCCTGAGCCATGGAGGGTGTTACAGAGGTGTTTCAGTGCTGGGCACTCCTCTATCCCTTCTTCTCAGCACTATGTTGACTTTTGGGTGATCCCAGTGGTCATCGCCATCTGAAAAGAGAAGCTTCTCTAACCAGAAGTGAGAGTAGCATTAATATGTGAACATGAACATTAAGTGTAGTGCCCCCAGGGCAGCTTGGTGGGAATAATATATACATTTAGTCAGACAAGAGCAGGCTTTATACCCATAAGGCTCATGACCTCACCTGCAATAGACTTTTGCTTTGGTTTTTCAGTACCAGGCATGTATTCCCTCCAGTAGAGAGGGCCTTCAGTCCAATTATGGAGCAGTTGGTTATCCCAAGAGTAGACATGCCACTATTGCACCCGTTCAGTCATTGGGCCTGTATGGCCAAACTTGAGTATTCGGTGTCCACTGTTTTCACTGCTGATGACTTCTGTCTCCCATATGGCTGCATGCAGTGCAGCTTTTTCCAACTTTCAGTTGGCTGGTCTACAGGGAGAAGGTTTTCTGCTCTGCACCAGCTTGCTTTCTCAGTGACCTTGCCTCTCAGGCAAGAGATGTCATCAGCAATAGGGTCTTACTATCTGTTTCTCAAGAGAAACCAAGGGCTTTGGCAAAAGCATTTAATGTTTGGGAGGCTACCGGGACCTCCTTGGCCAACAACTCACTGGAAGGTATCCCATCCCAGGCACTGAAAATCTTTTTATGACACAATGTTTCCCTCTACAATAGGGTGGATACTCCATCTTTTCTAAAAAGGAAGAGTTAGCAACAAAGCAAAACAGAACACTGCATTTTCAAAATTGAATGGATCTCCCTACAAAACTATCTTTTTTTTTTTTTTGCTGGTTCATTAGAAGACAGATTTGTGCTACTAATTTAATTTCTTTCATAGTCATAAAACAATTTGAGTGTCTTTAAATCATTTTTACACATTATATTTTCCAGGATTTTTTCCATTTTACCTAGTTGCTGGTAGTATTTATATTATCATTTTAATCTGTATGTATATTAGAGATTCCTTTGCACTGATGATATTACATATTTGTGTCTTTCTTATCTGCATCAAGAATTAATTTATTTTCTGGGATTTTTATTTTTATGCATTTTGATTCCAGGTTTTTGCCTTTCTCCTCTATCTTCTATATCTCCACAAGGCACCCCTTTAATGAGCAAACGTGTCACCTCTAGATTGTGAGCTCTGACATCCCACATTGCCCTCTGCTGTTTTGTCTCTCTAGGTTCTGAATTTCCTTGTTTGTTTTGGATGAGATACTTCCTGCTGGTGTCCTACATATAACCCTAGATGCTCCTTAAGCTGGAAAGACTATGTGATTAAATTTTGAAAAATCTATAGTCTAGCCTAATCTGGCCCTTTATGGAAAACCAGTCACAATAAAAAAAATCTACTCAGGATAGGAAAAAATATAATCAGGTGCCAATCTCAGAATTGAACTTCTCATCGCTTTCCTTCTAAGTCCTCTACAGGAGACCTCCAGTCCTACTCTGCCTAAGATTGTGTGATGCCATAACAGGTTCCTGGCTCTGATGGTTTGGGTCAGTGTCACTAAAAACCCATGTGTTAAAGGTCTAACCTTCAGCCAACAGAGCTATTGGGGCATTAATAAGAGGTCTAATAAAGGGAATAGAAAGGGAGGGGGGGTACTTAATAGGACGGTATTGTATATATGTAAGTAGAAGAACAGATTGATGGGTGTAAAAAGGCCTAAGTGAGGTCAGGGGAAGAGATTGAATAAAGGAAAGTTGGAGGGAGGGTTAATCAAAATCTAAGAGGATATAAATAGTCATATGGAAACCTACTTTTCTGGACAATGGAACTCTCAGAAGCCATAGATTGTTACTAGAAATTTTTCAGTGCCAGGGATGGGATACCTTTCAGTGAGTTGTTGGCCAGGGAGGTCACAGATGCCTCCAAAACATTATAGGCCATTGCCGAGGCCTTTGGTTTCCTACCAGGAATAGATGGTAAGTCCCTATTGCTGAAGACTCCACCTACTTGGGCTGCAAGGACACTGAGAAATCCTGATGGAGCTGAGCTGAAAGCCTCCTCCATGTGGATTAGCTAACAGAAAGTTGGAAAAAAGCTACACTGCATGCAGTTCAATGGGAGAGAGAGAAAACACCAGTGAAGATACTCAACAATTTGGCCAGCCAGGCCAAATGAGCCAACGGGTGCAATAGTGGCATGTCTGTTATGGGGGAAACCAAGTTCTCTCTAATTGGACTGGCGGCCCTCTCCATGGGAGGGAATACATCCCTGATACTGAAACCTACAACAGGGGTAGTCACAAGCCCTAAGGGTATAATGTCTGCTAGTGTCTTGCTAAATGTATATACTATGCTCGCCAAACTGCCCAGTAAGAACTTGTCTTAATGTCCACACCCACATATTAATGCTACTCTGACTTTTGGTTAGAGAAGCTTCTCTTTTTAGATGGTGGCGACCTTGGGATGACTCAGTAGGCACCAAGGTGCTGAGAAGAAGGGACAGAGGAGTGCTCAGCACTGAAATATCTCAAACACACCTTACAAGGCTCAGGGTCATTGCAGAACAGGGGTAGAAAGAATGTAAGAGCCAAAGGAAGAGTAGGACTCCTTACAACATGCTCCTCCAGACACAAAATGGCCTGGATATCCATGACCACACAGTGCCTGACACTACCTACACAAGACCATCATAATAGGAGGAAAAGATCAAGACATCAAACTGAAAAGAGAGACTGAAAGGGGGAGGGGATATGATTGTGAGTGAAGTTTCAAAGGGAAAAGTGGGGAGGGAAGTACCATGGTATATTGTCTACAATTAAAGAACTTGCCAATAAAAAAAATTTAAAATAAGAGGTGAGCTAGTCACCAGTAATATGTTCTTCTATTAATAGATATACAATACCATTCTCTTAATTCCTCTACCCTCCTTCCTCCCTGATAGCCATTTTCTAGCTTACTGGCCTCTGCTACTGTGTTTTTTCCAACTCACATACAAGTCCAAACATCTGTAGCTAGGATCCACATATGAGAGACAACGTGTGGCACTTGGTTTTCTAGGCTTGTGTTACCTCCCTAAGTATAATACTTTCAAAATCCATCAATTTCCTTGAAATATCATTTTTCTTTACCTCTGAATATAAATGTACCATATCCTCATTATCCATTCATCAGATGAGGGACATGTAGGCTGGTTCCATTTCCTAGCTATTATTAATAGAGTAGCAATAAACATGGATGTGCAAACATCTCTAAGGTAGTGCAATAAGTCCTTAGGGTATATGCTAGGAGAGGTATAGCTGGGTCATTGCTATATCTATTTTTAGCTGTCTCAGGAATATCCACACTGATTTCCACAATGGCTGTACCACATTACATTCCCAAAAAGAGTGTAGAAGGGCTCCTTTTTTTTTGCATCCTTGCCAGCCTTTATTGTCATTTTTTTTTCTTGATAATACCCATTCGGACAGGAGTGAGGTGGAATCTCAAAGTAGTTTTAGTTTATATTTACCTGCCGGCTAAGAATATAGAACATTTTTTTAGATGTATATATGCCATCTGTATTTCTTCTTTTGACAACTCTGTTTAGTTCCATGGCCCGTTTTTTTAAATTTGGTTGTTTGGTTTCTTATTATTTCATTTTTTGAGTTGTTTGTATATCCTGGATATTAATCCTCTATCAGATGTATAGCTGGCATAGATTTTTCTCCCATTCTGTAGATTGCTTTTTTGCAGTACAAAAGCTTTGTAATTTCATTAGGTTCCAAAAGTTGATTAGTGGTTTTATTTCTTGGGCCACTGGGGTTATATTCAGAAAGTTGTTGCTTATGCCAATATGTTGAAGGGTTTCCCCTACTTTTTCCTCTAGCAATTTCAGAGTTTCAGGTCTGATATAAAGGTATTTTATCTATTTGGACTTAGTCTTATACATGGAGAGAGATAAGTATCTATTTTCATTATTCTATATATAGATATCCAGTTTTCCCAGGACCATTTGTTGAAGAGGCTGTAGTTTCTCCTATGTGAATTTGTGTCATTTTGTCAAAGATCAGATAGCTATAGCTGCACTGATTTACATTTGGGTCCTTAATTCAGGTCCATTGATCTATATGTCTGTTTTTGTGCTTAGTACCATGCTGCTTTTGTTAATATGGTTTGTAATATAGCTTAAAATCAGGTATGGTTATGCCAACAGCCTTATTTTTGTTGCTCAATATTGTTTTGGGTATTCAAGGGTGTGCGTGCATGTGTGCGTGCGGGTGTGCATGCGTGCACTTCCAAATGAATTTCAGGATTTATTTTTTTGGTATTTCTGTGAAGAATGCCATTGGAATATTGATGAACATTGCATTAAATGTGTAGATTTCTTTTGGTAAGACTGAAATATTCACAATATTGATTTGTCCAATCCAAGGCCATGGGATGTCTTTTCAATTCCTAGTGTCTTCTACAATTTCTGTCTTGAGTGTTTTAAAGTTTTCAGTGCAGAGATCCTTTACTTCCTTGGTTAGGTTTATTCCAAGGTACTTTTTTTTTTTTTTTTTTTCAAGCAATTGTGAATAGGAGTGATTCATTGATTTTATCCTCAGCATATTTGTTGTTAGTATATAGGAAGGCTACTGTTTTATTTTGTATTTTGCTACATGGCTAAAAGTGTTTATAAGCTCTGACAGTTTACTGGTAGAATCTTTACTGTCCTTTATATAAAGAATCATATCATCTTCTAATAATGAAAATTTGATCTCTTCCTTTAAAATTTGTATCCCTTTTATGTATATTTCTTGCCTTATTGCTATGGCTAAGACTTCCGTAGTGTATTAAATAAAAGTGGGGACAGGTAACACCCTTGTCTTGTTCCTGATTTTAGTGGAAAAGTTTCAAGTTTTTCCACATTTAGTATTATGTAGGCTGTAGGTTTCTCATAATTATCTTTTATTATTATTCTTTTATTATTATTAATTATTATGATGATGATTATTCTATTATTCTATTCCCAATTTCTTTAGGACTTCTATCATGGAGGGATGTTAGATTTTGTCAAAGTCCTTTTTGGCATCTATTAAGATGGTCATGTGTTTTTTGTCCTTCATTCCATATACATAGTTTATTGCATTTATTGATTTGCATATGTTGAACCATCTCTGCATCTCTTGGATAAAGCCTACTTGGGTGGGGCAAATGATCATTTTGATATATTCTTGTATTCTGTTTTCCAATATCTTGTTGATAACATTTGCATCTGTGATCATGAAGGAGATTGATCTGTAAGTTTCTTTTCTTGTTCTGTCTTGGCCTGGTTTTGGTGTCAGTCTCGTTTTAGGTGATGCTGGCTTCTTAGAAGGAGTTTCGTAGAGTTCCTTCCTTTTGTATTTCATGAACAAGTTTGAGAAGTATTGGTGTTAGTTTTCTTTCATGAAGGTCTGGTAAAATTCACCAGTGAATCCACCTGTGGCTGAACTTTTCTTAGTTTGGAGATCTTTTATACTTGTTTGGATCTCTGTATTTGTTATAGGTCTATTTAAGTGGTTGATCTAAGCATAATTTAATTTGGTAGGTCATATAAATCAAGATAATCAACCATTTCTTTCAGATTTTCAAACTTAGTGGAGTATATGTCCTTAAAGTATGTCCTTATGATTTTCTGAATTTCTTTGGTATCTTTTGTGATGATGCCATTTTAATTTCTAATTTTATTGATTTGTGTCTCTTCTCTCTTTTGGTCAGATGTTTATGCTTGCAAAGAACCGACTCCTTATTTCATTGATTCATTGTATTGTTGTGTTTTTATTTTTTATTTATGTATTTTCTTGTTTTTGTCTCATTAATTTCTGCCCTAATCTTTATTATTTCTTTCCACATATTTATTTTTGATTTGCCTTGTTCTGCTTCTTTTTAAAAACATATTTATTTATTTATTTTAGAGAGAGGGACAGAGAGAGAGAATGGGTGTGCCAGGGCCTCCAGTCACTGCAAATGAACTCCAGATGCATGCCCTCCTTGTGCATCTGGCTTACATAGGTCCTGGAGAATCAAACTAGGATCCTTTGCTTTGCAGGCAAATGCCTTACGTGCTAAGCCATCTCTCCAGCCCCTTGATCTTCTTTATACAAGGCCTTAAGGTGAAGCATTAAGTTGTTTCCTATTACCTTTCTCATTTCTTTTTTTTAATTTTAGTTTTACATTCATGTTGGTGCCTCTGGTAGCCTCCTCCCTGACCTCCCCCCTCCAAAGGGACCCTCTTCATTGGGGAATGTGGATAGTGCATTATGGGGGTAACCATCAGTTATGGAGGAGAGACAAAGTCTCTGTGCATAATGAGCCAACTTATGGCTCTAACGCTCTTTCTTCCCCCTCTTCCACGAATTTCCCTGAGCCATGTTGGGTTCATTTTAGTTCTACTTCAGTGGTGAGGTCTTGGGAGTCTCTGTATCTCTGGATATCTGGTTTAGTAGGAGTTGAATATTCTCTGTGTTTATCTCCTTCAGCCTTGTTCTGGTGTTGGGTTCACCAAGAAAGCTGCACTCTTGCCCATTTCCCCCATTACTCTATGGTTTCAGTTGGGGCCCAGGTGAGGTGCGTTAGGCTGATCTTCCCCTGAGGTTCTGGGTCCATCTGTAAAAGAGAAGCAAATTCTCCAACAGAGAGAGAAGTCAGCACCAGATAGATGAGATGGCCATTGTTATTTTAGAGAGAATTTTGTATGTGTAGGCCCTCTTCTAGCCCATATTTGATGGGAGCTTAATATTGGAAGATAGGCTCATTTTTTGGACATCGTTTTGAATTGTTTCCCAGTTCCAGCTATGAATTCCATTCCACTGAGCTGATCTATTAGCCAAATCAAGAGCAGTTGGTTACCTACCATGGCTGTGTGCCACTATTACACTTGTTTGAGCATCATGTCAAGTTGTTTCCTGCTGAGTAGCTTAGACTGCTAGTTTTTTGGGCAGATATCAGTCATTTTCCACCAGTCACTCACTAGTCCCTGTGGGACTAGACGAGCTAACTGTCTGGGGAATGACCCTCTTCCAGATTATGACCAGGTCACTCCATGTTTCATTCCAACAGCATATGGTGTCTTTGTCAGTAGGGTGTTACCATTAACCTTTGGTGGGTCATCAAAAACTCTGACAAAAATCTGTCTTTTGGGGGGAAACCTTGTAGGTCTCTGATCAACAGCACATTGTGAAAGTTAACCCCATGCTGGTATTGGGAGTTACAAGTCAGTGCCAAAGAAAGTGAAGGAAGAAAAGGATAGGTTATATAAAAGAGAAAGAGAGCATAGAGAGGAGAGAGAGAGAGAAAAAAAAACAGGAAAATATTAAGGTTAGTCTTCATGATGTCCTCTCCAGGTCCCTGTGGTTCAGGTGTTCCCTCTGCAGGCCTGCTGAATGACCAGTGTTTTAGCTTGTTGCTCACAATATAGGATTTTATGGTACCATTTCCATTTGGGTCCCTATTTGTCTCCCCCTACGCTTACTCTCCCTCCCATCCTTTCGATCCCTCCCACCCTTACACTCCATTCATGTCCCACCCTTCCTATTGTCTGGTCCTCAGGGTACTTATTAGGTTTGGCAGCATCTCAAGTAGATTCAGGTTAGGAGCCACAGATGAATAAGACCATGTGACAATTATCTTTTTGTTATTGGGTGAGCTCACTGAGAATGATCTGTTCCATGTTGGACCACTTTTCTTCAAATATCATTTTTTCATTTTTCCTTACTGCTGTGTAGAAATCCATAGTGTAGATGTACCACATATTTGTTATCCATTCATCTAATGGTGGATGTCTGGGTTGATTTGAAGTATACCCTGTCAGATATTAGGGTAGTGACACCTGCTTGCTTTCTAGACCCATTTGCTTGAAATACCATTTTCCATCCTTTCACCCTAAGATAATGTATATCTTTTATGGAAATGTGAGTTTCTTGGAGGCAACAAATAAAAGGGCCCTCCTTTTTAACCCAGTCTCCAAACTTGTGTCTTTTGGTAGGGGCATTGATGTCATTGATATAAAGAGTTATTATTGAGAGATGACTTAGCAGTTAAGATACTTGACTGGGAAGCCTAAGGATCCAGGTTCAATTTTCCAGGTCCCACATAAGCCAGATGCACAAGGTGGCACATGCACCTGGAGTTCCTTTGCAGTGACTAGTGGCCCTGGCCCTGGCAAGCCTATTTTCTCCCTCTCTCTCTCCCTCACTCTCTCTCTCTAATAAATAAATAAAAATAAATCTTGAAAAAAAAGTTATTATTGAAAGGTGTGCATTTATTCTTGCCACTGTTCTTGTTTTATAGTTCTTCTGCTTTTTCTTTACTATCTTGTATTAGCTATTATTGGAGTATGGTTTATTTTTTTTTTTCCTGTTTCCTTATGCTTTTGCTTTTCTTTCTCCAGCATGTAGGATCCTTTCCAGTATTTTTTATAGAGCTGGTTTAGTGTTTACATATTCCTCTAGCCTGTTTTTTTGTTGTGGAATGTCCTTATTTCTCTGTCAATTTGGATGGATAGCTTTGCTGGATAAAGTAATCTGGGCTGACAGTTGCTATCTTTCAGAACTTGGAATACATCTTTCCAAGCCCTTTTGGCTTTTAAAGTATTCCGTTGAGTAATCTGCTTTATCCTGATGGGCTTGCCTTCATATGTGACTTTGTCTCTCTCACTGCTTTCAGTATATTTTTTGTATTTTGTACTTTAATTATAATATGACAGTGAGAGGTTCTCTCCTGAATTTATCTGCTTGGTATTCTATAGGCTTCCTGTATCTGTATTGGTATCACTTTACCTATTTGGGGGAAGTTTTCTTCTATGATTTTGTTGAAAATACCTACCATGCCTTTGGAGTAAAATTCATCTCCTTCTACTATGCCCTGAAGTCTTACGTTTGATCTCTTCATAATTTCCTGAATGTCTTGAAATTCCCATTAATGCCTTCCTATTTCTCTTTCTCTTTTTTGGACTGCATTAGATCTGCTACCTGGTCTTCTAGTTTATATATTCTGTCCTCTCCTTGATCCATTATACTGGTGAGACTTTCTACAGAACTTTTAATTTTACTTAATCTTTTTTTCATTTTTAGTATTTTTGTTTGGTATTTTTTCGTTATTTCTATTTTCTCACTCATGTCTTGTATTGATCTTATTTCATTAGGCTGGTTTCCTATGTTCTCCTTTAGGAGGTTTTTTTTTCTTCTTCTTCTTTGATTCCTTCTTTGATATTTTTGAGTATAATCATTTTTAGATACCTTTCTCAGGCTTTTCATCTAAAACAGTCTCATTGGGGGTCATTTCTTATGGACTTGTAATTTTGGGTGGGATTGTATTGTCTTGATTTTTTGTGGGTTTTTGGTTTTATAATGTACAGATTTTTGCATATTGAGTTAATTTGATGCTTGCATTTTCTAATTATCTGCAGTGTTCTTAGCCATGTAAATCTGACTTTATATATCTTTGGGGTAGAAGTTAAGGTGCCAGGTGTAGCACTTCTTCTCCAAGAGATATAGCAGAAGTGACCCTTGGTGTTGGGTTTTTCTGCTATTCAAGTATTCTAGTACACTGGGTGGAGCAATTTACTGGAAAATTCTAAAATTCAACTGAGCAATATACACATTCAATAAAAACCAGCCCAGAGTATTTATGCAAGAGTGGTGATTAAAACAAACAAATAATCTAATAAAGCCAAAGTCCCTAAAGGTGTGTGTTGCCCACATCCTTAATTCTGTCAAATGGGAGGTTGAGATCTCTTGTCTGAAATAGCTTCCAGGTCAGCCTGGGGCCAAGTCAGACCTTGCCCCCAGTTGTGACATGAGAAAAAGACAAAGGCCCTATAAATCAGGAAGCATCAAAGACAACAATAAGCAACATCAAAATACATCTGATTTGAGAATGGCAACGCCAATCAAGAATATGTAACAATTAGCCTGCCCTGACATGGGAGGAGAGATTAGCATTTCCAGTACAAGCCTATGTACCTCCATTTGTATAACTAGGCCCTGTTTCCTTTTGAGATAGTTTCCAAGCTCATTCATGCTGAGTGCTCACCTTGATCCCCCTCTGTTTTGTTGTGGATCTGGTGTTCTGATCAACTCTGTTGGATGCCATGCATGGATAAGATACTGCCTGCCTCTGATAACTTCACATCATCTTGATACACATTATTAGTCATGTAAACCTATTTATTTCCCTGCCCTTGGTGTTATTTTTTAAATGTTGGTAGTAGACCTAAATATAAAAAATTAATAAATGACTATGATAATTTATTCCATATTTCTCACCTTTCTCTTTTCATTAATTAGCCAAGAATCTCATCACTGAAATCTAAAAATGATAATTCCCCAAATCTTTTAATCTGGTTAACCTAAAAATTAACCTAAAAATCTTCTTTGGTTTGGTATCAATCATTTGCCTAATTATCCCCATTTTCTTCCTCTTTGAATTTCTCTCAAGCAAGGCCACAATGCCTGTGAATACAGAAGCCATCATTTGTTCTTAAGTTAAGGGCTTTCCTGCCACTTTGTCTGTCTTGCTCATTTGTTACATCTAATAGTCTACACTGAATGTGCTTAGTAGGATTTGTCTGTGAAGAGCTTCATTTCTTTATAATGGAGAAAGCTGGAGCCTTGGAACTGTCTCTTCATACACTCCACCTTTTGACAGCACTGAGCCCTTATTTATGAAAGACATTTAATTAATGCCCTTGGATAAGCTGTTAACCTTTGAAATGGTTTCCTGATACATGGAGGCCCTTTCTTTCATGCCAGGAATTGATTTTGGAAATGGCTCTACCTCCTAATAACATGATTCAGAGAGAGGAGGACACCACGCAAAGTGGAACATGCACAAGATGCTGTGGAGTGTATTGATGTAGGATTTGCATCAGGACTTGGGGGGAGACAGATCATTGAAAATATGTAGAATCTACACCAAGGCAGAAGATGATTTTACAAAAGACGTTTCAGTTATGACATCACTCAAAAAGAACAATTGCACTGATGATAGCAGGCAATTTAGCTCCACCTTTCTATTAAGGCAATAAAGACAAAAAGGAAAAGTGTCATCAGTGATGGATGACAGGAAGGAGCAGCAAAATGCAACTTTTAGGATAGTAAACTTTACTATCTTTTCCTAACATGGCTTCCAGAGACTTTCACAAGGAAAAGCATGCAAACAGGACCTTCTCTTCCAAATGTTAGCTCTTTGTATCATAAATGTTGGTCCATATAAGACTGTGTGATAAAACAGATGCTTATTAATTAAATGTAATTTTAGAAAAGTGATTTTCTTAAAGCAAAATATGTGGGGAAATGTTCCAGAGGTTTCTTCAAGTTTGTCTGTTTCACTGGTAGCTGTTGGTAGAATTAAATGATTATGACTGACCCCCCAAGCTGCTCCTATAGTTGTCAGTAGAGACCCCATAATTAGGCAATTCAGTCATGTCCTTCAGAAAACTCTACTGGCATGTTTGTACAGAAGTTACAGAAAATATCATCTGCCATGGACAACCATAAGTAAACTAGGTTCTGAGACATTTGATTACCACTTTGCTTGTCAGATCTTTATTTATGACTCTCTTTTTTCTTCTGTAATAGGAAAGCAGATTGCTTATTAAATTAAGAAAGGCCAATAATAAAGATCTGAGAAGAATAACAACTTGAAACCCTCTGAAATGTAAAATAGTTCAATTTTTTTCAATTGAATACTTAGAGGTAAGCTGCCACATAATGAACAGTATGGCAGCATTTCTCCCCTACAACCCTAGGGTCTATGTCTCACTGCTCTGCAGGAATTGTCTCAAATTTTTAACCAGAATGACACAGTTGTTTAAAAGTTGGTCCAGTGAAAAATACAGACAATTTTCCTGAAGTAGTAGAGCACTGTTTTGGCCAGGTTTTGTGTCCAGCTATGGCACACCTTAGTATCCAGACAGGAACCACAGAAGACAGCCTGTGAGACTGTTACTTCTCCAAAAATGATGCTTCAGGGGCTGGAGAAATGGCTTAGCAGTTAAAGAGTTTGCCTGCTAAGCCAAAGGATACTGGTTTGATTCTCCAGGACCCACATAAGCCAGATGCACAAGGACACATGCACCTGGAGTTTGTTTGCAGTGGATGGAGACCCTGGCATGCCCATTCTCTCTCTGTCTGCCTCTCTTCTATCTCTCCCTCTCTCTGCTTGCAAATAAATAAATTTTTTTTTTAAATGATGTTTCACCAGGATCCCCAGTATGTGTGCTCTTGGCCAGGTCTATGCAGATGAGTGTAGGCAAAAAAAACATGTAGCCTGACCAGAAGTGTCAGAAAGATAAAAAGATAACAAGTTCATGAGCCAAGAAGTTACAGCAAGATGATTCCACTAGGATTCAGCCACTAGGATTTTCATAAAGTTGGGCAGGGGATCTAATTTCCAGTTGTATCTTTGCCCTTTGAGGTTATGTCTATAATTAGTTGTTACTGTTCAAAACACTAAGATGATCACCCAAGGTCATCACTAATTTACTACTATAAAACAATGAAGGACCAAAAAGCATATGTATTTATCCCTGTGGTCAATAGTTCCAGGAAGACAGGCACAATAGCACAGTATAGGAATTTGATCTTCAGATTTATCTTCTCTAGGTATTTACAGTGAAATACTGCTTTGATATATAACAAAAAAGTGTTAACTGTACATCTGATTTTATTCATTTGGGGAATATCAGATTGTGAAGGATAGTTTTTTAACTGTGAAGCATAAACCAAGCACTCACACAGGATTCACTGTGTTATTACTGCAACTTCCAAGAGAATTGTAAAGATGGAGAGAAAATGTGAAGTCTATTTCCTCTTCCTTGAAACCTACCAGACTCCAATTACTTACATAAAATTCAATTAAACATTTATCTTTATTCATTGAACTGTAATGGGTATTCAATTTACTAATTTCCAGGAGAAAACAAGCACCGTGTTCTGTCATCTTTGAGCACTGCATAGCAGTCTGATCTTTTAGAATTATAGTCAACAATTGAAATTTATCATAACCACTTGGAAACAAAGATTGTAGGCTTCATTTTAAGTAATTTGTTAAGCACTGGAATAAATTGTTGACATCTATTATGCATACATTTAATTCAATTTCTATGGCTTCTGATTTCTTTCCATGTAATGTTTTTGTGTACATAGGAAATGAAAGCTTTGGTACCTTATCTTCAGACTTTACTGGAAATATTCAAGGTCAGTGGTCCAGAAACTTTACATTGTGTCAGATAACTAATCTCCATACCAAGAGCTTCTAATTTTGTAGCATTACTTGGGTAGATTCCACAGATCTGGGTTTCCAGCAACTTCTCATTGGATACTGACACTGTCATGTAGGGATTACAATTGGAAAACCAAGCACCGCACTAAAGAAACACAAGTCATATACTTGATTGATTGTTTATACTCTGTCAGTCAGTCACTGGGGAGCACATCTCAAACTAGTAATGCTATTGTTTTTAAGAAACATGAGATGATTTGAATTTAATTATAGGAAAAAAATATTTTACCTGTACTATTAAAATGCAATATAAAAATGGGTTATATCCTATTTGTAAAATTGAAAATAAACTATTTTATGAAAAATAAACTATTAAAGTTCTCTATTTTGAAGGATCAATGTTCTAACTTGTTTCCTTAAATATTCTCTATTTCAACTATTTTTTATAGTTTTTGAACATAGTTGATGAGCACCAATAATTTTCTTGTTTTCCCTCTACCTCCTATTTCTTCTACTATCTTTGGCACACAAGAAGAATTTCATTTCTTTTTATTTTATGTATAAGATTTGTTTTCATTATGATCAGATTTTTTATGTTATTCATTTGGGAATATCAGATGTGAAGCTGTCCAAGCATAAGCTCAAAAGCATATGTATTTATCCCTATAATTGAAAGTGGTCAAACCTAAGACTAAGTTCCAGGAAGAAAGGCAATAAAATGTTGACAAACAAGTTTGTTTTTCAGGAAAGCAATTTGCATTATTTTTACCATAGAGAAAGGGATTGAACTTTGTGCTCCAATGTATGATAAACTTTCAGTTATGACATCATTCAAACAGAACAATTGCACTGACAATAGCAGGCAATTTAGCTCCACCTTTCTGTTAAGGCAATAAAGTGAAATGAAGCAAAGAAAGATGAAATGCATTCCCTTGAGCCACATGGCTAGGTCAAAAGCTACTTCACGAGTCCCAGCCTGGGACTTCTGGGTAAGATGGCAGCATAGGAACCACGCCAAACCAGATCAGGGAGGGATTTAAGCAAAACAGGAAGAACTACAAAACAAAAAGAATGGTGAGAATAAATACATATCTTTCAATAATAACTTTAATATCAGTGGCCTCAATGCCCCAACCAAAAGAAACAGGTTTGCAGACTGGATTAAAAAGCAGGATGCTACCATCTATTGCATCCAGGAAACTCACCTCTCAATAAAAGATAGAAACCTTCTTAGGGTGTAAGGTTGGAAAATGATATTTCAAGCAAATGGGCCTAGGAAACAATCAGGGGTTGCTATACTAATTTCTGACAGGATAGACTTCAAACCAACATTAGTGAGGAAAGATAAGGAAGGTCACTTTATACTGATTAAAGGAACACTCCAACAGGAGGACATCACAATCCTAAACATATATGCTCCCAACACAGGGGCTCCTAATTTCATCAAACAAACACTGTTAGACTTAAGGTCAGAGATAACTCCAAACACAATAGTAGTGGGTGACTTCAATACCCCACTCTCATCACTTGACAGGTCTACCCAGCAAAAAATAAACAGAGAGACATCTGCATTAAATGATATCATGTAACAAATGGACCTAACAGATATATACATAACATTCCATCCAAATGCTGCAGAATGTACATTTTTCTCAGCAGCACATGGGACATTCTCTAATATAGACCAAATAATAGGACACAAATCAAACCTTAACAAATACAGGAAAATTGAAATAATCCCTTTTATGCTATCTGACTACAATGGGATTAAACTGCAAATCAGCAACAAGAAAAACTACAGAGCATACAGAAATTCATGGAGACTACAGTACACAATTGAATGATGTATGGGTCATGGAAAAAATTAAAAAGGAAATCAAGAAATTCATAGAATCAAATGATGATGAGAATACAACATACCAAAACCTTTGGGACACAATGAAGGCAGTCCTATGAGGGAAATTTATAGCTCTAAGTGCCTATATTAAGAAATTAGAGAGTTCACAACTAAACAATTTAATGCTTCACCTTAAGGCCTTGGAAAGAGAAGAACAAGGCAAACCAAAAATCAGTAGATGGGAAGAAATAATAAGGTTAGGGCAGAAATTAACAAAATGGAAACCAAACAAACAATCAAAAAAATCAATGAAACAGAGTTGGTTCTTTGAAAGGATATACAAGATTGACAAACCCTTAGAAAACCTGACCAAAAGAAAGAGAGAAGAGACAAAAATTGACAAAATTAGAGATGAAAAAGGTAACATCACAACAGATACCAAAGAAATTCAGAAAATCATATGGACATACTTTAAGAATATATATGCCTCTAAGTTTGAAAACCTGAAAGAAATGGATGATTTCCCTGATTCATATGGCCTACCAAATTTAAATCAAGATGAGATAAGCCATTTAAACAGACCTATAACAACTACAGAGATCCAAGCAGTTATAAAAAGTCTCCCAACTAAAAAAAAAGCCGAGGCCCAGATGGATTCACTGCTGAATTTTACCAGACATTCTGGGAAGAACTAACACCAATGCTTCTCAAACTTTTCAATAAAATAGAAAAGGATGGAATTCTACCAAAATCCTTCTATGAAGCCAGCATCATGCTGATATCCACACCGGACAAAGACAGATCAAAGAAAGAAAATTACAGACCAATCTCCCTCATGAACATAGATGCAAAAATTCTCAACAAAATACTAGCAAACAGAATACAAGAATATATCAGAAAGATTATTCACCCTGACCAAGTAGGCTTTATCCCAGAGATGCAGGGATGGTTCAAAATATGCAAATCCATAAATGTAATACACCATATAAATGGTCTGAAGGACAAAAATCACATGGTCATCTCAATAGATGCAGAAAAGGCATTTGTCAAAATCCAACACCCCTTCATGGTGAAAGTATTACAGAAACTCGGAATACAGGGAACATATCTCAACATAATTAAAAGCTATTTTTGACAAACCTACAGCCAACATAATACTAAATGGGGAAAAACTTGAAGCTTTTCCTCTAAATTCAGGAATAAGACAAGGGTGTCCACTTTCCCCACTTCTATTTAATATAATACTGGAAGTCTTAGCTATAGCAATAAGGCAAGAGATGCTCATAAAAGGGATACAAACTGGAAGGGAAGAGATCAAATTATCATTATTTGCAGATGATTCATCACAATATATTAGATGGTAAATGCCTTTAAGACAGTGCTACTTTTTTAGCTGAAACAGAAACAATTACTATTTCTGGCTAGTAATCCTTCCCACCTTTCCCAGTATGGGCAGCTGGTCCTAAAGGAAGAACTTTTGAGCAATAATCATTTGAAAATAAGCGAGCATATCAGGCCCTAGTATTCCTAGTCCCATTGATTACAATGATAGTTATGGGTATTCTTTTGTGATAGAGATCTCTTCTGCAGGAGCTTACTCAAGTGTGATTGTGATATATTTTACTCAGGGCCTAGGAATTGCAAACTTGCTAAGTCTTCCATGAGAACACTGACAATAGCTTTGGGTGAGAAGTGTGTGACTCCTTATAGAGATATTAACAACTAATTTCTTCCATACATAGGAATTGCTACATAGAAATTGTCTACATTATGGGGCTGGAGAAATGGCTTTCAACTCCCTAGGACCTACATAAGCCAGATGCATAAGGTGGTGCATGCATCTAGAGTTTGTTTGCAGTGAGTGGACTCCCTGAAATGCCCATTCCCTCTCTCTTTCTCTGCCTCTTTCTCTCTCTCCTTCCTTCTCTTTCTCAAATAAATAAAAAATATAAAATATTTTTAAAAACCAAAAAATTAATAATGAGAGCAGTCTCAACACTAAACTTTGCAGACATATAGCCTTAGGAGCATTAACTTTTCAATTTGGCAAATCTTATCACAATTTCATCCTTAACAACCAACCCATAGGCATGAGGGAATGAATTCAGTTCATACCAATTTTGAAGAAGGTGAATATGATCATTTGAAGTAGTCAATGAAATACTGACAGAAATGTTTTTAAGACTACCTCTAAAATGAGGGAAAGTTGGGTTTTTTGTTTGAGTATATATACTTAAACCATACTAACCAGACAAGATGAGCATTCTGCACATGGATTTGCACTATCAGCTATATGGGGAACTGTGTGGCACAATTCACAAAAAATCAATTCAATACCTACTTCTAAGCATCTATGTTATACTAATGTTGTTCTTGGCTCTGGATGCTGAGAGAGAAACAGACAAATGCACTGATCATTAAAATCTTATAACCTGTCAGGATAAGGCTGCATATGACCTGCTTGGTCCCAAGGCCACTTTATTGGAAAATTTAGCCTAACCAAGTACCTGAATGGATTCTCACCAGAAATGTACCTGTGGACTCTCAGCAGAGGGCTATTGGATTTGCTCTTCTTCCCCAAATCCATCATCTACTCTTCAACGGTCATTTAGGTTTTTATTAAGTTTCATTACACTCCATCCTAGGACTGATATTTTCCTTGTATTCATGAGAGAAGTTCATATTCATGCAGCTGGGGCAGGAGTCCTACCCTGAAATTTAGTCCATTTATTTGGACTCAGAACCCTTAAATAATTTACCAACTTTCCATCTTTAGTAGAAGACTAGATCCTGTCTACCCTCAAACAGCTCACTGGTGCCTAATTTAAAGGTAGAACTTCTGTAACTTTCCTGAAATTAATATGATATCAACTTCTAACTCTAGTAACTTTCTTCTTTAATGTCCCATTCAACATTAGACCCCATGTGACACCAACTCTACCATGCAATGCATCATGATTGCTGGGGTGACTCATACCCTAGCTGTTGTACAAAGCTCCAGCCTTTCCCAATGAATCCCATCACTTCAATTTTTGTTGTACCTTCCCTTCCCTGTTTGCAAAGGACCTAACAAGTCTTGCAACTGGGAAGACAAAGTGTGTGTGTGCGTGCGTGCATGCGCGTGCGTGCGTGCGTGCGTGTGTGTGTCTCTGTGTCTGGAAGTCAAGGTCCACCTCTGGTATTGGTCCCTGCTTTTTTACCTTGTTTAAGATAGAGTTTCCTGTTGTTTGTCAGTGAATATGTCAGGCTAGCTGCCTCATGAGCTTCCAGGGATTCTCTTGTCTCCCCCACCTATCTTCATCATGCTGTGTGTTTACTGGGATTACTGATGTTCAGACTTTTGTGCACATCTTTTATTCATGTTCTGGGGATTTGAACTCAGGTCACGAGGCTTGTGAAAATGCTTTTACCCAATGAACCATTTCAACAGTGAAAGACATAACACGTCCATACATAAAATAATTAGATAGCAAAGAAGCATATAATATATGATCAATGATATACAACCAAGGATTAATTAATATGTTACCAAATATATGTGTCCCAGGAGAATACCAAAAGGACTGCATTCAATATAAATGGTTCATTGCATAAGTCTTGACTAATCTATTCAAGATATTTGATGGCAATGATTCACAATTATTTATTCCTCTTACATGGCACATAGAAAATATTACTTTGGGGAAGAAATTAGTTTCACATTTAAATAAATCAGATTCTGAATTTTTCATATTTATTTCCATTTTTTAAAAATGAAAAATACTCTCTGTTAAGCCTGATGATGAATATAATAAAAAAATTTTAAGGAAAAAATAGTATTATTCAGTTATTTGTGAAATGTGTTTCTATAGGGCTTATTTAAGAGTTCTGCTGCCACTAGTTGAGATGAATGGGTGCAAAGAGCTGGAGTGAGCTCACAGACTCATGGCTATTATTCAACTGAAGACAGCTTCTGAGAAGGCTAGATTAGTGGAGCACAGCCTATCCAGTTCTGCTTTGAAGGCTGAATCTTCACAGTGAAGAGAAACAAACAGCAAAGAAATTGAAGGCAAGGCTGGCTTCCTCAGTGGCAGGATCCAAAAGATCATTGTGACTTTCAGCAAAGTCTTTCTTTTCTCCTTCTGCATCACCTCTATTTTGCCTATTAATAAAACTTTTTGAGAAATTTTCAATGGCATTTTTAGTGGTCACATTTTCTAGCAAAAATATCTTTGTCTAACTTATGATCTCTTGTACATCTTGTAAAGTTTGAGAGCAACTATTCATAATTTCACTGTTGAATAACTTCTAAAATATTTATAATCTCCTAAATGCAAATGAACTGACTTGTCAAGTAGACATTTTGGTTCTGTCCCCATAAAAGGAGCAATTTGGATAAGGGCTTAGTTATTTTTTTGGCATTACTTTTCTTGTTGCTGTGAGAAATTATTCAATAACAACAACTTAAGGAAGGGTTTATTTAGTTCACTGTTTGAAGGTATAGTCCATCATGGTGTCAGGAGTATGAAGTAACTGCTCACACTGTGTCCAGAGTAATGCAGAGAGAGGTAAATGCTGGGACTCAACGTTTGCCTCTTTATTCAATCCAGGATCCCTGCCTGTGGATAATACTACCCAGACCCAGGGTGAGTTTACCCTCTACATTTCCAGAAACACCCTCATAATCATGCTTAGAGTTGAGCTTCCGTGGTTCTGAATCCAGTCAAGTTGATAATATGACTATATTATTATAATTCCAACCTTCTTGTTTGTTTTGAGACAACCTCTCACTACCTAGCCCAGACTGAACTTGAACTCATAACTCTCCCACCTCAGGCCCTTCCAAGTTATAGAATAAAAGATAAGTACCACCATGTCTACCTCGTCCTTTAAATTTTTAAGTTTCAGCCTTACGATCATGAATTAGACTATTTTTATTTCTTTTAATTACATACATGTATGCTTATATGTTTTCAAATAAATTTACTTTTAATGACCCATATTGTAGCATAGTAGACCTAAACACTTTGAAAGTCTTCAAGATCAGTAACTGTACCTGGCATCTATAATCATTTGTACTCATGATGAAGGAAGAAGGTCAGAAGAATGAGGGTTACTGGAAGAATCAGATGAGTAAAGTTTCAATTAGGCTCTTTCAATAATAAGCATCTGATTGATAACTATCTGACCATATTTGGGTTCTATATTCTGAATGAAACTTGAAAAATAAGTCTATCATGAAAAACAAGATTATTTAAGAGTATATTGGTGTAGTTATATAGCAAAAACGGCATTCCAAAATGTGAAGTTTGAACACTTGCCTCTGCTGACTGCTATGGGACCCTAGGTTGGTAATTAAACCATTCTGTGCTTCAGGATAGATTCCCTTTTGTTTTCTATGAGAGAGGCTGATGAACTGGACCTGGTTGCTTTGCTTCTTCTGGGTGTTTGTCCTCAGTGCCATTTCCAGAATTCCTGGTCTCTTGTCACCAGAACAGCTTATCTTTGTAGACTCAAGCTTATAAAATTATATAGCATTTTATTTCATTGAACTTGCCATTATAATTATTTCAAATATAATTACCTTGTATCCATGCATTACTATATACACACTTCTACCCATTTGCTATTTTTATGTTAATTGGAATGTTTAAAATCCTCAAAGAATTATAAAATTAATAAACCTATATGGTGCTTTTACAAATTAGAAGCATTCTGTTAAATTGGTGCCTCTCTCTCTCTTCTCTCTCTCTCTCTCTCTCTCTCTCTCTCTTTTCTCTCTCTTTCACACACACAGGTATTTTCTGAATTATTTGAGAGTAACTTGCAGATGAATGATCCCCATAATCTCCGTATGATTACTTAACAACAAAAATATTCCAAATACCCACAATACTGTAGTCATACTCAGTCAATGTAACATTAACAGGATACGCCTTCCCTGGAGATATTCTTTATAACAATATTTTTCCTTCTTTAGCACCAAGCCCAGGTTTTGATCCACATTTATATCATGGAATTTGCAGTAACTTTGATTTAGAAAATATATCTCTAGTCCTATTCACAGTATTAAGATATAGTATATCTTTTCACTACATACACCGTCTTAATTAACCACCTAGTTAATTAAACACCGTGCTTTTGGTATAAAGCACAGTTTTAGCACATCAGAAAGTCTTGGTAACCACTTGATGAAAGACTAACTGGAGCTCTTTGGTGAGTTTTTCCCATTGTTAACTTGGGTACTGTGATAGACAGTTCCACAATGCTGGGATGAACATCCAACCAACCATTTTATGGAAGAAAGAGATTTATTTCAAGCTTACAGATCTAGGGTAAGTTCCATTAATTATGGGAGAAGCTGGCTTCCATTAAGATATCCAAAACAGAGAGAAAAATCACTACCAGTGTGCAAACGCCAAAAAGCAGCAAGCATAAACCTACAGCAAGCAGGACCCACAGAGCTCAGACATCTTTGCAAATCTTTGGGCTTGGAGTCAGATCTACCCTAAACATACTTTCAGGATCCACCCACAGTGACACTTCCTGCAGACAGGCAGCTAGAGACCCCAGTTACAAAATTTAATAAAACATTTGAGACTATGGAGGATATACATTCAAACTACCACAGGTAATCATCATGAAATTTGACATGTTGGTGTTCCACATTTGGGCAAGCTACTAGGGTCTCAGAAATGTTTCATTTTGTCCAGTCTTTTCTTCTTAGATGAGACAACCCAGAAGCCATGGTGTGACAATGCAGGACAGGACCCAGTTGCTCAGCTCTGCCAAGCTTCTAGCTCTGTAATGCCCCACAGTGGCTTTCTCGGCTACAGTCTCACAGTCCATTAGAAACATGTAAAATGCAATCACCTCACTCAGCATTTATTAATTTGGGCAGCTTCAGTAATACAAAGAATAAGCTAAATGAGAATCTTGTCCTGCCCCTTTCTGTCCTGAGCCACTCCCATCTTGAAAAACACCCAGAGCACCAGGAGAACCTTTCTTAATGGAAATGGAGGTGGGGGGGGGGGATCTGTGCCCAGGGAGCACCAAACAACAAGCTACTCTCCATCCCACATGGTACATTGTGCAGTGTTTAACTGTTCAGCCTGAACATGAATATCATAATCAATTTAACAATTAGCATTTTCCAAGACAATAGGCACATTATTGTTTGAAATAGTAGTGAACACTTTAGACAGAGAGCCATTGAGCCACTACTGAGTGGTTGCCGTAGTCCTTTCTATGTAGGCTTAATGAACAAGGATGAAAAGGAAGAACGAATTATTTGTAAATTCATTTAAAAGCACATTTCATTCAAGCACCATGACTTTCCAGTTCTTTTCCAAAGCTATTAATAGAAAATAACGTGTTTTTAAAAGATGAATAGTGATAAATTCTGTAGTGTTGTTATAACATATTAATTTGGTAATTAATACATACTATCATTTTACCAACTTAAAAATACATTTTAATTGTTAAGAGGAATCCTATTAAAATTTCATAAATTTATATTAAAAATATACACAAATATCTAACTTGTAATTATCTCTGTGGACAGAATGGGAAAACAGGATTTCTTTGAGACTTAAACATCAAAGAAACAGATTCCATTTTATACCTAGTCATCAGGCAGTTAAAGTCTTTAGGGAACTGCTTGCTTGAACAAGACATTTCTTTTCCCTGACAAGATTTACAGCTATCAATGAAGAGGAGGCATATGTTGCCTAGTCTATACAGGAATCATATAAGAGGGAAGGAATAGGTGGGGGCTGAAAGTACAACTATCGATTAAGAGGCTAATTTAATTGTGACCAATAGAGGGGCAGAGGTACCGAGAATACTAAACTGCTGGCCACAGTTTAAGCAGTTTTTATCTGTTGTTGTCTTTCTTCTTCTGGGCTGTAATGGATGTAAGCAATTATACTGTGATCACAGAAGGAAACTCCTTCTCCTCTACAGTGTGTCATCAAGTGCCTCAAATGTGGGAAGTGCTCAAGAAATATTTTCAAGATAGGGAGGAAGGAGGGAGGAAAGAAGGTAGGGAAAGAAAAACTAGAGGGAAAGATGGAGAGAGGAAAGGTAGGAGGATCCCCACTAAACCAAGAAAGCTTCCCAAGTAAAATATAATCCTCCTGTATCTATTTCTTTTTTCCTATTATCTTCTCTTTCTCTGATGTTCTGGAGATCAAATCCAGGACATTACACATGCCCAACAGGTAAACCCCCAGCATTAGAGTGTTGGTTATTTTATTGTTGTATTTCTCCCTTGTCTGGATTATTATGCTGATGTTTCCTTCTCTTGTGCATTAAGTGGTTGGTATTATAGTACAAGAAAAAGGTCATTATCTCTTGTGTCAATGCAAAAATCACTTCTGATTTGGCTACCAATCATTATGCCCTTTGGAAACAATCCCATCATTCTTTCACACTATGTTTTTCTAGCACAGCATACCTCATGTTTATTTAATAATGTTTCTACTCCTTCACTAGAGTCAGCCAGGGATTCCTGGTTCTCTTACTGTGGCATGAACCTACATCCAGAATGCCAGAGTGTCAATTCTTTCAGGCCTTCCCATTTTGCATAGTTAATGACATATGAAGTCTATGCAGGAACACCCCATAAACATATGTGCACACACACACATCCCTCACATTATTCATTTACACATGTGTAGACACATCTATAGATATGTATTGAAAATCCTGAGTTGAAATCAGTATCTACAATTTCTCTAATCCCCCAAGGTCCATCGCCATTTTCTCCCTTTCCTTGTTTCCAGCAGTGAGAAGCTGGGCTCCCTTTATCATTCTTGTACTTATTAATTCACTTAGCCCTCTCCACAAACCACTAGCACCCATGTGCCTGTAGACATTATCTTCACACCCTCCAGTCAGTCACACTCCCTCACATTGCTTGGGCTCCCACTGCCCTTGCCTTTGCCTCCTACCAAGATGCTCTGCTCATCCTGTCTCAAGTTCACTGTTGCACTACTTATTTGCTGTAACAAAATACTTGACACAAAGCAACTTGAAGGAAGAAGAGTTTATTCTGGCTTACAGTCTAGGGGGATGTGGCCCATCATGGCAGGGAGGGCATGGCAGCAGGAATGGGAGGTTGCAGGCCACAGTGCATCCACACTCAGGAAGCAGAGATAAATGGATGCTGGTGCTCAACTCACATTCTACTTTTTATATAGTTCAAAATGTAGCTCATGGAGTGTTATTATCATAGCTAGGATTGGCCTTCCAAGTTCACTTAACCTAATCTGGAAACCCATTCAGAGGCATCTCGGAAAATTATCTCCTATGTGATTCTAAATCCACCCAAATTGACAAGCAATATTAACCAACACAGCAATCTATGGTGGATCTCACTAGCATCCCTCACACAGAGAGCATCAGTGGTCCTTCCAAAGCTGTGCTTCTGTTCTTTGCATCCAATGGAGCTCAGTAAGCAGGCCACATTTATCACCCTGAATTCAGGGGTTTTTCTCTTCCTCTTCTTCCACTCCATTGCGAGGTCATCAGAACCTCAGAATGTACACAAGGAGGCCCTTCAACCCTCTGAGCACTCTTCAATGGGACCTGATTGTCCATTAGAGCTTCAACGCCTGCCACAGTCTGTACAGGGAAGCATTTCAGGCTGCTCTAGCAGCTACACCTGGACTGTGTCTCCACCCCACCCAATGTCCATTATGCAGCCCAGCTAATCTATTCCAGGTTAAGGTAGGTGGGTGGAAGGGATGAAGGGAGCAAACAAACTCTAAGCTTACAGGAAGGTTCAAGGTTCCACCAAGTCATTGGGTATTTTGTTAAGCCTCTGTGTTGATTACACATTATCAGTGTGTCTCTTTAAAAATCTAGATGAGTGATGGAGGGATGGCTTAACAGTTAAGGTGTTTGTTTGCAAAACCAAAGGACCCAGGTTCAATTCACCAGGACCCATGTAAGCCAGATGCACAAGGGGGCACAAGCTTCTGGAGTTCCTTTGCAATGGCTGAAGGCCCTGGTGTGCCCATTCTCTCACTCCCCTCCTCTCTCTCTCTCTCTCTCAATTAAATAAATAAATTATTTTTTTAAAAATCTAGATGAAGCCGGGCGTGGTGGCTCACGCCTTTAATCCCAGCACTCGGGAGGCAGAGGTAAGAGGATTGCCGTGAGTTCGAGGCTACCCTGAGACTACATAGTTAATTCCAGGTCAGCCTGGTCTCAGAGTGAGACCCTACCTCGAAAAACCAAAAAAAAAAAAAAAAAAAATCTAGATGAGTTTCCTAATCACTGTACCAGATGCACTTCTTAGAAATAATACCAAGAACAGAGTAATGCACCCTCTATAGTTCTCATCATGTACTTATTGACTGAAAAAATATATATTTGTGTTACCATATACACAACAACTTGGTTGAAATTGAACTTCACATAATATTTTTGGCAGGCCATAAATTATAATAATGAATCATGCCTGATGTGATTTATATCTGATGAATAAGATACTTATAAGGGAGTGGAGGAATAATTTAATCTAAGTGTATTTCAACAATTTTAACTCTACCCTTTTGCATTCTAACCTTAAGAATGAGAGAAAATTCTTTTCTCTTAGTACTTTTAATGAAAAATCTATAGTGGATAATGTTTTATTTTGAACTAAATCATTTCAATAGGCAGAGGTGACACAAATGTGGATGAAATCTTTGCCATCAAGTTGACAATAAAGTGTCTATTTTAAAAAATGATTTAATTTGAAACAACCATAATGTTCTGTTATGGTAATGGTCACTTAAAGTGACTTTCTTTTTTTATGCATTGACATTGGCAAAACTGAAGAAAAATCCACTTTTCCAATAAGTTCACACTGAAGAAATAAACACTTGAAACAGCCAGTGCCAAATAAGTTGATATAAGCAGTACTATTTGTATTTATTATTTAGTGAAATTTGTGATATTTTCTGTTGGTTTATGACTATATAAATATTATGAAAGCATCATAAACAAAGCATTGTATATACACACTGGAAATGATGGAGACAGATTACCTATTTTACTAACCAGCCCATGCAGTGATTGGAAATTTTACAGACCAGGAAATGGAGGGAGGGCTGGGTACTGATGAAGGAACAATGGACTGTTACAATCTCTCCTCTGTAAGCTACAGTCATTCTACACTGAGATTAAGCAACTGAGTCCAGTTAATGAGCCTTCAACTGGTTTGTAGTTCATAAAACAAGATTTCTCTCAACACAAATTTGAATGTCTTTTGCTAAATGTCACCAATGGACATGTTTTCATTGTCAGAGCTGGAAGAAAGCTTTCCCACCTTTCTACTCTGCACATTAATTGTATGTTTGAAACTTTGAGAAGCTGGGACCCTATTGGCTAAAGTCCTTCTGCTAGAGGAAAACCTGATGGTAGATTTGGCTCCCTTCACTGTGGGTGGTCACACTTTCAAAGCCTTCCTCTTAGATGGCTCTTATCATCCAGTAGTGACCCATACTGCTATTGCTATTTATCAAGCACACAGTCTGGCAGTCTCATAGCATCTCCAAGTGGGGGTTCTATGTGCTGGGTCCTTTGCTTTCTAGCCTGGGGCTGGTGAGTCTGTGTTAGAAAGTAGTCCTTAACAATGCATATTGTGTTTCTAATCAGATTAGAATGCTTTAATTACTATCTTTATTTCTGTGGCTTATTTTCCACTAAGTAAAGCCAGTAAAATTTCCACTGCTAATTTAATTAAGGAAGCAGCTCATCCTTGTCAGGAATCACCTTTCTTGCATCCTGCACAAATTTAAACAAAACTTAATGCCTGCAGGTGATTTGACTTAGTGCCTCTATCTGACCAAGGAAACTCCTTTCACTTTCTCAGAAGTTTCTTTATACAGTCTTGACAGGAGCAGCACTGACCATCATCACCAAGAGATGAGCCCCTCATTCAGTACTTAAAGTGATTTGGATTTGCAGTAACTTAAATGTGTCATGTTCAATTCCATATCTGCAATCCTAATATAATGGCCACAGAATGAAAGTCATGTCAATAAACTGGTCAGATCAAAGGGAAAATAAGGCTTGTTGTACTATGTGTATGGAATTGAATTTACTGCTTAATTTAGCTAGAACATCTGTTCTAGATTCCAATGACAGACTTCTGTTAGAGCACTTGGTTACCAACCAGAGGTTAATGGTAAGACCCTACTGTTGAAGACACCAAAGGCTGTTGGCACAGACCATAGAGAGACCTGTTTGGAATCCAGAGGAGAGCCAGTCCCCAGACAATTAGCCCACATAGTGCTAGAAGGCACTACATGAGCTTCCAGAGGAAAGTGGCCAACATCTTTCCAAGCAACTAAATGTCTAAGAAACTCAGAGGCAAACAACCTGACATGATGCTCACACAAGTACAATAGTGGCACACACCCATGGTGGGTAACCAACTGCTCTTGGATTGGCTAACAGATCTACTCAGTGGAAAGGAAACCATATCTTCTACTAGGAAACAAGTCAGAATCATATCCAGATAATGATTCTGCTTTCCATTGTCAAGTTCCCACTAACCTTAGAATATAAGAGGATCTACACCCTTTTAATTCTCTATAAATTAATAATGGTTATCCCATTTAACCAGTACAGACTTCATTCTCCATTGGAGAATCTGCTTCTCTTTTTAGATGGGAGTTTGACCTGAGGAGATAAATAAACCAGTGTACTCCCCCCTCCGCACCAGCCCCAGTGGAAACTTCAGAGGAATTGGGGAAACGAGCTAGAGAGCTGCTTTTTCAGTGCATCTGATATCAGCAGAAGGGTGAAGGAGATAGACACTGAGGACATTCAACACCTGCCAAACCAGAAATCCAGAGGCTCCTGAGTGCCCACCACTGACGTAGACTTAAAATGTTCCCAGCATGGCTCAGGGAATTTTGCAGAAGAGGAGGCAGAAAGATTGTTAGAGCCACAAGTTGGGACATTTTGCACAGAGACAGCCCATTCCCCCCCCCACCATAATACATGACCCACAATCCCCAATGGGTTGGCCCAATGAGGAAGGCATCTTCAGAAGAGGGCCAATGAGGGGGAAAGGATGGTATCTACATGTGTTGTTTACATACAAAATATGTCCATATCTAATACAAATAAGAAAAAATAAAAATAACTAAATAATTTTTTAAAAGATTATTGGAAAGTCTGGCATATCAATCCCTATGATACCTTCAATTGGCTCATGCATCCCTTCAGGCTCTGCCAAGTTGACTTCAGTGTTTTACCTGTCATTGCCTTTGACCAACAAGATGTTAGCAAAGCAGATACCAACAGAGATTTTAAAGGTCTTCCCTTTTGCTATTCCTGGCACACTTTTGCTAAGGGAACAAGCTCAGGCTGTCCTGATGGATGATAAGAACATGACCCAGTTCTCCCCATTGCCCCAGCTGACATCCAGTCAAGCCCCAGAAGCAGAGCTGCCAAGATGACTGACAGCTGACAACTGTGGACACATGACTGAGGCCAGGAGAAGAATTGTTCAGTTAAGCAACATGCCAAATTGCTGACACATAAAATTTCCAGCTAAGTAGCTGGCTGCTCTTTTATGTTACTAGTACTGAGCTGGTTTATTCCGTAGAAAATAGCTAATTTTTTACAAGAGACAGTAAGAAAGTTAAACACATTTACAGAAGTGAAGATGATCACCTTTTCATATTTTTTTTCAGGGGTGGATATTAAACACTGCCTACAGTGAAAGAAGTTATACTAGGATAATGATTTAACTACACTTACAAGAGCACAAGAAAGTAGAACTTTCACTAGCCAATTTCAAACCTTACAGCAAAGCCACTGTCATTAACAAAGTAGGGCTGGCATGAATATAAACAAACAGATCAATAGAAGTTAATACAAAGTCCAGAAGTACAGATTTATTGTAAAATCATTTTTGACAGTCAGAACTTACTGGAAAAAAAGATTTTTTTTTCAAAGAAATGGTGCTATAACAATTTCATATTCATAATGAAATAATAATAGTAATTATAATCCAAGATCCTTATATCACAATATTTCACACAAACAACTCAAATTGATCCAGATGTGAGAATTAAAATAGTAGGAATTATAGTAGATATATGAGAGAAGTATCTGAGGCTTTGGTGTAAGTAAAGATTTCTTAAATGTGACCCTAATTTCATAATTAAAAAGAGAAAAATGATCAATTGGCCCTTATCAAAATTCTCCTTTCCAAGAGCCATCATTAATATTAAAAGACAAACCACAGACTGGGATAAAATATTTTAAAATATATATTCTAAAGGACTTACATCCAAAATATATTAGTATATTATGTATTATATTATAATTCAATAGTAGAACAAAACAATTTAAAAGTGAAATGCCTTAAAGGGATTATTCTGAAAAGGTGATATACATATAGCCAATAAGCATGTTCAAAGACCTTTGGCAAAATTCACCATTCCTTCTGGATAAAAGCTGTGAATAAACTTAGAAGGGACATGCCTCAATATAGTAAGGGTTATGTGTAACAAACCTATAGCCAACATTATATTAACTGTGGAAAAAAAAAACTATTTCCTCTAAAATCAAGAATAATGAGAGATGGCCCAGTCTCCCTGCTCTCATTCAATATAGAGTTAAAAATCTTACCTAGAGTGATAACAGAAAGAAATGAAAGAGATAATGATTGTAAAGGAAGTGAAATTATCCCTATTTACATAAGACTTGATTCCATACTTAAAAGATCCAAAAGACCCTACTAGAGTTCTTTTAAAACTGATAAACACTTTCAGCAGAGACCACAAAGTCCAACATTCAAAAAACAATAGCTTCTCTATATTCATTTAACAATAACAAACTTGCCAAGGAACAAATGGAGGAGGGAATTCCATCCACAATAGATCAAAAATAAAACAAATACCTAGGAATAAACATATAAGCAGAGAGATGGCAGACACTATGACAAAAACACTGAAGGAAGAACTTGAAGTAAACATGGAAGACATAATCCCTGGTGATCACAGATCAGCACAGCTAATAGTTTTGAAAATGGCTATATTAGTGCAAACAATCTATAGATTCAGTACAATCCCCACCAAAATTCCAAATGTCATTCTTCATAGAACAAGCAAAAACAGTCCTAATATTCATATGTAAGTACAAAAAACATTGGATAAAGTCATCCTCAAATCAACCAATCAATCATTAGAAAATTCTCAAAAGAAAAGAAAAAACAAATAACCAATAAATACTTGGAAAAAATGTTAACTTCCTCAGGCATTAAAAAAAATGGTAAATAAAGTACTTTGAGATTTTATCTCACTCTAGTAAAAATGGTGATCATTAAGAAAACCAATAACAACAAATATTACCAAGGATATTGGGCAAGGGGGAACCTTTTACACTGCATGTGGGAATGTGAACTGGAGCCACTATGGAACAACATTAAGGTTTTCCAAAAACTGTAAATAATACTACCATGTCACCCAGCTATCCCACTCCTGGATATACCCATCAAGATCTCTAAGTCAGCATACCAAAGAGTTACATACACATCATGTTTATTACTGCACTATTTATAATACTGAAGAAAAGAAACCAGCCTAGATGTCCATCTTCACTTGAATGAAAAGAGAAACCATGAAACATGTACACATTGGAATTTTTTTTGAGAGAGACAAAGAGAGAGACAGAGAGAGAGGGAGAGGAAGACAGATAGAGATGGGCATGCCAGCAGCCTCTCAGCTGCTGCAAATGAAATCCAGATGTGTGTGCCCCCTTGTGGGCAAGTGCAGCATTGCACCCTTGGGTCACTTTGCATCTGGCTAAACGTGGGACCTGGAGATTGGAACCGGCGTTCTTAGGCTTAGGAGGCAGGCGCCTTAACTGCTAAGCCATCTCTCCAGCCCCACATTGGAATTTTAGATAACCATAAAGGCTGTAGGAAAATGGATGGAACTTGGATGGAACTGGTGCCTATCATGTATACCAAAATAAGCCAAACCCTGAAAGACAAGTACTACATGTTTTCTTTCATATGTATAATCTAAATTTAAAGTGTGTGGTGTGTGTGTGGTAGGGGTGGTTTTGCAAGAGCAGGGAACTTAAGAGAAAGTTGAGAGGGTTCAAGAAAAAACAGTGGAATATCTATGTGTCATGAAAGCACAGAGGATATTTAAGCAGAGGAAGAGTTAATTCAGCAAGAAAGCTAGAAGGGAATGGGTGAGGGCAGGGTGAGAAAAAATTAAAAGTAAATGTAATGATATAAATGCATGAAAATAGCTTTGTTTATTAACACAAAAATATTTTTATAAAGAAAAAACAAAGAAAGGGAAATTAAAATGAGGTAAGTAGCTATACAGACTATTCTCCAAAATTGGTATAAAAAAGACAAATAAATACATTGCATAGTTTTGGAAAATCAAAAATCCTTAGATAACATTAAATCAAATCCACAACAAGATACCACTGTATACCCTCTGCAAAGTGAAAATCCAAAATCCAGGAAGCAAGAGTTCCTTCAAGGGTATAGAGAGATGGAAACCCTCCCTCACCAATTGTGCTAATGGAAATTTACAATGATGCAATCATTTTGAAAGATAATTTCTGTCCTTAAATAGAATGTTAATCACAATTTCAGCATAAGGCACAGGAAATACTCCTTAAGTATCTCTTCAAAGACATGGGAGCCTATGCTTACCAAAGACTTGCCCATGGATATCCACAACAGCACACACAGAGGCCCAACACTAGAAATAAGCTGAATGTTTATCAGTTAGAAAATTATTTTTAAGTATAGCATATTTATATACTAGAATATTATTTGGTAGTAAAAAGGCACAAATTTCTGAATCGTGTCACAACACAGATAATGCTAAGAGAAAGTTTCATTCAAAAGAGGTGCTTACAGAAATGGAGTTTTCCAACTAAGAATATCAGGCTATGCATTTTTTGAGTGTAACATTAACCATAGTAGTTCACTGGTAACAAAACAAATTTGAATTAATTTAAGATTAAAATAATATCAGATCCCTTATCAGGCCACAGTGAGGTGAAACTAGAAATCAATGACAGAGCACAGAAAAATTCAAAAACCGTTAAAAACACATTTTTAAAACTTTTTTATTAATGACTTCCATACAATCAAACAATACACCATGATCATAGTTCCAGCCCACCATGCTCTCTTTTTTCCCTCCAAAATCCATGCTTCACTAAATTCCTTCTTCTTTCCAAATAGTCTCTCATGTATTTTGATGTCATCATTTTTTATCCTCCTATTATGCTTTATATGGAATTTTGAGAAAAGCACATCTATAGAACAGAACACAGTGCTTCCCTAAGGCTGGGGGCAGGAGAGGAAACTGGTTACACAATAATCAGCACAGTTCCTTAAAAACAGTAGTTTGTATAAAACTGGTATATTTTCAGATTAATTACCTCTATAAACCTTATCTGATAAAAACAAATGAACCTTGGGAGTCTCTAGTAAAAAAAAACAAAAAAAAATAATAGGCTGGAGAGATGGCTTAGTGGTTAAGGCTCTTGCCTGCAAAGCCTAAGAACCAATATTAAACTCTCCACATCTCACATAAGCCAGACTCAAAAGGTGACACAAGCACAGAAGATTGCACATGTGCACAAGGTGGCACATGTGTCTGGAGTTCAATTGCAGTGGCAGGAGGCCCTGGTACACCAATTCTCTTTCTCTCTTTTTCTCTCTCTCTCATAAAAATTTTTTTTTTAAAAAGGAGAATTTTTAAAGCCTAAGTAACTATGATTTTGAATCTGAGTATAAGTGAAATACATGTTTTAACTGACCTCTCTCACTCTGCAAGGATGTGAACATATGTACACATGCATGAATCTTAATGATGGATATGCTAAAAGAAGCATTCACCTTTAATATGACATTTCTGAAGGAAGTGAAGACTTTCATAAAGCAATCACTTTAAGGAGTGGGGATTGAATAACAGGTAGCTTATGGTTGCCCATGGTGTGGTGTGGAAAGTTGGGAGAGTGAAGGGCACACAGCAGCCAGCACTGCCCAGGTTGGAATTGTATATAAGAAACTGTCCTTCCTTCCACCCCTTCCCACTGCCCTTACTGTGTGTGCCCATCAGCACTCAGCCTAGTGGCTCAGCTTCAGGTTCACATGGGGATCGTAGAATGATCTTGCTCAAGCACATGGTTCAGTTTTACTTGGCATGGTTGTTTGAAAAGTCACTATTTTTAATAGCATACTGTTATCACATTTCACTGCCGTTCATAGAAACTTAAGGAAAGAACAAATTATATATATATATATATATATATATATATATATATATATATATATATATATATATATATATTAATTTTATTTCCTGAAATTTGATAAATAAACTATTTTATTACTTCACATTGGAAAAGAAGATAATTCCTGATTTTTGTTTGGCTGCATCCATTAAAAAATGTAGTGTGATAAATTAAATCTGGCAAGGATTAAGGGAAAACTCTCTATTTAAGTGACTATGTAGCTTACAGTCACATGAATAAGACAGTTAAGGCATTCTGCCAAAAATTGAGTATATTTACACCACACCTAGACAAGTAAAAGTTTATTCTAGTTTTTTAAATATTTCCATAGAAGAGGATTATAGGAGTTGTTGCTCTTTAAGGTGTGTAGTCTCTATGAGAAATCCATTGTACATAGGAAGGAACACAAGAGAAACAAAGAGAACAGATCCCCTACATCTGTCAAATTCAAGGCATTCTTATTACCATTCTGAAATGCAATGGGCAAAGTGAAAGATAAAATTCATGTGCTGTATCTAGTGTGTTTCTGATTAATGAAACAGAGCCTTATAATTTATTAAGGTTAAGTAAGCAAGCCCAGCCAAGAAGCTGAGCTTTTGCATTTTAATTCGGGGAATTTCAGCTGTAATAAAGCAGCAGAACATAGAGTAGTTAAAGCCAAGAACTGTTTTCCACAGAACTCTACCAGGGCTTTCCCCAGCTATTACAACTGAAAGGATTATAGAGTAGCTAGTGAGAGATAGTCTTATAAATTTAAAGTATTTATGGAGTATTCTCAATTATTATGCTGAAATATAGAGCATCTTCCAGCATAAATGGAAAAGTCAACTCACAACTAGTTCAAAATGAGAAAGACTGAATAATAGAAAAAAAGTTGGCTATATATATAAAATACAAATAAGCCTATGAGCATATTTTAATTTAAAAGAAATCAATGCTTCTCTAAAATAATTTTAAGTACTGTAATTGCTCATTGTTCTGAGGAGCTAAATCTTCTTTTCCTTTTTTTCCCTAATTAAATGTAATCATTAGCTCAAATTGTCTTCTCAGTGGGTAATGGGTATACAATGACCTTATCAAACAAACTAACTTTACAAAAATAAATTTGTCCATTCACTTCAGTATGCAATTAAGATTTAAAAAAACATTAAAATGGAAGTTGGAAGGGTTGTGAATGCCCACTGGCAGGGAGAGAAAAAGCTTAGCCCATTGTCCATGCATATCTGATCACTACCAGCAGAGAGGAAGGTTGGCTGAGTGGAGAGCACCTTTGCTGCCTTGCACATCTGGACCAGGGCCTCTGAGCTCCAGCAGAACTCAACAATGTAAGAATAGCTGGTGATTCTTGGAGCCACCTCCCTTTCCCTGCCTTCACCTAACCTTTGCCTCAGTACAGATAGACTAACATATAAACAAATGTGTGAAACATGCAAAGTTGAGTTCTGAGGTAAATATTAAAACCATATCCATTTTTCTACAAATTTCACAGAATCATTTTTCTTACTGCTGAATAGAATTCCATTGTGTAAATGTACCATAACTTTGTTATCCATTCATCCAGTGATGGGCACCTGGGTTGATTCCAGTTCTTAGCTAATATGAATTGAGCAGCTATAAACATGGTTGAGCAGCTATCTCTGCAGTGAGACATGAGCATTTAGGATAGATGCCCAGTAAGGGAATAACTGGGTCTCTTGGTAGCTCTGTTTTCAACCTTTTCAGGAATCTCCAAATTGATTTCCATAGTGGTTTTACAAGTTTACATTCCCACCAACAGTGAACTAGGATTCCTTCTCCCCCATATCCTGGCCAACATTTGTTGTCATTTGATTTTTTAATGATAGCCATCCTTTCTGAGGTAAGGTGAAATCTGATAATTGTTTTAATTTGCATTTCCCTAATGATTAGGGATGTTGAGCATTTTCTTAAGTGTGTGTTAGCCATTTGTATTTCTTTCTCTGAGAACTCCCTGTTCAATTCTAGACCCCATTTTTGGAGTGGGTTATTTGATTTTTTTATTCTTTAGTTTTCTTGAGTTCTTTGTAGAGTCTAGATATTAGGCATCTGACAGTGATATAGCTCTCAAAATTTTTCTCCCATTCTGTGAGTAACCTATTAGCTCTGATTATGGTATCTCAGAGAACTCACACAATCACACAAAGGCAAAGATCACATGGTCTCACTCATTTGTGGCTCCTAATCTGGACCAGCTTGAGTTGCTGACATACTCATGGCTCAGACATTAGGGATGTAAGGTTTGGGGGTGGGGAGGGGAAGGAGAAGGTTGGGAAAACAAACACAAAACTAAATCCAAAATGAACTGGTACAATAGAAACCCTTTTCCCTGGAGACAGACTAAAAGATATAACCCTCAAGAGGAGTATGGGGAGAACCTGAAAGGAAGGGCCCTGGAGAGGGTGGGATAAAGCCTAACCTTAAAAAAAAAATTTTTGTTGTTGTTGTTGCCTCTGGCCTATAACTACCAGTACCAGAAATTGGTTGCTATCCACAGTGAGCTGTTGATCGGTCAGACCTTCAAGGTCCCCAAAACAAGACAGGTTTCTGTCAAAGCACTTGATTGCCCACCTGAGGGAAAAGCTAACATCTTCTTGCTGAAGGCACCATATGCTGCTAACACAGAGCATGGACAGACATGGCTGGAATTCAGAAGAAAGCCAGTTCCCAGAAAGTTAGCCTGTCTAGTAAGTAGTGCTTGAAAGTGCTACATGAGCTACTGGGGGAAAGTGGCCAACAGCAGTCTGAGCAACCAGAAGTCTAAGCTACTCATAAGCAAACACTTTGATAGGATGTATATGGCAGTGCAATGGTGGCACACAGCTTTTCTGGGTAACCAATAGTTTTCTGATTAGCTAAGAGATACACTGAATGTGCAGAAACCCATATCTATAATTGAGAACTGGACCAGAATCCTGTGGAAACAAAGATTTTGCTCTCCAGTGTCAACTCTCAGTAGTCTTTGGTTAAATGAGGGGTTACATATATCAATTTCCCTAAATTAACAATGTTTGTCCCATTTAAACTATGCTGACTTCACTCTCCCTTGGAGAATCTGCTTTTCTTTTCCAGAAGGTAGTGAGGCCAGAGGAGATAAACTATCCCTCACACTTTAGCCAAGCCATAGATGAAACTACGGAGGAATGGGGGAGATGAGCAAGTGAGCTGCTTCAGTGGTGAACCTGAAAATCAGCGCCAGGGTGAAGGAGGCAGACTCTGGGGCTTCTCAACACTTACCAAAGCAGAGATCCAGAGGCTCCTAAGAGCCCATCACTGAAGTAGATTTAAACCCCACCCAACATGGCTCAGGGTATTTTGCAGAAGAGGGGGTGGAAAGAATGTAAGAGCTACAGGGTGAACATTATACCCAGAGGCATTCCCTCCCCACAAAAACAAACAAATAAACAAACAAAAACCTGACTGCTACTCCCACAATGCATATCACACAATGCCATGGAGAATATCTGTAACCCCATGGAAGAGGGTCCCCAGTGGAATGGGGGCAGGGATGAGGGATAAGCCAAAACTAACAAATGATGTACCCATATAAAATATGCTGTTAATAAACAAATGAAAAAAGAAACCCTTATCCATCCATATTTGCCAACTCACCTGAAAGATATTCGCATATATATTGCTTACTTTAGCCACCCCTATGTCATATACAGAATTATTAAAGAAAGAGAAGAGCATGGTTGGAATGAAAGAGACCATCTGTTGTCAGTATCAAGATGCCTGGGAATCAGAACTGGTGTGACATAGTGCTTTAGAAGGATATCAGTGTCTTCTAGGATTGTAAGGAAGGAAAATATTCTGACCAACCTTGAGGAACTTAGGTTTAAGGGGTTGTGGTAGTTTGAATAGATGGCCCCCAATATATTCAGTGTTTCATTAGTTTGTAGATTGCACCTGCAGCCACCTTGCTGGAGGCAGTCTCAATGGGTGGATCTTAAGGTATGGTGCTGGGTTTGAGATTTCAATCCAAAGATAGTCAAAGTATGCCTAGCTGGAGTTCCTGAGGTATGCTGGCTGTGCTGTGGGGCTTTTGGCTTTCTCTCTCTCTCTCTCTCTCTCTCTCTCTCTCTCTCTCTCTCTCTTCTCTTGCCTGATCCTGTAAGAGCAGGCCAACTTCTACTGCCATTATGGAACTTCCCCTGGATCTGTAAGCTTCAATAAATATCCTTCCTCCATAACTTTGAATGGTCTGGAAGTTCATCTCAGTGAACCTGAAGCTGTCTGCTACAGGGGGTGAGAGAGACAACTTGGGAATATGGTCCTAAAGGGAAAAGGTGATGATAGGAGAAAGGAGATGAGTATGACTACTACCAACTCCTGCCCAAACACACACACACATGCACAAGCACACACACAGAGGTGGGGAGGGAGGGGAGAGAGGGAGCTGCCCCATGCTCACTTGGAATGTGAGGAGGGCTTGAGCTGTTTTCAGGTGTGCCTGGAAGAAGTTATGGGGGAATGACAGGTATGGGGCCTAGCATTCCTAGTCCTTTTGGATGAGCACAGAAATGGTCCATCTGTGGTAGTTCTGAGAGTACTGTGGGCAAAAACTGATTTGGATAGCCGTTATTATCTCCAATCAACAAAACATTCAGCACAAAGGGAAGCCAGTGATATTGCTGGCTTTGCTATGCTTGGAATGCATGTGCTCTTTCCACAGTCATATGTTGGAAGTTAAACTCCAAGGTGACAGCATCAGGAAGTGGAATTTTGGGATGGTAATTAGGACATAAGGGTCTAAGATTCATGCGTGGGAGTACTGCTCTCATAAAAGGGTTAAAAGAAACGTGTCTCTTTTGCCTTCCACCCATACTGAGAAGTGCATCTTGCAAGCAGAGAGCAGCCTTCAGACAACACTGGCTCTGCTGGTAACTTGATCTTAGACTTCCCAGCCTCTATGCTGTAAGCAATATATTTGTATTATTTGAAACCTACCCAGTGTGTTGCACTTTTGAATAGAATAAGAATATCTTCAAGAACTTCATGGTAAAAAGGTATTTTTCATAGATTTAACATAAGCCACTGAATAGAAAGGAGAATGTTTTCTATATAGTTTGGTGGATTCACTGTGGATTTGAATTCCTCTTTATGACTCTGGGATAAAGAAAACATTCAGTGAGCTAGAGAAATTGTCATATAGCAAGTAGGTATCCATAAAGGACCAAAATCATTACAAAAATCAAGCAAAAATCATTGTTGAAAATTTTGGGTTCACTGGAATGAAATATTTTCCAAAGTTAAAGCTGCTCAGACTTAACTAATTTTGGATGGGAATCAATCAACATGCCCCACAAAGTCATTAAACCAGTGACATAAGATAGTTATCCTTAGTTATTAAAATCCACAAATGCTCAAGTCTCTTCAACACAATGGTGTAGAACTTTCTTGTGATTTATGTGTGCCCTCCTGTGTTCATCTCTTGTTTTGGTAAGCCTTCAATATGGTCAGCAATAATGCTCACAAGCATAAGCATAGTAATGTGATGCTCAGGAAACCTAGGATACCTGTGTGTCAGCATGAATCTCTTGGGCTCATTTCCCCCATTACTCTATGGTTTCAGCTGGGGCCAGGTGAGGCGCGAAAGGCTGATTCTCTCCTCAGGTTCTGTGTCCATTTGAAAAAGGGAAGTAAATTCTTCAACAGAGAGAGAGAGGTCAGCCCAAGATAAGTGTGATAACCATTATTATTTTGGAGAGAATTTCATAGGTGTAGGCCCTCTTGTAGCCCACTATGGGTGGGAGCTTGATATTGGAGAGCAGGCTCATTATTTGGATATGGTTCTGACTTGTTTCCAAGTTCTAGCTATGGGTTCCATTACACTGAGCAGATCTGTGTGCCAGTATTGCCCTTGTGTGAGCATTATGTCAGGTTGTTAGCTGCTGAAAAGCTTAAATCACGTGTTGCTTGGACAGTTGCTGGTCACTTTCCCCGAGTCACTCATGTAGCACCTTCTGGCACTAGACAAGCTAACGGTCTGGTGATTGACTCTCTTCCATATTCCAACCAGGTCATTCCATGTTCCATACCAACAGCATATGGTGGCAGTAGGGTCTTACCATTAACCTTTGGGGGTCATCAAGTACTCTGACAGAAACTTGTCTTCTTTTGGTGAAAATATTTCTATAAAAGGCTGGTTGAACCCATCTGCAGATATGGAGGGCTGATTGTATATTTATATACTTTTATAAGTCAAGCATTATAATATAAACTTTCTATAATAATTCTATCTTAAACTTCATAAGAGCTATTTGAATTTACTAAGCTCCTTAAATGATAATGTAAGTAACACAGTTTCATTGATTTTTTTTATTATTTCAAAGACTGAATACAGTTTCCTTGAAGTTACTTTTTTTCTGCTATGATTCCTGAAATCTGAATTGTTTTGAATCTATCCTATAAATGGTAAGAATTGTTAAAAATCTATCCCTTAATTGGTAAGAATTATGAGAATATATCTCATAAGTTGTAAATGGCAGGCCAAAGAGAAGGTTGCTAATGGTATTCTACTTCCACACAGTGTCTCTGTCCTGAGCATGGATCCGTCAACCCCCATCAGGTCCCCTAATCTCTGCAGTTAAGTTCTTGGTAAGAACTTTCTACATCTCTTGTTCCCCCTTCAAGTCTTTAAGAGACATACCATTTCACAGGTCTGGCATTACTTCTTGGAGATAGTAACTCTGAGAAAGCTAGGGTTGTTCCTTGTTCCTCAGCACTACTGACAAGTTGTTCACTAAGAGAATATCTCTGGACTCTGAATGAAATTATCTTTGCTTTGCTGACTTGGGCTGGTCTAAGAATACATGGGTACTTCTTCAGGAAACACACATTTATTCTGCCAGCCTTCCAGAAGGGAATATCAGCCGACCAATGCCACTAGGTAACTTATTTTATCATAGAGACTCCAAGAACATCTAAGTAGTGGTGACATGAAAGAGAAACTGTTAATGCCATTCGAATGTGTCAGGGGGCCACATCCAGACATACACTGCTGGAATAGCTCACTTATATTGAAAAGGAAGCTGACCTGAGTTTAACACATACCTATATCTCCCACTAGCAGACTTAGTTATCTTTTCTTAAATAATACTGGTTACTCTACTCCATTACATTTGGAATGCTCTCACTAGTTTCCAAAAGATCAAAAGTTCTACCTTATTGCACATTATCTTTGTCTACTAAATGATGGTCATGGCTGGGATGGCTTTTACTCATTCAGTAAAATTTTACTGAATATCTACTAACAACACTATTCTAGTCACTGGGGACAAAAAAATTGCTTAAATAGTGTTTCCTGCTATCAAAAACTACATGCATTGAATACACATAAACAACTAGTTATTGAGCAATTGTGTACAAATTGCTATGGGAACTTGAAGGAAACAGTAATAAGAGATGCAGGCCAATAGCAGGTATTGCATTGAAGGCAGGAAGAACAGTTTGAATGCTAGTCTAGAGGCCTTCCAGATCTTACTAGTTTAAGCTAACAGCACTGATACTTCAGCAGCCATCCATGCAGGGCACATGCTTAATTCTTGGCACTGGTAACAGAAGGAACACAGAGAAAGAAAGTTCCCAGTAAAACAGGGTTTTGAAATGATTTTTACCAAAGCCTAAACAGGACTTGACATTTTCCCTTCCAAATGCAGATGTAAAACAGAATATAAGAATATAAGCACAACTAAATCACCAAATCCTTTGCTGTTTTACACACGCATGCGTGTGGGCGCACGCGCGCGCACACACACACACACACATACACACACCTTGTCAAAAAACACTGTCCTTAATTGGCTATAAAACAAAATAATTGTTTTCTATAGTTATTTTGAGATAGAAAATAATCATTTTATGGATTGTCCCAGTTAAAATTGTATACAGCTGCCGGGCGTGGTGGCACACGCCTTTAATCCCAGCACTTGGGAGGCAGAGGTAGGAGGATCACCATGAGTTCCAGGCCACCCTGAGACTACATAGTGAATTCCAGGTCAGCCTGAGCTAGAGTGAAACCCTATCTCGAAAAACAAACAAAAAAAAATTGTATACAGCTATACTTAGCAGAAAAAAATGAATAGTTTCATTGCATAAATAAGATAAAAATATACCTTATCTCATGTAAATGTATATGACACCAAGGTAGATGTCTTTCTGTCATTGACACTGTGGCTTCCATTTTCAAGATCACTTCTAACACAGCTTCAGCAAAACCAAAAGGGGGGATCATCCTTTAACACAGAGTGAGTTCCATTTAAGCCATCATATGTAATGATCTGTTTTCTTCTTATTGGTTCTAATTTAGTTGTATGATTACACTATGATAAACAAGAATATGGAGAAATATTGTCTTTTATTCTATGAAAACCTATGAGCAACTAACAACACGCAAGATTTATTTCTAAGGAAAACTGGGAAGAAAATAGATATTAGAAAAGGCAACTGTCATTCCTATAATGCTGAATAAAAATAATATTTTCCTGAAAAGAGCATGTTATGGCTTAGAGAATACTAGATATCTATCCAACATTTCATTTTAAAGCTAAGTAGATTATCATCCAGGGACGTAGCTGAATGCATAGGAGTCAGTGGCAGTATATGAATATAACTCCAACTGACTGACTACCAAGTGGTTCAATGTACTTCCCATCAAATTCATTGGCTTCCTAAATTTTTTAAATTCTCTCCTAAGATGACTTATAAGACTTTAATTTCTTCTTTTGTCCACCTGACTAGTAGATGATTGGTGTCCAACACAGAAGACGTTTGTCATTGGTAATCAAGCTTTGTAATTGCTGACAGCCACGTCACCACAGGCAATGAAGGCAATTCTCTCCACGATCCACAGGAACTCTTTTCTAAACCTTTAATTATTTTGTAACCTGCTTCACAGTCCTTCTCATTGTTCTTTCAATCTAAAATTCATCCTATAAAGGCATAGTTACCACTTCCTAAGGGTTTAGTCCACTGCACTCTTTAATTTGAAAGTGTCTGTGTTTATTGAAAGAAACCTAGTTCACATTGTTCCATCCCATTTACATCCAAGTCTAAAAAGCACTGGGGTACTCTATGATATACCTGTAGACCTTCGGGTCTTTCTAAATATTATGGTAAAGAGCCTTTTACTTTAGAAATAGGAAACTCTGTGACCAAAGCAATCCCAGTATGTGAACAAAGCAATGAGAGGTTAGAATTGTAGTCTAGGCAATGAGGTTAAAATTAATTCTGAATTAGAGTTAATTCTGCAGCTCCTGATAAAAGAGCACAAACCACAGTCATACTGTTTAGATAGGTGGAAGCTGTGTGAAGAAAAATCTTTGTGGTCATATTAATTTCAAGGCATAAATTCAAAAGGAAACCTAAAAATTCTCCTCCATCCTCTAGAAATCTCATTTTCCCTCAGTTGTGTATTTCTTTGACAATTATTGAGCTGAGGCAATTAGTCACTCGTTAAAGGTACATGCATGTAAAGCCTGCTGTCCCAAGTTTGATGAACCAGAGCCATGTAAAGCCAGAGGCATAAAGTAATGCATGGATCTGGAGTTCATTTACAGTGGCAAGAAGCCCTGGCATACCTATTCCTTTCCTTCCTTCTCTTTTTTCCTCTCTTCTCTGTCACTCTTTCTGCCTATAAATTTAAAAAAGACAAATGAACAAATAAATAAATTATTTTTAAAAATTAAAATTATTTCACAGGGAATTCCACAGTGTAACTTGTCTTTTCATGGGAAGATGATGGTCCTAAGTAGCTAAATGGAAAATATCATAGGTTAAAACTGAGCCTAGAATAAAAACTTGGTTTCTTGATTTTCTTATCTAATCTATCTATCTATCTATTCAAATGTGTACATTTTTACAGTTCTAGAAGGATAAACAGTAAGAGATATTAAGATAAGATATTGAATGATAAAATTACAAGGTTTATTTTCCCCTTTTGTATATATATTTTTTTCTGAAAAGAAAAATTCAAATTTATGTTTTAATTTTTAACATTATCTGCTGAGGAAAAACAACTGTCTTTCAGTGAGACAAAATTATCAATGGCAATTTTATGCTCTGTAGATAAAATAATTATTGTACTTTCAAAATCTTTGGTTCCATTTTTTAAATAAACACTTCACACTCTAAGATATGAGTTTTTCCATGTTTGTTTTCACAAAATTTGAGGACAAAATACTTTTGTGCAGATGGCCATATTTTTTACTGTTGTGTTTACTTATACTATACTATACGTTTTACTATACTACATGGACAGTAATTGAAAAATCAAAAAGTAATATGGTCCTATGAATTTGTTATCATTTTAAATGAATTTATAGTTGTGATATTTGAACAAAAGCAGCAGCACAGATAAATGACATGTCATTTATTCAATGTACAAACAATGGGAATGTCAGTGACATGTTGGTTGATAGGCACTGGTGAGCCTTCCAAACTGTCAAGAACCTGAGATCCACAGACTGTGAGTGCTCACCATCTCTCCCGCATGTTCACCATGGCTTATCTGCACTTTAGTAAGTAAAGCAGCTTTCCCCAGAAGTCAGTCATGTTTTCTAATGTCACCCCCTTTCTCATGTGCTTTCTCTCACTGCCCACCTTTACTATCAAGGAGCAGGAGATTGAAATGTACCCAGAGTCAAAAATTGGGGTGTTGGAGGACTTCTGGGTAAGATGGTAGCATAGGAGCCATGCCAAACCAGCCTAGGGAGGGATCTAAGCAAAACCACAGCAAACTACACTTTTCTTCTGAAAAGTGAAGGAGTATAGGTGATTCTTAGAAACAGCAGAGAAGCAGGAGAGAACAAGATCCACCAGAAAGGAGGAATCTCTCTTTCCATGTCAGGGCATTATAGGTTACACATTTTTGATTGGCTTTGCCATTTTCAAATAAGCCGGGGATATGGCTTAGCATTTAAGGAATTTGACTGCAAAGCCTAAATACTTTGGTTCCATTCCCCAGGACCCATGTAAGCTAGATGCACAAGGGGGCACATGCATCTGGAGTTTGTTTGCAGTGGCTAGAGGCCCTGGCAAGCCCATTATCTCTTTCTTTCTATCTACCTCTCTCTCTCTCTCTCTCTCTCTCTCTCTCTCTCTCTCAAATAAATATTTTTTTAAAAATAAGCTGCATTTGGGGGTTGAATATTGTTGCCTTTATGCTTTCACATTTATAGGGCCTTTGTCTTTTGGTTCTGTCATTACTGGGTACAGTATGATTCAGATCCAGGATGACCTGGAACCCAATTCAGAACATAATTCTGCACCTCCCAGCTGCCAGGATTAAGGGTGAGGAGCAAGACACACCCTAAGGGAGTTTGGCTTTATAAGACTATCTGTTTGTTTTACTCCCCACACTTGTATATTCTGTGCTAATTTTTATTGAATGTGCATATTGCTCAGTTGAAGTTTAGAATTTGCCAGTAAATTCTTCCACCCAGTCCACTAGAATGCTTGCTTAGCAAGCAAATTCAACACCTAGGATTACTTCTGCAGTTGGATTGAGGTACAAGAGCTACACTAGGCACTTTAAACTCATATCCTGAAAGTATATAAAGATGGATCACCACATCTAAGAACACTGTAGATAAGCAGAAAACCCAAGCATCAAATCAATGCAGGATACAAAAGTCACTACGTCATAATACACGAAACACCAAGAATCAAGACAATATACACCCACCAAAAATTATAAGTCCATCAGAAAGGATTACCAATGAGACAGTTTTAGAAGACATGCCTGACAAAGATTTCAGAAGAATGAATTTATCCATACTCAAAGAAATCAAAGGAATCACAAAGAAAACAAAGGAATTAAAGAATAAAACTCCTGAAAGAGAACATAGGAAACCAGCTTAATGAAATAAGGGGGTCATTACAAGACATGAGTAAGGAAATAGAAATAATGAAGAAAAACAAGACTGAAATTCTAGCTCTGAAGAACACAGTCAATCAAATAAAAACCTCTGTGGAAAGTCTCACCAGTACAATGGATGAAGGAGAGAACAGAATATCTAAACTAGAAGACCATATGGCAGACCTAATACAGTCCAACAAAGAGAAAGACAAGCTAATATGACTTAATTTAAATCATAGGATACATCATTTTTAGCAAAAAAAAAAAAATGTGTTTTATTATAGCATTTCAATACATTTTTCCTTTCTCCCCTTTTCCTTGTACCTCCTCCCCACTTGGTCTTGTTCAGTGGCCACCTTCAAGTCATATGCAACCTTTTGTTCTTCTCCCTCTCTCCACACCTCTTCTTCCTTCCAGGTTGACCTGGAATTCACTATGTAGTCTCAGGGTGGCCTCGAACTCTCTGCAATCCTCCTACCTCTGCCTCCCGAGTGCTGGGATTAAAGGCATGCGCCACCACACCTGGCCTCTCTTCTTCCTTTTTAGGGTCTCCTCTGTAATTTCAAAACCTATACTCTTTCTAATAAAGCCTTATTTACCCATAGACAAATATTTCAAGTTATGATCCACTTATAAGAGTGAACATATGACTTTTGTCTTTCTGGGACTGGGTGACCTTGGTATGACCTTTTCCAGCTCCATTCATTTTCCTGCAATTTTCTCAGTGTTTGTTACAAATACATTTTTTGAAAATGCTTATAGTTTTTAATCACAGCCAGAGGATTCATATCCCAAACAAAAAGAGCAAATAGATCTAGAATATATTTTATTTTAAGTATATTTTAAAAATATTTTAAAAGAACAAGAAAAAGTATGTATAAATATGATTGTTCATAAAGAAACGCAAGAGACTTTCTTTTTTACTTTCATTCAGCATACAGTTTTAGGGACCATTATGGCATTTCTATGCAGAATTTAAGTTGATTCTTGTCTCCTATCTCCCCTTCCTCCCATCCCTCCTTGCATCCCCCACTGCCCTTTGTGTTTATATGTCGCATGTGTCCTTTTGCCCTTGCCTTACCCCTTCTTCCTTGGAATCACATCTGGGTCAATTGTGGAAATTGAAAGTGCTATCAAACTCTTTAAAATGCTAGAGAGTAACCAAATGATTCCTATAGGCTTACTTTTCCTGTGTTTCCAGGAAAGATACATCTGTCCTGCTCTACCTATAGCATATTAGCTCTGAATTATTAAAATCCAAATGAACCCCTGGCCATTGACTTGTGTTATACAACAATCAATAATTCATAAGGCATCTGCTGCTCTAGGTAGAAGGGTGGTTGCAGTTATTGGCTATGCAAAACACAAAATGCTCTTAAATACATACTTCTGATTTGTTGATTAAAATAGGAGGGGGAGAAGGAACTAATAGAACATGTTAATATGTTTTTTGTCAAATGGAGACTATGATTCAATTACATAGATTCTAACTAATCAAAATTTATATAATTGGGAATTTTTAATAGATCCTGAAAAACAAAGCATATCAGCATTTAAAATTTGGTGGAGACCTTTCAAATACTATGTTCTTTAAAGTTACAATTACTAGTATTGTTATTTGCTTAGGTGTTCTGAAAGTTCTTAGCGGTAACAAAATCCCTATGTAAACAAAGAGACACTTCTAAATTGACAAGTCATTGGAGTTATTGTTGCTACTTTTTCTTCTAATGAAACACCAACTTCTGGAAAAAATATTGGATTCTGAAAAAAAAATGGAGGAGCATGAATATGGTGTTGAGACTGGTGAAACAAAAGACAGCTAACTCGGTGATTTCATTGTAGTAAAAGTGCTGTTAAGAGAAGGTATAAAGATATCTACATGAGTGGGACATAAAGTAACAAAGAAACTTGAGGAGAAAAATAGCAATTTAAGTGAGAAAACCTACAAATTTTTTCATCCAGTAGTCTTTTAATTTAATACATATTTCATAACATTTTCTAGAACATAAAAATTAATAACAGTAAATATTACAAAAAATTACCCTGGGAAATAGTACCTCTCCCTAGGGTTTTTGTAAGAATTTGGAAGTATTTAATTTTAGTTAATTACTCACTGAGCATTCCCCAACACAAGCCTATACCCTGAATCCCCTCTCTCCTATTCCCTTTTATCTTGCATCCAAATAGTTAAGCCTGACAGAAATGAATGCCCCCAAAACTCTACCCTAGGACCACAGTCAATATCCCTTCTGATCAGACTCTGTTCCTGTGTTGTCCCAAGTGTTCTATATTTTAACATCACCTCTACGCATGTGTGGAATAATCATCACTCCACATTCTCCAGAGGTCTGCCTTCCAAATCATGGACAAATTCTCACAATTGGTTACTCACATCATTTACAATTTGCCATGACTCTTATTCCACTTATTCGTGGAATATTGCATGTAGTAGCCACTCAATGAATATTTGTTGATGACAAATTCTCTTATGTTCATCTTCAAATCAATAATCCATTTCTTTACCTCTTAAATTCATAGGTTTACCTGCTATTAATAATATAAGTATACATTTAATCTTAGAATATTCAATTTTATCCATAATTACAATCAAACAAGCATAATAAACCTATAAAAAATCTTTATTTGGATATACCATTGATTGCTGCATTCTAACAAAGCAAATAAGCTTTTTTTTTTTTTACTTATTACAAAACTAATACAGGCTGTAACTCTTCCTATAATCTATTTATCAGATTCCTCTGAGATGAACACTAATTCTATTTATATATTCAGATTCCTCTGAGATGTTAACACCATTGTAAAGATATGACCCTTTCCCATGTGTTATTCCATACCTGGATCTGTAAGCTTCAATTTTCCCTGGTCTAGACTGTCTTGGAGCAACTCCTCTAAATAGGACTTTGATCAACTAATGACCAATTAGTTATCTCTATATAAAAACATCTTAGGGGCTGGAGAGATGGCTTAGTGGGTAAGGCGCTTGCCTGTGAAGCCTAAGGACCCATGTTTGACTCTCCAGATCCCATGTAAGCCAAACACACAAAGATGAGGCAAGTGCAAGGTTGCATGTGCACACTAGGTAACACAAGCGCCTGAAGTTCAATTGCAGTGGCTGAGGCCCTGGTACACCAGTTCTCTCTCTGTCTCTCTCTCTCTCTAAAATAAAAAAAAAATATTTTAAAACATCTTAAGAATATTTGAGAAACTTCTTTGGAGAGATTAACAGAATTTTAATTTACACAAAAAAATTCTCTTTAATCATGGTTAAATAATTGAGCAAGGTAATTTGTTTTTGAATGTATGTATGGTGTGTGTGTTCCTAGGTGCACTTGTGTGTATGGGTGTGAATCCTCATGTGTGCATGTGGAGGCTAGAGAACCACCTCAGTTGTTCCTCGGGAACATTATCCACCTGTTTTATGAGACGGGTCTTATTGTTCTCTAGCTCACCTATTAGGCTAATGAGCTCCAGGGATCCTCTTATTTCTGCCTCCTCAACATTGTAATAATATATATAATAGTTATTATTACATATGTTATGTGTCATCTATGACATATAATGAATTTACATCATATATACATAAAACAATCTATGAAACAAATATATATATAGAATCACAATCAACTGAACAACACCCAGTAAATGAGATAATATTACAGATACGTACTACTTTTGCATTGCAACATAGCTTTGAGAAACCCAAAGAGGTAACTAACTCCTCCCAGGAAGGACCAGGAAAGATGCCTTAGTAAAAGATGAAGCTGGGCCAGGGAGGAGGAAGAAATCATAAGATCATACATTTCCCAAAAGTCACAGAATAACAGAAATATTTTAATAGCACATATAGGACCCTAAAACCAATTAGTAAGGGTAGTGTGTTAGAGAAAAGTCAGGTGATGAAACTATCCAGAACTGATTGTTGAACAAATATTGAACAAAATTTAAGGAGAAAACTTGACATTGTCTGACAGGAGTGTCTAACAAGAGTGTCTAACAGGTCTTTTTTCTTCTTATTCAAACTTTGTTTCTAGAGATTTGGCATGGAATATGATATTTTGGTGTGCTTAAACTCTTGATAGTTAAAAGGTTATGGAGTTAATCTCTTCACACAAATATTCAGCAAAGTATCACAAAAGGAACAAAAAAAGATTTACATAAATATCTGATTAAAGGAAGCTAGATAAATTATATGTATAATATATACTTTATTAAATGCAAGACATAAAATATTTTAGAAAGTATTCACTATTTAATTTCGCCGGGAGTGGTGGCACACGCCTTTAATCCCAGCACTCGGGAGGCAGAGGTAGGAGGATCGCTGAGGGTTCGAGGCTACCCTGAGACTACATAGTTAATTCCAGGTCAGCCTGGACCAGAGTGAGACCCTACCTTGAAAAACCAAAAAAAAAAAAAAAAAAAAAAAAAAAAAAAGTATTCACTATTTAATTTTAACTAAATATATTATAGTAATTAATATAAAAATTAGTTAAGTATATAAATATAATAAATATTTAATATATATGCATATTTTATCTAGACATATTTATACCAAAATATAAATAGTGGTTGTTTTCCAAAGCTGAATTAATATTTTTATTTTTTTCATTTGTATATGTGTTGTTTTGGATCAATGTACCCTAAAAACTCATGAGTTTTGTATACTTTGTCTTCAACTAGTGGCAATTTTAAAGGTGGAACCTTACTGAAGGAGGTGTGCTGTTGGAGACAGATTTGGGGTGTTAAAGCCAGTCCTACTTAGCAGAGTTTAGCTCACTCTCCTGCTGCTGTTTTCCACCTGCTGTGACAGAGGTCATGTCTAGTCTCTGCTCATGGCATGCTTTTCCCTGACATCATGGAACTTCCCCTTGATACTGTAAGCCAAAATAAAAACTATCTCCCATCAGCTGCTTTTGACCAACTGTTTTATCCCAGCAATGCTAAGGCAACTACAATATATTTCTAACTTTTACAATAGTCTTTTATTAATTTCATAAACATAATAAAACATTTCAAAAATAGAGGCAAATAAATAAATATCCAATAGCAAAATCAAATTCCATCGCACTATGATAAATTCTCTGTTAGTCAATGATGTTATTTTCCGCTGGGTTCTGTGGCTGCAGAGGGTCATTACCTACGTGTCATTCATCAAAATGAATGTTTAAAATATCTTTCTAGTTAATACAGTCTCAAAGGAATTTGGCAAAATACCTGCTTGAATACATTATCAAACACAGTCAAGAGAACACAGCTTTGTTTTATAAGTCAGCTTCAGAAGGCAATGAACATGGGCGCTACAACATTGCAAAGTAATTTATAACCAGTTTGCTTCTAGTCAATGGTGACTTGATGGCTTGTACATAAAACATGTCAATACAATCGGTCTCTGGAATCTCCATCAATTGAATTTGACTCATGGGAACAATATTGCCTAAATATTTTCAAATCATATGGCCACTTTATTTGTTTAGATAAGAGATTCTTCAACCCCTGAGGAAAGGGTTCTGACCATTCAGGGTACTCAATAACCACAAATGTTTTAATCACTACTTTAGAAGATTGAATTAATTAGAAAAAAAGTCACTGGGCTAACTTCAGGCTGAAGATAGCTCAAGGAAAATAAACTGTGTAACTATATAATGGGAGGTACAGAATTCTAGGGATTTATTAGGCACAGTCTCTCCCCCAAAAGAACTTGCATGTAAACATTTATGTCAGCCCAGTGGGAACTTAGATACCACAGATGGCTTTTGGAAAGGATAAGGAACTGGCAAGTCCTTGGAGAGCCGTGAAGATCTAAGGCAGGCTTAACATGACACAGGGGAAACAAGCTGGCCCATTGACTAGGAAGCGAACTTAAACAGCCTGATAGAATTTTCAGAAATGAAATATTATTATATCTTATCCATGGAGACATAAATTAAATATATTTGTGAGCCCTTTTTCCTTGCCCATTCAAGACTTTAGTCTTCAATTAATTTTATCAGTGTTCTAGAAATCCCACTATTTTAGGAACTGCTTTATCTACCTAATCTTATTTTATGGCAAAATATTCCCTTATGATGAAAGTACTTTAGTTGAGTTCTGTATTAAAATGTGAATTATGTTTTAGGATGTTTCAATAATTTCATGAATGGAGTCTAGAATTCACCTGGGATTGTTGTACATCAAAGATGAGTTGCCACTATACGTACCAGTGACATGATTAAATGGAATAGATGTGCTGTTGAAGTGAGCCACAATGCCTAATTTGATTATGTTTTCATTTTAAAGAAGAATATTGCAAGCTTCTAAATTGGATATAAGATGACAAATTGTTCCATGACTACTTTTATCTATAAGACATGGGAGTTGAATAAAATTATTTCTAAGTTCCCTTCCATTTTTAAAATACCCTGATTCTACCTTTTATGTCATAGTGTGACAGTAATGGCTGTTTTATGCTATAGCAGCATTTCACGAATAGTTTCTAATGACCACTGACTGCCAACTATTATTTTCCATGTCACTAGTGCAGGAAAAGGCTTGAGGTACATTTGGAATATATAGAAAATGAAGCACTCAAAACACAGACTGAGGTAAAGCTAGGCTTTCCTGTCTGCTGCAAGCAAGAGATGTTTTCTTTGAATTTCTAGAGAAAGTACTTCTTAATGCATATTCAATATGGCTATACCCTACACATTTTATAGCCTTACAGAAGAAGTGATTCATTAGAGTACTGAACATCAACTTTTTACATGCCATTTCTTAGAAAGTAAAATGAATCTCAAAAATATTCCTAATTGGTTATTTTGGCTAGAAGAGGATGGAGTATGAATATTTGTTCAAGGCTGCCAGGTGAGTAGCTCTCACCTCTTTTATAAGCTATTTGCTTTATGTTATCTTCTTGGAAAAGGGGGAGGTCTTGGAGGAGCAGACAGGAGTTGAAGAGAGTGATAGTATGTGAATGCTGCATTTGAAAGATGGAGAAAGTGTATGGAAATGCAAAGATCCTGAAAAAGAGAAGCCCTGTGCTGGGGATGGAGAAGCCACACCAAGAGTAGTCACCATAATATCCCTGTTTCTCTATCAAACACCAAAGCAGCATCTTAAAGCAGCAACAGACCCCCAAGAAGAACCTGGAGAACAGACCAAGTTGTGAGGTCCCAAGTCAGGTTCCTAAGTCCTGGTGGTGGATTCCTGTAGGTCTAACACTTGGGAAGTAGAGGCAAGAAGGTCAGGAGTTCAGGGTCTTCTTGGCCCCATAGTTGGTGGCCAGCCTAGACTACTTGATATTCTGTTTATAAAAAAAAGTCAACCCCAGGCTCCTCCTGGGACCTTGCATGGAGATTGAGAGATGAGTGAATTTGTCAGTGAGGAACACGTACATGCTTTCCTGCTAAATAAGGAAGGCACAAATGTTTATATGAACAGATGAATGAGTTGCAAAAACCTAGACTAACCCAGTATGATAAGGCTCATTATTGTCTTACTAACAAATAAGAAGAAATGAAGCCAAATTAAATTTTTTCAGAGCAAATTAAATTTCCATAGAAATTTTGAAGTAGAAATACAACACAATTATTACTTATGTGTCAATAACATGGTTACAATTTAAAAAGTGTTAACCCTAGCTGGTTCCTACAGAGACTGGGCAAGGTAAACCTAGCCAGCACTTTGGCATGTTTTTAATTATAAAATAGGGGAATAAATAATGAAATCCTTAAAGTTCTAGCATTCTATGAATCTGTCAGCTTAATATGTACATTGTATACGTAATTTTTATAAATTTATTAATTGATAATATTACATATGTACACTTACATTAAAAGAGGCTGGTAAATGGACAAGCTTGGTCCTTCGATTACTTGATTACCTTTGTGCCTGGCATTGTGCCTCAATGGTTTTATTTCTCAGTACCCAGTATCTGACTTTCTGTTCTTCTTAAAGAGGATATGAATAAAAAGACACAAAACTCTTAGCTACAAACATTATAGAAACCAGTACATTGACATTCTGGTTTTCCTAAAGAAGCTTAAGAAATACTCTTTTAAAAGAAGAAAAGATTTTTAACACAGGCTCTCACTATGTAGCCCTAGCTTCCTTGCTTTCTTTGGAGACCACAATAGCCTCACACTATGAGGATTACAGTCATGAGACAACACACCCAGGGAGAGGAAAGGCTTTTCTGACCTACAAATTACTTTATATGTTGAGACTATTGTAATTCCTGTCACACCCTATGTACCATAATCCAAGTTAAGATGAAACAAGCATTTGCCTTTTCTATAATGTGCCAAGCAGTTAAAATGACAGGAATCCAAACACAGGGTTCCTCCAGGAAGAATTGGATCTCTGAGTGAACCTACATAATTCCCTTTTGTTAAATATTCATTCACCACAATTGTTGACATTGAGCTATTGTTTCTAGTCTTGGCTAGTTTATTCATGTGGCAATCAAGCACACTGAGTCACACTGAAAAAGAAATCTTAATTTATTTCACTAATGAATTCATTTTATATCTTTTAAGCTCTGTCTTTGATTATTACTTTGTGACATGGGAAACACTGTAATAAAGCATTTTAATTGATGGCACCCCCATGATATTTGTTATACCTGCTATAAAGAAATTATTCAACTATAATAACTGCTTATTAAAATGAAATGCAATAAATACCAGAAAATCTGTAAGCCAATTTAACTACTTAGAGAAGCTATGAGCCGTTTAGTTATCAAGAACAAAGACCTGTCTTTGTGTGTATGATCTGAAGTGCTTTTCTGTGTCATTTGTTTAAATGCACTGTGTTGTAGTAGCCTTGGTTCAGTTATCAGCAAGCAGGTGTCCTCATTGTACACCAAGTGTAAGTGGTCATAAGCAACTCCCCTGATAGCAGAAACACAAAGCCTCACCTCTCACCGACAATCACTCCATCACAAAGATGATCTTTCAGCTCCAGTCTGAGTGGAAAGGTGTTTATCTGCTGGGCATAAAGCCTGCCTGGGGAATACACTTTACTTTGGAGACATCTATAAGTATTAAAGGCAAACTCTATCTAGAATGAATAATTCCTAGACTCTCCCAAGAAGCAACCTCGAGCTTGCTCTGCTGTTAGGACTTTGCAGGCTGAGGAGTTCAGTCAACATGGAAGGCATCCTGCTGAATACACTCCAGCACAAGTGTGGGGAGCACAATGCATCTTAATAAATAAACGGTGGAGAACACAAACCCTTAATCTTCGTGTTTCAAAGGAATTTGGCTTCTAAAAGGAGAAAGGAAAACTTACTTTTGGGTTGGTTTTGGACCATCTAAAACAACTAACTCTTAAGAGAAAGCATGAAAGGAATTTAAGAAAGCTGAGATTTATGTCCTTCTGTTTCCATTTTCTGAAAACCTGTCACCTGTCCTGCTCACTTACTCTTCTAGTCTCACAGTGTCTCAGTGTTCTCTGTTTAAAATGCAATGTTTGCCTCACAAGGTGTATTGTAAGTCCTACTAGAACTTGATGACCCTGATGAAAGACTTTGATGACCTTGAAGGACAAAAGTTTTCACACATGGACCCTATTTCAAGGCATGGCCATTGGTCTTTTGAGCATGTCATTCATTAATATTCTAACAAAACATTTGTACATTTGGGCATAAATGGCCATTCAAATATGTAGCACTCTCATGAGATGTTAATGTTGACCCTCCACTGCAAGCCACCTGTTCCTTAGCAAACATTCTAAAGCTGATTCTTACAACATGCCTCTATGGAAGGTACTAGGTAGAAACACTTATGTAGTGAGGCACTCTATTTCTACTCTGAGATTTTTTTTAATGTGTGTGTGTGTGTGTGTGTGTGTGCGCGCACGCGCAAAGGTCAGAAGATAATTTTTAGATTGGTCCTTGCCTTCATCATTGTTTTTGAGTCAGGGTTTCTTATTGTTTACTGCTCCCTGTGCAACTTTCTGGAAATTTCTCCTGTCTCTGCCTCCCTCTCACTATGTTTCACTGGGATTGCAGAAACCTACCATACCTTCCAGCTCCTGTGTCTGGGGATCTAAACTTAGGTACTCAGAGCTGTGGGGCAATAGCTCCAACCACTGAACCATCTTCCCCGGTTTTTTATGAAAATGTCATGGAGGAAGAACTGTAGTTCAGATGAATGTGATCCCATGGATAGGTCATATGTGAACTCTTATGCTTCATTTCCTTTATTAATAAACCTCTTTGGTGCATTCTCCTGATTTTAATGGGCTTACTGTGTTGAGGGGTCAGAGCTTTGTTCTATTCATCAGTTTCAAACTTAAGAGGAACAGAACAAGCTTTAAATAATTATGATAAAATGTTTGTGGCTTTTAAATAAAAATTAACTTTCTAAAGAATTGATATGTATAAGTTCATAACTTTTGGCCTTGTGTTGCTATAACATGGGAAAATGAAGACTTCTGGAGCCTTTTAGTATTTTTCATTTCAACAATGAACTGGGTGCCCTTCAAGAGAAGGCACCCTCAACCAGCCCTTATACACACTCCTTAACTTCTGCTTCCCTGATTCAGACAAAGAGGCAGAACCCTAAATGGAAGGAAAGTGGCTCTTCAAAACACTGAACTTATAGGCTGTTTTTCTTTCAAACTTTTTGTGTGTTATGATTTCTATTGGTAAGTAACAGAAACCAGTTCTAGTGACCTCACGTAGGAAGGGAATTTACTAGTACACTGAGATAGTCCACTGAATTTCCTGCAAAGGTACTATATAGCCTGATATCAGATCAATGTTAAATGATCATAGAGATATAAAACAGTAGAAAATATCACAGAACAAGTGGTCAAAGGGCCTTCTGTGTGCAAGCAGACAATATTTTACCACCGGAAATATCTGTGGCTGACCTATAATAACAAATATTCATTCCACATGTACATCCAGAACAAATACTGTGCTCTTCCTATTATCATGCCAAAGTAGCCCAAGATTCAAAAACCCCAGGACTGAAATTGATTCAGTGGGTCAATGTTAGGTCTGTGGCAACATTTCACCTGTGCAGACTCATGGAGGGCAAACAGGCCTTTGAAAATTCTAGCCTTCCTTCTGGTTGTGGGGCATCATCACTATGAAAACTCATGACAGCTAATTTTCAAAAAGAAGATACTGAAGCTGGGCTTGGTGGCACATGCCTTTAATCCCAGTACTCAGGAGGCAGAGGTAGGAGGATTGCCATGAGTTCATGGCCACCCTGAGACAACATAGTGAATTCCAGGTCAGCCTGAGCTAGAGTGAGACCCTACCTCAAAAGAAAGAAAGAAAGAAAGAAAGAAAGAAAGAAAGAAAGAAAGAAAGAAAGAAAGAAAGAAAGAGAAAGAAAGAAAGAAGATACCAGGCAGCTAAAGAAAAAAATCAATATTACAGTTATAGAATATATAAATATTATTTCACATGCATACCCATGTCTTTTAGGAAGCTGATTTTAAAAATATTTTATTGATTGATTGATTGATTGATTGATTGGACAGATAGAGAGAAATGGGCATTCCAGGGCCCCTAGCCACTTCAAACAAGTGCCACCTTGTGCATTTGGCTTACTTGGATTCTTGGGAATCAAACCTGAGACCTTAGAAGAAGCTTCTTTTTACTGAGAGCATAGTTCATAACTCTTGTCAGAATCTGTCATGGGAAACCTTTCCCCTTGGGAGACACAAACACATGTCTGTACCCCCAAATAGGGCTCAGATGGCAGAACAAAGTGCAATTGCACCAATACCAGTTTACTGAACCAATGAGTCTATGGGGGTTACTTACAGATCATGGAGAGGGCTTATTTACAGGAATGTGGAGCCCCCAAGGCAGTCAATTTGATGGAACTTTCTATGTCAAGATTACTCCTTGGATACTTGCTCCTCCCTCAGCCTCCAGACAGGGCTTATTTACAGATCAGGGAACTCCTGAGCAGCCACACCTCTGAGAAGTCTCATCCTACCCTCAATGACTACTTTTCTTTGGTTGCTTCCAGAAGCTCCTTGTCTCTGTCCAGGAGCATGAGACCCCAAAGCAGTATGTAAGTGGGGCTAACTATGTCAGGATTACCCCCACAGATGCTCCTCCATGAACTTTGGGGTGAGGGCTTACTTACAGAGCACAGAGATTCTAAAGAAACTGCTTAAAAGGAGCTCATTTTCTGTAGAGCAAACAGAAATTGGCCTTGATATCCATGACTTTGCAGTGCCTAGCAATACCTTCGCAAGACCCTCATAATAAGAGAAAAAATGATGACATCAAATTAAAAGAGAGACTAATGGAGAGAGGGAAGGGATATGACAGAGTGTGGGAACGGGGGCGGGGGAAGGGAGGGAAATATCATGGTTTATTGTCTGTAAGTATAGAAGTTGTCAATAAAAAATTAAAAATAAAATAAAAATAAATGGAAAACAAAGAAAAAAAAGGAGCTCATTGTTCCTTTATCTTTTACCCTCTATATACTGTATCTCCCCTGAGATCACAAGACCTCACACATTATTGTTTAGAGCCAGCATGCAGTGGCCACCTGAATCTCAGGTGGGGATTTTATGACCCTCCCAGTACCTTATTTTGTGAGTTGACCCAACTGCTTCTGAGAAAGCTGGTAATAGTTGTTGACACCTTTCAATGCAGTGGAAATTTGCCAATAGGGACTTACCAGTATAGGTTGCTCATCCAGGCCGAGGACTGTTATTAGATAGATTCACAGAGCTTTACCTCCAGAAAGAAGCAGAGAAACAGAGTCTGAAAGGTTCTTCACTGTCACCTGTTAGCAAAATCCAAACAGGGACTGGATTAGAAGGATTTGGCAAGGCAAAGTTGCTTTTGTTTGAACCATCCTGATCTCACTTCCAAGCTTTCAGATGAAGAAGACCCACTGAGAGTCACAAAAATAACTTCATCTGGTTTTCAAAAAAAAAGTTTAAAAAAACTGAATTCAGGGCTGGAGAGATTGCTTAGTGGTTAAGGCACTTGCTCACAAAGCCAAAGGACCCAGGTTCAATTCCCCAGGACCCATGTAAGAAAGATGCACAAGGTAGTACATGCATGCCCTTCTGTGCCCATTCTCTCTCTTTCTCTCTCTCTTTCTCTGTCCCTGCCTTTCATGAATACACATACATACAGGTAAAATTAAAAAAAAATTGCATGCTGAGCTGGAGATATAGCTCAGTGTGAGAGTGATTATCTAACTTACACATATCCTGGCTAGATCCCCAGCACACCAAAGAAGTTGACATCCTTTATTTTACCCATGTCTGTATTTCAACTGAGGAAATGCTGTTCTTAAGTTCCTCACACATAGTTCATAAACTGAAATATAAACTTTCTCCTACTCCTCTACCCTTCCAAACCTTAGAACTTCACCCAGAAAAAAAATTAGATCAAAAATAGAGCATTTCTCACAAGAAGGGCTGCAGGAAGTCTAGGAGACTCTAACAGAGTGGAATATCCAGAATGGAGGGCTGTGGAGGGGGATTGCACAAAAGCCCATGACATAGAGATCAATTTAGCTCAAACAATTTAGATCAAACAGCAAGCTTGAGCGGTTGGGGGAGGAAGCGTGTTTTTCCTTTCTGAGGAACTACACACACCCATGCACTCACAGGCATGAGTGCACAAGAATGTACAGAAAACACTTGAATATTTTCTTTCGAACATAAAAAATAGGAATATACTAAAAAGTGAATCTGTTTCTGGGGAAATGTACACAAGCTTAAAAGAAAGAAAAAATACAAAATGACTGAGAACTGTGGGATAGAAAAACCACGTCTACCAGATGAAATGAGCTATGTAATGCTGGATTTGCTTGGCTTCCTTTTTTTTTTTAACATAACAAATATTTCTTGATGCTTAATTAATGAACAGTTTTCTGGGGATATAATGGAAGACACATTTTTTTAATGTCAGCTTATGTTTTAGAATATAACTCTATTTCATTTGAATTGCTGGGTTCTTAGAACTCTAGTAAATTATTCCATACAGTTTTCTACCAAATAAATGAGCAGTGAAATAGTGTTGAATAGATGACCACTGTTGCCTGCTAAGTAGTTTCCATGGCATTTGGGGAAAGACAAGGTTCAAGCCCACTGATGAACTTGGAGTGTCTAAGTGCAGAGTTGTTCATGTGTGAGAGAGGCCATTGGCAGTTACATGGGAAGAAGGGCATGGGAAGGTCTGTGGGCAAAGCATCTGGTCAGGGGCCACCACCAAGATCCTGGGGCTGGTTTTAAAATGATGAAGGGAATTACCCACTAGGCAGGGATGATTTTCATGAAGTGGTGCAGCAGGCATCTTTGTATCCACACAGGCCGTTGTCAAAAACATACATAATGCTACAGGCACTCAGGTGAATCATGATTATTTTAACTCTAAATAGAATGCCAGCCCACATCTTGACATAGAGCAGAAGAGACAGATCTTTCCATTCATTTCAAAGGAAAATGCACCTGAAGTTAATCAAAAAGGGAGGGTATGGAAAGTTCAGTTCCCATTTGTTGACTGAGGAGAAGTCGTGCTACATCTGAACATGCAGAGAGAGAGATGTATGAATTTTTTATTTTATATAATATGCAAGAGTATAAGGATAACTACACTGAAAAGAAGGACCAAAAGAAGAAATATATGATACATAAATTTTACCTTTATTTGCTTTTTAATAATTAATGAGCATTCTATGAAGAATTCAAGTTCAGAAATCTTAGAAAGCTTCCCTTGTATCAAATATAAGAAATCTAATTACCCTTTTTTGTTGGATCAAGTCTAATTCACTGAATGTATAATACTTTCAAAGGTTTTTAACAAACAAATTATAGAAATATGTCTGTGCTATTTAACTATACCCTTGCTCTGTAAAACTTTTTGTAGACTAATGAAGAAATGAACACTCTCTCATTATAAATTTCTTTGGACTTACTTTGTGTTCAATATGTTTATATCAAAATTATATAGTTACATGCATTACAAAAGTTTGCATTTAGGTAAGATATTAATTTCCTTTCTTCAGAATCATCCACCAGCTTCTTTTATTCAAATATTTTTCTTACAAATATTAGCTTTCCCTGTACTTGAGTGAGCCATGAAATGTGGGGTATAATTGAAAATTTTTTTAATTTTACCTAAGTAATACATCAAATCATATAACTATGTTTTATGGCAAATCCTAATGGCATTTTTAAAAACAATAACTAAACTACACTCTTTGCATTATTGTTTATTTTTCTTTCCCTAGCCCACAGAGAAAAAAAAAAAAAAAACTTTTCAGGGCTGGAGATATGGCTTATCAGTTAAGACACTTGCCTGTGAAGCCTAAGGCCCATGTTCAACTCTCCAGGTCCCATGTAAGCCAGACGCACAAAGATGAGGTAAGCACAAGGTTGCACATGCCCACTAGATGAATCCCTGGTGTGCCAATTCTCTCTCTCTCTCTCTCTCTCTCTGTGTGTGTGTGTGTGTGTGTGTCTTGCTCTCACTCTATCCCAAAATAAAAATAAAGAGAAAAAGGTTTTTAGATTATCTTTTTAAAAAATATATTTTATTTATTTATTTGCAAGCAGAGATAGATGAGGAAGAGAGAAAGATTGAGTGACAGAGAGAGAGAGAGAGAGAGGTGGAGAGAGAATTTTGTACCAGAGCCTCTAGACACTGCAAATGACTGCAGATACATGAGCCTCTTTGTGCATCTGGCTTTACATGGGTAATGGGAAACCAAGCCTGGATCGTTAGGTTTTTCTGGTAAGCATCTTGACCACTGAGCCATCTCTCCTGCCTCAGATTATCTTTTAAGGCATTGTAGCAGTGTACTGAATTCAACAGGAGGCATTACAAATTTCATCAACTCATGCCCAAATAGTATGAGTTATGTGATAGACGATGGTAACGGATAGTTGATCAGCGAAGGATAAAGTCTAGGGAGTATTTACAAAGTGAAGGCAAGACTGTACGAAAGTAGAAAAATCAGATAAGTGTTTTGGAGAGGAGAAAAACAGGTGCATTTACCATTGCTAGGCCTGTCAGGGTAAAAGGAAGAGTAATCACCTAAGCTCTGCTGAGAGACAGACAGAGCAGCTATGAAAGTTGAAGCCAGCTCAGTGCCCTCTTGAAAATCTCAATGATGCTCCCTACTGGTTGGAACAAGCACCAGGACTATAGACAAGAAACTAATTGATGTGGAATCTGTAGGGCACTCCTCAGAACACAGAAGTCTGTAGGACGCACCCAAGAGCACAGAAGGGTGGCATTTGTAGCAGAGGAGCAATGTTCTTCATTGCACTCGAACTGCAATTCAAGATTTGTAGTTTTACTCTCTGACCCTGAATATATCTAGCAATGGATTTTGACATTAAAGTTTCAAAGCTCATGTCTGATCATGTGCTAATCCTTTTCAGGAATACATTCTTTCTTTCTTACTATTTGAAAGCTTGCTCTATTAATGTCAAAAATGGTAACCAAGGTGAATTAGATGCAAATATTCAACATCAAATATCTCAAGAGTGATTTGGGAATTAAAACAAAAGCATGGTTCTAAGATTATATCCTTCCATTTTCTCTTTTTTTCAGACAAAATGTGGAATTCATCAAGAACTGGATACTTACTATGTGTGACTATATACAATAAAGAAAGAACAGATTCACTGATGTATATATTCCACAGTTAAGCCTTGAAAAGTAAGTGCCAGGCTGCCCTTAAACTGAACAAATGTAAGAAGCATTATCTTGAGCAAAATTTTTACTTTGAGTCATATCTATGTAATTGATTCAATATTAATTATGACATTTCTTCTAAAGGCAGATGTTGCATATCCACAGGAAGTAGGATTCCATTGGGCTGGGGAGAATCATGAGTGCTATGCCAGCCTGAAGACCAGAGTTTGGATCCCCAGGACCCACCTAAATATAGGCTGGCCATGGCAGCTCAGTAAGTGGACATGGGATTCTTGGGCAACCTGGCTAACTAGATTAGGTAAATCAGTGAGCTCTGAGTTCCAGTGAGAGACCCTGACTCAGTAAGCAGAAGAGCAAATGATAAAGACCCCTGAAATTAACCACTGGCCTTCACACGCACATGCGTGTCCACACACACTTAGGGAAATTCACGGAAGAGGGGGCAGAAAGAGTGTTAGAGCCACACGTTGGGTCATTATGCACAGAGACATTGCCTCTTCCCCATAACTGTTGGCTACCCCCATAATGCACAACCCACATTCCCCAATGAGGAGGGTCCCTTTGGAGGGGGAGGACAGGGAGGAGGCTACAGGAGGTACCAACATGAATGTAAAATTAAAATAAATAAAAAATATATTTAAAAAAATGCATACACACATATACACATAGTGAGATTCCATAGCCAATGAGATTTTTATGTCTATTCTCTATATAAACAAAGCACCATTATAGTAAAAAAATAGAATCTTCACCGAATAATCAAAGCTTTTTTAGATATAGCCTGTGTGAGAAAGAAGTTAGACTCTTTCTAATATGCTCCTACTAAATTGAAGACTTTCAAAACCTTGTTGAAAATGAACATTTTAGGCTTGCTTTTTTAACTTTTTTTTTTTTTTTTTGGTTTGTGTGATGGTTAAGTTTGTGTCAACTTGATTTGTTTAGGAATCCACAGACATTCCTCATAAGTGTGTCTCTGAGGCTGCCTCTAGGAAGGATTAACTAAAGGAAGAATCCTTCCCCCAGGTTGAGCCCTTCCCCCAGAGTGGGTGGCCCAGAGTGGGCGGCCCCTCTTGGAGGAGGGGGCTGGTTGATAAAAAGGAGCTCTGGGAAGAAAGGCTCTCTCTCTCCCACCTGGCTGCCGGTGCTGCTAGCTGCTTGCCACTGGGTACTAGCTGCTTGGTGTTTTCTGCTTGGTACTTGCTGCTTGGTGTTGCTGCTCTCCAGTGTGGACTGAAGACCAGGGTGGACTGAAGAGCAGCATCTCTCCAGGAAGCCTCCAGGCCTTTAGTGCTGGATTGGGACTGCTGAGGCCTCCAGCCTCGTAGACTGAGCAGCTACCGGGTTTCTTGACTCTCGGACCTGCAACCTGCTATTGCTGGACTGTGTAAGCTAATCCAATAAATTCCCTTTCAATACAATTCATTCTATCCGTTCTATTCCTCTAGAGAACCCTGACTAATACAGTTTGTTTGTTTTTCAAGGTATGGTCTCACTCTAGCCCAGGCTGACCTGGAATTAACTATGTAGTCTCAGGGTGGCCTTGAACTCATGGCGATCCTCCTACCTCTGCCTCCCAAGTGCTGGGATTAAAGGCGTGCACCACCATGCCTGGCTCAACTTTTAAACTTTTTAAAACTTGCTTTGCAAAATATTTAGCACCATGAAATTACTATGATCATCTCAGATGATCACCATTTACTTCTTTAACCCAATTATGCATGTATTTCCTATCAAAATAGTGAATTTCTACAGGCTCTGCACACCCAGAACAACTCTGTAGGGCTTTGTGGCAAGCCAAGACAGGAACATTAGTAATTGTGAAACTTGGGCCTCGGTACCTGTTTTAACTTTTAGAACTATTTATTTCTTACGTGTGTGTGTGTGTTCATGTGTATATAGGTGTGCATTTGTGAGTGTGTGTACACATGTGTATAAGTGTGCATTTGTGAGTGTGTGTGTGTTCATGTGCACAGGCTCCAGAATGGTCTGGGCACCATCATCAGAAGCACTGTCCACAGTTCTTTTGAGACAGAGTCTTTCCTTTGCCTGGGGCTCCCCAATTAGGCTAGACTTGCTTGTTAATGTACCCAAGGATTTTCCTGTCTCTACCTCCCTGGTACTGAGACCACAGGAACATCCCACAATGCCTGACATTTTTTAACTTTTTAAAAAGTTTATTCACATTTTTAATATTTTAATGCATGTAAATAATCCTGAAGGCCATTTCTAAACAAAATGTACTGCCTACTCAAGACTTCAGTATTAACTGTGTTAGACTCTAATCTGTCTTTAAGATGTAAATTTTCTACCTTGTGTCTAAAAAAGGGCCATGCTTTAAAAATACAGATTTCAGGTTAAAAAGATCAACATGCCTGACATTTTACATGGGTACTGAGGATGAAAATTAGGTCCCCATGCTTCATGGCAAGCCCTTTACCAACTGAGCAATCTCCCTAGCCCTAAGACCAACTATGTCAAATTAACCAAATTCAGCTGAAATCTATTATCTATCTGAAACCAAAAAGTTAGTGAGCTTCTTGTGTACACTCTGAGGTAAGATGTGACCTCACAAACAATTCTGCAGCTTAACTGAAACAAGCACATAGCCCAAGCATGACATATACCTGCATTCCAGCACAGGAGAGACTGAGGCAGGAGGATTACAAGCTCAAGGCCAGTATGCACTACATAGTGAGTTCAAGACTAGCACTAATGACAGAGTGGTACTCTACCTCAAACATGTCTTCAAATCATGAGGATATAGTGCACCATTTAAAGATTTCATCATTTGCCTGTCATCATTAGGGGCTCAAATATATAACCAGCTTTTCTTGTAACGGTTATTATTGTACTGATAAACTTAATTTTTAACGTTTTATAGGCCTAATTAATTTAATGGATTTCATAATTAAATCAGGACCCTGAGTATTGCAGCTCTCTGAGCCTTTATTAAATTGTGACAAATGTCTTGATTAGAATCACTTGCTGTCACTGTCACTTTTGTGGCTCTCTAACCCTTCTTTTGCATTCATCATAGGTTAAGTGGTAAAGTCATTAATTACCTGGATCTGCCATAGATGATCTGCTCTTAAAAAGAGCATTTTTAGGGCTGGAGCGATGGCTTAGCACCTAAGGCTCACACCTGCAAAGCCTAAGGACCCAGGTTCAGTTTCCAGTTCCCACATAAGCCAGATGCTCACGGTGGCTCATGTGGCTAGAGGCCCTGGTGCTCCCATTCTCTGTCTCTCTGTCTCTAATAAATAAAAATAAATCTTTTTAAAAATAGCATTTTTCTGCTCAGCACCAGCTTGCTTTCTCAGAGACCTTGCCTCTCAGGCAAGAGATGTCTTCAGCAATAGGGTCTTACTATCTGTTTCTCAAGGGAAACCAAGGGCTTTGGAAATATCCTTTAATGTTTTGGAGGCTTCCAGGACCTCCTTGACCAACAACTCACTGGAAGGTATCCCATACCAGGCACTGAAAATTTTCTAGTAACAGTCTATAGCTCCTTCTCCCTGTAGACCAGCCAACAGAAAGCTGGAAAAAGCTGCACTGCATGCAGCCATATGGGAGACAGAAGTCATCAACAGTGAAAACAGTGGACACTGAATATTCAAGTTTTGCCATATAGGCCAAATGCCTGAACGGGTGCAATAGTGGCATGTCTGCTTTTGGGGTAACCAACTGCTCCATAATTGGACTGAAGGCCCTCTCTATAGGAGGGAATACATACCTGGTACTGAAAAACCTAAGCAAAAGTCTATGGCAGGGGAGATCATGAGCCTTAGGGGTATAAAGCCTGCTCTTGTCCTGCTAAATGTATAAATTATTCCCACCAAGCTGCCCTGAAAGCACTACGCTTAATGTTCATATTCACATATTAATGCTACTCTCACTTCTGATTAGAGAAGCTTCTCTTTTCAGATGGTGATGACCACTGGGATGACCCAAAAGGCAATATAGTGCTGAGAAGAAGAGATGGAGGAGTGCCCAGCACTGAAACATCTCTGTCACACCCTTCAAGGCTCAGGGCCCATTTCAGAAGAGGGGGCGGATAGAATGGAAGAGCCAAAGGAAGGGTATGACTCCTTACAATGCAACTGTCCAGACAGAAATTGGCCTTGATATCCATGACCTTGCAGTGCTTAGCAATACCTTTGCAAGACCCTCATAATAGAAGAAAAAGATGATGATATCAAATTAAAAGAGAGACTAATGGTGAGAGGGAAGGGATATGACGGAGATTGGAGTTCTAAAGGGGTATGGGGACAGGGGAGGAAAGTATTCATTTTTTTGTATGTAACTATAGAAGTTGTCAATAAAAAATAAAAATAATTAAAAATAGCATTTTAATACACCCCGGTGTCCTAGCTCACTGCCTGTGTCTAACAGGAATTCATTGGATTACTCTGTCACTCCAATTAGCATCTTTAGTTTGAATTATTTTGCTGTAGTTGTGTCTCATTTTCTGAAATGCCTATAATCTTCAAAATTATTTCTAAAGTATTTCTATAAAGCAGCACTTTTCTGCATTGAAAAAGTTAAATTTTTCTCTGATATAAAATCTAAAATTGATTTTGTTGAAAATTTTCAGACACATCGACACATGGCATTCTAAGTGCTATATTCCAAATATTTTTGCAAACTCAGTTTCACAACTTATGGCAAGAGTAATACTATCATCTCTAAGAAGCCTGTTTTGCTCACAATTTCCTCTGAAATATGACTCTATTAGAGGAAGAGGTCTGGGATAATAATTTATAAAGATTGCTCCCTATTTCACTACATGTCAATGTTTGGTGATTATTTTGTGTATGTAGCTATTTTCTCAGCTGTGAAATCATAACCCTTTGCCAAGGAGCCAATATACCTGATTCTTCCAGGAATTGTATCCATATCAAGGTGAAATTTGAACAAATGAGACATAATTATTACCTACTACTATTTGAAGATATGTTCAGCAGGTAGACTTAAACCTAAGTGTCCATTATTTACAGTCTAAGCTCAGTAAGCAGAGCGGTTTCAGCTCACTTAGTGACTCCTGTCATGTTGTCTGAAAAGCTGTGCTGTGCCAGGTTGTAAAGCTACACCAAGACTCAAGAGGAAAATCACGATAATCCATTAGAAATACTTGCCAAGAGAAGCATGCCTACAGAGATAAGCATGATCCAACTTGAGTCATTCACAGCATGTTCAGGAAACTGGACCACATTGTTGCAGATTCTACCTGCAGCAGCCAGTGTATTTCAACTCATTCATTTTTAAGTTCATGGCCAGAGTCAAATATACAGAAAATGTTTGGAGCATGGACAAGTCCTAAGTTTGATATTAGGCAAATGAAAAATCAGGGCCATCACTTTAATAATTTTTACTATATGTTTAATATATCTTTAAAAGATGAGAAAAAGCAAGTTTTCTCAGAACTAAAAATTGAATTTAAATCATGTTTTCAAAAGAAACAATTTTAAGCCAGTCTTTTGGTATAATTTGTGAAGTTTTTTTTCTCTTTATTGTCATGAGTAATATACATTAAGAAACCTTGGGATGGTTAGGACAAAAAAAATGGAACAACTTCATTCTATTGAATTTTGTTTAGGGCAGAGTACATTCTTTCTCAGATTCCATTAGAGCAATGGAACAGGAGTAGATGTTTCATTGAACCATAGCAGAATTATATTTACTCTACTACCCCCTCCAAATTATGAAATGAATTAGAAAATATATGCATATTTAACAATATTTAAGATCTCCAAATTTGGGGGCTGAGAAGATAGTTCAATGGATAAAGTGCTTGCCATGCAATCATGAAGACCTGATTTTGGATCCTCAGAACCCACATTAAGTCTGTAAGCCCAGCATGCCTAGGTGAAAAGGGAGTTAGAGAAGGGAGAATCAACTGGAACCTACAGGCCAGCTAGCCTGATGAACATAGCTATGAACAATGAGATATCCTGCCTCAGATAAGATAGAAGGTTTAGGATCAAAACTGGAAGTTGACATCTGACCTCCATACACATACCATGTATTCAAGCATCCATACTCTCACACATAAACACACACAAACACACACTTGCACCAAAAAAAATACAAATTTTAAAATGTCTCCTCCCCACATCAAACCTGAGATGAGTACTATTATTTTAACCACAATTGCTCTATTGGAAATACGAGGGGTTGAACAGAAAAGAGCTAAACACATGAGTTTAATGTAACACTATGACAATAGTAAACTTTTGTGTTTTCTTCTGAAAACTGCCAAAGAATGTTGGGAATATCAGTTCAGATTACAGATCTCTTCAATGTGGATGAAGATACACTTACTCCAAACTGAGCTTCTTTCCATGGTGCACAGATTCTCATAATAGAAAAAAGCTGATTTTTTTTTTTTTTTTGCCTCCCCCACAACTGCTTATAAAGGCAACCTGGACCTTCCTTTCTTACTGGGAAAATAAGCCAAAGGTCTTAAGAAAGGAAGTCTGAGATACCACATGCAGGAGGTGTCCTGGAGAAATCGAAAGTAATGACAATAAATGCTTTTCTAAATCTGGTATGTTTTGTCCCTTAAGCAAACATTGAATCCAATGGTCTTTAGACACAATGAAGACATACAAAAGCAATGGCTATTTCTCAAATCCTGGAGAGTTGTCTTTCTCTGTCCTATTGGGAGGTAAGAGCTGTATATACTTTCAGATAGCCATTTGCCTACTTCAGAGAAGTTTCTCACTTCTTTATGCACAGCTGATTTCCCAGTGAAATCTATAATTTATCCCAATCTGAGAATCAAATGCAAGAGCTGATGAGTCTTATGTGTTCAACAACTTGAGGATACCTTGATAGTCAGTGCCAAGTTCCAAAATATGCTGTCCTGATTGTATTTTCTGGATGAGCAAAGCCTTGATTTGCAGAAGCCCACCTGAGCCAGTGATCTCTACTATGCTTTTCCCCCTATCTTCCCCCCAGTCAGAGGCTGGCTCAAATTATACAAGCCTGAAAGATAGTGACTTTAAAGAAATAAATTGAGATAAAACTGAAAGAACCACCATGATCCATTGAACAGTTTATTGACCTAGGTATGACACATATTTTTGAAAACATGCCCACATACAACAAAATAAAAACCAGAGATGATTAGCATTGCTATTTGTGGTTTAGTTTACTTATTTTTATTTGTTTATTTTTCATGTGTATGTATGTATGTGTGTGTGTGTGTGTGTGTGTGTGTGTGTGCTCGCATGCTGTGAAGTGGTATATGAAAGTGTATGTGCCCAGCAACCCATGTGTTTACTTGCAGTGGGCAGAACTAAGCTTTGAACAGCATACTCCATGGATCTTCCACCTATTCTTATTTGAGCCACAGTTGCTTAGTGATCTCAGAACTTGTCAGTTTTTTCATAAGCTGCAAGTATTATTAGATCTCTGCTCCCACACAGGACTGGGTTTGCAAATGTTTGTGTTCATGTCCAGCTGTTTACATGTGTCCTGGTGAATGCCTCTCAGGCCTCCTCAGGCCCTCATGCTTGCACAGAAATTTGAGAGTTGATTGCTGATAAAGTCATTAAATCTAAAGCAAAGGTACAAGCAGATAGTTACTCACTGCATTGGTTTAACATGCAAGTGCAAGAAAGGATGGGAAAGGTTGCATATTACCTGGCTTGGGTATATTCACATGGCCTCAATATTAAAAGATCAGAATACTGACAATGATGGTACCAAGATCAGCTGTGTTGGGATGAGGCAGTAAGAGACAAGGAAAGGAAATTGGTATCAGAGATGGAAGTGCTCAGCTCCCATTAGGAAAACCAACAGTTAATGACTAACAATATAAAAAAGAAAAATAATGCTTAAACTGTTAAAGGTTAAAAAAAAAGGTAAAAAGGAGCGACCTAAACCTGCTAATCACAGACAAGATGGTGGCAGCCCAACACTCAGGGAGAGGCGTGGAATTGTCCTCCCTGAAAAGTTAGGTATTCAGTAGAGAGCAGCTGAAGAAAGTCATTGGGGTTGTAGTTATTTGGAGACTGGGGAAGCATGTGCACCATCAACTTGTCTTACCATATAACTATTATTATATCTTAATGTCTTTGCATTGATAGTTCTTTTTTGCCCCAGATATTCCATTAACTTTCTCTGTCTTAACTCCTGTTTCTTCTTGTATGCCAAGAAACCACCTCCTTATTCCTTATCTCAGACAAAACACCATCATCTTTGTTACAGAAACATCCTCTAACATGTGGGTCACAGTGGTCATAATTGCCTAAGTTGTTTTTCAGGAACTCGGAAACCACTTTTGTCACATACTCATACCTTCTGAACCCAGTCACCCTTTACTTGGTCCTGCACAGGTGGGTGGCCTTGTAAGGTGATGAGAATGAAAACTCCACCCTCAGGTCAAGCTAGAGCCACCATCTTCTGGACATGCCTCCAATGCTCAGCCATGACCTTTGATTGAGCACACGCAGACCTCATTACTTCACGTTTCCTTCTATCCCCACACCTCCAAACACGTTGAATTATTATCCCTCAAATAACCTGAAACCCTCATCCTTAAAGAGAGTTTGAGGTTTGGGGTTCTCACCTCTTCACACCAGGAGGCCTAGTGAATACACTCTTCCTCTTTTGCAAAACATGCCACTTCAGGGATTAATATACTGCCTGGTGGGCAAAGGAAGCCTGTTTTGTGAAAACTGGCTCTCTCCTGTCTTATGGCAGATGGGCAGTAATGAAGTTTCATAATCATGACATAATTACTCCCCAACAACCCCACCTCCTAATCCCATCACACCAAGAGTTAAGATTTCAGCATATGAATTTTCAGAGCAGAGACATTTAGTCCATGGCGTGCAGCTGCTATGCTTTTGGTGAGGAAATGACCTCTACTTGGACTACTCAAAACAAGGCCATTAGGTGTAAGGTAACCTGCCAGAGTCTCCGCTGTAATAGTGGAGAGTAACAGGGTAACTAGCAAGAACTGCACAGTCCCAAACGCCCATTCCTTTTCCTCTCTCTGGGTAGCTCCTAGGTAATTTCCAAGCACTCCCACCCGGTACATTCCTTAATTCCAACCACTAATTACATTGGCTTAAAACATTGCCTAGACAGACAACCTACAAATAAACCTTCCAAAAGCAAGCAATAACAAAATACATATGACAGTCTAAATCTAGATTATAAAAACAAACTGTTTTCTACAAGAAACAAAATCTGTGGAGACAGCCCTTAAGAAAAACAGAGCAGTTTAATTCTACAGAGCTATAGCTTCAACTCTATCCATTACAGACCAGAATTTTCTCTACATAATATAACATAATATAAAATGGTTTTATAGAACAAAAGGAAAATATTCCCAATGATAGATTTCTCCTGAGAATTCATTGTACATAAGATTATGTTAATTAATTATGTTAATTATATTATGTACAATTATACAAACACACAACCTATTGATTTTATTTCTATAGAGAACCCTGACTAACACATTCATTTTATTTGGTTTTGAATGTGTGTATGTACAGTATAGTGGTATGGTGTTTATGCATATGTGTGCACATGTGGAGAAAGTCAGGTGTCCTTCCTCTATCTCACATCCACGTTTTTCCTTGAGATGGAGTCTCTCACTGATTCAGGAACTTGCTATTTTCATGAGCTCCAGCAACTTTTCCATCTCTGTTCCTCACAGTACTGAAGATAAGACATGCATAGACATGCCCAGTATTTAAGTAAGTGCTGAGAATCAAACTCATGTAGACTCAAACCCCCTCAGACCCTCATGCTTGCATGAGAAGTGCTCTTATCTGCTGAGCCATATCTCCAGCCCAGCACAGTCTTTTTAGGGAGAAAAAACTTTGTAATTTTTATAAACACTTTTACAGACTCTTCTCAACTTGGATTTAAAATAATTTCTTAGTTCAGACCAAACCAAGGTCACCTTTTACATTAACATAAAACTCTCCAATAAAAAATGACATTTCAATAAGCGTTAATGTTTTAGGGCCACAGACTGTGATAAAAGGCTTATTTATAAGAGGTCTAAGGATAAAAAGAAGAATGGAGAAAGAAAAGTCACTAGAGGGATTTCTGTGAGTAGTTTAAGTCACCCATTGAGGCTTCATACAAAGGGAGATTGGGTGCCTTCTCTACAGAGAAGATTCACATATTGATCCGGTAGCAAAATCCTATGTACTGAAGGAAACTGGGCCAAACAAATAGTATTGTGGGAAATGTTTGATAAATGTGTGTCTCTTAGTAATTTCACATTGTGAAATGAGATTGAAATACTCAGTAAATGGAATTAATAGCTCAGCTTGAAATGTGGCATCTTGAAAAATGGTTGCTGACCACGTGAAGTGTGACTGCAATTCTTAGTAAGTCACTTTCTGTAGAAAATGCTGGCAATTTTGCTATTAACAATGACTAGTTAATGGAACTATGATTCTTTGTGGGTGTTGTTGTCATTTATATGTTATTACCAAATATTACAGACAGAATAACTGTCAGGTGGGAACTGTTCTATGAGTTCTAGAATAATAATAAAAATAATACATGAGCCTGCACTTTCTCAAAGACACCTAAGTCACCAACTGGGCAGTCTTTAGTATACTCGATTTAGTATAAATTATTTGTCCTTTACTTCAAATTGTTTTGCATTCTTTTTTTTATTTATATTATTCTAATTTTACATTCATGTTGGTGACTCCAGTAGTCTCCTCCTTGTCCTCCCCCTCTGAAGGGACCCTCATCATTGGGGAATGTGGGTCATGCATTATGGGGGTAGTCAACAGTTATGGGGGATAGGCAAAGTCTCTGTGCATAATGACCCAACTTGTGGCTCTAACACTCTTTCTGCCCCCTCTTCCACAAATTTCCCTGAGCCACATTGGGGTCATTTTAGTTCTACTTCAGTGATGAAGTATTGGGACCCTCTGTGTCTCTGGACATCTGAGTTAGTAGGAGTTGAGTGTTCTCTGTGTTTATCTCCTTCAGCCTTATTCTGGTGTCAGGTTCACCAAGAATGCCATACTCTTGCCCTTTTCCCCCATTACTCTATGGTTTCAGCTGGGGCCCTGGTGAGGTGTGATAGGCTGATCCTCCCTTCAGGTTCGTCATCCATATGAAAAAGAGAAGCAAATTCTCCAACGGAGAGAGACATTAGTACTAGATAGATGGAATGGCCATAGTTATTTTAGAGATAATTTTATGTGTGTCAGCCCTCTTCTAGCCCACATTTGGTGGGAGCTTGATATTGGAGAATGGGCTCATTTTTTGTGCATGATTTTGACTTATTTCCCAGTTCTAGCAATGAGTTCCATTCCATTGAGTGGATCTATTAGCCAAATCAAGAGCAGTTGGTTACCCACCATGGCTGTGTGCCACTACTGCACTTGTTTGAGCATCATGCCAAGTCCTTAACTTCAAATTTTTTAACAAGCTGTATTTTGTGTAAAAAATATCTATGTCATAGGATAATAGTGAAAACAAAATTGTTTATTTCATGTGAAGCATACAGAATCATTCTTGGCACTTCCCAAGCCCTCAGCAAAGAGTACTTGTGATTTCTAGGACAGTCTGCCTATCTAAGAGCTCAGTACATGATCATAACCAAAGGAATATGCAGCCTCTCTAATATTAGATCCACCATGTGGCTTGTCCTGGACATTACAGCTATATTGTATTCTGTGAACATTCTTTTGTGCTAGTAACTAACCTTGTGTTTTTTTCTACAGCAATGCTGACATTGATTATGTCATCCCCTTTGACTTAACTAATAACATCAGATGCACATGGAGGGTGATTAATGTTGAATAAGAATAACAACTGTCTCTAGGTAGGAGTCTCACAGCTAGCAGTTAGTAAATGCTCTTGAAATATTTTATCTAGGACCTGACAGTGTTTATATTTCTCTCCTTAACAAAACTAAAATTTGCTTTAAATGACATTTTAAAACTCAAACATCTATGATGCTATCTTTACATTTCAAGTATGCCACATCACAATTACTTCCTGCTTTTTCTGCTTTAATGTCTGTCTTCTGATTACTGTCATAAAGTACAACTAATTGATTTTTATTATTGAAAAACTTCACAATGGATGATAAGAGAAAAGGAAAATGAACTTGGATTTTTTTATTTGACTCAGCTTCAGGTAAGAAATTCAATGTAATTATCCTCTATAACATGGAAAAATTAGACTCTAGGTCTCAGACTTTATGCACTCTGTGAATCAACTGGCCCACAAAAATGTGATAACTCAACATCTAACAAAACCATGGTAACAATACTAATAGTGGTTCTTATAGTTTCCTAATAGGGGAGCCTAATATCTTCTTCTCAGAAAAATACAAAACCATTTGGTTGTAAAATGATCTCCAGAGTATCTCTACTTTACTTTTCCATCTCTGCTCATTGCTCCTGAGCTCTGAGAAGCAGCCTTGCTCTGGGACCAGGACTCTTTAAAATGCACTAAGTTTCTACTTACAGAAAAATAAAGCATACTTCAAGGAAAGAAGCTGAAGGACGACAGCAATACACAGAAAGATTCACTAGGATTGCTTTCTGTTCATAGGGTCCTTTGTTATCATTAATATATATATATATATATATATATATATATATATATATATGTGTATGTGTGTGTATATATATATATATATATATATATATAATGATTTGCATTTTCCAAACTACAACTGTTTAGTGAACATAATGAATTATATTAAGTGTATAGCAAAGCACTTAAGTATATAGGAGGAAAATATGTAAAATAAAAATCATGGATATTGCAGCTGGGCAGATGGTTCAATGGATAGTGCTTGCCAGGACAACAGTTCAGATCCTACATCAATGACGGATGGTTATGGCAGCCCACCTGTAATCCTAGCTCCAGGGATTTAAGGATAGGGGATTGATCACCAGGGCAAACTGGCTAACTTGACTAGCCCCCTAGGCAAGCTCTTAATTCAAGTGAGAGACCCTGCTTCAGTAAATAAAGCAGAGAATGATAGAGGACGACATCTGACACCAACCTCTGTCCTCTACAACATGCACCACCACATGCCTGTATGGACACTCACACCACATAACACCCACACATTCACACATACACTAACATACCATGGCAATTGTTCATTACCAATCTGGGAGACTGCTCTAAATGGTGTCAGGAAAAGCTAAGAAGGAGAGGTCAGATCTTTGAATAGATTCAGAAAACAGCAAATCCACTCATAAACACTGTGCCTCCTCTCCACATGGATTTCTTGTCTTATAAAACTATTGTCAAGCTGGGTGTGGTGGCGCACGCCTTTAATCCCAGCACTCGGGAGGCAGAGGTTAGAGGACTACCGTGAGTTCAAGGCCACCCTGAGATGCATAGTTAATTCCAGGTCAGCCTGGGCCAGAGTGAGACCCTACCTCGAAAAAACAAAACAAAAAAAAAAATTATTGTCATTTCTTTCTTCAGAGATACATATTCTTACTTTCTTACTTCAAATATCAAATAAAACTTGATTTCTATTAAGGGAATTTAAAAACATTGCTAATTTACCCTAAATGCCCCATTTTAGTTATATTATTTTGCAAACACTTCTTTTTATGCAGAGACTATTTCTTATCAGAAGATATCTGTCTGCAGGAGCTGCCTGTATTTGCAGGTACTAATCAATTCCAATGACATTTACAACAATTCAGGTAAATATAGATATTTCAAAATAATAATGGATGACTCACCCATCACCTCTTATAAGACTTGACATAATAGACTGAGAATGGAGTTTGATTAATAAAGTACTCACAAGTCTAATCTTAAATTTATGTCATACTGCTTAGGTAAAAGCTAAAAGAAACTTAGAAGATACATCAGGCCACTCATTAATTCATTAAAACTGAGGTAGATGGAACTTAAAATTATTGGTCTAGGTAATCATAGTTGCTAGAATGTTCTTAAACTTTTAAAACAAGAGAGAACCATAATTCCCAGTTTGGGCTGCTTTTTTTGTTATAGGATTAGTCAATAAATATTTATTGAACACTTGGTTGTCTATGTGCAATGGATTCAAAATAATTATATGAATTCTGCCTGTGAATTGCTTATAAGAACTAGTGTGAGTTACTGTCAGGTCAGACTGTAAAAGAATGCTCAAGATCTTTGGGGTTGCTTTACTAATGGAAAAGCCACATAAAATGTCAGGGTGAGTCAAGTTTTCTGATACAAATCCCTTCTCTTTAGAAAAAATAGTATGATTCACCCAGAAGCTGTCTATGAACTTTGTCTTCTGAAAGGTCTGCCAATAGCCCAAGGATCATGCCAATACAGGGTGTTTATGTTTCTGAAATTTTAAGCAGGCAAAATTGTGCTTTTTGTACAGTGCACTAGTTCCAAGAAATAGCAAAATGACCAACTTCCTATTTGTGAAGGTTGGTCTGTGTTTATCTGTCTCTAATGGTGACAGGAACCATCTAAACAGTAACATCATTTCCACTAAAAATTACTTGATGCTCAAGTCATTGTTCACATACCTCTTCATCATCATTGCTCAGCACTTATCAGAAATTGCTTTCAGTTTGTCTTTCTGAACATGTTGTCTGATCTACACCTTCCAGAACTAATGTATTCATGATGCTGGTGTCAATATTTGTATATAGGAAATTAATATTGTGATATATAAAATATGGCATTATACTTTCAAATCAAGTTAGCTATTGATGGGAATGATGTGTGTGTGAGAGAGAGAGAGACAGAGAGAGACAGAGAGAGAGAGACAGAGAGAGAGAGAGAAAATATTACTAGAGTTTTGGAAAGTTTTTTTTTTTTAAGATTAAGTTGACAACTTGGAAAAATAATGACAGAAAAATAAGAAATAAGATAACATTATAAAATTCCTTGGAGGTAACCTCCTCTTCCTAGTTTAAACAAATACCATTCAAGATTAACATGCCAGGCGTGGTGGTGCATGCCTTTAATCCCAGCCTTCAGGAGGCAGAGGTAGGAGGATGGCTGTAAATTCAAGGCCACTCAGAGACTACATAGTAAATTCCAGGTTAGCCTGGGCTAGAGTGAGACCCTACCTCAGAAAAAAAAAAAAAAAATGGAGACAAATTTACATGAACACAGAAAAAAAAATGAGAACTAAGATATTAGTTTGGACTCAACAGAATAGCAACCATGTTTCCATTATGTTCCTATGTATTTGGACAAAACCCTCTGTTCCTCAGCAAATTTTGTAACTATGTGGTTCACCTAGTAGAAATTTTGCTCATATCTTGAAATGATATATAATAACTTTTGTTTCCTTCACTATTCTTACAAAATAGGTAATATTACTAGTAACAGGGCAAATTTGTTTTACAATTAATTTTTTCTTGTTATTAACAAATCCAAGATACCTGCATCTGAAATTTTTACTTTAGGTGTACCAATTTTCAAAAGCCAAGGTCTAAAGATGGCTTCACTGGTGAATACTTTGAAGCACTGAAAGAAGAATTAAGACTAATCCTTATCAAACTCTTCCATAAATAGAAAACACTACCTTCTATGAGGCCAGAACAGGGCTGACAAAGATAGGCAAAGGAAAGAAAACTACAGACAAACATCTCTTATGAATAGAGATGCCAAGAACATACAACAAAATAATAAACAAAATCCACAGGTATTTTTATAGGTTCATACATCACACCTAAGTGGGAATTATCCCAGGAATAAGGAGTAATTTGAAATACAACAATAAATCAATATAATACACCCAATTAATAGAATGAGAGGAAAACAGATTCACCTCAAAGGGTGCAGAAACAGCATTTAAAGAGAGGCAAATCCCTCTTATGAGTAAAACACAATAAGCTATGAAGTTCCTCAACATGACAAAGGGCATTTATGAAAAACCCACAGCTAAATCATAGCCAATGGTAAAAGACTGAAAGCTCATCTCCCAAGATCAGCAGTGTGATAAGGACGCTGTTTTCAACACCTCTCTTCACCACTAAACTGCAAGTTTTAACTAGAACCATTAACCAATGAAAAAGAATAGAAGGCATTCAAGTGGAAAAGGAATAAGCAAGATTATTGCTATTCAAACACTATGTATGTGTAGAGAACAGAGAATACACACAACATCCATGAGAGCTACTCAGCAAATTTAGTAAAGTTGGAGGATACAAGATCAAACAGAACTCAGTTGTATTTCCATAAACTAGCAATAAATAATTCAAAAATGAAACTAAAATTTCATTTATAATAACTTAACTATAATAAAATATTTGGAATAAATTTAACTAGTAACTACAGAGAAATTGCAGAACATTGCCAAATGAAAGGAAAGGCAGAAATAAATGGAAAAACAGCCAGTCTTCATGGATTAACACAGACTTAAGGTGAAGGTAACAATACTGCCACAGCGATCCATAAATTCAGTTCAATCACTACCAACTCCTAATGGTATTTCTGGAAGAAACAGAAGCCAATCTTGAAATTGCAATATTACAAAAGCAGAGCAAAAATTTAGACTGACACTTTCTGATGACAAATCATTTTGCAATAATCAGGGTAGTGTGCATGGTGGTTTGAATAGTTTGAATATATTCAGTGTTTATTAGTCTGTAGCTTACATCTGTAGCCATCTGATGGAGGCGGTGTCACTAGGTGGATCCTAGGGTCCAACCCTAAGGTGTGGTGGTCGGTTTGAAATTCAAATCTAAAGAGATACAAAGTGTGCCTAGCTGGAGTTCCTGAAGTGTGCCCTGCAGTGTGGCTTTTGTCTTGTGGCTTCTCTCTGTCTCTTGTCTGGACCTGTCAAAGCAGGCCTGGATCTGTAGGCTTCAATAAATATCCCTTCCTTCATAACTTTGCCTGGTCTGGAAGTTCATCTCAGTGAACCTAAAGCTGTCTGCTACAGTGTGATACTACTAGAAAGAACATAGAAACAGGCAAAACAGATCAAAATTAAGAACTTATGAATAAATTCTTGCATATACAGTCAAATTATTTTTACAAAGATACAGAAAGCCTTCAGTGAAGAATGTCTCTTCAAAAATGGCACTAAGACAGCTGTATATGTACATGTAAAATTCTTAAGTTGGATCCTTACCTCACACTATGTATACAAACTAATTCATTGTAAAGCACTTAAAAGAAAATAGAGCCGGCCATGGTTGCACAGGCCTTTAATCCCAGCACTTGGGAGGCAGAGGTAGGAGAATCACCATGAGTTTGAGGCCAGCCTGAGACCACATAGTTAATTCCAGGTCAGCCTGGACCAGAGTGACACCCTGCCTCGAAAAACAAAAAAAAAAAAAAAAAGAAAAGAAAAGAAAAGAAAAGAAAGAGAGAGAGAGAGAGAGAGAGAGAGAAAGAAAGAAAGAAAGAAAGAAAGAAAGAAAGAAAGAAAGAAAGAAAGAAAGGAAATATAAGAATAAATATTGACCTTGGACTTGGCAATACATTTTGAGGAATGACATTAAAAACTGCAAGTAAGCCGGGTGTGGTGGTGCACGCCTTTAATCCCAGCACTCAGGAGGCAGAGGTAGGAGGATTGTCATGAGTTTGAGGCCTCCCTGAGACTACATAGTTAATTCCAGGTCAGCCTGGACAAGAGTGAAACCCTACCTCGAAAAACCAAAATAAATAAATAAATAAATAAATAAATAAATAAATAAATAAATAAATAAAACAAACTACAAGTAATAAGAGAAAAAATAAGCTAGGCCTCATAGCACGTGCCTATAATCCCAACACTCAGGATGCTGAGACAGGACAATTGTGAGTTTAAAGCCATCCTGGCCTACATAGTGATTCCTTTTGAATAAAACTCTACTGTTAGAGCCAGGTGTGGTGGCACATGCCTATAATCCCAGCACTTGGGAGGCAGAGGTAAGAGGATCGCCATGAGTTCAAGGCCACCTTGAGATTACATAGTGAATTCCAGATCAGCATGAGCTACAGTGATACCCTACCTCAAAAAACCAAAAACAAAAATAAAAACAAAAACAAACAAGCAAACAAAAAAACAAGAGTTTCACCATAATGAAAATTTTTATGTTACAAGGTGGGAATAAGAAAGCAAAAAGACTACAGGAAAAGGGAAGTACTGAAATCATTCAAGGGTCCATTTTCCACTGTGTGTGTGTGTGTGTGTGTGTGTGTGTGTGTGTGTGTGTGTTCACATTTTAACAAATTCACAATTTAGCAACAAAAGACAGAGAATCCAATTTGAGGAAAAGACAAACAAAACTGCCTATTGAGATTGTTTAAATGATCTTTTTAAAAATTAGTGTTCAGTTACATGTCCAAAATGATAACATTGTTACATTTTTTTTTGACAGGACAGAGAACAGAGAATTTGTTCCTGATGAATTTATTTTTTTCATCAGCTTACTTTTATTTAACTATTAATATGCAATAAGCAGTGAATTGACCAGACTCAAACACATCTTCTGGGCCTCACAGGAAACAATTATCAAAACACAAAAATCATTTCATAATTCTTCCTCATAATTCTTCCTTTCAGGTTAGTCTAATTCTGCCAATTGAGACACAATTCCAGTGGAAGCACAGTGCCCAACACTTCTCTTAAGTTATATTAGAACTATGCTAAAACTAACTTTTCTCTATTTGGAAAAATCACTGAACCTGGAAATCTCTTTCATCAATGAAAATGACTGTGAAATGTTTTTCAAAGTTTGTTCAGAAATTGTTTAAAAATAGGAATTTTGTCCTGAATTGGCCAGAATTCTTTTTTTTCCCCATAATTTATTTTTATTTATATTATTCCAATTTTACATTCATAGTGTTGGCTCCCTTTTCCTCCTCCCTGTCCTCCCTCTTCCAAAGGGACCCTCATCAATGGGTCATGCATTGTGGAGGTAGTCAAGAGTTATGGGGGATAGGCCAAGTCTCTGTGCATAATGACCCAACTTGTGGCTCTAACATTCTTTCTGCCCCCTCTTCCACAAATTTCCCTGAGGCACATTGGGGTCATTTTAGTTCTACTTTGATGATAAGGTTTTTGGGAGCCTCTGTGACTCTGGATATCTGGCTTAGTTGGAGTTGAATGTTCTCTGTGTTTATCTCCTTCAGCCTTTTTCTGGTGCTGTGATCCCCAGGAATGCTGTATTATTGTCTGTCCCCACGTTACTGTATGGTTTCAGCTGGGGCCCTGGTGAGGTGTGACTGGCAGATTCTCCCTTCAGGCTCGTTGTCCATCTAAAAAAGATAAGCAAATTCTCCAACGGAGAGAGAAGTTAGTACTATATAGAAGGGATGGCCTTAGATATTTTGGAGGGAATTTTATATGCATAGGCTCTCTTCTAGCCCACATTTGGTGGTATCTTGATCTTGGAGACTGAGCTCATTTTTTGTACATTGTTTTGACTTATTTCTCAGTTCCAGCAATGAGTTGCATTCCACTGAGTGGATCTATTAGTCAAATCAAGAGCAGTTGGTTACCCACCATGGCTGTGTGCCACTACTGCACTTGTTTGAGCATTACGTCAGGTTGTTTCCTGCTGGGTATCTTATACTGCAAGTTGCTTGGATAGATGTCGGCCATTTCCCCCAGTTGCTCATGTAGCACCCTCTGACACTAGACGAGCTAACTGTCTGGGGACTGACCCTCTTCCAGATTCTGGCCAGGTCTCTCCATGTTTGGTCTCACACATGTATACTAACAATGGAAATATTTAAGGTCATAATACATAATATTATGAACAAAAAAATTATTGACTTAGATATTAAACTTAAAAATTGAATCCTCTGATGTTCTAATATCACTTAAGCAAAACTAGAAATGGGGCCAGGCATGGTGACACACGCCTTTAATCCCAGCACTTGGGAGGCAGAGGTAGGAGGATCGCTGTGAGTTCAAGGACACCCTGAGACTACATAGTGAATTCCAGGTCAGCCTGGGCCAGAGTGAGACCCTACCTTGAAAAACCAAAAAAAAAAAAAAAAAGAAAGAAAGAAAGAAAGAAAGAAAGAAAGAAAGAAAAGGAAAAGAAAAGAAAAGAAAAGAAAAGAAAAGAAAAGAAAAGAAAAGAAAAGAAAAGAAAAAAAAAAAAAGAAAAGAAAAACTAGAAATGGGTTTCAGGTAATCAGAACATTTATTTAGAAACCTACCAACTGAATTCTTCAACATGCCTTTGAAACACCTAAGTTGACAATTTCTGTAAAGGTACCCTGTTTCAACATAAAGCTATGAGAATACCCATAACATGGTTGTTTCCTTTCAAAAGGAAAAATGCAGGGAAATTTTTTTTTCCTGTTTAAACAAACACCGTTGTTTTATTGCCAATTTTCTTTAAAAGTGCCATTAATGAATCCAACAAACTTATTGGGCATTTTTTTTTTTTTTGGGAGAGAGACACAGAGAGAGACTGAGAGAAAGGGAGAGGAAGACAGATAGAGAGGGGTGTGCCAGCAGTCTCTCAGCTGCTGCAAACGAAATCCAGATGTGTGCGCCCCCTTGTGGTCAAGTGTGGCATTTAGCCCTTGTATCACTTTGCATCTGGCTAAACATGGGAACTGGAGATTGGAACCACTGGAGATTGGAACCAGCATTCTTAGGCTTAGGAGGCAGGCGCCTTAACCACTAAGCCATCTCTCCAGCCCTTATTGGGCATTTTTAAGCAGTTAACAATGCTGTCAGCACTTGTTCTTTATTCTTATGCACTATATGAAAGTTCCTCAATCTTAATCACTCTTTGAACCCATAAGTACATATCTGAGGATTTATTTCCAGAATCCAGCTTCCATGTTGCAGAGTTCATCATGTTATGATAGAATTTCATTAAAACAGGGCCAGCCAGGGAAGGAGATTTTGATTTCATTTTATGAAACTGGAAACTCAGGGTTCTCCCAACTCTAAGTCTGTTAAATGGCACATGAAGTTATGAACACATAGATACCTCTCCTGCCTTGTGTAGAAAATGATGTTCTGCCATGTGTGGTAGCACATACCTGTAATCCCAGAACTCAGGAGAGATAATAGAGCCAGGGAACAAAGACAAGCTTTGAGCCAAAAGACCTTGTGCCAATTCATCATTCACTGTATGGGTAAAACAGTTCACATATAAACACACTCATGATCAAAACCAGCCCAACAGAATGTTCATTTCCATGGGGTAAAGACAAAGATGCAGAAGGGAGTTTACAGAGAAGGAAATGAAATACCATTCTTTTCAAAGAACAAGAAGTGTCTAGAATCATAGCAGGGGTGAGTTAGAAGTAAAAGATGATACTAAATATAAATGGAAACCTTGCATATTCACAAGGTAAAAGTAGGTAACTTCAGTGATGAGTATTTCTGCCTGTAATGAGGTATTCAAGATCAAAAAAGGCAGAATAATTAATTGATTTATTGTAATGCTTTATTCCTTCAAGACTAAGCACATAGTAGCATTCCAAAATATTCAATTTTACCTAAATTAGATCAAAAAGTATTTTGATATAAATATATCACAAACCACAAACTACTCAACACATCCCTATTATGCTCAAGGATGCAACTTGCTTGGTGTTATAAATTGATACCATCATATTCTGGGGGAAAGCTAATTTATTGCACGTCAACATTTATTAAGTACTCTGTCTTAAGTGAAAACATGTGATATGGGAGGATCCAATGTTTTGCTGTAGGTCATTTTATTCAAATTCATTTGACATAAGCCAGATCTCTGAAGGTAACACAAACAAAAGTCTGCTTTCATCATACTTGCCAAATTCTGGGGGAAATTAATGAACATGATTATGGTCTACCATGAGGAGCCCCCTGCTCCCTAATGAGATGTGTCAAGGAAAAAAAAAGGACATAATGATGTCTTTTCCTAAGGAAGACAAATATTGCAAATGTTCATTTGGTAACTTGAGTCTCAGAGGTCTTGTGTCAAGTTGGAAAGTAAAATGCTGTACCAGAAACTAGATTCCCGAGGCTCAGCACAACTAAAATCATGGGCAGGTGACTCCTTGTGTTGGGAACGGTGTTCCCAGCCTCCATCCACTCCAGTCAGGAATATTCTCTGCTGTGTGAGATAATCGAAGACAAGGTGCCAATCAAAAGTTGTCAGATATCCCCAGGGAAAAATACTTGCAGATGAGAAACACTGTTTCAGTGGAAAAGTTTCAAATAGTGCAAGTCTTTACTATTTATTTTGCTTTTTATATAATAAATAAACAGATTCCACTGTGAGGACTCCATACATGCATTGATTGTGTCTAGATCCTTACTCACCCTTCCTTCTACTCTGACCCCTGTCTACTCCCTTCCCTCAGTTGTCTTTCCCTCCCTAATAGCCTCTCTTCTTCCACTTTTTTGTTGTTTTTTTCAGCATCTACATATAAGAGAAAGCAAACAATATCCATTTTTCTATGTCCGGCCTATTTCACTTAACATGATGTCCTCCAGTTCTTTCCATTTTCCTGCAAATAATAAAAGTTCATTCTTTTCCATGGAATATTATAATGTTCTACTGTGTATATATACACTGCATCTTCTTAATGAATTCATCTGCTGATGGACATAGGCTAATTTCTCATCTTGGATATTGGAAATAGTGTTGTAAATGGTACACAGAAAGGTGTGCATATATCTCTTGGTATGCTCATTTGATCCAGTCTTCGGGTATCTACCAAGGAGCAGGATAGTTAGCTCATGTTATTGTTCTGCTTTTATTTTTTTAATAACGTCTATGCTGATATCAGCAGTGAGCCTTTACTTTCATGATGAAACTCTTAATGCATATTACCCAAATTATGATGGGAATTTGAGTTTTAACATTATAATTAAGGAGATAAAATAAAATAACAATTCAATGCAGGACATTTCTGCATTTCAGTGGTCCCAATTAGGTACCACAAGTGACACATAAGCTCTCCTACTCTCTCTTCCCCAAAAACAAATGGAATTAGGTGGAAGGTGGGATGTTTAAAATAAAAATTCTTGTGTGAGCTCCAAAAGATGATTAATGAGGACTAGTTCCAGGAAGAAAGTGCAGGAATACAATGGAAAAAAAGAAAGAGCCTTTAGTTGTGATCTTGCTTTAGCATGCCACCTTGTGTGCTCTGAAGTGTACAATTACACCACAGTTCATGGTACGTTCTGTTTGAAGATGAGGGATTGGTTATTTAGACCCCCATAAGACAGCCATTGGCTGCAGGCCCTAGGGAATGACATCCTTTTTCCTAGGTGAGGCAGGCTCCCATGGTCAAGGGCATTTCTTCAAAGGCTGCTGCAGAAAATTTCTCAGAGGCAGAAATTAATTTTCCAAAATTGAAACTTCTGCTACAACAAATGATGATGGCAGTTTTCCTTGAGGCAACAAGCTCTAGTCATTTTCAAGAAAACATCTAGCAAATATGCAAGTGTGGGTAGCTCATTTGTCTGAATATGGCTATGAAGCATGTATCCTCAAACAAGTAAAGGATTTTCTGGGGATATCTGTTGTGTTCAATAAGGAGAATCACTTTACCTGTACTTCCCATTTCTTTTGGTAGAAATATTTTAAAGGTGTATATTGTGGAACTAAACTCAGTAAAATAAATATCAGTGATAAGCAAGAGGGTCCCAAGTGACACCAATGGCTTGACTTGTTTTTTGTTTTGTTTCAATACACATGGAAAGTAAAATAGATCTATATTAACTTATCCCCATGGCTTAGAGCTATCACCTTGATATATTCTAAGGTGCCAAGAGATTACCCATCACCACTTTTGTGCAGTCTGAATAAAATGATCTAAATGATCTGTTACCATTTCTCTGACTCGTAGAACCTCTGAAAGTCACTCAAAACTCTCAAAGAGCCACCTCCAAGTCACATTTTCAGAATCTTTGTGGCAGACAAACTCAAAGATGCTCTCCCATGATTCTTCTTGTGTTCTAATACATTGGCTTTCCATGAAAGGACAAATACAAGAAAGAATAGAAAAAGTTGAGGAAACATCCAGTTCATAGCAGTTCTGTCTCCACCAGACCATCAAAACCACAATCTCAAGAACTGGACCTGACTTCTAGCCTTCCCTTTCAATCTCATGTGTGCATATGGGAAACTGATTGCTAATGGTGCAATGCCAGGGATGAGTTGGGAAGGGAGATGATGAGAAACAGTATTTTGGAAAGGAAATGCAGGAGGGATGGATGGTGATTTAAAGTTAGGTGTTACTATGTAAAGCACTTTGTTTAATATCTCAAATACTTAAGTAAAAAAAAATCAACCAATTGAATTACGTTTGTGGTGACATCCCATCCTACTATTCTCTAATTAAAAGGAATAGGAACATTTATAGTATGTGGTTAATATGCATCATCTTTTTAATTGGAAGGATCCATTACTACCTAGCTGTGATTTGAGTATTCCCTAAGAAACCTCAATATGGAAAAGTCATTTTTCATCCTTGTATTTAAGCATAGGACATAGTACAGCTATCTTTTAAGGCAGAAGGAGCCTAAAGAAAATCTCTTCATATCACATTTAGGAACAATTAATCCCCAGAAGACTATTTGATACTCCATCCTTTTCCAAAATAGTCTTTCCAGAGTCCTTTACTGAAAACAGAAAAAAAAAGTCTATCTCATTTGGGATATATCTTTACGTGAAATATTATGGGTTTCCATTTAATCCAGTTTGAAGTCTTTCTCAACTCCAGTGATCCTGAGGGTGATTGGCAAGCCATTCATATCACCATTTATGTTTCAGCTGTCATTACTTCACTGAACACTAGAAAGTATGTACAGATCTGAAGTGAACTGCAATAGCTTATTTGTAACATTTATGATGCAAATTATATTTGAAAGTGTTTTGCAAAATTAATGTGGGACAAATTACTGTGAAATCAAATAATAGGACTTGTGAATATCAAATAAATAAGTCCTATGAAATATTAAGCTGAAGCATAAAAATGTACAATAATAATACTCTAAATTGCTTTCTAATATTATATAAAATGTATTATAGTGAATGAGAAAAACTATTTTGTATCTTTAAGCATAAGCTGAAATTGAAAATCTTGGAATCTAGAGGTTATCATTTCTACTATCAATAATATCTTGCCTCTTAAATAACAATATATTAAAGCATAAAAGAGACATTTTTCTTTATATAATAACATTTCATAGCAATGAAATTTTTATCTTTGTAATTCCTATATTTACATGACTTAGAGATAGGAAAAGCTGATCTTGCTTTTCAAAAAAATAATTTTTCTTTATATATATCAGTAAAAGTGGAGGGAAAGATATATTTTCAATTTTCTTTATATTTTTAATTATTTAAATAAATTTTGTAAGATAAGCCTTGGCTGGCTGCAAACATGTTGTGTAGTTAAGAATGACTTTGAACTTCTGATTTTCTTGCCTCCACTTTTTTCCAACTTCTGGGATTATAGGCTTGTGCCACCAGGTCTTATTATAGGGTAGGTGTTTTCAATCAAATCAAATTAGATTTTCATAAGTAGTTATATGTAGTAGTTTGATCCAGATGGCCCCCATAAACTCATGTGTGTTGACTGTTTGGTTCCCAGCTGATCACAGTTTAGGAGATGGAGCCTTGCTAAAGGGCATGTGTTGTGGGGGGGGGGTAGGCTTTTGGGTGTTATTGCCAGCTCCCCCTTGCTAGGGTTCAGCTCACTCTCTGCTGCTATTTCTACCTGCCGTGGCAGAAGTAATTTCCAGTGTCTGCTCAAGCTATGCTCTCCAAGGCCATCCTGAAGCTTCCCCCTGAGACTGTAAGCCAAAAAAAACAGTCTTTCCTCCCATAAGCTGTTTTCGGTCCAGTGTTTTGTCCTAGCAATAAGAAGGTAACTACAACATAAAAATACTAGAAGAAGATAGAAACCTGACTGTGTGGCTTTTGGTTCTGTAGAATTGGTTTTGGGAAGAATGTGGAAGTATTTTAAACTTTGACTTAAAAGATGTCTTGCAGTGTTTTTAAGCACAGTTGATGTATTCTTTTGATAGTTGAAAGACCTAAGTGCAGAAAGAATTGTGGACTGTGAAACTTGGCTTATGAAGGAAAAAAGAGCTTTGTCCAGACTGGACTAGAGGCAGTTTGTATGTGAAAGGCTTGCCATGTTCTGCCTGTGTTCTGTGAACTTGATCAGGGTTGAGTTTAGAAGAAATGGACTGGTGTGAACAGATAGATATGGAACAGAAAGAAATGAAAAATGGGCTGGAGACTAGAGGCTGCTTCAGCTGCAATTGTGTGAAAGATTCCTGCCATTAAGATTGGGTCAGCCATTCTGCATAGAGACAGCAGGAAGAATGCTGACTCTTTTGAAAGTAGGGGCCAGAATACTTAAATAGCTTTTCTGCTCTTCATAGTAGGTTTTATTCCCATCCCCACCCACTGGATTAACAATTTGGTATCCTACCTGGTACTAAGGTAGTATAACAAATGCAGTAAAGAAAAAGTCTATGGTGTGCAACATGGTTTTGTTGGACTGGCCACTGGGCAACATGAGGCAGGCTTGTTGGAGTCCCTGTATGGGGAACAAACGGAGCCACGAGGTTGAAATGTGAGTTGCCATGAAGACTCTAGGATTTTAGATGTCAGGATGATGACCTAGGATGTGAAGCTTTGCTGGAGGAGGTGTGTTGTTGGGGGCAGGCTTAGGAGTATTATTGCTACCTCCTCCTTGCTAGAATCCAGCTCACTCCCCTGTTGCTGTTTTCCACCTGGTGTAGCAGAAGTGATGCCCAAAGTCTTCTCATGCCATGCTTTCCCTTCCCATCATGAAATTTTCCCTTGAGACTTTCAGCAAAATAATAAAAATAAAAAATACATAAAAAACCTTTCCTCCCATAAGTTGCTTTTGGCCTGGTGATTTGTCCCAGCAATTCAATGGTAACTAAAATATTATCCAATTTAAAAAAATTAAATTAAAATGATTCGTTTTTTATTCAAAGGGTAAATGCAAATGAAGTGTGGATATCTTCCTTCTTCTTTACAATGTAACTTAAGAATTAAATGACTTACAGATACTGTGGATCATAGTAATTTCATGTGGAAATAACATTTCCACATTCCTTCTATTCTCTAAGAGTCATACAATGAAATTGGTTTATAGATGGCTGATCACACTCAAGAGCATTATTCAATAGACCTGCACATAGTTTCTTAAAGCCTCTTGTTCTCCCAGTGGAGGATAATCTATCTTGGTGGTTACTTGTGAATGTACTTTAAAGAAATAACCTGTACTGAGTTCATACATTGCTAAAACTAGCAGTTAAAACATTAGCAGTTAAAGAAATAGGAATCCCTTTTTTGAGAATATTAATAATGTTTTGTTATGTTTCTTTACTCTCTATAGCTTGTATGTTGATAAAATAGCATTTCTTCTGATAGAACACTATGTTCATGGTTATGTTTTATCACAAAAAGGAAATACAAAGGACATACAACTACTTGTCTCTGTTATCCATACTATCAAAATTTAATAAATGAGACATCCCAGCAATTATTTATTTTGACCCATATAGCCAGATATGTCAACTTAATGATTTTAAAATGAAATGTGACTTTAAAAAAACCTCAATTTCTGCTTCATCATGATCATTTTATTCTATCATCAATACATGGCCCAAGAAGCTTACTTTAAAAACAGTGGATTAAAGGTGAATTATTCCCATCCAAAGGCTTACTAATGTGAAATATAAAAATTAAAAGAATGACACTACTATGTAAGCACAACTGTTCCAAAGGTAAGAGTCCAAATTCCTTCAAGGCCATTAGGTAGAATGATATAGATACCATGACATAATATTCAGGAGAACTTCAATATAATAACCATATTGACCCTAATTAAATAATACAATTAAATTTTAGTTCTTTTTAATGAGTCTAAATTAAAACATTGTCTCAAGAAAATTAAAAGAGAAATCAAAAAGGAAGGTTATAAAAAATAATCATTTAATGATCTGGTTACACAGGAGACATCTTCTTGTTAAAAGACAAAAGAAGGAGGCCTTCCCCTGAGTATCACCCATGCCATTTCACTTTGGTTGCTGGAAACATCCAAACATGAACCCATGTATTTAATTAATCTATATAAATTTGGGGTCGTTTGAATATATGGCCCCCAATATATTCAGTGTTTTATTAGTTTATAGTTTGCTTCTGCAGCCACCTTGCTGGAGGCAATGTCACTGGGGGCGGATCTTAAGATGTGATAGTGGTTTGAGATTCCATTGTAAAGATATGCAAAGTGTGCCTAATAGGAGTCCTGAAGTGTGCTATGCTGTGTGGCTGGTGGCTTTTGCTCTCTTGCCTGGTCCTGTGAAGACAGACCAGCTTCTCCTGACATTATGGAACTTCCCCTGGATCTGTAAACTTCAATAAATAATATCCCTTCCTCCATAACTGTGCCTGGTCTGGAAGTTCATCTCAGCGAACGTGAAGCTCTCTGCTACAATATTCATGGTGAAGTTCCAAGTATTATGCTAGGTAAACCAGCAAGAACTGTCCTGGTATCCCTGACTCTACTTCTTATTGTATATTTGATTATTCATTCTCCTTTTATGAACTAGGTCACTCACATCTGCAGACAGCTCATTTTATACATTCTTATGAAAATTTTTCTCAGCTCTGCTAACAATTTCTATAGCAATATTTTCAGAATAATGATTAAACTGTTATTGCACCAACATCCATGTTATCTTCAAAGTATAAGGAAGCATAATATGCTCAGTATTCAAGATTTACCAAACATAGAGTTTTCAATAGTTTTGTAGGTATTGGTTGGTGTTAAAGTGACAAATAACACCATGTTGTCTATCCTAGTAGTTTCGATTCTTTTTTTTGGGGGGGGAGGTGCGTAGAGACACACAGCGAGACAGAGAGAAAGGGAGAGGAAGACAGCTAGAGATGGGTGCGCCAGCAGCCTCTCAGCTGCTGCAAACGAAATCCAGATGCATGCGCCCCCTTGTGGTCAAGTGCGGCATTGCGCCTTTGCATCACTTTGCATCTGGCTAAACATGGGACCTGGAGATTGGAACTGCTGGAGATTGGAACCAGCGTTCTTAGGCTTAGGAGGCAGGTGCCCTAACCGCTAAGCCATCTCTCCAGCCCTCGGTTCTATTTTTAATACAAGTCTCTTTGTTTCAGAGTGTCAAGCCTTTTTTTGTATGCTGTACCATGAAACACACTCACACACTGTGTGTGTGTGTGCTTGTGTGTGTAATCACCAATAATATATTCTCCATAGCTAGAATAAAAACTTGAGTGAAAATATTGCAAAAAGTGACAGAAATTTTAGTATTCACAGATTTTTCTCTAGATATTCAATACAAGAATATACATTTTTATAAAATAAGTTTATTAAAGAAACCCAATTCAATTCACAGATAAAAGTAAAGTTTTCCAATAATCTACTTGTTATTTTTAAATTTTATATATGTGTGTGTGTGTGTGTATTATTTTTATTTATTTATTTGAGATAGAAAGAGATAATGGGCATGCCAGGGCCTCCAGCTGCTGCAAATGAATTCCAGATGCATGCACCACCTTGTGCATATGGCTTATGTGGGTTCTGGGAAGTTGAACCTGGGTCCTTTGGCTTTCTATGCAAGTACCTTAACCACTAAACCATCTCCCTAGCACCTCTACTTATTATTACTTAGAGTATATAACAGGTAAAAAAAGTTTTCACAGAAGCAGCAAAGAAATAAAAAATGAAAATAATCTTAGTGACAATACTAGAAATTCTATTTTAAAAGGCTATACAACTTTTTTTTCATATTTACAAAGAGAAGGGGAAAACAGAAATGGAAACAAATGTTTTGATGAAGAAAACTCAATAATGTATGCAATTCAGTTCTCCCATTTAATCCATAAATTCTATGTAATCTAAACTTCAAATGGGATTTTTCTAACAGATAGACATTATTGTTAGGTTCCTCTATAATAGAAAAGCAAGTATCCTAAAATAAAATGGTTGAACTAAATCCTGTGAGTATGAACATGATTCACATCAACATTAAGCTCTGCAAAATAATAAACAGATTGGGCTGGAAGGATGGCTCTACAGTGTAGATGATTTATCACTTAAACATTAGGGTTTCTTTGGCTGTAGATTCCATTTGACTCCTCAGAACCCAAAGAAAAAGATATGTGTGGGCAAGCAGATCTGTAACCTCAGCCCAAGAAGGTAGTGGCAGAAGAATTGCTGGGGTTCACTGGAAGGCAGCAGCTTTAGGTGGAGGGAGAGACCTTCCTCAAGGAAATACTTGAGTAAGCAACAAAAGAAGGATACTCAGTGTTCTCCTCTGACCTCTACATGCACACATGTGGAGTTCACACATAAATGCACACATTACACACACTACATAGACTATACCACACACAAACCCTATTCATACACACATACACACACATACAAAAAGATAAATAAATAGATAAACATAAAAATCCCCATAGATATAACAACAATAAATCCAGATTCAAGTATGGCTTTGTATTATAATAAAGAGCCAGTTAAAGATGTACAAATACTCTACTTGCAGTTACATGAAGAACCTAAGATAGCTGAATTCACTGAAGCATATAATCTAAGAGTGGTGGCCAGGCTTGGGAAGTGGGGGAACATAGAGGAGGCTGTTCAATGGGTCTAAAGCTTCAGTTACTCTCAGTGATTATATTTGAGAGATCTGTTGTACAACATAATGCCAATAGTTAACCATGTGCTGTTGTGTACTTCAACATTTGTTCTGAAGGAAAGCTCATGTTGTTTAGGAGTTCTCACTACATACACACACACACACACACACACACACAAAAAAGACAATGACCAGGGGTACAAAAAATTGTAGAAGTTTTGAGCTGTCTACTACATTGATTTTGGTAATGCTATCCCAACTGTTTTCATATGCCTAAACATCAAATTGTCACAACCAAATATGTCCATTTATTTATATATCAATTATGTCTCAATAAAGATGCTTAAAAATAAAATTATATGAAAAAGTCACCATTTAACAATATTAAATAATAAACATCACATCAGCAGAAACTCTTTGGAAAGCACATAGAGGTAAAAACAAATACCAAAATACTAAAAGCTTAATAAAATAAATAAACAAGGAACTAAATAATTAACCAAAAATGTAACCTAATAAAAATGTAACCTAATAAAAATGGTACAGTCAATTTGTACCAAAGGAGGTACACACAACCATGTACACATTAAAAACATTGAACTTGGGCTAGAGAGATGGCTCACTGGTTAAGATGTTTGCCTGAAAAGCCTAAGGACCTCAATTTAATCCCCAATCTGCATGTAAAGTCTGATGCACAAGGTGGCATATGTGTCTGGAGTTCATTTGCAGTGGCTAGAGGCCCTGGCATGCCCATTCACACACACACACACACACACACACACACACACACACACACACACTTCCTCCCTTCTTCCTTCTCTGTTACTCTCTCTCAAATAAATACATAAATAATATATATAAAAATAAAAACATTGAACATTGCTAGTAATCAGAAATAATATTTTTAATATCTTATTTATTAATTTATTTTTTAAAGAGAGAGGGAGATAGAAGAGAGAGAGAATGGGCATGCCAGGCCCTCAAACCACTACAACCAAACTCCAGATGCTTGTTCCACCTTGTGCATCCAGCTGTATGTGGGTACTGGGGAATCAAACCTGGGTCCTTTGGCTTTGCTGGCAAGTCCCTTAAATGCTATGCCATCTCTCCAACCCCAGAAATGATACTTTTAATGAAACAAAGTTTTGATATATTTGTTATAGCCTTTATCTTAGCAAATTCAGCCTTCTAATGACTAATGATACTGAGACTTACACATAACAACTCTTATAATAACACTTGGAACAAAAAGAATTTGGAACATCTGTTTAAAATGTTAATTTAAGAATATCTATCAAAATTAAGAATATGTCATTCCTTTAACTCAATAATGCTATATCTAGGAATGTATCTTGGAGAAATATTTGTATACTTGCCCAGAAAAAGTCTGGCCAAACCCAAGAAAGTCAATGAAGCCTTGTTTATGATTTAAAAACTAGGAACAACCAAGTTTACCCATCTATAATAAAAGGTTTTAATAAACTTTGGGTATTTCCACAAAACACTACATTGATCATCATTGAGGGAATGATTTTACTATATGAAAAAGAAACAGAATTTTATTGGATAAATATCAGAATTTAGTGCCATTATTTAAATATATCTTTGTAGATATTGTTATTCAGCATTGTTTTTTTCCAACAATAAGGAGCACAATGGCAGATGAAACAAGTGTATCCCTTAAGACCTTCGTGAGCTACCATGCACAAAGCAAAATGGTAAATCAGAGGGTGAAAACATGTAAAACAAAGAAATGTGCCGGGTGTGGTGGTGCATGCCTTTAATCCCAGCACTCAGGAGGCAGAGGTAGGAGGATTTCCATGAGTTCAAGGCCACCCTGAGACTACTCAGTGAATTCCAGGTCATTCTGGGCTAGAGTGAAACCCTGCTTTGAAAAACAAAAAAAGAAAAAGAAAAAAAGAAAAAAAAAAAAAGAAAAAGAAATGCAATTGTTCAATGCAGCATTATGAAGGATATGAATAGCAGATTCTGATTAAAAATACATTGGTATTAGGTTACCAAAATGAACTTGGCAGAATGGCTGGAAAAGGTGTCAGTCCCAGGAGTTGACATAGAAGTGGAAATAATCATTAAAAGATTAATTATGTGTGGGTCCCTGGTTCCTCAAGGAGCTGTTGTGCACTGGCTCCCTGGAGGTGTCCAGGCAACTATGGAGCTGGGTCTTGAGCAGCTGTGAGTGAGATGGGAAGAAACACCCAGGAGACAGCTTCAGAGAACAGCTCTCATTTATTCAACAAGGAACTGGGTTTTTTTTTGGGGGGGGGGGAGGAGCTTTTTTTAATTATTATTTTTTTATTGACAACTTCTATACTTACATACAAAAAATGCATGATATTTCCCTCCCCTCCTCCCATTTCACTTTAGAACTCCAATCTCCGTCATATCCCCTCCCTCTCTCCATTAGTCGCTCTTTTAACTTGATGTCATCATCTTTTTCTTCTGTTTTGAGGGTCTTGCGAAGGTATTGCTAGGCACTGCAAGGTCATGGATATCAAGGCCAATTTCTGTCTGGGCAGTTGCATTGTAAGAAGTCATACCCTTCCTTTGGTTCTTCCATTCTATCTGCCCCCTCTTCCGCAATGGTCCCTGAGCCTTGGAGGGTGTGACAGAGGTGTTTCAGTACTGGGCACTCCTCCATCCCTTCTCAGCACTATGTTGACTTTTGGGTCATCCCAGTGGTCATCGCCATCTGAAAAGAGAAGCTTCTCTAACCAGAAGTGAGAGTAGCGTTAATATGTCAATATGAACATTAAGCGTAGTGCTTTCAGGGTAGGTTGGTGGGAATAATATATACATTTAGCCAGACAAGAGCAGGCCTTATACCCCTAAGGCTCATGACCTCCCCTACCATAGACTTTTGTTTAGGTTTTTCAGTACCAGGTATGTATTCCCTCCTGTAGAGAGGGCCTTCAGTCCAATTATGGAGCACTTGGAGGAACTGGGTTTTTATAAGCTGTTGAGAGGAAGAGCAGGAACAGGGTCCCAAGAGGATTGGTGGGTTCAAATATTGTTTGCTAATGCCTATTTGGCATATAGGGACATTCATTCCAGCACATAGGGAGAGGGTCAGGTGATCTACATAGTGGTGGGAAGAGGTATAGGGTATGAATCAGGATTGTAGGACTATGTAAAGGCTATTGGCTGATACCGTATAAGGAGCAAAGCCTAAGTCTTATCAGGATACCTAGGCACCCTGAGCTGGGTGAGAGGGAACAGCCCTCCTTCTGCTGGTATTGGGGCCTGGGATTTGTCTAGGGGTCCAGGCTCACTGCGACCACCCGGGAGAGTGAGGGGCCTTAGTCCTGCTGGTTCCTGGGACCTGAGATTTGCCCAGTACCCAGGCTACTGCAACTTCTCCATAGCCTGGGTCCCGTGTCTGATAGCTTAGGCCTGCTTTTAACCCAGGGCCTTGCCTGTGTCTGACAGCTCCCCCCTTTGTTTTTATAGTGGTGTGGTGTCATGATAATGAGTGAGATCTTTATAGTCTATCATCAGTTCAGATAGAGTTAGATGGTGCATGAGGACCTGATTAGTAGCTACTTTAGCAATATTTATTTGTTGTCTGAGAAATTTGATGAGTCAGGGGGCTACAAGTAATAGGGTTCCTATAGCAAGGAGGGGGCTAAGGAAGGGGAGAAGCCAAGTGACTAAAGGGTTAGAGAACCAGGTGGTGGGGGTCCTCAGGCTTATAGTGGTCAAGTAGCTCCTTTCAGAGGTTTTTGAAAATTTTAATATTTTGTTCAACAATATTTGATTCATTAACAAATAAACAACATTCTTCTCCCAAGACCACACATGTCCCCCCATGTTCAGCAATAATGAGGTCTAGGGCTCTATGGTTTTGGAATACCACAACCGTGAGAGAGTTCAATTGTCTCTAGAGAGATTCGAGGCTGTTGGTAGTGGATATCATGGCCTGGTCAAGCTTGTTTTGGAAGTCCCCCGTGAGGTGGTTGGTTTGGACCAGTATGGCACCTGCAGCACCAGAGGCCCCCAGGGACAGCGTCATGCTGAGGCCCACCAGTAGGGGGATGAAAATCTCTCTTGGCTGATGCAGGTGGAGTTGGAGTTTGTAAGCCACTTCTTCTTCATCGTAGAGATACACCCGTGGAACAATCAAAAATGTGTAACAATAAGTGGGAAAGGAATCACTTATTCATGGGGTGGTTACCTCTTTGCACCAAAAGAGAGCATGTGTCTTGACACAAGTGGTCCTGGATATGGAAATATTGAGGAGGCATTCAGCTCTGATCAGTTTAGAGTGGGAAAGGCAAAGAGGCACACCCTGATCAGAATCAAAGAAGGGAATATCAGTAAGGCAGGATTTTGAATTGCTTGTTATAGATGTAGGGTATTCAAGGGTGTCACTAATAGGGACTGAAGTTAGCAGGGGATGGGTAGGGGATGTACAAAACAAGCAGTTAGAAGACGTCAGTTGCCGGTTCACCTATTTAATCCCTCACAATGGCAGGAACCAAAAGTAAAGGAGGAAAAGGAAAGATCCTGCCAGCCCTCAAAACATGGAGTTATGGGCCACAGGGCGCCAATGTCCCCCTAGACAATGATTGTCCCTCTGGGGGAGCACTCACTTACCCCCAGTGCATCTTGGAGAGTCCCTGTTCAGGCTCCAGCTGTGGGTCCCTCGTTTCTTAAGGGGCCATTGAAAACCAGCTCCCCAGAGGCGTCCAGGCAACTGTGGAGCAGGGTCTTGAGTGGCTGTGAGTGCAATGGGAAGAAACACCCAGAAGACAGTTTCAGAGAACAGCTCTCATTTATTTAAAAAAAAAAATTTAAAAAAAAAAACTTTTTTTATAAGCAGTTGAGAGAGAGAGGGTGGGAAGAGGGTCCCAACGGGATTAGTGGGTTCAAAGGTTGTTTGCCAATGCCTAGTTGGCATATAGGGACATTGATTCCAGCATGTAGGGAGAAGGTCAGGTGATCTACATAATGGCAGGAAAACATATAGGGTATGAGTCATAGGGGGAATGGGGCTATGTAAAGGCTCTTGGCTGATACCATATAAGGAGTTTTCTAGGTAACTGGCCAAAGGTCTCAGGGCTATCAGCGGAGCCTAAGTTTTATCAGGACATCCAGGAACCCTGGGCTGGAGGGGAGGGAACGGCCCTCCTCCTGCTGGTGTTGGGGCCTGAGATTTGTCTGGGGGTCTAGGTTCACTGAGACCTCCAAGAGGGGGGAAGGGACTCAAGATTTACCCAGGATCCAGGCTGATGTGACCTCTCTATAGCTTAGAGTCTGCGTCTGAAAGCTTAGGCTAGATTTTAACCCAGGGCCCTGCCTGTGTCCAACAATTATGGGCTGGAGATATGGCTTAGAGTTTAAGGCACTTGAATGCAAAGCCTAAGGACTTAGGCTTGATTCCACAGTGCCCATGTAAGACAGATGCACAATGTATTTAGAGTTCATTTGCATTGTCTGGAGGCCCTGGCATGCCTACTCTCTCTCTCTCTCTCTCTCTCTCTCTCTCTCTCTCTCTCTCTGCCTCTTTCTCTCTTTCTCTCTCAAAAAAATAAATGAACAAAATATTTCTGTCATAAAAAGATCAGTCACTCAGAGACTTAGGGCTAGAGATGAAAAGGGTAGGGGTGGGGATTATGACAGAAGCCAGGAGAGAAATGAGGCAGAGTTACACATAAGTATGGAAGGATGAGAGGAGTCTGAACCCTCAGGGATGAGGAGCAGAATGCAGATGGAATTCCCTATTTTACTTTGGAAGATTCTTTACTGCCTGAACCTTTAATGAAAGAAAGGCATCATGTATATGTTCTCAAATTAGTGATTGTCATTACTTTATAAACTATTAGGCTAGAGGAAACACAGAACTTGGATACTCATGGCTCAAGACTTTAATTCAGTAACTAATATGTAGTCTGAAAGATCTATCTGACTTTCCAGTGGTATAAAGACTAACAATAGTTTTAACTTTCATCACTTGTTTAAGAAACCCCAGAATGATCGGTTTTTTGTGCCACTTAAAAATGGCATACTTTCTGCATGTGTCATTTTTTCTTTCTAATAGGAGAAGATAGAAACATGCCTGGGATATGGATGTGACTGTCTAGTTAGGATTCAGGTCTTAGTGTTGTATTTTCAGAGTTGACCCAGTATCTTCAGAGTGCATGTCATCCCACTTATGTTCAAAGAAACAACTGTACAGATTGAAACAGGTTAACATTGAAATATGAAAAGGATAAGTAATAAAGTTTCAGAACTATAAGTAACTTAAGAGATGCCTCCGACACTTTCCTTTTAGCAGGGAAAAGATAAGCCTCAAAGAGAAGGAGTAACTTACTTAAAGTCACATAGCTAGCTATAGACAAGTCAATAAATAAGCCCAAGGCTGTTGATGTAGCTCAGTGGTAGAGTGCTTGTGAGGATGCATGAGGCCATAAGGCCTATATGTGTGACATATGCCTATGGCACTGGGCCACTGCAGTCAGTGTACAGTGTCACATGAGCTGACTCAGAAGCTGAAATAGGCACATCATTTTTCCCATTGCTAATTTCCCAGCTCTATCAAAGCTAATAAAATTATAGTTTAGAAGATCTATAAACTTAAGACAGGAAGATATTTTACTTACCATACGTTCAGTTATTATTTATCCCACAAAGAGACATTGTCAATCATATATCAGATATTATGACTGCAATAAAAACATAGAGTAGGTCCAATATGTGTCTTCACATAACTACTAAGGGAAACAAAATCAGACAGGCAAAAATGTAAGTAGACTGAGTATTAATGATAAGTAAATTCTACTTTACAGCACAAAAACTTAATTCTTGCAGACTTTTTGCTTCTTGGTTTGGGAATTTGGATTTTATTTCTTATTTGTTTGTTTGTTTTGTTGTACCTTGTTTTGTTTTGGTGGGAAGAATAGATGTGGTAAGGAGGAAAATAACAAGAAAAATATTTTAAACAAAATAGAAAGAAAACTCACAAAACTGGAAGCTAGGAAAGTAATGGTGTGGTCAGAAATAATAGCATTATGCAATATGTTAAAAATATCTCTAGGGATTGGAAATATGTCTCAAAGGTTAAGGGTTCTTATTTGCAAAGACTTCCCAATGTTAACCCAAGCCATCCATGTAAACCAGACCCAAAAAGTGGCACATGTGACGGATGCTTTTTTGCAGTAAATGCACATACATGCACACAAATAAATAAATAAATGTTAAACTAACAAACTCAATAAATGATAATTAAGTAATCAATAAAGAATCTCTAGATTCACAACAATAATCACATAACTGAATGAACTTTGTAAGCATATGTAGAAGTTACAGTGTTGGTATCTTAAGTACACTTAAATAATGCTTTGCTTTCATGTTGTGGTAGTTTGAATGTATGTCCCCCATTGATTCAAGTGTTTTATTAAAGTTTGTAACTTGGGTTTCCAGGCACCTGGCTAGAGAAGGTGTGACTGGAGGTGGATCCATCCCTCAGGTGTGTTTGGGGGCAGATATGATTGCCAGTCCAAAGGAGTACAGAGCAGCTTGAGTTCTGCAGGTGTCCTTGCTGCTTGCCGCCCCTTCCTGCTCGCTGCTTTTGGATTTCATGGGTTGCTTGGTTGTTTCTCTGCTTGGGTATATGAAACCAGCTTCTTCTACCACTGACAGAACTTTCTCCTGAATCTATAAGCTTGAAATAAATCCCTTCCTCCCATATACTTTGCTTGGTTTGGATGCTCATCCCAGCAATGTCGAACTGACTAAAATAGTGGTCATGTTTCAAAAAAGTAGACTAACCTAGAGTAACAAAAGGAGGGTAGTTCTAGTTTCAAACAGAATGCCTGTGATGTCTGGGTATTTATTTCTTATCTGGATGTGATAGATAACTATGTCAGATCTAGGGAACATAGCTACAAATGCTAGAGGGTATAACTATAGACCAATTCTAGGCTGAACATCTGCTTCATATAACCCTAGATTTCATAACCAACTAGATTTATTCCAAACCCAACTTAAAAAAGTTAGGACCAAGAATCTCAGATCATTCAAAAAGAAATCTAAACAGCATTTGTGAAAAGCCTGTTGTATACAGTTCTTTTCAAAGACTTTGGAGGTCAATTATAAGCCAGACATAAAATCTTGGAACTGAGAGTAAGCTAGCAAGATTCTAGAAGTGTCAAGGAATGAGATGTAGTTAATAAAGTGTTTATCTACTTACCTTAGATTCTTCATAGCTACCTGTAGAATGAAAATTTTCATGTGTAATACAATTCTATTTTCGTGAAATGAAGGATTTGCTCTGTGCCAAGAGGAAGCAAGGCAGACTTTGTCCTTTCCCTCTGAAACTTAAACACTAGCAGGGAAGACAGACAAATGATAGGTGTATTAGCAAGATGTCCATAGGGTCTACTGTTGCAGTCAGGTTCGCATTGCTGGCAGAAATCACCCGACTAAGAACAGCTTGTGGGAAAAAAGAGGTTTATTTTGGCTTACAGGCTCGAGGGGGAAGCTCCATGATGGCAGGAAAAACGATGGCATGAGCAGAGGGTGGACATCACTCTCTGGTCAACATAAGGTGGACAACAGCAACAGGAGAGTGTGCCAAACACTAGCAAGGGGGAGCTGGCTATAATACCCATAAGCCCACCCCCAACAATACTTTGCCTCCAGAAGGTGTTAATTCCCAAGTTGCCATCAGCTGGGAACCTAGCATTCAGAACACTTGAAGTTTATGGGGGACACCTGAATCAAACCACCACACCTACCATGGTCACTTAGGAAAGAGAAAAATCGTGATTTTAATCAAAACCAAATTCTCCCAAAAATTTTGCAGCATTAACACAAACCGATCATACCGCTGTTAGTTGTTTATTGTATAATTCTTAAAAAAAAAAAAAAAAAGGTGTTTCTAATTTTCCTTTAATTTTCATCATTTTATGTAAAACTGATCAAGGTGAGAATTTCTTTTGACTTATCTTTTAGGTTTTCCCATTGAAAGATACAAGAATGAAGATTCCTGGAGTGCTGTTCTGACCAGCTAGTTCTGAAAACAACTGTTCATGACTGATAAATTTCAGATCTGACACCAAAAATCCTTCAGGCCATCCTTTTGCTTCCATTCTAGAAACAAGCCTTAGTGCTCTCTTTTTACAGCTTCTCATATTTGTAGGTTTATTTCTACAAGTATTATGCAAGCTTATTAAGGCATGCCATCTGGTAAGGACACTTAGAACTCTTTACACAAGCAGGCCAATATCAGAGGACAATTCCAACATTGACAGTTACTCAGAACATCATGTGAATGTGGTTAAATGGGATGATGGACAATACAGAAAGTATATCCAGATTCACAAAAAGAAAGAGAAAATGTAGGGAGAGAGTGAAACTAGACTCAAAAGACTAGGAATAGAAGGAACACATCTCAACATAATAAAGGCTATTTATGACAAACCCACAGCCAACATAATACTAAATGGGGAAAAACTTGAAGCTTTTCCACTAAAATTAGACACAAGACAAGGGTGTCCACTGTCCCCACTTTTATTTAATATAGTACTGAGAGACTTAGCCATAGCAATAAGGCAAGAGACACACATAAAACTGATACAAATTGGAAAGGAAGAGATCATTATTGGCAGATGATATTATTCTATACACAAAGCATCCTAAAGACTCTACCAGCAAACTGATAGAGCTGATAAACTCCTATAACCATGTAGCAGGATACAAAATAAACACACAGAAATCAGTCGCCTTCTTACATGCTAACAACAAACACACAGAGGATGAAATCTGAGAATCACTCCCATTCACATTTGCATAAAAAAAAAAAAGTACTTTGGGATAAACCTAAGCATGGAAGTGAAGGACCTCTACAATGAAAACTTTAAAACACTCAAGCAAAAAATTGCAGAAGACCCTAGGAAATGGAAAAACATCCCCTGTTCTTGGATTGGAAGAATCAATATTGTGAAAAGGGCAATCTTACCAAAAACAATCTACACATGTAATGCAATCCCCATCAAAATTCCAATGGAATTCTTCAAGGAAATAGAAAAAACAATCCAAAAATTCATTTGGAAGCACAAATATCTAAATCAATTTTGAGCAACAAAAATAAGGCTGGTGGTATCACCATACCTGATTTTAACCTATATTACAGAGCCATAGTAACAAAAACAGCATGGTACTCACACAAAAACAGACATGTAGATCAATAGAACAGAATACAGACCCTGATGTAAGTCCAGGTAGCTATAGCCACCTGATCTTTGACAAAAATGACAATAATACTCATTGGAGAAAAGACAGCCTCTTCAGCAAATGGTGTTGGGGAAACTGGATATGCATCTGTAGAAGGATGAAAATAGATACTCATCTCTCCCCATGCCCAAGAATAAAATCAAAATGGATCAAAGACCTTAATATCAGACCTGAAACTCTGAAACTGCTAGATGAAAAGGTAGGGAAAACCCTTCAACATATCGGTCTAGGCAAAGACTTTCTGAATATAACCCCAATTGCTCAGGAAATAAAACCACAGATCAACCACTGGGACCTCATGAAATTATAAAACTTTTGTACAGCTAAGGACACTGTGAATAGAGCAAAGAGGAAACCTACACAATGGGAGAAAAACTTTGCCAGCTACACATCTGACAGAAGATTAATATCCATATTATACAAAGAACTCAAAAAATTAAATAATAAGAAATCAAACAACCCAAATAAAAAATGGTCTATGGAACTAAATAGAGAGTTCTCAAAAGAAGAAATACAGATGGCATATAAACATCTAAAGAAATGTTCTGCATCCCTAGTTATCAAGGAAATGCAGATTAAAACTACGTTGAGATTCCATCTCACTCCTGTCAGATTGGCTACCATCATGAAAACAAATGTCTATAAATGCTGGCGAGGATGCGGGAAAAGAGGAACCCTTCTACACTGTTGGTGAGAATGCAATCTGGTTCAGCCTTTGTGGAAATCAGTGTGAGACAGCTAAATACAGATCTACCATATGACCCAGCTATACCACTCCTAGGCATATATCCTAAGGACTCTTCTCACTACCTTAGAGATACTTGCTCAACCGCGTTTATTGCCACTCTATTCACAACAGCTAGGAAATGGAACCAGCCTAGATGTCCTTCAACTGATGAGTGGATAATGAAGATGTGGCACATGTACACAATGGAGTTCCACTCAGCGGTAAAGAAAAATGAAGTTATGAAATTTGCTGGAAAATGGATGGCTCTGGAAAGGATTATGCTTAGTGAGGTAACCCAGGCCTAGAAAGCCAAATGTCACATGTTCTCTCTCATGTGTGGATCCTAGCTACAAATGATTGGACTTGTATGTGAGTAAAAATAAATATCAGTAGCAGAAACCAGTAAGCTAGAAAGAGGATATAAAGGGAATGGAAAGGGAGGGAGGGGGCACTTAATAGAATGGTATTGTGTATATGTAAGTAGAAGAACAGATTGATGGGAGTGAAAAGGCTAATGGAGGTAAGGGGAAGAGCTTGAGTAAGGAAGGTGGAGGGAGGGCTAATCAAAATCTAAGAGGATATAAATAAGTCATAGGGCAACTTACTTATTTGGACAATGAAATACTCAGAAGCCATAGATTGTTACTAGAAAATTTTCAGTGCCAGGGAGGGGATACCTTCCAGTGAGTTGTTGGCCAGGGAGGTCACAGATACCCCCAAAACATTATAGGCCATTGCCAAGGCCCTTGTTTCCCACCAGAAATAGATGGTAAGACCCTATTGCTGAAGACTCCACATACTTGGGTGGCAAGGTCACTGAGAAATCCTGCTGGAGCTGAGTAAAAGCCTCCTCAATGTGGACCAGCTGACAGAAAGTTGGAAAAAGCTACGCTGCATGCAGTTCAATGGGAGAGAGAAAACACCACTAAAGGTACTCAACAGTGAACACTGCAAGCTTTAAATTTGGCCAGCCAGACCAAATGAGCCAACGGGTGTAATAGTGGCATGATTGTTATGGGAGAAACCAACTGCTCTCTAACTGGACTTGGAGGCCTGCTCCATGGGAGGGAATATATCCCTGATACTGAAAACCTACAACAGGAGTAGTCTTGAGCCCTAGGGTTGGAACGTCTGCTGGTGTCATGCTAAATGTATATACTATGCTCACCAACTGCCCAGTAAGCACTTCTCTTAATGTCCACACCCATATATTAATGCTACTCTCACTTATGGTTAGAGAAGCTTCTCTTTTCAGAAGGTGGCGACCTTGGGATGACTCAGAAGGCACCATGGTGCTGAGAGGTGACAGAGGAGTGCTTAGCACTGAAACACCTCAAACACACCTTCCAAGGTTCAGGATCTGTTGTGGAACAGGGGGCAGAAGAATGTAAGAGCCAAAAGAAGAGTGAGACTCCTTACAACGTGCTCCTCCAGACACAAAATGGCCTGGATATCCATGACCTCATGGTGCCTGACACTATCTACATATACCATAATAATAGGAGGAAAAGATGATGACATCAAACTGAAAAGAGAGACTGATTGAGAGGAGGAGGGGATATGATGGAGAGTGAAGTTTCAAAGGGGAAACTGCAGGAGGGAGGGAAGTACCATAGGATATTGTCTACAAGTAAAGAAGTTGTCAATAAAAAAATTAAATTAAAAATAAATAAATAAATAAATAAAAATGGGGACTGGATACTCAATCACTATAGGGTACTTAAAGATTCCTATGATTCAATTACCTGACAAAAGGCAAAAAAAAAAAAATGGTAGCATACTTGTTGGGTTATTTACTTAGCATTGACATCAAAATCAGAGACATTTAGATTTTTTTTTTTGTTACAGACATGTAATATTCTAAAGTCTTTACATTCTTGGATTATTCCCTTTAGTTGTCCCATTAAACATCCATTTGTTTGTTTTCTTCATTGTACGTCATTGCTTATTTTTAATAAAATATTCAAAGGCATGTAAATAAATGTGGAAAATAAGATGTACTGTTATGTTCACCATTGTATCACTTTATAAATGAATATAGGGTTGGAGAGATGGCTTAGCAGTTAAGGTACTTGCCTGTGAAGCTCAAGGACCCAGGTTCAATTCCTAAGTACCCATATAAGCCAGATTTACAAGGTCGTGCATGCATCTGGAGTTTGTGTACAGTGACTAGAGGCCATGGCATGCCCATTCTCTCTCTCTTTCTAATGAATAAAATATTTTACAAATTTAAATGAATATAATTGAACATTCAGGCAGTGAAGCAATGGTGCTGGTGACTGTGGAGCAAGTGAGCTCAGAGACTGGGTCAGAGGAGTAGTCTGCTCCAGATCAGTGGTAATAGTTTTCTCTTGATTTAACAGTGGAACCTGAGATGATGACCTGTGTAGCCTTCTGTAGCATCCAGGACCTACTTAGGCCTCCATCATTCTGTGATCAGAGAAAGATCTGCCAGACTGAGCCAGAAGGGAGCCAGCTGAGATCATCCACCGGCACCAGGGTGCCTACTCATGTTCTATGTCTAATCCTCTAGCTCTCCTGGCAGTTTTGAGGATTGCCCAAGATCCTTCCAGTGAAGTCCTTTTTTGAGTTGGCTGTATTGCCAGAGTTGGCCACAAAGTACCCTGACTAAAGCGAGAAGATTTACGAGACTCTCAGACCATTAGTGTACTATTTCCTGGATAACACTAAATGAAGCCCTAAATGTATATCTTGCATGTATTTCTTAGGAACCAAGCATAAGAAATAAGATACAGTTGTATTCATTTATGATATTGTATGACTCAGGTTCATTCTTAGGACAGATGTCAGGTTGTTATAGTAATTCCATTTAATAATCCTGGAAAAAGCCCGGATTTGCAATATAGTAAAAGTGGGTCCTTTCTGAGCTACTAGGAAACCCTGATGCATCTAAAACTTACTGGACCCAGCTTCAATTCAGACCAGATCCAGGAACCTTTCACAAGTCAATTAACAGCAAAAAGGAGATCTAGATCCACGTGTTCTTTGACTCTTCCCTTCCTTCCTTCCCCCCTTCCTTTCTTTTTTATTACAGTTTTGGCAAAAGCAAAACTAGTAGGTTGAATAGACATCCATGAACTTCTAATTTCACTTGCTAATAGCTGAGATAACCTACAGAAATTTATCCCTGTCCCAAAGTAATCAACTTAAGTTTATATAGCATAGCAAATTTCAATACAAAAACTGAAAGTTTTCTCAATGGTATCAGTTAGCAACAATCTCAGCTATGAACAACAAAAGGTTGTTTAAATCACATAGGTTTCAAAGATACATGGCTTATTTGACACAGTCATATGGACTCCAGTCTAATCCTTACCTCAGTCTAGAGGTTCCCTCCACAAGGTAAACATCATCCTGGGAGCCTTCCTGCCCCTGCCTGTCCTGCCATTCTCAGGGCATGGTTTTCTCCTGTGAGATCACAGTTCTAAGATCCAGACACTTCTTTTTTTTTTTTTTTTTTTTGTTTTGCAAGGTAGGGTCTCACATTGGTCCAGGCTGACCTGGAATTAACTATGTAGTCTCAGGGTGGCCTCGAACTCTCGGCGATCCTCCTACCTCTGCCTCCCGAGTGCTGGGATTAAAGGCGTGCGCCACCACGCCCAGCAGATCCAGACACTTCTTACTAGTTTTCATCTGGAATGTCTTCTAGACTGGAGTGCTGGAGATTTTGTTCCTGCAGTGGCACTGTGTGGAGGTGGCAGGAACTGGGAGGCAGGACATCTTTGGAAGAAGTAGTGAATGCATTCATTTGCAGAGACTAGAGGGAGTCCGCCCCTTTTTCTCTACTTCTAAAAACCAATGGTGAACAGCCTTCTTCTTGTGTCACCATGATGTTCTGCCTCAAACAGGCCCAAAAGCCATGGAACCCCTAAGCCAAAAATTAACCTTTCCTATTCTTAATTTTATCTCATGTTTTTGTCACAACAGAAAACTAACACATTTCTACATATCTACTTAAACTCAAAGTAAAAATACAAGAGGGAGGGGCTTGGGAGATGGCATAGTGGTTAAGGGGCTTGCCTGAGAAGCCTAGAGACCCAGGTTCTATTCCCCAGTTCCCACGTAAGCCAGATGTACAACGTAGCACATATGACTGGAGTTAGTTTGCAGAGGACCTGGCATGCCTATTCTCTCTTTCTTTCTGCCTCTCTCTCTCATAAATAAATAAAATATATTTTTTTAAAGATACTAAAGGGATCAAGGGTAGGTAAACTTCTCCTGGGGCCTTTATTTCTTTTGAGGGTCCTTAGTGGAATAGAAGTGAGGGAGGGGAACAAAAGAGTGTATGGCATGGAAATATAATCAAATTACCATATGTTCATATGTTAAAGGTCTCAAATCAAATAAAAAAGCGAAGAAAATTCACACAGTTCGGTTAGAATTTGTTTCTTTAATGCGAGAAAATGAAACCTTCCTTGGGAACTTTTGCATTCATCTTCTCACCTGAGACTAATCACCATGAGCAACAAACGAGGTCTAGAAATCCAAGTTTCCACTTTCTAGCTCCATGGTGCAGGAAAGACAAAGACTGAAGTCAGGATGAGTTTGAAGTGAGCCAAGTATAGTAGCTTTCAAGACTTATGACATAATTATACTTTCAGACATGTGACCAGATTTTGGCTTTTGGGGCTCCTGAATAACCTCAGCTAACCCAAGTTGTCACTTTGAGGCACTTGATCAACATCCCCTTTAGCTATCTATTGTATCTTAGATAATTATTATCAGTTATCTACTGCTACATGACAAAGGGCATCAAAAGCTGGACATTTAGAAGAGCAAGCTTTGTCTCTGAGTGAGGAATCCAGAAGGGCTTCAGCTGGGAGCATCAACAGGGGCTACAGTCAGCCTGAGTGTCAACTAGGGAAGATCTATCAGCTGGTAAAATCACTGTCATGACTGTTGGGAAGGTTCAGCATCTCATAGGCTATTATTGATCTCTCTTGCATTTCTTTAGCATGTGGTCCTCTCTCCAGTGCAGACTACAGCAAGAAGATGACTTCTCTTGGGAGGGTGGAAAGGAAGAAGGAAGGAAAAGAGAGAAGAAAGGAGGAAAGGAGAGAAGAAGAAAAAGTGAAGGAGGAGAAGAAAGAGGCAGATAAGGAAGAGGGAAAAGACAGGGAAGACAGAAGGAAAGCACATATTCTTGGTAACTTCATCTCAGAAATGGAATCCGAGCAGTTTGGCTGAATTCTATGTATTAGAACACAGGAACTAGGTTTAGTAGGAGGGAATTTACAACCACAGTGCATAGCAGGAGGCAGAGTTCCTTGGGGAGCTGGTCTATAGTGCCTATACACCACAGTGCCTATATAATTTGATGTCAATGAGGTATTTTTATAAAAGTTATGTTATGGTTATACTTGAAATAACTAATATATTAATTATCAATAATATATTATATATATATATGCAGAGTGGGAGGGGAGAGAGAGAAAAGAATCTGGCATTATACTTGGAAAGTAGTTTACAAAAAGATTTTTAATTCTAAGGTCAGCTAAATTTGCTTAAATAACTCTTTGAAAAGCTACTAAGGAGACTTAGCTTCCTCTTCTAATTTCTAAATGTTATAAATGATTGGCTTGTCTGTCTTTATGATTCCTGAGAAATGTTTAGAAATGCTGTTACTGTGAATAATGACTTACTTTTATTATGTTTTCCAGTTTATCATTTAAAAATGTTATTGATTCCAGATGCCTACCCTGTATTAAGCCACTTTGATCATTTTATCGCGATGACAGGGCTCTATTGACTCAGCTTGGTTTCCTATTTAGAGTCCCATCTTCTGCAAATAAATGGAATAAATGTTGCTGCCCTTCTGACTCTTATGCATCTTGGCATTTTTCTATCATCACTTTGCATAAGTAAGACCTTCCATGTTTTGTTAAACATTTGTAGTAATAGGTGACGTTTTTTTCTTTTTCTCACTTTTAAAGGCTATGCAACCGTAGCTTTTCGAGTGGTTATGTTTATTACTTCAATAGAATATCTGTTATTAAAAATATCATATTTTATGGGAAAGTATGTTTGATTTATACCTTTTTTAACACATTATTAGACTAATTTAAATTTTGGAAATTTCTTTTAAAAAAGATATAGTAAAACTCACCTTTGAAGGTATCCCTTGATAGGACTTGGACTATAGCTCTGTGGTTGAACACTTACTTAGCATGCATGAGGCCCATGGAACAATCTGTACTGGTGGAGAAATCAGATAAAGCTATCTGTAAGTTGAGACTAACTCAGTGATATCATGCTTACCTAGGAGCTGATCCCCTTGAGCCTAAAATAAATGAATAAACAAAGAAACAAATATGTGCTAAAATTCTTTCAGAAAGAGAAGTCATTGATTATACTTAACTTCTTCCCTAATGTTTGTCTCATGTAAAGTCATATTTAATTCTTTAATAATTTTGATATTATACATAATTTCAGAAATTAATTTTGTCTGTTTTCAAAAGTTAGCCCGTTTATTATTTATGAATATGTTATTATCATATTTTATCTTTATATTATCCCAGGCTATCAGTAGGTACTTTAAAACTACCTTTTCATTATTGATCTCCAATATTCATGAGTTTGATTTTACAGAGTTTGAATTCAGTTATAAATATGCATAAGCCGGGCATGGTGGCACACACCTTTAATCCCAGCACTCGGGAGGCCGAGATAGGAGGATTGCCAAGAGTTCGAGGCCACTGTGAAACTACATTATATATATATATGCATTATGTACAGAAATATCTATATTCTATGTTTGGAAAGGAAATTCTATGCATATCTATTGATTTGAATTTATTGATCAGAGAGGGTTTTGGTTTTTCTTTAAAGTTTTATTGACAATTTTCATGCATTTACATAGTGTACATTAAGCAAAACCCTCTCCCATTACCTTCTCTTGATGCCCCTTCCCTACCTCCCTCTTACATTAAACCCCTTCTTCATTTCAACTACTTCCTCTTCAACTTTTATTTAATCTATATTTTTTTGCCCTCCTCCCCCATCCATGACAGAATGTTGATAATCCCAACATTGTCAATGTTTTTGTAAAGACAGCAAAATGCTATTATTTCTTGACATCAATCTTAGAGAAAAACAGAAGTCACTTTACACCTGCTTGAGCAGGCAGGGATAATAGCTAAAGAGGATGTGCTCTGCTGGTCTGAATAGCATTACCCTGGGCCTGCATTGTTAAGCAAAATCCTCAAGGGCAGATAAACCAGATACTTGGAGACTCTGGCTTCACCCCCAGGCACTTCCTGTAACTGACTAACAGAACTATTCACAAATTTGTTTAATCCTCTAGAATGGAATGCCCCTACCATAATGCAAATTCCCCTTTATGTTTAAAGATTACTTTCATGGTTGTAACTTCAACATGTGAATTGTGATTTATGGTCTAATTCCCATCCTGTTTTTGCAATAAACATTGTATAGTTTTTTTTTCTAATAAAAGCTGATGCTTCGGCTGGAGAGATGGGCTTAGCAGTTAAGGCGCCTGCCTCCTAAGCCTAAGAACACTGGTTCCAATCTCCAGGGGTTCCAATCTCCATCTCCTAGATGCAAAGTGATGCAAGGGTGCAATGCCATACTTGACCACGCATCTGGAATTCATTTGCAGCAGCTGAGACGCTGCTGGCGCGCCCATCTCTATCTGTCTTCCTCTCCCTTTCTCTCTGTCTCTCTCAAAAAAAAAAAAAAAAAAAAAAAAAAAAAAGCTGATGCTCCAAACAGCTCAATGCTACATCTTGAGAATCCAAACTCTGGATGTAATCCTGGTGTGCACCAGCTTTTATTCTCTTTCTTTTTTACCCAATAAAACTTTGCCTCACATTCCGTGAGTTGATGGCCTTACTAGTATGACACTGGACCCCATAACATTTTGTGAAGGTAAGTATAATTGCTGTGAGGTCATGAATGCAAAAGCTACTTCACATCCAAAAGACAGAATTCTATAGTACTCTTAGGGTCATACCCAGCAGTTGAACCTTCAACTACACAACTGACCAGCCTGACAAGATGTGGTCACTGTTGCAAGAGGGGTATGACTGTTATGAGGGTAATGAAATGGTATCTATTAAGATTTGAAGATCACTCCATAGGAGGGAATTCATGTCTGGTGTAGAGAGGTTTTGTTTAAACATCTTAAATTCTTTTTGAAAAATATGTTATGTATTAATTTGCAAGCAGAGAGACAGAGATAGAGAGGAGTGGGCATGGGTGCACCAGGGCCTCTAGCCACTACAAACAAACTCCAGATGAATGTACCACCTTGTACATCTGGCTTATGTGGGTATTGGGGAATCAAACACAGATCTTGACGTTTTACCAGCAAGCACCTTTAGCTGCTGAGACATCCCTCCAGCCCTAAATTCTACTTAATTTTCATTTTTCTCAGTATGACTTACGAGAGTATGTTCAATAACTCTATCTGCAGTTGCTGATTCATCTACTTTTTGTTCACAATTTATTTTCTTCATTATACAAGGAGATTGGTATATTTCTGGCTATTTCCTTTTTTATTGCTCTTAGTATATGAATTATATCATAGCTTATGTGTCTTTTACTTATGTGGTTTAACAGCTTAACTTGGTTTTTCTGCTATTAAAATTGATAATGAAAAATTGATGATATGCTCATGTCTCTGTAATGAGCTGTTTTCTTTTTCTTTTGTTTTAAATGTCTTGTAGACAATATATTAGAGCATCTTGCCTCCCTGAAAAAACTATATTTGATGTGCACATTTAATTAATTTACATTTACTTTAATTACTACCATTACAAGTTATTACTGTCATTCCATTTCATATTTGCTATGAACAATACTTCTTGGTTATTTTTTTTTTTAATTTTTGTTAGCCAGATCATTTTTGCTGCTCTTACTTGAAAATTATAATTCAATGTCAGTTTTATCAGTTGGTTTCTGCTAACATATTAAATTCCATTCATTCTTTTAGAGCACATTATTTCTTTGCTTTGATCAAGACAAAGACTTCAGAATGCTATCAGAATATTCTGAGCTCTGCTCATTACCTGACTCTATACAGTTTGTCATATTCTTCTACGTTATAGCCAGATTATTATAGAGCTACATTGTATAATGTAGTAGCTAGTAAATATATATGACTACTTAAATTCAAATTCATTTAAGATAAATAAAATTAAAAGCCTAGTTTCTTGGCCACAGTTGTGATCCTTTACATTTTATACCTACATGTGGCTAAGGACTATCATATTGAATGATACATATACATTATCTCCACAAAAGCTAGAATATCCATTGGAAAACATTGTTATAAATACATATGAATCATCACATTTACTTTTTTGTTACCATTTCTTATTTGATTTCTCTTAAATGCTTGTTTCGAAATCATTTATTTCCTCTGTATTGTTGCTTCCTTAAAATATTTTCTTTAAGATTTTGTGTATTTTTACCTTATATCCAGACTTTGGATTGCCTTTATTTTGTTCAACCTAAAGTTTAATCATTTTGTAAAATTAAAGATATGATATTTTCATTCAACATGTAAAAATATTATTTTAATATTCTAATATTGCTTTTGAGAATTTTGAAGCAAATTTATCATTAGCAATAAAATGATACTTTCAATTGCATGCTTTTGGGAATTTTGGGGGTTCTTAAAATATTTTATTTATTTGAGAGATAGAGAAAGAATAGGCACACCATGGCCTCTAGCCACTGCAAACAAACTCCAGACACATGCAGAACCTTATGCATCTGGCTTACATGGGTTCTGGAGAATAGAACCTGGGTCCTAAGGCTTCGCAGGAAAGAGCCTTAACTGATATGACATCTCTCCAGCTCTGTTTGGTATTTTTAAATGGAATATAATGCATCAATATTTTGGATTTCTTTATCAATGTTGTCTGTTGCTCTATGGGGCTCTTTTAATCTGACTCTTCCAACTTTCTTTAACTTTCAACCATTATTTCAACCAAAACAAAAACAAAAACAAAAATTTCTCTACTCCATTTAGCTTTAGTAGTTCAAAGTTGTCTTTGTTCTCTCCTCTAATTTTAGATCTTGTTAAATATTTTCCATCTTTTATCCTTTTCTTCTCCTTCAGGGAAATTTCCTAACCAGACCTTTCCTTTCACTTTAATTCTATGCTGATGCTTGTCTCCTTAGATTCTCCTTCACTGACTGTTACTGCTCCAACTTGGCAACTTTGCCTCAGAAGACATTGTCTCATCTCATTTGTAGCAAATTCTTATCTTATCTGGACAATTAATTCATCTCCTTCTAGTAAGGTCCTTTAGTATCTGTTTTTCTTTTAAGGAAGTAGTATTCCACCTCACAAAACTTCTCCCTCTCTTCCTACAAGTTACAAGTTAGAACTCTTGGCTACTTTGGCTGACAATACTTATTCACTAGTAGGGGATGAGAGCTTAGACAAAGAATGTGCTTCTTGGGCTGGAGAGATGGCTTTGTGGTTAAGTGCTTGCTTGTGAAGCCTAATGACCCTGGTTCAAGGCTCAATTCCCCAGTATCCAGGTAAGCCAGATGCATAAAGGTGGCACATGCATCTGAAGTTCATTTGGCCCTGGTGTGCCCATTTTCTGTCTCTCTCTCTCTTTCTTTCCCCCTCTTTCTCTCTCTGTCACTCTCAAATAAATAATTTTTTTTAAAAAAAACAAAATAATGTGCTTCTCATCTGGAATGCTCTTGATATCCATAGTCAATCAAATGAGCCCCTGCTACGTTGAGTCCAAAATTCCCTATTCCGACTATCAGTCACAAAATGGGTGTTAAGGGTCTAGGAAAGTCCTTGAACCCCAAACCCTGTATCCAATTTAGCCAAAGAATTGAGAAAACCAAACCGAGAAGGATAATTATAAAATTATTATATTTTTTGAGGGAAGTAAAGAACCAAGTGAACTAAAATGAAAAGACCCATGTGGTCTGAGAGCCCACGTGGTAGGCCTGGAAAAATCATGGAGACGACAGAAAAGAAAGTTCAAAGGGCTCCTGCCATGTGGAGAGCAGGAGGGGTAAAGAGCCCATGTGGGAAGTAGGGGCAAGGAAGTTCTCCCCTTGGCCTGGTCCAGCCATGATACCAAGTTCTGGAGGCTAAACTTGACCAACCCGAATGTTAAGATTAGATTTAAATCCTAGGAGAGACTTTCCTCCAGGAGGGGCTCAGGTTGTTTGTGGAATAACAGATCAAGGGAAGAGATACAAAGTCAGATCACACTTTGATCTCTAGCAAAGTAGAGACTGCAAGGATAGGCCCAAAGACCCTCCTGCTTATTTTCAGAGGCCCTGCTACCCTAACTGCCTAAAAAAGCTACCTGACTCCCTCTCAGTCCCACTCAGCTTCCAGTCATTCACTTATCTCATGTTGCTCATGCCCACATAACTGTTCTTTCAGGGTCTGCTTTCTTCTTCTGTGATTAGCTCATCCCCTAGCCAAGAGGAGGAAACAGCCTCCTCTCTCAGTGCTCCTCCCCAGCTCTCTCACTCTCTGCTCTACTCATGCTGCTATGGGGATGCTCTGCCCCTACCCACAAGCCATTAAGGAAAACTGTCATTCACCCAAGTTCATGCAGGATACAGATGAGGACAATTACAGCACTCTGGTGTGCAGTATCCTCTAGTTAGGAGTACATGGTTTGCTTCAAATTTGGACTACTATTCACCTTCTGAAAATACCCTTGGCATCCTTTGTTGTCACAAGAGTCGCTGCTTGTTCTGAAGTATCTTCGTGGTTGCTTATGTACTGTATCCTAGTTGAGACTAAGGGAAGGAGTTAGCCTCTCATACTAGTTTGCTGTGGTGTCCAGAAGGTTAAGTGTGTGAGTCAGTGTTTACACTGACCTGATTCAGACATGGCCATTGGCCCAAGTAAACAAAGAACAAGTGATGACTTAATGAGAAAATATTCCAGGAAATAAAGCACTCACATACTGGGAAAGAAAGTTACTTATTACCATATCCATTGAAAACAGTATCAAGGGGAAAGCTCTACTTGGAAAAAGCCTAAGATGGTTTATAAATTCCCAAATTCCATTTTTCCAGAAATTGAAAGTAAAAGTATTTGTAATTCTATTTTAGACCCTCAAAAAAGTCCATATGTACCATCAAAATGTTAGAAATAAAATGTTAAATGTTAGAAATAATTGCTGGAAATCAAAGCCATAACTAATATCATTAGCAAAGTTTTGTAGTTTTATTCATGTTTCATCTGAAACTAAAGTGTAGCCACTTCTGAGTGGATCACCTCAGATGTCCTTAGCAGTCACTGGAGAAGCATCCTCCAAGAAAAACTGAAAAGCATTTGTGACTTATCAAAGTCACCCAGGTCATAAATGTTGGAGAAGATGAAATCCAAGCAGAATTCTCTTTCATACTGCAGCTGTGATGCCCAGTTCACGGCGCCCCCAGTGACCACCAAGGATGACCAAACACGTATGCAAAAGCAAAGAGCTTTATTCGGGCTTAAGCTCGGTCTCTTGCCTTCACCAACACAGTGGATCCGTACAAGAGCCCCAAGAAGCAGAAAAGCAGGGTTTTTTATTGAGGTTTGAGCAAGGGGGAGAGGGCTATCTATCACCCACACAACTACATTATTGGCTAATTTGAACAGTAACTTGATTGGTCTTAGGGTTTTGGCGGACTAGGTCTAGGGGAATTTCTAACTTAATTGGCTCAGCAAGCAGTGGTTACATTTGAACAGGTTACATTCATTTGATTGGTGGACATTTACAAAACTCTGAGACGATGGATCTTATTGGGCCATCCGGCCCAGGACCGCAAGAATGTTGAGTCATGCTCACACAGCAAGTTTATGGTTTTTCCTGGTACTACTTGTTCTTCCTTGCTTCTGGGAACTTGCCCCTGTGGCCTACAGAGTGACTGAGGCCTGTCATGGTGCTACTCTGTCCTGGGTCGTTCACAGCTTTGCACTGTATTGTTCAGATGGCTTTAAGCTACACATCCTTAGCTAAGCTTAATTGCTCAGGAAATACATACATCTTTCAAAAGCTATCTTGAGGGGCTGGACAGATGGCTTAATGATTAAGGTGCTTTCCTGCAAAACCAAAGGACCAAAATTCCATTCCCCAGGACCCACATAAGCCAGATGCATAAGGTGGCACATGCGTCTGGAGTTCCTTTGCAGTGGCTGGAGGCCCTGGCGCACATATTCTATCTACCAGCCTCCCTCCTTCTCTCTCTTTGTCAAATACATAAATAAAATAAAATGTATATATATTTAAAAGCTATCTTGAATGCACACCTGAAATCTATGGCTTTTGCCTAATACTATATTCATTTTTCCCTTTAATTTTTTTTTTTTTTTTTTTTTGGTTTTTCAAGGTAGGGTCTCTCTCTGGCCCAGGCTGACCTGGAATTAACTATGTAGTCTCAGGGTGGCCTCAAACTCTCGGTGATCCTCCTAACTCTGCCTCCCGAGTGCTGGGATTAAAGGCATGCACCACCACGCCCGGCTAAGATGTTTTTAAACTACAAATTATTTCAGAAACATATTTGTTACCTCTCCAGGGATAAACATGTGCTGGATTCAGGATGAAGTCATACTAGGAGACACCTGGGCTCTGTTTCTCCCATGTGGGTGTTATTCAGGGAGCTTTTATTTAAACAATAAGTGAGTTTTTTCTACATGTTAGGGATCAGAACAGGGACTAGAGCAAATGAAGCACATGGCTTTTCAAAGAAACATTTAAGCAAAATTTAACTGAGCTTAAAATTCATATAAAAATAATTGTCTTCCTAAACCAGTGCTCAAAAATCCTATCAAATTCTTCTCAATATAAACAAATTGCTGTCAAGTAATAGGTGAGTTAGAGGAGTGTCAATATGGAAGTATCATTAGAAGCCAAAAGTATTAAATATGCAGTTACTTTGTATGTTTGGATATGTTTGGATTTTTTATTCCTGAACAAAATGCACCATAGAAAAGAGAAGATTTCCTTAGATTTGTGATCTTACAGAACCAGATGGGGGGGAAAAAAAGCCTATTGAAATGGCCTCAATCACTGCTTAGTTCACTGTTGCTTATAGAAGCCACCCTATAGAATCTGTTTAAAAATAACTTGATAATTTGATCAGATATAACCACTATTCCTGGCAATAAATGGATGATACTGAGAGACAACTGGAGAGAGAAAGAGAGTGAGGGGGCAGGAGAGAAGCAGACACAGCAGCAACTGCTCTGGGATGGTGAAGATTCACAATGCCTGTGATGATTTCAACTGAATTATCCTGGAAGAGTTGCACATGGAAAAATAAATATTGCTCAGTTATTGTATAATATAGTAATAATATTTTAAATATGTAGATACAACTAAATTTGTTAAATATTTATAGCTACATTTGATTATTTAGCATGCTCTTCAAATATTTATATGTTAAATATAATTAACCATATTTATATTTGTAAATATAAACATAGTTCCTTAGATTCAAGGTCAACTACTGTTTTGGGCATCTTCAGTAGATCTTCACATTTCTGCTGCATTCCCCCTTAGGAACTGCAGCCCAGTGAAGTGAACTCTCACACTATCATCACTACAAACAGTGCTTACCCTGAGTGATGATGATGAAAGACAACCACTGCCAGCTGGGGGATAAGTCTCCAGGTTTCAAATCAAAATCATTTTTAAAAAATTCACTTTAGGGCACAAATATATTCACAATATTAATGATGGAGCCATGGGTGAAAAAATCATTCAATTACATTCTAGTAGTTTAAACCAGAAAATCCAATCCATGACACTAGAAAATATGTCGTTGCTTCTTATCAAGTATAGCATTTCCTCTGGAGCAAAACTGAACATCATGCAGAGAGATTATTCTCTTTGCTACAAACAGGACTCCTAGATTAGAAGTGAGGTAAGAAAGCTCTCACCCCTACCTCAAAAACAGCACCGACAGAGTCACCTATGTGACTTCTCACATTTCATAAAACATTATGAAGACTATAAGAAGAACACAAATGACAAAAAATGTTTATATTCTCTGCTAATATAATATTCAGTGACCAGTGAAATAGAGCCTAAAGCAAATCAAACAGATTTAGGTACACTACAGTAGCCTTATCCTTTTTAACCTTTCCACCTTTTCTCAGCAAAAATCACATCTTTACTTATACCAGAGCTTCTCCCACTTGATGCTATCAACATTCTGGTGCAGTATTTCTTGGCTGTTCTGGGCAGCAGGGAATATGGATTTATAGTTACTGGCCTTTAATTACTACTTGAGAGTAATAATGTCCTCCTCTGTTATGACCACCTAAGATGTTTCCAGTATTGCCAGACGTCCCCTGAAGGGTAAAATTATTTCTGATGGGGCATTGACTTACACAGTATGTGTCCAGTATTCAAAAGTTGATAGTGACTGCTACTGTGTTCTCTGACTAATTAATCTGCACAAGGCAAGCATGGGATGAGGGGGGAAAGGGGCACTGGTGATACAGCTAGCTGTGGTGGCATCAACTCAAGACTACCTCTTTCTGATTATGCGGAAAGATGCCCTGAGTCACTTTGAATCTTTCACAATGAGATGGTTTGCCCCCAATCTTGTGTAACCCCAGGTAGTGGCATGGTTCCTGCTTCTGGCCCCATAATATTTCTGAGTAGCTGCATCCTTAAATGTTAACGGAAAGTGCTTGAGCCCATTGTAGAAGCAGGAGCTACCCTGAAATCCATCTGTTCGAACCATGAAGCCCTCCCTCAGGTTCCCTCCCTCTCAGGTGTTCTGTCAAACATCCCTAAATAGAAATATCACTGTTGCATCTGCCCTTCCTTCAGATAGATGCCAAAAATGATTAAGGCCTCCTTCCATGATTTGCTTCTCCTGTACTTCCTACAGCCTAGCAACATGCACACACTCCTCAGAAAAGGAAAGTGTAGCACTGGCCCCACATTTAGTGCTAATGGACTTTACTCTGGCCATTTGTCTAGGTGTAATAGAGTCAATGTCATGTGGACTTTATCAGTTCTGCTTGCATTTTCTTTTCCAAGTTCACAAAAAACAATAGCTGTTTCTTGAAAATCAAGTGGTCTGAGCTAACCTCCAACTTCCCTCTCCATCTGTGGAGTATTTGCTTCCAGATATACTGAGCCGCTTCCAGTTTTCCTGGGCTGACATTGGTCCAGTTCAGTGCATGTTCTGTCAAACACACAGAAGCAGACAACGCTTTCCCAAAGATAGTCATCTCTTTGATATGAGAGGCCTGATGCTTTGCCACCCTCCATTTCCAGGAAGGATTTTGCTCTGTGCCTTTTCTCTCTTTCACTGGAAAGTACATATGAAGTCCCCATTCCTATGTTCACCTTGCCTGTCCTTTACTGAAAATCCCTTATGGTAAACTTGTAAACTATAATTCTGAAAGCAAAGTAAGGCAAAGAAGTAGTTTAATTTGACAAAAGGTGCAACTTCTTACTTCCTGCCTCTCTTCTCTCTTCAAGCAAAGATTCTGGCTGCAAGATCTGAGAAGTGAGGGCATTATCTTCCTTCCTTGCTGTCTCCCCCACAATGCTCACATCCTGCTAGAAACACCATGGAAATGTAGCAGGAAACGTTTGCATTGGACTGAAATGTATTTCTAAAGAGCAGTGACGGTGGGTTCCACATTGTCCTCCCAGTGATTTTTCCTGCATGTGCTCATTCTCGCATGCTGGTTGGCTGGCTCACAGTAGCTAAGAGGGTCACTGAGAGGCTACGTACGTTGTTTTCTGAAGGAGACACCTGCCCCTCGGAGATGGAATGGAATGGTCACAAGATCTGAGGGGCCAACTCAGAGTCATGGTCAATGTGAGAAGGATTCTTTCCAGAAAAAGCTGTATCCCACATTTCTCTCCTTTGCATCCACAAGTTCTTTGGACATGGTGAGTTTTCCACACCCTCAGAGGATTCCTTGAAGGCTTAGCCTTCCTGAGGAATAAACACTGGCTCATCTTTCACATGGTTAGAAAGTGACAGGAACAGTAAGAGCTGCCTCTCCCAGTGACCTAAATTTGCTGCCACCAAAGAGACTGTCTGAGGATCTGCACCTGCTAAGCTAGGCAGTCACAGCTGTTCTGCACGCTGGCTCGCCCAAAATAATGACATATCCCCATGTTTTACTGTTCTTGAAGGTAGTCAAGAACTTTGTTTATTTAATTTTGCACTTAAGACTTCTCTTATTAACTCAGTATCTGGGTATATCTCTAATTTTGTTTTGATGTACCGAACTCATCATTTATATGAACATTACATTATGCTTTTGAGCCAGTAAACTCGTTATTATACCCACACAAAAGTCCTAAGTGGGGCTGGAGAGATGGCTTAGTGGTTAAGGCGCCTGCCTCCTAAGCCTAAGAACGCTGGTCCCAATCTCCAGGTCCCAGGTTTAGCCAGATGCCAAGTGACACAAGGGCACAATGCCCCACTTTACCACAAGGGAGCCAGGCATCTGGATTTCGTTCACAGTGGTTGAGAGTCTGCTGGAGCACCCATCTCTATCTGTCTTCTTCTCACTCTCTCTCTGTCTCTCTCTGTGTCTCTCTCCAAAAAAAAAGTCCTAAGTGATAGGTTTGAATTATGCAAAGTAGATATAGCACATATAAGCTTTTGAAACATTTAAAAAGTACACAAATGAAATCAAATGTCAATTAATTGATGGGATAGAAATTTTTAACCCAGTAATATGACTAAATTTGGAAAAGTCTATGTCCCAGCCAACTGCCAGAATTTTGGGGTACTAAAAAAATATTGAGAGTTCCAGATAAGAAGGTTTCATCAGAGTCATACCTATCCAGGCTAGGGAGGGATTTGAGCAAAACCACAGCAAAATACACTCTTCGTCTGAAAAGCGAAGGTGTATATGTTTTTTTCTTTATTAGTTATGTATATAGTGTGGATACAGCCATGTTGGTACCATCATTAGACTCCTCCCTGTCCTCCTCCCTCTGAAGGGACCCTCCTCTTTGGGGAATATGGGTCATGCATTGTGGGTGTAGACATCAGTTATGGGGAAGAGGCAATGTCTCTGTGCATAATGTCCTAATTGGTGGCTCTAACAATCTTTTTACCCCCTCTTCCGTGAATTTCCCTGAGCCATGTTGGGTTCATTTTAGGTCTACTTCAGTGAAAAGGTCTTGGGAGCTTCTGTGTATCTGGATCTCTGGTTTGGTAGGAGTTGAGTGTTCTCTGTGTCTATCTCCTTCACCCTCATGCTGGTACCAGGTTCATCAAGAAAGCAGCACTCTCACTCATTTCTCGAATTACTCTATTGTTTCAGCTGGGACCCTGGTGAGGTGCAATGGGCTGATTCTCTCCTTAGGTTCTGTGACCATCTGAAAGAGAAGCAAATTCTCCAACAGAGAGTGAAGTCAGCAGTGGATAAATGGGATACCATTATTATTTTAGAGAGAATTTCATAGGTGTAGGCCCTATTGTAGCCCACCACTGGTGTGAGCTTGATATCAGAGAGTGGGCTTGTTTTTTGGACATGCTTTTAACTTCTTTCCCAGTTCTAGCTATGGGTTCCATTCCACTGAGTGGATCCATTAGTCAATTCAAGAGCAGTTAGTTTCCCACTATGGCTGTGCATCACTATTCCACTTGGGTGCACATCACATCAGGTTGTTTGCTGCTGAGTAGCTTAGATCATGAGGTGCCTGGACAGATGTTGGTCATTTCCCCACAGTTGCTCATGTAGCACCTTCTGGCACTAGACATGGTTGCTTGTTTTTTATGTTGAAGAATCTACCTGGAAAGTAGGTTAAAATACATGCTCCCTGCCTCCATGTATACAGAGTCTAAGCCCTGGTTTGTGGTGAAGCCCAGAATTACATAATCTAGAAGCATTCCAGGTGTTTTTGATACAGGTGGTCAAACTGATCAATTTGAAAGGCAAGTCCTCAGTTGTGAAGTCCACCTGAGCATGTTATCATTACTTGGTTGTCGTCTATGGAGTAGCCATCCATGTGCAAGGCACTAGTCCAGGATCTTTATTCACTGCTACAATTTGCACATGGACTGTTCTCTAAAGGACCTCTGGTAAGTCTGGGTGAGTGTTAAAGGATGGTGAAGACTCTAGAAATAGTCAAATGCATTTACACATTCTCAGATAAGGGCAGCCATTATTATTATTATTGTATTTATTTGCAAGGAGAGAGAGGGAGGATGGGCATGCTAGGGCCTCTAACCACTGCAAATGAACTCTAGATGCATGTGCCACTTTGTGCATCTGGATTTACGTCAGTACTAGGGAACTGAACTTGAGTTGTTAGGTTTTGCAGGCAAGTGCCTTAACCACTGAGCCATCTCTCCAGCCTGTAATCCTTTCCTTTAAGGCACAAATTATCCAGTCCCTGCTCAATAGACACCATGCCATTTCCAATTCTTTTGCTATTAATAATAATGCTTGGGGCATGGTGGTACACTCCTTTAATTCTAGCACTCAGGAGGCAGAGGTAGGATTGTAGTGATTTCAAGGACATAGTGAATTTCAGGTCAGCCTAGGCTAGAGTGAGACCCTACCTCAAAACAACAACAACAAAAAATAATGCTGGGGATAGAGAGATGGCTTGGCAGTTAAGTGCTTGCCTGTGAAGCCTAAGGACACTGGTTCTAGGCTCAATTCTCCAGGTCCCACATAAGCCAGATGCACAAAGTGGCGCATGCATCTGGAGTTCGTTTGCAGTGGCTGGAGGGCCTGATGTGCCCATTCTCTATATCTATCTGATTCTTTCTCTGTCTGTCATTCTTAAATAAGTAAATAAACAAAAAATAATGTTACTAGGCTGGAGAGATGGTAGTGGTTGAGGGTACTGTGTCTGAAGCCTGTTAGCCTAGCTCCAATTCCCCAACACCCACATAAAAGTTGGATACAAAGTGGTGTATGTGTGGCACACATGTGCCCACACACATATATACACACAAATAAATTTTTTTTTTAAAAAAAAAATAGTAGCTGGTAATTCCAAAGGACCCAGATTCAATTCCCCAGTACCCACATAAAGCGAGATGCACAAGATGATGCATTCATCTGAAGTTTATTTGCAATGGCTAGAGGTCCTGGTGCGTCAATTCTCTCTCTCTTTCTATCTGCCCCCACTCTTAAATGAATAAATAAATTATATATACAAGCACATGCACACACACATACACACATACATATTGCTGTTGTGAATATTTTGGATGCATGAAAATATACCCCAAAATAGAATATCTGAGTCACAGGATATATTCATCTTCAAGCTTATGAGATAATACTGAATTGTTCTAAAAAAATGTGGGCTCATTTATACTTTTGGTGGCATTGTACATGACCTGTTGCTGTTGGATCTCATGATAGTTGGCTCTTTCTGCCTTGAAGGGAATGGACAAATTCTTTGCAAATCAATTTGGGATGAGATAGGAGAGTTAAATAATGACACATTATGGATTCTGCACAGAATTAGCTTTAGGGATCATCACAATGAGACTCAGTTTATCTATTTTTTATTGACAATTTCTATACTTACATACAAAAAATGCATGATATTTCCCTCCCCTCCTCCATTGCCTTTAGAACTCCAGTCTCCATCATATCCCCTCCCTCTCTCCATTAGTCTCTCTTTTAATTTGATGTCATCATCTTTTTCTTCTGTTATGAGGGTCTTGTGAAGGTATTGCTAGGCACTGCAAGGTCATGGATATCAAGGCCAATTTCTGTCTGGGCAGTTGCATTGTAAGGAGTCATACCCTTCCTTTGGCTCTTCCATTCTATCTGCCCCCTCTTTCGCAATGGGCCCTGAGCCTTGGAGGGTGTGACAGTGGTGTTTCAGTGCTGGGAACTCCTCCATCCCTTCTTCTCAGCACCATGTTGCCTTTTGGGTCATCCCAGTGGTCATCACCATCTGAAAAGAGAAGCTTCTCTAACCAGAAGTGAGAGTAGCATTAATATGTGGACATGAACATTAAATGTAGTGCTTTCAGAGCAGCTTGGTGGGAATAATATATACATTTAGTCAGACAAGAGCAGGCTTTATACCCCTAAGGCTCATGACCTCCCCTGCCATAGACTTTTGCTTAAGTTTTTCAGTACCAGGTATGTATTCCCTCCCTTAGAGGGGGCCTTCAGTCCAATTATGGAGCAGTTGTTTACCCCAAGAGTAGACATGCCACTATTGCACCCGTTCAGTCATTGAGCCTTTATGGCCAAACTTGAATATTCAGTGTCCACTGTTTTCACTACTGATGACTTCTGACTCTCATATGGCTGCATGCAATGCAGCTTTTTCCAGCTTTCAGTTGGCTGGTCCAAAGGGAGAAGATTTTCTGCTCAGCACCAGCTTGCTTTCTCAATGACCTTGCCTCTCAGGCAAGAGATGTCTTCAGCAATAGCGTCTTACTATTTGTTTCCCAAGGGAAACCAAGGGCTTTGGCAAAAGCCTTTAATGTTTTGGAGGCTACCAGGACTTCCTTGGCCAACAACTCACTGGAAGGTATCCCATCCCAGGCACTGAAAAATTTTTAGTAACAGTCTACTTCTTCTAGATGTGTCATTATTCAAAAAATTGGGTTTATATAAGTTTTATTCACAGTATCTTGAATTTAGATTGACCCTCCCCCTGCCCTTCTTTTATACATTCTCTTCCCATGGCCTCACTTAGGCCATTGCCCTCCCTGTAATCTGTTCTTCTACTTACATATGTGCAATACCATACACTTAAGTCCTTCCCTTTCCTCCCTCCCTTATAGCCTTTTACCAGCTTACTGGTTTCTGGTACCTATTTTTGGTTCCAGTTCACACAGAAGTCTATACATTTGTAGCTTGGATCCACATATGAGAGAGAACATGGGACGTTTGGCTTTCTGAACCTGGGTTACCTCACTTAGTATAATCCTTTCCAGATACATCCATTTCCCTGCAAATTTCATAATTTCATTTTTCTTTACTGCTGAATAGAACTCCATTGTGTAAATGTGCCACATCTTTATTATCCACTCATCTGTTGATGGACATCTAGGCTGCTTCCATTTCCTAGCTATTGTGAATAGAGCAGCAATAAACATGGTTGTGCAAGTATCTCTAAGGTGATAAGAAGAGGCATTAAGATATATGCCTAGGAGTGCTATAGCTGGATCATATGTTAAATCTATTTTCAGATATCTCAAGAACCTCCACACTGATTTCCACAATGGCTGGACCAGATTACATTCCCACCAACAGTGTAGAAGTGTTCCTCTTTTTCCGCATCCACACCAACACTTATTGTCATTTGTTTTCTTGATGGTAGCCATTCTGATAGGAGTGAGATAGAATCTCAAAGTAGTTTTAATTTGCATTTCCCTGATGACTAAGGATGTAGGACACTTTTTTAGATGGTTATATGCCATCTGTATTTCTTCTTCTGAAAACTCTCTATTTAGTTCCATAGCCCATTTTTTAACTGGGTTGTTTGATTTCTTATTGTTTTTTTTTTCAGTTCTTTGTATAATATGGATATTAATCTTCTGTCAGATGTATAGCTGGCAAAGATTTAATCCAATGCTCTAGATTGTCTTTTTGTCCTGTTCACAGTGTCCTTTGCTATACAAAAGCTTTGTAGTTCCATGAGATCCCATTGGTTGATTAGTGGTTTTATTCTTTGAGCAATTGGGGTTATATTCAGAAAGTCATTGCCTATGCCAATATGTTGAAGGGTTTCCCCTACCTTTTCCTCTAGGAGTTTCAGAGTTGCAAGTCTGATATCAAGGTGTCTGATCCATTTGGACTTGATTCTTGTGCATGGAGAAAGACAAGGATCTATTTTCATCCTTCTACATATAGATATCAAATTTTCCTAGCACCACTTGTTGAAGAGGCTGTCTTTTCTCCAATGAATATTTTTGGCATTTTTGTCAAAAATCAGATGGCCTGGACTAACATGTGGGTCCTCTATTCTGTTCCATTGATCTATATGTCTGTCTTTGTGCCAGTACCATGCTAATTTTGTTACTATGGCCTTGTAATATAGCTTAAAATCAGGTATAGTGATACAACCAGCCTTATTTTATTTTTTTTTTTTGCTCAAGACTTTTTCTTTTTTGTGCTTCAAATGAATTTTAGGTTTGTTTTTTTTTTTCTATTTCTGTGAAGAATGCCATTGGAATTTTAATGGGGATTGCATTAAATGTGTAGATTGCTTTTGGTAAGATTGACATTTTCACAATATTGCTTCTTCCAATCCAAGAACATGGGATGTCTTTCCATTTCCCAATGTCTTCTGCAATTTCTTACTTGAGTGTTTTAAAGTTCTCATTGTAGAGGCCCTTCACTTCCTTGGTTAGGTTTATTCCAAGGTACTTTATTATTATTATTTTTTGAGGCAATTGTGAATGGGAGAGAGTCACTGATTTCATCCTTCACATGTTTGTTGTTAGTATATAGGAAAGCTACTGATTTCTGTGTGTTATTTTGTATCCTTCTACATTGGTAAAGTGTTTATCAGCTCTAACAGTTTTCTGGTAGAGTCTTTAGGGTACTTTATTTATACAATCATATCATCTGCAAATAATGATAATTTGATCTCTTCCTTTCCAATTTGTATTCCTGTTTTGAGTGTTTCTTGCCTTATTGCTATATCTAGGACTTCCAGTAGTATATTAAATAAAAGTGGGGAAAGTGGACACCTTTGTCTTATTCCTGAATTTAGTGGAAAAGTTTCAAGTTTTACCCCATTTTGTTGGCTGTAGGTTTGTCATAAATAGCTTTTACTATGTTTAGATATGTTCCTTCTATTCCCAGTTTCTATAGGACTTTTACCATGAAGGGATGCTGGATTTTGTCCAGTGGCTTTTCTGAATGTATTTGAGATGATCAGGTGATTTTTGTCCTTCAGTCCATTTATATAGTGTATTACATTTATTGATTTATGTATGTTGAATAATCCCTGTGTCTCTGGGATAAGCCTAATAGATCGAGGTGAATAATATTTCTGATATATTCTTGCATTCTGTTTTCCAATATTTTGTTCAGAATTTTTTGCATCTAAGTTCATTAGGGAGATAGGTCTGGAAGTTTCTTTTTCATTCTGTCTTTGTCTGGTTTTGGTATCAGGGTGATGTTGGCTTCATAGAAGGAGTTTGGTACAATTCCTTCCTTTTCTATTTTATGGAAAACTTTGAGAAGCAGTGTTGTTAGTTCTTTCATGAAGGTCTGATAAAATTCACCAGTGAAACCATGTGGGCCTGGACATTTTTTAGTTGGGAGACTTTTTTATAACTGTTTGGATCTCTGTACTTGTTATAGGTCTATTTAAATTGTTTATCTAATCTTGACTTAATTTTGGTAGGTCATATGAATGAAGGGTCATGGTTTGTCAGTTGGGGAATGGGAGACTGCAGGAAGCCTGGAGTTGTACCGGAACTGCTCATAGGTCCCACCTATGCCCCACTGTCTCCCCTTCAGATTTCTTGATTTTGCAAGGAGGCTGATGAGGTTGGAAAATCCCCTTGTTTGGTCTCTGCTCCTGCAGCTGGACCCCAGGAGGGTGCACATATTGGTGCAGGTCTGCACACATCCCGTCAGGTCCACAAGCTTTTTGGTAGGATTCTGGCCGATTTCCTCCTTTCTGAAAGATCTTAGTCTCTCCTGCTTATCCATGTGGCTGATAAAAACCTATATGCCAACAACTTCCTGTCAAGATTGCTTCTGCCTAACCACACCTCACCTCACTGGGAAGGAAAGAGATAGAAAAAATTATCTCAAAATTCATATGGAATGGCAGAAGGTGTCAGATATCCAAGCACATACTCAGCAAATAAACACCTCTGCAGGCATCATCACACTTGTTCTAAAGCTATTACAAAGTCATAGTAATAAAAACAACATTGTACTGGCATAAACATAGGAATATAGACCAATGGAACAGAACTGAGGACCCGGACTTTGGGTCAAGTCACTACAGCTACTTGGTATTTGACACAGAATTTAACAATGTAGACTGGGAAAAACACAGACAACATCTTCAACAAATGGTGCAGGACAAACTGGATAAGCATATGCAGGATAATGAAAACTCAATCCACACATCTCACCATGTACAAAAATCAAGTCCAAATAGATCAAAGACCTCAGTATAAGACAAGAAACTCTGCTACTACTGAGAAAAAAAATAGGAGGAACTTTCCATGATATAGGAGTGGGAAAAGACTTCCTTAACAAAACCCCAGTAGCTCAGGAAATTAAAACAATCACTCAACAATTGGGATCTCATGAAGCTGAAAAGTTTTTTCATAGACAAACATACAATAAGCAAAGCCAATAGATTACCCACAGAATGGGAGAGAATTTTTACTGGCTATAAAACTGACACAGGCCTAATTTCTAGAATCTACACAAAACTCAAAAACCTAAACAATAAAAAGTCAAACAACCTACTCACAAAATGGGGCAGAGAACTGTACAGGGTGTTCCCAGAGGAAGAAATACAAATGACAAACACACACTTAAAAAAAATACTTAACATCCCCAATCATGAGGGAAATGCAAATTAAAATAACTACAAGATTCCACATTACTCCAGTAAAGATAGCAAACATTAAAAAAATCAAATGAAAATAAATGCTGGCAAGGTTGTGGAAAAATAGGAACCCTCATTCACTGTTGGTGGGAATGTAAGATGGTACAACCACTATGGAAAGCAATATGGAGACTCCTAAAAAGGTTAACTATAGAATTACCATCAGAACAAGTTATTCCCTATACTGGGCATTTACCCTAAAAGCTCCATGCCTCAGTTCAGAGAGATTGCTCAACCATGTTTACTGCTCAATTCATAATAGCTAAGAACTGGAACCAAACTAGGTGTCCATCATTAGACAACTGGATAACCAAGATGTGGTATTAGCTACATGATGGAATTCTACTCTGCAGTAAGGAAAAAAATGACACAATGAAGTTTGAAGAAAAATGGTCAAACTTGAAACAGATCATTCTCAGTGAACTTGCCCAATCACAGAAAAATAATCATCGCATGGTCTCACTCATCTGTGGCTCCTAACCTGAATGTGCCCAAGATGCTGACATACCTAATAAGCATCTTGAGGACCAGATAATAGGGAGGGTGGAGCAGGAAGGGAGGGAAAAGGTGGGGAGACACAAAACTGGAACCAAATGGAAATGGTACTATAAAATCCTATATCCTGAAAGACAGACTAAAAGGTTGACTCTTCATCAGGTCCTTAGAGGGCACACCTGAATCAAAGGGCCCTGGAGAGGGTATGATGAAGACTAACCTTAATCTCCTGTTTCTCTCTCTCTTTCTCTGTCTCTCTCTCTTCTTTCTTTTCTTTTATATTACCTATCTTTTTCTTCTTTTTTTTCCCTTAGCACTGGCCTGTAACTCCCAGTACCAGCATGCAGTTAATATCCACAATGAGCTGTTGACAAGAGAGACCTACAAGGTTTCCCAAAAAAAGAAAGATTTCTGTCAGAGCACTTGATGACCTACCAAAGGTTAATGGTAAAACCCTGCTGCCAAAGACACCATATGCTGTTGATATGGAACATGGAGTGACATGGCTACAATCTGGAAGAGAGTCAGTGCCCAGTTAGCTAGCCTAGTGCCAGAAGGTGCTACATGAGTGACGGGGAAAATGATCAACATCCGTCCAAGCAACTCGTGGTCTAAGATACTCAGCAGCAAACACAAGTGCAATAGTGGCACAAAGCCATGGTGGGTTACCAACTGTTCTTGAATTGGCTAATGAATCCATTCAGTGGAACAGAACCCATAGCTGGAACTGGAAAACAATTCAGAACCATATCCAAAAATGAGCCTGCTTTCCAATATCAAGTTCTCACCAATCTTGGGCTATAAGAGGGCCTACACCTATTAAATTCTCTCTAAAATAATAATGGTTATCCAATTAATCCAGTGCTGACTTCACTCTCCATTGGAGAATTTACTTCTCTTTGGTTTGTTGTTCACTACTGTGTTCACTAGGCTAGTTGGTCCATATGCTTGTGGAAAATTCTCTTGTCTCTGCTTCCCATCTCACCATAGGCATGCTGGAACTACAGAAGCCTCCCCTCCCACCCCTCCACCCATGACTTCTGGCTTTTACATGGGGTCTGCAGATCTAACGTGTAAGTACTTGGGTATTCATGCTTGCATGACAAGTGCTTTATCCACTGAGCCATCTGCCCATCACATCTCACCAGAACCCCAGCTGAAAGCATAGAATAAATGGGGAAATGAGAAGAGTACTGCTTTCTTGGTGAACCTAGTACCAGCACAAGGGTGAATAAGATGGACACAGAGAACACTCACCTCCTACCAAACCATATATCCAGAGACACAGAGGCTCCCACGACCTCATCACTGAAGTAGACCTAAAACAAACCCAACATGGCTAAGGCAAATTCACGGAAGAGGAAGTGGAAAGACTGTTAGAGCCACAAGCTGGGACATTATGCACAGAGACATTGTCTCTTCCCCATAACTGATGGCTACCCCCACAATGCACATCCCATATTCCCCAAAGAGGAGAGTCCCTTTGGATGGGTGAGGACAGGTAAGAGGCTAAGGAAGTACCAATATGGCTGTATACACACTATCTATATAACAAATAAAAAAATAAGCAATCATTAGCTTAGAGATGTGCATGGATGAGCCTGTGAAGTAGTCTGAGGGAAGATATTTTTAAAGAGGGGTAACCAGTTGTACTATAGCTACCTCATTTATGACTGACAAGATCATACAGGTATAATACAGAATAAGCAAGATTCTAGTGAATAGTAACTAATTTACATACTGCTACTTGAATACCTGCTATATGACAGGTATAAGAGTACATTGTACGATTTAAAAGCAAAAGAAATTAAATGAAATTACTGCCCCTATGTTTAGGGTAAAGACACTGAGACTCAGAGATGTAAAGTCACTCAGAGATATAGAGCGAATAACTGCTCACCAGCTCTTCCTGAACAGATATGAGACCATATGGTTGCTATGTCTGGTGGAGCAGGGCTATAATTACTATTATTTATGTCCCATGGAGCCACAAATTAGCACTAATACATGTAAACCAAAAGCCAGTTGAGGATGCTTTCATTCCTTCAGTGAGTATCCCTGCAGCTATAATTGAGCAAGCTTTACTCTTATTTTCTGCAGGATACACCCACAGGGGACTGAAAACAAACTAATGTGACAATTATATAAAATAGACACTTGCAAGCTGGGCAGATGGCTCAGTGGATAAAGCACTTGTCATGCAAGCATGAGTACCCAAGTACTTACACGTTAGATCTGCAGACCCCATGTAAAAGCCAGAAGTCATGGGTGAGGGGGTGGGAGGGGAGGCTTCTGTTGTTCCAGCATGCCTATGGTGAGACAGGAAGCAGAGAGAAGAGAATTTTCCACAAGCATATGGACCAGCTAGCCCAGTGAACACAGTAGTGAACAACAAACCAGAAGAGACCCTGCCACAAACAAAGTGGGAATTGAGGACTGACCCCCCAAAAGTGTCCTCTGACCTCCACATACATGCTGTAGAATGTGTGCACTGGTACTCACACCATGAACATGTGCACACACACACACACACACACACACACAAAAAAAGAAATTAAGATTTAAGTTTTTAATTAGCACTCCCTATCCCTCCCCATGTTGTCTAATTTAGCAAGGCAAGGGGTTTGCATTCCACCCACAGAACTTACTGTGTGCATAATAGCCCAGCACATTCAAAACCCTGTGCTATGGAGACTACCCAGAAGGAGTCTCAATTCCTAACACAATTCTAGTTTACATGGACAAAGTTGTAATCCTACAGATCTGGCTGGAAACAACTGAGGTAGGAGGAGCTACTGTCATGTTCACCCCAACACCTCCACTCTAACGCTGGCTCCACTGCCAAATCCTGGAGGCCTGAAATGGGCAAGGGAGTTGAGAACAGGCCAACCCTCACTCCCAACTGGCTTGACCTCTAAGTCTAGAAACAGTGGACTTTTATCAGTTACACAGAAAAGGATGATGTCTTTTGTAGGGTAAAAGCTACAGAAATGTCATCACAGCCAAATGCCCTTTAGGAGTGATGAATCTTAAAATGATTATTAAGCTGGCCATTTCCTATTCTAACATATGCAAGACAGGAGCACTAGAAGGGATTAAAGAGGAAATAGGAAAAGAGCTAGTGTATTCTGAGCCCTCCCATCCTCCACTTGATTAACACTAATTCTTCCTGCAGCTGTTGGTTTTTCTTTCTGGCCTCCCTTAACCTCTCTCAGGCCTCACAGCCAGGCATTTCAAAGGCTAATGAGGCTCCTAATCTAATTTCTACACAAACTGAACCCAAACGTTACAGAGAGAAAAGTGCTTGTTCCCTGCTCCACCATGGACATAGAGGTAGAGCACATACTCTTTTTAGTGTACTAAAATGTTTTTTATTCCTTGTAAGCATGCCCAAAATAAGCCGCTCTGGGAATGTCCTGGGATTCCGATGTCTCTCTACAGTCCCTGAGGTTCTTTGAAATCTTATCACAGAAAGCAAATCACATGCTCTCATTTTCCCATGCTTGTGATGTCTTTTTGGTGACTTCACATTCTGTGAGTTATTTTTAGCTTGCTTCCAAAGAGGGAAATGCACTCTCTCTCCATTTCTGGACTTAGAATAAAAGAATCTCAATATATTGACAAAGTCTTCAGCCTTGTTTCATTGATCTTCTCTGGTCAGAACTCACCTCATCATCAAGACAGAAAAACACCTGACAGCTTAAAGTATGCATATACAGGCTTTAAAAAAGAGAATTTAAAATGAACTAATACTTTCCCAACATCTTTAAACACTTCCAAACTAGAAATAATGATGAACATTTTTGTAAAAAACTAACCTTTAAATGTTAAAATCAAGAAATATTCCTGAGGGCAGTTAAGTGGCAGTCCAATTTAGATTTTTTTTTTTTTTAAGGAAGAAGGGAAGACAGTGAGTAAGATTATGTCTATCAGTTTTTGCTGTAATGATGTATATCAGTGGACCCTCAGGTTAATAAACCTGTGCAGCTTTTCATACCAAATATATTCTCCTACAATATTTCTAATCTCTGGTAGAATAATTTCAAAAGACAATAAAATTTGTCTTTCTTTAATTCAACATAGTTGTTTTGTTTTGCAACAAAATGAATGCCAAATATTGTTTTTGAAAAGAAAACATCCAGGGGCTGGAGAGATGGCTTAGTGGTTAAGGTGTATACCTGTGAAGTCTAAGGACCCTGGTTTGATTCTCCAGGTCCCACATAAGCCAGATGTTCATGGTGGCATATGTGTCTGGAGTTTGTTTGCAGTGGCTAGAGGCTGTGGCATGCCCATTCTCATTCTCACTCTCACCCCCTTTCTCTGTCTCTAATAAATAAATAAATTAAATTAAATCTTTTTTTACAAAAAGAAAAGAAAAGAAAATGTCCAGAAAGAATTATCTGTCTGCCACACGAGACATCAATCATATGTGAGATTTTCCATAGCCTGCTCTGAGACACTAGTTTTGACTGGTAACCCTCAAACAAGGGCTTCATAGACATCCCTTGTTCATGGTGAAGAAACAGATCCCTGATAGAAAAATTTCCCCTCCCTCCTGCCGACACAAAATAGAGATTTGTACCATTTTGCAATTAAAGCTACTCATTGCTTCAGGTTGAATGTGATACACCATTCCTTCAATTTAACTTCAATTTTGTCTCCAGGAAAAAAAAAAAAAAAAAAACATGGAATCGAACAATGCTTTTCCTGTGAAGGTAGCCATTTATCCGCGAATTAAACATCATGAACTTGAATGAATGAGGGCCAGCAGGCTGCGCCCTGGGAGCATAGCCAAATGGAGAGGTGGAGGCAGCTGCAGAGAAACTGTGGGAAACTCACTCTGATGAGGTCCAGTGTTGGGGCCCCAGGCAAGGGGCAACTCCAGCTTCATTCAGGTCTGGCTCAGGTCAAAGTCAAGGTCCACAGAGCTTTTAGCATTTCTCACGGGAAGACACCATAATATAGAGGGTGGTGATCTCCAACTCCACTCAAGGAAAGAGAGAAAAGAGCCACTTTTGACAGACTCCAGGGATTTGAGTTGACAGCAAAACTCCGTGTGCTCAAAGCTCACCCACAACTGTCACCCTACACCCTGGACCCAGAGTCAGGAACTCCACCAGCAGGTGGCCTGGGTGTGATCCTTTAGGTCTGAGATGCTGGCTTTGGTGACTTCAGCTGGGAGGGGCCAATAAACATGACATAAAATTACTTATTTGCATTCATGACTGTTTGCAGTTCTTTAAATGAGGTTACTTAGCCATTCCATTATTTTGGTTAGCCAGTAATTGTATTCTATCATTAGCAAAGTGGGAGGTTTCACAAGGCTGGAAAAATACAGTTCATAAACGCACCTAGACAGGTCATTAAAATTCAGAATCAAGGAAGTGCATAAATTAAAACAAAACCACCACTTCAAGAATGCAAATTTGTTTAATGTTTCAAGTTTGCATAGCTTTTCCTGTTCATGACAGAGTCATACCCAAGCCTTCGCACATCAGATCACTTCACTGGTAGCCTTTGCCCGCTGGCTCCCTTATCCAAACTTTGCAGAGTCTGTCAATCTACCCCTAAGGTTCCAGCATGTCCTGGGCTAGCATTCACTACAGCCATTGGAAAGTCTAAATCCAAGATTTATATTCATTGACTTAACTCCATCATCTGGCACTTTTATTTCTTTTTAAAATCTTATTGGTGGGCTGGAGAGGTAGCCCAGTGATTAAGGCATTTGCCTGCAAAGCCTAAGGACCCAGATTCAATTCTTCAGTACCCACGTAAAGCCATATGCACAATGTGGCACTTGTATCTGGAATTTGTTTACAGTGGCTAGAGGCCCTAAAGTGTCCATTCTCTCTCTCTCTCTCTCATAAATAAACAAACAAATAATTGTTACTTCTATTTTTCACACTCTGACCAATGTTCTCCCGGCTTTTGATCTACTTCTTAATCACTCTTTGTTTAATTTTCTGGTTAGCCCTTAAATACTGCTGCTTTTCCTAGCAGTATTTTGGACCTTTGTCCTGCTGATTCCATTTACTTCCCCTCAGCAAACACTTGTTGTTTTACCTGGGGGGGGGGGGACCCAGATCTTGCCATGTAGCTTATAAACCTACACCAAACTCCTATATACATTTCATTATTCTTTCATTTGCAAATCTATCTTTTCTCTGTTTTCAGTCCTTACCACAATTACCAGTTTGTTCTTCCCACAAACTAAGTTTTACTCATTCTTCTAGTTTTATCCTTGGCAATACTCATTCACTGGATCTTTTAGTCTGAGCTATCTATCCAAACAGCTCCCTGATCTCTAGAACACCCCCAGAGCACTGGACCACTGTATACACTGGGCAGAATACTAGTTTTTGTGCAAATGTTACATAACTATGACCATTTCTTTAACATTTTTGTCTTCAAGTATAAACAGAAACCTTGAAGTTGAACCTTGAAGTTCAAAGTTGCTGGCCTTTGATGTTTGGGACCAGGTTTTCCAGTTCCCAACTACTGTCAGAAGCATTTCAGCCCAGGGGAAATGTTATGATGAGATGTGTGGTTCTCCCAAGGCCACTGATGCAGTCCTCTGCACCCCAACCAGACTGACCTACTTTTGCTACATGTCTCTATTGTTCTTCCTGCAAGATCTTAGTATATCAGTCTGCTGAGTGACTTGTCCCATGCTTAGAAAACTTCTTGCCTAAACAAAGTAACTTTTCTTTCCCTATCCCTATAGTAAAGCATCTGGATTTGTTTTCTGACATTCATCTTGCGTTACATCCTAAAGCCCTGGCTTTGACTTTGGTGCCTACGAATTCTCTGGTTGCTGGTGGATTTACATCAAACTGTAAGAGGACAGACACTGAATTCACCTTAGGTGACACTATATCTCCACATCCTAGCATTAAGCATGGCAGGGAGCAATCTACCAGAGAATAATATCTGCTGTTTTTATTACTAGTGCCCAATTTTATGCAGACGCTCAGACTATGAGCCTTCTCCTTGCTCTCCCAACCATGGCGAACTACCACATTACTGTGTTTCGTCATGACCCAGGCATCCACTAAGCACATGTATTCAAAGAAAGAGAAATGCATGACCCAAAGCCCTTTAAACCAAAGAAAAGAAGTAACCGTGAAAACTACTTGAAATAAATAGATCATAACACCATCAGGAGGTCCTGTCAATTCAAAAAACCCATATTTGAGTTTGGTACTCCTGGGATAGTCTCCTATGATAGAAATTCCCATGAAGTGTACTGCACAATAGCAGCATTTGAATGTTTTTTTTTTTTTCTTAGTTTTGCTCTGTTTGTAGTCCTGCCATCTTAGCTCCCTCTGCTGAGAGTCCTGTTTATCCTTGCTTAGCAAGCTTAGCAAAAGCAGCTCACTTGTCTCTGCCAACATGGCTAGATGCCAAGAAGTCTTTGCAAGTAATTTCTATGCTTTTAGTTTTAATTTCATTTTCTATTGACAACTTGAATATATGAATATATGAACACAGTGCCAACTGGTCATATTTCCATCAGGTTATACTTTTCTGTCTCCTCTGCCCCAAAGAACCCCACCCCCTTGAGGATCTCCTCCGTGGGGTCCTTGGTAATCATGGCAGGGTTATGAATGCACCAGTCAGTCTCTGTGGGGGTACAATGACTCAGAGTACACTTTCCCACCCTGTGGCTCCTGGAACTTTTCTGCCCCCTTTTCCACAATGTGCTCTGTACTTTGAAGGATGGTGTGTTATAAGACTCCTTTAGTGTTGAGTTCTCAGTAATCTATCCTTCTATTAAAAGGCCAATAACACTGATTAAGAAATCTAATGTCTTATTGGGAATGGTCTTTGTCTAAATTTATTCAGGCTGCTATGACAAAAATATCATTAGCAAGTGGCTTACAAAGAATTAATATTTATTTCCCACAATTCTGGAGGCTGAGAAAGCCAAGATCAGGTTGCACCAGATAGAGTAAGGGCTCCCTTCCTGGTTTGTTGATGGCCCTCTTCCCAGAGGGATCTCCTCTTTACAAACATCAATCCCATTGGTGAATTGGCTACCACGGTGACCTACTATGATCTCATTAGAAGTTAGAGTTTTAGCCTATGAGTTTGAGAGGGATTATAATTCAATTCACACAGTATTTTTTCTCACATTTGTGTCACTATTTTACTTGCATAGGACGAGACACATTTTGGTCTGAGAACTGGCATGCCTTTTGGTGATCACTACACACAATCTAAGCATAGTATTTGATCTAAAAAATTAGCATGGAAATCCAAACAGGACACTTCACAATAAGAAAAAAATCTACTGTATTACTAATTTATTTTTCCAAAGTCATTTATTTTCCTAGTGGTTCTTCTCCACCTCCAGAAAAAAAACTAAATGGTAACAGTGAGTTTTCAGAAAACATTAAGTGAAGGTTAAAAAGAAAATAATAACAAAACAGTAGGTAGAAATGCAAAGAAAAAGGAATAGCAATAAAGAAAATGTTTAAGTACAGTATCATCGTTTGGATGTCGGTGTCTTCCTCAAGGTTCATATGTTAGAAGCTTGTCCCAGGGTGGCACTGCACAGGTGGCCTGGACCTTTAAAGGGTGGGGCTTAGTGAAAAGTACTGTGTCCCTTCAAAGAAATTAAGGATGTTCTTGAGAGAGAATTGTAAACAAAATATGAGCCTAGCCCCACCCAGCTCTCTGGCTTTCTGTCTGAAATGTGGTCCCTTGTCCCACATGATTCAGATGCCCACTCTTGCCAAACACTATGTCTGTAATGGCACAACCAAGAGAGTTCTCACCAGAACTGAGCTGACACAGGTGACAGGACCTGGAATAAATAAACCTCTTTACTTTATAAAGTTAGCTGCCCAAAGTATTTCAGTATAGTGGTAAAAATAGCACCCAATATATATAAAGTAATATAAAAATAGGAGTGCAGCTAGACAGCTAGGAGGAGGTTAAAATGGTCATAGAAGAAAAAGTTAAAAATATCAAATGCTGCAATAGAAGTAGACATTGGCATACATGTTCTTTCCACTGATTCCTTTCTTTATGCTTTTTAACTATATCTTGACTAAAGCAATATTGAATAGCACTTCAGTCTTTCACTGGGCTACCAGACACTGCTAGGACAGTCAGATCTTAGTAACTGATTTACTGTTCACCCTTTAAAATGACATTATGCTTCGAATGAACTAAACCAATGAAAGGAAATGCAAACATAAACTTTGGAGACAAAACCAGCAAAAAATTAATTATTAGTGTTACAAGTAAGTGAGAAATTGAACATTTTAAATTCTAATTCATGTCCTGCCTTCCCTTCTCAGATATGCTCACTTATCCACATCAGAGACCTGCTAACCCTCCCCCACAATGACCTATTGAGTAAAATTAAATCTACAGTAGAATGTGTCTCTCTGCTTATAGATACAGAATGTTTGGTGTCTTTACTGCTGTTGGAAAATTTAACCACATAATGCTATGCAAATATTATAGTCAAATTTTACTAATAAATGAAAGCATTCATGAACACTTGAAATTTCTTTTTTCCTACGAGATGTCTGGGATCCACTATACATTATAGATGCATATATCATCTCAAAGTAAATTCCAAACACAAATCTACCTCATGTTCCTACCCATAGTCCACCCTATACTCTGAACTAGAACAAATGCCCTGCAGCACCTATAGATGACAAGCCCCTTAGTATAAATGGTGCTGGGTGTCTTATAGGAGGCAGAAGTAGGCTGCTGGTATATGCTGAGTCCAAGGAGGAAATCAGAGGACATTTACCCAAGGCCATTCTAGAAGGCTACTTGTCACTGCTGCCCAATTAACCCCATAATACTCTGATGACCATGATCTCTCCAAAAGTTCAATGAAATACCTGAGCACTGAAATCATTATCTTTCGTTGCTTACCACTTCATTTGCATTTTCCTCTCACTGTCTACATGGAAAAATTGTTGACATAAAATTGAATACATAAACATGTTACACATGTTAAAATATATTTTAAGTATTTCTATATTATAGTTTACTATGAAGTAGTTAAAATTTCATGAAGACTGTAATGGGTTGTTGGAAGACAATTATTTCAGGTTGATCTTATTTCTGCATGCCTTGCTATCAGAAGCACCATGTTTGCTTGAGGCTATCTTTTCCAGGGAAGCTTGTTACAGCAAACAGTATTGGTATTGCATAGAGATTGGATATCCTTCTTTTACCAAAGACAGGAATGCTTACAGCCTTGCAAGATAAAGAGTTCCCCCTTAACAAAACACATGCTTGCAGAGGGGCATGGTGGCACACACCTTTAATCCCAGCACTCTAGAGGCAGAGGTAGGAGGATTGCTGTGAGTTTAAGGCCACCCTGAAACTATGGAGTGAATTCCAGGTCAGCCTGGGCTAGAGTGAGACCTTACCTTGAAAAACCAAACCATACCAAACAAAACAAACAAACAAAATATAAAACAGCTTTATAACAACCATGTGTTTCTCTAGAATAAAGATCAAGTATATCTGCACTTTTTAAAGGTTCTAGCATCCTAAATTCAACATGTTTATCCTCCAACACAACTCACTCTGTATTTATGCAGATATTAGGCTTAGAGAAGTGGTCCAAGAGAATACCATATATATTCTGGATATTGCTATTGTTATGAATAATAAAACCCTCTGTCACTAATAACAGAGTCTCATCTCTTCTTCCAGTATCTGTGGCATTCTAACATGCTAGCTTACAATTTAAGTAAAATAGCAGACCTGTTACAGTCCATGACATTAGTTTTACCCAAAGCAAATGAAATATGAATGTACAAATGACATATGCATTTCAAAACTACTTTATTCAGAAAATGGAAATTTCTTTGAAAATCAGCCTCTTTTATTGCATTCCCTAATAACAGTTTTATTCTAAAGATACACAATGATTTTATCCTATATTTTATTTTGAAAAGGAATCACACCCTAATTCATATAAATTCCTCATGATGACTTATAAGAGAAGAGCTTCCTTTAGTCATGATAATTAGCCTTCCAACCTGAACTTTTTCTTTTCTTTTCTTTTCTTTCTTTCTTTCTTTCTTTCTCTTTTTTTGGCTTGCCTAACATTTATTTATTTGTTTATTTATTTATTTACTGACAACTTCCTTAATTGTAGATATATCCCATGGTACTTCTCTTCCTCCCCCCACATTCCCTTTTGAAACTCCACTCTCCATCATATCCCATCCCCTCTCAATCATTGGAAGGTGTGTTAGAGATGTTTCAGTGCTGAGCACTCTTCTGTTCCTCCTTCTCAGCACCATAGTGCCTTCTGAGTCATCCCAAGGTCACCACAATCTGAAAAGAGAAGCTTCTCTAACCAAAAGTCAGAGTGTCATTAATATATGGGTATGGACATTAAGAGAAATGCTTACTGGGCAGTTTGGTGTGCATAGTATATACATTTAGCCAGACACCAGCACACATTACACCCCTAGGGCTCATGACTACCCCTGTTATAGGTTTTCAGTATAAGGGATGTATTCCCTCCCATTGAGTGGGCCTCCAGTCCAATTAGAGAGAGGCTGGTTTCCCCCATAACAGACATGCCACTACTGCACCCATTGACTCATTTGGCCTGGCTGGCCAGATTTAAAGCTTGCAGTGTCCACTGTTGAGTATCTTCACTGGTATTGTCTCTCTCTCCCACGGAACTGCATGCAGTATAGCTTTTTTCAGCTTTTTATCAGCTAGCCCACATGGAGGAGGCTTTTAGCTCAGCTCCAGCAGGATTTCTCAGTGACCTTGCAGCCCAAGTATGTGCAGTCTTCAGCAATAGGGTCTTACCATCTATTCCTGGTAGGAAACCAAGGGCCTCAGCAATGGCCTATAATGTTTTGGGGGGTATCTATTACCTCCTTGGCCAACAACTCACTGGAAGGTGTCCCATCCCTGGCACTGGAAATTTTCTAGTAATAATCTACGGCTTCTGAGTGTTCCATTGTCCAGAAAAGTATGTTTCCATATGACTTATTTATATCCTCTTAGATTTTGATTAGCCCTCCCTCCACCTTTCCTTTACTCAATCTCTTCCCCTGACCTCACTTAGGCCTTTTCACCCCCATTAATCTGTTATTCTACTTACACACACACACACACACACACACACACACACACACACACACATCTATATAAAATACAATACTATTAAGCCCCCCTCCCTCCCTTTCTATTTCCTTTATATCCCCTTTCTAGCTTACTGGCTTCTGCTACTGAGTTTTATTTTTACTCACATAGAAGTCCAATCCACATAGGATCCACATATGAGAGAGAACATGTGACATTTGGCTTTTTGGGCCTGGGTTACCTCACTAAGTTAATCCTTTCCAGATCCATCCATTTTATTGCAAATTTTATAACTTCATTTTTCTTTACCACTGAGTAGAACTCCATTGTGTAAATGTGCTACATCTTCATTATCCACTCATCAGTTGAGGAACATCTAGGCTATTGTGAATAGAGTGGCAATAAACATGGTCAGGCAAGTATCTCTAAGGTAGTGAGACAAGTCCTTAGGAGGCACCTTGAGACTACATAGTGAATTCCAGGTCAGCCTGGGCTAGAGTGAGACCCTACCTCGAAAAAAAAAACCAAAAAAAAAAAAAAAAAAAGTCTGAATAAAATGTGGTATTTTAAAAATCATTCTCTTGAATCTGGAAATGCCAATTCTTTGGTTATTTTGCAGATATGAACTCAAGGATTGGAGTTTCAGAAAGCACCCCAGAACCCCATTTTCCCCATTACATTCTCAGCTCAAGTTGAAGATAACATCCTATTTACTTCTTCAGTTCCAACATTTGGCATATGTCCCCAGTATAAATTTGCTGAACTAAATATTCAGTGGATTGGGCTGGAGAGATGGCTTAGCGGCTAAGGCGCCTGCCTGCTAAGCCTAAGAACGCTGATTCCAATGTCCAGCCGTTCCAATCTCCAGGTCCCACGTTTAGCCAGATGCAAAGTGAGGCAAGGGCACAATGCCGCAATTGCCCACAAGGGGGCGCACACATCTGGATTTCGTTCACAGCAGCTGAGAGACTGCTGGCACGCCCGTTTCTGTCTCCCTCTCCCTCTGTCTATCTCTCTCTGTCTCTCTCTCTCTAAAAATAAATTTAAAAAAAATTTAAAAAAATATTCAATGGATTTCCATTGTACACTGAGTTCAACCTTATTGATAACTTTTGCTTATTTTCAAATACAAACTTTAAAGTTACCAAAAAGAATAAGGACTGTCGATATCAGTTTATATGAAGACGTGATGTGACAGCTGATAACTACTTCCACAGAACAGAATTCTCTGGAAATCCCAACAAACTTTGAACCATATCACCACTGTGGACACAGTTACTATCACAGGCAGGGTGTGATTTGTACACTCAGGTTAGCCAAAGTCCATGTTTCTTCTTCAGTTTATTTATATAAATAGAACTGCCGTTGCTAAGGCTGTGACATCAAAAATATGCTACCAGGAAGCAGAGAAGCCATCATAAAATATACAATTCAGTTTCTTTTTTTAAAAAAGAGCATCTTATTTTCTAAATATATACTTATGTTTAAATGAAGATTTCCTGCAGCAATGCTAAATTATATGCTAGTTAGGACAAGATGAGTTTGTTGAAAGAAAAAAAAAAAAAAGCATGAAACAGGAGTCTAGAAGCCATCAGGCCCTTACACCATCAAAGTCCATTGTAGAAGAGTATGTGAGTGCATAGGACAGTATAAATATTTTAAATTAAAATGATCAAACTACTTGGGAAGCTGTTTGCTACAGCAAGGAGCAGGAAGGAAGGAAAGATATTGTCAGCTTTTGAAATTCCAGTGTAAACAGCACATAAGAAAGCCCTTTTCCCTTTTGAAAATCAAAATGTATGCTTTTCTTACTTGAATGGTTAACTAACCATGGAATGTTTGTGACTGGTCATTCTGAAGAGATTCTACTTGGCAATCCTCAAATGTTGTAATCCATCAACTAGCAACAGAGAAAAATAAATAGGAAGGGGAAAAAATAACATGCTGTATTGGTTTTGCTCCCAGAGAACTGAAATCTGAACTCTGCATTGGAATTAACCTGGGGAGGAGCTTTTTCTTCCCTTTGGAGAAAGAAAACCCGGCATGCCCAGTGACGTAGAAATAGCAGCAATGCTCTGGGAATTTTGGACATACAGACTAAAATGGAAGGTTTTTTTTTTTTTTTTTTTTTCGACGTAGGGTCTCACTCTAGCCCAGGCTGACCTGGAATTCATTCTGTATTCTCAGGGTGGCCTCGAACTCATGGTGATCCTCCTACCTCTGCCTCCCGAGTGCTGGGATTAAAGGCGTGTACTACCACGCCCGGCAAATGGAAGGTTTTGAGTTCCCTACCCATAACTTTTGGAATTAAGCATGAATATTAAATGTTATTACTTTGCTCATTGCCTCAAATACATAGGATGGAATTATGTGACATTCAGCCTCAATTTTTTCCTGTTTTCTTTCTCTGTCATTGCTATCTGATCAGTTTCTATAAGCCTTTTTATCAGGGAGAACCAATAAAGCAGTTAACTGTGGTACTCAGAATTGTAAGGCAATGCTAGGAAATGTCTCCTCTTCCACAAAAGCAGGGATTGACTTACATTGTTTTCTCCCACCATCTAGTATAGGCCCTGAAACACATGAGATATACAATAGATGTTTCTCTAATTAAGGGAAAAATGAATCAAATTAGACATGAGCATTTATAAATCATCTAAGATATCCTTGTCTTCCATTTATATGAACAACTGAAAGTTGGATTAGTACAAGCCCCATGACATCCACAAGTCTGTTCCAAGCAGTGATCCAGTTTAGCTGTTTGGCATTACGAAGTGGCTGGGTTTCCTTGATCGGCATCCAAACCCCAGGTTGCTGCACTACAGTTTCTAAGACAGCAGCTTTCCAATTACTTTCCTGCAACCCAGAGTAAGAAATAAATTTTAAATCAAGATCCAGCATGAACACACCACACACACACATGGATGCACAAAGGGGGAGGGCAAACACAAGTCTCCCATTCCTCCTTACAGATGGGAAGTAGGTAGGGAGAAACAGCACATTATGCATATCAAAACAGAAGTTTCATGGAATGCAGTAGCCTTACTATGTAAATTACTGCTAGGTTTTATCCTATGTCATTGCTTTTTGTAATTTGGATAATTTCATAACCATTTAATAGGTTGCAATCTACAGTATTACAATAACCCTTTGGGGCTATCTTGGCTAAGCATAGTGACCTAGATCTTAGGTGACATGCCCAATTCAAAGAATTCATGAGAATTCAGTGTTTCTAGCAGTTTAGCAACTGACTAGACATCATCCCTTCCAGTTCTTGGTCACAAACAATGCTAGAGTGACTTCAGGTAGGTTTAAATTCACATAACCCTGAAGCTAGGCAGAGTCTACAGTTCATCACAGGAGAGTGTCTGGTGGGCTTTAAGCTACTTCTTGGTGATATAAATAAATCAATCACTTACAGCTAGTGACCTTTAGCTTTCACAGTGAAGATGACCTTGAATGCTAAAGGCTGGTGCACCCTTCTCTACAACTTCCCACATGGGTGAGGGCAATGTGACAATAGTAACAATAAGGCTGGGAAAAAGAAGACACTTTTTTCTTTATTTTTTATTTTAAAAAATACATTTTATTTATTTATTTGAAAGAGAGAGAAAGTGCCAGACAGAGAATGGATATGCCAGGTCTTCTAGCCACTGCAAACAAACTCCAGATGCATATAGGCCACTTTCTGCATCTGGCTTATGTGGGTACTGGGGAAATCAAACCTGGGTCCTTAGGCTTCACAGGCAAGTCCCTTAACTGCTAAGCCATCTCTTCAGCCCCAAGAAGACATCTTTGCCATTGGCATCTGATAAAGTTGATGGGGAAAACATTCTCACCTTAAATACTGGAAACTCACCCTGAAGGACTCAAGCAAATACCTGAAGAAGTGTGCAAAGAACACTGGTGCTTCATCTAACCTCGTCTAATAATATATCTCCTTGACTTTTATACATCCACTCACCCAATACCGTGTGCTTCCTCTCTACCTCACACTGGTCAAGGAAAATCTCTAGCCAAACAGGGCTGTTTTGAAATGGGAGCTGTGACACTAAGTACGTACTATGAGAAAGGTGATCAGCACTCTTCTTCCATAGAGCACTATTGCATGTCTCTCACACAGAAAGTGAAACTCCTCCATACAAATTTCCAAGACATTCCAATTTGCTAGAAGTGGGGCCCTGTGAGGGGCTGGCATCCAGGAACACAAGGTGCTGTCCCTAGCTGTGCAGTTCTCTCAGCTCTCAGGAGGGTGGCAACAAACACCAAGAGATTTCCAGTGTGACAAGAGGAGGGTTATAATGATATAGAAATTAGGTAGAATGAACTTATAGAAGAGGAATACCTACAAGTAGGGGCATATATCTTTAATAGACTTGACTTCCAGCCAAGCATACAAAATTTCTGAAGCTTTTCATTATAACTATGATTCAATACCCTTCATGTAGATGATATGAAGTGCACTTTTGTGCACACAATGACGGTCATTGTTCAGTTTGCCTGCATGCACACTCCCTTATATAAGCACCCTGTGACTGGAATAAAGAGCTCAGCTCAACTTAGCTCAGCCTTGGTCTGCTTTATGTTGCAGCTGGTGTCTACAAATGTCTGTTCCATGCACCTTCTTTCACCCCTCCATGAATCCCCCTGGAGCCATCGGTCGCTCCTGACACTTGGTGCACTCAGCAGGATGAGGACGAGTGAGCCATATTACCCTCCAATCCCACCCAAAGGATTCCACATTGAACATGTGGCCCCCAACTGAATGGTGGTATCCAGTAGCAACTCTCATGATGTACTAGGCTCCCTTTAGGATTGGGGAACAACTAATCCCAGTCTGGCCAAAATGAAACAGGCCCTGAAATAATTGGAGAGAGGACTCCCACTGGACCATCAGGAGATGGCCGGACCAATGGCTTGACTGTCTGTACTGAGGCAAGTCAATGAGAAAGCCAAGACCTACAGGAACTTGGAATAAGGGTTCTGACTATCAAAACAAGACCAGAAGGATAGCCCAGATTTGCAAGAGCAGCTGATGGCACTGAGAACAAAGGAGCTGGAACCTGAAAAAAAAAATGCCTGACAGCCATGGAACAGAACAACAGTTGTGTGTCTCAGACTCAGATGGGAGGTGAATCCTGCGCTTGTGTATCCCAGCTATACAGCTATGGAATTGTGGGAGCTGACCAGAAAATGCAAGCAGAGAGTAGGGGAGATGATTCCTGACTGGCTATTGCATGTAAGGGATGATGGAGCTGACAATACACAGCTGTTCCTGATGAAATGACAATAATGGCCACTGTTACTAATGTCCCGTCATTAAGACAAAGATTGCAGAAAGTGCAATGTGCAACTCCTGATGCAGGGAAGCAGTCCCTAGTCACCTGGCTAATGGCAGCTGCATGAATGATATGGTGAAATGCTGGGGACATGCAGGAGCAGGTCAGTAAATGGACCACCTATTGGACTTGGTGCAGGAGATCTCAGAAAATGGCATGTGCAGATGATATTTAGGCTAAATTATAGGCACTCAGCTGACGAAATGTTTGCCTCGCAGGTGAAAGATATAATTTTGGTGTCTGGGCCCCCTGAGACATTTTTGTCACTTGTGAGTCTCTTAGCTCCCTACACTGCTGACCTATTCATGTGGTAGCCAGTGCACTGGCCCGCCTGGGAAACGTTGAAGTTAGGCAACAGGGCAAACAAGTGTGGCCAATGAGAATACATGGCCCAGGACCACAAAAGGGGAATGTGGAAAGTTAGAAACAAAATTCCCAAAGACACTGGAAGGTGGAGCAATAAAAGTGACTCACAGGCAGTTGTTTGCTGCTGGACTGGATCAGAAAATTCAACGACCAGTCTTAGAAGTGCTGTTGGCCTTGGGGAAGAAATTGTCCCCCAAACAGTGGTATACCCTGTTGCCTATGTCTGTTAAGCATGAGATGTGAGCCAGGCTGACTACCTCCCCGATTACAGCAATGGCCACAGCATCCAGACTATGGGGAACCCAGGCTACTGGAGACCTCATGTGTAACTGAGGATTTATTGGACTCCACAAAATGCCCAAAGGATAATTGGGCTTGTTCACATTGGCATGGACACCACCCTTATGTTTTGAAACCCTTCCAAATTATGTGGTCCAATGGTAACTATAGAAGAATATGGAGGTCAGCAGATAATGGCCAAGCAAGTACCTTTGACTCTGGGGACAGAATGACTTCTACCTTGTAGCTACACTATGTCACTGATAGTTGAATACATCCTTGCAAGTTAGCGCAGTGGAAGGGGACTTTTGTCTCCATATAAGGTCTATGAAAACGGTGGTATATGTATCTACACACCATGTCTTATACAACTACCGCAGGCCTCCTGAATAGGGACTGTGAAGCAATATCAATTGCCAGAAGGACATGCAGAAATTGGGGCTAACCGTTCTGAAACTGGAAGAAGAAGGTATCAGGCTGATCCATAGTCCATCCAACTCTCCAGTATGGCCTGTCCAGAAGCCATCAGGCTTCTGGAGTATGTCTCTGTACTATCAAGAACTGAATAAAGTCACCCCCCCAACTCCACTGCATGCTGCAGTACCAGACATCATGAACATTGTGGGTCACTTGACCCATGAACTGGGAACTCATTATATCCTAGGTTTAGCTAATGCCTTCTTTTCCATTTACATTGCACCTGAGAGCCAAATGCAATTTACTTTTACTGAGAAAGCTGACAATGGACTTTCATTGTCCTTCCCCAAGACTATCTACATAATCCCACAATTACGGCATGGACTGGTGGTCCAGAACTTAGCAGCCGACATCTGTTCATGTATATATTGATGACATAAGGCTGACTTCTGATTCTCTTGCAAATTTGGAGACCAGCACAACCAGCCTACATGATGTGTTAGGTGAATGGAGGTGAATGGTGAATGCCAACAAAATCCAAGGACCTGGATTGTCTGTCAAATTCTTGAGTGTTAGCTGATCTGGTAAGACAAAGCAGTTGCTGTTGTAGACAAAGTATAGGCATACTCACAAGTGGAAACTATGAAGCAATTACAGGCTTTGGGGGGGGGGGTTGCTGGGGTACTGGCATAGCTTCATACCCCATTTAGCAGATGTTACAGCCCTTATACGCCTGACAAAGAAAGGGAAACTTGGGATTGGACCCCAGACATAGAGGTTTTTAAGGCAGCCAAATGCCTAGTGGCCCAATCACAGACCTTCATGGTAGTAGACCCACATACCTGCTTTTAGCTGAGTGTTCATGTAACCCCGGAAGAAATATAGTTGGGAGCTGTAGCAGTTCCAAAAGAGGAAACAGTTCCCTATAGGATTCTGCTCTCAACTGTGAGACAGGAGCTGAAGAATGATGCCCCCTTATTGAGAAGCAACAGGCTGAGGCCTATGCAGCCTTGCATGCTATAGAGCCTACCACTAGGCCCCAACCTGTGTAGGTACAGACCACCCGTCCAGTAGAGGGATGCCTCTGAACATAGGTGACAAAACTTCGTTTGGGAGTTGCACAAACCCCACCTTGACTAAGTGGGGTACTTGCTTCAACCAACAGGTATGATTTGTCTCTAGCTCCCTGTCTCAATACTTGGACCAGTGACATATCATTAAGATGAGGGTCAGGACAATATATCTCATGACAAATCATGAATTCAAGCCCATACACAGAGGTTCTGGGGACCCCTCCCCAGGAGGTCTGGTACACAGATGGCTTCTATAAAGGGAACCGATCCACTTGGGTGGCAGTTGCCCTTCAGTCTGCTACAGCAACTTTTTGGTATAAGACAAGACAAGGATGGTCTAGTCAACGGGCTGAGTCACGAGCTGTGTGGCTTGTACTGACACGTGGAGATGCTCTTGCAGCTGTGTCTATAGACAGCTGGGCTGTGTAACATGGCCTAACCTTATGGTTGCCCAAGGGGCCTCTCAGGAATGAGAGGTAGGGAGATGACCCTTGTGGGGGAAAGCTGTGTGGCAGGAGTTATGGGAGATAGGCCCTCAGAAGCATACTCCCATTTATCATGTTTCAGGGCATAAACCTAACCTGTCTCCTGGTAATGATGTAACAGATGCTCTAACACAGGATATTACAAATGTGTTGCAAAAACTAGCTATGGAGGTTGATTTAATTCAGAAACTTACTAAAGACTGCCTCACCTCTGGGTGTGCAACCTTGGGATCCAGCTGGTGGTGGGCTTTAATCGCAGGTATCTTAGTAGTAGGTTGCTGTTCATTATATTGTTGCTGTGGTTTAGGAGCACAAGGCTCTGCTCTCTGGGCAAAAAGAGCATATACTCATCACCTGGTCCCTCAAACCTATGTGGTGGAATGCAGGGGCACATACCTTTAATAGGCTTGACATCTGGCTGAGCATACAGAATGGCTGTACCTAATTATTATAACTATGATTCAATACCCCTCATATAGATGCGATCATTGTATGGAGTGCACCTGCACATGTACTTCCTATATAAGCACCCTGGGGCCGAAATAAAGAATCCAGCTCAGCCCTGGTCTGCTTTGCATTACAACTGGTATCTGTGAATGTCTATTCCACGTGACTTCTTCAGCTTGGCCCACTCCCTCCACAACCCCCCACCCCGAAGCTGCCCACTCCTATACAACAGTAGCAGTAAGGAGTTCAAGGTGTCTACAAAGGACTTGGTCCTTGAGCATTATCAAGGAGACTAAAAGTAAAGACTTCAAAGATAAGGGGAATATCATGTGCAAGTTATGAAGCCTGGGAGAGAAAAACATGCAAATTAGAGAAAATAACTTAGGAAGAAAATATGAAGATAGCTGAGAGAAGATTTTGCCTTGCTCTGAGAGAGGCCAAGGAGAAGGACTTTGGTTTGAGAGTCATCAATAAACAAGTTTCACTGAAAGCCAGCGGCATGAATGAAAAATTCCAGGAAGACTGAAGACCAACACAAGGTGCTCATAACTCCCATCCATGGCTTAACTTGTGTCAGCGAATCTGCCTGCTTATAACACTGCTCTTAGTTCTAACATCAATGCCATCATCATCTTCTTCTTCATATCTCATATGTATCAAGACTCCACAGGAAGTTCACATGCACTATCTTAGTCTTCACAGCAGCCCAGAGAAATAGGTTCTAATATGATCTCAATTTCTAAAGATCACAGATCCTGTGACGGACTGAGTCAGTCTTTGCACCAGGTGATCTGATGCCAAAGCCACTGAGCCTTCATCCCCTATGCTGCCCTGTGCTCTGTGTACATAGATCACCTCAGATGGTCTGGGTTCTAAGCATTGACTACAGAGTGCTGAGTTCTGCCCTTCAGAAAAGGTGCTGCCTTATTCCAGATTTCTCTGCACTTCAATGACATTCATGTTTCTAGAATTATTTCTTACTGCCTCTCTCTGGGCTGCCTTGGAGATAACTTTAAAGCTTTTAACTTAGATTAGCTGTGCCTCTTTGGCACATTCATTGTTGCATAGTATGCTGGCTGAAGAATGAAGACTTAGCAGGAGCATAAAGCCTCTTAACTACTGGACAGAATCACTTCTAATTCACTAGGCAGTGGGAACTACCATGACTTGTTTGGACTATAAATTTCCTGGGAAATGGGGGCTAATTTATGCTTGGAACAACTGTCAATATAAATCAAATATGAACTTCTAAAGCCAGATGCTGCATTTGTTATTTTAATGTCTATTTTATTTCCCAAAGGATTGCAGGATCTTAGTTATTTTCTGTACTTGGAACTGTCTGGAGTGAGCCCTCATGGTCAATCAACATTCATTTGTCCCGTGAACTAGAACTCTTGTGTGCCTTTATTAGTGACTGGATTTAAAAGTTCTAGCTAGCCAGCTTCATGAGAGTAACAGCTTAAATGGCTCTCACAGAAATAACACACACACAAAAAAAAATACTAGGAGCATGGGTAATAAAGTAGTTCCTTTAAAGTTAAGTGAGTCATAATTCAGCATGAAGTAAACTGATTAGAGAAACATTTGCGAGCTGGCAGTTGGTTAAGACTCCAGCATTTTCTGGGCAATTAGGACTGTTATGATGGCCATTGGCGCTAATATACAGCAAAGATAGGTCATGTCAGGAGTCCATTCAAACACTCATCGTTTCAGAGATTCAAACCCAAGTTGAACCTTTTGGTGTTTGAATTTGTTAACTGTTGGCTAAATGCCACTTCCTGTCCCTAAGAAAAGAGGCTTGAAAAAATCTCATAAAAAATGACTTAAAAGGCTTCCTTGACTTCAAAGGGCTCTTACAAAACAACATTTTGATGAGTTAAGTGTAAAGGAACCAGAAACATACGGATTAAATTTCCCTCAATAGTCATGTGTCTAAAAATGGAGGGGGAGTGGCAAATTTGTGTTGCTCAACATGCTTCAAAAAGTGTCTCAGAATAACTATTGATCCTCACAGTCATCAGTCTTCCATTCCAACATCACTAGCATGGAAACAACTTGCCAAAAAGTCTAACCAAGCAAATACAGTGTGGGACGGGTTGTCCTTTCTATGGTCCATGACACCAACCTACATTTTGAATAAAATCACGGTGCCAAACACGAAGCCAGACACAAAGAACAAAGTGGGTAAATCAGACCTCTCACTCATGGCAGGCAATTGTCAGCCGTTTGCCTCACTAATCCATGTAAGGCTAACTTTACTTTTGAATGAAAGGAATGCAAACAAGTATTAATTTACCATGAAGTCCATGCAAAAGGCAGTATTATCTACTGAATGTATTTGATTCCTGTATCATTAATACTCATTATTTTGTGGACTTCTAACTTTTGAAAATAAATCAACTGATGATTATTTTCCAAGTGGAGGAAATGTTTCATGATGAAAATATAGTTAAATAATATAGAAAAAGAAAATAAGCAAAAATGATTTGCAGTGCTGAACCATAAATTCTAGTCCAGAGCATGCCTCAGTGTTGCCATGGATATAACTGAGGTGTAGCTAGCTAATGCCTGATCTATTCTGTGCTTGGCTATCTTATAAAAAAATAAAGTGGCTTTGCAGATGCCACCGTCCTCTGCCACTGGTTCCTGTCAGCCATAGTCAACCCCTCCATGTTCTTTGACATCACCATTGATGGCAAGCCCTTGGGCCACTTCTCCTTCTAGCTGTTTGCAGACAAAGTTCCAAAGACAGCAGAAAACTTCCATGCTCTGAGCACTGGATAGAAAGCATTTGGTTATAAATGGTCAAGCTTTCACAGAATTATTCCAGGATTCACGTGCCAGGGTGGTGAATTCACACGTCATAATGGCACTGGTGGCAAGTCCACCTATGAGGAGAAATTTGAGGATGAAAATTTCATCCTGAAGCATATAGGTTCTGGGATCTTGTCTATAGCAAATTCTGTTCCAAACACAAACAGTTCCCAATTTTTCATCTGCACTGCCGAGACTGAATGGTTGGATTGTACGCATGTGGCTTTTGGGAAGGTGAAAGAAGGCATGAACATTGTCAAAGAAATGGAACACCTTGGGTCCAGGAAAGGCAAAGACTAGCAAGAAGGTCACCATCACTGACTGTGGACAGCTCTGCCACTCAGTAGAGCAGCCTGCACTCCCCATCTGCTCACCATATCCTATGATCTTTGTGCTCTCACTGCAATTCTTTTCCATATTTTCCTTATTCTCCTCCAAGTCTAGCTGGATTGCAGAGATAAGTTTATGATTATGAATAAAAACTAAACACCAAAAAAAAAAAAAAAAAGCATTTAGCCCCGAGGGTTTCTAGGGAGAACAAGACCATGCAGGTTTCACAGGGAAGCAATGGATCTTAATGGAAATAAATTTTGCCAACTATATAACACAACTTAATTTTTTGTATTTGGCCAAATATGATGTTTTGAACTCTTTCTTAATTTTTAATTTTTAATTTTATTTATTTTTATGTATATTATTCTAGTTTTACATTCATAGTGGTGACTCCATTATCCTCCTCCCTGTTCTCCCTCTTCCATATTGTGGGGGTAGTCAAGAGCTATGGGGGATAGGCCAAGTCTCTGTGCATAATGCCCCAACTTGTAGCTCTTATAGCAATACTTCATGTGATTCCTAGGGTCATACAGTATTTAGAAAAATTTCTAAAAGTGGACAATTTTTCATTTAATTTGCCAGTGACAAGAACTGCTATAGTAGCATATGCATGAGCTACCTTCTTAAAACAACATTATGGAGAGGAAACGGTCCTAATTAATTAAGCCCCTAAATGCAGTTTTTCTAAATAGCAAATGTATTTGTATGAATATATTTCTTAGATATGGGAAGGAACAGAACTATCACCTATTGACTGAAACTTTGCATAAAATTTCAATGAAGGGCTGGAGAGATGGCTTAGGGGTTAAGGCGCCTGCCTCCTAAGCCTAAGAACACTGGTTCCAATCTCCAGCAGTTCCAATCTCCAGGTCCCACGTTTAGTCAGATGCAAAGTGATGCAAGGGCACAATGCCACACTTGACCACAAGGGGGAGCACACATCTGGATTTCGTTCTCAGCAGCTGAGACACTGCTGGCATGCCCATCTCTGTCTTCCTCCCCCCCCCTCTGTCTCTCTCTCAAAAAATAATAAAAATAAAAAAAGTATTTAAAAAAATTTCAATGAAGAAAGAGTGAAAAATGAATTTGCAGAAGTAAATAAAATCATTATTTTTTATATTTTTCCTTCCGTAATAATACCTCTGATTCAAGGAGACATTTTATCAACTATCACATGATCATCATACAACATTATCATATTTCTATGCATGACTCAAAGGTCCCAGAAGACAAAGGACCATTCTAGCCATGATTGCAACCTCAACAGAGGATGGGGCTTCCAGAAGGTGTTAGTGATGATTTCACATAGTCTTAGCCTGAGTGTCTAAAACTGGATGAAATTTCCTTGAGGGAAGAATTTCAGAACACCTACTGAACCAGTTGCTGAAGTAGAAAGTCTTCTCAAAAGACCAATAAGTCCTAATATTACAGAACTGTTCAAAGAAATGATTATGTACAATTGTTTATTGGATCCCTGGAGAGAGAACCTTTGTCTGGAAGGATTCTGAATATTGTTGGAGGTACTGATTTTTTTTCCATCTTTTTAGAAGAGTATGAGGCATATAACATTCACATCAAAATACAGCAAAACTCCTTTCATTCAGTAAAAATGATTGCAATTTCCTATTCCCCATTCTCTAAGTCTTAGCATTATCTGTCCAATTCTCCTTCTAAACACCTTGAATATCTTTCAAGATGTCTGTACACATATAAAATAGATATACTCTAATATGATATAATTGCAGATCAGGAAATCTTTTATCTAGCAAATATACCCCTTTCCACGAATACAGTCTTGGAATTTCCACAACTAAAGAATCACTCATTTGGGCCAAATATGGTCCCTGGAGGTTATCCTTACTAATTTATACCCTTCCAGAGGGCTCGTAATTAAGCCACTAAAACATCTGTGCTAACTTGTGGGGCATTGATAAACACAGGCTGGGCCTATGAGGAAGCTGGCCTGGGCTGTTGGACATGGCTGGGGACCTTGGGCTGTGGGTGTTGCAGCTGGCCTTATCATTGGGAGCTCACTCTGTCAATGGAGACTGGCCCTCCCTGCCCTCAGGCAAGGTTGTAGTGTGCCCTGTCTTTGCCCAGAGTGGGCAGAACTGGTGAGGCCCTCCCCCCTTGATCCCAAGACGCACCTGACCATTCCATAGTCAAGCTTTGCCCCCCACAGTTCCTCACCTTGTGGCTAGCTGCCCAAGAGATCCTTCTGTGGCTGAAGTCATGTAGCTTTTCCTGCCACTTCTGTTATCTCCCTTACAGCTCCTCCCTTGCAACTCTGATGTCTTGTAGCTTTTCCCATCACTTCTGTTATCTCCCTTGCAGCTTCTCCCTTATGACTTCTGCCTTCCAATACCAGCCAATTAGATAACAACCCATAAATTATGTATCCAATCGCCATATAGTCTGTATGTGCCTTCTCAACTTTTCTCAAGTGTTTATAAACTCACTCCCCTTCTGAATAAACGAGAGCATGCTATCCATCAGATGGCCTCCCGAGTGGTTCATTGCCTGTCCCAGTCACCTGCTCCAAGACCCTGCTTACCCCAACTCCTCCTGTGCAGGGGATATCAGTGGCCAACAACCCCCATGAATGGCGAGGAACCACACTAACTAATTCATCAAGTTATCTATATTAGTTTGGGGACATAGGATGTTGATACGTATGAAGTGAAAGAAGAAGGTACGAGAAGTAGTGACAAAGTGATTCAAAATTAAGGGCATTTAATATATATATATATATATTTTTTTTTTTCAGACAGAGAGAGAGAGAATAGGCAAGTAAAACGTTTTGTCGCTGAGAATAAACTCCAGATGCATGTGTCACTTTGTGCATCTGGCTTCACAGGGGTACTAGGGAATTGAACCTTGAAAAGTGAGACTTTACAAGCAAGTGACTATAGCCACTAAGCAAATTCTCCAGCTTCATCAAAGACAAGTTTGACCAAGCTTCCAGGTTTGACTAATTCTAGCCCCATATCATATTCCCCAGATATTGATCTTTCACCACCAAAATTATATTTTTATTTTACCTTTTCAAACAATTAATTGGGCATTATTGATAGTTGTGTTACCTAATCACCATATTTAAATACTACAATATCATATAGAAATTCCTTGACATTGGAAAGAGCAACAATGTCTCTTTCCAGGATATTAATCCTTTCCTTATAGTAGGCTATTTACTATTGCCTCATTTTTTGTTTCAAAATGGTGATTAGAAAGGGAATAGGTAGCAAATCAAAGTTCCAAAGTTGGCCATATGATGATCTTGGGTGATGTTTGGAATTAAAGCAGTAGAAAAAAGTCTAGAACATATTAGCAATGCAGAGAGTTAGGAGCTTCCACACATTCCAAGGATCTCCCTACCATAGGTGGTGAAATGATCTTATTTACAAAAAGGGAGTTCAGCATCACTTAGAAAAAATAGAAATTTCTGGTGCTTTGGTATTTACTAGGTAGCACAGTAAGTGGTAGCATTCTTTGGTAATTTACATTTGTTCCAATATGTTAGGTAGTAAAACAGACGTGTCTCTGTTTCCTTTTTGCAATCTATCTGGTATGGTAATGTGGAGTACTGATGCATTATAACTAAATAAAAATTAAGTATCCATATGTGTGAAAACTAATACAAATGGAAAAGTGAATAAATTTGATTAGTCAGGATTGTGGAATACCAGGAGATATCTTTCCAGCTATATTTTATTATCTGTGGAGTAGGTGATGTTGTTTGTCAAGAACAATTCATAATTTAAACCTTATCTTCTTTATGCAAGCCTGCTGAAACATTTGGTAAGGTCTCACAGGAGATAACTCAGCAATACCCACCAGCTTCAGTCTTATATCTGGGTCAAAATACTCTGGCCCTCACCTGACATCCTGCAGTTACTGCCTACAAAAGGAAAGCCTAAAGCACAGCAGGAGAAATCAGCCCTGAGCCCCAGAAAGCTAAACAGAACTTAGGTAAGAAGCAACAGGCAAGAAACCTGGAATAATGAATGTACAGTTGCACCAAAGAAATTACAAGACAGAGCTGGAGAGATGGCTTAGAGGTTAAGGTGCTTGCCTGCGAAGCCTAAGGACCCAGGTTTGATTCTCTGGGTCTCAGGTAAGCCAAATGCGCAAGGTGGCACATGTGTCTAGAATTTGCTTTGCAGTGGGTAGACGCCCTGGCACACCCATTTTCTCTCTCTCTCTCTCTCATCTCAAATAAAAGTAAATTTAAAAAAAATTAAAAAGTAATTACAAGAGGGAAATTCCATAAGACAAAGTAAGAAAATCTTGGAGTCAACAGTGGAGCAGATCTGCAGCTCATTTAAACCCAGCAGATTCCCCACCAGTACATCTTACTTCCTCCTCCTCCTCTCCCAGCTTCTTCTCCTCTTCCTCCTGTTCTACACCTCCACCTCAGTCTCCTGCTCTCCTTTCTCCTCCTTCCTTCTTCTGGATATCCTCTAGGGGTCCTGAGCTCATATTCTCTGCCAATTAAGGAATTAAGAGTATTTTAGAGTAAGAAGGAAAGAAGGGGAAAGAAAGCAAGCCCTTTACAGAGAAGGGGCTCCTGAGAGCTGGAAAAGCCTGTTTCTGTGTGTTACAGTCAGGTTTACATTGTTGGCAGAAATCACCTGACCAAAAGCAACTTTTGGGGGAAAAGGGTTTCTTTTGGCTTACAGACTCAAGGGGAAGTTCTACGATTGCAGTGGAAAATGACAGCACGAACAGAGGGTGGACATTACTCCCTGGCCAACATCAGGTTTACAACAAGAACAGGAGAGTGTGTCAAACACTGGCATGGGGACACTGGCTATAATACCCATAAGCCCACCTCCAACAATACACTGCCTCCAGGAGGCATTAATTCCCAAATCTCCATCAGCTGGGAACCTAGCATTCAGAATACCTAAGTTTATATGGGGGACACCTGAATAAAACCACCACCATAAACTGTTAACCATCCATGATGTAAAGTGCAATGCATTCAGTCCAACTTTCAAAGTCCCCACGTTTTTTATCAATCCTAATGATGTTCAAACATCCCCATAATCCAAGGTCTTTTAACTGAGCCAGAATGCCAAAAAATCCCCCCCCCCCAAAACCCATAATGTCACAGAATAAACATTCACACTGCAAAAGATGGCATTGGGCATAGCAAAGAAATACTCAAGCTATGCATGATTCAAGTAGGACAAACACCAAACTCTGAAGCTCCAAGTCCAACAACTCTAGCCAGTGACAAGTCTCCAAGTCTGACAATTCTAACCAGCAACAAGTCTCTGGAGTTTCAGTTCCACCACTCCAGTTAGGATACTCACAGTCCTGGAAAACTTCATCTGGGACCAGCAGCTTTCCTTAGCAGCCATCTTGTGGTCCTGGCATTTCCACTGGGTCTCCACTGCAATCCACAGTTTATCCCTATGGTTCCATTGGGTCTCCATGCAGGAATCCAGCAAACCTGCTTCACACTGCCCATGGCCATTTCCAAAACACAAAACTGCATTGCAAACTCAATGACCCTCTCTTTCCTGCACTTCTCATATTCCATAATACTAGGTAGGGTGTCAATTTGTTAATCCAGGGGGAATAAAGCAGACTTTGAAGAACAGGACACTCCTTGAGCACTCAGACCCCTTCAAGAGTCTACATTGTTCCTGTTGCCCCAGTGCAGGTCAGCTGGCCCATTCTCAAAGGTTGTAATCTCTATTGCAGCTGAACAGGCAGCAGTTCACCCAAAGATTTCATTTTTTCTGTGCCATATCCCTCTGCTCATACCAGTCTGTTTCTATGCAAAGCAACCCTGCACAACAAACTGCTTCTATCCCAGTCCAGACAAAAATCCTTTTCACCCTCATAAGCCAAAACTCAGAGTCCATAATTCTTACTGCATTCAGGTCTGAGTTTGAGCAGAATAGTCCATCTAGCTATATTTAACAGCACTGCAAGGCATCTTTTAGACCAAGGTTTCAAATCCTTCCACATTCCTCTTGAAAATCAGCTCCAAAAGGCCAAAGCCACACAGTCAGGTGTCTAGCAACAATCCCACTCCTCAGTACCACTGTACTGTTGCAGTCAGGTTCTCATTGCTGGCAGAAATCACCTGACCAGAGCAACTTTCAGGAAAAAAAGGTTTAATTTGGCTTATAGACTCAAGGGAGAAGCTCTCCAATGGCAGGAGAAAATGACAGCATGAGCACAGGGTGTACATCACTCCTGGCCAACATCAGGTTGACAACAAGAACAGGAGAGTGTGCCAAACACTGGCAAGGGGACACTGGCTATAATACCCATAAGCCTGCCTCCAACAATACACTGCCTCCAGGAAGCATTAATTCCCAAATCTCCATCAGCTGGGAAACCTAGCATTCAGAACACCTAAGTTTATGGGGGACACCTGAATCAAACCATCACACTGTGGGAACTGAACTTTTGTTGAAAGGGGAAAAGCCCTCCTTCCTGAGTGTGTCAGCTCCAGCCAAGGTGGGAAGGCACTGATTGGCTTATGTTAAATCCAGTCCTGCAGGTTTCAGGCCCGCCCACCAAGCCGGGTGGCCAGGGGACACTCCTCCAGGCCAGGAGCTTCCAGCCCCTTTTGTCATCTGGTACTACCAAGGGCTCTTTTCCAGATCTTGCCAATCCAGAATGCTATTCCCTGAAGAGTTTCATCCTCTTCCTCTTTCTCTGCCTCCTCCATGTAGTCCTTCACTTGGCTTGCCTTAGCTAGAATGTTTGTCCCTCTAAATGAATGCACTACTTCTTTCTAAACTGATTTCAAAAGCTCAGAGGCACCTCTATGGCTGTAGAAGACAGCCCCATGTAGCTGTCATGATACTGCGTTGGGAATCAACTAGTCACACTCAGGACTTGAACTTGAGATCCTCCTGCCTCATCCTCCTGAGTGCTGGGATTAGAACATATCATGCCAAGCTCATTCCAAAGTTTAATGTTATGCTTTCTTTTTGTTGGCTACATCTTGAGTTATTATTTTAGGGGAAGAATCATGCATCTGGCAAAGTAGAGTACCTTCTAAATGATCCACTTACTTTTTCTGTGCTGGTGGGATGGATGGTGGAATTGGTACCTAGTTAGTGAGAAGAAAGTGAATCATGGTTGAGGGAATCAAACATTTGAAATAATACTAAGGTTTCATGAAAATGAAAAATAGTTATGATTGATGAGGTCAGAGGTTAGGCTACTTTGAAACAGGACAGAAAGTGAGGACAAAATGAGAAAGGTGGGTGATTCAGACCTAAAGTTACAAAGGGTCTCAAAGGCCAAAAGGACATAAAAAAGAGCTGGCAGGTGTCTCAGCAAAGTCACCCGAACTTCTGGAAGGTAGTCTTTCCCCTAGATAGTTTTCCTGCTAGGCATTGCTGTGCATTTCCAACTCCCTTGAAATATAAAATAATATTTTTATAATGTGACATATTACTTCATTATGAAACATGGACCCTAGTTTTAGTATTTTAAAAAATAAATGGATTTTACATATATACTAATTATATTATTATTCCCGATTTCAAGATTAAGTATAATCTGTGTCGTTATTAGAAAACCAAACTTTGGAATCAGATTGAAATTTACTACTTTTTGTAAATATGCAGTTAAAAGGAGGAAACTATCAGTGTTCTGAGACTCCCCCTCACCCATTCTTATTGAATTATCTCTAAATAATAATGTTTAGACCAGAAAAGGTTTTTGGGTTTGGTCTGTTTTGTTTTGTTAATCTTGCTTAATTTCCCATAATCTTCTGCAGACTCCACTTTGCTCATTAGTTCATTCAATAAATAGTTAAATCACTTCTTGTAGAGAATTAAAAGAGCAATTTAGCCAACTCAGCTTATTGACTGAAGTCATTTGCCTTTAATGTCCTAAAATGCGATTAAATATAACCTCTTCTTTCAACTACATAACACAGAAAATATTAAGCTTCAAACTGGCTTCATTATTCCACATATGGACTTTCCCTAAAATTAATACCTTAGTTTGGTGATTTTTACAAAACATTGAAAAAGAACAGAAACCTATTATGTGTTTCAAAATACACATAATTCATAAACACATGAGTTGATGTGCACTGCAACAGACTAATGAAGACAAACATTCATTTTTATTCAAAAATGCATGATACTGCTGGGCTCTGTTCCCTTTCAGTCCTGAACAATGGATTTGAGAAAACCTCATCTTTTACAGCCCATAGTGTTTCCTTTCATACACAATCAAGAATCACATCCCACTACTCTATAGGAAGGAATTACATCTATTATTTAGAACAGAGATAGTGAGTTTTCCTGCCTGGGTGCTAGAAGTGTGTTAATAAGACAGAAAGATACTTCAGTACCCAAAACACACACACACATACCAAGTTTTTTTTCCTTCAATAATTGGTTAGCCAAGACCAATCTTATTTTCTGTTCAAATGAGGAAATGAAAGTTTGTAATTCAAGGATTTCTCAAAGTTAAACATCACATTTTAAATCATCCCAATGAAAAATTCACACTACATTTTTAAATTCATTCTAATCACCCAAATGCCTTACTTTTAATAAATTTTATATTCTTGAAATCAGTGATTTTAATAAAAAATAAATTATTTCTAACTTTGGCATTGCACTTCCTTTGCTGTTATCAGAAGTTTCATCAAAACAAAACAGGCATTTCTGAAAAAGTCTGGCTAAGTATGCATCAAGATAAAAAAGATAGTTAAATCTATTGGTGTGCTTTACTTCTTGTTAACTATCAGTCAAGCTCCAAATCCTAAGTCAAGCAATGAACATATATAGACCAGCAACAGCTGAATGATTATCAGATCATTTTTACTGTTTTGCAATATTTGTCAGATAAACTGTATGAATATATTATCTAAAAGTTTGGAAATAAGCATAATATTTTTACTCATGTCATAATCACGCAAATTGATTACAAATACCAATTAAATACTTTCAATTGATAACTATCATACATCAATTTTGAGACTGACCAAATAGGAAGTAATAATGAATTCCATTTCATTTTGGACCACACAGAGGCCAATGAAAATTTACTTTCTGCTTTCTGAGAAACTTGTGAAATGAACTGACAATTGATAGATTAATAGAAGACAAAATCATCTGTTCATTAACATGTATGAGGGTGTCATAGGAGAAGAGAAATGGAAGATTGCGAGTTTAGAGGAATAGAAAATAAGTGTTTAGAGGAAATAAATGTGCCCAGAGGGCAGCAAAAGTCTTGGGAGAAGTTCCTCACACTCTCCTGGAAGTAATGACAATGGGAAGTGAGAAGCAAGTGTTCATATGCAGATAGTCTACCAGAGAATTGTAGAAAACCTTCACTCTCTTCTCCTGTCAGGTTGTAATTCCTTCCTGGTTATCTCAGGAGAACCCTGGGGAGGGCCTTTATGACAATTGACTTCCTTTGGGAAAGAGAATGGTTTTATTCAGAAACAGGACTTCAGAGGAAGCTTTTGCATGTGTGAAGTGGGAAGGATCCAAACAAGATGAAGAGTCAGAAAGACTCCAATGCTTCTCCAGATGAGTACTGTCAAAATGCCACACTTCAGGACAGCCTGGACCAGAGTGAGACCCTACCTCGAAAAACCAAAAAAAAAAAAAAAAAAAAAAAAAAAAAAAAAGCCACACTTCAGAGCATTGATTTGCCAAGCTCCACACCTACAATGTTACATTTTCAAATAATTAGAATAAACCAGATAAAATGATCTGTTAAAGAGTTTATTGGCCCTAGTGGTTTATAAGAAATTTATTACATTTAATTAATTAATTCATTTATTTATTTAAAATTAAAGTGAATAATGAAAACAGGGAAGTAGAATCTTACTGAAAATATCCTCATAATTAAGTAAAAGTATTTTAAGATTTAATTTATTTTCAATCCTTTTCACCTTCTTTAAATTTTTCTTTGATAAATGGAATGAACTTAGTGCCTTTTCAACTTACTAGCAGGAAATTCTAATAGACCTCTGTCTCTGACTACATGCCAACATAAGTAATAGTCTTCATGAGAACCAATGGATAATCTCAGTAATGGTCCCCTTCCTTATACAATTTTACTTAATTGGCCATATTTACTATACTTGCTCAGTATACTTTGATTTCTTTGTAATGGGAAAGAACTAGATTATTGGCTCTTGTTCTATGTTAGCCATCCTAACAATTATACACAAAGATTGTACAACCTATAGTTTGTGCAACCATTTTAGAGAACTTTAAAATTCTACTGTTTTTCTTTTCTTTCCTTTCCTTTCCTTTCCTTTCCTTTTCCCTCTTTCTCCCTTCTTTCTTTCTTTCTTTCTCTCTTTCTTTCTTTCTTTCTTTCTCTCTTTCTTTCTTTCTTTCTTTCTTTCTTTCTTTCTTTCTTTCTTTCAGGCAGGGTCTCACTATGTACCCAAGGCTGGCCTTGAACACACTTCACAATTTCTTGCCTTTTTTTACCCAAATGCTGAGATGATAAGTGTGTGTCACCATGCTTGCTCAAATTCTCTCATAAGGGCGAAATCTTGCCTCCAAAGTAGTTTCTTAGATTGTACTTGGAAAACAAAGCTAAACAGGGAATTAATAGAGTGTATTATATGTTATCACTGAGTTTAGAAGTATAATATAAGGTAAATTACTAGGTTATTAATTTGAAAAATGCTTTTAAATTCTGAGATTCAGCATCTCAAGAGCAAGAGCCAAAGGGGTATTATTTCAAGTATGTGGCTCCTTTTATCACACCTGAGATTTTAGATGCTCAATGGAACTATATGCTTTACTCTAGTGAACCATGTTCCTACTTTAACTGCCAGAAGTTGAGAGTCAGAAAGAACTTTTTTTTAGAATTTTAGAATCAACATTGGAAAGACTGATTTTTTTCCGCACTGCTATTAGGATCAGTGAGTGGGATTAAAATTAGTGAAAAGTAAAATGAATATGAAGGAGCTGGGGATGTACCTCAGTGACAGGGTGCTTGCCTAGCTCACCCAAAGCTCTGGATTCAATCCCCAGCACTGCAAAGAACAAATGAATGAATGCCTGATTGAATGAAATAAGCATCTTGATTGTCCTTTCATTTCTAGCCTTATGCTTCACTCTAACTCTTGGCATACTGGAATATCATTCATCTTGAAGGTCCTTGGTGAGTGAGTAATTTTTGGCTGAGTTATATCTTCAAAGCACAAGAAAATTGATTGTTATACACTTTGTAGATGCTAGTAGGTAGACCATAAGGACTTGTAGTGCTTGCTGAGGGTGTGTAAAAAAAATGCAGGAAGTGACAACCACAAAGGTAATAAAAACAGTTGGCAATTTTATTATAGCTTGGAACTACTTTTCCCAGGACAGACTGAGCTATGAAATATATCTGACTAAACTGAGCTTCTTGAAAAAAGAAAGATAAGGTATCATAGTAAACATTAAATATAGTCGTCACATTAAACAACTGTCCAGAAAAACATTCTGTAAAAATAAGGAAAAACTAGTAATGTGATTTGAAATTATCATGAGACAAAAGCATGAACAAACATACCAAAGTTCATACTGATCCAAAGCTCCCAGGAATTCTATTATTATTGTACTCTCAGAAGTACTGAAAGAGAAAATTAAAATTTTGTTTGTAAGTATAGAAAAATCTGACATGATAAATATTTCACACTAATGGTCAATCTTGTTTTTCTACAAATGTATCTGGAAAACAAATTATACATGTCATTTTGAGAATTTAAAATAAATAATCCAAAATTGAAAGCCTACTGCAAAAGATGAAAGTGATATAATTTTCATACCCATAAAAATGTTTACAGCTAACACTCCTGTAAGAGCAGACCAATTAATGAGAAAAAAAGCATAACAAATTTGTTTGGCATGATGACATGTCAGGGAAAATTTCAATAACAAAGTGCCAATGACTCAGGGAACACTATATTTTTATGCTTAAGTTGAAGAAGTGTTGAAAGTTCTGTAGAAGTATAACTGGACAAATAGAGCTCAAAGCTAACACTAATAACCTGGAGAACATAGTAAGGCCTGTATATTCAGTTTCTTCTACAGCTTCAGGTGCAGGCCAGGAGTTTTCTGGAATGAGAGTTTTGTGTCCCACTTCCTGGGGAGATGTCAGAGAATTTTTCCCATAGTTTCATGGGAGAAAGGTGGGAAAAGTTCACATAGCAGTCATCCTAGGTAATGACAATTTTTCATCTTCCTTCAGCTGAAAATTGTATGCCAAGGTGCCACATTTTGAGGTAGCATTTCCTGTGCTCTTTCACTATCAAATAATGAAAATTAGGGGCTGGGGTGATAGCCCATTGTGTAAAGTGCTTTCTGCACAAACCTAAGGACCCGAGTTAGGGCCTCCCAACACCAGTGTAAAAGCCCTGTGTGGGAGCAGACATCTTTGATCCCAGCACTGGGGAGGTAGAGACAAGAGAATTTCTGGGGCTTGCTGGATAACTAGTCTAGACAAGTTAGTGAGCTCTAGGTTGAATAAAACCTTGCCTCAAAAAGTGGTGGTGCCAGGCATGGTGGCACATGCCTTTAATTCCAGCACTTGGGAGGCAGAAGTAACAGGATTGCTATGAGTCTGAGGCCAGCCTGGGACTACAGAGTGAGTTTCAGGTCAGCCTGGAAACACAACAAAAATGGTGGCAAGCAATTGAGCAAGATACTCAACTTTGACCCCTGGCCTAAACATGCATGCTCACACATACACATGCCCATATTCACAAGAACACAAATACATACACACATGAATACTACACACATACATACACAAAACATGAATAAATTGTAATAATAAAACACAATAATAAAACTAATTTCTTTGTAGAAAACCATTTATATGTGACTTTTCCTGTGGTAAAAGGAAACCACATCATGGGAAGCTCCACAGTGTTGTTCCCACGTTCCCAGTAGATGGAAAATAAATAATCTTCCCAAGAGCTCTATAGTGTACAACAGGTAGATTCTCTGAACCAATAAGACCAGGCAGATTTGCCTTTTCAAACTGGATTAACAGAAGTGTGAGTGATTTCAATGATGCAAATATTACATGAATTAATCAGAGATAAGAATCAATGGCTAGTATAATTTCCTGTTAGCTGTTCATAGACTGAAGTTTGGTGAGCTATATAGCAGCACATAGCAAAAAATCCAATTGCAGGATTAATTTATATTTCCATATTTATGAATTTTATGAAGGTGAGATACATTCAAGAATAAAGGGGTATAGTGTTTTGTCTATTTCTCTAAAAATCCATGTACACACACACACACACACACACACACACACAATGTAAATAATCCCTAAGATTGCTTGATGATATGAAGTAATTTGGCTTAAATCTGGGTTAACTAGAATATGAGATTTCTATTACATATCAAAAGAAAAGCATTTAAATCTTCAAGGTTTTAAAAACTTACAATAACTATCCATGAGAAAATTGTTTAGAAAGACAAAAAAAGTATGCCTTTTGTTTCACATTCCACCACAAAGAGCAGCAACATAATAGCATTATCTAAATTGGGGCCCAAATAAAGCAGAGCTGTGTTTAGGATCTCATGTGAATTATGAAATGAAAGGCTTTTGCCTGGGCATGTCTTCTATATGCGCTTCCTGCAGTTAGATTACTTATTCATATTAAACAATACTGAATACACATTTTCTCAGAGATACAGAGTGCATTATTGTTGTCATTGTTGGTAGTCGTGTTTTTAATGTTCAGATTTGAATTTCTTCCATGGGTATAAATCCTCATTATTTTAGCCATGGCTATGTTTGAAGCCAGTTCCAACATGGCCCTTAATCAGAGGTAGTTCTTTAAAATGAACTGAGAAAGAGAATCTAAGAAAATAAACTTGTTGAGACTGTAGAGATGACTTAGTGATTAAGGTGCTTGCCAGCAAAGCCTAAGGACCTCAGTTCAATTCCCTAGTACTTATGTAAGCCAGATGCATAAGGTGGCATATGCATCTGGAGTTTGTTTGCAGCAGCTGGAAGCCCTGGCACACACATTATCTCTCTCTCTCTCTCGCACATACACAAACACATTCTGCTTCTTTCCCTCTCTCAAATAAATAAATAAAAATATAAAAAGGAAAAGAAAATAAACTTGCTGAACTGAGGAAGTAGAAAAATTAACTATATTCCATTTGAGAAATTGGCAGGCAATATGCATGGAGTCCTCCTCTCTCAGATGTTTTTTGTTTTTGTTTTTGTTTTTTTTTTGTCTGTTCTTCAATTGTTCATCGCACTAAGACTAAAAAATAGAAGCCATATGGCGATAAATCAGTTATCTGTATTTTTATTGTAATGATATCTTAATATGTCCACAATGTCAGAGTCTAGTAAAATCAGACTATATGTGACTACATTCACTGACTGCAACTGCTACAAAGATTTTAAATATTTCTGAGTATTTTAAAAATAAATTGATTTAAATTTTTGTGATTATAGTATTAATTTAAAACTCAGAAAAGCAATTTTTGATGCTTTCTTTCTAAAATGCCAAAGAAGGGAATCATTTTCCATGCTAGTTCATTTTTGCTCTGGGAAATTTCTGTCTTTTCTCTGCTTTAAGTTTTAACTGTGATGAGAAGTGATTTGAACATTTTAAAATTTGACATTTGGGCATGTTTCATCCATAAATAGTAAAAATTGTTTATTGTGTAAATTACTCTGTTTAATCTTTCTGTTTGGACCACCAAGAATCTGAGAAAAAGTTATAAGTCATCTTCAATAATATTTAAGACAACACAGTGCACTTATCTGTAGCATTGCTCTATATGGCCTCCATAACTATTGTCCTACTATTCGTCACGTGACCTGAACTTTCTTTTGTAATTGCCAATACTTCTTTTCTTCCTTTCCATTGCTCTCCATGAAACTGTGCCAGATGCCCAAGGGCCTATTGTGATTTCTACCCATGGTTTTTAGAAACAACATACTCCTGCTTCCATTCCTTGCCTGAATCCAGTCCACTGTGAACCTTGTTCAGCAAGGGCTGGCAGAACCATCCACACTGACAACTGTCTCCTATTGACATTCTGAAGGTCCTGAATGAACTTCCAAAGCCGTGTAGAAAGTGTCTACCTTGGCCTTATTTATACCTTGGGCCTTTATGGGTCAGTGTAATAGCACCAAACCTGGCTCTCAAGCTGATGTGATGCTGGGCTTTCTGACTGATATAAGTGGCACTAAACTGAATCCCCTTTGAACCAAGGGGAAGCCTTATTGAGTCAGCCTTCCTAACTCTAGGCCAAGTTCTCAAGGTTGTGGGTACTCTATTGCTTTTTCTTCTCAACAGTACAGAATGAAGCACTTGCCTGTGATCCACTCTCATACAGCTCCCGTCATCTCGATGGTCCTTCAGGAAGCTCTTCTTGGCATTCCATAAATAAATAATTCTCAGATATGGAGCTCAACTAATGTGTTCTTATTAATATATACTGCTCAGCAAGGAAAACATGTAAAAGATGGAATAGGAGAACAGCAACTAGAGCAAAGACAAGATTGGGAAAAACGAGTGTTTTTATAACTGAATGAATAAAAGGAAGAGAAGTTCACTCGCAACACCTAAGGCATACAATGCATGGACTTGTACATTTATTCTCCCACACCAAGGATCGTTATCAGAAACTGTGATGATTTGAATTTGGAATGTCCCCCACAGGTGCATGAATTTAAACACTGACTTGGTGCCTAGCTGGTAGCGCTACCTTGGGAAGCTGTGGAATGTTTTGGACACGAGGCCTTGCTGGCAGGCATAGACCCTCAAGGGTGGGACTCAAAGAATATAACTACTGATTCTGGGCCAGATTTTCTGCTTCCTTGTCTGCTGAGCTGTGATGCAGGCATTCTACACGTCCATGCACATCCTCAGAGGAGCTGGTACGGATGCTGTGCCTTCATTCCATGAAAATGTGGGCATGAATAATTCCTTCCTCCACCTTAAGTTGCTTCTTCTAGGATATTTGGTAACAATGATGAGAAAACCAACTAACACACTCTCTCTCTAGGGCAATTTTCCATTAAGCATGTAGTGCTATAAAATTCTTTTGCTTTTACTCCTTTCTTATGAAAACCTGAAAGCATAGCAACCTTATATCCCTTTATGACTACTTCAGCCAGGCTTTCTTGAAATCAGTACGTCCTAATGTGCACTGGAAAGGTATGTTGGTGCTGTATGTTGCATTTGCTCAGCTCATCGTGATTCGTCTCCTCATTGCATCTGCAGTTATGAATTCTAACTCTGAACCTTATAGGACCATATGAATTAAACGTATGAGTCACAGAGACAGGGTCTGTGGTGATTAAGCCCTTGGGATTCTAGAATGAGATGCGCTGGGTTCAAATGCTGCATCAGGGATTGAAATATAAGTACATCCCTTTAGGCAAGTTACTTAATCTTCCTGTTCACCAGGTGGCCTTTTCCCTAGTAGGTGCAGTAAGAGTGCCTATTAAATAAGTGTTATTTACTAAAAGAGAGGAAGGATTCAGTGAGAGACTAAAGAGAAAGTTTAGCACAGTTTGTTCCATCGTACATACTCAGTAAATCTTAGCCATTACCCCCATTTATTAATAAAGACCAGAGGCTGGAAGTGGAGCTTAGTGATAGAGTACTTGCCTAGCATACACTAGCACTTGAGTTTGAGGTCTAACATGCAAAACATTAAGTAAATAATTTTTTGTTGGTCTTCCTCTTGTATTCTGTCATTGGTCACCTTTCTATTTCCTTGGATTCTTTCAAGTTACATTAGTTCCCTAAACTGATATATTTTTACTAAAATGCTTTTTCGTATCTTCCTTCTTCATCTCATCTCTCTTTCTTATAGGGTTTTATAAAAAGGAAAAAGGGGGCTGGAGAGATGGCTTAGTATTTAAGGCTCTTCCTATCCATGAAAGCCAGATGCACATAGTGGTGCATACGTCTGGAGTTAGTTTGCAATGGCTGGAGGCCCTGGAGTACCCATTCTCTCTCTCCTTTTCAAAGTAAATGATTAAAAATGAAATATAAAAAAGGAAAAAACAAATTGTGCCTACATTGACTTTCCTGAATATATCATATATATCATATGCTGTTTTTTCCATATAATGTGGCCTAGATAAGGATGGAATTGTACACTGCCCTCCCAGCCCTGCTACACACATGCTTTAAAATCCTGATTTCTCTTGTTTTGTTTGTCAATTGCTCACTTCTCCTAGAAGGCTAGTTCAAATGCAATATACTATCTACTGTTAAGCCTTGCCCTGTTTTCCAAGGCACACTGAGAGAATTACGCTTAATGCTTCCATTAAAATATAGTCAGAACTTGGTCAATAGCTTAGTTTGTAAAGTGCTTGTCCAAAAACATGAGGACCTGAGTTCTATTCCCAGTACCCACATAAATGCAAGGTATGGTGGTATGTGCCTATAATATCAGCACTGGGAAAGGAGAGACAGGAGTGTCCATGGAGTCAGTCAATTTAAACATTATAGGTGACCTCTAGGCCAATGAGAGACCATGCATCAAAGAAGTGACCAGCAGGCTGGGTAGAGTGCTCAGTGGTTAAAAGGGTTTCCTTGAAAAGGCTACCTGCCAGGTTCAACTCCCCAGTACCCATGTAAAACCAGACTCACAAAGTGTCATATGCATCTGGAATTTGTTTGCAGCCATAAGTGGCCTTGGCACATACACACTCTCTCGCTTTCACCCCTCTTTTATTCACACACACAAATGAATAAATAAATAAATAAATAAATAAATAAATAAATAAACAAACAAACTAACTTTTTAAAAAGTGACCAGTATACTGAGTAACTCCCAAGATTGTTCTCTGGCATTCATACATGCACATGTGTCCTCACACATATAAACATGTATCCACACATGCACCCATACCATATACACATGTAAAACATTCACATGATTAGATCTACCTTTTGTCACACAAAAGAGTGTTACATAAAGTGTTTTTTGCTTATTTATGTGTTTTATTTTGTCTGTTTTTTTGAGACAGAATCTTGCTATGTAGGTCGGGCTAGCTTCAAACCCACAGTCCTCCTGCTTCATGTAATGAACCTCTTTATGTATGTATTTTCTGATATGTTTAATTTGTTCAAGACAAAAGTTTTCTGCCCTCATGAATATGGATTTTTTTCAAATGCAAATGTCAAATAATGGATATTCAATAACATATTTTGATTTCATGGGAGTCTTCTGTCTTCTAAGGAATGAACCAAACTATGCATGAGTTCATCTAATATGACCCTCAGGTACTTCAAAATGAGAGAAACATTGCAATAAGAAAAGCGGGAGGGGGGGAATAGGAAAAGCAAAGTAAGTCTTTTGGGAAAGTATATTATACAGAGAGAGACATTTCAATTCTTTCTGTGTTACTTGATTTGTTTTGACAAAAAAAAAAAGTTACAGCCAGAATCTCATAAAAGCCTTCCTTTTAAGCTCTACCATGCTTTATCAACAAACATAAGTTGTTATGACATAATGTGACTTATTCCCAAGCCACTCTTCACCATCACTTAGAATCTAAATCAATAGCCACATAACATTTCAAGACTAACCATAAGACAACTTTCAGTTCAAATAAATCATAGCATCTTCTATAATAAAATTCTCAATTTTTTAAATCAATGAGACTAGGAGTAGCTTTTTAAAATTCCACTGATATAAGGCTGAATAATATTTTTCTTAAAATATGTGTCTATTCACAGACATGCATATTTCATTGACTATAAAACATGGAATCATAAAATTGTCAAAGTTTATCAAAGAATGGTATATATTGTTTTGCTGTGAGTCTAAAACCTATGCTGCTAGTATAACAATAAAATTTATAAAATTATTATTAGGAATAAATTTGATAGCTAGGATTAAGTTGCAAGCTGATCTAATTCAAGTTTTGCTATCAGCAAGTATGTATAACAGAACTCACAAATGGATGTCTCTGGCCATTGGTTATTTGAGGAGTCAAGGTCTCACACTGTGTAGCATGTGGGATCCCTCCTTGCTCAGAGTTGCAATGACATGGTCTTGGCCTGAAGTCTGACATCTGATTTATTCTCAGACATCTGATTTTAAACCCTTAAATCCCTTCTCCAAACCATAAACCAAACTCTCCTCATTCTTTTGCTATTTGGAAGTCTTTAAGAAAAAAAATTACATTAATCACACAGAGATGATTCTATACAACAAAAATATAACATACAACAAAGAGATTCTTCCAAAGGTTCAGCTATATTAAGATCATAAAATTAGGCAAAGGACAGAAGAAGCCCCTAAAATAACTTATGTATTCATTCCTCTCTTTAGAACCAGTAGAGTTTTTCAAACTTAAATAGTACTCTAGAGGCTTCAATAAAAAAAGTTTCCAGGATTAACTTAGACTTTCTTTTTTAAAAGATTGGAAAATGCTGTAGAATTATTGAAATTCAGGCAAAATGAATTTCAGAACCAGTTATTGTTACAATCTTTCAAGAAAACAAAATCTGAAATTAGTTGCCATTTTTGGAGATGTTGTGAGCATTTCTAGTTTCAGCACAGACTTCATCTAATATAACATAAATGCTGGATATCTTTGTTCATGTCAGCATAAGTCAAGTTGCTTTCTATGGCTTACACTTTCCTTCAATTTGGTCTCTTGAAAAACAACAACAACAAAAAAAACTCATGTACTGTTACAATGGCTCATTTTTCCTTCAATGTGATAACATCTTTTACATATTAAACTAACATATTATTTTCTTATGAATCCATTACAAATTAAAGAGTGTGTATTTGCCAATTTTAACACCAAAAAAGTTATTTTTTTTTAATTTGAGAGAAAGAGAGAGAGAGAGACAGATAGAGAATGGGTACAACAGGGCCTCCCAGCCACTGTGAAAGAAATCCAGATGAGTGTGCCCCCTTGTGCACATATGTGACATTGCACACTTGCGTCACTTTTGGGTCTGACTAAACATGGAACCTGGAGATTCGAACGCGCATTCTTACGCTTTACAGGCAGACACATTAACTGCCAAGCCCTCTCACCAGCCCCCAGAAAGTTACTTTTGACTCGGATTAGAAAAAAAGAATTCCACATAAGCACTTGGTTGTTTCCAAAACTCCCGGGACATGCAAAACTGAAAACATCTCAATCTAAGCACCAGTCTGGGTCTACACAAACCATTAGCAACTTGGAGATTCAAGATAAAGTGGCCGGCCTGCTGTTAATATTTTAACTTTTTAAAAGCTACTTAAAAATACTTATAGAGAATTCACACCCTACAGAGCATAACTGATGAAGATTTGAAAATTAGAGGTTTATATAAATTTGTTCCATTTCCTAGAAACCCACTTAAACCATGTTACCAAAAGCAATCAAACATGAGTCAGAAATTCTCAATAAGACCATCAGTGTAAGTGTGTGTGCTCAATGAAACGGTCACCTTTTCCAGAGTGAATGCAGTGGGTAAGACTATAAGAATCATCTACAGGAACAGGTCATGTATGTAGCAATGAACTACAAGTGGCATTTACCAGTGATAACCAGAAGCACATACAGTGCTTTCTGTTAAGGTGTACAGCCATCTTCAGGTGGCCACCGAGACAATGATTTAGAGCAAAGAACAGTTTTCATCCGTGTTACTGAAGACAGGAAATGGAAAATCTCTCACAGCTGGTCCAGCATTTGTAGGAGCAAATCCTAGTGATATGGTCCACTTACCAGGCCGACCTCTGATCTATGATGACAGGAATAGAATTCATTACAAATACACCTCTAGAGCTCTTGAACCTGGCTGTGTAACTTCTGAATGACCTCTCACATATCTCCAGGGTCACCAAAATCAGCCAGCAAAAGTCATTTAGTTAATGTAGAGAGCTTCATAGAGTTTGGAATATTTACTTTTATAATAGCTGTCATTAAGAAACTATAAACTAGCAGCTCCTTTAGTAAATGTGCTTGTCTGGCATCTCATTAGTTTCTCACAGTGATGCTATGAGGTCACTGTGGTATTCTCATTCTTGGGTAAATAAATTGAGACTTAATAAGGTTAAGGCAACCTTTTCAGTTTCCATAATAGGCACTAGTGGATACCAAACAATATCATGTACAATGCTTTATATTCTATATAGTACATGATATACTGTCTACTATAGAATAGTTACCTTCTTTTCTTAGGAGTATGTGAATATGCATGTGCAGTGTGTATGTAGGCATGCGTTCATGTGGAGTCCTATGGACAACTTTAACCTCAAGTGTCACTCCTTTCACCTTTTTGGTCTTTTGAGACTGGAGCTTAGTAGAATGGGTGGCCAGTGAGCCCCCTGCCTGCCTCTGCCTCCCTAGCACTGAGGTTACAAGGGCAAATACCATATATGACTTTTTAAAAGTGAGTTTTCAGGATTGAGCACTGGTCCTCATGCTTGGCAGGCAAGTACTTTACCAACTAATCTACCTCTCAAGCCCGCATCTTCTTAATTTATTATCATAAATTGTATTTTAAGACTCTGTAAGGCAAGCTCTTCCTCTATACCACATCATTTCACATATGACTTATGAAGTGCAACCTCTCTGTCCCCTACTTCCTGCTTTGTCTTATTTTTCTGAACCCACATCTTCTCTCGCTCACAGGAGAGATAAAAATAAAAGCATTTTAGCTCCTCTAGTTACAAATGCAAACATGAACATGATATATATTAAGAAACAGATAATCTAATAGGGCAAATAACTCACCAGCACTTTTACTAAAGATGAAAATGGGCTTCTCAGGATGCACTGTCTTAAAGATAATCAGTTGATGACAGTTTGGACAAGAAAAGAGAGAGAGAGAGAGAGAGAGAGGGAAAGAGACATCAGGCAAGGCAACACAGGAAGCTAATTTTGTGACCACAGAATAGATTTTACCTCATATCAAATGGCCAGGCCTTTCCCTTCTACACAGAATTCTTTGAGTAGGAATGAAAGAAATGCAAACTTGAAAAATGTTGGCATTCTAGATTGTTTCTTAAAGAAAGAAAATACTTTAGCTTATGAATATTTCTAGTAAAAGGGTGAGATGGCTCAGTGAATAAAGCACTTGCCACATAAGTCTGAATATCTGAATATAGATTCCCAGACCTCATGTAAACGACAGATGCTGTAGTGGGCTTCTGAAATCCCAGTACACATAGGGGGAGAAAGTAAATGAAGACAGTAGAATTTTGTGGAAGCTCAGAAATGGAGCAGTGAATAACAGTGAGATGAGAAACCTTGCCTCAAAATGTGGTGGAAGGCAAGGACTGACCCACAAAATGTCCTCTGATCTACACACACAAACATAGGCAAAGACACACACACACACACACACACACACACACACACGTTTTTAAAGTAGTTTTTTGTTTGCAGTGCTGAGACTGGCACCAAGAGTCTCCTGCATGCATTGTCCCAAACCTATACCTCCATCTCAAAAGTAACGCTGAGACTGCAATTCCCCCATCACTTTGATTCTGCTGTCCCTTTTCTCCAGGTAAACATGTACTGTTTCATTATTTAACTATGTTAAGAAGTAGAAGATAACATCAAAAGAGTAATTTGCTGATATTTTGATTAAGATACATTGGTTAAATCTAGCAGACAAACCCACAGAACTCGGACCACTGTAATGCACATGGCTGTTTTGTTTTTAAGCAGTTTCTGTTTTCTTGATTGTCTTCCCCTTGTAGACAGGGCTCTTCACATATTTCCCAGCCCTCTATTCTAGCCCTACCCTAGAGAGTTGTTCCCCAAGTCATTACACCAGGTAAGCCACAAGCTCTGAGTAATTCATTTCAAAGAGTAATGCATACCTTCCCCTGGGTTGGGCACTGTACAGGAAATCACTTTCTTGTAAATCACCTTTAGTCACACTAATTATGCTGTAAGCTGTGCAGAAATCTGAAGTAAAATACAGCACTGAGGCCACACTTCTCCCTTTATTTATTAACTAAAGAGGCAGTCTCCAGCAGTTCCATTTTTACATTGACTGTGTTTATTGCATACAAACCTTTTATTAATGTGAACATGCCGGGCTACCACCATTCAATTGTTATGAAACTGAGCAAAGACAATAAAGACCATTCACTGTTTTTCACACAGTGTTTTTACAACTTTGTACATTTCCCTTTAAACTCACTAATCAACATAATCTTGACCATAAAAGCTTTCAACATCAGGAGGAATATTCAATACCTCCAGCACTGGCTTCCTTTCTTCCTACCTCCTACATTTATTAACCTAACATACCACCCATGGAAATATGAGTCATTTATTTTGAGACACATATTTTATAATAAATTACTCCAAGATATGTTCATGTCAGATCAGGCCACCACACTCCTTGGCCCATGGTCAAACTAAAATACCATATCAGATTAAATGAAATAGAGTAAGATCTTTCTGCAAAAATGCAAAATAATTAAAATATTTTAGATATGTTTTATATAGATATGATTTGAGCAAAACAATGAATGAAGCTGTGATGGGAGAAGTATCAAGTATCTAAATTCATGGTTTTCCTTCTTTTTAGTAGAGTTTTATTAATCAAGTACTTAATAGATGATATTTGGTGAGCACATAAATTAATAAAGATCCCATACTGATTAAGTTAAACATATGTTTGGTTGGTTATTTATTTGATATTCATTCAAGAAATAGTATTCCAGTCTCACTTATGGTAAAGGCTGTATTGGAACATAAAGGCACAAAAATGAGAAAAGAGGCAATTAGACCAGAATAAAATGGACCCAATTTAAAAAACCTGTAGAAAGGGATATAACCAAGTAATAGTTCAGATATTATACCAAAACATTCTTCTAAGAGATTCAAGCTTTGACATGAACACTGTTAGTAAAGTACAGTAAGGTAAGAAGAGGTTGGCTGGATGGCATAAGTGTCATAGTAGAGAAAGAATACTGATTAGATGGGAGAAGTGTCACAAGAAAAGAAGGAAGGATAGCAAGGAAGGAATGAAGGAGGAAGATGAGAGAAAGAGAGAGAGACAGAGAGAGGGGACCGTCCTCACCACCCCCAATCAGGAGAACTCCACCCTAGGAACACATAGCCTTACAGCAGTAAAAGAAAGCCTGTATTCTCACTGTGTGTTTATTCCTCTGAGGATAGATTCATATTAGTTCCATGAGATTTTGATAATCTATAAAAAGTACACTTACAATGGCAATGCCTTGACTTTTCATTCACTCATCCTCAATGTTGAGAGTTTACTTCCAATAGATAATACCCTAATGAATTTTTACCTTTAAAAGTTCTAATTTTTTTTTTTTTTTTTTTTTTTCCCTAAAGAACTGAAATGCCTGGCGTGCAAGGCTTTTAACTCTTAATCTTTTGCCAAAGTACCTGTAAGATGAGCTACCCATCAAAATTACCTTAGGGAGAAAGCTTTGCCTTGTGTTAGTATAATTTTATACATAAATAATGCTCTTACCTAGAAAATTCTGCCTTTTTACATAATCATTCCATGGTGGATAGAGAATTAGAATAACCTACACAAGCTTTATTTCTTAACAGCAAAACCATACTTCTAATAAAATTATGTTATAGATCATATTTAGTTTGTACTAGTTATGCTGTATATATGGAGTCAGAAGATTGAATGATTTATTTTTATTTTTATTATTTATTCTGATTTTACATTCATAGCGTTGGCTCCCTTTCCCTCCTCTTTGTCCTCCCTCTTCCAAAGGGACCCTCATCAATGGGGAATGTGCGTCATGCATTGTGGGGATAGTCAAGAGTTCTGGGGGGTAGGCCCCAGTCTCTGTACATAATGCCCCAACTTGTGGCTCTAACATTCTTTCTGCCCCCTCTTCCGCGAATTCCCCTGAGCCACATTGGGGTCATTTTAGTTCTACTTCGGTGATAAGGTTTTGGGAGCCTCTGTGACTGTGGATATCTGGCTTAGTTGGAGTTGGATGTTCTCTGTGTTTATCTCCTAATTGAATGATTTTTTAAATATCTGTATTATTCAAATAACTTTTAATGATCAGTGACAATATCTGTTATTACTATTGGCATTTCATAACAAGGAATATCAGTGTTTTAATATGTATAAAATTATATCCAGCATTTTATGTTATTATTCCCTTCAAAACTATTATAGAAAAACATTGCAAATGGATTATTATAAAAACAATGAGCCAGGTGTGGTAGCACATGCCTTTAATACCAGCATTAGGGAGGATCACTGTGAATTCAAGGCCAGTTAGAACTACAGAGTGAATTCCAGGTCAGCCTAATGCTACAGCAGGTAACCTGATGTGAATATGCAGTATGCTCATATATTAAAGCTCCCAATAAAATTATTTTTAAAATATCTGTGATAAGCTGATTAGCAGAGAATATAAATACAACCCAAAACATGAATATGACTCCAATGGTCATTAGTATGAAATTTAGAACATGAAAAACTATGTTGCTTTACACCTCGCTTAGTGTAATGTATGAGACTAGATTGTTATTTATTTTTTCTCCAATCACTGTCACTGAAAATACATCTTAAACCCCATCCTTTAAAAAGCAGCCATATAGGCTTACAAAGTTGAACCAGCTGAATTTAAGGGTTTGCTGTTGTAGAAAGAAAATATTATCAAAAGTGACAATTTCTAACCTGATGCAGTGTGCTAAGTCAAGTGTGTCCACCCCAGTGGGTCCAGCATTAATGTCCCATGGTGTTAGCCTTGTTCCTGGCACTTGCTGTCAATGACCTCAGCCTCCACTAATGAGAAGTTTCATTAACTACTTGGGTTCACCCTCAGCAGACCCACCAGCTGCCACAGCCATTACTGCAAGGTTAGCAAATGAGAAGCCTTCTCCTCTGAGTTGTGTTTGTGTGCACCAGGAAAGGAATTTAGGACTTATAATTCTCCTTTAATGTGAGTTATTCTTGTCTTCATTACTCTTGATATAATTTATTTATCTTTGCATCCTTCCTTTCTTCATTCCATCCTTTCTTTCATTTCTCATTCTTTCTCTTCCCTTCCTTCCTTTCTTTCTTCCCTTCCTCCCTCCCTCCCTATCTCCTTCTCTCCCTCCTTCCCTCCCCCTACTTCCCTTCTTTTTTTGTGATGCAAGGAATCTTACCCAGGGCCTTAGTCTAAGCCAATACTGTTGTATTTGTCTACATTCCCCAGCCTAGTTTTTTTTTTTAAATTGCTTTTGTTCTAAGGTTTACTTACAAGCTTATTTTTTTTTTAATATTTTATTTATTTATTTGAGAGAGAGAGATACAGAAATAGGCAGGTAGAGAGAGACAGAGAGAGAATAGGCGCACCAGGGCCTCCAGCCACTGCAAAGGAACTCCAGATGTGTGCGTCCCCTTGTCCATCTGGCTTACGTGGGTCCTGGAGAATCGAGCCTTGAACCGGGGTCCTTAGGCTTCACAGGCAAGCGCTTAACCATTAAGCCATCTTTCCAGACCACAAGCTTATTTTTTAATAGAAAGTACTTTTACATTTTTTACCCTTTCACTATTAACTTTTGTTTATTGGATTATGATCATGTGATATGACCACAAGAGTTCTAGTGCTAAAAATATTTGACTTTCTCTGAAACCAAGTACAGATAGTAAATTTTATTTTATAATAATGAGTTTATGTAGGGATATGTATCTTTGTAGTCCTTTTTAAACTATATTATTATTATTATTATTATTATTATTATTTTATTATTATTATTTTGGTTTTTTGAGGTAGGATCTCACTCTAGCCCAGGCTGACCTGGAATTCACTATGTAGTCTCAGAGTGGCCTCAAACTCACAGTGATCCTCCTACCTCTGCCTCCTGAGTGCTGGAATTAAAAGTGTGCACCACCACGCCTGGCCTGAATTATTTTTTTCCACTTAATTCTTTTTTTTTTTTTAGTTTTTCCTATCAATTAATTAATTTATTTATTTACTTGAGAGAGAGGTAGAGAGAGAGGAGAGAAGGAGAATGGATGTACCAGAGCCTCTAGCTACTGCAAATGAACTCCAGACGCTTGCACCACCTTGTGCATGTGGCTTATGTGGGTGCTAGGGAATTGAACCAAGGTCCTTTGGCTTTGCAGGCAAGCGCCTTAACAGCTAAGCCGTCTTTCCAGCCCTCATTGAGTTATTTTATATCCTTGCTTTTTCTGCTTGTTAATCTATTGCATTCTGAAAAAAGGAAGAAAAATTACTATAGATGAAGATTCAGTATTATTGCATTTGCATTTTACACATATGCACCCATATTGCATGGAAAAGATGCAAAGCAACCTCTTTCCTGAAATTCACCATAAACAAATAAACACTGGTGACTGATCTTTAAAGATAGGAGGTCCACAGACTGACCTGTTCTTTCTCCCTGAAAAGTTGTAGCACCCGCGCTATGACCCGATAAACAAATGAACACTGTATGCCTTCACTGGGTCATTTGTGCTTCAAAAGGTGAATGCCCCTTTAAAGATAACAGGTCTTACAGCACTGTGGAGACTTAGAAACATGTTCTGATCCTGTTCTCCTCCTATCCTGTTGTTTGTATCCTATTGTTTACTGTTACACCAAGGGCAAAGGGAACTTGCAACCCAGGAAATGGGAGAAAATGTTCTTAGGCAAATAATCAGCTTTTCAAGCAGGGCAGCCGACTCCCCAGGAAGGTGTACCCCACCAAGCTTTCAACCCTTGAAAAACTCAGCTTTTTAGCTCATAAAAATCTTCTCAACAGACAGCTTGGCACCTATGAGTAATATTATATGCATATTTTTTGAGAGAGAGACAGACAGACAGACAGAGAGAGTGTGGGTACACCAGCAGCCTCTCAGCTGCTGTGAACAAATTCCAGACATGTTCACCCCCTTGTGGGCAAGTGCAGCATTGCTCCCTTGCATCATTTACTTCTGGCTAAACGTGGGACCTGGAGAATACAACAGGCATCCTTAGGCTTGGCAGGCAGGTGCCTTAACCGCTAAGCCATCTCTCCAGCCCTTATATGCATATTTTAAAGAGATAATAAACTTATTTCTGGAAATTTCTTATAGGATATAAATGAATCTTTCATTCTGGTAAATTTATAGACAAGTGAGATTGGAAGGAATATGCTTTTACGTTTCCTCAGCTAATCTAACTTTCTTTATTGGAAAATCCTACTGCAGCAAAGGTACAGACAGATATTGGCACCTTGAAACTAACTGGTTGTTTATAAATAAGAAACCCTAAAATGGCCACTGTACCCATTAAACATCTTAAAGAAATAAGAAAATGATTAATCTCTAGTTATCAACTTGACAGGATTTAGAATCTCCACGAAAGAAATTTCTGGTCATGTATGTGAGAGGACCCACCCTAACTGTAGGTGGCACCATCTCAGAAAGCTAGCTGAACAACCACTCTCACTATTTCATCAAGCTAACACTCCCTCTCTGCTGATGTGAGGGTTTAATGCCAATTTCCTGCTCTTGCTATGCTTTCCTTGCCATGATGGGCACTAACCTGAAATGGTGGGTTGAAATAAGCCCTTCCTGCCTTAAGATAATTTCTATCAGTTATTTTTCCCAGAAAGAAAAAGTTGATTAATTCAGCTGCCCATTAAGAGTTTATAATTTTGATGAGAAAAAGAGTTGCAAATAAAATGAATTTGGTTCAGAAATAAATAAAAATAAGGAGGCTTTCTATAAGTTCTATGTTGAATGTCATTAAAGGTATAAGACCAAAATGCAAAACATAATGGTGTGATTGTTTGAAAGAGATCAATATTTAGAAAGTAATAATCAATACTGTCTTTTAAAGCCACTAAATCTGTGGCAATCTGTTATTGGAGCCCTGGAAAACTTCGATAGAGAGGGGCAGTGACCTCCCTTTACTAACAGGTTTTTAACAGGTTAGATTCTGCTTCTTAGAGGTCAGTGTTTTAGATTAATTCTTGCCTGAGATAAAAAAATTAAATTCATTGATATCTTGCATTCTTTCCAACACCATGCATCTAAATTTTAACTATTCACATAGCTTTCTCATCAAGAACATCTCCTAACTCTCTTATTTCTTATGTTATTTCTGAGCAATTCAGACTGACTAGAATGCTGATATTTAGCTACTTGCAGATTATTGGAGGTTTTATTTCCAATGCTATTAAGTTATAAATATCATCAATTACTTACATTCTGTGCTCTCTCAACACAAAAGGTCAAACCAACTAACATGAAAATATCAACAGTTCAGATTATGCAGCTGGCATGTGTCCTGTTTATTGGGAATATGTGCTGGGAAAATAAATGGAGATTGGCTGCTATATTTGTTACCAAGTCACTGGAAATTCCCTTATTGCACTTTGAGTCATTCTGAACAATACTTATTTTTAGCCATTTTCCTAATGTTGTCATAATTCAGGGTTCACCTCTATATCCTTGTGATTCATGTCTCATTTGTATATACAAATATTGAGGAGTGGCAAAATTGTCTCTTCATTTCAAAAAGAAAATTAAATTGATGACAAGACAGCTTATAAATCTTCAAGGTAAAAAGTCCTTTGTACATCAGATTTTATTTTCCTCCTTTCTTTCTCCAAATACTAACTTAGCAATTACATATAGAACCCTTTAGAGGATTTTCTAGGAATTTTTAACAGAATTAATTTTGTTTGTCTGTATTTCAGATGATGTCATATATTTCATTTATATACACTAGTTATCACAGCATTAAATATTTACACAAAACGGAGCATTTGATTGCAGATGTTCTCCTAGTTTTGCCAACACATATAAGCTGTACAGCAATTAGATTTTATATATAATGAATTACAATATTAAGCTGGTAGCATGTGAGAGATCTCTGCCTTGTTGTAATCTTTTGCACTTAGTCTAAGCCACTCACTGTCATCTAGCAACACTTTTCCTTCCATGGCCATTAAGGTAATGCTGCTGGAAATCTATGAACATGGCAGATGCTGTGGGAGTACAGGAGCAGAAAGATAAGGAAAGTCCCTCTGGAAAGTACTCAAAAAATGAGCAGAGACGGGGTGGAAAGATGGTTCAGCAGGTAAGAGTTCTTGCCTCTTAATCATGACAGCTGGAGGGAGAGGACCTGAGATTGCCTGTAGTACTTTGTCTATCCCCCATTGACTCATTTGTTAAAATTAAACTTATAACTTGGTTCTTCAGCCATGTGGCTGGAGAAGGTGTCACTAGAAGTGGGGTCCTGATGTCAAACCATAAGGTGTCATCAGGGATAGGTCTGAATTATAGGCCAAAAGTGTAATAGAGTAGTTTGAGCTTTGGGGTGGAGGGGTCCTGCTTGCTGTCAGTTTTGGGTTTGCTGCTTTTGGTGTTTGCTGGTTGGTGGTAGTTCCTCTCTCTACTTGGATTTATGAATGAGAGCCCGTTTCTTCCACCATTAATGACACTTTCCTGAATCTATAAGCTTGAAACAAATCCCTTCCCCCTGTAAACCTCTGGATGGATGTTCATCTCAGAAATGTGAAGCTGATTATAGCTTCTCCAGCAGCTGCATTAAAAGCTGGGTCAAGGGCTGGAGGAATGGCTTAACAGTTAAGGTACTTGCCTGGAAAGCCAAAGAACCCAGATTAGATTACCCAGGACCCACTTAAGCCAGATGCACAAGGTGGCCCATGTATCTGGAGTTCGTTGACAGTGGCTGGAGGCCCTGGTGCATCCATTCTTTCTGTCTCTCTGTCAATCTCTCTAATAAATAAAGTTAAAAATAGTAATCATAAAATTTTAAAAAGCTGGGTGAGGCCATACACATCTATAACCCCAGTCCTGAGGATGGCAGAGACTAAGGAATTGTTTGGGCTTACTGATTGAAAACAGCAGCTCAAGGTTGAGAGAGGGACTCCATATCAAAGAAATATGCATATGATCAATAGAGGAAGGCATTCAATGTTCTCTGTGCATGGGGTGCGTGCATCAGCCTGTACACATGCATACATCACCCACACCACACCACACATATTCTATACCCACACAAACACATGAATGAGAGAGAGTGGAGGGGGGACACGGGGATGGGCAAGATGTCCAGGAAACCATGTACAGGTAAAAAGGCTTCATATGTGTTATGGTTCAAACATGAAATGGGCCCTATACCCAGTCTCATGGGTAGAACATTTGTTCCCCAGCTAGGAGGCCTATCTTGGGATGTTATAGAAACTTGAGAAAGTTGAACTTGACTAGAAGGAACTAGAGGAAGTAGGTTGATGGAGAACTGTCCTTGGTGGTATCTTATCTGTGTCCTTCCTGTCATGCTCTCTTGCTTGTTTGTCATGTAGTAAATGACATGCTATGCCCTCCTACTACCTCCTACTACCATGATGATCTGCCCAGATGCATGAGACAAACCAACCATGGACTGACCCTCACAAAATAAGCCTTTCTACCTTTACGTTGTTTATGCCAGGAAGGTGCTCATGATAAAGCAAAGTCTAATACAACATGTCTTAAGTGGGTGCTACTGCCCAGCCAAAGGAGTGCAGACAGACAGGCATTGAAGACACTAGAGCAAGATGATAGGCAACAGGAGCCAGGATTCTAGCCTGGACGGGATTTGGACTTTAATTAAAAAAAAAATAGTAATGGATTTTGACACAGCAAAGTTTTGCTCTTTAGAAAACTCAGGTGAAATGGACGTAAAGTTAAATTGATGAGGAAAGAATTGGATCCCAGACCTCTCTTTTCTTGAGGTAGCAAATTTGGGAAATTGCATTCTGGAATAATGATGGTGAGGGAGAAAGGAAAACAAAGGTGACAAGACTTGATTAACTGGGAGAGGGGGCAAAAGGGCAGCATCAGGTCAGGCCATCAGGTACAGCCTCAGAGCATCTTTTGTCCAACATTGCAGACATGTTGTTTCCAGAGAATTAATGGACTGCCTATCCCAATACTTAAAAAAATGAGGGGAAAATCACTAATCATTCAGTGATATACTTTGAATACACCACAACATTGAAAACACCGCTTGAATGGAATCCCAGTTGTTCCAAACAAAACTCCTCAAAATCCAATGACAGCTTTGCTGCCTGGCTTGTGTGGTTTCAAGCAGGATAAGCAAACTTCCCACCATCTGTTGTTTTCCTAGTTGCTAAAGCAAACGCTAGAACCTGCTCTCCTAGGCAATCAGTTATAACTTTATTAATTTTTAGCCCAAAGAAAAGACCTTTATACCATGTGTGCATGGATTAGTACATATGCATGGGGGTGGGAAGCATGTTTATAGTGACATTTCAATTCTACTGCCCCTGAGTAGACACAAACATAGAAGACAGCTTCCATCTCCCAGACCATCGCACTTGACTGAGCCAGCCTAAGGGGCCATTTATGCCAGATCAAATCCAGTCTCCTCACTTACCTTGCACTTCACTTCTATTTTCTCCCTGGGACGCCTTTCTCCACAATGAAACCCCCTTGCTTTCTGTGGCGAGATGAAGATGAAGCAAGCCATAAGCCCTAATTATATTTACTCTTCACTGTATCAGAGCTTTCACTATTTGGAGGAAGTGTTGTTTGGTTACATTTCCTCTTGAAGCCAGAGCCTTTGCGAGACAGGACTTGTATATACTTATGATAGTATTTGAAAAAAGAGAAGAGGCAGCTTTCTCCCTTGGCAAGTTCTAGGCTTGTTTCTCTGCAGGGAAAATTTTTTTAAAGTATAAGCTCAAGATGGTTACTTTGGGGAAAAAAACTACTAAATGGTAAGATATAATCACACCAGAGTGCTTTCCATAACAACACAGCAACCTCACTTAGGCTTTCAGAATTTTAGTAGCCTCACTCAGGTGCTAGCAAAGATTTGTGGGCCTACAAGCTTGCTTAATTGGCAGGTGTGGTAGTTTGAATGTATGTCCCCAAGTAGATTCAGGTGTGTTATTAAAGCTTGTCTCCAGTGATCTGGATAGAGGACGTGTCACTGGAGTCCAGCTCTAAGGTATGTTTGAGGGAGGAACTGAATTCTAGCCTAAAGGTATGCAGAGTAGTTTTGAGTTCTGCCTGGGTCCCTGCTATTTGCTACCAGTTTTGTTGCTTGCTGCTTTGGGTCTTTGTTGGCTGTGTTTGCTTGTGGTGCTGGCTGTTTGGTGGTGACTCTGCTTGGATTTATGGAACTTCCCTGGGGATCTGTAAGCTGAACTAAGGCTTTCCTCCTATAAACTGTGTCTGGTTTGGATGTTCATCCCGGCAACATGGAACTGACTACAACCAAAAGGAAGACCACTCAGCCCCTTTTTAAACTTCATCATTGTAACTGGATCTGCACATTTTTTATTTATTTATTTTATTATTATTACTATTAACAATATATTTTGTATGGATACATCATGTGTTGGTACCCTCTTTTCACGCATCCCTGCCCCAATTCCACTGGGGACCCTCCTCAGTGGGGGTGCAGGTATTCCCTATGGGGTTGTGGGTTATGCATTGTAGGAGCAGCAGTTAGTTACTTTGGAGGGGGGAGGTTGGGAGGGAATGCCTCTGGGCATGATGTCTCAACCTGTGGCTCTTACAATCTTTCTGCCCCTTCTTCCACAAAATTCCCTGAGAAATGGTGGGTGAGTGTTAATCTACTTCAGTGATGAGCTCTTAGGAGCCTCAAGCTCTCTGCTTTGGTAGGTGTCAAGTATCCTCAGGGTCTGTCGCCTACACCCTGGCACTGATTATCAGGTTCAGCATGCAAGCAGCACTCTTGCTCTGCTCCTCAATTCCTCTGTGGTTTGAGCTGTGGCTTGGCTCACTACATTCTGAAAAAGAAGAACAGAATTGCCAAGAGACTTAAGTCATCATAGTGTAAATGGGATAAGCATTATTAATTTAGGGAGAATTTGAGGTATGTAACCCCTCTTTTAGCCAAAGACTAGTGAGAGCTAACCACTGGGAAGAATAATCTTTGTCTTCATAGGGTTCTTATCTGGTTCCCAATTTCAGATATGGGTTCTTTGACACTGAACAGATCACTTAACCAATCAGATAGCTATTGGTGACCCACCAAGGCTGTGTGTCACTATTGCACTCGCATGTACAGCCTGTCAATGTGTTTTCTTCTGAGTAGCTTAGACCTCTGGTTGCTCAGATCATTGTTGACCACTTTTCCCCAGTAGCTCATGTAGTGCTTTCCAACACTAGACAGGCTAACCTTCAGGGGACTGGCTCTCTTCTGAATTCCAGCCAGGTCTCTCCATGCTCTCTGTCAGCAGCATATGGTGTCTTCAGCAATAGGGTCTTACCTTTTACCTCAGGCAGGTAATCAAGTGCTTTGACAGAAAGCTATCTTGATTTGGGAACTTGAAGGTCTCCCCAATCAACAACTCATTCTGGGAAGCAACCAATTTCTGTTACTGGTAGTTACAGGCCACAAAAAAAAAAAAAAAAAAAAAAAAAAAAAGCTTAGGCTTCATCCCATCCTCACCAGACCCCTTCCTACTTCTTTTAAGGGTTATATCTTTTAGTCTATCTCCAAGAATAAAGGTTTTTATGGTACCAGTTCATTGTGGGTTTAGTATTGTGTTTGTTTTACCACCTCCCTCCAAACCCTGCCCTATTGTTCAGAGCCTTGAGTTGTCTATCAGGTACCACAGCAACTCGAACAGGTCCAGGTTAGGAACCGCAGATAAGTGAGACCATGAGGCATTTGCTTTCTGTGACTGTGTGAGTTCACTGAGCATGATCTGTTCCAAGTCTGTTGTACAAATTTATTTGTATCATTTTTTTCTTACAGCTGAGTAGAATTGCATTATGTAAATGTACCACAACTTCGTTATCCATTCTTCCAATGATGGGCACCTGGATTGACTCCAGTTCTTAGCTACAATGAATTGAGCACCTATAAACATGGTGGAGCAGAAGCAATGCATAAATCATTTAGGGTAAATGCCCAGCAAAGGAATAACTTGGTCTGTTGGTAGCTCTATATTCATCCTTTCCAGGAGTCTCCATATTGATTTCCATAGTGGTTGTGCAGGCTTACATTCCCACCAACAGTGAATGAGGGTTCCTCTTTTTCCACATCATCACCAACAATTGTTGTTGTTAGATTTTTATTGACTGCTATCCTTACTGGAGTAAGGTGGAATCTCATGGTTATTGTAATTTGCATTTCCCTAATGGTTAAGGATGTTGAACATTTTATTAAGTGTTGGTTAGGCATTTGTATTTCTTCCTCTGAGAACTCCCTATTCAGTTCTCTGCCCCATTTTTAGAGTGGATTGTTTGATTTTTTTTTATTGTTCAGTTTTTTGAGGTCTTTATAAATTATAGATATTAAAATCTGTCAGTGATATAACCAGTGAAGATTTTCTCCCATTCAGTGAGTAATCTAAAGGCTTTGCTTGTGGTATGTTTTTGCAAAGACTTTTTAGCTTCATGAGCTCCCACTGGTTGAGTGGTTGTTTAATTAACTGGGCTATAGGGGTTTTGTTCAGGAAATCTTTCCCCACTTCTATATCATGGAGAGTTCCTCCTATTTTTCCTCCAGTAGGAGAAGAGTTTCAGGTTTTATGTTGAGGTCTTTAGTCCATTTGGATTTGATTTTTGTGCATGGAAAGATGAGTGGGTCTAGTTTTATTTTTCTACATATGATTATACAATGTGTTCAATTTGTCTACATTATTGGTACCTTTATCAAATATTAAGTAGCTGTAGTTACTTGACCTCAGGTCCTGGTCTTCAATTCTGTTCCACTGTTATTTTTTTTCCTGCTTTTATGACAGTACCATGCTGTTTTGTTACTATGGCTTTATAATATAGCTTTAAATTGGGTATGGTGATACCTCCATTAGTGTTTCTTTTGCTGAAGATAATGCTTGGATATCCAAGATCTGCTGCCATTCCATAATAATTTTGAGATCATTTTTCAATCTCTGTGAAGAATGATGCTGGTATTTTTATTGGTATTGCATTAAATCTATATATTGCTTTTGGTAGAATTTCCATTCTCACAATATTAATTTTCAAGTCCTCCTTGATTTCTTTCTTCAGTTTTTTTATGTTTTCATTATATAGGTCTTTCACATCCTTGGTTAGTATTATTCCAAGGTATTTAATTATTTAAGTTGCCATTGAAAATGGGGCAGGCTTACTGATTTCTTTCTCTGTATATTTGTCCTTTTCATGTAGAAAAGCTACTGATTTTTGTAAGTTGATTTTGTGTCCTGCCACTTTACTGAAGGACCTTTAGAATTTAGAAGTTTTGAGATGGGTCACTTATTACACTTATGTCATCTGTAAATAGGGCTAACTCGATTCTTCCTTTCCAATTTCTATCCCTTTTATTTCTTTGTCCTATTTTATTACTTGGGCTAGTACTTCTAGTACCATGTTGAAGAGCAGTGATGAGAGTGGGCACCCCTGTCTTGTTCCCAATCTCAGTGGAAATTCCTTGAATCTTTACCCATAAAGTATTACTTGGGCTTTCAGTGGCTTATATATAGACTTTATTGTGTTGAAATATAAACCTCCATGCCCATTCTTTCCAGTGTTTTGATCATGAAGTGGTGTTGTATTTTGTCAAAGGCCTTCTCTGCATCAATTGAGATGGTCATGCAGTTCTTATGGTTAAGTTTATTTATGTGGTGTATTATTTCTGTGTGTTGAACCATCCCTGCATCACTGGGATGGAGCCTACTTGATCAAGGTAAATAATGCTTTTGATATGTCGTTGAAATTCAATTTGCAAAGATTTTGTTCTGAATCTTTGCATCTAAATTTGTTAGAGGTATAGGCCTAGAGTTTACTTTTTTCATTGTATCTCTGTCTGGTTTTGATATTAGCTTCATAAAAGCAGTTGGAGAGGATTTCCTGCTGTCCAATTATATGAAGAAATTTGAGAAAAATTAGTTTCAATTTCTTTAATGAAGGTTTGATAGATTTCAGCTAAGAAGCCATCCAGTCTTGGGCGTTTCTTTTGAGGGAGGTTTTCGATTATATTTTCCATCTCCACAGATGGGATATGTTTGTTTAGGAGAATAATCTGATCTGAGTTTACTTTTGGTAGGTGGTATGTGGCTAGGAATTCATCCATTTCTTCCAGATTATCCAATTTAGTGGAATAGAGGTTTTGGAAGTATACCCTGATGACTCTTCCAATTTCATTGATGTCTGTAGTGACCTCTCCTTTTCCATTTATGATTTTGTTAATTTGAGACTTCTCTTTTATTATTATTATTTTTTTTGCTTGATCAAATTGGCAAGGGGCTTAACAATCTTGTTTACTTTTTCAAAGAACCAGGTCTTTGTTTCATTGATTTTTTAAATTGTTTTTGTAGTTTCTAATTCATTAATTTCTCTTCTGATCTTGATTATTTCTTTCTGTCAGGAGCTCTTTGGGTTGGATTCTTCTTGTTTTTCCAACAGCTTTAGGTGGATGGTTAGGTTATTAAGTTGGGATCACTCTGTCTTTGTTATGAAGTAAGTCAGTGCTAAGAATTTTCCCTGAGGACTTACTTCATTGTGCCCCATAAGTTTTGGTAAGTTGTTCTCTCATTGGCGTTTAAATCTAGAAATTTTACAATTTTTTTTTCTCCCTACTACCCATTTATTGTTTAAGAGTGTGTTTTTCAGTCTCTATGTGCTGGTGGAATTCCTGAAGCACTTCTTGTTGTTAACTTCTGGCTTTAAAGCATTTTGATCTGAGTTTATGGAGGCAAACTTTATGGCCTAATAGATGGTCTATTTTGGAGAAGATTCTGTGGGCTGCTGAGAAGAATGTGTATTCTGTAGAATTGGACTGGAAAGTTCAGCAAATGTCCATTAGGTCTATTTGATCTATGATGTTGTTGAGCTCTATTATTCCCCTGTTGATTTTCTGCCTTGATGATCTCTCTGTTGATGACAGTGCAGTATTGAAGTCCCCTAACATGATGGTGTTGGTGTTTATTTCTGTTTCATTGTCAAGTAGGTTCTGTATTATAAACTATGGTGGACCTGTGTTTGGCACATATAGATTTATGATTGTGATGTCTTCATGTTGGATTATTCCCTTGATGAATAAGAAGTGGCCTTCTTTGTATTTTTTGATTACTTTTGGTTTGAAGTATATTTTATCAGATATTAATATAGCAACACCTAATATTTCTTATTTCCATTTTCTTAGAATATCATTTTTCATCATTTTACCCTGAAGAAGTGTTTGTCTTTAGTGGTGAGGTGGATTTCTTGAAGACAGCAAATAGAAGTATCCATTTTTTTGATCCACTCTGTTAATTTGTGTCTTTTGATGGGAGAGTTAAGACCACTAATGTTTAAGGTTATAACTGTGAGGTTTGATTTAATCCCTGCTATGGTGGGGTGCTTTATGGGGTTTATGTGGGACTAGGAATTCTTTTTGGAGTTCTCACAGTTTTCTGACTTTCATTTTTTTAATTTTAATTTTAATTTTTATTTTTTTTTTTGCATTGTGGTGTTACCCTTCCTGGGGAAACATTTTATTCTATTGAGGGGGTAATAAGTATTTATCCTAGGCATCCCCAAGAGTGCACCAATATGTATATTTTTAGAGCATAGATTTTTTTTTCCTTCTCTTGAGACTCCCTAGATTCAAAGTATGATGGACTGGAGGCAGGGTACAGGCCTACAATCACAGCACTCCAGAAGTGGAGACAGAAGGATGGTAAGATCAAGAGCCAGATTACACAATGAGATTTTGTCTAAAAAAACAAGATGTAAAATGATAAATAGTCCAGTTGCCTCTCTAACTCTTGCTTCCAATTGTACAGGATGAGTTTCTTGTGTAGAATCAATTCTCTGGACTTGGCAGCAGCCTTTTAAGTCTCTAGGAGCCTTTTGGAAATAGAGCCAGAAGAGGAGATATGGGCAAATCTCAACCACAAAATGGTGCCTCAGTCCTTCAAGCTTGGTTCTGGAAGTCAGGCTGAGGGGTCCTCTATGATTTCTAGAACTGAAGATAGGCTTTTGAGAGCATAGAATACAATATGAACTTTCCCCATGCCTGGGGAAATAGAGGTCTTCATGATAGATTTGCCATTCACTAGCTACAGGACAAGTCAAGCAAAACTCCTGAGCATCAGCTCCCTTCAAAATAAAGGCTTCACTGAATCAATTATTCTCAGTTCAAACAGGAAGACACAGGTAGAAGATATTTTGATGACCTAAAAGTTTTGTTGTATGCATGTGTGAACATACACATAGCATGTATCCCTCGTGCCTTCCACCAACCCTCCCATGGGCGTTCAGGAAGGAAGAAACCAAGAAGTCAGTGACAGATCTATTAAAAAGTCCATAATACAATGTTTCTACCACTTCTTGGAAGGGGAGCTCTGGATTATAAGATACTACTTGGAAAGGCATTAGGGTATCATAGCTAAGTCTCATCAAATTGTAAGAAGCTGCAGTATCACATCTGATGACTTGTTTCTCAGGCAAGTTCTCTTAAGATAATGTAATTAGGGAAATTAGAGGTCTCAGTGTAATGTTTTTAAGATTGAGGTGAGCTAAGCAAGGAATACCATAAGAAAATAGGGAATGAAAGTTACCTTATTATGAAAAAAAGCTTTGTGTACAAACACTGGGGGTGGGGGATTCTTGTAGGGAAAATTAATGACAGCCTTTTAACTGTGTAAATTTGTATGTGAGTTTTCCATATCCAACATTTTTAAATGTGTAATTTTATTATAGACTTTGTCTTACTGTCAAACCATGTAATTTAATGAGAGAATGCACATAGTCACTCAAACAACTATGTAGGAAAGTTCTTCAATGATACTGCTCTCCAACTATTTCCCTTTGAAAAACATGTAATCCAGTGTATTAGACTTGAAAATGAGGTAACTTCCCATCTTTTCCTACTTTCAAGCTGTTGTTTGGTTCTAACTAGATCCTAGAAAAAAAAAAAAAAAACATATAAAGATAACCTAGAGAATCCTGTGGGGTAATCCATGTGAATTTCCAGATTCTTCTCTGGTCTCCTGCCCACATAACAATTACATTTTCCACACTCAAAGGAGTAGTGAAATAAGGAAATAGGACATTCATGTAAAAATCAGACGGTAAAGTACTCTGTCAGTATACATTATCTTCTGTACAGTACTGGATTAGACATTAGGCACACAAAATAAAGTAACATAGAGTCATAGAGAAATGCTGTAGGTAGGAGATGGCTCAGTGGTTGAAGGAACTTGCTTGCAAAGCCTGACAGCCCAGGTTAAATTCCTTAGCACCCATGTAAAGTCAGATGTACAAAGTGGTACATGTGTCTAGAATTTGTATACAGTGGCAGGAGGTCCTGCATGCCCATACTTACTCTCTCTACCTACCTTTTTCTATAATAAATAAATAAATAAATAAATAAATAAATAAATAAATAAATATTTTAATAAAATAACACAGAGCCTTGACTGTGAGAAAGTTAATTTATTTTAGTACCAGCCATAGCAGCAGGAAATTAAATCACATCTCAATGTAGCTGTCTTCAGATGGTCACATGAAGCATCTCACGGTTTCTAAATTAGAGAAGCAGGCCCCAACTGATATACATGAGAACATCGCTTGAACAATTGGTAGGAGATAGCAAGATAAGAAGAAAAGGGGAAGAGAAAAAAGAAAGTTTAAAAGAAAAACAAAAGAACAAGCATACTGTTTCCATAGTAAAGCAATGGGGGCTAATGAGAGAGACAGTCCAGGAGATGCATGGAGTCCTTCAAGTCCTAAGTTAAGGAATCTAAACTTAATTCAGCGAGCTTTGGAGAGATTCTGAAGGATTTTTAAAGAAGGTAATGACATGACTGGGCAAATATTTTACATCAGTTGTCTGACAGTCTTCTGAATAATAGCTTCAAAGGAAGGCAAGACTAAAAGCAAGGATTTTAATGAGGTGGTTAATGCAACATTTCAGGCAGAGAGAGAGAGAGAGTAAAACTTTAACCTAAAGTGATGAACCGAGATAGAATCAGTAGGAGGATGGATGAGAGCACTTCAAGAGTTAGAATTCAAAGGAACCCAAATTAGTTAACTGTGAAAAGCAAGACATAGGGGCAGGGAAGGACGTCACAGAGGATCCTAGCTTTACTTATTGGATTGATAAGACAGAAAATTTAAGTAACCAATTTTCTGGAAATATTATCCACTATCAAATTTTACTGCATTAATATAATTATCATCTGTAAATTATAGATAAAAGTTTTTAATGCAGAATAAAACAGAGATAATGTCTGAAGCAGAAGAGACAGAAAAGCACTGAGTTCAAACATCTGGAAAGTAATAGGCTTAGAATAATTTACCTAAAATAAGAGGAAATGAGTTGAAGTGGAGATAAAAGTCAGATGTAGCTTCCACTCAGATACCATTGAGATCAGAACAAAGAAAGTATAAAAATCTAAAAGGAATGTAAGCATCAGCATTGTATAACAATTTCTTCTGAGCTGAAACATTCCCTCCTGCAGGGAGAAGGGAGCTCATGAGAAGTAAATAACTCAGAGGTCCCAAGAAGCTCTTGAAATTGGTAAGAGTCACAAGGCTGCTCCCTCAAGGTGATAGAAGCAGTAAACAAGCTAGAGAGAGAGTCTCCCACCAATGTCACTGTTACCTATGCTGGGAGGGGGGGTCTTTATGTTGATACACCTGCCTTTGAGTTGTCTATGCTCCTATAAGTGACCCCTCGCCCATGCTCTACGAATAATCCTAGTAAACCCATTGTGTCTCCAAGTTGGATTTTGATGGAATGGTACTTTGGTCTGTCATCTGTGCCTTATCTAGGACAAACATACATCTGTCTATGTCTCCCCAGAGTAAGTTTCACACATCAGCAGTGCAGTTCTGGAAACTGGAAACGTAATGAGTGATGGAGGAAGCAACTTACAGGATTCTGGCAGTATGGAATGTTCCATACTGGAACTGGAGTTGGTGAGACTTAGGAAGAGCCAAGGAAACCTGGCCCATCTTCAAGAAAAGACCAAAGACATTAACATTGGCAATTCTGTGAGAAAATAGCTGCCAACTTCATTACAATGAAGCCCACCATCAACAAGATCCTGCCCACAAGCACAGAACTTTCCATGTAAAGAATGGCAAAATATAATCTTGAAATTAAAAATAGAACATTAGAAATGAAAAGTTTGGGATAAAGACTGGAGGATAAAATAAAGAGATTGAGGCAGTTGAAGATTAAAAAAGAGAAAAAAATGATAATAAAGTTAGCATTGAAGAGAGCTAATATCGGTATAAGAGTCCCACAACAAAGAAAATAGGGGGAGGGACTGGAATGGAGAAAAATTCTCAAATGACTAAGTAAATAAAATTTCCCAGAGAGAAGAATATGAGTTACCATATTAGAAAGATCCAGCAAGTGCCAAGTTCAGTGAAAGCGAATGAAAGCACATATGTATATCTCATTGGTAAATCTGGAAGGGTGAGGGGCCTTTTCCACAGAGCATAGGAGAAACAAGTCACATATAAAGGGTAAGGAATTTGAGTGGTTTTGAACTTCTCAAAAACCATGCTGGAAACAAATAGACATGGAAAATGGCTTAAAAATCCTGAGGAAAGAAATTTCCAACCCATAATTCTAACCCTGGCCAAACTACCAAGCAAATGTCAAATAATGACATTTTCAGACTTGCAAAATTTGTAAATGGTAGACACAATGATTAGCCAAGCTAGAAAACCATGGGCCAGAGATGTCTCCAAGAAGAAATTAATAGTGTGAAAGGAAAGAAAGGATTGTTCACATCTGAGAAAATCTTAGGGAAAACCACATAGAACCTCACCAACCCTAGAAACACAGGAATGTGTGCCTTTATTAACTCCTGCTATGGCTTGAGCATATCTCCCAAAAGTTTATGTGTTAGAAACTTAATAATTCCCATATTCATAGTGGTGAATACACACACACACACACGGTTAGATGCAATCATGAGGTTGGATCCCCTATGATAGGATTAGCAGTTTTATAAGAAAATTGACCTGAATTTGGTATTCTATTGCTCTTTCCATTTGATGTCTACTATGTTATGATGCAGCAAGAAGGTCCTCGCCAAATACTGGCACCCTGGTTCTGGACTTCTCAGCCAAGAGTTGAAAATGATCATTTTCTTTCCTTTCTACAGTTTGTGTTGTACTCAGTTGGTAAGAAAGGAATGGCTGAGCTCCTAGTAACTATCCCTGGACAGTTGAATTGTGACAGCTAGATACTACCTAGGAAAGGAGAACAATGGCCTCCAGGAAAAGAAGCTCTCAAGCACAGTGCACAGGTGTAGGGAGGCAACCACTGTAGCATAAAGGTGCAGCTGTGAGCCCTGGCTCCTGAGGCAGAATGTGGCTGTGGAAATCCACAGTGTGGCAAAAAACTGGAATTGGAAACTTCTGGTCAATATGGCATCCACCTAACGGCAACTCACCTCACAGGGAAGGAAAGGCAAGACCCTTAGTGTTCATCATTTTTAGGGGTTTGCTGATTCTACTAGTGGGAGGGTGTGGAGCTGCAAAATAGGGAGTCCACTCATTCTCATGCTCTTGGGTAGCCCACCAGTTCCCCAATCCCCTCAAGCAGCTGTCCTAGCCCCAGTCCCAGCCAGAGGGCCCTCCTGCACTAACTGAAGGCTAAGAGGACCCAAGCTAGCAGTCTAGGACCTCCACCCCAGGCTTTCCCACCATCATGCAGAGCTCTGTGGTCCCACCCACTGGTCCCACACTACCCTTTCTGAGCTTTGTGTGCCATCTCAGTCCTACTTGCCAGTTCCTCCCTACCCTTTCTGAGCTTCTTGCATAAACACAGTCCCACTCACCAGCTCTGCCCTAGCCTTTCTGAGCTTTGCATTCCACTGTGGTCCCACTCGCCAGTCCCACCTTAGCCTTTCAGATTTCCGCATGCAACCATGGTACCACTTGCCAGTCCCACACTAGATTTTCTTAGCTCCATGCACCACAGCGGTCCCATTTACCAGTCCCAACCTAGCCTTCTGAGCTCTGTGCATCACAGTGGCCCCAATCACCAGTGTGAACAAGGTCCTGCTTGCTAGTCCCAGCCCCCATCCCTCCACCTCAGGCCAGCAGGCTAGCATCCCATACAATAGGCTTTCTGAACTATTGTAATGGGCAGACTATAGGGAAAAAAGGAATAGCATGAAAAATCAGATGCAAGTAAATCCAGTTAGATTGCCCAGTTGCACAATGGATGTCTCTGATCAAAACATAGAAGATACAATAGGATCAAAAACTCAAAATGAAGAAACAAGCTATGCAACCCTGGACAAGCATATAGCAGAACTTGCAGAAAATCAAAAAAGAGCCAATAATTGTATGAATGTTGTTCTCACTAGATGAGACCTAATAGAAAAGAACCAGGAAGGGTTCCAAAGACAGTTGAATGATCAAAAGGAGAGCAAAAAATAGAAGACCTCAATAACAAACTGGCTAAACTCAATAAACATATAAAAATGCAAGGATGAACTCCAAGAAGCATTAAGAAAATCTGAAAATGATGTGAAAAGGGAACTTGACAGAGAGATGAAAACTATACATAAAAAAAGCAGTAGAAAATACAAACCAAATTGAACAAGCCAAAAACCCTACAAAAGCTCTCAAGAATAGAGTGAGCCAAGTGGAGGATAAAAACTCAGAACTGGCCGGGTGTGGTGGTGCACACCTTTAATCCCAGCACTGGGGAGGCAAAGGTAGGAGGATCGCCGAGAGTTCGAGGCCACCCTGAGACTACAGAGTTAATTCCAGGTCAGCCTGGACCAGAGTGAGACCCTACCTCACAAAACCAAAAAAAAAAAAAAAAAAAAAAAAAAAACTCAGAACTGGACAACAAAACGGAAGAAACAATTCATGACTCCAAAAGTTTCAATAGGTTCAAAAATTTCTGTGTACAAAACATGAGGGAAACCTGGGATACCCTTAAGTGTCCCAACATTCAGATCATGGGTATACCAGAAGGGGAAGAAATATGGAGTTATTCAACAAAATTATCAAAGAAAACTTCCCCACTCTCTCAAAAGAAAGTCCCATCAAGTTACAATTAGCAAGCAGAGCTCCAAACAGACTGGACCAAAGGAGAAATTCTCCAAGACATATTATCATTAAGATTCTAAACATCAATCACAAAGAGAAAGTCCTAGAAAATCTAAGGAGAAACAACACATTACATATAAAGGAAACCCCATCAGAATTACTTCAGACTACTCAGTGGAAACCCTAAAAGCCAGAAGGGCCTGGAGTGGAAGACAGCAAATACTAAAAATTTATGGCTTCCAATCCAAAATACTCTACCCAGCAAAAGTATCCCTCATAATAGATGGTGAAAGAAAAACTTTCCACAATAAAACTCAGCTTTAAAACTATATGAACACAAAGCCAAACCTACAGAGAGTACTTCAGGGAATTCTACACACAGAAGAATCAAATAACCAACCTCAAGTGCCCATGAGAAGCATATCACAATAACCAAACTTTGAGAAGCCAAAACTACAAAGACCAAGAAAACACCAAACCATATATACCACCTCAATATGGCAGGTATTAAATCAAATCTCACAGTTATTATCCAAAAATATTAATGGCCTTAATTCACCCATCAAGAGACATAACCTAACTGGGTGGATCAGAAAATTAGACCCCTTAGTCTGCTGTCTTCAAGAAACCAACCTCACCACTAAAGACAGACACATCCTCAGGGTGAAAGGATGGAAAATGATATTCCAAGCAAATGGAAATAAGAAACAAGCAGGCATAGGTATACTTATATCAGATACAATAGACTTCAAACCAAAAGTAATTAAAAAAGACAAAGGCCACTTCTTACTTATCAAGGGAACAATCCAACAAGAGGATATCACAATCATCAATCTTTATACACCAAACACAGGTGCATGCACCACAATTCATAAAATAATACCTACTTGACAATAAAATAGAAATAACCACCAACACCAACATAGTTGGGGACTTCAATACTCTACTATCAGCAATAGATAGATGACCTAAACAGAAAATCAACAGGGAAGTAAGAGAGCTAAACACCACCATAGATCAATTAGACCAAACATACATCTACAGAACATTTTGTCCCAAATCTACAGATTACACATTCTTCTCAGCAGCCCATGGAACCTTCTCTAAAAGAGATCATATACAGGGACATAAATCCTGCCTCCATATATTTAGGAGGATTGACATAATTTCCTGCATGATATCAGATCACAATGCTGTATTACTAGAAATTAACAACAAAAGTTGAGCCAAGAATGCAACCAGCTCCTGGAAACTGAACAACACACTCTTAAACAACAAATGGATAGTGGACAAAATAAAAAAATGAAACTCCAGCCTGAGAACACCTTTTTATCTTGAAAGGATCAGCTGTGGAGATAACCCCCAAGGTGGCTTTGGTTCTCTGCAGTGTTTGGATTAACCCCTCCTCCCCAAGCTCTCTGAAGCTAATCTTCATCAGCTCTGCAATAGAGCAATGGTAACTATATATTACTGCATGACACCTTATGAAAAGTAAAGATGTAAACAGAAGACTTACCACAATACTGGGCATATAGTAAGCACTCAGCTGAAGTTAGTGATTATTTATTCAGATTTCTAGGTGGAATCATGCCACCTTCTGTTGTTGTAACAAAATACCTGAAATAATCAGCCAACAGGGAGGTAAAGTTATTTTGGCTCAAGTTTCTGTCCATGGACATTGGGCCCCCATGCTTTGCAGCTACAGAGAATCAGAGCATCCTGACAGAGGAAGCTTTCTCACCTCACAGCAGCCAGGAAACAAATGGAGAGAAAACCAGGGGGCAGAGGTCAGGGATCCTCTTCCAACACCTCTGCCAACCACCTCACTTCCTTCTGCCAGCTCCACCTGTGAATGGTTCTGCCACCTTCCAGTAACTCCCTGGGCTAGGGACCAAGCCTTTATAAGCATAGGCTTTTGGGAGACATTGCAGAAGTAAACATGAACAAATAGAAAACAAAGTCTCATTACTTTAATTTTCATATTTAAGCAACAAAATTTTAATTTATAAATGAGTCCAATCATTGATATAAATAAAATCTACTCTTCATAAAGTAATATGTATCTAGTAATTTCAAACTGATGTTCTTGCTGTATTGGTAACTGTTTTCTAATATTCATATGTTCATTAAGATACCCAAAATTGCTAAACTGCATTAAAAAATGCTCACAAAAATTTTCATTCATAAGACCCATTTTTGGTGAAACAAAATTCAGTATTTATTTACTAATTACATGCAATTTAAAAAAATCGAGACAGGGCCTTATGTAGCTGAGGATGACCTTGAATTCCAGATACTCCTTCCTCCACATACTAAATACTGGGATTACAGGCATGCACCAGGACACCTTACCTGTATGTTAAAATTTTTAGTGCAGCCGGGTGTGGTGGCTCACACCTTTAATCGCAGCACTTGGGAGGCAGAAGTAGGAGGATTGCCATGAGTTTGAAGCCACCCTGAGACTACATAGTGAATTCCAGGTCAGCCTGAGCTTACAGCGAAACCCTACCTTGAAAAACCAACAAATAAAAATAAAAAAATTCGGGGTTCTGTACATAGCAGAGCAGCTCCCTCACTGCTCTATTGAAAATCAGCCCTTGACACCAGGGTGTGTAAAAAGAAAATAAAACGAAAAATAAAAAAATTTAGTGCACTGTTCCAAATATATATTTTTTGTACAAATAGAAAAATAATGGAAAAATTAATCATAGTCTAAATAACAATCTGTTTTCAAGAAGTTTCAGATTTTTTTTCTATACCATCTATTTTCTTTAACCTATGTAATGAAGGATTGGCGATGTCCATGAGCTAGACTGTCAGAGAACCTCACCCATCTCACAGATAAGGATACCTGTATAGACAATTAAGAGTTATTATCACATAGCTGGGCTTGGTGGCTCATGCCTTTAATTCCAGCACTTGGGAGGCAGAGGTAGGAGGATCGCTGTGAGTTCGAGGCCAGCCTGAGACTACATAGTGAATTCCAGGTCAGCCTGGACTGGAGTGAGACCCCTACCTCAAAAAACAAAAAAAAAAAAAAAAAAAAAAAAAAAAAAAGTTACTACTACAAATACCAATCTACAAAAATGTGTATAGCTCTGTATCTAAAATGTATGTTGGGCTGGAGAGATGGCTTAGCGATTAAGGCACCTGCCTGCTAAGCCTAAGAACCCGGTTCCAATCTCCAGGTCCCACATTTAGCCAGATGCAAAGTGACACAAGGGCACAATGCCACACTTGCCCACAAGGGGGCACACGTATCTGGATTTCGTTCACAGCAGCTGAGAGAATGCTGGCGTGCCCATTCTCTATCTGTATTCCTCTCCCTCTCTCTCCGTCTCTCTCTCTCTGTGTCTCTCTCCAAAATAAAATAAAATAAAATGTATGTTAATACTAACATACATATTCACATTCATACACATACATATATTGTTATTTGTTTACTATGATTACATATTTACATCTTATAAAAACAGATATTTGAACAACTTAAAAAATGTTCTTGTGATTTGGTTGACTAATGAGAAGAGTAATATATACATGAGCACAGCACCAAATCTAAGAAATTTACTTTTGCTTTCTTTCCAAATAATTATCACATTCACTCTTTATCATATATTTCCATCCGAAGTATGTGTGTATCTTTCATCTTGGGTTTGACTGTAAGATCACTGAGTAATCACTGGGTGATATATCTATATGCCATTCAAACAATGTAGTACCACAAGTGTTCATAGAATAAATATGTTTTCCTATATAAAAAAAATAGAATACAGAATCTCAAAGCAAAGACTGGGTAAGGCCCCAAGGTCTGAACTGTGAGGAATGAGCTGAAAACCTGAAAGAGCTGTGAAGGAACAGGACTCAAACCTAAAACAAATGCAGTGTAAAAGTGAGGGCCCAGCTGAGGTGAGCTAACAGCTGGCAAAGAAATCGAGTATTTGTGTCAATTGCGGACTGGAGTTTGTTGAGCAGAGAGGGTAAGGCACCTAAAGAAATACTGGCAAGAGAGTGATTGGAGTGGTGGACTGGAGAGTTTATGCTGGGTATGGAAGCAGGGGGAGGCTATTAGAGGGGAGTGGAAGTGGCCTGATTGATTGGGCCTTGGAGGCTTTCCCTCAGCAGAAGAGGATTGCTGGCAGTTAAAAAGTGGCATGAACTATAGGAAGGGAAAAATCTACTAGATCAGAAAAGAGACCAAAGAAAGGGCATGGGATTTCATAACTCTGTGGCATGGGATAAAATAGATGGTAGAGAATAAAATGTTTATCTTACTAAGTCTTCTCAAAAGCCTTAGAGTGAAAAGAGATAAGAAGAGAAGCAAAAAAAAACTGGCTTCTGTTACTTAATATTTATCAGGATTGTGCTTTTTCTGTTACATATTAACTTCATTGATTTTTTATACCTATCTACAGTAGAAAAATCTGTTTCGCTAATTTCATTTTATTAATTTATGAGATAGGGTCTCACTGTACATACATGACATCATGCTTATGAATCTCCTGCATCAGTCTTATGAGTGCTATGATTATAGACAGGCACCAGTAGAACCAACTGAAAATTTTATTTAACAGTAAACTATATCTCAAAAAAGTTGAGTAGTTAGCTCCAAGGTCAATGTAACTTCCCTAGCACTGGTTGACAGTGAACTCAAGAACTGACTGGAGCTACAGTACCCAGCTGTTGACAAGGGAGAAAAGACACTCATTTTTCCAAGCCTTAGTCTCCTAAAACGTGAATGAACTGGACTCAATATTCTTAAAAAGCCCTCTAGAAGGAATGAACTATATTTCTAAATAGCAATGTCTGTGAACATCATTCCATCAATAGGGCTGGAGAGATGGCTTAGCGGTTAAGCGCTTGCCTGTGAAGGCTCGATTCCCCAGGACCCATGTAAGCCAGATGCACAAGGTGGTGCATGCATCTGGAGTTCGTTTACAGTAGTTGGAGGCCCTGGCATGCCCATTCTCTCTCTCTCTATCTGCCTCTTTCTATCTCTGTCTGTCACTCAAATAAAAATAAATACAAAATAAAAAAAAATTTTAAAAGATTAAGTAATAAAATCTAACTTGTCTATCTCAGAGAGTTATTATGAAGATCAGATCAGATAATATATGGAAAAGTGATTTATAAATTAAAGCACACTGCATTATTGAGAGGTTAAAATATTCAGAGGTTTGGGAGGGTGGTTAAAGTCATATAGAGAAGTAAGGGAGAGTGAGATTCAAACAATATCCAGTAAACATCTACTTTTCACTTATTAGCCCCACCTTGGGTAGCTTACCTAACCTCTTTGTACCTCAGTTTCCTTATTTTGAAGATAAGAAATAAAATTGGACTACTTCATAGAGTTGTGAGAATTAAATGAATGGATTTCTTTTAAAAACAAAAAAACGTGTTTTACTCCAGAGTGTTTTTTTTTTTTTTTTTTTTTTTTTTTTTTTTTTTTTTTTTTTTTTTGAGGTAGGGTCTCACTCTAGCCCAGGCTGACCTGGAATTCACTATGTAGTCTCAGGGTGGCCTCGAACTCACCATGATCCTCCTACCTCTGCCTCCCAAGTGCTGGGATTAAAGGCGTGCACCACCACACCTGCCTTCAGCATATTTTTAAATGTCCTTCCTTTTTATGAGTGTACCAGTTATTTTCTTATTGCTTGGAGAAAATACCCAACCAGAAGCAGCTCATGGAAGTTAAATGGTTTAATTTGACTTACAGTTCTGAGGGGAAGTTGATCATGAGAAGGAAGACATGGCAGGAATAGGAAGCAAACTTGTATCATCACATCAGTAGGAAGGAAGTAGAAAGAATGGTAATCAGGGCTGGGATGTATAACATCCAGCCCACTCCTAATGACACACTTTTTCCCACAAATCTCCACCTCCTAAAGGGTCTGTAACCTTCCCATACAGTGCCACCACCTGCATATGAAGTATTCAAACACATAAGTCTATGGAGGTTCATTTTACATTCAAGCTACCACAATTAGCATGCATTCGTTGTACAAAATAATAACTTTCATATGACACTTTCATACATATATTCACCTCTCTCTTGTCACCCTCTTCCCTAAAAGTCTCTGGCATAAGGGGCATGCTGAAAATGTTAACTATTATCATTATTCTTTGTAAAAGGCAAACTCCCAAAACATTAGGGAAAATCAATTGGGAAACATTAGGCAGCAATGCCATGTCAGTCACAGGAGCACAGCTGCAAATGCACTCCACTGGCAACTGAAAGCAGCAAGCAGCACATGATTGTCCATGCAAGGAATGTAAAATGGCAGGTGTTGCAGTCAGGTTCACATTGCTGCCAGAAAACACTTTACCCAGAGCAACTTGTGGGGGAAAAAAAAAACAGTTTATTTTGGCTTACAGGCTTGAAGGGAAGCTCCATGATGGCAGCAGAAAACAATGGCACGAGCAGAGGGTGGACATCACCCCCTGGCCAACATAAGGTAGACAATAGCAACAGGAGAGTGTGCCAAACACTGGCATGAGGAAACTGGCTATAACATCCATAAGCCTGCCCTCAACAATACACTACCTCCAAGAGGCTTTAATGTCCAGTTGCCATTAGCTGGGGAACCTAGTATCCAGAACACTAAGTTTATGGGGACACCTGAATCAAACCACCACATCACCCTTGGCCCACATAAACTGATAACCATACATTATGTAAAATGCAATGCATTCACCCAACTTTAAGTCCCCATACTTTTTTATCAATTCCAATGATGTTCATACATCCCCATAGTCCAAGATCCTTTAACTGAACCATAATACCAAAAAATCCCCCCCCCCAAACCCATAATGGCACAGAATAAATATTCACACTACCAAAGATGGCATTGGGCATAGCAAAGAAATATTCAGCCAGTACAAGGTTTAAAACAACCAGGGCAAACATCAAGCTCTATAGCCTCTAGTTCAATAACTCTAGTCAGTGACAAGTCTCCAACTCCAATAATTCTAACCAGCAACAAGTCTCTGGAGTTCCAATTCGGCCCCTCCAGCTAGGGTACTCACAGTCCTGGAAAACTACATCCAGGGCTGGCAGCTCTTCTTGGCAGCCATCTTGTGGTCCCAGCATCTCCACTGGGTCTCTACTGCAAGCCATGGTTCATCTTCACGGCTCCATCGGGTCTCCATACAGGCATCCAGCAAACCTGCTTCACACTGCCCATGGCCATCTCCAAAACACAAGACCATGTTGCAAACTCAATGACCTTCTCTTTCCTGCATTTCTTATACTCCACAATACCAGGTAGGTTGACAATTTGTTAATCCTGGGGGGAATAAAGCAGACTTTGAAGAATAGGATAGTCCTTGAGCACTCAGGCCCCTTCAAAGGAGTCTATATTCTTCCTATTGCTACATTCTCAAAGGATGTAAACTCTCATACAATTGCAGCTGAACAGGCAGCAGTTTCAGCCCAAAGATTTCATTTTTCTGTGCCATATCCTTCTACACACACCAGTCCATTTCTATGCAAAGCAACCCTGCAAAAATTGTCAGGACACAAGCATAATGGCAAGCCTCTCACACAAACTTCTTCTAGCCCAGTCCAAGCAAGTTCTTTCTCACCCATACAAGCCAAACCTCACAGTCCATAGTTCTTACTGTATTCAGGTCTGAGTTTGACCAGGACAGTCCATCAAGCTGTACTTACAGCACTGCAAGGCATCTCTTAGGCCAAGGTTTCAAATCCTTCCACATTCCTCTTGAAAATCAGCTCCAAAAGGCCAAAGCCACACAGTCAGGTGTCTAGCAGCAAATGATACCATTCCTCAGTACCAACTATACTGTTGCAGTCAGGTTTGTATTGCTGCCAGAAAACATTTTACCAAGAGCAACTTGTGGGGGAAAAGGGTTTATTTTGGCTTACAGACTTGAAGGGAAGCTCAATGATGACAGCAGAAAATGATGGCATGAGCAGAGGGTACACATCGCCCCGCCAACATAAGGTGGACGATAGCAACAAGAAAGGGTGCCAAACACTGGCATGGGGAAACTGGCTATAATACCCATAAGCCCACCCCCAACAATACACTGCCTCCAGGAGGCTTTAATTTCCAATTGTCATCAGCTGGGGAACCTAGCATCCAGAACACCTAAGTTTATGGGGGTCACCTGAATCAAAACCTGGTTTTGATAGCAAATAACAAGTTCTGGGGTTATGAAGATGGCTCAGTGGATAGGAGGCTTTCCAGACAAGCATAAGGATGGGAGTTCAGAGCCCCAGCACCCATAAATACCAGGTGTATATGACAGTACACATCTGCCCTTCCAGTGCTCAGCAGAGGATGCAGGGGATCCCTGGGGACAGTTGGCCAGCTAGACTATCCAAATACCCAAGTTCTGAGTTCAAGTGAGAGATACATGTGTCACCAAGCACATGGGAACATGCATATACACAGGCCACCACACACATGTAGGCAAAAACAGGCAATTCTGCACAATTGGTTCGAATAAATGGATCAGAATTTGGACTCAAGCAATTTTTACAGAGTTGGAGCAATGGCTTAGTGGTTAATGCATTTGCCTGCAAAGCCTAAGGACCCCAGTTTGATTCTCCAGGACCCATGTAAGCCAGATGCACAAGGGAGCACATGCATCTGGAGTTCATTTGCAGTGGCGGGAGGCCCTGGCATGCTCATTCTCTCTCTTTCTCTCCCCCTTTCTCTCTCAAATAAGTAAATAAATAAAAGTTTTAAAAAAGCAATTTTTTTCAAATTACTCTTGAGAGGGTCTGTCCAGAGATTTCACTTTAGGAGGTTGAACTATTTATAAGCAACGTTTTTAAACAAGCTTATTTTTGGAATCTCTCAGACATCAGGCTGCAAGTTTCCTACTTCATAGTCATCAACTGATCTTATTAACTAATAGAACCTGTGAATATAAGAAGCAGACAAACATTTTCATCCTTCTTCCTGATAGGGATAGCCAGTGGGATGTCAGCACAATGTACTGAGTGGACTACAGGAGAGACAGTTCCTTTGTTCTCGTTCCTTCTTTCCCAAACAGCACCTAGGCAAGATGGAGCTTCTGCAGCTTTTCCTGCAGGCCTGAGGAGACCTTGCAAATGCGTACTCATTGATAAGAATGGAGGAGTTACACATACAAGCAACCTGAGAGACCAAAAGTGTCATGGCACCACCACACCAGCCCTGGGTTGCTGTGTTTGTTTCTTTGTTTGTTTGCTTGCTTGTTTTCTGGAGAGAAAATGAACTACTTTCTTCTCTAAATCATTATAGTTCAGATTCTGTTTCCAGAAACTATTATCCTTAACCAGTATACTTCCCTTCCCACAATTCTAAACCCTCATTCTCTCTTGCATTTCCCATTCCCCTTACTGGGAAATCAACTCAATAAGACCCAGGACCAGCACTCAAAGCATTAAAGTCAACTGTGAAAGCAGAAACACAAGCTCACAGGCAAAACACTCCTATGTCCTCTTTATCCTACAGGAGAGCTCTCCCTCCCTGGAAAACCTGTTGTAAGCTCTGCTCCCCCATCACTCTCTCCCATCTGACCATATAGGTGCCAAAAATGCCACACAGGAGCCACGCGTGGTGGCTCACGCCTTTAATCCCAGCACTCAAAAGGCAGAGGTAGGAGGATCAAAGTGAGTTTGAGGCCACCCTGAGTCTACATAGTGAATTCTGAGCTAGAGTGAGACCCTACCTCGAGAAACCAATAAATAAATAAATAAATAATAAGATAAAATAAAAGGCCACACAGGGAGCAGGGTTTTCTGGAGAAGACAAAGAATTCAGTTTGTACAAAGTAGAGTTGTACATGACTTTGAAGGCAGCTAGACAAAGGTTCCCACAAAAGGGTTGGTGTTTTAACCTAAAGCTCAGGACAAAAGTCTTCAGCTAGAGGTGGAAGTTTTGGGACCATGAATTGAAATACAAAGTGTATGGAAGGAGAAGAGTGTCAGGGAATGAAACAGCCATAGTGGACACCAACCTAAAACACACAGCACAGTACTTTGACAGCATGATGAGAAATTCAGTGAGTGAAGAAATGTCCATGTAAAAGTTGTCAAAACAGACACCTTCTTAGCAATGCCTTCCTTAGTAGTCACCCCACCCTCACATCCTCTGTCTTATTTTCAATACAAGCCAAGGGCTACCATATGATGCAGCTTGGTTGCTCAGAATGCTAATTGTCCCTCCTGTACAGGCAAGAAACTAAGAAGCTATGGGAACAAAGACAAGAGGAATGCAGAGCAGTGCCAGGAAGGTGAGGAGTTAGCCACACTGCCCACCACAGTTCTACAAAGCAGCAGGAATCTTATTCTCTTACTATGTCCAAGTCCACCAATGTTCTCAGAATGGTGGGCCCTGTTTGTCACTTCCACAAGTCTTGATCCTGACAAGACATTAGCCCCATCCTCTACCTCCAAAGCAACAGCAATGACAGAATGAGATGGTGATAAAAGCAGTTTAAAGGTAAAACAAAGTTTGAGGGTGGCCATTGATGGACATTATAAAAGTCATACTTGGAATAAGTCTATAAAAGAATGAATATTAAATAGCTATTCATAAAAGATTATACATTTTCAAAGAATTATGGGCTAAAAGTCACATAATCTATTTTCAGGTGTTGATTTCAATAAATAGTTGAGACTATTTGAAAACATATTCTTATGTTGGTAAGAATATTTACATGTCCCTACCATTTTAATTGTTACAGTGGAAGGAGACCTAAGTGTAAAAGGAGTGGTTTTGCCTGGTTTTCCACCACAGTGTGCATCATAAATACCAAATCTTTCAGGTACCTGCTGTTTATCAAGGTATTTGCTCTGATGATAATTATTTTAATCACTAAAATCTTGTTTTGAATCTGATAGAATATTTGTTTTTTTTGCCCCATAATTCTATTTGTCTATGTATTTTTCTCAGTTCTTTCCCAAAGAGAACTAAAAGTGTATCTGTTAGAAGCTCAACACTGAATGATTTGAAGATAAGAACTCCAATGAACAGTCCATCTGGAAAGTGTCTCACTTGGGTTTTATTACATAGCAGTGAATGCAAGGAGGTCCCTGTGCATGTTACCACATGGAAGATGCATGGAATGCTCATTGAAGGCTTTATAATTGTGTTCTAACAACTGTGTCTAGTTTCAAAGATTCATTTTCTAACATTCGGATCTTTGATCATTATAATTGCATTCCATGTCTCTGAAGAGTACCAGGTTCTTGACAGAACAGGAGTGTGTCTCAAGGCTTGCTCTAAAACAACAATGGAAGACAGCCCAGAAACAATGCTCCTTTCATGCTGCTTACTAAGTGCTGTGTAATCAGAAGCACAACCAACATGCAGGAGGAGCTGAAATACCGATTTGATACCTAGACACGAAAAAGGCCATGAAGGAAGGCGAGCTTGTCAAAGGGGATTTTCCTCTTCTGTCAAGAGAACATTTATAATTTTTCCTTGTCCAAATAACACAAAGGTCTCTGCTCTTCTTGCATATATTCTCCATTCAGAAGAAAATTGCTTCGCCCTTTAAAATTTTACCCTTTATGTTGTAAATCACAGTGACTGAAGAGGAGTTCTGCTCCTCTTTGCATGCTGAGACTAGATTTTATCAGGAAACATTTCAACACATTCTTTTCCTGTCATTAGCATCAATTATCATTTATATTTATGCATTCCTTTGTATGAAAGTGCAGTTTAGGCCTGAAAAGAGCCTGAGTAAAAGGGCATTTTTAATTAGACAGCTTATATGGTTCCTGACTCATAAGTCGATAAATTAAATTATATATATCTGTACTGCACAAGCTCGCAAAAGCCAGTTCCTATTGCTTAGCAAGTCTCTTCTAAAAGGGCTGAGGAGTCAGTGGCTTTCCATCTGACCTCACACATCGCCGGCCAAACAGCCAGCTGAGCTCGGCTCCCACAGACTATTCTAGGTAATGATGGTTAAGGAAAAAGAAATTGGGCACAACACCCTGAGCTTCTATTTTGGCAGTTAGAGCAATCTTGTTATGACTTGCACACTTTGCACTCAGCATGCAGGCTGTTTTCTTTTTTGCATAAATTATATGCAGGCTGAATGCCACATAATGTAACGCCTTGATTAGTATATGGTCTGCACTTAAAATGAGCATTCCTAAGCTTTCAGGAAAAAAAAAAAAAAAAGAATATTTGTTCTTTTCCTAAATCCAGGGGAAAACTTTCTAGAAGTTTTCAAAGCCCAAATAATAGCTTATGAATTTTTAATTTAATTTTTTCAGCTACAACATCTGAACTGCCTTCTTAAAAGAAGTTTCTACTCTGTGAGACAAATTCCACCTACCAATAATAAAGCTAAAAAAGACTGAACTCTTGTCTCATTCCATACCCATCAGCTGTAGAGCTGTAGCGTGGGGACACCATGGCTCTATCAGCCTCAGCACAACTCTGGCAGCTGTAGAGTTTAGGCACACTATGATCCAGCAGTGGGATAGACACATTCTTGACTCTGAAAAGAGGCTCTGAACCACAGGGTACTGTGGCAAGAAAAAGGAAAAAAAAAAAAAAACTTCTAAAGACACATGTGTACAATACCCCATGTTGGGGATTGTGATGATTAATCTCAATTGTTGACCTCTGGGAGCATCTGTTGGAGAGATTCTAAACTTATTTAACTAAGAAGGGAAGACCACCCACTGTAAATATGGGCAACACCATTCCAGGGACTGGGGTTCCCCACTGAATGAGAGGGAGAAAGTAATCTAAGCACCAGCATTTATCTCTCTGCTCCATGACTAGGGATGTAACGTGGCCAGTTGTATCATGCTTCTGCCACCGTATTATGATGAGTCTATTCCCTTTAACTGTGAGCCAAACTAAACCCTTTCTCTTTCAGTTGCTCGCTGTGGGGCTATGGTTGGAGGACTTCAAATACACTAACATGAGACAGATGAACAGGAGAAAGGGGTACCCTATAGAGAGAGCAGTTCCCAGAACCTCTAGATGTAAAAGGTTATAGAGTAACTTAATTTACAAGCTGGGAGAGGCTCGGGGCACCAAAGGCAGAAGAATTTTGATGAGGGCTGTTTCCACATGTTTTGACGTGTTCTTCCCAAAGTTTTGCCTTCCCTGACCTGGGTGAAGGAACCAACAACTGTGGTAGTAAGCTCTCTTAAAAACCTTGCCAAACAAAGGGAAATCCAATGAGACTCTCTCTGAATCTTCTTTAGCTCACATGTTTCCACTTTGAAGCAATTTTTAGGTCATTTTGGTCTCTTCTTCACAGCTGCCTTGCAGTAACTTGAGAACTTAGCTGCACCATTTTCAAATCTATGGGCTCCTCTACAAATGACCAAATGCCTGATTCATGTACACATTTCTTTGTTTTCAGTAGCATGTATCTATGAAGCCATAGGTTAGACTTAAAGCCAAATTGAAGAAGAAGTGAGATTTAAATATGGAATCATTCCCATCATAATCAGAACCAGAACAAGGATGGTGACTGTTATCTGTTTGTATTCAATGGTAGAAGAGGTGGACTTCTCCCCCACCTTCTGTAGGATCCAGAAACTGACTCTGCATAAGTACCCTGGCAACAGACAAGTTAACATGAGAAATAGGCATGCAAGCTTTCACTGTACGGGGCTTTCTAGGAGGTAGAGCACCCCTTCCAGTAAGAAGGGGGACCTATGCATCTTCTTCAGAGGGGGAACCGGAAGGGATGTGTATAGACAAACTTAGATTCCAACAGGAGACAGATAGGCCCAAGTAATAAAGAACAGCTTGGGAAACAGTTTGCTGGGATGAGCACTGGGTGTGATGTCAACTCCAGTTTTCTTTTCTACAAGTTAATCTTCCCTATATGAGGAGAGCATGAGAAGCGAACATAGGGCAACTGAAGTCCCTCCAGAGAAACTTATCTTAGTCAGATAAGGGAAGTTCAGAAATACCCCATCTCTCTCTGGTGCGCTCAGTCACAAGGCCAAAGCAGCTCCCTTGAAGTATTGTTTCAGATCCTCAACACTGCCAGTCTAATGTCCTAAACAAGAATATTTGACCCTTAAAGAAATCATCAGGTTTTAAGAGGTAGATCATTTACTTTCCAATACTATGAACAAATACCTGACCCCAAATTTAAAAAGAACATTTATTTTGGCTTACCGTTCCACAGAGTAGAGTCATTAATGGAAGGGAAGCATGGTGGGAATGGGGAGCCAATGGTCATATCCACAAGCAGTAAGCAGCGGAAAATCAGGGTGTGGAGTTCAACTACAAAATTTAAAACTTATTCCCCAGTGACCCACTTCCTCTAGCAAGGTTTCACCTCCTAAAGGTTTTGACATCTTGCCAAAATAGCACCACCAATTGGGGATTAAGTGTACAGACCATGAGCCTAGGGGGGTGTCACAGAAACCTTTTTGAGGGGATGACTGGAACACAAATCTTCTCCCCAGATAGGGCACAGACATCAGACCAAAGGACAATTTTACCAAAGCCAGATTTAGTAAACCAATGAGTTTATTGGGGTTACTTACAGAACAGGGTAAGGAGTTGCTTACAGGAGCATGGACGACTCAAAGGCAGCTGAATCACTACAGAGTCCACCCCAGCATAGGTGATGACTCACAGACACTATCTCTCTGGAGCTCACTATACCACTTGCAGGCAGTTCAGTTGGAGAACCTTGCCTCCAAACAGTTGTTTTCCTTTATATAGCCTTAGGGTGGTGTTGCAGTCAGATTCACATTGCTGGCAGAAATCATCTGACCAAGAGCAGCTTAAGAGAAAAACAGGTTAATTTTGGCTTACAGACTCTAGGAGAAGCTCAATGATGGCAGTAGGAAATGACAACATGAGCATAGCGTGAACATCACCCCCTCACCAACATCAGGTGGACAACAGCAATAGGAGAGTGTGCCAAACACTGGCATGGGGGAACTGGCTATAATACCCATAAGACTGCCCTCAACAATTCACTGCCTCCAGGAGTCATTAGTTCCCAAATCTCCACCAGCTGGAACCTAGCATTCAGAACACCTAAGTTTATGGGGACACCTGAATCAAACCACCACATTCCGCCCCTGGCCCCCATAAAATGATAACCATCCATGATGTAAAATGCAATGCATTCATCCAACCTTAAAAGTCCCCATAGTTTTATCAATCCTAATGATGTTCAAACATCTGCATAATCCAAGGTCTTTTAACTGAGCCATAATACAAAAAAAAAAAATCCCCACAAAACCCATAATAGTACAGAATAAACACTCATACTGCAAAAGATGGCATTGGGCATAGCAAAGAAATATTCAAGCAATACAAGATTTAAAATAACCGGGGCAAACATCAAACTCTGTAGCTCCAAGTCCAACAACTCTAGTCAATGACAAATCTCCAAGAGCAATAATTCTAACCAGCAACAAGTCTCTGGATTTCCAATTCTGCCCCTCCAGCTAGGGTACTTACAGTCTTAGAAAACTTCATCTGGGGCTGGCAGCTCTCCTTGGTAGCCATCCTATGGTTCTGGCATCTCCACTGGGTCTCCACTGCAACACATGGCTCATCCTCACGGCTCCATTGGGTCTCCATGCAGGCATCCAGCAAACCTGCTTCACACTGCCCATGACCATTTCCAAAACACAAGACCATGTTGCAAATTCAATGACCTTCTCTTTCCTGTTTTTCTTATATTCCACAATACCAGGTAAGGTGCCAATTTGTTAATGGGGGAGGGGGGAATAAAGTAGCCTTTGAAGAACAGGACACTCCTTGAGCATTCAGGCCCCTTCAAAAGGGTCTCATAGCCAGGCATGGTGGTGCCTGCTTTAATCCCAGCACTCAGGAGGCAGATGTAGAAGGATTGCTGTGAGTTCAAGGCTACTCTGAGACTACATAGTGAATTCCAGGTCAGCCTGAGCTAGAGTGAGACCTGTACAGCTGCAATTATAGAAGAGATTACAGCCATTGAGAATTGGGCCAGCTGACCTGCATTGGAACAACAGGAAGAATGAGATTTTATTTATTTTTTTACAGGCAAAAGTTTCAGTCCAAATATTTCACTTCTGTGCTATATCCCTCTGCTCACATCAGTCCATTTCTAAGCAAAGCAACCCTGCACGAGTTGTCAGGACATGGGCATAATAGCAAGCCTCACACACAAACTGCTTCTAGCCCAGACCAGGAAAGCTCTTTCTCACCATTATAAGTCAAACCTCATAGTCCATACTTCTTATTGCATTCCGGTCTTTCAACTCTGACCAAAATAGTCCTTCAAGCTGTACTTACAGAGCTTCAAGGTGTCTCTTAGGCCAAGATTTCAAATCCTTCCACATTCCTCTTGAAATTCAGAAGAAAATATGGCAGAATGTAGCTGTGACATTTTCTAATGAAGATGTTTAAAACACAAACTACAAAGCCCCCACATGATATAGAAGACTGATCAACATGACAATATGACATTTTTTGATTATGCATATGTAGACAGTGAGTTTTTTTAGCACATAAAACTAAAACGTTTAGAAAATGTACATAAACAACAAATAATGAAAAGGCAAATAACAGAAAGAAAGAAAGAAAGAAAGAAAGAAAGAAAGAAAGAAAGAAAGAAAGAAAGAAAGAAAACTAGATAAAGGGTATAGACCTTTGGTGCATTTGTGATAAATTTATTGGCACGCAGGCAATTCTACCCCAAAGTATGTCATTTTGACATGCTGAGTAGTTGTAACTTAAGGGAATTAGAACTGCCTCAGGAATAGTGGTAGAGTCTTTATTTCCAACTGTGTCTTGTCTCCTAACCCTCTTTTTTCTCCTAAGTTAGTCATAGAAATAAGAAATCCTCTTCCCCAAGGTAGCTCATAGGAAACAGAATGAACCTGCCTTTCTCTAAAGCTAGTGATAACCCTAGAAAGCTGACTTTGTCCATTCTCTTAGAAAACTCATTCCTGAGAGGTCTTGGACCATACCAAGAAGAAAAAAATCTCTACAGAGAGTTGAGCTGAGTCTGTTAAATATTTGCAGGTTCTCTCTTAGTCTGTTCCCCTTAGCTCCCACTCTCTTAGTCAAATCACATTTCTCTACAGCTGTCCCTTTCTCATCCAATCAACACATTGAAATAGACAGTTTTCCCTCTTAGATCCTCATCCCTGAAGGCTGTTTCATGGAAACATTGGGTATGTTTTTCTTGTTTACTTGTCTTTTGTCATAGAAGTGATCAACTGTTCCCTTGTGATATGTAAGGAAAGTCATCTCTTTTTTTCTGCCCCTGCTATCAAAACTCACAAAAGAGAAACCTGAACTAAATTTAAACACATGCATAATTACTCAACTTCAGGAAAATGAAAATTAACACCAAGAAATGATTTACCGCTCTACTCCCATCAGATTGACAATATTTAAAATTCACATTTTCAAGTTAACAAGCTTGTTGATCAAAAGGAACTTCTGGGAGGGCAAATTTGTAGAAACACTTTGACAATGTCTAGTAAAGCTACAGATAGCAAAACTCACAATGCAAGCAATCTATTTCAAACTGCATCACATAGAGGGATGTCCACAGCATCATACATGGAGAAAGCTCCTAAGTGTTCATAGCACCAACCTTTCCACAGAAAGAAGCTTTTAATTAAATGGCCAACAAATGGAACTCAATCAACAAATTATATTTTAATAAAATAATATCCTACAGTAAGAAAAAAACAACTACATGTGTTAGCATGGGTATATCTCAAAAATAAGATTAATTTTTAAGAAGGAAACTCAGAAACTGATGTTGTAGAAATTATCTGGAAAGATCACTCCAATACCAGTATGAATGAAAGTAGAGGAGTTTATTTTCCAGGGATCAACGAGCTTCGGGTATCCCTCCAAAGAAGCTCTGGCCCCAAGCTGAGATTTTATTTCCATTTTATAGTTTTCATAGCCAAGAGGAGGGGTAAGTGAATAAACAGAATGTGTCAATTTGCACATCAATCATTTTTATAGTCAGGGCATCCTAACAATGAACTCCATTTTGTTTTAGCCTAAACTTTCTTTGGTATTTTTCCACATGCTGACAAAGATAAGTTTAGCTCCTCAGCAACTAACTCTTACAGTAACTCAGTGAATCAGTTCACTTTTTAGCTTCTTTTCTACCACACTGATAGAACCCACAAAGTAATGCATTTTGTTTATAATTCATGTGTGCTTAAAATAGTGCACAGAAATAATAAACATCAAAATGGAAAGGAAGTGGCCAAGCATGGTGGTGCATGCCTTTAATCCCAGCACTTGGGAGGCAGAGGTAGAGAATTGCAATGAGTTTGAGGTCACCCTCAGACTACAGAGTGAATTCAAGGTTAGCCTGGACTAGAGTGAGACCTTAACTTAAATTGTGTGTGTGTGTGTGTGTGTGTGTGTGTGTGTGTGTGTGTGTGTGTGTGTATGAGCTGGAGAGATGGCTTAGTGGTTAAAGTACTTGCCTTGAAGTTTAAGGACCCAGGTTTGATTCCCTAGTACCCAGGTTTGATTCCCTAGTACCCAGGTTTGATTCCCTAGTACCCATACACAAGGTGGCACATGCATCTGTAGTTTGTTTACAGTGGCTAGAGGCCTTACTGTGCCCTTCTCTCTCTCTCTCTCTCTCTCTCCATATATATATATATATATATATATATATATATATATATATATATATATATATATATATCTGTCCCCATCAAATAAATTTTTTAAAATATTTTTTTAAGTTTAAAAAAATCAGAAAGGAAAAGGCACAGAAGGCATTTAATAACATGTCATAAATTTTTGTTTGTTTGTTTTTTGTTTTATTGATGTAGGGTCTCACTCTAGCACAGGCTGACCTGGAATTCACTGTGTATTCTCAGGGTGGCCTCAAACTCACAGTGATCCTCCTACCTCTGCCTCCTGAGTGCTGGGTTTAAAGGCGTGTGCCACCACATCAGGCTACATGTCATGCATTTTAAAAATATTTTTAATTTTTAATTTTAGAGAGAGTGAGAAAGAGACAAAGAGAGGAGAGAGAGAGAATTGGTGTTCTAGGGCCTCAGTGACTGCAATAAAACTCCAGACACTGTGCCACCTAGAGGGCATGTGTGAACTGTGTGCTTGCCTCGCCTTTGTACATCTAGCTTACACAGTATCTGGAGAGTAGAACATGGGACCTTAGGCTTTGCAGGCAAGCACCTTAACTGCTAAGCCATCTCTCCAGCCCCATGTCATACTTTTAATTCTTTAAATTAAAAAAAATCATAAGAAAAAAGAAATAAAACTTTCTTTTCATTACAGATATGGTCTCACCATGCAGCCTATCCTGGCCACCGACCCACAAACTTGCTGTGTCAACCTTTCCTCCAAGTTGCCAGGGCTGATTCACCATGTCTGATGAAAAAGCACCTTCAGGGAGAAAGAGGACATTGCAAATCTATAGCATTTGTACAAATCAATAAAAGAACATTAATTTTTCTAGATAATCCAGAATACCTTTGACATTTTGTAAATATTGAAAGAAATGAATTTGCCTTTTAAGAATTTTTAAACTTAATTTTTATCAGCATTTTACAAATGGATTTTGGCTGTTCCAGGTCAGATTGATGGGAAAATGTCTTAGTTTCTTAGTTCTAGATGTTATACACTCAAAAAATTAAATCATCAGATGTTTCAGCTAAGGCATTAGGCATAGCTGTCTACATTATGCAAAGATATAATTAGAAACCTACTAGCTGACTTTGGATCCTAACTCTGCCCCTTCTGAAAGGAGCTCTTCTCACACAAAACCTTCTTAGTCATTCTCAACAAAGTCATTTGGGTAGTAGTACAGGCCACATTTCAACACTATGCTACAAAATTTATGCCATTTTGCAATGTCAACATGGTACTAAGACATATAAATCTTAATAGACCCACATTTTTTATTTGTTATATATATAGTATATATCCAGCCATGATGGTACCATCATTAGTCTTCTCCCTGTCCTCCCCCCATGGGTAATGTGGTTCTTGCCAAAGTTATGTGGGAGAGGAAATGACTCTGTGTATATGGACCCAACTCATGGCTCTAACACTCTTTCTGCCTCCTCTTCCGTGAATTTCCCTGAGCCATGTTGGGTTCATTTTAGGTCTATTTCAGTGATGAGGTTTTGTGAGTCTCTGTATCTCTGGATGTCTGATTTGGCAGGAGTTGAGAGTTCTTGTGTCTTTCTCCTTCACCCTTGTTCTGGTACTAGGTTCACCAAGAAAGCACTCTTGCTCATTTCCCCTATAACTTGATGGCTTCATCTGGTGCCCTGGTGAGGTGCAATGGGCTGATTCTCTCCTCATAATATGCATCCATCTGAAAGAGAGAAGCAGATTCTCCAATGGAGAGTGAGATCACTGCAAGATACATGGATAACCATTATTATTTTAGAGATAATTTAATAGGTGTAGGCCCTCTTGTATCCCACTATTGGTGGGAGCTTGATATTGGAGAGTGGGCTTGTTTTTGGATATGGTTCTGACTTGTTTCCCATTTCCAGGTATAGGTACCATTCCACTGAGTGGGTCTGTTAGCTCCTTTTGGCACTGGACAAACTAACTGGGGACTGACTCTTCCATATTCCATCCAGGTCTCTGATGTTCCATCCAAACAGCCTATGGTAAATTTTTTTTTTTAGTTTTCTGAGGTAGGGTTTCACTCTAGCTCAAGCTGACCTGTAATTCACTATATAGTCTCAGGGTGGCCTTGAAATCACAGTGATCCTCCTACCTCTACCTCCCAAGTGCTGGGATTAAAGGTGTGCAGCACCACGCCCAGCTTGGACCCACTTTTTTTTGGAGAGAGACACAGAAAGAGAAAGAGAGAGAGGGAGAGGAAGACAGATAGAGATGGGCACGCCAGCAGCCTCTCAGCTGTTGCGAAAGAAATCCAGATGTGTGTTCCCCCTTGTGGTCAAGTGCAGCATTGTGCCTTTGTGTTACTTTACATCTGGCTAAACATGGGACCTGGAGATTGGAACCGCTGAAGATTGGAACTGGCGTTCTTTAGGCTTAGGAGGCAGGCACCTTAACCGCCAAGCCATCTCTCCAGCCCTAGACCCACATTTTTGTTGCTTAAAACCTGTCCCTAATTTTTTCTGCATAATAAACTCTCAGATTGTCTACTAAAATACAATTACAATAATCTGAATCATAACTCAGTACATCCATTAGTATTCTCACAAATACTGAAGAGCAAACAGGCAACTTTGTAACTAAGTCTATAACACAACCCATAAATATTTTATCTAAGACTGGCAATAGGAAGTCAACCCACAACAATGGAAGACAAAAAATGGAAATATTTTATTAATATTACCAAAAATAGTTCTCAAAATAAAACAGAAAGATAATCTACAAAATAATAAATTCCTAGATTCAAATTTAGCCATCAATATTGAGATTGGGTTCCCATGTAGCAATATCTTGGTTCCTGTCAGGTAAGAAAAGACATGACAGAAAATTTTCTCCACAACACTGGAGCAATGGGTTGGCACTCTGGAATCATACAAGAATACAGTTGGAGCAAAGCAAAGAGACAATGTCAGAAGACCCAAAGCTTAAAAAGACCTGGTTGGAAAAAATTGTTACATATTCCATGAGAGAAAATAATAAGCTGGCACCTGGTTATTCAAAGAGCAAATATAGTCACCAGAGAAGGAATAGCCTTTCAGTGACCTGTCTATATTATATATATTTGGCATTTCAGCCATAAACCACTAATAAAACATTCATATTTGATTTCATAAATTTCATTTGGATGGTTTCCTTCCAGTTGGAACAGGAATATCTTCCTGAAGAAGTGCAAATGTGAAAGAGAAGGAAGATAAAGATTTGAGGATAAAGACAGTAGAGAGAAACAGAAAAAATGCATAATATCATGGCAAATGGTAAACCAAATCTTACCTTAAAAAAAAGAGAGACCCAGGTTCACTGTGTCAGTGGGATGGTGTGTGGGTGGCATGGAGTGAATAGGCAAGATCCCTGTTTCCCTGCTCCTCTCAGCTCCTTGGTCCAGGTTCCCTGCACCAGTCAGTGGGAAGGTATAGAGGCAGGCACAGAGAGGAGTAAGTAGGCCAGATTCCTGTTCCCTAGCTCCTCCCAGTTCCCTGGTCCTGGGAGGTCCTATTGTGCCTTGGTTGGGGAGGACTGGTCCCTTTGTGAGCTGTGGAATCAGGCCTTTTGCTCTGGTATCCCTGGCTGGGCACTGAGTACCAATATCCCTGTTCACTTGAGTCAGAACGTGCACAGGCCAAAGGACAAAAACTTGCTTTCTCCTCAATAAAATAAAGAGTCTCCCTAAAATGGTGGATAAAAACACAAAAAAGCCAACGAAAATCAGAAAACTGAGAGATCTCCACCAAGGATGCCTAGTCCTGTAATGAAGCCTCTAATTAAATCATAGAGAAATCAACAGAAATTCATTCCCAAAATGAAAACACAACAACCAATGAAACCTTGAACAAAAGAATCACTGAACTGGAAGCAAACCATCAAAGAACCAACAATAGTATCAATGAAATTGAACAGAGTCTTCTCTTAGAGCATTCAGCTTTTGACAGTAGGCTTAACTTGATCAAAGAAAATGCTACAATCCTCAAAGAGATATGAATGAATTGAAGGTGAGTGAAGAAATGGAAAATCTCAACAACAGGTTGATTAAGGTTAATGAAGAAGTGACCAAATGCAAGAATGCATTCCAGGAAGCATCAAGAAAATCAGAATTCAAACTGAAATCACACCTCAAAAAAGTGATAGACATGATGAAAAATAACACAACAGAAAACAAAAATCAAACAGAAATTATAAAACCTCTCTAGATCCCATAAATAACAGAGTTACTTATGTGGAAGTCAGAACCTCTGACCTGAAAGACAAGACAGAAGAAATTGATTGGGAGACCAAAAATATCACAAAGTTCAAAAAATCAAGTGAAGAGAATATGAGGAAAGTGTGGGATACACTAAAACAACCAAATATCCAGATCATGGGTATACCAGAAGGAGAGAAAATCCAGGCCAAAGGCATAGAGAACATATTCAACAAAATTATTGAAGAAAATTTTCTGAATCTCTCAAAGCAGAGGCCCACCCAGATACAAGAAGCCCACAGAAAACCAAACAGACAGGACCAAAGAAGAAACTCTCCAAGACACATCACAATTAAAACTCTAAACAATGAAAATAAAGAGAAAGTGTTAAAAGCAGCAAGAGAGAAACAACTCAAGAAATACAAAGGCAATTCCATCAGAATTATATCAGATTTCTCAATGGAAACCCTGAAATCCAGAAGGGCCAGGAATGGAACACTTCAAAGTCTAAAAATCTAAGGCTTCCAACCCAAGCTACTTTACCCAGCAAAAGTATCCCTTATAATAGATGGTGAAAGGAAAATTTTCCATGAAAAAGTCAACTCCGTGATTATATGAACACAAAGCCAAACCTACAGAGAATACTCAAGGGAATACTCCACACAAAACAGTCAAGCAACCAATCTCAGGAGCCAACAAGAAGAGCACAATAACAAAAATAGATCAGGTTCAAAAACAGTACAAAACACAAGTAAACACCAAACCCCATAAAACACTTCATCATGACAGGGATTAATTCAAACCTCACAGGAATAACCTTAAATATTAATGGTCTTAACACACCCAACTAAAGACACAGGAGAATCAGGGTGGATCAAAAAACTGGACCCTTCTATCTGCTGTCTTAAAAAAACCCACTTACCACTAACAATAGACACCTCCTCATGGTGAAAGGATGGAAAATGATATTCCAAGCCAATGGAAGTAAAAACAAACAAACAGGGGTTACTATTTTAGTATCTGATAAAATAGACTTCAAAACAAAAGTAATCAAAAAGGACAAAGAAGGCCACTTCTTACTCATCAAAGGAATGATCAACATAAGCACATCAAAATCATAAGTTTATATGTGCCAAACACAGGTGTAACACAGTTTATAAAAAAAAATCTACTTGACAATAAAACAGAAATAAACACCAACACCATCATAGCTGGAGACTTCAATACTCTACAATCACCAATAGACAAGCTGACAATAAACAGGGAAATATTAAAGCTCAACAACATCATAGATCAACTAGGCCTAAAAGACATCTACAAAACTTTCCACCACAACTCCACAGAAAACACATTCTTCTTAGCAGCCCATGGAACATTATTCAAAATTGACCTTATATTAGGCCATAATGTGGCCTCCATAAAGTCAGAAAAATTGGAGAAACTTCCTGCATCCTGTCAGATCACAATGGAAAATCTGGAAGAAATGGGTGAATTTCTAGACATACACCACCTACCAAAACTAAAACAGAAGAATAATCTCCTAAACAAACCTATCACATCCATGGATATTGAAAAGGTAATCCAAAACCTACCCAAAAAGAAAAGTCCAAGACCGGATGGCTTCTAAGCCGAATTCTATCAAACTTTCATTGAAGAACTGAAAACAATTTTTCTCAAAGTGTTTCACATAGTCATAGATCAGGGAATCCTTTCCAACTCCTTTTATGAAGCTAGCATCACCCTAATGCCAAAATCAGATAGCTATACAACAAGAAAAGAAAACTATAAGCCTATATCCCTGATGAATGTAGATGCAAAGATCCTGAACAAAATACTTGCAAACCGAATTCAACAACACATCAGGAAATTAAACAATGGCTCAACCAATGGGATCTCATGAAGCTAAAATGCTTTTGCACTGAGAAACATACCATAAGTAGAGCCAAAAGGTTACCCACTAAATGGGAGAAAATCTTCATCAGCTATATCACTGACAGAAGCCTAATATCTAGAATCTAGAAAGAACTCAATAAAACTAAACAATAAAAAAAAAAAAAAAAGAACCCACTCCAAAAGTGGGGCAGAAACTGAATAGGTATTTCTCAGAGGAAGAATTACAAATGGCTTACACACACTTAAGAAAATGTTCAACATACTAACCATTAGGGAAATGCAAATTAAAACTATGAGATTCCACCTTACCCCAGTAAGAATAGCAAACATTAAAAAGTCTAATGACAACAAATGTTGGCATGGATGTGGAGAAAGAGGAACACCCACTCACTGTTGGTGGGAATTTAAGCTGGTACAACTGCTATGGAAATCAACATGGAGACTCCTGAAAAAGATATATAGAGAGTTACCACCAGACCCTGTTATTCCTTACTGGGCATTTACCCTAAAAGCTCCACACTTCAGTTCAGAGATATTTGCTCAACCATATTTATAGCTAGTCAATTCATAATAGCTAAGAACTGGAATCAATCCATGTGCCCATCATTGGACTAATCTACATGATGGAATTCTACTCAACAGTAACTAAAAATGACACAAAGAAATTTGTAGAAAAATGGTCAAACTTGGAACTAAACGAACTCACACAACCACAGAAAGACACTTATAGCATGGTCTCACTCATCTGCGGTTCCTAACCTGGATCAGCCTGAGTTTCTGACATACCTGAATGGCATCTCGAGGCTTGGACAATAGGGAGGGTAGGGCATGGGGGACACAAAACTGAACCCAAATTGAACTGTTACCATATTTCCCTATATCCTGGAAGTTAGACTAAGAGAATGAACCCTCAACAGGACCTTAGGTGGAGCACCTTAATCAAAGGGCCCTGGAGAGGGTGAGATGAAGCCTAACCTTAAATTCTCCTATTTCTCTTTTTTTTTCTGTCTTTTTCTTCTCCCTTGGTGCTGACCTATAATTCCCTGTACCAAAATGTTATTAACATCCACAATGAGCTATTGATCAGAAAGACCTACAAGGTCTCCCATACAAACAAGAGCACTTGATTACTCACCAGAGGTTAATGTTAAGACCCTACTGCTGAAGACACCATATGCTGTTGGCACGGACCATGGAGAGACCTGGTTGAAATCCAAAAGAGAGCCAGTCCCCAGACAGTTAGCCCATCTAGTGCTGGAAGGCACTACATGAGTTACTGGGGGAAAGAGGCCAAGATCTGTCTGAGAAACTCAAAGTCTAAGCTACTCAGAAGCAAACACCTGACATGATGCTCACACAAGTGTAATAGTGGCACACAGCCATGGTGGGTAACCAGCTGCTCTTGGATTGGCTAATGGATCCTTTCCACTGAGTGGAAAGGAAACCATACCTGGAACTGGGAAACAAGTCAGAATCATATCCCGATAATTATTTTGCTTTCCAATGTCAAGCTCCCACTAATCTTGGGCTATAAGAGGGTCTACACCCTTAAAATTCTCTCTAAATTAAGAATGGTCATTCCATTTAACTGGTACTGACTTCACTCTCCATTGGAGATTCTGCTTCTCTTTTTCAGATGGGAGTGGTACTGGAGGAGATAAATGACCTAGCATACTTCATCTCAGCCCCAGCTGAAACCACAGAGGAATTGTGGAAATGAACAAGATGCTGCTTTCTTGGTGAACCTGATATCAGCATAGGGTGAAGGAGATAGACACTGACGACACTCAAAACCTATCAAACCAGAGATCCAGAGGCCCCTAATAAGCCCATCACTGAAGTAGACTTAAAATGCACCCAACATGGCTCAGGGAACTTTTTGGAAGAAGAGGCAGAAAGATTGTTAGTGCCAAAATTTGGGACATTATGCACAGAGATATTACTTCTCCCCCTTAATTGACTGCTGCCCCCACAATGCATCACCACAATCCCCAGGGGGTTGACCTGCATCCTGAACTAGGAGGGCCTGTTTAGAAAAGTGGCAGGGAAGAGGGAAATAATGGTACCAACATATGTATGTACTGTGTACATATCTAATAAAAATAACATTTTAAAAAATTGCCCAGCCAAGGCCAATTGGGCTAACGAGTAAAATAGTGGCATGTGTGTTATAGGGGAATCCAACCAATTTCTAATTGGAATGGAGCCTCACTCCATAGGAGGGCATACATGCCTGGTACTCAAAACCTAATGAAAAGCCTCAAAAATGCCTAAATCTTCATTGGAGAAAATCCAGTTTCTTCTACAAATGGTGCTGGGAAAACAGGATATCTATATGTAGATGAATGAAAATAGATCCTTATCTCTCTCCATGAACAAGAATTAACTTCAAACAGATTAAAGACCTTAACATCAGACCTGAAACTCTGAAACTGCTACAGAAAAAAGTAGGGGGGACCTCTTCAACATATTGGGATAGGCAATGACTTTCTGAATATAATCCCAGTTGCTCATGAAATAAAATCACTAATCAACAAAAATAACTAACTAACTAAATAAATAAAAATAAATAAGAAGAAAATACAGAGGCAACAACAAAGCCTTAGGGAGAATGGCTTGATCATTCTCTGATGACTGATGTCACATTTGACATTTGGACAGTCAGATGGAACTGAATGACTTAGAAAGTTGGAGGCTAGGTACATAGCTCAGAAAGTGAAGCACTTGCCCACAAGTATAAGGAACAGTGGCACAAGTCTGTAAACCCAGCACAACTATAGCAAGATTGGGCACAGAGACAGGAGAATATCTGAATGCTCACAGGCCAGCCTGCCTGCCATACACAGTGATGAACAAGAGACCCTGCCTCAAAAGAGATTTTGAAGTCAAGCATTGTGTTGATTTTCTATTACTGCAGTAATGAGGCAAAATCAAGACCAACAAAACTTCAGTGACATCCAGCAATAATCATTATACTTCCCCGCTGTTTATGACAGCTGTGTGGCTCTGATTATCCTTGCTGCTTGGGAAGTCTGCTCTGACTGGCTGGAGGTGAGCTCATCTATGATGGCTGAGATGTCATTTGTGTTTCTTGTGACTGGTATAGGGAGGGTTCCAAGAGCAAAAGCAGAAATGGGCAAGGCTTTTTGAGGACTAGGCTTGGAACATCATTCCATACCATTCTATTATGAAGCAAGTCACACAGGCAGGGCACAGTTAAAGGGTGGAAGACAGACATGAGTACAGTCAGTTTCTTTCTTCCTTCTGCACAAGTCCATCTTTCCAAATTTTTCATGATTGCTTCAAGTTCACATAAACTTAATTTGTATCTAGAACCGTAGATGTAATATTGCTTAGTAAATGCAGGATGCGGGCTGGCTTTTCAAGTTTCTGCAGGAAAAAAAAAAAAAAAACAACACCCTCACTAGAAGAAAGTAGCAAAACCCAGAGTGGATATGGATCATGTTCAATATTGCAGCTGCCATCTTCTGAGCACTTACTAGGTGTGACACAACCTGCTCAAGAACTCACACATCTGGTCTCCCTGCAACAAAATTCTTATATTAGTCATCTCTTTGGAAAAACTACAGACATATCTTCCAGTTCTAAAGATTTCTGGCCTCCATCAGTATTTCAAAAAGTATGAGTTTTTAAAATATTGAAAACAGCACTAGGGTTAAGACCTGCAAGATCTGTGCTATCAAGCAGCCATTCTCTTCCCACTGTGTGTAGTTTTGAAATGCATCCAAGAGCATCCCTTCATGCCTTTCAAGTAATCTACCTTCCTATGTATGCAGAGAGGATGAAAACAAGTCTGATTATATCTATTATACCATCCACTTGTTGGCCAAATCAGCGCACTGCCTGGAATTCCAGCAGCAACTGGAAATGCACATCTAACATAAATTAGCTTGAGCAGAGAGACTTCTTGGGAACATGCCTGGAATTGTTGGAGCTATGGTATTTGCCCTTTTTGTTGAAAGCAGATGTTACCGCAGCACCATTCCTAAACAAGCCAGCTTGCCTGACAATCTTTCAAAGCATCATCTTTGTGGTTTCACTCTCTTGGCATATTAGTCCTGATTGTATAACGAATAATTTTCTCCACCCACTCACTGGTATTCTTTTGTCTCTTTCTGGAAAGTGCATTTATCTTTTAGTTTTCTCAGTATATTTTTCCCATATCTGTTTCATTAAAATCATATAACTATACAATTGACTATAATAATGATTCCAAGCATAATTTATTCTCATAAAATTCATGTTTTCCCTGATTTCCTACCATGACTTTAGAGATATTTTAGAGGGTTTTTTTATTGGGAAAGGTGAGGGTTTTTTTGATGTGCTATTGGTAAATTTGGATACCAAAAACTTGAGAAATCAAAATGTTTAGTCTCTAAGTTAAATATTTTAGACAACTCTAGATTTACAATAACAGCAAAAGTATTTAAACATTGCCATTAATAACGAATTTGCAAAATAATAGATTCTTGGAGCTGCATTTTAGAAATTCCCTAAATGATTATTTTCTGATTATAGTTTTAGAAATGCAGAGACTCTACAAAAGTATCTCAAAGGACATCAAGAAAGAAAAGGAATTGAAAGGTAGAGCTCAAACCCCTTACCCTCAGCATGTATGTATTCATACACACACACACACACACACACACACACACACACACACACACACACGTGTTTCAACTGCTAGGAACACAGCATAAAAGCTTAGATACTATTGTGGTACTCTAGTTGTTCTGAGAAGACAAAGAAAATCCAGCTTAGTTAAATGACTTTACCAGGACATTAGATTCTTGTCTCCTGGTGAAGTAACTTGTCTACTCAGACTTTCTTCTTGTATTCTGATTTGTTTATGAAAAGTTGTATGGTCTTACTTATTTTAGTCACTGCTATGATCAAATATCTGACAAGAAGCAGCTTAAAAAAGAAAAAGGTTTGTTTTAGATTACAGTTTGAAGGGATAACTTTCCATCATGGCACAGAAGGTATGGCAGCAGAAGCAGGAAGCAGCTGCTCATATTGCATCCATACTCAGGAAGCAGAGAGTGATCAGGAATTGGGGTCAGTGACTCATTTCCTGCATCAAGGCTGTACCTTCTAAAGGTTACACAAACTTCCCAAGTAGCAACACCAGCTAAGGGCCAAGTATTTGATCTTATAGGGGCAATTGCACATTAAAACTACAAAAGGTCTTTAAGCTGGTTTTTAAATGTTCATAAATATTTTAATTTTACATTGTTAATATAAATAAAGGTCATTCTATTTTTATGACATAACCAGAGAGTTCTTTGCTACTTTGTCATGTCCCCTGAACACCTAAAGCTATCATTTCAAACTCTACTTAGAAGGCTTATATATAGCAACTACTGTTGCTTTCGTGAAAATGACATGGAATTTCTCCTATTTTTCTATGCAGGTCAAAGAACCACAAAATATAGGGTCAAGAAAAATGATACATAAAAGCAGAAGGCTTTTATTCTATGTTTCAAAACAATTTGCCATGCTGCTTTGACCATGGTCTCAGCTACAACTGTCCTCAGTAAACTGCCTTGGACAGTGCTGAAAAAGTTAAGCATTCAAAAAGCATCATAATATACCCAGCATGTAATAAGCCTTTTTGAATCTATGAGGGGTGGTACCTATGAAGGACTTAGAAACAGTTGAAAGGAAAGGGTTAACTGATATAAATAACGTTACAACTTCATTCTTCTGGCAATGTAGCAAAAAATACTATCACTATGGAGCAGCAATGGTTCTGGAACTCCTCAGGGATGGGACTGTATCTTGGGCCAGGTCTCCAGTGTGGCTTCAAATAGATGATTCTAGTTTTCATGTCACTTACAACAGCAATATTCACTAAACTCATAAGACTTATGAGAAAAAGCTATTATAATTGATAGTAGAAATCTTCATAAAATAAATGCAAAGAAGTTGAAAATTTAATAATGAAATATGAATCATGGGCACTATAATGTCAATTATGTTATGTTTACTGAAAATTTGACTATATAGACCACATTTAACACAAACCAAGAAAAGAAGCATACTTCATCTCCATTTAGAGAAGAGATATTCACAATAAAGTCTGGATCATGTGTGTGTGTGAATATATATTCATACCATGCTTATAGACCTAAACAGGAGCTTTGAAAACAGAAGGACATAGTTTAAAAAATTGGGTCCATCACTTACCAGCTATGAGTCCTTAATCAAGTTATTGGACCTTTCCTAATCTCATTTTAATTATGAACCCTATAAAATCAGTCATTTGTTGTGAGGGTTAAAGAGAACTGGATGACAAAGTATATAATTTATTTACCCTATAACAAACACACTGTCTTCCTAAATATATCCAAAGCTTGCAATGGTATATATCAGTAAAGTTTCTAATCTCACAGATGAGCTTATTCTATAATTATAACAAGCTTAACAGAGACATGGTGGTATTTTGCTACAAATCATGACTTTAATAAATTGCTTTCCCAGTATGTGTTTTCACTTAGTACAAACTCGTAAAATTGTTGAATTGAGTGAATATCAAGCTAAATAACTTGTCTATAGCTAAATTTGCTTCAAGAAGACAATGTTTAAACAAACTACAATTCTAAATACATATTGTAAGATGGTGAGTAAGTTAACATGACAGCATATTTGTTTCTTATGAAGCAAAGTTAAAATGGGATCATCAGGGCTGGAGAGATGGCTTAGTGGTTAAGGCGCCTGCCTCCTAAGCTAAGAACGCTGGTTCCAATCTCCAGCGGTTCCAACCTCCAGGTTCCACGTTTAGCCAGATGCAAAGTGACGCAAGGGTGCAATACCGCACTTGCCCACATCTGGATTTCGTTCTCAGCAGCTGAGACTGCTGGCGCGCCCATTGTCTGTCTCCCTCTCCCTCTCTGTCTGTCTCTCTCTGTGTCTCTCTCCAAAAATAAATAAAATAATTTTTAAAAATATATTTAAAAATGGGATCATCAAAGTTTATGATTTTTTTAATTGATAGATTTATGTATGTGAGATAAAGAATTGGCACACTAGGCTCTGTAGCCACTGCAAACCAACTGCAGACACTTGCGCCACTTTGTGCATCTAGCTTACATAGGTACTAGGGAATTGAACCTGGGTTCTTAGGCTTTGCAGGCAAGCATCTTAACCACTATGCCATCCCTCCAGCTCAATTTATCATGTTTTTCACATTATTGTTACCATACACTCTGATAGCTTCCTGTAGCTTCTCATTGCTGGGACAAACACCTGACCAGATGCAGCTTGTGGGAGGAAAGGATTTATTACAGGCTTACAGTTTCAGGGAGAAGCTTCATCACAGTGGAGAAAGCTGGCTCACTTGATCATAATCTACAGCAGAGAGAGAACAGCCAGCAGGAACTGGTTCTGAATACACTGTAGGCTAGACTCTCTAACCTCAAGGTCCATCCCCAGCAATACTTTTCCTATAGCAAAGGATCCACCTTTTAAATGCTCCACCAGCTGAGAACCAAGCAGGAAGCTCAATCACAAACACCTGAGACAATGGGGACTTTTATAGTCAATCCCCCACACCTTCTGTCATTAAAACCCCATTGGCAGCTCACAGTGGAAAAACGCTACCAAGAGCAAAGCTGATGGGTCAGAAGTTTTATCACTCTATTTTTACCTTATTTAATTCCTTCATGATCAATATCACCACCATCATCACAAACCTCCTGTAGCAGACAGCTTCAGGTTCGCTGAGATGAACTTCCAGACCAGGCACAGTTATGGAGGAAGGGATATTATTTTTATTGAAGCTTACAGATCCAGGGGAAGTTCCATAATGGCAAGAGAAGTGCCCTGCTCTCCACAGGGCCAAGCAGAGAGAGAGAAGCCAACCAGCCACCACAGCACACAGAGAAAAACTACAGCCAAAAGGTCACACAGCACACTTCAGGAACTCCTGCTAGGCACATTTGCATATCTTTACAATGGAATCTCAAACCCACCATTAACACCTAAGACCGGTCCCCAGTGACATTGCCTCTAGCAAGGTGATTGAAGATGCAAACTATAAACTAATAAAATACTGAATATATTGGGGGACATATATTCAAACTACCACATTCCGCCCCTGGCCCCCAATATATTTAGCTCCTGGCCCCCAATAGATTTATAACTATCACACATTGTAAATTGTACTCAGTCCAATTTCAAAGGTTCTCATAGTCTTGATCAACTTAAGATAGTGAGTCCTGTAAAATCAAACAAGTTAAATATTTTCAACATGTAAAGGCACAGAGTAAAACATTTTTTTACTGATATAAGGCATAGCAAGGAGAAACTAAAACAATGCAAACTCAACCACCATCAACAGTCATCAAACTTCTGCAGTTCAAGTTCAATATAACCAGAGACTAACAGTCTCCAGGTTTTCCAATCCCGCCCCTCCAGCTGGGCAGAGTCACCAGGGAAAACTTTCATCCCATGCCAACACTGCACTCCATGGTAGCCCTTTTTGCACAGTCCTGGTATATCCAAAACATCTTCAGGTCTCCATGCAAACCATGGTCCATCTTCCAAAGGCTCTTGCAGCCTATTCCTGAGGGTCTTCATGCTCTGCCTCATGCCACATCTCAGCAGCGGCTCCTGGAACCGTGTGCAACTCATGACCACTCCATGCATTTTTCATGCTTCCAAAACTAATACCAGGTGTGCAGGACACAGCCATATTCTTAATCCAGGGATGAAATAAACCACAGCCTTGAACAGCAGGTTCCTTCTCCAGTCAGCTCTTTCCAAGAATTTGCATTTTTAACAGTCTTTCCTCAGGCATCCTCTCCATTGTTTTAATGTAAATGCAGTCGGGCCACCTTCCTTCCACCTTCCTTAAGATTGCTAATGTGTTGACAATAGCAGCTAAACCAGCCTCAATGCCTCTACTTTTAACTTGCTTCAGGTTTTCCAACTTGAAATCTTAAAATCTCAGTCCGTTATCTTCAGCCAAGTATATCAGTCCATTACAAATTTAACCTTGATCAAACGTTCTGGGCCTGGATAGCAAAACGTAGCCATCCCTTATGCCAGTAGCCCAGTTCCAACAAAGTCCTCTGTAGTCTTTCTTTCCCCTTAGAAACCTCATAAGCCAAGCCTCGAAGTTCAGTACTATCTGCACTTAGCATTCTCAAACTCTCATCAGAATAGTCCATAAAACTTGGCTTACCACTCCAGAAGGCACCTTCAGTTACAAGCACCAAGTCCATGCCCATTCCTCCAAAACAAAGGTTGCAAAAGACGAATATCCACACGATCTGGTTCATCTCACCCCACTTCTGGTACCACTTTACTGTTGCAGACAGCTTCAGGTTCGCTGAGATGAACTTCCAGACCAGGCACAGTTATGGAGGAAGGGATATTATTTATTGAAGCTTACAGATCCAGGGGAAGTTCCATAATGGCAAGAGAAGTGCCCTGCTCTCCACAGGGCCAAGCAGAGAGAGAGAAGCCAACCAGCCACCACAGCACACAGAGAAAAACTACAGCCAAAAGGTCACACAGCACACTTCAGGAACTCCTGCTAGGCACATTTGCATATCTTTACAATGGAATCTCTAACCCACCATTAGCACCTTAAGACCGGCCCCCAGTGACATTGCCTCTAACAAGGTGATTGCAGATGCAAACTATAACTAGTAAAACACTGAATATATTGGGGGACATATATTCAAACTACCACACCTCCCCAGAGAGCTCCAAAGGATGTTGTTCTAAACCAGTAAGTATTGTAGAAATGTACTATTTTTGTTGGTGGGCTTACATAAAATAAGAGAAACCTTTAAGATAAATGGAGCATTCCGCAGTGAAAAAAAAAATAGATGAACATGAAAAATGCAAGGAGAGTTGCCAATCTTGTCTCTGAGGACAGGAGGCTAAGCCTTGGCCTTGTAACAGTAGGAAAGCCAAACCCAAGCTAGTGAAATAATAAAAGATGACATGATTCTAGGTAATTCTTCACAGAAGGGGAGAAATGAAAGAAACACACATTGCACATTGCAGGATGTACTGGCTCGAAAAGTCAGCTTGAATAGTGCCCCTGCAATCTCAGCCTTCCTGGACAAAGGTTACCTAAGAATGAGCTTGCTGATTGCCCTGATTGAGAATCCACCAACATGAGCTTAAAATCAAAGCTCAATGAACATGTGAAAAAAAAATTACCCTGAAATTGACAGTCATTACAAATTTAAATCTTCAAATTTTGGGGATGTTGAATTATGAGAGCCAATTTTTCTAATTTATCTATTTTTATAATGATAATTTCATAATGTATATATTTTGATCATAGTCATCCACATTACTCCCTCTCCTACTGAACCCATTCTTTTTCACATCAAGTTCTGCTCCTGTTTTCATGGTGTGTGTGTGAGTGTGTGCGTGTGTGTGTGTGTGTCCCACTGAATTTTATTGGGGTTGCTTACATGAGCATGGCTCTGAAACTATATACTGATGCATGGACAACTTACCAGTTGCTATACCACCAAATAAAATCCCACTCTCCCACCCCCAAAGCATCCATTAACTTCCACTAGCTCCTAAGGAAAGGATGGGGGCTCATGAATCCCTCCCCCATTCATGATGGAATGTTGATGGGTCAAATCTTGTGCAAGAATGCACAGCTGCTGAGTTCATGAGTGTAACAGCCATGTTGTCTCCAAATGACATTGCATAGTGCTTCTCCAGCTCTTACATGCTTTCTATCCTCTCTTCCAACAGTGTTTCCTGAGCCTTGAAGGGGGTGATTTAGATATTCTGGTTAAGACTTGGCACTCAGCAGTCACTTATTCTCAGCACTTTGACCAATTATGAGTCTCACAGTTATAAACAAGAATAACCAAGATCACACTGGGCATGGTGTTGCATGCCTGTAGTCCCAGCTAAAAAACTCCAGAAGCTAAGATAGGAGGTAAGAGTATTTCTTGAGCTTGTGAGTTCAAGATCAGCCTAGGGAATATAGTGAGAGTGAGACCCTGTTTCAAAACAAAAATAAACAAATAAATAAAAAAGCAAGACCAAATAGGGTATAGGAAAAGAGATGAAAAAGAAGTTTGATAAATAAAAAAAAAAAAAAAAAAAAAGCAATGTCAAATGCTTTCTAAAGTGTCAAAGATGGGCGGTAGTGCATACCTATCATCTCAGCACTCCAGAAGCTGATGCAGGATGACCACTATGCATTCAAGGCCAGCTTGTGTTATATCAGACCCTGTTTCAAACCCTACTCTCCCCCCACAAAAATGTCAAAATCTAAACCATTAAAAGGGGAACTGAAGAATACAAAGAAAAATAAATGAGTTGTAGAAATGGAAAATCTATAAAGAGGTTTAGACATATTTGTATAAACAAAGTGGGAAGAAAATAAGAGAATAATACTTAAGATAATTATCAAATAAATCTCTGATTCACAAAAAATAGCATTTTTCTACAAAAAAAATGAAAAAGAAGCTAACTCTGTGAAGTATCACTGATATTAAGCAAAGACAAAAGTAGAGACTTCTGGTCAAAGATGGCATCCTTCTAAACACACTTCAGCTCCTGGGGTAACATCAGGCAAGATATTGTGGGGTTCCAGGTTGAGTAGGTCTTAGCAAACCTCCAGTGGGTGGGCACAGAGGGATGCACTTGGGAACATGCTGATTCCCACACTCTTAGGTAGCCTAATAGACCCTGGGGTCCCCTCTTCCACTCTTCTCAGCCACCACACACCTGACTCCCAGTCCAGGCTCTATGCTGTGCTACCTACAGGCTCCACCAACTGTGACTCACATGCCTCCTTGTCTTCCCTAACTACTGCTTTCCTCAGAGACCCATTCTCTCCCCTGTCTCCTGCTGAGCTACCCACAGCCATCCCCCATGCTGCATCTGTTGGTGGCCTGCATACACTTTCCTGCCTCCCAGCGCCCCCTCACCATACTGCATCCAGGCCATTTACACTCCTTAACCCCCTGCTGTGCTCCCATAAGCTCCACCAACTGCAGCCATGGCCAACCCTGTGCTCCTCTGTCTTCAAGAAACCCACCTCACCACTAAAGACACCTCCTCAGGATGAAAGGGTGGAAAATGATATTCCAAGCAAATGGAAATAAGAAACAAATGGATGTTATTATATTAATATCTGATAAAATAGACTTCAAATAAAAATTAACCAAAAAAAGAACAAAGAAGGCCACTTCCTATCATCAAGGGAATGAACCAACAAGAGGACATCACAATCATAAATGTTTATGCACCAAACAAGGGTGCACCACAGTTTATAGCACAAAACCTACTTAATAACAAAACAGAAATAAACACCAACACCATCATAGTTGGAGACTTCGATACTCCACTGTCATCAATAGACAGATCAGCCAAACAGGAAATCAACAGGGAAATAATAGAGCTCAACAATACCACAGATTAACTAGACCTAAGGAGGTCTACAGAACATTCCACACCCATGCTACAGAATACACATTCTTCTCTGCAGCCCATGGAACTTTCTCCAAAATAGATTATATGTTAGGCCATAGAGTATGCCACATAAATTCAGACAACTTGACATAACTACCTGTATCATATCAGATCACAATGCTTCAAAGCAAGAAATTAACAAGAGACTCATCAGGAATTCTGCCCACTCCTGGAGACTGAACAACCCACTTCTTTTTTTTTTTTTTTTTAGGAGAGAGTGACTGAGAGAGAATTGGAATGCCTGGCCTCTGGCCACTGCAATTGAACTCCAGACACATGTGCCATCTTGTGCATGCATGCCACCATGCATGCTTGCATCACCTTGTGCATCTAGCTTACATGGAATCTGAGAGTCAAACGTGGTCTTAGCAGGCAAGTGCCTTACTGCTAAGCCATTTATCCAGCCCTTAACAACCACTTTTAAACAATGAATGGGTAGTGGAAAAATGAAAAAAGACACTGCAAAATTTCTAGAATTGAATGACAATGAGAACACAAATTACCAAAACTTATGGCACACAATGAAGACAGAAAATTCATAGCACTAAATGCCTTTATAAAAAAGACAGAACGATTTCAAAATAATAAGAAGAATTCAATCCTAAAAGCTCCAGATGGAAAGAAAGAATCAAGATCAGAACAGAAATTAATGAATTGGAAACTAAGAAAACAATTAAGAAAATTGATGAAATGAAGAGCTGGCTCTTTGAAAAAAATAAAAAAGATTGATAAACCCCTGGCCAATTTGATCAAATGAATACAAGCAAGTCTCAAGTTAACAAAATAAATGAAAAAGGAGAGGTTACAATAGACATTAATGAAATTGGAAGAATCATCAGGGCATACTTCCACAAACTCTACTCCTCAAAATTGGAAAGTCTGGAAGAAATGGATGAATTCCTAGACACATACCACCTCTGAAAACTAAACTTAGAGCAGATTAATCTTCTAAACAAAACTATCACATCCATGGAGATTGAAAAGCTATTCACAAAACTCCCCCAAAAGGAAAAACCCAGGACCTGATGGCTTATCAGCCAAATTCTATCAAACCTTCATTGAAGAAATGAAACCAGTTTTTCTCAAACCATTTCACATAAATGGAGACCAGGGAATCCTCCCCAACTCCTTTTATGAAGTGAGCATCATCCTAATTTCAAAACCAGACAGAGATGCAACAAGAAAAGAAAACTGTAGTCCTATATCCCTGGTGAATTTAGATACAAAGATCCTGAACAAAATTCTCACAAAACTAATTGAAGAATACATCAAAAGCATTATCCAACTTGATCAAGTAGGCATCATTACAAGGATGTAGGGATGGTTCAAAAGACAGAATTCAGTCAATATATCTGGGTGGTGGTGGCATACACCTTTAATCCCAGCACTTGGGAGGTAGGAGGATCACTGTGAGGTCGAGGCCACCCTGAGACTACATTCATTGTGAATTCCAGGTCAGCTTGAGTTACAGTGAGACCCTACCTCGAAAGACCAAAAAAAAAAAAAAAAAAAAAAAAAAAAGGCCAGGGAGGGGCTGGAGAAATGGCTTAGCAGTTGAGATGTATGCCTGTGAAGCCTAAGAACCCAGGTTCAATTCTCCAGGTCCCATGGAAACCACATATACATGGTGGCACATATGTCTGAAGTTCATTTGCAGTGGCTAGAGGCCCTGGTGTGCCCATTCTCACTCTCTCTCTCTCCCTCTCAACCTGTCTCTAGCAAATAAATAAATAAAAAATAAATCTTAATTTAAAAAAAAAAAAAGTGCTGGAGAGATGGCTTAGCAGTTAAGGCATTTGTGTACAAAGCCAAAGGACCCCTCTTCAATTCCCCTGGACCCACATAAGCCAAATGCACAAGGGGGAACATGCATCTGGAATTCGTTTGCAGTGGCTGGAGGCCCTGGTATGCCCATTCTCTTTCCCTCCCTCTCTGTCTCTCTCTCTCTCTGCCTCTTTCTTTCTCTGTCTCTCTCTCTCAAGTAAATAAATAAAAAATTTAAATCAGTCAACATTATAAACCGCATAAGTAAACTTAATGATAAGAACCACGTAATCATGTCAACTGATGCAGAGGCCTTTGGCAAAATACAAGACCACTTCATAATCAAAATGCTGGAAAGAATAGGCATGGAGGGTTGAAATCTCAGCACAATAAAGGCTGTGTATAAAGCACCTAAATCCCAAATAATATTTTGAGGAAAGACTCAAGGAATTCCCACTGAGATCAGTAACAAGACATGGATTCCCATGATCACCACTGCTCTTTCACATAGTACTAGAAATACTAGCCCAAGCAATAAGACAGGAGAAAGAAATAAAAGGGATACAAATCAGATAGGAAGAAGTCAAGTTAGCCCTATTTGCAGATGACATGATCCTATACATAAGTGAACAGAATGGTACTGGAAAAAAAAAAAAAAAAAAAAACAGAAACACAGACCAATGGAACAGAATTGAAGACCCAGATCTTAGGTCAAGTAACTACAGCTACCTGATATTTGACAAAGGTGCCAATAATGTAGACTGGGGAAAAGACAGCATCTTCAACAAATGGTATTGGACAAATTGGATGACCATATGCAGAAAAATGAAGTTAGACCCACTCATTTCTCCATACACAAAAATTACATCCAAATGGATTAAAGACCTCAAATAAGACCTGAAACTCTTCAACTACTGAAAGAAAAAATAGGAGGAACTCTCCATGATACAGGAATGGGGAAAGACTTCCTGGACAAAACCCCTGTAGCCCATGAAATTAAACAATCACTCAACCAATGGGATCTCATGAAGCTAAAAAGCTTTTGCACAGACAAGCATATGATAAGCAGAGCCCAAAGATTACCCATGAAATGGAAGAAAATCTTCACCAGCTAGACCACTGACAGAAGACTAATATTTTTAATCTACAAAGTACTTAAAAAACTGAACAATAAAAAAATCAAACAACCCACTCCAAAAATGGGACAGAGAACCTAATAGGGAGTTCTCAGAGATATAAATGCAAATGGCTAACACACACTTCTGAAACTATTCAACATCCCTAACTATCAGGGAATATGCAAATTAAAACAACTATGAGATTCTACCTTACTGTAGTAAGGATGCCAATCATTAAAAAAAAATCAAACAATAACAAATATTGGCAAGGATGTGGGGAAAGAGGAGCTCTCACTCACTGTTGGTGGGAATGCAAACTTGTACAACCACTATGGAAATCAATATGTATATACAGTTACCAGCAGACCCAGTTATTCCCTTACTGGGTATTTATCCTAAATGATCCATGTTTCACTACAGAGATATTTGCTCAAGCCAGGGACCCATCATTGGATGAATAGATAACAAAATTGTGGTATTCTACTCATCAGTAAGAAAAACATGATACAATGAAAGTTGTAGGAAAATGGATGAACTTGGAACAGATCATACTCAGGAAATACACACAGTCACAGAAAGACAAATGCTACAGATTCTCATTAATATGTGGCTCCTAACCTGGATCACCTTGACTTGATAGCATACAAGATAGGCAACTCGAGGCCCAGATAATAGAGATGAAAGAGGTTAGGGGGAAGATGTAACTCACAGTACCAGAAATCTGTTGCTACCCACATTGAGCTGTTGACCAGAGAGACTTAAGTGGTCCCCAAAACAAGACAGGCTTCTGTCAAAGCACTTGATTACCAGCCTGAGGTAAAAGGTAAGACCCTGTTGCTGTAGATATCATATGCTGGTGACACAGAACATGAAGAGAGCTGGCAGGAATCTGGAAGAGAGCCAGTCCCCAGATAGCACTACCTGAGCTACTGGGGTGAAAGTAGCAACAATGGTGAGAGCAATCATAGGTCTACGCTACTCTGAAGCAACCAGCCTGACAAGAAGTATGCAACAGTACAATGGTGGCACACAGCCTTGGTGAGTAACCAATGGCTTTCTTATTGACTAAGAGATCTTCTCAGTGAAAAGGAACACATATCTAGAACTAGGAACCAGGTCAGAATCCTATGGAGACCAAGATTATGCTCTCCAGTGTCAAGCTCCCACTAGTATTTGGCTAAAAGAGGGGCTACATATATCAAAATCTCTCTAAATTAGTCATACTTACCATATTCAACCTATGCTGACTTCACTCTCCACTGGACAATCTGTTTTTCTTTTTAAGAAGGTAGCAAGACCCAAGGAGATAAACCACCCCTCACATTTCAGTCAAGGCCCAGGCAAAACCACAGATGAATTGGCTAGATGAGCAAGAGTGCTGCTTCCATGTTGAGCCTAACAGTCAACACCAGGGTGAAGGAGACAGACACTGAGGAGCAAAACTTACCAAAACAGAAATCCAGAAGCTGTTAAGAGCTCATCACTAAAGTAGATTTAAACACACCCACCAACGTTCAAGGAATTTTGCAAGAGAGGGACCAGAAAGATTGCAAGAGCCACAGGTTGGGATGTCATGCCCAGAGGCATTGTCCCCTAGCCCCCCATTATCTGACTGCTGCTCCCACAATGCATAACCCATGGGGAATATTAGCAACCCCACTGAGGAGGACCTGTAGTAGAATGGGGGCATGGAGGAGGGAAAAGATGGTACCAATACATGATGCATACATACAAAGTATGACTGTAATAAAAAATAACAAAAGAGGGGCTGGAGAGATGGCTTAGGAGTTAAAGTGCCTGCCTCCTAAGCCTAAGAACGCCGGTTCCAATCTCCAGGTCCCACGTTTAGCCAAATGCAAAGTGACGAAAGAGCGCAATGCTGCACTTGACCACAAGGGGGCGCACACATCTGGATTTCATTCACAGCAGATGAGAGGCTGCTGGCGCACCCATCTATCTGTCTTCCTCTCCCCCTCTCTCTGTCTCTCTCTCAAAAATAAATAAATAAATAAATAAATAAATAAATAAATAAATAAATAAGAACAACAAAGAGTAGTATAATATGTCAGAGTGGAGGTAGAGCTCAGGGGTAGAGAGTTTACCTAGCATGTAAGAGGTCCTATGTTTGATACTCGGAATGCATGCGCACACACATGCACATACACATGCATACACACACACAAAGTGGGAGGATGAGGGACATGGAGGGAGAGAGAGAAAGAAAGGAAGGAAAGATAGAATACAGGCCACCAACATAAGAACAATAGTGATAATAAGTCACAACTGAGAAATTAGTAAATAAATAAACAGAAGCCAGATTTCAATGACTTCTGACTATCAATACATAAAGAAAACACTTTCAGCCTAGAATTGTGTATTTTCTTGTTCAATATTTTTATTTTTATTTCTTTATTTGAGAGAAAGAGAGAGAACGAAAGAAAGAAGCAGGGTTGGGGGAGAGAATGGGTGCCCCTGGGCCTCTGACAGCTGGAAACAAACTCCAGATGTGTGTGCCACCTTTTACATCTGGCTTACATGAGTCTTGGGGACTCAAACCTGGATCTTTGGCCTTGTAGGCAATTGCCTTAACCACTAAACAATCTTTCCAGCACTAGAATTATGTATTTTCTTCTCTAGCTTTTTAAATGAACAATTTGTGCTTCTATAAATCAATAATATAAATAACTCAATTTAAAATGAGAAAAAATATGTGGAGAGAAAATTCACATAAGAGAATATCCAAACAAATAATACAACTTTGAGAAGGTGGTCAACACACCCTCATTAGCAGGACAGTCAAATAAAACCCACTTAGGACTTTCTGCTTACATCCCTATCAGACTGACCAAACTTAAAAAGTGACAATTCTGGGGCTGGAGGGCTGACTCAGCAGTTGAGGCATTTGCCTGCAAAGCCAAAGGACCCAGGTTTGAGTCCCCAGGACCCACATTAGCCAGATGCACAAGGGGCGCATGTGCCTGGAGTTCGTTTGCAGTGGCTGGAGGCTTTGGCACACCCATTCTCTCTCTCTCTCTCTCTCTCTCTCTCTGTTAAATAAATAAGTTAATTAAATTAAATATTTTTTTAAAGTGACAATGCCAATGTGAGCAAGACTGTGAAGACACTGGAACCTCTCCTTTATTGCTTCAATGAGTGTATATTAGTGTAACAACTTTGGAGTGCTGCTTGGCCACATCTAAGAAAACTAATCATGTATATTGGTCTTCTACAAGCCAGGAATTTCACTCCTACAATTATGCCCACACCCCAAATTCAAGATTTATAGCCTCCAAAAGATATACACAAGAAAGCTTTACACAGGGCAGCTGTATTCATAGTACCCCCAAACTGCAGACAATCCCAAATCTATAAACAGTAGAATGAATAAATTATAAATCACCATGCAATGCCCCATAATGAGAGCAGAATGAGCTGCAACTGTGTGCCAGCAGAAATGACTCTTGGGAGCATAACACCAAATAACAATAAAGGAGGTTTTATAGCTGTTTTTTTCTTATGGTTGTGTTTGGGGGGGTAATTTATAGAACATTCTATAGATACCTAAAAACAGGAATAGTGTCAAACTTGATTAGAAGCATTCTGTTTCCTCTGGCATATGTGTTTATAACTATGATAAAGTTTAAACTGATAGATTAGGGACAGTAAAAGAGTTCCAAAAGTATAATAATAAAGAGTAATTATAATAATATAGGATGTGAGGGTAATCTAGCTATGGCATATTGTCCCACTGATGGCCAAGTTTGATTCTCCTGAGCCAGCTAGCCAAGTGAGTGCCCACTTCTACCCATACCACTCACTCCATGGGTGTCCTTCCTGAAGCTGTGTGCTAGGCCAAAGAGGAAGACTTTCTACAACAGAGAAAGATCCATTCTTCCATCGAGGGTGTATGAGTAGCTATGCACCGCTCTAGAACCTCCAAATGGTCTCTCAGTATGACACTATAATGAAAGTTGTATGAACATAGTGAATAGCTTTCTCTCTATCTATGTACCAATCTCTCAAAATAACATTGCACTGTACTGTATCTTATTTATTTATTTATGTAAAAGGGAGATAGAGAGGCAGAGAGAGAGAGAGAGAATGAACACATGAGGGTGTCTAGCCATTGCACATGAACTCCAGATGCATGCAAATGAACCTTGTACATTGGCTTTTTATGTAAATACTGGGGAATCAAACTCAGGTCTATTGGCTTTGCACACAAGTACCTTACCTGCTAAGCCTTGTACTGTATTTTGGAACCACATTTGCCAACAGGTAACTAACGCACAGAAAGTGCAACATTGCTGTACAATTAAAAAATAAACACCTCATTGGTTAAGATTCTGTTACTGTGAGGTTTCTAAACTAAATCTGTGGAAACAGAGGTCAAAACAGCACTCTCGAAGAGCATTAACTGGAAGGAGGAAGAGGCTGAAAATGTGGGCATTGTTTTATACCTTGATCTGCATTTCTTTATATATGTAATTTATTTTGCTGAACATTAGAAATTTGTACACTTTACTATATTTGATTTATGTTAATAAAAGGATTGTTTTAAGTAACATAAATGAAATACAAATATTTTCAGTTTTAAAAAGGTGACATTTTACCAGAGATTTATGGTAAAAGAAATACAATAACTTAAGAGAAATAAAAACAACATTAAGAGGAGGAATAATAATTTAAGTCATAAATGAAAGCAAAGATTGGTAAGTATATAAATAAAATTGCTCTATAAAACAATGTTGCCCCGGGCGTGGTGGCGCACGCCTTTAATCCCAGCACTCAGGAGGCAGAGGTAGGAGGATCGCCGAGAGTTCGAGGCCACCCTGAGACTACATAGTTAATTCCAGGTCAGCCTGGACCAGAGTGAGACCCTACCTCGCAAAACCAAAAAAAAAAAAAAAGAAAACAATGTTGCAAGTTTATGAGTTTTTTAAATGAGCAAAATTTTGACAAAATGGTGATTTGAGTTAAATGTTTCTCTAATTTTAGTATTGTGTTAGAAGGGAATTAATTTATTATGCATAGTAGGGAATATTCAGAGATACTAAAATAACAGAAATAATTTTCAAACAAAAACCAATGTTGTAATGAACATGAAATATAAAAGAAGACAGATTTAGAAAGCATATAGAAGTCTTAAGACAAGAGGCAAGGGAAATAGTTGATTTTATAAAGTGCCTGAGTTTGATCCCCATTACCCATTAAGTTCCCCATGTGGCTGCGTGCGCCTGCTCTCCGCAGGCTGGAGAGGCTCAGATGGTCAGATCCTGGAGCTCGCTCACCAGCCAGTCTAACCTAATTGGTGAGCTCCAGGCCAGTGAGAGGAAAAACAGTGGTACATGCATTCCTAAGGACAGATTGCACCCATGTAATCCCCACAATATACATGCACATCTACATATGCATGTCACATATAAACAGGCCAAAAGAAATACCCTAGAAACCAGTCCAGATAAGTGCATAATGAAAACAAATGTAAATAGATTTAACATGGCAGTTAAAATGAAAGGTTACTAGATCATATAAACCATATCAAACATCTAATGGCATGCAAAGTTTTAAATGCTGGGAAAAATAATCATTAAAATTCTAAAATTTCTAACCAAGGAAAATGACATTGACAGAAGATATTTATTGAGATAGAAAAGATAGAAGATATTGAGATAGAAAAGATATTGAGATAGAAAAGTTTAGGGTTACTTTCTGAATGCTGGTAGTTTTTAGCAATTAAAACAACACATTTTAAAAAATTAGAAATTAGGAAATCCCTGCTGTTGGGGAATCAGGTGGATTCTACCTAAAAATATTTTTTTCAAGCATGAAGTGAGAAAGAGAAACTAACCATACTTGGAGGCTAAATCTCCAATCTTTGGTGTGAAAAGAGATTTTTTCCTTTTTCTTTTTCTTCTTTCTTTTCTTTTCTTTCTTTCTTTCTTTCTTTCTTTTTCTTTCTTTCTTTCTTTCTTTCTTTTTTTTTTTAGAATAAAGTAAAAGGAGAGATGTAACTTCCACACTTGCAAGACCTGACCTGGAAGAAATGGGGGTGAAAAACTTTATTTTTATTGCTGGAGCCTTGGAGAGCAACCTAGAGATTTCCACCCAGAATAAAGCCAAGATACAGATTTGGAGACCATGGAAACTCCTGTCAAGTGAGTCCCCTTGATAGTAACTAAGAAACTTCTGAAACCTCGAAGAAAGACTGGGAACGCTTGACAAGAGGCAACTTCCTTGCCATTTTTATGGCTCCATCAAAGAAGAAGTCTACAGCAGGGGGAAACAATGTATTTCATGGTCAATCAGCAGAAAAAGAAATTCAGGAGAAAAAAAGAACAACAACAACAAAAACATAATCTAACAATGGTAAAGTTGGTTTTATGTCTGGGGTTTGAGAAAGGACCCAAAGATACAAAAAGGAGCAGGCAGCCAAGTGTCAGTCCCAAACAACAGATACAAGGACATTCTTTAACAAGCCTGGACTTTATTCGACTTACCCAAAGTGTATAGATTCACATACATAATCATTATAGGTTACACAGTGAATGTTAGTTGTTCATGTAAACTCAGGTTTCATCATCTGTAACTCCTGTAGATGATTATTATTAGAGGAAACAAGGCCTTTTAGTGAGCAATATTTAATGATAAAGAGTAAATGTACTGGAACATTAGAGGAAGTTTGTACTCATTTAAAAAAAGACCTGATATGGGGCTGGAGAGATGGCTTAGTGGTTAAGGCCCTTGCCAGTGAACCCTAAGAAGGCAGGTTGGATTCCCCAATACCCACATAAGCCAGGTGCACGAAGTGGTGGATGTTCCTGGAATTTGTTTGCAGTGGCTGGAGGCCCTGGAGTGCCCATTCTCTGTGTGTGTGTGTGTGTGTGTGTGTGTGTGTGTGTGTGTCTCTCTCTCTCTCTCTCTCTCTCCTCTGTAATAAATAAATTAAAATTTTTTAATTTAAATAAAAAAGACCTAATAGTAAACATAAAAAAAATCAAAGAGGAAAAAGATTCATGTAAGGTAATAGTATCTAAATCCAGCCATTCTGCTTGAAAAAAAAATATATATATTTAATTTATTTGAAAGAGAAAGAGAGGAGAAACAGGCAAATACAGACAATGGTCACATCAGGGCCTCCAACGACTGAAAAAGAGCTCCAGGTGCATGCACCAGCTCACGTATCTGGTTTTATGTGGGTGCTGGGAAATTGAACCTGAGTCTTTTGGGTTTGCTGGCAAACTCTTTAACCACTAAGCCATTTCTCCAGCCTCCATTCTGCTTTTGAAGCTCCCGCTGACCACCCCTGGTGTGGAAGAGGTCCTTGGGTTTTTCAGAAACATTCATCTGCATGAAGCCTTTTCCATTCCTCCATTTATTTACTCAGTAAACCCTAGTTCTTTACCCTCTTCCAGATACTGAAGAAATAATTAGGAACCTCTGCCCTCAAGAGGATTACAGTTCCTTAGAGAAGACAGAGAAGCAGGGGTCATAGATAGACCATTATAGGGTGTTTCCACTGGAACTCCTGTGTAATGAGGGAGCTGCAAAGATAAAATCTAAAGATCTTTCTAAAATTATTCTAATCTCGATTTTGAAAGGCATACAGATTGAGAAGAGCATGCTAAAGAAGCATGCAAAGGGCCAGATTATCTATATCTAGCAAGACAACACAGCAGCTATAGATTTGGACCAAGGGAAATGCAATTTAAGAGAGCATTCACCTAAGAGCTTGATGCACTAAGTGAAACTTTCATCCTGGAACACTTGCTTGGAAGGTATTGGGATCCATTAAAGACATTTAAACAACAATCTGAACTGATCTGATCTACATATTTGAAAGATCTCTCTGATGAGGGATGGAAGGGAGCCTGGCTCAGTACTTTGTAAGGTAGGGTGTTTTGTAGTGATCTGGGGAGGCCGCATGAGGCCTTGAAAGCTGGTGGAGGTAGGCAGGGTGTATAAAAAGGACAGGATGGGTATGAATGATATTAAAGAGGGCAAGTCACAGATCTTCAAGGTAATAGGTTTGCTGGGGCTGGAGGAGAGGTGAGAATCTGAGTAACTCACCAGTGTATGGCTTGGGATCCTTCACACAACAATTTAAGGACTTTGAAAACAAGAGTAGATGAAGAAGAAGGCAAGCCCAGCTCCAGAAATGGTGACATTGGGGACCCCAGGAAATATCCCAGTAAGAAGCAATATGTTTTAGGAACTTAAACATATAAAATCACAGGCAATGCTACATACACAGCTTAAGGTCCAGACTTGACATTCAGATGCATTTGTCTTCACAGATAGCAGCTGATATCATGACTTGGAGCAAAGAAAAAATAGAAAGTGACAGGATCAAAGAGCCACTCAAGGGAACATGAAATTAACACCACTTAAAGGGCAAAGAAGAAGAACAAAGTTTCATGTGACAGACCCCAAGAACAAGAGTGACCACTGTAGAAAGATGAAAAAGATTAGAAAATACTTAGGTGAACTTGTGGGCTTACTCGTTGGGAAGATATACACAACAGTAGGTGGAGGGGCAGGGCAGAGGCCTGTGCACTGTTGAGATGTGAGGACAGAGTGAGGGACAGGCAAAGACCAACCCAGCAGAACTCTCCCTGAATGTTTAGCTGAGAAGAACCAGAAGGCGCCAAAGGGTGTTGTGTAGCAATTTCTCTGAATCATCTCTCGTGGAGGGAAGATGCAGGCTCAGGAGGCTTTGGAGTGAAACATGTCTTAAAAAGCTGAAACGAACAAAGTCACAAGACCCCTCCTCAGGAGTAGAAGCAGGGAGCAACAGCTCACACCTGCAAGTGGTGCTGTGAGCTCCAGCAGCGCAGCTTCATGGGACATCACCTATGCTAGGGTGGGCTGTTGAGTGATGTAGGTGCCTTTGAACGCACCTGTGCTTCTATAAGTAACCCCTAACCTATGCTTGTAAGTATCCCCAATAAATTCATTGGTTCACCAGAATTGGATTTTCGTCATAAAGCTGCACTTTTGAAATCATATTTGGTCTGTCATTTGTGTCTTCTCTGGGGAGAATAGATGTGTGTTCATGTCTCCTCAGGGAAAAAGTTTCATGCAATAACTGGTGTCAGAAGGATTCCCAGCCTTGTTTCCCTACAAAGGTCACAAATTCACAAATACTGTGCTCATGTGTGCAATGTGAACGTAACTTCTTTGTTTTCATATAACAACTCTAACCTCCCATGGGGCAGTGGAATACTCTAAATTATATATGCTCTCCTTTTCTTTTAGCTTAATCTGTCTCTTTCTGTAAACAGTCCCTTCAAGTCCATGGCCTATTCCTCCTCAGTGACAACCTACATTAATGAAACTATTGAGGGGTTAATGTGTGCAGGGAACCTTTTCAAGCATCTTACAAAAAGTATCTTAAAGTGTCAAAACAACCCTATCAGTATTTCAGACATGGGGAAAATGAATAACTGGACCAAGGTCAAGCAGTTAAGAAGTGGTGGAACCAAGGATGCAAACAAGGGCACTTGGTGCTCTTAGACTAACACGCAGAAGTTGTCTGCTCATTTAGAGGGCTAAAAGAAACCAGTCTCATCACGTAATAACAGCGTCTGTTTTCTAGACTGGAGATTATGACCTGCAGCAAGTCCCACCTGGCACCTGACATCCAGCTGGGATGCACAAGTGGGTTCCATGCTTCTAAACACAGCATCTGGGCACTAAAATGCCCCATTCACAGGGGCTCATGTGTCCTCTACTTAGGCTCTTCTCCCTCTTCCAAGGGCCTTACATGGTCTTCAACAGGCATGAGGACAGGCAACTCTGCTGGGCCAATATTCCTTCATTCTCTCAGGCCCTATTACATCCACAACAATCTGGATGTGGCCACCAGCTGTGCCGCACTCCATAAGACCTCATCATTGCCCTACATCTCCATATCTCATGCCATATGGGAAAAACATCTAATCATTGGGTCTCTCTAAACCCTAAGTTGAGACTAACTTTGTGTGTAGTACCTGATCAACTTTTTTATTATTTTATTTATTTTTGGAGAGAGACACAGAGAGAGACAGACAGAGAGAGAGGGAGAGGGAGACAGATAGAGAATGGGCATGCCAGCAGTCTCTCAGCTGCTGTGAATGAAATCCGGATGCGTGCTCCCCCTTGTGGTCAAGTGTGGCATTGCGCCCTTGAGTCACTTTGCATCTGGCTAAAAGTGGGACCTGGAGATTGGAACCAGGTTCTTAGGCTTAGCAGGCAGGTGCCTTAACCGCTAAGCCATCTCTCCAGCCCCTGATCAAATTTTTATGTGAATGGGAATGAAAGAAATTTAGAAGCCAGGAGTGGTGGCTCACCTCTTCATTTCCAGCATTTGGGAAACTGAGGAAGAAGTATTGCTATGGGTTTGAGTGTAGTGCTGACCACATAGTGAGTTCCTGAGGCAATAGAGTGAGACGTGATCTCAAAAACAGTAACAATAGTAATGAAAAAAATACCCCCACAAGATATTTATAACATGTATTTCCTTCTCAGCAAAGCCTGTCTTTCATAATTATTGTTTTACATGCTCAAAAAGTCAGCTTTGTGAATAGTCAGAACTTTCTTCTAGGCAGACTTGCCTTTCCATGTCTGAGCTATAGGGAGGAAGCCTGAAAAGAACATGATATTAAAGAAGAAAGTGGATTGAGTTAATATCTTCAAAATATTACCAACATCTACACATTTCCAAACTTTCCTTAGGATTATAAACCTCTGTAAGTAAATTCTCCTTGTTCCTCTCTCCCCAGGCTACTTTCTTCTGGAATTCCATCCTGTATTTGGTCACTAAGTTTTCTTCTATTTTTTTTTTTTATTCCAGCCCTCTTTAATTTTTTTCAACCAGAGTAGGAGAGACTCAAGCTTGTCAACGTTTTTCATCTTGCAAGAAAAGATTATTGTAACAAGGTTCTTTTATTTAGAACCAGAGCTGAGTTAGTTATCTACTTTCATGAGTCATGCACAAATGAAAAATTTAATACTTCATAAGCAAATATTTTCATTACATAAAGAAGACATATTATCTTTGCAGGAGGAGTTCTGCTTACAGATTTAGAGAGTCATAAAAGAGCTATTGGTATTATTTACATCAGTAACACAGATATTGTAGCTTTAAAAGGTGGCCTTCATAATTATTATAAGCCTGACTTCTCTATCTGCTATAATGAATCATGTAATACTGGCATGATTTATGTGTGTTTGTGTGCCATGAGCCAGGGACTAACATATCTTACTGCTGGTTTATTTAATGTAAGTCAGAAAATCATTCTTAAACTTGTGCATATTAATGAGTAAAGCAATGAAGATCTAATAGAATAGCAAAGAAGAAACATGAACATGGATCTTATACTAAAGAAAATTGTCTGATAAATATAAGGGGAAACAGCCTTTTTGGAAAGAGGAAGAGCTAATAAAAAGATCAATGAGGGCTGGAGAGATGGCTTAGCAGTTAAGGCACCTGCCTCCTAAGTCTAAGAACGCTGGTTCCAATCTCCAGGTCCCATGTTTAGCCAGGATGCAAAGTGATGCAAGGGCGCAATGCCGCACTTGACCACAAGGGGGAGCATGCATCTAGATTTCTTTCACAGCAGCTGAGAGGCTGCTGGCACGCCCATCTCTATCTGTCTTCCTCTCCCTTTCTCTCTGTCTCTCTCCAAAAAAAAAAAAATAAATAAATCAATGATATAACGGTCGTTAAGAAAAACTTAAAACAACAAAGTCCAATTATGTTGAATGAAAGTAGCTTATTTAGATATTGTTGGTAGCATTAGAACTCAGTATAACAGCTTCTGAAAACAATTTGAAAATGTACTTTAAGACCACATGATATTCGTACACTTGGACCAAGTAATCCCAACCTTGTGTATTTGTCTTAATGAAATTATCCAAAATCAATTCGGATACTAAGAAACTCATTTAGAGTTGACAGAGTTTTTCTTTAAAGGACTAATATTAAATACTTAGCTTTCTGTTACATCTACTCAGCTACAGAGAGTGAAAATAATAATAGATGATACATAAATGAGTGTGTGTGATTGTGTTCCAATTTTGTTTCTTTTTCTTTCTTTTCTAATACAGGATCTTACTATGTAGACAAGCTGCCCTCAAGACTGCAATCTTCCTCCCTCAGCCTCTAGAGTGCTGGAATTAGAGATGCAAGTCACCATCCCAATGCAATTTTATTCTCAAAAATAAGTAGGGGACAGGATTTGGTAAATTGTAGTACATCTGTTTAACTATACAATATTGTTTATTAATGACAAATGAGAGGGATTGGTAAAAATCTAAATGAATCAAAAAAAATCAGAAAAATTAAGAAAAATATTTAAAACTATGATAATGAACTCAATATTGATTGGGTATCCATTAGTATAGAAAGAATTATAAAATTTAAAGCAATGTGATAATTATTAAGTACAAAATGGGATTAAAATTATATATGAAGCAAGATCATAAATATATAAAAGACTATCTGGAGGGAATGCTAAAAAGAAATATAAAACATGCAAATAATATTTCACCAAGAAAAGCAAGGTATTTGAGCTTATTTTAATATTGTTATTTAAAGCGTTTAAATAGCGGCATGGTCTGTAAGCACTCAAAAATACATTACATTGTTATCAACACACAACACATGGATTGGGTTATAAAATGTGCTAGGAAAGCCCAGACAGAGGCTCAAGAAATTTCTATAGTTCTAGGTTGATTATGTGTAGCTTCATTACCACTGTTGAACTCCTAATCTTCAACCAGCATTTTACAATGTAAATTGGCTATATTGGCCATAGATGATTTGATGAAAAATTTACATAATCTAAGTGTGTCCATACATATGCACTACCATCAAGCTGACTCAAAAGTCTACAATGGCAGGCTAGTGGCAGATTAACCTTGTCACTAAAGAGAACTGTGGCCCATGTATCTTATACCTGTCCTTGTTTTAGCATGCTAAAGATCTTTTGAAAGCAAAGCCCATACTGATCAGCAAGGATGCATTGTCATAAAACCATTGTCACCAGATCTTTATAGTACCATATACTACTTGCCATCATGCCCCTTTATCCTTCAGAGATACACTACAAAACCCTACAAGAGAGCTTTTGCCTGCACTGAGCATACATATCTCTGATAAAGTTTAATTCATGAATTAGACATGGTAAGAGATTCACAATAATCACTAACAATAAAAGAAAGCAACAGTTGACCTAACAAACAAGACAGCTACTAAGTGACTGACAGGTGAGTAACAGATGCATTGCAAATGGGAGTGTCCATCCTCGGTTGGATAAAGCAGATAGCATACTAGTGTGATGAACAACTTAAAATTGATGATTTGTTTCTGAAATGTTCACAATTGACCACAGGTCACTGAGACCGTGGAACAAGAGACCAGAGGTAAGGAGTATTACTGTCCTCTGTTTAGGCTGCCTTTTTTGCTCTAAAGAAGTCACTGTATTAGCTCAGCTAGCTTGTTACTGCCAAAATGAGTTCCTTAGCCAGTCTCTGCCTTAGGGCTTGGGGCAGCAACGGTCATCCATTCTTCAGTTGGTACCATCCTTGTGGGGTCTGTTCCTTTATCAGATGAGAGGTGAGCTGTAGATCCTGTTCTGTGTATGTTGGTCGCTCAGGAAGAGTGGGTGCTGAGAGGGTGACCAGACAATCTGACGGATGCTGAGAGACAGCACTCTTTGATGCTAGGTCTGCCAGTCTGCTCTCTCTTGCTTCTGTGGTCTCCCCTTTCTGATGACCCAGACAGTGAATTATAGCCACTTTAGCAGGCACCCAAATGGTAGCCAATAAGTTGAGAATTTCATTTTGGATTTTTAATGTCTGTACCTTCTGCTGTTAATAGCCCTCGCTCCTGGTAAATGGCCCCATGGACATGAGCCGTGGCAAAGGCATAACATCTATGTGTATAGATATTTACTGTCTTGTCTTTTCCCAATATCAGAGCCTTGGTCAGTGCTATCAGTTTGGCTTTCTGAACAGATGTACCCCGAGGTAAGGCTTCAACCCACAAGGTCACCACAGTTGCCCCTGCATACCTGATTCTGTCCACGACAAAGCTGTTGCCATCAGAATACATCACCAGAGCAGGGTCCGGCAGAGCCACATCTGTCAGGTCTGTCAGGTCTAGGCAGAGTCCTTGGAAGGCAGAGGTGATCTCTAGGCAGTCAGGCAGAGCGGTCGGTGCCTCATCAGTTTCTGGCAGTAGGGAGGCTGGATTCAAAGCCTCAGTTTGGTGAAACCATATCCTCAGTTGATCTAAGAGCAAGGCCTGATAGGCGGTTATGAGAGAGCTGGAGAGCAATCGGTCTGGGAGGCTTTTTAAAAGAGTCTCTAAGCCGGGCGTGGTGGTGCACGCCTTTAATGCCAGCACTCGGGAGGCAGAGGCAGGAGGATCGCTGAGAGTTCGAGGCCACCCTGAGACTACATAGTTAATTCCAGGTCAGCCTGGACCAGAGTGAAACCCTACCTTGAAAAAAAAAAAAAAAGAGTCTCTATCACATGCGGGCCCATAATTAATAAAGTCTGGCTCAAGATTAACTTGTCAGCATCCCTTTGTCAGAATAGAAGTAGCTGCAATAGCCTAGAGACAAGGGTTCTACCCAGCAGTTACTGGATCTAACTTCTTAGATAAGTAGGTCACTGGGCTGGGTGATGCCATGGCCCAGTCTTTGGGTTAAGATGCCCCTAGCTGTCCCCTTCTTTTCATCCATGTACAAGTGGAAGGATTTGGTTAAGTCTGGAAGTGCCAGGGCAGGAGCTGATGTCAGAGCTGACTTTAGTTCTTGGAATGTTTGTTCCTCATTTTCAGTCCAATTAAAATCTTTTTCTTGCCCTCTTGTAGCCTCATATAGAGGCTTGGCTAATTCAGCAAACCTTGGCATCCAAATTCTGCAATACCCCACAGCTCTGAGGAATTCTCAGATTTGTCTCCCAAGTATGGACTCAGTCATCAAGGACACCACCACCCTCTGTCAGGCCTGCCAACAGACAAATGCCTCCTCTGGTAAAGTACCATCAATGGGGGTGAGAGAGCAGGGAACAGAGCCAGGTAGATATTGGGAAGTTAATTTCACAGAAGTAAAGCCATGTCAGTATGGATATAAATATTTACTTGTTTGTGTTGATACCTTTTCAGGATGGTTAGAAGCTTTCCCTACCAAGTCTGAGATGGCCCATATAGTAATTAAGGAATTGTTAGAGATAATTCCCGCTATGGGTTGCCACTCAGGATAGGATCAGATAATGGGCCCGCCTTTATGACAAAAATCACTAGAGAATTGATCAAGACACCGGAGAATAATTGGAAATTACATTGCACCTATCATCCCCAAAGTTCAGGACAGGTAGAAAGGATGAATCAGACCTTGAAGGAGACTTTAACTAAATTAACCTTAGAGACCGGTAAAATATGGGTGGGACTCCTTCCCTTGGTCCTGTTAAGGGCCAAGTGTACCTCTAATGTAAATGTATGGATACCCTCCATCCTGCCCTGGATGGATCTTAAACAGATAACTGACTTTACTAATGAAAGGCTTCTTTCTATCCAAGCCTTACAAAGAGTCCAGGAGTCCATTGTTCCAGCAGCCAAGGCTGCTTTTTAGACACTGTTTGTCCCCATCCTTTTCAGCCTGGTGACAGAGTTCAGATGAGGAGACACCATATCAAGACATTCAAAGAGCCACCCCCCAGTTTATTCTAACCACTCCAACAGCCATGAAAGTGGAGGGAACAAAATAGAAGAGGATTAGACTTACTTTTTATGAAACAAGGGAGTCTATGTATGGCATTAGATAAAACTTGTTGCTTATGCCAATCAGTTGGAAATAATCTGAAATATACAGGCTTTAATTAGAAAAATCTCAAAGAAAGAGAACTACAAAGACAGACTGTTAATAATTGGTTTCAATCTATGTTTAGTTGGTCTCCACAGCTAACTTCCTTTGTCTCATCTATTGCTGGCCCCTGATACTACTGCTCTTAGGCTTTACCATGGGACCCTGCATTATTAACACTCTAAGTAGATTTATAAAGAATAAAATAAATTCTGTTAAACTCATTATATTGCAGATGCAATACACCCTCTTAGATGAAAGTACTCTAGACACTGTTCTTCACAAGTCAAGGATTTGACTTAGTGTCATATCAGAGGGAGAAATGGAAAATGGAATATGAAAAGACACAATAGACCTGGTCAAGCATCCTCCTGCGCAGCCCTTGCCTTTAGGCACACATAATGGAGGCCACCACCCAAAGTTGATCTTCCTGACAGATAAAGGAGAAGTTCCAGGAATCATTAACATAGGCCTTATTGCAAAATGCAAGTTTTTACTGTTATCTAAGGAATGGGATGACCAATGAACCATGACTTTCTTATATCTCTTTTTTCTAAATTTCTTTGTGATTACATAGCATAGAATGTTTCTTGCCTCTGTTCCACCTATGTGATCTACCTAATGAATACCTTGTGACTTCTTGTAATAGAACCCCAGTTTAACAGTAACTTTATGGCTTAACTCCCATCCTGTTTTTTCTATGAATATCATGTGGTTATTTCCAATAAAAGCTGACACTCCAAACAGAACAATACTGCACCCCGAGAACCCGAACTCTGGGTGTAACCCTGGTTTACAACAGCTTTTCCTCTTTTTTTTTTCTTTCTTTTTTACCCAATGAAACTTTTCCTCACACACACACACACACACACAAAGAAGTCACTGTAAAGAGATATTAGGAAATTGTAATATAATGCTTGATGTGTTTGTCATCACACTTTAAAATCATATACAACCAGCCTACAGTATAATATTTAAAAGCACAGATGTATGGGCTGGAGAGACGGCTTAGGGGTTAAGGCGCCTGCCTCCTAAGCCTAAGAACACTGGTTCCAATCTCCAGGTCCCACCGTTAGCCAGATGCAAAGTGACGCAAGGGTGCAATGCTGCACTTGACCACAAGGGGGAGCATACATCTGGATTTCGTTCACGGCAGCTGAGACACTGCTGGCACGCCCATCTCTGACTTCCTCTCTCTCTCTCTCTCTCTGTCTCTCTCTCCAAAAAAATAATAAAAATTTTTTTTTTTAAAAAAGCACAGATGTATTCATTACTTTACTCCTTGCTGGGATTAAATGCATGATAAGAAGGAACTTAAGGAAGAAAGTGTTTGTTCTGGCTCACAGTTTCAAGAGAAGATAGTCCATCATGGTGGAGAAGGCATGGTGGCAGGACAGAGAAGTCAGCTGGTCACAGTCTGAAAGACAGAGAGAGAGAGAGAAAGGAACTGGGGCTAGACTATAAAACCTTAAGGACTGGAGGAATGACTCAGTGGTTAAGACTTTTGCCTAGAAAGCCAAAGGTCTCAAGTTCAATTACCCAGGACCAACATAAACCAGATGCACAAGGTGGTACATGCTTCTGAAGTTCATTTGCAGTGGCTGGAGGTCCTGGCAGCGATTCTCTCTGCATCTCTGTCTCTATCTCTCTCGCAAAAATAAATAAATAAATAAAAATAAAAATAACTTTTTTAAAAGCCTCAAGGCCCAATCCCTGTGAACCATTTCCTCCAGCAAGGCTCTACTTCCTAAAGGATCCACAACATTCTCAAACAGCACCATCAACTGGGAGTCAAATGTACAAATACATGAGTCTATGGGGATCATTTCATATTCAGACCACAGCACTGGATATCAGTCTAAATTATGAATTTACATAAACTTTTTAGCTTCTGTTTTTTTAATTTATAAAACAGATACAATAGCAAAATCTATCTTCTAAGCTTAGTCTAAATATTAAATAAATTACTGCATATAAACTGCTCAAAATATGTTCTACTGTCTTCAGTACAAGGGACTCAGTGTTTGTGAATACTTGTTAGTTATCTATTATTATCTTCCACTGCAGTTCACTGATGTCTTTGTTTCTAAGCACCTAGTATGTAGAATTGAACTTCACCATTCTGTTTACATTTTTCTCTCCTCAGGCAGCACATGAAAAATTAATTCAACTTTCTAAGCAGACAGTGGTTCAATATCCCATCTAACAAATCCCATAGCATTGCAAGAAATACAATGAAAAAACATCAGATTTAGTTGGGTAATAATCTTAATTTCACTGTTCTCCCACAAAACTGTTAACAATCTGAAAGCAATACTGACAATCACCCTGCAGTTGGTCTCCAGGAAACACTGCCAATTAGATAGCAAAAGCCATGTTGGGCTAGCAGGGGTAGCTACATGGGAGACAGGAGGTCCTCTCTGGGTCATTTTCAAAACACAGAAAATTTGTCTTGGGATTTGTGCTGTATGACAAAAACAATGCTCTAACAAAGCAACACAATGAATGCTGTATTTCCTCTTATAAGCCAGTTGGCACTAGTATAATTTTTCAATAACTGTTGTCAGCACCCTACTTTTACTATCCAAGTGTTGCAAACTGAGCAAACTATTAATGTTATCAATCATAGTGCAGAGACATGTGAGAGGTGAGAAGAGTCATGAAAGGGGAATAATACAGGTAAGTATGCTTTAGTTTATCTGATGACATTTGTCATAATAAATATGTTTATATATTTTTTGGTTGTCCTAAATTTACTATTTTTACATATACTGATATCCCTTTACAGTGTAAAAATAAAATAAAAGTGGCTTTTCAACAGTACCTATCAATCTTCAACAGCTATTCTTTTTGTATGTGAATTTTTATTTTGTTTTGTTTTGCTTTGATTTGTTTTTGGCTTTTGTTTTCTTTTTTGAAAATATTTATTTTTATCTACTTATTTATGAGAGAGAGAATGGGTGCAACCAGGGCATCTAGCCACTGCAAACAAACCCCAGACACATGTGCCATTATGCACATCTGGCTTATGTGGGTTCTAGAAAACTGAACCTGGGTCCTTAGGCTTTGCAGGCAAGAGCCTTAACTGCTAACCATATCTCCAGCCCATTTTTCTTCTCGAAATAGGTTCTTACTCTGTAGCCCAGCAATCCTGGAATTTGTAGTTCCCTTACCTTGGCCACCCAAGGGTTGGAATTAAATGTGTGCATCACCACACCTGACTTTTGCAGGTTTTCCTTCTCACATGATAACTTCAGAAAGACCTCATGATCCTCCTAACAGAATTGATGATCTAATTAGTTTAGAACTAATTATAGTCTTAGCTGAAAAAGTCACTCTGAAGAATTTTTAAAATATTTCCAAACATAGTCCCAGAGGCAAATATGGTAAGATGTGTTGGAATGTGTGTTAACCATAACAGTTTATGAGCCACATAGCAGTAGTTTTCAATCTAAGCATTCAAAGAACTTCATTCAAAGGAGTGTGGCTCATTGCTATGACATTTGCACAGCATGTTCAAGGCCCTGTGTTGGAATCTTAGCACCAAAGAAACAAATAAACAAACCTTAATATTAAAGACATCTGCTTAGAAAACTGTAGACAAATTTCTGAGCCCTATTCCCAGAGCCTAAAAAGGCAAATCCAAAATTGGACCTAGGAATCTGCATTATATATACACCCCAGGTGTCTTTAATAAAATTAATTTCAGACTACATGTTGATAACTCCTGTACTCTAGTACAGCACCTTCATTTCCATATGTCTACAGCCCACAGCGCTGACAGCATGGATGTGGGTACTCCTCCACATACTAAGACTGGCAATGATATTGAGATAGGTTCTAGCAGAAGCCTTGCTGGTTACTCTGTGATCAAGATACTTCCAACCTCCAGACAACACTGACTTTTGCTTTGTTGGTTGTTCCCTGGCATCTACTGCCAGACATGGCTACTTGCATTTCCTTGCAGTGCAGCTGCTTTAGAATTGATACTGCTTTCAGTTTCTTGAATGAAAGTTGATACCTTAAGACAGTCAGCAAAATTTATCTCAGGATTCATAAACTAATTCAGAAGAAAGAAGCCGGGCGTGGTGGCACACGCCTTTAATCCCAGCACTCGGGAGGCAGAGGTAGGAGGATCACCGAGAGTTCGAGGCCACCCTGAGACTACATAGTTAATTCCAGGTCAGCCTGGACCAGAGTGAGACCCTACCTTGCAAAAACCAAAAAAAAAAAAAAAGAAGAAGAAGAAAGAGCAGCACATGGCCCAAATCAGGCCAGTCAGGGCCAGGAAGCCTCACTTCTGAGATACTGTTTGAAAAATCGGGGAGGTACTCTTTTTTCCTAGTGGAGGATCCAGAAAGCATGTGCATAAGACCTGCTAGTCTCCATTTCCAGACCTCTGTCTAAAAACTCTAGTCCATACTGAGGAATAGGGCTGCAAACTAGAGAGAGAAACCAGGTCTAATTGCAAAATGTAGGCCCTGGTGATGTCTGTGGTGGTGAACTTCCACTGTGGACTTTATCAGATCAAGAATCAAGTAAGATGTTCCTTGGTCAAGGTCTGTGAGGTCATGTCCAGGAAGAATTACTGAGGGGGAAAGCCCTGCTCCTAGACTGGGCAGTGTTTCCTGTGGCAGTCTATATAAAAATAGGTTTCAGGATGTCCTGCTACTTGCTGGTGAGTGTATCTACCCTGTTGCTGCCATCCTTCATGGACATCAGAGCCCAACTTCTCCAACCTTACAATGTGATTGGGAGACCACCCACTCTTCTAGGCCTTCAGCATCATATTGGGACTGCGGAGGCATTTAGCCTTACAGACTGAGCAGCTACTAAGCTTTCAGCCTCTCTAGCCTGCAGACAGCCATTGTTGGACTGCCCAGATAGATCATATTTTATAAGCCAACATAATAAATTCACTTTCACAATATATACTCAGTCTATCTGTTCTTTTACTCTAGAGTATTCTGACCAATACAGCATAACAGACACATCTAGGATATGAGAATGCTTACCAGATAACCTATCATATGGCTTCCTTGAAAGAAAATATATCTATGACCTGTGACTTTTTTAAGCTAAAGAATTAAATTAAATAGCACCCAAAACATCTGGAAATTAATGAATAAAAATTTAAAAAATGCATAAAAACACATACCTTCTGTTAACTTGCAAGATAATTGGGAAATTAACTACAGACAAATCATTTGCAAATATCTTGAATAGCTTTTGTTTTGCAAAAGAGCTAAAAGATGTGAAATGGTGTGTGGTTGACTGTCCTATAGCATAAAGCATGAAGGGCAACCCAACTTTTGAATTGCTATCAATTGTAACCAAAGGGAAAGTGTGTTCTGGGAAAGGGTTACATCATGACTTGGATAAGATGAAGAGAGAAGGAACTTTAGTAGATACTGGTCCTCTGAACAATGTATAAGACATATTAACATTAATGATGGCCTTTTTACTATAAGGAAAATGGTTACAAAGAGTTGTTTCAAAAACCATTATTTCTTCCAATGTCATTTCAGTTCAACTCAACTAATTCCATGTCTCTTAAGATGTATTAAAATATGTAACATTTCGAAATTTGACTATATTTGGTTTGTCAGATTGTATCCAATGTTATATAGATTTGACATAGTTTTATTTGAAAATAATTAAGTACATTAAAAATATCTGCCTTCCAAGTTATCACATTGTTATATGAAACATCCTAATCAATACATTTGAATTGATTAGAATTACAAGCACCCAGATTTAGAATCATCAGGACAAAATAATCTATCCAGTAATATGAAGAGACAGAGCCAGGCATGAAGCTAGATCTTATAAAACTTAAATTTTTCCACCTCTGTAAATCATAATTTCAGTATTTGTAGCATTTTGAGTGCAGGCACCACAGGCAGTAATAACTGGCTTAAATGTCTTCATGGTACAGCTGTTTGCAACAATATCTCCATTCATAACTCTCAAAAAATGAAATGACAGCTACAAGTGCCTTGAAAGAATATATGCTCCTCTTTACATTGTCCTACAGGTCAACTCCCAGGGTGCTCTGCAGTGCACAACAGTGACTAGAAATGAAAACATTATGCCCAGAGTTATTACACAAGGTCTAAGGAGCCACAAACATCTCAGCAGCTTCTCAGTAGGGAGCCTGTATTTGAATTGCCATGTGAAATCCCTCTTTGTGTTCTGGTGCATTTGTTGTAGTAGCATAAAAATATTTCAAAGTTTTATATGATTGTTTTTCAGGCTAAAGGAAAATAGAAAAGACTGAAAGAGGTAAAGAGAAAGAATGTACCAGAATTATAGTCACATCTTGCTAGGAAATCTGCATTAAGGACTGAATTGGTTAAAAACCTTTTTAGTTGGACATATTAGAAAAACAACTCAAGGGCTGGAGAGATGGCTTAGTGGTTAGATGCTTGCCTGTGAAGCCTAAGGACCCCAGTTTGAGGCTCGATTCTCCAGGACCCACATAAGCCAGATGCACAAGGGGGTGCACGCATCTGGAGTTCTTTTGCAGTTTTGGAGTTCTTTTGTCTGGAGGCCCTGGCACACCCATTCTCTCTCTCTCTCTCTACCTGCCTATTTCTGTATTTCTCTCTCTCTCTCTCAAATAAATAAAATTAAAAAAAAAAAAACTCAACCTGGCTTAAAGAACGATGGACTGTAGAGACTATGGAACTGGGAAGTCTGGAGGAGCTGGTTTTAAGCATGGACAAGCATAGAGGTAAATAACATGCTTGCAACTCTCCTTTTCTTCTTTATCTTTCATCTGAGCTGACTCCCACTGCTTTTATTCCAGGCAGGCTCAGTCTGTGTGCTTGTCTCCCACAAGGACCTCAGTGATCCCCGTTTCCTTGCTAACCAATCACAGTGAGAGTCAGTATCTGTGGCCAATAGAAGTTCTGTATCCATCTGAGGAATGGCAATAATTTATCCTTCTTGACTCATGTGCTTATCCCTGAATCAACACTTGGAACTATTGTTCCTAGACATGGCTGTGGACTCATTCATGAGGGCTGAGAGTGAGGCTTGGTGACAGAGCACTTGCCTAACAAGTGTGATGCCCCAAGTCTTCTGATTCTCAGCAAGCACACACACACACACACACACACACACACACACACACACACACACAATGCGGACAGACCATAGTCTCCATGAATTAGGGATTGGTCACTCCCACTGACATCACCATCTGGACCACTAAGAATGGAGATATGGAAGGAGGATGGGAAATGATATTGGGTAGTAACCACTACAGAACCTTTTCTACTCTCCTCATGAAACTATAGGCCGTAAATAAACATCATCCCAAGAAAATGAATTGATCCAATGGGTTCTTTGTAAATTTTCATTTAAAAAAATTAAAACCAATCTACACTAAAAGATAATGTTCACCTGAAGGTAGTTTGTCACATTTCCTGTGTGCACAGATAACTTTTGACATTTTCTGAAAATTCTAAAGTTATGTACATAATATTAAACTCATGAATTTGGAGACTATAATACTTAAATAGAAGAAAATTTAGATTAATCTTTATACCCCAAGCTTGGGAGAAAGGTCCATTTAGATTAAATGTAATAATATGTGCTATAAACTACTCTTCAATAAAATCATCCTTTCCATGTAAATTCTAGGGGATTTCATGCTATTTTGTTTCAGAAATTTAAAAATTGTTCTTCCATTTAAAAATGAAATTTATGGCTTTTCAGTATCAATATTCCCTCCTACCGCCTCTCTTTAGCAAATATAAATATGCAGAACACTTGGGTTTGTTGGAGGATTGCCAGCGGATGATACTTCTCTCAGTTGTGTGTGTGGGCTTAGAATGCCTCAAACCAATCAGTGGTTCTTAAGGTCTCAAGTTTTTCTATGATTAGCAAAGAACTGAAAAACACACACATGAAGAAGGGTAAATTATGAAAGATTTATTTTAAGAGAGAGTGAAAACGAGAGAAAAGTTCTCAATCCATGCTGGGAGGGGTCTCCAGAGGGAAAGTCCATGTGGCAACTTGGATCAGATCTTTTGGTTTTGAGAGGTAGGGTCTCACTCTGGTCTAGGCTGTCCTGGAATTCACTATGTAGTCTCAGGTTGGCCTCGAATTCACGGCAATCCTCCTACCTCTGCCTCCTGAGTACTGGGATTAAAGGCGTACGCCACCGCTCGGCATCAGATCTTTTTATAAATTAGGCACCCAGTTTGGATGAACCTCATTGCAAAGTGCAAATGTATATGAAGGACCTTGGTTGGTTGGGGGGCCCAGGAGGAGAGCATGGATTCAGAAAGGGTTTAGCCACAGAGGGAAAAGACCACAAAAAAATTAAGGAGGGAGACTCAGAAAGCTGCTCTTTATCTCCATTTTGGATCAGACTAGAATCTTACCAGGGCCAGACAGCATCCATGTTCTGTGTCTGGGCCTCTGACTACCTGCACAAGAAAATAAATGTTGCAGTCAGCTTCCCTTTTCTGGCAGAAAACATCTGACCAAGAGCAGCTTGTGTGAAGAAAGGCTTTATTTGTGTTTGGTTTTTAAATATTTTTATTATGAGAGAAAGAGAGAGAGAGAGAATGGACCCACCAGGGTCTCCAGCCATTGGAAACAAACTCTAGACACACGCACCACCATGTGCATCTGACTTATGTGGGTTCTGGGGAATCAAACCTGGGTCCATAGGCTTAACCACTAAGACATCTCTCCAGCCCAAAAGGTTTTATTTTGGCTTATAGACTCAAAGGGAAGCTGCATGATGGCAGGGAAGAATGATGGCATATGCAGAGGTGGACATCACCTCCTGGCAGCATCAGGTGGACAACAGCAGCAGGAAAGTGTGCCAGACACTGGAAAGGGGAAGCTGGCTATAATACCCACAAGTCCACCCTCAATAATACATCACCTCCAGGAGGCTTCAATTCTCAATTTGCCACCAACGAGGGACCTAGTATTTAGAACACATAAGATTATGGGGGACACGTAAATCAAACCACCACAACAACCTTGCTGGTAATCTTCATCAGGTTCATAACTAAATATCATTCTCAATCTTAAAAGTGCTTGATTATACTTCTTTTCCCCCCTTACTATTTCTATTTTAGTTCTTTGACACAAGATCTCAGTGTGTAGTGAAGTCAGTCTGGAACTCATAGGGTTCCTTCCTCAGCCTCCAAGTGATGGGATGATAGGCAGGTACCACCTAACCTAACTGATTAGTCTTTTACTGTTTAAATTTTCTTTGAATGGACAATTTTTCTTTACATGTATTTTCCAAATTCATGTAAAAACAGCCATTGGAAAACCACCGTGATATTATTGAAACTAACTCAATTGCAATTGAGCACAGACAAGAAAGGAAATGGCTATTCTCAAGATCTTTCTTTTGAAAAAAAACTTTTTATGTATTTATTTATTAGAGAGTGACAGACAGAGAGAGAGAGAGAGAAGCAGATAGAGAAAGAGAGAATGAGCACACCAGGGCCTCCAGCCACTGCAAATGAACTCCACATGCATGTGCCACCTTGTGCATCTGGCTTACATGGGTACTGGGGAATCAAGCCTTGAACCAGGGTCCTTAGGCTTCACAGGCAAGCACTTAACCTCTAAGCCATCTCTCCAGGTCTTTGTTTTTCGACGTAGAGTGTCACTCTTGCCCAGGCTGACCTGGAATTCACTCTGTATTCTAAGGGTGGCCTTGAACTCACGGTGATCCTCATACCTCTGCCTCCTGAGTGCTGGGATTAGAGGCATGTGCCACCACTCCCAGCTGTCTCAAGATCTTTCTATAAATTTTAACAAATTACAGATTCAGAATTTACCTACAAACATGAATATTCACACTAAGGAGAGCTCTTCTAGCTGACAAAACAAGACTTCTTATTTCTGACAGGGAAAAAATAAAATTCTGGACCTAAAAATAGTAAGTTCTTCTTGCCACACTAAGGTTGGAATCTGTAAATTCTCAGTGGCCTTTAAGTCATTGTGGAAATGTGTCTGGAAGGGGGAAACCTGGTTAAAAACTAGGAAATCACTATAGAAACCATTCAAAACAAACCAGGACATTTGACTATAAATTAAGTTGATTTATCACATGGTAAATGAAAGAGAAAACCATACATGGGTTAAAAATTAAGACATCACAATTCAAAAGTTTACCTGAACCCAAAAGTTTCAGAAATAGTAGGAATTTTTGTAAAACTTACAATGTGGCCAGAATCACCAACCATTTATATAAGGCATTTCTTTAGCTAAAGTCTTAACAAATGAGGTATGGTTTATATCACAGTTTTTCAAGTTTACTTTTACTTTATGAGATCTACATAGAGCTTTTGTTATTTTTCTTTTAACTTTTTATTGAAATCTTCCATAAACATAGACAATATACTATGATCATAATAACTTCCCACCACCCTTCTTTATATCACTCCCAAATTCCCTCTCTACTGTATCCCTTCTTCTTCCAACCAGTCTCTCTTCTATTTTGATGTCATTATTTTTTCCCTCCTGTTAAGCAGGTCTTGTAGGTAGCATCAGCCACTGTGAGCTCATGAATATCAAGGCTACTTTGTGTCTAAAAACAGCATTGTAAGCACTCCTCCCCTTTCTTTGGCTCTTACATTCTTTCTGCCACATTGTACACAATGGTCCCTGAGTATTATTTCTGAGAAATAACAAAAATTTTCTTAGAATATTAGTTCTCTTGGAACTGTACAAATTAAAGAGATCCACGTAATTGCTTTCAATGTTTTGTTTCTTTAGTGAACTCCAACTGAAACTACTGACTAGTCATTTCTCTTGATTGAAGTTTATTCCCTCAACGTCCCATAAATCCCTTCTTGGTAATTAGTATGATCAATTCACTGAATTTATTTTGCCATATAACATTTTTCCTTCTTAGCTGTCTCAGGTACAGAAATTTTAAATAACCATGTTTTGGTACTGTTTCAAAATAATGACTAACTTAGCATTGCCTTGTAAACACATTTTTAATAAATATTTTCACATATTTTATTTAAGTAGAAACAGAAAGCTAGCATTCTGTTGTGACTTAACTGTGAATGTGACCCACAGATTCATGTGTTGAATGTGTGGTCTCCAGCTAGTGGTGCTATTTTGAGAACTGATAGAAACTGTGCATGACAGGGCCTGCTTAGAGGAAGCAGGTCACTCAAAGGAGCGTTTCTGAACACTGTATGTGGTCTCCACCCCCTCATCTCTCTCTCTCTCTTTTTCCTGTCTGCCAGGAGATGAAAACTCCTGCCACTTTCTCCCACTGCCAAGTGGCTCTACTTCATCATGGACTTCACACTCAATGGAATTATGAAACTATGAACAAAATTAGCATTCCTCAGCTGAGCATGGTGGCGCACAACTGTAATGCCAGTGCTAGTGAGGCAGAGGTAGGAGGATCGCCGTGAGTTCAAGGCCACCCTGAGACTACATAGTGAATTCCAGGTCAGCCTGGGCTAGAGCGAGACCCTATCTCAAAAAGAAAAAAAAAAAAATTCCTCTTTTTAAGTTGTTCTTGTCAGCCTTCCATGACAGAGCTAGGAAAAGTAATTAATACAAGTCCTCTGCCATACAGTCTCTTCAATATCTAGAGAACATCTTCTTGCCAAGCTTCATTTAAAACTCTCAAACAGAGAAGAGACTTCTGGGTAAGATGGCAGCATAAGAGCCATGCCAAACCAGATCAGGGAGGGATTTAAGCAAAACTACAGCAGAATACACTCTTTGTCTGAATAGTGCAAAATAAAATAGTTTTTCAGGTGAAACAGTGGAGAAGCAGGAGCCAGCCAGAACCCCACTGTGGAGCTTGGGGCCCAATCTTTGGCAGCCTGGTCTGCCATGGCCCCAGTCTGCTGAGGCCCCATCTGTGCGCCAGACACCACCCGCCAGGCGTGCCTAGCAGCAGCAATAGAGACCAAACAAGGGGCTTTCCACCTTCATCAGCCTCCTTGCAGAGCCCAGAAATCTAAAGAAAAGTCTGCTGCGCTACTGAAAGAGATACAGCGGAACAGTGTGAGCAACTACAGTGTGAGGCTTCCTGAACTCGCCCATCCCCCAACCATCAGAACAGCAAACTGCCAGCATTCAGCTCCCAGCAGCAGCGCATCCAGCACAGCTGAGCCAAGCTCAAGCTCCACAGTCCAGGGAACGAGGTGGGCACTCAGCATAGGTGAGTTTGGAAGCCACACCAAAAGGTAACAAGGCTGGCTGACAACAACAACAAGAAAAAGGTACATAGGATAGGTCTGCATTGGAAATGTTAATCTCTGTTTCCATGTCAAGGCAGGTTGTGGGTTACATACTTGTGGTTGGCTTTACCATTTTCAAGTAAGCTGAACATGGGGTGTTGAATATTGCTGCCTTTAATACTTTTAGATTTATAGGGCCTTTATCTTTTGTGTTTTGGGTTTTTTTTTAAGGAAGGAAACTTTATTTTGACTTAAAGTTTCAGAGATACAGTCTGTCATGGTAAGGAAGGCATGGTGGCAGGCAAAAGAGCAGAAGGGCAGCTGGTCACATTGCATCCACAGCCAGGACGCAGAGGATGAACAGGAAGTGAGGCCAGGCTATGAAACCTCAAGGTCCACCCCCCAGTGATCCACTTCCTCCAGCAAAGCTCTACCTCCTGAAGGTTCCACAACAGCTCCACCAGCTGGGAACCAAGTATTTAACCCATAAGCCTACAGAGGACAATTCACATTTTAAGCACAAGAACACCTTTCATGTATGACTTCGCCTCACATCATCCAGCAGCCACTGCATCCAGCCTACAATAATTATTTCAAAGCGTTTACATTAATTTTTTTCCCTCAGTGCCTTGGCTCCCAGATTTGTTGGTAATCTGGGATAACCTTGGCTGCCTCTGACTCAACATGGAAGGGCACCATCGCCAGTACCAGGACATCAGGTAGCAGGGAGCTGAAGGGCTCAAGATAAAGTAAAAATCACCATGCAAGGGTCCGAGATCTCATGGCCTCCATTGCTCGGGCCAGGGGCCCTGCTGGTCCCAGGACTTCTGCTGGTTCTGCCACAGTCCATTTCTGTGGTTCTGTCTCAGCTTCCAAAGTCAGGCAGGAACCTGCTCTCCAAACTTCAAAGAAAGGGCCAACGGTGCAGGAGCAGAGGGCGGTGCAGGTGAAGATGGGCTCTGCCTTGTGTGTCCAGCAGCACCCTGCCTGGGGCTACATGGCATTGTTCTGCCAGTGTGTGAGCAAGGATGGGCCATCCGAGGAGAGGAGCAGTGCCTGAGGGTCCAGTGGAGGAAGGACGAAGACCTGGGCATCCACAGGTTGGCCTGCAGAGGACAGAAGGAGGGCTCACTGCACAGCCTGCCTCTAGGACCTCAGTTTCCCCATGTGTTCCAAGAGGACAGACACAATGACTTCTCTGCTGAGAAATCGCTTCTCCAAGTGGGGTGGTTGGACTGGCAGCTGGTGTGCATCACCTGTGAGATTGCTGGAGACACAGAATCTTGAGCCCCACCCGCAACCAAATAAATCAGAGTCATCTCCATTTTAACAGGACATCTAGTGATTTTTATACACATTAAGTTTGAGAAGCACTGATCTGCATGAGAAAGGCATGATTGTCATTATTGGAAGCAGGGTCTGATCCAGATCCAGGCTGACCTAGAACCCAATTCAGAACAGAATCCTCTACCTCTTAGCTGACAGGATTAAGGGTGAAGAGCAATACACACCCTTAGGGATTTTGGCCATATAAGACTGTTTGTTTTAATCCCCACACTCGTATACTCTGTACTGGTTTTAATTAAACGTGTATTTTGTCAGTTGAAATTTAGAATTTGCCAGTAAATTGTTCCAACCAGTCCACTATAATACTTGCTTAACAAGCAAACTCAACACCTAGGATTACTTCTGAGGTTGGATTTGGGGACAAGGGCTACACTTAGCAACTCATATCCTAAAAGTATATAAAGGTGGATCAATACATCTAAGAACACTGCAGATAAATAGAAAACCTAAGCATCAAATCAATCTAGGATGCAAAGGTCACTACATATAATACAAGAAACACAAAGAATCAAGACAATGAAATCCCACCAAAAATTACAAATCCATTGGAAATGTTCACCAATGAGGCTGTTTTAGATGAAGCTCCTGACAAAGATTTCAAAAGAATGATGTTATCTATACTCAAAGAAATGAAAGAAGAAATGAAATGAATCAGAGAAGTAAACAAAGGAATTAAAGAAGAAAACAAATTCCTGAAAGAGATCACAGGAAATCAGCTTAATGAAATAAAAAGTTCATTACAGGACATGAGTAAGGAAATAGAAATACTGAAGAAAAACCAGGCTGAAATCCTAGCTATGAAGAACACAGTCAGTGAAATAAAAAACTCTGTGGAAAATCTCACCAGTAGAATGGATGAAGAAGAGGACAGAATATCTAAACTAGAAAACCAGGTGGCAGACCTAATACAGTCCAACAAAGAGAAAGACAAGCTAATAGAAAGTTATGAATGGGAATTCCAAGACATCTGGGACACTATGAAAAGATCAAACATAAGAATTCAAGGTATAGCAGAAAGAGAAGAATTTCAACCCAGAGGCTTAGTAGGTGTTTTCCACAAAATCATAGAAGAAAAATTTCCCCAAATTGGGAAAGAAATGCCAATGCAGATACAAGAAGCTTTTAGAACACCAAACAGACAAAACCTAGAAAGATCCTCTCTTCACCATGTTATAATTAAACTACTAAAAATGCAAATCAAAGAAAATATATTGAAAGCAGTTAGAGAGATAAAGCAAGTGACCTTCAAGGAGAAACCCATTGGGATCACAGCAGATTACTCAACACAAACTTTAAAAGCCAGAAGGGCTTGGAGTGATGTATTCCAAGTTCTGAAAGATTAAAAACTGTCAACCAAGATTACTTTATCCTGCAAAGCTATCTATCCAAATAGATGGAGAAATAAGGGCATTCCACAACAAAGACAGGCTAAAGGAATTTATGGCAACTAAACCAGCTCTACATTCATGCTGAAGAGAAAGCAAAGCACACACAGCAAGAAATAGGAAAAAATAAACCATAATGAAATAACAGTTAAAACAAGTGAGTAAAGTGAAAACAGGAAGAACTACAAAATAAGAAGAATGGTGTGAATAAATACATATATTTCAATAATAACTCTTAATATCAATGGCCTCAATGCCCCAACCAAAAGACACAGACTTTCAGACTGGATTAAAAAGCAGTACCATACCATCTGTTCCCTCCAGGAAATTCATCTCTCAATAAAAGATAGAAACCTTCTTAGGGTGAAAGGTTGGAACAAGGTATTTCAAGCAAATGGGTCTAGGAAACAAGCAGGGGTTGCTATCCTAATTTTGGCTAGGATAGACTTCAAACCAACATTAGTGAGGAAAGATAAGGAAGGTCACTTTATACTGATTAAAGGAACACTCCAATAGGAGGACACTACAATCCTAAACATATATGCTCCTAACATGGGGGCTCCCAATTTCATCAAACAAACACTATTAGACTTAAGGTCAGAGATAACTCCAAACACAATAGTAGTGGGTGACTGCAATACCCCACTCTCATCACTTGACAGGTCTACCCAGCAAAAAATAAACAGCGAGACATCTGCATTAAGTGATATCATGGAACAAATGGACCTAACAGATATATACAGAACATTCCATCCAAATGCTGCAGAATATACATTTTTCTCAGCAGCACATGGGACATTCTCTAAAATAGACCATATAATAGGACACAAATCAAATCTTAACAAATACAGGAAAAGTGAAATAATCCCTTGTATGCTGACCACAATGGCATTAAACTGCAAATCAGCAACAAGAAAAACTACAGAGCATACAGAAATACATGGAGACTAAACAGTACATTATTGAACAATGTATGGGTCATTGAAGAAATTAAAAAGAAAATTAAGAAATTCATAGAATCGAATGATGATGAAAATACAACATACCAAAACCTTTGGGACATAATGAAGGCAGTCCTATGAGGCAAATTTATAGCTTTAAGTGCCTATATTAAGAAATTAGAGAGTTCACAACTATACAATTTAATGCTTCACCTTAAGGCCTTGGAAAGAGAAGAACAAGGCAAACCAAAAATCAGTAGACGGGAAGAAATAATAAATTTAAGGCAGAAATTAATGAAATGGAAACCAAAGAAAACAATCAAAAAAATCAATGAAACAAAGAGTTGGTTCTTTAAAAGGATAAACAAGATTGACAAACCCTTAGCAAATCTGACCAAAAGAAAGAGAGAAAAATTGAAAAAATTACTGATGAAAAGGCAACATCACAACAGATGCCAAAGAAATTCAGAAAATCATACTTAAAAAATATATATGCCTCTAAGTTTGAAAACCTGAAACAAATGGATGATTTCTTGATTCATATGACCTACCAAATCTAAATCAAGAGGAGATAAACCATTTAAATAGACCTATAACAACAACAGTTCCAAGCAGTTATAAAAAGTCTCCCAACTAAAAAAAGCCCAGGCCAAGATGGATTCACTGCTGAATTTTACCAGACATTCCTGGAAGAACTAACACCAATGCTTCTCAAACTTTCCCATAAAATAGAAAAGGAAGGAATTCTACTGAAATCCTTCTATGAATCCAGCATCACCCTGATACCCAAACCGGACAAAGACAGATCAAAAAAAAGAAAATTCCAGACCAATCTCCCTCATGAACATAGATGCAAAAATTCTCAACAAAATATTCACAAACAGAATACAAGAATATATCAGAAAGATTATTCACCCCAACCAAGTAGGCTTTATCCCAGAGATGCAGGGATGGTTCAACATATGCAAATCCATAAATGTAATACACCATATAAATGGTCTGAAGGACAAAAATCACATGGTCATCTCAATAGATGCAGAAAAGGCATTTGACAAAATCCAACACCCCTTCATGGTGAAAGTATTACAGAAAGTGGGAATAGAAGGAACATATCTCAACATAATAAAAGCTATTTATGACAAACCTACAGCCAACATAATACTAAATGGGGAAAAACTTGAAAGCTTTTTCTAAATTCAGGAACAAGACAAGGGTGTCCACTTTCCCCACTTCTATTTAATATAGTACTGGAAGTCTTAGCCATCTCAATAAGGCAAGAGGCACTCATAAAAGGGATACAAATTGGAAGGGAAGAGATCAAATTATCATTATTTGCAGACGATATGATTCTATACATAACAGACCCTAAAGACTCTACCAGCAAATTGTTAGAGCTGATAAACACTTTTAGCAATGTGGCAGGATAACAAAATAAACACACAGAAATCAGTAGCTTTTCTATACACTAACAACAAACATGAAGAAGATGAAATCAGGGAATCTCTCCCATTCACAATTGCCTCAAAAAAAAAAAATACCTTGGAATAAACTTAACCAAGGAAGTTAAAGATCTATACAATGAGAACTTTAAAAACTCGAGCTACAAATTGCAGAAGACACAAGGAAATGGAAAGACATCCCATGCTCCTGGATTGGAAGAATCAATATTGTGAAAATGTTAATCTTACCAAAAGCAATCTACACATTTAATGTGATCCCCATTAAAATCCCAATAACATTCTTCACAGAAATAGAAAAACAATCCTAAAATTCATCTGGAAACACATAAAACCCCAATAGCCAAAACAATTTTGTGCAACAAAAATCAGACTGGTGGTACTACCATACCCGATTTTAAGTTATATTACAAAGCCATAGTAAGAAAAACAGCATGGTACTGGCACAAGGATAGACAGGTAGATCAATGGAACAGAATAGAGGACTCAAATATTAATCCAGGCAGCTACAGCCACCTGATTTTTGACAAAAATGCCAAAAATATTCTTTGGAGAAAAGATAGCCTCTTTAACAAGTGGTGCTGGGAACACTGGATATCTGTATGCAAAAGGATAAAAATAGATCCTTGTCTCTCTCCATGCACAAGAGTCAAGTCCAAATGGATCAGGGACCTTAATATCAGACCTGAAAACTCTGAAACTGCTAGAGGAAAAGGTAGGGGAAACCCTTTGACATATTGGCATAGGCAAGGATATTCTGAATATAACTCCATTTGCTCAGGGAATAAAACCACTAATCAACCACTGGGACCTTATGAAATTACAAAGCTTTTGTACAGCAAAGGACACTGTGAATAGAGCAAAAAGACAATCTACAGAATGGGAGAAAATCTTTGCCAGCTATACATCTGATATCCAGATTATACAAAGAACTGAAAAAAAAAAAAAAAAAAACAATAAGAAATCAAACAACCCAGTTAAAAAAATGGGCTATGGAACTAAAAAAGTGTTCCACATCTTTAGCCATCAGGGAAAAGCAAATTAAAACCACTTTCAGATTCCATTTCACTCCTGTCAGAATGGCTACCATCAAGAAAACAAATGACAATAAGTGTTGGCATGGATGGGGAAAAAGAGGAACACTTCTACCAACTTCTGTTGGTGGGAATGTAATCTGGTCCAGCCATTGTGGAAATCAGTGTGGAGGTTCTTGAGACAGCTAAAAATAGATTTACCATATGATCCAGCTACAGCACTCCTAGGCATATATCCAGAGGACTCTTCTCACTACCTTAGAGATACTTGTACAACCATGTTTATTGCTGCTCTATTCACAATAGCTAAGAAATGGAACCAGCCTAGATGTCCCTCCACAGATGAATGGATAATGAAGATGTGGTACATTTACACAATGGAGTTCTATTCAGCAGTAAACAAAAATGAAATTATGAAGTTTGCAGGGAAATGCATGGATCTGGAAAGGATTATATTAAGTGAGGTAACCCAGGCTCAGAAAGTCAAACATCACATGTTCTCTCTCATATGTGGACCCTAGCTACAGATGTACAGATTTATGTGTGAAATGGAACCAAAACTAGGTACTAGAAACCAGTAAGCTGGTAAAAGGCTATAAGGGAGGGAGGAGAGGGAAGGATTTAAGTGTATGGTATTGCACATATGTAAGTAGAAGAACAGATTACAGGGAGGGGAATGGCCTAAGCGATGCCATGAAGGTGTAAAAGAAGGGCAGGCAGAGGGTCAATCAAAATTGAAGATAGTGTGAATAAGACTTATGTAAACCTACTTTTTTTAATAATGGCACATCCAGAAGCTGTAGACTGTTACTAGAGAATTTTCAGTGCCTGGGATGGAATACCTTCCAGTGAGTTGTTACCAACAAGGACCCGGTAGCCTCCAAAACATTTTAATGCCAAAGCCCTTGGCTTCCTTTGAGAAACAGATGATAAGACCCTATTGCTGAAGGCATCTCTTGCCTGAGAGTCAAAGTCACTGAGAAAGCAAGCTGGTGCTGAGCAGAAAACCTTCTCCCTATAGACCCGCCAACTGAAAGCTGAAAAAAGCTGCAGTGCATGCAGCCATATGGGAGACAGAAGTCATCAGCCATGAAAACAGTGGACACTGAAAATTCAAGTTTGGCCATACAGGCCCAATGACTGAACAGGTGCAATAGTGGCATGTCTGCTCTTGGGGTAACCAACTGCTCCATAATTGGACTGAAGGCCCTCTCTATGGGAGGGAATACATACCTGGTACTGAAAAACCTAAGCAAAATTCTATGGCAGGGGAGGTCATGAGCCTTAGGGGTATAAAGCCTGCCCTTGTCTGGTTAAATGTATATATTATTCCCACCAAGCTACCCTGAAAGTACTATGCTTAATGTTCATATTCACATATTAATGCTACTCTCACTTCTCTTTTCAGATGGTGATGATCACTGGGATGACCCAAAAGGCAACATAGTGCTGAGAAGAAGGGATGGAGGAGTGCCCATCTCTGAAACATCTCTGTCACACCCTCCAAGGTTCAGGAACCATTGCAGAAGAGGGGGCAGATAGAATGGAAGAGCCAAAGGAAGAGTATGACCCCTTTACAATGAAACTGCCCAGACAGAAATTGGCCTTGATATCCATGACCTTGCAGTGCCTAGCAATACCTTCACAAGACCCTCATAATAGAAGAAAAAGATGATGACATCAAATTAAAAGAGAGACTAATGGAGAGAAGGAGGAGATACGACAGAGATTGGAGTTCTAAAGGAGAATGGGAGGAGGGGAGGGAAATATCATACTTTTTTGTATGTAAGTATAGAAGTTGTCAATAAAAAAAAAGGTCTATCGCAAGGAAGGTCATGAGCCTTAGGGGTATAAAGCCTGCTCTTATCTGGGTAAATGTGTACATTATTTCCACCAAGCTGCCTTGGGGACACTACACTTAATGTTCATATTCACATATTAATGCTACTCTCACTTCTGGTTAGAGAAACTTAGATGGCGGTGACCACTGAGATGACCCAAAAGGCAACACAGTGCTGAGAAGGGATGGAGGAGTGTCCAACAGTGAAACATCTCTGTCGCACCCTCCACGGGTCAGGGTTCATTGTGGAAGAGGGGGTAGAAAGAATATAAGAGCAAAAGGAAGGGTACGACTCCTTACAATGCAACTGTCCAGACAGAAATTGGCCTCTATATCCATGACCTTGCAGTGCCCAGCAAAACCTTTGCAAGACCCTCATAATAGAAGAAAAAGTTGATGACATCAAATTAAAAGAGAAACTAATGGAGAGAGGGAGGGGATATGACGGAGAATGGAATTCTGAAGGGGAATGGAGGGAGGGGAGGAAATATGTTTTTTGTATGTAAGTATAGAAATTGTCAATAAAAAACTGTCAAACATTTTAAAGCTAATAATTTTTAACTTCTTTATTCTTAGTGGTCTCATCTAACTAAGATAATATCCTTTCATCTTATAAGCTTGTATGCTAACAAACCAAACCAAAATAGAATGAGAATAGGATATAAAATTTATAATAGCAATTTCAGAAGGCCTTCTTTAACAACGAGATATTTTTATCTTTGTTTTCAGCTTGCCTGAAGATATATTTTTAGAGAGTTGACCACAGTTGAAAGGATGCAAAAGACATTAGGACTCAGTTTTACGACAATATCACAAAGAAGCTAATACAGTGCTGTCTTGGAGGAGACTCCATGCCTGAGCTATGAAAGATTTCCATCTGTCTGGATAGGTACAAGAAACTAAAAATACATGAAGAATCAAAAGCCTTTTGGGAAATACACCTCTCGTTGAAGCCAATCTTACTAGCATGACACAAAGCGAAAAGGCCAATGCCTTCAAGGAGGTTTGCTCTCTATCACCAATCAGCTTGGCAATGCACAGAGCAGGGGTTACGAAATGTGGACCTATGGTGTCATCCAAAGAGCTAGAGAAGCCATCCTGCCTGCTGATAAGACTACCTAGAAAAATCCAAGTCTGGCTTCAGAGTCAGAAATTGTTTCCGTTCTCCAAATCAACCGAGGGTCCTTTGACATCTGGGCCTTGTGACCATCTAATTGATTAGCTTTCCATCTCATTGTCTCTTAGAAAGTCTACAGCCCGCTTCTATTCCTGGCACTATTTGGCCCACTTCTATTCCTGGCACTATTGTAGGCTACATATCCTGTCAATAAAAATAAGTAAAGTGTTGAATTAAGGAAAAATACATCTTTAATTGCATTTCTGAGCTGGCACCAAAGGGAAAAAGGCTCAGAAGCCAAAAGTAGAGTGGAAGCAGAAACCAGAGACTAAGTCACTGCCAATGACAGTTTCCCCTCCCAGAGGGCTTGTGCTAAGCACTGAAGACCCCTGTGTGTCCCCAGGACTGTCACGGGTGTTCAGGAGAGGAGTTCAATGCATGCCTAAGGTAGAAAGGTGACAAAGATATCAAAGATCTATATACCCTTCAGCTTAGGTCAGATGAAAAATAAGCCAATCTCACAAAAGTAGAAAGTTAAAAAAAAAAATCTCACTTCAAATTTAAAGGATAAAAACCTCAAAACCTCTTTCACAATTACACTGCACAAGTCCAAGTCCAAGTCCACTTCCCTATGCACCTCAGAAAATCTAGAGGCTTGAAACAGTCCAGCTGAGAGTTGGTTTGCCTAAGATGACTGAAAGACAGAACACAAATTCTCCTAGGAGAACATATGACTTTAATCTAGATGTTAGTGAATTTCCAGAATTCTAAGAATATGAATTAACATTAGTTACAAAATAGCAAGGAAACAAGAAAATGTACAATAGAGTCAATAAAGGCTGCAAGCAGCAAGAAAGAATCACACAATCTCCAGACATAGAGGTTTAGATGCAAAAGATAACAGAATGGTTTGAAACCTTCAAGAAATGAAATATGGACTTGAAAACAGGAGGCAGGAACATAAGACTAAATCAGATCAAGCATTTTTTTAAAGAGTCAAATGGAAGTTTTAGAAATTCCAAACTCAATGAACAGACTGAAGAGAATTGATACAGCTGGAAAGACAATTAGCAAACTAGAAGATAATTCTTAAAAGCTTCCAAATTCAATTAAAAGAATATAAAAAAAGAAAAAGGAATTTAAGAGACACAATAGTAAAACAAGAGGAATTACCATATTTTCAGGCAGAGTTACTGAAAGAAGAGCCTAATTGAAAGAGCAATTTTTAATAACAATGACAGGGCACTGCCTAGGTGGGGAGTCCCACCAGGTGGAGTGCAATGTGGCATTTAGTTCTTGGGTCCTTCAGGAAATACCAGAATGATGGTCAGTCTCATTCTTAAAGTAAAGGAAAGGTAAATCCCTGACAGCAGATCTATGCAGGTCTTAGAGAACATTTAGCAATCCCAGCAGGGCTGCAAGTGTGATTGCCAGAACACAGTCTGTCTGGTGACTTTAGAAAATGCACTGTACAAGACAGAAAATCAAGGGGAAATACTCCACAACTTCAGAAAAAACACGGGAAGACTGAGGGCTTAGAACTCAGACTAAAGAGATAGTAATCTGAGCTGGAGAGATTGCTCAGTGGTTAAAGGCACTGGCTTGCAAAGCTCAATGACCTGGATTCCATTCCCCAGTACCGTCATAAATCTATATGCACAAAGAGACACATATGTCTGAAGTTTGTTTGCACACGCTGACATGCCCACACTCACTCTATTTCTCTGTCAGTCTCTTTCAAATAAATAAAAACATGTTAAAAATAGGGCATTGGAATCCAAAACTTTCTGGTTACACCTCTCACAAGAGGTGAGAAAAGTGAGGAGAAAAGTGAGGAGTGGCAAGAGTGACATGTTCTCCCTTCTTCATTTTCTTCTGTTGTTCCTTGTGCCTAAAAGTTTACTGAGAGCTTTTCCTGAGCATGTGTGCATTCCACCTACCCCTTCTATCTGGCCCATCACAGCAATCAAAACAGAGCTTTTAGCCATGTCCCTTGCACTCTTATGAAATACAGACTCGCTAATTAGCCTTTGTGTCCTTACAACTGCTAGGATCTATGTAGTGTTCATAACATAAGTTTTGTAGGTGTTTCCTTGATGCTGAAATATGTCTTCCTAAGACTCAGGAAGCTCATGAACTTATTTGAGAAGCTCAGAAAGATCCAGAAGACTCCTCCCACAAGTGATATACAGGCAGTAAACGGCTCTGGGTGGAGTGCCTGCAGTTGGGCAGGGAGCTCCAGGGACAGACTTTTCATGGGGACTTCTAGTGGGGTAGCTGCCTTTGCTGTACCCTTGCTCCTGTTAAGTCTTCAGCTTGCTCCTAGAAGGAACCTCAATAAATTCGTTGCTTCACCAACATAGACTTGGACCAAATCGTGTCTTTGGACTTTTCTTGGTGCCCTATCTGGGGTGAACAGATGTTTGTTAACATCTCTCAAGGAAAAGTGATGCAACAAACAACTTTTCAACTCTCTGTCACACACACACACACACACACACACACATTTCTAACAATTAAATCCTAATGGATTCAAAATCTTGACCTGTGCTCTTTGGATCACATATGAAATGTGATGAAAAAGGTATTTAATAGGAGGGCTGGAGAGATGGCTTAGCGGTTAAACGCTTGCCTATGAAGTCTAAGGACCCCGGTTCGAGGCTTGATTCTCCAGAACCCACGTAAGCCAGATGCACAGGGGGTGCATGCATCTGGGGTTTGTTTGCAGTGGCTGGAGGCCCTGGCGCACCCATTCCCTCTCTCTCTCTAACTGCCTATTTCTGTATCTCTCTCTCTCTCAAATAAATAAATAAATAATAAAATATTAAAAAAAAAAAGGTATTTAATAGGAAATAAAAGTAAATAAAAGGTAAAAAATAAAAGGTAAAAACAAAAGGTAAAAAATAAAATAAAGCTAAAATAATTAAAAACAGTTAATGTTTGCCATACTTAAATTCCTCTTTTGCTCTCAGTGGTTTCACCAAGAATGCATTTTATTTTTAAAAGTATTTAAGAGGGATTAGCAACCCCTCTTTTCCAGCCTATATGTGTTTTATTATTATTCAAACTGTACTCTTCATAGGCTTCCAGGGCCTGCACAGCTGGATGACTTCTGCCCTCATGGAGTCACAACATATTAGTGTCCCGACCAGCTGGTGCTATCACTCAATCCACAGAAGTTTACTCAAAATTAATGATGCATGAGATTCCATGTTAAACAAAAGCAGCATATATGAGGAAAGCTGCTATTCTTATATTTGATTTTGATTCCAAGAACAGAGTTAGAGAAAAAAAAATGACTACAATGATTATTATGACCCAACATAAGCACTAAATTATGTCCTAAAAAGGTAAATAGTAAAATAAAATGAGTGCATATTTCATTATTTATTCTAGTAAGTTTAAATTTTTGTATAATTGCAAGATTTTAAATATTTATTTATTTATTTATGAGAGACAGAAAGAGAGAATGGGCACAACAGGGCCTCTTGCCACTGCAAATACTAACTCCAGATGTATGTACCTCTTTGTGCATCAGGATTTAGGTGGGTACTAGAGATTCAAACCTGGACTGTCAGGCTTTGTAAACCTGAACCTTTAATTGCTCAGCTATATCCAGCACCATATAACTACAAACTTATAAATAGATGCAAAAATGTAAGGCAGTATCATGTGGTACTGCCCACAGTCAATACTATGAAGTCTCATGTGTCCACAGTCAGTACTATGAAGTCTCGTGTGTCCACGCTCAGTAAAATGAAGTATCATGTGTCCACACTCAGTACTATGAAGTCTCATGTGTCCACACTCAGTATATGAAGTCTCATGTGTCCACACTCAGTATATGAAGTCTCGTGTGTCCACACTCAATACTATGAAGTCTCATGTGTCCACTCTCAGTACTATGAAGTCTCGTGTGTCCACTCTCAGTACTGTGAAGTCTCCTGTGTCCACTCTCAGTACTATGAAGTCTCGTGTGTCCACTCTCAGTACTGTGAAGTCTCCTGTGTCCACTCTCAGTACTATGAAGTCTCATGTGTCCACACTCAGTACTATGAAGTCTCGTGTGTCCACTCTCAGTACTATGAAGTCTCGTGTGTCCACACTCAGTACTATGAAGTCTCGTGTGTCCACACTCAATACTATGAAGTCTCATGTGTCCACTCTCAGTACTATGAAGTCTCATGTGTCCACACTCAGTACAATGAAGTCTCATGTGTGCACACTCAGTATATGAAGTCTCATGTGTCCACACTCAGTACTATGAAGTCTCGTGTGTCCACACTCAATACTATGAAGTCTCATGTGTCCACTCTCAGTACTATGAAGTCTCGTGTGTCCACACTCAGTACTATGAAGTCTCGTGTGTCCACACTCAGTACTATGAAGTCTCCTGTGTCCACTCTCAGTACTGTGAAGTCTCATGTGTCCACTCTCAGTACTGTGAAGTCTCGTGTGTCCACACTCAGTACTGTGAAGTCCCGTGTGTCCACACTCAGTACTATGAAGTCTCATGTGTCCTCACTCAGTACTATGAAGTCTCATGTGTCCTCACTCAGTACTATGAAGTCTCATGTGTCCATACTCAGTATATGAAGTCTCATGTGTCCACACTCAGTAAAATGAAGTCTCATGTGTCCACTCTCAGTACTATGAAGTCTCGTGTGTCCACACTCAGTATATGAAGTCTCGTGTCCACACTCAATACTATGAAGTCTCATGTGTCCACACTCAGTATATGAAGTCTCATGTGTCCACACTCATTAAAATGAAGTCTCATGTGTCCACACTCAGTACTATGAAGTCTCGTGTGTCCACACTCAATACTATGAAGTCTCATGTGTCCACACTCAGTAAAATGAAGTCTCATGTGTCCACACTCAGTACTATGAAGTCTCGTGTGTCCACACTCAGTACTATGAAGTCTCATGTGTCCACTCTCAGTACTGTGAAGTCTCATGTGTCCACACTCAGTACTGTGAAGTCTCATGTGTCCACACTCAGTACTGTGAAGTCTCGTGTGTCCATACTCAGTACTATGAAGTCTCATGTGTCCTCACTCAGTACTATGAAGTCTCATGTGTCCATACTCAGTACTATGAAGTCTCATGTGTCCACTCAGTACTATGAAGTCTCGTGTGTCCACACTCAGTATATGAAGTCTCGTGTGTCCACACTCAATACTATGAAGTCTCATGTGTCCACACTCAGTATATGAAGTCTCATGTGTCCACACTCATTATATGAAGTCTCATGTGTCCACACTCAATACTATGAAGTCTCATGTGTCCACACTCAGTATATGAAGTCTCATGTGTCCACACTCAGTACTATGAAGTCTCATGTGTCCACACTCAGTACTATGAAGTCTCATGTGTCCACTCTCAGTACTATGAAGTCTCATGTGTCCTCACTCAGTACTATGAAGTCTCGTGTGTCCACACTCAGTACTATGAAGTCTCGTGTGTCCACACTCAGTACTATGAAGTCTCGTGTGTCCACTCTCAGTACTATGAAGTCTCCTGTGTTCTCACTCAGTACTATGAAGTCTCATGTGTCCACACTCAATACTATGAAGTCTCATGTGTCCACTCTCAGTATATGAAGTCTCATGTGTCCACACTCAGTACTATGAAGTCTCATGTGTCCACACTCAGTACTATGAAGTCTCATGTGTCCACTCTCAGTACTATGAAGTCTCATGTGTCCTCACTCAGTACTATGAAGTCTCGTGTGTCCACACTCAGTACTATGAAGTCTCGTGTGTCCACTCTCAGTACTATGAAGTCTCGTGTGTCCACTCTCAGTACTATGAAGTCTCATGTGTCCTCACTCAGTACTATGAAGTCTCGTGTGTCCACACTCAGTACTATGAAGTCTCGTGTGTCCACTCTCAGTACTATGAAGTCTCGTGTGTCCACTCTCAGTACTACGAAGTCTCATGTGTCCTCACTCAGTACTATGAAGTCTCGTGTGTCCACACTCAGTACTATGAAGTCTCGTGTGTCCACTCACAGTACTATGAAGTCTCGTGTGTCCACACTCAGTACTACGAAGTCTCGTGTGTCCACACTCAGTACTACGAAGTCTCGTGTGTCCACTCTCAGTACTACGAAGTCTCGTGTGTCCACACTCAGTACTATGAAGTCTCGTGTGTCCACACTCAGTACTATGAAGTCTCATGTGTCCACACTCAGTACTATGAAGTCTCATGTGTCCACACTCAGTACTATGAAGTCTCATGTGTCCACACTCAGTACTATGAAGTCTCATGTGTCCACCCTCAGTACTATGAAGTCTCGTGTGTCCACACTCAGTACTATGAAGTCTCGTGTGTCCACACTCAGTACTATGAAGTCTCGTGTGTCCACACTCAGTACTATGAAGTCTCATGTGTCCTCACTCAGTACTCTGAAGTCTCGTGTGTCCATATTCAGTACTATGAAGTCTCGTGTGTCCACACTCAGTACTATGAAGTCTCGTGTGTCCACACTCCTCAGTACTATGAAGTCTCATGTGTACACACTCAGTACTATGAAGTCTCTCTCAGTACTATGAAGTCTCATGTGTCCTCACTCAGTACTAAGTCTCGTCCATACTCAGTACTATGAAGTCTCGTGTGTCCACACTCAGTACTATGAAGTCTCGTGTGTCCACACTCAGTACTATGAAGTCTCGTGTGTCCACACTCAGTACTATGAAGTCTCGTGTGTCCACACTCAGTACTATGAAGTCTCGTGTGTCCACTCTCAGTACTATGAAGTCTCGTGTGTCCACACTCATTATATGAAGTCTCATGTGTCCACACTCAATACTATGAAGTCTCGTGTGTCCACATTCAGTATATGAAGTCTCATGTGTCCACACTCAGTACTATGAAGTCTCATGTGTCCACACTCAGTACTATGAAGTCTCATGTGTCCACTCTCAGTACTATGAAGTCTCATGTGTCCTCACTCAGTACTATGAAGTCTCGTGTGTCCACACTCAGTACTTTGAAGTCTCGTGTGTCCACTCTCAGTACTATGAAGTCTCGTGTGTCCACTCTCAGTACTATGAAGTCTCATGTGTTCTCACTCAGTACTATGAAGTCTCATGTGTCCACACTCAATACTATGAAGTCTCATGTGTCCACTCTCAGTATATGAAGTCTCATGTGTCCACACTCAGTACTATGAAGTCTCATGTGTCCACACTCAGTACTATGAAGTCTCATGTGTCCACTCTCAGTACTATGAAGTCTCATGTGTCCTCACTCAGTACTATGAAGTCTCGTGTGTCCACACTCAGTACTATGAAGTCTCGTGTGTCCACTCTCAGTACTATGAAGTCTCGTGTGTCCACTCTCAGTACTATGAAGTCTCATGTGTCCTCACTCAGTACTATGAAGTCTCGTGTGTCCACACTCAGTACTATGAAGTCTCGTGTGTCCACTCTCAGTACTATGAAGTCTCGTGTGTCCACTCTCAGTACTACGAAGTCTCGTGTGTCCTCACTCAGTACTATGAAGTCTCGTGTGTCCACACTCAGTACTATGAAGTCTCGTGTGTCCACTCTCAGTACTATGAAGTCTCGTGTGTCCACACTCAGTACTATGAAGTCTCGTGTGTCCACACTCAGTACTACGAAGTCTCATGTGTCCACTCTCAGTACTACGAAGTCTCGTGTGTCCACACTCAGTACTATGAAGTCTCATGTGTCCACACTCAGTACTATGAAGTCTCATGTGTCCACACTCAGTACTATGAAGTCTCATGTGTCCACCCTCAGTACTATGAAGTCTCATGTGTCCACACTCAGTACTATGAAGTCTCATGTGTCCACACTCAGTACTATGAAGTCTCGTGTGTCCACACTCAGTACTATGAAGTCTCATGTGTCCTCACTCAGTACTCTGAAGTCTCGTGTGTCCATATTCAGTACTATGAAGTCTCGTGTGTCCGCACTCAGTACTATGAAGTCTCGTGTGTCCACACTCCTCAGTACTATGAAGTCTCATGTGTACACACTCAGTACTATGAAGTCTCGTGTGTCCACTCTCAGTACTATGAAGTCTCATGTGTCCTCACTCAGTACTCTGAAGTCTCGTGTGTCCATACTCAGTACTATGAAGTCTCGTGTGTCCACACTCAGTACTATGAAGTCTCGTGTGTCCACTCTCAGTACTATGAAGTCTCGTGTGTCCACACTCAGTACTATGAAGTCTCATGTGTCCACTCTCAGTACTATGAAGTCTCGTGTGTCCACACTCAGTACTATGAAGTCTCGTGTGTCCACACTCAGTACTATGAAGTCTCCTGTGTCCACTCTCAGTACTGTGAAGTCTCATGTGTCCACTCTCAGTACTGTGAAGTCTCGTGTGTCCACACTCAGTACTGTGAAGTCCCGTGTGTCCACACTCAGTACTATGAAGTCTCATGTGTCCTCACTCAGTACTATGAAGTCTCATGTGTCCTCACTCAGTACTATGAAGTCTCATGTGTCCATACTCAGTATATGAAGTCTCATGTGTCCACACTCAGTAAAATGAAGTCTCATGTGTCCACTCTCAGTACTATGAAGTCTCGTGTGTCCACACTCAGTATATGAAGTCTCGTGTGTCCACACTCAATACTATGAAGTCTCATGTGTCCACACTCAGTATATGAAGTCTCATGTGTCCACACTCATTAAAATGAAGTCTCATGTGTCCACACTCAGTACTATGAAGTCTCGTGTGTCCACACTCAATACTATGAAGTCTCATGTGTCCACTCTCAGTACTATGAAGTCTCGTGTGTCCACACTCAGTACTATGAAGTCTCGTGTGTCCACACTCAATACTATGAAGTCTCATGTGTCCACACTCAGTAAAATGAAGTCTCATGTGTCCACACTCAGTACTATGAAGTCTCGTGTGTCCACACTCAGTACTATGAAGTCTCATGTGTCCACTCTCAGTACTGTGAAGTCTCATGTGTCCACACTCAGTACTGTGAAGTCTCATGTGTCCACACTCAGTACTGTGAAGTCTCGTGTGTCCATACTCAGTACTATGAAGTCTCATGTGTCCTCACTCAGTACTATGAAGTCTCATGTGTCCATACTCAGTACTATGAAGTCTCATGTGTCCACTCTCAGTACTATGAAGTCTCGTGTGTCCACACTCAGTATATGAAGTCTCGTGTGTCCACACTCAATACTATGAAGTCTCATGTGTCCACACTCAGTATATGAAGTCTCATGTGTCCACACTCATTATATGAAGTCTTATGTGTCCACACTCAATACTATGAAGTCTCATGTGTCCACACTCAGTATATGAAGTCTCATGTGTCCACACTCAGTACTATGAAGTCTCATGTGTCCACACTCAGTACTATGAAGTCTCATGTGTCCACTCTCAGTACTATGAAGTCTCATGTGTCCTCACTCAGTACTATGAAGTCTCGTGTGTCCACACTCAGTACTATGAAGTCTCGTGTGTCCACTCTCAGTACTATGAAGTCTCGTGTGTCCACTCTCAGTACTATGAAGTCTCCTGTGTTCTCACTCAGTACTATGAAGTCTCATGTGTCCACACTCAATACTATGAAGTCTCATGTGTCCACTCTCAGTATATGAAGTCTCATGTGTCCACACTCAGTACTATGAAGTCTCATGTGTCCACACTCAGTACTATGAAGTCTCATGTGTCCACTCTCATTACTATGAAGTCTCATGTGTCCTCACTCAGTACTATGAAGTCTCGTGTGTCCACACTCAGTACTATGAAGTCTCGTGTGTCCACTCAGTACTATGCAGTCTCGTGTGTCCACTCTCAGTACTATGAAGTCTCATGTGTCCTCACTCAGTACTATGAAGTCTCGTGTGTCCACACTCAGTACTATGAAGTCTCGTGTGTCCACTCTCAGTACTATGAAGTCTCGTGTGTCCACTCTCAGTACTCACGAGTCTCATGTGTCTCACTCAGTGTCCACACTCAGTACTATGAAGTCTCGTGTGTCCACTCTCTCAGTACTATGAAGTCTCGTGTGTCCACACTCAGTACTATGAAGTCTCGTGTGTCCACACTCAGTACTATGAAGTCTCGTGTGTCCACACTCAGTACTCTGAAGTCTCGTGTGTCCACACTCAGTACTATGAGTCTCATGTGTCCACACTCAGTACTATGAAGTCTCGTGTGTCCACACTCTCAGTACTATGAAGTCTCATGTGTCCACACTCAGTACTATGAAGTCTCATGTGTCCACACTCAGTACTATGAAGTCTCATGTGTCCACCCTCAGTACTATGAAGTCTCATGTGTCCACACCCTCAGTACTATGAAGTCTCGTGTGTCCACACTCAGTACTATATGTGTCCAAGTCTCGTGTGTCCACACTCAGTACTATGAAGTCTCGTGTCCACACTCAGTACTATGAAGTCTCATGTGTCCTCACTCAGTACTATGAAGTCTCGTGTGTCCATATTCAGTACTATGAAGTCTCGTGTGTCCACACTCAGTACTATGAAGTCTCATGTGTCCACACTCCTCAGTACTATGAAGTCTCATGTGTACACACTCAGTACTATGAAGTCTCGTGTGTCCACTCTCAGTACTATGAAGTCTCATGTGTCCTCACTCAGTACTCTGAAGTCTCGTGTGTCCATACTCAGTACTATGAAGTCTCGTGTGTCCACACTCAGTACTATGAAGTCTCGTGTGTCCACCAGTACTATGAAGTCTCGTGTGTCCACACTCAGTACTATGAAGTCTCGTGTGTCCACACTCAGTACTATGAAGTCTCGTGTGTCCACTCTCAGTACTACGAAGTCTCATGTGTCCTCACTCAGTACTATGAAGTCTCGTGTGTCCACACTCAGTACTTTGAAGTCTCGTGTGTCCACTCAGTACTATGAAGTCTCGTGTGTCCACTCTCAGTACTATGAAGTCTCATGTGTTCTCACTCAGTACTATGAAGTCTCATGTGTCCACACTCAATACTATGAAGTCTCATGTGTCCACTCAGTATATGAAGTCTCATGTGTCCACACTCAGTACTATGAAGTCTCATGTGTCCACACTCAGTACTATGAAGTCTCATGTGTCCACTCTCAGTACTATGAAGTCTCATGTGTCCTCACTCAGTACTATGAAGTCTCGTGTGTCCACACTCAGTACTATGAAGTCTCGTGTGTCCACTCTCAGTACTATGAAGTCTCGTGTGTCCACTCAGTACTATGAAGTCTCATGTGTCCTCACTCAGTACTATGAAGTCTCATGTGTCCACACTCAGTACTATGAAGTCTCGTGTGTCCACACTCAGTACTATGAAGTCTCATGTGTCCACTCTCAGTACTATGAAGTCTCATGTGTCCTCACTCAGTACTATGAAGTCTCATGTGTCCACACTCAGTACTATGAAGTCTCCCACACTCAGTACTATGAAGTCTCGTGTGTCCACACTCAGTACTATGAAGTCTCGTGTGTCCACACTCAGTACTATGAAGTCTCATGTGTCCACACTCAGTACTATGAAGTCTCGTGTGTCCACACTCAGTACTATGAAGTCTCATGTGTCCACACTCAGTACTATGAAGTCTCATGTGTCCACACTCAGTACTATGAAGTCTCATGTGTCCACACTCAGTACTATGAAGTCTCATGTGTCCACCCTCAGTACTATGAAGTCTCATGTGTCCACACTCAGTACTATGAAGTCTCATGTGTCCACACTCAGTACTATGAAGTCTCTTGTGTCCACACTCAGTACTATGAAGTCTCATGTGTCCACACTCAGTACTATGAAGTCTCATGTGTCCATATTCAGTACTATGAAGTCTCGTGTGTCCACACTCAGTACTATGAAGTCTCGTGTGTCCACACTCCTCAGTACTATGAAGTCTCATGTGTCCACACTCAGTACTATGAAGTCTCGTGTGTCCAATCTCAGTACTATGAAGTCTCATGTGTCCACACTCAGTACTCTGAAGTCTCATGTGTCCATACTCAGTACTATGAAGTCTCGTGTGTCCACACTCAGTACTATGAAGTCTCGTGTGTCCACTCTCAGTACTATGAAGTCTCGTGTGTCCACACTCAGTACTATGAAGTCTCGTGTGTCCACACTCAGTACTATGAAGTCTCGTGTGTCCACTCTCAGTACTATGAAGTCTCGTGTGTCCACACTCAGTACTATGAAGTCTCGTGTGTCCACACTCAGTACTATGAAGTCTCGTGTGTCCACACTCAGTACTATGAAGTCTCGTGTGTCCACTCTCAGTACTGTGAAGTCTCATGTGTCCACACTCAGTACTATGAAGTCTCATGTGTCCACACTCAGTACTATGAAGTCTCGTGTGTCCACACTCAGTACTATGAAGTCTCGTGTGTCCACACTCATTACTATGAAGTCTCATGTGTCCACACTCAGTACTATGAAGTCTCATGTGTCCACACTCAGTACTATGAAGTCTCATGTCCACACTCAGTAAAATGAAGTCTCATGTGTCCACACTCAGTACTATGAAGTCTCATGTGTCCACACTCAGTACTATGAAGTCTCATGTGTCCACACTCAGTACTATGAAGTCTCATGTGTCCACACTCAGTACTGTGAAGTCCATGTGTCACTCTCAGTACTATGAAGTCTCATGTGTCCACTCTCAGTACTATGAAGTCTCATGTGTCCACACTCAGTACTATGAAGTCTCGTGTGTCCACACTCAGTACTATGAAGTCTCATGTGTCCACTCTCAGTACTATGAAGTCTCGAAGTCTCAGTACTATGAAGTCTCATGTGTCCTCACTCAGTACTATGAAGTCTCGTGTGTCCACACTCAGTACTATGAAGTCTCATGTGTCCACACTCAATACTATGAAGTCTCATGTGTCCACTCTCAGTATATGAAGTCTCATGTGTCCACACTCAGTACTATGAAGTCTCATGTGTCCACACTCAGTACTATGAAGTCTCATGTGTCCACACTCAGTACTATGAAGTCTCGTGTGTCCACACTCAGTACTATGAAGTCTCGTGTGTCCACACTCAGTACTATGAAGTCTCATGTGTCCAGTCCAGTGTCCACACTCAGTACTATGAAGTCTCGTGTCCACTCTCAGTACTATGAAGTCTCGTGTGTCCACACTCAGTACTATGAAGTCTCATGTGTCCTCACTCAGTACTATGAAGTCTCGTGTGTCCACACTCAGTACTATGAAGTCTCGTGTGTCCACTCTCAGTACTCCACTCATGTGTCCACACTCAGTACTATGAAGTCTCATGTGTCCACACTCATTACTATGAAGTCTCGTGTGTCCACACTCAGTACTATGAAGTCTCGTGTGTCCACTCTCAGTACTATGAAGTCTCGTGTGTCCACACTCAGTACTATGAAGTCTCGTGTGTCCACACTCAGTACTACGAAGTCTCATGTGTCCACTCTCAGTACTACTAGTCTCGTGTGTCCACACTCAGTACTATGAAGTCTCATGTGTCCACACTCAGTACTATGAAGTCTCATGTGTCCACACTCAGTACTATGAAGTCTCATGTGTCCACCCTCAGTACTATGAAGTCTCATGTGTCCACACTCAGTACTATGAAGTCTCATGTGTCCACACTCAGTACTATGAAGTCTCGTGTGTCCACACTCAGTACTATGAAGTCTCATGTGTCCTCACTCAGTACTCTGAAGTCTCGTGTGTCCATATTCAGTACTATGAAGTCTCGTGTGTCCACACTCAGTACTATGAAGTCTCGTGTGTCCACACTCCTCAGTACTATGAAGTCTCATGTGTACACACTCAGTACTATGAAGTCTCGTGTGTCCAATCTCAGTACTATGAAGTCTCATGTGTCCTCACTCAGTACTCTGAAGTCTCGTGTGTCCATACTCAGTACTATGAAGTCTCGTGTGTCCACACTCAGTACTATGAAGTCTCGTGTGTCCACTCTCAGTACTATGAAGTCTCGTGTGTCCACACTCAGTACTATGAAGTCTCGTGTGTCCACACTCAGTACTATGAAGTCTCGTGTGTCCACTCTCAGTACTATGAAGTCTCGTGTGTCCACACTCAGTACTATGAAGTCTCGTGTGTCCACACTCAGTACTATGAAGTCTCGTGTGTCCACACTCAGTACTATGAAGTCTCGTGTGTCCACTCTCAGTACTATGAAGTCTCATGTGTCCACACTCAATACTATGAAGTCTCATGTGTCCACACTCAGTATATGAAGTCTCATGTGTCCACACTCAGTACTATGAAGTCTCATGTGTCCACACTCAGTACAATGAAGTCTCGTGTGTCCACACTCAGTACAATGAAGTCTCATGTGTCCACACTCAGTACTATGAAGTCTCGTGTGTCCACACTCAGTATATGAAGTCTCATGTGTCCACACTCAGTATATGAAGTCTCGTGTGTCCACACTCAATACTATGAAGTCTCATGTGTCCACACTCAGTATATGAAGTCTCATGTGTCCACACTCAATACTCTGAAGTCTCGTGTGTCCACACTCAGTATATGAAGTCTCATGTGTCCACACTCAATACTCTGAATTCTCGTGTGTCCACACTCAGTATATGAAGTCTCATGTGTCCACACTCAGTATATGAAGTCTCGTGTGTCCACACTCAATACTATGAAGTCTCATGTGTCCACACTCAGTATATGAAGTCTCATTTGTCCACACTCAATACTCTGAAGTCTCGTGTGTCCACACTCAGTACTATGAAGTCTCATGTGTCCACTCTCAGTATATGAAGTCTCATGTGTCCACACTCCTCAGTACTATGAAGTCTCATGTGTCCATACTCAGTACTATGAAGTCTCATGTGTCCACACTCATTATATGAAGTCTCATGTGTCCACTCTCAATACTATGAAGTCTCATGTGTCCACACTCAGTACTATGAAGTCTCATGTGTCCACTCTCAGTACTATGAAGTCTCGTGTGTCCACACTCAGTACTATGAAGTCTCATGTGTCCACTCTCAGTACTATGAAGTCTCATGTGTCCTCACTCAGTACTATGAAGTCTCATGTGTCCATACTCAATACTATGAAGTCTCATGTGTCCACACTCATTACTATGAAGTCTCATGTCCACACTCAATACTATGAAGTCTCATGTGTCCACACTCAGTACAATGAAGTCTCATGTCCACACTCAGTACTATGAAGTCTCATGTGTCCACACTCAGTACAATGAAGTCTCGTGTGTCCACACTCAGTACAATGAAGTCTCATGTGTCCACACTCAGTACTATGAAGTCTCGTGTGTCCACACTCAGTACTATGAAGTCTCATGTGTCCACTCTCAGTATTATGAAGTCTCGTGTGTCCACACTCAGTACTATGATGTCTCATGTGCCCACACTCAGTACTATGAAGTCTTGTGTGTCACACTCAGTACTGTGTCCACACTCAGTACTATGAAGTCTCATTCACTCAGTACTATGAAGTCTGTGTGTCCCTCCTCAGTACTATGAAGTCTCATGTGTCCACACCTCAGTACTATGAAGTCTCATGTGTCCACACTCAGCACTATGAAGTCTCTTTTCTCTTTTCATGTGTGTCCACACTCAGTACTTGCCCTAGATCTATAATTTCAACATCATAAAAATTGCGAATTGTGGGTGTCCACACTCAGCTACTAGTTTTATTATTCATGAAGTCCCTCTGGGATCTTCTAAACTCTCAGAATTACATGATTAATCATCTCTAATATTTTATTATTATTTTAGTCACATGTGTCCCACTCAGTACTATGAAGTCTCATGTGTCCACACTCCAGTACTATGAAGTCTCTCATGTGTCCACACTCAGTACTATGAAGTCTCATGTGTCCCACCCTCAGTACTCACCGAGTCTCATGTGTCCACACTCCAGTACCTCACTCAGTACTATGAAGTCTCATGTGTCCACACTCAGTACTATGAAGTCTCGTGTGTCCACACTCAGTACTATGAAGTCTCGTGTGTCCACACTCAGTACTATGAAGTCTCGTGTGTCCACACTCAGTACTATGAAGTCTCATGTGTCCACCTCAGTATTTATTTAGTCTCATGTGTCCACTCAGTACAAGTCTCCCACACTCAGTACTATGAAGTCTCATGTGTCCACACTCAGTGTGAAGTCTCATGTGTCCACCCTCAGTACTATGGTCTCATGTGTCCACTCAGTACTATGAAGTCTCATGTGTCCACACTCAGTACTATGAAGTCTCATGTGTCCACACTCAGTACTCTGAAGTCTCATGTCCTCTACCAGTACTCTGAAGTCTCGTGTGTCCACCTTCAGTACTATGAAGTCTCGTGTGTCCACACTCAGTATTATGAAGTCTCGTGGTGTCCACACTCAGTAGTACTATGAAGTCTCATGTGTCCACTCAGTACTATGAAGTCTCGTGTGTCTCAATCTCACACTCAGTACCTATGAAGTCTCATGTGTCCATCACTCAGTACTATGCGTCTGAAGTCTACTATGTGTCCACAATGTCCACCTCGTACTATGAAGTCTCGTGTGTCCACACTCAGTACTATGAAGTCTCGTGTGTCCACACTCAGTACTATGAAGTCCATCGTGTCCACCACACTCAGTACTATGAAGTCTCATGTCCACACTCAGTACTATGAAGTCTCATGTGTACTTCATAGTCCGCCCACACTCAGTACTATGAAGTCCTCGTATTGTCCACACTCAGTACTATGAAGTCTCGGTGTCCACACTCAGTACTATAAGTCTGTGTCCACTCAGCACTATGTGTCTCATGTGTCAGTGTCCCTCACCAGTGAAGTCCACACTCAGTACTATGAAGTCTCATGTGTCCACACTCAGTACTATGAAGTCCTCATGTCCACACTCAGTACTATGAAGTCTCATGTGTCCACTCAGTACTGTATCTCATGTCCACACTCAGTACTATGAAGTCTGTGTGTCTCATGTCCTCAGTACTACTAAGTCTCATGTGTCCTCACTCAGTACTATGAAGTCTCGTGTCCACACTCAGTACTATGAAGTCTCGTGTGTCCACTCTCAGTACTATGAAGTCTAGTCTCAAGTGTCCACTCTCAGTACTAAGTCTCATGTGTCCACACTCAGTACTCATGTGTCCACACTCAGTACTATGAAGTCTCATGTGTCCACACTCAGTACTATGAAGTCTCATGTGTCCACACTCAGTACTATGAAGTCTCATGTGTCCACTCTCAGTACTATGAAGTCCCATGTGTGTCCACTCAGTACTATGAAGTCTCATGTGTGTCCTCACTCAGCTACTATGAAGTCTCATGTGTCCACACTCAGTACTATGAAGTCTCATGTGTCCACACTCAGTACTATGAAGTCTCATGTGTCCACACTCAGTACTATGAAGTCTCATGTGTCCACAGTACTCTCAACTGTGTCCAGTACTATGAAGTCTCATGTGTCCACACTCAGTACTATGAAGTCTCATGTGTGTCCACTCCAGTACTATGAAGTCTCGTGTGTCCACACTCAGTACTATAGTCCCTCACTCAGTGTACTCATGAAGTCTCGTGTCCACACTCAGTACTATAAGAGTCTCGTGTGTCCTCACTCAGTACTATGAAGTCTCATGTGTCCACACTCAGTACTGTGTACTATGTGTCCAAGTACTGAGAAGTCTCGTGTGTCCACACTCAATACTATGTCTCTACTCTCAGACTAGTCTCATGTGTCCAATACTATGAAGTCTCAGTACTACAATGAAGTCTCATGTGTCCACACTCAATACTATGAAGTCTCATGTGTCCACACTCAGTACTATGAAGTCTCATGTGTCCACCTCAGTACTATGACTCATGAACACTCAGTACTGTGTCCATGTGTCCACACTCAGTACTATGAAGTCTCGTGTGTCCTCACCAGTACTATGAAGTCTCATGTGTCCACACTCAGTACTATGAAGTCTCGTGTGTCCACTCTCAGTACTGTGAAGTCTCGTGTGTCCACACTCAGTACTATGAAGTCTCATGTGTCCACACTCAGTACTGTCCACACTGAGTCTCATGTGTGTCCACACTCAGTACTGTGAAGTACTCATGTCCACACTCAGTACTATGAAGTCTCATGTGTCCACACTCAGTACTATGAAGTCTCATGTGTCCACACTCAGTACTATGAAGTCTCATGTGTCCACACTCAGTACTCACACTCAGTACTATGAAGTCTCATGTGTCCACACTCAGTACTATGAAGTCTCATGTGTCCACACTCAGTACTATGAAGTATCATGTGTCCACACTCAGTACTATGAAGTATCATGTCCACACTCAGTACTATGAAGTCTCGTGTGTCCACACTCAGTACTATGAAGTCTCGTGTGTCCACAGTCTCAGTACTATGAAGTCTCATGTGTCCACACTCAGTACTATATGAGTATCATGACACTCAGTACTGTGAAGTCTCATGTGTCCACACTCAGTACTATGAAGTCTCATGTCCACACTCAGTACTATGAAGTCTCATGTGTCCACACTCAGTACTATGAAGTCTCATGTGTCCACACTCAGTACTATGAAGTCTCATGTGTCCACACTCAGTACTATGAAGTCTCGTGTGTCCACACTCAGTGTGTCCACACTCCAGTACTATGAAGTCTCATGTGTCCACACTCAGTACTATGAAGTCTCATGTGTCCACACTCAGTACTATGAAGTCTCATGTGTCCACACTCAGTACTATGAAGTCTCGTGTGTCCACACTCAGTACTATGAAGTCTCGTGTGTCCACACTCAGTACTATGAAGTCTCATGTGTCCACACTCAGTACTGTGAAGTCTCGTGTGTCCACACTCAGTACTATGAAGTCTCGTGTGTCCACACTCAGTACTATGAAGTCTCGTGTGTCCACACTCAGTACTATGAAGTCTCATGTGTCCACACTCAGTACTATGAAGTCTCGTGTGTCCACACTCAGTACTATGAAGTCTCGTGTCCACACTCAGTACTATGAAGTCCACACTCAGTATATGAAGTCTCATGTGTCCACACTCAGTACTATGAAGTCTCGTGTGTCCACACTCAGTACTATGAAGTCTCGTGTGTGTCCACACTCAGTACTATGAAGTCTCGTGTGTCCACACTCAGTACTATGAAGTCTCATGTGTCCACACTCAGTACTATGAAGTCTCGTGTGTCCACACTCAGTACTATGAAGTCTCGTGTGTCCACACTCAGTACTATGAAGTCTCATGTGTCCACACTCAGTACTCTCGTGTGTCCACACTCAGTACTATGAAGTCTCATGTGTCCACACTCAGTACTATGAAGTCTCATGTCCACACTCAGTACTATGAAGTCTCGTGTGTCCACTCTCAGTACTATGAAGTCTGTGTCCACACTCAGTACTATGTGTCCACCACACTCAGTACTGTGAAGTCTCGTGTGTCCACTCAGTACTATGAAGTCTCATGTGTCCACACTCAGTACTATGAAGTCTCATGTGTCCACACTCAGTACTATGAAGTCTCATGTCCACACTCAGTACTATGAAGTCTCAGTGTGTCCACACTCAGTATTATGAAGTCTCATGTGTCCACACTCAGTACTATGAAGTCTCATGTGTCCACACTCAGTACTATGAAGTCTCATGTGTCCACACTCAGTACTATGAAGTCTCATGTGTCCACTCAGTCAGTACTATGAAGTCTCATGTGTCCACACTCAGTACTATGAAGTCTCGTGTGTCCACACTCAGTACTATGAAGTCTCGTGTGTCCACACTCAGTATATGAAGTCTCATGTGTCCACACTCAGTACTATGAAGTCTCGTGTGTCCACACTCAGTACTATGAAGTCTCGTGTGTCCACACTCAGTACTATGAAGTCTCGTGTGTCCACACTCAGTACTATGACGTCTCGTGTGTCCCCTCTCAGTATATGAAGTCTCGTGTGTCCACACTCAGTACTATGAAGTCTCGTGTGTCCACACTCAGTAAAATGAAGTCTCGTGTGTCCACACTCATTACTATGAAGTCTCGTGTGTCCACACAACTCCACTCAGTACTATGAAGTCTCGTGTGTCCACACTCAGTACACTCAGTCCACACTCATACTATGAAGTCTCGTGTCCACACTCAGTACTATGAAGTCTCATGTGTCCACACTCAGTACTATGAAGTCTCATGTGTCCACACTCAGTACTGTGAAGTCTCATGTGTCCACACTCAGTACTGAAGTCTCATGTGTCCACACTCAGTACTATGAAGTATCATGTGTCCACACTCAGTACTATGAAGTCTCGTGTGTCCACACTCAGTACTATGAAGTCTCATGTGTCCACACTCAGTACTATGAAGTCTCATGTGTCCACACTCAGTACTATGAAGTCTCGTGTGTCCACACTCAGTACTATGAAGTCTCGTGTGTCCACACTCAGTATATGAAGTCTCATGTGTCCACACTCAGTACTATGAAGTCTCATGTGTCCACACTCAGTACTATGAAGTCTCATGTGTCCACACTCAGTACTATGAAGTATCATGTGTCCACACTCAGTACTATGAAGTCTCGTGTGTCCACACTCAGTACTATGAAGTATCATGTGTCCACACTCAGTACTATGAAGTCTCGTGTGTCCACACTCAGTATATGAAGTCTCATGTGTCCACACTCAGTACTATGAAGTCTCCACACAGTGTCCACACTCAGTACTATGAAGTCTCGTGTGTCCACTCTCAGTACTATGAAGTCTCATGTGTCCACACTCAGTACTATGAAGTCTCACTGTACTATGTCCCCTCTCAGTATATGACGTCTCATGTCCCTCCAGTACTATGAAGTCTCGTGTGTCCACACTCAGTAAAATGAAGTCTCGTGTGTCCACACTCATTACTATGAAGTCTCGTGTGTCCACTCTCAGTACTATGAATTATCATGTGTCCACACTCAGTACTATGAAGTCTCGTGTGTCCACACTCAGTACTGTGAAGTCTCATGTGTCCACACTCAGTACTATGAAGTCTCGTGTGTCCACTCTCAGTATATGAAGTCTCGTGTGTCCACACTCAGTATATGAAGTCTCGTGTGTCCACACTCAGTACTATGAAGTCTCATGTGTAGTGTCCACATTCAGTACTATGAAATTTCATGTGCACTCATTTTTAGCTTGTATTGTTCTGTTTCCAAGGCTCTCTCTCTCACTCATGTTTCATAGAATGCTTTCGTAGTCACATGAGATAAATCACAGGTATCTGTCCTCTTTATCCTTAATCATCCTTTATTTCCTAAAAATAAGAAACATCATCTATATTTCATAATACAACTATTTCCATGTGGGAGGTTAACATCAACACTATTATCTATGATCCATATTTAAATTTTGCCTTTTCTTCAAGTACAAACCTCCCCCAAGTCCAGTGTGATGGCCGTATTTATTTAATCTTCTGTGGAATAGTTATTTGACCTTTCTTTGTATTTCACCTCATTAGTTTGTAACAGTAAAAATTTGTAGAATGTCCCTCAAATTTGACTTTTCTGATGTTTCTGCATAATTAGATTCAGAATATGCATTGTGGCAGAATGGTCACAGAAGGGCTACACATCATATCAGGACACAGTCAGTGTCAATCTGGTCCATCAAGAGTCAGTGATGTCCATATTTAATCATATTAGTAAATGAGGAACTGGACAGAGATGTACAGGGACATTTGTGAAAGCCTTCGGACCATGAACCAAGTCCAAGAAACCTGGGACACACAGGGAGATAGAATTTAGTGCTATTGTGCTCTTCTGACAACCAGCAAGAAAATAAGTGAAGCACTAAAAATAGAATAAGGGAGAAATTGAGGGAAATTCGGGGATTTAGGACATTTATAAACTAAGGGGCTAAATGCTGCTAATAGTTTCAAGGAATGAGTAATAAATTGGGAGAATTTTTTTTTAAAAATTATTCTAAGTTTTCTTCCCAGGACATCAATAGTCATTATGTTAATAAATCATAACCAGCTCATGACAATGGAAAATTCAATCTGTCTCTGGGAAAAATTTAAGAAGTAATTTCTTTGATTTAATGGGCTTTAATTTAAAAGCATTTTAGGAATATATCCTTATGACAGAGCTTCTAAAGACAAAATTACAATATATGCAGGAAAACATACAAAAATACAGCAAGTATATTTACACATACATAAACATATATTCTTTAGAAATCTACGTGTACAACCACCAGAAAGTATGTTTCTTTCCAACAGTAAAGGTCACACTGATTGAAGCATTAGGTCAGCTCCCCCCATGTGTGCTGCCCTCCCTTCAGTGTCCATGCCACAGGCAGCACTGTGCTTGAAGACTGAGACTGAAATCTCCTGCAATAATTCTACTCCATCCCTGCACATGGACGCAGTACAATGCTATTTAGAGAAAAGGAGAAAGGAATTTCAGTGCATTACAATGTGCAAACTATAATTTCAGTCTCAATTTTAAAAATTGTTCTGTTAGAAAAAAAGTAACTTCCCTAGAAGGTTCAGCCCTATACTATTTTTTACACAGCTCTCTAGGCATGGAAATTTAATGGACATGGGTTGCACAAAAAAAGACAGCTTCTGGTTTATTTGGTTAAGAACTAAGATTGCTTCACACTCAGGTAGAAAATGAAGAGATCCAGCACAGGCATGTGCACACACGCCTGTATACACACACACACACACACACACACACACACACAAACACACACACTTTTTGGAGATCGTGCTGTGACAACAAGACAGGGAGTGATACTTTGTGCCCTCTGTTCTTATCATTCTCTGGGATTTACAAGGTTAACTTTGATAACTAAGGCTCCATTTTGAACCATTGTATAGTATTTACAGGTGATACCTGTGCAGTGGTGTTTGTGTCTCTGTGAAAGAATGCCTGGCATAGACAGCATAAGGAAAGAAAGAAATCTGAGGGTTCAGTCCATAATGGTCTGGCTTAATCTGGTGTGGAGGAGGCTCAGTCCATAACCATGTGACTGGGTCATGACAGGTCTACTTCACTACCAGGTCATGGATGCTTGCAGCAAGGATCCATGGTGTGGAGGCTATTCACATCTCTCATCCCCTCTTCCCGCCCCCTTCCTCAAAACACATAAATATCTCCCCTGACAATAAGCAGCGAGTTTCGCTTTAGACGTTTCTCCAGCGACTCAATGTGGTTTTCTTTTCCCGGTGATTTGGGGGAGTTTGAGTCGCCGACACCTGTCTTCTCGCTCAGCCTCAAGAGAGAAACGGCTGGCCCGGCTCTCTCTCTCTTTTGCTCTACCTGCGGTGGTGAGGGAAAAAGCCCCGGCATTTTGGCGCCCAGGCGTGGGGCACAACAACCACTGCCCCATGTGAGGGCGTGTGAGGATTCAAAACGGACTACAGACTGCTGGCGTGGCGAAGGAAAAATTCAAAATTAAGCTGACGAGCTAATCGGACTGCTGACGGGTGTATCCTCATAAGTTATGAGGTAATCTTCATATTTAATATTCTAACCTTTACTTCTATAATCTGTGCTTACTTCAACTTCCTTTCTCTTTCCTTCCATTTCCGGTTTGCCGCCATTTCTAAACGAGTACGTTCATGGCGGACACACCACATGGACAGACCTAAAGGAGACTTTAAATGTTTTGCCTCCTCATTTAAATAAAAACTCCGTCCCAAACTTCAACATCTCTTGTTCTTTTCTCTTTCCTCTCATTTTTGGGTTTCCGACAGACCGCTTCTGCGGTGCCGCCATTTTTGTCCTGCCCCATTTGAATGGGGCGCCATCTTAAAGCACCACGTGGGCAGACCTAAAAACAAAACTCACCACGTGGGTAGAAACTCACCACGTGGACAAACCTAAAAAGAAACTCACCACGTGGGTAGACCTAAAAGAAAACTCACCACGTGGACAAACCTAGAGGAGGCTCACCACGTGGGCAAACCTGGAGAACTCTCAAAGTGTCCTGCCCCTCATTGGAGTGGGGGCGCCATCTTAAAAAAATTCTACAACATGTTTAACTATTTTTGAGACTTTATGCTTATGTTGTACTCATATATATTACTATTGCCAAAAAAAGTCCATGGCTCTTGGGACAAAACTTTTGTTTTAGCCCCATGGATTAATTCAGTCCTCCTTGCCTTAATTGCCAACCTTAAAGGCTCTTCCAGGAAAAAGTTCATTTTGCCCTTAAAAACTGTAAGAAAAAACTAAAACTGACTTTTAAAATCTCCTTTCTCCCAAGGCCGCCACCCAAGCCGCCACCCGGCAGCTATCTTTTCAGCTCTTTTCAGCCCCTAACTACTGCCTAAAACAAATGTGCTCAAACCCCTGATGGAAGACAGCTCCTCCATGTAGCTTTCTGTGAATGTAAACTGTGATCAAATACAAACCGAGGTTAACTTTCCTCACTGGCGTGGAGCACAAGTCACTGGTCCGCCAGGCTCCACCGACATTCCTGCGGGGAGGGCCAATGGGACAACTCCAGCCCGGGCCGAGCACTGCCCGAGCCTCACTGGCTGCGCCTCGCCCGCACCTCAGGCGTCATTTTTGGTCACTTTTGTCAAAAATAAATAAATAAATAAAAAAGGCAAACAAAAATATCTTAGAAATGGCAGACAATCCGCCATGAAGCCATGAGACAAGCTGCCCCCCCCCTTTGCCTCTGGCTCCCTCTATGCTCTTAACTAAGTGTCCTTTTAAAAAAAAAAAAAAAAAAAAAAACAGCTGGGGACATTCATATTGCCCTGCTAGAGGTAAAAAAACCTATTTTCAAGTCTATATGGCTATATCCTACACACCATTGTCCCACCCTTCGCTGCCTTCCCATTAACATAAAGATAAAAAGATGGCTTAATTGTTAAACACTTGCCTGTAGAGCCTAAGGACCCTGATTCGAGGCTCAATTCTCCAGTACCCATGTAAACAGTGGCTGGAGGCCTGGCAATTCTCTCTCTACCCGCCTAACTCAATTCATACTAAGCCCAACTAACTCAATCGGTAATACAATGTTAGCCTGGGATTAAAGTTTTCCTCTGACAGCTCTGCCCAACTGGAGGGACAAAATTTAAAAAAAAAAAAAAACCTAAAAACTGTCAATCTCTGGTTACTATAAAAAGTTTAATGACGGCTAATGATGGTTAAATTTAAATTGTTTTCTCTCTCCTTACTATGCCTTATACCAAGTATTATTGTTACTGTTATTATAAATTTATTAAAAGCCAGGGACAAAATGTAATAATTTAAATATATGCCCCCAATATATTCAATATTTTATTAATTTATAGTTTACATCTACAATTGCCTTACTAAAGACAATGTCACTGGGGACCAATTTTAAGGTGTAATAATTGTTTAAGATTCCATTGTAAAGATATACAAAGTGTGCCTAACAGGAGTTCCTAAAGCTTACTGTGGCTTAACTACAATAATTTTGCTCTATGTACTATATGACTAATTAATTTCTTTTTCTCTCTTTCATGGCTCTATAAAGACAGGCCAACTTCTTCTGCCAATATGGAACTTCCCCTAGATCTATGAGCTTCAATATCATAAAAAACTGCTAACTGTCAGCCCTGGATTAACCCTAACAATACATGTCTCATATCTTTTCTTCCTTGATTAATCAGCCTAATGTTTTATTATTATTATTTTAGGTCATTCCAACCCATCTGATCTCCAAGACCTCACTGCTAAATGCGTTGCCATTTTACAGGTGTCTCCAAAAAAGATTCAAACTGCTCCTCCCTTCAAGATTTTGGGCTCCAGGTTATTCCTTAATACTGTCTCTCCTGTCAAACCCCAACTCCATATTCAAAAATTCTATACTTTGCCTCAACTCCAAAAGGTGCTGGAAGAAATTAATTGGATGAGGCCCTGGCTACCCATAACTACTGAGGAACTGTCCCCTTTATTTGACCTCTTAAAGAGTCTTACTCTCTCCTCTCAGATAACCTCGCCCCCTCATCATGAACAAATTCTACATAAGGTACAACGGGCCATTGATGCTGCAGTCCTAAAGAGGTTTAATCCTAACACCTATCTCCCTCTGTATTTTCTCTGGGAAACATTATGCACTGCGCTGTTGGCCCAGGAAGGAGAACCCATCAATGGATTCACCTCTCCCTTGGTGGAGTCCCCAGAGTTTACTCTATAACTAACCAGATTGCAGACTGCATTATAAAGGGCAGGGACACCTCTGTCCGATTGTTTGGCATGGAGCCTCATGTCATTGTCACCCCCTTTAAGGTAACAGACTTCACTTGGCTTCAGAGAAATAACAACAGGGTTGCTATTGCCCTCGAGGGTTTCTGGGTATAATTGATTGTCACTATGGTCCTTATAAATGGATGAGCTCCTTCTCTAGGTTGGAATGGAGACCCCCAGACTTTTTTATCTAAACCCAACCCTGATTTCCTTACCGTATTCACTGATGGGGGCACTTGGGAGCTTCCTAGTTGTTTACCCTCCCCTAAGGAGGGGAAAAAAGTCTATACCCATAAAGTCTATCTCCCATGAGGTCACAGGATCAGCACATGCTGGGAAAAAACTAAACATGCTATTAACCATATGCTTCAATGCTTTGCCACCCTTGGATTGCCAGATCAAATCAAAACCGATAATGGTCCCTGCTTCGTAAGCAAAACTTTTATAGATTTCCTCCAAACCTGGAAAATCTCACTTTCCACAGGCATCCCATATAACCCGGGGCCAAGCCATCGTGGAAAGATATCATCAAACTCTCAAATCTCAATTACAAAAACAAAAGGGGAATCTCTACCCCCACATGACCAACTAAAAAGGCATTATTAACCTAAATATTTTAAATTTTTCTAAAGAAGATAGACACTTGTCCCCTTTTCAAAAACATTGGACCTCAGCTGTCACCTACAGCTCCATCTGGGTCAAATGGAGGGACCCATTAACTGGGGCATGGAGGGGACCAGACCCCCTCCTCACAGCAGGGAGAGGATTTGGATGTGTCTTTCCTCAAGAGGAAAAAAAGACCTATTTGGGTACCGGCAAGAGACTTAAAATATTTACCCCAACAAGGGGATGATAATAATCAATCTTCCAGGGAGTGTCACACCCCTGAGAACTATGCCTCTGTTTCTTCCCCAGGAACAACTGAAGGTATGGATGCTACTAGACCTGAATGAAGCCAGAAAAGCTCCAGAAAGATTTACAGAAGAGGAGTCGGGACTCCTAAGACAACCTGCTGTAGACGAGCTTACATGGCTTTTTATTCCACCTTCTCCCTCCCCTTGGACCCCTCCTTCTTCTTGCTCTTTACCCTACCATCTCCCTCCCCCTGAACCCCTCCTTCTTCTTATCCTCACTCTCAGGCCCTGTGTAATTAATAAGATTACACAATTCATTCACCAACAGCTTGAGGCAATTAAACTTCATCAGGCCAAGGCACCACAGGTTTGCGACTCAAAGACAATGGCTTTTCCACTTACTGGCTATCCACCTAACATCCCTCCCCCGCCCTCCATCGAACCAATGACGGGTAAGCTCTCAGACAGGCTGAGACAACCTAAGACAGGGCGTGGAGTGGTCAACGGGCTAGAGGCATAGTGCCCAGAGACGGGTAAGGTTCCCAGAGGGGAACAACCTAGGACAGGGACTATGCCATCCACCGTTCTTACAAAAACAAAGGGGAGATGTTGGGCCCTGCCCGGTGTGAAGCCGAGTGGTTAGCCCAGCCAATCTTGGCCTATTCCCGGTAAGGCCTAGTCGAGCCTGAGTACCTGCCCTTGACTCAGCACCTAAGCTGAAACTGCCTCCACCCAGCTGCTGCTGACGTGATGAAATACTGTTGGCCCTTATACCTTTCTCTCATCCCCTCTTCCCCCCCCCTTCCTCAAAGTATATTGGCCCTTATACCTTTCTCTCATCCCCTCTTCCCACCCCCTTCCTCAAAGTATATTGGCCCTTATACCTTTCTCTCATCCCCTCTTCCCGCCCCCTTCCTCAAAACACATAAATATCTCCCCTGACACTATACACGACGAGTTTCGCTTTAGACGTTTCTCCAGCGACTCAATGTGGTTTTCTTTTCCCGGTGATTTGGGGAGGTTTGAGTCGCCGACACCTGTCTTCTCGATTTCATGCCTTCTAAGAATTATACGATGAATGTTGCTATTTACTAGTAAGATAATGTACAAAAGATTGTGTGGAAACAAGCATCTAAATCAGATACATAAAACAGTATGTTGAATGTAAGACCTGAAATTCTGAAGCTACTAAAAAAAATATAGGGGAAACATTTCAGAATTCAGGCATAGGTGATGATTTTTTGAATAGGACTCCAGTGCTCAGGAAATGATAATAAAACATAAAACTTGATAAAAGGTTTATGTCAGTATAGGATGAAATTACCAGACTGAAGAGATAGGCTACTGACTTGGAAAAAAATCCCTTCCAGCTATCCATCTGATATGGAATTATTATCCAAAATGTATAAATAACTCAAAATATTAAACACCAAAAGAACAAATGATCTAATCAATAATAGCAAATGTGGTAAACAGTCATTTCTCAAAAGAAGTACAAGTGACCAATAAACCAATAAATTCAGTTTTACTGGAGTCTCTCTCTCTCTCTCTCTCTCTCTCTCCATATATGTATATATATATATATATATATATATATATATATATATATATATATATATATATTACAATACACAGATATTGTGTATTTTCTCTCCTATGTGGAATCAAGATTAAAAACAAAAACATGAAAGTAGAAGGACATTTCCTGGGAGGATGAAAGGGGCCAAGAGAAAAGGTAATGAAGGGGACAAGAGAGGATTAGGTGGTGAGATAAATAAGGTCAAACTGTATTATAAGCATCTTTCAAAATGACACAGTGAAATCCATTATTCTATGCAATTAATATATACCAAGAAAAAATAAAGGATAAACAGCATGGTAGGGGTGGGCTGTGGTTCAGATGTCTGTGTGTATCACTAGATGAGAATTTTGCTAAATTTAATTACTGAAGAGAACAATAAAAATGAGATAGTTGTTTATGGTTTTGTTTTATTTTTATTTATTTGCTGGCAGAGAGAAGGAGGAGAGATAGAAAGAAAAAAATGTGCATTACAGGGATTTCTGATGCTTCAAAGAACTCCAGACACATGTGCCTGGTGCATCTGGCTTGAGTAGGCACTGGGGAATTGAACCCTGGGCCAAAAGGCTTTGCAAGCAAGTGCCTTTAACCACCAAGCCACCTCCCAGCACAAAATAGTTTTTTTCTGGGCACATCTGAACAATCCTTCTACCCTTTTAAACATCTGGCATGGGGTATAAAACAAGAAGTTGGTCAAAGGTAAGGAAGTCATCAAATGACCAAACTCCTAACACATACCTGTTCTCTCCCAGGTCTTCCAGGTTCACTCCCTTGGCCAGTTCTCTCCGGCTCCCATCTGATCATGCACTTTCTCTTTGTCATGTTTCAACAGCTGGGCCTTCCTTAGTGTTCCCTTACAGAGGACTTATGAGGGACACAGGCCCTTTCATTATAGCTTCTGGCTCCTATGAAAGTAAGAACACATTGCCACTTCTCCTTCATGTCGCATAACTTTATCAGATGGAAGAAGTGAGTGGATTCTTCAAAGGCACTTAGTGAATCATTGGCAAAGAAAGCAGTAACTGACTTTCGGACCCTACTTGCCCTTGTGTGGCCTTTCATTGTACTTTCATGAGAGAGCTTGGGAGGAATGCATGGTGAACCTACTCTCCAGGGAGCCCTGGAGCCCAATACCAGCTCATCCAAGGCCATAGCTACTGAAAGAAGGCACCAATGAGGCTTAAAAATAACCCTGATTACATGAGATGCCTTACAAGGGAGCTTATTCTTAGTCTTTATTTTTATCTCTATGGAAAATGCAGGAAGTTGTTAGGCATGGATTGTTCCTGTTGCCATGGGAGAGATGCAGAAGGGTGAAGGAAGGATAGGGCAGGTTAAATATACGTGAAAGAAGGGACAACAGAAGCATTTTAGAAGTTTATCCTATTTTAGTTTCAAGTCTTAATAAAGAAATTTTGAAACTCCTTTTAGGGTTGTACAGAAATATATATCTATATATTTCTTCAGGCTCGGAATTTTAACCATTTCTTACACAAAGTAGTAGAGCCTAATTGGAAAAGAAATCAATTGCTTGTTGCTTGAAGTGACATTAAATAGATAAGTCTAGAAGCTGGGGGTATGACTCAAAGGTGGAGCATGTGCTTAGCATGTGTGGGACCTTGGATTTTATCACTAGCACTCTCACACTTCCCTCTCGCCCCTGCCAAAAAACAAGTTCACATAGTTTAAGCATTAAAATGGATGGTTCTGGGAGGTCAGTTATGTTCTTGCAAAGTGGAAAATATTATGAAAAATTTCCCTATGATAGCTACTCTAAAGAGTCATGTGAGCCTCCCCATTCACTCAGTAGCAATCCTGTGTGGCTTGAATCTGATGGACATCTCATAACTGATGCATGATACGAGTGAGCCTCACTTTTACCATCAACCACGAAAGCAGGTCTAGGAGATTGGCAAAAGATGTCAACTGGTTGGAACTTTTTGGACTTTGGACTGCACTCAAAGTATGTGTTTTATTAACCTAAGGGACAGCCTGGATCTCTAGTATGTTTTAACTAATCTGAGTTCTTAAGAAGTTTTGGATGTGATTCAGATATGGCAAGCCCTGAGCTTAACATCTCCACAGCTGACAAGATTTGCTGGCCAATGAGTGAGGCATCAGACATGTCTGCAAGATAAACTTCACAGTGGTATGCATCGTACAAAACAATACCTACAAAAAAAAAAAAAACTGCTCTCTTTTCCTACTCCTCCTCAGTGACATAGTCCTGTGACAACTGGATTTCCAAGAAAAAAATGGATTCACTGCCCCCTGGTAAATTTCATCACAAAGATTTTGAGCAAATATAAGTGAGCAACAATAAAACCTGGGGGGAGCTGGAGAGATGGCTTGGCAGTTAAGGCGCTTGTCTGTGAAGCCTAAGGATCCATGTTAGACTCTCCAGATCCCGCGTAAACCAGACACACAAAGGTGAGGCAAGCACAAGGTCACATATGCCCTCTAGGTGGTGCAAGTGTCTGGAGTCCTTGGCTTGCCAATTTTCCCTCTCTCTCTCTCTCTCTCTCTCTCTCTGTAAAATAAAAAACAAAAGAATTTTAAAAGCTAGGGCAGAATCCAGCCATTTATCATTTCTCATTCAGTAACCCCTTCCTTGGAGATGGGGTGATACCAACACAAAGTTAAAGGCCATAAAAATTCTGTTAAATGTGATAGGGTATACTTAGCCAATTAAAATTACTCAACAGTCAAAAATAATGAGATCAATTGTATGTGTTGGCATAAATAAAATGACCAAGACATATCATTAACAGGAAAAAAGTTAATTTTCAGATTAGTGAGAATACAGAGTTCATTTGTATATGAAATATTGTGGGGATATATAATATATACAAAATATACTTAAATATTGTGGATATATAAAATTTCCAGGAACAATGCACAAGATATGGCAGTCACTCTGAGCTGGGACTCTCCATTAGAAGTGCTTTACCTTGGAGAAAATGTCTTCCTGTGCAGCGAACACCCTGGGCCTTTCCACTAGGTGCCACTAGCAACACTTTTCAACTCTCATCCAGAAGTGACACCCAAAATGTCTCCAGATGTTGCCAGATGTCCACTGGGAAGCAATACATCCTCTTTTGAGAACTAGTGCCCTGGGGACTGAAGCTGAACAGGTCACTTACTTTCTATCTCTTTTCCCCTAAACCATTTGATTAATTGGATATTCTATAAGAAAAAGAACATATGGCTTTTTTGAGAACACACATTCTAAAATATTAATATCCAAAAACAATGGCAGCAAACCCAATGGTAAAAGTGAAAGCCAAAATCAAGTTACTTAACAAAAGCAATTGGCATTAACGTTCAGGGTTAAAGATATTTGGCCCCTGGCAGAGGCAGCCCTCAGTGGAACAGTAGGGATGTGATACATATCTTCAGTGCCCTTCAGCCCCATTATGTTGTTGCCCTCCCTCCAATATCAAATCATTTTTTATTTGCTCAGATATGTTGGAGGAATATAGCAGATATTGGATTCTTCAGAAACTGTGATGCACCAAGAGCTATAGTGTGAATTCATTTTGTGGTCTTGTTCTTACTAGTGACCTGTGTACTTCAACAAACCATAATCCAGAGATAGAAGTCCTCTCATGGGGCAACTTTAGAGACATGTCTCTTGGGATGCGCTGTGAAAGGAATAGGGTTGCCTGCCAAGTTATCCCACTGATGCAGAGATAAAGCCAGCAACGACTAGGAAAAGGGCAATGTGAATCCCAGGATGAATACATAGATTCTACTTTGCTCAGTAGTCTCTGTCCTCCTGATAACACCATATTTTAATTTCATAGTGTTCACCCATGATTCAGCTTTTCCTTCATGTGCTAGCCAAGCTTCCAGTTGTATTTCCTGGTTTTTGGTGGTTGGAGGGTGGCCAGGGCTCTCCCCTCCCTTTCAGAGAACATGGGCTTCTTAGTCTGCTCCACAAAAGATGCTGTCATGGATGCACACTCGTGTGTGTGTATGTGTGTGTGTGTGTGTCTGTGGAGCCCCTCCAGGCAGGTAATGACAGCAGCAGTCATAAAAGGCTATAAACATTAGTGATTAGTGTTAGTGTTAATGTTAGTGTTAGTGTTAGCCGTGTCTGTGGCTCAGGGACAGAAAGAATGTTTTGAGCCTCATATAAAACAAGTCATCATTCACCAAAACTTTTCTCACTGGACCACAAAGTACCTATAGTGCTGACTTTGTAAAACATTTTTTCCCTAAAACTTGAAAAGCAATCAAGTCAAGACTTTAAAATCACCATGACATGGTGGCATGCCTTTAATCTCAGTACTTGGGAGGCAGAGGATCACTGTGAGTTCAAAGCCACCCTGAGATTATACAGTGAATTACAGATCAGCCTGGGCAAGCTAGAGTGAGACCCTACCTCAAAAAAACAAAACAAAAACAAAGAAGAGGAGGACAAGAAGAAGAAAAGAAGGAAAGGGAGGAGAAGAAAAATTTATATTCAAAAAGTAAATCACTCCCCATCTCTCTAATCTTATGGATGATAGTGCTTAAATGATTTTCCTAAACTGAGGTGTCAAGAATTATCAGATGGTTCACATGATCTCTGTCTCTGAGAATTATTGGGAAGCACGTGAGGAAATATGGGCATCAAACACCTTTGATCCTGCCTAGAATTATACTAAAGCAATATGACAATATGGGTTATCTGTTGCTCACTAGGATTTGAGCTATAAAAAAAACAATTGTAAGAGAGTGAAAGGTGAAAGGATGGAACAAAAGAGAACAAAGAAGAGTTAAAGTTAGCTCTAGATTTGAATTAATTAGTCTTTGCTAAATTAAACAATGTTTCGACTTTAGCAGGTCTTGGTTTTTTTCATCTGTGAATTGAGCACACTGCTGGCTATCATACTTCCATAAGAACTGGAGGTGATCTAAGTAAGCAGCCTGGTTATACAGTCTGGAATAATGAACATTTCTTGAATATTTACTATGCTTTAATATTTTTTATACTATACACTATTCTACGTGTTTGTCATGGATTTATTTTTAAAGTTATGAATGTAGCCCAATTATCCCCTGTGCAGAGTGAGGAAATTGAGGCAGAGAAGAGTTTATAAAGATTGTCACAGGGGCTGGAGAGATGGCTTAGCAGTTAAGCACTTGCTTGTGAAGCCTAAGGACCCTGGTTCAAGGCTCAATTCCCCAGGAGCCACCGTAAGCCAGATGCACAAGGAGGTGCATGCATCTGGAGTTTGTTTGCAGTGGCTAGAGGCTCTGGTGCACCCATTCTCTCTCTCTCTCTCTCTCTCTCTCTGCCTCTTTCTCTATCTATCACTCTAAAATAAATAAAATAAAAAATAAAAATAAAACAAAAAGATTTTCACAGACTGAGTTACTTGCCTGTGAAGCCTAGGAACCCAGATTCAATTTCTCAGTACCTAGTAAGCCACATGCACAAGGTGGCACATGTGTCTGCAGTTTATTTGCAGTGGCTGGAGGTGTGCCCCCCTCTCTTTCTCTCTCTCTCTCTCATAAGTAAATAAATAAAATATTTTTAAAAGATTGTCACATGTCATATAGGTGGTGAAATAACTGAACTAACCAAGAGAATCCAGCTAAGAGTGCATGGCTCTTTGATACAATATGCAAACCTTAACCACTCTGTCCTGTGGCCAAATGAATAGCACAAGCTTGATATATCAGCATGTTCATCAAGAAATTTCATAGCACCATACTACAAATGAGAACAAGAAAGTGGTACTCAACATATTTTTCATGCTTAGTAGACTAAATTCTTTATCCATCAGGACCAAAGGTGGTTCTGAAATGATTGCTAATCATTGGTCTGTAAATAGAAAACTGACATTTTTTATCAAGTATTAATTTAATGATTAGAATGATTATTAGAATAGGTCCTTCCAAGGCCATACTTAATGGTGCACACCTGTAAACCCAGCCTTGGGAGGCAGAAAGAAAATGATCAGGAGTTCAAGGTCATTCTCAGTTACATAGTGAGTTCAAGGCCAATCTGAGCTCCATGAAACCCTGTCTCAAAACAACAAAATGACCGTGCATTCATTTCTCCAACCATTTATCCCTTCATTTATTCATTTATCAGCTCTCTACCTTGCCTTAAACTACATGCTGCTATTTTAACAGATTGCTATAGCTTCATCTCCATCTTCTTATGTTTTTATATTTATTAAATACAAAATATATTCTTAGAGTTCTAAGTATATGCCCAGAAATCTTTACTTAACCATTTTCATATTTTCACTCTAATTATTTATTTATAAACAGTTATATGCAAAAATGCATGTTATCAAACATATGAAAGGTTTCGTGCTTCCTTTGAGACTTAATCCAAATCAAATGACTAAATGCAATGCAAATAAAGAAGGAAAAGTAACCCTTGTATACTATGGATTTCAGCATAAAATCTTATAAACATATAGTAACCCTGTTCCTTGGCCTTCTAGATAGCTTTTACAAATCCACTTGGAAAAGCTTGGAAAAAAAATACTTCTAACTACAACCAATTAGAATGCAATTAGCTGCAGTGCACAAGCCATTTTCAAATGTCCAACAGTGAGTTATACATTTTATGGATTAACCACACTCCTTGTTCTACCACTTCCTCATTTTATGCTTCCCTGCATCTGCACAACTTTCTTTAGCCTTGTACCTGCTCATTAGCATGTGAAGATAAGACACTCAGGAATAGCACTTGGAGACAGACCTCAGTGAGGCACTTGGTTCCACCTAATAGTCTTTACAGGGCTTTACTCAGAAACAAGGCAGCTCAGTGGACTACTTGAGGTTTCACATACTAAAATGTAATCCCCTCCTTTTGGAAGTGAGGGGTCTGTATGTGAAATCATTGCCACAAGCAATATCCATAGATATGACGGATTCCCTGATTCCTCCACCCTCTCCAAATTTAACAGATGATGAGTCTGGAGCCCAGACAGGATGGGTGACTTGCCAAAATTCTACATCATCACAGCTAAAAAGAGAACTGAGGCTTCTTCCTGACCTTTTTTTTTTTTTTTTTTTTTTTTACATCTTCATTATACTTTTTAAAGCTTGATTCATGTTTGCCAAGCTCATTATTTTTTCCCATTTGGTATATGATTCTAGTGAGGGACTGAGTAACCACCTCAAACAATTATAGTAATATCACAATAAGGCAATTTGAAAAAGCATTTAATAATTGTATATAAAGTTCTTCTAATCTCTGTAACAAATAATTAAGATCTAGTACAACAGATCCCAAAGGTTTTCTTTGTCCAAAAGCATCTCATATAGAGATGTTTACCAATGGGAAACAGAGCCAGGAGAATCGTGAAGCTCAGACCACCTAAACTAGCTGTAGCAGACAGCTGCAAGTTCGCTGAGATGAACTTCCAGACCAGGCACAGTTATGGAGGAAGGGATATTATTTATTGAAGCTTACAGATCCAGGGGAAGTTCCATAATGGCAGGAGAAGCGGCCTGTCCTCCACAGGACCGGGCAAGGGAGAGAAAAGCCAACCAGCCACACAGCTCACGGAGCAAAACTACAGCCAAAAGGTCACACAGCACACTTCAGGAACTCCTGCTAGGCACATTTGCATATCTTTACAATGGAATCTCAAACCCACACCATTAACACCATAAGACCAGCCCCCAGTGACATTGCCTCTAGCAAGGTGATTTCAGATGCAAACTATAAGTAGTAAAACACTGAATATATTGGGGGACATGTATTCAAACTACCACACTAGCATTCCCAGCTCTAAAATTAACAGTGATCCTGTCTCAAAGAAGGTGAAAGGACCCAAAAGTTGCCATCTGACCTCCACACCTGTGCCATGGCACACAGGCACACATATGCATACATACATACATGTACATATGTACATACAAATGAAAAATTAAAGTTTGATAATTTAATTCTATTAGATCTATAATTTCTATAAATATGTTATATATAGGAATTGCACATGTGTCTTACATTGCCTGTTTAATCAACAAACATTTATTTAAACATTCTGTTTATTAACTAACAACAGTTAACTGTTGTCATATGTTAAAATATGTATAAAATTTGAAAAATACCTTATTTCTTTGTTTTCTCTTAAAAAAATTTTTTTTTATTTATTTGCAAGCAAGGAGCGATAGAAGAGACAGACAGAAAGAATGGGTGCATCAGGGCTTCTAGTTGCTGTAAACTTGAGGAGCACATGTCACTTTGTGCATCTAGCTTTATGTGGGTACTGGGAAATTGAACTCAGGTTGTTAGGCTTTGCAAGCAAGTGCCTTAATCGCTGAGCCATCTCTCCAGCCCATTATTTCTTATAAACAATAGTAAATTAGTTATATTTGTAAAATAAAATCTTTAACATCTAATAAGAAATCAAAGAATACTTGGTGCACTTCAAAAATGTTTTCCTGATATTTTTATACATTTGATTTTAAAATATGCAAAATTCTGTTATGCGAATTTTCGTTTATCCTGATTAATTAAACTGCTTTAAAATATGCATATTAGCTAGATAAATAATCTCTTTGAATAAAGAGAAACATTAGTGGGAAAATATTTCTGGTTTCACTATGAGTGTTTATACTTTTTAAAATTACAATGTTTAAATATTTGAATTTAGTCTCTGTTGACATAAGTTCAAGGTCTGATGTTTACATAGTTTATTAAGTTACATTTCTGAGGACATTTATGTTATAAATTCTGTGGGAATTGTTTTTCTAGATATTATCTGTGATATACACTAATGAGGTAATTTTTACAAATAGTTAATATAAGTACTGACTGTGTCCCAGCCTTGCTGCTGAAGACATCTTGTGCAGTGCTTGTTTATTTCCACAATTCCCTCAGGTAGCTCTTCTCAGACTCATGTTACCATAGAAGAAACTGATGTTTGCAAGCTAAACTACTTGCCCCACGGCTAATACCTACCAAGTAACTTAGCTGCAATTTGAAGCAAGTTCTGGATGCCAGATCTTTCCACAGGTAAGTGTAGAGGCACAGGGGATTTCCCCTGCACTTTCAGAAGGTTCTGTAATTGAATCTGCTGAATAGACTGACAACAGACAAGCTCACAGGAAAAGAGACATAGGAATCTGCTGCATGTTTTTTCATAGGAATGTGAATGCCTAACAACCCAATGAGAGTTATATGCTCTAAAAGTTTGATAATTCAGGCTGGGGAGACGGCTTAGTGGTTAAAGGTGTTTGCTGCTTAAACATAAAACTCAGGCCAGGGACCGCCAAGTATGACTCCTCAGAGCCCACATAAAAAGTTGGGCATGGCCACACATGTCAGTGACCTCACAGGATCCCTGGGACTCACTGAATGACAGCAGAAACGAAATATGCAGGTGAGCCATAAGAGGACAGCCCACTTTCTCTTCTCACCCCCTCATACAAGAATGGAGTGCACACATCTGCACAAACACATATTTGACAATTCACTGCCCTTAGAACTATAATTTCTTTTTTAAAATTATTTATTTATTTATTTGCCATCTCCCTGCATTGCCAAGATATGTGGGAAGTGAATATTTTCTGGAAGATATGGCCATGAAATAGAAAGGACATTTCAGATAAATCTTTCTTTAATTTTGCTGTTTTTAAAGTGATTTTAGTTCCACTGTCTTTTCAGCTACATTCTTTGGGATTTCATTTCTGAGCTCCAACAGTGGATCATGAACTTGGCTATTGGACAGCACAATGCCTAGGCTTCCTTAAAGAGTAACATTATAAAACCAATCTAAAGATTAAAATTCTTCAGGCTTTGCATACCAGAAAATGGAAAGGGACATCCTCTGAAAAGGTGGAGTTTTCTCACCTAAAATGGTAAGATCGGTGTATAAAAATGTTCATGTTGGAGGGCACCTGCCTGCTAAGCCTAAGAAAGCTGGATCCAATCTCCAGCAGTTCCAATCTCCAGGTCCCACATTTAGCCAGATGCAAAGTGATGCAAGGGCACAATGTCGCACTTGCCCACAAGGGGGCGCGCACATCTGGATTTCGTTCACAGCAGCTGAGAGACTGCTGGTGCATCCATCTCTATCTGTCTCCCTCTCCCTCTCTGTCTGTCTCTTTCTTTGTGTCTCTCTCCAAAAATAAATAATAAAAAAATAATAAAAATGTTCATGTTACTAACTTGATCATTATCTTACCATATAACCTTTTGAAATTAGGAATTCAATTGGATAATAGGATTTTGTAAGCATGATACTAAGAAAAAAATGGCTAAACTGATGAATTCAATGAGGGAACTCAGGCTTTTCAAATTAAGCTAAAAATTTGGAGTTCATGGTCAGAGAAGGAGAATCAGTAATGTAAGAGGCTGGATGTAGGTCAAGGAAGATGAAGACTAAAAATCGAACATTTGGATTTAGCAACAGGCAAACCACAGGTGACTCTTCCAGTGTGATGATGGAGGGCAAAGTTCAGATTAGCAAGGAAAGAAAATGCTAGAAAGAAAGGAAGTAGAAGCACAACTGCTGACAATTCTTTCCAGGAGTTTTAGAAGTCAGGGAAACAATGCAGTATCCACGTCTAGAGGGATTTGTTGTTTTTGCTGCACTTTGAATCTTGAATATCCTGGAAAGGTCCATGTTGAAGGTTCCATTGCAAGAGCACTGCTCCAAGGGTGGGCATGGTTGAGCTTTAGAGAGGCAGGGCCTACTAAGAGATCTTTAGGTTATTGGATCATGTCACTGAAGGCTGTGAAAACTGGTTCCCTGCCTCTCTTTTTCACTTCTTCAAAGTGAAGTCATTTTTCTCCACGTTTCTTTCAACATGTTCTTGCTGTGACTCAGTGCCTCACCAAAGCACTAGGAGCAACTGATGGGGACTAAGAGTTCTAAAATTGTGAGCCAAAATAACCTTTTTAATCTTTATAAATTATTTTTGTTGAATATTTTGTTGCAGGCATGGAATGTTGACTAAAACAGTTTAAGATGTAAAAATAATATTGTTTCATAAGATGATGAGAAGAATCCAAGAGAGAGGAAAACTGGTATGGGGAAGAGTCAGGGCAGACATGCTGGGTTCTGTGTCCTTGAGAGCATTCATAAATTCGAGCACTATTAGTCCCCCATGGCCACCAAACCAAGTCACCACAAGCTCAGTGGCTCAGAATAATACAAGTTGGTGATCTCCAGCGTTCTGTATGTCTGTGAAGTGAAGGTTTGAAGGGTTCCTCTACCTAAGATAACAAATGGCTAAAACCAAGGTTGTGCCCAGGCCCAACTCTTATCTGAAAGCTCTGGGATACAAACCAAAGACAACCCCCCGGGGGCTGTTGCCATAATTCTTGTGGGATTTCCATGTCCACTCTGTCCTTCAGTCCCTTCCCATGGTGCCCTTCCATGTTCACCAGCAGTGACATTCCACAGCTTCCCAGGCACTGGATCTTGCTGACATCCATGACATCTCTGCTTCCAGGGCTCAAGTGATTAGATTTAGCCCACCTGGAGAGTCCAAGGTTATCTCCCTGTTTGAATGTCTTTACCCCTAACAACATCTGTAAAACTTCCTTTTCTACATGACATATTCACAGGTTGCATGGATAGCTTAGGAAAGGCCTTACTGTCTCCCCCAGAAACAACGATGTTGCTGGTGAAATTGGACTTGTTGAAACTAAAGCAAGTATGTTGGGTTGTAGATGGTGGGATAAGGAGGTACACTGGTCATATGGTAAATGGAGTAACATATGGTGGAAGTCATTGAAGATCCCCTTCCCCAGAGACTGTGCCTATCTTCCCAGATAAATAGTGCTTTCTTCAACTCTACTTATGGTTACAAAATACAATAACTGAGTTGCGTACACATAGGGGAAATTTGTTTTTCACAGTACTTAGAGGCTAGAAGTCCAAGATGAAGTACTGCTCAGCAGGCTCACTGGTGAGGACTCACCTTCTCCTTCTGTTATGGGTTGTGTATGAAATGTCCTCCATAGGACCATGTGTTTGACATTTGGTTTCCAACTGGGGGAGCTCTTTCGGGAATTTTTGAAACTTTGAGGAGATTGAGTCTAGCTGGAAGAAGGGGTTCACTGGTCATTTAAGTTCTGTTTCAAGCATTCTCTCTGCATATGGATGTAAACAAGCACCCCACACTCCTGCTGCCACAGCTGCAAACTACAACTGCTATGCATTCCCCATCAGAATAGTCTCTACCTCTCTAAACTATGAGCCAAAATACATCTCTCTCCCTTAAGTTGCTTTAGCCAGGTACTTGATCACAGCAATAAAGAAAGTAACACAGCCTCATAGATGCAAGCACCAGCTGAAAAGTTACATGCTGGAAGGGACAAAAAAGAGTTCTGCCAGGTCCTGTTCATAAGCAGTCTGTACCCAAGCCTGAATTCCCTTCTCAATGATTCACCTCATAATTCTATTGTATTGGAGATCAGATTTCAGTTTATCAATGGGGTGGTGCAATATCTCAATCACATAAGATGGGAAGCTAAGCAATCAGTTAAGTGTAAAATTTAAGAGAGGTTTGAGAAGGGAGACAATATGAAACAAGAAAGTATCTTATTTCTTTTTCTTACCATGATGTCAGATGCCTGGGAGGAAGACTTATTTTGGCACAGTGCCAGATGCTAGTCTATCATTGTGGGAAGACATGGCAGCACCCTAGTCCAAGGCATCTAGTGCTTGCTGTTGGGCACATCACAGTGACAAACAGGAAGCAAGGAACTTGTACCCAAAGCATGGCCAGGCTGTAAATTCAAGGCCCACCCCTAGTGGTCTATGTATGCCAACAAGCCCCAAATAGTGCCACCATTGGTTAGAACACATGGGCATGTGGGGGGCGTTGCACATCCAAACACAGCAAGAAGTGAGTGGACTAAATGCAGTGTCACTTCCAGGCAGGATGAAGGGCTTAGCTAATGCTCACACTAAGAAATGTCTAGAGACCATTTATAAGAGGAGTTAAATCTGATAGCAGTAAGAATACAAAAAGGGAATCACACTGTGAAGGGTTTTTTGCAAGCTTAGTGACTGGGGGAATATGTCAACAGAGGAAAAGAAAGAAATCAAAATGGAGATATTGCTAACATTTCCTAAAAGACAGAGAAGAGTGGGTTTGGTGGAGCTAGGAGTTGATCATAAAGTCCTGCTGTGTTTGATGAAATGGTGGCTCACCTATCAGCCAAGTAGACATTGTGAGAGTAGAGAGGGCTCAGAGATGCAAACTGAAAATTTTTGAGGCACTGAAAATTGGAGCTACAAAAGGAAATACATTTGCTAATCATCTACCTGACAGGACGGCCGTAAGAGTCTTAGATAATAGATGGTATCAGGAGATAATGCCCTATACATGGCACGTTGTACATGGTGAGAACTCAGGAAACATTAACTCTCAGGCATTTTCATCATTCCCTTAAAGTAGGAGTGCTGGGATTCAAATCCAGTTTTGTGCACTCCACAGGCTCTGCTTCACTCCTATGCTACAGATAGATAACTGAAAGATTAACAAGCCACAGAACCCACTTCATAGTTACACTATTCCACTTCACCTTTTTTTAAAAATCAATTCCTTGTTTGTAGGGCAGTAAGTTCAAAATATTATTGGCAAATATTAAAGGGGCTCATTGAAATGCTTATCTGTAATGCTTAATAAGTAATAGATAAAATGGTCTACAAGAAAGTTGAAATAACCAATTCTCAACTCTAACCCAAGTGAATTTTGTGCTCTGATTCTCTAGAGTCTTTTTTCCTTTGACAGAAAAATAGAAATGTCGATGTGACATAATCAGTCCTTACAGTTCTCCATTCCACCAGACATTTATTTTTACCTCAATCATCAGCATTGGGCATATTAGTATACAATGCATTTAGCTGGAGGATACATAAAATTGCTTTCTGTGGTCATTTTAAGATGTGTCACAGGCAGCAACTCTTTCTTTATTTAGAATTCCTCTGGCTAGGCACTAACTACTGAGCAATTATTCCTTTTCAAAAAGCATAAACTTGTGGGCTTGGATCCTCAAGCCAGCTGTGACACCAGAATCTCATGCACCCTGGGTGTGGGCAGTTCCAGGAGATTCTTCATGCCACGCAGCAGCTGGCTTTCATCACCGTACTAGAACCCTCCTTTGTGGTTGATTACCACCCCCTCACTACCCCTTCTCTATTTCTGAAGAGATGCCTGCCAGCCCAAAATTTTGTAAACAATCCCACAGCTTCTGTCGTCATGTGTCTGCCTCCACCCCTCTCAGGTGCAGATGCTTGCCTGACATACATCATTCGGTTGAATGCAGAGGTACTATTTCAGTATTGTTACTATATGAAAAACATATGGAGTTCAATACATGTGCCAAACAGATTATACCTCACTTCATCTTCGTGTGTGTGTGTGTGTTATTTTTCAACTACAAACACACCTGTAGTTAATGAATCTGTCTCTATTATTTTATTTATTTATTTGGGAACAGGAGCTCATGTAGCCCAGGTTGGCTTCAGATTTGCTATGTGAAAGAGGATGACCTTGAACTTACTTCTGTCCCCCATTCCTCTCCCTCCCAATGCAGGGTTTATAGGCAGGTAACAACTCACCCAGTTTATGTGGTGCTAGGAAACAAACTCAGGGCTTTGTGCATTCTGGCCAAGCACTATACCAGCTGAATTACATCCCAGCACATCTTCTTCTTCTTCTTTTTTTTTTTTTTTTTTTTTTTTTTTTATAAGAGAGACCATTGGCACTCCAGGGCCTCTAGCCACTGCAATCAAACTCCAGATATGTACACCATCTTATCTCATGTGCAACCTTACACGCTTTCATCACCTTGTGCGTCTGGCATATGTGGGACCTGGAGAGTTGAACATAGGTCCTTAGGATTTTCAGAGAAGTACCTTAACCACTAAGCAATTTCATTTTTAATAATTATTTTAAGATTATTTTATTTTCCACTCATAAGCATTTCAGAACCATATATAAAACATGTTTACTGTGGACAGGTGATGGACAGTGACCTCCCTGGCATCTTGAGAACAGCAAGGCCTCAATAACCTCTCCCTCCCTGAGCAAACCCTGGAAGCCTTGGATACACACTAGAAGCTGTCTACATCCCACCAGTTCAAGAACGCACAGCATTTCTCCAGAAATCTGTTCTATCACTTTTGTCCATGAAAATAGGAAGGAGGATGATACAATAACAAAGCAGAGAGCCACTTGTCTACACTCTAAAACTTACTGGAAAATCTCATTTCCCTATGTGCTGTGTATGTGCGTGTGGTCCCATCCTCTGCCCATCCAGTAGTCTAACACTTCTCCACCTCCTAATCCATGTCAGCCTAATTCTGAGACAAAGCTAAGATTATAGCACAAGTTAGAACATCCACATCTCTACCAAATGCATAATCACAGACCATATTGATGATGCTTTGTGGCTTACAACATGATGATGTGTATCAGCATGATTAGAGCTGATCACCATGCACTGAGAAGTATTTTCATTTTTCAACCGACAAAACTGAAATTCGTAAAGAAAGTTGCCCTACAAGACATTCATAGAATTAGATAAAACTATATGTTGGGGCTGGAGAGATTGCTCAGCAGTTAAGGCACTTACCTAGAAAGCATAATGACCTAGGTTTGATTCTCCAGTACCCATGTAAAGCTAAATGCAAAATGCAAAAAGTGGTGCAAGCATCTGGAGTTTGTTTGCACTGGCTGTAGGCCCTGACATGACCTCTCTCTCTTTCTCTCTCTCTCCTTGCAAATAAATACATACAAAAATTTAAAAAGACAGTTGTAAAAAGAAACTATATGTAATTAATAATATTTATATTAATATTAATAATATTTAATAAAATTTAATTAATAATATTTAATCCAATTGGACCTATAATGTCACAGAGTTTAAGTTAGTGTTCACATAGCCCCTAGACCAAAGTACTTCCTCTCAAACCTCCATGTTTGGATTCTTAGTACATGTGGCTTGTTTAATGTAATAATAAAGATAATAATTAGGTTACTGCTATAAAGCACTTAAAATATTTCTGGCAACTTGTTACTTACCTCAGCTTTAAAATGAACTTGATTACATAGCTGTACATTAAGCTTTAAATACTTACCTAGGTAAACAAAAATGAATGTAAAACAAAATATCATAACAGTATATAGTCTTAATAAAACAGCCAAAATTCTGGGTTCAAGTAAGATTGAAACAGTAACTTCATTACTCACTCTCTCAACTATATAATCAGATTCAGCTCTCCTAGAGCACTAAGTAGAATGTTTGTATTGCATGAGAGAGAAAGATAGCTACTACATTACTAAAAAAAAAATGGGCTTTATTAATTCCTTTTTCCGTTGGTCTTCTAGTATCTTCCCTTTACACCTTCAGTAGTAAAAAAAGTTATTTTACTTAAATTCCTATGGTATTCCATTGCTTTATGATTGTATTACAGTAGTTCTTATTTATTACTTTTCATGTATCAACTTGGGAAACAGGTACACACACTGGAAACATATATAAAATTTGTAATGAGGAGAATAAATATGGTAATATACACAAAGTATACTATCAATACAGCCTTGACTACAGCCACTGATGAAATTCCACTCAAGTTATATAACCACCATTTCTGGAAGACTAGAACAATATCCTTTATGAACATTGCAAGGCAATGGTTTTGAAGTAAAATGATAAATCAGTGTGACAGATTATGTTACTTCATCTGAACCAAAAGGGAGCATCAGTAACTCTTAAACATTTTAATGACTAATTTAATAATGAACAAAGGCCCTAATATTTAATGGAAATGTGTTTAGTTTTAAAATATCACTTTGCTAATTTTAACACTGAAGACAAAACTAGCAAACAGTCTTCCCCACTCCCATTCTGCAGGTGAGGTAGCCCTGGTGACCCCTATAGTCAAGTGATCTTACTTACCACCTCCCCTGATGTGTCTGGGGAGAGAGGTAGAGAAGCAGTGAAAGCAGTGGGTAGACAAGGCACACTGACTAGTTCAGGAGATGGTGAGCTTTGGTTCAATATATGGAGTATGAGATGCCTGTATGCAGCCATAGCCCAAGAAGTCTGTAACATCAGTGACAGGCAAATAGGAGGAGAGAGGAACAGGGGAGATATCTCAGTAGGTAAAGTTATTGCTAAATAAACATGTGACCTGAGTTCAGATCTCCATAACCACTACCAAATTTATGAGTTCTTGCCTGGCATGGTGGCACATGCTTTTAATTCCAACACTCGGGAGGCAGAAATAGGAGGATTGCTGTGAGTTCAAGGCCACCCTGAGGTGACATAGTAAATTGCAGGTCAGCCTGGGCTAGAACGAGACCCTACCTTGAAAAGCCAACAAAAACCATTATGAGTTCTACATTCTTTTTTTTTTTTCTATATATATATTTTTTTTGGAGAGAGACATAGAGAGAGACAGAGAGAGGGAGGGAGAGGAAGACAGAGATGGGCGCTCCAGCAGTGTCTCAGCTGCTGAGAACAAAATCCAGATGTGTGCACCGCCTTGTGGTCAAGTGCGGCATTGCGCCCTTGCGTCACTTTGCATCTGGTTAAACATGGGACCTGGAGATTGGAACCGCTGGAGATTAGAACCAGTGTTCTTAGGCTTAGGAGGCAGGTGCCTTAACCCCTAAGCCATCTCTCCAGCCCAGAGTTCTACATTCAATGAGAGACCCTGTCTCAAAAAAATAAGGTGAACAACAATAGAATATTTATCTCTGTCCTGCACACACACACACACACACACACACACACACACACACACACACACACGTGCGTGAATACAGAAAGTTGGGGAATTGATTCTCTACTTTAGTTCTCCATGGAGGACAAAGAAAGAACATACCCAATGAGTATATAGCCAGAGAAATCAGGGGGCTCAGACTGCTCATGTGAATTTAGAGCCTGAAGTATTATTAATTTTGCATCTTTAAAGACCACAATCTAGTTTCAGTACTGATTGAACAACATACTCATGAAATAAAAGAGCATGAAATACTAATGAACTGGTTGGTGAATTTTCACATACTGAACAAAGGAACATGCAGAAGCACCATTAGCAGCAAGTTGGGAGCCTTTGCTGGGGCACCCACTAACCCCTGTACCCATCAAAGGAACACCACTATCCCAACATTCACAGAAAGTTGGTTTTGCTATTTTTAAATATGGTATCAATGGAGGCCTGCAGCATACAATCCCTGTATATGGCACCTTCTCTACATTGTGTTGTGTTTGGACAAATCTACAAGTTGATGGCATTCTCTCTCATCGCTATGCAGCTTTGAATTGAGTAAATGTACTGTCAAGTTTTTGGCCATTCTACCATTGATGGATTTTGCTTAATTTTCAGTTTGGGTTACTGCTGCTATATTTTTGGCAAGTGTATATGTGTCTATCTCTTCCATCTATAACAGGGACTGCGGGGTCATAGGAAACAGAAAGAGCTGTCGGGTGAGTGGTCCTTCCCACATATTCTATCAGCAAGGTTTGAGCGTTCTCATTAGGTTCTACTCCTTGCCAGAACTGGGTACTCCCCATCTAGTTTGTGCTAGCAATTCCAGGAATCAGCTAACATTTTCAAGTTCAATTGTATTCCTGCTTGACAGTCCAACCAGATACCTGGCATAAACATATCAAATACTCCCTGGAGAAACATACCATCAACTCAAACAACCAGAAGAAATCTCAAGAAATTGTTTATAGCACACAATGTATTTCCAGAGAAAAAGAAGATCTCTAGACTATGAAACAGTGTTGGGTTGGTAATCTGATACTTGAGAACAGAGAGGTACAACCTTAATTTCCATGGTGTAAATACTATTTCAATGGCAAATTTCAAGCTACAAGGTGAAGGCTCAGAGATGTGGTAAAGATCACTCCAATAGAAAGCCCAGTTCCTCAGCAGCATGTAATGACTCTGTCTTCAATGCATTTAATAGTTCGGCTTCATAAAAACTATATGGAATCATCAAATTCTTAGGTATGATAGCTAATCTTGATTGTCAACTTGAATGGATCAAGAGATATCTAACTAGAAAAATACCCTCTGGGTGTGTCTATGAGAATGTCTCCGCAGATGATGGGCACATGTAAGAACACACAAGGGGAAACAGCCACTGTGAATCGCATAGCACCTGAATATAGGCCAGGGGCTTGTTGTAATGAAAGTGGAAATAGAAAAGCAGCAGAGAATGTTAGCACCTTCTTCTGAGAAAGTGAATCCAGCACAAGTGCCATCACAGACACTGGCTAGTACTAGACTCTGGCATCTTCAGCCTTTCAGAAGGAATTCATCTGGGCAACTCCTCAAGGGCTCTGGGTCTTCAGCCTCACACTGAAGTGGGATCCTTGCTTCTTGTTTTTAACCTTCTGGGCTCATTGCAACTTCAAGTATGAAAATAGCCATTGTTGTACCATTGAACCTTCAGTCATGTAAGCCAATCTGATGATTGGTGACAGATGATAGATGATTACATAGATAGATAGATAGATAGATAGATAGATAGATAGATAGATAGATAGATAGATAGGTAGGTAGGTATAGATGATGGATGACAATAGATGATAAATAGATGACAGATAATAGATGATAGATAGTTGATAGATAGATTGGTGTTGTTTCTCTAAAGAACTCTGATACAGTAAAAGTTTTAACATTTCAGTGAAAGTAAAAACAGCATACTAGTATATAAAAGTATATAAAAGATATTTAATGAAGCTACATGGACCAGTTTGCCTAAGAGTTGTCTGTAAGACAAATTGCAATAATGAACATTATAAGTCAAACTTTATTTTCTAATCATGCTTCAATAAAGATAGGACCTAGTAAGCCGGGTGTGGTGGCACATGCCTTTAATCCCAGCATTTGGGAGGCAGAGGTAGGAGGATCACCATGAGTTCAAGGACACCCTGAGACTACATAGTGAATTCCAGGTCAGCCTGAGCTAGAGTGAAACCCTACCTCAAAAAAACAAAACAAAAAAAAAAACAAACAAACAAAAAGAAAGGACCTACTAACAACAAAAGGATTGAAACGCATAGCCTTTTGGAAACTGTGAGCTGATGCAATTCCATCTGATGTCTGCTCCTACACTTAAGAACAAAGTACTCTTAATATCTCATCCAGAAAAGTGGCAATTGTAAATATGGTTAGTTCATTTTCAGAGGGGGATGCTGAGGATCAAACCCAGGGCCTCCTCTGTGCTGTGCTAGGTATACACTTGACCATTGAGCTATAACACCATCTAAAACTTGATTTTAATGATCAGTCTGTATATCTGTTAAGAGAATAGTGTGTAGATAAGCAAATTTTGGATCTGCCTCTAGATTTTGTGTGTTCTAATCATTTGAGCTAGAGGTGTTGGTATTGCTTTTAGAAAAGAGAATAAGAATAAGCATGTAGCATTAATTATAAAAGGACCTTTTATCTCATTCAATACTCTGTATTTCCTCCCACCACTCTTTCCTTTATAATAAGTGATTTTCCCCATGTTATTTATGAAAGTAGTTTTGTTTTCTGTGATGTTCTCTGAAAATTGTTTCAGCACCAGAAAATTGTTGAAAAATTAAACTGTGAAGTTAAGATCATGACCCTCAGCTATAAACAAATGAAGTTACTCTTTTCTCTGAACATATAATATTTTGAACTTTAATAATTATTCAATCACAGTACTCATCAAGGTCCATTTTTTTTTACTTCACAAATACTTAAGTGATATAAACATGCATTGGGTAACTTCCATCATTAAAGTACAAAATAAGAAAAATACACATAGTTCCAACTATTACTTTACTTTGTAGCAAACACATACAAATATACACACTGGATTAAGTAAAGATTAAAATAATGAACTAAACATGATATACCTATTCATAGAATTTATTTCTTTTCATAAAAGGATGCAATATAGAAAAACAGTTCATTCATTTTTTAAAGCTTATCCAAAATCTATATTCACAAAGAACCAACAAAATGCCTTTGTCTGGGAATAACTGATAGCCTTTGGTTGCAAAATGTATTGTTACACAGAATAAAGCTGGAAACTCACTTGCTTACAACAAGTGGAGAAGTGCTTCTCTTTAAAGAACATACATTACAACAGGCTTTTGAAATACGATCAGCTAACTTTATAACTGGATATGAAGTGCCCAAAGAAACAAATGATCCATTCTACTCAAAAGTGTACTATAGCCTTGTGACAGTTGTTATATGGTGGTATAATCCCTCTAGACAAAACCATGAGGGCTGCACTTTCTCCCTGAAAGAGAAAAATCAATTTGCACATAGTGGTTATTCAACTATGACCTATTTGTGTAGTATAATTCCCAAGATATCCAACTCACAAATGGGGCCACTTGTTGGATCTGCTGGCTGGAGCCAGTCTTTTAAGAGATGAAGAGGGAAACCCTCTGGGGGCTTGGGTAAAAGGGAGAGAGACAGAGTCTAATCCTTCACAGCACAATGGCAGCCTGCCAACGTGCTCCAGAGGAATTCAGAAGCACAGATCCTGGAATGTAGTTCCATCTGGGAACTTGTCTGTGATAGAGAAAAGATTCTGGGGAGCTGTTGTTGCCATCTACATTCACTGTTCCCAGGAACTGGGCTACAGTGTCAGAACGGGTAACAGGTACCAATTCCCATTTTCACTTCTGACACACTGCTTTAAACATTTGGAGAGAGGGAGAGATGTTGTCTTCTGTACAGCAACATAAGTAAATGATTTATCTTCATTATTTTTAGATTGCAGCATGTTGCCTCATATGTGAAATGTACATTAAAGAGCAATTAGCCTAAATGTCAGTAATAACTGATTCTCTACTTAGCATTTCAAGAGCAGAAGCAAAATATGATGAAAGCAAGTGTCAGTGTACACCAGTGTGAAAAGTTTCCATAGCTGGAGACTCTTTTTCTGGCTTTTTAAAAAATTTTAAAGCCGGGCTTGATGGTACATGCCTTTAATGCCAGCACTTGGGAGGCAGAGGTAGGAGGATCACTGTGAGACTACGTAGTGAATTCTACATCAGCCTGAGACCCTACTTTGGAAAACCAAAAAAAAAAAAAAAAAGCAAAAAAATTGAGTATTTTGTTTATATTTGAGAGAATGGGCACCCAGGGCCTTCAGCCACTGCAAATGAACTCCAGAAGCATGTGCCACCTTGTGCATCTGTTTATGTGGGTCCTGGGAAATTGAACCTGGGTCATTTAGCTTTGTAGGCTAGTACCTTAACTGCTAATCCATTCCTGCAGCCCTCTTTTTCTGCTCTGAACTTGGAATAAGGATGTCTTATCCTATCCAGAATGCAGCAACAAAACTTGCATGTACACACAAATACACACACATACACAGACAGAGATAGAGAGATAGTGACAGAGACAGAGAGAGAGAGAGTCACAGTAATCACGAATACATAAAGTTTTTATACATAAAGTTTTATTTTCATGCCCATTCATTCATTTATGTGCTGTAAATGTGCTCAAGCTATAATGGCAGATTTGAAAGGTTGCATCAGAGACACTCTGGTATATGTAGTAAAGAGACAAAAAGTTTGCCAACTCCTATTTTGAAAAGAGTCTATCAGCCTCCAAGGTACATCCTTTGCACAATGCCAACCCACTGTGCTGTAGCAGTTACCTTCTCATTGCTGGGATAAAACATCTGATTAGAAGCAGCTGATGGAAGAAAAGGGTTTATTTCAGCTTACAGTTCAGAGGGGAAAGCTTCATCATGGCAGCAAAAGTAAAGCAGAGCAGGGAGCCAGAGTATCACATTTTGTCGCATCATTGGGAAGGAACAAAAGTCAGAGTGAACACTTAGTGGGTGGACAAATAAACCAGAAGATCTATCCCATCCTGATGTTCTTCTTCCAGCAAGGTTCCATGTACCAAAAGTTCCACAGCTTTCCCAAATTGCCACCAGCCTGGGACAGACTATTTAAAACACATGTGGCTATGTGGGAAATTTTAAATTCAAACCATCATATGCACACAGAGAGAACAATTAAAATCTGTAGAGAACCCTACTGAGTGCTCAGTAAGTACTGATCAGTGGCTACACTCTCAAGAGCAGGGGATAAAAGCTATTAGATGATTATAAGAAAGAGTACCAAATTCACACAGAGTGAGAAGAACTGGTCAGTGCAAAAATACAAGAAGCAAAATTACAAATGTGTCCAAATCAGAAGGGAGGGAACAAAACTGGCTTTATTCACAGATGGCAAGACTGTTTATATAGGAAATTCAATGGAAACTACAAAAAGCCACAGGAGCAAATAAATGATTTTAGCCAGGTTGTAGGATACATGGTCAATATGTAAACACCAATTATATTTCTTTATACTGATAATAATGCAAAACATAAACTTAGCAACTAATATAATTAACTACAGAATCAAAAATATGAAGTACCCAAAGATGAACACCAGTACATTGAAAATTACAAAACACTGCTGAGATAGCTGTCAAGATTTCAAGTAGACCAATGGAACAGATACAATGTAAAAACAGACTTTGAGTAGATAGCTAAATTTTGGAAAAGACACAAAACAATTCTGTAAAGAGAATAAGATTTAGAACAACTTTGACAAAATCAACTGCAATAATTCATTGTGCTATACAAAATTTAATTTAAAATCAAATACAAACCTATGTGTAAATCCAAAAACTATAAAACTTCTGAAAGAAGAATGAGAAATAAAAATCTTTAGACATAGCATCAGCAAACACACAAATACACAGACACTGCTCAAGATGACTATACTAAAATTATAAACTTGCACTTTTTGAAAGATGACAGTGAGGAAATATAAAGGTGAGCTTACAGAGGAGAAAATACTCACAGGCCTATATCTGATAGAGGACTTATATGCAAAGTATATAAAGAATTCTAAAAACACAATGAGAACAACTGAAAAGTTATGTAAAAAGTTTCAACAGAGGCTGGAGAGCTGGCTTAATGGTTAAGATGCATGCCTGTGAAGCCTAAGGACCCTAGTTTGATTCTCCAGGTCCCACGCAAGCCAGATGCACATTGTGGTACATGTGTCTGGAGTTCATTTACAGTGGCTAGGGGCCGTGGTGCACCCATTCTCACTCTCTCTCTCCCTCTAATAAATAAATAAAAATACAAAATAACACTATTAAAAAAAGTTTCAATGGACCCTTCACCAAAGATTTACAGACTGTCTGAAGGTTTTAGATCTTACTTTAAGATCTTTTATTCATTTTGAATTGACTTTTCTAGAGGATGAGAAATGGATCTCGTTTTATAGTTTAGAGTAAGCTCAAGAATAAAGGCAGTTCCAGAATACTTAGGAAAGTACACAGTAAAACCACAACATACCAAGCAAAATGGATAAACTTAAAAAGTTCACCCACTCAGTGGATGTAAGGATGGAGAAGAGCTGCATCTCTTACATGACAAGTGGAATCTAAAGTGGTGCTGCTACTACTTTGAAAGTTTTTTCTTTCAATTTCTTAAAAATTTAGATGATCTAGTGTAGTCATCCAACTCTTGGCATCTACGCAAAAGAAACAAAAACACATGCTGATATAAAGACTTAAACACAAATATTCATGGCAATCTTATGTTTAATAATCCCTAAATAAACACAAAGTCAATGTTCACCAAAAGGTCATAGATGAACTATAACATCTCCATGTAACAGAATATAAAACAGTAATAAAAATTAATGAACTACCAATATACTCAACAACTATTGATTGCAATATCATTGCACTAAGTAAAAGGAGTTAAACAAAAAGAATATATTCTGCCAAATTTTATTTATATAAAACTCTAGAAAATGCCACCTAAGGTATAAGGAATTTCACAAATCAGAAGTTGCCTTAAAGAATGAATCATGGAGTAGAGAGGAAATGGCAAAAAACAACTTTAGAGTGACAAGAGAACTTTTTGTGGGTAGCGGATATGTTTACTATCTTTGGGGATAGTGAATGAGTTCACCATATATGGTGGTACTTACATAAATGTATATATACCTCCTAATGCACCACATCGCACACTCTATGTATGTCCAAGTGAATGTCAGTCTACATCTAATGTAAATTACCCTCCCACAGTGCAGTTCTAAAATAGAATGGCTGAAGACCTGAATCACATAAATGAACTTCATTTGGAGTCATGTTGGTTGTAATACATCAACATTTATTGAGCATTTCCCTCTGCAGTGTGCCATACTTTATTGCACTTGATAATCAGGACACATATAAGACAGAAACCACTGTCTTCACCTGATAGAAAAGAAAACAAAGTTTGAGTTTTCAGCACCTTCCTCATTGTCACACAGCTATGCATAGCCACTTGCGTTTGCACTTAAAAGACCAACCACATTCTCCAATAATTCTGTCTCATCAAGAATCTCATTTCATGAAACAATTATTAAGCAACACATTAACTTACAACATATTCTAAAAGGTACTAACCTCTCAACTAATAGACAGTGTACTTAATTTCCAACAGTTTTAACTCAGACCAACTTCATAGAAGTGTTTAACATTATATAGAAAGAATTCCTGCATGCAGCATATTAGAAAATGAATGGATTTCTTATGAGGCAAAAAATTAGCCTTTTTTCCTATATTTAGAATTAAAGGAGGGCAGCTATCTGGGAGGGAAGAACCCTGTGGAAGGTCAGCAATGAGCAGGGCTGTCTACCTTTGTGTGATGAGCTAAGTGCTGGTGTTGCACAGCATGGCTAGATTCCATTCCAGGGCAACTGCTTCGGAGGGAAGAAATAAGTGGAAGTTCAGGAGGACTGCTCACCACTGTGAGAAGGGGCTGAGCACTGGGCTTGAAAGCCAGGGCTACACATCATTCCAGGGTGCCTGCCTGGGAGGGAACAAACCAGGGGAAGTTCAGTGGCAAGCAGCCAACCAACTTGGATTCTACCTCATAAACCCACCTTGCAAGCCCACATCCCTCCCCAAAATATCTGAAGAAGGGTTGAAGCAAAGGGCAACTGTGTCTGGCTCCAGCCCCCAGGAGAAGTTTATCTCACTCCAAAAAGCCAGACAGAAAACAAGACTGGAAGGAGTGCACCCAGCTTGGCACCAGGCAAGCCAAGCCTCCCAAGGTCTTACTCAAATTTGCCTGGAAATGATAAACACAAAGTAGATGCTCCTCAGGCTCAACACAAACCCAGTGGATAGTCTTCTACCCCATACACACTGTGATCAATTTAGACCAGGCCATCTAACACAGGCTATACAAGAGCTTCTATTGCTGCACCCTCAGTGTGACAACTGATCTCAAGATGGAGGGCACCCTAAAGCAAAGCAAATAACACATGATACCCAGCAAAGGGATCCCCACCAATGTTACCTAATTCCACAATGGAAGCATCCAACAGAAGCTAAGAGGAAACCCAAGACACAGAATCCCAGAATTACATCTCAGCACTCATTTTAAATTAATTTGATGAAACCATGAACAACTGGCTCATTGAATGGGAAGAAAACAGACAAATAGTAATGAAACAAGAATTCCAAGAAAGCCTGAAGAAAACAGAAAAAAAAAAATCAGCAAAAAGAATTCAAACTACAAATCAAAGGATGGCACAATGAATTGGAAAAAAATACAACAAAAAAGACTCAAAGGATGGATATAGTAAATGAATGATAATCAATAAGAACCACTAAATCTATGGCTGAAGAAAACCAAAAAGAATCAGGAAACATCACTCCACAGACAGCGTAATGAAAAAGAAAACAATCAAAATGAGATCAACAAAAGGTTAAAGGAATTTGAGAATAAACAAATAAATGAGTGCATAGGTCAATGGAACAAGATCAATGAGGACATACCAAGAGCAGTAATGAACTCCAAGAAACAATAGAAAGGTCAAATCAAGAAAAGAAAATTGGAGGCTGGAGAGATGGCTTAGCAGTTAAGGCATTTGCCTACAAAGCCAAAGGATCCCAGTTCGATTCTCCAGGCCCCACATAAGCCAGATGCATAAGGGGGCACATGCATCTAGAGTTCGTTGGCAGTGGCCAGAAGACCTGGCAATCCATTCTCTCTCTCTCTCTCTTCTCTCTCAAATAAATAAATTAAATTAATCAAATAAAAAAGAAAGATTTCTAAAAATAAAAAAAGAAAAGAAAGAAAAGAAAATGGGGGCTGGAGAGAGGGCTTAGCAATTAAACTGTTTTCCTGCAAAGCCAAAGGATCCCGGTTTGATTCTCCAGGACCCACGTAAGCCATATGCACAAGGAGGCACATGCATCTGGAGTTTGCAGTAGCTGGAGGCCCTAGCAACCCATTTTCTCTCTCTCTCTTTCTCTCTCCCTCTTTCTCTCTCAAATAAATAATATAAATTAAAATAAAAAAATTTTAAAAATTTAAAAAGAAAAGAAAATGGAGGCTAGAGAAATGGCTTAATGGTTGAGGTGCTTGCCTGTGAAGCCTAAGGACCCAGGTTCAATTCCCCAGGCCCCACGTAAGCCAGTTATACATGATGGTGCATGTGTCTGGAGTTTGTTTGCAGTGGCTGGAGGCCCTGGCATACCCATTCTCTCTCTCTATCTGCCCATTTCTCTCTCTCCCAAATAAATAAATAAATAAAATATTTTAAAAGAAAAGAAAATGGAATTCAAGGAAGAGATGGAAATGCTGAAGAAAAACATAAGACAGAAATGCAATGCACTTAAAAGGCTGTCAACAATGCCTCACAAATACAATAGACCACATGGAAGACAGAATTTTGGAACTCAAGAACAAGACAGAAGAATTAGAACAGGACTCCAAAAACATGGTCAAGTTTAATAAATATGTGAACAGAACACTCGGGAATTTGGGGGCACCTTAAAAAGATCAAATATTCTAACAATAGGCATACAGTGAAGGAGAAGAAATAAAGGCCAAGGGCATAGAGAATATCATCAACAAAATTATTAAAGAAAACATTCCTAACTTTACAAAACAGAAACCAATCCAGGTACAGGAGGTATACAGAACACCAAATAGACTGGACCAGAAAGAGAAACCGCATGTCACATAATAATCAAAACACTAAACACAAAAAAACAAAGTGAAAGTACTAAAAAGTGTTTAAAAAAACAATCTCATTGCATTCAAATGTAAGCCCATCAAAAAAATTACCTCAGATTTCTGGTACCGATTTTTTGGTAAAAGGCTATAAGGGAGGGAGGAGAGGGAAGGACTTAAGTGGTGGTATTGCACATATGTAAGTAAAAGAACAGATTACAGGGAGGGGAATGGCCTAAGCGAGGTCATGGGAAGAGAATGCATAAAAGAAGGGCAGGGGGAGGGTCAATCAAAATTGAAGATAGTGTGAATAAGACTTATGTAAACACACTTTTTTGAATAATGGCACATCCAGAAGCTATAGACTGTTACTAGAAAATTTTCAGTGCCTGGGATGGGATACCTTCCAGTGAGGTGTTGACCAACAAGGTCCCGGTAGCCACCAAAACATTAAAGGCTATTGCCAAAGCCCTTGGTTTTCCTTGAGAAACAGATGATAAGACCCTATTGCTGAAGACATCTGTTGCCTGAGAGTCAAGGTCACTGAGGAAGCAAGCTGGTGCTGAGCAGAAAACCTTCTCCCTGTAGACCAGCCAAATGAAAGCTGGAAAAAGCTGCACTGCATGCAGCCATATGGGAGACAAAAGTCATCAGCAGTGAAAACAGTGGACACTGGAAAATTCAAGTTTGGCCGTACAGGCCCAATGACTGAATGGGTGCAATAGTGGCAATTCTACTCTTGGGGTAACCAACTGCTCCATAATTGGACTGAAGGCCCTCTCTATGGGAGAGAATACATGCCTGGTACTGAAAAAACTAAGCAAAAGTCTATGGCAGGGGAGGTCATGAGCCTTAGGGGTATAAAGCCTGTGCTTGTCTGGCTAACTGTATATATTATTCCCACCAAGCTGCCCTGAAAGCACTACACTTAATGTTCATATTCATATATTAATGCTATTCTCACTTCTGGTTAGAGAAGCTTCTCTTTTCAGATGGTGATGACCACTGGGATGACCCAAAAGGCAACATAGTGCTGAGAAGAAGGGATGGAGGAGTGCCCAGCACTGAAACATCTCTGTCACACCCTCCAAGGTTTAGGGCCCATTGCGGAAAAGGGGGCAGATAGAATGGAAGAGCCAAAGGAAGGGAATGACTCCTTACAATGCAACTATCCAGACAGAAATTAGCCTTGATATCCATGACCTTGCAGTGCCTAGCAATACCTCCTCAAGACCCTCAAAACAGAAGAAAAAGATGATGACATCAAATTAAAAGAGAGACTAATGGAGAGAAGGAGGGGATATGATGGAGATTAGAGTTCTAAAGGGGAGGAGGGAAATGCCATGCATTTTTTTTGTATGTAAGTATAGAAATTGTCAATAAAATTTTTTTAATTACCTCAGATTTCTCAATGGAATGTCTTAAATCCAATAGAGCTTGGAATCGAGTATTTCTAAAATCTAAAAGATTATGGTGCCAACCCAAACTATCATACCTAGCATAATTATCTCCCAGAAGGTGAAAGAAAAACCTTTTATGATATAAACCAGCTTTATGATTACATAAACACCAAGCCATCCCAACAAAGAACACTCCATGGAATACTCCATACTCAGGAGATGAATCAACATGCACATGAGAAAAGAGAAAGAAACAATCAGAAACAATCAAAACGAGAGTGGACAAAAAAGCATTCAAAGACCAAGAAAACACCAATCTCCATAAACCCTTCAACAAGACAGGGATTAATTCACATCTCACAATTACAACTCTGAATATTAATGGACTCAATTCTTTAATCAAAAGACACAAATTAACAGGCTGGATTAGAAAACAGAATTCATCCATTTGCTGTCTACAAGAAACCAATCTTAAAATTAAAAATAAATACCACCTTAGGGTGAAAGGATGGAAAAAGATATAGCAAACAAACAGAAACAAGAAATAAGTAGGATGGCTGTACTTATTTCTGACAAAATAGACTTTAAACAAAATGTAATCAAAAGAGATAAAGGGACTTCCAGGTAAGATGGCAGTATAGGACCCACGCCAAACCAGCCCAGGGAAGAATTTAAGCAAAACCACAGCAAAATATACTCTTCTTCTGAAAGGTGCAGGAGTATAGGTTTTCCTTAGACACAGCGGAGAAGCAGGAGAGCCCAAGATCCACAAGAAAGGAACAGAACAGCAAGAATCCCAAAGAGGAGCTTGCAGCCCAGACCCGTGCAATCCACCTGCCCAGCACCACCCTCCAGGCACACCTAGAAATAGCAGCAGAGACAAAACAAGGGGACTTTCCAACCTCATCAGCCTCCTTGCAGAGTCAAGAAGAGTCTGAAGGAAAGATAACTGAGAACCATGAATGTCCAGCATTCAGCCCCCAGAGGCAGTAAATCCAGCACATCTGAACAGAACTCCAGCTACAGCAGCACAGCACAACATGGAGGGATCAAGGTGGGTATTCAGCATGGGTAACATTGGAAGCCACATCAAAAGGTAACAAGGCCAACTGACCAAAAAAAAAAAAAAAAACTAATCTCTCTTTCCATGCCAGGGCAGGTTATGGGTTGGCTTTACCATTTTCAAATAAGCTGTACTTGGGGGTTGAATATTGTTGCCTTTAAGCTTTCAGATTTATAGACCCTTTGTCTTTTGCTTCTGTCATAACTGGGGGCAGGCTCTGATCCAGATCCAGACTGACCTGGAACCCAATTCAGAACAGAAATCTCTATTTCCTAGCTGACAGGATTAAGGGTGTAGAGCAACACATACCCTTAGGGATTTTGGCTTAATAAGACTATCTGTTTGATTTAATCCCCACACTTGTATACTCTGTGTTGGTCTTTATTGAATGTGTACATTACTCAATTGAAGTTTAGAATTTGCCAGTACATTGTTCCACCTAAGGCACTAGAATAGCTGCTTAGCAAGCAAACTCAACACCTAGGATTATTTCTGGAGTTGGATTGGGTACAAGAGCTACACTTGGCTCCTTAAACTTATATCCTGAAAGTATATAAAGGTGGATTGCCACATCTAAAAACACTGAAGATAAGTAGAAAACCCAAGCATCAAATCAATTCAGGATGCAAAAGTCTCTATATTGTAACACAAGAAACAAAGAATCAAGACAATGCAATCCCGCCAAAAATTGTAAATCCAGCAGAAAAGATCACCAATGAGAGTGTTTTAGATGAAATACCTGACAAAGATTTCAAAAGAATGATTATAATCAAAGAAATGAAAGAAGTCATGAAAGGATTCAAAGAAGAAAGCAAACTCCTGAAAGAGAACACAGGAAACCAGTTTAATGAAAAAAAGGTCATTACAGGACATGAGTAAGGAAATCGAAATACTAAAGAAAAACCAGTCTGAAATCTTAACTCTGAAAAACACAGACAGTCAAATAAAAACTTCTGTGGAAAGTCTCACCAGTAGAATGAATGAAGGAGAGAACAGAATATCTAAACTAGAAGACCAGGTAGCCGACCTAATACAGTCCAACAAAGAGAAAGACAAGCTAACAGACACATATGAATGGGAATTCCAAGATATCTGGGACACTATGAAAAGATCAAACCATAAGAATTCAGGGTAAAGCTGGGAGTAGTTGCACACACCTTTAATCCCAGAACTCAGGAGGCAGAGGTAGGAAGATCACCATGACTTCGAGGCCACCGTGAGACTACATAGTTAAATCCAGGTCAGCCTGGACCAGAGTGAGAACCTACCTCAAAAAACCAAAAAATTAAAAATTTTTTTTAATTTAAAAAAAAGAATTCAGAATACAACATACCAGGACCTTTGCAACAAAATGAATGCAGTCTTAAGAGGGAAATTTATAGCTCTAAGTGCCTACATTAAAAAATTAGAAATGTCAGCCGGGTGTGGTGGCACAAGCCTTTAATTCCAGCACTCGGGAGGCATAGGTAGGAGGATTGCCATGAGTTCACGGCCACCCTGAGACTACAGAGTGAATTCCAGGTCAGCCTGGACCAGAGTGAGACCTTACCTCAAAAAAACAAAGAAAAAAAAAATTAGAAATGTCACAAGTAAACAATTTAATGCTTCACCTTAAGGCCTTGGAAAGAGAAGAACAAGGCAAACTAAACATCAGTAGATGGGAAGAAATAATAATAAAGATTAAGACAGAAATTATTGAAATAGAAACAACAACAAAAAAAAACAATCAAAGAGTTGGTTCCTTGAAAGGATAAACAAGATTGATAAACCCTTAGGAAATCTGACCAGAAAAAAGAGACAAGAGACAAAAATTAATAAATTTAGAGGTGAAAAAGGCACCATTACAACAGGTAACAAAGAAATACAGAAATGATATGGACATACTTTAAGAATATATATGCCTCTAAGTTTGAAAATATGAAAGAAATTATTTCCTTGATTCATATGACTTACCGATATTAAATCAAGATGAGATAAACCATTTAAATAAACCTATAACAAGTACTGAGATCCAAACAGTTATAAAATGTCTCCCAACTAAAAAAAAGTCCAGGCCCACATGGATTCACTGGTGAATTTCACCAGACATTCCTGGAAGAACTAAGACCTCTCAAACTTTTCCATAAAATAGAAAAGGAAAGAATTCTACAGAAATCCTTCTATGAAGCCAGCATCACTCTGATACCAAAACCGGACAAAGACAGAACAAAAAAAGAAAATTACAAACCAATCTCCCTCATGAACATAGATGCAAAAATTCACAACAAAATACTAGCAAACAGAATACAAGAATATATCAGAAAGATTATTCACCCCAACCAAGTAGGCTTTCTCCCAGAGATACAAGGATGGTTCAACATATTCAAATCCATAAATGTAATACTACACCATATAAATGGTCTGAAGGACAAAAATCACATGATCATCTCAATAGATACAGAAAAGGAATTCGACAAAACCCAACATCCCTTCATGGAAAAATATATAGAACAACCAAAAGTTTGCCACAAAAAAAAAAAAAAGAGAGAGAGAGAGAGAAAATAAAAAAGGATTCATTGCTGAGTTCTACCAAACCTTCATTCAAGAACTAAGCCACTTCTCAAATTATTTCACACAATTGAAAAAAAGGGAATTCTCCCAAACTCCTTGTATGAAGCCAGCATTACTCTAATACCTAAACCAGACACAAATGCAACAAAATTTTTAAATTACAGACTATTATCCCTAATGAACTTAGCTGCAAAAATTCTCAATAAAATCCTTGCAAACCAAATTCAAGAACACATCAAAAGCATCATTCACCTTGATCAAGTAAGTTTCATCCCAGGGATTCAGGTATGGTTCATAATATGGAAATAGATAAATGTAATACACCACATAAATAAACATAAACAGAAGAATCACATGATTATTTCAACAGATTCATAAAAGGCCTTGAACATAATACAACACCTCTTCATTATCAAAATACTGGAGAGGCTAAGGATGGAGGACCATATCTCAACACAACAAAAGCTATTTAAAAGGCTCTTACAGCCTAGATCACCGTACATGGGAAAAAACTTGAAGCATTCCCATTAAAGTCTGAAAAAAGACAGAGGTATCCACTCTCATCATTGCTTTTCAAAAAAGATACTTGAAGTTTTAGCTCAAGCAATAAGACCACAGTAGCACAGGAAATTAGATCAACACTCAACCACTGGGATCTCATGAAACTAAAAAGCTACTGTACTGACAAGAAAACCATCATCAGAGTCAATTGATATCCCACAGAATTGGAGAAAATCTTTTCTAGTTATACCTCTGATAAGTGTCTAATATCCAGAATCTACAAAAAAATCTAAATAATAAAGTTTCAAACAACCCAATCAAAAAATGAGGTAGACATTTGAACAGAGAATTCTCAAAGGAAGAACTACAAATGGCCATTACACACTTATAGAGATTTTTTTCTAAAGAAATATGTTTATTTGAAACTTACATTGAGACAATGAGTAGCTTTAACACAGAGCAAGATAGCTTCAGAAACAGAACACAAGCCATTTCACATCATAATGTCTCAAAGTGTTCTAAGTACCATACCTCCTTAGAGGAGATATTCAATATCTTAGTCAACAGTGAAATACAAAGCAAAACAACTCTGAGATTCAATCTCACTCCAGGATGACATTCATCAAAAAGTTGAATAGCAACAAATGGCTGGCAAGGCTGTGGGAAAAGAGGAACTAACTCCCATTGCTGGTGGGAGTGCAAATTTCTACAACCACTATGGAAATCAATATCAAGACTCCTGAAAAAGAAAAAAATAGATCTACCATTTGATCCAGCTATACCACTCCTGGGCATACACCACAAAGACTCCACTCTTTACTACAGATACTTGCTTAACCATGTTTGTTACTTTATTGACAATTTGGAATCACCTTAGATGCCCATCAACTAATGAATGGATAATGTAGATGTGATACATATACACTACACAATGAAATTCTACACACCAGTAAGGAAACATGAAATAATGAAATATGCAAGAAAATAGATGGAGTTGGAAAAAAAAAAACACTGTGAGATCACAGAGGCACAGAAAGACAAATACTGCATGTACTCTCTCATCTGTGTGTGGTTTTCAACTGGGATCAAGTGGAGCTAAGTGCAAAGGTCATCAGCACCAGGAATATGGTCATAAAACTAGAATGAGATCAGGATAGAGAAGCAATAGAGAGAAAGAAGATGAATTACCTAATAGTTTAGGGGAGTGAGAGAATATCAGGGATGGGAGGAATTTGGAGGAGTAAGGATTGTGGGGAGAAAATTACATAAATGTTAAGACAACATAAATCAGTTTCATGGTCATTCTGATAGCATTCTGCAAGATATAACCATCAATAAAGGGGGAGATGGGCAATCTGGATAGAAGATGGAAAAAGTTTAACCTCAAAACCATGGACTTTGGCTGACTAATCCCAATCCCAGAATTGGGTTGCCTCCCACAGTTGACCAGGGAGACTCCTCAGGTCCCCAAAACTATACAGGTCATTGCCAAAACACTTGATTACCTGCCAGAGCTAAAAGGTAAAACCCTGTTGCTGAAGACACCACAGGCTTAAGGTTGGGGTGCAGCTAAAGTTCTCAGTGTTCTGTGAGCCCCATCATATACGTGGCTTTCGAGGTTTCCTGTTATGATGTGGCACATTCAAAACGAAGACAAAATTATTCTGTTCCTCTCAAGCCAATGATCAAGATGTGAATATCTGCCTGTGCCTTTGTGACAATGTTTGTATTTATTGGTTACACACAGTTTGCAGTAAACAATCAATGTAGACAATTTTTCTTTGTCAATAAGTAATTGAATTTTCCACTATATTCTTTAACCTTTGATTTACTAGAGGCTTGGAAGTCTAACATTGGCATTAATCTTCTCCTTTCTCCATTCCAATCTGCTACATCTGTCACAGAAAAACAAAATGAGGGCTAGGGATGGCTCAGCAGTTAAAGTCACTTGCTTGCAAGTCGTTCTAGCCTGGGTTTCATTCCCCAGCACCTTCATAAAGCCAAACATGAAAGTAGCATAAGTATTTAGCATTTGCAGCAGCAAGAAACTCTGGTACACCCACCCCCACCCACATACACACTTATATACACGCATGTGCAAAATAATAAATAATATTTTAAAGAGAAAAATAAACTGGAATTTTGAGTCAAATGAGTAGATGCTTCCCAATTTTAGAAAGTTTGCAAACCACCCCATCTGTTAGTACATTATTTTATTTAAACAAATGAGATTTTCTAAAATCCCCATCAGCCTCTCCATGTTGTCAAACTTTATGAGTCATCAAACATTTCACTGAGGAACAAAAAATATTGTTTCTCTATTTCACAAGGAAAAAGAAAAAGAGAATGAAGGAGCCTGGAGAGATGGCTTAATGGTTAAGCGCTTGCCTAAGGACCATGGTTCAAGGCTCAATTCCCCAGGACCCATGTAAGCCAGATGCACAAGGTGGTACATACATCCAGAGTTCATTTTATAGTGGCTGGAGGACCTGGTGCACCCATTCTCTCTCTTATCTATCTGCTCTTTCTCTTTCTCTTTCTCTGCTCTGTCCGTTGCTCTCAAATAAATAAATAAACAAACAAAAAAAAAGAGATTTAAAAAAGAGAGAATGAAAACTGAATCTTTAATTTCCACCCTTTATAGTTCTTTACTTAAATATGTCTAAAATCTCTTGAAAGAAGGCTTTTTTTTCCCCCACTCTGTTCTATGTTTGCAATCTCTTTCCAGAAGCCAGCAAGGCTTTACTTACATTAAGATACCTTTCTGTACTACCTTTCTTTCCAACCTCTCTGGACAAAAGTCTATATCCAAGAAAGCATTTCAGAGGGATGTCCATCAACTAACAGATTAAATCAAACATGCCCAATGGTATCCTCCATTTGTTCCCACTTTTAGTTTAAACTATGTATTTTGGCCTTGACAGTCCCACTATTTTAGGTTACTTCTGGCCACAGTCATGTTGTGGTATATGACCTCAATGGCACCTAAAACTCCACATTACTTATAATAATTACTCAGTACATTTATAATAAATAAATGTGATTGCAAAAAATAGGACCAGAGCTGGGCATGCAAGTATAATTCAGGACACGGAAATGGATTCAGATGTAGATATGAGAACAGCCACCAATACCAGTCATGCTTAGCAGAAACAGGTCAGCACTTATGTTTTTTAAATTAGAAGGAAAAAGTGTAGACCTCTAAAATCAGCCTTTCTTCAATCCCTCTTTTTGGTATCTCTGACTTTGACTTGAACACTTCTAGTATTGGATTTTATATTATTTCAAAACTACTTATTCTTTCTAGAACAACTAAGATGTATAGAAAGTTAATCATTACACTTAAGCTGAAAGTCTGTTTCATGTGGTCTGCCCACTGGCCTTAGATCAATGATCTGAGGCTAAAATACCCATTCTTTTATAGGTGGAGGAAGGAAGAAGCAATCTAGCAAAAAGGAAAGTATTACAAAACAAGCATGTTGGGAAGTAAAATGACCGGCGGGCAAAGTAATTATTAATGGATTGTGCACTAACGTGAGGGGATATTTTCAAAGAATAATGACAAGAAGGATGTGTTTCACTAAGCTGGCTGTGCCAGGGTTTGGACACAGGACCTCATCTACAAAATGAAATGATTTGACTGATTAAGGGTTATCAGTTCAACTCCTCCCAAGAGGCAGACAGGACCATGAATGGACAGAATTTAAGAAAGCCTTGATGACAGTGTCAAACTGAAGAACACACTAAAGACATCTGGGGTCTGAGAAGATGACTCAGCAGGTAAAAGCATCTTGTCAGGCAAACATGATGGCCTGAGAGGGTCTGTAACCCCAAACTTTGGGGAGCAGAGACCAGAGGATTGCTAGCACTAATGAAAACTGCAATTCTAGGTTCAATCATGAGATTCTATCTCAAGGAAATAAGTGGATAAGCATTAGAGGGTGACAGCTGACATTCCCCTCTGGCCTCACAGTCCACATGGAACACACACACACACACACACACACACACACACACACACACACACACACACACACACGAGGACATTCATAATTGACTTGAAAATCATCCTGCTGAGAGTCCTAACAAACACACCCACCCAATCTGGTCTTCAAATTTTCAGTTTCCTCCCTTGGGCTAGAAAATTTTTTCAACCTATCATAGTCTTTCCACATCTACCAGTCTTTGATAAACTAGCTTCTCACAATATTGCTCACTGAGCAGGCTGCTGTACAGGAAACAAGCACTTTTGTCTCTATTCTGAGACATGATGAAATTTCTACATTATTCTTTCTGCTTTGTTCAATTCACCTTTTTAGCTGACTTCTTAGGGCATGTTTCCCTCTCGCTGAAATTTCATTTCCATTATAATAATAATAAAAAAAAAAACCTGTTTCTCTAGAAATGTATGGTTCTCACAAAGAATCTCAAGGTTCTTTCAAGGAATTTATAATTCAAAGGTACGCACCAAAAGATGGCATTCTGGGTATGCTCCACCAGTAGCACAGGGTTAAAGGTGGGGTGCAGCTAAAGTTCTCAGCGATCTGTGAGCCCCATCATGTGGCTTTTGAGGTTTCCTGTTACGATGTGGCACACTCAAAACAAAGACAAAATTATTCTGTTCCTCTCAAGCCAATGATCTAGATGTAAATATCTGCCTATGCCTTTGTGACAATGTTTGTATTTATTTGTTAAACACATAAACACAGCTGCAGTAAACAATCAATGTAGATAATCTTTCTTTCTTTCGTTCTTTCTTTCTTTCTTTTTTTTTTTTTTTTTGTTGTTTTTCAAGGTAGGGTTTCACTCTGGTCCAGGCTGACCTGGAATTAACTATGTAGTCTCAGGGTGGCCTCAAACTCATAGCGATCCTCCTACCTCTGCCTCCCAAGTGCTGGGATTAAAGGCGTGCACCACCACACCCGGCTAGTAGACAATTTTTCTTTGCCAATAAATAAATATTTTTAAAGCCAGTTTGGTATATAGCAAATAACACTGGATTTCATGAAATTAAATAACACAAGAGCCTTCTCTGTCCCAGGGCAGATTTATCTTTGGTAAGATAATTTATTGTAAACTAGTCTTCTAATCTGGAAAGACTGATGCCTATCATGCTCAGGTCACAGAACTCTCTATTACAAAAGTAGAAACACAAAAAGATAAATTTTTAAAATAATATTTTCTCAAAGATAACAGAGAGCTTTGAAAATAACAAAGTAAACCAAGTATAATTCCAGATAAGCAGAACTATTCTGAAGAGATCTTCTCGGTCAGCCACTTCTGTTCCCTAAGGATTTGCTAAGTCCAGGCTCAGGCCAAATAGAATATGATCCAATCTGAGTTCATTGTCATGGAGAAGAGAAACTAGGAAGGTGTTTCACTGTTGTAAAAAGGTAGAGAACATATGACAAGTTCAAGGAGCTGCACAAACACTGTACTTTTATCTCCTGGGATATTTCAGAGATGGTGCAGGAGGCTGCCAAGCTAAGTCTAAAGTTCCTAAAAGTCAGAGTGAGACCCACTGCTCTGTGCACTGTTCCAGAAGCCCACATGCCAAGGGAGAGAGTTCCCTCAATCACAAGAGGAAGACTTGCTGGTTTCCTATGAGACATCTTTGCTATTTCTTAAAGATGCATGGGAAGGTGGTTTGAGACCTGTTCTAGGAACTTTCAAAGAACCTTCTTACAGTCCATTCACATTGAAAGCAAAGCAAATCAAAGCAAAACAAAACAACAACAAAAAGAATAATTAACAAGCTTTCTGTCAAAATACCAAGGAAACCACTCTTATGCTTTGGATATGAAGTATCTCCCAAAAGTTTTGTGCATTGAATGGTCAATTCCCAGCTAGTGGCTCTATAGAGAAGTGAGTGGACCATGAAGCTCTAACCTCATCCTCTGAGGAGTGCCTACTGAATAAATAGGCTGCTAGGTGGTGGGGCCTGTTTGGAGAAAGTAGGGCTGGGGTGTGCCTCTGCAAGATGCATCTTATCCCTGGGCCATTTGTTTTTGTCCCTGCTTCCTACCTGCCATGAGATCAGTCCCCTTCTCTAGCACATACTCATAATGTCATGGCATTTTTGCTTTTTAACACCAATCCACCATGAACTGAAACTGTGAGCCACAATAGATCCTCCTTCCCATGTGTTGATCATCTCAGGCACTTTGTCACAGCAAAAGAAAAACTTTGACTATCCAAGCACATTCAACGAACAGAGTCAAGTAAGATGAAGATAAAATTACACTGACATGGGAATCCAGTTGCAACTCAGTTCAGATTCTGACTGAACTGAGGTGATAAACATTTTTCTCCATATCAGGCAGCTTTGCATCTTGGTAGAAGATCAGGTCATATGTAACTTTTATAAGATTTTTAATAATCCCAATGTAAATACGAAGTAAAAACTTAGTAGGCATAAAAGAACTAAGAAAATAAGACCATGAATCAAGTGGAAAAAATAAGACAATATATGTAGTCCCATGGGTGATTTTGATATTCGGTAGATGTTTTGGTAGAATGTTTTAAGATGTTTTTACGGCAGAAATGCACACAATAGAAATGCTTAGAAACACTCTCCTAAAAGTTGTACACTACAGCCTATTGCAACACTATTCATAATCATTAAAACTGGAAACTACCTAAGAATTAGAATGGATAAATTGTGATATGTTCGCACAATAAAATGCATTCAGCATTGAAATTGAACAATCTAAAGCTACTTGTAATAATATACAAGAATCTGATAAGTATAATGTGGAGTAAAAGAAGCCAGATTCAAAAGACTATATCTGTGAATCCATTTATATAAGATTTTAAAAGTCAAAATTGAGGGCTGGATAGATGGCTTCGTAGTTAAAGCATTTGCCTGCAAAGTCAACGGACCCCAGTTCGACTGCCCAAAACCCACATAAGCCAGATGCACAAGGTGGTGCAGGCAGCTGGAGTTCGTTTCCAATGGCTGGAGTCCTTGGCACACTCGTTCATTCTCTCTCTCTCTCTCTCTCTCTCTCTCTCTTTCTCTCTCCATCTCTCTCACAAATAAATACATAAAAATAAAATTTTAAAATTTAAAAAAAAATTCCAAGTTGATCTGTAATGTAGGCTGGGGGTCTAAATAAGTGCCAGCAATCTTTCCTAAAGTGCAAAAACCCACAGCACCACAAAGAGAAAGGAAGTTCAGTTATAATTTGTAAATAAGCATAATGGCTATAGCAGGATAAAGAAATGTCCAGAAAGAAACAGTTGAGTTTCTCTCCATGCTGTTGTTTCTTGATAACATGAGGGCTGGATACTTCAGTAAAAAGCTGTGGAAATTCATCAAACCATACAGATTTAGAATATGGGCCCTTTTTCTATGTAACGCTAAAAACTAAAAACAACTCTGTTTACCTGGTAAAGTCTACAAAAATCCCAAACTAACTGTGGAGAAGCAGCCTAGTTCCTTATAACCTGTTCTCTGGGATTTTTGTCAGGAACTACTTTCCCAAGGTAGCATCAGAGATTTTCATCTATCAAACCCAGTCATTTCTCCAAACCACAATGCCCTGCCTCCCTTTCTTTATTATTTGATAAAAATCTCCCATAATTCTTCCTTTTCCTAAGATGTTTTCAAGTGCCACAGCCGAGCATTCCTTGTGCAGATAGATAACTCTCAAACTCTTGCAATTTTAAAGTAACCCCTAACACACGGCCAAATTCTGCATGAAACTATCTAGAAGGAAAAGTGTGACACTGAGGTAAAACTTCTCCAAAGGATTTAATGCTGTCATTTTACCTGGAAGATCTTCAACTATAATGCTCATCAAACAGCCTCTAGCTGAAAATCATTTATTCATAAGAGCATGAAAGAATTTTGCTTCCCGGTTGGAGCTGCTTGCTCTGGATAGGCAAGAACATGCTGGCATGACGTCAGAAATTCCTTCTGTGGGACTTAACCCTTTGCAGGGGCAAAGCTCCACTTACTCACCTGTGTGTGACAATTTAGCTAAATCTGAAGGGCTTACACACTATAACAACTTCACAGACACCGACTGTATGCATATTACAGGTGAGATTTTCAAAGCAAGGCATGGTGGCACATGCCTGCAACACCAGTGCTTGGGAGGTGAAGCTAGGAGGATTTAGAATTCAAAGCCAGTCTGAATTACATAGCATAGCCATGTCTCAAACAAAAAGATACTCTCTCCAAAACAACATTAGCATGAGAGCTTCCTCATAGATATCACCATGCACTTGTTTTCCCAGAAATCTCCTGATGTATTCTACAAAACTATACTGTATCTTTAAAATATAAAAGTGCATTCTTCCACAAACACAGAACATGAATATCCTGACTTAATATGGTCAGGAGCCCTTTTTCATTATACTGTTCTAAGAGCCATAATTCTTAACTGGGTAACATTTTAGGGTAAAATAAAAGATAAATAAATGTAAGGATGACCATATTGCCTTCCTTATTTAGTTTCAAGCAAGATCTTTGCCAGGATTTTTTTTTGTTTTGTTTTGTAATTAAAATTCTAGTGACCCACCTCTTTGGCTTCCAGAGTTGAGGGAGATAATTTATGAGGCCATGAAATGTAAAGGTCATCCGTCTAAGACTGTACAAATGAATAGAGGACAGCCAGAAACGTTCTGAAAATAAGCCATGCACATCACTGCAAAATACCTGAACAAGAAAGAGCACCAGTAACATGTTACATGTTTATAGTTTCACCATCAGATCAAAATACCATTTAATCAATTTTATGCTGAAGTAGCTGAAAGAATTTTCTTTGTGAATATGCAGATATAATTAACAAACACTACTCATCCACTCCTGAGGAATCTGGGTTGCTTTTTTTTTTTTTTTTCCACTATAAAATCTGTAGTTTAGAAACCAAATGTCCAAATCATAGTGCTTGCCTGTGGCTGCCACAGGGACAAGTCTATGACACAAAACATTCTTTAATCTGTCTCCCATTAGGTGACCATTAGCAGATTTCATAAACAGCAGTTACAAACTTGTTTACCAATTTCTTTTATTCCTTCTATATGTGAAAGTATCATTTATCTGTGTTGTCAATCTTGAAGATTTCAAATGTCAAGTTTAAAAGTCAAGCCTCATTTGAAAGAAGAGACCCACATGGTAAAAAAAAAAATAAAAAAAAAAAAATCCCAGGCTGGAGAGATGGTTTAGCAGTTAAGCATTTGCCTGTGAAGCCTAAGGACCCTGGTTTGAGGTTCAATTCCCCAGTACCCACGTATGCCAGATGCACAAGGTGGCACATGCATCTGGAGTTGTTTGCAGTGGCTGGAGGCCCTGGTGTGCCCATTCTCTCTCTCTCTCTCTCTCTCTCTCTCTCTCTCTCTCTCTCTTTCTCTGTGTCTGTTGCTCTCAAATAAATAAAAATAAACAAAAAACTTTTTTTAATTCCCTATATATCAAAAGTTTAATTTCCCCTTGAGCCAAAACAAAATTGCCTATGGACTGGAGAGCAATCTTCCCCGCTTGATGTTTCATAGAACTGGGGCAAGTGCAAAGAGCTAAGCTTAGGCAATTAGTTGGATGTTTATAAGTTCTTTATAACATTACAAGAAGCTTGGACAATCTTCTAGAAAATGTCCTTTGGAAACAAATCTAAGCTTAGAAGAAAATGATGGCTTTATACTAAATAGTAAAATTCCATGTAAAGTTACATCTTAACCACCACTGACCATAACTTACAACAATGGGGGGTGGAGCTAGGAGAATCCAAAATTCAGGCCCACTAGTCTGACACTCATTGGCAATCTGATAAGAGACCCTGTGTCAAAGAAAATAAAGGTTGAGCACAAATGCCTCAAGGTTGTCTTCTGACCTCCATATGTGTGTCATGGCACATGTGATCGTGTGCCGGGGCTTTTTTCCCTCACCACCGGCAGGTAGAGCAAAAGAGAGAGAGAAAACCGGGCCAGCCGTTTCTCTCTTGAGGCTGAGCGAGAAGACAGGTGTCGGCGACTCAAACCCCTCCCCCCACTAAAACACCGGGGAGAAAAACCACATTGAGTCGCGGAGATACGTCTAAAGCGAAACTCGTCGTTTATTGTCAGGGGGGAGATATTTATGTGCTTTGAGGAAGGGGGCGGGAAGAGGGGATGAGAGAAAGGTATAAGGGCCAATATCTTTGAGGAAGGGGGTGGGAAGAGGGGATGAGAGAAAGGTATAAGGGCCAATATACTTTGAGGAAGGGGGTGGGAAGAGGGGATGAGAGAAAGGTATAAGGGCCAACAGTATTTCATCACGTCAGCAGCAGCTGGGTGGAGGCAGTTTCAGCTTAGGTGCTGAGTCAAGGGCAGGTACTCAGGCTCGACTAGGCCTTACCGGGAGTAGGCCAAGATTGGCTGGGCTAACCACTCGGCTTCACACCGGGCAGGGCCCAACATCTCCCCCTTTTGTTTTTGTAAGAACGGTGGATGGCATAGTCCCTGTCCTAGGTTGTTCCCCTCTGGGAACCTTACCCGTCTCTGGGCACTATGCCTCTAGCCCGTTGACCACTCCATGCCCTGTTTTAGGTTGTCTCAGCCTGTCTGAGAGTTTACCCGTCATTGGTTCGATGGAGGGCGGAGGAGGGATGTTAGGTGGATAGTCAGTAAGTGGAAAAGCCATTGTCTTTGAGTCGCAAACCTGTGGTGCCTTGGCCTGATGAAGTTTAATTGCCTCAAGCTGTTGGTGAATGAATTGTGTAATCTTATTAATTACATAGGGCCCGAGAGTGAGGATAAGAAGAAGGAGGGGTTCAGGGGGAGGGAGAAGGTAGGGTAAAGAGCAAGAAGAAGGAGGGGTTCAAGGGGAGGGAGAAGGTGGGATAAAAAGCCATGTAAGCTCGTCTACAGCAGGTTGTCTTAGGAGTCCCGACTCCTCTTCTGTAAATCTTTCTGGAGCTTTTCTGGCTTCATTCAGGTCTAGTAGCATCCACACCTTCAGTTGTTCCTGGGGAAGAAACAGAGGCATAGTTCTCAGAGGTGTGACACTCCCTGGAAAATTGATTATTATCATCCCCTTGTTGGGGTAAATATTTTAAGTCTCTTGCCGGTACCCAGATAGGTCTTTTTTCCTCTTGAGGAAAGACACATCCAAATCCTCTCCCTGCTGTGAGAAGGGGGTCTGGTCCCCTCCAGGCCCCAGTTAATGGGTCCCTCCATTTGACCCAGATGGAGCTGTAGGTGACAGCTGAGGTCCAATGTTTTTGAAAAGGGGACAAGTGTCTATCTTCTTTAGAAAAATTTAAAATATTTAGGGTTAATAATGCCTTTTTAGTTGGTCATGTGGGGTAGAGATTCCCCCTTTTGTTTTTGTAATTGAGATTTGAGAGTTTGATGATATCTTTCCACGATGGCTTGGCCCCCTTGGGTTATATGGGATGCCTGTGGAAAGTGAGATTTTCCAGGTTTGGAGGAAATCTATAAAAGTTTTGCTTACGAAGCAGGGACCATTATTGGTTTTGATTTGATCTGGCAATCCAAGGGTGGCAAAGCATTGAAGCATATGGCTAATAGCATGTTTAGTTTTTTCCCCAGCATGTGCTGATCCTGTGACTTCATGGGAGATAGACTTTATGGGTATAGACTTTTCTCCCCTCCTTAGGGGAGGGTAAACAACTAGGGAAGCTCCCAAGTGCCCCCCATCAGTGAATACGGTAAGGTTTAGATAAAAAAAGTCTGGGGGGTCTCCATTCTAACCTAGAGAAGGAGCTCATCCATTTATAAGGACCATAGTGACAATCAATTATACCCAGAAACCCCTCGAGGGCAATAGCAACTCTGTTGTTATTTCTCTGAAGCCAAGTGAAGTCTGTTACCTTAAAGGGGGTGACAATGACATGAGGCTCCAAGCCAAACAATTGGATAGAGGTGTCTCTGTCCTTTATAATGCAGTTTGTAATCTGGTTAGTTATAGAGTAAACTCTGGGGACTCCACCAAGGGAGAGGTGAATCCATTGGATGGGTTCTCCTTCCTGGGCCAACAGCGCAGTGCATAATGTTTCCCCAGAGAAAATACAGAGGGAGATAGGTAAGTTAGGATCAAACCTCTTTAGGACAGCAGCATTAATGGCCCGTTGTACCTTATGTAGAATTTGTTCATGACAAGGGGGCAAGGTTATTTGAGAGGAAAGAGTAAGACCCTTTAAGAGGTCAAATAAAGGGGACAGTTCCTCAGTAGTTATGGGTATCCAGGGCCTCATCTAATTAATTTCCCCCAGCACCTTTTGGAGTTGAGGCAAAGTATAGAATTTTTGAATATGGAGCTGGGGTTTGACAGGAGAAACAGTATCAAGGAATAACCTGGAGCCCAAAATCTTGAAGGGAGGGGCAGTTTGAATCTTTTTTGGAGACACCTGTAAAATGGCAAGGCATCTTGGAGATCAGATGGGTTGGAATGACCTAAAATAATAATAATAAAATATTAGGTTGATTAATCAAGGAAGAAAAGATATGAGACATGTATTGTTAGGGTTAATCCAGGGCTGACAGTTAGCAGTTTTTTATGATATTGAAGCTTATAGATCTAGGGGGAGTTCCATATTGGCAGAAGAAGTTGGCCTGTCTTTATAGAGCCATGAAAGAGAGAAAAAGAAATTAATTAGTTACATAGTACATAGAGCAAAATTATGGTAGTTAAGCCACAGCAAGCTTTAGGAACTCCTTTTAGGTACACTTTGTATATTTTTGTAATGGAATTTTAAATTATTATTGCACCTTAAAATTGGTCCCCAGCGACATTGTCCTTAGTAAGGCAATTGTAGATGTAAACTATAAATTAATAAAATACTGAATATATTGGGGACATATATTTTTTAATTTTGTCCCTCTAATTGGGCAGAATTGTCAGGGAAAACTTTAATCTCAGGTTAACATTGTATTATTGATTGAGTTAGTTGGGCTTAGTATGAATTGAGTTAGGCGGGCAGAGAGAGAATGGGCGTGTTAGGCCTCCAGCCACTGTTTACATGGGTACTGGAGAATTGAGCCTCGAATCAGGGTCCTTAGGCTCTATAGGCAAGTGTTTAACAATTAAGCCATCTCTTTATCTTTATGTTAATGGGAAGGCAGTGAAGGGTGGGACAATGGTGTGTAGGATATAGCCATATAGACTTGGAAAACAGGTGTTTTTTTTTTTTTTTTTTTTTTTTTTTTTACCTCTAGCAGGGCAATACGAATGTCCCCAGTTGTTTTTTTTTTTTTTTTTTTTAAAAGTAAATACTTTGGGCCCCGCGGGACACTTAGTTAAGAGCATAGAGGGAGCTTCTAGAGGCAAAAGGGGCGGAGACGGCAGCGGCTCGCCTCATGGCCTCATGGCGGACCGCCCGCCCGTTCCTAAGATATTTTTAAAGCAAGTTGACAAAAGTGACCAAAAATGACGCCTGGAGGAGCGGGCGAGGCGCAGCCAGTGAGGCTCGGGGCAGTGCTCCGGCCCGGGCCGGAGTTGTCCCATTTGGTTCGCTCCCCGCAGGAATGTCGGTGGAGCCTGGCGGACCAGTGACTTGTGTTCCACGCCCGTGAGGAAAGTTAACCTCGGTTTGTATTTGATCACAGTTTACATTTATAGAAAGCTACATGGAGGAGCTGTCCTCCACCAGGGGTTTGAGCACATTTGCCTTAGGCAGTAGTTAGGGGCTGAAAAGAGCTGAAAAGATATCTGCCGGGTGGCGGCTTGGGTGGCGGCCTTGGGAGAAAGGAGATTTTAAAAGTCAGTTTTAGTTTTTTTTTACAGTTTTTAAGGGCAAAAATGAACTTTTTTCTGGAAAAGCCTTTAAGGTTGGCAATTAAGGCAAGGAGGACTGAATTAATCCATGGGGCTAAAACAAAAGTTTTGTTTCAAGCGCTATGGAGGTTTTTTTGTTTAATAGTAATATATATGAGTACAACATAAGCATAAAGTCCCAAAAAATAGCTAAGCATGTAGTAGAATTTTTCTAAGATGGCGCCCCCACTCCAATGAGGGGGCAGGACACTTTGAGAGTTCTCCAGGTTTGTCCACGTGGTGAGCCTCCTCTAGGTTTGTCCACGTGGTGAGTTTTTTTTTTTTTTTTTTTTTTTTTTTTTTTTTAGGTTTGTCCACGTGGTGAGTCTCTACCCACGTGGTGAGTTTTGTTTTTAGGTCTGCCCACGTGGTGCTTCTAAGATGGCGCCCCCATTCAAATGGGGGCAGGACAAAAATGGCGGCACCGCAGAAGCGGTCTGTCGGAAACCCAAAAATGAGAGGAAAGAGAAAAGAACAAGAGATGTTGAAGTTTGGGACGGAGTTTTTTTATTTAAATGAGGAGGCAAAACATTTAAAGTCTCCTCTAGGTCTGTCCACATGGTGTGTCCGCCATGAACGTACCCGTTTAGAAATGGCGGCAAACCGGAAATGGAAGGAAAGAGAAAGGAAGTTGAAGTAAGCACAGATTATAGAAGTAAAGGTTAGAATATTAAATATGAAGATTACCTCATAACTTATGAGGATACACCCGTCAGCAGTCCGATTAGCTCGTCAGCTTAATTTTGAATTTTTTCTTCGTCACGTCAGCAGTCCGTAGTCCGTTTTGAATCCTCATACGTCCTCACATGGGGCAGTAGTTGCTGTGCCTCACGTTGGGCGCCAAAATGCCGGGGCTTTTTTCCCTCACCACCGGCAGGTAGAGCAAAAGAGAGAGAGAAAACCGGGCCAGCCGTTTCTCTCTTGAGGCTGAGCGAGAAGACAGGTGTCGGCGACTCAAACCCCTCCCCCCACTAAAACACCGGGGAGAAAAACCACATTGAGTCGCGGAGATACGTCTAAAGCGAAACTCGTCGTTTATTGTCAGGGGGGAGATATTTATATGCTTTGAGGAAGGGGGCGGGAAGAGGGGATGAGAGAAAGGTATAAGGGCCAATATACTTTGAGGAAGGGGGTGGGAAGAGGGGATGAGAGAAAGGTATAAGGGCCAACAGTATTTCATCACGTCAGCAGCAGCTGGGTGGAGGCAGTTTCAGCTTAGGTGCTGAGTCAAGGGCAGGTACTCAGGCTTGACTAGGCCTTACCGGGAGTAGGCCAAGATTGGCTGGGCTAACCACTCGGCTTCACACCGGGCAGGGCCCAACAATCGTGCACACACATATATAAATTCCTTTAAAAAGTTAAAACATTTTTAGATTGTGGGGTCATCTATGCAAAGAATACTGCCTATATTTGAACATGTTTTTAGTTTCAGACAACAGATACAGTCTCTTATAACTGAGTTACAAAGTTTAAATGAATGTGAAGTTTGTGCTGTTGTTGCTTAAAGCAACAAAACACTAAGTTCATGTTTAATGTTACTATTAATAATTAATTTCTAACCCTGAGAATTCTCCCCCCTCCTCCCATCCCATTTTATCTCTGGTATTTCTGTAACTTTGAAGTGGTTGTGCTATAAGACCAAATAAAAATGCACAAAGCCTTCTTCAAGTAAACTTCCTTCTGGAAGATTTCTTCTGTTCTACACAGGACAATCCATCCTTATCTTTCATTACTTATAATAAACTCAGACAGGTGGCTGGCCTTCTCAAAGGAATTGTTTTAAGAATATAAGAGAATCTATGTCTACACACATCAGATGAATTGGAGAATTAAGTCACCTTCTGTTGAAGTCAATTAGTATGAGCTGTCAAGCTCAATTACTTATTTAAAAAAAGGAGAAAGAAAGAGAAAAGGAAAGGAAAAGAAAGGAAATAAAGAGACACAGAGAGGGAGGGAGGGAGGAATGGAGGGAAGAAGGAAGGAATGAAGAAAGGAAGGAAAAAGGAGAAGAGAGGAAAAGAGAAGAGAGGAGAGGAAATGAAAAAAAAAAAGAAAAGAAACTTTTTATTTGGAAATAAATTTGGCCTGGAAGTGCCCAGATCAACAAAGTGATTTACAGGCTAACTGTAGCCCACTGTCTGGTATATAAATAAAGTTTTAATAGAAGAGACACATGCTAATTAGCTAACATCTTTTAAGGCTTCTTCCTACTACAATTACATAGTTAAGTAGCTATGGTAGAGACCAAATGTCCTACATAGTAATATATTTACTATATGAACTTCTACATAAAGTTTGCTTACTTCTGAGGACATAAATATCTCAACTCTCGTTCTTACTTTAACCTCCATAGGAGTAGCTAACATGAACAAAACAAAAAATCACACAACAAAAAAACCATTGGGACCTCAAAGCAGCAGTTTTAAAATTTTTATTAATCATAATTTTAAAGGAGAGAACTTGTTTTAATATATAAACACATTAACCTATTTGATTCTAGTTTTGCTATAGCCTTAGAAGTCATACTAAAAATTACCCCCTCCCCTAGCAAATCACATCTTACTCACCTAAAGGGATATTTTGGTTTGATATGTATGGTTTCCTCTTTAATTGTTGCAGAGATTTGAATTGCAGGTGAATCAAATTTAAAATTCTGAGCATTTTGCAAACTTGTCATTATGCATGCTATAGGCAAGTTAGTGAATTTAGTTATGCCAATGATTGCAAAAAGATACATTATTGCTGCATTATAATGCATAAACAGGTTTTATGTTCTGCATAATATTAAAAACTCAAATTTATGGAGTCACAGAGCTATTATCATCATCCAGTTTTTAAATAAGGCAGCAAGTGGTGATTTATACCCCACATAAAGAAGTTTCCTTGTCAAGGAGCTTGATGACCCATGACATGTCATTTGGATAAATGATACAAGCCTGTGATGGGGTCATTAGGAATTATGTGCATTCATGGTTTTTAAAAGTTGTTTGTTGCTGTTGTTATGAATCTCAGGTGGCACCTACCTATTCTTTCTCAATCAATTTTGTCTATTCAGAATATCTATTCCAATAGTTTTTATGTCAAAAAATTTTAAATTATGAGATATATGTGAGACCTATGCATTGCACAGCTACCACTGTTAGTTTTATGACAAAACAACAACCAGAGTGTACAACTCTCCAAGGTAAAGAATGCAATTTCACTATGAAGAGTCTCACTTAAAAAAGTTTGTTTCAGGGCTGCAGAGATGGATTAATGGTTAAGGTGCTTGCCTTCAAAGCCCAAGGACCCATGTTTGATCTTTCTCCAGATCCTATGTAAGCCAGACACACAAGGTGACGCAAGTGCAAGGTCACACATGCAAGTGTCTGGAGTTTGATTTTAGTGGCTAAGGCCCAATTCTCTCTCTCTCTCTCTCTCTCTCTCTCTCTCTCTAAAATATAATAATAATCCTTGTTGCAGTCTGGTTGTAATCTGATCTAATGTAATCCATAGATCCAACCGCTAATTTATAAGAAATACAGAGAGCAAAGGAACATGATAATTACACAATAGGGCTTCAGCTACATAAATCCACGTTAGTGGAAACCTTAGTGGATAGTGATCCAGTTTCCTAACTAAATATATTTCAAGGTAACAAAGTAAAGTGAGGCCTATAAATTGATACTGATAAATATATTGGGCAGTTATAACATGTGTGCCTTGTTTGTGTCCAAATTCAAATAGATAGTTAAAAGTATAATCATCACATTGAAATGATCATTAAAAATTTGAGTGTTGGCTGGATATAGAATGAAGAAATTATTGTTAACTTTTTAAATTTTTATTTTTACTTGAGTGGAAGGAAAGAGAGGAAGAGAGAGAGTGAATGGGTGCACCAGGGCCTCTAGCCACTGCAAATGAACTTCGGCTCATGTGCCACCTTGTGCCTCTGGCTTTACATGGGTACTGGGTAATCAAAACTGAGTCCTTAGGCTTAGCAGGCAAGTACTTTAACCATTGAGCCATCTCTCCAGCCTGTATTGTTAACTTTTGAATGTCATCAAGGTACTGTTGTTACCAAGACACTGTTGTGTTATGTTGTTGTTTTTAGGGATTTTTCATCCTTACAGTCCCTTGATAAAAGCTAAGTCAGTAAAGTCACAAGCATGAGGACCTAAAGTCAATTACCAGTATCCATGTAAGATGCCAAGCGTGGTGGTGTGTTTCTCTAATTCCCACTGGTGAGGCAGAAACAGGAGAATCCCTTGGGCTCACTGGCCATCTACTCTATTCTAAATGGTGAGCCATAGACCAATGAGAGACCTTCTCACAAAGGAGGTGGAAAGTGTTCCCAAGGATCACAGTGTTCCTGAAGATGATACAAGGTAATCCTCTGGCCTCCATACACATGTACACGCATGTGAAACCATGTACACACATGTACACATATTAAAAAGAAAGAGAACATTGATGAAACTTTGAGGATGAGATGATATGATGTTTAAGATTTGCTTCAAAATAGTGAAAGAGGCCAGGCATGCTTGTAATTAGGCCAAGGCAGAAGATTCAAGAGCCTGAGACCATCCTATACAATATAGTGAATCAAAAAATAAGTCATAATAGTTAGGTATGATAGCAAATACCTGTAATAACAGCACTCAAAGTACTGAGGCCAGATGATTGTGAGTCCAATGCCAGGCTGAGTTATATAAGTTGTTCAAAGCTAGCCTGGGCTATAAAGCAAGACTCTATCACAGGAAAAAAATAAAGGAGAGGAAGATGGAAACAGAGACTGAAAGGGAGAGAAAAAGAAATGGAAAGAAAAGGTAAAAAGAAAAAGATAGGAAAGGAAAGGAAGTCTAAAAATCTAAATAAGAAACTAAGGGAAGTGGTGAGGAAATAAAATAAGGAAAGATTCTCATGAGGTTCTTAATATTGTAACTAGCATGAATCTTCCTCTGGGAAAGCTTGTATTGTCTCTTCAATGGGGTTTATTATTGTGTATCTACTTTTGTAAGCATTTACATCTTTTGTGATCAAAAGTGAAAACTGTATGCATGACTCAGTATAAAATAAGAACTCTCATGATATTATATCACTAATTATTGCTAATAAACTAAATAACTCTAAGACACTTTAGTTACAGAATTAATTCCCATACTACATAAAAGAAATAATTCACTATTTGGTTCATAGTAATAAAAGGGATTCTTTTTAAATCTAAGTAGTTTTGTTTAAAGTTCAAGTATAATATTTCCAGACTTGATGGTGCAGGACTATAGTCACAATTGTCAGGAGGCAGAGGCCAGACAACTGCAAGTTCAAAGTCAGCCTGGGATACAGAGTGAGTTCAATCCAGCCTGGAAACTTACTGAGGCAGTGACACAAAATAAAAAATAAAATAAATAAAATAAAATAAAATAAAATAAAATAAAATAAAATAAAATAAAAGGCAATCTGGGAATATGGCTCAATGGTAGAGCACTTACATAACATGCAAGTCTCTTTGTTCAACCTCCAATATAGGGTCAGGAGGATGTGCATAAGATTAGTGGTTATTTATCTTTTCATTTACAATATGACCTTTTATTTGGCCTTTAACACTTAAAATTCTCTACTTCTTCGGATAGTTCTACATCACTTATAAAGGAAGTACTATGTGGAAGCAAAGTTCAAGTTCAAATGGATCAAGATCCATGTTTTTCTTCTCGCATTTGTTCTCAGAGGCAGGAAGTTGTCTTTGCCAGCCTTGTGCCAACGCCATCAACAGAAATCCTGACATAGCTGTTTATTCCATGTTGTGCTCTAAATGTAAAATGTGTTTGAACACTTGTTTCCCAGCTGGTGGGGCTGTTTGGGACAGTGGTGGAGTTGTTTAGGAGGTGGAGCATTGCTGGAGGAAATGGGTCACTAAGGTCAGGCCTTGATGTTTTATAGCTGCCCTACTTGCCAGTTTTTCCCTTACTGCCGTGTGAAGAGCCAGTTCCGCACTCCTGCCTCAAGCTTTTCCCATCATGATGGAATATGGGTACTCCTAGAACTATAAGTCAAGTTAAAGCTTTTCCTTCCTTAAGTCACTTCTATCACATACTTGATCAAAGCAACAGAAAACAACCAATACATTCCTCTTTTCAAGTATATGAATCTTTCAACCCTATCCATCTTTTAAAGTGAATGTTAAAACTTACCTACTTGGTAAGTTCACATCCTTTCCTACACTGAAAGTTTTTGTGAATATTCCTTCATACAATTGCAGGCAGAAACACACACACACACACACACACACACACACACACACAGAGAACCACCAAAAAACAACAAAATAGCTTGACATTAACAATTCAGTTTAGATTCTATACAGTCAATGTATTCATTGGTTTTGTTGTTGTTGTTGTTGTTGTTGTTGTTACTGTGACAAAATACCTGATAAGATATGACTTAAAGGAGGGTTACTTTTACATACAATTTGAGGCATAGCCTATCATGGCAGAGAAAGCACAGTGGCAGGGGCATGAAGCAGCTGGTCACATTGTGTCTGTAGTCAGGAAACAGAAAAAAGAGAGTGCTCCTGCCCAGCTTGCTTTCTTCTTTTCATTCAGCCCCCAATGTATGCTGCTGACATTAGAATTGGTCTTCCCACTTTCCCACTTCAATTAATCTAGTCTAAAAACAACCTCCCAAGCATGCACAGAGATCTGTCTCCTAAGTGATTCTAGCTCCAATCAAGTTGAAAATTGAGATTAACCATCACAGTCAACTAGATTAAAGATTTTTTTAAAATTTCTTTTCAGAAAAGTTTAATTGTGAGCCAAGTATGTAATGCACCTGCAATCCCAGCACTCAGAGGCAAAAGCAGGAGGATCCTTGCAAGTTCAAAGTCAGCTTAAGCTACACAGTGAGTTCCAGACCAGCCAGGGCTACATTAAAAAAAAAAAAAAAAAGCCAAAGAAAGAAAAAGAAAAAATGTGTTATGAATTGCCTAATGCATGTAAGAAAATAAAAGAAAGCTTTCTGATCATGCTCCAAAAGCAGATTAGCAAACACACAGTTTTTACATGCCTTTCTTTTGCCAACTATTTTTTCCTCTAACTTTTGAACTTCTCTATTAATTGCCTGGCCATAACTTTTATTAAGTTTTGAATATCTTTCTAGAAAGAATCCAGACAAGTTAATCCAAGTGCAAATCAGAGCAAATAAACAGCTAGGAAGTCCTCTGCTCCCCTCCACCACCTCTGACACGGCCGAGTCCCTGGCCTCCTGTTGCTCATCCAACTTCTGTAATAGCTTTGGTGGTCCATCTTCCCATCTCTGGAATGTATCATCCCATGGCATTCTCCACAGTGCTATCGAGTGAGGCTACTGTCTCTGGTAACATCACCTCAGTGTCTCCTCATCATGCATGCTTGCACTGGGGCCTACAGCTCTTTAACCTCCTCTCCCACCACCACCCTGGAAACTCTCCTGGGTGTGTGTTTCCTGTTCTCCACCAGCAACCATGCTGTTTCTCACTTCCGAAGACCCATACCAGTCCCTCTCTGGAATACCACACATACATACACACATAAACATTCATTCACCTGTAAGCTGTACAATCTGCTTCACAAATACATTGGAACCCTTGAACACTTAACTCAGAAATAACATCCCCTAAATTTAGGAAATCTTTTCCATAATCCACATACTATCATGCCCCATACTGTTGATATATCACATGGTCTGGCACTTTGGTGAAATGTCAGCCCATTATTTTATGAGCTCCTTAATTCTAACAGCGTTGTTTACCTTTATGTCTCTAGCCCCTAGGAACACACAGTACACAGTAAACCGTCAACAAGTGTTTGTTGAATGACTACATAAATCATTGAATGCTATAGTTTGATAAGCCCCTAGTTAATACCTTCACTAATAGCTTGATCAATTTAATTAGTAAATATTGAGTGTTCTGTGTAATATACTATGTTCTGTACTATTGTGGAATACAAAAGTGAGCAAGGTGTGTTAAAGCAATCATGCTTTAAAAAGAACGATAACTTATGTGCACATGTTATAATATTGACAAAGTAAAGTGTAGAATCCCATGAGTCTCGTATGAAGTATAGCCAAATCATTTTGCAAATTAAAAAAGGTATAAGGGACAGTTTCATGGAGCAGTCAAACTTTACAGTCAGATGGAAAGGAGTTAACTTAACAAATTGTTTAAAAATTGTTGAATAATGTTGCTATTTTTAAAATAAAATGTTAGCTACTTGCACTATTTACTTTTCTTTACTGTGACAAAATACCCAATACAATCAACTTTAAAAGAGGAAAAGTTTATATTGGCTCACATTTCCATAGGTTCTAGTCCATAATTAGCCCTGTAGCTTTGTGCCTGTGGAAAGGCAGAATATCACCACCAACAGTACATAGTGGAACAAAGCTGCTCCCTTCACTGCATCCAAGAAGGAGAGAAAGACAGAGAGAGAGAGAGAGAGAGAAAGAGAAAGAAGAGAGAGAGAGAGAAACAGGGCTAATGTTCCAATAGCTCTTTCAAAGGCATCCCCCAATGATAGGACTTACTATTAAAGATTATATCACTTTCTAGTATTACAATGTGCTGAGGACCAAGCCTCTATCACATGGACTTTTGGGGGACACTTATCCAAGCCATAATGCTACATTTTACTGCCCTTTAGCTAATGTTCAAAATTGTCTTTCTTATAGCTTTGAGATATAAAACTAAAAAAATACTAAGGATCCTTTTGCCCAACTGCCTTATTTTATAAAATCACACTTAAGATTTCTTTCTTCATTCTATGATTCTCTCCACAATCATAATCTGCTTCAGATTTGAAAAATTAATATCACGATAGTGCAATTTCATTTCTGAAAACTCTAATTATTGACATACATAATGAGTATTTTAAAAGTGAAATTGAAAATCAAAATTTTGCCTATATCTTTGACTACATGTTATTGTTGTAAATTCACTTCAAAATTTGCTTCTTGGTTCTTTTACATGCATTTTATGGGTGAGTACCAAACTATGTGTAACCGTAACAATAAAATCACTTCAAAGCTACTTGAAGTGTGAATAATATGTAATGTTTTATTTATTTCTGTAAAGATTCTTAAGCATTTGGCATCTTACAGATTCATATTGACAAAAAAATATAATCTGATTTTATATAATACAACTTGTAAAAGCTTTGCATTGGTAAATGAACCTGATATAAACAATTCAGTCAATCATACAAAGATATCATTTAATACCTTCCATGTATAAAACACAGTACTGGTACATCAACAAAATAATCCTTTTTAATGTATGTATATGGTATGTGTGGATGTGTGTGAGTGTGGGTGCACTCAAGCCACATGCACATGTGGACGTCAGTGGGTGACTGCCTTTGACATTAGTCCTTACCTTCTACCTCCTCTAAGACAGCATCTCCCATTCTCATTGTTGTTCACCATTGCATTTGATGGGCTGATTGGCCCATGAACTTCCAGGAAATTCTTTTACCTCTGCTTCCCTTCTCATCATAGGTTCACTAGGATCACAGATGCTCACCACAGTGTCTGGTCTTTTTACATGGGTTCTGAGGATCCAAAATCAGCACTTATCTTGTGTGGCAGATACTTTATCCACAGAGCTTATTCCCTAACCCCAAATAATGTATTAATATATTTATTATCTATGTGAACACTGAGATTAGATACCTCCTTCTCCCTGTTACATTTTATATTTACAAATACCATTTTACTGACTATAAAGTCACTATGTTTTGCTTATAACAAAATCCTCTTCCTTGGCTAGCAATTGCAAAACTATGCCACTTATCTGTTCCATTGTGCATTACATTAAATGATGAGGTGGAGAAAAGATTTAACATCATCCTAATGGAATGCTTGGGACTAAAAATCCCCAGTTATCCCTCTGCAGATGGTTGGATGTACCAAGTGATCTTTTGATGAAAACTGGAGGGAAAAATGTTTCTCCAGCTCATCACAAACAGAAATAATCTTTGTGATGTAACCCCTCAGCTCTGCTTATTCCAATTTGGATGATTGTTTAAAACTTGCAAGAGGTATTAAAAGCTCCTTTTAGTTTTGTGGCTAAGTCCAAGCCTAAGCCCCATTCTCTGTAAATCACACCTTGAGAGAAGATGAGAATTACAAGACAAATCTAAGAGCCTTCTTGCCTTCGAGTTTGACTCAAGTGGTGACTGACTTCAGGGTAAAAGTAATCAAGCCATGATATATTACCTCTGCACAGAGGGTAAACATTGAATAAAAGATAACTGCTGAAAGGAAACTTGACAAGTGCTAACTTATACTTATTTGATGTGAAAAATTTTCTGTCATATCCTTGAAAACATTTCTAGTCTGTTGCCAAAAGTGTTCTCTTTCAGGGAAATCTGGAAGTAAATATAACTCCCTTATAGTTCTTGCCCATAGTTGTGGTTGTCAGGCTGTAGCTTTCAACAATCAAGAAAACTGTAACTAGCCGGGTGCATGCCTTTAATCCCAGCACTCGGGAGGCAGAGGTAGGAGGAGCGCCATGAGTTCGAGGCCACCCTGAAAATACAGAGTGAATTCCAGGTCAGCCTGGGCTAGATTGAGACCCTACCTCGAAAAAACAAAACAAAACAACAAAAAAAAAAACAAAAAGAAAAAGAAAACTGTAACTATAAACCTGGACTTAATCTAGGACTACCAGTAGTTAAAGCACTTATAAAATAAATATAATTTTGCAAAGAAAAAAATCAATATACATCAAATTACAAAGAATAAAATAAATAAAGAACAAGAAAGGAAAGGAAGTCTATGGAAGTGTGGTAGTACAAGTTCCTAGTCTCAGGATTCAGGAGGCTGAGATGGGTGACTTCCACATTCAAGGCCAGGTTGGCTTACATAGCAAGACCCTGTCTCAAAACCCCCAAAATAAAAAAAATGTTCTAACCAAAGTAAAGGAGGGAATAATATCAGAATAAAGAATAATCTTTCAAGTTGAAAACCAGCTATTTGGATTGTAGAGATAGCTTAAAGGTTAAGGTGCTTGCTGCAAAGGACCCAGCTTAAATTCCCCAGTGTGCACATAAGCCAGCTGCACAAGGAGGCACATATGTCAGGAGTTCATTTGAAATGGCTGGAGGCCAGAGAATGCCCATTCTCTCTCTCTCTCTCTCTCTCTCTCTCTCTCTGTCTCTTCCTCTCTCTTTCTCTCAAATAAATAAATAAAAATAAAGTATTGAGAAAAGAAAACCAGCTATTTGAAATCTATTGTGTTTTTCTAACTTTTCTCACTTCAGGACACACTAAAATCTTCAAGCTAATTAGCAGCCACTGTAGGAATGGAGAGAAGAATGAAAAGTCAAAGAAAACAGAAGAATATATAATAGTCAAAAAATATCTTACTTTTGAACAAGCTCATTTCCTGGTGTTAACTTCTTGTGTTGTGATCAGAAGTTTCCAGAAACCCAACTTCTATTTTGCCTTAGAGACACTTAGAGACAGTATTTGCTGCATCCATGTTCATAGCTAATTTACAGAACATTACTGGCTCAAACAATGAGAATCAAGTGAATTTAGGTCTGAAACTCAACTCCAGCACTTGTCCAGCTTTGCCATCCTGGGAAAACTTAACTTCTTAACCTCTTCATGTTGTATTTCATTACAAGCAAAAAAGGAGTAACAGAACCAAAATAGTACTGCAACTGACACATACTAAATGGCTAAGGAATAGAGGATACTTTTATGCTTAAATGGTAGTTTCTTATTTACAAGCCTCCTTGTTGCTTTGAATTCAGATAGCCACAGCAACCAGCTCCATAGACTCTAAGGAGTCCTTCAGGCATACACATTTTTGTATCATTTGATTTTTTTGTTTTGTTTTGTTTTTTGGCTTTTCAAGGTAAGGTCTCATTCTAGTCCAGGCTGACCTAGAATTCACTATGTAATTTCTGGGTGGCCTTGAACTCATGGCGATCCTCCTACCTCTGCCTTCTGAGTGCTGGGATTAAAGGCGTGAACCACCATGCCTGTCTTTGATTATTTTTTAAAGCTTTGTAAAAATATTTATTTATTTATTTATTTATTTATTTGCAAAGGGAGATCAAGGAAGGAGAGAGAGAAAGAGAGAGAGAGAATGGGCATGCCAGAGCCTCCAGCCACTGCAAATGAACTCCAGATACATGTACCACTTTGTGCATCTGGCTTTATGTGGGTACTACAGAACTGAACTCCTCTCCTTAGACTTTGCAGTCAAGTACCTTAACCACTGAGGAATCTCTCCAGCCCTCATTTAATAATTTTTATTGTCACAAACACACAGCTATTTACCAACTTAATCATTTTTAAAAGCATGTTTCTGTACTGCTAAGTATATTCACATAGGTAAGAAACAGATCTCTACTTTTTCATCTTACAAAACTAAGTCTGCATATCAGATGTGAGAGAACCTATGGAAGGCAAAGGATTAAAGACCATCAGATACTCCCTCTCCTTTCTAGTTCCCAAGGCACTGAAGAAATGCTTAAGCAGATTTTGTAGTATTTATTCTAACATGTTACTCATTTGCTTGTCAATTATAAAATATGATTTAAGGTATGTAGGACTTACTGATGTTGGAGCTTTCTTTAAAGGACTCCTAAGAAAAACATTTTAAGTGGCCTTTCTAAATAGGACATACTGAAGAAAAACAAAAACAAACAAACAAAAAACCCTGCTGACTCAGGCTGGGAAGATAGTTCAATTGGAAAAGCATTTGCCTGACAAGCATGAGAACCTGTGTTTTATCCCCAGAATTCATGGGGTGGGGTGGAACTGCCAAATGTGATGACATTTGCTTGTAATGCCAGTGTTAGAGAGAAAGAAATAAGATAGGTTTGTCCCGGAGGATCACTGGTCATTAAGTCTAGTCTACTACATGCCAATGAGAAATTCTGTTTCCAAAAGGTAGACAGCATCTAGGAATAACACCTGAAATTGTCTTTTGGCCTCCACATGCATGCACACATATGTGTACATGGACCCACATATACATGTACACAACACTCAGGATAGAAAACTGTTTGTTCTCCATAGCACCTAATTCCAAAGAACTAGTCATTTAACCTTGAGTGACCCCAGCACTATCCAGTTTATATTCTTTCTGTACTAATGATGCCACATGTGGTATGTGGCCTGTGGAATGTCCCCATAGCCTCATATGTTTTGAAGTTGTGGCCTCAGCTGGTGGCAATTTGGGAGGTGGAGCCTTTCTGGAGGAGATGTGTTGCTAGGGATGTGCTTTGGGATGATACAGCCAGTTCCCAATTGCTGAAGCCTAGCTCATTCTTACTTCTTTCTTCCAACTGCTATGACAACATGTGATGCCCAGCCCCTGCTCATGCCATGCATTCTCCTACCACTATGAGGCTTTTCTTAGAGACTGTAAGCCAAAATAAACCCTTCCAAGGCTACATTTGTTCTGGTGGTTTTTTTTTTTTTTTCCGATAATATGAACGTAACTGCACCATCATGTGAGATCCAAATGCCAGATTCTAACCACTGTTGACCACAAGAGTCCTGACTGAGAGTTGCTTAAAGTCACATCTGCAAAGTAACAGAGGCTGGAAGGACCTATTTAAACCATAAGAACCTTAAAAATACTACAGAATAGTTCACAAAAGTACCCTTGGTATTTGGAAACAAAGCCAAGCTGAATATTGGTTACTGTTGTAATTTCCCTAAGCGCCACCACACAACAATAGCAAAAAGAGTAGTTGTTAACCTATATATAAAACAAAATGCTGAAAGAAAGAAAGAGTAAGTTGATGGCACAGCACAATTGAAAAAAATTGGAGAAAAAGAAGTTAAATACAAAGAATATATAGTTAAGATTCATTATGTACTATATTCTTTTAAACATTGAAAACTTTCTCTCGAGGTTTGTTGCAGTCAGGTTCACATTGCTGGCAAAAAACATCCGACCAAGAGCAGCTTGTGGGGGAAAGAAAGGTTTATTTTGGCTTACAGACTCGAGGGAAAGCTCTATGATAGCAGGGGGAAACAATGGCATGAGTACAGGGTAGACATCACCTCCTGGCCAACACGAGATGGACAATAACAGCAGGAGAGTGTGCGAAACACTGGCAAGGGGAAACTGGCTGTAACACCCATAAGCCCACCCCCAACAATACACTGCCTCCAGAAGGCTTTTATTCCCAAATTGCCATCAGCTGGGGACCTAGCATTCAGAAAACCCAAGTTTATGGGGGACACCTGAATCAAACCACCATATTCCACCCCTGGCCCCCATAAAATGATAACCATACATGATGTAAAATGCAATACATTTATCCAACTTTAAAAGTCCACATAGTTTTTATCACTCCCAATGATGTTCAAACATCCCCATAGTCCAAAGTCTTTTAACTGAGCCATAATACTAAAAATAAACCATAAAACCCATAATGCCACAGAATAAACATTCACACTGCAAAAGATAGCATTGGACATAGCAAAGAAATGCTCAACCAATACAAGATTTAAACAGGGCAAACACCAAACTCCATAGTTCTAAGTCCAACAACTCTTACCAGTGACAAGTGCCCAAGTCCTATAATTCTAAGTGACAAGTCTCTGGAGTTCCAATTCCACCCCTCCATCTAGACTACTTGCAGTCCCAGAAAACTTCATCTGGTGCCAGCAGCTCTCCTTGGCAGCCGTCTAATAGTCCTGGCATCTTCTCTGGGTCTCCACGGCCACCCACAGTTCATCCTCATGGCTCCTTTGGGTCTCCATGCAGGTAACCCAACAAGCCTGCTTCACACTGGCCATAGCCATTTGCAAAATATTTTACAACTATATTACAAATTCAATGACCCTCTCTTTCCTACATTTGTTAAATTCCATAATCCCAGGTGGGCTAGCAATTTGTTAATCCAAGGGGGAATAAAGCAGACTTGAAGAACAGGACACTCCTTCAGCATTCAGGCCCCTTCAAAAGACTTTCCATTCTTCCTGTCATTCTAATGCAGGTCCAATCTCAATTGCAATCTCGCAATTGCAGCTGAATAGTTTTACCCAAAGATTTCATTTTTGTGCCGTATCCCTCTGCTCACACCAGTCCATTTCTACATAATGCAACCCTTTACAAGTTCTCAGGACACAGGCATAATAGCAATCTTCTCACACAAACTGCGTCTTTCCTAGTCAAGGCAAAGCTTTTTCTCATCCTTATAAGCCAAACCTAACAGTTCATAGTTCTTACTACATTCAGGTCTTTCTACTCTTACCAAAATAGTTCATCAAGCTGTACTTATAACACTGCAAAGCATCTCTTAGGCCAAGGTTTCAAATTCATCCACTTATCTCCTGCAAAGCAGTTCCAAGAGGCCAAAGTCACAGTCAGGTTTCTAGAAGTAATAACACCACTTCTTGGTACCAACTTTATTGTTGCAGTCAGTTTTGCATCGCTGGCAGAAAACACTGCACCAAGAGCAGCTTGTTGGGAAAAAAAAAGGGTTATTTTGGCTTGCAGACTTGAGGGAAAGCTCCATGATGGCAGGAGAAAATGATAGCATGAGCAGAGAGTAGACTTCATCTCCTGGCCAATATCAGAAGGACAAGAACAGCAGGAGAATGTGCCAAACACTGGCAAGGATAAATTGGCTCTAACACCCATAAGCCTGCCCCCAACAATACACTGCATCCAGGAGGTGTTAATTCCCAAATTGCCATCAACTGGGGACCTAGGATTCTGAACACCTAAGTTTATGGGTGGACACATAAATCAAACCACCACAAGGTTAGTATTCATCAATGCACACAATATTAGAGGTAACTAGTATACTCTTTTTGCATGCGGTATGTATGTATATGTATGCATGTTTATATGTGTGTGGGTGCACGTGCATGTGTGTGTGTGCCTGCATACAGAGACCAAAGGTCAATGTTGCGATTATTCCTCAATCACTCCTCTTTATTTATTTATTTATTTGTTTATTTCTTTATTTATTTATTTGCCTGTGTGTGTGTGTGTGTGTGTGTGTGTGTGTGTGTGTGTGTATCTGTGTATGGGCATATCAGTTTCTCTTACCACTGCAAACAAATGCCACATGCATGCACCAGTTTTTGTACTTGTCTTATGTGGGTGCTGTTGGATTGTACCTGGGTCTGGGCTACCAAGCTTTGAAAGCAAGTGCCTTTAACTACTAAGGCATCCCTGTAGACCCCTTAACCTTACTTTTTAAAACAGGAGTCCCACACTGAACTTATAGCTCACCAAGTCGGCTATATTAGCTAGTTAGCAAGCCTTAGATATCTTTCTGTCTCGATCACCCTGACAGGGAAATTAGAAGTATGCTATCATGCCAACATTTTGACATAGGTCCTATGGACTTGAACTTACGTCCCCATGCTTGTCCAATAAGCACCTTATATATTGAGCCATCTCTTTAGCCCATTGCATACTCTTTCAAGATACCAAAATAATGATAATGAACACACCTGAATATCCTTCAAGAATATCATAGCCAAAGTAATATTTAACAATGTCATCACATATACCTACATGTGTGTGCATAGCAGATTAGATGCACTATGGCTAGTAAACCATGCCTATATAATTCATATATAATTTTTGAATTGTAATGAACTACAGTATGAGCCAGGAAGAAATCAGCCTTCACATTAAAGAACTTCAAAGGTATTGATACTGGCTGCTACATTCCATATGGAATATGAATATCTCAAAAACACACTAGGAGGGGCTGGAGAGATGGCTTAGGGGTTAAGGCATTTGCCTGCAAAACCAAAGGACTCAGGTTCAATTCCCCAGGATCCACGTTATCCAGATGCACAAGGGTGCGCATGCATCTGGAGTTCATTTGCAGTGGCTAGAGGCCCTGGCTCGCCCATTCTGTCTCTTTCTTTCTCTAGCACCCTCTTTCTCTGTCAAATAAATAAATAAATAAAAATAAAATATTAAGAAAAACTAGGAACAATAGTGCCATCTAACAGTACATGTTTTGTCCTCAGCACATCCTTAAAAAATGAATGATTGTTCTTAAGAAAGGAGTGGTGATAGCAAATTAACAGATATAAGCTTAGCACTTGAGTTAGAAATACTACCTTTGGAGTTACATCTTTTGTAAATTGTTATCAGAAGTTCTGAAAACTCATTTGTAACCTTGAACAGGAACTCTGAGCAGAACAATTAAGAAGTGTATGGGGTCACAAAGGAGCCCTAAGCAAAGTGAAGAAAAACAGACTTTGGAGGATGACATACAATACATTCTTGTTAATTGGACCAATTTCTGAAACTAACCAGCTTTTGATATTGTTTTAGATTCTTTGTACTTTTCTATTATTATTAAGACAATAAGTAACATCCAAAAAGAAAAGCAAAGTGTGTTCCTTTTAAAAATTCAGTTTTATTAAAATGAGATAAAATCATGTTATTTTGGACATGCTGGCAACTATTTGGCTCAAATAAACAGTGTTTGATGCTCCATAATAGTAGTTTCTTTGGTTATGAAGGAAGAATTTTATTGATTAATAAGCTAAATTAATGTCCCATTGTCCTTCCCTTATTTTTTCAACAGTTGGGCACATAAGTTAAATCATAAATAAAAAATTAAATGTGGGCTGGAGAGATGGCTTAGGGGTTAAGGCGCCTACCTCCTAAGCCTAAGAATGCTGGTTCCAATCTCCAGCAGTTCCAATCTCCAGGTCCCACGTTTAGCCAGATGCAAAGTGATGCAAGGGCGCAATGCCACACTTCACCACAAGGGGGTGCATGCATCTGGATTTCATTCTCAGCAGCTGAGACACTGCTGGTGAGCCCATCTCTGTCTTCCTCTCTCTCTCTCTGTCTCTCTGTCTCTCTCTCTCTGTCTCTCTCCAAAAAAACATTTTTTAAAAAAATAAATGTAAATCTGCAAATCTGGACTCATATTTTTGAATCTTGTTTTCTTCTCACAAATATTTAGGACAACACTCCCCACTTCACAGATTGTTCAGAGGAGTAAAGGAAATGATAGCCATGTATGCCTATCACATATGCAGCATTCACCATGATTGAGTCCCAGAAGCAGTAGTAAGAAATGTCACATTAAAGTACACAAATAGAACAAGGGGAAGTTCTCCAATTCAAGGCACCAGGTATGGTAACTTGACTCATCATTCTCACAAATAGGATGGTGCTGCCAGTGGGATGAAATAAGTCTGTGCAGGTGGACATCCTATAAACTCATCCTCATTCAGGATGTTCTTGCTAATAGTATTGGAATAAGTTGGAGCTGTGACCAAGCATAATCTGACATTATTTGATTATTTAATTTTCATTTTCCCAGGATTCCTTTGTTGCCTGAGCTCTCTTTTGACTATCTTTGTATTAGTTAATTTTCTCAGTGCTGGGATCAAATACCTGACAAGGGTTATGGTTGGCTGGGATGTAGTCTGTCATGTATGGAAGGCATGGCTGCTCTGTGGTAGCAGATGTATAAATCAGCTTGCTCACATCTCTGCAGATCAGAAAGCAGAGGCTTTGGCTCAGAAATAGAGAAGGGCTATAACTTGCAATGCCCACTCCCCAGCTACCCAACTTCATCAGCTACTCCCCACCTCTTAATGGTTCCACAATGACCCAAATCAGTGCCACCAGCAAATGAACAAGTATTCAAACACATGATCTTGTGAAGGACATTTCACATGCTTGCTATGTTTCCATACAATTTGTTAACATCTTTAAAGCAGTTATCCTTCTCACAAACCTGAAGGACATTTCACTTCTTCCTATGGTATGAAATGATTAAGTGAGGAACTGACCTAATAGTTTCCTTCCTCTCTTATTTACTTACTTTCCTTTTTTTTAAGGTAGGGTCTCACTCTAGCCCAGGCTGACGTGGAATTTACTGTGTGGTCTCAGGCTGGCCTCAAACTCACAGTGATTCTCCTTTATCTCTGCCTCCCAAGTACTGAGATTCAAGGCACGCACCACCATGCCTTGCTATAGTTTAATTTCTTAAAGGACACATTTAATGCTACGTTTCAAGTTATGGATTTCAAGACACACTGCCCTTAAATTTGGTATCTTGGAATTTTTACAAAAGAGCACAATAAAGAAATATCTCTGCCTTTCTCTCTGGAAGCAAGTCAAAAAACCATCCTCTGATCTTCCTCTGAAGTAGATCACAGGACCTCAGAGAGATACTCTGTCCCCACTCCTGAAAGAAAAGTATGTCTATATCTGTGCAGACACATGGACACACAGAAGAAGCTGAACATTTTGAAGATGCCCTCTGGTTTATTACCAACCAAATCCCTTATATCCAGTAATACTCTGCACAAAATCCACTGTTCAACAAACATAAGCATATAAAAATACATGTCTCCCCATGTCTTTCAGTCTTCATTTTTAAAGACTTGTGTCACATAATACTTATATCAAATAGATTTCTCTCGTTAATTTGTCCATGTTTTAGGGTCCTCATCAATTAACTCAGCAATGACTTTTTGCTAGGATACCACATAGCTCAGCTGTTAAGGCACTTACCTGAAAAGCCTAATGATGAGGTTTGGTTCCCCAATACCCACATAAAGCCAGATGTGCAAAGTGGCACAAGCTTACTATTAAAGTATGTATCCTAGCTTGGGCCTGAGTTTCATATAACTAAGGATCTGAGCCCATTTTTTAATACTATTCAAGTCAGTTTTAGAAGTTTCTATTTATACAACAGATGAGAAGGTTTCCTGAGTCATGTATATCTTAAAGAAAGACAGACTTAAGTACAGGGTGTTAGTGATAAGATGATGCAGAGGGTTGTAGAGGTGGTTCCAAGTACAGGGTAGTTTTGTCTTATGGTCTTAAAGTCCATGGACACATGCCTGCATTGTAGGGAAAGGAGCTGCAATAAAACAGTGTATAAAACCCAAAAGGGACATTTATTACCAACCTATTAAGAACGCAAGCACTGTTAGACTCCACTACTTATCTTTTCTGTAAGAATGAAGGGCAAGTAAAGTGTCAGAATTAGAGATGCACCACTATTCTCCAGATATGGCCCCTCAGTCACTATTGATATCCCCATAAAATTGCCATCAATATTTTCACATGGAGGAGAGAGGAGGACAAAAGGAATGTGACAAAAAAAGAGAGAGAGAGAGAGAGAGAGAGAGACAACTACCTTGAATGAGGAGGGTCCTCTCTCAGGCGCTGAGGGCTTGGGAGAAGGGACAAAAAAGGAGAAAAGAATGGAAACATGATCAAATTACTGTATGTGAATATATTAAGGTTATCAACTTCAAAGGTAGAAATTACAAAACCTGTGGATTCAAGAGACTGAGGGAAGGAGCTGGACCAGCTTCTATCATCCTCCAGAAATCCCTTGGGCAAGGAGGTATGCCATTCAGCATAGCTCACCCGAAGAAGAGATCACCAAAAGGAGACTCATCCATCAAAACAATTAAACAGTGTATGAGGTTTTCCCCAAATGTATCCCCTAAGAGAATGTGAAAGAACTGAGCTGGTTGGAACTTTCGTCAAGTGTGTTAAGGAGCCAGTGGCACTCTTGATTTGTATCTTTAGGCAATGGGGAAAAGGTGACTATGGATTATTCCTGAAAAACTCAACCACTGGGCTGTTTTTTAAAACCATTTTCTTTATAATAAGTCATACCTTGGGCTGGGGATGTTAGTGTTAAAACACTTGCCTAGTGTGGTCAAGGCCCTGAGTTAGTTCCCAGCATAGCATTAATTAATTAAAAATATAGTTGAACATAGAAATGGAATCTTGGTCTTTATTTCAGGTAGAAATATTTCACAGTACATCCAAAGGACAACAAGTTAAAGGATTAGAATATATTTCATTCTTTCAAGTTACCCTTTGATAGGTATCATTAAGCCAGACAGAAGGGCCAGGCAATGTGGCTCCCACTTGTAATCCCAACACTGGGATTACAGAAGTATTGCTGTGAGTTCAAGGCTAACCTGGGCTACATAGTGACTTCCAAGATAGCCTGGGTTATAGTGACACCCTGTCTCATAAAAGAAACAATAATCAGTTGGGCATGGTGGTGCACACCTTTAATACCTGCACCCAGGAGGCAGAGGTAGGAAGATCACTGTGAGTTCGAGGCTAGCTTGAGATTACATCATTGATTCCAGAACAGCTTTGGCATGAGCAAACCCTACCTCCATAAAACAAACAACCAACCAAAAATGAAACAATAACTATACACACATAAACACACCAGCACCACTACCACCACCACCACCACCAATAACCACACACATACAACACAACCACTGGCAACAACCACCACTTATACACATGACCATGAACAATAGATTCTTAAAGTGTATATAATAAATTTGTTGGGGATGGTGTTGAATGCCTTTAATCCCAGCACTTGGGAGGTGGAAGTGGGAGGATCACTGTGAGTTTGAAGGTAGCCTGAGACTACATAGTGAATTGCAGGTCATCCTAGGCTAGAGCAAGACCTTACCTTACAAAACACAATTATATGATGAATTTAACAAATATAGTTTCGTTAAAAGTATATCTATGAAAAGCACTCATTTAAAGACTGTTTTCAAAACTATAATCTGAGAGTATTATGAGTATTTCACTTGGATCCTCTTTTTAATTTTATTTTTAAAGCATTTTAATTAATTTATTTATTTATTTGAGAGTGACAGACAGAGAGAAAGAGGCACATAGATAGAAAGAGAATGGATGTGCCAAGGCCTCCAGCCACTGCAAACAAATTCCAGATGCATGCACCACCTTGTGCATCTGGCTTATGTGGTTCCTGGGGAGTAGAACCTCCAACTGCAATCCTTAGGCTTCACAGGGAAGCACTTACACTAAGCTATCTTCCCAGACCTTCTTTTTTTAATCTTGGGTATATGTGTGTGAAGTTCAGAGGACAACCTCAGGTATGGTTCCTCAAGAATGCTGTTCAACATTTTTTTTTTTTTTTTTGAGATAAGGTGTCTCCTTGGCCTGGAGTGTGAGCCCTAGGAATCTGCATTTCTCTACGTCCATAGCACTGGGCACTTTTCTGTGGATTCTGAGGATCAAACTCAGGTTCTCATGATTTACTGACAGAGCTGTCTCCAGAGCCCCACTTGGCATCCCTCCTAAAGCTCTATAGCGAATCAGGAATTTGCTATCTATTAGAGCTTGCATGTTTTCATTTGTAGAAAACAAAGGAACTATTGAAATCTTCATTTGCTTTTTCAAGAACTCAGAACTAAGTTTAAGATTTCACTGATATAACCAACAAGTTCTGGACTAGATATATCTGTTTCTCTCTCTAACCAAATGTATTTAAATCTTTAGTTTTCCTTTTATTTGCTCTGTTTATTATGGATGTGGATATTCAAAGTAGAATAAAATTCCTTCTGGAAAAACTAAGCTTAGAAGCCAAACATAAATAGATTGTATTACAGACCATTAAAATTCATCCCCTAGATATGGGAATGGAGTTTACTGGTAAGTGTGCTTACCTAGCATGTGTAAGAAAAAAAAAACTAAAAGAAAAAAAAAAAAAAAAAAAAAGAAAAAAAATCTTCCCCAAGATCACATAGTCAATATCATCCACTCCTCTACTCTAAGTCTCACTAAGGCACTTGGGTCCACTAAAAATGGAAGCAGAAAAGATCTGAGAGAAATTTGGCCACCAAGTATGCTTGACTATGTAGTAGTAGAGCTTGGCAAAAGAATTCATCCCTGTACTGTGAATGCCTATAAAGAGGAACTACCTAATTTGAGTTCTGAACCTGTGAAGCAGTTTATTCCTTAAATATCTGCTCCCATTGAACAAGGAATTTAAAAAAATTTTTCCTAGGTTAGTTATTGTTGCAGGAGATGTTTTCTCTGGGGAGACATGAATACATTATTTACCCCAGATAGGGCACAGATGACAGACCAAAGCACTATTGCACCAAAGCCAGTTTTGGTGAAACAATAAGTTTATCGAGGTTATGTACAGAGTAGGTTGAGGGGTTGCTTACAGGAGCAATGGATGACTCAAAGGCAGCTGCATCACTGAAAAGCCCACCCCAGCATAGGTGATGGCTCAGGGAAGACGCATCTCTAAATCACACTGCACATCCTACATGCAGCTCTGCTGGCGGAAGGGTCTCACCACACCACCAGGCTGATCCAAGTCCCCTCCCAAGCAGCTGTTAACTCTTTATATCACCCTTATAGAGGGGTCTGGCTACCTTTCTTTCAGACTTGTTGACCTCATGAGTCTCCTGAATGGAGACTCTTGACTGTCCTAGGGAGGGAATGTTTCAATTCAGAGAAAATTGCTACACAATACTGGTCAGTCTGCACCTCACCAGTTATGTGCTGCTCCTGTAACCTTGGAGAGTGGTCCTACGACCTTTTAAGTTTCATGTCTCCCAGACTTACTCTCCAGAGTTTCTTGAGCTTCCCTCCTCCCTTTAGGAGGGACTATTTCAATTCACAGGAATCTGCTATTCAACAGTTATATCATGAGAAAAAAAACAGTTTTCATATATTTCTGATAAAAGTGTCAGTTAACCTAACCCTTCTAAAGGCAGCATATCCCAGCACTTTGGAAGAAGAATTTGGCATCAGAAAGTCATGTTTTATTTACTTATTAGTTGCATGGCTCCCATAATCTTTAAATAAGTAAATGATAACCCAAATCTATATTGCTACAAAGATTGAGACACAGAGCTGAGCACAATACTAAACCTAATAGGTTATATTGATTATGTTATTACTTTTGGTTTGGTTTGGTTAGTGAGGCAGGGACTCAGGCTGCTACTATCTAAGAGCCCAGGCTGGCCTTGAACTATCGCTCCTCCTGCCACAGCCTCCTGAGGGCATTCCCCACCATGCCTCTGACCACTTTTAGGATTTTATCCTTAGGAAATAATTAAGACCACCACAATAATTTAACTACCAGAAGAGTGTGGTATTTCTGGAGTCCTAATTCTGAACATCAGTTGTATGCTTTGAGTACTTGAAGACAGAGCCAGAAGATACAAACTGCCTCCTTAGTGACTCTAGACCATATCTGCTATGCATTAATCTCTCTCTTTCCTCCTAAGTGACATGAAGAACTTAACACTGTGGAGATGAAACTTTGATTGTTTTGGTGATGAGATGATGCTTTTGATTAGGAGAATGGTGATGGAATAGGAAAACTATCTGGAAATTTAGGGAACAAAGACATGTTAGAATATTATATTAGAAAGTTTTATGTAAGCTCAAAGTATGTTTTTTTTTCTCAGAAATGCTTTTCACTGACAACAATAAATTAATATTATTAGCCCCAGAGTAGTGTTTACTTGGGGTGATTTCCTAAGTCCTCTGTATTAAAATGCTCTGGTTTGTTTGATAAACACAGATTCTTATGTCCATTCTGCTAACTCCAAAACCTGGACCGGAGCTGACAGTTTATACTTCTCTTAAAGCTTCCAGAAGACAGGCAAGCTAAAATTTGACTTTTTCTTCCAGAGATGAAGAGCTGTAATCCACCTAGAGGAATTCACAGATCTTACAGACTTGAAAGATTGAGGTAGCGGCTTATCCTGGTATCGTATAGGAAGAAAAGCACAAAAATAAGTGACTTAAAAGAAAATAAAGTTGAAGAAAAGATTCTTTTATTGTGCTTTTCTTGTGTGCAGGCATACACTGGGTCATTTTATATGTACCACCTATGGCTGCATTTGTTTCTGTACACACTCATCCACAGGATTTGACCTTTAGGTTTTTCTGGAGTTACATTGTAAAGAATGTACATGCAAGCATTCCATTCTGGGAGAGGCACTTTCCAATCTACTCTTATATCACTAACAAAATAGAACAGCTGTCCAGCTAGCTATGGCAAAGGGTCTCATTTTCCTCTCTCCACTTTCTTTGCTGCAGGAAGCCTTAAATTTATTGCCACAGATGAATGCAGATGAAAGACAGGATTTCAAAAGGCAAACATGGCCCACTCTTGTCACACGTGCTATGAGCAAAGCCTACGGCATTATTCCTACACTGTCAGTTGTTTCTCACCTAGGTTGTCTGAGGTAGTGGCAAAGAATGTGACAATTTGCTAACTTTCATATCACTTCTTCAAGCCATTCCATTTCAAAGATAAGATGAGAGCAGCATCCTAGTAACCCAGACTGTGATTACAGACCTGTTAACAAGAAGCAGGGCTTTCCTCTGGCATGTTCACAGATAATTCCTGGCAAAGCAGGTGTTTAAAGATGACAGTGGTTCAAGCAAACTGGTGATGGATGAAAAAAATAGGCAGAAGTTCCAGCATTTATATAATTTCTGAAAAACAATCTATACATTAGTGCATTATACAATTCATATATGTTAAGTATATGTATATATGCAGACATAAGGATATAATTACTGTACATATATTAAAAGGGGTCACATTAATGACAACTAAAATTGGCTTTAACCAAAGATTTACTTTTCTTCTACATTCTAATATTTAAAACCTATAAATGTATGAAATCTTAAACTAAAATTTTAATTCATCTTGGTTAATCTTGTTAGGTCTAACCATCCACCTTATGTCTGGTTTTCCTCATCTACACACAAACTCCCCACATGTAAACGCATGCGGTCTTCTGATATAATTTTTCAGCAGTAGAACTCTCTCTTCTCTATAAGCTGTCTTTTTCAGACATTTTTGAACTACAATTTCTGGTGTTTTGTAAAGGACATTAAGTTTTTATCCATTGTTTACGTCTCTCTCCTGCCGCTGAGGCAGAAGGCCAGTTTCTTAGCCTGGAAGAGTAGGAACCCTGGCCAGAGATGAAGAAAGTAGAAGAAGGAGAAAGTTCCCAGGACACTCTTTTAGGAATAGTGCATCTGACAATACTGAGGCAGAGGAATGGTTCAGAGAAGAGGAAAAGCTGGGGAGGATATGCTATAGAATACTGGAGCACAGGGATGGTCCAGAGAGGAAGAGGAGAAAGTTAGAGTGGATGCTCTATCGATCTCACTCAGAGATACAGACAAACTTAGATATTTCCAAAACCCTCCTCCACATTAGACCCCCCAGCATCTGCATACAGAGTTTCTGTAGATGGCTGGGGAGGAACATTTTCAACACATTCTTACAGCCATCCCTTAAGAATTATTTGAGAGATACTGCCCCAAAAACCTATGGTCCTCATTTAAAAAAATATTTATTTCTTTGTAGGAAAGCAAAGAAAGAATTGACATGCAAAGGCCTCTTGTCACTGCAAACAAACTCCAGACACACGTGCCACTTTGAGCATTTGGCTTTACATGAGTAAACTGAACCTGGGCTACCAAGCTTTGCAAGCAAGTTCCACTGACCACTACACAATCTTTCCAGTCCCATACTGTCGTCATTGATAAATTTAAAGTAAAACCAATTTTGGTGTTCAAAGAAAATTTTAAGATTTTTTTAAACTAGAAAATAACACTTGGACATAAACACATTTTCTGCAGAGTCCACAATTGTAATTTGAGCCTATCTTGCTTGAACTGGGAATGTCTGAAGCTAAACATAAAATGGGAACACAGCAAGTAAGGGTATAGGCCAGGCAACTCAAAGGTGTATGACACAATCTTCACTGGACTGGTTCACATTTACCCAGAGTCCACCTTTCTCCTTGCTGATGGAAACTAAAAATGTCTGAAGCTAAACATAAAATGGGAACACAGCAAGTAAGGGTATAGGCCAGGCAACTCAAAGGTGTATGACACAATCTTCACTGGACTGGTTCACATTTACCCAGAGTCCACCTTTCTCCTTGCTGATGGAAACTAAAAATGTATACTCTTTTGGTGCTTAATATTTGCCATGGCTGGGAACACAGTGCCTTGCCTGAATTTTGTTCAATCCTATGTGGTTGTAACTGGTAGCTCTGCCATGCTGGGTTGGTTGGTAGGCCTACGAATTCATGAGGCCTTCTGCAATAAGTATTCTCATGTCTGTTCTTGTACAAAACACTATTGTGTCATTCGTTTGAAAACTCAAATGCTTGTGTCCCTTGGAAGCCATCTTTTCAACTTACTTCTTTACCTCTAGCCACCTACTTTAGTATTTACCAATCCACTAATAGAAGTCATGATTTTGACTTCTTATTTTCACTCATGGTTCCAGGAAGAAACCATTCATTCCCATAGTTCCCTTTATGTACTTTTACCCACAGCATCCTAATGTGAGTCTTCCTCTTAGAGCTCTCTGAGGTCTAGGCTCCAACATCCAATTGTGAACTGACAAATTCTCCTAAAGTTGCCTCAACCACCAACATTTAAGGTATAATTCAATATTTCCACCCTCTCTCAAAGGAATGACCTTATGACAGAAACCTGGCAATCATCCTGTACTTTTTATTCCTAGTAACACAAGTTCCCTCCTTCCAAAATTGAATCCTGTCTTTCAAATAAAATGGTGTGTGGGGGGGTGGAAAGATGGCTAAGTGATTAAAGCACTTGCCTGCAAAGCCTAACAACCTGGATTTTATTCCACAGTACCCTCATAAAGCCAGATGCATAAAGTGACACATGCATCTGGAGTTTACTTGCAGTGTGGCTAAAGACCCTGGTGTTCCAATATCTCTCTCTGTCTCTCTTCTCTGATTGCAAATAAATAATAGTGATAATAAAAATATGGGTAACTTCATTCCACTGCTTCTGCTTACTGCAGTCTAAAATCATCTTATCACAAGTGTTTCTATATTTACTTCTGTTCTCTTTAGCCAGCACTACAGAGATCCAGAATGCTCTTTTGAAAACTGCAAACCTCACCAAGCCCATAACCCATAGCCCACTATAGTACCTCAGTACTTTCCAGTTGCTCAAGGGTTAAAGGATGAAATTCTTACTATTTCTCAGAAGGAGGACTTTGTCGAGCTTTAAGAGAAAGCTAGTCTCCTTCTTTCTTACCAGCGTTACTTCAGCTCCTTTTTCCTCACACATTTGAAGGTACCATGCTCGGCCTCATCTCACTGCTTTCATTCATTCTAGGTTTTCTTTTAGCATAAACCCAACTACACCCCAATATTTTCAGTGTTGAGGGTCTGGCAACTTCTTAGTGTTAGCAATAGTATTAAGAAGTAAACAAGAAAACAAGTGCTATGGCTTGAATGCTTGTATCCCTCCGCACTCGTCTTCATTAAGTTCCAACTTATTTCTCCGTTGGACAGTATTAAGAAGTAGGAGTTTGATGGGAGGCTCAGTTTAGTGGGAGAGCACATGTTTAGTATGTGCAGGCCCTGAGGTTGTTCAATTTTTTCCAAACAAAAGTGTGTCTTTTAGTAGTTAATTAGCCTATGAGGGAGAGGGAGCCTCCTCCTCATGCTTCGAATGAGTCCTTTATATAAAAGAGTTAGAAAAACTACCTAGGTCCTTTTACCTTCTGCTACACTGTACCATCATGAAAGCAGAGAAGTCAGCTGTCACATAACTCTGAATATAGAGACCTTAAACATGAAATTCTCATCCTCCAAAGCTATAAGAAATAAATCTCTGATTCATAAATGACCCAGTCTTGCCAAATTTCGTGGCACACTCTAGAAGCACTCAGGAGATAAATTATGAAGAATCAGGACTGGAAGGTTGTTCTTAGCTATATAACAAGTATGAGGGCAACACAGGCTACATGACCTTTCTCAAAGAAGAAAATATTACCTGCTTTCAGAGGTCCTGTTAGAACATCAAAATGGACCAATAAAATAAGTAAACCAGATGAAGATTTATTAGAAAATGATCAAAGAACCTAGACAGGCATTTTGTAAAAAAAAAACTAAAAAGTGACCAATAGTTTCTTAAAATATGCTCAACATCACTAATATTCAGAGAAAAGAAATTAAAACCACAAGATATCACTTCACACCTGTTGTAATGGATATTATCAAAAAAGATAATAAAGAAATGTAGAAAAGGTGATACATATTGGGGGAATGTAAATTACAAGTACAGCCATGATGGAAAACAATATGGAAAGCCCTTAAGAACAAACATAGAGGGCTGGAGAGATGGCTTAGCCATTAAGGTGCTTGCCTGCACCAAGTCTAAGGACCCAGGTTCAATTCCCTAGTACCCAGGTAAACCAGCTGCACAAGGTGGAACATGTATCTAGAGTTCGTTTGCAGTGGGCCAGAGGATCTGGTGTGCCCATTCTCTCCCTCTCTCTTGCTGTCTAATAAATAAATAAAATATTTTTAAAAACAAACATAGACCAGGTATTTAAAAACAACTCTAGCTAGGCATGGTGGCACATGCCTTTAATCCCAGCACTTGGGAGGCAGAGGTAGGAGGATTACTGTGAGTTCGAGGCCAACCTGAAACTACATAGTGAATTCCAGGTCAGCCTGGGCTAGAATAAGGCCCTACCTCAAAATAATAATAATAATAATAAGACTGTCATATGATCTAGCCTTCCCATATGCAAAGGAAACAAAATCAGAATGTTGAAGAGATGTGTACTTCAATGATTACTATTCACAATAGCCAAGACAGGGAATTATCCTCAAGTACCCATCAACAGAATGTCTCATGAAGATAATGGAGTAAAACTGAATACATAGAAACTACTAAGGGGAGGGATGTAGAAGTCAAATATCAAAATGTACAAAGCTCAGTTACATAGGGTGAACAACCCAGACATCATGTACGTCATGAGGAATGTAGTCAATAATGTTCCATTTTTTCTGGAAGTTTGTTAAGATTATTAATTGCTAGAGCTCTTACTAAAAAGAATAAATTTATGGGATGATGGATATGGCAATTCTATTAGGTATAGTGAAGTAATCACCTCATGATGAGTACATACATCAAAGCATCATGTTGGGCTGTAGAGATGGTTAAGTTTGTGTCAACTTGATTTGTTTAGAAATCCACAGATATTCCTCCTAAGTGTCTCTGAGGCTGCCTCTAGGAAGGATTAACTAAAGGAAGAATCCTTCCCCCAGGGGTAAGCCCTTCCCCCAGAGGGGGCGGCCCAGAGTGGGCGGCACCTCTTGGAGGAGGAGGCTGGTTGATAAAAAGAAGCTCTGGGAAGAAAGGCTCTCTCTCTCCCACCTGGCTCCTAATGCTGCTTCGTGTTCTCTGCTTGTTGCTTGTTGTTTTCCAATGTGGACTGAAGACCACGGAGGACTGAAGAGCAGCATCTCTCCAGGATGCCTTCAGGCCTTCAGTGCCGGATTGGGACTGCTGAGGCCTCCAGCTTCGTGGACTGGGTTCCTTGACTCTCTGGCCTACAACCTGCTATTGCTGGAATGTTGTAAACTAATCCAATAAATTCCCTTTTAATACAATTCATTCTATCTGTTCTGTTCCTCTAGAGAACCCTGATTAATACAGGGGTTAACACACTTGCCTGCAATGCCTAACAACCTGGGTTCAATGCTCCAGTACCCTTGTAAAGCCAGATACACTTTCTGATTAGATTGAGTCCCTCTCCACAGAAAAGAATTCATGCCTGGTTCTGAAAACCTACTTAAAAGCCTACTACTTGAAAGGTCAACTTGAAAGCTAAACTGTTGTTGGGCTAAATGGATATGCTGTGTTCATCAAAGTACCCTCTAAATGGTCTTCTGTTTATGCCCATAGATGGGTGCTGCACTCACTTTTGGTCAGCAAAGCTTCTTTTGGTGGTTGGCAGTAACTACTAGGGACACTAAAGAGCCATCAAAGGGCTGAGATGAAATGACTGTTAAGGGCTCAGCATCAAATGAGACATTTCTACCATACCCATCAAGGTTCAGGGGACATTGTGGAAGAGATGGCAGAAGTAATGTAAGAGCAAGGGGATGAAGAGAAATACTTTGGAATACTGTCTTCTGTACGTGAACTGGCCATTGTATTCATGACCTCACAGTGGCCATTGTTACCTATGCAAAATTGACATCAACATATCATGAATGTTGGAAGAAGTAAAAAAAAAAGCAGATCAAAATAAGAAAAAACTAGTTGAAAAGAAGAAGGATTTCAGAGGAAGTGACATGGAATAGCAGTACAAAAGTAATGGGAGGGGATTATGATCAAAATACATTAAGGACATGAATGAAAATTGTCAGTAAAATGTTTAAATAAATAAATTAAATGTACTATAGATCCAGTGTAATGCTGTTTGGCCTGTAACAGTCAGGGAATCCTGTCATTGGCAACAACATAGATAAATGTCAAGGATATCAAGCAAAGTGAAACAAGTCACACAGAGAAAGACAAACACTATATATTTTTAACAGTAACACACGATCATCTAGAAAATTGCTAACAACAATATTGCAAATGTTCTTACCACAAAAAAGCAAGTATGTGAAGAAACATGTATAATCAGCCTACTTAAATCAATGCACAAACTATATATCAAAACATATGCCTTATTGTAAATGTTTAAAATATTGTAAATGTTCTTACCTCAAAAAGGCAACTATGTGAGGTAACAGGTATGTTAATTAGTGTACATCAATAATTTCACAAACTGTATCAAAACATCATATTGCTTACTGTAAATATATACAATGCTTCTTTATCAATTATACAACAAGTAAGCCGGGTGTGGTGGTGCATGCCTTTAAACCCAGCACTCGGGTGGCAGAGGTAGGAGGATTGCTATGAGTTCAAGGCCACCCTGAGACTACATAGTGAGTTCCAGATCAGCCTGGGCTAGAGCAAGACCCTATCTCAAAACAACAAAAAATACTTAATTAGTTAATTAATTAATTTAATTTTTTAAAAATTATACAACAAGGGAGTAAGAAATGTCCCTCCCCCAGCTTGAACAATCCCTGTCGTGGATTATGAAGGTTCCATGCCAAATCCAGTCTCATTTTTTCCTCATAACAAAACCTAATATGCTTTGTTGTTCAGTGCAGCCATTGGACCAGCTTAAATTCTCAACTTCTGCTTAGGAGTGTCCACACAACCTAGATATGGCCACCAACCAAAGCAAGCATACTCCAGGAACCCCTAATGGTAGGTCTACAGTACTCTGCATATCTTTTGTCTGAAAAGAGATGGGCCTCCAAACACACCTTGGGGCTGAACCGTAGGATCTGCCATAGTGACACCTCTTCCAGTCAGGCAGCCGAAGATGTAATTTAGAGGCTTGAATAAAACTCCTGTCTATTGGGGACATCCATTCAAGCTACCACAACTGAACATATTATATTAACACAGAAATACTTTTCATGAATTTAATCTTGAGTTTCAAAGAAGAAAATACTAAATGATTATTGAACTTCCTTTAGGAGGGGAGGGTAAAGGTGGGGGAGAACACAAACTTGACCCAAATGGAGCTGGTACCATAAAATTCTATATCCTGAAAGACAGACTAAAAGATTGAAACTTCATCAGGTCCTTAGAGGAAACACCTGAATCAAAGTCCCCTTGAGAGGGTATGATGAAGACTAACCTTAATTTTCTCCTATTTCTCTCTCTTTCTTCTCTCTTTTCCTTTTATGTTACCTATTTTTCCTTATTGTCCCTTGGCGCTGGCCTGTAACTCCCAATACCAGGATACAGTTAACATCCACAATGAGCTGTTGATCACAGAGACCTACAAGGTCTCCCATAAGGAGACAGACTTTTGTAAGAGCACTTGATTACTCACCAAAGACCCTACTGCCTAAGACACCATGTGCTGTTGATACAGAACATGAAGAGACCTGGCTGAAATGTGGAAAAGAGTCAGTCCCCTGATAGTTAGCTTGACTAGTGCCAGAAGGGACTACATGAGCTACTGGGGGAAAATGGCCAACATCTGTCCAAGCAAGTCATGGTCTAAGCTACTCAACACAACCTGACGTAATGCTCACCCAAGTGAAATAATGGCACCCATCCATGGTGGGTAACCAACTGCTCTTGAATTGACTAATGGATCCACTCAGTGGAATGGAACCTATAGCTTGAACTGGGAAACAAATTGGAATCATATCAAAAAATGAATTCGCTCTCTAATATCAAGCTCCCACCAATCTTGGGTTAGAAGAGTACCTTAACCTATTAAATTCTCTCTAAACTAATAATGGTTATCCCATTTATCTGGTGCTGACTTTACTCTCCATTGGAGAATATGCTTCTTTTTTTTCAGATGGATGCAGAACCAGAGGAGAGTATCAGCCCATCACACCTCACCAGAGTCCCAGCTGAAACCATACAGTAATTGGGGAAATGAGCAAGAGTTCTGCTTTCTTGGTGAACATGGTATCAGCACAAGGGTGAAGGAGATAGACACAGAGAACACTCAACTCCTACCAAATCAGAGATCCAGAGATACAGAGACTCCCAAGACCTCATCATTGAAGTAGACCTAAAACAAATCCAACATGGCTCAGGGAAATTTACAGAAGAGGGGGCAGAAAGATTGTTAGAGCCACAAGTTAACATTGTCTCTTCCCCATAACTTATTGACATCCCCACTATGAACCATCCACAATTCACATGGAGATAACTGGTATCCCCAACGAGGAGGGTCCCTTCAGAAGTTGGAGGACAGGGAGGAGGCTAAGGATGGTACCATCATGTGCTGTTTACACACTGAGTGTATACATACACACTGAATATGTACACAACTAATAAAGAAAAATGTATACATATACAGAGATAGATAGATATACCCCTAAAAAAGGACATATGTGACTGCCTGTAATCTCAACACTCAAGAGATTAAAACAGGAGGACTGTGAATTGGAATACAGCCTTGGTCACATAGTATGACCCTGTCTTAAAAAAAATAACAAAACCAAATTCACATTTCTCTAAACAGGTGAATAAGAAGAGAGAATGCATGGGCTGAGGATAGTTCAGCTGGTGAAGTGCATGTATGAAGTCCTAAGTTTAATCCTACCACTGTATAAAACCACTTGGGGTGGTACATGCCTATGTCCCAACAGGATGCTCAAAAATTTAAAATCATCCTTAGGATCATAGAAAGTTTGAGGTTAGCCTGGTCTACATGAGATGCTGTCTCAAAGAGAGACAGAAAAAGGGAGAGAATAGGAATACAGAGAGAAGAAATATGTGTACATTTTTTATTCCCTTGATATGAAACCTGCATTTAAAAAACAAAATTATATAAAAGTTAAGAAATACTTTGATCCAGGGCCCCAGCTGAAACCATAGAGTAATGGGGAAAATGAGCAAGAGTGCTACTTTCTTGGTGAACCTGGTATTAGCACAAGGGTGAACACAGAGAACAATCAACTCCTACCAAACCAGATATCCAGAAACACAGAGGTTCCCAAGACCTCATCACTGAAGTAGACCTAAAACAAACCCAAGATGGCTCAGGGAAGTTCATGGAAGAGGGGTCAGAAATATTGTTAGAGCCACAAGTTGGGACATTGTACACAGAGCCCCATAACTGATGACTACCCCTGCAATGCACACCCACATTCCCCAATGAGGAGGGTCTCTTTGGAGTGGGGAGGACTGGAAGGAGGCTAATTATGGTACCCATATGACTGTATATACACTATCTACATAACTAATAAAAAAAAGAAATACTTTGATCCAATGGTAAAAAATAAGCAATCTCAAACAGCTCATCAGATAGCTGATAGTTTACACATTAACACTCTAAATACAATACAAGAACCAAAGTAAATAAAATGCAAGTTAATTGGGATTGCAGAAATTTTAAGAAACTTCTGTTTGGCTTTCATGAATGAAAAGTCTCTAAATTCAGATAATTAAATTTAAACTCTATATTATTTCTGTTTTATTTATTCTTCTTAATGAAAGACATTTCACTAATGCCCTTCATTTCCTGACTAGCTCCAATAGTTAGCATACCACGTTAAATACTGTGGTACCTGACTCAGAAAGACTTGTAGAAACATAGCATTCTGTTTAACAATTATGATATTATCAGAAGGATGAGGGACAGGCTTAGACAAGACAAGCTCATGATGCCTATTTGTTCTTTTTGGAGGAAAATGTACTGAGAAATGAATGGAAGTCCTAATGACAAGGTGATAAGTGCATGTGCCTTGCATTGGAAGATAAACTGGACATCTTCCATAAGGAAAATGAGACTCTCCCTCCAAAGTAATCTAAGAAAGCCACAAGGAAGAGTTAGATAGCTGACAGGTAAACCCTTGGAAAATTTTTTCCTGCACTTTGCCCCTAATGTCATTGTACCTACTGAATAAAAGCCTGGGGATCTGGCTGACACAGGTGTGATCATCAGGAGAAATACAGCAAAAATAAATAAATGAATAATCTTGGCTGGAGAGATGGCTTAGTGATTAAGGCACTTTGCCTGCAAAGCCAAAGGACTCAGGTTCAACTCCCCAGGACCCACATAAGCCAGATGCACAAGGGGGTGCACACATCTGGAGTTTGTTTGCAGTGGCTGGAGACCCTGGCATGCCCATTCTCTTTCTCTCTCTCTCTCCCTCTCCCTCTCTACCTCCCTATTTCTGTGTCTCTCAAATAAATAAAATAAAATATTTTTTAAAAAATTCTTTGTAAAAGTTGTTTGCAAATGATATTTCTATCTCCCCAGCCTAAATATGCATAGTGCATAGTTTATATTGACTTCAAAGAGGGAAATTTCAACAGCTAAAGATAAATACTCATTGAAGGAATCTTTCCTAATGCAGCCATTAGTAAATGGCTTTCACATACTCTCAGTGTCTTAGGTCCAGCAGAAAGATTATATGGATGGGAGGTGTATTTGAAAAGACTCAGGCAATAGCACAGTGTAAGCAGACACCTATTACCAGCTTCTGATTCCAGCAGGGAGCACAAGTCCACCTGTTTCCAGTGAGCCCTTCTCCTCAGATGAGCAGTCTCTAGGGGAGTACAAAGGTATGCCAGATTGGATTGGAATGTTCTCTGTGTCAGGGAGCACAGTGTCTGCTCCACCCTGTCAGACCTGTTTCCAGTGAGCCCTTCTCCTCAGATGAGCACTGGACACATAACCAAGTCTGAGAAAGGAGTACAAAAGAATTACCAGATACAAAGATTTCTATATCAGGAAGCACAGGGTCTTCTCCACTTCTGCAGACTTCCCTAGAGCCATCCTCTCTCCCCACACATGAACTTTCTCTTCTGTAATTAAGTTAACAAAAACAAGGTAGTGCACAGTCCTGGGGCAAAAGAATGACTGAAGCAGTTGCCACTTTATTTCCCTTGTCATCTTCTCCAAGGAGAGCTCTGGGCAGTAAAAAGATTAAGTCATGTGGCATTAGGTTACACATACATCTTAAACAATGGTGCAAAGTACACTGAATCATCATAATTATCCGGCTCATCTATGGGGCATTTCCTGGTTCCTTAAGCCATCCCTCAGTTATTCCCTAGTAATTACCACCTTGGACTTTATATCTACTTTTATTGCAACACTTAATGAGTTGAAGTAAAATGATTAATTAATGGACATTACTGATTACATGTCCACCTTCTCACTCAAGACTTGTTAAATCAGGAATCCTTCATAGCAGTTTAGATATTCCTCCTCTCCATAATCTAGTCACTTTGTCTCCAAATCTGGAAGTGCCCAACACTTGTCTGGTACTTACCTGGCAGTAAATGAGCACTTGCTTTAATGATCTGAAACCTGAACCAATATATTAGATTTAAAAATTTCCAAATGTAAGATTTAAAATGACAGAACTTTGTCCACATGTATTAGAAAAACTCCAAGTTAGTGAATAACAGAACTTTTGACAGCCTTAACCATTAGGGAAATATAATGTAAACTATATTGAGGGGCTGAGAAGATGGCTCAGTGGGTAAAAGCATTTGATATGCAAACATGAGGACTTGAGTTTGGATTCCGGGAACCCATGTAAGATGCCAATCAAGCTCACACATGCCCACAGCTTCATCACTGACTATGGGATGATGCAGAAACAAGAGGATCAATGGAGCCTCACTTGCATTCCTGGTCAGCCAGTGTAACTGAACAAGTGGGAGCTCCAGTTTCAGGGAGAGATCCCATGTCAAGGAAATAAGGCAGAAGAATAATGGAGGATACCCCACATCTTCCTCTGGCCTGCAACCATGCACAAGGGGTGTGCACATCTGCATACACATACATATATACATGCATTGCAGACTACACACACCAAAATAAATTTTAAAAATTATAAGCAAAAAAAGTTATCGTGAGATACTACCTCACCTCAATCACAATGGGTGTCATGAAGAAAATAAACAAGAAATGCTGGTGAGGATGCAGGGAAAGAGGACCCCTGATTCACTGCTCATAATAACATACGCAAAATGGCACAGCCACCATGGAAGTCAGTATGGAGGGTCTCACCAGACTAAAAATAACTACCACAGGTCCCATCTGTGTCACTCCTGGGCATCTACCCAAAGGCTTTTAAGTCAGCATATCACAGAAACGTCTGCACATCCATGTTTATTACTACACTATTCACAATAGCTAACAAAATCAGTCTACATGGGAGTCAACAGATGGATGAAAAGTGTGCTACATACACAATAGATTTTTATTCAGCCATAAAGAGAACTCATCACAGCCCTTAAAACAAAATGGATAAAACTGGAGGTGAGCATGTTAAGTGAAATGAGTCAGACTCAGAAAGACGAATATTACATGTTTTCTCCAATATGTGGAATCTAGATTTAAATACAAGTATGTATGTGTATATGCATATGCAAGTAGGGGACTTCTGATGAGGGAGAAAAGATGCCTAATGGAATCAAAAGGAAACAAAAGAGAGTGATTGGGGGAATAAGGGGAGCAGACAAAATATAACACATTTTCTCTCATATGCATAATCTAGATATGTGTGTGTAGCAGAAGGCAAGCTATTTGATGGGAGGAGGGAGACCAGTGAGAAGGGAGAAGAGTAGTGGTAAGAGTGAATATGGATGAATATGGGCAATGATCTATATGAAAAGGTCATAATGAAACCCATCATTTTGTATGCTAACTTAAAAATTAATTTAAAAAGAAAAATGGAACTTTTATTAAGAATATATAGACTATTTCAAGGGCTTGTGTGTATACACATATGCATTTCCTTCCAGTATAATATTATGCTTCTGAACAAATGCCTTTCTATTTGTGAAATACTTTTGCACTGAATAATTGACCAGAATAATAGACTGAAAAAGATGTTTATAAACAGAGGTCCAAACTAAGAGCAAACATTGAATCTAAGATACAGGACACAAGCTACTACAGCCAGGTAGGGAACAAGTAGAAAACACACAGAAATATAGCAAAAAACAAAAAAAGGACAGACAGGAAAACACACTCAGGAGTGGCTTATGCCAAATCAAGCTCTTCCAGAGCACTGAGTGTCTTAAGTAATTGGTTTGTCACTCACTTGGAACATAGGAGAAGTACCTTCAGTGTTACACACACACACACACACACACACACACACACACACACAAAAAAATTGACACTTTCACTGGACCCTTTTTTTAGAGAGAGGAGAGAATTGGTGCACCAGGGCCTCAGCCACTGTAATCAAACTCCAGACACTTAGGTCATCTAGTAGTCAGGAGCAACATTGTGCTTGCCTCACCTTTGTGCAACTGGCTTATGTGGGATCTGGAGAGAAATTGAACATGGGTCCTTAGGCTTTGCAGTGAAGTGTCATAGCTGCTAAGCCATCTCTCCAACCCTCGCTGGACTGTCATCATAGTAAGGTAGGACCACATAGCTGAGAAATTGGGCCTACCGAAACATGATGGAAAGGTGGTGTTGCCCGGTGAAGGAAAAGGACCAATGTAATGTGAGTAGCAATCCAGGAAAGAGGCTGAAAGACCAGGGTTTGGGGCAAGCTGGAATGGGTGGCATCCAGACACTAAGCTAGTGTATGGGGAAGTGAGCAAAGAAGATGAGACCCAAACACCCTTCTGTGTAAATTTCAACTTCTTGGCTCCCTGTTGATTATTCATACCTCATTTCATTTTAAAGGTATCACAAACCTCACATTAAGCGTGTGACTCTTCACAACTGTATCAGAGGAGCCTGGTTTGAAATTACTGGCAGGATCCTGGGCAGCCATCCACTCCCCGGTCTGTCCCAGCAGTTATCTGAGCAGCAAAGCAGAGAACAGCAGAAGAAAAGGCCCAGCCTTCCTGAGAGCAGCAGCCCACAGAAAAGACTCCAGAAAAGTGCAAGTGTGGTTCAGAAAGCAGAGGAACTCACAGGGAATAGCTAGCTCCACATAGGAGCACCGGCGGTTTATAAACACCGTCTTCCTATCCGAGTAGCTGCCTGAAGGAGGGCCCAGTAGAGCCTCCTTCATGTGGGTCTGGGTTCCTCAGAGAAAAGACTGGGATGGGGTAGGGCAGACAAAGAGCTGTGGGAGTCCTGTCTCCTTTGTCATTCCAGAGACATTGTATAATCAATGGTCATTCTTCTAGTCTGACTAGAAGCTGTTCATCTTGCTAGAAAAAACATTCAAAGACAATTTGGTTTATTTTTTATTTTTTTAAATTTATTTATTTATTTATTGGTTCTTCAAGGTAGGGTCTCACTCTAGTCCAAGCTGACCTGGAATTCACTATGTACTCTCAGGGTGGCCTAGAACTCACAGCAATCCTCCTACCTCTGCCTCCCAAGTGCTGGGATTAAAGGTATGCACCACCACGCCCTGCTCAATTCAGTTTATTTTAATAATATATGCTCACTTGGACAAAAATACAATGCTTTTGTAAAAATTATTTTATTTTTATTCATTTATTAGAGAGAGAAAGAGAGAATGGACATGTCAGGTCCTCCAGCCACTGCAAAGGAACTCCAGATGCATATGCCACCTTGTGCATCTAGTTTTCCATGGGTCCTGGGGAATTCATACATGGATCCTTAGGCTTTGCAGGCAAGCGCCTTAACTACTGAGTCACCTCCCCAACCCCCAATACTTTTATTTTCCCACATTGTGAGATATAGGGATATTTAATTGTTTTGTATAAAACAAATGTGTTAGTCAAATAATTGCTGATAAAGCAGTCAGTCTTTGACAGGATGGTTCTGGCATTTAATTCTGAAGCCCCTTGGCAGAGATCAGAACACCTTGTTTTCACTCGTTTTTCCTAACGTTTATCTGTCCTGAGAGAATGATAATGATGATGTTTTTATGTCAATTTGCCCCCTGTAGAAGATGGTCTGCTAACCCTCTTTAAAAGTTCTCATCAGCCTCCAGAGGAATGCCTGGTCTGAACAGAGGTGTTTTGATTTCCACAAATCACTGTGTGATATCAACAAGCTTGGCTCATGGTTTCACTTGCACAGAGTCGCTTGGGAATAATGAATGTTGACCACCTAACATTCCCGAGGAAGAGGCATGCTCTGCTGTGCCACTCCAGTAGCATGAGGACTTTGGTCTTTTGTGGAAATGAACAAAATCATTTCTATATACCAAGCATTGCAGGTTGTTGCAGTCAGGTTTGCATTGCTGGCAGAAATCACCTGACCAAGAACAGCTTTGGGGGGGGGGGAATGGAGGGTTATTTTGGTTTATAAACTTGAGAGGAAGCTCCATGATGGCAGGGCAAACAATGACATGAGCAGAGGGTGGATATCACCTCCTGGCCAACATAAGGTGGACAATAGCAATAGGAAAGTGTGCCAAACACTAGCATGGGGAAACTGGCTTAATACCCATAAGCCTACCCCCAACAATACACCACCTCCAGGAGGTGTTAATTCCCAAATCTCCATCAGCTGGGAACCTAACATTCAGAACACCTAAGTTGATGGGGGACATGGAATCAAACCACTGCACAGATACTTTAGTTCTAAGCACACTTGGGTCTGTTTCTTTTCCTTCTTTCTGAAGACTTAAATATGCAATCATGTTGAATAGTAAGCAAAATAAAATAACATGAACTATCAAATACAAAAGTAAAATTTCACAGTACTGTAATCCATTCCAATCAAGTGTTCAGTATTTATGGACAGACTTCTTGACTGCTTGCTTTAAGCCTTGGTTATCATGCTAATTCTGTTTTGTTAGTGCTGGCTAACAAGTGCTTAAGAAGAAAATTTTACATTTAATTCCCATTTGATAATCATTAAAGCAAACAAAAAATCAGATACATTATTCCTGTTTTTAAGAAGCTTAAGACATATCTAGGGGAAGAAGATACTAATAATGATAAGTAATGTTTGAAAGTATTTAATAATTTACCAAACTGTATCACAGCTAATTTGGTATGATCTTTTGAGAAACCCTGAGATCAAACAAATATTATCTGCATTTTATAGGTGGGGAAATGAATGTCCAGTGAGTGAAATGTGCTGCTTACCTACTGGCAGAGTGAAGGTCAGAGCCAGCATCAGATTTCAAATATTGAGTTGTTTCCATTAAACCAAATAAAAATTCAGAAAGCATCTATGAATGACACTAGAGTGTTTCAGATATCTGTTCTAGTGTTTAGATGGCATGGCATTTCGTGTGAGAAAGAGGCATTCTTAAAGCTAAGCCTAAAAAGAGAGGTAGAAGTCATTCAGTGAAGACAAGGTTGGACACATACCAGGAAGTAGAGCTGGGTAAGGAAAGGAACAAAGGGGAGAAAGGACAGGACATGTTGGGGAAAGATCACCCAAACAAATCTGGCTGGAGAACAGACTTGCACCATCTCCAAATAGATTTAGAGACCATCCTGGAACCAGAAAGCAAAGGACCTTGAAAGTCTGGCAAAATGTCTTTATTTGACACACAATGAAGAGTAACTGCAGAACTTTCAGCTGGGAAAAGTGATACAGGAGATTTGCACAATAGGAAAACTAAGCTGACAGTTGTCTATGCATAGATTAGAGAAAGAATGTTGTACATACAAAAAGAATGTTGCAAAAGCCTAGGAAAAGTAAGAAGGCAAATTAAAAATGCTTTTTGATAGTAGTTCATTCCTTTATCACCAATTGTTAGAGCAGAATCCCAAATAATAAACAAAATACAAATATTGACAAGGAAGTTCATTTCTCCTTCAAGCTTGTGAGGTGAGTCTACCTTTTCAGGTGTTCTAACTCCAGTTTTTCAGGGACACAGGTTCCTCATCTCTAATGTGGCTTTCAAGGTTTCCCTGGGTATCAGAGTTGCCCAGACATAAAAGTTTCCTTCAGAAGGAAGTTAGATGGAATAAACCTCTCCCTTCCACTCCATCTTTTGATGTATCCTATGAACACACTTCATGGCTAGGGGCTTGGAAATGGCAGTGATTTTCTGAACCTTCCCACGCCAGCTATTACACAGTTCCATTACTAAGGAAGAAAAGAACAGCAGATGTTGATAGCAAACAACAAAAAAATCTTTGCCACAAGTGTCTTTAAAAAGAAAGTCTTAATTGAGTCTTGTGCTGTAGGATAAATTAAATCACAGGAGTGGCTTTGCTCTTTAGGAAATCCCTCCAAGAAATAAGCCCAGAGAAGAGATTGAAATGACAAATGCATTTCTTACTGGCTGAACTGTAGATAACTTTTCCCTGTATGGAAGGACAGATAAAAGCCTAATAGATCATAGATGCTTATTAATTATTTACATAAGTAAGACTTACTAACCCTCGCTTATATGATCAGAATCTTGCCCGGGTGCAATTAATTAGAAATGAGATCAAAGCTACACACTGCTTTTGATGTCCTATTTATATAACTTATTTCTGTCAGAGGAAAATAATCATCATGCAATGTGCCATGTAAATAGCAACAAGTTCTTTCAAATGTTACTTTGAGTTATTTGGCTTTTTCTCATAAAGAGTCTGTCCTGTGATGTGACATCTTGTCGATTCTCCCTGTTTCCTTCTCTGTATACACACTTGGTGGTCTTTCAAACTCTGAAAGCCTTGTGGCTCATTGTTGCTTTATTGACGTAATTTTCCTGAGCTGCAAGCTGCTCTCTGGTTGTATCTAAGCCTGAAGTCTTTTCTTAGGTAAATAACCCAGTTAAGGGTATGATAGGATGATTTGCTAATGAGCTTAAATTGTTAATTCTGATGATTATATTTATGGCCTAGATCATGTCTTGGAATTTTGATAGGAATGAAGTTACACACTTAGGAAGCTATTTAGAGCTATTATTGGTTATTTGGAAAACTAGTTGCTTTTGAATTCACTTACCAGTTAATAATCTATAAAATGTTCTAAAAATCTCCAATTGCATAATGTAAACAAATATAGTCTTTTAGTATGTCTGCACAGGATTAGTTTTTGGTCTGGCTCTGTGATGCCATTTGAGTGATTTTCTACATTGCTGGTACGTTCTCACTTATCCAGTGAAAACAGTGCTTTCCCAACCTGCCTTATCAAGGTATGTTAAAAGTCAAAGTTACAGACATTATTTTAATACCTTAAAATGATTTCAAGTTGCTGATAGAACCAAATAGTAGAAAAAACTAAAAGAAAAGATCACACCAATAATCAATGTAAAACTACCCAATTAATGTAAGGATTAGAAAAATTATACTAAAGCCTTTTTACTAAGGCAGTGAGAACTGCATTTCAATATTAATAAGAAACAGGATTTAATGGGGGAAAAAACAAATGACACATTTTCCTAAAACTATCATTAATTTGATTTGGCCCTTATTTCATTAAATATCAAATTAGATATTTTTGGCATGCACGCACACACACAGGGGGGTGTGCACGGCATATGTATGTATATTCATATATGCATGGGCACATGTATGTGTGGATGTACATATGGAGGCTGGAGGTTGCTACTGAGTGTCTTCCTCAATTGTTCTACACCTTCTTTACAGAAGCAGGGCCTCTCACCTAAATCTAGAGCTGCCTCTTGAGCTAGTCTAGCCAGCTTGCTATGAAGACCCATAGTCTCTGCCTCCAGAGTGTTGTGACTACAGGCAAGCTGTCATGGTGGATGCTGGGGATCTGAACTCAGGTCCACATACTTGCACAAAAAAGCACTTTACACGCTGAGCTGCCTCCCAGCCATACATGAGATTTTGAAATCTTTATCAAATCATCTAAAATGTGATTTTTAGATATGATTCCATACTTGAGACTCTCAGGACAGGATTAGGTAATTGTGTTAAATGCAGTCTGGATGGCTGAAACAAAGTGCTCCAGATGTAGTCATTTAGAAGATCAAGACATTTGTCTCATATAGTGAAAGGAGGGCTAGCCAGATTGAAAAGACAGCCAAGCTAAGGAACTTGGTCAGGGACGTGTCCTCATACAGGTGGATTGAACTTGGTCAGGGACTTGTCCTCATTCAGGTGGATTGAACTTGATCAGGGACTCGTCCTCATTCAGGTGGATTGAACTTGGTCAGGGACTCGTCCTCATTCAGGTGGATTGAACTTGGTCAGGGACTTGTCCTCATTCAGGTGGATGGAACTTGGTCAGGGACTTGTCCTCATTCAGGTGGATTGAACTTGGTCAGGGACTCGTCCTCATACAGGTGGATTGGTCAGGGACTCTCCTCATCAGGGATTGAACCCAGGGACTTGTCCTCATACAGGTGGATTGAACTTGGTCAGGGACTTGTCCTCATACAGGTGGATTGAACTTGGTCAGGGATCCGTCCTCATACAGGTGGATTGAACTTGGTCAGGGACCCGTCCTCATACAGGTGGATTGAACTTGGTCAGGGACTTGGTCCTCAGGTGGCTCCTTGGTCAGGGATCCGGTGGTGGATTGAACTTGGTCAGGGACCCGTCCTCATACAGGTGGCTTGAACTTGGTCAGGGATCCGTCCTCATACAGGTGGATTGAACTTGGTCAGGGACCCGTCCTCATACAGGTGGCTTGAACTTGGTCAGGGATCCGTCCTCCTACAGGTGGATTGAACTTGGTCAGGGACTCGTCCTCATACAGGTGGATGGAACTTGGTCAGGGACTCGTCCTCATACAGGTGGATTGAACTTGGTCAGGGACTCGTCCTCATACAGGTGGATTGAACTTGGTCAGGGACTCGTCCTCATACAGGTGGATTGAACTTGGTCAGGGACTTGTCCTCATACAGGTGGATTGAACTTGGTCAGGGACTCATCCTCATACAGGTGGATTGAACTTGGTCAGGGACTTGTCCTCATACAGGTGCATTGAACTTGGTCAGAGACTCGTGCTCATACAGGTGGATTGATGAGGTTTTGTGGATATCTCCAGAGCACTTTTAGGTTCTCATGCCCTAGAACATAGAACTGGACAGAAACAGGGGGTATAATTAGTGAAAAGACAATTTATTTAAAAGGGTTCTTCCAAGTGAAGTAGGCTGGAACAGGGAAAAAGTTAGCTATTCCAAAAACACCTGTGTCTGTGGTTCCAACCAATTCTAGTGGGCCTTGGGATGTCTATCCTTTTTCATTGTTACAAGGATTTTGCTCAGTTACTGATTTTGCAATCTTTGTGTAAAGGCACTTGACTCTCACTTTCTGCCCTATTCTTCTGTCTCATACTGATCTTGCTGATCTTATTCTGGAGGCAAGTCTTAATCTAACAGACTAACTTCCAGTTTTATTACTATAATAAAGTACCTGAAGCTGAGTCCTTTATAAAGAAAAGAGATCTATTTCACAATCCTACTTGCTAGTCACAACATGATGAATAAGCAGAAAGAGAACTGGCTGTGTGCATACAGAAAGGACCAAGTGCATGCAGCAGCCTTGCTTTGGAACAAACTCTTCTCAAGGCACTAGCTCAGTCCCATGAGAAGTGACTCACTATGGAAAGATATCTCTGGTGTATTTGTGAGGGTGTTGTCTCATGAACTAGTTACCTTCTATAAGAACCTATCTCCTAAAGTGACCCAGAACCTCACAGAGGCACATCAGGAACCAAGTCTACAGCATATGAACCTTTGGATGGCAAACCATATAACTTGGTGTAGCAGACAGCTTCAGGTTCGCTGAGATGAACTTCCAGACCAGGCACAGTTATGGAGGAAGGGATATTATTTATTGAAGCTTACAAATCCAGGGGAAGTTCCATAAAGGCAGGAAAAGCAGCCTGCTCTTCACAGGGTCAAGCAGAGAGAGAGAAAGCCAACCAGCCACCACAGCACACAGAGCAACACTACAGCCAAAAGGTCACACAGCACACTTCAGGACGTCCTGCTAGGCACATTTGCATATCTTTACAATGGAATCTCAAACCCACCACCAACACCTTAAGACCGGGCCCCCAGTGACCTTGCCTCTAGCAAGGTGATTGCAGATGCAAACTATAACTAGTAAAATACTGAATATATTGGGGGACATATATTCAAACTACCACACTTGGCCAACTATTAGAGAAGCAATTTTCAAACTTTTCAGTCTCAGACTCACTTTAGACTTTTAAAAGTTATAGAGGACTGCAGTTTCCATTTGTGTTGTTTTATATTCATCAGTCTTTATCACATAAAAATGAAAACTGAGGTTTTATGTGTTTATTTAATTCTTTAAAAACTAGCACTAATTTTCTATTTCTGTTGTAGCAAATCAATACAACATTAGCGTCTCAAAATAATGTAACACTACTTGGTAACATGTCTGGAAATCTAAAAAAATCAAGTTTTTGGCAGGGTTGCATTGCTTTTGGAGGCTCCATAGGAAAGTGTGTTCCCTTAACCTCTCCAGCTTCCACAGACCAGCTAAAGCACTGGCATTATCACCTTTATTATCATCCCATGCTGTGAAACGCAAGGTGCACTCTCCCATACCTCCACAGTGCCCCCTTTCTCTGCTTTTGACATTCTTATCTCCGTCCTATAACAATGCTGGCAACACCATTCATAGTATCTCCCCCTCACAACATCTCAATCATATATGCAAGTTCCCTTGTGTCACGTAAAGTATTTACAGTTCCCAGTGACCCAGTTGTAGATGGATGTCTTTGAGAGGCCATTACTCATCCTACCACAAACTTTAATAAAGCCATTCATGTTAACAGAAGTGAAATAGACATTTATAGAAAAAAAAAAAAAAAAAGACTTTCCAAAAACATAGTTTAGTGAGAAGAGTCAAATTGTTTTACATTCTGCAAATTTCTTTGGTGACTGGATTAGTAGAAGATGGCTGTATTCTCAAACTTATTTCTGCCATCCATTGCTCATGATGTGTTATTTTGACTGAAGTAATTGAAGAAAATCTATCTTGGTTTCAGGGTCACATGTTTGTTTGAAAAAGTATGTTGAAAGACTTTGCAGATAGTTCTAGGGATTGAGTCACAGTATGGGTAATGATCTGAGTGCTGTAGCTGGTCTGTCAAAGCTGGAGAAGGTAAGGGAATACACTTTCCTATGGAGCCTTCAGGAACAATGAAGCCCTGCCCAAAACTTGATTAGAGATTGCAGATTTTAGATTTACCTAATCTTGAAATTTTGATGTGATGACTGTTGAAAGGTTGATTGAAGCTGAGAATCTGGAACAATATCAAAGAACTTTACACATCACATGAAAATTCACTGGTCTATATTGTGAATGAATTCCACATGACTAATTTTATGACACCATAGATTCATTACTCAGAAAATACTGATTTACTAATTTATTAAATCTAAAATTTGGAATTTTAGAAAACATTAGTGGTATTTTACAAATTCATTAATACCAGTACCAATCTCATTAGGAAGTCTTTAGCTATGGGTATACTGTCACACTTACAGTGGTAGATACAGTTCTAATTGTCTCTTAGTGCTTGAATTTTACCTCTGGCAACAAACACTGCCAGTTGTTTTCCTTGAAATAATAGTCCTACTTCATTCATTTTCAAGAAAATGCCCAGTATAAGCATAGTATATCTGTTAGTTGGGTTTTCAGGAAAAAAATGATGTCACATTTAAAATTTAAAAATAAGTGAATGCTCCATTCACAGCTTAGTGGCACAAATGTTCCTCTCTGAGTCATTATACTTCACCATGCACTGTTTTGTGTGTGCATTTCATGTCTGTATGCATCATGCCAAAAGCCATGTACTCAAGGTTCTAAATTTAATAATATTGAGAACTTCTAGTTTCATCAAGAATATTTTTAAGTGCTTATGGCATTTGGTGTCACCATGTTGGCTGAAGAGCCAGCATCTTTAACCACCATTGCTTTTATACCATTTTGGGACCATTAATTCAGCAAAAAAGCAAACAGCATCCCAATATTGTTACTGAAATAGAAAACTGTTATTTTGAATGTTTGGACCCACATGGTATCTCAGGGTCCAAGGACACATATGGAGAAGGACTAACTAGGGGCACTATGTTATCTACTCCCTGATTGATGCCACATCCACAGTCCAGCTTTCAGGAAGAAATTCTGGAAGCAGGGTGAGTGAGCAGTGAGGGCCGGTCATGCCTGAAACTTCCCTCACTTTCCATTAGTTAGAATTTAGTCACATGACCAAGCTTACCCAGGGGATGGATGGGGAATGTGGCCTCCAATTTAGCAATCCAGAGTTTGGTTAAAATTGAATTACTGGGATAAGATGGCAGCATAAGAGCCATGCCAAACCAGGACAGGGAGGGATTTAAGCAAAACTATACTCTTCTTCAGAAAATAGCAAAACATTTTTTTTCTGGCAAACAGTGGAAAAGCAGGAGATGGCCAGAATCCCACTGTGGAGCTTGAGGCCCGATCTGCAGCACCACTGCCCCAAACCACTGCCACCCCAAGCCTCCAAGCAGCCGCTGCCCGGAGCCACCAAGGCCCTAACCCACCAGGCGTGCCAAGCAGCAGCAATAGAGACCAAACAAGAGGACTTTCCAATCTCATCAGTTTCCTTGAAGAGCCCAAAAATCTAAAAAAAGTCTGCTGGGCTACTGAAAGAGATACAGGGAAACAGTATGAGCAACTACAGGCTTCCTGAACTCGCCCATCCCCCAATCATCAGAACCTGGAACCGCCAGCATTCAACTCCCAGCGGCAGTGTATCCAGCACAGCAGAGACAAGCTCAAACTCCACACCACACCACCAGCAGAGCCTCCAACACAACGGAGCCCAGTGCATCCATCACATCTGAGCTGACCTCAAGCTCCACAGCACAACACAAGCAGTGCATCCAGCACAGCAGAGCCAAGCTCAAGCTCCACAGCTTAGGGAACAAAGTGGGCACTCAGCATTGGTGAGTTTGGAAGCCACACCAAAAGGTAACAAGGCTGGCTGGAAAAAAAAAAAAAGGCACATGGGACTGCATTGGGAGGGCTAATCTCTCTTACCAGGTTAGGGCAGGTTATGGGTTACATATTTGTGGTTGGCTTTACCATTTTCAAATAACCTGAACATGGGGTGTTGAATATTGCTGCCTTCAATACTTTTAGATTTAGAGGGCCTTTATCTTTTGCTTTTGTCATTATTGGGGGCAGGGTCTGATCCAGATCCAGGCTGACCTGGAAGCCAAGTCAGACCAAACTCCTCTACCTCCTAGCTGACAGGATTAAGGGTGTAGAGCAACACACACCATTAGGGATTTTGACCTTATAAGACTTTTGTTTTAATTCCCACACTTGTATATTCTGTGCTCATTTTAATTGAATGTGTATTTTGCTCAGTTGAAGTTTAGAACTTGCCAGTAAATTGTTCCACCAGTCCACTACAATACTTGCTTAACAAGCAAATTCAACAGCTATGATTACTTCTGAGGCTGGATTTGGGTAAAAGTGCTGCATTTGGCACCTTAAACTCATATCCTGAAAGTATATAAAGGTGGATCACCACATCTAAGAACACTGCAGATAAATAGAAAACCTAAGCATCAAATCTATCCAGGATGCAAAAGTCACTACATTATAATATAAGAAACACACAGAATCAAGACAATGCAATCCCACCAACAATTACAAATCCATCAGAACTGTTCAACAATGAGACTGTTTTAGATGACATTCCTGACAATGATTTCAAAAGAATGATGTTATCTATACTCAAAGAAATGAAAGAAAAAAAATGAAAGGAATTAAAGAAGAAAACAAACTCCTGAAAGAGAAGACAGGAAACCACCTTAATGAAATAAAAAGGTCATTATAGGACATGAGTAAGGAAATAGAAATACTGAAGAAAACCAGGCTGAAATCCTAGCTATGAAGAACAGAGTAAGTGAAATAAAAAACTCTGTGGAGAATCTCACCAGTAGAATGGATGAAGGAGAAGACAGAATGTCTAAACTAGAAGACCAGGTGGTAGACCTAATACAGTCCAACAAAGAGAAAGACAAGCTAATAGAAAGGTATGAATGGGAATTCCAAGACATCCAGGACACTATGAAAAGATCAAACATAAGAATTCAAGGTATAGCAGAAAGGGAAGAATTTCAACCCAGAGGCTAGTAGGTGTTTCCCACAAAATCATAGAAGAAAAATTTCCCCAAGTTGGGAAAGAAATGCCAATGCAGATACAAGAAGCTTTTAGAACACCAACAGACAAAACCTAGAAAGATCCTCTCTTTGCCATGTTATAATTAAACTACTAAACACGCAAACCAAAGGAAATATATTGAAAGCAATTAGAGAGAAAAAGAAAATGACCTTCAATGGGAAACCATCAGAATCACAGCAGAATACTCAACACAAACATTAAAATCCAGAAGGGCTTGGAATGATGTATTCCAAATTCTGAAAGAAAAAAAATGTCAACCAGGATTACTTTATCCTAAAAATCTATCCAAATTTACGGAGAAATAAGTATATTCCACAACAAAAACAGGCTAAAGGAACTTATGGCAACTAAACCAGATCTACATAAAATACCTGAAGGAATCATTCAAGCTGAAGAGAAAGCAAAGCACACACAGCAGGAAATAGGAAAAAATAAACCATACTCAAATAACAGTTAAAACAAGTGAGTAAAGTGAAAACAGGAAAAACTACAAAATAAGAAGAATGGTGAGAATAAATACATATCTTTCAATAATAACTCTTAATATCAATGGCCTCAATGCCCCAACCAAAAGACACAGACTTGCAGACTGGATTAAAAAGCAGGGTCCTACCATCTGTTGCCTCCAGGAAACTCACCTCTCAATAAAAGATAGAAACCTGGGCTGGAGAGATTCCATTTCACTCCTGTCAGAATGGCTACCATCAAGAAACAAATGATAATAAGTGTTGGCATGGATGCAGAAAAAGAGGAACACTTATACACTGTTGTTGGGAATGTAATCTGGTCTAGCCATTGTGGAAATCAGTGTGGGGGTTCTTGAAACAGCTAAAAATAGATTTAATTTACCATATGATCCAGCTATAACACTCCTAGGCATATATCTGAAGGACTCTTATCACTACCTTAGAGATACTTGCACAACCATGTTTATTGCTGCTCTATTCACAATAGCTAGGAAATGGAATCAGCCTAGATGTCCCTCCACAGGTGAATGGACGATAAACATGTGGTACATTTACACAATGGAGTTCTATTGAGCAGTAAGGAAAAATGAAATTATGAAATTTGCAGGGAAATGGATGGATCTGGAAAAGATTATACTAAGTGAGGTAACCCAGGCTCAGAAAGCCAAATGTCACATGCTCTCTCTCATATGTGGATCCTAGCTACAAATGTATAGACTTGTGGGTGAACTGGAACCAAAAATTGGTACTAGAAACCAATAAGGTGGTAAAAGGCTATAAGGGAGGGAGGAGAAGGAAGGACTTAAGTGTATGGTATTGCACATATGTAAGTAGAAGAACAGATTACAGGGAGGGGAATGGCCTAAGCAAGGCCATGGAAAGAGAATGTGTAAAAAAAAGGGCAGGGGAAGGGTCAATCAAAATTCAAGATAATGTAAGACTTATATAAAATTACTTTTTTGAATAATGGCACATCCAGAAGCTATAGACTGTTACTAGAAATTTTTCAGTGCCTGGGATGGGATACCTTCCAGTGATTTGTTGGCCAAGGAGATCCTGGTAGCCTCCAAAACATGACCAAAGCCCTTGGTTTCCCTTGAGAAACTGATGGTAAGACCCTATTGCTGAAGACATCTCTTGCCTGAGAGGCAAGGTCACTGAGAAAGCAAGCTGGTGCTGAGCAGAAAACCTTCTCCCTGTAGACTGAAAGCTGGAAAAAGCTGCACTGCATGTAGCCATATTGGAAACAGCAGTCATCAGCAGTGAAAACAGTGGACACTGAAAATTCCAGTTTAGCCATACAGGCCCAATGACTGAATGAGTGCAATAGTGGCATGTCTGCTCTTGGGGTAACCAACTGCTCCATAATTGGACTGAAGTCCCTCTGTATGGGAGAGAATACATGCCTGGTACTGAAAAAACTAAGCAAAAGTCTATGGTAGGGGAGGTCATGAGCCTTAGGGGTATAAGCCTGCTCTTGTCTGACTAAATGTATATATTATTCCCACCAAGCTGCCCTGAAAGCACTACAATTAATGTTCATATCCACATATTAATGCTACTCTCACTTCTGGTTAGAGAAACTTCTCTTTTCAGATGGTGATGACCACTGGGATGACCCAAAAGGCAGCATAGTGCTGAGAAGAAGGGATGGAGGAATGCCCAGCACTGAAATATCTCTGTCACACCCTCCAAGGCTCAGGGCCCATTGAGGAAGAGGGGGCATATAGAATGGAAGAGCCAAAGGAAGAGTACAACTCCTTACAATGCAACTGTACAGACAGAAATTGGCCTTGATATCCATGACTTTGCAGTGCCTAGCAATACCTTCGCAAGACCCTCATAATAGAAGAAAAAGATGATGACATCAAATTAAAAGAGAGACTAATGGAGAGAGGGAGGGGATCTGATGGAGACTGGAGTTCTAAAGGGGAATGGGGGGAGTGGAGGGAAATATCATGTGTTTTTTGTATGTAAGTATAGAAATTGTCAAAAAAAAATGAAATTACTATATTACCAAGAGGGCACACAATTTTAGGAAAGAAGAAACTTTCTGCTACATTGATACTATCAAATGCCTGCATTTAAGTTGCCATTTAAGTAGTATCTGTTATTTTATCACATGTATATTTTTAGAGAGACCAGAGGTTATCTGTGTAATTACTTTTTCTTTTGTTTTGGTTTTGTTTTTACTTTTGAGATAGGGAAGCCCAAGCTGGTCTCAAATTTGTTATCTTTCTGCCTTAGTCTCCCAAATCCTAGGACTATATGCCTGCATCACCATGCCTGGGTTTAGGCAGTTCATTTCAAGATCTGAGTTTTGTTTACAAATATCCATTCATGTAGTGTAAATATGAGATTATAAATAATGCTTTTAATATAGTAAGGCTATAGGGCTGGGGAGCTGGCTCAGTCACCCAAGCATGAGGACCCATGTAAAAGCCAAGTATGACAGAAACATTCCACCCCAGAGGAAGGCTCAATAAAACTCAAAAACTCCTGAAAGTTATAATATTCACCAACATTATACAAGCAGTTAACTTGCTGATGAAAGAAACTTTCCAACCCAGCATGGCAAGCATGAAATCAAATCACACAGTTATAACCTTACACAATAGTGGTCTTAACTCACCTATCAAAAGACACAAGTTAACAGGGTGGCTCAAAAAAAAATGTGCCCTTCACTCTATTCTCTTCAAGAAACTCACCTTACCACTAAAACCAGATAACTCCTCAGGATAAAAGGATGGAAAATGAAAAGCAAATGGAAATAAGAAATAAGCAGGTGTTTGGTATATTAATATCTGATAAAATAGACTTCAAACCAAAACTAATCAAAAAGGACAGAAAAGGCCACTTCTTATTCATCAAGTGAACTATACAACATGAGAACATCACAATCATAAATCTATATGTGCCAAGTACCAGTGTAACACAGTTCACAAAACAAAACCTACTTGATGACAAATCAGAAATAAATATGAACATTATCATAGTCAGAGACTTAAATACTCTACTATCATCAATAGACAGATCATGAAAGCAGAAAACCAACAGGGAAATAATAGAGCTCTACAATAAAATAGGTCAACTAGATCTAACAGACATTAACAGAACTTTCCACTCCAATTATACAGAATACACTTTCTTTTCAATAGCCCACAGAACTTTCTCCAAAATAGACCATATATTAGGCCATAAAGCATGCCTCCATAAATTCAGAAAAATTGATGTAACTTCCTGTGTCATATCAGATCACAATGCTTTAAAGCTAGAAATTAACAAGAGACATATCAAGAACTCCACCAGCTCCTGGAGACTAAACAACACACATTTAAACAATGAATGAGTTGTATATGAAACTAAAAAAAAAATGTAAAATTCCTATAACTGAATAATGAAAACACAAATTACCAATACTTATTAGATAAAATTATGACAGTCCTCTAGGGAAAATTCATAGTGCTAAATGCTTCCATAACAAAAACAGAGAGATTCTCAAATTAATAACCTAACTATCTACTATAAGGTGTTAGAAAATCAAGAAGAATCCAACACTAAGAACTCAACAGAGAAAGAAATATAAAGTTCAGAGCAGAAATTAATGAACTGGAAACTAAGAAAACAAAGAAAATGAATAGTTGGTGCTTTGAAAAAATAAATAAGACTGATAAACCTTTGACCAAATTGATCAAACAAAAAAAAGTGTCAAATTAACAAAATCAGAAAGAAGTGACATGTCACAACAGACATCAATGAAATTGGAAGAATCATCAAGACATACTTCCAAATCCACTACTCCACAAAACTTGACAATCTGAAATGGATCAATTCCTAGACATATACCACCTACCAAAATTAAACTCAGAGCAGATTATTCTCCTAAACAAATCTATCACAAACATTGACATTGAAAAGGTAATAAAAAATCTCCCCAAAAGAAAAATTCAGGACTGCATGGCTTCTTAACTGAATTATATCAAATCTTCATTGAAGAAATGAAACCAATTTTTCTCAATCTGTTTCACACAATTAAACATCAGGGAATCCTCCCAACTCCTTTTATGAATCCTCACAAAACTCCAGACAGGGATCCAACAAGGAAAGAAAACTAGGCATCACTTAGATGCAAAGATCTTGAAAAAATATCCAAAACCAGACAACAAATCAAAAGATTGTCCAACAAATAGAAAGGATGCAAGACTATAGGCCAACATATACACCACATAAATGATTTAACTTAGATGCAAAGATCTTGAAAATAGTACTTAATGGAGAAAGACTCAAGGAGTTATCTCAACACAATAAAAGCTGATCAAGAAAAGCAAAATAGTACTTAATGGGAGAAAGACCACTTCCCGTTGAGATCAAGAACAAGTCGGGATGCCCACTCTCACCACTACTCTTCAACATAGTACTAGAAGTCCCAGGCCAAACAATAAGACAGAACGAAGAAATAAAAGGGATGTAGATTGACAAGGAAGAAGTCAAATTAGCCCTATTTGCAGATGACATTATCCTATACATAATGTAGTGCCAGGACCCCCAAATGTGGGTTGGGGTCCTTGGGAGTCACCCAGTGAGACAACAAGACCGAGAAGCTCGACTGCAATTACATGGAATTCTTTATTACCAAGCCTAGACTGGGACTCTGTCCACACAAACCAACGCAGTGGGAGTGTGAGAGAGAGCCCCCACTCTTGGGGGAAAGGGTTTATATAGAGAAGGGATATAGCAGTTACATCATATTGCAACATTTGAAATGGTTGGTTCAAAAAGCGCGCGCGGGAACATTCTGAGCTGCTTATCTAGGATCAGCCGCTTGTTTGCAGATCCTTTATTACCTCCGGGATGTCCTAAGACTTCCCAGGAATGAACAATAAGAGAGAGGGAGGGGGTTGGGAAAGAAGCAAAGGTCAGTACATGAGCCCGCAAGTTCCTCATCTGAGTCAGGCCTGGGTTTTTTTTTATTTCAGATGGCAGTCTGTTTTACTATAATGGCTATCTGCTTAAAAATGGCAGTACTACTGTCAAGCTGGAGCGCTAGCAAGCGGAGTTACAGAAGCTAAAGGCAATATGTTAATTTCTTAGATCTCACAATAAGTGAGCTGAAAGTCTCTTCTCAAAACTTCTAAAAGTGATTAATGCTTTCAATAACGTGTCAGGATACAAAATCAACACACAAAATCAGTAGCCTTTCTATATGGAAAGGACAAATATACAGATAAGGAAATTAGTGAGACTGTTCCATTTTTAATAGCCACAAAAAAATCAAATATCTTTCATAACACTAACCAAGGATGTGAAAGACCTATATGATAAAACATAAAAGCACTCAAGAAAGAACTTGATGAGGCCTTGAGAAGATGGAAAGACCTCCCATGCTCCTTGGATAGGTAGAATTAAAATTGTGAAAAATGGCAATTCTACCAAAAGGAATATACAGATTTAAAGCAATGTCAATAAAAATTCCAGCATCATTCTTCACAGAAATAGACAAAATGATCTCAAAATTCATATGGAATGGCAGCAGGTCTTGGATATGCAAACATAACCTCAGCATGACAAACACCTCTGGTGGTATCACCATACCCAATCTAAAACTATACTACAAAGCCATAATAACAAAACAGTATCATACTGACATAAAAACAAAAATCAGTTTAACAGAATTGAAGACCTAGACCTTAGGTCAAGTAACTACAACTACTTGATCTTTGACAATGATGCCAATAATGTAGACTGGAGAAAAGACAGCATCTTCAACAAATGGTGCTGGACAAATTGGATGACCACATGTAGGAAAATGAAACTAGACCCACTCATCTCATCATACACAAAAAATCAACTCCAAATGAATTATATATCTCAATATTAGACCTGAAGCTCTTAAAGTACTAGAATTAAAAATAGGAGGAGCTCTCCATGATATAGGAGTGGGGAAGGACTTCCTGAACAATACCCCAGTTGCTCAGGAAATTAAACACTCTCTCAACCAATGGGATCTCATGAAGTTAAAAAACTTTTGTGCAGACAAACATTATCATAATCACAGCCAATAGATTACCCCCTAAACGGGAGAATATTTTTGCCAGGTATATCACTGACATTGGCCTAATATCTAGAGTCTATAAAGAACTCAAAAACATAAACAATAAAAAATCAAACAACACACTTAAAAATGAGGTTAAGAACTTAATGGTGAGTTCTCAGAGGAAGAAATACAAATAGTTAACACACACTTAAGAAAATGTTCAACATCCCTAACCATCAGGGAAATGCAAATTGAAACAACCATGAGATTCCACCTTACTCCAGTAAGGACAGCAATCATTAAAAAAAATCAAACAAGGGCTGGAGATATGGCTTAGTAGTTAAATGCTTGCCTGTGAAGCCTAAGTACCCTGGTTCAAGGCTTGATTTTCCAGGACCCACGTAAGCCAGATGCACAAGGGGGCGCACGCATCTGGAGTTCGTTTGCAGTGGAGGGAGGCCCTGGCAAACCCACTCTTTCTCTATCTGCCTATTTCTCTCTCTGTCTCTCTCTAAAAAATAAATAAATACATAAATAAATAAATAAATAAATAAATAAATAAATAAATAAAATCAAACAGCAACAAATGTTGGTGATGATCTGGGGAAAGAGGAACCCTCATTCACTATTGGTGAGAATGCAATTTGTACAACTACTATGGAAATCAATATGGACAATACTGAAAAGGATGAATATAGAACTACCAACAGACCAAGTTATTCCCTTATTGGGCATTTATCCTAAATGATCCATGCTTCACTACAGAAATATTTTCTCAACCATGATTATAGCTGCTCAATTCATAAAAGCTAAGAACTAGAATCAATCCATGTGCCCATCATTGGATGAATAGATAACAAAGTTGTGGTGCATTTACACAATGGAATTCTACTCAGCAGTTAGAAAAAAAATTATGCAACAAAATTTATAGGAAATTGTACAGACTTGGAACAGATCATACTCAGTAAGCATCCACAATCACAGACAGACAAATATTGCATATTCTCACTCATCTGCTGTTGCCAAGTTGGATCAGTTTGAGTTGCTTGCATACTGGATGGGCAACTAGAGGCCTAGACAGTAGGGATGGAAGGGTTTGGGGGAGAAGATGGGAAGAATAAACACAAAACTATACCCCAAATGAACTGGTACCATAGAAACCATTTTTCCTTGAAGGTAGACTAAAAGATATAAACCTCAACAAGAGTATAGAGGGAATGCTCAAAAAGAAGGTCCTGGACCTCACAGTGCCTAGAAATACCTTCACAAGATCCTCAAAATAGGAGAAAATGGTGATGGCATCAAGTTAAAAGAGAGACTAATGGGGAGAAAGAGGGGATATGATGGAGACTGGAGTTCTGAAGGGGAATGGGGGAGGGGAGGGAAATATCATGGGTTATTGTCTGAAAGTATAGAAGTTGTCAATAAAAAATAAAAATTAAAAAAAGAAGGGTCCTGGAGAGGGTGAGATGAAGCCTAACCTTAAAAACTTTGTCTCTTTCTCTCTGCCTCTTCCTCTCTGTCTCTGTCTCTGTCTCTCTCTCTCTCAAATAATAAAAAGAAAAAATAAAAAAGAAAAAGGGCTGGAGAGATGGCTTAGCAGTTAAGGCGCCTGTCTGCCAAGCCTAAAAACGCCGGTTCAATCTCCAGGTCCCTCATTTAGCCAGACACAAAAGTGAGGCAAGCATGCAATGCCTCACTTGCCCACAAGGGGGCACACACATCTGGAGTTCATTCACAGAGGCTGAGAGGCCACTGGTGCACACATTCTCTCTCTCTCTCTCTGCCTCTTCCTTTCTCTCTCTCTCTCTCTCTCTGTCTCTCTCAAATAATAATAAAATAAATAAACAAACAAACAAGCTTTGGCTCTGACCTGTAATTTGCAGTAGCAGAAATAGTTGCTATCCACATCAAGCTGTTGATTAGAAAGACCTACGAGGTCCTCAAAACAAGACTGGCTTCTGTCAAAGCACTTGAACATCCACCTGAGGTTTAAAAAAAAAAAAGGTAAGATGCTATTGCTGAAGTCACCATATGCTGGCAACTGGCAACACAGAACATGGAGAGACCTGGGCAAAATCCAGAAGAGAGCCAGTCCTCAGACAGTTAGCCCATCTAGTGCTGCAAAGTGCTATATGAGCTACTGGGGGATAGTGGTAAACATCGGTGAGAGCAAGCAAGGGTTCAAGCTACTGGGAACCAGCCAGCCTGACAAGAAATACACAGCAGTGCAATGGTGGCACACAGCCTTGGTGAGTAAACAATGGCTTTCTGGTTGGCTTAGAGAGCTGCTCAGTGGAAAGGAATCCATATCTGGAACTGGTAACCAGGCCTGAATCCTATGGAGACAAAGATTATGCTCTCCAATGTCAAACTCCCACTAATCTTTGGCTAAAAGAGGGGCTACATCCATCAAACTATCCCCAACTTAATAATGCTTATCTAATTTAACCTATTCTGACTTTACTCTCTGTTCAAGAATCTGTTTTTCTTCTTCAGAAGGTAGAGATACCCAAGGAGATAAACCACTCTGTGCATCTCAGTCAAGGCCCAGGTAAAAGAGGAAGTGGGGAGACTAGGAAGAGTGCTGCTTCCATGGGGAGCCTGACAGGCAGTGCTAGGGTGAAGGAAACAGACACTGATGATACTCAACAATTACCAAAGCAGAAATCCAGAGGCTTCTAAGTGCTCATCACTGAAACAGACTTGAAAAACACCCACCAAGATTCAGGGAATTTTGTGGAAGAGGGGCATAAAGATTATAAGAGTCACAGGTTGCGATGTCATGCCCAGAGGCATTGCCTGCCCCCAATAACTAACTGTTCCTCCCACAACACATAACCCACAACCCCATCAGGAATGTCAGCAACCCCACTGAGGAGGGCCTCTTGTAGAATGAGGACAGGGAAGAGGGAAAAGATGGTACCAACTCATAATGTATCCATACAAAATATGTTCTTAACAATAAAAAATAAAATAGTAAAACAAGACCCACACCAAGAAATCAAACTGAATCTGAGTTGGAAACCTCCTGCCTGTAGCTGATAGAAAGCTGGAAAAGGCTGCACTGCATGCAGCCCTATGGGAGAAAACAGTGGACACTGTAAGCCTCAAGTTTGGCCAGATAGGCCAAATGAGTCAACGGGTGCAATAGTGGCATGTCTGTTATGGGGAAAACAAACTACTCTCTAATTGGACTGGAGGCCCATTCTATGGGAGAGAATACATGTCTGGTATTGGAAAACTAATCAAAAACCTATGGTGGGGGATGTCATAAGCCTTATGAGTGTAACGCCTGCTCTTGTCTGGCTAAATGCATATATTATGCCAACCAAACAGCCCTATAAGCACTTTATTTAACATTCATACCCATATATTAATGCTACCTTCACTTTTGGTTAGAGAAGCTTCTCTTTTCAGATGGCGATGACCACTGGGATGACCCAAAAGGCAACATAGTGCTGACAAGAAGGGACGGAGAAGTGTCCAGCACTGAAACATCTCTATCACACCCTCCAAGGCTCAGGGTCCATTGCGGAAAAGGTGGCAGATAGAATGTAAGAGCCAAAGGAAGGGTATGACTCCTTACAATGCAACTGTGCAGACAGAAATTGGCCTTGATATCCATGACCTCACAGTTGCCTAGTGATACCTTCACAAAACCCTCATAAGAAGAGGAAAAGATGATGACATCAAAACAAAAGATAGTCTAATGGAGAGAGGGAGAGGATATGATGGAGAGTGGATTTGTGAAGGGGAAAGTAGAGGAAGGGAAGGAATTTTCATGGTTTATTGTCTGTAAGTATGAAAGTTGTTAATTTAAAAAAAAAAAAAAAGAAAGAAAGAAAGAAAGAGGCCAGGGCTAGAGAGATGGCTTAGTGGTTAAGGAATTTGCCTGCAAAGCCAAAGGACCTCGGTTTGATTCCCCAGGACCCACATAAGCCAGATACAAAAGGTGGCACATGCATCTGGAGTACATTTGTAGTGGCAGGAGGCCCTGGTGCGCCCATTCCCTCTCTCTCTCTCTTTCTCTCTCTCTCTCTCTCTGCCTCTTTCTCTCTTGCTCTCTCAAATAAATAAATAAAATTTTTTTCAAGAGGCCTAGTCTCAAAAAATAAGGTGGATATCAATTGAAGAAGATACCTGATATCAAACTATGGCCTCTAAATGCACATACAAATATTCACATGCATCCTTGTACATACACATACAAACATGCATACATACATGTACATCCCACATACACATGCAAAAAAATACTGTAGGTTAAAAAGAAAGTCTTAATAAAGCAAGGACTGTACAGGAGTTCTGGGGTAGAAGAAGAAGATGACAGCAACATATCACACCTTCTCTAGATGTAACTAGACAAAACAATCCACTTGATAAATTAAAAATAAAAACCTAGTATGTTTTCACCTTAGTCTCTCTCCTCATTCAAAATGACAGTGTTCACAGAAGTGGAAGGTACAAGTACTTTTGGTTGTTTGGTTAGCATATATTCATTGTACAAAGCAACCAGTTTCATTGTGACATTTTCATACATGCATACAATGTACTTGGACCATTTCCCATTTCCTAAATTACCCTGAGTAACTCTTCCACAGGCCCTTCTTTTTCACGGGAATATCCCTTCTACCTTCACAACATATTTTCCTCCCCATCCCCACTCCACATATGAAAGAAAACATGCATAATTATTATTGTCTTTTTGGTTCTGGCTTACATTGCTCAGCATGATAGTCTTTCAGCCCATTGATTTTCCTATACAAAAGAAAAAATTTTGATTCTTTCTTCATGGCCCTCATCTGTGTATGCTAATAAAGAAGATTCACTATAGTATTATAGGAGGCTAAAGACAATCTGTGTGATCACTTACTAAAGGCTAGGCACCCACACAACTGAGGCAAATCATTAGGCAAATAAGTGAGTTTGGTAGTTAAAAAACCAAAGCAAAAACCACTGAATTATCTCTCATTTTCTAGCTCCACACTCCCGGCCTATCAAACCACAGCAAGATCTGGCTTTTCACACCCTCCTAACCATGGGAACCTCACCTTACTTCCCCATCACTGTTTTCTGTACCACTGTGTAGACCACATTACCCATATGTCTGATTCCTGTAACTTTGTGGACAGGCAATGTGTCCTCCCTCCATGTAGGTTCATAGATCTCTTTTAGATCATATCAGTTAATTTACCCAGAAATCTCTCCCTATTGAACTGGGGCTTAACAATCAAGAAAGTTGCCACATGAGAAAGGAACAAAGAAGACGGGATCCTGTCAAGTGCACCCTACCATGATCTGACCTCTGAGAAGTTAAATACTAATGTTCCTCAGTTATCTGCCTTCTTGGCTTCTCAGCAGAGGTGGACTAGAGCAACCTGACTTAACAGTTGATTATCATCCCTCCTCCAGACAGACCCTCTGCCTCTGCCAAACAATGGTAACCTCATGGACAAAGCTGATTTTCTTCTCAGTTGCTAGGTTAGACTCCAGATTCATCAGTGACACACTGAGTGCTTTGATTAAGTTAGAGGAAAGGGGCCTTTATGAACTTGGCTTGCAAAGATTTGAGGCAGCAGCAAGGGGCATGGGCATAGGGCACAAATGAAGGCCCTTCATTCTACCCATTGCATGGATTTTCCAGGGAGGGCTAGAGCCTCACAGCCTGCCACAGGCCCATCCTAGCACCTCAAGAGAAAGATGGAACTAGAACATGGCCAAGGGCTAACCAGGCCACAGTGCTGCTGCAGCAAACAAACTCAAGTGAGTCTGGTTCCACTCTGACCAACTTCAGGATAGAGCAGTGGCCTATGCAGATAGTCCTGTCAACCACACAGTGATCCACACTGATCAATAATAACAGGATAACACTCCTACTTCTGGTGGCTGCTTTAAAAAAGACAAAACTGGGCTGGAGAAATGGCTTAGTGGTTAAGGCCTTTGCCTCCAAAGCCAAAGGATCCCAGTTCGATTCTCCAGGACCCACGTAAACCAGATGCACAAGGTGGCACATGCATCTGGAGTTCATTTGCAGTGGCTGGAGGCCCCTAGCAACCCATTTTCTCTCTCTCGCTCTCTCGCTCTCTTTCTCTCTGCCTCTTTCGATCAAATAAATAAATAACTAAAATATATCTAAAAAAAGAAAAAACTGCACCTGCTGCATAAAACTTTAAAAATTGTTTTCTCTTTTAAAAAGGAAAAGGCAAACTTGTAAGAGAGTGGAAGATGGCTATCCTACTAACCTACTTGGAATGGAACACGCACTATATACAAATGCCAACGTGCCCAGAGCCTTCTTACAGCCCATTTCCTAGATTCTCTGGCCCCATTGTGTACATGATTAAAGGTTCCAGACCCACAGCACACATAACCAGGAAGTGTGCTGATGCAGCTGCTGTCATCAGCCACTGCAACCAAGCCCTCAGGGATCCACATGTGCGACAGCTGGCACATGCACCATTGTGAAGGGCTAAGCAGGGACAGGACATTAGACACTTAAACCTTAACCCACTGAGCCTGCCCTATTTGCTTAAAAAATGTTAAAGCATTTCAGAAATAACCAAAAGAGTGCTTATTACAGACTAAGACATGTGTGAGATAATATTTACTCACTATTCCAGAACTCAGAAAATAAAGATTATAAGATAAAAGCTTGTAAAAGCATAACTAGAAAGCAAAAGCATGTTACAAAGTACAAATAATTTAGAAATGTTTACAGCTTCTTGTATTTTCCTAAGAAGTTTTAAAGGAGAGTCATATTTTATAATAATTACAGACCTCAGACTTGATTTCTCTTTTGCTAATATCACCCTTATTTCTTCTAATTTATTTGAAAAATATAACAAACCTATTTTCAAACATGCATCAACATGAAGGACGCTTTCCCTCTTCCAGAGCTGAGTATTTTCAAACTTCTCTCCTTTTCCCATTATTTGTTTAAACAGAAAATCCATTCTAGTAATAAGCTAAACACAACATTCAAACACTGTCCTGAGCTTGCTCAGTGGTTAAAGGTACTAGCTCAGGGGCTGGAGAGATGGTTTAGTGGTTAAGCACTTGCCTGTGAAGCCTAAGGACCCCGGTTTGAGGCGCTATTCCCCAGTACCCACATAAGCCAGATGCACAAGGGGGCACACACATCTGGAATTTGTTTGCTGTGGCTGGGGGCCCTGTCATACCCATTTTCTCCCTCTCTCTCTCTCTCTCTCTCTCTCCTTCCATGCCTGTTTCTGTATCTCTCTCTCAAATAAATAAAAATAAAGTTTAAAGAAAAAGTGCTAGCTCACAAGCCTGCTGGCCCAAGTTCAATTCCCAGTCCACAGAAAACTAGACACACACACAAAAAGTGGTGCAAGAGTTGGGTGTTAGTTTGTAGCAGCAAGAAGCCCTGGAATGCCTGCACATGCATGAGTGTACACAGACAAGTAAATAAATATTTTAAAGTAAAAACAATAATTTAAAAATCAGTTGTGAACTGACTAGACACATTCTCTTTGGGTTCCTCTCAATCCCTCCCAGTCAGTTATGTTCTTTGGTGTAGGACTCCTACCTTTCATTCCTCTTTCCTGCTCACAGGTGTTCATGTCTCTGATTAGAAATGAGGGTGCTTGTTTGGTTAGCTCATTGCTGTCAAATCATTGGTCCTTAGAAGCCTGGCATTCACAGCTCATGCAGAAAGAATGGGAAACCACTTCATTTTTATCATACATGAAATGGAAATCACATAGATCAAATGGGATTTTCATCTATTGTGATTAAGTCAACATGAAATTACTTTGAATTTTAAAACTTTTTTATTTTCAAACACTTTACCATCTTTTACCTTTCTAGGAAAATCTGTGAAGCAGTTGAAATTATAGTCAGATACATTCCTTTCTATATACAAGATAAAAACTGATTGATACCATTCAATGTTCTGGTCTCCAAGACTCCTTATAGGAAGCCTCCTCCAAGGCCAAGTCCATAAGCTTTCCAACTGCTACACCTCTAACTTGGAACACAGTAAACACCCCACTAATACCAATTACTAGGATCATAACTATTATGATTAAAATGATAACACTATCTCAGTTCTCCAAGACCCAATGAGAGGAGAATATTCGCTAAACTGGTAGTTAGAATCCATGCTAACATGTCAGTGGGCTATCAGTTAAGGACTTTGAATCACATCCCTACTTTAAGTAAACACTGTTCTCTCCAAAATGCCCTCAATTTAAAGTAGAGGGAATATCAAATTCATGGTCAAGTAGCAAAGAGAATACTCAGAATGTGTCCATGTTAGTAATCCACTCTGATCTTCAGATTTCAGGCAACATTTGGCAGCCCTCTATCTGAATTAGACGTGCAAATGTGTATCACCAAGCATGCTAAGGCCAGAAGACACAATTACATTCCTCTCCATCACTTGGCACAGATGACTACTGTTCTTTCATATGCTCTGCATGATGAACCATTTTACACTAGAATAATGTCTGCCTCTAAGGCAACACATCCAACCTCTCAATCTCCCATTGACATACACCATAGACCTCATGAAAAATGAAGTCATGACACACTATTGGGCAGTATTTCTTCCCCTTTTTTTTGTACTTTGACTGCAGTAGGTAAGAGGGCAGGCTGGTGGCAAAGATGAATCAAAATTATCTTATCACTCCATATCTGGTTTTACTACAGAGAAATTCTTTTCTAGTCATGATCAGGTGAAGCCAAAACTTCAGCTTCAAAGCCTTGAACAAATTTTTTCCTCACTTTATCCCATAATTCTGAACTCCACCTGCACCTCTTCCCTCATCTGAGTCAAGGTCTGTGCAGTTACCATACCCCTCACTAGCCAAGACTGCTTCCTGCCGTGTGATGTTGTTCAGTTGGTCATCAGGCTTGTCCCAGGGGAATACATGGATAGCAGGACAGCTACAAGTACATATCAAAATTGTGAGCTAAAAATCATTTATTCATGTGAATGCTAATCATCAATCTGCAAATAAAGTGATTCAGTGATGTGAAAAAAATTGACTCCATTTGGTTTATGATAAAATCTGTACCTCATGTACCTTACTAAATATTTTGTTGAATGACTTGGTTTATAATATCATAAAAATTAAGTAAAAACAATTATTAGAGCAAGTCCTGGACACATCCATTCTGTTCTCATTAAAAACAACAAATGCTAAGCAAAGACTGAATTGAATCCATTTACAGTGGATACTAAAGAAAGCATACCTCATAAATGTGCTACAGATACTCATTTAGCATTAATTATGACAGTTGGCCTTTAATAATCATGCTCTTAGAATGCAATTATTTTATGAAACTTTTAAGTTTGATTTAATTTCCCTTGCTTTCTTACTTGAACCCATTGTTCTTAAGAAAAGATGTGTTCAGCTTGCAGGAACAGGATTTAATTAACTCTCCTATAAAGTTATGCCAGCCTCTAGCTCCTGGGTCACATTATGGTAGAGTCACTTCAGGATTTGACCTTGGCAACCAATATTGGTACAGCTCTTGGGCCAAGAAAAAAAGAAAGAAAGAAGCACACAAGCTGGCACCTTCCTACAGAAGTCTCAGATTGGCACTGACTTTAGTGCACTTGAGTACACTATTGATACCCTCCATCTAAAACTGTCATACAGATGAAGAGTACATGGCACTCAGAAATGATATCCTTGTGTTGGAGGGATGGTTTAGTAGTTAAGGCACTTGCCTGAGAAGCCTGTGGACCCAAGGTTTGATTCTCCAGGTCCCATGTAAGCCATGGCACATGGCACATGCCTGGAGTTCGTTTGCAGTGGCTGGAGGTCCTGGTTCTCCCATTATCTCTCTCTCTCTCTGTCTGTCTCTCTCTGTCTCTAATAAATAAATAAAAATGAATCAGAAAAAAATTATATTAAATTTTTAAAAAAACAATATCCTTAAGGAAGACACTTTGGCATGCTGAGTGCTTTTTACTAAAGGGAAATGAAAGTCTCTCTCTTCATTATCCTATTTCCATAAGCCTACATAGGTCACTTTAGCCCACCTACCCTTCTCCATAGGATAGCCTAATTCCAACGGGGTGCTGCCTCATATCAAAGAGGAAGGAACATTGTAGAAAGGCCAAGAAGAGTCTAGAGAGGCAGGCTTAGCTGGGTTTCCCTCTGTCTGCTGCAGTAGCATCATGTGCTACTACTGTACAGCTGCATTTCTACAGTGTGCATTCAGGTCTAATTTCAGCACAGATGTTCAAGCATTTCCTTAGTGAAGTGACACCATGTTGCCTCCTCTTCTCCTCAAACACCCCAGTATAAAATACTTTTCTTATCAGCTTGAAGGTGCCCAACACTCCACCAAGAGATAGGAGATCCTTCAATATCACAATAGGCCTCATGTACTTGAGTCCTTCTGATCCTCTTTGACTTTAAAAATCAAGGTGAACTCAGAGTGTTTCTGGGAAGTAGCATTTAATAGCAGTAGAGACAGACACACTGGGATGAATGATGGTGTGAGAGTAATGAAACACAGAAAAGATAATGGATGAATTTTGCTTTTGAAAGGCACAGCCTGTCAAAGGGATAACCTTGTCTCTGTCTCCTGAATTTGAAGCCAGGGTCAGCTGGCGCTACTTGACAAGATCAAAAACAAGGCACAACAGAAGGAAGGAAGGAAGGAAGGAAGGAAGGAAGGAAGGAAGGAAGGAAGGGAAGGAAGGGAGGGAGGGAGGGAGGGAGGGAGGGAGGGAGGGAGGGAGGGAGGGAGGGGGAGGGAGGGAGGAGGGGGGAGGGAGGAGGAAGGGAAATAAGCATCCAAAAACATGTTTGTAGTCTTCAAAACTTTTCAAACATTAGACCTCACATTAAACTCCATTTTCTTGGGTAGCAGATATTCCATCCATGTAAAGAAGCGATGGTTCACTACGAATGAAATATTGAGGTATAAAACTATAGGACCATTGTTCTTCATGAAGCTGAGTTTTAAATATATATTATTACTTAGCAGTTTGTTCTCCAAGTACAAAATTTATAGAAGAGGCATTCATTCCATTAATTTTCCACAGGTAGAGAGTGCAGTTGTGTACAGAGAGTAGATCATGTACTCTTGGGACATCAGTCCACAAGAGACAACAGAAATGAAGGCTATTACTCCTTTTCCTAAACTAGGCCACTGCACCCACCCCGCAGCCTCCCTTAGGTGAATGCCTTGGGAAAAATGAGGAAGTGACTATCTATCCTTCTGTCCTAGTCAAGTGAAAGCCTAGGCTTAGAGGACAGGTGGGGCTTATTTCAGTCTGTTCTGCTCCAACCACTTACTATGAACAAAGGATGTTTCCTAAATGTCTTTTCCCCCTGCACTACAATCAGTTCCTTATTAAATAAAGCAAACTGCATTTAGCCACCCACAGCTGTTGGAACCAGCCAGAAGTTATTCCAACACTGGTTTACTATGCCATGAGAAAGTTTTGTGGTCAATATGTTTTTAGGTCTCAGTTAAGATCAATACAGTGTTCAATGCATATTATCAATCTGTTAGTCTCAAGACAATCTTGTAATATCTTTAGACTTTCTTCATATCTAGTTTTCATTTTGTACTTTCATAAAAATGTTATATCAATGTGTTAAGCAAGAAGATGTATCTACAAAGATACAAAAGAAATTGTTTGTATATCACTTGTTTCATAAAAAGAAAATAAAAATAAACATCACATCTGAAACACTCATACAATGAAGAATGCCACCTCCTCCTTCTCAACCTTCAAAACCAGAGGACATGGGGCTGGACAGTGAGTGGCATGCTGGTGAAGTCTTAGAAGAAAGGATGAAACATGCGACCTGTGAAGACTTGAGATCAGAATGTAGGTCCAACAAAACACAGAGTAGACATCAGTTAAAGAAAATATTGAGTCAACATCAGGTGGAGGCAGTAGTTACTAAGAAATGACATCGGAAGTTCAGAGATCTAGATTGTTGGATGGTTACTACCTCTCTGATTTTCTGTGTTTGCCCAATCACATAGCAAATAAGTACTAGAAGACAGATGTGAGCCTAGGCCTGACTGGTTGAAAACTGTCTTCCTTCTTCCATACTATGTTGTTGAAGATTAAGTATAGCTTCTTTGGTGATTAAATTTGATGTCTTTCAGTAGCAGATATTCCATTCTAATATTCATCAACCTACATTTTACAACACTCGCCAAGCTTTATAAAACTGTACACAGATTGAGAAGAAATATTTCTTTTATATGGCAAAGAAAAGGGTCTGCAGGGTTCATGGAGTTACTTGTTGATAAGCAAAACAATAGAACCTCACTTGTTGGCCAGTTCAATGCTCAATAGACACAATGAGGGCTGAGAAGTTTGAGCATCCAGTAAGGCGATAGAGGGTCTGGGTTTGGAGCTACAGCACTCACATAAATGTCAGGCAGGTACGGTAGCCCACTGTACTCCCAATGCTTGGGAGGTAGAGACAGGGACCTCCAGGCCAAGCAGGCTAGTAGACTAAGCAAATCTGCAAGCCCTAAGTTCAAATGAGAGAACCTGTCTCAATAAGTAAAGCAGGAAGCAATCAGAGAAGATACCTGATGTCAACTCTGGCCTACACTGGCACACACACCTGCATAGGAACACATATCCATGAGCAAATACCACACACACACACACACACACACACACACACAGAGAGAGAGAGAGAGAGAGAGAGAGAGAGAAAAAAAAAAAGAAACAACATAAAAGTGTGCAAATTCTCTTTTTCCACAACTGTCTTTATTACTACTATTCTCAGTTATTCTTCCACTGTGGTACCAGGTGAGGCCTGGAATCATGAGGAAAGACAACCACAGGAAGGTCTTTGTAACAGTCATGGTCTTTGTGGCTTTTTAATCCTCTTCTTCCCTTGGCTCCAAGTACAGAGCTGGGCTGGGACAGGGAAGGTAGGAACATACCATGACATTTTTCACACACAGCACCAACAAGGCTCCTTTCCACATATGGAGCCTCCAGAGCCCCAGGGATACGGCTGGAGAATGTGAACCTTAGCCTTGCAGCCTTTTTCCTTGAACTTTCTCTTTCTCTCTCCCCTCCCCTCCCCCATTATGCCCATATGCCATCTGTTGGCCTCATGTGCAGGCAGCTGCACTAAGGGCCTGAATATCAACATCCTTAATGCCATAGGGTTGTGAAAATTTGCTTTTGTGACAAGAAGTCTTCAGTGCCATAATTAACAGAGTAAGAAATTTCAACCCAAATAATATAACTACTTTAAAACTATGCCCATCTGCTAGCCTTATGTCCTCAACTGAGCTTAAGTCTTGAAAGAAAAAGAGAAATAAAGTCACAAAACTTCGTTTTTATTTCAGGATATTCTGGGGGAGAGAAGGAGCTGAATGGGCAGTGGTGAGGAAGGAGAGGTGTTCACAGTTTATAAAGGAAATGAGAGGAACAATTATCATTACACCTCTGCTTATTAAATGTTTGCCAATAGAAGTGGGGTTTGGGGCTTGAAGCAAAGGTGTAGGGCTATGAAATGACATCTTATGCCTTTTGTTTTCCCTTTTCTTTCCCCATCACCTCATTCTTTGCCAACCTTCCCGAAATTTGGACACTAACTTTATTTTGCACATAGAATATTATGCATAAGCCTCACACTGAAATTTTGTGAGGCTAAAGTAGGAAATCATCTCAATAAAATATCAGAAGCACAGACTTTTCCAGTATTTTTTTTCTGAATCTATGTATCTAATTTTTCCCCAAAATTAAGATCACACTAGAAGCATCTATTGAACACCTTATGTCAAAGTCTATGGATATAAAAAGAATAGGACATAATCTCTGCCTTGATAGCAAATCACACAGTGGTTTATAAGTCATTTCAACCTAGGGTGGAATGCTCTAATTAAGCAGTACTCAGAGTACCATAAGCAAAAGAGCTCCTGGATGACTGAGACAGACCAAGGTTCCTGAGAGATGTGTCACCTGAGCTGAAGGATGAGGAGCTGTGTGGCAGCAAAGATGAAAAGAAGTCCAACTGAGGGAACATGAGAATGACATGCCCGCAGCATGTTAATAACAATTCAGAGTTGCTCAAGTGCGGAATTCCAATGCAGAGGCTTCATGACTGAACAAAGGAGAAGTTAAGGAGGGAGTCAGGAACTGTGCTACGGAACTTAGATTTTATATTCAGAAAACTGATGCATTTCAATGGGAATTAAGCAGGAAATAGTGTATAGTGCAGAGCTGAGAAAAGGCACCAGTCTGGAAGACCATTTATGAAGCTACAATAAATCTAGTAGAGCAGAAAACACAGAGGGGGGAAGAAAACTCAAATTATTTAGAGGTTAACTGCACTTTGAGATTCTTGCTTACACATAGCAGTTGCAGGAGAAAGTTATCTAGATGACCTCCATGAACAAGGTGATAATTATTTAATTTGTTTAGATGAGACCAGAAGTAGAATTTGTCCTATTGTAGTGAGGGTGAGGTGAAAGCTGAGTTCAGTTCCACCTTTCCAATTCAAGGAGTAACATACACGTGGCCAATAGAGATACAGCTAAAATCGTGACAGAGATCAAGTGAATGTTGCAAGTGTGTAATTTATCTGCATATAAGTGAAAACCATAAGAGTATATCACATGAACTAAGAGTATAATAAAGTGGGAAGTGGCACAATGAATTTGGGCTTTCCTGTATCATTAGCACCACAGTGCCTAACATTGTGGTCATTAAGTAGAAAGGTCTTATAGAACACTTGCCTGGTAACACCTTGAGATGTTCCCACAGTCAAAGCAGAAGAGATAACTTGTGAGGCAACTTGTCCTAAAAGGTTATTCCCAATGTGTAGGCTGATTGATGGAATTGTTCCTTTAGTTGACAAATCTTTACTAAACCCTGTAAGTCAAGAAACAATGATTCCAAACATGATGGAAGATTCCAAACATGGTGGGAATGTAATAGCTATTAATATATTGAAGTATTGGAGCACCTAGTGATATAAACAGTGTTTCTTAACTAGGACAATCTTGCTCCCTAGGGAACAATTGAGAATATCTCACGACATTTTTTTTTTCTTTTCATAATGAAGGAGAAAGTGATAATAGCACCTAATGGATAGAAGTCCAAAGTATTACTGAAAAACCCAACTTGAGCCTACCCCCAAGGAAAAAAGAAGTGTTGGTCTGCAGAATGTCAATAGTTCCAAGGTTGACCGGCCCAGGGATCTTCCTCCTCATCTTTTTCCTTGATCTGTCTGCTCATACCTTCTCAGTTTCCTCCAACTACAGGGTTAGATTCTGCCCCAGTTTTCAGTCAGCATTAAGACCCATGTCTATCCTGACTGGTTGGTACCTCAGCCTTATTAGTTGTTAAACATTTAAAGTACTTTATAAATATTTATAAAATGTGGCCTCTTTTAAATGATTTTGACCAAAATTACCTCCTTTAAGAAAGAAAAACATTTCCATTTTATCATATGTGTGACCAGGAAAGGGAAGATGTGCTACACCAGGCTCTTTGTGAAGAGGGAACAACATATATCTGTAGTACATGATAGTCCAAGATGAAGAGAGGAAATCTGGAAACACTGAGGAGTTTGAAAACCTGATCTGGACTTAGTTCACAAGTCTACTATGGTTTAAACACTTAGACAATGCTAAGAATGATATTTTTAAAAACTTTTTTCTGAATTTTTATTTTATTATTTTATTTTTTGAGAGTGAGAGAAAGATGCAGAGAGAGAGAGAAAGAGAGAGAGAGAGAGAATGGGTGTGCCAGGGTCTTCAGCCATTGCAAACAAACTCCAGATACATATGCCACCCTGTGCATCTGGCTTATATGGGTCCTGGGAAATTGAACCTGTGTCCTTTGGCTTCACAGGCAAATGCCCAAACCACTAAGCCATCTCTCCAGCCCTCAGAATGATATTTTAATAAAGGAGGTAAAAGAAAAAAATAACTTTTCTTAAACAATTGTTGAGCTAATATTTTCCATCTTTTATATAATCATATTACATGTGAAGTACCAGTAGTGTTTGGATAAATAGTCGAGTATTTTTAAAGCTTTAACATAAATGCTTTTAAAAGGAAATATCCCAAGGAAATGACAGAGAAAAGGAAGTCTGTTTTGAATATGATGCTTCTTTCAGAACATCTTCACATACTGAGATGGTTAGTTACTAAAGATAAACATAAAATATTAATCAGCCACCTACAGTGTTGCTTTCTGTTCAGTGCTGCGGGAATTAGACAACTGAATTATACTTATTGAAACCCACTGTAAATTAGGAAAGCAGTTTTGGAAAGGCATATAATTTTCATGGTCATTCAACTTAAAACAGGGTAACATGCCTTTTAATGTAACAGCCCTTGATGTTCTCTTCCATCTAAACAGAGCACTCAGAACTAAATAGGTAGACTGAGTATAAGAGAAGTTTTCCCTGAAGGATAACTTTGTAGCCAATAGTGTCAGTTTTACAACTGCAGACTGCTGGGAAACTGTGTAAGGGACATCTGTCTCCAAAATGTTTTCTTTTTATTATTATTTGTGAAGCAACCATTCTTTTTAGCAAACAGATGCTACCACAAAGTGATGTATCTTTGAATCTTTCATATAAGATTCAAGCCAACATTTTATTACATTAAAATGTCACTGAATAATTGACATAAAATCAAATGAGATAATTAATAAAAAGTACTTTAGAAATTATACAGTGAGGGCTGGGGGTGTGCACTCAGTGGTAGGCCCCTTGCACAGTATGTGTGGAGTCCATCTTTGGTCCACAGCACTAGAAAAGAAAAAAAGTACAAAGTGACAAGTATCAGTACTCTCCTTGTCACTGAAGAAGTTAGACTTTAAGAGAACAGTGCTCTGGTAAACCCCAAAGGACTGTATGCTTACTGTCCTTTTTTTTTTATTTTTATTTATTTATTTTTAATCAATATGTATTTTTTATTTATATTATTCTGATTTTACATTCATAGTAAAATTCCATTGTCAAAATGTTTATCATGCATTGATTTGCTCAATTAATAAATAGGCCCCAGTCTCTGTGCATAATGAAATTATAACAATCTTTCCCCCCTCTTCCGGGCTGAGCCACATTGGGGTCATTTTAGTTCTGCTTCCTTGATGAGGTTTTGGGAGCCTCTGTGTCTCTGGATATCTGGCTAATGACTGAGTTGGATGTTCTCTGTATTTATCTCCTTCAGCCTTTTTCTGGTGTTGTGATCGCCTTGAGCGCTGTATTCTTGCCCTTCCCTGTGTTGTTCTATGGTTTCAGCTGGTGAGGTGTGGTTAGCTGATCCTCCCTTCAGGTTCATTGTCCACCCGAAAGAGACAAGCAAATTCTCCAACGGAGAGAGAAGTTAGTACTAGATAGAAGGGATAACCATATATGTTTTGGAGGGAACTTTATATGCATTGGTTCTCTTCTAGCCTACTTTTGGTGGCCACTAGATCTTGGAGACTGAGCTCATTTTTTTGTACATGGCTTTGACTTATTTCCCAGTTCCAGCAATGAGTTCCACTCCACTGAGTGGATCTATTAGCCAAATCAAGAACAGTTGGTTACCCCCATGGCTGTTTGCCACTACTGCACTTGTATGAGCATTACGTCAGATGGTTTCCTGCTGGGTATCTTAGACTGCAAGTTGTTTGGACCAATGTCAGACATTTTCCCCAGTTGCTCCTGTAGCACCCTCTGGTACTAGACTCGCTAACTGTCTGGGGACTGACCTTCTTCCAGATTCTGGCCAGGTCTCTCTGTGTTTGGTCTTACACACGTATGCTGTCTTCGACAGTAGGGTCTTACCATTAACCTTTGGTGGGTCACCAAGTACTCTGACAGAAGTCTGTCTTTTTTGGGAAACCTTGTAGGTGTTTCAGATCAACAGCTCATTGTGGAAGTTAACCCCTTGCTGGCACTGGGAGTTATAAGTCTGCACCTAGGAAGGTGAGGGAGGAAAAAGATATATAATGTAAAAGAGAAAGTGAGTATAGAGAGGAGAGAGAGAGAGAGAGAGAGAGAGAGGGAGAGAGAGAAGAGAAAGAGAAGCAGGACCAGATTAAAGTTGGCCAACTTACTGTCCTTTTAATACTGACATGCCTACTGTCATTTGAAATCTCTTCTACTGACATGTCTTCAACCTGTTGTGGTGGTTTGAATATAAAATATTTTCCATAGACTCATGTGTTTGAATACTTATTCCTCAGTTTGTGGTACTTTGGGGGAAGATTGTAGAAGCTTTAGGAGGCAGAACTTTGCTTGAGGAAGTGTCACTGGGAATAGGCCCACCCCTGCTCGCTATTCTGTCTCTCTGTTCCTCCCTGCTGATCTGATGCTGTGAAGCCTGCTCTCTGTTTCTACAGTGCTTTCCCTACCACACACAATAGATTTCTCCTCAAAACTGTAAGTGGAGAATAAGCCCTTTTCCTTCCTTTAGTGGGTTCTAATTGGGGATTTTGTCCCAACAACAAGAAAGCAACTGATAAACTTGTATATCCTATTTTTTTTTAGTGTCCACGAGAGCCTAGCTTCATATTTATTCACTAAGTACTCAAATTATGTATAACATTTGTTGTTATTCCCCGCATGTAATTTGACATTTTGAACTTTCTCATAGATGCCAAGATGTTGATTACAGGGTGAAAATGATTCTGTGTGGTTCAACAGGGCAATGGACTTGGAAATAATTTTGGTAGCAGGTTCTGTCCAATGCTGTTAGATGAGAATTCACACTAATTCCACTTAACTAGTCTTTGAACAACACTAAAGACTCAAATTCACTTGGAACAAAAGGGTCCATAGAAGATGCTCACTAAATATCAGTTATATAAAGGAACTTGATTTTTAAAATGTGTGCATCTTTCATTTCTTTTATGATATGTCATCTGTAAATATAATATTTATTCATTTCTCTTGAAATTTTAGAACAGTGGTTTGTATATACACACATCTACATGAGGACCCCCTACACAAGCCTAGATATTTTTAAAGTTTATAAATAATAGTCTATATTGAGATGTAAAATTTTTATTGTGCTTAGCCAAACCAAACTTTTCTAATGCATCAGAGTTTCAACAGACTTCAAATATCTAAGCCCTTTGAGCTTCCATAATTAACAGTTACTGCTACATCACACATGGAAATTTAATAGCTAGACTTTTCTATGAGAATGGGTATTGGATGTATTTAAACTGTTCAAAATCTATTAAGAGTCCACTTCATCAGATTATGCATTCTGTCTAATTCTCAATTTCTGCACCTGCAAATATGAATAATAAAATTGCTTATGCCATAAGTTATTCTTGGACATGAATTTTTCTTATATTTACATCCAACAAGTGCACATATGAAGCAAATTTAGTAGTAATTAATGGTAAAAATGTGTGCCTTTCAACATGCCTTAAAGCTTCATCCTCAAACTAACAATTCATCAAAAAAAAACAAACAAACAAACAAACAAAAAAAACCATTTCTAGCCAGGCATGGTGGCGCATGCCTTTAATCCCATTACTCGGGAGGCAGAATTAGGATCACCATGAGTTCGAGGCCACCCTGAGACTATGTAGTGAATTCCAGGTTAGCCTGGATTAGAGTGAAACCGTATCTCTAAAAACCTAAAATAAAAAAAAAAATTAAATTATCTTGGTTTAGATTGTAACGTAAGCCCTCAATAGTGACTAACTTGATTTGTTTTCTGGATTAGTTACCATAAGAGCAGTTTCCAAGGCTTTCTTGAGGAAAATGACACTAAACATTAGCAATCATTAATCTTGGAAAGGAATTTTAGTAGAACCATAAGCTGCAACATCAAGCTACTTCCCCTATTTGCTGAAGACTTGACATAGTCTGCTTATTGTGAGTCTGTGAGCCCTTCAGAAAAACCCTGGGAGTGCCACTCAAGGAGAAGCATAGCAGAGGAAGCCTCTCATTTTTTTCCAAAGTCTTCTTTGAGTTTTTCTACTCCTGAGCATGATTTTGTGTATGTGTGTGTTGTTGTTGTTTTTCCTAAGAAAGAAGTTGTGTTAAAATACATAATATTAAAATATATTGTTTTCCATGTTTTTAGAGATATACCTTAGACTATTATCACAATTCTGATAGTTCTAGTCCAAGAAGGAGTGGGCCCATTCTTTCCCCTCTGGGGGAGGCAGCTTATCATGGTGGGAGTGTATGGTGGAGGAAACCATGCCCATCATGACACAAGAAATCAAAGAGAGAATTAGAGATGGATGTCCTGTAATCCCCTTCCAGGATATGTCCCTTTAGGCTCTCAGAACCACCTAGAAATCTACTTCACCTATTAATAGTAATACCCTGGAAACCAAGCCTTTAACATGTGAGCTCTGTGGCATTCAATATTAAAATATGATAGCCTTTTAGTATGAATGTGTTCAAATGTCACAAAAAAGCAGAAAGTACAGTGAAAACATGGTATTCTCTCCACCCAATTTAAAAAACTAGCAACATTTTGTGGATATTTTCTTCTTTCCCATCTTCTCTCTCTCTCCATGCACACACACTTTTTTCTTCTTCTCTGGATTTTGAAAATTAAATCTCAGTCATCATATCATGATGTCTATAAATTCTTTGGCACATCTATGTGATGGATAAGAACATTTTAAAAGGTAATTATAATGCCATTATCATATTTGAAAAAATTAGTAACAAGTCCTTAATATAATTTAACAATTATCAAATTTCCTAAGTTTCCTAAGAAAGATTGTTTTGAGAAGTAGAGATCAATTTAAGCCTAAGGCATGACTAAATATTCATTCTACTATTGAGTTACACCCCCAGCCCTTAAAAGTGTATTTTAAAAGTGGTATGTATCCAAACATGGTCATAAAATTGTGTTTACTGATATTTCCTAAGTCTCTTTAAATATTTGTCTTCTCTATGCACACTTCTATTTTTTATTATATAATTTATTTATTGAAAAATAAACTCATGTCTTGTATGATTTCTTTTATTTGGCAGATTGCACCCTTAGGGTATCAATTGATATGCATCCCTATCCCTCACATTTCCAGTAAACTGATGTCAAGATGAATAAGTGGATTCTGTTTAATTATAAAGCACTCATACTTCATAGGAGGTACTTAATATCTGGCTATCTTACTCCACTTTCAATGAGTCCATGTGTTACCAGACTGCTCTATCCTTATCAGGTTTTGCCCTCAACCTTTTACCTAATGGTTTTAAGACTTTGCATATCTGTCAATTACTTTATTAGAGCTTGAAAAGTGAACATTCTCCACTTTGCTTCTATAAGGTTCATGAAGCTAGAAACAAAGAGAGAGATGGGAGAGGTGGAGGTCCCATAATCCCCTTCGAGGGCATGCTCCTGCATGACTTAGGGACCTCCTAGAAATCTACTTCCTCATAGTGCCACCCTGGCAACCAAATCTTTAACATAAAAACTTTGGGGCATTCCAAATTAAATTATGATAGTCATTTGTTATGAATGTGTTCAAAAGCCACAAAAAAAATTTATGCAATTATAAGGTAGAATTCTAAAAGGAATTCTACTCGTCAAATACTTGGCTATAATGATAGAAAATAGACACAGAGAAAGAAAGATAGGTGTCTTTTTCATTTTCAATTAAGTTTTTAAAGTATCCTTATAAATGCATTCTATTTATTATTTTACAGTTAATATGTAGTAATCCACTGCCTCACTCTTTTTTGTTACTGAAAATATCTGCTTTGGCCAACAAGAGTTCTCAGGATGGCACTGTGTCCTTTTGACAAGACCCAAATTTGACAGAATACTTATTTCCTGGCACCATGAGATTTCCACAGTGTTCACAGAAGACTTGGTATACCAGACCAACTTTACATGCCAGCCTGGAACTGCATGACCATATAGACTTTTGTTCAGGGCTATTGATTCTCCAATAAAGCCAACTGGCACACACTGCAGCCACAGAGAGGTCTGGTTAAGAAAGGCTCATTAAGATTCATCACCACCTTTGTAATGGGAGCCAACTGTTTATTGATGCACACTCCCACTTGGCTACCAGGCTAACCAAAGCAGATGCTACCAGGCCTCAGTGTGACAAGTGGCAGTACTATTTAGTATCTCACCCTACATACATGCCTCCACCTGGAGTTCTCAGGTCTTCCCAAGATTGTACCTGCTCACATAGTTTGCCTGCAGGCACCAGGCTGCAGGGAAGGATACCATCACTTGCACCTGCTTACAAATGACCATGGTACTCTCTTACTCACACTGCCTGAAGGGCCTCAGAAAGGGAACCAGGAAGTAAAACAGGCTTTCACCAGTAAGAAAAGAAGATGCTGGAAAATTCTTTACCTTTCCCCTTTTGCTGTTGTCCTGAGATACAATGCAATGGAGTACAATGCATGACTCCATGTAACCTCTTAGATGGTGTCTCTCAGAGCAAGCAGCTAGCTGTAGTTTTTAGAACTGCAGCTAATTGATGATACATTACTGTGGTAGTTTGTATAGATGCCCCCCAGCAGATTCAGGAGTTTATTAAAGCTTCTTAGATTTCCAGCTACCTGCCTGGAGGAGGTGTCACTGGGTGATCCTGGGGTCCCGCCCTAAGGTGTGGTGGTGGATTTGGAATTTCAGTCTAAAGATTTGCAAACTGCCTGAGTTCTGTCGTGAATTCCTAAGTGTGCTTGTGTGTAGTGTGGCTTTTGAGTTTTTTGCCTTGTGGCTTCTCTGTCTCTGCTTGGACCTGCAGGTGTTTCTTTTGCCATTATGGAACTTCCCCTGGATCTACAAGCTTTAATAAATCCCTTGATCCGTAACTGTGCCTGGTCTGGAAGTTCATCTCAGTGACCTGAGGCTGTCTATGACAATTACCTTGCATTTGCTTCTGACTCTTTCTTCTTTTATTCTCATTCTTGCTTCCCTGGGGTGACACCACACCCACATGCACATAACAATAAGAGGTTAAAATATAGGTTTTAATAAGGAAAGTATATTCATATTTAGACAAGCAGAAATATCACATGCCTTCTTGGGCTTTGTTTCATATCCTATAGCTTCAATGGAAGAGTTATGGAGTACACTATTGATAACCAACCAGCTTAAACACCCAGGGAACATGTGCTTAACACCGCTCTAAGGAACTATTCTGTACATTCAAGTATTAAATGGAAATCAAAGGTTCAATAGGGTAATTTTATAATTAAATTTTTCTTCTTTAACAGAGCCATGTATGTTCAGAATCATGCATAAAATCAATTTATAGAAAACATTTCTTTTTATGTTTCTTGGCTTGCCATATTCTTAGCATCTGCTTGTAGAATTATACAGTATATAAAATGGACAATGGCCATCGATGCATGGCCAGTCAAGGAGAGGATTTCTCAGGGTATAGGGGTTTGAAGAATTGTGGTCTTTTAGATTATTCAGTGACTATAGAAAATCTTTGAAAATAAACTTTCCCTGCTTCATACTTGAGAAATTCTGGGGCTAAAGAGATAGCTTAGAGGTTAAGGCACTTGCCTGCAAAGCCTAAGGACCCAGATTCAATTCCCCAGTATCCATGTAACGCCAGATGCACAAGGTGGCTCATGTGTCTGGAATTTGTTGGCAGTAGCTTGATAAATTGGTACATCCATTCTCTGTCTCTCTTCTATCTCTCTCTACAAGCAAATAAATATATACATATAATAAAAGAAATTCTGTTTTATTGGGATAGAGGTAGAGTCTGTAAAACTGTAGTTTTCTAAAGCTTTCTAGATTATTCTGATTTGCTGTATGTACTGTTGGGTTTCAGAAACAACATTGGAGACCCATGCCTTTTTCCAGAAGGTAAGATATGGAAATGATGGTGAAGTAGGAACAGGTGTACACCTATACTCTTGTTCTCTTTTCTTGGCTCCCCTTGAAAAAAACAAAAGTAAAGGTGCATGCGGAGGAAGAAATTGGACTTCTTATGTAAACTTTCAACATCTCTTCAAATATTTTTTACTGAAATTAAATTTTCCAGTCAAGTGAATCAAGCACTCAAGGAAAGGAAAATAACAGAAAGCAGATGTGTACTATCCCACAAACTTCCTGTGTATATATTTGACACAGACATAGTGCTACTCTGCAAGCACTTTTAACCTCTTATATCTATTATTTTGTTTTATAACCCATTACATTCCTAAGGTCTCAGTCCTACTCCTGCTAGGCCTTTACTGAGTTGTGAGTAAAACTTTCAAAGATAAGTTTCTGTATTAGTCAGACCTTTGCATTTCTGTGACACAATACCTGATAAAAACAGTCTAAGGGAAGATTTATTTTGACTCACAGTTTCAAAGACATCGGTCTATAATCCATGGAGGGACATAGCGGAAGAGAATGACTCATATAACAGAAGACAGGAAAGGAAGTGGAGAAGCAGAGAGAGAGAAAGAATACCTAAGTTCATTATCCAACCCTCCCACCTGCCTTTTCCCTCTTTTATTCCATCCTAGGCCTTAGTCTGTGGGATTTTGTTGCCCACATTCAGAGTGGATGTTTTCCAGAGTTAATCCTCTCTGGAAATACCAGGAGCGCTAATAAATAAAATTAACCACTATGGCTTCTTTTTCTATAAACCATCCTGACACATATACATACACCAGGCCACCAAGAGCCCACTACCTAGTTTTGCCAAATATCAACATTTGTTCCTCATTTTAAGAAGCAAAACTTTATAAATACAGGGATCTGTTATACCCTCCTCAACAATCCCATTTTCCTCACCCCCCTGCAAAATGTCATCAGTCTTTAGAATTTTTGGCGCTTCTCACATTTTAATAATTTCTTCACATGTATATTCATAGAAAATACAGAATAATGTTTGGCATTTTCTAAAATGGATGTAAACTATATTATGCTCTACATGGCCTTCTGCAGGGCACTCTTGTCTCCTTGACATTATTTTTAAGAGTTATATATTGATATACAGCCTTTGCTCATTAAATTTAACCATTGCATTTTATTCCACAATGTATTTATTCATTCTTTTTCAGGGATATCTATGCCATTTCCAAATGTCACTACTTAAAACAGTGTTATAAGCAACTGATAGGTATTAATTACATCTCAGAGGTTTACAACATAGAACATTTATTTTTCTTTCAATGGAACAGTGGTTTGGACATAGCTCTATACACTAAGACTAAAACATTAGGGGATGGGGAACTGGAGGTTTCTAAATGCTATCTTAATATTATACATTTTTTTTTCTTTTCCAGGGGCAGAGATTAAACCGAGGGCCTTATTCTTGATGGGAAAATACTTTACCACTTATACCTTCTTTTCCTGCTCTTTGAGTCACAAGTAAAGTATCCTCCTGGAGTGACTCCTACTCTTGTTTCTTGACTGGTGTGGGATGGCAAAGGAAGAAAAAGATAAGACAAGAAAATAAGAAAAAGGTAAGGTGAACTCACTCCTACTTTACTGTAACTTGAATTCTGGTTTTCTGTGATCCACTTGCTGGCCGAGTTAGTATTACCAGAGTCTTCCTGTAGCTGCTTCATGCTCTCTCCATCTCCATCTCCAGTGCAGGAGATTGTAGATCTGCTCCATCTTACTCAGAAACGCAGTCTCCTTGATAAACTTTAGAAAAGTGTATTATTGTTAATTGTACTGAACAGAGAAAATTATCTATTAACAATGTGATATTTTTGAAGCTTACTTGTGACTTAATTAGCCTTAATTATTAAAAATGTTGAGGATGGAAAGATGGCTCAGCAGTTAAAGGCACTTACCTGTAAAGTTGCTGACACCGGTTTAAGTCTCTAGCATCTGCATAGATAGACCCAAAAAGTGATGCAAGCATCTGCTGTTTGTTTGCAGTGGCAAGAGACCCTCGCATACACCTCCCCCCCCACACACACACACATACACACGCACACATGCACACACACACCAAAAATAATTTTTAAAAAAAATGTGTGATTTAAAAAGCCAGGCGTTGTGGCGCATGCCTTTAAGCACTCAGGCGACAGAGGTAGGAGGATTGCCGTGAGTTCAAGGCCGCCCTGAGACTATAGAGTGAATTCCAAGTCAGCCTGGGCTAGAGTGAGACCCTACCTCGAAAAAACCGAAAGAAAAAAAAAAGTGCTTACGGCACTTTGCTTTTATAACAGCACACCTCCTTCCAGTGTTCTGCTAACTCAGCAGCTAGCATCTTCTAGGATCTACCTGTGCACAAGTCTTCTGTACTCAGTGTTCATTAAGAATTTGTAGCTACTGTTGTGGGAGTATTAACACCAGGACACTAGAGCTCTGCCTGTTCCTGCCCCCCACCTAAACAGCAACACCGACCAGCTTCCACAAAACATCTACACTATTGGAGATGTGGGACTTTACCAATAGTTATGTATTAATCAAGTTTCTTCAGAGAGAGAACCAATAGTATATATAGAGATATAGGTATATGAGAAGGATTTATTAGAGGAATTTGCTCAGTTGATTGTGGAGGCTGAGAAATCCTAAGGCAGGCTGTCTACTATAAACTGGCAAACCTAAGAAAATAGAAGTGTGATTCTCTCCTGTTGCAAGACATGGGAAGTCAATGCAGCAATTCACAATCCAAGGTTAAAACCCAAGATCTTCAGGCACCACTGTGAAAGACCCAGAGTCAAAAGCTATGCAGCCTGAAGCTATGGAGCCCAAGAACAGAAGAGCATCCTGCTCTAGGGGGAGAAGGGGTTCACCTTTCCTTGTCTTTGTCTATTTTGGGCCCCTGGCAAAGGAAATGGTGTCAGATGGACCCCATGCAGCCAATCACCTACATCCCTTGAGTTCTTAAACACTGTTCCTAGACCCAGAGCAAAAAGCAAACACTATAAAACTTTACCAGTAATGAAGGCTTTTCCCTCAATCCAGTCAAACTGACATCTAAAATTAACCATCACAAATTGTATGTTTAAAATAACAAGCTTAGGACAATGAACTTTGGTAGGATTTGAATAGTGCTTTTCAAAGACTGGTATGTGAACCAAAAGCATCCATGTCACCTACCAACATGTCAGAGCTACAAATCCTCAGACCCCATCTAATCCTCCATTTCAGAAATCTAATTGGAAGAGGGTCCAGTAATATGTCTCAACCATTCTTAGGTAGCTCTGATGTCTGGTAAAGTTTGATAACCACCAGCATAGAAGAATAAAGGATTAACAGTAACTAATTTTCTAACATGAGTAAAGTAGAGATGGTTGTACCCTTCAATGCTTTTTGTTGGTAAATGGGTAGATATTAACAGTAGAATGCTTCTACATCCCAACAGGTTACATCAAAAAATATCTGCAATTTGTATAAACTATACACATGAAAAAACAGATATTATATTTATGTATTTGTAAATGATTGACATAGTTGTAATGATTGTAAATTATTCTGAATAATCATCATAACTGGTTGTATTACTAATTTATAGGAAGATTCTACTTTGATTTATGTTTTTATTTTATTACTACTGACCTTTTTGTGATCCTATTTTGTGAGGAAATTCTTTGGATCACAGTACTAGAATATTGGTCTCTAAATGAACACTTCTCCTGGAGTTCATTTTCTGGCTAATTTGCATCCAAATGGCCCTATCTGAAGCACTGATAACAGGGCTAAAGATAGTTTAAAGAGCCACATCTATGGAAGAAAGCTTATTAGAGCTCAGCTTGAGAAGTTGTGTTATGCCAGAAGATCAATTTTCCTATATAACCATTTTCTAATCTCTGCCTTTTACAAATATAAAGAATACTTTTAGGTTATTGCTCAAATAAATAGAATTTGAATACACTGTTAATAGATATAACTATTAATAGATAACTGTGGTAGTTTGAATTGATGGCCCCCAATATATTCAGTGTTTTATTAGTTTATAGTTTGCATCTGCAGCCACTTGACTGGAGGCAGTATCTCTGGGCGGATCTTAAGGTCTGATGGTGGGTTTGAGATTCCATTGTAAAGATATGCAAAGTGTGCCTAGCTGGAGGTCCTGAAGTGTGCTGTGCTTTGGGGATTGTGGCTCTTCTCCCTCTCTTGCTGGTCCTGTAAAAGACAGGCCAGCTTCTTCTGACATTATGGAACTTCCCCTGGATCTGTAAGCTTCAATAAATAAAACCCTTCCTCCATAACTGTGCCTGATCTGGAAATTCATCTCAGTGAACCTGAAGCTGTCTGCTACAAAACTGGTACCGAGGAGTGTGGGGTGAAATGAACCTGACCATGTGGATGTTCGTCTTTTGGAACCTTTGTTTTGGAGGAACAGGCATGGACTTGGTGCTTGCAACTGAAGATGCCTTCTGGAGTGGTAAGCCAAGTTTTATGGACTATTCTGATGAGAGTTTGAGAATACTAAGTGCAAACAGTATTGAACTTCGAGGCTTAGCTTATGAGCTTTCTAAGGGGAAGAAAAGACTACAGAGGACTTTGTTGGAACTGGGCTACTGGCATAAGATAAGGCTGAGTTCTGCATCCCAGGCCCAGAGAGTTTGATCAAGGTTAAATTTGTAATGGACTGATGTCCTTGGCCAAAGATATTGGACTGAGAGACTTAAGACTTTAAGTTGGAAAACCACAAGCAAGTTAAAATTAGAGGCACTGAGACTGGTTTTACATTACTGAAGCTGCTATTGTCAAACACATTATCAATCTTAAAGAAGGTGGCCCAACTATTTTACATTAAAACAATGGAGAAGATGCCTGAGGAAAGACTGTTAGAAATGCAAACTCTTTTGGAAAGAGTTGACTGGAGAAGGAACCTGCTTTTCAAGGCTATGATTTATTTTGTCCCTGGATTAAGAATATGACTGTGTCCTGCACACCTGGTATTAGTTTTGGAAGCATGAAAAATGCATGGAATGGTCATGAATTGCACAGGGTTCCAGGAGCTGCTGCTGAAATACGGAATGAGGCAGGGTGTGATGCCCTTTTGGACTAGAAGAGCCTTTGGAAGATGGACCATGGTTTGCATGGAGACCTGAAGATGTTTTGGATATACCAGGACTGTGCAACGGTTACCATGGAGTGCACTGTTGGCCTGGGATGGAAGTTTTCCCTGGCTACTCTGCCCAGCTGGAGGGGAAGAATTGGTAAACCTGGAGACTGTCAGTCTTGGATTATATTAAACTTGAACTGCAGAAGTTTGATGACTACTGATGGTGGCTGAGTTTGCATTGTTCTTGTCTCTCCTTGCTATGCCTTATACCAATTAAAAATTTTTATTCTGTGCCTTTATATGTTGAAAATATTTAACTTGTTTGATTTTATAGGACTCACTATCTTAAGTTAGACAAGACTGTGGGGACCTTTGAAACTGGACTTAATATAATTTACAATGTGTGATAGTTATAAATCTATTGGGAGCCAGAGGCGGAATGTGGTAGTTTGAATTGATGGCCCCCAATATATTCAGTGTTTTATTAGTTTATACTTTGCATCTGCAGCTACTTGGCTGGAGGCAATGTCTCTGGGCAGATCTTAAGGTGTGGTAGTGGGTTTGAGATTCCATTGTAAAGATATGCAAAGTGTGCCTAGCTGGAGGTCCTGAAGTGTGCTGTGCTTTGGGAATGTGGCTTTTCTCCCTCTCTTGCTGGTCCTGTAAAAGACAGGCCAGATTCTTCTGCCATTATGGAACTTCCCCTGGATCTGTAAGCTTCAATAAATAAATCTCTTCCTCCATAACTATGCCTGATCTGGAAGTTCATTTCAGTGAACCTGAAGCTGTCTGCTGCAATAATTATACAAAGAATGAAGAAGTTTGAAGCAGTTACTTGAATACTTGCTATAATCACAATTTGCAAGGTGTTTACAATTATTATTTATTATTATTATTATGGTTTTTTCATGGTAGGGTCTCATTCTAGCCAGGGCTGACCTGGAACTCACTCTGTAGTCTCAAGCTGAAATCAAACTCACAGTGATCCTTTCCTACTTCTCCCTCCCAAGAACTTGGATTAAAGGTGTGTTCCACCACATCTGGCTAAGAAAAATTCTTACAGAAGAAAGTTAATGCCAGAGCTGTTAAATAATTTGTCCCCAGTAGCAGCCTGACCTAGGTCTGTGTGGCTGCAAAGCCAAGGTCTTGCCTTGCCATACTAGGATGCTGTACTAGTGCCTTGAAATCCTTCTATGGTCTTTTTAAATGTTTAACTTTTATGGAAGAAAGCATAAAATACAATGCAATATCAAAGAGAGGTCTTTATTATGAGACTCAAAATACCAATTTTTTATTTGTAGTCTATACTTCCGAGAGATGTTTCCATAAGTATCTAGAAGTAAAAGAGGGTGGGGAGGCTTAGCACATGGAAACTGCAATATAACCTTACTCAACAAAGGTCAGCTCGGAGCTTTAAATGAATTTAACTGGTATGCAATTTCATGATATGCATAAAAATACTCACCATAGATTATTGAGGTTTTAAAAGTTGATACTTTAGATTAGGTTTTTACATTGGCTATGTAATCTTGTCCAAAATGAATTAGCACAGCATGCCAAGATAATGATCACAGTGGCACAATGAGTTATGAAAACGCTGCTTAGTGAACATAGTGAGTAATCACAGCCACTCTCCTGGACGCCAGGCATGCCTTGTCCTTTCTCAAGAAGCACAAGGACCAGAGTCACCGTGTCCTGCACAGCACAGCATGTATGGAAGAGGAGATTGAGCATCTGCATGCGAGGATGCTGTGCTTCCGCTCTCCTGTTTCAAGTGAACCCTGCATAAATGCTTGTGTTTTATAGAGTAAGAGTTTAAAATAAAATGCAATAATAAATAGAGGCTTTTATGGTAGGACTCAAAAAAAACTAAGCTTTTCTTTATTTCAGAGGAACATGAAGCTTAATAAAGACTCCAGTAAATTCTGAAGATGCTCAGAAATGGCTTTATTTCAATCGACTGACTAAAGTCTAAAAAAAAGTTATTCCTTTTCACAGAATCACGTAGTATACATGAAACACACATTAAAATAAAACCACTGGTGAAAGTTAACTGTTCAACAGTAAATACCTAGATCTAAAGGGAATCTAGAATGTTCCCACAGCTAAACCTGTCAAAACACATCTACTCCATCTAACTAAATGCAATACAAATACTTGTATGTTAGCTAAATACTCAGAGCTAGAAGACCTTTGGAAAAGTGGGTGTCTTTAAAATACTTTTCTCTATTTGAATCTCTGAAATTTACAGCATTACTTCATCCTTTCTTCTTCATAACTAAAACAAACCAGAAATGACAAATGTACAAGTTCAAAAAAGAAAAAGAAAAAACAACAGAGGTAACCCAGTTACTTAATGCTTCTGTAGTCAAAGTAGTCAATTCCCTTCTAGGATTTCCATTTATGATATCAGGCAACCAGTGCCAAATAAAGCATTTTTAAGCTCTTGTATGGCTGACCATTTAATCAAAAAATGCTTTACCTCAGAGAGTCTCTACTAGACATAAATATGCAGGCTTCCTTTAAAAATATATTCATTGGTCTGGAGAGATGGCTTAGCGGTTAAGGCGCCTGCCTCCTAAGCCTAAGAACCCCATTTCCAATCTCCAGATCCCACGTTTAGCCAGATGCAAAATGACACAAGGGCGCAATGCTGCTCTTGCCCACAAGGGGGCGCACACATCTGGATTTCCTTCGCAGTGGCTGAGAGGCTGCTGGTGCACCAATCTCTGTCTTTCTCTCTCTATCTCTCTGTGTCTCTCTGTGTCTCTATCCAAAATAAAAATAAATATTAAAAATTTTTAAAAATATAGTCATTTTAAAAGTTAAGAAATAGTAACTCTTAACAGACTAAAGACTAAGCAATGAGGTCTTGATAGCTTACTTGCACAGATGCTACACCCATACCGTAGACAGTACAACTGGAACCCCAAGAAGGCCTTGATTCCTGGGAACTGACCAGCAAATCTGGATTATTATGCTATAAATAAGTTAGGAGGTCATAGTAAGACTGAATATTTTCATAAGTTCATTTTCAGCCATTTTCTGAGATGTACAGGACTTTGGGGAACTGTATCTTCCAAACCCAGTGATGTCACCCTGTGTGACAATAGTGTTAACACCAACACTTGTTATCACTTGTCTACAAAGTCCTGAATGGCAGCAGAAGTAGCCGAGAGCCCCTAAATCATCCTCTCATGTGGTAAATTCCACTAGAAGATGAAAGCATCCCCTTTCTTATTGTTACTGCTTTAAGTAGTGGGTAATAACTAATCCACAAAATTAGTATGGTGAAGGTCTTTAAACCTCATTGAGCTATCAAGTTCTTGAAATTGAGTTAGTCAACCCCATTTTTGCTGTTGTTGTGACGAGTAATTATCACAGGCTGAACTCATTTTGGTTGCTCTTTTCCCCTCATTACTAAATTTGGGAATGATATGGGTAGCAACTGCATGATGATCTCATTAACACAGCTCTTTTCAATAGGCTCCCTCAGTTCATTAATCTCCAATAAAATAACCTAATAACCTACTTGGGACACTGTTGAAATAGCCTTGAGTCACTTAACATGATGGGGTAATTGTCCCCTGAGACTCTCCCCCATCTTACATATGTCTGAAAGAAAATATCTCACCCTAGTTGTTAAGTTCCCTCATGATTTCTTCACTTCTGCAGTATTGGAAAATTCTGAAAGTTTCAGTTATCTGACTCACATTGTGGTGTTTCCTAGCATATTAAAAAAAAATGGGACAAGAATTTAAGACTAGAGGAGGTTGTCTCTAGTCCTATCATCTTACCCTCAGCTTTAGATATTTACAATGAGAATTGTTAAATAAAAGACTCAGAACAGCAGGTATCTAACCCTTTTAATTTCACTCTCCTACCTTTTACCTTTCTGCATTCTACTCTGATCACCAGAGTAACCTGAAAAGACAGTGTCAATGGTCAATGTTCTTTGATTTCCCGAGCTAGAAGTTACCTTGTTACTGCTGATGGTACCTCTTTTTATTACTATATTCTTGAGCCCTTCTCTCCTCTTCCCTTCAGGTTATGGCCAACGTGCAGCTGCTATAAACATCACACTGGGACACAATCCACTGGGATTCTCATGCTTTTACACTTCTTGGAATCACCAGAATTGTTATTAAAGCTGATTACTGGCCTCCACTGCCAAAGTTCTAGAGCTAGTAAGTCTTTGGTAAGGCGAGAACATCTGCATTTCTAAGCAATTCTGAGGAAATGCTAACTGTGATGTTCTGAGATCACATTTGAGAGTTAATTTGACAATGATTGCTCTATGCAGACACCTTTGTTTACTAGGAAAAGAGTCAAGCACTGGATGGCTAAAGCTGCCAGGACATCATTCCCACAATTGCTAGCAGCTGTTTTTCAAGTGATAATTAACAGGATGCCTTGTATCAACTCGGGACCCAACTGGAAACAGATGGCACATTTCAAATAAGATAAGTCCTTACAGCCAATCAGTGAACATGTAGCCCTCAACTCTGGGCCTTGGCATTTTGTACAAAAGACCTAAGCACACAGGTAAGAAATTGAATTTCACCCATTTCCACGTGCAGTCATGTAGAAACCAGACATAAGCTCAGATTTTGAGGCTACATCCATCTGGACCTAGTTAAAAGACACAAGTAGGCATCCTACATGTACACTCTGCAACTTTTGGCTTTTCCTTCCCAGTCTACCTGGTGGCCTTGCCTTCTCCATTGCACTAATTCTTCTTCACTCAAAACATAATTCTCTTGAGTTTAAGTATCTAGAAAAGATTTTGTTTTGTGTGATGGATCAGCAGCCCTTTTTCCTTCCACTGATCTACAGTCCATTCTCTATGACCTATTGTAACAGCTCTTCTCACTTCACATGTGCAGAATGCTTTCCTTTCCACTTCTATATAAGAAGTTATAGTCATTCTTGATACCCTCCATTTCTTCAAATCCTTGTCAAAGATATACTAATATACTGAAATGAATCCTTATTTTATGTACCACTTTCTTCTCAAGTTTTAAAAAATATTTTATGCATACTTACCTAAACAACATATTGTTTAGTTTGGCTGCGCGCGCGTGCGTGCGTGCGTGCGTGCGTGTGTGTGTGTGTGTGTGTGTGTGTGTGTGTGTGTAAGCCAGAGTTTTATTTCTGGTGTCCTTTGCTATCATTCTTCATTATATTCTTTGAGACAGAGCTTCTCACTTAACCTAGAGCTCAGTGATTTGGCTAGATTACTGTGGCTAGACCTTTTTGTTGCTGAGACAAACACTCAACCAGAAACAGCTCATGGTAGGAAAAGGTTAATTTCAGGTTTACAGAATTCAGGGGAAACTTCATCATGGCAGAAGAAGCTGGCTCACTTCCATGCATCCAGAACAGAAAGGCAAAAGCCACCATCAGAAAGCATAAACAGCCAGAGCTCAAACTAGCTTTCTAAACACCTAGTAGGACTATACTCAAGATTTGCCACCCAGTAACATACCTTTTTTGAGGTAGGGTTACAGTGAACCTGGAGTTGATAGCCTGTGGGAGGACTTAGGCAGAAAGCTTAATCAAATATCCCTAAAGTTATAGGGAACATACATTTATATTCAAACTACCACAACTAGTTAGCCAGTGAGCCCCATGGATTCTCTGTCTGCCTCCCCAGCTCTGGAACTGTAGGTGCATGTGAATATACCTGTTATTTTACATGGGTACTGGGGATCCAAACTCAGGTCCTCATACTTACATGGCAAGCAATTTACCTACTGACCCATCTCCTCAGCCCAGTTTTGCTGGTTTTGAGAAAATTCTCTGTAATTTGTATTTATTCCCCAAATTACATTTCTAAGACTCAATCATATTTTTATGTGTGGCTATAGTGCTTTCACAGTGTAAATTTCCTGGTGTGAATATGCTCTAATTTACTCACTTTCCTATTGCTGAGTTTTCTTTTTGTGTGTGTGATGTGCATGTGTGTAAGCATGCTCATATATATGTGGGCACATACCTATGACCATATATGTACACATGCCATTGGTGGCCAGAAGTTGATTACCAATGTCTTCCTCATTATTCATCTTAGCTTTCAAATTTTTTATTTGTGTGTGTGTGTGTGTGTGTGTGTGTGTGTGTGTGTGTGTGTATTAGGGTCTCTTGCCACTGCAAATAAGTGCTAGGCATATGTACCACATTTTACATCAGGCTTTCTGTGGGAGCTGGGATTTGAACCCAGTCAGCATGCTTTGCAAGCAAGTGATTGTACATGCTGAGCTATCTCCCCAGCCCATCTACCTTATTTTTTGAGACAGGGTCTTACACTGAACTTAGATTTCATTAATTTTATAGACTAGCTAGTCAGCAAGTCCTAGGGATCCTTCTATCTCTGCCTCTCACCAGTGCTGGGATTTTGGGCCCACTTGCTAGTTATATGAACTAAGGACCTCTTGTTTGTGTGTTTAGCACTTTGCCTGCTGAAACATCTTCCCAGCCCTCCATTTGTGTATTTTCACATAGATATATCTGGGTATACACATTATAAAGTTCCTTTTGGGTACACATAGTTATCTTAACATGGTAATAGCAAATTGTTTTCAAAGTAATTTCACCCACCATTGTTGCATGAATTCCTATTATTCATGTTTTCCCACCTTTTCTAGGACCCAACATCTATTTTGAGGCAGCATGTTGCTGTGTAGCCAAGACTGGCCTTAAATTCACAATCCTCCTGCCTTCAGAGCCTCTCAAGTATATAGGTATATGCCACCACACCTGGCTATTCCAAGTGATTATGATAATTTTGGCTGAAAATGATTGTGTAAAAAGATAGTCACTCTGTTATGACTAATTGATTATCTTTTTATTTGAGTAAGTAGAACCTTGTATGTACACATCATACATTAGTACCACCATTTCCCTCTGAATTGATTATCTTGTCATGCACACTGTATTGCTTCCATACAGCTGCTATAACAAAGTACATTGTCTGAGACGCCTTAAAATAAAAACATGTATTCTTTCACAGCTCTGAGGCCTGAAGCCTCACATCAAGGTTCTGGCAGACCAGTGCTGCCTCTGCAAGCTTTCAGGGAGCTACCTGCCCTGCTTCTTCCCTGCAGCTTGTAGTGGTTTTAGGCATTCCTTAGCCTATGGTGACAAAACAGTCTCTGACAGGGCCTTATCCTCCATGTGTCTCTCCCCCGAGGGACCTTGGCAATGACACATGACACTAGATTTATGGCAACCACTCAGATAACCCAGGACAAATGTATCAATATGATGATTCTCCTAGTCTCTCTCCCCTTCTCTCTCCCCTCTCTCTGTCTCTCTCTTTTTATCTCTTTCCTTCTTTCCCCTCACTGTGTTTTTTTCCTGCCTTCCTTCCTTCCTTTTCTCCTTCATTCAACCCTTCCTCTCTCCTTCATTTTTTTTATGCAGTGGTGTCCTTTGATAGAGGTTCTTTATTTTCATGTGATTGAATTTGTAAGTCTTTCATGTTTAGAACTTTTGTGTGTGTTTATTTTGAGGCCTTGCACATGCTAGGCAAGTGCTTTACCACTGAGATATACATCCCATCCCTGCTTAGAACATTTTCAATATTATATAATAAATACTTTTATAGTCTCCAATAAATTATTTTCTCATATCCTTTTCTAAATCTTTTAACAACTGGTCTTTATAGCTTTACCTGCTAAACCATCAAAAGAATATTCTTGAAGCTGGGCGTGGTGGCTCATGCCTTTAATCCCAGCACTTGGGAGGCAGAGGTAGGAGGATTGCTATGAGTTCAAGGCCACCCTGAGACTACATAGAGAATTCCAGGTCAGACTGGACCAGAGAGAGACTCTACCTCAAAAAAAAAAAAAAAAAAAAAAAAAAAAAAAAAAAAAAGAATATTCTTTTGTGTATAGTTTGGTATAAGAGGGAATTTTCCTTTTCTCCATGGATAAGTTAAAATTTTCCACTTTATCCTTCCTTGATCAATATGTGGAGTAGCTGTAGTTATTTTGGAATAAAGTGAATGTTTGAGTGTGAAAGATATTATCTGACATGGCAGAAGGACTTAAGGATACAGTCAAGATGTAAGGGACAATTAGCTAGATTACAAATCACAATTCAACATATATATCATATTATTATCATTAAAAATGCAACTACTGGGCTGGATAGATGGCTCAGCAGTTAAGGTGCTTGCCTGAAAAGCCTAATGACTCAGGTTTGACTTCCCAGTACCCATGTAAAGCCAGATGCACAAAGTGGCCCATGTATCTGTAGTTTGACTGCCATGGCTGGAGACCCTAGCATGCCCTTTCCCTCTCTCCTCTCCTCTTGAAAATAAATAAATAAAAATATTTTAAAAATGCAATTCTAACAAATGAAATATCTGACACTCTATAAACCTACCATACAATTTTATGCACACAGGAGCTTATCATCTCTAAGCAGGTTTAATCATCGTCACAGGTAACTTAGTGCAATTCATTTTTCACTACTTAATAAATACATACTCATCAAATGGCATCATTGAGTAAAGTGGTGCCAAGAAACACTCAGGGTTTAACAGTCACCAGGTGGGTGAGGCAGCAATGCACTATGTAGTTAGGGAAACCACGGGCACAGTTGTCTCTTCAGTTATGCAAAGACGTCAGTTGTGTGAGTCACTTGAATCCATAGATTCATGTCTGATAAATTGCACATATACATAGGAAAATAAACTTATCTAAGGTTTCAGAAAAATCCAGTTTTGTAAATGCATTGTTCATTTTTTCAGAAAGAAGGAAAAATTGCTCAACATAACTCAATCCATCATCTTTGGACTTCAGGAATAATATATATCTTCCTCTAGCAAAGTTACACTTGGAGAGGAAAAGATACCTCTAATTTTTATATACTGTTTTCTCTTTTACTTGGTTTTGAATAGTTATTTGTGGTCTTAGAACATACTTAGACTGTCCAAAATAGTGGCCATTCGGCACATGTAAACATTTAAATTTATTTTTTTATTATTTATTTATTTATTAGAGACAGAGGGAGAGAGAGATAGAGTGAGTGACAGAATGGGCAAGGTAGGGCCTCTAGCCACTGAAAATGAACTCCAGATGTGTGCACCACCACATCTGCATGTGGCTTACATGGGACCTGAAGACTAAACCTGGGTCCTTAGGCTTTGCAGGGAAGCACCTTAACTGCTAAACCATCTCTCTAGCCCTAAACATTTAAATGTAAATAAATTAAAATTTAATAAAATAAAAAATTCAGCCCCTCATTTTTCATGAGCCATATGACAAATGCTCAGTAGCCGCATACAGTGCAGCCCAGGTGGGGCTCATTCACTGCTAAATACAGTTCTTCTGGGTAATGTGGTTCAACATATTTCTCCCAATCTAGCCACCTTGTTTTCAGTAGTTTACCAAGTTTTCTCATCCATGTTTTATTCTTATCAGTTTCTCACAATATTTGGCTGAAAGCCAGTATTCTAAAATTTCTTTATCAGTTGCTGAGAAACAACTCTCCCCCACCCTTCAAATTGTACAGTTTAAAACAAGCAATATCTATTATTTTACATTGTTTCTGATGGTCAGATCTGGGAGCAGCTGAGCTTGGTGAATCTGGCTCAGGTTTTCTCGTGAGGCACAGCCAAGGTATCTGGGCACTGTAATCTCTGAAGGTATGACTGGAGGTGGTGGGTCCACTTTCAACCTCCCCTATTGCTGTTAGAACAGTTCTAAGCCATATAGTGAAAAATGATAGGGAGGGAAGTATTGAACATGCATGTCTGCAAATTCAGAGTGTCTTTTAGAACCAAATACCAGAAAGGACACACCATTATTTCTGGATTATTGTATTGTTATATATCCCATGACTTATAAGTATAGGAGGAAATTACACAAAGATATTAGTTCTAGATAGTAGGGATCATTGCGTGCATGATGGAGTTTCAACTGATCACAGCTTTTTCACTCAAGATGTCTAGGAGCTTTCCAAGCCACATAACCAGGATTAACAGGGGCTCTAACCTAACTAACCTAACTCTAACCTAAGTCCTTGATTTTTGACTCTTTGCTTCCCCAGCACTCTGCCTTCAACTTTGTAGGTACTGCTTCTACTTCCCTCAACAATGTGGCTTACTTATAAACCAGTACCACAGGATTTGGAATCTTGGAATCTTGGTTGATAATAAGTGATCTTCTCTTTTTCTTTATTTTCTAAGGAAAAAGTATGGGAGAATATTTTAAAAAATAGAAAGAATTTGCTAAGTTTCTCTCCTTGACCAAACTCCAGACAGTCTCTTCTAAACCATCTAGGTCTTGACCTTCATGTTTGTTCTTATCTCCATCTGTTCTAATAAGAATCTTGTCAGGTTGGTTTAACCAGAATCTCCCACCCTAAATACTAGACCACGTTTCCTCATCTTTTGCCATTTTTCAGACAATACATAATTACTAATTATTCTAGTCTGTCTTCAGCAAGTGTTGTATGTGGAGAGACTTTCTAGATTGGGCCTGATTACATTCCCTCATAGAAGGAGAGTGTGGAGAGGATTATCACACTCTAACCTTAGATCTCAGGCACCCCCTATACCAACTGTATGTAATAATGTATGAGGTCAAGCTCTCAGGCAGGGACTATGTGTGAAGAGGGTGGAAGGCCAAGGTACAGGGAGCTCCATGTTTTCAGCTATGGGAAGTCATCATGCTGAGATGAGACTTTTTGATGTTATGGCTGCTTTGGGGTCTCCATGCTCCTCTAGCTGCCCCTTCACCTATGTGCAGTAAGGAAACTCACTAAACTCATCAGTTCTCCTGATTGGACTTAGGTGGAATTGTCTGTTGTTAATGCCCTGTTGAAGAAGCAAGCTCTTGGTGGTTTCTCCCCCAAAACATTTCATGCTACAGCAAGAATCCTACTCATGGGTTTAACTGTGTCACATGTTAATGATTTTCCATTCAGCCACCCTCCTGCTTATCTGTATGTCCATTTCCCTTGCTTTGTTATATGCAGGTGAGCCCACTCTCTATCCTCTATTGCAAAACTCCATTACAGTGGCTTCTTTACATGACTTTGTCGTCCAAAATAACAGGTGCTGAATAAATTTTTCCACACAAACATTAAGTGGAGGGAATAAAAATAAAAAGAAAGATGCCTTTTTCTTTGTCTTTCATATGCATTACTGAACAGGAGAAGCAGCTTTTTATAAAATGATATATTGGGGCATCACTGAGGGAGTGGGTCAGGGGCTCTGTTGTATGTCCTTTCTACATGAAACCTAAAGCCTGCTCACAGAGCCTCTGATTTTTAATCACAGTACAAATGTTAGTGCTTACAGAATTATTCTGTTTCAAATAAAGAGCAAAGTGTAGACAAAGTGAGTCACACTGAATTTTCACTTCTTTTTTTTTGGCTTGTCATTTGATATTGGCAATCAGAGGTACAAATGAATTCAAGTTACTCATGTCATGAATCTGTTGATAGTAGGTACCTCCAGCCGATTAGCTTATCCTCTGTTAATTATTGGATGTCCTGGTTTGATTAATAACTCACTGCAATTATTTCTGAGCTATCCTTAAGAATCTATTGGAAAACATTCTAGAGATTGAACTACTTCAGAGGAAAGAATAATAGGAGTAGAGAAAAATGAATATGCAAGGTTTTATTTTTGTTTGCCATCAGGATTAAAAAAAAGTAGTCTGCAGCACTAAATCATTTCCTAGCCAAGAATTTTTTTCATTGTTAAGAACTCAGTTGTAACCCTCCCCCATGTAAGTTGAAAATCTATCTTCTAAAGTAATGGTGTGTGATAAAGAGAAGGCTTCTAAAAGGTAATTACAGTTAAGTCAGGTCATAAGGATAGATAGGAAAGGAAGAGGAAGACACCAGGGCTTGCTGTCCCTCTACATGATCAGAGGAAGTACCATTGATGGACACAGCCATATACAAACCAGGAGAACCTAAACCTGAAGCCTCACTGCTAGCACTTGGAATTCTAGCCTATAGAAGAGAAAATAAATTTCTGCTTTTATGTGACCCAGTCTTTGTCTATTTTGCTATAGTACCCAAGTAGAATAATGTACTCACTATTAATAGAAAATTTTAAGAATCCTGTCATTAGAGTTGGTTCCAATTCCTATTGACCAATGATTGAAGAAGCATATAACATATTTTTTTTCTTCAATAATTTCTGGTTCATTATAAAAGGGACTACCTATTTGTGATAGTTACCTGCCAGCTTCAAATAATGAAAATCCTGACAAAACTCAGTTTAAATAATACAGAAACATGTTCTCCTATAAGAAGTCTTGGGTGAAGAGGAGTTGTTTAAATGTCACAGAGTACCCTCCTGTATCTTCCTAGGTTTAGGTCTCATCCTCAGAAAGCAAAGTAACTGTAGCAGACCCTGACATGACATCCTGACCTGACAAAGTCTCTAAAGACAGATCATGTTTTCAGTGGGTCTTTATTACAGGGGAGGACTTTTTTTTTCTAAGTCCCCAGTATACTTCCTTTCACATCTCATGGGCTATGGTTAGTCCACAGCCCCATGATGAGTATAGACTATTATCATAGGTTTAGATTCATAGTGTACTAGAGAATAAACTTTGGGGAACCATCACAATACATCAGTTCTCACATTTGAGCCTATGAGTATCTATATAAAATGACCTCTTGTGGTGGTTTGAATGTAAAATATCCCACATAGACTCATGTTTGAATACTTAACCGCCATTGTTGGCACTATGAAACTGTTAGGTAGAGCTGTGCTGGAGGAAGTGTGTCACTGGGGGCCAGCCTTGAGGTTTTATAGTCCAGCCCTGTATGCTGCTCATCTCTTTCTACTTCCTGCTGGTGTGATGATGTGATGCTGGCTTTCTGCTTCCACCATGCCTTCCTTGCCATGATGGACTCTTCCCTCTGTAACTGTAAGTTGAATTTAAACCTTTCCTTCCATAAATTGCTTCTGATTGGGCATTTTGTTGTAGCAACAAGAAAGTAACTGATACAGAACATTGGTATGGAGCAGTGGGGACATTGCTATGATAAACCTGACCATGAGGTTCTTAGTTTTTTGGAACTGGCTTATAGGAGGAATGTGGAAGGATTTGGAACTTTGGACTAACGAAGGCTAAAATGATATAAGAGGAGCTTAATGGGCCATTTTGGTGAGAATTTGGAATACCAGAAGGCTGAGAGAAATGTGGATCTTATAGTCATGGCTCATGAGTTTAAGAGGAAAACAATGAGGTTATTAAGAACTGGGCTTCATGTGACATTCTGACAAAGAAATTGACTGATTCTATCTGTGTCCTGACAACCTGAGCAAGGTTGAATTCAAAATAAAAGAAATAATGTGTTTTGTGGAAATGTCATGGTGAATCTTTTCCTATTGAATCTGTGGTATGGCTTCTCATTGCTGCCTTAATTTGGATCTACAGTGAAAGAAAGCACAAAGATATGAAAAACAAAAAAATTTAGAGCAGAAAGAAATGTAAAGAAGTTTAAAATCCCAGGTATAGATACTGAAATCTCTTGGGTTATAATTGCTAGAGATTTCTACCATTAAATATAAGCCATCTGCTCTGCAATGGGACAATAGGAAAGATGTCCTGAATTAAGCTCCAACTCATGGAAGACTTAAACTAGTAAGAATGTGAATTATCTTGAAAGGAAAAGGCCTGAAAGAAGAATTCTAAAGGAGGTCTCTGCTCCTCCAGGTCCTCATATAAACACTGTTCCTACTGTGGTCCAAGGTAAGGCTTTATCCTAGTCTGATAAGAGAACTTGGACGCATCACCCACATGATACTACTGGTTTTGGAAGCATGAAAAATGCAAGATATAGAGGGTCATGGAGTATTTGACTACAGTTCCTGAGAGCCACTGAGGCTAAGCAATGTTAAGTAGGGTTGAAGACCTTGCAGGAGGCCCTGTGAAGCTATAATGAACTGTAAGTTGCAATGGAGACCCTAGGATGTTAGAAAGGGCAAGAATATGGGACATGCACCAAGAAAAGCTATGGGCTCAGATGAATCCAGTCCATGAGAAGTGACAGGCAACACCATTGGAGGGGTAGAACTATCCATGCATTTTGGAATCTAGAGGATTTCATTGGTCTCAGATACTGGATATGAAAGATTTGCTATTTGCTCTGCTGAATTTCAGTCATGATTTGGTCCAATATTTTTTTATTATTATTATAACTCTATTCCCTCCTTTGGAGTGCAAATGTTTATTCTGTTCTATTATATGTTGGAAGTGTTTTGATTCATACAGTTCACAGTTCAGAGACTGCCTTGACACTTTGGACTTTTGAATAGTGTTAGAACTGATAGAGAGTCTGGGGAATTTTAAAATTAGACTGAATTCATTTTTATCATGACATAGCCATAAATCTATGGGGACCAGAGACAGAATGTGATGGTTTGAAAGTAAAATGTCCTCCATAGACTCATGTGTTTGATTTCTTAAACCCAAGTTGGTGTCACTATTTGGAAAGGTTGTAGAACATTTTGCAGTTTTAGCCTTGCTGAAGGAAGTGTGGCACTGAGGCCAGGACTTGAGGTTTTATAGTCAAGCCCTGCTTGCTGTTATCCCTCTCTCTACTTCCTCCCTGCTGTGCTACAACATGACTCTGCCTTACCACTCCTGCCATGTTTTCCCTGCCATGATGGACTCTATCCTCTGGAACTGTAAGCTGAAACAAAACTCTTTCTTTCATTAAGCTGCTTCTGGTCAGGTATTTTGTCCAAACAATTAGAAAGTAACTGGTACACCTTTCAGGTCCATAAAATACTACCAGGACAAAAGATAGAATCTCATAACCAAAAAGAAGAGATGTTGGGAATATTCTAATGGTAAAACTACTTGCCATATGTAACAGCAAAAATGAAGGAAAGAAAGGAGATTTCAAGAGCTAAAGAAACATTAGTAATTCCAGATCAGGAAAAGGAAAAAATAAATTGAAATGCTGATCATGAAATTCTATGAGTCGGTACTTGTCAGAATTCATTGAGAATCAGTGGTGTGTATATTTCTGTTGCTCAGCCTAAATGACTTATAAGCCAGATGCTGATTTTGAACTCAAAAGCTGTGTGCTGAAGTATATGTATATCTACCTAGGAAAATAAATAATCCAAATGAATAATGGATATATTACACATATATTCCTAAACACAATCAGTGATGCTCTCATTCTGTGATTAAAGGACCACTCATAAACAATGACTTATCTCTATTCAGTGTAGCTATTAGAAAGGAGCCTGGCCATCACTTGATAGCTTTTCGCTCTCTCCCTAGGCCAATTCTTAAATCACAACATTGCTGATCTTTAATGTACAACAGTCATGGTTCATAAAGAGTGCAGATGAGGATCAAGCTATAAGGAGCTATGTTGTGCTATAGTAGAAAGGTATGTTGACTCAACAACCAGCTATCTGTAGGTTTCAGTCCAAAAGTGGGAGTTATCATCTGTCTTATACCACAGTTTCTCATCTGTAAAGCCAGGGTAGGGTATTAATTACTAATACCATCTAGAATCTAGCATTATTGTTGTTATTAATATTATTATTATTTGGCTTTTCAAGATAGGATCTTGCTCTGGTTCAGGCTAACCTGGAATTAACTATGTAGTCTCAGGCTGGACTTCCTTCTACATCTGCCTCCCAAGTGCTAGGATTAAAGGCCTGGCTCATCTAGCATTTTGTATTAGTTACAAAATTAGTTTCATTGGCTATGACCAAAATGCCTGACAGAAACAACTTAAGGAAGGACTTATTTTGACCTAAGCTTTCATGATTTTCCATCCATCATGACAGGGAAGGCAGGAAAGAGTAGCTCAGTTCATGGCAGTGGAATAGAGTGGCTGAGACAGTTCCTGAGTGTCACTGAACCAGGAAGTAGAGTGAGAGACCCAATAGCCAAAGTGACACCATGACAGGCCTCAGTTACCCTGTAGGCCTCAGTGTCAGGTTCCTGGAATCTAAAACAGAACAGTTACTGGAAAACCCCAAAGTTGCTCAAAGTTGCTATCACGAGCTAGCAGCATCAGTATGGGTCAGGACTTTTGCTGGTGCAGGGCCAGATGGCCCAATGAGATGTTCAAATATGTTCAAATATAACTGCTATTTGCTTAGCCAATCACATTAAGAACTTCCCTAGACCTAGCCACCAAAACTCTAAGACCAAAGGACAGTTACTGTTAAATTAACCAATCAAATGTGTGCCAACCTGTAAACCCCCTAAGCTTGTAAAAGCCACAATAAAAAGCCTGCTCTTCTGCTTCTTGGGGCTCTTGTATGGATCCACTGCATTGGTGAAGTCAAGAGTCTGAGCTTAAGCCTGCAATAAAGCTCTTTGCCTTTGCGTACATATCTGGTCCTCCTTGGTGGTCGCTGGGGGCACAGCGAACTGGGCACAACAAGAGAGCAAAGCAGTACCAAGGGCTTGGTCATAATGGTCAAAGGCCAAGGACCCTAGTAACTTTCTAAAGGTCCTTCCTCCTAACATTTCTTCAGCCTCCCAAAACAGCACTACCAGGCTGGAAAGTGGTGCTCAAAACATGAGCCTGTGGGGGCATTTCAAACTCAAACCATAAAAGATTTTGTCAGAATTAACCAGATTAGCCAGTCTGGTAGTAAAGGTCTATATTTCCAGTTACCTAGGAGGCTAAGACAAGAAGATGCTAACTTCAAGCCTGTCTAGACTAGAGTGAGTTGAAGGAAGACTCTTCCTCAAAATAAAAAGTGAAAGACAGCTGGGATATAACTCAGGGTAGAGCTCTTCCTTAGTATGGGTTCAAACACACACACACACACACACACACACACACACACACACACACACACACAGAATTATCCATGCATGCTCTGAAGTAAATAAATGTTGCTTATTACTGTGGATTTTGCAAAGCTTCATAGCTGAGATGCAAATGAAGATAGCAGATGCATTTCAGGAGAATAATGACATCACAATTCTCATTCATTCATTTTTTTTTTTTTTTTTTTTAGTGTATGTATACTGCTGTCAGTGCCTGTGCACATGGCTGTTGAAGCCGGAAGAGTATGTCTAGTGTCATCCTCTATCACTCTTCTGCCTTATTTCCTTGAGATAGGGTCTCTCATTGAACTTGCCTCTAACTGGTTTTAGCTAGACTGGCTGACTAGCTAGCTCCAGTGATCCTCCTGTCTCAGCACTGGTGTTATAGGCATATGTGACCATGTTTGACTTTTTATATGGGTGCTGGGCATCTAAACTCAGGTTCTCACACACACACTGTAACTGCTCTTACCCACTGAGCCACCTCTCTCTAGCCCAGAATCATCATTCTTTAGTGGTATCTTTCACAACCAAGAGTTTCGCTTATTTCAGAGACTCCAAAATTCTGTAAAAATCACACAAATTTAGATATTTATCTGCCAAAGACAAAATGCAAACCAGGTCTCCTAGGTTTAATCACAATATTCCCTCTACTACTTTTACTGAGAAAGAATTTAGTAGTTTCTTTATGGGTTTCTTGCTTACTGCTTAAAAAGGCAAATTTGAATTCTTTCAATCATTGAGCTAGGATAGTGGTGCAAGGATTCTTTTTATCTTTCAAAGGTCTGTTCCCAAACTACTTGAGGATATTGAGTCTATGTTTTAGAAATGACAAAACATCTACAACTACCTGATTCCACTATGCATTTATCCCTAGAATGTAGACAGATATTTATATTGTAATTAAAAATATGGTTAGTCATCACTAGATGATTTGTCATACATTGAAATGGTTTCCAAAATAATTGGTTATGGCATTGGAATTTCATTATTGGAAGAAAGTTGTATCATTAGGGTATGATTTTAAGAAAGCCCTTGATATTCTGACTGGGAAGGGAAGAGGAATGTTTGCACCCTCAAACCCATAGTTAAGCACTACTGACACTTTCCAGATTGACTATTTATGTGTTCTATCCCCTCTCCCACTCCACAGTACAGGTAGATTCCTAAGGATGCAATGGATAAAATAATTCCAAAGCTTTAGGGACATGAAGAGAGCTGACACTTCCTGCCACCTTCAGGAAGTGAGGAGACAAGGAGGATGCAGGCAGAGAGAGGGTGGGATGCCAGAAGCCAGTCAAACCTTACAAAATATTCAGTCCTAAGGCTAGTCCTAGAAATGACTTAAATGCTTAAAAGTATGACTTTCCCATTGGATTTGTACTCAGCAAAGATGTAAGACAATTAAAAGGCCATGTTAATATTTCTCTAACAGAGTTTTATAATATAGATCTTTAACAAGGTTTTCTAATAGAACTCTCTGTCATGACGAAAATGTTTTAAAATCTACTCTGACCCACATAGTAGCCACTAACCAAATATGGATATTGACTATGTGAAAGGTAGTTTAGAGTCACTAAGGAACTGGATGTTAATTCCATTTCATTTCAATGAAAGTAACCACATGTAGGTAGTCTAAGGTTTTCATTAACAGTCCTGCCTCTGTCCTTGTAAAACTGGTTGTTTTTTAAATTACTACTATCAGTAGTTACCCATAAGATCTGAAGTGTTCTTTTAAAATTAGAAATCATTTTGTTTACCAATGTAACTCTAAAGACTAGTGTATTAAATCAGAGTGACTTGCTTGTATTATGCAATCAAGATAAATTTCCAATTTCATCTACTGACCTAAAAGGAACCCAGCAAATATAGTTACAGTAGAGATGCCTGGGAGGTGGGCTGGGCATCCTCAGGTCGGCCTTCCCTTTGATGATTGCCTCTAAGAATCTGACACCTTCTAGCTGTCCCCTAAACCTACAGGTCCTTTCCCTTTCCTCCTTCTCCTACCTTCCTAGAACTCCCCCTTCTCCCCGCCCCACCCCCGCCCTTTATCCGAAAGGAGACTGCAAAGGGGGTCGGATGTGCAAGTGAACTAACAGGAAGTACCTACTGTGTGCTTGACACTTTTAGGATACTCAGTAGAATGGATGCTAGCTCATTGGCAAATGAATGACATCGAGTACAGTTTTTTTTTTAATGTAAATGTTTGTTTTTTAACCATGTAAAACAGATTTTGTCCTCCTATCACATATTAGACCACTGGAACTTGGAGCAGTTATTGGACTTCCTCAAATGTAACCACATACAATACTCAAGCACTTACTTTTTTCCTCGTCTTTACTGTTTGAGCTCCTAGGCTTGTTTGTTCCTAAATGTCTTTCATTTTACTTCTCAAAAGAGAAAGACCAGCTAAACAGACCAATAGAGTTGCATAAACTGATGCAAATATATTGCAAGTTCCCGCCTCCAGCCCCTCCCCCTTTCCAGGGCTTTAAAAATTTTAATGCTTATCTTTTGGGGACAGCGTCAATTTACAGGAATGGCTCCCTTAGAATTTCATTCTGCTCAGGAGACATGTTTTGGTACTTTAGTGGCATTGAACAATATTCCATAGCGGATATTTTCTTGGAGCCTAGATGCTGACAAAAGGCGACGCATTCATTTACACATTAACTTTCAACAGTGGTTGCATTTATCATAGGTTTCTATGTCGTTATGAGTAGAGGATTGAATTGTGTACTAGCCACTGTCACTACAGATCACTGGAAAAATACGTTACGATTGGCTCCTCCTTCATCTCTCCTCCACCCTCGCAACGGTCTCCGCTTTTTCCCACTATGTCTAAAGCCGCGGGCGCCTGTGGAAAGACTCGAAATTGAAAACAAGTCGCTGTGATTTCCAGCACAAAGACCACAGACAGCGCCAGAGCAGGACTACGGCAAGCAGATCACATCCCTAGAAGTTGGAGGACGACAAAGTCCAAGTCGTCCAGTCCAGTCTGCAGAGACTGTGGCGCTTCCGCCCTGCAGGAAGCCGGCGGGTGACGAGTTTGAACCGCAGAAGAGGAGCGCACACCTGCGGCCCCACGGGCCCGGGAGCCGAGGGCGAGGCCGGCCCGCGCCGGAGCCCCGCAGGCGGCCGGGGGACCGGGGCGGCCCGGAGCCCCGCAGCCCCCACTGCGTCCGCAGCTGCGACTGTTGGCGGAGCCGAGCTGGTCGGAGAAGCCCGTCGGCAGGGAGCCGGGGGCAAGGCGGGGCGCTGACGTCACCTCCCCTCCCCTCCCCCAGCTTCTCCAGGAGGGAGGGAGGAAAAGACGGAGGGAGGGAAAGAGGGAGGGAGAGGGGAGTGGGGGAACAGAGGCCGCGCTCCGCCGCAGCTCCTCAACTCGGCGGCTGGCTGCCTGGACATGTCCTGACAAACTTGGCTGCTCTCGGCCGGGAGTCCCCACAGCCCTCGCGCGCTCGCTTTCCGCCTCTTTTCCCTCTTTTCCGTGCCCAACTTTTCCCTGGGTCGGAAGCTTCTGGAGATGCGCCGCCCCGGGTCCCCGCAGCGCCGGTGGATCGCACTCTGGTTGGGGAGATGCTGAAGATTAGAGGCAGGCGAAGTTGGTACCTCAGAGCCCGCTCTTAACACACACCCGAACCGCGCGAGGATTTCCAGGTGCCCGGGGCTGCGAGGAGGAGCAGCGGGCACCGAGCGAGAGCGGTGAGTTCCTTGTTCAGTGCACGTCTCTCTGGATTTAAGTTTAAACGTAAAAGGAAATTACGTGGGGTGTTTGGCTGTGAGCGAGTGCGGGATGCATGTGCATCTCTCAGGCTCCACGCTTCGGGACTGCACATTCACCCCCTGGCTGCGCACCGCGCCGGAACGAAAGATCTGTGTGCATAGCTTTAGGAATTCAGAAAACACACACACAGCACTGTTCAAAAGAACTTGAGAAGAGAAGCCGTTTGTGCATTATTTCCAGTGTAACTTATTATAGAAATGGTGCCCAGGGAGGACGCATTGGGGACCGCGTGATCTGCAGTGGCGCAGCGCCCTCTAGTCCAGGCACGAGGCAAGGCGCTTCCTTGCTGGATTCCTTCCTCGCTGACGGCGAACTTGGACCTGCCCAGCACTCCACCGATGTGGATGGGAGCTCCGTCGCCTCCACCCAGCCTTCATTTACCACCCACCCGGACCACATTTCATGACAATTCCAATAACCAGCTTGGGTGGACTGGATGCAGAGACGGTGCTGGAGAAAGGTTTTTTTTTTAATTTTTATTTTTAATTTTAACTATCCCTTTTCCACCTAATCTCCAGGAGGCTCCGGGGACAGGGTTAGGGAAGGTTGACTATTAAAGGACATTCGTGGAATTTGAGCTACATTCATCTTGTTGTGTGACGGCAATTCGTTCGTAGCCAAAAACCCATCTCCATCCCACTGTGATGGTTAAAGGGTTAGCAAAATCGTCATCTGCGGCTGTCAGCGGTTCCTGTGGTGACTGAGTACAACTTCTTCCAGGCAAGTCCAGGGTTTTCAGTAAGCCTGGAAAATCGAGATTCTCAGATATTTTAATCCTATTGAGCGTTAATTATATGTGCATATGTATATATCTGTGAGTGGTGATTTTCACCAGGAATTTTTGTAACTATAGAAAAATCCTGTGATTTTTAAGTTATGAAATGGTTTCTGTGCACTTTTTTTTCTTTGCTGTTCTTCCGTCTCCCCTCCTAGCACCATTACCCTAGGCCCTCCAAACTCCTCTCGTTCTTGTGTGCTTGTGTGATTGTCCTGAGGTGAGACTCAGCTGGGCATAGATACATTGAGTTTGGAGTTCGAGACACCCACTTTGTTCCATGTATGAAATTGACTTGTGAGTCGAGGAGCAGTTTGCGCAATAGTAGCCTCGGCCAAGCAAGACTTTGGATGATGAAGTTTGTATTTGGTGGGTGTGTGACTTTGTGTGCATTTTAAACACCAAGCAAGGGAATACAGCTCACTCACTTTGTAGCTATTACTTTTTCTTGCCAGCCATAACCTGCTAAACACCATTTTTTTGTCACTTACAAGATGGCTTAAGAAGTGACACTAACTTTGAACTAAAGAAATATTCCGTAACACTAGTCTCTCTCGCCCCCATCTGCCCTGCAGTTCCCTCTGCCGTCTTCTCCAACCGTTCCCTGAGAAATCTGATCTCTTCGTCCTCCCAGCGTTGCTTAACAAACTTTTCGAGGTCAAGTCCGCCCTGTTCTCGGGTCTGCGACCCTACGCTGCCAGGCACTCCTGGAGGCTGAGTCTGCACCGGGCTTAGCCCGCGCCTGGAGCTCCCGCCCAGGGATGCGCCCGGGAGCATTTGTTAGCCGAGCGGGGCCTCTGGTTGCCTGGGGTTTCTCTGGTTCGCAGGCAAACTTGTACTTGTTTGGCGGGGCTCACAGTCTGCGGCCCCTGGGGACTGAATGGAAGACTGAGAGCGCGCACGAGGCTGCCTTTTGTCCCGCGGGCCCGGGAGCTGGGGGTGTCGGTCCTAGTTGGTGCTCTCTACCTTGGGCTAAGTATCCCTGCACAAACAGGTCCCGTAGCAAACACGGGCATTTCCCCCAACCTTGGTGTGGATTTCGGGAGGAAGTAGATTCCTATCGAACCGCATTCCTTCTGTGGAATTTCGTCCCACCAGTTGGGAGACCTAGAGTGAGGCATCCGGATGCCGATTCAGGGATTTTTCTGGCTGTTGCGGAAAGTCTAAAGAGACTCGTTGGTGTCTTAGGTCTTAGCTGACCCCCTTTAAACTTAATTTTTCCTGTTTCTTTTCCCTTCCCTTTTCTTTTTTGAGTTAAGCAAATGTTTCGCCTTGTCTGGCAGGGAACATTCTATGTAATTCCTTACACCAGCATTTGCCGGCTGCCCACCACTAGTCTGGGGCATTAGAAGCCCCAAAATAACTGGGCGTTTTGCAAGTTCGCCCTGGGAGCTGGCCGTGCTGGGCGCTCTTGGCGGACCTTTGTAGCCACGGGGGTTTTCTTGACCCCAGACGGGGCGTGGTCGCGGCCCCGCGCGCTCGGAGAGCGGCCGCCGAGCGCAGTGGCCTGGAGTTTGGGCGCCGGAGAAACGAGCGCCGGCGCGGGCAGGCGTGGCCGCGGGCGGAAGGATATCCTCCGCGCGGGGACCGGAGGGACGCGGCGATGCGGGGCCAGCAGCGCCGTCCCCGCGGTGCGGACGTGCGGGCCCCGTGAGGTCCCCGGAGATCGCTGTCCCTCTGTGGGGCGCACTGAGGCGACCAGGTGTGCTCCCCGGCGCCCGCGCGCCACTTCGGGACAACTTTGCAGTAAGTTGCATGGACATGAAGTTTGGGGCGAGGGGCCCGGGCCGGGAGGAGGGTGCGTGCTTTCCACGGGCTGCCGGGCGGGGGACCGCGCACCTCGGCGGATCGAAGGACCCCTCGGCCGGAGGTGGGGCGAGCCGGGCCGCGTGTGGCGGGGAGAGTTCAGCCGCGCGGCGATGGCGCGGCCGGGGAAAGCGGAGGACCGCGGCGTGAGGGCATGGGCATCCCCAAGCCGGCCACGCGCCCGCCCCGTGGGCGCACGCTTCTCGCCCTGCTCGTGACATGGAAGGGACGCGGCGCAGGCTGGGGTTCAGCTCCGGCTCGTCGTGTCGCGGCGCGGGCGGGCGGGGCGGCGTGGGAAGGCAGCGGGCGCAGGCAGGTCCTCGGCCGGCCGAACGAGGTGGGAATGTGCCCTGGCTGTAGTTTCTCTGCTTTCTGGGAGAGAAAGTTGGGCGGCTGTTGTGAGAGAGGCGATTCTGCTCGTCAGGACTTTTTCTTATTGTACTTCTTTACGGAAGCTTTCTCTTGTCTTGTTCGACTTCCCTTCCCCCATGGGAATTCAGAATTTTTTGGAAAGAGGACATAATTGTATGTTGTACGAAAGTAAACTCATAAATATTTTCTGTGTGGACAGTTTTTCCCTCCCAGTGTCTGGGCTATGGTTTCATTAGGTGGCTTTTGTTAAGCAGCTACCTGGTGTCTGGTAGAGATTTTTTTTTTTTTTTTTAAACTGGGTCTTTACAATGACTGTTATAATCAGAACAGAATTAAGAGGCACACCACTTACTTTTTGAAACCAGATTTTTAAAGCCGCATAGATTTAGTATTTAATATCGCAAGTGGTAAAAGCTAGGTGGTGGCGATGCTTTTTCACGTCACGCTTGAAGAGCATCAGTCCTGTTACCCAGCACATCTAGTTGCAGGCTCTCATGGAAAGGTATTCCTACACTTACATTGGCTAATTTTGGTATTTGTGTCTTAGGAACACTGCCTAACCTCATAGTTAGAATTGGCCTTTTTTTTTTTTTGTTACATGTTGAAGCTTTAAGGTGTACAGATGCTAAAAATGCAGTTTTTATAAACTGCCTATATACTTCTCAGGGATGCCCCAAGTAGCATTTGATAAGCTCAGTATAAGTTGTGTTTAAAACTTTGCATTTGTGTGCACAGTTCTTGAAAAATTAACATCTTAAATGAGCCAAATTTTCTTTTATTTTGTTACTGTGGTAGGGAAGTAAGGTTGTTAGAGTACTTCATAAAATCTTATGGGGTCACATATTCATTGGCTTTTTAGGTAGTCTCTACAGCTGTGTTTATTGGGTCCCCATTCTGTCTCTGTGGGTCAGTTATGTCCATGTGAGTGCATACTAACTAATACTGCTTCACCTCCCTGAACCCAGCCTTCCTTGAGAACATCTTTAGACTTAGTTGAGCCACCGTTGAAGTAGTCATTTCTTTAACCCTCAAAGTGGAAGGGATCTTAGAAATTATCCATTTTAACATTTTTATGAAGTCTTTTATTACTTGTTTTTCACCCAGGTTATTCAATTTTATGTAGACACCAAATCACATCAGTTCACTGTTGTTGCATTAAATACTGCCTGGGTGGCCTAAAGAACCTGATTTGATAGAGGGAGCCATAGAGCTCTGTGTGCAGTCTGATCTTCTTGAGTGGGAGTTTGTATTAGGAAAATATTCTTTTGAGCAAATCAAGTAGATGATGAAACCAAGCTCTATCTCTTGCAGTCTCACTCAGCTGTTCCACTTGCAGGTGGCAAGTTTACTCTTAGGTCCTAGAAAGCAAGTCTCAGACTGGCTTAAATAAGGTATATCATTTAAGATCAGAAAGCTGCTATTTCTCCCTCATAATGGAGAGAAGTGGTGTACTTAAAATGGGGTCAGTTAGGGTTGGAGAGATGGCTTAGCAGTTAAGGCTCTTGCCTACAAGCCTAAGGACCCAGGTTTGATTCCCCACTATCCATGTAAGCTGGATGTACAAGGTGGTACATGGAGTATGTTTGCAGTGGCTGGAGGCCCTAGTATGACCATTCTGCCTACCAATTTCTCTTTCTCAAATATAGATAAATAAATATCTTCAGTTAGATTAGGAATTGGTGTATCACATATTTTAAAAGTTTTTTTTCAACTCTTCTTGAAAAATCTAGACTTAAATACTACCATTCTTGCTTCATTCCAGGGCTCATTTTATATGTGGATATAAGTCTATATGTCATTCATTGTCTTCTTTAAGCCTTTTAGGAAACCTAATCATTATTTAATCTTTTTTTAAAAATCCTTTCATGGACTGTTAAAGCATAGAGTTTTGTGACATCTGCAGTGTGGGCCCTGATGTGGCATCACCTAGCTAGTTCTGAAGTGTGTTGAAGTGCTGTGTGATTTCATTTGGGACCAGCTGGAAATGAGACATTTACAGAGCAGCCCTGTGCAGTGTTGCTACTGGCCTGGTGGCTGTACCTGGATTTTCTGCTAGTTTAGGAGGGATGGACATGTTCTTGTATTTTTTCCCCTCCCTATTCAGTTTCCTTCCATCCTCCCTTTTCAGTCCTTTTCCCATTTATCCATTAACCAGTAGACCAACTATGGTTTTCTCTGTGCAAACATTTGACTTAACATAGTGCTCAGGATTGAACAGTTCACATGCTCTGCCCTGAAGGAGCTGGAAGTCCAGTGAGGGTGAAGGATAACTCATAGTTAGTATAGGAATAAATACCTTCACCACCATAGCACCTGAGCTAGCTAGGGGATCTGGAGTAGGTGGGTTAGAATGAACTTTTCAAGAGGGAAGAGTTGGGTCAGAAGGGGATAAGTCAAGTGGAGGAAATGACAGTGCAAAGAAGTTGTAGGTAGCATAGTGTGGCTAGACTGTTCTTTGATGACTGGAGAGGCAGGACAGGGATCTTAGTGTATTTGAAATATCTATAAGCAAAGCACTGGTTCTTTTGCCCATGGCACTGCTTTTGTCTTAAGTTTCCTTGGCTTATGGATCTTTCTTTGTGGGCTATGTAGAACACACAATAATAAATAACAAGGACAGATATTGGCTTATGAAGACATGAAGGATAATTTTTGGGGGGCAAAGGTTAAAGACAGGACTAAGAGAATGTTGAACCATGAAATAAATTAAGTTGTGTGTGAGAGGTGGAAAACAGGAGAAATAGAATGGTTGCACTTGCATGGTCTTTCAGAACAGACTAGGTGATGGCTAGTACATTAGGTTAGAGCCCCAGCCATGCATTGGCATCAGTGACTCAAAAGGTTGCTCCTCTGATACAAGTGTATGGGGAAGTGTATATACTTTCTGTATGAAATATGTAATACTGGAGTTAGATTAGAAAAATAGGTAGCCATCAGATTTTCAAAACCCTTTTAATCCAAAGCTATTAAGAATATACTGTATTAGGACTGGAGAGATGGCTCAATGGTTAAAGGTGTTTACTTGCAAAGTCTGTCAGCCAAGGTTCAATTTCCCAGTACCCACATAAAGCTTAGATGCACACAGTGGTGCATGGGCCTTGAATTCCTTTGCAGTGGCAAGTGGCCCTGGCACTCTTATTCTCTCTCTCTCTTCTTGAAAAGAAGTAAATTATTATTATTACTTTTTAAAGAATGTACTTGGGCTGGAGAGATGGCTTAGCAGTTAAGGTGCTTGACTTCAAAGCCTCCCCAGGTTCTACTCTCTAGAACTCATGTAAACCAGATGACATGGTGGTGCATGTGTCTGAAGTTCGTTTGCAGAGGCTAGAGGCCCTGGTATGCTCATTCATTCTCTTTCTCATAAACAAATAAATAAATAAAAATAAAATACTAAAAAATTTTTAAAAGAATATACTATATTAGCAGACAAAGAAGAAATACTTAGTATTTTCAAATCAGGGAGTAATAGCACAAAGAAGTTTGAGTTACTGACTAGTATAGTTGTCAGAAGGTGGGAATACCAATAACTGGTACACTGCCTGAACGGGTACATGAACTAGGTGCTATCTATCAGGGGGATGAAAAGAGAACAGTTTTGAGAAATTTTTAAAAGAAAAGTCATCTAGCTAACTTTTCAGAAATGGAAGTTTGACAGGTGGGAGTGATTGATTTGAGGGGCAAAGGAAGAGAGGGCAGGGAAGAGAGGAAAGACTGTAGGGAGGTTAGGATGCTGTAGTCCAGTGTCCAGTTTGTCAAAGAAATGGGAGTCCATAGTTCCTTGACTTCTCACAGATTGGTGACAATGGAACTAGATTTCAGTTTTTATGTCTTCTGCTCCCTTCCTTTCTGTTTGATTTCTTAGGTTAGAAACTTGAGTGATATGGGAAATTAATAAAGGTCTTCACTGAAATAGGAAAGTAGAGTGCAAGAGATGTTGTTTGCAGTGGGGGACAGACAAAAAGGTTATCTAATTTAGTTTGGGTAATACTTCAGGAAAAGTGTCCCAAGGCATCTAATGTGCTCAGCCCTGATGGAAGCTGAGTGTATGAGACCTTAAAGGTGGTCAGGTTTGTCATGGCGAACTTCCAGGTGAAAGAGGCAAAATTAAAGAGTGTCAGGAAAGGACATGTGACAATGTGAAGGACAGGGTGTTGGGGAGGGAGAATGAGCATGAGATTTGACATAAGCTTGTGGCTCATGAAGAAGCTGCGTGTGTTTCCAGATGGGTCTGAATGATCTCTCTCCAGTAGTTGAGAGCATTGATTTTAGGGAAGAAGGGATATGAAAGGAAGCTGGTGTTTCTAGGTAGGGTCTCCCTCTAGCCCAGGCTTCCTGTAATTCACTGTGTAGTCTCAGGATGGCCTTGAACGCCTTGCAATCTTACCTCTGCCTCCCAAGTGCTAGGATTAAGGCATGTGCCACCATGCCAGACTTTTTTAAAAAATATTTTTGCCAGCATAAGAAAAAATGAGGGTGTTGGCTTAAAGGAAATGCAAGCTAAGAGCAGCTTATTTTTAAGTAAGGAGGAACCTGTGTTTATAGTCTCAGCCGAAGATTGTGGAGTGCAGGGATCATTGAAGCTTTAGGGCTGCAGAGGAGGCAGAATTTTATAGCATCAGTATGTCTATTTACAGGTAGGGTGGGCCCCATCTTTTCTGAGGTGGGAAGAGACAATGGACAAGACTTTCAGGGAGAGGAAGGAAGATGAAGGACTCTTTCCTTCCTGACCTGTACTTTGACCATCCATGGAACTTTCACATGTCTGGTCTGTCATTTAATGAAATGCTGGTGTGCATACCTAAGTCCCCAGGGAAGGGCCATAGTTTAACCCTTAGTGAAGCCTTGCTAACTGGGGAATGGAAGAAGTAACAGTGTTAATTGCTGTCTACTCTTCCAAAGCATCCTAGAGATTACCTCTGTTTGCAGAGCAAAACACATTAGGTGATATGATCTTGAATCAGATGAGGTAAACAGAGTGCCCTTTGAGCTTCTCGTGGGCAGGGTTTGACCTGGAATGTGTGTGTGATACTTGGAGGATGAGCCCTGTGCTCTGTCATGTCTCCAGGTAAGAAGAGAGGAGGGCTGGAGATTTGGCTTAGTGGAAGCACTCCAAAGGAAATACTTGATTTCCATCCCCATATCCCATGGAAAAAAGGCAAAAGCTGCAGAGGGCTTCTGTAATCCCAGCACTTAGCAGAGGTAGGAAGCTGACACCTAAAACTAGATGGGAGGTTGAGACAGGAGAATTTACCAGGAGCCTATCAAAGAACAGCAGAGAATCCAGGAGAAACCCTGCTTCAGAGAAGGTTGAAGGCCAGGACGGACCTGAAAATTGTCCTTTGATTTTGGCATGCACACAATGGCACACACCCACAGTCACACACACATACACAAAAATAAAATAAACACCTAAGTAAATAGAGTGAGGGGGTAAATGATGAGCCTAGGGATGCCTTGCCCAGCCAAGTATGGACATAAATCTTTGGTTATCGGTCTTGACTTCTATGTCATGATATCACAGCCCATCTAGAAATAGACGTCTTCATGATGTCAATAGACATGTTCTGTAGATTCATGTGCATAGGTAAATTAGAGCTGAATGAAAACTATGTTTAACTTGCTTAAGGGTGAGACCACCTTGAAAATTTTATTTTGGATGATAAGACCATGGAAATGCTGAAGTTTTACATTCTGAGGAGGGTTTGTAGTCAGCACTGTTAATATCCCTTTGGGATGCTAATCTCAGTTAAAAATTGGAATCAGTTGTTGATATTTGAAGGTGGTATTTACAGGAATCTTGGTGGAGTTCTGACATACAGCTCTCATCAAAACTAACAACAGGCATGGGAGATTGCTCAGTGGATGAAGTGCTCACTGCTCTAGGTGAAGTAGAGTTCCATCCCTAGAGCCAGTGTAAGATGCAAGGGGCTTCTGCAGTCCCAGCCTGCAGATGCTAATGGTGAGGTGGGTAGTAGAGACAGGGAGACAGGAGGTTCTTAGTATATAGGAAAGGCAGCAGAGCAAGAATTTAGAGCCAGAAACCCTGCCTCAGAGATGTGAATTGACCTAAAAGTTGTCCTTGGACCTCCACATGGCATGTGTGTTCTCACCTCTCTCACACACAAACAAATAAGAAATATAAAATATCAAGACTAGCAACAATGGCTTTATAGAAAGTAATGAAAATAAAAATCTAGCCTGAAGCTTCAGCTTAGTTTCCAGGTTCATGCCACCCATTTTTACTGAAAATTCTCTTCAGATGAGTCAAAAAGAATTAATGTACATACAGGAAAAAAAAAGTGAAGTCTAGTCATTGGACTTTCATTGTAAAACTGAAAGCTTTTGCAAACATTGGCTCTTATATTTTGTTAGAAAAATGGAGTATTGGGTGCATATATCCAAGTCCAAACCCCTACTCCCCAGTGTTTCTGGAAGCTAGGAATTGATTTTAGCTGAGTAACAAATGGTCTTATTTTGTAAGATACTTTTTGGCTTTTAAATGATTTTAATAATGATTCGACATTTAACATACAGTATTTTTTCAAGAAAAGTGGTTTATATTTCAAATTTAAATTTACATTTACATTTTGGACACCTTAGTGATTCTGCTTTGGAAATGTGCTTATCTTTCTTGCAGACTGGCATTAAGGGTGTAGCTTAGTGGTAGCATCATGCTGAACAGTTTTGAAGTCTTGGGTCCAATGCCTAGCACTAAAAAATAACAAAAAGACACTAAAATGATGTTCATATTCTAAATTTCAGTATTAAATTAAATTATAGTGATACTGTCATTGGTATTGGTATAAAATGAGAGGTGGGAGAGTGCAGTGAGGGACAAAAGAGGTCTTACTTAATTTTTGTGTGTTTAAAGAAAAAGTTGAGTGATGTTTCCTTAATGTGTAAGGGACTAAAATGACTCCTTATACATGTAAGGATACGACCTTTCAGTAATAAGTATGTTCACATTTAAGAGTGTATGCACTTGAAATGCTGTCCTCTCTCTAAATTCTATTGAAATGGTGAATACTTATAATCATGTTTTCAGCACAGAGGCTGGGTTCTAGTTTGTGAAGAATGCGTTAACAGTAATTGATTGGAGCACTTTACATCAGTTTCTAATGAAGAAATATGAGGATATTAATGTCTTATTTTTACCAGAAGAATTATTTTTCCTCCTGTATTTATGGATTTTCAGAAATCCATACTAAAGATATTGAAGCTTTGGACCCGAGGCTTTTTTCCCTAATGACTGAACTAAGTAAAACTCTGTGTTTTCACGTTGGAAAATGTATTTTGTAAGTCATAAATTACTGTGAGTTCAAGTAGTGTGATTACCTTCTAAATATCAAAGTATAGCCCTGGAGTGAAATGGTTTTTGAAGTTTAATTTTCATAAGCATGAACCCTAGGTAATGACATGCTTTTTAGATGAAATGATGTTGCTGTCTTTTCCCCCTCTGTAGCTTTTACTATTTATTTTGCATAGAGTTACAGCTATAGATTGTGGCATTTAGGGAAATCTGAGTTCACAGTACTTTGCTAATATTTCTTAATAATGCCTCTTAAAAAGTAGACTTAAGCCAGGTGTGGTGGCACACGGCATGGGGGAGGCTGAAATAGGATTGCTGTTGGTACAAGGCCACCCTGAGACTACATAGTGAATTTCAGGTCAGCCTGGGCCAGAGTAAGACCCTCGAACTCCCCCCCCATAAAAAAAGCAGACTTATTTTGTGTGTGCGTGTATTGTCTGTATTTGCTTAAAACTCTGGAAGTTGGAAAGATGGTCCGGTGATTTTCCCCAGTGGTGAAGGCAGTGTGACACTAGATCTCAGATGTAGGGCATGCCCAAGTTCTGATATTTCCCTTCACATGCTGCAAATATTTGTAGAGTGGTTTCTTGTAACACCACTGTTTTTTTGTTCCTTATCTGCCTCAGTCTTGGGGATCAACAAAACTCTGCCCTTGGATGGCAATTCCTCCCCTTCCCTCCCCTCCCCTCCCCTCCCCTCCCCTCAGGTCTTCCCCCTTTCCCTTCATGGTTTTAAATGCCATCTTCCATATTCTGACACTTAAATCTGTGCCTGCAGGCTGGATCTCTCCCACTTACCATGCTTGGATAACCACTATAATATGCCTTTTCATATTAGCATTCTCTTGTGACAGCTACTTGAGACAATCAACTTAAATGGAGGAACACTTTATTTTGGTTCGTGGTTTCAGAGGTTTGTCATAGTCATGGTGGTGGCCTAAAGCATCATTTTGGGAAGTTGTGTTAGAGGAGGTATGGTGGCTCATGGTGGCTGGAAAGCAAAGAGAGAGAGGAAGGCCCTGGCTTCCCAATATCCCCTTCAAATACATATGTCCAGTGAACTAATGTCTCTCGTCTAGGCCCCGCTTTTTAAAGGGGACTAAGCCTTTTAACACATGGGCCTTTGGTGGACCCTGCCACAAATTTTCTAACAACTCATCCAAAACTGAATTGCTAATCTTACTTGCAAAACTTATTCTTCCTTCAGTCTTCCATTTCTCTGGTATGTGGTAGCTCTGTTCTCAGCACACAATCCTTGACATCTTTGAAACTTTTATTTTCTCTTCTCTAGTTCATCAGCAAACCTAAAACAGGACAGATTTGGCCACTTCATCCCAACTCCACCATTAATCATTCTGGCGTCAGCCACCGTTTCTCATCTGTTTTATTGTGGCAGCTTCTAAGTGGACTTCTGCCCACATTGCTCAACCCAGATTCCAGAGTGACCACTTGTCATGTTCAATTAGATATCACCTCACATTCAATTAGATCATGCCACTTTGCTCAGGATCCTCTGGTGGCTTACTACTTTGTAGCAAAAGCCATTCATTCATAAACTATGCTTGATTGAATAAATAGTCAAGTCTGAGAATGGAGCAGTGGACTATAAGGAAGAAGTCTAAGCAATGAGTAGAATACTATGCACCCTGTACGTATGGAATGCCCATGTTAGTGCCTTCCAAATTGTACATTACAGGAAAGGGGGAAAGGAGTAACTTGGCTGAGGAGAAACCCAACAGTATTTTAGTTAAGGGGACAAAGTCATTGTCAACATTGATAAGTCATGTTGATTATGTCCCTTGACACAATGTGAAGAAAGGTGACTCCAAAACACAGCTCTTTTTCGCTAATCATGAGAAAACCAATAGACAAATTCCAATTGAGGGTCATTTTGCTTAATGAATATTTTACAGAATGCTTGACTACTACATCTCAAAACTGTAAAGGGTGTTTAAAGCAAGGAAAATCTGGGTTCAGAGGAGCCTAAGTAGCATTGTGACTGAAAGTAACCCATCAGGGATGATATCACATGGCAAGAGATGAACTGGAATAACAATATAGCAATATTGGCTCATTCGTTCTCTCCTACTAATATGAGCATTCCTGGTCCTTCTCCTGGTTGTTTGTCTAAATGAATGTTTCTCTACAAGGATGGTTTTGAATCTTTGGGACATTTGATAACATGTATTGACATTTTTCATTGTCCCAACTGAGCACATGCTGTGGACTTTGAGGGAATGAAAACTTAAGAATCATGCTTATCATCCTGCAGTGTCCAGAGAATCTTAAGCATTGTGTGTGAAGTGTGAATGGTGCTAGGGTTGAGAAACTCTTTTGAATGTGGAGCTATTTCTCCCTGTGAGTAGATTGTGATGCAGTCTCTTTTTCTTCTCTAGCCTGTGCCCATGCCCATTATCCAATGGGCTCTTATCTCTCTGCCTCTCATCAGGCAGTGTATTGTATGTCAGGTCTTGGAAGTTTGGTTAACTTTATATCCTAGCATCTAGGGCTGTACCTGGTGCTTAGTAGGTGCTCATTAAATATTAGTTGAAGGAGTTAAGTAATTAAAAGAGCAAAAGCTGGAGCAAGAGGATGATAAACTATAACCATGCTAAAAATTCATAGTAAAGAGCAGGTGAATACCTTCCCCTTACTTCCTGTTCTCCTTACCACTGTAAGCTGCTTTATCTATGCACGTTTTCTCTCCCTCAAGCATGTAAATGTACATTTGCATGCAATTTGTCTGCCCCTCTCTCTTTGACCCACATAAATGGAATAAGCCTCATTTTTTTTTCCAGTTAACTTACCTGTAGGTTAACACTTGGGGGCTGTGGCTGGTGGGTTGTGAGTTGAGGCAAGCCTGGGAAACATGCTGAGACTCCATCTGATTTTTAAAAAATTAGTTATTACAGTTAACAGTCTTTTATTTAATGCTGTGATTTTTGAGTCATCAGATATTAAAAATATGAATAGGATTGTTGCATTGGAAAACATTCATATTCCATGTAGATGGCAAATATTTTATTAAAGTGTAAGGGTTACATTTATAATTTACACTTGTTTTATTTCTTCTGTTTTAGGTTCCTGGGGGCTAAACAATGGGGAGACATTTGGCCTCGCTTCTACTTCTGCCTCTCCTCCTCCTTCAACATTTTGGAGCTAGTGATGGAAGCCATAGACTTGAGCTGACTCCTTCTGTACAGTTTACACACTTCCAGTACAATGTCACTGTGCACGAGAACTCTGCTGCCAAAACCTATGTGGGCCACCCTGTAAAGATGGGTATTTATATCACAAACCCATCATGGGAATTAAGGTACAAAATCATCTCAGGAGATAATGAAAACCTGTTCAAAGCTGAGGAGTATGTGCTTGGTAACTTCTGCTTTCTTCGAATAAGGACCAAAGGAGGAAACACAGCTATTCTTAACAGAGAAGTCAGAGACCATTACACATTACTAGTCAAAGCAGTTGAAAAAAACACAAATGCTGAAGCCCGAACAAAGGTCAGGGTGCAAGTGCTGGATACAAATGACCTGAGGCCTTTATTCTCACCCACCTCTTATAGTGTTTCCTTACCTGAAAACACTGCTGTCCGGACCAGCATCGCAAGACTCAGTGCCACCGACGCCGACATAGGAACCAACGGGGAATTTTACTACAGTTTTAAAGAGCGAACAGACATGTTTGCCATTCACCCAACTAGTGGTGTGGTTGTGTTAACTGGCAGGCTTGACTTCCTGGAGACACCGCTCTATGAGCTGGAGGTCCTTGCTGCAGACCGGGGGATGAAGCTATATGGCAGCAGTGGTATCAGCAGCATGGCTAAGCTGACTATCCATGTAGAGCAAGCCAACAAATGTGCTCCCGTGGTCACAGCAGTGACGTTGTCACCCTCGGAGCTGGACAAGGATCCAACATATGCCATTGTCACTGTGGAGGACTGTGATCAGGGTGCCAATGGGGAGATAGCTTCTCTGAGCATTGTGGCAGGTGACCTTCTCCAAGAGTTTAGAGCAGTGAGATCCTCTCCTGGGAGTAAAGAGTACAAGGTCAAAGCTGTGGGTAGCATCCATTGGGATAGCCATCCTTTTGGCTACAATCTGACGCTACAGGCTAAAGATAAAGGAAGTCCTCCCCAGTACTCCTCCGTGAGAGTTATTCATGTCATGTCTCCAAAGTTTAGAGCTGGACCATTCAAGTTTGAAAAGGATCTTTACAGAGTGGAGATCAGTGAATTTGCTCCTCCAAACACACCCCTGGTCATGGTAAAAGCCATTCCTAGTTATTCCCATTTGAGGTATGTTTTTAAAAGTACACCTGGAAAAGCTAAATTCAGTTTAAATCATAACACTGGCCTTATTTCCATTTTAGACCCAATTAAAAGACAGCAGGCATCCCATTTTGAACTTGAAGTCACAACAAGTGACAGAAAAGCTTCTACCAAAGTGTTGGTTAAGGTCTTAGGTGCCAACAGCAATCCGCCTGAGTTTATGCAGATGGCATACAAAACCTCCTTTGATGAAAACACACCCATTGGTACCACTGTCATGAGTGTGAGCGCTGTAGACCCTGATGAGGGTGAGAATGGGTATGTGACCTATAGTATTGCCAATTTAAATCACGTGCCATTTGTGATTGACCATTTCACTGGTGCTGTTAGTACCTCAGAGAACTTAGACTATGAACTGATGCCTCGGGTTTATACTTTAAGGGTCCGTGCCTCAGACTGGGGCTTGCCATACCGTCGGGAAGTTGAAGTCCTTGCTACAATTACTCTCAATAACTTGAATGACAACACACCTTTGTTTGAGAAGATCAACTGTGAAGGAACAATTCCCAGAGACCTGGGTGTGGGGGAGCAAATAACCACAGTTTCTGCTATTGATGCTGATGAGCTTCAGTTGGTACGATATCAGATCGAGGCAGGAAATGAACTGGATTTATTTAGTTTGAACCCCAGCTCCGGGGTACTGTCATTAAAGCAATCACTAATGAATGGCTTGGGTGCAAAGGTACCTTTTCATAGTCTGAGAATTACAGCTACAGATGGAGAAAATTTTGCCATTCCATTATATATCAACATAACTGTGGCTGCCAGTCGCAAGCCAGTAAGCTTGCAATGTGAAGAGACTGGTGTTGCCAAAATGCTAGCCGAGAAACTCCTGCAGGCAAATAAATTACATAGTCAGGGGGAGGTCGAAGACATTTTCTTTGATTCTCATTCTGTTAATGCTCATGCCCCACAGTTTAGGAGTACTCTTCCATCTGGTATTGAGGTAAAGGAAAACCATCCTGTAGGGTCTAACGTCATTTTCATGAATGCTACTGACCTTGATTCTGGCTTCAATGGAAAACTGGTCTATGCTATTTCTGGAGGAAATGATGATAGTTGCTTCACCATCGATATGGAAACAGGAATGCTAAAAATTTTATCTCCACTGGATCGTGAAACAAGAGACACATACACACTGAACATTACTGCTTATGACCTTGGTATACCGCAGAGGGCAGCTTGGCATCTTCTAGATATCATGGTTCTAGATGCCAATGATAATCCACCAGAGTTTTTACAGGAGAGCTATTTTGTTGAAGTGAGTGAGGACAAGGAGATAAATAGTGAAATCATCCAGATTGAAGCCACTGATAAAGATCTAGGACTCAGTGGACATGTAACGTACTCTATTGTCACTGACACAGATAAGTTTTCAATTGACAGTGTTACTGGTGTGGTGAAAATTGTACAGCCTCTGGATCGTGAGGTACAGCATGTGTACTACTTAAAGATTGAGGCCAAGGACCAAGCCAAAGAAGAACCTCAGTTGTTCTCCACTGTGCTCTTGAAAGTTTCACTCAATGACATCAATGACAATCCACCCAAGTTTATTCCACCTAATTACTGTGTGAAAGTTCGAGAGGATCTGCCAGAAGGAACCATAATCATGTGGTTAGAAGCCCATGATCCTGATGTAGGTCAGTCTAGTCAGGTGAGGTACAGTCTTCTGGACCATGGAGAAGGCCACTTTGATGTGGACAAACTCAGTGGAGCAGTTAGAATTGTGCAGCAGTTGGACTTTGAGAAGAAGCAAATGTATAATCTCACAGTGAAGGCCAAAGACAAAGGGAAGCCGGTTTCTCTGTCTTCTACTTGCTATGTGGAAGTTGAAGTCATTGATGTCAATGAGAACTTACACCCACCAGTGTTTGCCAGCTTTGTGGAAAAGGGTGTAGTGAAAGAAGATGTCCTTGTGGGCTCTTCAGTGATGACAGTGTCAGCGCATGATGAGGACTTAGGAAGAGATGGGGAGATCCGATATTCCATCAGAGATGGTTCTGGTGTTGGTGTTTTCAGGATAGATGAAGAAACAGGTAATTGTGTCTTTTTGTTCTACCTGGATATACTCCTTTCTGTCTTGTCACATCTGCCTTATGGTAGTTTTTGTAACTACCAGTTGGTCTCTTTTCAAAGCTCAGCATAGAAGTACATGTGCAAGCTTTTGTCCTGTTGCTATATGTAGATCATAGGGATCTTTAGATGTATTTAGTGAGCCTTGAAGATGGAACCAGAGGAGTCTGAATGATTATTTGGGTAGAAAATGAGTAAAAACTATAAATAAAATTATAACCACTGATACTGATGTCTAGGTTTGTACTCTTACCAACATCATGTGATTTTTTTTTTTTTTTTTTTTTTTTTAGTAACTTTGGAAGGCTTTTCTGAGGAGTTTCATGCTGTTATGTTTGCAGGTTCATAACACCACCAGTACCTTTATCATATTATCCAGAGGTTATTGTACACCTGAAAAATTATGCATTATGTCCTGAGACTTTCAAGTGCTGAGATTTCTATAACATGATCTGTTTTATCTCCTTTTGGATTTAAGAAGCACATATTTGAATTGTATTCAGTGTTGGAATGTTGAAGTAAAAAACCTGGCTTAGAATCCTGGCTTCCAGTTGTGGTACTGGACAAGTGAAATAGTCCTTAAAACTAACCCTTTTCATCTATAATACAAGAAATATCCCCTCCCCAACTTGTTACAATTCTGAGGATTGAATTTAGGGCCTTGCCCAGAGAGGGAAGTGCTCTACCCGTAGCACATGACACAATTACTCCTAAGATGTTTGTAAGGATATAGGGTAATAACATGGGAAAGCTCCTACTGTCTGTTGGATTTGTTAATATTTTGGACATGGTGGCACTGCTGTGCACTGATCTGCTTTCTCCTGGAATAATGTTCTAAGGCTGGGATTGTCAGGATAGCCAGTTCTTGCTGGTGTGTGCTGGTTTGCTTTTTCTGCTTGCTTTGCTCTGGGTGCACAAATACCATAGTTAGAAGTCATGCTCCTTGATGGGTTATGAAGGTGATGGGTACACATGTACTAGAGTTACAGATTAGGCTCATCGATGGGGTATGAGGGTGACAGGTGCACAAGTACCAGAATTAGAGGTCATTATCCCTGATGGGGTGTGAGGACCAGGGGGTGGGCTTTTAGCTCACACATTTTCAGTCTTTCTGTTTTCAACACCTAGTCCAAAGGGCCTGGTACATAGAAGCTACTCATATTAAAAGAATAGATAGTCTGTTGATGAAGGTTTTAGCATAGTCAACCGAGTTGAAAACTGAGGGATCTCAGCTCTTAGCAGACTGAGGTGGGCCTCAGTTGTTCACTAACTTCATGGATGCTTCCTCAAATCTGTCCTCTCTGAAAAGGACCTTTCTGTTACATTAAACCTTTTATGTTTAACAACAGAAGAACCCCAGTTTTTTAAATTGTGCTTTTATTAATTTAAGGGATTTAAACAGTTGATTATATTCTATTAGTACCGCTCACTTAAAATTCTTAAGACTTATTTGAGCCAAAGGAAAATAGCATAATTAGTAGTATTTGGTAATCAATTATCTGAGATGTAGAGTACTATCCCACCTTCCTTCTGTACATTTTTAGCACAGCGTCCTTATAGAAAAATACTCAAGTTGAAACTGATGTGCTTAAAATTTCCGGGAATAATTATTCTTCCTTTTTTTCTTTCAAAGTAAATTTCAAAGCTTATAAAACTGAACTGTTACAAGTTAAAGTTGAGTCACAGAATAGAGCTTGAATCTTAATGTATGTCTTTGTGACTTAAATTATACCAACACTGTCTTTTTTCGATGTGAGAAGAATTTTTATTGTTGCTCCTTAAGCAATCATTTAGAAACTAGTATTTTTCACCTACTGATTTATGGAATAAAGTTCTTAGTTCCAAGGGGTGGGGTAAGATATAGGCCATCACACATGTTTGCATCTTGAGGTAGACCAGCAGTCTCAGAGATGAAAAGTAGTAGCAGGCTTTTCTGGTGGGAATTTGGTGGGAGGGTGGAGGAGGCACTGGGATTTGGGGCAGTAAGGTTTGTAAGTATGCGAGAGGCTGTTAAAATTTGTATAAAAAATGATGTTTAAAAGAAAGAGTGAGGCTGGGAATTTCTAGGTCATTTCTGTAATCCTTTATAGAGTATACTACATGTGTGCTAGATTTGTTTGTATGCTTTCTGAAACTGAACAAGCAACAAATTTACACAAAAGACCATTAGATATTATAAGATAGTTTTGGTAATAAAATTATCTGAACTAGTTATTTTATAGATTCCTGACATTTGGTTTCTTTAGGAAAAATCAATATATTTTATGCTGGAGAAGTGCCAGAATTAGGCTTTTTTTTTTTTTTTTTTTGGTCCATTTTGAACTTAATTTTAGTTCAATGTAGAAGTATAGAAAGATACCTGTCAGTAAAGAAAGCTTAGGGCAGTTGGGAATATTGGTGGGGCCCTCTCAGTACAGCCCTAAAACTCCATTGGTGTTGTAGTTGGACTGTCTGAGGCCAGGTTAGCACTTTCTGGAATGCTTTTCTGTTCTCTGCTCCTTTCCCCAAGCTATTGCTTTCCTCACAGCGATGCATTTAATATTGCAGGACTACTTTGCAGGAGACCAAGACTGCTCCCTATCTGTCCGTTTCTTGCCTTTGGCTTTAAATTGCTGGTGTTGATTTAGTAATAGGACCAAATTTTTTGTGGAGGCTTAATTGTTTCAACATTGTCAAGTATGTGTAACTTTTATGTACTGTTCACAGACCAGAGAATATTTCAGTGATCTGAACTTAGTTTTTGCCATTTTTAAGATTCTTCTCTTTGCTTAAATTTGGAACATCCCCTTAAAAGTAATTTAAAACATAATTCTATGGACTTCCTAAAATGTGTCATGAGAAGTACAGTCCTATTAGCAGTGAATTTTATGAATATTTTGCTAATTGCTTTGCAGGGAGGTGACATATAATTGTGCTATGGGGATGACTTCTGGTGATCTCTGTGCATCACTTGGAGAACTGTGCTGACAGTCTGTGCCCACATGTTAGTGAAAAAATATTTGGAAAGTCAGTCTTGTTTAAGTACCAATTTCTAGAGCTCCACTTAAGATTCTCTAAAATTCTCTCAAGGTCTACAGAGAGGATTCTGGGTGGAGTCTCTCTGGAGCATGTTTTAGGTTCTTGCTTGCCTAATGTACTCAGCCTGCAACTCTTTCACCCAGCACCTGCCTGCCCGTGGTTGCTTTGCTGTCCCATCAGCATCCAGGAAAGAATTGTAGCATCACTCTTGTACAGTTTTGGAACAAATTCTGTTTAGTCTTGACTGATTGTACCTGTCATGCTCTATATTTCTGCAGAATTTTTAAAACTAAAGTTTTGAAACAAAATGCTTAGCCCATAGTTTCTCCCCCCTTCATTTGTTAATGGACACATTGGTTGAAGCAGGGCTTAGTAGATTCTCCTTCCTGATGTTTGCATGGTAATGGGATGCCCATGGGCACCATTCCCCTGCAGATTTCCCTGATGTTTACATGATAACAGGATGCCCATTGGCACTGTTCCCCTATAGTCTGGAGTAGCTTGGTTCTAGTACAGTAGCCATTCTGACTGCATATTTGAGGAGGCCATGTTTTTCATTAAGATAAAAGTGGAGTTTAAACTAATTAATGCTGTGTTACTCAAAGCATCTCAGTCATGTTTTCAAGATTGAAATGTATATATATTTCCGCAGAAAAAGTTGGAATGGGTTAACGTGGAAATAAAGTTGCTGTGACAAGATATATTCCCATTTATGAAGTGTGGGAGGGAAAATGACTGCATTTTTATTTTCTCATTTCTTCTTGCTTGTTGTTCTCCCCCCACCCACCACTGCCCCAGATGCTAGGCATATGCTCTTCTGCAGAGTTATAGTCCCAGCTTTAAAAATGTATTTTATTATTATTTTTTTGATAACAAGGTCTTACTAAGTCACCTAGGCAGGCCTTGAATTCGTAGCCTTCCAACCTCACTTCTCCAGTAGCTAGGATACCTACGCCACTGGCTTCAGCCAAGGACTGCCCTTGTCCTAAGAGAAAATTGCTACATTCTCATATGGGGAAGTCCTCGTGCACCATTAATTTGCTCCTGGCCTTCCACAGTTAGGTGGACACTGGATGGGTACATTTGTGTAGTGGAAACAGAAGGGAATTCCTGTCAGGCTAGCCTGTTGGCTGACCATATTCAGAAGTTCTGGTTTGGCAGAACTCCAAATTAATTCTTTATTTAATATTAGTAAAATCAAGTTTAAAAATGTTTTTCTAACTTAAAGCAGGGTGTTCTGTGTATCTCCTAGGCCTTCCATGTTTTCTCTGGCAGCCTGTTTTCTCATGACAGGAAACAGAATGTACAGGCTGCCATTGGACCTGAAATTTGTGGAGTGGTGGGAACTGGGCAGCCTTTGGGAGTGTAGCAATGGAGCAGCACCCTGTATTGGAACTTGGTGTAGAATTCTTGGCTGCCTGAATCTAAGTAGATACTGGTGGGAGGTCGGGTGAGGGAGTTAAGAAATGTATTGGTGAAAGGGCTTTTGTCTTGCCTGTCTCCTCCTTAAGTAGCCTCAGCTGCTTTCCTCTCTCTCTCTCTCTCTCTCTTTGTTCTTCTCCTGGCAAAGTTGAAGAGAAAGAAACTTACTTCCCAGCCCCAGTGAGACTGGAAGCCAGGCTCTGGCAGGAATCATGTTTGATGGTGTGCTGTTCTGTATTTGGGAGTAAAACATCTCTTTTTGTGTGTGGATGTGAGGGTGGCAGGGAAGCAAGAGGAAGTGGGATCTAATTAGATGCAAGGAAATTCCATTTTGTTTGGAATGAAAACAGGATCAGCTTTTCTTTAGTTATTTGCACGGTCTTTAGTATGTTGATGCGTCAGGTACTGGGAGAATACATGTATGTAGTTGGAGGAGGTGTAAGACTATGAAGGGGATTCTGGGTTTCAGTGTGTTGTGCAGGTGTCCTACAGTGCCCTTCTCTGAGTCCAAATGAAGTGTGTGAGCCAGGACCTGCAGGTTATCTGAGAGAAACAGCCTTCTTACAACAGTGTCGCTGGCCCTTGTTGTTGATGGTAGGGATACTAATAATGGTTGATATAATAGACTACAGCCAGGTGTGGTGGTGCATACCTGTCATCAATCCTAGCACCTGGGGGCAGCAGAGTTGCACATTCCAAGCCAGCCTGAACTACATAAGTGAGACCTTGTCTTAAAACCAAAATAAATAAAATGAATTTTAAAAACACCCTAAAATACTGACTAAAGATACTAAATACTACCACCAGGCACTGTTCTAAGTACTGTGTATGAATTCAGTTATTATTGTAACTACCAGATAAGTACTGACATTCCTGTATTTCAGATAAGGAAACATTTATGGAGAGCACAAGCAACTTGCCTAAAATCTCTTAGGTACTAAGTGGCAGAACTGGATTTATTGCTTCTTATTCCTTCAGGATGCACTAAGAAAGTCTATGTGAAAACTGCTTGGCGTTAGGTTGTGCTGGGAGACTTGATCTACCTTTCATCCTTGGCTTTGAAGGAACTATTGAATCTAAGAATCTTTTGACTTTTCAGAATCACTCATTTAGCTCATTTAGAAAAATAGGACTTTAGAATTCACAGTGGTGGCATTATAGAGTGAGGTGATTACAGTGGGTAAATCACAGTGTGGAGAGCTTTGCTGTGCAACTGGACAGTGAGGAGGTGGAACCAACTGTGCCTCAGCTATGTTCTCAACTGAAAGTATGCTCATCACCAGTAAAATTCCTGCCTCTGAATGGAGACTCATTGCCAGAGAGCCTTTTTCTGTGGAAACAATGCTTTCTTTCGATGTTGGTTCTTAGGATCTCACTAACCTCCAAAACCAGTTTGCTCCACCTGGCAGTCCAAGCCACCCTAATCCATACTTCCTCTTTGTACTGAGCTTCCTGTTGTCCTCCTGCATTGTCCTCTGTGATGTCCTGGCTTCCAGCTGTCACCACTGGCCATCTGGCACATAGTGAGAAAGATAGTCCTCATCTCTCCTGGATGGGAACTATTCCTTTGCTGTAAGAGTATTTACAGGTTGTGTGTTTATAATTTGACAACTAACCTGTATGTACAAAAATTTAATGTTCAACTAACATATGGTCTTTTCTTTCCATTTGCACACCTTGCACAATTATGAAATAGAATAGATTTTCAAACCTAGGTGTTTGTCTGTAAGGCTGGAGTTGTGGGGTTTTTATTATTAATCAGTTTATTATGCTGTTTTGTAGTGACTGTTATGGCATGTAGTGGTTTATTCTGGATTTCAGTATTGCTTGATCACCATATGAGCCACAGTGCTGTGAAGCACAGTCTTCCATGCCTTTGTTACTTGGCATATGTGGACTTGGGGGGAGATAGCCATTCAAGAGCACATGCCTGCACTTGCTGAATTGTCAGCGCTCCAGCTCAGTAGCAGTGATGCAGTCTTAGAAACGTACATGTACTTCACTGGCCAGTCTTATCAGTCAGCTTAGCTTGCCTGCCCAGTTGTTACTCCTTATCTCCTCAGGATCTCTGGCCCTCTTACTGAACCTGTTTCATTATTAGGTCTCTGTGTGGCTTAGTGAACCAACCTGCTGAATAGGATTCTTTAAAATTGTCTTTTTATTTTTTTAATGTGTAGGAGAGGCTACTAAGGGTAGTTTTTCAGTGAGTTTCTAAAAACTAAAAGGTACCTGGCCATTAATAACTTAATACCTCTTTAGTTTCTGGTAATTTAACTGTATTCACTTCATTGGTAAGCTTTCCTTCCTCAGTCTTCACCATCAGCATGCAATTATAGTGAATACTTAGTGAGGGTTCTGTGAGCCAGTCCTATTATAAATAGTTTTCTTTCCCTTAGACACTTACGAGATGGACCATGGTAGTTCATGAATAAAATTAGATGCTGTTATACTTTGTGTGATTCAGATCTTTATTAAATATTAAAAATATTACTACACCTATGGAGACTATGGTAAATACTGATTTGTGTCATTGAGTTTCAAAGTCTTTTTTGCTAAAATTGATGTAATAGACATTTATGTGATTTTTAACTTTAGCCCATGTAATAGATAATTCTTGAATAGAGGAGTCCATCTCTTTCACTTCTGTGTTTCCTGTGGCATCAAGTCCCAGCTCTGTGATGAGCTTGTAATGTCTGATAAATGTGCTCTCCAGTTGGCTTTGGGTGTCCTCCCTGAACCCCCTCTCCTTCTGTGTGTGAGCTTTGTGGAGTCAGCCCTTGCCCTCTGCAACCCTGGTCCTGTGCCATTGTCCCCTGCCTCCTTGTGTGTGGGAGATCAACCTGATCACTTGGGTCAGCTCTGCTACTCATCCCTCATACTTCTCCTTATTGAAGCTTAATAAGCCTTTATCTTCACAGGAACTAATTATATTTTAATAAAATTTAAAAAGCTTCAAAAATTTACATAATCCCTGCCTACCACCTTCCCTTTGCCCCCCCCATATTCTTCTCACTGAACCCCCACTGTCCCCTACTATTCCTTCTTTTAAATTGATTTCTTTTGTTTAAAACCCCCCTCCATCAGCCATTACAACCTGATAGTGGGCCAGATAATAAATGCATGTCTTGTGCAGCTAATGACAGCTACTGTGACGTCATGAATACAACCACAGCAGTTCAAGCATTCCTGCCCATCCTTTGGCTCTTACATTCTTATAATTATTTGCTCATTGTTGATAGGTTCTAAATCATCCTGTGGAATTTATGTACCCTACATCCAATGTATAATTGGTTAGGTTATTTTAATAATTGATTCTCTGGAGAATGTTACCTTGACTTCTCTTTGCTCCAGGAGATGGCATATGACTTAGTGTATTGTTATCTGGCTTGTCTACCTGAACTCAAGGACCCATTCCAGCTGTCATCAGTTTTTCTCCTTTCTGTCAAATACTCAGTGCATAGTTGTTGGGTCAACAAGCCAGTCTACTGACATAGTACTTGTAGTTGTGAAGGTTAAGCTCAGATTTCCCACCACCCTAATGTTTGTGTCTGAACTTCTGAAACAGTGTTCTTAGGGTATTTCTTATCAGTGAAACGTTTGAGGCTCTTTCTTTAGAGGTATAGCTAGTGTTCACCAGAGCTGAAGCTCTGTGCATAGATCTCCTTGGTTCTAAGGCTCCAGAGTAGCCAGTATTACAAGTTCCCATCTAAGAGACCAGAGGATTATGGTGACAATGAAGGCAATGGCAGTGAAAATGGCAAGCATTGTGCAATGCTCTACAGCCCCCAGGAAGTCTTAAATATACCATATGGCACTTTGTTTAATGTTGTGTTTCCAATACAGTAGTTTTTATTCCTATTTAAAATGAGCTAGAGAGACCTACAGTGAAAACAGTGATACATATTTACAATGATTGAACAGAGATTCATTCCAGGTTGTTTAAGTAAAATAACCTGCAGCTGTTTATATGCCTATTTTATAAGATAGTCCTGTTTCCCTCATTGAAGTGTGCAAGATACCCAGTTGCAGTAAAGTAAATAGGGTTTGGTCTTTAGTTTTGCCAACTTGCCATGGAAACACTGTCACAATTGGCATTCCTTTTTTTATTAGGGTAAATAATCAGTCAGGAAATTTATACTAACAATAGTAAAGCTAGTTTTCTCAACAGTCAAGTTTTGGATGAATGGCCTTAAAAAAATCAAAGTATGTAGGATTTAATAAACTATGTTAGTTTGTAAATAGGCACCTTACATAAGACAACAGGAAATACATTGAATAAATAACACTTAATTTGTAAGGTTACTGTTCATTACAAGAGAAGCATCAAACAAACTTAAAATGAAGTCAGTGGCAAATGTTCTGATCTGAGCCTTACAGGTACCCATATACATGTTACTTCTGGAGGCTTTGTTTCTGATTCCTATGGGAAAATCACTCCCCTATAAACTCTTAGTTAAGATTTCCAAAATCTGGGATGGAGAGATGGCTCAGTGGTTAAAAGTACTTGCTGTGTAAGCCTGGTGCCTGGAGTCCGGATCCTCAGAATTCATGTAAAGCTGGACTCAGTAGTGCATGTGCCTGTCATCATCCCTTTACACACCCTCAGGCAAGTTGGGGGACAGAGCAAGGAGAGTTCCCCCAAGCTTGTGAGCCAGCTAGCCTGGCATTTGCAGTTGCCAGAGAAACAAGAGATCCTGTATCCCACAGTGTGGAAGGCAGAACTACCATGTGCAGTTGCCCCCCTGCCTTCACAAACAGCACTGCGTGCATACCCTCCCTAAACAACTTAATGTTTTTACAGATTCTGCAAAATCTATTTATGAGGGGTTGTTTTCAAACAATTTTTTGATTTGTTTTATTTTATTTTTACTTGCCTTCTTAGTTTGGTTAACATGAGGGTATTTCAGACATCCTGTATTTCTCTTCTCCCAGTGCTTGCATGGTTTGGTATCCCGTGAATACTGACTCAGTGGAGGTCATCTTTAGATAACACATATAAATGTTTGTCTCATGTACCTTCCCTGGATTTGTTGCTCAGCTAAAGGTGCTTACCTATGTAAATGAAAACTAAAGGTATGAGTTTGCTATGTAAATGCCAAGTTAGCTTTTTAGTTGAGACAACAGAATGGAAATCAATTATAAAGGATGTTTTAGCAGACAGCTTCAGGTTCACTGAGATGACCTTCCAGACCAGGCACAGTTATGGAGAAAGGGATATTATTTGTTGAAGCTTACAGATCCAGGGAAAGTTCCATAATGTCAGAAGAAGTGGCCTGCTCTCCACAGGACCAGGCAAGAGAGCAAAGCTACAGCCCAAAAGCCACAGCACACTTCAGGAACCCCAAATGGGCACACTTTGCATATCTTTACAATGGAATCTCAAACCCACCACCACTCCTTAAGAACTGCCCAGTGACATTGCCTCTAGCAAGGTGGCTGTAGATGCAAACTATAAACTAATAAAACACTGAATATATTGGGGGCCATATAGTCAAACTACCACAGATGTAAAAACAACTTGAACATAACATAACAGTTGTGGATGCATGTAAGTCTGAGCACTTGGTTGGCTGAGGCAGGAGGATTATGAATTTGAGGCCAGCCTGGGCTACATGGTTAAACCCTTGCTCAAAAAGAATATTTTTAATCCTATAATAACTTCTAATAGAAGCTGGAAGCATAAATACAAAGAGTCTGTGTTGAGTTTTATTTCATTGAATGTTATTGATGTCAGAAAAATTGATACATCACACCCACAGAGTGTAAACTGTTAAGATTTAAGGCCAGTTATTTGCAAAATATGTGTTTTTAGTTTAGTGTATAATAATCATTATTTGAACTTATTTTAAAAGATAGATGTTTGTTGTGTATGATATATGTATATATGGGTGTGTGCCTGCCACAGAGCACATGTGGAGATCAGAGAACTGCCCGGGTGTCTCTTCTCTTTTCATCTTTTTCAGTCAGGGTCTTTCAGTGTTGTGCCACTGCATATGTTGTTCTAGCTGTCCTGGGTGCTCCCTGGTTCTCTCAGATGCTGGGGAATTTCAAGTCTAGCAGACTTGAAAGCAAGTGCCCTTAACCACTAAGTAGTGCTCCCTGCCCAGAAGTCTGCTTTTGTCCTTTCATTTTAGGTGATAGCTTTGTGAGGCAGACTGTCGTGCTTGCTCAGGGTTGTGCTTGGCACATAGTCATGCAGTGAGCAAGCACTTGTTGAATGTGTCAAAATTTGAAATTGAAATAGATTGTAATAAAATAGCAAACAACTACTGGAAAAGAATTTTAAAGTTTGTTCTGTAGGCTTCAGTGCTTTAGCTTTTCTTCTAATCATAACCTCCTACTAATGTTCCAGGACGGGAATGAGAACAAGTAGTCCACCAATGGTGCTAATGTCTTTTTTAAAGAAATACTTTATTTTCATTTATTTATTAGAGAGAGAGAGAGAGAGAGAGAGAGAGAGAGGATGGGAGGGAGAACAGGAGAGCTAGGCTTCTTGCCATTGCTAATGAGGGTTCCAGGGAGTTGAACCTGGGTCCTTTACCTTCACAGGCAAGTGCCTTAACCTCTAAGCAGTCTCTCCAGCCCTGATTTCTTTTTAAAATCTGTTTATATATTCATTTGAGAGAGGTTTTAGAGGGGGAGGGGCTTTTGCTCTTGTAAGCATACTCCAGACACATGTACAACTTTGTGCATCTGGCTGTACATGGGCATTGGGGAATTGAACCCAGGCTGGCAGGCTTTTCAAAAAAGCTCCTTTAACCACTGAGCCATCTCCCCAGCCCTTCTTTTTGTTTTGTATTTTTCCTTTTCTAAAAAGAACATTTGTCCAGTTGAGTGCCAAAGCAGAGTTAGGCATCATAGTTTCCCAGGCTGAATGACATTGTTGTCCTGGGTTGTAGAATGGTGGTAGCATTTGTCAGTCTTCTGGACTGAAATGTATTTCTTTTGTTTTCCATACGAAAGATTACTATTTATTTTCATTATATGGTATTTGGCCAGACCTTGAGCTCTCATGAGATTCTCAGACTAATGGTGTCTACTTTTTATTTGCTTAACGTCATTGGTGATAAATTTCTCAAAACTTAAGTGAAACAACTTCTAGAGATTACGGAATACTTAAAAAAATTTTTTTTGTTGCTGTTTATTTTATTTTTAATTTATTTATTTGAGAGCAACAGACAGACAGAGAGAGAAAGAGACAGATAGATAGAGAATGGGCGCGCCAGGGCCTCCAGCTCAGCAGATGAACTCCAGATGCATGCGCCACCTTGTGCATCTGGTTTATGTGGGTCCTGGGGAATTGATCCTTGAACCGGTGTCCTTAGGCTTCACAGGCAAGTGCTTAACCGCTAAGCCATCTCTCCAGGCTCTACGGAATACTTTTGAAACTGTCTTCTTTGTTAAATTCAGCACATTATGGACATATCCTTTATTTAAAACATTTTTATGGGGGGAGTGAGAGAGAGAGGGAGAGAATTGGTATGCCAGGGCCTTTCAGCCACTGCAGTGGAACTCCAGATTCGTGTGCCACCTTTTGCACATGAGTGACCTTGCGCTTGGGTCACCTTGTGAGTCTGGCTTACATGCGACCTGGGGATTCAAATATGGTTCCGTAGGCTTTGCAGTGCAGCACCTTAACTACTAACTCATCTCTCCAGCCCAGATAGATCCTTTTAAAAAGCCACTTGTATTTTGTAAATCTCGTGGTGGGTAAGGGCTAGTATCTTACATGATTGAAAAATGGGAGAAAATTCATTGACCAGATCTTTGTATTTTTTCTCCCCATTTAAATTTTTGGTGTGCTGAGGATTGCACCTAGGACATTGCCTGCACTACCACTGAGCTTCATCCCTTTTGCTCTTTGAGGTTTCCAGGATATCTCTAGGTTGACCAGGCTGGCTTTGAACTCACTGTGTAGCCCAGGCATTTACAATCCTAGTACCTCTTTCTTAGTAGCTGGCATTATAGGCCAGTACCACCAGGCCTGGCTGTAACCAGTGTTTTGAGGAGAGCAATATATACAAAAACTATAAAATAAAATCCTCATTTTAGTGGTTACATCTGACTAAGCACTGTTTTAAGACTCTCATTTACTCTTGGTCTACTTTTCTTGCTGTCTGGGGTGTCTCATTCCGAACTTGTCACCCATATGTATTATGGGTGACAAAATTAGAAGTATCTAGTTACTCCTTAGGATGATTAAAGGAAAGATGGAAGATCTTTACAGAAGTTTTTCTCAGTGTCCATAGACGTCAAAGGAGACCTGCTCAAGGCTTGAGAAAGGCCAGGCATCACAAGAAATGGAATCCTGCAGAGATGAAGCTGAGGCCCATGTGCAAAGCTTACAGTTGAAATGCTTCTTGTCACAGAGACTGTCACTGAGCCTTTTGTTGAAACATGTCTTTCTGAGGCTTAGTGGCTTAAAACAGTCACCACTTAGTCACAGTCCTCCCAGGCAGTTTGGGCTTGGATCTGCTAGGTTCAGCTGGGCTCAGTTATGATCATTTTCACCTCAGCCGTGTTTCTGGAGTTGGCTGCACATTGTCTACAGCAGGCACTGAGGCCTGTCAATACCAGCACAGTTTTCCCCACCCCCACTGGTTCGCAGGATGATCACAAGAACTCAAGAAAAGCCCCAAGATCTTTTGAGGCTAACCTCAGGATGCAGACATATATTGTGTCCTCTCCCACATTCTGTAGGCATAGAAAGTAGTTTCCAAAGCAGGTAGCAAAAATAGGTGCTACCTGTTGGTGGGAAGAGATAGAGATTCAAGGTTTTGTGCTCAGGTTTCAGTCTGATCTAGGCACTTTTATCTGATTTTTGCTTGTGAGACCTGTTTAAGAAGATAAAGGTTTTGAAATATTCTATGAAAATAACTGCAGTCTTGAAAGTTTTCTACCTTACATAGCTTACTTCAGGCTTTTCAATCCCATTAAACTATGCGGCTGCATTAAAATAAACCCTTAAGTTATTTTTAATACATTCCCATTTAAACTAAAGCCTAATGCATAAGTCTGGCAGTTCTGCTTAAATTTCAGCTTAAATGGGGATGTATTAAAAATAACTTAAAGATATATTTTAATACCGCTTAGTATTAGGTAGAATTTAGCTTATGATAGAGCTATTGCAGAACATATGTGGAACAGGAAAAAGAGGCCATTGCTCTGTGATGAGTTTGAAGCAGAAATCTCTAGACTTTGAAACAGAAGCTGGGTCACTAAGTATCCTGATAGTATTTCTGCCTGGAACATTTTGGGGTTGGGTGTCTTGAGTACATTGTCTTGGTAAAGGAAACTTGTGGCCATCAGGAAGAGAGCATTTTAGCTAGGTAACTAAAACCTGGTTGATGTTATTTCTCTTTAAGTAAATGAGGGAAAAAGCCAAGTAAAAACACTTATCATTAGAGACTACAGAAAACTGTTCTCATTGTTTAATAGCTGGAGAATAGTTCAGTCATAGTTAAATATCAAAATGAATGATACTGTTCCCAACAAGTGATTTCATAGGGTGAAATTATGTCCTTCTATCAGAAGTGTAGCTGGTAAACCATTGGAAACCTAGCCATGTTGATGTAAAACTTTACATTTTAGTATGGAGTGCATGTTGAATGCCGTGATACCCAGGAAATGATGCTAAGAGAGAGCAGTGCGAGCTCCTCTTTTGGGTTATAGGTTGGTTATTAAAGACCATCCAGCATGATAGACCCTCCTCAATGCAGACCACTCTCAGATCATAGGTACAATCATGCAGTAGAGATTTCCCAGCAGCCACTTTGCATTTTCATTGGCCCATATCAAAAAGGTGAACTTGGTTTTAAACACAATTGTCTGAAAATCAAGTAAGTTTTATAAGCTAAGATAGCACTGAAAGTATAATTAAATAGTAACTGAGGAAATGACTACCAAAATCTGAAAAACTAAAATGGTATAAGATACGTTATTCTTTTCTTTCATCTTGTTAGGGGAGGGAATTAGATATGGGAACTTCTAATGGAAAGTAAGTCTGGTACTTGCTTCACAGAAAGTTAGTTACCTGGTGCCTTGAAACTTTTGTATTTAACTGTGTACATGAACAGATGGCTACCAGCAAAGCAAGACCCATTATTGAATTGGGATGATGGCCAGTGGTAGGATCCTTCTTGACTGGCCAACATACCCCATGTGAGAAGGAAGAAAGAGTTAGGAGTTTTGCATGTTGAGTGTGGCTTTGGGTAGGTGCCAGATGCCCTGTTTTGATGGCATTCAGTGAGGCGTTAATGCCCGTTGTGCTGGTATTGCAGAAAATTCCTTTGTCAGAGATGTGAATGGGCTAGATCCTGGCATGGCTCTTAACATAGTACAGCAAAGCAGTTCTTGTGATGGTCAACTAGTGTGAAAGCTAGGCATAAAGTCATTGAGTAATGATTTGACTTCAGTGCTCTGTGCTGTTGATGGATGTGGAAAAATAACCTAGAAACTAATTTTATATGTAAAAATTGTCCAGTGACAGCTTTTGTAAAATTCCAAGTGGATCAAGTGACTTCTCAGGATAAACAAATGTAATTGTATTGACTTGGCTCCATTCAAATGGCTCTTTGGGGAATAATTTGGGATGGTAGCGTAGTGTAGTTCTGACTTGATTTGACCTGTAAAGCATAAATCTTAGGGACCATGTATGATGGCTTAAAAAATTCTTCACTGAGTAATGTTCCATAAAATTTATTTAGATAAGACTCAGATCTGAAGTGAAGCATAACCCTAAGAAACTGACAAGGTCCCGCAGGTTCCCAACATTGGTAACTTGTGTAATTAATTTAAAAAACATGTTTTATATTTCTTTTTGGAAATGAGAGGTGTTAATGGAAAGTAATTACTTCTGTATATAAGGTTTTCATGTTGCTTCCATGTTCTGTATTCATTTTATAGTTAAAGAGGCCACATTTTCAGGCTTACTGAGTTTTCTGTGTAAATTTTGGGTCAGGACCCTGGATCACTACTATGATATTCATTCTTACTATGTGATACTTTGCATGTCATTGGCTTTCAATGAACATGGAAGAATTAGCATCCTTGCCACATGGTGATTTATTCTCCTTCTATCTTAACAAATCTACCTATTCCCTCTGGGCTTCAGCAGTTTCTCATGGAAATTGTGACTGAAGCTTAAGTAAACATGTTTATTTTGTGCTAGCTGCTGACCAGGAACTCTCCGCAGCTGAAGAGTTTTTTTTCTTCTTCTTCTTCTTTTTTTTCTCTTTTAAACTCCTGCTGGGTAAGCCATCACTGTGACAGGTAAATAGCATTCCTCAATGAAGCTTGAACTCCCTCCTACTTCATTTCTTCTGGGCGGGTGAATGTAAGCATTGTCTTGCTTGGAACCCCATTGATTAGGTCACTGCCTGTCCTGCTGAAAACAGAGCAGCCTAGGGGCCATCTCCCTGCAGGGGATGTGCTAAAGCCAGTGTGAAAGGGACCCTGGGGTCTCACCATTACCTTATGAACAGCAATCAGTTCAGGCAGCAGAGTACATATTAAGGACCTATTAACTTTTACAGGCTTGTCTTGGAGTTGAAAAGCTTTTGGGAGCAAAGGGACAATAAAAGGAAATTATTGCCAGAGCAACTGAGGGCAGCACCTTGCCATCTCTCTCTGTGGGTGCATCTGTTGAATTGCAATTTTATTTCCTGCTGGGGCATCTCCCTAGGTTTAGAAGTCCCCTCAAAGGCCTTGAAAGGGGTGTTTAAAAATGATTACATAATGTTGATCCTTTTCTTAAAGAGCTACTCACCATAGCTTTGGGACAAAATTCACAAAGAACTATTCTTATTTTAAAAACAACTTTTATTTTCCAAAAAGAAAAAAAGATGGCTGTTATGGAAGCCTGGGAAAATTCAGACCTGCAATAGGGAAATGTGCTGCAGACATGTTGGAGTATCTCTAATTTAGGTGTACAGGAACATGGTCAAACATTTCTGGATTAAAGACCAGTGAAAGCATACTGCTTCTGTTGTCCACCATGTCACAATACACACTTTTTAGAGGGTGTGATTTTGAGGAGGATGGTGTGCCTTACAGAGATAATCTAGAACATGTACCATGTGATTTTTTTATACATGTAAGTTATTTCCTTGTGTATTTCTCCACTGCCCTAACATAAATTTTGGGAAGCAAAGTTACTGGGATAGTGGATATAAAAACGTTAAAAGCTTTTAACACAAATTGCTACATTTATGACCCAAAATGAGGTCTCATCAGCAGTCTGCTAAATTCTCTGGATTCTTACTACTACTGAATATTTGGACTTAATCATGAAAGCCAATTGTATAGGTGAAAAATCTCAGTTAGGAAGCTGCCAACATTCAATTGCTAACTTTGTGGCTGTGCTTGAAGCATTGCATTTTTATAAACTGACCTTCGGGATAGTACTCTGATTTAACTTTTTTTTTATTTTTTGAGAGAGAGAGAGAATGGGTGCACCAGTGGCCTCTCAGTCTCTGTGAACGAATTCCAGATGCATGCGTCCCCTTTGGGCAAGTGTGGCATTGCGCCCTTGCTTCACTTTAACATCTGGCTAATCGTGGGACCTGGAGAATCAAACAGGCGTACTTAGGCTTGACAAGCAGGCAGGGGCCTTAACCACTAAGCCATCTTTCCAGCCCTGATTTAACTTTTTCAGCTTCTTGTCCCAGTGGTATCTTAAGACTTTTTTCTTTATGTTAATTGATTAACCTTAAAAACTTTATTTTTTAAATTTATTTGAGAGGGACAGACAGAAAGAGAAAGAGGCAGATAGATAGAGAATAGGCGGGCCAGGGCCTCCAGCCACTGCAAGCAAACTCCTGATGCATGCACCACTTTGTGCATCTAGCTTACATGGGTCCTGGGGAATCAAACCTCTAACCGGGGTCCTTAGGTTTCATAGGCAAGCGCTTAACTGCTAAGCCATCTCTCCAGGCCAAATGTTTAACTTTTTCAAGATTTTATTTTTATTTATTTATTTATTAGAGACAAAGAGAGGGAGAGTGAGAATGGATGGGCCTCTAGCCAGTGCAGACGAACTCCAGACACGTGTGCCACCTTGTGCATCTGGCTTATATGGGACTTGGAGAATGGAACTGGGGTCCTTAGGCTTCACAGGAGTGTGCCTTAACTGCTAAGCCATCTCTACAGCCCTTGATTAACTTTTAAGAAAGTCATTGTATCCCAGGTGCCACATGAAGATTGCATGAGGAGAAACTATGATGTGGAGTTGTACCTTTCATTTCTCTGGGCTAGATTCTGCTTATTCTGTACAGCTATGCGTAAGATGGATTTATAATTCAGTTACTATCAGCTTTTCAAATGAAAACAGTAACTTAAAACCAAAAATATAAGTTCTTCTTATGTGATTCTTGAAAATTAATCTTTCCAAGTCCACTGTCAATATATAATTATTAGTTTAATGATTAAATTAAAATTAATTGCCTTCTTTGTAGGATGATTTCAGATTGTAATTTTTTTTTTCAGGCAATAAGAAATTCATTGCAGTTCTTAACTCAAGCTCAGCTCTTAGAAAAGACTGAAACATATATAACACTCAGGGTTCTGGGTTCTGTTCAAGGAGTAACTGGGGACAACACAGCAGCTGAAAACACCTAATGGTGATTTAGGCATTGGGTTCAAGTATTAAATAGTGAACTGATGTTTGTAATTGGGGCAGAATGCTGCACTGGCATGAACTAGGCCCAATTGTTAGGGGTTACTGTATAAATTTAAATGAGTTGAGGTATATCATGGAGCCCTTAGAAAAAAGAGCACACATCTAGAAATTCAAAAATATTTTATGCTTCCTTAGCCTTGTATTGCATTTTCATATAATTCTGATTACTCATAAAAAGTGCGTGGTAGAATCTAATTTACCAGTAAAATACAAGATGTATGACAGAATTTGAGTGGAGAAGAAAGTGCAGCAGTAATTAAGGTACCAAACTCTGCCTTCCCCTGTGGAGTGGAGTGATGGCCATATTCCTGAATGGATGCATCTTTAATCATCTGGACATAAGAAATCCCCCTTTTTTTTTTTTTCTAAGCCAGACAGTGGTTGTCTATTTTAATGGGACACTTGGTTGATTATAGTCTTCAGGGCTTTATTTTCAAATGGCTACTTCCCATAGAGTTTGCACTCTCAGGAATGGCATCAATGAGTCAGAGGCCACTTAGGGGAGGAATCTGAGGCTCCTGAATTCATGTTGGTAGCTGTTTTGTTTGAACATTGCAGATTTCTGTGTAGCAGATTCCCACAGCCTGTGTGTTTAGTTTGTTGTATGCTTACATTCGACCTTTACTTTTAAATACATAGGTAAATCTTTGCTATGTTATTGATAGAAATGAGGAACAAAGTTGTGTTATTTTACAAGTAGTCTGACAGAAACCCTAGCCTCAAAGAACATAGATGCTGCCCTGCCCTGGCAAGATTGATCCACAGTGATGATTAGAGACAACTTCCCAGTTCTTCCTGCTTAACTTTCACAGGCTCCTCCCCACACCCCCATAGCCTCTTTCTGGGTTTTCTTCTCCTCCCTGGCGCACCAATCAATCAAGGTCCCCCATATACTGTATACATTTAAATTTGGCAATGACCTGCTCAGGACCTCACTTCTTGTTTCCCTGCTAATACTAGAAGGGAGAGAGATACTTCCTCCTTACCAGAGAAACAAAGTCCCTCTGGTCCTACTAGCCTGTCAATCACTTACCTGGTCAAGAGACCATTTCTCATCTATTGACATGCTAAGAGGTGGGAGGAATAGCTAACCCTTAAATAATTGAGTTAAAGCCATGGCCTCCCTCAGTACAGCTCTTGCAGACTCTCACTACTGAGAAACTAACTCAAAAAATGTAACTCCCCTCCCTTCCTGCCTTCTTCCTCTTCCCTTCCTCCTTCCCTCCCTTTCTTCTCCATCCACCCACCCTCCCTACCTCCCTTTCTTTTCCTCCTCCCTCCCTTCCTCCCTTCTTTCTCTCTCCCTCCTCCTCCCTCCTTCCCTTCTTTCTCCTCCCTCCCTTCCTCTCCCTGCATCTCTCTTCCTCCTCCCTCCCTTCTACTTCCTCTTCCTCCTTCCCTCCCTTTCTCCCTTCCTCTCTCTTCCCCCTTCCTCCCTCCCTCTCTTCCTCCTGTCCTTCCTGTCCCTCCTCCTTCTCTTCCTCCTGTCCTTCCTGTCCCTCCTCCTTTCTCCTCTCTCCCTTCCTCTCCCTCATCCTCCCTCCTCCCTCCCTTCCCTCTTCCTCTCTCTCCTCTCTCCCTCTGTTCTTCCTCTTCCCTCCCTTCTTCCTCCTTCCTCCTATGTCCCTCCCTCATTCTTCCACCTCCCCCCTCTCCCTTCCTCTCCCCTCCTCCCTCCCTTCCTTCCTCCCTTCTTCTTCCTTCCTCCTTGTCCCTTCTTCCCACCTCCTATGTCCCTCCCCCCTCATTCTTCCTTTCCCCTCTTCTTCTCCCTTTCTTCCTCCTCCTGCCTTCCTCCCTCTCTTCATGCTCTTCCCTCCTTCCTTTTCTCCCTCTCTTCTTCCTCTCTTTCCTTTCCTCCTCCCTTCCTCCCTCCCTCCCGTTTCACTCCTTCTTCCTCCTACATCCCTCCCTCATTCTTCCTCCCTCCTTTCCTCCCTCTCTTCTTCCTCTTCCCTCCCTCCTCCCTTTCTCCCTCTCTTCTTCTTTCTTCCTCCCTTCTTTCTCCCTCCTGCCTCTCTCTCCCTCCCTTCTTCCTCCCTCCCTCTCTCCCTCCTTCCCTTCTTCCTGCTCCCTCCCACTATCCCTCCTTCCTCCTCCTTCCCTTCTTTTCCCTCTCTCCCTTCTTCCTACTCTTCCTGCCTTCCTTTCCTTTCTTCCTTCCTTTCCTTTCCCCTCCATCCCTCTATCCATCCTTCCTTACTTTCCTTTTCCTTCCTTCCTTCCTTCTTTCTCTTCTCTGCTCTGCTCTGCCCTGCCCTGCCCTGCCCTGCCCTGCCCTGCCCTGCCCTGCCCCCCCCCCCCCCCCCCCCTCCCCCTCCCCCTCCTTCTCTTCTCTTCTCTTCTCTTCTCTTCTCTTCTCTTCTCTTCTCTTCTCTTCTCTTTCTCTTCTCTTCTTTCTCCCTTCTCTTCGTTTGTATGCTGGTGGAAATCTTAACCATGTTTGCCTTGACACTTTGGGCTTTTGCCCAGTTCCTAACCCCTGATCCTGCAGCCCCACCCCTCATGAGAAACACTCCCACTCTGGGGAGTCTTTTTCTTTATTTTCCTTAATAAAGTCTACTCTTCCCCTCCTGGCCTCCTTGTCTGCATTCCTTAATTCCTTGGTCTGGGACATGAACTTGAAAGCCTTAGCCAGTTTGCTTACCGGGGCTGAGAAGAGGCTTCCTTATTCTCAAAAATCCCACATTATGACGTAACCATCAAATAGATGGAAGATTTCAAGCATTTTCTATTTTAGCAGAGCCTGGATCTGGGTGGGACTGGATCTGCTTAGAGCTGGGGAGGAAGTTCAGTCTAGACACACAGCTGAATACAAGATACCTCATTATTACCAAAGAAGCACTTCAAAACCACCTTCTTATCTGAATTGAAGAGAACAAAAAACAGTGTTAACAGTTGACAAAATGTTTTCATTGTCTTTTGCAGTAACAAAATGTATGTCAGCTTTATAAAAATCAGTTATGTTTTAGTTCAAGAACTCCATATACAGAAAGCATTAAATAGGCTGAAAATGATTTTATGCACTAAGTGCTTTGAAAAGCACTAGAATGGAACCTTTCAAAGGAAAAGCTCACTGGAGATTAAAGAAAGTTGAAGCATTCTCCTCATCCAGTGAATGAGAAACCAAACCAATGCCTGTTTGCTGATCATATCACATGTGACCTTAAGAAAATCTTGATGAAGACTTTTGAGGCAAGGTCGGTGCTTGTAGTCCTTCATATATTTTCCGTTCTTACAAATATAGGAATTTGTTACTTAACATTTTCTGATTGCTGTTCCATACATGGACACCATTTGAAATTATACTTATGGAAGTGGGCCTTCCATATTTATGGGGGATTTCCCAAACAGGAAATTGAAGACTTATCATTCTCCTTGCCCTGGCTCTGTGCCATGCTTTGTTTATTGGAAGTATAATGCCCTTGGGTGTCCTTCCTGACATGAAAGAAAGATGAGGTGAGCTGTGGAGAAGACCTCTGTCATTGCAGCTTGGAGTCGGTTGCTCCAAACTTCACCTTTCTTGCTCCGGGGATTAATGAGAGCACAGGCTGGCTCTTTTCCTATAAGAAATATTTTATTTATAAATGGGATTGCCTACTTGAGTCCTGACCTCATGACTGGATTTTGAACACTGAAGGAGTCGCCAAAGTGACAATATAATGACCTTTCCAGTTAGTCAGAATTGAGCCCAGAATAGTAAATCAAAGCCACATCTCATGTGGAATGATGTGACCTTATCTAGAAAGCACCTTTTTGCTTAAATTTGTTAAATTTTTGTGTTTAATTTCATGACCCTGTTCATATTATTTGCCTGGAAGTGTCTGTGTCCAACCCTCCCCATGATACCTAAAAGTTAATGATTAACATCTGGTCATTCACTTGTTGGAAGAATGTTGATTACTTTGGAAAATACACAGTGATTGTTTAAAGTTTCCTAAAGAGTTATTTCGTTTTCTTGGGTATGGGCCAAGTGTTAGCTCCACTTTGGAGCTCTGGAATGTTCAGGTGTGAAAGGCAGGCATTCCCCTCCCCCCCCCCCCCACCAAGGAGGAAGCACAGTTAACAGTGGCTAGTTTTGTATAAGAGCCAAGAGGAAATGTACAAAAGCACTTTGTCTCTTCCACAGCTAGCCTGCTTCTCTTAAGCCATGGTGTCAGTCCTGCAAGCACTAGTGTGTACTGGGCCATGGAGTCTGGAGCTGGGACTGGATCTTCTTAGCGCTGGGAGGTCATTCTAGACACACTGTTGAAGACAAGACACTTCATTAATACCAAAGACACCCTTCAGTGGCTAGATGAAGTTCCTGTGTAAAGAGGAGTTGCTTGCAGATTAAGAATACATTTTTTTTTTTTTTTTTTTTTTTTTTTTTGGTAGGGTTTTACTCTAGCCCAGGCTGATATAGAATTCACTGTAGTCTCAGGATGGCTTTGAACTCACAGTGATCCTCCTACCTTGGCCTCCCGAGTGCTGCCACTAAAAGCATGCACAATCACTCCTGGCCTTAATGCCATGAACAAATCCTGGCTTATTTCCTTAAGGAGTTAAGCATATACTGATAGTTGTAGCTAAACTAGTAATTTCCTGGGTGGGGATTGTGGGGAAATAAAAATGTGAGGGGAAGAGGGTTTGGGGGTGTACAAACACCCAGCATCTGAGCAAGGGCAGCTCCCCCATGTCCTTGCAAGTAGGTACACGCCCACCCTCCTCACCCTTCCATTCTCTTGGGATGAAGGTATCTCCAGGGACTTGTGAAAGTGAAGAGTCAGAGTTCACAGAAGCAAAGTTTCAGAGGATAAAAGGCTTGGGTGAAGAGTTCCTTCATGCTTTCATTTATCAGATAACTTGCACTTACTGACCTGACTGCCCCTTCCTGCCAGAACCTGTTTCATGTCAGTTATTAAATCTATAGTGCTATGGTCTTCATGAAGTTTGCTGGAGAGAGGACGCTGCAAATAAGCACATAGATGCACATGTATGTGCAAACACACAATTTCAGCTTGGATGTACTGCAGAGGAAATAAACAGCAGCAGTGTGGTCATGGTTTTTGTAGGGTATGAATGGTCCCCTTAGACTGAAAGGTCATGGTTTTTGTAGGCGTGTACATGGTTCCTGTTAGACTGAATGGTCAGGGAAGGATTTTTACAGAGGAACTATGAGCAGGGAATTGAACGAGCTGACTGAAGACTTGGACATTTGAAAATACTTTGGGAACAGAAGGAACAGTGTGTCCATAAAACGGACAAGCATGTGTGTCTACACATCTGGCAGGAAATGGGTACTAGCTGGAGTCCTGAGGCTGGTCTGTAACAGAAGGTGAAGGGTAGGTAGCCCCACAGCAGTGCCAGGGAGGGAGTGATCATCTTCCAGAGCGGGACCAGGATCTTCCACACTCTCCCTGCTTATTGGCAGGTGCTGCTTATTTCTGCCTTTGTCTGCCCTGAAGTCCCATTCATAGTTTATATCCAAGCTTTCCCGCTTGGGAGCTTGGCCCCTTGGAGGCTTCTGAGATACCTTTCACCCCAGATGACATGTCACAAAAGAAAGAAAATGCTGCTTTATCTTACAGTGCCTTTCCCTCTTTGGCAGTGGACTTCCATTGGTCATGTGTGTGTGTGGAGGTCAAAGGACTTCTAGTGGCAGTCCTTGCCTTCCTCCTGTTTACACTGTTGTTGATGGCTGTGAACTCCAGGCTTCTCCTGTCTCTACTCCCCTTCTTGCTGCAGGATGGCTGGGATTACAGGCCCTTGAATTGGGAATTAGTTTTTGGGAAAAAAAATTTGAAAAGTACCAGTAATTTTCAAACCCAAATGTAAGATACTTCCATTTTATTAAATTGCCCTTTATAATATTACAGAAGATATGATGAAATGTTCTTATTGTTTTATACTTTCAACCAATTAAGGCTTTTGTCAGGAAGCTTTTAATTTTATTTATTTTTGTTTTTCTCTTTTCCACATACCTTTCAGTAACCTTTGTACTGATTAATTGCACCTAGTATGTGCAGTTACCTGCTGTGCCCTTTTGTTATGCTCCTCCTGGTGATTGATAATGTGAATTTCAAGTGCCTATGGTTGCATGATGGCCCTGTGATATTTATTTTTATATTCTTTATTTTTCTAATGGTTAGAAGTATTAAGGAAGAAAATGTCATGTCTTAAGTGCTGTTATTTTGTTAGCTAACAACTCTATTAGAATCAACTGCCTATTGTGAGAATTAAGAGCAAGAAGAATAGAATTTAGAAGTTCTGTAGTTTTAGTTTTTTTAAAATTTCAGTTCTCTAATTATTTTAACATAGAAGTATTACTAGTTCTTATACTTTCTCTTTATATCATCAGAATTAATTTTTATCTCTAAGCTGAGGAACAAGACAAGCTTTTCTTCACCTGTCATACCTTTTTCATAAAAGAATGTCAAGCTGGGCATGATGGCCCACACCTTTAATCTCTACACTGGGAAGGCTGAGGTAGGAGGATCACTGTGAGTTCAAGGCCAGCTTGAGACTACACAGTGAATTCCAGGTCAGCTTGTGAATTACAGGTCAGCTTGGGCTAGAGTGAGACCGTACCTCAAAAAAAAAAAAAAAAAAAAAAAGAGAGAGAGAATGTCAACTTTGAAAACAAATGAGGGCATTGCATGTATTTACAAATTGATATTGTGCTTTAATGAAGATTCTTAAGTTTATATCATAAACTATTATAAGGCAGTTAGCTCATTATTTTGGGGTGCTTGAGGTAGCAAATGTTTTGGGGCATAAAAAGTGACACTTCATTGTTTGTAGTAAGTAACCAGTGAAAAACAGCTCATGACTAGGTGAGCTTGCTAAATTAGGTTTCTGAGTTTTTACAGATTTGGCAGCAAACTGAGTATTAAAAGTGCCCAGAAATTATTTCTTTTCACTCTTGAAAATGCTTTCAGTTTTTAAAATTTGAAAGTTTCTTTGTGATAAATTATAATTCGGCTGGAGAGATGGCTTAGCAGTTAGGGTGCTTGCCTGTGAAGCCTAAGGGACCCAGGTTCAGTTCCCCAGGATCCACGTAAGCCAGGTACAAAAGGTGTAGGGTAAATCTGGAGTTCGTTTACATTGGCTGGAGGTTCTAGTGTGTCCATTCTTTCTCTTATTTCTCTCTCAAATAAATAAAATATTCAATTAAAATTAAGTAAACAAGTAGTCAACCCTCTTATTTGATCAAAGATACAGGCCCAATGCCCTGTGGCTGGAGTTCCACAAGTCTCTCACCAGTTGGCAAAAAGTGAATGAGATTTTTTATTGGCTTGGATGGTGTTCAGTTCATGAGAAACACACCTTTCTTTTTGCATAATTGAATTTCAGGTATGTTTTAGGTTTAAAGAAATACCATTTTCTACATTTAAGATTTGTTTTATAGGATCCTTAACAAACTGCAGGCAAAGGGAAGCTTTCCTTATCTAGCGTGTGCATTCTAGGATTCTGGAGACCCTGTTTGCTTTGGAAAGAGTGCTGTGTACACTGAAGGGCAGCAGTTGAGGGGAGCTGGAGGAAGCTCATTCCTGTTCCTTCTGTAGCAAGGGAGTGCTTGAGAAGGTGGCATTGAGTTTTAACTGACATTTCAATCTCTGAATGGTGCTTTGTCTTCATACTGGAACATACTGGAATATTTGCAATACAGATGCTCAAAGCAGTTGTTCCTATAAGTCACTCCTAACTTTTGAGGATGGCTTTTACATGCCTGAAATTTCTTAAGTTCTGTTGATAACACTTTCAATTAACCCTTTAAAAGCAGTGGTTATAAAAGATTGTTATGTAATTACTTCATAGCTATAGAGATACCTCTTCTGGGAAAATTAAAAATATTAACAGTGAAGAAAATAAAAACAGAATTGTGTTGTGATTTATTTTTTAAAATCATACTGGTTCCATGATGCATCATGAAATTTAGGCAGTAATTCATAATCCCAGGAAAGACTTGATTGGCCTTGGAGACATATATTCATGAAAAGAAATGTAACTGTTAATGCATCTGGTTGTTAAAATACTGTGTTGTCCTGAACATGTTCCATTCCTTGCCCCACTCCTGCAGTTCTAGTGAGTAAATTAACTTTTTAGTTAATTCCTTGAGACTCTGTTGGTTCTTTGAGCTCCTTCCATCATACTAAGCACATGGTGGAAACTGAAGTACTTGTATGAATTGGAGTAAATGTAATTCAGTAATGCCAGGTTCCAGGTTATTCTGAGCCAAAACCGTGGTACATTAAATTCTTTTGGTGAAGAAAATGCTATAAGGTAGTTTAAAAATTTCTTTGGATTAAAAAAAAAAAAAAAACTCTCAGACCTTCCTTTCCCAAAGAGGGGTTTTCCTAAAAATGTTATTTGTGATCTCCTAAAATTTTTTTTATATCTGGCTCTAAACCTGATACCTTCTGTTTAGGACTGGAAGGCCAGTAGCTGTTCCCACAGCTCAAGCATGATGTTCTCAGGGATATTCAGTGTGCTTAGTATAATGCCGTTGGTTCACTTCCTGTAAGTCCATCAGTGCATCATAAGGAACACTGGGATCACTCAATGACTGGTATACAATGGTTCTGGTTTTTACGTTGCAGCAGGTTTTTCTTCTTCATCCTAGATGCTCTGTCAGCTGGTGTTCCTGAACTCCACAGGCTGGCTTTATCATTAGTTATTCACATGATAACTTTTAATACTCAAGGATGATCCTCTTCAAAAAGAGAGTTTATCCAAGAAAACCTTCATTAACAATATTAATGATTCTGACATTGAAATTAGAACTTGGGATCATTTCTCCACAAAGCATGAAAGCAGGGTTCAACCTAGCTTGCCCTGGGAATAGCTAAAGCTAAAGGAATCCCTAGGCTTGAAACATGATGCCTTAAATCAGATTATAAAGTTAATTGATAGAAGTTAGAAAGTATGCAGGGCTAAAAGTTTCCTCAGCTAAGCTAATCTTAAAATTACTACAACAATTTTAATTGAAAAAGGTGATGTAATTATTTTAATTAAATGATTTAAATGTATTCAAAATAATAAAGAAATTGTTACATTTGCCTGCCCTGGTGCACCCATTCTCTCTCTCTCTCTCAAATAAATAAATAAATAAATAAATAAATAAATAAATAAATAAATAAATATTTTTTAAAGCATATGACATTTCCCTTATTTACATTACAGCAAGAAAGTGAAAGTTTTAATGATTTATATGGAACATTCTGTTTTTAAAATACTAGATTTTGATATCATTTCTGTGCAAAATAATTGCACTCCAGAATTTACATACAATTTTCCTAATTGGAATAAATTAATAGTGACATCTTACATATTAAGGTGAGAGTGTCAGCTTTTATTTTAGTGCTAAAACCAGTTCTTCTATGTTCCTCTCTGATAAAGTATACCAAGTAGCTGTTTTAGAATCTTAAATGACTTCATCTTACCAGACTTTTCCTTTTTTGGCTACCAACTGCCTGTCAATGAATGCAGTAGGCAAGAGCACTAAATGTATATTTACACATATACATAATCATCTGCACTGTCTTAAAAGCATCAAGGATTTTTACTTTATATAGTAAGTATATAATATATGTAATGTTTGATAAATTAGCATAGTTTTTTAATATTTATTTGAGAGAGAGAAAGAAGCAGAGAGAAAGAGAGAGAATGGGTGTGTCAGGGCCTCCAGCTACTGCAGATGATCTCTATATGCATGTGCCACCTTGTGCATCTGGCTTATGTGGGACCTGTGGAATTGAACACAGGTCCCTTGGCTTTTCAGGCAAACTCCTTAACCACTAAGCCATCTACCCAGCCCTAGCATAGTTACTTTAAAGAGGAGTCAAATTTAGGAAATTGTGTTCTGTTTTATAACTTCTTTGCACACTATCTTTTAGGTAAACTATCTTTTTTTTAAACAAAACTCTTTATGTATTAAAATAGAGATGGCTATATAAGTTTTGTATTAGGATATTATTTACACAATGAGCCCACACAAAGGAGTGTCTTACGTGCACATGGGATCTGTCAAGGCATCGTGATGTGGAGATCTTGGCATTCTCAGTCTAAATCTACTAGATAGAGAGAATGAGCTCAAGAGAATGAGATCAGAGCAAGGTTTTAAGAGTGAAAGGAAGCCTATATATTATGGTCTCTGTTACCACTTTAAGTAGATTAAGTTAAACAGAAAAAGGGAGCAGATAGTTTCTCCCCACCCCATATACCTGTTAACAACTTACATGTTTGGTAAGTTTGTTACAACTGAAGAATGAATAGTAATAATTCTTACTAATTTATTCAGTTTCTCTCAGTTTTTCTATAATACACCTTCCTGATTCAGGATCTCACTTAACATTTAGTTGTCATATTTCAAACTTGTCTTGGGTGTGACTGTTTCTCATCCTTGCCTTACACAAACAATAAGCATCCTTCTTCACTATATGCTTGCTTACTAAGTACTTGTGAGGCAGGTGACTTCTTTACCTTCAAGGAACTTAGGGTCAAATAGGGAGCTGTCTTATCTATTTCTAAAACTTAGTTGGTAGATTAATATTTACTATAATATCTGATTTTTCATAGTTCCTAAAAAATTGGATAATTGTGGATAATTTATGTAAATATAGTTAATATGTGTGTAGTGTATAGATGATGTTTCTGTTCTTTTTTTTTAATTTTTTAATTTTTTATTTATTTATTTGAGAGAGAGAGATACAGAAATAGGCAGGTAGAGAGAGAGAGAGAATGGGTGCGCCAGGGCCTTCAGCCACTGCAAACGAACTCCAGATGCATGCACCCCCTTGTGCATCTGGCTTACGTGGGTCCTGGAGAATCGAGCCTTGAACCGGGGTCCTTAGGCTTCATAGGCAAGCGTTTAACCGCTAAGCCATCTCTCCAGCCCATGTTTGTTTCTTTTCTTTTTAAATGACTTTATTTTATATTTGAGGAAATACTTATTTCCAAAAAACTTACTATTTATAACAAGGATGTGGATTTTGGTGAAAAAGCCACTTCTCACTTTGTTATTGCCTGTATGAACAATATCATTAAGAATTATTTTGAAGTGTGTGTGTGTGTGTGTGTGTGTGTGTGTGTGTGTGTAATTGAAATCAGCTGCTCATACAGTTGCAGCCTGAGGCTTGGCCCCAGAATGCTGTGACTAGGGTATGTGTCCCCCACAGGCCCTTGTACTCAAAGCTTGATCAGCATCCATGGCACTGTTGGGATGAGGTGCAGCCTCTTAGGAGGAAGTTAGGTTTGTGGGGTTATGCTCTTTAAGACAAAATTGAGGACCTTGACTCTCTCCTCTCCTTTGCTCCTTGGCCACCTCAAGGCGAGCAGTCTTTTATGTTGTCTTGCCCTTACAAAGTCTTAAAGCAATGGTGACAATTGACCATGGGCTTTCAATATTGTGAGCCAAAATAAACTCTTCATCATTTTTAAGTTTATTGTACCAGGTAATTTGCTAAAGCAATATAAATCTGACTAAAACAATTGTTTTGGAGATGGGGTGTGCTGAGGAACCTTAGAGCTTTGTGCCTGTGTGCCAGGCAAGTTCTCCACTTTGAGCTCCATCTAAGGCTCAACATAAGTTTTTATGATCTTTTTTTCTTTTTCAAGGTAAGGTCTCTCTGTAGCCCAGGCTGGCCTTTAACTCAGGACCATCCTCCTACCTGAGCCTTCCCAGTGCTTGGATTAAAGGCATTCACAATCATGCCCAGCTTCTCAATATTTTTTAAAAGGAGAGAAGTTAATGCTTTTGGAGTAGTGAAAGAATGAGAAGTATCACAAAGTTTGTGTCAGAAACATTGACATTGAGGTCTATGGATGGCCGTGATCTGGCCAATAAAATAGGGAAATTGCAGCAAAGAAGGTGTTCTACGTGCATGAAGCTTTGAATCACTTACATTATTTTTGGCTGAGTGGTGATGCTAACTATAATATATTTGTCTTAAACTTCCTTCTTTGGAAGGTTCTTGCCCTAGCTATGTTGGTTGATGACAGAGCTGGTCTTGCCTGCTCAAGACAGCATTTGAATTAACAGCAACAGCAGCCATCAACGGCAGGGAGTCAGAATGAGTCATTCTTGGAAACATTTATTTCCTCTTTTGACCATTTACTTGAGCAACTTGCAATTGTATCCTGTAAACTTCTAATAATCATGTTATGGGAAAAACAGTATCAGTGCCTGTTAAGTTAAAAATCTGGACATGAATGAATCCTTTTAGGAGATTTTTCTGTAAGCTGTGTTTTCAGCTCTATTGGTCAAGCTCTTTTAGAAGTGAGAAGATATTTATCTCCTATGTTTCCTACTTATTTCACTGTATGCATATTTAAAGTTAGTTTCCATAGTGACATGTGGTGGTTTTGAAATCCTAGAGAGTATGCTTGGAATGATAAATATTCTTACTTAATAATTTCAGATTTCCAGCTTCTTTCAGATTGCTCAGCTTTTTAATGACTTTGTTGAAAGTGTCTTCATTGTATTCTTGAGGTTAGGAAATTTGTCATACATTTATTCTGTAATACTTCATTAAAGAAAAAGAATTGATTGCTGGCAGTACTACCTGGTAGTGCATGTAATAAGTGTGCTTAAACTTGTCTATCTGGTCGCTGTGTTTGTGTGCACATGTATGTGTGCCACGCGGGCTGAGATGGAGATGGTGTGGTTTCCTTGTTAATCTCCATCCTCACTGGGTTTGTGCTTCACTTCTGGCTGTAGGGAATTCTCTGGAAGGCTTGGGCTATGTCTTCTTCCTGACTCTGGCTTTATCTTCCAGTTATTGTCTTAGCTGTCACAGAGGAGCCAGGTGTGGTGGTAGTGCATACCTGTAACCTTAGAACCTGAAAGGCAGGAGGAGATATATGACATTCTATTTTATATCAAGATCCTGCCTCAAAAATAATATGAACAAAGCACAACACAAATTAAAAATAGGAGCAAGAAGCAGAGGTGTCTGAGAAAGAAGAGATCTGAAAGAGGGAGAGGTAATTGAAGACTGAAGGGAAACCCTAGGAAAGACTTTATAAATGCATGTTTAGATGTGCCCCAAAAGATGAAGTTTCATTTTGAGTATGTGTTAAATAAAATAACTATAAAGGTATAATTCTTATTTAGAGAGATGAATCTGTAGGTAAATGCTTGCTGTACAAATGTAAATGTATCTGAGTTAGAGTCTCCTGAACCCATGGAAGGCTGAACTCTGTACCAATCAATGCCCGTAATCCCAAGGTGCCTAGGGCAAGAAGGGAAGCTGAGATGGGAGAATCCCCCAGAAGTGTGCAGTCCAGCTATCCTGGTGAGTGCACATTTAACCCGCCTCAGAACAAGATGGAATATGAACACCTGAAGTTGTCCTTTGACCTCCACATATGTGCTGAGGCATGCATGCACTCACACTCAAACATGAACATGCACACACATACATACACAACACCCCAAACCCTATGATTTGTATTACTAATTTGTTTTTTTTTTCCAGGAAGAATGAGTATATAAGTATACAAAAAAGTTGTTTTCAAAAGTGGACAACTGAGTGTTGAAAGGTGACTCCGATGAGAACTAAGAATGGGGATAGAGTTTTGAGTTGTTCTCAAAACAGTTGCTTGACTCATTTGCATTGATGGCTCAGAAGGTTTATTTTTGTTTTTGCTCTTCCCTGTGTTACATTAGAAGTCTTCATAGTGGAAACTTGAAAATCTGTTTCTCTTTATTGAATTCAAAGTACCTGCTGAACTTTCAGAAGAAACTGATTTGTGATATATCTGTAAGTGCTGGCTATGCTATGGAAAAACTGTGACAGGAGAGTTGTAAGTGCAGGAATAGAGACACGAATGAGTCAGACTTGAATGTGATTGGTGTGTGAGTCATCTCCAGAATGTGAAACCCTAGTTGAGGAGTTGTGCCTGTCCTGGTTCTAATCTATAAGCAACCCATGCTTCATGCAGTCAGTGGCCACCTTGTTCCTTAATTTCTTTTAATTGTGAGTTAATACAATCCTAGTTTTCTCCCATGTCTGAGCAATACCACCTTGTCTGATTTTCAACCTTTAGTAATATATAGAGAACAGCCCAGGTTTTTTTGGACAAAAGGAACACAACCACTTCTCCATTGCCCAGTTGGTTGTGAAAGAGGCCGATTCCAGTGTGAATGTTGAGACCAATCCCAGAAATATGACATGAGGGCAAGTCAATAGCTGGTTTTATCTGTCATTGTAAAACTCAAAATGTGTTTGCACTTGATATTTATTTTTTTCCACCTTTACCTTTAGAGTAGGAAAATCTCTTGTATATGAATGAGGGCATAATACCCCTCTGAATAATGACATGTAACAAGTGCCTGAAGCTTGTCTTACCTTCTCAGAGTTATCACATGTACTCTGTTTACTCCTTTTGTCATGTTAACAATAGGGCTGATAGGGAATTTTGCTGGCGCTGAAGCTTTACTATTTTCTGTGACCTTGGGAAGTTCCCTGTCTTGTAGGGTTTCTTCATAGAATGGGAATAAAACAGCACTTGTTTAGGAAGGGCAGAAATAAAGATGAAATAAGATGGTGTAGGTAAGATATTTAGAATCACGCCTGGCATAATAGTAAGCCCTGAGAAAGTTGTTCTTGTAATTATCATTGTTTTATATGCTTATAATCACATCTAGAGGAATAGAACTTAATAACAATGGATAAGCATGAAATTTGAGGATTTGAACTAAAAAGCAGGGTATTAAATTAATATATGTCCGTCTGCTTAAAATTTCCTAATAATACTTCACTTGTCTGGTAACTTTAATTGCATTTTAATGAAGTGGCAGAACATAGGTGAAGCATATATGCCGTCATTTTGTTTCTGTGTAATCCTTGGAGAACATTCCATGTCCCCTCACTCTTCTGTGTCAGGTGGTGGCCATGATGAATAAGAGAGACTAGTACAGATGACTTTCTCCAGTTCTACCCCGATGTAATTTAGTGAAGCCTGAGTATGTATGGAATATGTTTGGGTCAGAGAAAAAGAGGAACTCTTACTCGCTAGAAAATTATTTCCTCCCTTTCTTTTGGTTTGGCAGCTTTGCTCTGTTTTCTAGAGTTTTTCTAGATCTTACACAAGAGTCCACATGAAGCAACAGTAAATAATGACAGTGCTTCTGAGTGGCCACAAGCATTCATCTTGAGGTAGTTCATCTTACCTTTAGTTAAGCTACTGTCCCTCAATATATTGGGTTTTTCTGAGCTACCCTCAAATAAGCAAATGCTCATTTTAATTAATTATTTTAATACAAGTACATGGTGACTATATTTTTTTAATTTTTAAAAATATTTTTATTTATGTACTTGAGAGAGGGAAAGAGGGAGGGAGGGAAGGAGGGAGGGAGGGAGGGAGAGAGAATGGGTGTGCCAGGGCTTCCAGCCACTGCAAACGAACTCCAGATGCATGTGCCACCTTGGGCATCTGGCTTACGTGGGTCCAGGGGAATCAATGTGAGGTCCTTTGGCTTTGCAGTCAAGTGCCTTAACCACTAAGCCATTTCTCATGGTAACTATATTTAACAGCAGTGCATTATTGTGTCTTGAAAGTTGCTATGAGAGTAGGTATTGAATATTCTCACCACAGATGATAATAAGGATGTAAGGTAATGGATGCATTAATTATCTGCCTAAGCCATTCCACAGGGTACACCTATTTCAAAGCTGCATATTGCTGCACACAGTAAATATGTATAATTTTGGTATTTTAAGTACAAAATAACAGATTTTTGTTGATTAATAATTTTATTACTGAACATAGATGAACTTGACATTTATTTTTCCTGTGTCTTATAATGATTGGGAAACATTAGTCATTCTAGAGTTGGACCCTGGTACTGAACACTGGACATATCATCAGTTCATGGAACAGGGCAGTGATGCTTTTGAGAGTGAAGGAAAATATAGTATACCATTAAATGAAAGGCAACATTTGCCTGAGAGAAGTTGATACTTCCACTTTCCACATTTAGTCTTTTTGAGGGGAGGTTAATTCTGAGATTAAAATTTTATTAGTTGCTGCTGTTGAACTTGAAACAGTATGGACATTCTAACTCCCTTTCCCATGATTGTATAACTACACTTCTTGTCAGCTCACTTAATTAAAAAGAAGTGTCATAGTTTGGGTCTGTATTGAGGACTGTCTTTGCTAACTCCAGCAGAAATATTTATATATTTTGCTTATTGAGTAGTTGTGTTTTTGTATAAGGGATATGTAATGGAGAAATGGTAGTAGGTGAGAAGGTATATACCTTTTTACAGTGTATAACATAGCTGTGAGAATTTGTATTTTATAGCATATTGGTTATCTTTCCATTTGTTTAGGTGGTTGAAGCAAATGGAACGAATCTTAGAATGCAAAAGACCTGAGTAATACTTTACTTGGACTGTCTCAAAGTTTATATTTTGTTTTCTTGGCAATTTAAATACAGGGTATGCCTCCAAACAAGAATGTCTGGGGGAATGTTGCTCCTGGCTTCTTTCCCTGAGCTCTGGCTTCCTTGCTAACCTCCATAAGCAAAATATCTCAGCTAGGCGTAAATTTTGTCTTCAATAAAGCAGTACTGAGCCATGATAGGATTTCTTAATGGCCATTTCATGGGTTGTTTTGAGATATACACATATATTTTGGAGAGAGAGACAGAGGAAGACAGATAGAGATGGGCGTGCCAGCAGCCTCTCAGCTGTTGCGAACGAAATCCAGATGCTTGCGCCCTTGCGTCACTTTGCATCTGGCTAAACGTGGGACCTAGAGATTGGAACCAGTGTTCTTAGGCTTAGGAGGCAGGCGCCTTAACTGCTAAGCCATCTCTCCAGCCCTCAATAATATATTTTTTAAAAAAATGATCCACATGGTACTAGACACTAGTAACAATAAATATTTTTATAGTTTATAGATCCTCTGTATTTTAACCATAATACATGTCTTAGCTCATTTAATAAATCCATAAGGAATATACTGTGAGGTGCCAAGAAGTTAGATGATTTGCCAAATATCATATAACTGGTAAGTGACACTTATTTTAATATGCTAGTTATTCTCATGGAGACACTTTATTAAGGTGGCATTTTGTTCTTGTGGTTTACATGTTGCTTCATGGTGTTTTTTTCTTTTTCTTCCCTTTTTTTTATTTTTATTTTTGTCAGGTGTTATAGAGACTTCAGATCAACTGGACCGTGAATCAACTTCCCACTACTGGCTAACTGTCTATGCCACTGATCAGGGTGTTGTTCCCCTGTCATCCTTCATAGAGATCTATATAGAGGTAGAAGATGTCAACGACAACGCCCCACAGACATCAGAACCTGTTTACTATCCTGAAGTCATGGAAAACTCACCCAAGGATGTATCTGTGGTCCAGATTGAGGCATTTGACCCAGATTCCAGCTCTAATGACAAGTTGACATACAAAATCACAAGTGGAAATCCACAAGGATTCTTTTTGATACATCCTAAAACAGGTATATATAAATACCATTATATGAAATGCTTGTGATTGCACTTTCCCAAGAAGGGAAAACTAAGAGAAAGCATTATCCTTTGCATACTTTTCTTTGGTTTTGGTACTTTCCTTTTCATTTATTCAGAATAAACCTGTAGTTTTAGAAGAAAATTCAGTTCATGTGTGTTCCCTGCTCCCCACCCCTTTGAGTTTGCTTTTACAAAGCTATTTCATGATCTTCCTTTGTCATTAAGTTTCACTTCGAGGTGAGAAAGTGTTCATCTTCATTTCAGTAGTAATTCAGGGAGCCGTATGTCTTAAACTGAGACCAAATTCTCCTACAGTGTATCTGAATTTTTATTACTCTGCTCTTTTCACTACCTTGTTTTAAATACAGTTTCTCATAGAGCACTGCTGTGGCTGTATGAAGCAATCAGGATGAAGCAGCTTTCAGAAGGGGTTTGGTTATTACTTTCTTGAACTGATTGCTTAGCCATTTTCTGTATTATTTTTACCTCAAAGTCTATGACTTTCTGCTTAGAGAAGATGGCCCCATGAAACCCATGCCTCTTCCAAAATCCTTGTAATTTCTAATCTTTGCTATTTTACATTTGACAATGCATTTTTTTATAGCTTAGTTCTCTTTTGTATGATTTTCATAAAAACCATACACTAGTGTTGTTCTCATTTGCATAGTAAACACTTAGCTCCCCTTTGTTCAATGAAAATGTCACAAGTGGAGTATAGAAAACTGATTTACTAATCCAGTAAAATAACTATATATAGTAGTTATATGTAGGAAAGTAAAATGGCTTAGCTAATTGATTGATGACTTTAAAAATGTACATTTATTCCATCTTTGCTGGTAAATCTAATTAATAGAAAATTCTTAAGAGAAAGATTTATTTACTGAAATTCTGAAGCAGCTTATAGGAAAGAAGGTTTTATTTCAGCTTATAGTCTCAAAGGGAAGTTTCATTATGGCAGAGAAAGCATCCCAGGCCTAAATAAAAAGCCTGAGTCTTCCTGCCAGTCAGAAGGAAATAATCCAAGTGAGCTAGAACCAGTGGGCTGGGCTCATAAACCTCAAGGTCTGTCCTAAATGACACACCGCCCCCAGCAAGGCTCCACTTCCCAAAGGCTACACATCTTTCCAAATTGCCACCAGTTGAGGACCAAGTATTCACAACACAAGAGGCTGTGGGGACAGTTCACATTCATACCAGCACCTTCAGGTACATCTATCTTGCTTTGGTTTGCTTGGTCTTTCCTTATTCTAGTGCAGTTTGCCTGATCACTTATTGCATAGTGCATTTTGGTGTGGCAGGGAAGTAATTACAAAAATCAAAATTAATGGTTCATAATCTGTGTCACCCTCTATCCCTTTATATCATTTATTCTATGCTTTCTTTTATTGCACTTAAAACATAAACCTTAAGTGGGAAGAAGCCTGTGTGTAAGTTCTGCATAGAAAATGCCAATATATAGATGTTCCACATTGATGTGGAAATATGTGTACTTTGTTTCTTAGAAAGTATGTTTAAGAGGCTGGGGAAATAGCTCAGCAGTTAAAGGCGCTTGCTACCAAAGCCTTCTGTCCTCAGGTTCAGTTCCAGTGTCCACATAAAGCCAGATGCACAAAGTGGCACATGCATTTGAAGTTCATTGGCAGTGGCAAGAGGGACCTGGTCTACCCCTCCATCCCTCCCTCCCTTTCTCCCTCCCTCCCTCCCTCTGCCTTCTTCTCTCTCTCCCTCTCCTTGCAAATAAATAAATAAATAATTTTTTAAAAGAATGTATGTGTAAGAGATAGTGACTAGCTTGTAAGATTGGGAAAAGTGTGGTCAAACTGTTGTTTTGTAAAGCTCTTGTCAGCATACAAAACTGTGTTTTGATTGTTAAGCCAAAGGTCTATTGATTTTGAATGCTGCTTTAGTATAAGACATTTTGTTTGAGGACAGTTATACTCTAGCCCTTTGAGAAAATTCTGATCCAGTTTGGATTTATAGAAAACTGGTCATTGTTGAGGCTTGACTGAGTCTTATAGGAAACTATATAGAAGAGAAATTTGCATCATCTGAGAGTGTTTTCAGGAAGGTAGTGTAGCAGACCTTGAGATCAAGGAAAGGGCTAGAATCAGGGCAAAAAAAAGGCTAACTTGAAATACCTCTACAAATGGATTGTAAAGGCCTTGTGTTAGAAGTGTGATACCTGTTGTTTCATTGCATAGTTATACTTATTTGCATGAACTAAAGGGAAAGGGATCTACACACTAAAAGCCAAAACATTAGAACACATTGTCAGATACAAAAGAAAGGAATTTACAAGTTCACAAGAACTTTAGAGGAGGGATTAAGAATCCAAATATTATGCCTGAAAAGGAGGACATAAGCTTGAGGGAGGGAGAAATGGAGGGAGAGAACTTTGAGTGGGAGGGAAAGAAAGGAGAAAGAGATAGAGCGAGAGAGAAATATAAGCCTTGAGATGGTAATTCAATTATGTAATTGTATATAACTTTTAAGTTTGTTTGATTAATTAGACTTAGAAATGGTTCCATCATTCTTATGTCCTCACTCCTTTTTTAAGATTAAGTACCCTGTGAAGAGACAGTGACCAATACATGTCCTTCTTAATTACCTGAACAAAGGCTGTAGGTCTGGGCATAATTTTACAAGAGAAAGAAACTTAAACTTCCATAGCTTAGGTCTCTTAAATAATGCTGTCAGTACAGTGGTGTAATGTCTTAGAGATTGATTGATAAGGCATTTCCCATTCCCTTGTGTGGTAGTTTGAATAGATGGCCTCCAAAATATTCATAGTTTTATTAGCTGAAGCAATGTCACTGGGTGGATCTTAGGGTTCAGCCCTAAGGTGTGGTGGTGGGTTTTACAATAGCAATCTAAAGATATGCAAAGTACCTTGCTCTACCTGGAGTACTGAAGTGTGCTGTGGGGTGGGGTTTTTGGTTTGTGGCTTTTTCTTTGTGTGTTTGGTCCTGTGAAAGCAGGCCAGCTTCTTCTGCCATTATAGAACTTTCCCTGGATCTGTAAGCTTCAATAAATCCCTTCCTCCATAACTGTGCCTGGTCTGGAAGTTCATCTCAGCACACCTGAAGTTGTCTGCCACACTTGTAAATATAATATCTTCATGGTGACAACTCTTAAGAAATGATGACTGCAGGGACTTCTATAAGAATAAATACCCCAAGGAGTTAACAGCTCCCTCTTGGGAGAGAGAGGCACACGAATCCTGCTGGGGAGATAGTATGAGGAAATTCATCAGTATGCAAAGAGGTTTTGTTTTTTTGTCTCGAAGGCAGATGTGGAGGATAACTATAGTTGGTACATAGATATATTTGTTTTGAATATTGTAAACCATGGTTAATGAGTATTCTGCAAATGGCCTTATTTCGAAAGATCAAAAAAGTAGCTGTGTGCTAGCATAGACATTGTTAAAAAAATACTGCAAGTACAGCTTCATGAGATCTGTTTCTCTAAATGAGTTTATTCCTCTAACATAGCAGAGAATTTAGACAGGATCCCCAGGGTCCAAAGTATGGATCGCTTATCTTACTGAAACCCTTAGGTTACTGAGATGGGGGCTAAATTAGGTATCTAAGCTGCAGAATGAGGGTCTGGCCAAGCAAACTTTTTGTGACCACCTGGAGAATCATTCACTTAATAATAATTAATACCAAAGTTAGGAAAGCACCAGGCTAGAACTCCAGCATATGGTTCAATGTTAGGTTTTCCTTCTGTCATCTTGAGGGAAACAGACTGTAGGCTTTAGGGTCAGGAAGGAATAAATAGTTCACACTCTGAGGAAGGTAAGGCTCATCTGTGTGGAGTCCTCAGTGTTGTCAGTCTCTTTCCCTGGATGTGTGATAGTTATTAAGTAGATGAGGCAACCAAGAGTTTAATAGATGAATAAATTTGTTTATTTCCTTTGGATAAACAAAATTTAGTAAACTAAAATAGGTCTGTTTGCTTCTTAGTGACAAAGAGAGATTTGGGATCCCAGTGATTTTTTTTTTTTTTTTTGCACATCTAACAGACTACAAAAAAATCTACACTCATCATCATTCAAAGTGTATGTTTACGTATGAAGTGTTTACTGAGCTTTCACTGGGATCACACACCATGAGGTGTTCTAAAATTATGTTGTCTGCAAAAGGAAAAGAGCAAGGAAAAGGGGTTGGAACAAGGTAGCAGGGCACAGGATGTTTTGAAAATGTTTGGAGGGAACAGACTGGCATGGTGTGGGGAAAGTTAGGAAAGTCAAGCCCCTCTGAATAAGTTACCAGGGCTAATTTTAAAGGTGAGAAAAGTAAATTGATGGAAATGAGGTGGAAAATGCTTGCCATATTGGGGACATCCTAAAGGAGTGGTTAGAGACCAGTAGATAAAGTGATGTGAGTCTATGGGAATAATGCTTTGCTGAAATATCAGAATAAGGGCTGTAGAAAATGTTCATGATACTTTTATGAATAAAGAAATTTGCAAAATTCTGTCTAAAGTCATTTTTGAAGTATAGAAAGCATTTCCTCAACATCCTTTTTTCTCCATTTGTCATAAGTGACAAAATGTTCTCAAAAAGAAAAGAAAAAAGAACCTGTGCTAGGGCTCAGTTGTTAAAAGTACTTGCCATACATATGTACCTAAATTTGGATCCCTAGCATCTATGTAAAAGCCAGGTGTGGCAGCATGCACCTGTAATCTGAGGACTGGGGAAGTAGACGCAGGAGGATCCCTGGGGGTTGCTAGCCGAATCTGTAAGTTCCAGGTTCAGAGAGAGACTCTGTCTCAAAATATAAGGTAGAAAATGATGGGAAACATCCTATGTTGAACTCTGGCCCCCATCTCCATGTACACACATGCATGCATCCTCCCACACATGCACTCACATATATAATATGCATATACATATTCACAACACACCTATGCAACACAAAGTAACCTATCTGTAATTGGGTACAGTAATTTTCTGAATTTTGATCTATAAGTGGCAAATTTGAATGAACTTTTAACAAAATTTTATGGTTAAAGTTTTTGTTTGTTTTATTACATTTAGAAGCTATTTTTCTACCTAATTACACTTGGTGCAAGTAGAGTTTTCATGGGATTTCTTTCTTAGGGTATACAGACAAAAGACATAGTCTGTTTTCCTTTTCTAACACAGACACCTTTGAAGCCAGTGTACAGTTTATATCAGTTTTTTTTTTTTTCTCTTTGGTTTGGTTATGTCCAGTGTCATTTTGGATCAGTTTGCTTCTTTTTAACATAAATTATATTTTTTTGCTCAAGGCAGTAGAGACAAAATCATAGATATTTTGTTAGGAGCCTTGACATTGCCAGCTCCTACAAACAAAAGCATCATAGCTGTATGGTATGTCAAGGACACAACAAGAAGGGAGCCCCAAACAAAAGACTAGTGTGGACTCTGTGCAATTTATTATCCTCTCTCACTCCCAGGAAACTGACTCCACCTTGAAAAGTCTGCTAACACTTATCAGTCTGATTAGTAAGGAGTGATGTACAACTTAGAGAACCGCCAGATAAATATGAAGGTTACTTTAGTCATGTGCCTGCATTAGGAAAGACCACAGTCTTACTCTCAGTGTGTTTGGCATCTTCAAAATTTTTGTTACAAAGCAAGTAATGCCTTTTATTTTTTTAAAAAAACCTTTTTGAGATAATACTGACATGTATTACATTTCACATATTTAATATATGGTTTAATAAGTTTTGTCATTTGTCAATACCTGGGAAACCATCATCATGATCAAGCAGTGAACATATCCATCACTCAAGAATGATTCTCATGCTTCTTTCTATTTTCTCCCTCCCCACTCTTCATTGCCTCATCCCTGGGCCATCTCTGCTCAGCCTCCATCCATTGTATCCATTGTAAGCTTCCTAGAATCTCCTGTAGGTGCACTGAATGATATATATACTTTCTCGATAAGGTTGCTTGCTCTTAGCATGTATACTTTGAGATTCGTGCATGATGGAAGGATAGATTTCATCCGTCTTTGCTGCTATATAACACTTTTATAGATAGACAACAATTTGCTTATCTATTCACTAGTCAGTGGGCATTTTGCACTATTGTGTTTTGGTTGTTAGCAATAAAGCTGTTGTTAACATTGAGAAAACTCTTTTCATGGCCATATAATTCTGTTTCTTCAGATTTCATGTGTAAGTTTGAATAATGTCAAGACAATAAGCTCAACAGGAATTACTTTTTCTGTCTGATATCTAATATCTGACTTCATTTATTTTTCTATTTTGGGGTGGGTTTATAGCAGAGTATAAACCTGATCCCTTGATATAGATTTGGAAATTCAACTTTTATTTTTTAATTTAAAAATGCTTGTTTAATTTTAGGTGACCCTTAAATATAAATAAATTCAAACCTCATAGAAGAAGTAGTGGTTCTTTTTTTTTTTTTTTTTTTTTTTTTTTTTTGAGGTAGGGTTTCACTCTAGCTCAGGCTGACCTGGAATTCACTATGTAGTCTCAGGGTGGCCTTGAACTCATGACAGTCCTCCTACCTCTGCCTCCCGAGTGCTGGGATTAAAGGCATGCGCCACCACGCCCGGCCTTAGTAGTGGTTCTTTTTAACTAAGGTGGAGTGTGTGTGTGGAGGGGGGGTATGTGTTTGAATAATAGAAATTGAATGTCTAGATTTATTACAAGCATTTTTCTTATTATCATATGTTTATTATCATATATATGTGATATATATAAAGAACCAATATATATTCTATAAACTATGTATTTAATATATATATTCCTGCTTTGGGAAAGACTACAGTCAAGAGAGAGAGAATATGAGTGTGGTCAGGGCATGACAGGGCCTCCAGGATGCGTCTTACTATCATATGTTTTTGGATTTTATAATATGTAAATTGGTTTGAGACCATATATGTATAGCCTGCTTTGGGAAACAATACAGTCAATAGCGAGAGGGAGAAGGAGGGGAGGGAGAGAGAGTGAATATGAATGAATGAGCAGAGCCTCCAGCCACTACAGATGAACTCCAGACACATGCACACCTTGTACATATGGCTTACATGGGTACAAGGGAATCGAACCTGGGTCCCTTGGCTAGGCAAGTGCTTTAACCACTAAGGCGTCTCTCCAGCCCTGTACTTTTTGTTTGTCTGCAATTGCACCATTACAGTCTTTCTTCCTTTTTCTTTTATTTTGGTTTTTCAAGTTAGGATTTCACTCTAGTCCAGGCTGACCTGGAATTCACTATGTAGTCTCAGTGTGTCCTCAAACTCACGGTGATCCTCGTACTTCTGCCTCCCGAGTGCTGGGATTAAAGGTATGCGCCACCATCCCTGGCCCTCATTACATTCTTTCTTAAACTGTGATTGTACATCCTCTAGTTCTAGCTTCATTCCTCTTAACACCATTTATTGTCTGCATACTGTGCATACCAGGACTGAGAAGTAGGTATGTGATGTCTGTATGTACATGTGTGGGGTGACACCCCTTAAAGATTATATTATTTATTTAAATAAGTAGGCTCCCATAGTACAGAATTCAAAAAGCACAGAAAGCTATCAGTGAAAAGGTTTACGTTCAGGTAGTTCCCTTGGATCCCCTCCTTAGTGTTGTATGAACTGTATTTTCTCATTTTCTCTGTCAGATGCTCTGGTATCTGAGACCTCACCTTCTGGGGAGAGCCAACCTCTCCTGGGCTGGAGATTGGAGTGAGAGAGAATAATGAAACAACTTTCACAGTAGTCTCTTTTGCTTGGCGTTCCCTTTTTGATGTGTCCTTGACATTCCACAAAGGGGCACTGACAACTTTTCCTTACATATACTGTGCACTTTGTATATTACAATAGTTTTCATATACCTACTGTTTACAAGAATCCTGTCAGATGGGTAGAGACTGCAAAAACAAGTCTCTTGTTTTATTCACTTGTATTTTCACCATTTTATTAGTAATTATATGACTTCAGATAGGTTAAGGCCACACAGAGGTCCAAGTCACAGGCCTGAAGTTGCTAACTGTTGCTCCTTGGAACAGAGTGTCTTTGATGTGTGTGTGTGGTTTAGGAGCCAGTTATTAGTATCCTAAAACATATTATGTCACATAGCAGTTGCTTTTTGGCTAATGTTGTTTCTGTGGGACATTCATATTGAAAAACACATTATTTGGGCTGGAGAGATGGCTCAGCAGATAAAGATGCTTGCTTGGGTTTGATTTCCCAAATACCCACATAAAGCCAGATACACAAAGTGACACCTGCATTTAGAGTTTGTTTGCAGTTGCAGGAGCCCCTGGTGTGCCCATATTCTCTCTCTCATTCTCTCAAATAAATAAGTAAAATATTTTTAAAGAAACATGATATTTAAGCTTACTTATGTTAACCATGTGATATAGTTCTCACTGAGCTTTTTCTGTGAGGGATTACATAGAATTTTCAACTTTGCACACTGTCTGGTCTCTGTCACCACCACTCAGCTTTGACATTGTAGTGCAGGCTGCCATGTGGACATACAGGAACATACCTAATGACACTTTGTTTATGAACATGGGACTTTGAAGTTTTCACATATCACAAAATACTGTGTTCAGCCATTCAAAATGCAAAGTTCTTAGCTTGTAGTCCATACAGGATTAGCAGGAGTTTTCTGGAATTTGGTGTGGAACTGTGTATGGAACTAGTAAAATTACTGATTTTTCTTTCTTTGTGAAGTGGGTAGCTATTTGAAGTACACTATTTCTGAAACTTAAAAAATGAACTTTGCCCCATAGCTGTAGGCAAGAACACAGGGCACACATGCACATGTGCGCATACACACATGCCACGCACTCGAGGTTCTTCATGGTCTTCTTTAAAGTTCAGCAGTTGGAATCTGAACTCTACAGATTGAAGTCTCCAGACTTAGCAAGTGCAGAGAAGCCACTTAGAAGTAGATGGCAAACTGCTAACTAAATCTCTTCTACTCTGAGATGTGCTTTCTCACCAGAAGATGTTATTCCTAAATTTTGGGTTTTAATTTCCTGTTGTGTGGTTTTCTTAAGTGTGTTATTAAAACAACTCAGGTAGAGCACTGGCTTATACCATTGGTTCTGAGTGCTCAACATCTATTATTACTCTTTCCTCCATGGTCCTTTTCAGGACTGTGCTCTGGGACCAGTTGTTCTTGCTCAAATTATCAAATGATAATTTCTCATACTTTATAGAGGACAGCGATAATATATAATGGACTGTGTTAAAGTTTCTTGGTTATATGTTTGATAGTGTATTTCCAATAGAATGTTTATGATGGATATGAAAACTGTGATAATGTTCACTGTAAAATGGCAGATGGACTTGGTAGAGATACAAAGTGTATATTTAGTGATCTCTAAAACATTGTAAAATCACAGCTTGTTATAGTGGCAGGTAGGTATAGTGAGTATTCATACTTGTTCACTTTTGTTTTACTTTAGTAAATAGTCTTATATTACTCAGTAATGAGGTAAAAAGGAAATGGCATTTTATTGTGGCTGGACTGGAAACCTAATAAAGTGCAATAGGAAGTAACTACAGCTGCAAACAACCTCTGAGGGTTTCCGGTAACATTTGATAGCGTCAGAGGAAAGAAATGAAGGGCCAGCCACATTTCAATAGGAATTAATCAAAGAAAAAAAGAGTTTACCTGCTTGTTTTTATCAATGTGTTTGTATTAAGGACTCTACAGATTTTTTTTCTTATCTGTTTCTCATACTAGTTTTTCATTTTATAGTGAAATATATTATTCCTAAAGTCTAAGGAAGTTAGATTTTATTACATAGCATATTTTTCCTCATAATATCTGTTTTCGTTGAATCTTTAGGATCTGTTGCATTTAGGAGAACTCTTTCATATACGTCACTGAATAAAGTCTAGGAATTTACTCAAGATGTTGCATTTAAATGCTTAAGTTAGGTTTAGCCTTTTAGGTCAATGTGATGCTGACCTTATAATGGGGTTGGATACCTTCCCACCTCTCCCTTCCTTCTCTTTCTCTCTCTGTCTCCACCCCAGACAATAAGCTAAAGGTAATTACCCATAAGTTGAGCACCAGCACAGCTTTTGATCATACATTCTAATACCACCCATTTCCAGCAAGAAACAACATGTAACATAGAATTAAAACCAGAAGAGAATTAAAGACACTGGGGTACAAGTTCTTGCTCAGCCATTTTTTTGTACGAATTTAGACTAGCCCTTGGATTGATTTTAGTAGTGTTTTTTTCGGGCCCAGAAAGTTTGAACGGAATGAATCCTGAGCTGCTGCACAGCCTTGACAGGCTATGAATAGAATTCCATTTTTGGCCCCAAGCCTAATCCTGCCGGCACCAGCACTGCAGTGACAGACAATAGCTGCTCAGTTGGCTCCAGCTGCCAAGGATCTCTAGGCATACTGTAGCTAGAGTTGTCTTGGGCACCACCTAAATAAAGATTGTGCATGCTGCACAGGGTCTGAGCTCATAGTCGCAAGCTCCACAGGGCACGAATGCTGAATGACAGGTCTAGGAAGAGTTGAGCATTTGCTATTGGCCATGCATGAAGCAGGCTGGATCTTTAGCATGGGGACAGAGAGAAGAAGCCATGTCTTGCCTCTCTGCTGGTCTGCAATTGGGCTCTGACTTCTCACTCAGTATTGGTTCTGGTCTTGCCTCTGTTTCATGGATATTATCCTGGCTCAAGCTTCTGAAGGACCATGATTATCCTTATCCAGTGACCATGTCCATGATAGAACTGGGCACAAATCGGTTATATGCTTGCTGTGTAGCACTTAACTTCACTTTCTAGGTGATTGCTAAAAGATTTTTAATGTTCACAAATTTGAGTGGTTTTCCTTTGCAGCTGACTTGGTTTAGCTTCTGTTTCTTCTCTGTCTTCCTGGAATGTCCTCTGTCCACTGTGGTCTTTGCAGGCTACACAAGGCAGCTTTGTCCTTTGGCCATTTTCATTATATCAAAGCTGGCTGGGTAGAGATCTGGATTAGAATGTTCCATGTGAAAAACATTTACCAACAGTCATGTGTCACTGAAATTTTGTAGTTACTTTCTCCAGTGTCTGGGTCTCATGTCACTTACATTTGCGCATGTCCTTTTATAGTTCAGTAATTCTGTTGCCCTCTTTATCTTTCCTATGCTTGTGTAGTTTCTATAGTTCTTTGAAAACCAACAAATTCACAGCAGTCTTTGTTCTAGTAAATAATGCCATGGAAATTTTTAAAAAATCCTTATTCTTGGGCTGGAGAGATGGCTCAGCAGTTAAGGTGCATGCTTGCAAAGCCTAAGGACCCAGGTTCTATTCTGCAGATCCCATGTAAGCCAGATGCACATGGTGGTGCATGCATCTGGAGTTTGTTTGCAGTGGCTAAGAGGCCCTGGCATGCCCATTCTCTCTCTCCCCCTCTCTCTGTCTCTAATAATTAAATAAAAATTTAAAAAATATTTAAAAGTCCTTATTCTCGTAGCTCAAAGTTTGAGGTACATATCTCCTAAGATTCTAAAATTTTTGTATTTAAATTCTGCCATGTTTGTTTTAATAATTAACATTAATTGATATTTATTTTTACTGTTTTTTTTCTTAGCCTCTGTATCAGTGGACAAAGAGGTGGATAAAATAAAAACTATGGGTTTACAAAGGCAAGGGGAAGTACAGATTTTTTTCTGACTAAAGAGAACAGTACTGGGTAAATTATTTTTGGAAATAATTTTCTTGATTAATCTCCTTATACTCTTCATGTTGCTTGTAAAGAGAACTCTTGAACATAGAAAAATTATTTTGATTTGAATCCAAAAAAGATCTTTTAAAAAACACGGGCCACCATGCCTGGCTTGCTTAAAGTTGCCACAAAAAAAAAAAAAAAAAAAAAAAGATCTTTTCTGTCTTGGTCCTTAGTTAAAACAACTTCATAATTGGCACTTATTTCATAGGCATTACACAAGTACTTAGAATTATTATTAATAAGGTAACTAAAAATATTTTGACCTTTTTTCTTCTATTGGGGAAAATATGAAAAATACTCAAAAAATAGAACTGGTCATTTATGGCATGCTTCAAATACTAGAAACTTTAAAAACTCATGCAGTTTGAGAATTTCAAACTCATAACATTATATACCTTAAATGTATAATTTTGTATATATCAGTTACACCTTCACATAAAGCTGTTAATTTTGTAACATGTATTAAATTCTTAAGGCCTATAACAAATTGCCACAAACTGGATGGAGTATGAAGGTGAGGTATTAGTTGGCTACTCTCCCTCAAGCCTAGTTTCCAGACTAGTGGCCTGGGATACCTCACTCCTATCAGTGCCTCTGGCTTTCCAGGGCCTTCACCTCTATGTCCCTGTGTCCCTGTATGTCTCAGATATCCCTCTGCCTCTGCTTTTTTTTTCCTTTTTTTAAACTTTCTATTGACAACCTCCATACATATATACAGTATTCATAATCCCCTCCCACCAGCCTCCTTTGTCTTCCCTCCCTTATACCCCTCTACTGATTGCCTTCCTCTGCCTCTCTCTTAAAGGGGCACTTCTCATTGGGTTTAGGGCCCTCCAGAAATGGAATATGATCTCATTTCGAGGTCCTTCAGTAAGCTACATCTTCTAAGACCTTTGTTCCACATAAATTCACGTTTCCCTGTTCTGGTTTACACATGTTTTTTGGCTAACGGCCACCATTATAGAAAATATTTCCAAAATAAAGGGAAACATGCTGTTTGAAGAAATTTATATAGTCAGTGAGATTATTCTCTTTTATATTGGGAAGATAATTTCATTTAACTTAGACTCTGAGATCAGAGTTTAATGATTTGGTCAATAGTGTCCCATTTGACAAGAGGATTCTGGGAGATGATAGAAAATATTTTCAGAACAATTGGAATCTTAAGATAGGCTCTTCTGGACATTGTTTAAAACATTTTATGCAATGTTTATTATTTTTTTTACTTTTTAAAATACTTTAAAAAATTTATTTGAGGGGGTATGAGTATGAGTGAGCCAATGCCTCCTGCCCACTGAAAATGAGCTCCAGATATATGTGTCACTTGGTGTGTCTGGCTTGATGTGGGTACTGGGGAATTAAATTGTCACCAGCAGACTTTTCAGGTAAGCACCTGTGGTAGTTTGAATAGATGTCCCCCAATATATTCAGTGTTTTATTAGTTTGTAGTTTGCATCTGCAGCCACCTGGCTGGAGGCAATGTCACTGGGTGGATCTTAAGGTGTGGTGGTGGGTTTAGGATTCCATTGTAAAGATATGCAAAGTGTGCCTAGCGGGAGTTCCTGATGTGTGCTGTGCTGTGTGGTTTTTGGCTTTCTCTCTTTGCCTGGTCCTGTAAGAGCAGACCAGCTTCTTCTGCCATTATGGTACTTCCCCTGGACTTATAGGCTTCAATAAATCCTTCCTCCAAAACTTCCTGGTCTGGAAGTTCATCTGCTACAGCACCCTTATCTGCTGAACCATGTCTCCAGCCCTGTTTACACACACACACACACACACACACACACACACATACACACTCACTCTCTGTCTCTCTCTCTCTCTACACACACACACACACACACACACACACAGATATGTGTGTATATTTATATTTTTCTCTATTTCTAGTGAAAGAAGCCTAAAGTAATCACTATAGTGAATAAAAGTAAAAATATTAAAATAAGAGGAAGAAGTAGGTTATTTTCAACTTCAAGACTGTCCAACTTTTGACATTGTGACACAACACCATCAATTTACAAAGATCACACAAGAACTATACAATCAAGTTTCAGAAAACAATTGCAAAAAATATATATCTTTATAGTTTCAAGTAAGTTGAAGATTTGTGTTGGGCTAAACAATTGCTATGTTAGAGTGAGAATGCTGTCTAGACCTCCAGATCTTTATGAGAATTGCAGACTGGATCCTTGTACATTTCAGTTGTGACTTGTCTGTGTTAGATAATGGGAGGAGGTGGCCTTGTTCACTTGTACCACCCTATTCTGCTTGAAAAGTACTAGAATAATGGAGAGACTCCTGAATATTTTCCTTTAGCATGGACTCAGCCCTGCTTCCCATTTGACTTTTAATTGTGGCCACAAATTAATTTCCTGGACCACAGGGTTTTTAAAAATTTATTCATATTATTCTGATTTTACATTCATAGTATTGGCTCCATTGTCCTCCTCCCTGTCCTCCCTCTTCCAAAGGGACCCTTATCAATGGGGAATGTGGACCACAGGTTTTAAAATGCAAATTTGGGTAGAGGATTTTTAACAGACCCACTAGCTCTAGCAAACCAAGAGATTATTTTAGAATATATGATACATGGCTGGAGAGATGGCTTAGCAGTTAAGCTGTTTGCCTGCGAAACCTAAGGACCCAAGTTCGATTCTCCAGATCCCACATAAGCCCAGATGCACAAAAGTGAGGCAAGCACAAGGTCACACTGCCCACTAGGTGGTGCAAGCATCTGGAGTTTGATTTCATTGGCTGAGGCCCTAGCACACCTGTTCTCTCTCTCTAAAAATAAAATAAATAGAATATTGTGGTAGTTTGAATTTATGTCCCCCAATATATTCAGTGTTTTATTAGTTGTAGTTTGCATCTGCAGTCACCTTGCTAGAGGCAGTGTCACTGGGGGCTGATCTTAAGGTGTGGTGGTGGGTTTGAGATTCCATTGTAATGATGCAAAGTGTGCCTAGAAGGAGTTCCTGAAGTGTGCTGTGTGACTCTTTTGGCTCTAGTTTTGCTCTGTGTGCTGTGTGCCTGGTTGGGTTTTTCTCTCTTTGCTTGGCCCTGTGAAGGAAAGCCGCTTCTCCTGCCATTATGGAACTTCCCCTGGATCTGTGAGCTTAAATAAATAATATCCCTTCCTCCATAACTGTGCCTGGTCTGGAAGTTCATCTCAGCGAACCTGAAGCTGTCTGCTACAAATATATAATACAACTTTTATAAAAGTTGCTTCAACAGGGCTGGAGAGTTGCTGTAGTTATGGAACTTTTCTGTAAAATCTAAGAACCTGGGTTTGGTTCCCTAGTACCTATTTTGCCAGATGCACAAAGTGGCACATGCATCTCGAGTTTGTTTGCAGTAGCTAGAGGCCCTGATCTGGTCTGAGGTAGGAGGACTGCTATGAGTTCAAGGCCAGCTTGAGACTATAAAGTAAATTCCAAGGTCAGCCTGGGTAAGACCCTGCCTCAGAAACCAAAATAAATAATAAATAAAATCTAGTTCTTCAGTTACTGTATTTGCATTTCAGTTGTTGAGTGATAATATGTGGCTGGGTGCTTTCTTTTGGGACAGTGCATAATCAACAGCATTTCAACCTTCCCAGAAACTTCTTTGTTTTGTTATAAACATCTGTGGTTCTTACAGTGTACAGTAAGTCAAAGTGGAGCTAAGCTGAAATAGTGGTAAGACTAGAGGAGAATGGGTAATGGCCAGGTGGATTGGCCTAGCAGATTTCTTTTCCTTGGTCTTTCCCCTTCCTGAATTTGTCCTCAAGCAGAATAGGAAAATTGTTCAAAGTAATTTTCTTGCTATGCAAGGTAAACAGACTCAGGCCTCATCATTTATACTTCAACATTTGCAACTTAGGTTTTTTGTTTCTTAGATTTCTCCTGTTACAGATCACCAGAACCTGCTCGCCTTGTATTTGGACCTTGATCCTGTTCAGAAATCTTAGGTTTTGTTTCTTTAGCTGCCCTCTTATATGTGCAGGTCTGTCACTCAAACCATTTAAAAAAAAAAAAAAATAGAACAAAATCCTTCTTGGCCTTTCTCACTTTTAATGAGAACTTTAGGCATGATGGTCTTGATTCTTTGAATTCCCATTTTGCCAGGTGATTTTGAATATGAAAATTAATCTCTGAACCTGTAGAAATGGAGATGTTACTGTCCTTCAGTCTGGTGTGTCCCCACATCTTCATCAGGCTCTGGCGTGTATGTATCCTCCAGTCTGGTGTGCTCTTCCATCTTCACCAGGTTCTGGTTTTCATTCTTGTTTCTTGAAAACAGTACTTAGTTATCTCTTCATTCTGATTGGAAGGTACAAACTAGTCCAGGAAATGAAAAGAACTAGACAACTCATGTGAGCTATCTCAAATTATCTTCACCTCCTTGTTCTGTAATATGCAATTTTGTGTGTTCTATGTGATGGCCATTTTATCTCTTGAATTTTGAAGTTTTGGGATATTGTGTGGTAGTTTGGATAGATGGCCCCCAATATATTCGGTGTTTTATTACAGTTTGTAATTTAGATATACAGCCAGCTGGCTGGAGGAGGTGTATCTTAGGGTCTAGCCCTCAGGCGTGGATTTGAGATTCCAATCTAAAGATATGCAAAGTGCCTAGTTCTGCCTGGAGTTCCTGAAGTGTGCTGTGTGATAGGCTTTTTGGCTTGTGGCTTTTCTCTCTGTGTGTTTGGTCCGGTGAAAGCAGGCCAGCTTTTTCTGCAATTATGGAACTTTCCCTGGATCTGTAAACTTCAATAAATCCCTTTCTCCATAATAACTGTGTCTGGTCTGGAAGTTCATCTCAGCTACCTGAAGCTGTCTGCTACATATTGATTTATAAAGGAGAAATTTTATATTGAAGCATTGTAATGAATCTTTTTGTTTGTTTTGTTTTTCAAGGTAGGATCTCACTCTAGCCCAGGCTGACCTGGAATTCACTATGTAGTCTCAGGGTGGCCTCGGACTCACAGAACTCACAGCAATCCTCCTACCTCTGCCCCCCCAGTACTGGGATTAAAGGTGTGTGCCACCACACCCGGCCATTGTAATGAATCTCAACACCCTGTCAAACAGTTTTTGTTTATTAGTTCCAAAAGTTTGGTCCCTCCATTTCTTTCACATACACATATGGGGTAAATTTATAGCTGCTGGTGTCCTGCACTTTAGTCTGCTCACATTTCTTGTAGGATTGATATAAAGAATGCAGTATTTTATGAACCCAAGAAAGGAACAATTTTACTCCTTGTTCTTTCATTTCTATTTTTAATTCAAAGATGTTTGCAAAAAAAAAAAAAAAAAAAGAAAAAGAAAGCAGGATACATCGTTACCAAAGGAAGCACTTGCCTATGTATTTTTCTGCTTTCATTCTCCCTTATTTTTTTAACTTCCTTTTTATAGACTTATTAAAATGAGTAATGATTAGTCATTGCCATTTTCTCCTTAAACTTCTTGGAAGTCACAGTTTAGATTTGAAGAAGAGTTAGTTGAAATACTAGAATATAGTACATCACATAGCTTGGTGTGATGAGCAGGGAAGCAGTACTCATCTGGGCCTCTGAGAAACTCAGTTCCAATCTTGGCCTTGTTAATGAGTTACTGGTGGTCTTGGAAAATTAACTTCATTGTAGCTCAGGCACATGAATTTGATCATTGGAATTCTGTGTTGTTTCTATTAAATGCGTATCTTTGGCATTTACTAATAAGCACCATGATGAGTACAAATCTTTAAAATGAAAGCACTGCATAAAAATATTCCTAGAATATTTAGTGCCACTTCAAAAGTTAATATGTATAAGGTTGATAATGTAGTAGGTATGTTATAGGAATTAATGAATCAATGAGAATAATCAGGCAAAATCCATTTCAGAGAGAGGGAGAGAGCCTTTATTCACACGTGGACCTCTGCTGGCTAATGCCAAACAAACACACACACACACACACACACACACACACACACACACACACAACCTGACAGAGGCCCTGAACTCAGATTGTGCTGGCCTTATATACCTTTTACAATCCTTTGAATTCTCCCATGCTTAGAGAGGGGAGAGATTTACATCCATAAATGTACAGTTCTGTCAAATAAGATTAAGTACAGGCAGCTGTCTCCTGAGATAAGGCAGTTATATATTGTCCAGAGAGGTCAGGCTCAGAGTGATAGAATTCTTTTTAGTCACCATCAGAGAAATCTCCCCTATTGCATTTGCAGAGGAGGGAAGTGCAACATCTGTCGCTTCACTGAAAGTCCTGGTTACATTACATTTCTTTTTTTAAAAATAATTTTTAAAATTCCATTTATTTATTTGCAAGCAGAGAGAGAGAGATAGAAGAGAGGCAGACAGAGAGAGAATAGGCATGCCAGGGCCACTAGCCATAGCAAACGAACTCCAGATGCATGTGCCCCTTGTGCATCTGCTTACATGGGTCCTGGAGAATCGAACCTGGATCCTTTGGCTTCGCAGGCAAACGCCTTAACTGCTAAGCCATTCCTCCAGCCCTGTATTACATTTCTTATAGATACATTGATTATATTCCATCTAAACTAATATAAGCTAGAAACATTAAGTATATGGTATTCCTTTAATAGGTATATGGTGAAGATGTGATGTGGTTTCATTTGTCAAGTGGGCACGGGTTTGGGAGAGGGTTATCAGAATGTGATGTATAAAAGCCCAGAAATGAGAGTGTTAAAAGACTTAACTGTACAGGCCTGAATGGGGGTTTTTGGATAGCATACCAGGTATTGAGCTTTAAGTATGATTGGTTGCTATAAGGTAAAACATACCTGTAAGAAACACCTAGTTTTCCAAGTGTCTTCCTGTTCATTAAGGACTTTTATTTTCTCTTCAGAGTTCACTTTGTATGAAAATTCTGTAAGAAACTTCATCCCACCCTCATTAGAGGCACAGGTATAGTTTCTGTAATGGCTTTAGGGAAAAAACTTCAGACATGTCTGATAGAACTTTTTTAGTGAGCATGTTGTAAGTCTAGAAAGCCTTTATTAGAACCATTTCACATGTTCACAGAAGCATAAACCAACTTGCGGTCTTTTCCAGGATTCTGGTTTGCAGACTCTGTTTTGTGTCTGGGTCAGGAGACTACCTTGATGAGAGTGTCCCACATCTCTATTTTTCTGGCATGGGGTCAGAAGCCCTAGGCAGCTGTTGGGCACCTGTGGTTAATGTGACTGAAAAAATCACATTTTAAAATTTCATTTAAGTTTAGCCAAATTATTGTAGTCACATGAGGCTTGCTGCTTCTGTATCGGCTTGGATTTAGTATTTCATTTACTTTTTTATGGTTGCCTATTGCATCTACTCAGTTATAGTATACTGAGTGGTCTCACTTGTAAAAGAAATAACTTTCTAGAAGAATCTTACTGCCTTTCTCCCTCCTCTTCCAGGCTTCTCTGAAGTGTATGGAGGAGGTCCTTCCTCCAGATTCTCCATTTTGGACTTCTAGAACACTGGCAGCTTCTCTTTTGGCACATAAGCTTTCAGGTTCAAGATTGGTGCTCCCTCTTTTTGCCCCTGCACCTCATTTAGGACGTTTAGGTAGGACATCATTATCAATTAAGAGTTTGTATACTCTTGCCTTTGGTCTTGGTATATCCAGACTTTTTTGAGTGCCTATAACTGTTGCCATGTACCTTGGTGCTTCAAGGTGTGTGGGAACCTTACAGCACCTAGACCTGCTCTTCACAGTGCCTGACACAGCTTGTCTGTAAACACATGATAAAGGAGTTTCCCATATTACCTTTGTAAGTTCTAAATTTATAACACTTTCAGGTTTAGAGATTTTTTTTTTACCATATAGGTATTTTAATTTTATTCCTTAATCATTTTAATGTTAGTTTTAATTTTATTTTTTATGAGAAAAAATGCTAACACTTTTTTTTCCCTCCACGGTGTAGTAGATGTAATAACTTAAGTAAGCTAAGAAAATAATCTGCCTTTCTGGGCTTTGAGGGATAGAAATGAAGTTTAAATAATTGGGCTATAAAGCTGTGGGTTGGTGTCATTTTATGATAGAGGAAATATAATGGCTTAGAAAATTCAGCAGTGGATTCTGGGATAGGAGTTTAAACTGAGAAGGGACAGAGGTAAACAAGAATTGTCCAAATAAAATGGGTCAGAAAAGCCATGTAATTCTTTGCATTTGAATGGAATCTGTATTCCATTTGAGTTACAGAGGGGAATTAGAAAGATATAGGATATATAAGTAAACATAAACCTACTGTATCGGTTATTTTCTTGTCATTGGTACAAATTGTGGAGCAAAAGCAGCATGAGGAAGGAAAGGGTGTATGTCAGCTGACAGTTTTGATAGGAAGTGCATCATGGTGGGGAAAGCTGGGCAGAAGCAGAAGTCTGGGATCGCTTCAGCAGTAGGGAGTAGAGAAAAGACTGGATTATAAAACATCAAGTCCCTCCCTCAGAAACATACTTCCTCCAGCACTGCTCCACCTCCTAAAGGTTCCACAACCTTCTAGACCATTGCCACCATGAGGCTATGAGGGTCATTTTACATTCATATCACAGCATATACAAGAGGAGATGTTCAGATGACTCATATATATTGAACTGATCATGTAGATGTAAGTTAGTAGTTTGATGTGCTATATAGGTAGGTGTATGATGGGAATATTTTCTCCTTGTGCTATGGGTGAGTGATAGAAGATTGTCTTGTGAACATGCACACCAGGCTTATTTATGTTCCACATGATCTAACCAGTGGTAGTGACTATTTGATGAGCACATTAGGACAATTAGATAGGACTAATCAAAGTGGTTTCTTGTCATGTTTGAATTGCTTTAACTCACTGAAGACGCAGCAGTAAAATTGATGGTTTTGAACTACAGAAAGCCAAGCCCACTGTCCTGCCATTACACGTGAAGCATGATCCCTGACCCCTCTTCAGTGTCTAAGTATGGAGCTACTAAAGACAATGATGAAATTCTGAATAACTTATTTCACCATTTAAAAATATGTATTCTGATAAAATGTCTAGTGTAACTAACAACAAACAGAAAAATTTTTCTTCTTAATACCTGTGTCATTTACCCATTATTTCTAAGAATTATTAAGGAAAAAAGATGAAAAGTATATTATTTATAAATAATCATACATGGAACTTACATTTCCTTAGTAATGGACCTTATTTTTTCCTTGAGAAGGTGGTAGTGATTTGCTGAGACTTTATGAGTTTGGTTTCAATGATTTTTTTTTTTTTAATGAGTAATATGCTCTCATCATTTCCAGGTCTCATCACAACTACATCAAGGAAACTAGACAGAGAGCAGCAAGATGAACACATCTTAGAAGTAAGCTTTCTTTAATTTCAATTATATTCAGAAATATTTTTAATTATAAATATGCTAAGAGTATTTTCTTTTTCTATTTTCAAGTGTTCATAGCTGTATTCACTGGTCATTAATACAAAAATAAAAAAGCAAACTGGTTATTGGTAGAAAAATAGAGCATTATGAATATAGCTCTAGGTCCTCACCTCAGTCCTTCCACAGAATATATGACCTGTGTCTTGAGTTTTGTTCTCATTTTTGTACTTCATGTGTACATGCTGTATTAGTTACTTATTGTTGTGGACAAATAACTGACAAAATACACCTTAAGGAAGGGAGGGTCTGAGTTTTAAGGACTTAACGTTTAAGGCATATTTTCCATTTTGCCCTGGAAGGCATTTCAAGGAGTGGAAACCAGAGGATGAAAGGGCTAAAAAATCTCAAGGCCCACCTCCAGTGTCTCTAGCTTGTAAAGGTTCCACAACACCAAACAACACCACCTACAGCACATACACACACTGAGCCAAATACATTTGTAAACAATGCAATTTGAATTTTACTCTCATTTATATGTGACATCTTTTCTTTATACCTTCTACAGCTTTCCCTTTCCTCTGTTATGCTTTTGAGATACAAGTGCATTGATACTTGTAGCTCAGATTTACCCTTTTAGACCGAAGTTAGCTTGTATACTGATATTTTAAAATTTTTACTATGAAATCATGGACTTTTAAAACCTTTTTGTACTTAAAAAAATTTCTAAAGGAGAAGTAGATTGAAGTCAGTTAAACATGTCTTCTTCTAAAATGCTATCCTGTTTAATTAATGGTGGCTTCTAATTACCTATTACTCAACTTCTGGCTGGCAGTAAGTAATTTTGCAGAATGTGGCCCTGCAGTAATTTGGAGATGAAAGGTGGAGTGTCTGGTGGAGAGTGTTGAGTGCAGCCAAAAAAGGGTGCTGGGTGCCATTGCCCACAAGCTAGGAGCAGCCAGGAAAAGGCAACATTTGGAGAGGGAGCACCACACAGCAAATCTGAAACCTAGTGCTCATTATTGGGGCTTAGACCCAGGAAAGACATATAGTTTTGGTCTTTGTGAGGTATGGAAAAAAAAGTTTCTAAGTGGTGATTTTTCTCATTCTCTCTCTCTCTCTCTGTATTTGCTGTTTATATGTTGTCTTCTTCATTTCATCTTGTGTCATAGTTTCCTAAATTTGTCAGTAAAATACTTCATTTTTATAGCTGTGCAATGTGTGTGTCTGTGTGTGTACATATGATGTGAGAGGTGTAGGTATCTGCTCAGAAAAAAGTGGCTTCACAGCCCTAGTTTTGCAATCAGTCATTTTGTCATATGCTGCACCTGAGGTTTTAGTTCATAGGTTAGGTATCTCCCTTGAATGAAATTCCTAAACATAGGAATTCTGTAACAACAGAACAGGATTTTGGATTTTCATTGAGTTACTATAGAAATTGACAAAGGGGAAATATGGGCAGTGAACAAAGAGATGGTGAAATACTGAGAATACCATGTTGTGGCATGGGCATCTCACTCACATCTCCTCACCCTCATCATAACAGCACCCTCACTCCAGGGCCCTATGATATTCTTAGTGAATGTTGGGACAAGGTGGGAACAAGGTACAAGATATGTAGAGCTTTGAAGACAATAGTAAGACATTGTAGGCAGTAAAGATTTAAGGTACTTATAGATTGTGTACATATCACATATGTGATTCTTTTGTAGCAGTACATCTGGGGACCAAAGTAGGCATTCGTTTAGCTCTATGTAAGAGGCAGAGTATTTTTGCCATCAGAGCACTGGGAAAGCTATTATTGATATAAACTTGGGAACTGTGTGGTGATGGCTGCTGCCCAGCACAATGCTTGGCTGTGCTTCTCTCAGTTTTCTTTACATGTAAAGGTGATGTGGTGATAAAAAGGAAATGTTTGGAGAGCCTAAAATTCAGAGAAAAGGGCCTGGAGAGATGGCTTAGTGGTTAAATGCTTGCCTGTGAAGTCTAAGGACCCCAGTTCAAGGCTTGATTCCCCAGGACCACATAAGCCAGATGCACAAGGTGGCGCATGCATCTGAAGTTCATTTACAGAGCCTAGAGGCTCTGGCACGCCCATTCTCTCTGTCACTCTCAAATAAATAAATAAAAATAAAAACAACAAAATTAAAATTCAGAGAATAATTATTATTCTGAAACTTTTGGGCAGGTAAGTCATGTACTTTAAGGTAAAGCAAGTACTATTCACTTCAATACTCAACTGGTCCCATGAGGATATATTTATAGTTTTATAGGTAGGATTTACAACTACCAGGTTTCAAAAAGTAAATAGTTTCATAGAAAACTTCAGCCTCCTTTAATGTTTTTAATGGTTTCATAGTTGGCTTGGAAGGACCTGGTGGTGTGGGTAAGGGGAGAAAGGCCATTCTTAAGGGCGTTATTCTTCCTGTACACACTGCTGCAGATGTGAACTTAGGTAGATAGTCTCCAGAGCTGTCCTCAAGGAACAACTCTGTTCCCAGTCTGAGTACCCGCATAACTCAGTTAAAATGCAAGCTATTTTGCATTCCTTTTACTGAAAACCTTATTTAACATAGTAGTTCTCAGTGTTTGTCCAACCTCCTATACATTTAATTGGTATAAGAAAAGTAACAAACAAAATAAAATGATGAATACTTGTGATACTTAGAATAATCTTTAAATATTATAAATATATTTTATTATTTAATTATTTATGTGTGAGAGAGAAACAGGCAGAGAGAAAGAGAGAGAGAATGGGTGTGCTAGGGCCTCCAGCCACTGCAAAAGAACTCCAGGTGCATGCACCCCTTGTGCATTTGGCTTAGGTGGGTCCTGGAGAATCGAACCAGAATTCTTTTTTTTTTTTCTTTCGTTTTTTGGGTTTTCAAGTTAGGGTTTCACTCTAGCCCAGGCTGACCTGGAATCTCAGGGTGGCCTCGAACAATAGCAATCCTCCTACCTTTGCCTCCCAAATGCTGGTATTAAAGGCATGCGCCACCGTGCCCGGCTCGAACCGGAATTCTTAGGCTTTGCAGGCAAGTGCTTTAATCGCTGTCATCTCTCCAACCCAAATATTATAAATGTATTTTAAAAGAACGCTTACATGTTGTATTGAAGAAGCTTAAAGCAGTTTTATGTATTATATGGAGAATTTATGTTTAAATATAAATGTATAAGTATAAATTCAATTTCTTAAGGGGGCTTTTATATATTTAACACAGATATCTCCTTCTAAAAATACTGAGTTTTTGGTAGTTTAAAATTTTTAGACCATTAACAGTACTTCAAGGAAGGGAGACTGTATGGCCAGGAAAAAGTTAGGGGTATGGCAGCTGTTCCTTGACCACTGCCTGCTCCCTGCATCCCTATCTAAAGTATCCTTATCTGATACTAGTTGGCCAGTGTCAGAATGAGAGGAGGTGGCCTAAGGCATGGTGCTGTGTGAGCTATAGATGTTTGTAAAGATGTTGATCTGCATTAGAAATGTGTTTTCTTTTATGTGCCTTAAAAACATCTACTACCATTTAAAAACAGGTTACTGTGACAGACAATGGTACACCCCCCAAATCTACCATTACGAGAGTAATTGTGAAAATTCTTGATGAAAATGACAACAAGCCTCAGTTTCTTCAAAAGTTCTACAAAATCAGACTTCCCGAGCGAGATCACCCAGAATGGGAGAGAAATCCTAGGCGAGAACCTCTGTATCGCGTTATCGCTGTAGATAAAGACGAAGGTCCCAATGCAGAAATCTCCTACAGCATTGAGGAGGGAAATGAGCATGGCAAGTTCTTCATTGAACCCAAAACTGGAGTGGTTTCCTCCAAAAAATTCTCTGCAGCTGGGGAATACGATATTCTTTCGGTGAGTTGAAAATATGGTCTTTGCACTTTGTATATGCTTTGCCAATGAACCTAGTCTTGTATCTTTTCTCTTATCGATTGTACCTGTATTTCTGTTCTGTAAATGGCTGCAGAGTTTAGGACCCAGCAATTAGACAGTACCTTATCTTGTTTGGGAATAGGGCTTTGCTCCTCTATCAGCTCTCCCTCCGGTGGCTTGTTTCTTTCATCAAGCACTAAACATTATAGTGTACTCATATACAGAAATGAAATGTTTGATAATTTAGTTGAAAATCAAATCAGTCTATGCCTCAGTATAGCACATAACTTCTGATTTGCTTTGTAATTATAATCCCTTCTGTTTATACTCTGTAGATCAAGGCAGTTGACAATGGTCGTCCTCAGAAGTCATCAACCACTAGGCTTCATATTGAGTGGATTTCCAAACCCAAACCATCCTTGGAGCCAATTTCATTTGAAGAATCATTTTTCAGCTTCACAGTCATGGAAAGTGATCCAGTGGCTCACATGATTGGAGTAATATCAGTTGAGCCTCTGGGCTCACCTTTGTGGTTTGATATTGTTGGTAAGCATTCTCTTAGCTTTCATTATTCTTGTATAAGTTACACTGAGGAGAAACCCGAGTCTTGTTTTCTGATTTTTGTGCATGTCTCAGCTGTGAAAGTGGCAATAATACCTATAGGTGGAGAATTACCTTTAAGCTGCATAATTTTTTGGGGGGGAGGGCGACAAAGATAGCAAATTTAATTAGTTTACTCTGTATGTCTACATCATGTGTTGGTACCATCTTTTCCCTCCACCCTGCACCTATTCTGCAGGGGGTCCTTCTCAGTGTGGTTGTGGGTTATGCAAGCTACAATATTTTGACTGCAAAATTTTTCCTAACACATATTAAACTTACTTTAATAGGTACTTTAAAGCCACAAAATCACTTATGTAAATATTTATAAGTTAGTCAGGCAGTTTCAGATATCTAAAATTTCAGTCCAATTCTTAATACCTATAAACTTGCATATTATTATTTCTAGTGAATATTATTGAAATGTTTTATGTAGCCATTCTTGTGTGACTGTCACATGTCAGTGTTTAAGCTTACGATTTTGTAAAATTTGTAAAATTTAAAAATTACAGTTTCAGCTAATGCTTTTGAGTGTTATTTACACATTTTAAGTAGTTTTATATGCTCAAGTCAGCATTTTTCTTTTGCTATTTAATTAGCTTATACATGGAATGTAGTCTGTTATTGAAAGTCCATGTTAGGATTTTTACATCTTAGATGATCCCTTCTCCCACCCTCCTCTTGATCCATTCTCAGTACTGGGGATTGAACCCAAGGTCCTGCACATGCTAGGCAAGCTTTCTGCAATCTGACTGTACCTAGCTACTTATTTTTAATGTGGAGACAGGCTTTTGTTAAGTTACTCAGAGTAGCTTAAAGTTGTCATCCTCCAGCCTCAGCCTCCTGAGTAGTTAGAATTACAGGCTTTTCCTATAACACTTGGTCTCAGATCTTTCTTACTTCGTTTCTTCACAATTATAATTTATAAGGGTCCTTATAAGCAAAAGTATATGTTGTGTAGGGCTGGAGAGATGGCTCAGCAGTTAGATCCCTTCCTGTGCATGAGGGCAAGAGGAGGCCTGAGATACAGCTTGAGTTCAGTCCCTAGGACCCCCATAAATGCTGGTGGCCACCCACATCTGTAACCCTATTCCTGTGATGTGCAGAGACCAGAGAATCACTGGGCCTTGTCAAACTATGACAAGCTCTTGGATCAGTAAGAGACTGACTCAAGAAAACAGGCAGAGAAGAGTGCTAGAGGAGGACAGCCAGTGTTGTCCTCTGGCTGCCACAGGAGAGCGCACCGCACTACAGGCCAGTGCATGAGCGTATGCACACACAAATCTGTGAACTGGTAATTGTCAATATCTATGAAGTATATTTTAGATGTGGTTTACTTTAAGGAAAAAGTTATTTTCATAGTTAATTATAATCATGATAGCTTGCTTACTTGCTCTTGACTTTATCACTGTTCAAGATAACAGGCGTCTGCTGTGTAGGGTCAGACTTTGCTGTTTGATGCACACTGTGTTCAGAGTGGGTTTGACTGACTGTTGTTTTGACTGACTGTTGTTCTTCCTTTCTGCTTGCTTTTATGCTTGCTTGCTTGTTTGGCTGTACCAGGAGACACACTTGCTAGAGAAGTGTTTTACATCTTTCAGATGACTTGTGACCTGAACTGTACAGCAGAAGGTATCTGCTGAGATCACATAATTTGCCTCAGATTATGAGATCTAAGATAAAAGCATGGTTTTTATTTCCAATGACCTTTTCATCACTGTTTTTCTCATACATGCATGGTCACCCATTCCAGTTACCAAAATATTTACTCTTCACCATCCTTACATGGATAGTTTGAGGTTTTGACTGGAGCCTGAGTGTGTTTGTATCTTGTTTTGATATAATAGTAGAACTTCATTACTACAGTAAGCCTTTATTTTCATTCCATTTTCTTTCATATTGGTCTAAGTCTCTCAAGTTTAATGAAATTGCAAAGCATTTACAATGTAATTGGGGGTATATTTAGATAGTATTACCAGGACAGAAACTTGCTTAAGCTTTGAGAATTACTTTTCCCCCTGGAGTTAGCATTTGTGGGTGTTTTTGGTTTTTCGAGGTAGGGTCTCATTCTGGCCCAGGCTGACCTGGAATTAACTATGTATTCTCAGGGTGCCCTCAAACTCACGGCGATCCTCCTACCTCTGCCTCCTGAGTGCTGTGATTAAAGGCGTGCAGTGCACCACCACGCCCATCTTAGCATTTGTTTTTAATAGTCATTAGGACAATATGCTGAGCTTTGTTTTGTTTTTCAAGGTAGAGTCTTGCTCTATCCCAGGCTGACCTGGAATTTACTATGTTGTCTCAAGCTGGCCTCAAACTCATTGCAATCCTTCCTACCTCTGGCTTCTGAGTGCTGGGATTAAAGGCCACCACACCTGGCAAATATGCTCAAATACTACAAAATTTTTTTTAGTAATAAAAATTTCATATGGCTGGTGATATTTTTATACTAACATAAATTTTTACAGCACCTGAGAAGTCGAGGAAAATGATTTACTTGTGGTGTTAGCACAGAATTTCTCTTTTTTGAGTGCTTTCTTGCTTCCTCTCCAGTCCTGGCATCATTGACCCCCTTGAAGCCCTGAAAGCATTGCTTTTAGAGTTGTGTTCTGTGGCTCACCAAGCCCTGTCTCCTTGGAATCACTAGGATCATTCTACTAGAAGTCTGCTTTTACAGCAATTAAAGCATTGGGGACCCACAAAACAAGTGACTGGTATTAGCTGTTTTGTTTGTCCCAATTTAAATTAGGTGGCAACTATGACAGTCACTTTGATGTAGACAAGAGCACTGGAACCATCATTGTTGCCAAGCCCCTTGATGCAGAAAAGAAATCCAACTATAACCTCACAGTCGAGGCTACAGACGGAAGTACCACTATCCTTACTCAGGTAAGCAAACTACTTATGTTGTGCTTATCAAAGGTTTCCTGACCCCAGGGTCCACAGGCTATATGAACAATTGATTTTGCTCTCTAAGGTTCTGAAACCAGAAGCTAGTATGTTAATGTAGTTTACCTGTGTATGCCCAAGAATCTTTATTTAGAGAAAGGCAATTAAGTGCTCGTTTTGGCAGCATGTATACTAAAATTGGAACAATACAGAGAAGATTAGCATGGCCCTTGTGAAAGGATGACATGAAAATTTGTGAGGAGAAAGGAAATTAGGTGTGCAAATTCTGATTTGGACTTGGATGTGATTAAGCAGTCATACAATTTTTGACAGAAGACTTGAAACCTGACTACACTGGTATTTTGCCTTCAGAATCTTCTTTAATTGTATACTTACGTTGAAACTTTAAGCTGTGCTAATGTAGAGCGTGTGACTGTCCAGATGAAATGAAATGTGTGTAAGTCAGTTTGTTAAAAGCTGATTAAAGCAAGTAATCTCTTAAGCCCCTGTTTTTTTTTATTTCTTCCTTTGACTAGACAGGGCTGTGTAAACATGACTCACGAAGATGGAAGGTGTCCTAACTGTTCCTTTCATACATTAATTTATGGCTATGTGATGATTAAGAGATGACCAGATTTCTGGCTTTCTAGTTTTAAAGCTGAACCCTATGTATTTCCCTTTAATTCTCAGTGTACACTGTTAGAACTGTACAGAGGAATGTTTCTGTAACTGGTCATTGTGAGGCGTTAGCAGGAGGGAGAAGTCATTCATTCATATACTTGCTGAGCAGTTGTAACATGCCAGGTGTTGTTTTGAAGCTGAAATGTGGGTAAAAGGCAGAAATTCTGCCTTTTTGGAGGTTGTATCAGGAAAGTTTGTCTGTTATTTAATTCCTAAGAAGAAAGAAATTAAAAGTGAGAGTAAAATACTTACATATTCTTTTAATCTTTAGATTATTCTTTTAAGCCTTAAATGAGAGGGGTCAATCATTTAGTTAATTAAAGAGAATCAGTCGTAATTAAATGACTAGATAATTAAAAGCTTAGTTGGAAAAGTATTTTATTCCTTTCTCCAAAAAATTCTGATTTTTTTTTTTATATATAAAATTGGTGTTGCATGTGACAATACATGCCTGGGTCATTTTGTGATCACACATGAACACTCTAATGCTGATTCACAATTTCCAGTTTGTCAGTAGCTATGATGATTGTAGTGATGATCAGACTAAATTGATTTTTCGTTCTTTAAAAATAAATCCTGAAGTTAAACATTAGAGCATGAAAATAAAAACTTCAAAAATTACAGTAAATCTTAACAGGATAATTCTGAGACAAAGGTTTAGAGTATACTTGTGTGCAGTCCAATTCACAATTGACTAAATGGAAATCTAGCCAAAAGACCTTGTGAGCAGCAGAAATGGCCCTGTATGTCAGCCATTCTCCTTACTGCATCCTGTATCTGCATGCAGTGGACTGCTTAAATGAGTAATTAACACTGCGCTTCTTTCTCCGCCATAGTATTTTCAGTAAGTACATTTGAACTTTTAGTATGGAATCATGTACCTTGACCAAAATTCCTCTCAAATCCAGGAAATATATTCCCTTTTCTCCTGCATGTCAGTCAGTGCTTTTTATTTCTGGAGCTTAATCCGAGTCCTTTTCAGAAAGCCTTGACAATATCCTAATGAGTTGCTGGCAGGGAGAAATAGAGACTGAGACTGAGTGGTTACAGAAACCAGTTGATCTATGATGGTATAGGACAAAGGGAGCAATCTCTAATTGGGTTTAAGTTTCTAGTCTGGCATTGAGGACCAGAGATAGGAATCTGGGATAGCACTGAGCAGCAGATCTTGCATGGAGGGAGGGAGGGAGAGGGGCAGAAACTGAACTGTGCTGATACAGCTTAGGCTCTGTATCACAGGGCAGATGTGGCAGCAGGTGAAACCAACAGAGCAGCTTTTGTGCATCGAGGTCAATACCTACACACACCAGTTTGGAGAATGCTTGGTGACATCGCAGGACACACCTCAGGGGAGGAAAGCAGAAGGTGGCAATGTAGGTGCATCACTCAGCCAGGCAATCCCTCTCTTGCTCTCCTGTCCTGCTGTTGAGGATGTCCTCCAATTCTAGTCACATTGCTTGATTTAGTTTGGATCTCCAGGTAACCTATCAAATATGGTGAGGTTTTTCCTTTGCATTGAAGCAGCTTTACTTTCATGCTTCCTTCAGTATGTATCGAGCATGAACATTAGGCAGTTACTCTGCTGCAGGCAGCCTGGTTTCAATTTTAACTTCAGCTCTTGCTCAAACTCCCTCTGTTTCCATTGCCTCATCTGCAAGATGGGGAGGGTGATAGTCTTCCTCATGGTTTCTATGAGGGGTAAGGGAGGCATGCAGAGTGCTTTCTCATCAAGCCCAGTAAGCATACAGCTAACCTCTGGACTTTCAAACACTTGATGATGTATGAGACCTTGTTAAAAAAAAAAAAAAAAAACTGCCTGGTGCAATTGAAAGTGTCACAGCTGGTTTTATACCTTCAGTCCATGTTGATAGTGATCACTCTCATCTAAGGCACCTTGTCAGGACTGATTGTTCTTACGTTCAGGGCTTTCTTTTTAATAGTGCTAAACTGAACTTGGGAGCACAAGGAAACTTTGCCTAGTCCTTACATGATAGTAAAAATGTTTTAAATTAATAAAAACCTCAGATTTAATTCACAGAAATGACCTTTACAGTCACACATTCTGGATCATCTGAACCTTTAGAAGTGAAACCTTTGTAGTTTTAAATGTTTACAAAGTTTTAACATAAAACCTTTCTGTGGTTTGGTGAATGTATTTAGTATTCACATAAATACAATATTAAAATCCATCCATTGATATAGTCTTCTGTGAGAACATTGGCATGGCCTCATGAAATGACCTCTGTTTCCATGAATGCACCAGTGTGGTTAGCAGAGTTATCTGGATGTTGCTTTGTGGACTAGCAAACCCCTATGTTCCCTAGGAGCTAGTGAAGTTCAGGTTTCTTGTTCATAAAGTATAAGCCATTTTTTTTTCATGATTAGTGCTGATTTTCTCTGTGATTTACATCTTTTCATTCAGAAAATTAATCATCAGGGTAAAATTTTTTTTGTTTCATTTTGTTTGTAGTTAAAATCAATTTTTTTTTGACACCTGCTTCTTTTCCTTTTGTTTTGTATTGACATCTTTAACAAGTTTTTCTTTTCAATCTGTTTTGTCTTAAGGAAATGAACATATTTTCTCTTTGTAAATATGAAAGTTTTTTTAAATTTTATTTTTTTATTTTATTTATTTATTTATATATGAGAGAGAAAGAAAGAATGGGTGCGCCAGGGCCTGTAGCCACTGCATATAAACCACAAACGCATGTGCTACCATGTGTATCTGGCTTACGTGAGACCTGGAGAATCAAACTGGGGTCCTTAGATTTTGGAGGCGTGCACTTTACCTGCTAAGCCATCTCTCTAGCCCAAATGTGTAAGCTTTGAAGTCACAAAAGTGTAACCCAAAAAAATGTTCTTTTTGGACAATACTGGGGGTGTAACTCATAGCCATATGCCTGCTAAGAAGTGCTCAATCACTAAGCTACATCCCCAGCTCTAACAAATCATTTCTAATTATTCTTCTTATATTAGAAAGACTTAATAGGAGTTTAGATTCCCATATAGTAGAATGAAAAATTTAGATAATATTACCATTCCTCTCATTTGTCTGAAATCTAATTTAAGAAATGAGAATTGTGTACATCCAGTAAAGTATATCCTAATATCTTTCCATGAGAAATCTGAAAAGATCACATGGGTAGACAAATGAAAATTCACCTGCTTTTCAAAAAGAAATGACAAGTGTGAACAGTATTTCTCCAAAGTTGGTACAAAAGATTGAGATAGGTCTTCATTATCTCACTAAAATTGTTAGTAAATAATGAACCAATGAGTAGCTTTTTAAAGATTTTTTTTTTTCTGGTTTTGTGAGGTAGAATCTCACTCTAGCCCAGGTTAACCTGGAATTCACTGTGTAGTCTCATGCTGGCTTCAAACTCACAGTGATCCTCCTACCTCAGCCTCCCAAGTGCTGGGATTAAAGGTGTGCGCCACCACACCTGGCCTTTTTTTTTTTTAAATTTTTGATTCTAGAATTTTGCTTTTATTTTTCATTTGTATTTAATTTTGGTAAAATAGCATCCCCCCATGTACATATAAATTTTCTTGATTCTTTAAATATTGAAAGATCATAATTATGACTAGTATGTGAGTCTTTTTGTTACTTGTTGCAGGTATTCATCAAAGTAATAGACATAAATGACCATCGCCCTCAGTTTTCTACATCAAAATATGAGGTTGTCATTCCTGAAGACACAGTGCCAGAAACAGAAATTTTGCAGATCAGTGCAGTGGATCAGGATGAGAAGAACAAGCTGCTCTACACCCTGCAGAGTAGTATAGACCCACTGAGTCTCAGGAAGTTTCGTCTTGATCCTGCCACAGGCTCCCTCTGTACCTCCGATCAGCTAGATCATGAAGCCATTCACCAGCATATTCTCACAGTCATGGTAGGTGCCTTCTCATTTGTCTATTTGTTTGCCTCCTATGTTTCCTGAAAGGTTTCACGTGACTCAGACTGAAATTGATTCGTAATCCACAAGAAAGAAAATCCTAGCAGAGTGAATAATGTATTGATTCTTCTAGGTGCGTGACCAGGACGTTCCTGTAAAACGCAACTTTGCAAGGATTGTCATCAATGTCAGTGACATGAACGACCATGCCCCGTGGTTCACCAGCTCTTCCTACGAAGGACGCGTCTATGAATCTGCGGCCGTTGGCTCCATGGTGTTGCAGGTGACAGCTCTGGACAGAGACAAAGGGAAAAATGCTGAAGTGCTTTATTCCATTGAATCAGGTATTTTTAAAATCCTCTATAGAATTTTGACTTTCTATGTGTAAAAGGATATTTCTTTTTTAAATTTAGCTCTAAGTGTTGAAGAATTTCTTTATATCACCGCAAAAAATGCTTAATTATTTTTTTAAAGTACCATTTTACTTGTTAGGAAAAAGGGATTGTCTGTGTGTTTAACTTATTACAGAGTGAAGATAGTGGCCTACCTAATAAGTGTGGTTGTCAAGAATTTTTGGATATTCACAATATTAATATGAATCAATATGGATAATTCCCACAGGAAAGCAAAACTTATTTGGCCAATTCAGAATTTCTGATATAATTTTAAGCACAAAGTCATTTTCCTTCAATAAACAGCTAACTATGAAACTGTTTAGTAAAATGTAGGTCTACTAGTTCCACATTGTACTTGTAGTCAGCATCTTCCCTTGCACAGAGTAGGAAACAACCTACTGCTGACTTAATCTGTCTTAGAAAAGAATGTCCTCTAGTTGACTTTGCTGCCCAGAATTGTGTTCTTGACATAGGCCACTGAGTAGTTCTTTGATGAGAAGTATTGGAAGGCCTGCTGGAGTTGGTGGGAGGCAGTAAGGAGCAAGGTCAAGGTTGGTCCCAGCCTGGGCATGTCCAGTGTGATGAGGAAAGAGCTCATGTCAAGGATCAGGCAGTCATGGCAACATGTGTTCTGTTCTGTTCTGTTCTGTCATCTGTGCATTGACAGCTTCATCCCACAGAGGAGTGAAGCTGCTTTAATATGCCAGAGGCCATGCTAGAAGCCTCTATGCTTGTGTTTGGTAGATAGGGTTAATGTTGGTCCACAGGTATGTGTTCTGAAAGAATTCTACTTCAGAGCATGTTTTCAAGTGAGACATGGTGTTGCATTGCACTTTTTTTAAAATTTATTTTTCTTTATTTATTTGAGAGAGAGAGAGAGAATGGGCACACCAGGGCCTCCAGCCACTGTAAATGAACTCCCAGATGCATGTGCCTCCTTGTGCATCTGGCTTGCATGGGTCCTGGGGAATTGAACCTGGGTCCTTTGGCTTTGCAGGCAAGTGCCTTAATCACTAAGCCATTTCTCCAGCCCCTTTCTTAATTTTTTAAAAAATATTTTTCTTTATTTATTTGAGAGAGAGGCCATGCACATTGCCCTCTTAATGGTGCTGATAAAAAGTAAGGGAAGTCTCAAGAAGGCAGTTGAGTTTCCTACCATGCTCACTGCCATTGTTGTTTGGGAAACAGCTTCCTTCATTCATCTCACTTTGTAATCATTTTAGAAAATTGAAATCATCATTACACATGGTCTCTCCTAGGCATTAGAATCCATAGAGCTAGAGATTATTATCTATAGATCTTGGAATCAAAAATTTGAATAAATAGTTATTTTGACAAACTACTCTCTGGTGTGTTTTATAATGTTTAAACTCTTTTTATTTCTTTGCATAATTGAAATTTCATTTGTTTCCCTTAAAACTACTAAATTGAGTTCATTACTCATAAATAAGATTTTACATCTCACCTGTAATTACAGTGTTAAAATGCATTGGTAGTATAGTTAGTGCCTTGAATAGAGATAAAGTATTTTTCCACTGCTTCAGAAACTTAGTGGTTAGAAAAACAGTGCATTCCATTTGTGCATGTCTGAGCATTTCAATAAAGTAATTTTGTCATAGACAAACTGACTGGGTTTATGTAGAAGAAATGTTAAACTTTCCCTTACCTTTCACATAATTTTCAACAACTGGATGGTTAAAATATGATTGTTGGTGTCTGAGTAAAGGCATGTGCATTCTTGGAATGCTTGTAATGACTGATGGGATTTGTAATTCGGTATCCTAAGTTCTTCTTCCTTTCTAAAGAATAGACTGAGTATCAGTGGACTGTTCTAGTATTGAAGTAGGACTTTTAAGATAGCTTTCCAGTTTGGGTAATGTAAAATTGTGCTAAACATTAAGTAGTCAGGTGTGTGTGTGTGTGTGTGTGAGAGAGAGAGAGAGAGAGAGAGAGAGAGCATACATGCAGAGAGAACCTGTTGGTATAGCATGAACTATAAAATGTTCATACTATATTTCCTTTAATAGTTTATTAATAATCAGCTGTTTCTAATTATGTCATTATATTTAATAAACTTTAAAAATCTGGTTGTAAGTTCTTTTCATGATACTAGTGTTTCACTAGCAGCAGTTTGTTGAGCAAAAGGTGTATTCTGATATGAAGTCTTTAGGGGAAAGGAATTTCCCTAGAAGACCTTTTCAGTAACACTTGATGTATTATACTCTGGGCTGTATGGACTTGCTTCTCTTTAAGCCTTTACTGCCATGATAACACAGAGATAGAAGACACTCAATAAATATATTTACTTTTCAGCATGGCTTTTCTTCCTGAAGCTTTGGTTAACATGGGAAGACACAAGCTCCCCATTATGCTACTCTTGTGCCCTATGGGACAGAGAGTGGTAGTTAAGAGCAAGTGTTGTTTGTCTAATAATCCCCAGGTATAAATACAGAGAAAAATTTATGGCTGTCATATTTTAGCTAAAGCAAATGAATAAACCCACAACCCAATTCAAACTTGTAAACTGTCTTATGAATTTGGAACTCTTGTGTTCTGTGCTTGCAAATGTCAGCAGTCCTCATTGCTTTCCCCTAAAACATGATGTTGTTTCCCGCTGTGTACATCTGAATTATCTTCCTTGTTGCATATATGTGTGGGAACCATATATTAAATCACTCACTGGATTCTTGCTTAAACTTTTTGATGAAGTGATGAGCTTGGAACCATCTTTATCAAAGTCAAGATACTCCAGATGATAAAGAATGGTCATGAATTTCATTTGGCTGGCAAACAAAAAAAATGCCAGAAGTACAAGAAAGAAAAGGCCAGGAGCTGGTGTGGTGGCACATTCCTGTAAAGCAACACAAGGCAGGAAGATTGTGAGTGTGAGCCTGGCATCTATAGTAAGCAGAGCTACATAGTGAGCATAAAGTGATATGGGGGTGGAGAGGCATGCGACAAAAAGTAGCAGAAAGGTAAAAGGGAGGAAGAGCTACACTGAATGGCAAGATGAAAAAAGACTGTTACACTCTCTAAGCAGGGGTTCTGACAAAGCCTGAAAGAATAAATGGGTGAACAGATGGACATTTAGTTGGATGGATAAAAAAATGAATAGAGGGTTGGAGAGATGGCTTAGTGGTTAAGGCATTTGCCTGCAAAACCAAAGGATACCTGCTCCATTCTCCATGACCCATGTAGGCCAGATGCACAAGGTAGCACATGCATCTGAAGTTCGTTTGCAGTGGCTAGAAGCCCTGGTGTGCCCATTCTCACTTTCTCTTTCTCTCTTTGCCTCTTTTTCTCCAATAAAAAAATAAAATATATTTTTTTCACAAAAAATGAATAGAGAATAGCTGGAGATAGCTGTTTTGGGAGTCTACCTAGTAAATACAGAGGCCTTGAGTGAGAACTGAGTGTGTTTGTCTGTAATGGAAGAGTTTTAAAGAGATGCCAGCCTGGCCAGAAGCTAGGAATACATCCTATAGAAAGTAGTACTTCCGACACTATCCCCTCAACCTCCCCCCTGCCCAGCCTAGCACTAAAAAGGTTGATAGATTTCTTCATTTGAGAGCTTACGTGTTTAAAATGTTGTTGGCAAAATAAGAGTTTACTATACACAATAAGGCAGACCTGAGTGTAGTTGAATGAATATAAACTTTGGCAAGTTAGCTGCTTTTTCTTTTTAAAAAATATTTTATTTTTATTTATTTATTTGACAGAGAAAGAAGGGGGGAGAGAGAATGGGCATGCCATGCGCCCCCTTGAGCATCTGGCTAACGTGGGTCCTAAGGAATCGAACCTGGGTCCTTTGGCTTTGCAGGCAAACGCCTTAACCACTTAACTATCTCTCTTGCCCTGTTAGCTGCTTTTTCTAAAACAGACATAAGACAATGGCTCTCCCATGTCAGGACAAGCAGTCTGACAATTTTGGATGGTAGAATTAAAGGACATGTAGAACAAGAAAGAGAACTATGATTTCTTCCTAAATCATAATGAGAGAGAATCCAGAACCATTGACTCTCCTAAATACAGACAGGCCGGAAATTAGTGTCTGAGTAGCCTGGCAGAGGCAGCTGGACGCTATTCCTGGGCCAGTATTTGGCCCAGAATTTCACGGCCCGGAGAAGCCTGGGCTTCCCTATTGCAGACTGGGGCACTGCCTAAGGCCTGGACACAAAGTCAGGCCAGCTTAATGAAAACCAGGCTAGGTCTGGCCTCAGAAAAAAATTGTCATAGATTTTTGGAAAATGTATTAAAGGAAGGAAATAAAAACTGTAGAGGAAGTGTTTACTATTAATGATGAGGAGAAAGAATTGCCTGCTTAATCTCTAGTTTGCAGGCCACAACATAGTCCTGGTCTGGTCTGTGAAGTGGCAAACGCAGAGACTAAAAATGACAAAAAGCTGTCAAGAGGCAAGCAAACTTTGTTTTGGAGTAAAGGGAATAGTTCATTTGGGAAAAATAAATTTAGTACTATGACTAGGATGATAATTTCTGGATATGTGTTTATGAAACAACTTTATGGACAGATTCAGCCTATGTGCCCTACATACAGTGCTTGGTCTATAGCAGAAAGGCTATATAGGACACTTCTGGTCTCAACAACAGAACTCTATCACGTGTCATGGAGCCAGGGTATGCTAAAGCTGTATATAGCCTGAAAAAAACCCAACAGTGTTTCTCAGCTGTGCCTAGCACCCTTGTTCTTTTGAAATATTTCACTTGCCTTGAAGGGCTGTTCTCTACACTATAGGCAAACACCTCTACCTAGATAGTAGTAGTACTTTCTCCTTCCATGTTATGACAGACAAACACTGCCACACGTCTCTTTGAATGCAAATTCATCCCTCTTGGAAAACCACTGACTATAATAAATCGACTTAAAAGGGTTAAAGGGTTGTTGAGATAGGTTGGGTTACAATTTGTTTTTCCTGAATATTTACAATAAGAGACTTTCTTGAATCTTGGTGTAAATTTTTCTTTGTCAATTAAAATATTCCCTCATAACAAATAAAATTCTTGAGAATTTGCACATGGTAAATCCTGAATAAAATGAATGCTTTACAAGGATTTTAACGTACTGTTAATTCAGTTACTTTGTGGGTGGAGAATAATGTATTTCCATAGCACATTTGCAGTTCAACCAATAGTGAGTAAGTTTTGGTTTTAGGTACAAGTGATATTTTTTTCTTTTTTATGGACGTGTTAGTTACTTTTATTGTCTACTAACAAAAGCTAGTTTAAAGGAACAAGGGTTGATTTCAGCTTACAGTTCAAGGGTAGTGTCCATCATGACACTGATAGCTAGCATGGCAGCAGGAGCTGAGGCCACTGGACCTACTCAGGTCGCAATGAGGAAGCCGAGAGCAGTGAATACCCTTGCTTAGCTAGCTCTCTCTCTTCTGAAAGGTCCAGGACCCTTTCCCATGGAATGGTGTTGCCCACAGTTAAGATGGGTCTCCCCACCTCAATTAATGTCTCACAGGTAGGCCTAAAGGCTACCCTAATCAAGGTAATCCTTCACAGTTGATTCTAGGTCCTATCAAGCCAACAATTAATATAAGTCACCACAGTGGTCAAAATTCTGAGAAGTTTAAATGGATAAAAGTAAAACAAATTGGAAATTTTGTGTAAATTTTGATATGTTCTACATTTCTACTTAATTTCAGGCTATAATTTAAAATATCTTTGTTTCTATTTCTCTGACTACTAATGTTGGTCCTTGTGTTTTCTTTAATGTATATGTTTTTTCTACCCTTCTAGGAAATATTGGAAACTCCTTTACAATTGATCCTATCTTGGGATCTATCAAAACTGCAAGGGAATTAGATCGAAGTAACCAAGTGGAATATGATTTAATGGTAAAAGCAACAGATAAAGGCAATCCACCACTGAGTGAAATTACTTCTGTGCATATCATTGTCACAATTGCTGATAATGCTGCTCCCAAGTTCACTTGGAAAGATTACTCTGTGGAAGTCAGTGAGACTGTCAGGATTGGCAGTTTTGTGGGGATGGTTACAGCCCAGAGTCAGTCATCAGTAGTTTATGAAATAAAGGATGGAAATATAGGGGATGCTTTTGATATTAACCCACATTCTGGAAGTATCATCACCCAGAAAGTGCTGGATTTTGAAACCTTGCCCATGTATACACTGACAGTGCAGGGAACCAACATGGCTGGACTGTCCACCAATGCAACTGTGCTGGTACACCTGCAGGATGAGAACGACAACATGCCAGTTTTCCTGCAGGCAGAATACTCAGGACGCATTAGCGAGTCGGCATCCGTTGGCAGTGTCGTTCTCACAGACTGGAATGTCCCACTAGTGATTCGAGCCACTGACGCTGACCAAGAATCCAATGCTCTGCTCGTTTACCACATAGTCGAGCCATCCATGCACAAGTACTTTGCTATTGATTCCAGCACAGGTGCAATTCACACAGTACTGAGTTTGGACTATGAAGAAACCAGTGTTTTTCACTTTACTGTGCAAGTGCATGACATGGGAATGCCACGCTTATTTGCTGAACATGCAGCTAATGTGACCATACATGTGATTGACATCAATGACTGCCCTCCTGTGTTCTCCAAGTCATTATATGAAACATCTCTTTTATTGCCAACATACAGAGGGGTGAAAGTCATTACGGTAAATGCCACTGATGCTGATTCCAGAGCATTTTCACAGTTAATATACTCCATCACTGAAGGCAACATCGGCGAGAAGTTTTTGATGGACTACGAGGCTGGTACTATAACAATACAAAACTCAACCCAGCTCCGAAGCCGCTATGAGTTAACTGTTCGGGCTTCTGATGGTAGGTTCGCCAGCTTCGCCTCTGTGAAAATTAATGTGAAAGAAAGCAGAGAGAGTCAGCTCAAGTTCACCCAAGATTTCTACTCTGCAGCTGTGAAAGAGAACTCCACGGAAACCAAGACACTAGCCGTCATTACCACTGTTGGGAACCCCATCAATGAACCTTTGTTTTATTCCATCCTCAACCCAGACCGCAGATTTAAAATCAGCCACACGTCAGGAGTACTCTCTACCACGGGGATACCATTTGATCGTGAGCAGCAGGACTCATTCAATGTGGTTGTCGAGGTGAAACAGGAGCACATGCCTTCAGCAGTGGCCCATGTTGTTGTGAAAGTCACCATAGAAGACCAAAATGATAATACACCTGTGTTTGTCAACCTTCCCTACTATGCTGTTGTTAAGGTAGATACTGAGGTAGGTCATATCATTCGCTATGTTACCGCCATAGACAGAGATAGTGGCAGAAACGGAGAAGTACACTACTACCTTAAGGAACATCATGACCACTTTCAGATTGGACCCTCTGGTGAAATTTCTCTGAAGAAGCAGTTTGAACTTGACACGTTAAATAAAGAGTACCTTGTCACAGTGGTTGCAAAAGATGGAGGAAACCCAGCTTTTTCAGCCGAGGTTATTGTCCCAGTCACTGTAGTGAACAAAGCCATGCCTGTATTTGAAAAGGCTTTCTACAGTGCAGAGATTCCAGAAAGCATCCAGATGCACAGCCCAGTGGTTCATATCCAAGCCAACAGTCCAGAAGGGCTGAAAGTGTTTTACAGTATCACAGATGGGGACCCTTTTAGCCAGTTTACTATCAACTTTAATACTGGAGTGATCAATGTCATAGCTCCTCTGGACTTTGAGTCCCACCCAGCATATAAACTGAGCATACGGGCAACTGACTCCTTGACGGGTGCGCATGCAGAAGTGTTTGTTGACATCATTGTGGAGGACATCAATGATAACCCCCCTGTGTTTGTTCAGCATTCTTATGCCACAGCTCTGTCTGAGGCATCTGTAATTGGAACTACTGTCATTCAGGTGAGAGCAACAGATCCCGATTCAGAGCCAAACAGAGCAATTTCCTATCAGATATTTGGAAATAATAGCAAGAATCATGATTATTTCCACATAGATAGTAGCACTGGTCTCATTTCCTTACTCAGAACCTTGGATTATGAACAGTTCCAACATCATAAGATTTTTGTAAGGGCTATTGATGGTGGAATGCCTCCCCTGAGCAGTGATGTGATCGTCACAGTGGATGTCACCGACCTCAATGATAACCCACCTGTCTTTGACCAGCAAATTTATGAAGCCAAAATTAGTGAACACACCACTCATGGACATTTTGTCATATGTGTAAAAGCCTATGACGCGGACAGTTCTGACATAGACAAGTTGGAGTATTCCATTGTGTCTGGCAATGATCATAAACATTTTGTTATTGACAGTGAAACAGGGATTATCACACTCTCAAGCCTGCGCCGGCACACCTTGAAGCCATTTTACAGACTCAACATCTCTGTGTCTGATGGAGTCTTTCGAAGTTCAGCTCAGGTTCATGTGACTGTAATTGGAGGCAATTTGCACAGCCCTGTTTTTCTTCAGAATGAGTATGAAGTAGAACTAGCTGAAAATGCCCCCTTGCATACCCTGGTGATTGAGGTTAAGGCAACTGACAGAGACTCTGGCATTTATGGTCACATTACTTACCACATTGTAAATGACTTTGCTAAAGACAGATTTTATACAAATGACAGAGGACAGATCTTCACTTTGGAAAAACTTGATCGCGAGACCCCAGCAGAGAAAGTAATTGCTGTCCGCTTGATGGCTAAGGACGCTGGAGGGAAAGTTGCCTTTTGCACCATCAACATCATCCTCACTGATGACAATGATAATGTGCCACAGTTCCGTGCAGCCAAGTATGAAGTGAACATCGGCTCTGACGCTGTCAAAGGGACCTCAGTCGTTAAGGTTTTTGCAAGTGATGCTGATGAGGGGTCCAATGCTGATGTCACTTACACCATTGAGGCAGATTCCGACAGCGTTGGGGAGAATTTAGAAATTGACAACCTGTCTGGTATTATCACTACAAAGGAAAGCTTAGTTGGCTTAGAAAATGAGGTCTTCACCTTCTTTGTTAGAGCTGTGGATAATGGCTCTCCACAAAGAGAATCTGTTGTGCCTGTCTATGTTAAAATACTTCCGCCAGAAATACCACTTCCAAAATTTTCAGAGCCATTTTATACCTACACAGTTTCAGAAGACATGCCTATTGGAACAGAAATTGACCTCATCAGAATAGAACATAGTGGAACTGTTCTCTATAGCCTAGTCAAAGGGAATACTCCTGAAAGTAATAGAGATGACTTCTTCGTGATTGACAAACAGAGTGGGAGGCTGAAGTTGGAGAAGCATCTTGATCATGAGACAACGAAGTGGTATCAATTTTCCATCCTGGCCAGGTGCTCTCATGGTGATGGTGAGGTGATGGCTTCTGTGGATGTTAGTATCCAGGTGAAAGATACAAATGATAACAGCCCAATTTTGGAGTCCAATCCATACGAGGCATTTATTGTTGAAAATCTGCCAGGGGGAAGTAGAGTCATTCAGGTCAGGGCATCTGACCTAGATTTAGGAGCCAATGGCCAAATTATGTATAGTCTAGATCAATCACAAAGTGCAGACATCATTGAGTCCTTTGCCATTAATATGGAGACGGGCTGGATTACAACGCTCAAGGAACTTGACCATGAAGAGAGAGACAATTACCAGATAAAAGTGGTTGCATCAGATCACGGGGAAAAGGTTCAGCTGTCCTCAGTGGCCACTGTGGATGTTACTGTCACTGATGTTAATGACAGTCCACCACGGTTCACAGCAGAGATTTATAAAGGGACTGTGAGTGAGGATGACCCTCCAGGTGGTGTGATTGCCATCTTAAGTACCACTGATGCAGATTCTGAGGAGATAAACAGACAAGTGACATACTTCATAACAGGTAAAAAAAATTATACTAGAAGCATGTTAAATATGTATTTTATGGAAATTTAAAATTGGAGCAATTTAGTTACTATCTAAAATACATAGAAATAAAATCTCTATGCTGTAGTTCAAATTTTATCTGAACAAAACTGCTTATGTAGACTGATTTTATGATTTATTTTGTTGAGCTTTATAGCTAGTATTTTATAAATATAATAAAATAAAATAATTGTAGGTAGAATTATTGCTTAATAGTCTTTGTAATTGATTGAGTTTCATGCCATGTTTAAATAAACATATTTGTGCTGCTCATTGTTCTTGTGTAGATAGAAAAGTTAATACAATGCTGGGTGTGGTGGGGCACACTTGTAATCCCAGCACTCGGGAGGCTGAGGCAGAGATTTACTGAAAGTTAGAGGCTAGCCTGGGCTATATAGTGAGTTTCAGGCAAACCTGAGATATGGAAAGGAAGGAGTAAAGAATGAAGGCTAATACATAAACCAAATGCATTATATAAAATACATAACACTTATGTATTATGTAATATAATATATATATATATATATGCACCAAATTTAACTGTATTTTAAGTAAGCTTAATTCTTTTGAACCATAATGCCATGCCTCTTATGTACAGTTAACTTTTCTTGTTACTTCTCTTTAATTCAACAAATTTGACTGTCATATTCCCCTATTAATTTGATAGGAGGAGATGCTTTGGGACAGTTTGCAATCGAGAATATACAAAGTGAATGGAAGGTCTTTGTGAAGAAGCCTTTAGATAGGGAAAAAAAGGACAGTTACCTTCTGACCATCACAGCAACTGATGGGACCTTCTCATCAAAAGCTATAGTTGAAGTGAAAGTTCTTGATGCAAATGACAACAGTCCTGTTTGTGAAAAGGTAGGCTGTGCTATGCTTCAGCTCATACATTGTGAATTTACAACCTTTGGTGCCGCATCGTAATTCATGTGTGTTCCATAGCATAGTTGCTTACTGTTCTGTAGTGGAGAACAATGTAGAATGGACAAGGTTTGCAAAAGCTTCAGGACCATTTTTTTTTTGGCCATCCTAGGACACGTAGACTCTATCTTAAAAATTAAGGCGGGGCAGGGGGGTGCACATGGAAAAGTATGGTGTAGAAAAATCTGTAGGATTATAGAGGGTTGTGAAAGTCATTTCTGGGAATTTGAATTTTATCTTAGAGAAAAGAGGAAAGGGACTCTGAAGCCCTTTATTCAAAAGACAAAGATGACATCAGCCAGAGTTATAACTTTGGTATTGTTGCATATGTTATCTGGAGAATGAAGGATGAAAATGAGTGAGGGGATAAGAGAACAGGCAGAGGTCCAGAAGAGCACAGGAATCATGGGATGTTATACCATTGTTTAGAAGGATCCAGGGCAGTGGCAAATGTAAGGTAAATAAAGTAGAGATTGGTTTTAGAGGAAATTGTTGAGTTCCATTTCTGATTTCATATATTTCAGGTAATGAATATTCAGTTGAATTCTTATAGATTAGAGGAGGATATATAACCTTGGCTGATTATTGAATTCATTTGGGAGGATACCAACAGAGTGGGGGGATGGATATTTCCAAAGGGAGAAGAAAGCCAAGATGGAAGAAAGAACATGGTTACGTTGTGTGTGGCAAGAAGGACTGAGGAAGATTTTTAAGAAAGAGCAGTAAGCAAAGGTGTGACACAGCTATAAAAAGTGGCTGAGGGGTAAAATGGACCACATGAGTTTTATGACTTGTGGAAGTGGTGGTTTCAGGATTATGATGGGAATGGATGGGCACCTAACTGCAGGTCACATAGGACGTGTAGAAAGAGATTAGGCTAAGAGAAGTCTGGCAGGGGGGACAGTGGAGGATGTTGCTGATTCACAGGTAAGACATGTTACTACTGCAGGAAGTAGCTGCCACTCTTGGGGAAATGGACCCTTAAAATCCAGCTTCAGTGGGAATAGGGCTGTGAGGGATAAGACGTCCATTCTAGTCCATATTTGTACTAATAGGTGGAGAGCTACATGTGTATCTCCACTTTTAGAAACGAAATGTATATATTTTGTGTTCTACCTCCTTCATATTATCTGAGTGACATAACAATACCATCTTTGGGAATAATAAAATTTGGATACTAGACCACTTGAATGAGTGAGTGAATATCCTCTTTCTTGAGTCATAAAATGTAGCTCACATATAAACTAAGCTCATATTAAGAAAGTGAGCTCTCAACAAACCTTTGTGTGTTTCTCTTATGTTCTCATTTATGGCATGCCTTCAGGTAATGGGAACTAAAACCAACTGTCTGTTATGCGTGAGGGTTCAGACAGAAGCAAAGAGGGGCAGGATCAGAAAGGGACTAATAGGGCCTGCACCTTACCTATCTACTCCAACATCTTGGGGAAAACCTTAATTTTTTCCATCACACAAGGAACGCTTCTCTCCCAACTGCAGTCATCTGGTTAAGTATTATGGACAATAATACTCAGTAAATTCCTATACTTGGAAATAAGTAGATAGGCTGTAAGAGGTACTTACCTAAAACTTGGGTGAATATGGAATACTCCTTAACATTATCATAGAAGAATTTGAATTAATTACGAAGCTGACTCAGCATATCATATTTATCGTTCTGTTGATTAAATGTCAGGTCATCAGGAATATGAAACTGGTGGCTGCTACAGAGCTCCTCCTTGTTTTACATGTGCTTTATAAGAAAAATAATTTTGTTTAAAGTCTTTGAGTATTCAGTTGTTCTCTGTGATTTAAACTGATTTCTCCTTGGTGGTTCCTTTGGTCACTGCTACTTTGAGGGTTTGTTTCTCTGTCTTATAACCATATTACTTACTGTCCTTCTAGACTTCATATTCAGACACCATTCCTGAAGATGCGCTTCCTGGGAAGTTGATCATGCAGGTCTCTGCTACCGACGCAGATATCCGTTCCAATGCCGAAATCACTTATACTTTATTTGGTTCAGGTGCAGAAAAGTTTAAACTAACTCAAGACACAGGTAATGATTGAGTTATGTACAAATTTAATTGCATATTTCCAATAAAATAATGTATGTCAGTAACTTTAGATCACAGAATTTAAATTAGTTTTGTTCTTTTGTTCTGATGCTATGAAATTGACATCTTTTAGAAACCTAAACAGCAAATTTCTGGTACATAATTTGGTGTTACATAGCTTACTTGAACTAAGAATTTTAAAATGTAGACGTTTATATAATTTCTTTAAAAACCCTCATAGATATCTCAAACTTTTTATTTTTTATATAGCATATTTATTGAATTTTTGAGCATAAATTTATGTCAGCATTTTTCAAAATTAAAAGTGATGCCTGATGTTTTATTCATCATCAAACTTTTAAATTTGCTAAGTCAGCTGTTTTTCTTCATATACATGGTATGTAACACAAAAAAGCCTTGTCTTCAGACTTTCATAACTTAGAGAGCTAACACCTAGCAGGGCTTGCAGACTTGGAACTGTTATCATGTTCATGTACTCATGTTAAAATTTTCCTCTAGATGAAGGTATAATTTTGATTTTATATGTGGAGGATTAAAAGGGATGGTGGGCAGTTACAGTTAACATCTGGTTTCCAGTGAGCCCATTTCCATTCTTCTTAGGTGAACTGACAACCTTTGCCCCCCTTGACCGTGAGGAGCAGGCAGTGTATAATCTTCTGGTTAAGGCTACAGACGGAGGCGGAAGATCCTGTCAAGCCAGTATTGTGCTCACTTTAGAGGATGTGAATGACAATGCCCCTGAGTTCACTGCCGATCCCTACACCATCACTGTGTTTGAAAACACAGAACCTGGCACGCTGCTGACCAGAGTGCAAGCCACAGATGCTGACACAGGTATCCTTAGCCGTTGTTGTGGGCCTGTTTAAACCTCCTTACCTCATATGTATGGCATAGCTCATTGCTGTTGTAGAGGGAGTCCTTCAGATTAACTGAGTCATTTGTAACATATGTTTGAAGTCTTCAAATTGCTAAAATTCTGATTATTGACTTCAGTAACTAAATTAATTGTTTTTTCTCTTTTTTTCTCCAGTATTGGAATTGAACTAAAAATTTTCACATCCTAGGCAGGCACTTTGGCAACCTAGCCACACACCATCTCCTTAAGGTGTTACTTTATGAATTTAAACTCATTAGTGTCATAAATGACAATCCTACGGAAGCAAGTGCTACATTGTTACCATTTTACAAATCTTTGAAAACCTTCTATGAAGGAAATAATGATAATGGAATCATATCATTTTGATAAATAAGGAATAAAATGACTACTTGACACATACTCATATTGAAGAATTAAAGAATGTCAGAAATATTTTCAAATAATTATTTGTCACTAAAGATAGTATTAAAATAGATTTCATTTTAAGAGGCCCATTGTGTAATGTAGTCTCCTATGTACAATATCCTCAAAATACATACATGTCTGAAATTATGTTAGCTCTGTAAATTGATAATTCAGTTTTCTAGGTCATACACATCAGAAGTTTTAAATATCATCTTTAGCATTTTACTTAATGTGCCACATGTTATTGGGCTTGTTTATTTTGTTGTTTGTAATGTAAATTTCTTAATAGGAAACCTGATGTGACTTCATGTTCCAACAGGACTGAACCGAAAGATTTCCTACTCACTGATTGACTCTGCTGACAGACAGTTCTCCATTAATGAATTATCTGGAATTATTCAATTAGAAAAGCCATTGGATAGAGAACTACAGGCAGTCTATACTCTTACCTTGAAAGCTGTGGACCATGGACTGCCAAGGAGGTTAACAGCTACTGGCACTGTGGTGGTATCAGTTCTCGATATAAACGACAACCCTCCTGTGTTTGAGTACCGTGAGTATGGTGCCACGGTGTCTGAAGACATTCTTATTGGGACAGAAGTTCTCCAAGTCTACGCAGCCAGTCGGGATATTGAAGCAAATGCAGAAATCACTTACTCCATAATAAATGGAAATGAGCATGGAAAATTCAGTATAGATTCTAAAACAGGTAATGTGCCATGTTAGTGAGAGGAAAGCCTATATTCACTTGGAGACTTCATTTGTCTAGCACTTTACCTCATGTAGAGTGTTGGGTCACATATTTATTGGTAGGTGCTGTAAAAAGATAAAATTCAAGTTTCCTTTCCATTGTTCTAAGCAGGATTGATAGTACTCTGTACACTTCTTAATACCATAGATTTCTGGCTTATCCATTGTAAACTATAAGCAGATTTAATTAAAATAGGAGACTAAAAATTTTCACTCCAGTTGTTCAGTCATGAAGTAAAATGTCCCAGGTTGGTAACAATGAGAAGCATGGTAGTAATGACCTTGCATATTTACTCCTTTCATTCCCAGTACCAAAGGAATATGAAGTATGAAAAAGAGAAAGAAGCTACAATGCTTAAAATTGATTTTCTTTAAAAAAATTAAGTTTATCACAAATTGACAGTAAGAAAAATTAGAAATTGATGGGGAAAGTAATTAAAATGTTATAAGGAATATCAGAAAAATAAAGGAAATAAAGAGGCATCTAGAAGTGGGTAAATTCATAATTTTTAATGATTGAATTTAGAAATCAGAAAACACAAAAATAGTAAGTCAGCTTTTGAAATGAAGACTAAGTTTGCTTAAAAGAGTGAACTGTTTGTAATCGCAAAGGTATTTTGATTCTCCACACAGGGGCCATATTTATCATTGAGAACCTGGATTATGAAAGCTCCCATGAGTATTACCTGACAGTAGAAGCCACTGATGGAGGCACACCTTCATTAAGTGATGTGGCCACTGTGAACATCAATGTCACAGATATCAATGACAACACCCCAGAGTTCAGCCAAGACACCTACACAGCAGTGGTCAGTGAAGATGCGGTCCTCGAGCAGTCTATCATTACGGTGTGTAATTCCCCTTTATGCTTCATCTCTTCAGGATCTTTGAGGAATTTTTAATAAATTGAGTCATATCATGGGAGTGGCTTCATTTGAAATATTTTAGGTCATGAAATGTTCAGACTGAGGACGTAGCTCAGTGGTAGAGCACTCACCTAATATGTATAAGGCCACAGGTCCTATGCTCAGCACTGCAAAAACATAAAGTCCTTTGTTAAACTGATTAGTGAGTAACTGCCTTACATCAACGAGCCCTTAATACTTGAGTCCCTCCCTTCTGTTTCCTCATGAGTGATGTTTTCTAGGTTGTGGCTGATGATGCTGATGGGCCTTCAAATAGCCACATTCACTACTCAATTATAGAAGGCAACCAAGGAAGTCCATTTACAATCGACCCTGTCCGAGGAGAAGTGAAAGTGACCAAGCCTCTAGACCGGGAATCAGTAAGTGAAAAAATTTGATTTAGACTGTTGATAAAGCACCTAATCAATAAACTTCCTTGTGCTTATATCTGCTTCATGTTGCATGAACTACCAAAAGGGCAGGACCCCCCCCCCCCTTTCTGGGAATGGATAGGCAAGATGTAAACACTTGATCAGCAATTAATTAAAGTTTTGCTTATTTAATTTTTTTCCTGATAGAGTTTAGGAAGTAGGACTGTTAGGCTTTAGATTATTTTTTAAAGGAAGGTCTTGCTTTATATCCCATGCTGGCCTCAAACTCAATCCTACTGTCCCTGCTGGAATTACAGGTGCATGCCACCAAATCTAGCAAAGTTTAATATATTTGATAAAGAACCCAGATCCTCTAATACACTTATGCCCATTGTAAGATAGCAGAGGTGATATGGAGTTTCCTACATTAACTTATGTCATCTTACAAAATCAGTGGCCTCCAGTGTATTACTTTGGGGTTTAGTCTGCTTTCTGGTGTCTGTCACCACTCACTCTAAAAAGGCTAACCAGGGAACCACCCTAAAAACACACTCCTACCTCAGCTGACTATTTCATTTGCAAGAGGCTATAAAGATTATCATGATAATCTAAGTATGAAATTGAGGGGGACAGTGATCCAACATGACCTGAAGTGTTGGAAATAAGTCAGTACTCAGGGGTTAGACAGCTCATGTATCTGCTTCTCACTCTGAGCAAGATCTTGGCATCTAGAGAAGATGCCCTTGGGCTGGAGAGATGGCTTAGCAGTTAAGGTGCTTGCCTGCAAAGCCAAAGGACCCAGATTTGATTCCCTGGGACCCTTGTAAGCCAGATGCATAATGTGGTGCATGCATCTGGAGTTTGTTTGAAGCAGCTGGAGGCCCTGGAACACCGGTTTTCTATTTGCCCCCCCCCCCGCCGCCTCTTTCAAGTAAATAAAAATATTTATTAAAAGTTAAAAAAAGAGAGAAGATGCCCTCAATGTCATTACAAAGCATCAGAATTTGCAATAGTCTGACAGTTTCCCCTAGTTATTCTGATTGCTTTTCTTCTTATTTCTGATACAGAGCTATACATTTTAAAAGATAAAGTACTTTAATAAGTTGCTTCTGCATTATATCAGAGAATCTGATGATTATTGATAATTTTTTTGGCTGAAAAACCAGTGCAGTTGTCTGTAGGTACAGGACTCCTCCAGACACAGGATTCAGGAACTGATAACAGTTACTTGTGGTTGATTTGCCTTGGGATAACAAATGGGCATTCTGTGTTTTCCTCCAAAAGATTTCAGGTTATACACTCACAGTACAAGCTTCTGATAACGGCAGTCCACCCAGAGTCAACACGACTACAGTGAACATCGATGTGTCTGATGTCAATGACAATGCTCCAGTCTTCTCCAAGGGCAACTACAGTGTCATCATCCAGGTAAGCTGAATGCTGAGAGAGGGGCTCATGGCTCCTCCTGCAGTGAGATCTTTCCCTAGCCTCTGCCACTTGCTTGAAATACCTCTCCTTTCCAACAACTGTTCTAGAAAGAACTGGGAAAAGAGTAAATATCCTGTAAGTATTACAGGAGAAGCATTTTCAAGATACAGCTAAGCTTTGAACTTGCTTCTTTCTCTCCTCTGACTTGTAAGATATTTCCATTGTCCCATGACTAGTAAGAGCTTTTCATATCCATATCTTCTGCAGCTGCTACTTCTCCTTTCCTTCTTCCCTTGCCTTCCTCTTTCTTCCTACTCCCTCTCACAACCCCCAGTTCTTCTATTATTTCTTCCCCTTATCCCCTTGTGTCCATCCCTATTTTCACTTATTGCTTTGCAACCTTTCTTCTCACACCTTTCCTCCTTTCCCAACTACCACCCTTGCCCCTCCACCCCTCTCTTCTTGTCACATGGTTCAGCAATAAGGTTTTGCTTCCTATATGTTATATGTTATAAAAAGTTTCATGTATCTTACCAGATTGAGTTGTGTTGAAAGGTTTTTAAAAAATATTTATTTATTTATTTGCAAGTAGAGAAAGATGGAGGAGAAAGACAAAGAGAATGGACATGCTAAGGGCCTTTAGCTACTGCAAATGGAGTCCAGATGCATGCCCTACTCTGTGCACCTGGTTTTATGTGGATACTGGCAAGTTGAACTTAGGTTGTTAGGCTCTGCAGGCAGGTACCTTAACTGCTGAGCCATCTCTCCAGCCCAGTCAAAATGATTATTTATTTATTTTCTTTATTTATTAGAGACAGACAGAGGGAGGGGGAAAGAAACAGAAGTTGAGAATGAGCATGCCAGGGCCTCTAGATACTGCAAGTGAACACATGCGCCACCATGTGCATCTGGCTTACGTGGGACCTGGAGAATTGAACCAGGGACCTTAGGCTTCTCAGGCATGTGCCTTAACCACTAAGCCATCTCTCCAGCTCTGAAAGATTTTTGTTCTTTTAATCTTGTGCAGGAAAACAAGCCAGTGGGTTTCAGTGTGCTACAGTTGGAGGTGACAGACAAGGACTCTTCTCACAATGGTCCACCCTTCTTCTTCACGATTGTGAATGGAAATGATGACAGAGCATTTGAAGTGAACCAGCAAGGAGTCCTTCTGACAGCAGCTGTCATACGAAGGAAAGTGAAGGACCATTACCTTCTGCATGTAAAGGTATTCAAGTCTTGCTTCATTACTTACTGTGGATTGTTAAGAGAAGAACTACTTGCCTATTATCTTTGCATATTTGAAAAGTTCACATTTTTGTTCCACTGTACTTTGAGGGGCTTACTTACCCATTTTGTTACTTTGTCATAGATAGTGATAAAATTCAATTATGATAGGAATTAGAGAAAGGCCTGTGATGATGCTTCTCACAGAGAAAGGGATATCTAGCAATTGATATATTTGCAGAACTTGAATAAAGTAAATGCTTTTTTACTAAGAACTTGTTAATAATGACAATAGTGACTTCTTCTTGTAGGTGGCTGATAATGGGAAACCTCAACTATCATCTTTGACACATATCAGTATTAGAGTTATTGAAGAAAGCATCCATCCTCCTGCCATTTTGCCACTGGAGATTTTCATCACTACTTTTGGAGAGGAGTATTCAGGTGGGGTCATTGGGAAGATACATGCTACAGACCAAGACGTGTATGACACATTAACATACAGTCTTGATCCCCACATGGACAACCTGTTCTCTGTGTCTAGCACGGGGGGTAAGCTGATTGCACACAAAAAGCTGGATATAGGCCAGTACCTTCTTAATGTCAGTGTAACAGATGGAAAATTTACAACAGTGGCTGACATCATGGTGCATATCAAACAAATTACCCAAGAGATGCTGAATCACACAGTTGCTATTCGCTTTGCCAATCTCACTCCAGAAGAATTTGTCGGTGACTATTGGCGCAACTTCCAACGAGCTTTACGCAACATCTTGGGTGTGAGGAGGAATGACATACAGATTGTCAGCTTGCAGCCCTCTGAGCCTCATTCCCATCTGGATGTCTTACTTTCTGTGGAGAAATCAGGTAGTGTTCAGGTTTCACCACAACTTCTGCACAAAATTAATTCTTCTGTGACTGACATTGAGGAAATCATTGGAGTTAGGATACTGGATGTGTTCCAGAAACTCTGTGCAGGACTGGATTGCCCTTGGAAATTCTGTGATGAGAAGGTATCTGTGGATGAAAACGTTATGTCGACACATAGCACAGCTAGACTGAGTTTTGTAACTCCCCGTCACCACAGGACAGCTGTGTGTCTCTGCAGAGGTAAGAGTGCATGAGCATATGGAGATGGGTGGTGATAAAAGAACATTTAGTTAGAAAGTTAAATCGGGGACTGCAAGCACAAGATCAGCCTGGGCTATAGTGAGTCAAGGCCAATGTAGGTAACTACTTAGTGGGACCCTATCTCAAAAAAAGTGAAAAGAAGACTGGGTATGGCTGAGTAGTAAACCCTGGGTTCAACCCCCGAAATCGTAAAAACAAACAAAAAATTCACAATGGACATTGGACTTGGATAGCTATAAAGACTGTTCTCTGAAAATTTTCTTTCTTTTCTTCCTCTTTAAAAAAAATTTATGAAGAGGGTACTTGCCCATCTGTTCATCACGGGTGTGAAGAACATCCCTGCCCTGCAGGATCCGACTGTGTTGCTGACCCCAAAGAGGAAAAGTACACATGTGTGTGTCCTGGTATCAGATTTGGTCAGTGCCCAGGTGAGTTTGATAGCCAGTCCGAAGTTCCTTTCAAAAAAATCACTTCCAGTGTTTGAAATGGTGTACAGGTGTTTAATAACAAGTGAAATATAGAGATGAATAGAGAATGCCAGTGGTCATGGCTTCTTCCTGAGCTCTCGGGTGCTCCTTCTGACATCAACGCCCATGCAATCTTCGGAGCTTTAGTTCCCCCTTGTCTTGGTCGCCCTCTTTCCTGTGCTGTATCCTCTAGTTAATAGCATGCTTATTAGTTAATAGTTAAGGGCATCCTTCTAACCAGTCCATGTAAGTGGCAATGTTTTAAATAGTTGAACCAAAATCTAGTCACCATTGTCTTTATGTGTAGAGAGTCCAATTGTTATATTTCTTTTCTATTAAAAAAAATCTTTGGGCTGGAGAGATGATTTAGCAGTTAAGGTGCTTGCCTACAAAGCCTAAGGACCCAGGTTTGATATCCCAGTGCCCACATAAGCCAGATGCACAAGGTGGCACATGCATCTGGAGTTTGTTTTCGGTGGCTGGAGGCCCTGGTGCACCCATTCTCTCTCTCTCTCTCTATGTATCTATCTATCTGCCTTCCCCTTTTCTCTATCTCAAATAAATAAAATATTTTAAAAATCCTTGTATATATCAGTTTCAATAGATTATAAACCTGAATATGTTATGTAAAAAATAAGTATATTTGAAATTTTTTATCATACCATTATTTTAACTCCCCAAATCTTTGCACTAGTTCCTGTTTCTCCCAGGTATGTGTGAAGGTCTCATTCCTCACTCTCCACTTTGGACAGTTTTCAATTAAACATACTCCCCACCTAATGACATAGAATGATATCTTTAATTTTTACCACTCTAGCTAATTTTGGAAGTTACTCTTCCATCAGTCTATTTCTGTGTTTCCGTTCCAGTGGCATGCCTGTTTATAGTGCTTGATTATCTGAGTTGTCTATGTCTTATTATCAATTCAAGAGTATTAACATTCTTCTTTATTGTAATTTCCCCTATGTTATTGATCTTTTATTTTGCTAAATGTATTTTTGCATTTTGAAATTTAATTTTTATTTAGTCAGTTCTGCATAATTTAGTTTTCTCTAGAGTTTGATATCATTTTCATCTTTGAGGAATGAAAATTATTTTATGTTTTGCTTGAGAAGGTTTGCTAAATCACTTTGAGGCTCTATAACTATTTTCTGAAATTATCTTTAATAATTTATACTGAATATTTTTATATATAGTTCTGTCATTTTAGAATTTATTTCTCTGATACAGTAGCCTGTTATTCTCTTGCAGGTAGAGAGCCTTTTTGCTATGCTGTTTATTAAATAAAGCAAATAGACATTTTCCTAAATTCTTTGTCTTTGGGGTAAAATCATACTTTAAAAGTACACTTAAATTTGGTCTGATATAATTCTTCCACTATGATTCACAGGGACCTCATCCATAACATTCACTGGAAACAGCTTTGTGAAGTACCGTCTCAAGGAAAACGAAAACAAGCTTGAGATGAAATTGACAATGAGGCTCAGAACCTATTCCACCCATGCAGTTGTAATGTATGCTCGAGGGACTGACTACAGTATCTTAGAGGTATGTGCTCATACATTTTTGTACCTCAGATTGGGGTAGGCTTTAAATATAAAGCCCATTTTATATTCTGATTGTCCTCATAAAAAAGTAGTTAAACAATATGGGTGAATTCCATGCCTCAAAAAATTTCATAACTGGGCCACTTTGATACTTTGTGGAATGGAAGATCTTTTGCTCTGTAGCAACACAGAGCTTTCCTCCTGTTTTTTGTTTTGTTTTTTTGTTAATTGTTGTTGTTGTTGTTGTTTTTGGTTGGGGGTGTTGAGGTAGGGTCTCCTTCTAGCTCAGGCTGACCTGGAATTCACCATGTAGTCTCAGGGTGTCCTCAAACTCTTAGTGATTCTCCTACCTCTGCCTCCTGAGCACTAGGATTAAAGGCATGCACTAGCACACCCTGCTTTCTTTCTCCTGTTTTTTTTTTTTTTCTTTTAACATACTTAAGACATGTGTGACAGTTAACATTAAGGTCCTTGAGATTACATTTAATGTTACACTGAGCTTATCGAAATGACCCACATATTTAGAAGGATTTGTATCATGCCTACCTTGTTAAAAAAATTACTGCATTTTGACTATTGATATTGCCTGATGTTTTGTATATGCTTATGTGGTATGTATGTTTCTTTAGTGGGGGCATGTGTGTTGTTCACTTAAAAAGTAATTATTAGTCATCCCAGAATGGTTTTTGGATATGCAGTTGACATTGAGTTTGACATCCCATTTTTATTATTTGTACAGTGAAGGAATGAATATGTATTTAAATGCAAAATCTTATTCTTTCTACCTGCATTTGCCAAACCCACCTCTCCTATATATTTGTGGACAGACTATCATTGAAGGTATTGATATGAGCAGTCATTGTTTTTATCATAGATTCATAACGGGAGACTGCAGTACAAATTTGACTGTGGAAGTGGCCCCGGAATTGTCTCTGTTCAAAGCATTCAAGTCAATGATGGACAGTGGCATGCAGTGACTCTTGAAGTGAATGGAAATTATGCTAAATTGGTTCTCGACCAACTCCACACTGCATCAGGCACAGCCCCAGGGACTCTGAAAACCCTCAACCTGGATCATTATGTGTTTTTTGGTGGACATATCCGCCAGCAAGGAGTAAGACATGGACGAAGCTCCCAGATTGGCAATGGTTTCAGGGGCTGTATGGACTCCATTTACTTGAATGGGCAGGAGCTGCCTTTAAATACCAAACCAAGAGCCTATGCCCACATTGAGGAGTCTGTGGATGTATCTCCTGGGTGTCTGTTAACAGCCACAGAAGATTGCTCCAGTAACCCTTGTCAGAACGGAGGCATTTGCAATCCTTCACCTACTGGAGGTAGGCTTTATCGTGTGACCCTTTCAGAGGTTACTGGTGTGTGTTTAAGAGGACATCCCCTAGATATCACTATAAGACCTGGTGATTGGCTCAAATAGTGCATTCAGCATGGAGTAGTGGGTGCTGGAGGGGAGCAGAGCCAGGCTCAGCACTCTTCTCAGCAACTCAGCACAAGAGAGCCTCTCCTGCCACTTCCTGGGTACTTGATTAGAACGTCTCAGCCTGTCCCAGTAAGCACAGTTAACTGCACATTCTTCTTCCAAACCCATAGATGTTGACGAGGTGGAAGGTAGAATTAGTAGAATTTAGTTTTTCTTTTATTCAATGGCTTATTACTAAGGACTCAGTCTTGCTGGAAATGGAAGTAGCAGATGAGTCTCTGGAGTGCCATGACCCTCTCCTGAAAGTGTCACCACATCTGTCTTCAGGCTGTAGCATAGTGAGGTCCTCAGGGGCTTCTGTATCCTGGACTCCTATAGGGGCCTCTTTTGAGTACTACAGCTTGTCATAACTAATTGAGCAAAGATAAAAACAGTAAGTTAATTAAGTAGGATTTCAAAATAATAAGTTTCTACTACTTTGCTTAGAAAGTTTGTATGTACACTGAAACTAATAGAGTAAACCGGATTGTTGCCACAGCAGCACTCTGAAAATGTCACAGTTCTAACCCAACCAAAGCTTTCCCTGGTGCTCATATTAATTAACTGCCCATGTCAAATTAACTGTTCATGTAAGGGCGGCCAGGAGACTCATTCTCATTGTGTGTCACATTGGTCACCACAGCAGGAGAAAAGAAACAGGGTACCTACACACTGGTTCCCCAGTGCCACCCACAAGCACTTAGCCCTAACTGCAGCCTTCCTCTGACAGAAAAACCAGAGCTGTAGCCATCTCTAAGGGAGACAAAGAAGGACCACTCTGCTACCTTCTCCCAAAACAGGTTGTTTAAATGGTCGACCACAAAGTAGAGAAACTGCCATTCTCTACTCATTTGGACCAATTTGACACTCTCCTTTTTAAGCATTTGGATGGTAGTCCAAGTGCTTTTCATGTTAATTACTATCTATAGTCCTTACATGCTTATGGTTGGCAAGTACTTTGATGGGTGGTGTGTTCATGATCACTCACAGGGAGTTTTTGTCCTGCGCTATACATCTAACCCACCAATCTTACTTATATAAACTGATTAAAGCTAGTCACAAATATTTTCTTCAGTTCTTTTTGTTTAGGGTATGCAGGGTAAACATATCTAATTTGAAAATCCAAAATGCTTTAAAAGTTAGGACATTTGGGGGCTGGAGAGAAGGCTTAGTGGTTAAGGTGCTTGCCTGCAAAGTGAAAGAACCCCAGTTCAATTCTCCAAGGACCCACATTAGCCAGATGCACAAGGGCGCACACGCATCTGGAGTTCATTTTCAGTGACTGGAGGCCCTGGCACACCCATTCTCTCTCTCTTTCTCTTTCTCTCCCTTCCTCTCTCAAATAAATAAATCAAGTTTAAGTATTTTTTTTTTAAATAGAACATTTTGAGTGCTAATAATCATATTAAATTTACAGATTTTAGAGCATTTAGGATTTCATATTTCCAGGTTAAACATGCTTAGCTAGCAAAGTCTACTATGCAAATATTACTCACATCTAAAAGCTCTAAAAATCTAAATCTTTCCCCAGCATTCAATAAGGGATATTGTACTTTTCCCAGCAGTAGAAAGCTTGCCTGAATTTGCCACTCTTTCCTCAGAGAGAATGGTAGTATCAGTAGTATTTCTAGCTCTTGGGAAACTATCTTAACTTACTCACAAAGGTAAAAGCAAATATATTTTCTGAGTCACTGAATGACAACTGTTTTCTTCCTTCCTAATGTAGGTTATTACTGCAAGTGCAGTGCTTTATACATAGGGACCTACTGTGAAGTGACTGTCAATCCATGCTCCTCCAACCCCTGTCTCTATGGGGGCACATGCGTGGTAGACAATGGAGACTTTATTTGCCAGTGTAGAGGATTATATACTGGACAGAGGTAAGTAGACTATAAAAATTTCACAATGAATTATAGTCTGTATGTGAGGTATCACTTTATTCACTTTTTATGGGTTTCTGCTTTGCTGTATTATTTGCAGTAGACTCAAGAGTTTTTTGCTTTTTTTTTTTTTTTTTTTTTATTCTTTAGATGCCAGTTTAGTCCGTACTGCAAAGATGAGCCTTGTAAAAATGGTGGAACATGTTTTGACAGTTTGGATGGTGCTGTTTGTCAGTGCGACTCAGGCTTTAGAGGAGAAAGGTAAATGTTTTCTTTCAAGATTTATATCTTCCCCTTTTTGTATGGTCATGTTTATTAGCAGGCATTGAATCTTCCTGAACTTATTGGTTGCTGGTATACCTGCTTACAGTTATTCTGTTGTTTTGCTCTTGTGCTTATATCTTGAATTTTGCCATTGGTTACTTGACCTTAGTTCATTAGTTGCCTTTCCTAATTATAATCAGTAACTACTAACCAAAATTGACCAAAATTTACCAGTAACCACAGCTTTCATGCCAACTTATTATGATGGTATCTATAGAGGTACTTTTTGTTTTGTTTTTTAATTTGAGAGAGAGAGAGAATGAGAATGGGCGCTCCAGTGGCCTTTCAGCCGCTGTGAATGAACTCCAGATACATGTGCCCCCTTGTGCGCATGTGCGACATTCCGCGCTTGCATCACTTTTGTGTCTGGCTAAACATGGGACCTGAAGAATTGAATGGGTGTTCTTAGGCTTTGCAGGCAGGAGTCTTAACTGCTAAGCCATTTCTCCAGCCCACGTTTTTTTTTTTTTTTTGAAGGAGGAAGAAAAGTTTGATAAGTGACAGGTAGGTGTGAATGGTGTGCCATATGCTCCCGTTTAGAAAGGAAGTAGGGATTTACTTGTAACCCTTGGGGCATATTCTTTTAGGGTGACAGTCATGGGAAGATTTTTCAAGAGATAATAGCATTTTAAAATGGACAACATGAGTTTTCTGTCTGTTCACATGTTTTATAGAGCTGTCATTTTCCCAAAGAGGAATATTGCCTTACATCTTTAACCCAACAGAAGAATTACTACCGTAACATTTATCTGCATGTAACTTCTAAATTTCAGAATAAGAACTTGGCTCTCAAATGTAGAAACAAACATGTTCAGCCTGTGGGACTGAATTAGTAATCTGTTAAATCCTAGAAACAGTAAAGTTTTGATATTGGTGTGACATGGCTATCTCCCAAATATGCATTTGAAGCACAAGATAGATCTACTAATTCTTCCCCAAAGCCTTTTTCTTTCGTTACTGTTATTAATATATGTTCTGGTTGTTTCCTGATTGGTTTTATTTTAGCAGATCTTGTTGAGGGATTTGTCTAAAGGATTGTAGGTCCTCAAAGGTCTCTCCTAACTCTGGCCCTTTGGCAGGTGTCAGAGTGACATTGATGAATGTGCTGGAAACCCCTGTCGTAATGGGGCCCCTTGTGAGAACACGCATGGCTCCTATCACTGTAACTGCAGCCACGAGTACAGAGGAAAGCACTGTGAGGACACCGCTCCCAACCAGTATGTGTCTACTCCATGGAATATTGGACTGGCCGAAGGAATAGGAATTATCGTTTTCATAGCAGGAATATTTTTACTGGTGGTGGTATTTGTCCTCTGCCGCAAGATGGTTAGTCGAAAGAAGAAACGTCAGGCTGGGCCTGAAGACAAACATTTGGCACCCAGCACAGCTTTCTTGCAAAGACCTTACTTTGATTCAAAGCTGAACAAGAACATTTACTCAGATGTGCCACCCCAGGTGCCTGTGCGCCCCATTTCCTACACTCCAAGCATTCCAAGTGACTCTAGAAACAATCTTGATCGAAATTCCTTTGAAGGATCTACTATACCAGAGCATCCCGAATTTAGTACCTTTAACCCTGAATCTGTGCACGGACACCGGAAAGCTGTGGCAGTCTGCAGTGTAGCCCCCAACTTACCTCCCCCACCTCCTTCTAACTCTCCTTCTGACAGTGACTCCATACAGAAGCCCAACTGGGACTTTGACTATGATGGTAAGAGCAGCCTTTTGCATCTGACTAAAATGTCACTGCAGTCCATAGGGAGGGCCTGGGGTGGAGTTTAGTAGGTAAAGTGCTCACCTAGCAGGCACCAAACCCTGGGTTTGATTTCCAGCACTACATCAACTTAGTGTAGTGAAACATATCTGTAATCCTAGAACTTGAGAGGTGGAGAGGATCCAAGAAGTTCAAGAAAATCATCAGCAAAATAGAGTGTGTGAAGCCCACTCAGGCTTCATGATGAGTAGATAGATAGATGACAGATACATGGATGGATGGATAGATGGAAGGATAGATGGATGGATGGAGTGATAGGTCAATCATTTTATTTTTGTCTTGGTGAAGATACCTATCTGTGCTTTTGGGAGCTTATTATAACAAAAAATAATTGAAGGGGCATTACTGTGCTTGAATTATTGTTTTAAATATGGCCAGAGGAAATCACAGAGTTCATGTTAGTGGCATAGCATACATTTGATGCTTTAGAGAAAAAGTTATGTATGCCATTTTAAGATAAACATTTTCTTATTCCTTATTATCTGTGCCTCTTTACATGCCTACTTACGTAGAAATTCGGTTTTGTGAATATCTAAGAATATTTGTAGGCCTTTTTGTTCTTTTTACAATGTTGTAAGATGTTTTAAGATGTTTGCTGCATGAAAACCTCAGGTGATTGCTTGGTCAAGCATAGCCATGGAGAGTGGCCCACAAGGAGTTCATGCTTTCTGCCATCTCTTGCTTTCAGCTAAAGTGGTGGATCTCGATCCTTGTCTTTCCAAGAAGCCCCTTGAGGAAAAGCCCTCCCAGCCATACAGTGCCCGGGAGAGCCTGTCCGAGGTGCAGTCCCTCAGCTCCTTCCAGTCTGAGTCCTGCGATGACAATGGTGAGAGCTCACTGCTGGCATGCTGTACCTGCTTGTGTGGTGTCATGATATAGGTGGACCAGGTCTCCCAAGCAAGTCTGAGCGTGTTCCATGCTTCCCTTGGACTGCTAGTAACCAATATAGCATAAATACTTGCATGAGCATTTGCTGGGGAAAACACTTAAAATTAGTTTGTTTGGTGGTAGGGCGTATATACCTTGCGTGCACAAGGGCCTGGGTGCAGTCCTCAGCCTGCAAAAACAACAACAGTTCATCTTCATGAAGAACTATTTTAACTGTAGCATTGGGTTAGTCATGGACAAGAAAACATATTTAACTATGTTTGTCTCTTGACTAATCCTAAATTACTTTTTTACATAACAATAAATATTATATAGTCTTTATAGTTATTTTTCCCCTTAAAGTCCCCTGTAACAACTTTTCTAACTGTTTGATACACACATACACATATCTTTGCACTCTCCTAGAAGACATGTAATAGTCTGGAATGTTCGGTATCAGTCACGCCTTTGATATTACAAGGTATTATTTGTTTCTTCCTTAACCCCACTGCTGCCCTAGCTCCCATTTGGATCAGAGCGTTCTGACTGAGAGCACAGTTTAAGAGATGGCTAGTAAGTTTGCTTATATTTCTAATGAAGAAAGTTTGGCAGTAGGATCTATGAACCTATTTCTGTTGATCTCACTTCCCTGGAGTGGACTATGTTGATAACCAGCTTACTACTAAAACATACAAATGGAGAAAATTGTCAGTATTGAGTAACATAATAAAGTGATTTTGTTTTTTTACTAGAAAAAATTTCAACCTCAGAATAATATGTATGCTTAATTTTACTTGTGTGTATAAAAAATGCAGTGTGTTTTCATATTAGAAATATTAGTAGAAAGAGGTAATTTGTTAATAATTATCTAATTAAAGTAATGTTGTTTATAATCTGTGTAATCATAGTACACTGCATCTATATAATTCATCTGTCCACACTGTTCATCAAACTTTTCAGGCCCTTTTCACTATTAAGGATGGCCATAAGCATGTTCTGCTCATTTGAGATAAGAAGCATGTTATACATGACATTAAAGTAATCCACATTTATCTGTGGATACAGTGTATGGACATATCATTTCTTGTTAAGCTAACAACATGATACAATTAGTTTTAAACTTAGCCCTTAACTGCTATTCTATAAATACATTTCAGAACTTTGTATTTTCATTCTTTTTCTAGTTCACTGAAACTTTATTCTAATACTCAAATGCTTGCAAAAAGTTATGGCCAAATTAGTTTTGAAATTACTTGCCAGATAATATAATGTGAGGAAAAAACATGTATAGGATTGTTTTGTATTTTAAGTCATTACCCCACATTTTCATCAGTTGTAAAATTAAAGTCTGTGATGAGTCTACACCCACATTTCATTAATAGTTTTCTAAGCCCATTGCAGCAGTGAATCATAAATATGGCAGCTTCAGAGAGCACACACAGTGCTTGTGCAGCTGTGTAGTAGTGAACCACAAACATGGCGGATTCAGAAAGCACACACAGTGCTTGTGCAGCTGTGTAGTAGTGAACCACAAACATGGCGGATTCAGAGAGCACACACGGTGCTTGTGCAGCTGTGTAGTAGTGAACCACAAACATGGCGGATTCAGAGAGCACACACGGTTCTTGTGCAGCTGTGTAGTAGTGAACCACAAACATGGCGGATTCAGAGAACACACACGGTGCTTGTGCAGCTGTGTAGTAGTGAACCACAAACATGGCGGATTCAGAGAACACACACGGTGCTTGTGCAGCTGTGTAGTAGTGAACCACAAACATGGTGGCTTCAGAGAGCACACATGGTGCTTGTGCAGCTGTGTAGTAGTGAACCACAAACATGGCAGATTCAGAGAGCACACATGGTGCTTGTGCAGCTGTGTAGTAGTGAACCACAAACATGGCAGATTCAGAGAGCATACACGGTGCTTGTGCAGCTGTGCAGTAGTGAACCACAAACATGGCAGATTCAGAGAGCATACACGGTGCTTGTGCAGCTGTGTAGTAATGAACCACAAACATGGCGGATTCAGAGTGCACACACAGTGCTTGTGCAGTTGTGTAGTAGTGAACCACAAACGTGGTGGCTTCAGAGAGCACAAACAGTGCTTGTGTAGCTTAACTCCTCAAACATGGGCTTCAGAGAGTTGGCAGTGTGCAGTAGTGAACCACAAACATGGCGGATTCAGAGAGCATCTGCTTGTGCAGCTGTGCAGTAGTGAACCACAAACATGGCAGATTCAGAGAGCATTTTGTGCAGCTGTGTAGTCACCACAAACATTCTTGTGCACACACAGTGCTCAGTTGTAAGATGGCAGCTCTATATCTCAAACAGTGCTACCTTCCAGACCTGAAGTTGGAGTGTCCAAGCTCACTCTGCTCTGCAGGTCTGCGGCATTTCTTGTAGTCACTTGCATTCTTGGCTCCTGGCTCACTTTCTAAGATGGCAGCTCTATATCTCAGTTACCTTTCCAGACCTGTAGTCCAAGCTCTAGCCACAGTAGGCCGGCCTTCCTTCCTTCCTTCCTTCCTTCCTTCCTTCCTTCCTTCCTTCCTTCCTTCCTTCCTTCCTTCCTCTCTCCTTCCTCCTTCTCTTTCCTTCCTCTTTCCTTCCTTTCTTCCTTTCTGCTTCCCTTCCCTCCCTTCCTATCCTTCCTTCCTGGAGTGAAACTTAGAATAATAGGCATACCAGACTCTCTTGTTGATGAAAACAAACTTCAAATGCAGGTGCCACCTTGTGCATCTGGCTTTACCTGGGTTCTGGGGAATCAAACCCAGGCCTGCAGACTTTATAAGCGAGTGCCTTTAACCACTGACATCACCCCTGTGCAAAGTCTTCCCTTTTAAAGACCCTGCCCAACTAATTCAGGACCATTTGTGTCTCCTTTTCATAAGGTCCTTAGGCCCCAGAAAGGTCCCTTTTGCTATGAGTGATAGTCATTGCATTCTAGGTTTAATTATATACATATACCTACATTTATCTAGGAGTTGGTACTGTAAAATAATCTTATTAACACTCGCATGAAAAAGGAATCTGGAAAGTAAACTGTCACCACTGACATGTCAGCTCACCAGCTTAGTCCATCTGCAGGAAAAGAAGACATACAGGCAAAGTGAGTGGGAACAACACCATTCAGTATTTATATCACATGTATGTCTCCTTAGATTTATTTTTTCTGAGGTAATATGCAAATTCCTTGAATTACATCCTTTGTCTTTGGAATGTTGGAATAAACATTGCCTTTGCTCTGACATGAACCCTAGTTACAAATGTAGAAAAGTATATCACTGATTTTTTTTCCTTTCAGTAAAACATGGCCATTTTATTAATTTGGTTAATAACGTAAGCCTTGATTAGAAAAGTCTATAGCCACCGGGTGTGGTGGTGCATGCCTTTAATCTCAGCACTTGGGAGACAGAGGTAGTTGGATTGCCGTGAATTTGAGTCTACTCTGAGACTAAGTAGTGACTTCTAGGTCAGCCTGAGCTAGAGTGAGACACTGCCTCAAAAAAAAAGTTAAGAAAAGTAAAGAAAACTCCATGCTTATGCCAAAAAGAATGCAGGGTTTGTGCATAATTATTTTAGTAGTGAAGCATTAATTTCACATTTTTTAATTAAGAGAGAAATTGCATGCAGCTAAGAAATTTTAGTTAATGTGCTTTTTTTGCTAACTAAAGATTTTCCTAATTGACTCCTTTTATACCTTTTTACAAGCTTCCATAGTGACTGTAATACACCTTGTCAATTCTGTCATTGACACGGTGAATAAAGAAGGTATAGTTATAAATACTTGTGTTTTGTGCTTGTGTTTTAAGTGACTGTCAGTAAAACATTGATTCTTCCTGCAGTAATGCTATAAAGTAGTTTCAGATTTGGGAAGGTTCAGTAGCTTTTATTTGTGAAGGTGTGTGTATTCATACAGGTGCATGGCAAAGGCATTTCTATGTACATCTGTTTTTGTTACTTTTTAAAAATCATTCATAATAGCCAGGCGTGGTGGCGCATGCCTTTAATCCCAGCACTCGGGAGGCAGAGGTAGGAAGATCTGCGTGAGTTCGAGGCCACCTTGAGACTGTATAGTAAATTCCAGTCAGCTTGAGCTAGAGTGAGACCCTACCTCGAAAAACCAAAAAAAAAAAAAAAAAAAAAATCATTCATAATGATTTTTGCTGGCATTAGAAGTAATGCACAAGATCTTAGAACTTATCTTTATGTGGTATAATGCTGAGAAGTTCAGAAGTAATTTTAACTACCTAAAATTTTTTTAAAGAAAAAAATCCTCTTCATGTGAATAAAAGATTGAATACCATAAAGGTTTTTCTTTTTATTCTTTTTTTTATTTTATTTATTTATTTAGACACATACACACAGAGAGAGAGAGAGAGAGAGAGAGAGGGTGTGCCAGGGCCTCTAGCCATTGCAAATGAACTCCAGACGCATGTGCCACCATGTGCATCAGGCTTATGTGGGACCTGGAGAATTGAACCGGGGTCCTTAGGCTTTGCAGGCATATGCCTTAACTGCTAAACCATCTCTCCAGCCCCCACAAAGGTTTTGTAATCACCTAAAACTGACTCTTGATTTTGGTTTTTCCCTGAGTAACAAAGGTAAAGATGGTAGAATTTATATTTCCAAATATGATTTAGTGAAAATCCCTTAACCTGAAGCTTTTATTTACTCAGAATCATTTAGGAACATTAACCATCTCCCTCAACTAAGTACAAATTAAATCATCCCCCTTTGGTGCATTAAAGTTGGAATCATAACATGTGAAACATACCGAGCCTAGTTGTTTCCAATGAGGACAGTTATTCCCAGCACCTTATGTAGGTCTCTATTGGGCCTGAACATTTGCATTTTTAACTAGTTCCCAATTGATTCTTATGTTCCCAACTTAGGGACTACAGCTGGACCATCAGGAACACAAATATGATTGGCATGCAGTCACCATGTAGGTGAGAAGAGGAAAGGTTCCCTCCTGGGTGTGGTAGGAGAGGAAAGGGGCAGACATTAACCATATTAACATTAACCCTATTAACAGTTACAGTTGTGAGGAGTAGGGTTATTTTCCTAAGAAGTACCATGCATTTATTTGTGTGAAGCAGAAAGTTAAGTGTGTTTTTTTTCTAGGGAGTTTTAGTCTTAATGTGTTGATATTCCGATAGTTTAAATATCAGTGTACTTTAGAGTACCATATTACCATTTTGTGAAGAGAAAATTCCCTTGTTTTGTCTAAGGGATTTTAGCTTTAATGTGATGACATTCTGATAGCTGAAATATTGATACATTCAAAAGAAGTGGAACTTGAAACAGTTCCTTTATTATAATGTCCATTGCATTCTCTCTCTTTTTTTTTTTTTTTGGCTTATCTAAGAAGCAAAATTGAAAATTAAATTAATTTAAATCTGAAATCTAGATTAAGTTGAAAGGCTGTCATATGTCTGGTCAGAAATAAAAGTTGTCAATCCTCATTTTAAGGGACTATATTACAATATAGTAGGCTTATAAATTTTACTATAGCTACTTTTCCTAAATATTTATTAAATTAATTTTGTGGAAACATTACAGCCTTTTCAGTTTTTTGTTTTTTTTTTAATTTTTTTAATTTAGTTTTTTTGGGAGAGACACAGAGAGAGAGACAGACAGACAGAGAGGGAGACAGACAGAGATGGGCGCGCCAGCAGTCTCTCAGCTGCTGTGAACAAAATCCAGATGTGTGCGCCCCCTTGTGGTCAAGTGCGGCATTGCACCCTTGTGGCACTTTGCATCTGGCTAAACCTGGGACCTGGAGATTGGAACTGCTAGAGATTGGAACTGGCATTCTTAGGCTTAGGAGCAGGCGCCTTAACCACTAAGCCATCTCTCCAGATTTTTATTTTTTTTTTTTTTTTGGTTTTTCAAGGTAGGGTCTCACTCTGGTCCAGGCTGACCTGGAACTAACTATGTAGTCTCAGGGTGGCCTCGAACTCTCGGCGATCCTCCTACCTCTGCCTCCCGAGTGCTGGGATTAAAGGCGTGCGCCACCACGCCCGGCTTCCTTTTCAGTTTTTTTAATCAAATTCCTACAACAGGTATCAATCAACTACCTGTTCACATTTTTATTTATTTTAATTTTTTTATTTATGAGAGAGAAAGTGAGAGTGAATTGGCATGCCAGGGCCTTAGCCACTGTAAATGAACTCCAAATGCACATGTCACCTTATGCATCTGGCTCACGTGGGTTTGGGGAGTCAAACCTGGGTCCTTAGGCTTCTCAGGCAAGCTACCTTAACTGCTAAGCTATCTCCAGCCCTATTCACATTTTTAAATTAGGGGAAAAACTGCACGAGGCTAAAATATATATATATTTCTGTTTAAAATCAGTTTATTATGTGGGTCTTCAAGGATATTATGCACAGAAATAATTACCCTTGTTTATAAAGGTGTCCATTTTTCTTCCACAATTACTAGTACTACACTGTTGATGGTCCCCAACAATTCATGTTAGACTAGATGTCTCGTTTACTGTCATGGTAATCCAAAGGATTACTAAATTCAAATCCAAGGGATCTCCCTTGCATTTCAAGAGAGAACTTGAAATTTAGCCAGGTTGAGTGTCATGTGATTTGCTTGTATGAGTGGGACCTGGATGAACCAGTGGAAATTACAAGCTTGGGGAGGCAGAGGCTGGAATAAGTGACACTAATTAATGAACCCTTACTGGGAGTTCACAATAAAAACATACAAGCATAGGAAAGGTGGAAAAAGTTCTTGGAGATTGTCATCCCTTGGTAATCTGAAAAGATCCAAGTTGATGAATGTCACTGAATGTAAGGTGCTTTTAGAGGTGATATGCTGTAAAGTGCATTTGCGTTGTAATGTAGGTGTCTCTAGCTTATCACCTGAGTAAGTGATAATGTATTCGTGCCTGTAGATTTTAAATAACCCTAAAATTTTTCTGGTTTCAGGTTTCTCAACAAATCTCTAGTCAACATCATTTGTTCTTTTTTCCATTTCCATATCTTGCTGTGTTTGTGCAACATGAATTTCTCAGTCATCTGTAAAGTTTAGACACAATGGGGTACAGACACTCTGTATGGCTGACTAGGCCTTTACAAACACATCACACTGTACTGTGCGCTTGTCTGCATTGCTGTTTTAGTGTCTGTTTTAATTATCGCTATTTTCTTCTTCTTTTTTTTTTTTTTTCCTACTCTGCCACCAAAAGAACCTTTGGCTGCTCCTGACCTCAGCAAATCAAGAGGTGACTTATGCATGCCAGTTGTGCATTGATAATCACTGAAAAGACTGACAAAGGTTGGACCAGTGCTGACTTGCTTCACTGGGTCACGGGTGTTGCAGCAGTCACTGGGCCATGCTTGTGTGCACTGCATGGTGAGCACAGATTGCCTAACCTATTCATAAAATCATAAGACGAAAGAAAGAAACAATGGCCTTTACTCTAGGAATTGCCTTCTTAAATTTAAAAAGGAAAAGAAAAGCTGTTTTCACACTATCCAGAATGATTTTGCTCCTTTTCAATGTAACCATTGCTTGTTGTGGTGTCCTAACTATGTCATATTTTTCAGCACTTGTTTTGCTTGGTTTGATGGCATGACTTGATATGCAACCTGCATTAAGATACTTGATTGTTTTATCTAGGCTAACAAAAATTATACAGCCATTATGATTACCTTCACTATCTTTATTATAAAAAGAAGTTTATTTACTCAGTTTCAACATGGTAAACATTATTTTTAAATCTGTTTTAATTAGCATTTTTTGGTTTATTTTTATTTATTTGAGAGTGACAGAGAGAAAGAGGCAGAGAGAGAGAGAGAGAATGGGTGCACCAGGGCCTCCAGCCACTGCAAACGAACTCCAGATGGATGCACCACCTTGTGCATCTGGCTTACGTGGGTACTGGGGAATCAAGTCTCGAACTGGGGTCCTTAGACTTCACAGGCAAGCGCTTAACCACTAAGCCATCTCTCCAGCCCCATTAATTAGCATTTTTAATGTCAAGTAGTAAAGGTTCAACTGATATTTGACATTGTACTCAATAGAAACCAATCCTTTCTGAAAGGACAGAATTTCCTGAGTAGTATCCTGAAAGGGGACAAATACTTTTCCTCATGTAGTGCAAGGGTCTAGCAGTTAACAGAGGAAAAGTTGAGGGGTGTTTAGACTTGAGTATAGCACACAGCATGCATTTTCAAACCTGCATCTGTTTTGTGGGGTACATATCGCCTTGATTGTCAGAGGCGTCCTAAAACTGCAGGTTTAGATTTTAGAAGTATATCTTAGGTTTTAGAGACCTTCAGCACCGAATCGGAGTGGTACTATATCTTGGAGGTGAAAACAGTTTGCAAAGGGATGAGCTTTGAATGATTGTACACATGTGCTTGCGTCTTTGTGTTTTTGATACAATGATCTCTTGTCCCAAAGCACAAAAGCTAGGAACAAACATATTGAAAATCTCTTGTTTTCTTTCCTACCAAGGGTACCACTGGGATACATCAGATTGGATGCCAAGTGTTCCTCTACCAGATATACAGGAGTTCCCCAATTATGAGGTTACTGATGAGCACACGCCCCTCTACTCAGCAGATCCAAATGCCATTGATACTGACTATTACCCTGGGGGTTATGACATTGAAAGTGATTTTCCTCCACCACCAGAAGACTTCCCTGCACCTGATGAGATGCCACCATTGCCTGCAGAACTCAGCGAGCAGTTCGAATGCATACACCCACCAAGAGATATGCCTGCTGCAGGTAGCCTGGGGTCTGCATCCAAAGGTCGGCAAAGGTTCAATTTGAATCAGTATCTGCCCAATTTCTATCCCGTCGATATGTCTGAACCTCAAAACAAAGGCATTGGTGAGAATAGTACTTGTAGAGACCCCTACACCCCCTACCCTCCAGGGTATCAAAGAAACTTTGAAGCCCCCGCCATAGAAAACATGCCCATGTCTGTGTACGCTTCCACAGCTTCCTGCTCCGATGTGTCAGCGTGTTGTGAAATGGAGTCTGAGGTCATGATGAGTGACTATGAGAGTGGAGATGACGGCCATTTTGAAGAGGTGACGATTCCTCCACTGGATTCCCAACAACACACGGAAGTCTGACACTCCAAATTCACGCCAAAGTGCCTGGACTTTAAGGGACCTAGAGATGACACCAGTAATCCTCCCCCGCACTGTTCTTGGTGACAGTGCAAATGAATGCGCTTCTCCTCGGTGAGCTCAGTGGGCATGGCTGCACTGAACCTCGCGCCTCTTGACATGTAGCCATTCCCAGTGTCCCAACCCACTGTCGCTGGATGGGGTTTCCATTGGCTGTGCCATTTTTGAGCATCTTTTCGTATTTACATGTGTCTGTGTTAAAGTAATTAGACAAACATTGGGTGTGCCATCTTGTTAGCATGACTCATGTATTTATATAGATTTGATTATTTTAATTTTTCTCTTTTGTAAATTTTGTGTACAGATTTTGATTTTTTTTTTCATCATTTTGACTAGATTTTCAGGATAATTTTGTGCATTTGTTTTCTGATGAATCTTGGTTAGTGTCATCACCTAGCACCCTGATTTTTTAATATAACCAGGGTTTCATTCTCTGTCCTTTTCCACTGAAATACGACATTTCATCACCACATTTCAGTCTCGTCATTTATTTCTAGCTGTACATATAGGGTGAGAAAGCTCTGATCATGGACGTGTCTTAAATGGGTTGCTGTATTTTAGATTATAATCATTTTTCAGTATTGGAAAGTGTAAAGGGACCTTCTGCATACCTGTGTAGAACCAGAACCAAATCCACCGTGACACAGTTTTTATAGTGTCTGTATATCTGTGTGCAATGGTCTTGTAAAGGTTTTTACTGAAAACTACCATTAGCCAGCCTTTCTTACTGACAATAAATTATTAATAAAATACTTTAGCCTTACTGCCTGTTCTTTTTCTGTATTTCTGTATATGGATGAATTGAGATGGAAGGAATGATATGTATGTATTTACTTTTCTGGCTTACATACATGCTTTCCTGTTGTAAAAGCCAGACTGTACTTAGGGGTACAGCCACTAGGTGGCAGTATATGGTTATTAAAGTATAAGTTTGGGGGAAGGCCTTAAAGGCATTTTATCTTAGCCTCCTTACTGCCAGTGTTATAGATGCACAGCACCATGCCTATATATAAAATATTCAAGAAATGTTTCCTTTAAACATTGTTTTAATTGATTAGTACTCATTGGCCATAATTTGAAAGTGTTTCTCATTTCTGTCAATGAATGCATATCAAGTATTCTATAAAGTAATTTTTTTCTTCTTGTCAAAACTTGTACATGACTTAATATGCAATCTTGAGCTATTTTCCATGTATTTTCATGTAATCAAAATCCAACCATCCATTCAACAAACAGATATGAAATATGATGTGCTATGAACCACAAAGAATCTAACTCTTTCAGAACTTTGGGAAGACATTGTTTTCCCTTCCATTATTTTTGTTAACTGCTACACACACACTCGCATAGTTTGAACCATCAGAAAGCTGACATGTGTAACAAAATAAAACTGCTTCATGCACTCTGCTACTCTTAAGTATAACCTAAACCACATACAACTCCTCAAGTTGTTTTCATGATTCTTCCTTTCAAATTTTCAAAAGTATATTTAGTTCCTTCTTGAATCACTACATTTAGAAATTGTCTCTTAACTCTGCATAGTGTTGCAGGAAGGCCAGATAACCTTACCTCTATGACTCCTGTCATATTTTAATTGGTTAAAAAAATAACTTTTAGACTAATCCATGAAGAGTGCTCCCATTTTATAATTATGTGAATGTTCCTTACTGAACTAAATATGATATTTATTTCCATTTACTTTGTAATTTTCTTAAGCAGTTCCTTAATTTTTATTTTACTTATTTTTTTTTTTTTTATCTTTGTGGCTAATTCATTCATTCGAATATGTGTTCGCCACCTACTCTGTATTAGTCTGAGCAGACAGAAATTCTCTGCTTTCTTGGGGCTTTGGTGGGGGCAGGTGGTAATCAGTAAATAAAATGTATAATAGTGTATGTAGTGTGATGAATGCTAAGGAGAGAAATTTGGAAAGGGACGTGTAGTGGGGAAGAAGAGAAAAGGTTGACATTTTGAGAGGCCTCATTAACAAGTAGAAATGTGACTTAAGATCCTAAAATTGATGATGTCCCTCTGAGAAGTGAATATTTAGGGCAGAGAGAATAACTACTATAAAAACTGATGTTGGAGTGTAAATAGAAAGTCAAAGAAATGGCCTCCCATAAAATGCCTCTTATACTTCATCAAAATTATTAGAAATGTAATCAGTTCCTTGTTTCTTCTTGGTCATTGGCTTCACAGAGCCCTTTCAGCTGGCAGCCCAGTCTACAAGATTGATCTATGGAGTACGTACCTACATAGTTCTTTTGGAGCGTTTTCTCCTGAGATATCTCTTTACTTTCATCCTGAATATTTCTCTTACTCTAGATTTTATGTCTTTCTCTTTTGCTTTGATGGAGCACATCATAGTTCTTTTCTGAGAAAGAATATGTGAGAGGAAACTTTGTGTTACATTATACTTCTGAAAGCAGCAGATAGAATGGACATGTCCAGGCGTCTAGCTGCTGCAAACAAACTCCAAACGCATGCGCCACTTTGTGCATCTGGCTCACATGGGTACTGGGGAATTAAACTTGGGTCCTTAGGTTTCACAGGCAAGCACTTTAACCACAGTGCTATCTCTCCAGCCTTCTGAAAAATGCTATTATTGTGCTCTCATAGATTGAATATACACTTAAGTTTTGTAGCCAAGCAATGTTCACATTTTTTGCCATTCTGCTTTCTAGCTTCCAATTAACCAATCAACTGCCCATTCTGACTCCCAGTTTGTTACTAGAGACCTAGTATTCTCATGGATCTTTTGGTAAGTTCATACTGGGATGTGCTTTCTCTACCATATGAGATCTGATGATGAGACTTGGTATCGGTGTTCCCTTTTGTGTTGGCTTTTATATGATACCCATTAGGGAGGGATTGTCATGGGTTATTTATTGGATACTTTCTTTCCTTCTGTTTTTTCAGTTCTCTTTCTAAGAGACTGAGTTCTAAATTGATCCTTTCTTCAGTTAAATTCCTATTGTCCATCTTGGTTTTTTGCTCTTCATGGAAGAGCCATTCTACTTTGTGTTTCATGCATTCTGCTAAAACTTACATTTCTCCTATAATATTTTGCACTTTGAGAGTTTGATCATGTTCTGATTGTTATTTGTCTTATGCTTGACAGTGGAATCCGTCCCAGAGCCTCCTGTGTGCCTTTGAACTATATACCTCCGGCCCCTTGATCATCCATACTGCTTGGTTCCATAGTACCTCTTTTCCATAGTTTATTTAAACCAATCTCTCTCGCACCTACTTAATTTATTATTATTTATTTATTATTTAATTTTTATTATAATTTATTATTATTATAATTTATTATTATTTTTATTATTTTATTATTATTATTATTATTATTATTAACAACATATTTTTGTATAGCTACATCATGTGTTGGTACCCTCTTTTCTCTTGTACCTGCTCCCATTCCGCTGGGGACACTCCTCAGTAGGGTTGCAGGTATTCCCCATGGGGTTGTGGTTTATGTGTTGTGGGAGCAGCAGTCAGTTATTTTTTGGGAGAGGGGATGCCTCTGGCATGACATCTCAATCTGTGGCTCTTACAGTCTTTCCACCCTCTCTTCCGCAAAATTCCCTGAACTGTGGTGGGTGGGTTTTAAGTCTACTTCAGTGATAAGCTCTTAGGAACCTCTGGATCTCTGCTTTAGTAGGTGTTGAGTATCCTCAGGGTCTGTCTCCTACACCCTGGCACTGATTATCAGGAACAGCATGGAAGCAGCACTCATGCTCATCTCCCCAATTCCTCTGTAGTTTCAGCTGTGGCTTGGCTGAAGTGTGAGGGGTAGTTTATCCAATGGAGAGTGAAGTAGGCATAGTTCAAATGGGATAAGCATTATTAATTTAGGGAGAATTTTATGAAAGCCAGTCCCCAGTCAGCCTGTCTAGTGCTAGAAAGTGCTACATGAGCTACTGGGGGAAAGTCTCCAACAGTGGTCTGAACAACCAGAGGTCTAAGCTACTCAGAAGCAAACACCCTGACAGGATGTACATTCCAGTGCAATAGTGGCACACAGCTTTCTGATTGGCTAAGAGATCTGCTCAGTGTAAGGGAACCCATATCTGGAATTGGGAACCAGGTCAGAATCCTGTGGAAACAAAGATTATGCTCTCCAGTGTCAAGCTCTCACTAGTCTTTGGCTAAAAGAGAGGATACATACAATCAAATTCTGCCTACTTAACTTAATGTCCCTTTTGATAAACTTTGAGCTCATTTTGTGTGGGAACCCTGCCTCTTCCCTTGTGTTAAATGAGGTCCTCACACCAGTTGAAAGCTCCAGGAAGAGTTCCTTTACTCCCAGCCTTCCCTGTACCATAGTGGACAACCAGCTCCACCTGTTACTTTCTAGAGGTCTTTTTGTTGAGAAGTGTGCTTCTCTAGAGGAGGGACCTTCTGTGCCAGCCTAAGAAATAATTGCTCTGCCTTAGAAATTGGCCAGCTAGGTCAGTGAGGATTTGATTACTTAGCCCTTGGAACATTTGACTCCTCTTGTTGGTCATCTCCAGTTCTGCCCAGTGTAGACCTGAGACTGGTCTGATACTGTGAATGCTAAGCAGACCTCTGCTATTGACCCTATTTACTTTTCTGCTTGGATGTGATTTCCCACCCCTCGGCCTTCTGTCCACCTTCCTATGCTATGCTGTAGTTTACCAACAGGCTGTAGTGAAAATGGAGTCACTTTAGAAAGGAGGTAGAAAAGCACTATTCTTAAACTGAAAGTCTGCAATATGCTCGTTTGTGTGTGTGGTGTGCATGTGTGTATATCCTTTTGTATGCATGTGGACATGGGTGTGCGTGCAGGGAGGCCAACATTATGTATTTCCCTCTATCACTTTATACTTTTTTTTTTTTTTTTTTTTTGAGGTAGGGTCTTGCCCTAGCCCAGGCTGACCTGGAATTCACTATGCAGTCTCTGTCTCCCGAGTGCTAGGATTAAAGGTGTATACCACCATGCCCAGCTACACTATTTTCTGAGACAGTGTTTCTCACTGCCAGTAGAACTTATGGATTCAGTCAGACTAGCTAGTCAGTAAGCCTAGGAGCCTGTTTCCACCTCCCAGTGCTGAGATTATAGGCAGCATGTGCCTCTGCACCTAGCTTTTACATGGGTGTTGCAGGGTCTAAACTTAGGTTCTCATGATTGCCTGACAGACACTTTGCCAACTTCCAGGTGCTTGAAAGAATATTGACATGAGTTTTCCATTCATATTAAATTGCCATAAAGTTGGTGCAAGTTGGGTCCCAGGTTAAGCTGAAAGTGTGTCTAAAGCTCAGGGTCATCCAAGCTCACAGGATTGATAGTAGGACTCTGTTCCTGGCCATGGCAGAATTGTCCCAGTTTTTTCTGCTAACAGTGGGACCGTTTCTACCTTCATGCTAGCTATTTCCATTTTCTTGAAAGCTTCCTTATTCTGATCGTAGCTTCTTGGGCCTCTCACAGCATGGAAGTTTTCATCTTCAAAGCCATGTATGAGAGTCCATTTCACATCCAGCTTCTAGTTTGAGAAAAGGCCCAATCTCTTATGTAAGGTATTACCTGAGAAAGGTGGCCCACTGAGGAGATCAAAATTCCCCCTTTTAATTAAAAGTCACCTGGCATGTAACTTAGTCATGGGAATTACAAGTCACATCCATAGGCATCCAGGAAGTTAAACCTTGTCCCCAGAGGCCATGTTAGAGTTCTATCACACTTGGCACTACTTATTATTTTTCTTTTCTGTTGGTTTTTGGTTGTCTTACTATAATATTTAGACCTCCTAAAATACAGATGAGATTTTAAGCACAATAGCATCTTGTGGGATAACTGAAAGTTTTTAAACACAACTCATACAAGGTCTCAAAGTCAGTCTTAAAAGCATGACTTTAACTACATGAATTACATGGGAAACTTTAGTTATAGAAGTCCAAGCAACCAAAGGAATTAGTGTATGTTTTTCTTCCTATGAATTTGATCTCTGTGTCTTTTGACAGGACAGGGGAAGTCAGGGTCTGTCAGTATCTCCTACCTAGTTTTCACTTTTATCAATACCCATTAGAATGAGGGTGAGAATTATCATAGTTTATTGCATATATTATGGAAGCTGTCAGTAATATTTTTTAAGTCCCTTAAAAGACTCAGATGCTTAAGAAAATTTCAGAGTTACTTCACTGTGTGGGGGATACTGCTAATATTCCATTTTGATTCTGTGGTATATATACATCATTATACACATACACAAACACACACACACACACACTGTATTTGAAAACTACTTTGTATCTGCCATAATCTTTGCTACGCATGAGAACTTTGATGGGCTGGAGAGATGGTTTAACGATTAAAGCACTTGCAAAGCCAAAGGTCCCAGCTTCCATTCACCAGGACCCACATAAGACACATGCACAAGGGAGTACATACATTTGGAGTTCATTTGCAGCAAGCCCTGGCATGCCCATATTTTCTCTATCTATCTGTCTGTCTATCTATCTATCTATCTATCTATCTATCTATCTATCTATCTATCTATCTATAATGAATAAATAAAAATAAAGGGCTGGAGAAATGGCTTAGCGGCTAAGGCACCTGCCTCCTAAGCCTAAGAACGCTGGTTCCAATCTCTAGCAGTTCCAATCTCCAGGTCCCACGTTTAGCCAGATGCAGTGACACAAGGGTGCAATGCCGCACTTGACCACAAGGGGGCGCACGCATCTGCATTTCATTCGCAGCAGCTGAGAGGCTGCTGGTGAGCCCATCTCTTAAAAAAAAAATATTAAAACTATACTTTTACAAAAGTTTTTTGGGCTAAATTGTCATTAGAAAAAGATGCTGGTAAGTAAACATTTGTATTTAAATTATTTTTAATACTGGTATCTTCCAAAATTTTAAATTTAAGTGTTCTTTTTATATGATAGGGAGAATAAGCCTACTTTAGGTGACTGTCATGTTTCATTTTTATCATAGTGTGTAGAACCATCATACTTATCTGCTGGGAAGAGAAAGATGTATTTGTTAAGCTCAAAGATGGCAAATGCCTTCTCAGAACTTTTGCCAGTTTAGCTTCTAGGGCTACTTTCCATATAGGGGTTGCAGAAAATTATACCTGTTAGTTAAGGAAGGAGGTACCCAGGACCCTTTAATGTAATTAATAAGACCTTAAAAGCTTTGTTTAGTCTTTAGAAGGAAAATACTAGATTGCTATAATCAGTGTTTTAAAAAAAAGAAAGCATTATAAGAGGTCATACCCTTCCTTTGGCTCTTCCATTCTATCTGCCCCCTCTTCCGCAATGGTCCCTGAGCCTTGGAGGGTGCAACAGAGGTGTTTCAGTGCTGGGCAGTCCTCCATCCCTTCTTCTCAGCACTATGTTGCCTTTTGGGTCATCCCAGTGGCCATCGCCATCTGAAAAGAGAAGCTTCTCTAACCAGAAGTGAGAGTAGTGTTAATATGTGAATATGAACATTAAGTGTAGTGCTTTCAGGGCAGCTTGGTGGGAATAATATATACATTTAGTCAGACAAGAGCAGGCTTATACCCCTAAGGCTCATAACCTCACCTGCCATAGACTTTTGCTTAGGTTTTTCAGTGCCAGGCATGTATTGCCTCCCGTAGAGAGGGCCTTCAGTCCAATTATGGAGCAGTTGGTTACCCCAAGAGTAGACATGCCACTATTGCCTGATCCTGTAAGAGCAGGCCAGCTTCTTCTACCATTATGGAACTTCCCCTGGATCTGTAAGCTTCAATAAACATCCCTTCCTCCATAACTGTGCCCGGTCTGGAAGTTCATCTCAGCGAACCTGAAGCTGTCTGCTACACGTCCACTTCTGGTTAAACTGCTGATGACTTTTCTTCCCCAGCAGCCTGCATAGCACTTCCCAACACTATGACAGCTAGCCAGTAGGGAGGAAATTTGCAGTTCAGTATCAGCTTGATTTCTCTGTGTCCTGCAGCTGAAGCAAGTGGTGTCTTAAGCAGTAGTATTTTACCAGAAAACCTACTATAGTCAGTGAATCCCAGGGCATGGTATCCCCACTCATTAGGACTAAGAGGAAGGTGTCCAGGGTCAAATTTACGGCTCATTCTTTCAGTTTGCTTCATTTACAGTTGAACTCGTGCTCTCCTCATCTTGGCTCAAAGTCCTGGGACTTCTGGCACTCAGCCACTGTTCCTCACTTTGTCCCTGGCCTCGCTTATTCATTGCTTTTCTTCATGCCACTCAATTATCTAATGGGCTGTGTTAACAAATATTTGTTTAGATTCTTTATTTTATACCCTATCAACATAAATTTGAACAGAACTTGCCTATGAGCAGTCTGACTTCTGACCCAGAAACAATTTTTCAGTATGGTCAAAGATTGATAGGACTTTTTACATCACAACATTTCTGTTTTCTTTGTTTGAAATGTATATGTGACATGCAGGTTTGCATGTGGGCAAACAAAGGTGTGCAGGGGCATGTGCATATGTGCAGGCCAAAGGTTGCTGTCAGGTGACTTCCTCAATCACCTTATTTTTGGAGACAGGGTCTATCACTGAGCCTGGAGCACACTGATTGGGCTAGATTAATGAGTCTGCAAGTCCTGAGATACTCCTGTCTCTGCCTCTCCTATGCTGGGATTACAGTTATATAAATGAGCCATCCCTCCAGACCCCTCTCAAACTTTTAATAAGACCTGATATACTAAGGTGAAAATAATTTACACATTTGGAATACAGACAGCAGATTAAAGTTTGAAATCTTTTCTCATTATGAGTTTTCTGTAAGTTCACTCAAAACTAAAGCCAGAGGTAGAGTGTTTTGTAGCATGTTCAAGGCCCTGGTTTTGATCTTGAGCACAACAACAAAACAAAACAAAAACCAAAAGCCTAAAGCTGTGTGGTTCTGATTCAGTTCTGCATTTTGTAGAGCATGTGTGATGGCATATAGAGTCTGAGTCAGGTCAGTGGCTAACCTGCCATTCACTAAACACAGGGGAGTATTGGTGAGGAAATCTACAGATCAAAACACCTCACCAGCTGAAACCATAGAACAACGCAGGGGAAGGGCAAGAATACAGCGCTCAAGGCGATCACAACACCAGAAAAAGGCTGAAGGAGATAAACACAGAGAACATCCAACTCCAACTAAGCCAGATATCCAGAGACACAGAGGCTCCCAAAACCTCATCAAGGAAGCAGAACTAAAATGACCCCAATGTGGCTCAGGGAAATCGTGGAAGAGGGGGCGGAAAGATTGTTAGAGTCACAAATTGGGGCATTATGCACAGAGACTGGGGCCTATCCACCAGAACTCTTGAGCAAACTCACAATGCACGATCCACATTCTCCATTGATGAGGGCCCCTTTGAAAGTGGGAGGACGGGGAGGAGGACAATGGAACCAATACTATGAATGTAAAATCAGAATAATATAAATAAAAAATATATATTTATTAAAAAAACATAATAAATGATTTCTACCCTCATGGTTGGTCAACTGATGGCCCATGAAAAGGAAATATGAAAACTCTAAGCTTTATCACCAAAGACAATGGAGCCTAGGCTGATGGGCCCATGGCTTGGAAAGCTCCTGTTCTTTCCTCAGAGGTAGAAAGGGAACCCATTCCCCATGGGCACACCACATGTATTATTATCCCATCTTCTGTAAACTAGGCAAGTATTTGCACCTGGTCAGCTACATTTAACAAGTATCCTTCCTTAGAACAATCTCACACAACCCCACTTTACATGGTGTGTGTGTGTGTGTGTGTGTGTGTGTGTGTGTGTGTGTGTGTGTTTAAAACCTTTAGTGCACAGTCATGCTCCCTGGGTTACTAATGTTCTGACTCATTGTAATTTCCTAGAAATTGTTCTTGAAATTCAGGCCTGGGTCTTAATCTAAGCTTGTGAAGTCCCATTTGGAAAAACAGAATTCCTACTTAGATCAAAGAGACTAAAGTCCCTTACACAGGGTTTAAGATGAGTCTCCTCAGCCCAGCTAGAGATGAACTCAGGGCTAGAATCAATTCTGCACTGAGATAGAACTACATTGATCAAATCTTGGATTATCTCTGTTGCTTAAACAACAAACAACTGCATGAGGATTGTGGATTACAGAATCTCTCTCTCTTCCTCCCTCCATGTGTGTGTTGTGTGTAAGTGCACACACACACGTGTGTGTATTGAGTATGCATTTGCACTCCATAAACATTCTTTTTTTTGTCTGTGATGTTTTTTTTGATTTCTTTTTTTTATTATTATTTTTATTGACTTTTAATCTTACATACCAAAAAAACCCCACCTGATATTTCCCTCCCCTCCCCCATTCCACTTTAGAACTCCGGTCTCCATCATATCCCCTCCCTTTCTCCATTAGTCTCTCTCCTAATTTGATGACATCATCTTTCTCTTCTATTTTGAGGGTCTTGCAAAGGTATTGCTAGGCACTAGTGCCTAGCACTGAAACACCTCTGTCACATCCTCCAGTGGCTAAGGGACCATTGCGGAAGAGGGGGCGGATAGAATGGAAGAGCCAAAGGAAGGATATGACCTCTTACAATGCAGCTGCCCAGACAGAAATTGGCCTCGATATCCATGATCCATAAACATTCTTTATGTGAGCCCAACAGGCTCAAATTCACAACGTTTGAAATGGCAGCATATTCTTCCTAGATAGCAGAAAAAAAATCTGAAAGAGGTGTTTGAGTGAACCCAGCTCTTATGTGTAGCAGTTTCTGAGCAGCAGTGAAGACATTTACAGAGAAATTAATGAGGCATTTCCTTCACCTCTAATGGCAAAAGAGAACTCTCTCTATTACCCTACTCCACTAGATAAATCTCTCCCTCTCTCCCCCTCCTTCCTCCCAACCTCCCTTCCTCCAGGCTTCTGTCTCTCTCTCTTTACCAAGTCACTATGTTGCCCAGGATGACTTTGACCTCAAGCAAATCCAGTAATGTTCTGTTGTAGTTGCCTATGGATTACAAAATCCATTCTTAGCTTTTTGCAGTCCACTATGGTTATTAAGATATACCTAATAAATATGTAAAGTTAGCTATCTTGTATGCCTCCTTTCTTCACATTTTTTTTCCAGTAATGCAAAAAGAACTTTATTCACATGAAGAATCCTCCCACAATATAAAACTACTGAACTATAAGGTTTCATGTGTGAGATTTTTAAAACATTTAAGTTATAATAAAGAAACCATTTCCCAGCCTGGCAAGGTGGTATACACCTTTAATCCCAGCAGAGATTGGAGAATCTAGAGTTAGACCCTACCTTGAAAACCCAAAAACAAATAAATAAATAAATATAAATAAATAAATAAAAACCTTAAAAACTTAAAGAAACCATTTCCCAATTTCTTTCTTATTTTATTTTATTTTATTTCAGGATAGGTTGGTGGGAATAATATATACATTTAGTCAGACAAGAGCAGGCTTATACCCCTAAGGCTCATGACCTCTCCTGCCATAGAGTTTTGTTTAGGTTTTTCAGTACCAGGTATGTATTCCCCTCCCGTAGAGAGGGCCTTCAGTCCAATTATGGAGCAGTTGGTTACCCCAAGAGCAGACATGCCACTATTGCACCTGTTCAGTCATTGGGCCTGTATGGCCAAACTTGAATTTTCAGTGTCCACTGTTTTCACTGCTGATGACTTCTGTCTCCCGTAGGGCTACATGCACTGCAGCTTTTTTCCCAGCTTTCAGTTGGCTGGTCTACAGGGAGAAGGATTTCTGTTCAGCATCAGCTTGCTTTCTCAGTGACCTTGCCTCTCAGGCAAGAGATGTCTTCAGCAATAGGGTCTTAAAATCATCTGTTTCTCAAGGGCAACCAAGGGCTTTGGCAATAGCCTTTAAAGTTTTGGAGGCTACCAGGACTCTTCACATTTTATAGTTGTTATATTTAATGTATCACATATGTAATGAAACTAATAAGCCAATTTTAGTTTTAAATATTATGTAGTTTACAAAGAACTTCTGAGAAAAATGGATAAAAATACTTTTTGTACCTACCCAGACATCTTCCATTTATGATATTCTTTGTTACTTTTTGAGAGTCTGGATTTGTAGCTGGTACCATTTACTTTAACCATAAGTAAGAACTTTCTTTACTGTACATTTTATTGCAGCTTTGCTGGTGACAAATCCTCTTAGGTTTTTTTCACTTAAATGTGTCATTGTTTTGCTTTCATTCTTGAGTAATCTTTTTAGTGAAGATCGAATTCTGATTGGACATGCTTATTATTTTGCCAGTGTAAAGATTCTGTCCCAACTTCTTTTGTTCTTCATGACTTTTGTTATAATAATGATCCCCCAGGTCCGTTTCCTAACCCCTCAAGTTTATGAAAATGTTACATTCAATGACTACATTTTGTCAAGGGTGGATCAGATAGACAACTGTTGTCCCATAAGGTGATATCCCCTAGGAGATGTAGCCATCTGTGTAAGTATACTCCCACGTTCCTGTGGTCATGAAACCACTGAATGATGAAGTTCTAATGGTATAACCCTGTTGTTAAATCACATTTGTCTGTTTCAAACAGTGCTGGGGGAGCAACTGTGTCCTCACAAAGTGTTCAATTATTTATTTTTGTTAGTGAATTACTCAGTAAAGTTGTATGCATAGTTTCAGGACAGTTTCTGTGTATATGTTTGTGGGAGGGGGCATGTGCATGCCATGGCACACATGTGTAAATTAGAGCACAGCATTGGGATGTTTTCCTCTCCTCCCACCTTCTTCTGAGACAAGGCTTTTCTTTTCTGGTTACAGCTCTTTGGGAGCTTCTGGATTCCCCTGCCTCTGCCTCCTACTGCTCTTGGTGTCCTGGAGTAAGAGGTGTGTGGACCACTTACTGTCTAGCTTTATGTGGGCACTGAGGAGAATCAAACTCAAGTGTTCATGCCTCAAGCACGTGCCTTTAACCACTGATCAATCTCCACAGCTCTGTTCCGAGACTTTTATACAATGTGTAAAACAATGTTTTCCCCCACATTTAAAAAATTATATTTGTATTACTATTTTTAATGTTTTCAAAAGTGACAGCTGGAGTAGCAATTTATTATTATCAAAATCTGTCTAAAAAAAACATATGTAAAGATTTTTAAGGTTTATTTATGAGGAGGATGACAGTGTAAGGCATTAAGCCCAAGACCTCATATGCATTAAACATACATTTTTACCATGAGCTATACCCCAATTTCTATTTTTTAGCTTTCCATTATCTAATTACAACCTTTATTCATAGTCTATTGTTTTTCCTGTTGTTCATTTGAAAAACTTTAAAAATTTTTTTTTATTGACAACTTCTATACTTACATACAAAAAATGCATGATATTTCCCTCCCCTGCCCCCATACCCCTTCAGAACTCCAGTCTCCATCATATCCCTTCCCTCTCTCCATTAGTCTTTCTTAATTTGATGTCATCATCTTTTTCTTCTATTATGAGGGTATTGCGAAGGTATTGCTAAGCACTGCAAGGTCATGGATATCAAGGCCAATTTCTCTCTGGGCAGTTGCATTGTAAGGAGTCACACCCTTCCTTTGGCTCTTCCATTCTATCTGCCCCCACTTCTGCAATGGGCCCTGAGCCTTGGAGGGTGCAACAAAGGTGTTTCAGTGCTGGGCACTTCTCCATCCCTTCTTCTCAGCACTATGTTGCCTTTTGGGTCATCCCAGTGGTCATCGCCATCTGAAAAGAGAAGCTTCTCTAACCAGAAGTGAGAGTAGTGTTAATATGTGAATATGAACATTAAGTGTAGTGCTTTCAGGGCATCTTGGTGGGAATAATATATACATTTAGCAGACTACAGCAGGCTTTATACCCCTAAGGCTCATGACCTCACCTGCCATAGACTTTTGCTTAGTTTTTTAAGTACCAGATATGTATTCCCTCCCATAGAGAGGGCCGTCAGTCCAATTATGGAGCAGTTGGTTACCCCAAGAGTAGACATGCCACTATTGCACCCGTTCAGTCATTGGGCCTGTATGGCCAAACTTGAATATTCAGTGTCCACTATTTTCACTACTGATGACTTCTGTGTCCCATACGGTTGCATGCAATGCAGCTTTTTCCAGCTGTCAGTTGGCTGGTCTACAGGGAGAAGGTTTTCTGCTCAACACCAGCTTGCTTTCTCAGTGACCTTGCCTCTCAGGCAAGAGATGTCTTCAGCAATAGGGTCTTACTATCTGTTTCTCAAGGGAAAACAAGGGCTTTGGCAAAAGCTTTTAATGTTTTAGAAGCTTCCAGGACCTCCTTGGCCAACAACTCACTGGAAGGTATCCCATCCCAGGCACTGAAAATTTTCTAGTAACAGTCTACAGCTTCTAGATGTGCCATTATTCAAAAAAGTAGGTTTACATAAGTCTTATTCACAATATCTTGAATTTTGATTGACCCTCCCCCTGCCCTTCTTTTATGTATTCTCTTCCCATTGTTTAATTAAGATAATTAGTGTTTTGTCTCTTAGCTATGTCACAGATCAGTTCCCCAGTTTATTTGGCTATTAGTGTATGATATCTTTTACTATATAAATCTAACTTCAAAAAATTATTTCTTTTTGTTTATTTGAGAGAAAGCAAGAGAGAGAAAGAGGTAGGCAGAGAAAGAATGGGTGTTCCAGGGCCTTTAGCTGCTGTAAACAAACTCCAGATGCATCTGACTTACATGGGTCCTGGGGAATCAAACCTGGGTCCTTTGGCTTTGCAGCCAAATGCCTTAACCACTAAGCAATCTCTCCAGCCCAAAGTCCAACTTTTCTATAGTCAAATCTATGACTGAGAACCATTGTCAGTAATGAGTTTGTAGCTTTGGAGGCAGAGAGACCAAGTTCAAATCTGGCCTTCATCCATTGCCAGTTGTTTTCAACACAAAATGGTCCAAACAAGGAGAATGATAAGTGCTTGTCCAGGGGATGAGAGCTATTAGCATTCTCTCTATGGTCATGATGGCCTTTTGCCCTGACTTCTTATCCATGCTCACTTAGAGAGCTCTTCTTCCCTCCAAGGGTATAGAACAATTTATTTTGTGTGTATGTATGTGTTATGTGTGGTGGTGGCATGTGTGTGTGTGGTGGTGGTGGTGGTGTGTGTGGTGGTGGGCTGTGGGTGTTGTTGGTGGGTGTGCATGTGGGGTAAGAGGCATGTGCACATGTATGTGCTGATGCTGTGCTTTTGGGTGATTCCCCTCCCTCACTAATCCATCTGATTCTCTTTGAGACAGAGTCTCTTACTGATGACAGGGCTTGTCATTTTTAGAGGGAGCTCCAGAAATTCTGTTCCCCACTGGACTGGGATGACAGACATGTGTGGCTATGCCCAGCTATTTACATGGGTGGTGGGGAAATTGAACTCTCAGGATGCTTACACTAACCATTGAAAAATCTCTCCAGCCCCAATTTCTGACATTTTAATTAAATTTTTTTATTTTATTTATTTTTGGAGAGAGACACAGAGAGAGACAGACAGAGAGTGAGAGGGAGACAGATAGAGATGGGCCCACCAGCAGTCTCTCAGCTGCTGTGAACGAAATCCAGATGTGTGCATCCCCTTGTGGTCAAGTGTGGCATTGCGCCCTTGCATCACTTTGCATCTGGCTAAACGTGGGACCTGGAGATTGGAACCGCTGGAGATTGGAACCAGCGTTCTTATGCTTAGGAGGCAGGCGCCTTAAACGCTAAGCCATCTCTCCAGCCCTGACATTTTAATTTTTAAATGTGCTCTGTCTCATAATCTATTCCTCTCCTCATTGATCTGAAATGTTAATGCTCTCAAATCTGTATTTGATAGTTGTTGATGAAATTAACAGTTGTGCTTTTTTTTTTGAGACATTGTTTTTTTGCACTGTAGCCCAGGATGGCATAGAACTCACTACTAAGCAGCATTGGCCCCAAAGTCACATCAGTCCTCCTCCCTCAGCCTTCTGAGGTCTGGAATTATAGGCAGGATCCACCATACCCACATTCTTTAATTTTTATGTACATTTCTATATCAGAAGGTCACACTTTGCTGGTACTTATCCTATCTAAATCCCTTTCCTTCTCACGTCTCTTTACTCTTTCAAGGGAATCTTAGAGGCATTTGGCTCTCTTATCAGGCTGATTTAAAGTGTATGGGGGCATTCACATTTCAAGCATTCAGTATGGGAACATGGCATGTCCCTCCATTTATTTACTTCCTTTCATGATCCTCAGACCATTCTGAGGTTTTGTTTCACTTCACTGATGGAGGCAATCCATTTTCTAGCAATTCTACATTGATTCCTGTTAAGGTGGTGACATAGGAACTATGCCAAAACAGCCTAGGGGAGAAAAAAAGCAAAAACAAACAAACAAACAAAAAAAAAAAAAAACAGCAAAATACACTCTTCTGCTAAAAAGTGAGGTGTATAGTAAATTATCAACCACAGCAGAGAAGTAGGAGAGATCCAGACCATCTAGACCCCACAGAAACAGGCAGAAGTGGCTCCAGCAGCAACGGTGAGTTCCACACTGCCGCAACTGCCAGGCTTGGCCTGAGCCACAGGGGAAAAAAAAAAAAAAGGTGAGGGGATTTTCCACTCATACCAGCCTCCTCGAAAACTCAAGAAATGTGGAAGGAGGACAGCAGAGACCAGCAGAGCAGCTTGTAAGGAAGAAGATTGTGAGGACCAGCGGGAGGACTTCAGCCTTCATCCACAGCCTCCCCTCCCCCCACCACCAGCACAAGTGCCAGCAAGCACCAGAGACCTGGGGAAGGGAGCTCACCTACACAGCATCTAGCATGATCAGAGCAGAGACCCACAGACCCAGCCAGCCTACCTGAGCCCACAGCACAGCAAAGAGGGACCCAAGAGGCCATGCAACATAGCTGAGACCAAGGCCATCCCAAAAGGTAACTGGGATTACACTATGTCAGTACCTGCCAAATAAGTCTGGTATATAAGCTTGCATTGGAAGGGCTAATTGCTTAAGAAGGGCTAATTGTACAAGAAGGACTAATTGCACCTTCCATGTCAGGGAAAATTATATGTTTAATCTGATGGATGGTCGGATTTGACATTCTTTTTTTAATTATTAATTTTTTATTGACACCTTCTATACTTAAATACAAAAAACATATATTTCCCTCCCCTCCCCTACCCTCCCCCTATTCCACATTAGAATACCAATCTCCATCATATCCAGTCCCTCTCTCCATTAGTCTTTCTTTTAATTTGATGTCATCATCCTTTTCTTCTATTTTGAGGGCCTTGCGAAGGTATTCCTAAGCACTTCAAGGTCATGGATATCGAGACCAATTTCTGTCTGGGCAGTTGCATTGTAAGAAGTCATACCCTTCCTTTGGCTCTTCCATTCTATCCACCCCCTCTTCCGCAATGGTCTCTGAGCCTTGGAGGGTATGAGAGAGGTGTTTTAGTGCTGGGCACTCCTCTATCCCTTCTTCTCAGCACTATGTTGTCTTTTGGGTCATCCCAGTGGTCATCGCCATATGAAAAGAGAAGCTTCTCTAACCAGAAGTGAGACTAGCGTTAATATGTGAACATGAACATTAAGTGTAGTGCCCCCAGGGCAGCTTGGTGGGAATAATATATACATTTAGTCAGACAAGAGCAGGCTTTATACCCCTAAGGCTCATGACCTCACCTGCCATAGACTTTTGCTTAGGTTTTTCAGTACCAATATGTATTCCCTCCTGTAGAGAGGGCCTTCAGTCCAATTATGGAGCAGTTGGTTACCCCAAGAGTAGACATGCCACTATTGCACCCATTCAGTCATTGGGCCTGTCTGGCCAAACTTGAATATTCAGTGTCCACTGTTTTCACTACTGATGACTTCTGTGTCCCATACGGCTGCATGCAGTGCAGTTTTTTCCAGCTTTCAGTTGGCTGGTCTACAGGGAGAAGGTTTTCTGCTCAGCACCAGCTTGCTTTCTCAGTGACCTTGCCTCTCAGGCAAGAGTTGTCTTCAGCAATAGGGTCTTACTACCTGTTTCTCAAGGGAAACCAAGGGCTTTGGCAAAAGACTTTAATGTTTTGGAGGCTACCGGGACCTCCTTGGCCAACAACTCACTGGAAGGTATCCCATCCCAGGCACTGAACATTTTCTAGTAACAGTCTACAGCTTCTAAATGTGCCAGTATTCAAAAAAGTAGGTTTATATAAGTCTTATTCATGAATAAGCTATATTTCACGGTCCCATTCCTGAGTAGGGATACAGCCCAACAGGCCAATGTCCCTGCCCTAGCCTTTTTGAGCCCCATGTGTGTCTTTCCTCCCACTTTGCAGTCCTGCCCCTGAGCAGGGACACAGGCCAGCAGGCCAGTATCCCTGAGCCAGCCTTTCTTAGCCCTGTGTGCCACCCCTGTCCCACTCCACAGTCCCAACCCCAAGCAGGGATACAGGCCAGGCTAGTGTCCCCACCCTAGCCCTTCTGAGCCCTGTGCATGACCCCTGTCCCACTCCAAGGTCCAGCCCCCAAGCAGGAATACAGGCCAGCAGACCAGTGTCCCCACCCTAGTCTTTCTGAGCCCCTGTGTGTCCCTGGTCCAACTCTGTGGTCCTGTCCCCAAGCAGGGATACAGGCCAGAAGGCCAGTGTCCCTGCCCTAGTCCCATGTGGGACCACAAGTCCTAATACCTGGTCCCACTCCGGAACAGGGACCCAGACCAGCAGACCAGTGTCCCTGCCCTAGCCTTTCTGAGCCCTGTGAATGTGCACACAATCACTGGTACCTGCCTCTGACTCCTCACACCCACAAACAGGGACCCAGGCCAGCAGGCCAGTGTCCCTGCCCTAGCCTCCCTGAGACCTGAATGAGCAATCGCCTGTACTGCTGACAGTTCTTCTCACCCACTGATAGGGACCCAGGCCAGTAGGCCACTGTCTCTGCCCTAGCCTTCTCAGGCCCACACCGGTACCTGCTGCTGACTGCCCTAGCCTTTCTGAGCCCCACATGCACCACCATTGACCCCTTCCATCCCCGAACAGGGAACCCAGGCCCTCATCCCAGCCTCTGAAATCCTCAGGCAATTTCCTTTAAACTCACTGCTGCCCCTCTACCCCAGGCCAACAGGCTAGCATCCCACACCCTGGGATTTCTGTACCATTGTGATGGGCAGACCACAACAAAAAAGGAATAGCATGAAAAATCAGATGCAAGTAAATCCAGCTATATTGCCCAGTCCCACAATGCATGTCACTAATGAAAACACAGAAGAGACAATAGAATCAGAACCCCAAAATGAAGAGACAAGCTATGCAACCCTGGCCAAGCAAATAGCAGAACTTGCAGAAAGTCAACAAAAAGCCAATAATTGTATGAATGGTGTCCTTGCTAGATTAGACCTAATAGAAAAGAACCAGGAAGAGTTCCAAACACAATAAAATGATCTGAAAGAGAGCAAAAAAAAAAAAAAAAAAAAAAAGAGGACCTCAATAACCAACTGGCTATGCTCAATGGAGACATTAAAAAATGCAGGGATGAACTCCAAGAAGCATTAAGAAAATCAGACAATGATGTGAAAAGGGAACTCAACAGATGGAAGAAAACTATACATAAAAAAGCAGTAGAAGATGCAAATCAAATTGTACAAGACCAAAACTCTATAGAAGCTCTCAAGGATAGAGTCAGCCTAGCAGACGATAGAAACTCAAAACTGGAAGACAAAATAGAAGAAACAGTTTGTGAGTCCAAAAGTTTCATTAAGTTCAAAAATGTCTGTGAACAGAACATGAGGGAAATGTGGGATTCCTTTAAGCACCCAAACATTTGAATAATGGGTATACCAGAAGGGGAAGAAATTCAGACCAGAGGCATGGAAAACCTATTCCAAAAAATTATAGAAGAAAACTTTCCCACTCTCTCAAAAGAAAGTCCCATAAAAACACAAGAAGCTAGCAGAACTTCAAACAGACTGGACCAAAGGAGAAATTCTCCAAGACATATCATCATTAAGACTCTAAACATCAAGCACAAAGAGAAACTCCTAAAAGCAGTTAGGGAGAAGCACACATTACCTATAAAGGAAACCCCATGAAAATTACATCAGAGCTCTCAGTGGAAACCCTAAAGGCCAGAAGAGCCTGGAACAGAACACTGCAAACTCTAAGAACTTATGGCTTCCAACCCAAACTACTCTACCCAGAAAAAGTATCCATCATAATAGATATGAAAGAAAAACTTTCCAAGATAAAAGTCAGCTATACAACTACATGAACACAAAGCCAAACCTACAGAAAATACTTCAGGGAATTCTACACATAGAAGAAGCAAATAACCAACCACAAGTGCCTGAGAGAAAGTAGATCACAATAACCAAACCACGAGAAGGCACAAAAACTACAAAGACCAAGAAAACACCAAACCACATAAATCACTACAATATGGCAGGCATTAAATCAAACCTCACAGTTATTACCCTAAATATTAATGGCCTTAATTCACCCATCAAGAGACATAAGCTAACAGGGTCGATTAGAAAATTAGACCCCTCAATCTGCTGTCTTCAAGAAACCCACCTCACCACTAAAGACAGACACCTCCTCAGAGTGAAAGGGTGGGAAATGATATTGAAGCAAACAGAAACAAGAAACAAGCAGGTGTAGTTATACTTATATTGGATAAAATATACTTCAAACCAAAAGTAATCAAAAAAGACAAAGAAGGCCACATCTTACTCATCAAGGGAACAATCCAACAAGAGGATATCACAATCATCAATCTTTAAGTACCAAACACAAGTGCAGCTCAATTCGTAAACCAAAACCTACTTGAAAATAAAACAGAATTAACCACTAACACCATCATAGTTGGGGACTTCAATACTCCACTATGGGCAATAGACAGATCATCCAAACAGAAAATTAACAGGGAAGTAAGAGAGCTCAACAACACCATAGATCAATTAGACCTAACAGACATCAATAGAACATTCTAGCCAAAAACCACAATGTACACATTCTTCGCAGTAGCCCATGGAACCTTCTCTAAAATAGATCACATACTGGGTCACAAAAGCCTGCCTCCATATATTTAGGAGGATTGACATAATTTCCTGCATGACATCAGATCACAATGCTGTTTTGCTAGAAATTAACAACAAAAGTTGTGCCAGGAACCCAATCAGCTCCTGGAAACTGAACAACACACTCTTTTTTTTTTTTTTTTTGGTTTTTTGAGGTAGGGTCTCACTGTAGCTCAGGCTGACCTGGAATTCACTATGTAGTCTCAGGGTGGCCTCAAACTCATGGCAATCCTCCTACCTCTGCCTCCCGAGTGCTGGGATTAAAGGCGTGCTCCACCACGCCGGGCTAGCAACACACTCTTAATAGATGGGTAGTGGAAGAAATAACAAATGAAATTGCAAAATTTCTAGAAATGAATGACAATAAGAACACATTGTACCAAAACTTATGGGACACAATGAAGGTGGTCCTCAGGGGAAAATTCATTGTGCTAAATGCTTTCATAACAAAGACAGAGAGAGCCCAAATCAACAACCTAACCACCCACCTAAAGGCATTGGAAAACCAAGAGGTATCCAACCCACAAACCTCCAGATGGAAAGAAATGATTAAGATCAGAGCAGAAATAAATGAAGTGGAAACTAAGAAGATAATTAGGAGACTTGATCAACAAAGAGCTGGTTCTTTGAAAAAAATAAACAAAATTGATAAACCCCTGGCCAATTTGATCAAGTGTAAAAAAGAGACAACTCAAATTAACAAAATTGGATATGAAATGGGGATATCATAACAGACATAAGTGAAATTAGGAGAATCATCAGGACTTACTTCAAAAACCTCTACTCTACTCCACAAAGCTGGATAACATGAAGGAAATGGATGGATTCTTGGACACTTACCACCTACCAAACTTAAACTCAGAGCAGATTAATCTCCTAAACAAACCTATCACAACCATCGAGATTGAAAGGGTAATGAAAAACCTCCCTAAAAAGAAGAGTCCAGGACCAGATGGCTTCTCAGCTGAATTTTATCAAACCTTTATGGAAGAACTGAAGTAAATTTTTCTCAAATCGTACCACACAATCAGAGAACAGGGAAAGCTCCCCAACTCCTTCTATGAAGCTAGTATCATCCTAATACCAAAACCAGGCAGAGATGCCACAAGAAAAGAAAACTACAGGCCTATTTCCCTGATGAACTTAGATGCAAAGATCCTGAACAAAATCCTTGCAAACCAAATTCAACAGCACATCAAAAGCATTAAACACCTAGATCAAGTAGGCTTCATCCCTGGAATGCAGGGGTGGTTCAACATAAGGAAATCTGTCAATGTAATAAACAACATAAACAAGCTTAAACATAAAAACACCTGATCATTTCCGTAGATGCAGAAAAGGCCTTTGACAAAATACAACATCATTTCATGATCAAAACATTGGAGAGACTAGGCATGGACGGTCTATATCTCAACATAATAAAGGCTATATATAAAGGTTCTAAAGCCCAAGTAATTCTTAATGGGGAGAGGCTGAAGGAATTCCCATTGAAATAAGGAACAAGAAAGGTGTGTCCACTCTCACCTCTGCTCTTCAACATAGTAATAGAAGTACTAACTCAAGCAATAAGACAGGAAGAAGAAATAAAAGGGATACAAATTGGAAAGGAAGAAGTTAGCCCTATTTGCAGATGACATGATTCTATACATAGGTGTCCCGAGAACTTCCATCCCAAAACTCTTAAAGGTGATTAGCGCCTTTAGCAAAGTAGCAGGATACAAAATCAATGCACAGAAATCAGTAGCCTTTCTGTATGCAAAGGACAAAGAGACAGAAAAAGAAATAACTAACATCGTCCCATTTTCAATTGCAACAAAGAAAATAAAATACCTTGGAATAACATTAACTAAGGAAGTGAAAGACCTATACAATGAAAACATAAAAACTCTCAAAAAAAGAAATTGAGGAGGTCCTACAAAAAATGGAAAGACCTCCCATGCTCCTGGATTGGTAGAATTAACATTGTGAAAATAGCAATTTTACCAAAAGCACTATATAGATTCGATGCAATGCCGATAAAAATCCCAACTTCCTTCTTCAACGAGATAAAAAAACTATCTCAAAATTCATATGGAAAGGCAGAAGGCCTTGGATATCCAAGCTCATCCTCAGCAAAAGAAACACCTCTGGAGGCATAACATACCTGATCTTAAGCTATACTGCAAAGCCATAGTAATAAAAACAACATGGTACCAGCATAAAACCAGGAGTATAGGCCAATGGAACAGAATCAAGGACCTGGACTTTGGGTCAAGTAACTACAGCTACTTGATATTTGACAAAGGCCCTAACAATTTAGAGTGGAAAAAAGACAGCATCTTTAACAATTGGTGCTGGACAAACTGGATAACCATATGCAAGAAAATGAAACTCGAGCCACACATTTCACCATGCACAAAAATCAAGTCCAAATGTATCAAAGACCTCAATATAAGACTAGAAACACTGCTACTACTGGAAGAAAAAAATTGGAGGAACTTTCCATGGTATAGGAGTGGGAAAAGACTTCCTGAACAAACCTGCAGTAGCTCAAGAAATTAATCACTCAACCATTGGTATCTCATGAAGCTGAAAAGCCTTTTCACTGACAAATATACAACAAGCAGAACCAACAGATTACCCACAGAATGGGAGAAAATTTTTGCCAGATACACATCAGACAGAGGCTTAATTTCTCAAATCTACAAACAACTCAAAAACATAAACAATAAAAAATCAACCCATTCACAAAATGGGGCAGAGAACTGCACAGGAAGAAATACAAATGGCAAACACACACTTAAGAACATGTTCAACATCCCCAATCATCAGGGAAATGCAAATTAAAACATCTATGAGATTCCACCTTACCCAAGTAAGGACAGCAAACATTAAAAAATCTAATGACCACAAATGCTGGTGAGGTTGTGGAGAAATAGGAACCCTCATTCACTGTTGGTGGGAATGTAAGATGGTACAACCACTATGGAAAGCAATATGGAGACTCCTGAAAAGGATGACTATAGAGTTACCAACAGACCCAGTTATCCCCTTATTGGACATTTACCCTTAAAGCGCCAAACCTCAGTTCAGAGATATTTGCTCAACCATGTTTATAGCTGCTTAATAGCTAAGAGATGGAATCAACCCAGATGTCCATCATTAGATGAATGGATAACTAAGATGTGGTTTATCTACACAATGGAATTATACACAGCAGTAAGGAAAAATGACACAAAGCAATTTGAAGAAAAATGGTCAAACTTGGAAGAGATCATTCTTAGCGAACTCACCCAATCACAGACAGATAAGGGTCACATTGTCTCATTCATCTGTGGCTCATAATTTTTATTTTCCCGAGATGCTGACACAACTAATAAACATCTTGAGGACTGGACAATAGGGATGGTGGGGTGGGAAGGCAGGGAAAGGGTTTGGGGGGGGACATAAAAACTGGTCCGAAATGGAAATGGTACCATAAAATCCTATATCCTGAAAGACACACTAAAAGGTCAAACTTGCATCAGGTGGTTGGACAGAACACCTAAATTACAGGGGTATGTAGAGGGTATGATGAAGACTAACTTCAATCTTCTCCTTGTTCTCTATCACTCCCTTTCCTCTCTCTCTCTCCTCTCTTACTCTTTCATATTACCTATACTTTTTCTTCCTTCTTTTCCCTCGGCACTGACCTGTAACTCCCAATACCAGCATGTGGTTAACATTCATAATGAGCTGTTGACCAGTGAGACCTACAAGGTTTCCCAAAAGAAGACAGATTTCTGTCAGAGTACTTGACGACCCACCAAAGGTTATTGGTAAGACCCTACTGTTGAAGACACCATATACTGTTCTGACAGAACATGGAGTGACCTGGCTGGAATCTGGAAGAGAGTCAGTCCCCAGACAGTTAGTTTGTCTAGTCCCAGAAGGCGCTACATAAATGACTGAGGGAAAACGTCCAACATCTGTCTAAGCAACTTGTGGTCTAAGCTACTCAGCAGCAAACAACCTGAGGTGATGCTCACACAAGTGCAGTAGTGGCACACAGCCATGGTGGGTTACCAACTGCTCTAGATTTGGCTAACGGATCCACTCAGTGGAACGGAACCCATACCTGGAACCAGGAAACAAGTCAGAACCATATCCCAAAAGGAGCCCGCTCTCCAATATCAAACTCCCACCAATAGTGGGGTACAAGAGGGCCTACACTTATTAAATTCTCTCTAAAATAATAATGGTTATCCATATATCTTGAACTGACCTCACTCTCCGTTGGAAAATCTGCTTCTTTCATATGGAAGTAGATCCTGAGGAAAGAATCAGCCCATGACACCTCACCAGGGCACCAGCTGAAGCCATACAGTCATAGGGGAAATGAGCAAGAGTGCTTCTTTATTGGTGAACCTGGTACCAGCACAAGGGCAAAGGAGATAGACACAAAGAACACTCAAGTCCTACCAAATCAGATATCCAGAGACATAGAGACTCACAAAACCTCGCCACTGAAATAGACCTGAAATGAACCCAACATGGCTCAGGGAAATTCGCAGAAGAGGGGCGAAAGATTGTCAGAGTCACGAGTTGGGACACTATACAGAGAGTCATTGCCTCTACGGCATAACTGATGGCTACCCCCATAAGGCAAGACCAACATCACCCATGGGGGCAGGACAAGGAGAAGGCTAACGATGGTACCATCATAGCTGTATATATACTATATACATAACTAATAAAACATATTTAAAAGAGAAGTGAAAAAAATCTTTTCAGAATTGCATCATTTGTCAACTAGATGTTTCTGATAATGAAATGAGCTCATAAAAGAGAAATGTAAAAATCAGCATTCATACAGGATAGGTGTGTGTGCTCTTTTGACAATACCAGCAAAGATGGGATGGAACAATCACATAATTAGATAAAGGAACTGGTATATAGCAGCAATCAATGTAGAATTGCTAGGAAATGGATTGCCTCCATCAATAAAGTAAAACAAAACATCTTTTATGAACTCATTTCATTATCAGAAACATCTAGCGACAAACGATGCAATAGTGAAAAGATTTGAGGTTTTTCTTTTTTCACTTCTTACCAACTGTAAAGTTGATGAGTTAGACACTATTTCATTCCTACTCCGCATATAAGAAATTTGGGGCGTATTATGGCTTAGTAATTGGCTCAAGTTCAGGCAGTGTGGCTGTGTCTGATGAAGCGCCCAGTTCCAGCGAGGAAGCGTGCACGCATGCTCTTCTGCAAGGCTTGAGGGTTTGAGTGCCACAGGGTGGCGCCGTGGGCTCGCGCGGCGGGCTGGGGCAGGGAACCCGCGATGGCCGGGGAAGGGCAGCCCTTATCCCCCGGGCTACGGACAGCCGCGTGCCTGCCGGCGGGCGCCGGGAGGGGTGGAGCGGACTGGACCGCGGCGAGCGAGCGGTGGCGGGCGATGAGGAGCAGGCGCGGGAGGACGGCGCGGAGACATAAAACGAGGCGGGGTGAGCGGGAGCTGGGCGCACGGCCGTGAGCCGGGACCATGCCGGGCAATGGCAGCAGCGCGCTGCTCAACGCCTCGCAGCGGTTGCCCGGCGGCGGGGTGGACGCGCGCCCACGCCCCTCGTGGCTGGCCTCCACGCTCGCCTGCATCCTCGTCTTCACCATCGTGGTGGACATCGTGGGCAACCTGCTGGTCATCCTGTCTGTGTACCGCAACAAAAAGCTCAGGAACGCAGGTAGGGGCGCCCCGGACTTCACCCGGAGCCAGGACATCTTTGCAAAGCGAGCGCCCTCCGCTCCAAAAAAAAATTACAGTCCTCTTTCTTAAGAACTGGAGACTTTGGATCATTTTTGCTTATAGAGAATGAGGCCATCGTGTTACATTTTCTTTAGCCTGCCCATCTAAAATGTGCTTTCACAGAACAACCCGAAATCTTCTGTCCCCAGGCAGAGTCGCCTGCCTCCATTTACTCTAGCTTTATCTTTCTGCAGTTCATTAGACGGAGTCCCGCTTGAGAAAATTCCCCAAGACGAACTCATCCTTTGCTCGGTTTTACATATAAATCAGTTTTCCCAACTTTGCTAAAATATGAGAATACATAAGCTGGCAAAATGACAGAGCAAGTGTTTTAGTCTTGTCAGGCGCAGTTTTCAGCTAATAGCATTCAATATGAAGAAAGGAAAAGAAAAACATGCTCAAAAACATGCGTTGGAAAGCACTTTTGCGACTGCGAGTAAACAAGTTTGCATTTTAGAGCTACACTGGAGTGAATAATACATTTACAGATAATGAAGGGCCAGAGCTCATTTCGTGCTGTACTTAGACTTGTACGTTTGTCTTCAGGCTGCAAGGTGGACCCGTGTTCCTTTTCCACCAGCCACTTGACATTGACACCACACTTGGAGGCAAACTTTTGGGACAAATGGTTGGGAAATGTTGGCCAAAAGTGATGTTTGCCCTAAACTAGAGAGTTGGTAAAAGGCTGCTTTGGGGGAGATGGCCCTCCCCAATTTTTGCTTTTGTGATGCTTTCAGTAGTACACAGCTTAAGAATTAGTTAACAAGCACCTAATAATATGAGGTCAATTTGAACAGGAAATTGAAAAACCTGTCTTCATAGAAGATTGGCTTAAATTAAAACTCGTGCATTTAGAGCTCAGTAAAGGAGTGTTGGCCTACCATGAATAAAGCCCTGGGTTTGGTCTCCAGCATTGCAAAAATAAAAATAAAATATAAAATAAAAGTGAGCTGGGTTGGTAAGGTTGGCTGGTGAGATGGCTCGCTAGTCACTTACACATGAGTACCCAAGTTCAATCCTCTGTAAAAGCAAGAAGTTGTGGCTGGTTTCTGTAATCCCAAAGAAATAGGAGGCAGAGACAGGAGAATGTCCCTGAAGCTCATGGAGTGTGCAACAATGAGCAGCAGAGTGATAACCCAGAGAGAGAAACTGCCTCAAATGTGGTGGAAAGGCATGGACAGACCTGAAAGTTGTCCTCCAACCTCCACATGCACACTATGACACACACATCTGCACTCACAAACATGCACATATATGCAAATAAACAATATACTCTTTTAAATTATAAAAAGTAGAGGACACACATCCCTAGCTTTCTGGGCACCAGATGTGGTTCTGAGCACTAACACAGAGACCCAGTGGGATGTTGCAGTTACCCCTTTACAGAGTAGGACCCAAGCATTTATGTTGCTCGTACAGTCTAAGTGCTGCCATTAGCAGCTGGAACATGTGGGGAATTCGAAATCCACGGGGAACTTTCATGTAAAAGTGCTCACATTCCTGGAACCATTCTGCTTCGGGGGTCCTATGAAGTGCTTTCTATTTTATTTGCTAGGCAGTTTTTAGAGGGAGAGATGAGAGAGATCTAAAACATACGACATTCCTGCAGAACCTCAGTGAGCTTTGTCTGTAAGCTCTCAAAGTTTCTATTTTTAGAAGTGGGTCTTTTATTCTATTGAGTTCACACCTTTTGTGGCTTTCTAGAATAGATGGCCACTCAGATGGCCACAGGGGTAAAGAATGTTGATTCAAATATGTTTGGGGATGTTTGTTAAAGTATTAATGATTATTCAATTCTTTAATTTCAGTTCAATTTCTTTTGCTAGCTCTAAGGATGAAACAATGGGGGAAGAGAATGGGAAAAGTCAGATAAGTGTTAAGGCATCTAAGCTTTGAGGTAGTTTTGTTGTTGTTTGGAAATCTGGTGTAATTGCTCGGTGATTTGTGCCCTTTCTCCCTTCAAAGAAATATGTTGGAACTTCACATCTGGGAAGAACTCACAATGTTTAACCAACTGTGTGGCAGAGATGCTGACCAATAGAGTAGCCACTGTCTCTAAGCAACCACTAGGGTCTTAGGTATTTGCAGAATGTCTGCTCTGCTCCTGCCCACATGTTGATAGCTAGAGTAATACTATCACATCAGGTCTTCTGAGTGAATTTACAACATAGTGGAAGATTCTGCCAGCAAAGCACTAGGGTTGAAGAAAACAGCTGCACTAAACCTCATTTTTCAAATTTGTCAGATAGAAAGAACACTGAATCTTTTAGCTTTGCAATTGCCTGGTGAAATGATGCATGGGAAAATACTTTGAAAAAAAATAGAACAAACAATGTTAGGTGAGTGTTTGGGGTTTATTTTATTTTAATTTTTTAGCTTGCTAAAAATCATTGAGCTATATACAGGATTTGCACATTTTTTTCATATGTGCATTATATATAAATAATACTATTGCCAAAGGAAACACAACATCTTGTGTATCCAATATTCAGTTTTACCTGGGTGTGATATAGACACAATATGGAAACTGGAAAAATATGGCAGGCTTTCTTTCACTCATAGTCAGTTGGTTTTATAGAACTCATAGTTGTACAGAACTGTGATGTGAAGCTCTAGGTCCCCATGGTTATACACAGCAAGGAAGGAGAACTGTTGACACTTAAAGAAACTGGGAATGGTGCAAAAAACATGGTTGGAAAAGGCTCATTAATGCAGGTGTGGAAAACGGAACCAGTGCAGCTTCTGTGGAGAAGCAGTTAGCACTGTCATTTCTGAAAACACTGTAGTACAGTGATGAATGTGCTAATTATGACCCTGGCCCATCTAGGGAAGACCCAATTGCTTACAGTTTGTTCTGCTTCAGAAGCTAGGGTCATAAGATATTTTAGAAAGATACCTATCTATAGCACTTTATTATCATGATGATTGCTGTTGTTTAATCTAGATACATAGCAGGGTAAATAAAAGGCCACTCATAAGAACAGTTACCCCACAGAATGAGTGTTACAGGATCATGGACACTGGCACCTGTCTTGCACTCGTTTCCTGTGAGTCTCTGTAGACTATAGTCTGTATCCATTCTGCTGTGAAGAGAACTTAGGCTTGAACCTTGGGGTTCAGAAACTAGCATTCCAACCTTGGGTGCTGCAGAGCTTTTTAAGATATTTTTTGGCATACATTCTATCTTAAAAAAATTATTTATTTATTTATTTGAGAGTGACAGAGAGAGAAAGAGAGAGAGAGAGAGAGAGAGAGAGAATGGGCTCACCAGGGCCTCCAGCCACTGCACACGAACTCCAGATGCATGCTCCACCTTGTGCATCTGGCTTATGTGGGTACTGGGGAATCAAGACTTGAACCAGGGTCGCTAGGCTTCACAGGCAAATGCTTAACCACTAAGCCATCTCTCCAGCCCATAACTTTTTAATTTTAAATGGAAGCATAATTTTATATGCAATAAAATATGCAGAATTTAAATATTCAGTCTAATGTGTTTTTACATATGTATATCCAATTGTGAACAATCTTTTTTATAAAAACAAACTTGAAACTAAGGACATGGGCATGGTGGTATCATTATCCCAAACCTGAGTGTACTTGAATGGAATGTATGCCAACCCTAAGCCCTACTGAAAATAGCAACCTGGTCTCGGTGTTTTACAACTCATGAGCAAATTGTGGCCAGTGTTGGCTTTGCCTGTATCCATTTCTCAGTCAATGATGGCCAAGACCACCACCTTTTCTGTTACCTTTATCCCATACACACTGTCCGTTTGTCTTGGTTCCACTGAAATAATCTTGATGGAGCTTTTGCCATTCTTTGCACCCTATCCTGCCTTCTCCTTCTCCTCCTCTTCCCTTCCCTGCCTTTCTCTTCTCTTCTTTTCTCTTCTCTACTTTTTCTGTCCTTCTCTCTCATTTGTTTCTTAACTCTTGACCTCTATTATCCTATAATCACAGTAATTGGACTTTACCTTAGTAGAGATCACAGTTGTTTCTCTGCTTCCAAATTGTGTCTGTTACATATCATCAAAAAAAGAGACAGTTCTGAGCTTAAATATGCTATAAATTTGTTTGTGAATTCATATACTTGATCTTAGCCAGAAGGCTATACGGTGGTATGGTTCTTACACCTGCTGAAGGAATACATTGTTGTGGCACCAACCAGGACTAGTGAGCCCATGGAAACCACCTGCTTTGCTCTGAGTACCAAGCCCCTTTGTGGGAATGGTATAGAGTGAGGAACAAGAGATTGCTTCCATTACTGCCTAAGGAATGTCAAGGAAAGGACTCCAAGGAAAGATAGGTGATGGAGGATGAGTTTCATATCAGATTTGGGGTATAAACAAGTGCAGTCAGCTCTACATATCCCCAGATTCCACACCCACAGAGTCAATCAACTGAGGATGAGAAGATTCAGGCAGGCGTAGACTTTTGTGACTCTTTCATACACTATGCATTGTGAAATATGTGTTCAGCATTTACATTTTGTTTATATTTTTGATGAAGGTCTTGGACTGATGGGCTCAAATGATTCTCCCAGCTCCTACAACTACCTGGGGGACAGGAGCTGGTGGTTGGCTTCACATCTACATTGTGTTAGGTGTTATAAATAATCTACAGATTATTTCAAATATATGGGAGGATATGCACAGTTTTTATGCACATACAATGCCATTTGATATAAGGGACGTCAGCACCTGTATATTTGGGTACCACAGGGATTCTAGAACCAATACTTTGTGGTTACCAATGTACCACTGTGTCGTGTAGGATACCAAGAGATGGCTTCTTTCTCCATATGCATCTGGTAATCCATCATATATTCCTTTATCTGGGACAACCAAATAATATAGGGAAGAGCCGAAGGGGCTTGTAGAGAACATAGACCCAGACTATGTGGTCCAGGGCCTTTTGTATTGGTTCTAGATAACTCCTCTCCTCTAGCCTGTGTCATTTCAGCACATTAGCTCAATAGTGGAAAACACATAGGGTTCTTTCAATTTCTAATGTCTTTTGACTCTCATGACTACTAAACTCATCACACAGTTGGAATTTATAATGAACTTGACTACCAATGTGCAGGATTGTGGGTATACTATCATATACATTTGTAAGAGCAAGCTTCTTTCATCGGGGAAATTTTGCCCTTGGTAAAGAATGCTAGTTTGTTCTAAGCTAGCTGGGTATCCTCTCATATATCTCCTTCTCTACTGGGAAAACAATCCTTTAATGGCATCTGCTTTCTCTACCTTACTTTCCAAGGAAATTTATGCGTTTAAAATTTCCCCATGCAGTTCTCTCACTTGAGAGACAAGGAAACAACCAAACACATGGCATATTCCAAGCTTGCTTTGGTGGGGGATGCTATTTAGGACATATGTTGGTTCTCATAAGTGTAGTGAGATGATCTGGGAAATCAACTGATAAGCCAGTGAGTGATGTGTATACAAAGGAGTGATTGTCCTGATAGAGCTAACTTTCCTGCCTTTGGTTGGGTGGAAGTGAGAGATTATAACTGTAGTTATGGTAACAAAACTTTAGCAAAGAAACTAAGCCCAGCTGGTACTTTAAAACACAAGTTTCTATTGTATAAGCCCTTACCAGGGAGACAGCATGACCCTGAGTCTGCTCCCTATCTATGCAGCTGCACTCTGATTATGTTATCTCATTAGTACAGTCATAGGGACAAACACCCCTAAACAAACAGCTTTCTGTCCTAAATTTATACTTTCTTAACACTGTGTTATTGCTAAGGAATTTTCTGTTTGTGCCCCCAAATCATATAGCCATAGAAACTTATAACCCACCAATAGTGTAAAGAATTCAAGGTGATGTCAGACTGCCTGCCAAACTGTCTATAAAACCTCTGAGCTATCAGAACTCAGTACTCAGGTTTTGGAACTTATTCCCTGAGTGTATGTCAGCATGAATAACTTTTCTGATTCTCCATTCTGTCTCTGGTGTCATATCTGTGTGACTTAGTTTCTTGTCTTTGGTTGGTTAGAAGTGAGGTATTAGAACTATAGTGACCAAGACATGATGTGAGGAAGCAGAACAGCCTATTTGCTTGTGGCCATTCAGCTTGTGACAGTGCTCATGAAGAAAACAACAGGGCTTACTCCTTCAGAGCAGTGAGCACATTGCTCTCAGAAGGTGCTCCAAGGAAGATTGTGGATAAGCCCTTCATCATGTTAGGAACATGAGTAGGGTAAAGGACCACTTTACCTCTCCTGCAAGATTGACTCAGGATAGTCTATACTCACATCATAAAAATGGCTTACTTCATGGTTTTCTGGTGATTTGAGGTGCTTTGTAGGATCACTGAAAACTAAACCATAAAACAAAATAAGATATACACTCCTGAGACGATTTCACAAATCTCAAAATAATTTTAAGCTTGTATATTAGATAATATTTCAAAAACTATTTAATTAATTAATTTATTTGAGAGAGACAGAGAGAGAGAGAATATGGGTGTGCTACTAGCCACTGAAAATAAACTCCAGATGCATATGCCACCATGGGCAACTGGCTTTATGTGGGTACTGGGGAATCAACCTGGGTCATTTGGCTTTTCTGGCAAGTGCCTTAACTGCTAAGACATCTCTCCAGCCCAGATAATACTTAAAAAATATTTATTTATTCTAATTATTTGAGAGGGAGACAGAGAGTGAAACAGAGAAAGAGAGAGAGAGAATGGGTGCACCAGGGCCTGTATCCACTGCAAACAAACTCCAAATGCATGTGCCACCTTGGGCATCTGGCTTACATGGGTACTGGGGAGTCGGACCTGGGTCCTTTGGCTTTGCAGTCAAGTACCTTAACCACTAAGCCATCTCTCCATCCCAATAATACTTTATCCTTTCAGGAATTTTCTTCATAAATGCTAATTTTTCATTTTGTATTAGTTCATTAAATGATATGGTGGACATTGCTTATAAGGTAATTAAAATACTGAAGCATAATTTCTGGGAATTAGAAATTGGAAGAAATGTTAGTATTCCTCAACAGGCCAATAAAGTGTCTTAAGGCATTATAAGTCTAAACTTTTTTTGTTAATACTTTCACCTCATTCTTATTGTTCTAGTCTACAGTTGATTTTGTGAACTCATCATTAGTGGGTTAATGTTTCTACTTAAAAACCAAATAGTGCATTGCACACAAAGCAAGCACATCCCAATTATTACATGTAACACAACAGTTTTTTTTTTCATTTATGAATTTATGTTTCAAACATTTTTAAGCTTGAGGAAATTGAAGTATGAAACTGGTTCAATTGTACTTTCTATCACATTTTTAATACGGAAGATTTGGTCTAATTTTGGTCATTTAGAAAGAAGAAAAATAACATTTTCTCATGTAAATCTAATGCTTTATAATTGTGTACCTAGTGCAATGTGCAGTTTTGAAAACACACTTCAATACTTTGTATTATTTCTTCAAAGAACAACTTCTTTAAAGCAAATAAGAAAATTGGAAGCACAAATTTATAATAAGGAGATATGTAATCAGTATTTATTAGCTTACACCAAAACCAACACAGTGTGACACAATTCAAGGAACATAAGAATTAAAATCAAAAGAACCGGGCTGGAGAGATGGCTTAGCAGTTAAGGTGCCTGCCTCCTAAGCCTAAGAACTGGATTCCAATCTCCAGGTCCCATGTTTAGCCAGATGCAAAGTGATGCAAGGGCGCAATGCCGCACTTGCCCACAAGGGGTGCACGCATCTGGATTTTGTTCACAGCAGCTGAGAGACAGGCAGGCCCATTCTCTGTCTCTCTCTCCCTCTCCCTCTCTCTCTGTCTGTCTCTCTCTCTCTGTCTCTCTCCAAAAAATAAAAAATAAAAAAAAAAAATAAAAAAATAAAAAGAACCAAGTTGCATCATCACTGCATACCTTTATGTTTCATATGTTTGGTACTCAGTTACTTTAGATCTTAGTTTATTCAACTGTTCAATAGAGTTAATAGTGTTATCCCACAGGATAACCTAGGAAGATACAATTTGTATCACAATCTACTTACCCATGTGGTCATCTAGCTATCCATCCATTATCCATTTTCTTACCTATCATAGTACTATACAAGTAATGATATTATATTATTCTTATTATGCATTCAATGATTAGTCCTGTTTAGGTTCCTTTTATTCCTTGAATGTTTATTTGTTTCTAGTACTTTAAAAAAATTTTTTACTTTATTTATTTATTTATTTGAGAAACAGAGAGGAAGAGGCAGAGAGAAAGAGAATGGGCACACCAGGGCCTTCAGCCACTGTAAATGAACTCCAAACACATTTGCCTCCTTGTGCATCTGGCTTATGTGGGTCCTGGGGAATCTAACCAGGGTCCTTAGGCTTCACAGGCAAATGCCTTAACCACTAAGCTATTTCCCCAGCCATGTTGCTAGTACTTTTGAAAACAAATTTAAAAAAATAATTAAATGTTCATTTATTTTTGGTATTTTGAAAATAAATAAAAAATGTGAACTGGTAGAAAGAGAACTCAGTCAGAGATTGAATGTCGAGAATCTGTATTAGTCAATTTTCTTATTGCTATGACAAAATACCTGATGGAAAAAGCTTGAGAGAGGAAAGATTTGTTTTGGATCATGGTTTCAGAGACTACATTCTATGATTTGTCTGTCTCATGTGCTTGAGAAGAGCATCATGACAGTGGTAGAATGTATTAAAGGAGAGCTGTTCATTTCATGGCTGAGCAGGAAACAGAGAGACAGGAAGTGGCCAGGAATAAAATACCCTAAGCACTTGTTCCTTTCCTCATCTAGCTTGTCCTCACCTTAAAAGTTTCTAGAACTTCCCAAAATAGTACCACCAGTTGGGAACCAAGCTTACCAAGCTTTCAAACCATGAGCCTGTGGAAAATATTTCAGATTCAAATCAAAACAGGATCTAATGCTCATTTGTAACATTATGCAAATTAAAACTTTCTGATACTCAGCTATCCCTTTTGTAATAACCATTATCTCCCCACAGCAGATAGAGTTGAGATTCAGGGAGTAATTATTTTATTATCCATGCTCTTGCTTAATTCTAAATGAGTTTTCTAGAGACGTTATAGTAGCCTTCTTAGACAATATATAGCTGGAACCATTTTATAGCTTTACCTCTACTGTGAAAATGTGGACAAGTGATTTCCAGCTGACAAGGTCCATGCTTTATATAATTTCTAATCTGATAGATTTCTTGCTGGTTCCAATCTCATTTACTTCAAATAGGTTTATATATTTTTCCAAAAAATTGCATATGCCTCTTAGGGTTTCTAGGCTATCAAATATATATATTTAGATAATATATTTTTATTTATCTGTTTGTGGAGGGGGGGTTGTGCATGTTTGTGTGTGAATGTGAACATGGAGCACAGAGGAAAATCTCCAATGTCATCCCCAGGGAAAACATCCATCTGTTTGAGATAGGAACTGTCATTGGCATGGAGCTCACTAATTACACTAAACTAGCTGACCAGTGAGCAGCAGAGATTCTCCTGTCTATACCACCCCAGTGCTGAGATTATACACATGCACCACTATGCCCATTATTTTTATGGTTATTAACTCAGGTCCTGATGCTTGTAAGTCACTTTACTGACTGAGTCATCACCCCAACCCCAGTGGATATTTCTTTTTTATTTTATTTATTTATTTTTTATTTATTTATTTATTTATTTATTTATTTATTTATTTATTTATTTGAAACAGAGAGAGGGAGAGTTAATGGAGAGTGAGAATGGGTGTGCCAGGGCCTCTAGCCACTGCAAATGAGCACCAGATGCATGTGCCATCATGTGCATCTGTTTTATGTTGGACCTGGAGATTCAAACTGGGGTCCTTAGGCTTCACAGGGATGCACCTTAACCACTAAGCCATCTCTCCAGCCCTGTATATTTCTTAAAGACAGGTTTGTGCTGTACAGAAGGCTGCATGCTATCATCAGTCCAGCTACTTTTCTTCATAAAGGTGGTTCCTTAATCACTTCCTAAATTTCTAACCTCTCAAATAGGTTAACCTAACAAGTTGACATTCCACCATAGGTATAACATCTCAGAAACTTTCAATAAATTTAATAGTGCTGCAGATGAGAAATAAGCTTCTATATTTTTGAGGGGGTGAGGTGGTCAAACTCTCTTTCAGACAGCTGCACACCTCTGGCCATCACACTGAAAGAGCTGGTCTCAGAGGAAGAGCAAACATAGGTTTTGAATATTATTCAGGTTACTGCAGGTAATTTCAGTTGTTAAGCTTAGGATTTAAAGGCTGCTTACCTGCTTTAATACTGAGGAATGTTGATGCTGATTGAATATTCATTTGAATAAATATTCATTGCATTCCAATAGTGCAGGACAGAATATGGTGTTCAGTAAATTCTTAATAATTTGTTAATGACAGACAATGTGCTAAATTTGTAGAAAATATGGCACCTACTTTCAAAAAGATTTCTTTCTGCCAAGATATTTTAAAGTTTTTTCTTCTTTTTACTTTCAAATAAAAATAAGACATTAGTTGAATTTGGAAATTATTACATTAAGTGAAGTAATCCAGGAATACATAACAAGATGGATGGGGACAGGTTAAACAATGGCACTAAGTTACACTTAGATAAAAATAAGTTCAGGGGGTGTTGTGCACATGAAATGACTGTGTACTGCATATCTCAAACCTTCTCAAAAAAGGTTTTGAAAATTTTTACTAAAAAAGAAACTATAAATCTTTGGGAAGACATACATATTTTATCTGGTTCAGTTTACACATTACACTATGTGTGTATGTTACACTACTGTTATGTACAATTTTTATTTTTCATGTAGAAGTTAAAATACATTTAAATACATAAAAATGAAACAAAGCTTATGGAAGTAGAAAAATAGAAACCTGTCAGGAGGAATCCAAATGTCAGCTGGTAAACAGTTGCTGGAGCATAGAATAGTTGTGAGAATTTTTAAAAGCTGTAACCCCAGAACCAGGCATGGTGGCTGTGATGGTTTTGAGTCAACTTGATTTGTTTAGGAATCCACAGACATTCCTCATAAGTGTGTCTCTGAGGCTGCTTCTAGGAAGGATTAACTAAAGGAAGAATCCTTCCCCAGGGTGAGCCCTTCCCCCAGAGTGGGTGGCCCCTCTTGGAGGAGGGGGCTGGTTGATAAAAAGAAGCTCTGGGAAGAAAGGCTCTCTCTCTTCCCACCTGGCTGCCAGTGCTGCTCACTGCTTGCCACTTGGTGCTTGCTGCTTGGTGTTTGCTGATTTCCAGTGTGGACTGAAGACCAGGGTGGACTGAAGAGCAGTGTCTCTCCAGGATGCCTCCAGGCCTTCAGTGCTGGATTGGGACTGCTGAGGCCTCTAGCCTCATGGACTGAGCAGCTACCGGGTTCCTTGACTCTCAGACCTGCAACCTGCTATTGCTGGACTGTTGTAAGTTAATCCCCAATAAATTCCCTTTTAAGACAATTCATTCTATCCATTCTGTTCCTCTAGAGAACCCTTACTAATACAGATTGTGGTACCAGGAGTGGTTCTAGAGAAACAGAATTGTAAGGATGGATTTCCCTAGTAGGCTTGGTGCTCTGTGGAGTTGGTTCTCCAACTTCAGTGCCACTAAAGGCTCTGCTGGTAATAAGGAGAGCACTTTAACTGGTAATAAGGAGGGCACTAATAATCCATGGTGTGAACTACTTAAAGAACTCCATGAGATAGATGTATTTGGTGATTCTGAGTCATATCTTGTGAAGAGCAAGGAATTTAATGACTCTGTATCTAGAACTTTTGAATATTTGTGGAAAAATAAGACAGATGATAATGCTGGATGGTTTCTTCTGGCATCTCTAGATGAACTGTTGGGAGAAAAGCAGAAGCTCCAAAAGGAAATTTCCAAGCTTAAGACCCACATACATGATCTGAAGGTTTCTAAGGGTGCCCTGGAGGAAAATCTCCTGTCTAGTCAGAACAGGGCTCGGATTGCAGAAAACCAAACTCAAGCACTCATTGTAAGATTGGCTAACTTGCAGTGTAAGCTCATAAGTGTAAGCTCAATTCCCAGCCTCACAGGCTATCAGAAGTTAAAGTGAGGGCATTGGTTGGAAAAGAGTGGGATCCCATGACTTGGGATGGGGATATATGGGAAGATCCTGAAGAATCTGGGGACATTGAACTCTCAGATTCTGAAGAACTTGTTTTGCATGAGAATGTGGCTTCCCCTCCTTTAGCTGCAATTGCGTCCACACCCTGAAGTATTGCCCTCTCCACACTTGCCTGAGGGAATCACTCCTTCTTTGTTTGAGGAAGCAGCAATGACCCTCCCTGCAGGAGGTACTGATGCTTCTCAGAGACCACCCATCTTTGCCTCTAGGCCTATAAAAAGGTGTAAGGCTAGGCATGCCCCTAAAGGGGAGTTAGAAAGAGTGATTCAAGAGGAAGTGAGATACACCCCTAAAGAACTTCAGGAGCTTTCTAACTTGTACAGGCAGAAGCATGGGGAATATATGTGGGAATGGATTTTAAGGGTGTGGAATGATGGAGGAAGGAATATAAGATTAGATCAAGGCTGAATTTATTGAAATGGGCCCACTGACCAGAGATTTTTGATTTAACACTGCAGCTCATGTAGTTGGAAGGGGTGCCAAGAGTTTATTTGATTGGTTGGCTGAAGTATGGATCCAAAGATGGCCTACTGTGAATGAGCTTGAGCTGCCTGATATCCCTTGGCTTAATGTTGATGAAGGGATTAAAAGGCTCAGAGAATTTGGAATGCTGGAGTGGATTTACCATGTAAACTCATCTTTGAGCCCACAATGGGAGCATCCAGAAGATGTGCCCTTCACTAAAACTATAAGAAACAGATTTGTGAGGGGAGCCCCAGCATACTTAAAGTCCTCAATCATTGGTCTCTTATGTAAGGAAGACATCATGGTGGGAGCTGCAGTTGCTGCATTAGGTGACTTAGATGCAATGGGTCTAACTGGCTCTCAGGGTAACAAGGGCCAAGTATCAGCACTTAATCACCTAAGGCAAGGTGAGCTGCTCATAACAGTATGACTCGTGTAGACCTTTGGCACTGGCTGCTTAATCATGGTGTTCCCAGAAGTGAAATACATAAAAAAACCTACTAAGTTCCTGCTTGATCTGTATAAGCAGAAAAGTTCCAGAGCAAAGGACCAAAAGGCCACTTTGAATTATAGCAACAGAGAATCAAGGCCTCTTAACCAGTTTCCAGACTTGAGCCACTTTACAGATCCTGAGCCCCTTGATTGAAGGGGTGGCCAGGTCCCTTTGAGGAAGGACCCTCCCATAATCCCCAAAAATTTCAATATTAAGCTTAGTCCTATCCTTCCTCAAAGGGACCTATGGCCTTTTGCTAGGGCAACTGTACACTGGGGAAAAGGAAATAATCAGACTTTTCTGGGCTTATTGAACACTGGCTCTGAATTGACATTGATTCCAGGAGACCCCAATTGGCATTGCACCCCTCCAGTTAAAGTAGGTGCTGATGGAGGTCAGGTGATCAATGGAGTTTTGAAATGTTAGACTGACAGTAGGTCCAGTTGGTCCCTGAACTCATCCTGTGGTTATTTCCCAATCCCAGAATGCATAATTGGGATAGATATACTTAGGATTTGGCAGAACCCCCACATTGGTTCTTTGACTTGTGGGGTGAGGGCCATTAAGGTTGGAAAGGCCAAATGGAAGTCATTGGAGCTCCTTCTACCAGGGAAAATAGTGAACCAGAAACAGTATCGCATCCCTGGAGGAATTGCAGAGATTAATGCCACTATAAAGGACTTGAAGGATGCAGGGGTGGTGGTTCCCACCATATCTCCCTTTAACTCTCCTATTTGGCCTGTTCAGAAGACAGACGGATCTTGGAGAATGACAATGGATTATCAGAAACTTAATCAGGTGGTGACTCCAATTGCAGCTGCTGTACCAGATGTGGTTTCTTTACTTGAACAGATTAACACATCTCCTGGTACCTGGTATGCAGCTATTGGTCTTGCAAATACTTTCTTCTCCATACCTGTCCATAAGTATCACCAGATGCAATTTGCCTTCAGCTGATAAGGTCAGCAATACACATTTACTCTGTTACCTCAAGGTTATATTAACTCTCCAGCCCTGTGTCATAACTTAGTTCACAGGGATCTTGATCACCTGTGCCTTCCACAAGGTGTCACATTGGTCCATTATATTGATGACATTATGCTGATTGGATTGAATGAGCAGGAGGTGGCAGCCAATCTGGAGTATTTGGATTTTGGAGACAGCACATTCCTTACCTGGATGTGTTACTCTGTCCCATATACCAAGTGACTCGGAAAACTACTAGTTTTCAGTGGGGCCCAAAACAAGAGAAGGCTCTTCAACAGGTCCAGGCTGCTGTGCAGGTGGCTCTGACACTTGGGCCATATGATCCAGCAGATCCAATGATACTTGAGGTGTCAGTATCAAATAGGGATGCCATTTCGAGCCTTTGGCAGGCCCCCATAGGTGAATCACACTGGAGGCCCTTGGGATTCTGGAGCAAGGCCCTGACATCATCTGCAGACAATTTTTCTCCCTTTGAGAGACAGCTCTTGACCTGCTATTGGGCCTTAGTAGAAACTGAATGCTTGACAATGGGCCATCAAGTTATTATGCTACCTGAGCTGCCCATTATGAGCTGGGTGTTATCTGACCCACCAGGCCATAAAGTTGGACATGCACAGCAGCAGTCCATCATCAAGTGGAAGTGGTATATCTGTGATTGGGCTCAAGCAGGCCCTGAAGGCACTAGTAAGTTACATGAGGAGGTTGCCCAAATGCCTATGGTTGCTTCTCCTGTTTCAATGCCTTCTGTACCCAAGCATGCACCTATGGCATCATGGGGTGTGCCCTATGATCAGATGACTGAAGAGGAGAAGACTAGGGCATGGTTTACAGATGGTTCAGCACTCTATATGGGCACGTCCCAGAAGTGGACAACTGCAGCATTACAGCCCCTTTCTGGGACAACTCTGAAGGACTGTGGTGAAGGGAAGTCTTCACAATGGGCAGAACTATGGGCAGTACACATGGTTGTGCATTTTTCTTGGAAAGAAAAATGGCCAGATGTGTGGTTATACACTGATTCATGGGCTGTGGCCAATGGTTTGGCAGGATGGTCCAGGACTTGGAAGGAGCATGATTGGAAAATTGGTGAAAAGGACATTTGGGGAAGGTGTATGTGGATAGAGCTCTTTGAATGGGCAAAGGATATAAAGATACTTGTGTCCCATGTTAATGCTCATCAGAAGATGACCTCATCAGAGAAGGACTTTAATAATCAAGTAGATAAGCTTGACCTGTTCTGTGGACAGTGGTCAACCTCTTTCCTCAGCCACCCCTGTCATTGCCCAATGGGCCCATGAACAAAGTGGCCATGGTGGCAGGGATGCAGGTTATGCATGGGCCCAACAACATGGACTTCCACTAACTAAGGCTGACCTGGCTACTGCTGCTGGTGAGTGCCAAATCTGCCAGCAGCAGAGACCATCTCTGAGCCCCCAATATGGTAGTATTCCATGGGGTGACCAACCAGCAACTTGGTGGCAAGTTGACTATATTGGACCTCTTCCATCATGGAAAGGGCAGCATTTTGTCCTTACTGGAATAGACACTTATTCTGGGTATGCATTTGCTTTTTCTGCATGTAATGCTTCTGCCAAAACTACTATCAGTGGGCTTACAGAATGCCTTATCCACCATCATGGAATTACACACAGCATTGCTTCTGACCAAAGAACTCACTTCACAGCCAAGGAAGTACAGCAGTGGGCTCATGATCATGGAATTCACTGGTCTTACCATGTGCCCCATCACCCTGAAGCAGCTGGCTTGAATAGAGCTGTGGAATGGCCTTTTAAAGAAACAGCTGCAGTGCCAACTAGGTGGTAGTACCTTGGAGGGCTGTATATGCTCTGAATCAGTGTCCTATATATGGTGCTGTTTCTCCTATAGCCCGGATTCATGGGTCCAGGAATCAAGGGGTGGAAATGGGAATGGTGCCACTTACCATCACCCCAAGTGGCCCATTAGCCAAATTTTGGCTTCCTGTACCCACAACCTTATGCTCTGCTGACCTAGAGGTCCTGGTTCCAGAGGGGGGAGTGCTTTCGCCAGGAGGCACCAAGAACATTCCATTGAACTGGAAGCTAAGTTTCCCCCTGGCCACTTTGGGCTCCTGATGCCCTTGAGTGCACAGGCTGAGAAAGGAGTTGCAGTGTTAGCAGGGGTGATTGATCCAGACTACCAGGGGGAAATTGGACTGCTCCTCCACAATGGAGGTAAGGAAGAGTATGTCTGGAGTGCTGGAGATTCTCTAGGCCATCTCTTGGTGTTACCATGCCCTGTTATCAAAGTCAATGGACAACTGCAACAGCCAAATCAAGGCAATGTGATAAATGGCCCAGATCCTTCAGGAATGAAGGTATGGGTCACCCCTCCAGGTAAAGAACCAAGACCTGCTGAGGTACTTGCTGAAGGTGGAGGAAATACCAAATGGGTAGTAGAAGAAGGCAGTAACAAATACCAGCTAAGGCCATTGGACCAGTTACAAAAACGTGGTCTGTAATTGCCATGAGTGTTTCTGTCTTACCTTGTTAAGAGTGTTTGTACATATCTACACCAATATTAAGATGTTTTGTTCTTCCTCTATTTCTCTATTAGGTAATTAATACTGATTGCTAGTTAATCACTGTTGAATTTATATTTGACTTATTATATGAACCTAAGCCTTCCTCAAGGAACTTGCTTTGTGTGAGGGGAGGGGGGTGATTTTGTGTTTCCAGTTGTATGAGGGAGAGTTATATCATGTTAGGTGGAATTATGACCTTATTACTGTCTTCATTTGGAAACTAAGTAGAATATAAGGACATATGGTTTGGTGTCAAGTTGACAAGGGGTGGACTTGTGATGGTTAAGTTTGTGTCAACTTGATTTGTTTAGGAATCCATACACATTCTTCATAAGTGTGTCTCTGAGGCTGCTTCTAGGAAGGATTAACTAAAGGAAGAATTCTTCCCCCAGGTTGAGACCTTCCCCCAGAGTGGGCGGTCCCTCTTGGAGGACGGGGGCTGGTTGATTAAAAGAAGCTCTGGGAAGAAAGGCTCTCTCTCCTCCCACCTGGCTGCCGGTGCTGCTCCCTGCTTGCCTCTTGATGCTTGGTGCTTGGTGCTTGCTGCTTGGTGTTTGCTGCTTTCCAGTGTGGGCTGAAGACCAGGGTGGACTGAAGAGCAGCATCACTCCAGGACACCTCCAGGCCTTCAGTGCCAGATTGGGACTGCTGAGGCCTCCAGCCTCATGGACTAAGCAGCTACCAGGTTCCTTGACTCTCGGACCTGCAACCTGCTATTGCTGGACTCTTGTAAGCTAATCCAATAAATTCCCTTTTAATACAATTTGTTCTATCTGTTCTGTTCCTCTAGAGAACCCTGACTAATACAGTGGCACACATCTTTAATCCCAGCACATGGGAGGCAGAGGTAGGAGGATTGCCTAGAGTTCCAGGCCACCCTGTACTCAGGTACTTTGCATATCTTTAGACTGGAATTTCAAACCCACCATCCTTTAGGGCTGGACCCTAAGTGACACCTCCTCCAGGCAGGTGGCTGGAAATCTAAGAAATCTTAATCAAATCCTGAATCCATTGGGGGGCATTTATTCAAACTACCACAGCCTATTAACCCAACATAGCTGTTTTTTTAAAATTTATAATTTATTTTTTATTTATATTATTCTGATTTTACATTCATAGTGTTGGCTCCATTATCCTCCTCCCTGTCCTCCCTCTTCCAAAGGAACCCTCATCAATGGGGAATGTGGGTCATGCATTGTGGGGATAGTCAAGAATTTTGGGAGGTAGGCCCAACTTTCCATGTATAATGTCCCAACTTGTGGCTCTAACATTCTTTCCACCCCCTCTTCCATGAATTTCCCTGAGCCACATTGGGGTCATTTTAGTTCTACTTCAGTGATGAGGTTTTGGGAGCCTCTGTGTCTCTGGATATCTGGCTTAGTTGGAGTTGGATGTTCTCTGTGTTTATCTCCTTCAGCCTTATTCTGGTGTTATGATCACCATGAACACTGTATTCATGCCCTTCCCCCTGCATTACTCTATGGTTTCAGCTGGGGCCCTGGTGAGGTGTGATTGGCTGATCCTCTCTTCAGGTTCTTTGTCCATCTGAAAAAGATAAGCAAATTCTCCAATGGAGACAGAAGATAGTACTAGATAGAAGGGATGGCCATAGATGTTTTGGAGGGAATTTTATATGCCTAGGCTCTCTTCTTGCCCACATTTGGTGGTATCTTGATCTTGGAGACTGAGCTCATTTTTTTGTACATGGTTTTGACTCATTTCCCAGTCAGATCCCTCCCTAACTTGCCAGAGCCCCACACGACCTACCTGAGCCACATCAGGTCCCTCTGGGGCTGACTGACTGGTCAGATCCCTCCCTCACTGGCCAGAGCCCCACACAGCCCGCCTAAGCCACAAAAGGTCCCAGGGGGCCTGCCTGAGCCTCATTGCTAATCAGATCCCTCCCTCACTGGCTAGAACCCCATCACTGGTCAGGTGCCAACCTAGCCTTCCTGAGCCCCATCACCAGTCAGGTGCCACCACTCCCCCTCCCAGGGCAGATCAGGGATCCAAGGAAGTAGGCCAGTGTTCCCGCCCTACCCTGCCTGAGCCCAACTAGGATGGTTGTGGTCCCCTACCCCCCTCCCACTACATAGGGAACACAAGCCATCAGGCCAGTGTCCCCCACCCCAGCCTATCAGAACTCCAGGGGCCACTGCCCTGACACTCACCACTGCTCCCCACCCCACCCCAGGGCAGCAGGTTAGCATTTCACACCCTAGGCTTTCTGAACCATTGTGATGGGCAGACTACAGTGAAAAAGGAATAGCATGAAAAACCAGATACAAGTGAATCCAGCTAGACTATCCAGTCCCACAATGGATGTCTCAAATCAAAGCATAGAAGAGACAATAGAATCAGAACCCCAAAATGAAGAGACAAGCTATGCAATCCTGGCCAAGAAAATAGCACAACTCTCAGAAATTCAACAAAGAGCCAACAATTGTATGAATGTTATCCTTGCTAGATAAGACCTAATAGAAAAGAACCAGGAATGGCTCCAAAGACAGTTAAATGATCTTAAGGAAAATGAAAAAACAAAAGAGGTCCTCAATAACCAGCTGGTTAAGTTCAATGAAGACATAAAAAAATGCAAGGATGAACTCCAAGAAGCATTAAGAAAGTCAGAAAATGACACAAAAAGGGAACTATACAGAGGGATGGAAATTATACATAAAAAACAGTAGAAAATATGAACCAAATTGAACAAGCCCAAAACTCTATAGAAGCTCTTAAGAACAGAGTCAGTCAAGTGGAGGATAGAAACTCAGAACTGGAAGACAAAACAGAAGAAACAGTTTGTGAGTCCAAAAATTTCAACAAGTTCAAAAATTTCTGTGAACAGAACATGAGGGAAATGTGGGACACCCTTAAGTGTCCAAACATTAGGATCATGGGTATACCAGAGGGGGAAGAAACACAGACCAAAGGAATGGAAAGCTTATTCAACAAAATAATTGAAGAAAACTTTCCTGCTTTCTCAAAAGAAAATCCCATCAAGTTACAAGAAGCTAGAAGAACTCCAAACAGACTTGACCAAAGGAGAAATTCTCCAAGACACATTATCTTTAAGACTCTAAACATCAAGCACAAAGAGAAAATCCTAAAAGCAGCCAGGGAGAATCAACACATTACATATAAAGGGAACCCCATCAGAATTACACCAGACTTCTCAATGGAAACCCTAAAAACCAGAAGGGCCTGGAATGGAACACTGCAAACTCTAAGAACCTATGGCTTCCAACCCCAACTACTCTACCCAGCAAAAGTATCCCTCATAATAGATGGTGAAAAAAAAACTTTCCATGATAAAACTCATCTTTACAAGTATATGAACACAAAGACAAACCTCAGAGGGTACTTCAGGGAATTCTTCACACAGAAGAAACAAATAACCAATCTCAAGTGCCCCCAAGAAGCTGTCCACATTAACAAAAAAAAAAAAAAAGACCCGCAAAAAAACCAAACCACATAATCCACCACAGTATGGCAGGTATTAAATCAAACCTCACAGCTATATCTCTGAATATTAATGGCCTTAATTCACCCATCAAAAGACATAAGCTAACAGGGTGGATCAGAAAACTTGACCCCTCAATATGCTGCCTTCAAGAAACCCACCTCACTACTAAAGACAGATACCTCCTCAGGGTGAAAGGATGGAAAATGATATTCCAAGCAAACACAAATAAGAAAAAAGCAGGTGTAGCTATACTTATATCAGATAAAATAGACTTCAAACAAAAAGTAACCAAAAAAAGACAAAGAAGGCCACTTCTTACTTATCAAGGGAATAATCCAATAAGAGGATATCACAATCATCAATATTTACACAGCAAACACAGGTGCACCACAATTCATAAAGCAAAAACTACTTGACAACAAGAGAGAAATAACCACTAACACCATCATAGTCAGGGACTTCAATACTCCACTATCAGTAATAGATAGATTATCCAAACAGAAAATTAATAGGGAATTAAGAGAGCTCAACATGACCATAGAGCAACTAGACCTAACAGACATATACAGAACATTCCATGCAAAATCTACAGATTATACATTCTTCTCAGCAGCCCATGGAACCTTCTCTAAAATAGATCATGTATTGGGCCACAAAGCCTGCCTCCATATTTTCAAGAAAACTGATGTAATTTCCTGAATGATATCAGACCACAATGCTGTAATGCTAGAAATTAACAACAAAAAGTATGCCAGGAACCCCTCTAGCTCCTGGAAATTGAACAGCACACTTTTAAACAATAAATGGGTTGTGGATGAAATAAGAAATGAAATTGCAAAATTTCTACAATTCAATGACAGTGAGAACACATCATACCAAAACTTATGGGACACAATGAAGGCAGTCCTTAGGGGAAAAAATCATAGCACTAAAAACCCTCATAACAAAAACAGAGAGATCCGAAATCAATAACCTAACCATCCACCTAAAGTCATTGGAAAAACAAGAAGAAGCCAACCCAAAAAGCTCCAGATGGAAAAAAATAATTAAGATCAGAGCAGAAATTAATGAATTGGAAACTAAGAGGACAATTAAGAAAATTGATGAAACAAAGAGCTGGTTCTTTGAAAAAATTAACAAGATTGATATACCCCTGGCCAATCTGATCAAGCAAAAAAAAAGAAATGCTTCAAATTAACAAAATTAGAAATGAAAAATGAGAGATCACAACAGACATGAATGAAATAGGAAGAATTATTAGGACTAATTTCAAAAACCTCTACTCCACAAAACAGGAGGATATGGAGGAAATGGATCAATTCCTAGACACATACCACCTACCAAAGCTAAGCCCAGAGCAGATTAATCTCCTAAACAAAGCCATCAACCCTTCGAGATTGAAGAGGTAATCAATCACCTCCCCCAAAAGAAGAGTCCAAGACCAGATGGTTTCTCAGCTGAATTCTATCAAACCTTCATGGAAGAACTGAAACCAATTCTTCTCAAACTGTTACACACAATTGAAACAGGGACAGATCCCCAACTCCTTCTATGAAGCTAGTATCACCCTAATTCCAAAACCAGGCAGGGATCCCACAAGAAAGGAAAATTATAGGCCCATTTCTCTGATGAACATAGATGCAAAGATCCTGAACAAAATTCTTGCAAACTGAATTCAACAGTACATCAAAAGCATTATCCACCTTGACCAAGTAGGCTTCGTCCCTGGAACTCAGGGATGGTTCAACATGTGGAAATCTGTCAATGTAATACACCACATAAACAAGCTTAAACACAAAAACCACATGATCATTTCGATAGATGCAGAAAAGGCCTTTGACACAATACAACATCACTTCATGATCAAAATATTGGAGAGAATAGCCATGGATGGCCCATATCTCAACATAATAAAGACTATATATAAAGCTCCTAAAGCCCAAGTAATTCTTAATGGGGAGAGACTGAAGAATTCCCATTGAGATCAGGAACAAGGCAGGGATGTCCACTCTCACCTCTGCTCTTCAAAATAGTGCTAGAAGTATTAACTCAAGCAATAAGACAGGAGAAAGAAATCAAAGGGATACAAATTGGAAAGGAAGAAGTTAAGTTAGCACTATTTACAGATGACATGATTCTATACATAAGTGACCCAAGAACCTCCATCTCAAAACTCTTAAAGATGATTAGTGCCTTCAGCAAAGTAGCAGGATATAAGATCAATGCACAGAAATCAGTAGCCTTTCTGTATACAAAAGACAAAGAGACAGAAAAAGAAATAACTAACATTGTCCCATTTTCAATTGCAACAAAGAAAATAAAATACCTTGGAATAACATTAACTAAGGAAGTGAAAGACCTATACAATGAAAACATAAAAACACTCAAGAAAGAAATTGAGGAGGTCCTAAAAAAATGGAAAGACCTCCCATGCTCCTGGATTGGTAGAATTAACATTGTGAAAATGGCAATCTTACCAAAAGCACTATATAGATTCAATGCAATGCCGATAAAAATCCAAACTTCTTTTTTTCACTGAGATAGAAAAAACTATCTCAAAATTCATATGGAAAGGCAGAAGGCCTCGTATGTCCAAGCATATTCTCAGCAAAATAAACACCTCTGGGGGCATCACCATACCTGATCTAAAGCTATACTACAAAGCCATTGTAATAAAAACAACATGGTACTGGCATAAAAACAGGAATATAGACCAATGAAACAGAATAGAAGACCCAGACTTTGGGTCAAGTAACTACAGATACTTGATATTTGACAAAGGCCCTACCAACACAGAATGGAAAAAAGACAGCATCTTCAACAAATGGTGCTGGACAAACTGGACAACCATATGTAGTAAAATGAAACTTGACCCACACATCTCTGCATGCACAAAAATCAAGTCCAGATGGATCAAAAACCTTAATATAAAACCAGAAACTCTGCTACTACTGGAAGAAAAAATTGGAGTAACCTTCTGCAACACAGGAGTGGGAAAAGACTTCCTGAACAAAATCCCAGCAGCCCAGGAAATTAAACAATCACTCAACCATTGGGATCTCATGAAGCTGAAAAGCTTTTTCACTGACAAATATACTATAACTGAAGCCAGGAGATTACCCACAGAATGGGAGAAAATTTTCACCAGCTATACAACTGACAGAGACCTAATTTCTAGAATCTACAAAGAACTCCAAAACCTAAACAATAAATCATCAAACAACCCACTCACAAAATGGGGCAGAGAACTGCACAGGGAGTTCTCAGAGGAAGAAATACAAATAGCAAACACACATTTAAGAAAATGTTCAACATGCCTAATATTCAGGTAAATGCAAATTAAAACAACTATGTGATTCCATCTTACCCCAGTAAGGATGGCTAATATTAAAAAAAAAAACAAAACAAAAAAAAAACAATGAACAATGAAAACAAATGGTGAGGGAGATTTCACTGCTGGTGGAAATGTAAAATGGTTCAACCATTATGGAAAGCTATTTGGAGACTCCTGAAAAGGATGACATAGACCTACCAATGGATCCAGTTATTCCCTTACTGAGCATTTACCCTAAAGGTTCGAAGCCTCAGATCAGAGACATTTGCTCAACCATGTTCATAGCTGCTCAGTTCATAATAGCAAAGAGATGGAATCAACTCAGGTGTCCATCACTAGATGAATGGATAACAAAGATGTGGTATATCTATACTATGGAATTCTACATAGCAGTAAGGAAATATGAAATAAGGAAATTTGAAAAAAATGGTCAAACATGGAACAGATCATCCTCAGTGAGCTCACCCAATTACAAAAAGATAATCGTCGCGTGGTCTTGTTTATCTGTCACTCCTAACCTGAATCCACCTGAGATGTGGCCAAACCTAATAAGCACTCTGATGACCAGACAATAGGGAGGGTGGGATGGAGGGAGGGTAAGAGTGGGAGGGAATGAGAGGGTGGGAGGTAGGACAAGGGTGGGGGGATACAAATAGGGACCCCAAAAGAAATGATACTATAAAACCCTTTGTTCTGAACAACAGGCTAAAACATTGATCCTTCAGCAGGCCTGCAGAGGGAGGGAACACCTGAACCACAGGAAACTGTAGAGAACATCATGAAGACCAACCTTAATATTTTCCTGCTTCTCTTTCTCTTTTTTCTCCCCCCTCTCTCTCCATCTCCTCTCTATACTCACTTTCTCTTTTATATTATCTATCTTTTCCTTCCCTCACCTTCCTAGGTGCTGACTTATAACTCCCAGTGCCAGCATGGGGTTAATTTCCACAATGAGCTGTTGATCCGAGACACCTACAAGGTTTCCCAAAAAAGACAGATTTCTGTCAGAGTTCTTGATGACCAACCAAAGGTTAATGGTAAGATCCTACTGTCGAAGACAGCATACGTGTGTGAGACCATTCATGGAGAGACCTGGCCAGAATCTGGAAGAGGGTCAGTCCCCAGACAGTTAGCTAGTCTAGTGCCAGAGGGTGCTACACGAGCACCTGGGGGATAATGGCCAACATCTGTCCAAACAACATGAAGTATAAGATACCCAGAAGGAAACAATGTAATGCTCAAACAAGTGCAGTAATGGCACACAGCCGTGGTGTATAACCAACTGCTCTTGATTTGGCCATCAGATCCACTCAGGGAATAGCACCCATACCTGGAACTAGGAATCAAGTCAGAACCATATCTAAAAAATGAGCCTGCTCTCCATTATCAAGCTCCCACCAATTGTTGGCTACAAGAGGGTCTACACCTATGAAGGAGATAGACATAAAGAACACTCATCTCTTACCAAACCAGATATCCAGAGACACAGAGGCTCCAAAGACCTCATCATTGAAGTAGACATAAAACTATCCAAATATGGCTCAGGGAAATTCGCAGAAGAGGGGGCAGAAAGATTGTTAGAGCCATAAACTGGACATTATTCACAGAAGCATTACCTCTTCTCCATAATTGATGGCTACCCCCACAATGCATGACCCACATTCCCCATTGATGAGGGTCCCTTTGGAAGAGGGAGGATAGGGAGGAGGTTAATGGAGTCACCATTATGAATGTAAAATTAGAATACTATAAATAAAAAATAAATTATAAAAAAAGATTTTCAAATAAAGTTTTTCCTAGAATCATAGTTACTTGACAGGATGAAGATTCGTTGTGATAATTTTATGCAGTGGGACTGCCAACTTTGGGGGAAGTTTTGGATTCTTATCCAGTCCCATGGGTTTAGTGTATAATCCAGTCTCTACAGGAAAGAAATTGTTGATTATAGCCACACAATCATGTTGACCCGCAAAGGCTGCCATCTGAGCTGCTGTCCTTCCTAGACAGTTGACATATATCTCTGTCCCAGGTTCCAATAACACCCATGCGATGTCTGTATTACAGAGCAAACACTAAAGCTTCACCAGAAAGTGTAGCAAATATGAGGGCTGTGTATCCATGCTCGTGCTAGTGACAATTGACATTAGCTCATTACTGCAGAAATAACTGGCACATATCAAGTTCTCCTTTGCATTCTTCTGCTTGCATTAGAGGAGTCCTTCTGTGCTCATCCAAACAGTTGACCCAAACATTCTTACTAGATATTCGTGGTCCAGCTTCTTGGATGGCACCTTTCCCGATAACTTTCAGCAGCTCCTTTTCCTCCTAGGTCAGCTCACCTTTCTGGATGTGGCCCATGGCTCCCGCCAGCTTGAAGGGGAAGGGATTTACAAAGGCAAAAGGTGTGTCTGCGTTGGTTACATCCCCTCAATGAGACGATGTGAGACTCGGAGAGGGGTACAGAGTGGTTCACTGAGGCAGTGCCTGCCTGGGGTCTTGGGCAGCAGTGGGCTGGCGGGTTGGCGGGCTGCAGGGAGCTCGGGCGAGTTGGGTAGTTGCATGATGGTGCAGGCCACACCCCCTGATTTATTTTGATAGCACACTATTATTATCATATAATTTTTAAATAGTAATGGTGATTCTCTTTAGAATTTAGCAATTTAGAGTTATGTGAAATTAATTTATTTCTTCAAGCTGGAGTTTCCATTCAAGATTGGGAAAAGTGGTTAAGGGAAGAAAGTTTAGTATCCTAAATAGAGTTAATGTTGCTTTTAAAAAATTGCCAGCTAATGTGGTGGGAACATTATATTTCTCCTATTATTGTTGCATCCTTAATTTTCTGAGAAGAGTAGCAGTACAGACTTTAGTGATTTGTCATCAGCTAAGACAGAAATGGCTGAATCAATGAAGCTGTAACTTGGATGTATCTATACTAAAACGTTATCCCTAAACCATCCTTCTGAGAAAAGAATAACGAAATGCAGAAAACTATCACAAATCTTAAGTTTTTGCATCTTCAAACTGACTGAAATCTAGACTAGAACAAGACAGTACTATGTATTACCTGATTTTGAACTACTTGAACTCTTAGTCTATTCTGTAGTATTCATAATGTATTAATACAGCCATGAAGATACTCTATTTCTCTACAGCAGCAGAGGAAGATGAGGGACTGGGGACACAGTGTAGCAGAGACCAGGAAGACAAATGGGACCAAGGAGGCAAGAGGGAGAAAAGTTCTCAGAGGCAGGAAGTATGTGGTGAGTAGTTTTCATGTAAACAGTATAGAATTTAGGCAGTGTAAATAAATTGTGTGTTCTATGTAGAGGGTATGATATGGGTAATATCCAGATAATGGGGAAAGGAGAGATACAAATGGACTAGAAGGAAACAGAGCCATGCTGTGGACAGTTTTGCTTGCATGTTTAAAGAAGGAAGAAGCCAGTTGACAGTGGAGACAGAAGGATAGTTGTGGGATTTTTCCCATCTCTAAAGACCCTCTTATTTATGGAAGCTCTGCATTCTTTCCCTTTTTTAAAGCTGTATAATAAAATCTGTCTAAACCTAAAAAAAAAAATCAGAGATGCCTCTTATTGCAGGAGTGATGGGAGGAGCTTCATGGCTTTCTGTACCTCCCAGGGGAAAGACACTCTGTAAGGCAGAACATGTGCTTTCCATCACAGGGGAGCAGAACTAGGAACTAAATATGCATCCAGAACCCAATACATTCCTCAGACTCCACCAAATCTTCATCATTGTGATGATTATCTTGATTTATTTCATGGTAAGAAACCAGGACTCCAAAAAGCTATGTCTTACCCAAAATCAGTTTAGCAAGTCACATAGCCAAAATTTGAACCCAGATGTAAGCTTTTGTTTCTAAATTTATGGTTCATGCTGCCTCTAATAATCTATAAAGACAAAACTCAAGCAGTCTTTGTAATAACTTCAAGAATGTCAAACGTTGCCACTGGGCTTTGATGTCCAAATAGAAGTAATAAAGCTCCTTTGTACAGCCATGGAATATTCCTTTGTCACCTTCAGCATCTCAGCATTCCATTGCCATAGCATTAACATTGTCCAAATGCAATCTTGTTAAATAAGCTAGGTTTAGAATGGATTCTTCATGAAACCAGACTTCTGAAATCTGATCATATGAATCTTCTATGTAAAATAAATACAAAAAAATGCTTCCAAGAATGTCTGAAATGGGTCCTTACCATTCTGATGCTGAGGTTCAGACAATTAAAAAACATCTTTAGGGGCTGAAGAGATGGTTTAGTGGTTAAGCATACTTCCTGTGAAATCGTGAGGACCTGAGAGGTCCTGTGACTGAGTTGAAATCTTCAGAATTCACAAAAAACAGCTGGGTGAGGCCACAGCATCTGTAACCCCAGTCTACTAGGGATGCAGAGACCTGGGGATCTCGTTAGATTGTTAAAAACAAAACAAACAACCTGGCAAGTTCTGGAATCATAAAGAAGCCCAGGCTCAAACAAGAACAACGTGCACAATACTTAATGTTCCTCACCAGCAACCAGTTGCAAGTGTATGGGGTGCCACATGTGCACACACAAGTGCATATACCACGTGCACACAAAAATTGGGGCCTATAGTCATCAGTTCATCCACAACATTACCATTACTTGAGGCAAGAAGATGGGCCTTTTATATTCCAGTATCAGTCACTGGTCACTGAGGGCAGGCACTCTGGAGAAAGGCACAGCTGTGAACTTATTAGAAACATATGTCCTCAAAAACATTGGGGGTAAGCAGACTTCAGAGAGGAATTAGCAGCATCTGCAGCAAAGGCCTGTGAAACAATGCAGGCAAGCTGAAGCTCCCTGAGAACCAGACATATCTACTGATGGCTTCTACAGCCAGTGTTTTGAAGAGAGCACACAGAAGAAAATGAGTTCTCTTCAGGTTGTATCATTGTACAGGTTCAATTATTACCAAATTAGGAACAGGATGGATAGAGTTATAGAAACATGATTGATGTGAACCTTAAACTCAACGCCAAAACACTGCCTAGTGTCAGAGGGTGACAAATCTCTCAGTAATTCTCAAAATGGTATAGAAATCTTCATCCAGGTGTAAGTCAGTGCACAGCTTAGTATGACATTTTAAAACAATACAATGAAAACAACTAATAAGACATAAGAATGTGAGCAGGATGAGGAATTTGTATAGTGTCATCTAGCTGAGGCTTTCGCTGGTTCTGAATGGAGCTGCTTCCATGCCCAGGGCCTGCTTTACACTGCTAAGCACAGAGTGTGCAGCTCATGCATTGGTTTCATCTTTGCATCTTATACAAAGTTTGTGAGTCAAGCTCACCATGACTCTACAAGGAGGGAACGCTGCACAACATGGTTTTAGTTTTGCTCAGTTGACACAACAGAGAACCAACACCATTGACTCTTTCACACCTAGACACTATATTTTCTTTTAACCACACATAACATGCCAGTAAGGGAAACTTCACAAATCTGCCTCCACCTGATAGAATGCAACTAACTACTCCTTGTAAAATTATGAACACACTAACCTCTTCCCCAAAAGACAATAATCTCTTTATCATCTTTTCATGATTTTCATTATTTTTCCAGTGAAGTCATCATATTCTCTATTTGACATCCTATAATATAATTACTGCAAAGAAGGATTGATTTCTAATACATTTTAGGTGGCAGAACATTAGCAGAGGAAAAGAAAAAAATGGTTAATGTGTTTGCAACTTAACCATGGTTAAGGAGAAATGTTCATAATTATTTTAGTCTTCATATCTGCAGTTGATCACATGATCACAATGGATATTTATAAGCACTTTTTCATTTCTTACTTCCTCTTCCCTCCACTCCTGTGACTCTTCCTGTTTAGGTGAACTCTGGGGCATTGACTTCCCTGCTGGTGTGTGTTTCCTTAGTTTTCTAATGGCTTTGATCATAACATGTGGGAGTACTGAAATACTCTTGGGATTTTTTGCCTCTTCCAGGGTCTCATTATAAACACTATCTGCCTTCCTCTCGATAACCAAGATAAAACAGCCCGGTTAAGACAATAATTCTGTCTCCTTTTTTTTTTTTTTTTTTTTTTTGGTTATTCACTAAAATGAGGAACCCAAAGTAGACAAATTCCAATTCCAAATTCTAGTTTAATGACACTGTAGGCACATGTCATGTGGGCATTTCCTTGTTGGAACTAAGACTTTGGACCAAAGGAATCTAAAGTTGCAAAGGCAGATGACAGGAAACACCCAGTGTGCTAGGGGCATCACTGGTGTAAGGTGAGAAGGAAAAGTAATGTATCCACTCCTGATTTGCTGGCCAATGAATCTTGGCTATGGGATGGATGAAACTTGATATTTATCAGTCATGTAGAGTGCATATAGTTCCAAGACTCACACAGGTGGTGGTGAAAATGATCTTTTAAGACCACCTATTAGTTAGCTATTCTAAGATGGGAAACATGGTAAGTCCAGTGAATTCAAATAGCATGGCCCCATTGATGTAAAATGAATTTCTTAGTTAGAAACATGCTATGAGGAATGCCATCACAAAAGGCAAATCCATGCACAAAGTATACTTTTATTCAAGTCAGAAAAAGTATCCCCATGACACTTCCTTCACAGTAACGCAGAACTAAATTCAATAGAGAAGAAATTCTTAGCTACTTACAGATATCATTTTACATTTCAGAATACAGTCTTATTTTTGGAATATATATAGACTTTGATATCTGTAAAAATGGATAGACAGCTAACCTATGTATAATAGCATGGAACTAAGAATAGAATACACAACTTATAGTGTAAACAACTATGATTCAATGATTGATTTGGTAGAGGTCTTGAATAAAAAAAAATTTCTTGGGCTGGAGAGATGGCTTAGCGGTTAAGGTGCCTGCCTCCTAAGCCTAAGAATGCTGGTTCCAATCTCTAGCAGTTCCAATCTCCAGGTCCCACGGTTAGCCAGATGCAGTGACACAAGGGCACAATACCGCACTTGACCACAAGGGGGGGCACGTATCTGGATTTCTTTTGCAGCAGCTGAGAGGCTGCTGGCGCGCCCATCTCTATCTGTCTCCCTCCCTCTCTCTCTCTCTCTCTCTCTCTCTCTCTCTCTCTAAAAAAATTTCTCTCTTCACCACCCATACAACATGCATATGCACAAAACACAGCTATGAGAATGCTTCCATCTGATGACACTACCTAATCAACATATCTACATAACATCTGTGGCTTAAGTTTTTTGTTCTCTAAACATTTGTAAAAAGAAATTAGTTAAGAGAAAAATAAGCTAATGATTTAAATAATGTAATTAGTTGCACAGGAATGAAGCATAATTGCTATAAAATAAATACACAGGATTAAAACTGCAAAATAAAAGGCTTATGATGTCACCTGAATTTTATAATATTAATCTCTTAAAAAAAAACTATACTAAGCCAGTTAGCCATCATGATGTTTTGGGTAAAAATGTATTGTTTTAAAGACACTTTAATGTATAGGTGAATTTCATATAAAATATGTAATTTTCAAGTATTAAATATTTCAAGTTAAAATTTAGTACAACTGGCCAACTTAAAAATTTAAATATTTAATTGGTAATTAAAGTTTATTTGTAGGGAAAATTAATTTATTTTTGCATCCTTAGTTTGGACAAAAAAGAGAATTTGCTTTTACACTGATGTATCTGATATTCTTGAATGCTTTTCTTATGTCATGACTACTATTTTACTTCATTTTTTTTTTTTTGCTATAACTTTCTTGAGGGAGTAAACAAGTGAAATAGGACTCAGCTACAAAGCTGATTTTGTTTCAGATGTTTGGAGATAATAATTTAATTTGCATTGCCAAGCCTGAGAAAAATCACTGTGGGTACTGTTTGAGATAGGAATGTAAAATAAGAAAGATGTACTCTGGGAGTACAGTTGAGAATGGAAGGAAAGCCAATTTCCAAAGAGTCATGTGACTTTTTGCTTGGTACAAGTCAGAACCTATTGCTGCTGCCTCTGGCATGACCCTCCCTCCCTATTTAGCAGTTATTCTCATTTCCTCTTCCTCTAATAATGTTCTGATTCTATTGTAATTTTGTCTTTCTGATTTCTCTTGTCTATTAATTCCTATTTCCCTACCACCTTTTAATATAATTTGCTAAACTTTATTGAATGAAATGTTTTATAATTTAATCAAAATTAAAAGTAGCACAAATAAAATAATTAAGGAGACTACAAAAGAGTAAGGTCTTTCTCCAGTTGAGCACATGGGTAAAAGCTTTGGGCATTTCCATTTATGGTGGTCTTGGAAGAATGAGAAGCACTTTCAAAGTTAGATTGAGGATCAATTCGAATCAAAAGGAGTACTAAGAAACAAAGGGAAATGTGCCACAAGTAACAAAGCATAATGGTAGAACATCTCATACAATTTGACTAGAGTTCTTTCCCTATCCATTAAAAATGTGTTTGGTTCTTATATTAGTATAGAAAATTACCCTTATCCATAATATGAGGATGGCAGATTCTCAGGGAGTGCAATCTTGAAATGTAGCAAAGCATAAAGGGTTTAATCTTTGAATCTTAAGTTCTTCATAAAATTTAAGAGAATTTCTGCCTTTCCTTTTGATTTGAAGGGAGGGAGTTGTGTAATATTAACAACTTTTCAAGTAGTTTTGGAAACAGTACACAGGACTTGATATAAATTGCCTCATTTAATGATCACTACAACCTTGTATTATATGAGAGTAAAAAGAAGCTTGGTAAGTTGAAATAACTTGCTCCAGTTACATAGCTAGTAAGGTATGAAGCCAATGTTCTAATAAGCTGATGACAAGTCCCTTTTCTCTCAATTCACTCTTACATGTGGACCGTTGATTTTAATACTGGAACCTAGAGTCCCATATGAGAACTTTTGAGGAACTACTGACAATAGATAGTCTGGAATTTAAGGAAGTTGTGGGTGACTTGAGAAATACCTTGATTTAAGATTTCTCTGGTAAGATACAGGATCCCAAACAAAAGATGTCCTGAAAGTATAATGTCATAACTTGCGTGTAAAATGTGTTTTTGATTATGTTTCAAACTTGATATCCAGCTGATGGAGCCTTTTTGGAGGAGGTGTGTCACAGAGGGCTGGTGGAAATTTTATAATCCAGCCCATCCCTTGCCAATGTGACTTAGCTCACTATGCTGCTTCCTTCCAGCTGATATTACAAGATACAAATCAACTTTCTGTTCTTGCCTTGCTTTCCCTGCCATGATGAGACTTCCCTGTTGTAGTTATCTGCACAGTGGTGGGACAAACATCACCCCAGAAGCAGCTAATGGTAGCAAGTTGTTTATTTCAGGCTTTCAGATTCCAGGGAAGGCACCATCATGGGAGATGAAGCATCCACATCAGTGAGAAACATTGCCAGCAGTGGCCAGCATGAACAGCCAGAGCTCAAACTGACTTTGTACACACCTAGTAGGGCTAAACTCAAGATCTACCCCAAATGACACCTCCTTTAGCAGGGCTGTGCCTGCTGGAGACTTAAGTAGGAAGTTTTTGTTTTAAAAGTTATACTTTATTTATTCATTCTTTTATTTAGAGAAAGAAAGAAGCAGATAGAGAAAATGGGCATGCCAGGACCTTCAGCCACTGTAAACAAACTGCAGATGCATGCACCATCTTGTACATCTTGCTTTACGTGGGTACTGGGGAATCAAACCTGAGTCCTTTGGTTTTGCTGGCAAGTGCCTTAACTTCTAAGGCACTTGCTAACTCTCTAGCCCTGGAAAGTTTAATCTTAATAAAAAAATACCTTAGTCTATGGGGGAACATACATTTGTATTCAAACACTGCACTCCATTTGACACTGTAAGCCAGAAATAAACTTTTCATCCCATAAACTGCTTCTGATTGGTTGTTTTATCCCAGCAAAAAGAAGATAACTTATACATTTAATGAGCTCAGGATGTTTTAAAACAAGAGAATTTACTTTGAAAAGCAATACTTTGGGATATAGGATATTCCTTGTTCTGAGGATACAGAAATTTATGAAGTGGACTTGATTTGGCAAGGGCAACATGGGGGCTTACTTGCCAAAGCAGATTTTCACTTCATTTATCATATCAACATATTTGTGGAGTCAGGTCATACAATTGTGAAACAGCACTTCAATATCTGGTTAAGAAATATAATTTATGTGATAGATACTAACTTGAATTTTGTAAATTGGTCTCTTTTAGGAAATATATTTGTGGTGAGCCTTGCAGTTGCAGACTTGGTGGTGGCTGTTTATCCATACCCCTTGGTGCTGACATCTATATTCAACAATGGATGGAATCTGGGATATCTGCATTGTCAAGTTAGTGGATTTCTGATGGGATTGAGTGTCATTGGCTCAATATTCAATATCACTGGGATTGCCATTAACCGCTACTGCTACATTTGCCACAGTCTCAAATACGACAAACTGTACAGTAACAAGAACTCCCTCTGCTATGTGTTTCTGATATGGATGTTGACACTTGTAGCAATTATGCCCAACCTACAAACTGGAACACTCCAGTATGACCCAAGGGTCTACTCTTGTACATTTGCACAGTCTGTCAGTTCTGCATACACGATCGCAGTGGTGGTTTTCCATTTTATAATCCCCATGATCATAGTCATCTTTTGCTACATGAGGATATGGATCCTGGTTCTGCAGGTCAGACGAAGGGTGAAACTGGACAACAAACCCAAACTAAAACCACAGGACTTCAGGAATTTTGTCACCATGTTTGTGGTTTTTGTACTTTTTGCCATTTGCTGGGCGCCTCTCAACTTCATTGGTCTCATTGTGGCATCAGACCCTGCCAATATGGTCCCCAGGATACCAGAGTGGTTGTTTGTGGCTAGTTACTACATGGCATATTTCAACAGCTGCCTCAATGCAATTATATATGGACTACTGAACCAAAATTTCAGAAAGGAATACCGAAGAATCATTGTCTCCTTGTGTACAGTTAAGATCTTTTTTGTGGATAGCTCTAATGGTGTAGCAGATAGGATTAAGTGCAAACCTTCTCCATTAATAACCAACAATAATATAATAAAGGTGGACTCTGTTTAAAAACAAAACATTGCTGGCAAGACTCATTCTGCTGTGGCTCTTACTCCTTTTCATATCTGTTTACTATTGATGTCTAGAAAATAGAGTAGCTGAGAAACTTGAAAATATTAAAGCTTGCCTCTAATTTCAGAGCTAATGTACTATATGACTTGTACACAAGGGAAATATAGAATAGAGAGAGGGTAATTCACTGAACAGTATGTCTCAATGGAGCAGGTTGAAGTAAGATGCAGAAATAATTAAAGAGAAGAGAGCATATGAAAACTTTTGTTGTAATGAGTGGTTCAAAAGCAGCACAGCTGACCCTTTTTATCCATGAGTTGAATTGAAAATAGTCAGAAAAATAAATTCATCTGTACTGAACATGTACAGAACTTTCTTTTCCTTATTTCTAAAAATGCAGCATTACACCCATGTATACAACATTTACAGTATAGTAGATGTTATAAGTCATCCAGTGATAATTTAAAGTGCTATATGTGTGAGGGTGTGGGTAGGTTATAAGCCATTACAGTCCCATTTTATATAAGGGAGCGGAACATCTGCAAATAGTCATATGCTTGAGATAGGAATGGGGTGGAGATGCTGGAACCAGTCCCCAACAGATACTGAGAGATTACTTTCTACCCTTATTTTAAAAAAGACTTCTAATAGGAAAATATATAGATTATTTTACTTATAAATGAGTAGAAAGAACAAAGGGGAAACGTGAGATGAAAGACTCATGTAGTGAAGCATTAAAAATAATCCTAAGAATGGTTCTATGACACCAGCCATAGCCACCTGTGCATACCTTCCAGCTGGCAGTATTAGTTTACTGGGTAGCTCTTGTCACAGTCATAGGTGTTCACCACTCTATAATATGTTGCATATGTAAACAGAAATCTGAGTATACAGCAGAGTTCACTCAGATGTCAATTCTCTAGTATTTTAAAGCAGTACATAAATTCAATGCTTTATTCATCTTTGTTATACATTTGCCTTATTGTTATTTTATACCACTAACTGGCTATTCTGAATCAATAGTCATTGATTGATTATATTAGCTACCCAGCTTGGTTAAAAATGGGGGAAAAGATCGAGGAGCCATAGATGTTTAGATACTGTGATCAATGTGCTCTAGACAGACCAGCACATTGGACAAGAGTATAGTTTTAAGCTAGGTAGTTTTTAGATACTTCAAAACTCTTCAGTAATTCATTTCAGCATTTGGTTACCACAATATAACTCTAAGTCTAGGAGAATAAAAAAAAATTTAAGCGTGGAAGGACTGCATTTTCATAAATGTTAGCTGTGTTTCATTCAAATGTTTGTTAGAATTACTCTGAGGTTTGTTTGTTACCTGGAGTGCTTTCCTATAAATTACACCCATGTTTTCTGGTATTTTAAATGTCTATAACAAAACTATCACACACAAGAATAAATTAGTGGCTTGTGATTGCATATATAAGACAAAAAATTTTATTTAGATAAATTTTCTGATGTTTGTGCATCTGTTCAGAATTTCCTTAGCAAGGTTTGGAATTACATGAAAAGATGGGGCTGGCAAGATGGCTTTGGTGGGTATGAACACTTGCTGTACAAGCATGAGGACTTGAGTTATATCTTTAGGACCCTTGTGAAAATCCAGGAAGGACCACACATTCCTGTAACATTAGCACTGAGAGAGGAGCAAAGGCAAGAGTATCTCTGGGGCTCACTGGTCAGCATGTATAACTGAAAATGAAAATGGTGAGTTTCAGGTTCATGAGCTACTCTGGCTCAGGGAAATAAGATGGAAGAGAAAAAGGAGGACACCTGGCACCCTCTTGTGACCTCCTTGTGTATGCATATGGAGTGTTTGCATACACCCCATGTACACATATAACACATGATACACACATGAACTGAAATAAAAATATAAAAGTTAAACTTGAAAAATTAATAAAAGACTCCTGATGATTCTTTTTACCAAGCACATTAGGAAGTACCAAATTATGGCAGAGGTAGTTGTTGGGGTATATATGTGCAAGTTTTGTCTTTAAAACTTTACCTAACTCTTTGTCTAAGAGTTGGACTTCTTATTCAAATCAAACTTAAATGGCAGAAAAATATTTAAGCTAATATACCAAATTCCGTGCATAATGCCTATTTTACATAACTAACATACACTTTTACCTACCAGGCTTATGGCAACCATAAGGCAGCCTTCAGTATCATATAAAAATATTACCATAATTGTTTACAACTAAGGAGTTAAGCCAGGTGTGGTGGTGCATAGCTTTAATCCAAGCACTAGGGAAGGTGAAGTGAAATGATCACTATGAGTCCAAGGCCAACCTGAGTCTTTATAGTAAATTCCAGGTCAGCCTGAGCTAGGGCAAGATCCTACCTAAAAAAAATAAAAAATATTGTATGTATAAGCAGTTACATTGCACCCTTAAATCTATAGACTTTATTTTTTATATATCCTGTAAGGTATTTTGACAAAATAAACCATCTTAGACATTAAATTCTTAATTGTTTATTGAATAGATACATCCAACATGAACATTATAAAATCAATGTTAATTTTGACCATCTTTGACTACCTCTGATGTGCCACCAAATATTTCACTATGAATAAGCAAACACATTGGAATGTAATAGGTACATTTTAAGTCAGTTTAAATTACCAAATTCCTGAACATCATCTGTGTTTGTACAATTGATTGAACCCAAGGCTTCACACATGCTAAGCAAGCATGCTCCCACCGAGCTACCTACCAAGCCCTTATTTTTTTCTTCTCATTTTGGAGAAAGGGTCTTGCTTAATCACCAAAGCTAGCTTTGAACTTATTTTGTAGATCAGGCGGAACTTGACCTTGTGATCCTCCTATCTCAACCTCTGCCGTAGCTGGGATTTCAAACCTTCACCACCAGGATTGGCTGCAGAATTTTCTTTAAAGATCTTATTCTTCAAAAAAAAAAAAAAATTAAATAAATAAAATGGAACTGGGCGTGGTGGCACACGCCTTTAATCCCAGCACTAAGGAGGCAGAGGTAGGAGGATCTCTGTGAGTTTGATGCTATCTTGAAATTACATAGTGAATTCCAGGTCAGCCTAGGCTACAGAAAGACCCTACCTTGGAAAAAAAAAAGACAATAATGTATTTTCTCTCTCTCTCTCTCCATATATATATATATATATATATATATATATATATATATATATATACCATTAGATAGATTTTATTAAAAACTTTTATGGCTAGAGAGATTGCTTAGTGGTTAAGGCATTTGCCTGCAAAGCCAAAGGAACCCGGTTTGATTCTCCAGGACCCACGTAAGCCAGGTGCACAAGGAACTGCATGCATCTGGAGTTCCTTTGCAGTGGCTGGAGGCCCTGGCCTGCCCATTCTCTCTCTCTCTTTCTCTCTTTCAAATAATAAATAAATAAATAAAATGTATTTAAAAAAAAAAAAAATCTATAAACTTGCTTACCCTGACTTTTACTTTCTTCCACCTTATGCTTGAGAACAGAGCATCTCCATTTGCAGAATCATCACTCACAGTTAAATTGCTCTGTTCTCTGTAATGGTGGTACTAATTTTGCTATTGATCACAGTGCTTTGGAAACCCATGACTGTGAAATATGAAGAATAAACAAAAATTATTTTCATTGTGTTAAATATTTATTTTGCTGATAAACGAGTTTTTATTTTACCAAAAGTCTTTTCATGGACAAATGTAAACTAAAATTTCAAGTATGAGAAAAGGCCATAAAGGATAGATATTATCCAAAGTGTTAATGTGCATATATATCATGTAACAATAACAGTGGGACAGCATGTGAAGTAACTAACTAAAGAGTACCCTAAAGTGCTCTGGCCACCAATTCCTGAAATGTCAGGAATGTCCTGTTGGGTCAACTTAGTCTTTTCTACCACCAGAGGATCATGGGTCCATTTGTACTATCACCTTGCTTTAATAGCTATCATACACGAAAAGGTAGTGCTAATGTTTTAGACTCATGAGAATTAACCTTATATTGTGCTTTCAACTTTGGAGACAGAAACATTTCAAATTAATTTTTAGAAACCAGAATAATATATTTTCCTGTTACAAAGTTTAACTTAAGCATTTAGGTTTTATGTCTGTCCATTCATGTTAGTGTGTTAGCTGCATTTTTTTTTCATTTTTAATGTTGATAATATTTGGAGATATGATCAGCTTTTACAGATTGAAAGAGTCATAAATTATTTAGATTCTGTGCTGTACTAATAATGATAAAATACTGTTATGATTCTCAGAAATGGTATGAAACACTTGTCAGTGTTCTTACTATAGGTCTATGATTGTCATGGCCATTTAACAGCCAATTGAATACTACTGTTTTTAGACATCAGACACTAGACCTGTTTCTTCTGTGGCAACTTGGTGCTCTAATTCTTGACAGAACTCTTTTATAACATTTAATGAAAGAGCATCTAGTTTATTATCATGGAGTGGAAAAAATTGTTCAGAAAAAAATGAGCAGTACTTCCATTTCTAGGAGGATTTTCAACAAACCTCTGAGAACCCTTGATATTGTACACAAAGGAGCTGGTGGTGACCTTGAAGCACCATGCTAACAAAGACTGGAGGGCCTCAAGCTTATGATGTGAGGCTGAGGATAATTTCAAAGAGCTGGCTTGCATACTTGGATATAACTATTGGAGTTTCTGCCTAGAAAACTGATATCTTCTTTAGCTCTGTGACCAATATGCTATAGAATACATGTTTGCATAAAAAATATTTAGATAAAAAGTTCAATGTAACATCTTAACCTGAGTCCTATCATTGTTTTATACTCATCATTATTTTCTTGCAATCTGTGTATGCATTTAATCAAAACCCTAACAAGCTTATTCTTTTAAAAAGTTAATTTTGCATTTCTGAACAAACTGCTATGTTATAACACACTTGTGTGTTTTTTCTTCTCTTTATTCATATATCTCCCTTATTATTGGCACAGACAAACTTCAGTGGGTTTTTAGTTGTATATATATTTTTTATATATGTATATTGTTATATATGCATATATATGATGGATAGAGTTTTTTGTTATTTTAAGGTGTTAAATTTTTTATTAGATTAAAAGTTGGTTAAAAAGAGGTATTGTAGATATGTAAGTAGAGGGGCAGAATACTGGGAGTAGGGATCAGGGAGGTGATGAAAAAGAGGATAGTGGAAGAAAGGTTAATTAAAATTAAAAGTTTTATAAATAATTCACACAAAACCTTCTTCTTTGCTAGCTAAAATATATACATATGCTTAAAAAAGAGTTTAGGTATTCTCTACCCCCACAAAGTGGGTAATGCTATGCCCAGAATGCATATATTCTTATAAAATATTTGAGTTCCAGGTTGGGATAGTGAGGTGTTTGTTGGTCAGGTAAGTCCTTGGTGTCCCCTGCCTCTGCAAACAGTACAGGTTATTGCTTAGGCTTTTGGTTATCTACCAGAACTAGTTGGTATCACCCTATTTCTGAAGATACCACATGCTTGGGCTACAAGTCACTGAGAAATGAACCTGGAGTTGAACTGTATTCCTCCTCACTATTGACTAACCATCATGGTGCTGGAATGTTCTATGTAGCCTGCTGGGGAAGAAATGTCACTGGTCTTACCCAGCAGTGGGATCTACAAGCTATACTACCACCTAGCCAGGAAAATGTGCCAACTGGTATAATAATGGCATGTGTGCCATGGGGGAAAACAACTGCTTTCTGATTGAATTGGAGGCCTGCTCAATGAGAGGAAATTCATGACTGGTTCTGAAAACCTCATCAAAAGCCTCTGGCTGGAGAGGTCATAAGCCTTAAGGGGGAAGCTAGTACTGTTGTTTGGCTAATAGATACAGTATGCCCACCAAATTGCCCCCTAAATATTTATGTTTATGTTCATATATTTGTGTGACTCTCACTTTTTGTTAGAGAAGCTGTTATTTTTAGATGGCAGTGACTTCAAGGGAGAGTCAAAATTCTTCACAATGCTGAGAAGTACACCAGTGGAATGTTCAACACTAACTAACTAACCGAGACATATCTATCATACCCTCCTAAGCTCACCGACCTTTTTGGAAGAGGTTGCTGAAAGAAGGTTAAAGCCAAAGAAAGGGAAGAACTGCTTTGGAATACTTTCAGACACGAAGTGGCAGTTGCATTCATAAGCTCAAAATTGGCTAACGCTACCTAAATATATGAGGGCCAAACAAATTCTCACATCAAAATAGAAGAGAGACTAGTTGGAAAGCAGAAGGACTTCAGGGGAGAATGGGTAGAGGAGGGAGGAGAGAGGAAGTAGGTGGGAGGGGATTATGATCAGGATACATTGTATATATGAATGGATGCTATAAATAAAAAGTTAAAAAAATGAATGGAGGCCTGTTTGATAATTACTTAAGCTACATACCTGAGCACAGATCTATTGTTTTGGTTTTGGTATTTTTTTCTGTAGAGCTAAAGTTTACTGGTAATTCATATGTATTCAAGTATTCATGTCCTTCATGGAGCGGAACAGACTTTAATTCAGCAGCTTTGAGTGCCATCTTGCCAGAAGTACCAAGGAAGCTACATTCTATTCCAAGCATTTGTTACCTTATTTTGCAAATGTATTTATTTTTCCCAGAACAGATTATTTTCTGGTCAGCATAGTGCATGGGAAGGAATCCTTCATTTCTTATAACTTATGTGAGAAAAAGACAGCCTGTACTTAGGTCATGTATCACACCATTTTTCAGACCATGAAAATGAGATCATTAAAAATTTAAGTCTCTTGTTAATCTACTAGAGTTAATGGGAGAGATAGGAATGAGCCATGGCTTCTGAATTCATTAAACATTTAGGAACTATTAGACATGCTGATACCCATAAACTGCCATTTCTGAAAGAATAACTAGATCCTACTGGTCTGAATTCATAACCTGTAGAAACATTTCTTTCCTTATCCTAATATTTTAAAAAGTCATCTTAACTAGAACACATACATAGAAACAACCACCTGACTTTGACATATAAGAACTCTAAATATGGACATAACTTCTGCTGTGCTCAGCAAAAATTCACCAACTGACTGTCACAGCACTAGGAAAGGAAGGCCAGGGAAAGAAAGGATCATAAATGGCTTGGTTTAAGTCTTGATCCTATACTGATCTCCACAAGTGTGTCCTAAAAGAAATGAGCACATGTCAATGGTACCTCTATAAAGTGCAACTGTAAATTTAAAATTATGCAGACACTAATTCTCAGAAAAATAGATTGGAAGTGTGGTAGTAAAGTCTTCTTTGACTTTAAAAAAATATTTTATTTATTTATTTAGTTAGTTAGTTATTTGAAGGAGAGGAGGAGGAAGAAAGAGAGAAGAGGCAGAGAGAGACAGAGAGAGAGAGACAGAGAGAGAGACAGAGAGCCACTGCAAATGAACTCTAGACTCATGCACCACCTTGTGTATCTGGCTTACATGGGTACTGGGGAATTGAACCTGGGTCTTTAGGCTTTGCAGGCAAGCACCTTAACTGCTAAGCCATCTCTCCAGCCCTTATTTGACTTATTAATGAGGCAATTCCAAGAATGACCGAGAAATACAAAGATGAATCAAAGAACTAAGACAAATGATCTCTGGAGAAAGCAATTCAAAAGCAAGATTGGCTTTATGGGTAATATGCAGATACTAGAGAAAGTAATACATAAATAAGATTGGTTTCTTAGCTACATTTCCAGTTAAAGTCAAATGTAATAATATACTTGTAAACTTTAGTGGTCTCCTTTATAACAAACAGAAAAAATAAAATACTAGTTTAAACATATATATATATATATATATATATATATATATATATATATATATATACATATACACATATATAGCTAGCTAGCTAGATAAATAGATAGATGATAGATAGATAGATAGATAGATAGATAGATAGATAGATAGATAAAAGATAGATGATAGATAGATATGGGAGTATTCATCGATTATTTGATACTCTGTGGAAAACCTCACAGATGTGCTTTGCAAATCACCTAGACTAACCCCAGTACAATCAAGTTAGCAACCAGAATTAACTATCACATATTTGAAGGTCTATTTTCAAACTGCCTTTTGTCCAATAATGTATTTATTGATCTTAATGTCTTGATTAGTATAGTTTTAGAATAAATCTTGAAATCAGCTAATATTAATCTTCCAAATCTCTTAACTCTTCCAAAGTTGTTTTGGCTATTCTAAATCTTTTGCATTTTCAAGTCATTGCTAGAACCAATTTGCCAATTTCTAAAACAGAGTATCTGATGAGATTTCTATGAAAATCATATAGAATCTATATAGTTAGAGATAATAGACATTTTAATAATGCGTTTACTTGTCTGGCCCATGAACATCTTATATCTTTCCATTTATTTAGATGTTTAATTTCTTTTTTTCTAAATTTATATTGACAACTTCCAGAATTCCCCTCCAGAATTCTCCCTCTTCTGAATCCCTTCATCTTTCCACCTAGTCTTTCTTTCATTTTGATGTCATTATCTTTTTCCACCTGTTACGCAGGTCTTGTGTAGGTAGGATCAGCCTCAGTAAGATAGTGAATATCAAGGTCACCACATTGTGTTTAGAAGACACTATTGTAAGCAGTCTTTCCCTTCTTTTGGCTCTTACATTTTTTCAGCCATATCTTCTGCAATGGTCCCTGAGCCTTTGAGTGTGTAATAGAGATGTCTCACAGTTCCGAACACTAACCTGTCACTTCTTCACTTTGATGAGTTTTGAAGTCTCCCCAGTAGTGAACTACCATTTGAAAAGAGAACCATCTCTAATCAAAAGTAAGAGTAGCACTAATATTTGTGCATAAAAATAAGTATTAGAGGGCAGATTGGTGGGCATAAATCAGACAACAGTAGTAGTTTCCCTGCAAGGGCTTTTGATCTTCCCAGCCATAGTCTTTTGATTAGGTTTTCAGTATCAGGCATGAATTCCCTCCCATGGAGCAGGCCTCAATCCAGTCAGAGAGCAATTGGTTTTGGCTGTTGATAACATTTCTCCCCCAACAGGCTGCATTGCTCTTTCCAGCATCATGACTGCTAGTCAGCAGGGAGGCTCTAAAATGGTCTTCCAGTTACTTATTAAATGAGTATTTCATTTATTACTATGCAGATTTTAAGGAAAAATTCCATCTGTGAAACACGCATTGCAGATACATGTAAAACAAAATAAAACAAAACCTACCATTCTCCAAAGCTTCTTTGGAAGGCGAAGCCTTGCTGATGGAGGTGTGTCACTGGGGGTGGGCCTTGAGGTTTATTAGTCCTTCTCCAGTGGGTATCCATAGCTCTCTCTCCCTCTCTCTTTCTCTCTCTCATTCCTCTTTGCTACTGTGGAAATGTGATACTAAGCTGTCTGCCTTTGCTATGTTTTCCCCACCACAGTGTAACTTCTTGAAACTTTAAGTGGAAATAAACCTATTTCTTACACAAGTTGCTTCTGGTTAAGTGTTTTGTCCTGGTAATGAGAAGGTAACAGCTACAATAGTGAAAACCTAGCTTTCAAAACAAAAACAAATAGAATGGATAGCACAGTATCAGTAGCTAGACTTATAATCCTTAATTATAGTATTATATATTTTTTCTTTTGGCATATTCACTGATTCACTTAACAGACAAAACATAATATATACAGACAATAGGGAAAAAATGGCATAGTTAGGCATGGCAAAACTAGCCCACATAGTAGAGAATTAGAGACTCCCATATTCATCTCAAATATTAGATTTGCCTGGGATGTTTATGATTTGGGAAGAAAAAAGTGATATTTTAGGGATATTTTTATTTTTGAGCTTATCTAATGTTTTCTAAATTAGAATACTTGTGATTCAACTTATTTCTTATGAAGGTCTCAGAATTTTAGCTAAAGGAATCACTTCAGCTGAGTTTTATGATCAAGTGCTTACTTCCAAAGCAATTGGGAAAGAAATCACATTTATTCTTAGGAGGAAATGGTCATTTCATGTAAATTCCTGAGAAGACCAAGATAATGTGATGGCCTGGTTTCTTCTAGAGAGTATTATGAGCCAATTTCCATATAAAGAAAGAAAGAGTATTTGGCTGTGAATTGATGTGCTTTTGATAAATGTGTGCAAACCTCCATTAACTTATAATCCACCAATCTCTTCTTTCTTTCCAACTCCCCTGAGTAAACTATTTTAGGCATTTTTCTGACCCATAGATCCTTTGCTATGCTTCTAGGTCTTGCTAGACTCTCTGTCTTGTTTCGCTGTCTGAAAGCCTAGATTATCCTTCAAAGTCTAGTTCAGGCCTGTGCCCATGTGAGCTTTCCATAGGCACAGGTTTCCCTAGCTGATGTAACACTTCTTCCTGGAAATACTTCTTTTTTGCTTATCTCCTTGTTCTAGTGCTGCCACAAGAAATGCGGCCGACCAGGAGGCTCAGACAGCAGATGCCTGCTGTCTCAGATTCCTGGAAGATAAAAATTCAAGTCCAGGTATCTGCAGGGCTGATTTCTTTTGAAGCCTTTCACCTTGGCTTTTAGATGACCAGCTTGTCTTATGTCTTCATATGGCTTTCCCTCTGTATTTTATGTCTTTTTTCTTTTCTCCTCATAAGAAAACTGGCTATTTTGGATTAGGGTCCCACCTGCTCACCATATTTTATTTCCACTCCTTCCTTCAAGTTTATGTTTATAAATAAGCTACATTGTGAAGTATCCTGGGTCAGAGCTTCAACATATGAATTGAATCCAAATCCAATCCAACAGCAGCACTCATTCACAACATCAAGCATCAGTATTTCACCTTACTCTGTTCCAGGATTTCAAAGTGTTAAATACCATTGTCATCCTTCAAAAGATGAAAAATTTCAGGGATTATTGTTAGACATTTGTTATCACATGTGATATAGCAGCAAACAATATATGTACTAAGAAAGTAATATTTTGGGACAAGAGCGATTGGAGACTTTCTACCTTTCAGTCTGTTGTTGTTGTTTCAGTCTGTGGTCACAACCCTGGTCATCAGCTAATGCTGCTGCCATGATAGTAGCACTTACTTTAAGTTAGAAGTCACTTGTTGGTGGGAGGTCAGTGGTTGTAGTGCCAGGTTTTTTCCTACCCATTGTATACATATATCATGACATCATACTGTATACCAATAAATATGTACAACTATTAGGTTTAAAAATAAAGATTTAGTTGTTGCTAACAGATTATGAGATGCTAAAGGCAAGAGCACAGTCATATCCAAGAATAAACATGTGATAGCTGGGTGTGGTGGCACATACCTATAACCCCATAATTTAGGAAGCTGAAGAGGGACTATTAAGAGTCTGAGGCCAGCCTGAGTACATAGTGAGATCCTGTGAATGAAAGAAAGAAAAAAGCATGAAAGAGGAAAGTGAAAGAATGAGGGAAGGGAGGAAAACCAAGAATAAATATCTGAATGCCATTTAAATGGTCATAGTGATACCATGGTTTCTGCCTTTGTAAAGTGAACATAGTGGGATGATGGGCCTTAAGAGAGCTTGATGAATATTGAAATGATAAACACTCACATGAATCCATATTGTGGGGCAGACTAACTCTACTTATGTTATTTTACTTAATTATTGAAATTTTATCCTCTTGTTTTAGCTCTTCAAATAAAACATTTATAGAATATTATTCAGACTGACACTGTGTTCCACCTAATAATGAATGTTTATTTAGACTTATTCTATTACTATTTGTGCCACTAAACCTATGAGCAATTGTCTAAAAAGTTCATTACTTTTGTGTTGCTGGGACAAAACTATCTGACCAGAAGAAGCTTAAGGATAAAAAGCATTGTTTTCAGCACACAAATTTTAGGGGAAATCCATCACAGTGGGAAAAGCATGGCAGAAGCAGGGAGCCAGCATGGTACTCTCAGATCAGCAGGTAGGAAGGAGAGAAAGCCATAAATGCTGGTGCTCAGCTAGCTTTCTCCTTTGTATTCAGTCCAGGTCCCAGCCTATGGAGTAGCATTGCCCATAATAGGATGGGTACTCTTAGCTCAGTTAACATCATCTAGAAAATCTCTAACAGACATGACAAGAAATTTGGTTCCATGGTGTAGCAGACAGCTTCAGGTTCGCTGAGATGAACTTCCAGACCAGGCACAGTTATGGAGGAAGGGATATTATTTATTGAAACTTACAGATCCAGGGGAAGTTCCATAAAGGCAGGAAAAGCAGGTTGCTCTTCACAGGGCCAAACAGAGAGAGAGAAAGCCAACCAGCCACCACAGCACACAGAGCAAAACCTACAGCCAAAAGGTCACACAGCACACTTCAGGAACTCCTGCTAGGCACATTTGCATATCTTTACAATGGAATCTCAAACCATCACCACACCTTAAGACCAGGGCCCCCAGTGACCTTGCCTCTAGCAAGGTGATTGCAGATGCAAACTATAACTAAAAAAAAAAAAACACTGAATATATTGGGGGACATATATTCAAACTACCACACATGGTGATTGTAAATCCTGCCAAGATGGCAACCAGAGAGTAAGCATCACAGTGTCCTTATAAGCCACCTTTCTACCAAGCCTCACAGTTCTATACTCAGTATGTTTTGCTTTTTTCCTAACTCAGGATCAGCTTCTGGGATCATCATCACCTCTGGAAGAAAATACACAGTCTCATTGCTTCATTCACCATCTTTGTTTTCAGTTCTGTCCTGTTTCATGTTCCCTTGGTCAGTTTTCTCTGAAGCCTGTGAAAGCTTCTAGGACCCAAAGAGGAATGATGGTGGGACACAGTGGCAGGATCATACAGCCCATCTCTGCCTGAATGTCTCTTTAAGTTGTAATTTTTTTTTGATAATTTTTGGACCTAGCCATGGTCTATAGTATTTTATGTATATTTGTACACCTTTTCTACAATTATTACCAAAAACATTCTGTCTGGATTTTAAGGTGAAATAGAGACATGGATTAGTAGCAAAGCTCTATGATGACCTACGTTTTTTTTTTTTTTTTTTTGAGAAAGACACAGAGAGAGACAGAGAGAGAGGGAGAGGAGGACAGATAGAGATGGGCGCACCAGCAGCCTCTTAGCTACTGCAAATGAAATCCAGATGTGTTCCCCCCCCTTGTGGTTAAGTGCAGCATTGTTCCCTTGCATCACTTTACATCTGACTAAATGTAGGACCTGCAGATTGGAACTGCTGGAGATTGGAACCAGTGTTCTTAGGCTTAGGAGGCAGGGGCCTTAACCGCTAAGCCATCTCTCCAGCCCAACTACCTACATAAAAAAAAAACTTTTAAAAATTATTATTATTATTATTAATTATTATTATTAACAACATATTTTGTATGGATACATCATGTGTTGGTACCCTGTTATCCCTCATTCCTGCCCCCATTCCATTGGGGACCATCTCAGTAGGGTTTCAGGTATTCCCTATGATGAGGTTCTAGTTATGCATTGTGGGAGCAGCAATCAGTTATTTGAAGGGGGGGATGTCTCTGGGCATGATGTCTCAACCTGTGGCTCTTACAATCTTTCCACCTCCTTTTCTGCAAAATTCACTGAGCTATGGTGGTTGAGTTTTATGTACTACTTCAATGATGAGCTCTTAGAATCCTCTGGATCTCTGCTTTGTTAGGTGTTGAGTATCCTCAGGGTCTGTCTCCTACACTCTGGCACTGATTATCAGGCTCACCATGGAAGCAGCACTCATGCTCATCTCCCCAATTCCTCTGGTTTCAGCTGTGGCTTGACTGAAGTGCAAAGGTTAGTTTATCTCTTTGGGGCTTGCTACCTTCTGAAAAAGAACATATTCTCCAACAGACAGTGAAGTCAGCATAGTTTAAATGGGATAAGCATTATTAATTTAGGGAGAATTTGATGTATGCAGCCTCTGTTTTAGCCAAATGCCTACAATTTTCAACAAGAGAGTTTCCAGGCTGGCTAGATGTCTCAGTGGATAAAGTATTTTCTATGCAAGTATAAAGGTCTGAGTACAGATCCACAGAACCAACATAAAGCCAGATGCAGTAGCACACATATGTAATTCCAGCATTCCTACTACAGATGAAAGGTAGAGACAGAGGAATACCAGAAAACTCATGAGTCAGAGAGCTTGGTGTATGCAGCAGTGAACAAAGAGACCCTGCTTCAAACAAGGTGCAAGGCAAGGACTGACATCCAAGGTTGTCCTCCAACCTCCACATATGTGATGTGTCACATATATGCTCACATTCACTAATACACTCACGTATTACACACACACACACACACACACACACACACACACACAAGTTTGAAATTCTCAGCCTTTGGAATTAGTAGGCAATGGACTGCTAAAAAAATGGTCTATTTTTAAGGAAGATATCAATGTAAATTGACATAAAAATCTTTAAAGCAGGAGCTTGATATTGGAGAGTGAACATGTCATTATGACTTGTTTCCAAGTTCCAGCTATGGGTTCCGTTCCACTAAACTAATATGTTAGCAAATCCAAGAGCAGCTGGTTACCCACCATGTCTGTGTGCCACTATTGCCCTTGGGTGAGCATCACATCAGGTTGTTTGCTGCTGAGTAGATTAAACCTCGAGTTGCTCAGACAGATGTTGGCTATTTCCCCCCCCAGTAGCTCATGTAGCACTTTCTGGCACTAGATGAGCTAACTCTCTGGGGACTGGCTCTCTTCCAGATTCCTTCCAGGTCTTTCCATGTTCTGTACTGATGGCATATGGTGTCTTTGGCAGTAGGGTGTTACCATTAACCTTTGGTGGGTAATCAAGTGCTCTGACAGAAGTCTTTCTTCTTATGGAAAACCTTGTAGTTATCTCTGATCAAAAAAGATCACTGTGATCGTCTTGAGCGCTGTATTCTTGCCCTTCCCCTGCTTTGTTCTATGGTTTCAGCTGGTGAGGTGTGGTTAGGTGATCCTCCCTTCAGGTTCGTTGTCCACCTGAAAAGAGATAAGCAAATTCTCCAACGGAGAGAGAAGTTAGTACTAGATAGAAGGGATAACCATATATGTTTATATGCATTGGCTCTCTTTTAACCCACATTTGGCGGCCTCTAGATCTTGGAGACTGAGCTCATTTTTTGTACATGGCTTTAACTTATTTCCCAGTTCCAGCAATGAGTTCCATTCCACTGAATGGATTTATTAGCCAAATGAAGAGCAGTTGGTAACCCACCATGGCTGCCACTACTGCACTTGTATGAGCATTATGTCAGATTGTTTCCTGCTGGGTATCTTAGACTGCAAGTTGTTTGGACCAATGTCAGACATTTTCCCCCAGTTGCTCGTGTAGCACCCTCTGGTACTAGACTAGCTAACTGTCTGGGGACTGACCTTCTCCCATATTCTGGCCAGGTCTCTCTCTGTGTTTGGTCTCACACACGTATGCTGTCTTCAACAGTAGGGTCAAGATTGTTAGAGTCACAAGTTGGGGCATTATGCACAGAGACTGGGGCCTATCCACCAGAACTCTTGAGCAAACTCACAATGCACGATCCACATTCCCCATTGATGAGGGCCCCTTTGAAAGTGGGAGGACAGGGAGGAGGACAATGGAACCAATACTATGACTGTAAAATCAGACTAATATAAATTAAAAAATATATATTTATTTAAAAAAAGATCATTGTGGATGTTGACCACATCCTGGTTCTTGGAGTCAATCTTGGGCAACAAGAGGGCCTACACCTATTAAATTCTCTCTAAACTAATAATGGTTATCCCATTTATACAGTGCTGACTTCACTCTCCATTGGAGAATCTGCTTCTCTTTTTCAGATGGAAGCCGAACCTGAGGAGAGAATCAGCCCATCGCACCTCACCAGGCCCCAGATGAAACCATAGAATAATTGGGGAAATGAGCAGGAGTGCTGCTTTCTTGGTAAATCTGGTATCAGCACAAGGGTGAAGGAGATAAACACAAAGAACACCCAACTCCTACCAAACCAGAGATCCAGAGACACAGAAGCTCCCAAGAGCTCAACACTGAAGTATACATAAAAAGAACCCAACATAGCTCAGAGAAATTCGTGGAAGAGGGGGTGAAAAGATTGTTAGAGACACAAGTAGGGACATTAAGCACAGAGACATTGCCTCTTCCCCATAACTGATGGCTGCCCTCACAATACACGACCCACATTCCCCATGGGGATAAATGGCATCCCCAACTAGGAGGGTCCCTTTGGAGGGGGGGAGGACAGGAATGAGGGTAAGGATGATACCAACATGTGCTATTTACACACTGAGTATGTACATAACTAATAAAGAAAAAAATGATTTAAAAAGTCAGGAGTTGTAGCATATTGTGTAGTAAAACAAAATTAAAGATATTGCTTGGTTATATTTTCCTGGAAATGCCATTTATTTGCCTAAACAGAGCATGAATGACTGCAGCAAGACAAGTGCATGGAAGCATTCCAGAAGCTCTGAGATTTGAAGATGGGTTGTTGTGAGAGGCAGTACCCAGCATAACATTCAATAGAGGGTGAAAATAGCAAATGTATCCCTGTGGTAATAAATAAAAATTCTTTAAAACTGAAAAAATCTGCAAAGTAAATATTTTTTTAACTTTGTGAAATTTTATTCCATTGTATATGTGTGTGCACGCTCATGCCTCAGCACATGTATAGAGGTCAGAGTACAACTTGGGGTGGTGGTTCTCTTTTTCCATTGTTCTTTGAGATAGGGTCTCTCTTGTTATTTTTGTTACTGGGTCAGCAAGTCTAGCTGGCCTCACAAGCTTGGAGGTTCTCTTGGTTCTATCTCATGTTGTCATAAGTACATTGGGATTGTAGATATGTGCATCTAGCTTTACATATGTGCTAAACATTTGAATTATAGTTGGAAGTCTTGTGGAGTAAGCCCCTTTAGCCACTTAACCATCTCCATTGCCCTTAAATAATTTTTATGAAGAGGAAAATTTGATATAATATCTCCTAGCAGATAAAAATATAATCCTTTAGCCCAGAAAAAGGCATCATAATTAAAAAGTTAAAAATGGTACTTTTAAAATATTTTTTTACTTATTTTTATTTATTTAAGAGAGAAAGAACAAGAGAAAGAGAGAGAATGAATGTGTCAGGGCTTCTAGCCACTGCAAACAAACTCCAGATGCATGCATCAACTATTACATCTGTCTTATGTGAGTACTAGGGAATTGAATCTAGGTCTTTAGGATTCACAGGCAAGTGCCTTAACTGCTAAGCCATCTCTCCAGCCCCAAATGATACATTTTAAAAAATGTTTTTGATACATTTTTATGTGCATTTTATATTTTCAAAATGTTTTGTCATACATTAACTGAGTTAACACTGAGCAATCCTTAAGCAGCAAGGTAGGCATTGCTTTTGACATTGTACAGAGATGGCTCAAGTTAAAGTTCCCTGTGAATTGTATCCTTGGTCTTGTGACTACTCATCCCATAATATTTAGATAAAATGCTACAAGGGAGGCAATGAAGCACAGTAACTAATCTTCTTAAAGCCTTATTTCCCTTCAAAGGTGCAAATCCAAGAAGTCAACATGCAAGTATGTAATAGCTCACACACACAGCAGATCTTCAGACACTTTTGAAACATATTCTGCTTGGAATTTTCACCCCAATATCTTGGGTGCGTTACAAAGAGTGGCTGAGTTTGCAAAGAAACTTGAATCAACTACCATGTATTTCAGGAGTCTTGTCTAGGAAGTTTGATTGCTATAATGTCGCCTTTTCAGAAATGGAAGAACCATATGAGCTAACATTGGTGAAATAAAAATAGATGCCAAAGGTAATAATAATGTGAGACAAGAAAAATTTTATTTAAGAACTATGGTAATAAACATGCCAATAGCATCTTCACTTTTCAGTAAAAAATGCAAAACTCTGTGATCTGACATGCAGAAAGAAAATTTTATTGTTTGAAAGCTTCTTCATGTTTGCTCCTAGTTAGCAGAGCATTTACAAATCTTTTCAGAGATAGAAGTTCTTGGACCTTTTATATAATTGAATATATTTAAATTGACTTTACAATATAAACATAGGAACTGTGTTATGTTTAAAACTATAAATTTATAAATATATCAAGAAATATGAACTGTTTATAACTCATCTAAAGTAGATGCTATGGGATTAAAGCAAGTAAAACATTCCATTTCCTTTCTTGGAGTTTATGGTTCAGTGAGATGACAGAAATAGAACAAGGAATTATCACTATTAAAATTGCAATTTTATTAGCAATATAAAGAATACACGGTAGCAAGGAAGTCACGGCAGAGTTCAGGAGAAATGTGCAAGCCTAGGCTACAAGAAGGAGATACCCGATGCTATCTGAGGATGAGGCCGTTGTCTCACCAGTATTTATCTTACTCCTTTATTTTCTTTCAGCACAACAAAGTTTATAGGAAAGATCACTGCAGACAATGAGGTTAGTTCAGAGATTGCAGAGTCATGCTTGAAGTGTATGAAAGCAGAGTTGCATAAAAATCAGTATTAAAGTACTTCTTATTTAGATAGATGTTATTTTTCTGACCAAAGTGCAATGATTTTTAAACTCTTTTTAAGCAACTATAAAAATGCATTTCACAAAATAAAATATAAATAGGAAATTTAATCATTAGATTGCTTTTTCTAATTTATTCTATATATTTTGTCTAGAAAACAAAATAGAGCAAAACAAAAAATCCTTGCAGTGTGATTAAAATAAGAATTTATCCATATTAACATAGATCTAGCATACACATATCCCAAGGTTCTAGTGCTAGGAATGTTGTTACCATCAGGTAACCATGAACATCAGTGAGTATAAGCATAAGGACACAAGGTGAATGTGGTCCTCATCCCAGATGTCAAAAGAAAACCCACCCCATCCAGCTCCAGTCCAAACCCTGGAGGCAGAGACTTCCATACATCTTTCATACAGCTCTGCCCAAGCTATAATAAATCAAAGCATGTGTTTTACTCTTCCTACTGGAAACAGTCAGTTATTTGATAAATACTAAAACATTGCTAAGAATCCACTTTATGAGTGTGTTTATTAAACATATTTTACAGAAACTGACTACACAAAGGACCCCTTTAAATTTGGTCCACAAATTTAATCAATCAAGTTGGAAATTTCTCATCCTAGTATATTATAATTACTAAAAGGATAAACATTTGTATAAAACTTTGCTTACAAAAGGCACACATTATAAAAGAGACTGTCAGACTGGAGAGATGGCTTAGCAGTTAAGGCCTGCGAAGCCTAAGGACTCAGGTTCAATTCTTCAGGTCCCACATAAACCAGATGCACATGGTGGCACATGCAACTGGAGTTAGTTTGCAGTGACTGGAGGCTCTGGCATGCCCATTCTCTCTCTCCCTACCTCTCTCTCTGTCTCTAATAAATATATAAAAATAAATAAATCTTTTTTTAAAAGAAGGGATGTCTTTTTAGTAAAAACAAAGAACTAACTGGTACATTTGTCTTGTGAGCAAAATGAAGTTCAGTCTGAATTCACTGTTTACTCTCATGAACAAAATTTTAAAAAACATAAAAATTTAATTTGTCTCACTATGTATATTTTAGCCATTGAGATATAATTTTAAAAGATTAAAATTGCCTTTAAAGGGGACTGTAACAACCATAAAGGTGTTCTGAAATTAGTTGTGATGGATGCAGATTATGGCAGATACATTGAAACTTTTAACTGTGCACCTTCAATTGATTAATAGAGAAAATGTTTTATCTTGATAGAATTTACTTCCTGGGATTTATAAACTTTTTCTGTCACTTTAGACACAAATAATTATTATGTCTTCAATTCTGTACCTTCTTTAAACATCTTAATGTTTACCTTTGGTTGTAATTATTTAAACCTCAAGAGAAGTGAGGTCTTATCAGCCCCTCCCCTAACCATGACAAATTGCTAACTGGCCCTATCTTGTGTAGGTCTTGTAACCACAGCTGCTGTGAATTTATGAATGCAATGGTCATGTCCTGTCCAGATGAAAGTTCTCACTCCTTCTTACCCTCCAGATCTTACATTCTTTATACCTCCTTTTCCACAGTGTTCCTTGATCCTTGAAGGAGTTCAGATAGATGTTGCTTAGTATAGGGTTGAGCATTTAATATTCACTTATTAGCATTTTGACAAGTTATGAGTCTCTGGATTAGCTGACACCCACTGTAACAAAAGGCTTTTCTGAAAAGGCTGAGAGAAACACTAATCTGTGGGTATAATCCCACATACTTAGAAGGCAGTTTGATAACATATTCATTTAGCAAAGCAACAATAGTGTGTTCCCCTTAGAGCCTAGGGCCTAGTTGACCACGAGCTTTTGATCTGCTTTACATTACCAAGCATGAATGTCCTCTTACACAGTAGGTCTCGAGCACAATAAAAATTGGTTGGTTACCTCAAAATAGTCATGCTACTATTTCATGAGTGGAACATTTTGCCCAATAGGCAAGTATTTTAGTACATTGCTAGGTAAGAAGTATTCCTCTAATTGCCCAAATCAGAAAAGAGTCTAGAAAACAGCAATGAGATACAAGGTAAAATATTAAATTTATGCCAAGATACTTTCAAACAGGTCTCTCTAGAAAAGTAAGAAAGCATAGTAAATTTAATTATAGCAATCTCATGTCTTTTTGCTGTCATTTCCTATTTTCAGTCACTCTATTTCAATTATGGAATAGAGGATGTTCCAACAGACATTTCACATTGTCCAAAGATATTTTTGGTTTGTGTTTCATGGACCTAGGACAGAGAAATACTATAAAGTTCAGAACAGAGAACTGTCTAGCCAGAATATCAACAATGCTAAACTTGAGGTTCCATGCTCATAGGAACAGAGTCACTAAAAACCTGTATTCTGTGTTCAGACCCAAGCTCTTGGGAAAGTTATGAATTGTGTTTCTTCATGTTGAAATGATTGGAACAAAGGAACTTACCAGTAAGTGTTATTGCAAGGATTAAATCAGCTAACCATTGTAGAATACTTAAAAAACACTGTCTGGAATAGAATAAGATCCTTATTTGTTAAGTAAAAAATTTGTTTCCTGGACTTCCATAGAACACAAACAGGAACAAAGGGGAAACTGGGTGGAGTTTAGTCCTAAATGGCTAAATCAGTCCCTTCAGGTCAAATGGCAGATGGCTGATTTTACATTTGGTTTCTGCAGCCATCTGAAAGTTAAACATTGTAACTAGTTCAGTTCCAACTTAATGTGCCAGTTGAATGTTTTAATTCAATGTTTCTCTGAGAGGTGATATCATGTTTTACAGGTAAAATCAGTCAGCAAGCCAGCTCTGTTTCATGTGTGCTGTTTATATGTGCTGAGCTGTGTTCTGTTTTGTGTGTGTTGTATATGGAATGTGCTGAGGTTGCTTTGTCTTATTGTGTTGTGTCTGGGAAGTAGTGAGGTGTGCTCTGTCTCATGTGGGTTGTGTCTGGAATGTGTTGTGGTGTGCTGCTGTCTTGTGTGTTTTATACTTTTTGGGTGTGTTTTTGCACTCTTGTGGTGGATATGTCTTCCAGTTTTAACTTTTCCACTTTCCCTACTCTTTTGTTTGTTTTGTTTGTTCCTCAAGGATTATCTTCACTGGGAATTATGTTTCCTGCATCTGTTAGTAGGAAGTATAAAATCATGGTAACATAAAATAGGAGGTATTATCTCTTGTTTTGAATTTCTGCTATGATTGTGATGGTGTGATTTCTCCCTCCAAATTGTTATTATCTGTGGTCTGCACTGGTGAGGGAAAGACAGATGATCTTGGCAGTATAATGAAGTTAAGTCTCTGTGTCCTTCCAGAAAGAAGGGTTTATGTAAGCACCCACTAATTTCTGCCAAAGTTTCATAGGTTGGGTCTCCTTAGAAAGGTTCATTGGAGACACTTGTGTTATAGTTACCTTCTGGTTGCTGAATCAAAACACTCAACCAAAAGCAGCTGATGGGAGGAAAAGGTTTATTTTTGCTTTTAGACTCAAGGAAAAGCTCCATGATGGCAGGGGAAAGAATAGTGATTAGAAAGGGTTCTCTTGAGGAACAATATTGTTAGAATCAATTGGTATTTTTTAAAAAAGGTAATTTATAGAATGAATTGTATTAAAAAGGGAATTTATTGGAGTAACTTACTGCAGTTCAACAATAGCAGTCTGCAGGCTTGGGAGTCAAGGATTCTGGTCAGTCCAGGAGGCTGGATGCCTCAGCAGTCCCAATTCAGTACTGAAGGCCTGGGGGCTTCCTGGAGAGCTGCTGGTCTTCAGTCTTCTCTGGTCTTCAGTCCATACTGGAAGGCTGAGGAGGAAACTTGGTTCAAATGCCAAGGAAAGATAGCTGAACAGAATTGATGCATGTGCAAGTGAAAGCACCCACCAGCAAGCAGCAAGGCCTCCAGGCTGGTAAGGGTAAGGACTGTATTTTCTTAAAACTTTCATGCATATAGTTCACTACCGGGAGGCCTTCTCTCCCTGGAGGAAGGGCTCAGAGATCCACCAAAGAGGAATGTCTGTGGATTTCTAATCCAATCAAGTTAGCTACAGAAATTAAGCATCACACCTTGTGAATAAGGTATGGAACTTTCCACAGTGGTCTTTCTGTTCTCATGCTTTGAGAAGACCCTGTGTCTTCCAGCTATGCTGGACTCCACAGCACAGCATCCCTTTTTAGCTCATCCCAGCAACAGCAGGGAAGGGGAGGCCATTTTCTTTCTCTGGAAGTCTGTTGTTCCCTGGTCTACTCCATGTTTTTGCCCTCTCTGCATGCCCTGCTTTGGTCTGCTGTTTATGTTTGCTTTTTACCAGTTGTGTTCTTGCATCAAGTTCATTAAGGAGGCAATTAACAATGATCTGTGCAGTGGCTGAGGTGCCTGCAAGCTAGTGGTGGCTGCAGTGACAGCAGTAGTTTGGTAGTTGCAACAGTGCTGTTGGTTCCCAGGGGTCCCTTTGTGGTAGAAGTTTATTGGCAGTGCTATTTCAGTAGGCAATTCACTTACAGAAACATTTGAGGCTGGCCTGCAGAGTGACTGTGGAGTCCATGTCCCCAGTGGCTGTAGCAGCAGCAGTAGCACTGTTGGGCACCCAGTCCAGTTGTGGGAGAAGTTTGCTGATGTGTAGAGTCATGCTGGTAAGTCAGTGAGTGGTGGAGCAGGCAGGAGCAGAGGCCCTGTCATACAGACGGTCCTTCTCCTTCCATAACTACAATTTACTCATACAGACATGGCTTCTAACCCTCCATCTTATCCAGAAGCTAACTGAGTTGGCTATTTCCTTATTTTTTATATCTCATATTATTTTTACTTGACAGTCAGACCTTATATGAACAACAGGAATAATAAGGGTCATTTTAATGCTTTTTTTTTTAGTTTATTTTAGAGAGAGTGATAGAGCAAGAGAAAGAGTGAGACAGAGGGAAAGAAAATTCGTGCACCAGAGCCTCAGCCACTGCAATTGAACTCCAGATGCTTGTGCCACCTAGTGGGAATGTGCAACCTTTGCTTGCATCACCTTTGTGCATCTGGCTAACATGGGATCTGGAGAGTAGAACTAACTGCTGAGCCATCTCTCCAGCCGCATTTTCATGGGTTTTGGTGTGTGTGTGTGTGTGTGTGTGTGTGTGTGTGTGTATAAAAAGGAAAATCATCAGCCAGAAAACTTTTATTTATATTTAGGTCTGTTGGTCATAATCTGGGCCTTGGCAACACAATTCAGTCCTATATGGGAATGTTCCACCATTTCAGAACATAGACCTATATGTGCAGGCTGTTGGAGACTTTGGAACATGTCCACAAAAAAGACAGATACTGTTAGCTTTTGCCATGGGCCAGCTATGTGTTGTCCTTAGCTATTACACAAGGCAGGCACTGGCAGTGGGCAAATTCCTATACTTACCAAAGTGAAAGCTACTGCCTTTAGATGTCTGTAAACATCTTCAAAGTTGTTTACTTTGTTTCAGTTGAAATTCCTAGGAGAAACTTTGAACAGACACTTGAGGACATTAAATCACTCTGACTCACTATTTTAGATGAACCAGAATAATTGCTCAATATAATTCTAAATTCTCTTCTCAGAAATCTTAGTGCTCACCATTTTTTCTTTTTCAACATATTATGCATGACCTTGAGCTGAGCATGCTCAGGAATGTGTTCTCCCAAACATGTGCTCTCCTGTGAGCTTACTGCATTGTTTCATGGATAGTGTGGCTTTCCAAATAATCACAGAGCTCTCCTTTCTCACCAAGCAAAATTCTCCATTCTTATAGACTATGCCTTTGCACTCATGAAACTGCTTTAGGTTTTGAAAGAAGATAGACACAAGGTAGCTTTCTTGTGCAGGTAGTCAGTTAAAGGCACAGGCCCAAAAGATCACGGATGCTGCCCTGCCCTAGTGAGACTAGAACTCTAGCCTGCTCCACAAGGTGATCAGGTGAAGCTTCCCGATTCTTCCTCCTTAGCCCTCCATGGTCTTTTACCAGTCTCCAGCACTGGTGGGCCCTTTCTGAGATTGCACTCTCCTCCTGGACACATCAGCCAATCATGGTTGTTCATATGCATTGAACTTGTTAATGAGACTCATCCCTGTTAGTTGTCTCATTTATGAAAAGATTTGATCCAGGTTACCACATGGGTCTTCCCTGGATTTTCCCCTGGGTACACATGACTGCTGGGAGAGGGGGAAGAGGAGGTCCTTCCTCAGCTTGGCAGCTTTTCTGCCTTTCTTCTTTTACTCTTTTAAAATAAAGCTTTCATAATTTACCCTTCTTCATGTCTACATTTTCAATTCCTTGCTAAAGGTAGTCAGGAATTTGAGACTTGAGAGCCACTGGCTTGGAGAGTTCTAAGTCCACCCAGAGCCCAGAGTTATTAATCCTGCAACAATTACATTTAGTAACCAAAGTATTAGGTAAATCATTATTTTCCAGAGTGGACAGGGGCTGGATGTGGGAGAAGGTCTACATGAATAGGATTGACTGCAGGGTTTTCAGAGTTCTCAAGGGGATATTTTGATAATCATTTTTTTTTTTTTTTCAGATATGAGCAAAGCTATGATTTAAGATTTCATTACTATTTGTATTTATATAGTTATAATTTATTAAAGATTACATGATTAACTTATTAGTGTATTTAAATTTACTTGTTCAAAAAGTAGTATGATAAAACTCTTCTCTTCTCCAATAGATGAAATTCTAAATTCCAGTTGTTTTTGTAGACAAGCTCTCAGTATGTAGCCAGGCTACCTTAGACTCACAAAATAGCACCCACACCAACTTCCAACTCATGTTCCTCCTTCCTCAGCTTCCCAAGGGCTGGGATTATAGACAGGCTCCACTACACCCAGTGAAAATTCTAAATTCTTTGTGGAAGAATTTCTGAATTTTTTTACCCTGATGGTCATAAAAATATTTACTTAGACTATAGATTTTGGTAAATAGGTTTGAAGTATGCAATTAAAAAAACTGGCACTCCTAGATACCCTGCTTTGGTGTGGAGTGAGTAGGCCAGATCTGCTGGTTCCTTCCCCACCTCCCAGCTCCCTGGTCCAGGTACCCCTCTTGCTGGCTTGGAGCTGCCTGGAACCTGTAGGCATGCTGCTGAAGCAAGCCTGTTGCTCTGTCTTCCTGACTGAGCTGTCCACAGGTCCCCAACTCACAGATTCCCTGCCCTGAGGGGTGCACACACAGTGTGAGAAGGCCAGAGCTCCCAGTTCCTTCTAGTTCCCTGATCCCAGTACCCCTGCTGCTGGCTTGCAGCTGCCTGAACCCTGTGAGAATGCTGATGAGGCAGGCTTGTTGCTCTGACTTCCTGATTGACTGGACTCTGGGTCCCTCAATCACTATTACCCTGAGCCAATTGGGTGCACAGGCCACTATGGGAGCTGGCCTCTGGCCCTGCCTCCCCAGCTTCTCTGCTGCTGGGTCCCCGACCCTTGTGCTGAAGAGTGCATGTGAGTTCAGTAGGTAGGCCAGAGGTCCTAGCACCTGCCAGTTCTCCAGGTACCTTTGATGTACTTGCATTTGCTACAATCTGAGCATCTGCTGTTATAACCCCCCAATCTGGTTCACATTTAAAAGAGAGCACACACTGATAATCCTACAAGGACAAATATTTGCTTACTCTTAAATAAAATAAGACTTTTCCCTTAGATGGGTAGAATACCATGTAATAAAATAGAAACAACAACAACAAAGAAAGTTAGAAAACTGAGAGTCTCAATGAAGGATGCATAGTCCCACAATGGAAACCACCAATGAAATCACAGAGAAAAAAATAGAAATTAAATCCCCAAATAAAAATACAACAAGCTATGTGACCCTAATAAAAAGAATTTCTGACTTGGAATCAATGGATCAATAAAACCAACATTTGTATAAATGAAACTGAGCAGAATCATCTCATAGAGCACTCAGCTTTTGTCACTAGGATAAACTTAATGGAAGAAAACCAGAGAAGCCTCAAAAGACATATAAATGAATTGAAGGTGAGACAACAAATAGAGGATCTCAATAACCAGCTGATTAAGCTTAATGAAGACATGATCCATGAATATGAATTCCAGGAAGCATCAAGAAAATCAGACCTCAAACTGAAATTGTACCTTAAAAAAGAGATGGACTTGATGCAAAACAACACAACAGAAAACAAAAATCAAATACATCTTTTAAAAACATGTCCAGAACCCCTCACTAACAAAGTTACTCATGTTGAAGACAGAATCTCTGACCTTGAAGATAAGACAGAGGAAATTGATTGGGAATCTAAAACCTTTGCTCAGTTCAAAAAAATCAAGTGAACAAAATACAAGGGAACTGTGAGATACCCTAAAGTGACCCAACATCTGGTGTACCAGAAGGAGAAGAAATCCAGGCCAGAACCACAGAGGATATATTTGACAAAATTATTGAAGAAAATTTTCCCAATCTCACAAAAGAGAGGCCCATCCAGATATAAGAAGCACATAGAACTCCAAACAGACAGGACCAAAGAAGAAACTCTCCAAGGCACATCATAGTTAAAACTGTTAACAATGAAAACAAGGAGAAAGTGCTAAAAGCAACAAGACAAAAACAACTCACAACATACAAAGGCAATTCCATCAGAATTATCTCAGATTTCTCCATGGAAACCCTGAAAGCCAGATCGGCCTGGAATGGAACACTTCAAAGTCTAAAAAACTATGGCTTCCAACCCAAAACTACTCTACCCAGTGAAAGTGTCCCTCATAATGGATGGTGAAAGGAAAACTTTCCATGAAAAAAGTCAACTCTATGATTATATGAACACAAAGCCAAAGCTACAGAAAATACTTGAGGGAACACTGCATACAGAAGAGTCAAACAACCAATCTTAAGAGTCTACAAGAAGAAGATCACAATAACCAAAACTAGAGCAGGCTCAAAAAAGTACAAAGCACAAGAAAACACCAAAACCCATAAAGCACCCTATGGGTGACCAGGTCTAATAAGGTGACAGTGGACTCCTGTCTTGTGCTCTCTGTTCTGCTAAGCATGGCTGACTTGTGGTCTTGGCATACCAGACCAAGGAGGAAGCATACTTCCCCATAGGCAATGGCCTGTTTATATAAGAATGGAACACAACAGGGAATCACAGCTGTTGTGACCAAGAGTCTTGTTTAGACATAGTCACATAGTTTATGTCTGGCTTAGGTGTTTTTCTAGGGTACAGAAGGATACTTGTGTGAGAAACCATGTGTTATTAAATAATTATAGAGATGTTTTGAAATTCTCCAGATGGTGTTTTAAGAATGTATGCTCAAGTAGTTGAACTTAAATGAACTGTATTCACACTCTGGACAATATAAAGGCAGCACTAGTTTGAAATAAAACATGCATTTGTTCATATTTCTCTGCATCCCTTGTTTCCTGATTTCTACAAATGTTCACCTGTAGGGAGTCTCCACTCCTCTTCAGAGTGACCACAGCACCCTATCATGTCAGGGATAAAATCTAATCTCACAGTTAAAACCTTAAAAATTAATGGTTTTAACTCACTCATCAAAAGACACAAGTTAACAGGTTGATCAGGAAAATGGACTCTTCTATCTGCTGTCTTCAAGAAACCCACCTCACCACTAAAGAGAGACACCTCCTCAGGGTAAAAGAATGGAAAATGATATTCCAAGCAAATGGAAATAAGAAAAAAGCAGGTGTTGGTATATTAATATCTGGTGAAATAAACTTCAAATCAAAAGTAATCAAAAAGGACAGAGAAGGCCACTTCTTACTCATTAAAGGAATGATCAAAAATGAGAACATAACAAGCATAAATCTACATGCACCAGATACAGGTGAACCACACTTTACTAAACAAAAACTACTTGGCAAAAGAAAAAAAACAGACATAAATACCAACACCATCATAGTCGGAGACTTCAATACTCCGCTGTCATCAATAAACAGACCAACCAAGCAGAAAATCAATTAGGGAAATAATAGAGCTCACTAACACCATAAATCAACTAGACCTAATGGACATCTATAGAAATTTCCACCCAGTTCTACAGAACACATTCTTCTCAGCAGCCCATGGAATCTTCTCCAAAATAGACCATATTTTAGCCCATAAAGCATGGCTCCATAAATTCAGGAAAATTAAAATAACTTCCTGCATCATATCAGATCACAATGCTTAAAATCTAGAAATTAAAAACAAAAGACACATCAGGAACTCCACCAGCTACTTGAGACTGAACAACACACTTTTAAACAATAAATGGATTGTGGAATAAATCAAAAAAGAAATTATAAGATTTCTAGACTTGAATAATAATGAAAATACAACCTACCAAAACTTATGATACACAATGAAGGCAGTCCTAAGAGGAAAATGCATCACACTAAATGCCTTCATAACAAAGATGGAGAGATCTCAAATTAATAACCTCACCTTCTATGTAAAGGCATTGGAAAAACAAGAAGAACCCAAACCCAAAATCTCCAGATGGAAATAAATAATCAAGATAAGAGCAGAAATTAATCAATAGGACACTGGAAAAACAACTAAGAAAATTGCTGAAAAAAAAGCTATTGCTTTGAAAAAATAAACAAGATTGATAAACCCCTGGTCAACTTGATCAAGCAAAAAAAGAGAAGTTTCAAATTAACAAAATCAGAAATGAAAAGGGAGAGGTCACAACAAACATCAATGAAATTGGAAGAATCATCATGACATATTCCAAACCTCTACTGAACAAAACTGATGAATTCCTGGACACATACCACATAATAAAACTAAACTCAGAGCTGATTAATCTCCTAAACAAACCTATCACATTCATCAAGATTGAAAATGTAATCCAAAAACTCCCCAAAAAGGGCTGGAGAGATGGCTTAGGGGTTATGGAGCCTGCCTCCTAAGCCTAAGAACCGGGTTACAATCTCCAGATCCCACGTTTAGCCAGATGCAAAGTGACACAAAGGCGCAATGCCACACTTGTCCACAAGGGGGCACGCACATCTGGATTTCGTTTACAGTAGCTGAGACACTGCTGGTGCACCCATGTCTGCCTTACTCTCCCTCTCTCTCTCTGTCTCTCTCTCTGTGTCTCTCTCCAAAAAAAAAAATAATAGAAAATAAAAAATAAAAAGTTTTTAAAAACTCCCCAAAAAGCAAAGTCCAGGACTGGATTCTATCAAATCCTCCCCAACTCATTCTATGAGTCTAACTTCACCCTACTACCAAAACCAGACAGAGATACAACCAGAAAATTATATATCTGTAACCCTGATGAACTTAGATACAAAGATCCTGAACAAAATCTTTGTAAACCTAATTCAACAACACATACAAAAAAGCATTATCCACCTTGGTCCAAGCAAGAGTCATCTCAGGGATGCGTGGATGGTTATACATACAGAAATTAGTTAACATAATACACCACACAAATAAACTTAATCACAAGAACCACGTGATCATTTCAATAGATGCAGAGAAGGCCTTCGACAAAATACAACAACCTACTGAAAAGAAATGGCATAAAGAACTGAATAGAGAATTCTCAGAGGAAGAAATACAAATGGCTAACACACTTAAGAAAATGTTTAACATCCCTCACCATCAGGGAAATGTGAATTAAAACAACTATGTGATTCAACCTTACTCCACTAAGGATGGCAATCATTACAAAATCAAATGACAACAATTGTTGGTGAGGATGTGGGGAAAGAGGAGCCCTCATTCACTGTTGGTGGGAATGCAAACTTGTATAACCACTATGGACATCAATATGGAGAGTCCCGAAAAAGAAGAATATAGAACTATCTACAGACCCAGTTATTGCCTTACTCGGCATTTACCCTAATGCCCCATGCTTCACTACAGAGATATTTGCTCAACCATGTTTATAGCTGTTCAATTCTTAATAGCTAAGAACTGGAATCAACCCAAGGTATCCATCATTGGATGATTGTATAACAAAGTGGGACTCTACTCAGCAGGAAGAAAAAATGTTTCAACAAAATCTGTAGGAAAATCGATGCACTTAGAAAAGATCATACTCAGAAAACACACACAATCAAAGGAAGACAAAAAACCCATCTTCTCATTCATCTGTGGTTCCGAACCTGGATCAGCTTGAGTTGCTGGCATACTGGATAAACAATTTGAGACCTAGACAATAGGGATGGAAAGGCTTGTGGGTTGAAGGTAGACTAAAAGATAGAACCCTCAACATGGGTATAGGGGGACACACAAAAAGAAGGGCCCTGGAGAGGGTGAGATGAAGCCTAACCTTTACAAAAGCTTTGGCTCTGACCTATAACTTGCAGTACCAGAAATCAGTTGCTACCCACATTGAGCTGTTGGTTGGAGAGAACTATTAGGTCTCCAAAACAAGACAGGCTTCTGTTAAAGCACTTGATTACCTGCCTGAGGTAAAAGATAAGACCCTACTGCTGAAGACACATATGCTGCTGGCACAGTACATGGAGAAACCTGGCTGGAATCTGTAAGGGAGTCAGTCCCCAGACAGTTAGACTGTAGAGTTCTGGAAAGTAGCCAACAATGGTTTGAGCAACTCAGAAACAGCCAGCCTGACAAGGAATTCACACTGGTGCAATGGTGGCACACAGCCTTGGTGGGTAACCAATGGCTTTCTAGTTGGATGAGAGAGCTGCTCAGTGGAAAGGAACTCATATCTGGAATTGGGAACCAGGTCTGAGTCCTATGGAGACAGAGATTATGTTCTCAATGTCAAGCTCCCACTAGTCTGTGGCTAAAAGGGCTACATCCATCAAACTATCCCCAAATTAATAATGTTTATCCAATTTAACCTTTGCTGATTTTATTCTCTGTTTGATAATTTGTTTTTCTTTTTTCAGAATGTAGTGAAACCTGAGGAGATAAACCACCCCTTGCATTTCAGTCAAGTTCCAGGAGAAACTACAGAGGGATTAGGGAGATGAGCAAAAGTGTTGCTTCCATGGTGAGCCTGACATTCAGCACTGCGGTGAAGGAGACAAACACTGAGGACACTCAATGCAAACCACAGCAGAAATCCAGAGGCTCCTACGAACTCATTACTGAAGTAGATTAAAACACACCCACCATGGCTCAGGGAATTTTATTTAAGAGGGGACAGAAAGATGGTAAGAGTCACAGGTTGGATGGTCATGCCCAGAGGCACTGTCTCCCCACAATAACTGACTGCTGCTCCCACAACACATAACCCACAACTCCATGGGGAATACCAGCAACCCCACCAAGGAGGGCCCCCTGAGGATTGGGGGGCAGGAAGGAGGGAAAAGATGGTACTGACACATCATGTGTGTTCTTAATAATAAAATATCTGGTAAAGAAACAATTTCTCATTCCTGCCCCATACAAAAATAAAATGTAATGCCTCTTTAGGCTATGGCTCATGCATTTAGTCCTAGCACTCAGGAGGCAGAGGTAGGAGGGTTGCTGTGAGTTCGAGGCCACCCTTAGACCTCACAGTGAATTCCAGGTCAACCTGGGATAGAGTGAAACCCTACCTGGAAAAACCAAAGGGGGTGGGGAGACGAATCTCAAGCAGCTATCATCCAAGTGCTTGTGATCCAAGTTCAGGAAACTGATGTAGAAGGATTAATGTGAGCTTGAAGATAGCCTGAGCAGCATAGGAGTTTAGACTACCTTGGCTAGAGTATAAGATCCTTTCATTAAAAACAAGCAAAACTAGGTTAAGGCTAACCCTTTAATTGTTGCTTTAATTGAAAAAAAATACCTTGCTGAAAATTAAAATCAAATTTTAGTCCATGCCTTCTTCATGGGTTACATCTCTGGATATGGTCACCTTTCTGTACCTCATACACGGAGTAAGATGTTCTGATAAAGGGAGATTTCCTAAACAGGTATCAATTTGTTTTACATCTGAACTCTTTGTTTGCCCCAGAATTTCTCCTTTCAGGGAAAAAGAGGAAAGCCCATTGAACACTAACATTTCCTCACTTTGTGTCCTGATCCACTGAGACATGAGCAAGCAATCTCATGCCCCTGCCACCACAGCAAGTGGCTCCAGTACCATGCTTCTCCTGCCATGATGGACTGGATCCTCAAACCAGAGCCAAAATAAACTCTTCTTTCCTTAAAATTATTTTCTCTCTTGTCTACAGTTTTTTTAAGCAAACAAACAACAAAAAGATCAAAGTAAACATTATGCCAAACATGTATTACAGGACTACATATTCTGCTCTCCTTCAGTAATATTTGGAGATGGTATATTCTGAGCCTATCAGTTTGTTATGGTGAGGACCCCCAGGGATGACCACATGGGCTCCAAGTAGTAGGAAAGGAATTTTTATTAACTGCCAGGACTCAGGAGCCTAAATGCAGTGCTGAGCTGTATTTCAGGGCTCCTTTTATAGGCGAAAAACATAAGATTTCACATCTTAGTTTTACTTAGAAGTTCAGTAATCATAATCTTACAAAATCAAGAGTTAATTTCAGTTGATTTTACAAAAACAGGAACTTTTCCAGAATCTCCCCTCCCTGCATTTTCCTCTCCTGCAATTGCAAGCAGGTAGCAGTTAATACAGAAACTAAAAATTTCATTTAGCAACAGTTAGTAAAACATCTTGTCTTATGGTGACCCATTGTGTTAAAGCAAGTCAAGCATAAAGTTCAAGTTCAGGTGAGACCATATCCTGAGGCACCAGCTAAGCTGAACTTCCTTGTTTCAATTCACAATATGGAGTCACTTATGTCGTTCTTCAGCTTAGGCCCTTTCAGTTTCCAAGATTTTTCTCTGAGATGACTAGATCTTCACTCCCTTTTAAGGATCTGGACTCACATTGTGTATGTGGCACGGCATTGTTGAACCTAGGTCACCCCATGCTTCCTGCATTATTTTATAGCACTTTTACAGTGGATGCTTTTCCTGTTTTCTTCGTAACCCTAAATGACACACTTGATAGTTAAAAATGATTTTTCCTTTGGTCATGTTTGCAGTGAAAATACGAAGCAACTTTAAGATTGACTACACTCATGATCACCTCGTACTGATTTTCCCTGTGACACTCCAGGTGTCCTGTGAGACACACTGTTCAGACACCATAGTCATGTTCAATCAACTTTGGGCCCCATGTTCAGTCAGTCCAGCTCAAGATAATTTTCCTGCAGGAAGACAGTAATGAAAGCATAGCTCTTCTGTCCTGGTCCTATAGGGAGGATGCAGACCCTTTTGGCAAAGTGCAGCATGTTTTTTATGCCTTCTTAGCCATCTCTGTAGTCTAATCTTTATTTTATTTGAAAATGGTCTGAGTGGTTAACAAAAATTAACATAGCACTCTACCACTTTGTCTTTAGAATTAAAGTTGGTTAAAACAACAACAATAACAAAAAACCAAAAAATTGATTTCTTGTTTTTATTTAGGAAGTGTGTGAACTTTAATCACTTCCCACATTCCTGTGGAGGGGTCTCCTTCTCCTTAGTACTTTTCATGTAGGTCCCAGGCCAGTTCAGTGAGTGCCATACCTTTGCTCCTTTTTACCAGGTGGGCAGAAAAGCCAGCTCCAGGGCAGGAACTGGGGACCTGTTGTTCTCTCTGGGGAGCAGTGTTACAAAAAGTACACAAAGAATGGGCTGCCTGCTGGTCATGTTCTCACCCCCACATGACAGTAGCCATTGATCTTCATGGCTGGAGGTTCTGAAATGTGACTGTCTGGGCTATGTCAAGTCAGTTCCTTGGAGGTTTGGTCTGTGCATGATTCTGTGTTCAAAGAAATAGCAGTGGGACCACTGAATCCTAGTAGAATAGCTGAGATTATACTGAGCAGTGTGGGGTTTCTCATTGTGGAACAGAGACAGTCTTTTCCAGTCAGCCTCTTCCCATAGCTTTTGTGTCCTCAGAACTTTCTGTTCAAGAAAGTGGCCATTGTTCTTCCCCTTTCTTTCCTCTATGTTATAATAAGACTGCTTAGGGAATTATGTTAGGGAACAGCACAGCCAGAAGAGAGATGAGGTTCTGCTCCTGGGATCTGGTCTTCTTTCCTTGCTGAGCAGAGCAGGATACTCTAGACTCTACTGATGTGTTTTCCAAAAGATGCCTTGTCAAAAATGATAATTCAGGGCTGGAGAGATGGCTTAGCGGTTAAGGCACCTGCCTCCTAAGCCTAAGAACGCTGGTTCCAATCTTCAGCGGTTCCAATCTCCAGGTCCCACGTTTAGCCAGATGCAGTGAGGCAAGGGCGCCATGCCGCACTTGACCACAAGGGGGTACACACATCTGAATTTCCTTCTCATCAGCTGAGAGACTGCTGGAGCGCCCATCTCTCTGTCTTCCTCTCTCTCTCTCTCTCTCTCTCTCTCTCTCTCTCTCTCTCTCTCTCTCTCTCAAAAAAAAACAAAAATGATAAATCAGTTGTGCTCACTAAGAGCTGTATGAGGCATCCTCAGTCAAGGATATCAAGGACAGTAATTAGGTTGTGCTACTTAGAGGAAAATGATATATAACCTTAAATTCCTAGTCCTATAGGGTATGCCTCTCTCTCTCTCTCTCTCTCTCTCTCTCTTCTCTCTCACTCTTTCTGTCTCTCAGCCAGAGAATCACAAGAATATACATATATCAGTATGTACACACACACACACACACACACACACACACACACACACACACACTCTGTAAAGATACTTAACCATGACTCTCCCTTGTCCTATAGGGTATGCCTCTCTCTCTCTCTCTCTTTCTCTTTCTCTCTCACTCTTTTTGTCTCTCAGCCATTTTCTTTCTTCATTTAATATATCCAGATTTGTTTAATATTGGCTTTGGCCTGAAATTCATTTCTTTGTCAAAGCCACATATCCTGATTTTGCCTCAGTGGAGGTCTCTGAAATGGCAGATGCCCAGTGGTGTGGGCTGTGTCTCTATTGCTGGTGACACGAACTCTGTTAATTTTTTTTCTGATGTAAGTGGCAGGATGTTTTAAACCTGAATGTAAGTCACCTCTCCAGATGATCTTTGCAAAGGGAAAAAAAAAAAAAAAAAAAAAAGGTTTGAAGGCTGGAGAGATGGCTTAGCGGCTAAGACGTCTGCCTGCTAAGCCTATGAACGCTGGTTCCAATGTCCATTGGTTCCAATCTCCAGGTCCCACGTTTAACCAGATGCAAAGTGGGGCAAGGGAGCAATGCCGCACTTGCCCACAAGGGGGCGCAGGCATCTGAATTTCGTTCACAGCAGCTGAGAGACTGCTGGCACGCCCATCTTTGTCTCCCTCTCCCTCTCTGTCTATCTCTCTCTGTGTCTCTCTCCAAAAATAAATAAAAAATAATAAAAAGAAAATTTTAAAAAAGGTTTGAGAAAACCTATACCACTCAAGCTGCTCTCCTTTGCTTTTTCTTCCTTTCCCTCTCTCTTTCACTCTCCAATATCTGTCCCCTTTACTACTCCTCACATGGTCAATTTCTTTCAACTCTGTCTCCTTGTTTTTTTCAGTCCTTTCTCTAGATGTTTGTCAGTCAGTAAGACTCTCTGTTGAATCACTGCTCTTACTAAAGCCACCTTAGAGAGACAAAGGAATGATAAAGTAATAATTTTAATACTTTGTTATAAAGAGTTGTACTCCTTTCTATGAAATGTACAAGAAATGTGTACAGAAGTGTATTCTTCTCTGGTTCAAGTAAAAAGGATTGTTTGATAAAATACTGATGAGGCTAGGAGCAAGGCCATCTTCTGAAGGCAGGTAGTTAGAGACAGAGGCCTAGAACACAGAACATGAATGCACACTGTCCTGATGAGAGTAGACATACACACTTAATACTATGGCTTTTCCTTGAGTGGTGTTTCTTAAAACTCTATGATTATGACATTCACTTGGAGTGCTTGGTAAAATCCAGGAGTCCAGCCTCTACTCCCAACCTTCCATTCCAATCAGAAGCTGGAATGAAGTCTTATGAAAAGGAAAGGAAAAGATGGCCTAGAAAATTGTCAAGTGGCTAAAGTTGGAATATTTCATGTGTGCTTCTGGAGGCTGCCCATAAAGGACAAAGATTGACTTTTTTTTAAAACTATTGTGATAACCAGTGTTTAATGACACCCAGTGTTAAATATGAAAACTCATCTGAAAGGGAGTCAGGTAGCTCTTTTAGGCAGTTAGGGTGATTGGACCCCTGGAAAGGTAGGAAAATCTTTTGTGTCATCAACTGCCATTTGCTATATAACCACTATCACCTGTACCCAGAGAAAATTCTGTTAAGTCAGTTTAGCAAAGACCTTTCTACACTAGGTGTTTCCTCTTAGTAATTTTCTATCCACTCACTCCCCCACCTCCTCCTGCTCCTTGTCTATGAATGCCTCCCTGTCCCTATGGTATTTCAATTGAACTCACTTTCATAAGAAGGTCTTTTTCACCACTTTACTATCCATCCCTGGTTCTCTTCAGCAAATAATGATGAGAAATAGCTTTTATCTTGGCTATCATTAAAAAAAATTTTTTTTTTTGCTTTTTGTTTTTTTAAAAGATTTTTATTTTATTTTAATTTATTAGAGATAGAGACAGGGAGAGATAGGGAGAATGGGTGTGTCAGGGTTTCTAGCCACTGCAAATGATCTCCAGATGTGTGCACCTCCTTGTGCATCTGGCTTATGTGGGATCTGGAGAATTGAACCAGGGTCCTTAGGCTTTGCAGGCATGTGCCTTAATTGCTAAGCCATTTCTCCAGCCCTTGGCTATCAAATTTTATTTGCTGGTAGTGGCTTCCTGGAATGCTATAATGAGAAAAATTCTTGGCTAAACCTGAATTCCACAGGAAGGAGAGCAGGAATCACTGGTGATGTCTGTTGTGGCTATGGGTGGGCATGTGTGTTTATAGCTTCTATGGGAAGAATCTGAGGACTGGTTCATCCCTGATATCATTTTTGGGAAATATTATAATTACACAGCAATGAACACCAAGAGATGGAAGTATTAGTTGAAGAAATAAGTCACAGAAGAGACTTATTCTTTTGGCACTGAGTATAAACCCAAGGTCTCTCATCTATATCTATATATCTATCTCTATATCATCTATCTATCTATCTATCTATCTATCTATCTATCTATCTATCTATCTATCATCTATATATATATAAAGAAAGGAGGAAGAAAAATCCAAAGTAACCTTGGAGTTTCCTAACTTGGCCCAACTATTGATAGCAGCCTTTGTTGCTGCTCTTGGAGGCTGTTAGGTTTCAGACTCACTGCACACTTTACCTTACCTTCTATAGCCTTTCTAAGAGAATCATGTCCTATACAGAGAAAAGTGACAGAATGAGAATATAGATACAATTTTTTAAATATTTGAGCCAATACCTAATACCTACTAACCTCATAAACTGAAAGTCTGGATTAGGCACTTGCTTGCAAAGTCTGATGGTTTGGTTCAATTTGCTAGGGCCCATGTGAAGCCAGATGCACAAAGTGGCACATGTGTCTGGGGTTTTTTGTTTTGTTCTGTTTTGTTTTTTGCAGTGGGAGAAACTTCTGGTGAGCCCATTCTCTCCTTGTAAACAAAATTTTAAAAGTAGAGAAGAAGAAAGTATGGATTGGAGGATAAAGCTCTGTCTTGTACCTGTGGTCACCAGAAAAAGACAAACTGTATGGGAATGAGAATGAGAACCAAGGAGAATAGCTGGAACTTAAGACGGAGCTCTATGCAGTCTTATCTCTTATTTCCTGTGTATTTGTGTGGGGGGGAGTTCACATGTGTGAATGCATAGAAGTCAGAGGTCAACCTCAAATGTCTGTCCTTGCCTTCTACCTTGTGTGAAGTAGGGTCACTTGTTCACTGCTGTGTGTGCCAGGCTAGTTGGCCTGAAAACTTCCAGAGATTTTTATGTCTCTGTCTCCATCTCACCACAGGAGTTCTGGGATAACAAATGCTCATGCTACCATGTCCCACTGAGTATGGGTTCTGGGATCTGGACCCTGGGCTTGCACAGCAAGCACTTTACTTACTGAGCCACATTCCAATCCCAAATTAATTGTTTTTGAAGTGAATAAAGGCAATTTTGCTTTTTAAAAATATTTTATTTATTAGAAAGAGGAGAGAGAGAGAGAGAGAGGGATTGGGAGAGAAGGAGAGAGAATGGTCACACCAGGGCCTCCAGTGACTGCAAACAAACTCCAGATGCATGCACTCCTTTGTGTATTTGGCTTCATGTAGGTACTGAGGTATTGAACCAGGTTCTTGGTTTTTTCAGGCAAGCACCTTAACTGCTGAGCCATCTCTCAGCCCCATTTTTGCTTTTAATGGACTATGTTTATGTTAGAATTCAGTCATCATTTGAGTTTTTTTAAATCGTTGAAAAACATTTTGAGAACATTTGTAAAACAAATTTCATGTAAAAATACATGTAATAAAAAGTTTCATAGTTGTGGTAGTTTGAATAAATGCCCCCCCCCAATAGATTTAGGAGTTTAAATTTCTTGGATTTCTAGCCATCTGGCTGGAGGAGGCGTCACTGGGCAGATCTTAGGGCCCAGTCTTAAGGTGTGGTGGTGAATTTGAAATTCCAGTGTAAAAATATGCAAAGTGCCTGGAGTTCCTGAAGTGTGCATGTGGAGTGGCTTTTGAGGGTTTTTTTGGCTTGGGGCATCTCTCTCTGCTTGGACCTGTGAAAGAGGGCCAGCTTCTTCTGCCATTATGAAATTTCCCCTGGATCTATAAGCGTCAATAAATTTTCCTTCCTCTATAAATATGCCTGGTTTGGAAGTTCATCTCAGTGGCCTGAGGCTGTCTACTACAATAGTCTATATGGAAACAGCATATTTGATTAGACATTGTTTTGCATTTAATGTCAATGTTTGACATTATTTATACATAATAACATGAAAGTATATAATGTAATTATTCAAATATATTATTTTTTGAAAGATTCCCAAAAAATTTTGTCTCCTTTTAATTCAATTTTGCTTTTGTTAACATTTATACTTAGTTTGTGCAGTAAATTAATTTGTTAAATTTATGTTCACTTTAGGAAATCATATCCTCAAATATTTCATCATAGCCAGCTCTCAAACTAGTGGTCATCTATTTTATTTGAGGGGAAACTAAGATGGCTTTCTGAGATGTTACATATGACCACCCAGTGGGTTAGGAAGGAAACATGTTTATCTAAACCTGTTTATCAGTAAGCATCAGTTTGGAAAAACAAGCCCCCTCCTGGAAGCCAGGTTTGAATTATTCATCTAGTCTGCCCTTAGCTCTCCATGTAACTGCCATTTACTCCTTCCACCTCTGTCATCTCTGATTCCTAAATTAAAAACACACCAGAGCTGCAGTCCTGGTTAACTCCATCATTCTTGGAAATCCTTTTTGGATTTGGACTCAGTTATATGTGAACTCCCTCTGTTGGTAGACCAGAGCAAGGCAGTGCTGAGTAAGGATGGCGGTCTTGTGATACAAAGAATTCATTTGAAGAACTATTCCATTTTGGATCTTATAAAGTAAGGTCCATGTATACAAACTATTACCCATAACAAGGAAAGGATATTGATTAAATTACAGTATTTGGAGTCAGACAGCGAGAACTCAGACCTTGCCATATTTATATTGTCTTCTCACCTACTCTGCTATTCATTAAAAACTAAAGTATTATAATAAAGAAAAATAATAGTCAAATTTTAGTTCAAGTTCTTTCTTTAATATAAACACAACATTATTACTGTACCTAAAATTAATAAGGTCATCATAATGTGTAATCCAATCTAATGAATCCCTTTATAATATGTGTTCATTCTATTGAGAATGTTCCCCCAGAAAACCCTGATTCAATAATGCTAACCATAAAAAATAATGCTAATATTGTGGAGAAATGGAAATAAGAAGACATTAGCAGATTAAAGCACCCCAAAATACGAGGTGAGAGGAAGTGAGAAATAGGGCTGCAGTCACATTTACCTTTAAGTAAGTTTTCCCTCCCCTGCTCTGTGTTTCCCTCCGTTATCCTCCCTTGCAGTTTGTTAGAGCTAGGGCATTATCAAATAGAACATTCCAGTCCTTTAGACAGACACCAGGGTCATCTTGCCCTTGACTCCTGACCTTTCCAAAAATTTTCTTTGTTTTTGCCCCCTCCCCTTACCCCACCTGGAGCTGTTTTAAATATATTCTTTTGGGCATGCACACATGTGTGGTGTTGGAGATTCAACGAGGGCCTTGTGTGTACTAGGCTCTAGTACCACCACTATGTTATATTTCTAGCCCTCCCCCCCCATTTTTTTTTGTGGGGGAGGTTTTAAGGTAGGGTCTCATTCTAGCCCAGGCTGACATGGAATTCTTGCTAGTCTCAGGGTGGTCCTCCTACCTCTGCCTCCCAAGTGCTGGGATTAAAAGCTCGAGTCACCACACCCAGCCCTTGTTTTCTTTTGAAACAAAGTTTTTCTATATAGCTCTAGCTGGCCTAGAACTTCCTATGTAGACCAGGGTAGCCAGTTTGTGTGTGGTGATCCTTCTCCCTCAGCCCTCCTGAGGAGTTCTGATATTACAAGCATATGTCACCAATCCTGGCCCATATACTCTTTAAATTACCCAGTCCTTTTCTTCTGAGACAGCTACCTGTAGCAATCTAAATACCTGAAAACATCTGCCGTAACCCGCCCCCCACTTGTGGTTTTAAAACTGATCTAGGCATGGTGACATGTGCCTGTGGTCTCAACTACTCAGCAGATTAAGGCAGGAGGAAAACGTGAGCACAGGAGTTTGCATTCAGAATGAATAAGATAGTGAGACCTTGTCTTTCAACCCAACCCCAACCAATCTAAGCTTATCAAATCTAAGGCTTTGATTAGATACAGGCTCTTTTTATTTTTTGATACAAATACTTCATAGGTAGTTTTGTCCCTTTCTGAGCTGTTACAGGTTTTGGCTTCATTTACTCTGTTTTAGCTTGGCTGTTGCTTATAGTTAGTTTGACCTACAATATACAAAAAAGTGTTCATTTCTGGTTCTCATAATATTAAATTCAAGTTAGTTTGTATTCAATAAAGTTTTCTTATTTATCTTATTTATCTTAATTCCATATTTTATCTTTTCTAAAAGGACAAGAAGTGATTATTTGAATTTTGTTCTGAATTATAATTCAGTCACTATAGGTAGATAATATAATGATCCCTAACCTTTTGAGACATTTCATTGTTTATTAATGGTTCCTTTAGAGCAGAAAATGTCTGTTTTCTTAAATATCCTATTATTTCTTTTATAGACAGGTAAATTTGATTGAATAGGTTAAAGGACATAGAGAGCAGGCTAACCTTGACTAAGACCCTCATGGGGAATAGCCCAGACCACAGATGGACTGGGGTACATTTATACCCAGAAAGTCTCCCTGGAAGAGATGTCTCCTCAGGATGCCCACAGCTGCTAGTCTGTGGTCAACCTTCTCTAGGGCTGGCACCTTGGGCATGGTCACTCCTTTTGCATGGCCCTCGCACTGGTACAGCTAGACTGTATAGATCCTTCAGAACACGTGCAGGGATCAGCCATATTACCAGGCTCATGTTGCACAATAATACATAGGCAACCTTCACCACCAAGCAGGACACTAATTGGGGAAAAGGTGGGTGGCAGGGAGTTGTTGTGACGTCCTTGATGTTGAAGTTGACACTGCTGTTCTCCATGCAGGGTGTAGTTACTGCGATCCAGAAGGATACTCTGCCTGGCTGCAGCATATATACCAGGTAGATGTCATAGTCTGAAACAGTGGTTTGGTGCAAGTCAGGGAATTGGCTAGACACCTCCACCACCATCATGAGCTCCAGAGGATCCCTGTGCTCATGATGCTCCAAACTGCTGATTAGATCTGAGAAGAAACAAAGGTCCCAGGTCAACTTGACTTTCTGCCAGAGGTGACTAGGATGGTTGGTTAGCCCGAGTGGCCCTTGCAGAAAGGCACCCTGTTGGCCTTCTTGAAGATCTTGCCACCAGGCACCATGCTTTGCTGCTCAGTAATGTGGGTAGACAGCTTTACAATAGCAGCAGCAGCAGCAGCCTGAATGCAGACTTGAGGCTCCTCTGCCTCAGTCTGCTTGCTATAGCTTTTTGGGGTCCCCTTGGCTTCACATATGAGTCGCTCATTTCAGGGCTCCCTTGGCCTCACATATAGCAGTCTCCTTTAATTTCACTGGCAGAGATCTATAGCCACTGCAGTATGGGGCTGCTCCTCCTGGATAGACTTCCGCAAAGACCTCTTGATGTCATCATTGAAGTGACCTCTCAGACATGCTCTGCTGTGTCTGCAACCACTGGCTGGGTTCCAGTATATGTCTACATTCCAAGGAAAGACTGAAGTATCCACGCTGGACAGCTTCTGAGTACAGTAGGGAAGGTCACTCCTCTTTCTGTCCAGGTTCTGGGCCCCTTCAATGAAAGATCAGATAGCTGAACACAGAAGGTTGATTAGCAAAACGTTCATTGAGAAGAGAAAGAAAGAGTTCATGAAGAAGTAAGAGCACACAGTCTGGGCAGCAGCACGGGTGACCACTCAGGAGAGGAATGTGCAGGGGAAGGTTGAAGTTTCTTTTTTATTGTGTCATCTGTTGTGTATTTGTATGTGGGTTGGTCATATGCAAATTGTTTGTGCATGCATGATAATTCTGTTACTGGTAGAGAGGTGGTCATACATACAGAGAAGATATTTGAGGCAATGAGTATTCTCAGGTTAAAGCATTTGCACACACAACTGAGTGTTCTCGGTGGAAACCATATAACAATCATCTTGTAAGAACTGTACATGCTCTAGGGTTTTGTGGCTATTAGTGACTTAAAGATCCAAGGAAGATATAGTTCAAAGAGGAATTGATTCTCTTTTCTCTGATATCTGATTTACTGCCCGGTAACTCTTTCCCATGCAGCTCTTTGGAAAGTACTTGGCACTCACTCCATAGCCCATGACATATGACGGGTTCCTCTTCCACCTCCTATGCTAGCTCTCCCTCTTCTCATTTCACATCTGGGTGGTGCTCCTCTGTTGCCTTTCAGCAGGCTCCATCACTTTGTAGGCTATCCTGTCATTATTACATCATGTCCTCATGTTTCCCCATGACTGCCACAATCTTATAATTTTGGCTCATGACAAATATCAAAATTAGTTATTCAATATATTTGTCTTTAGAACTGCTGCCTTTTGAGGTCAGCAGTGTTTTATGTTAAATAAATTTGATTGAAAAGATGAAGAGGTAGGAATGATATATGTGTGATACCATATTAAAGGGAACTTGGCCTTGAGGAAAAGATGCATCCCATAGTTAACTACAGGCCAGTAGACTATCCGTGGGGAAAAAAAGAAAGAAGGGAAGAAACAGAAATATGGGTCAGGTAGAGAGAATAGAAATACCTCATGTTCTAGGGGTGTGTTTTAGTTCTTAATAGATTACAGAAATATTTTCAGTAATTTCTGTGTCATACATAGACAATAAAATGCAAGAATTATATCCATGTATATTTTATAACACAATTCCAAAATAATTTCAAGGTCACCACTTTAGTTTTAAAGCAAGCACTATTTGTCAATACTCCACTTTTGTTCTGATATATTACTTTTCAATAATTTTTATGCTTAATAACTTATATGGACATAGATACACAATTTCTTTAGAACACAGTCTTTCTAAAGATTTGGTTACAGAAATTTAATTAGGGGAATGTGAGAAATGAAAGTAAAGATTCTGACTTGTCACTGCCACTCCCTCCTGATGTGGGTCATAAGAACCACATGTGACAAGTTCCTTCTCTACATAGAAGAAAGAAAGATCCTTATGTCAGAAAGCAGGGGGTCATGGGGAGGACTTGGAACAAACAGGCTTTGATAAATTTCTCTAGTTTTCTTTCTTAGCTCATACCTATTGTTCTTATCATGTCTCCCTCAACATTCCCATTCTCCACCACATGTAGCATGAAATTTATAGGTTGTCCAATTTCTTTGTGTCTTCATTTCCATGTGAAGGCTCCCCATGGAGTAGAAAACTTCCACTAAATCATGTGCTCTTCTGTTATTGATCTGTCTTTTGCTATGGAAACCCCCCACCAAGAACATACAGAGTAGTTTTCACCTCACCTTTGAGGAATTAATGGAGGCAGTATTAGATCCACCATCCTTAACAGCCTCTGTGGGGAGCAGTACTGGCACCATGAGGTAACTCTCAGCACCTTTTTCAAGGTCTTATTGGTACATTTTAAAGGTAACAGATTGAACTTCATTAGTTTTATTCCTTTTGTTTATGCTTATGAATAAATTTATTTGTTCATTCATTCATTAAAAATTCATTCACTTTTAGCATTTTCTCATTCTATCACTCAGGCTGACCTCAAACTCATGATCTTCCTGTGTCAGCCTCTTGTGCACTGGGATTACAGGCATGTGCTACCACACCCAGTTTGAATTACAAGGCAAGGCAAACATGCCTTGTTTAGGCTGTGATTCTGAGACATCACAAACTGATAAGGAATATCAATTTATATTCAACATGTACTTTCACTAAAAATCTGTTGATATGTCTGAAAATTTTGAGAACAAGAGCAATAACTGAAAATCAATAATCAGGGCTGGAGAGATGGCTTAGTGGTTAAGGGGCTTGCCTACGAAGCCTAAGGACCAGGTTATACTTAGCAGATCCCATGTAAGCCACACACACAAAGGTGAGGCAAGTGCAAGGTGGCACATGCCAACTAGGTGGTGAAAGTATCTGGAGTTTGATTGCAGTGGCTGAGGCCCTGGAGCCTCAATTCTCTCTCTCTTTCTTTCTCTTTCTCAATCTTCCTTAAAAAAATTGAAAATAAATAATCAAATAATAAACCTTAAACTGCAGGTAAGACATGTCCTCTAGTGCTAGTTCATGAATTAGAATTCTCTTCTCTTATGTCTTCCAAAGAATTAATGAGTGACAGCTTGGTCAACAGGTGCTCCTTGGACTATTTCAGAAGAAACAGTGTGCTGGAGGTAGACTGAATGACTAATAGTCATGGCCTCTCAGCAGGTTGGGTTTCAAGGTCATGAGGATGCTATGATACCTTATGAACATGTGCCCCCAACAACAACTGATCATTTATTTTTCTCCTAGCTTTTTTTCTTATTCTTTTGGGAAAAATTATGGGCTGGAGAGATGGCTTAGCGGTTAAGGTGCCTGCCTCCTAAGCCTATGAACGCTGGTTCCAATCTCCAGTTGTTCCAATCTCCAGGTCCCACATTTAGTCAGATGCAAAAGGGGCGCAATGCTGCACTTGCCCACAAGGGGGCAAACGCATCTGGATTTCGTTTGCAGTGTCTGAGAGGCTGCTGGTGCATCCATCTCTATCTGTCTTCCTCTCCCTCTGTCTCTCTCTGTGTCTCTCACCCCTGCCCCCAAAATCACAAAAACAAAGTGATCTTTAGAAATTATGAAACTACTTTCGATCTGTTAATGTACGTACAGAAAATATGATGCCTTAGGGCTTCCCTGATGGCTACTTGCTAAAAAGTTCTTCTCTAGCTAGATCCTAATAAAAAAGAAACACACAGCACTGAAATTGGAATCAGATTTTGGTCCCCTGCAGTACTAGGCTTGACCTCGAAGCTTCATAAAATAAAATAAAAATAAAAGAGAAGAAGAAACAGAGAGAGAGAGAATGGGCACAGCCTGGGCCTCCAACAGCTGCAAACATACTCCAGATGCATGCACCACTATGCATCTGTCTTTATGTGGGTATTGGGTGCCTTAAGCTTTGCAGGCAAGCACCTTAACCTTAGCAATCTCTCCAGCTCAGGCCCAACTTCTTAAACTGGGTTTTATCCCCATGTGAATACAAATGTGAGTGTCCTGAAAAATTTGGTAACAGTAAAAGAAAAAATTGGCCACATGTGACTCAAAAATCAAACACGATGGATTTGAGATGTTTCTGGCAATGCTTGCCAGACTTCCCTGCAGCCTTGTGAATGCACAACACGGGCACTTGGCATTGTATATACCCTCTGTCACACAATGTGAGTCAATGCTGCCTGAAATTCCTCAGTTCAGATTCAAGACTATTGCACATTATGAACTGTAGTGTCTTTTTTAAATATACAATGTTTCCTGCTCTTTTAATAGTCATAGTAATAACAATAATAATAATAATAATAATAATAATAATAATGGCTTAATTCCAGAAACAAAAATTTCACATTTTCCTATTTTCATTCATCAGCACAAACCAAATTAGTTTATGTTTGTATTGCACTGTGTTAGAATGTTTGATTTTTTCACTTTTAATATTTATAAGTATATTTTAAAAGAGAATAAAGTACTGAATATACATTGTAGAAAATTTCAACAATGAAGTACAACAATAAATGTCTCATGCACTCAAAGATGATACATACTATTCTCTTGTGAATCCTTCTTTTGGTTTGTAGAATGTTTGGTTTTTAAAATTGCTGTTTGAGTTGCAACTTGAGTTTCACAAAATAATCATTAAATGTGCCCACTAGTGAAAGAATGACATGATAGTTATGGAGATAACCAGAAACTTTCTCATTGTATTCGAGGCCAGCTCCACAGAAGGGCATTCATGCCTGGTACTGTAAACTTGTTCAAAAGCTAATGGTTGGGAATGTTATAGGCCCCAACTGCTATTTTTGATAAATGGGCACATTGTGTCCATCAAATTGCCTCTAAACATTTATGTTTATGCCCATATATTAGCACTGTGATCACCTTTGGTCAAAGAATGTTCTTTTTGCAATGGCTGGAGGTTTCAGCATAGATTCACAACTGGTCAAAGTGCTGAGAATAAAGTGATTGTCGAGTGCTCAGCCCTTTATAAGGGGTCTCCCTAAGTTACTGAGGCGGGCCTTGAACTTCTTAGCATAGGCAGGCCTTGAATTTGTGATCATCCTGCCTTAGCCTCTCAAGTAACTGGGATTACAGGCCTCTACAAACCCAGTGGAATTAGATTTTAAATGATGTATTTATATTATAAGGACTCAGAGGATAATTTGCTAAAACAAAACAACTCCCCAGTCTTCATTCGAGCTTGTGGGTAACTAAATGCAACATAAAACTTGACATCTCTACACTTATTTTGTATCTGTCTCCTTTCCTTTGGGTCTAAATTTTTGTTCAGCTATGCACTTGAGCACCTTAAATCACTTAAGGAGTGGCTGTCTCCCAAAACTGATTAGCCTAAATTCACCTATCCTCTCCCCTCCCCCCTTCAAGGCTGAAAGTACAAAGATAAAGGTAAGGGAGGTGTTTTGCATTTACAAAATCCTGTTTCAGATGTCTAGAATAACACAGGAAAGTCTCCAGTCATTCCTTTAAAGCCCTGGACTCCAGAACCATGAGCCTACCAAATGGAACACTCCCTTATATGACTGCTTGAGCCATTGCCTCAAGAGAGGAACTCAAGTTACCCTCTAAGCAGGAACAATCATCTCATACTAACCAAATTTGCCATAAGTGATAACAGTGATAATGAACTCTTCAGGGCCATCTTGCTAAACCAGACTGGTGTCATAATTTTGCTGGTGAATTATGAGTTCTTCTTACCCCTCCCCAACAGTCATTTCTGTCTCTTCTGTGTATAATTCAGTACTCATCTTCTGTGTACCCTGCATACTCTGGGTCTTCATTTATGCACCCTGAAGATGGAGCTGACATTTGGTTTCCTCCATGTTCCCAGTATGGCTGTGCTGATTAAATTCCTTTACTGCTTGTCTGTCATTATTTTATTGGATTTCTGGGACAAGTGGCTGGACATAATTGGCTGAGAGTCCCTAGAGTCAAGCTTCTGATATAGGATTCCAGTGACATTTTAAAAATAATATATTTGTTTACTTATGAGAGAGAGAATGAAAATGGGTGCGCCAGGGCCTCTAGTCACTGCAAACAAATTCCATATGTACACACCACCTTCAGCATCTGGCTTTACGTGGGTACTGGGAAATAGAACCTGGGTCCTTTGGCTTTGCAGGCAAGCACCCTGATGGATAAATCATCTCTCCAGTCCTCTGGTAACATTTTTGAAAAAGTTTTCTCTCATTTATTTATTTATTTAAGAGAGAGAGGGAGAAGAAAAAGAGAAAGATGCAGATAGAGAGATTAAGTACATCTGGGCCTCCAGCCACTGCAAACAAATTCCAGATGCATATGCCACCTAGTGCATCTGGCTTGTGGGTACTGGGGACTTGAACCTGGGTCCTTATGCTTCACAGGCAAGTGCCTTAACTGCTAAGTCATCTCTCCAACTCTCAAGTGACATTTTTATTTTGCTTTAATTATTAAATAAGCACTGGGTAGCACTTAACAGTATCATCAGAGTGAGTTAACATGCTCTCATGGTTATTTTTCCATGAAATAAATAACTTTTGAAAGTTACTTTGGATCTTCATGTCACTCTCTTGTTTGTTTTCTATGCACACAGATCTTGGTATGGTGAGCATTTTCAATAAATATTTCTGAGGGAATGACACTCCACTGATATTTTGATGGGTTGAGGACAGTAAATAGATTCTATCGTGTGAATTCTTTGTGACAACATGCAGAAGAGTCAAATTCTAGCCTAAAGTTGTTTCCCCTCAAGCTTGCTAATAAAACTTGTGTTGTATTTAGCAAAAATTTGCAATAATTGTGAAGCACTAATTCAGTCAATTGAATTTTCTCAAACTGATAAAAGTACTGGATTGAGGGCTGGAGAGATGGCTTAGTGGTTAAGGCACTTGCCTGCAAAGGCAAAGGACCTCCAGTTTGATTCCCCAGAACCCATATAAACCAGATGCACAAGGTGGCACATATGTCTGGAGTTTGTTTGCAGTGGCTGGAAGACCTGGCACGTCCGTTCTTTTTCTCTCTCTCTCAGCCTCTTTCCCTCTCTCAAATAAATAAATAAAAATAAAAATATTTTTAAAAGCACTGGATTGAAACTAACTAAACCTAACCATTGATTGTACATGATATCAGTGATAGCAAGACAAAGCTTCCTGTTAACTTTTAAAATTCTATAACCTGACTGTCTTTTATTCCAACTCTAGAGAACAGGTTTACCATGAAAAGTTTCAAAAGGGGTGATAATCACATAAATATACATTTACAAAAGAAAATAAATAAATTGGGCTGCAGAGATGGATCAGTGGTAAGAGCTGTGAAAACATGAAGATTTAATTTTGCTCCCCACCACACACGTAAAAAGCTGGACATGGCCAAGTATACCTGTAATCTCAGGGTGAAGGGGGTTGGGTAGAGACAGGAGAATTACTCAGGTTCCTTAGTCTGCCAGATTAATGGAAAACAAGGAGCGCCAGGTTCCCTGAGAGATCTGTCTTAGGGACAAGGTGGAAGAGCAATAGAGGAGGACACTGCTATCCTCCTCTGGCCCCTACTGCTACCATCTAGGGGTTAGATTTGTTTTCTTCACTGATTAAAGAATTAAAAGGCAGAAATAGAAGAGTGAAGAAAAATAAATTTATTCAAAGCGAACGGAAGAGGTAGTGAAACACAGATGAATCCTGAGGGGAGGACAGTCAGAGCTGGAGTCTGCCTCAGTGGGAGCTGGACTTTTAGTGAAGGCAGCTTCCTCGCCCCTGTGTCCTGATTGGTCATCTTAAATAAAGATGAGGGTGCTGATTGGTCCATGATGTATTTCTTAGACAGTGTGTGTCTCACATGTCTGTGCAAGCCTGCCAAATGAGTCCTTGGCTGGTTCTTAGGAGAGAATCAGAAATTAAGCATCTTGGCCTCTTCGGGTAACATCTTGGGACACCGTTGAAAAGAAGATGGCTTTTTACCTCAGGCTACTTTTCCCATCTATCGTCCTAGTAGAGGAAGCTGCATAGCTCCTGTGATCCCTCACTACTGCATGCTCATGAGGTCTGGGTACATACACAACACACACCCATACAGAATATGTAATATATACACATGCATCAAAAAAGAGAAAACAAATGAGCAATCTTGAGTAAGGAATGAACAGTAGATTTTGATGGTTGTAAGATGTCTCCCAAAGAAATATAAGTCCCTAAAAGGAAGGATATTATATAGCACCAGACTGTCATTCCAAATATGCCTCTGGCCAAAGGATTATTTGAATCTGAAGCTATGAGAAATAGCAGATGCAGAGAAAGTTCTGTGCCCCTTCCTACCTTCCTAAGACTCGAGTATAATTTCTTCTTTTCATAACAAAAAAAATTATGAAAGAAATTTCTAGTTGCAAAGACATCTCTACCAGGAAGAGAGCTACTTCCTTCTCCTAGCAAAAATTGTTATCACCTGACTCTGCCTAACACAACAGCTCTTATTTGCCACACTTCTTCCTCTGTCTCTAACCTGCTTCCCTTGCCAGTGTTCTCATCCCCTTTTTCTGTATTTAGTAAATGGAGATTCTAAGCTCCATCATCTGGTCCGCGTCTTCCTGATACCCATTCCTCTGTGAACCTTTCCTATGTAAATACTCCATTTTCTTTAGTTAATTGTCCTTTATCTACTTGATTCTATGGTCCTGTGAGTGAGTCTTGAATGATAGAGGAAAGTTTTTTTTCCTGTCTAAGAAATATTATCCTTTACAATTTTAATTTTTAAAACTTAATACTGAAGGAAAAATATTATTTAAACAGACCAGAGATTACATGACTAATTCAGTGAGGTCTTGACCAGATAGAATTATTCCTGATGTCTGAATATAGTATTGAAATTTTCCTTCTAGTTAGAGCGTATTTTTACTTAATGTCAAAGATAACTGTATTAAAATACCAAATCGAGCAGGGAAATAGGTCACATTTCTAGAGGTTGAAGCAATAGGGTCGAAATTTGAGGCCAGGTGTGGCTACATAAAAGGTTTTAAGCCAGCTGGTCTACATAGCAAAGACCTTGCTTCACAAAAGCAAAACAAACAAAAACCAAGGAAGCAAACAAAAACAGCAAAAGAAAGATTTTCATAGCTACTTTATTAGACACTGTAACCACCCTAGGTGCCACTGCATTCTAATCATCAGATCATCTCTTCTGCTGTCATCCTTGATAAAGAAGAGGCTGTACCACCTGTTGGGAGAAAGAGAGGTCATCACCTTCTTGCTACTTTCTGTGGCTGTGAATCCCCTTGAAGCTTTTATTTCTTGTTGATCAGATCATCTGTGACATTTCTCATTATGTTGGCTTGCTGTAAGCATTCTTACTTCCCACTGCACAAGGGAAAAGCTGGGTTAGTATTCCACACAGCAGCAGAAACAGTAATTTTAACTATATACAGAAGTTGAGTGTCAGTTATTTAAATCTCCAAACAGCCCAATTTCAAATGGAACATGGTGATAGTGAACTTTCCAGTGGGTAAAAGTTCTTAGCTGAGTGTTCACTGATTCATTTCCTATAATTACACAGTGTCTCTACTAATAGCAGTATCATTTTCTGTGTGTTACTCAAGATTATCAAAAAGACAACCTTACATTTAAACATCAAATACTTCATTACTGTCTAAACTCTGAGTTCAAAAATTATGATTTTCTCATTTACTTTGAAGAGGTTCAAGGAATGGCATCCCCAAATATGCCATTTTGACACAAGAATTATTTTGAACTAAAAGCAATTAAAAACAAACAGATATAAGAACTCTGTACACTCTCTTACCAGAAGGATGTCTTAAATTCTGGAGAGAACTCCAGGCCTTATCAGCCTAGGAAACGTATAATAGAGGAATCTTAACAACAATCTTTACTAACTCACCTTATCTTCCAATAATTTCTCCTATGTATTTACCTTCTCATAATTTGCTGTGCTAAAAGCTCAGAGTCCCTTAACTTTCCCTACTCACTTCTCCACAAAATCATTGCTCTTTGGTTAAGATAGCATACCCACCAACATGCTAATTATTTCTTTGAGTCATTCATCAGTAAGGAAGCGTATGTGTTTATGTCATGCATTCATGAACCAATTTCTTTTTGAGCTTTTCTCGTTAACTTGTTTTTTGTCAGTGAATGAAATTAAAATCAATGAAGGGGTAAATAATTTTCTCATCTTTATACTGGAGCACAGAGAAGAGTGTATGGCATGCAGAATGTACTCAGTTCATCACACTTCATGCTGGCTGAATGAACAGGGATGTTTTTCAGAAGTATCATACTTCCAGTAATGTTTTGATTAACTTTATACATCAAAGTGATAAGGAAATTTGGGATGACTTTGAGAGTGATAGAGCTGCTTTTATCTCTTGGTTGGACTTTAACCCAGGACTTAGGTGCCAGATAGTCATGGTCACAAAAAACTTCCACTGAGTGAGTGGCTGCCAGGTTCTTGTCTTATGAATTTAAAGAATGCAGTCCACAGATCATAGAGGGTGATGTTTAGAAAGATTTTATTATAGAGCTCCAGGGAGGGAAAGAAGGCAAGTTCCTATAAAGCAGGAGTGGTCCTGAGTGGGTTATCTACCTGGTGAGTCTGATGGGGACTTTATAGGAAAAGGAACTCCTTTAGGAAAGGAGAATAAAACCAGACCCTTCTGACATTTCTGGCATCTAGCAAAGTGGTGGCTATGAGGACTCCTTTAGGAAACTGGAGATAAGGAGAAATGGATTCCCCTTTACAGGCTCAAGGACGTTTCCCATTTTTAGCAAGGAGGCAAAAATGTTCATTTTGGGGCCCTATTATTGTATTTGTCAGGATTCTCTGGAGGAACAGAACCAATACAATGAATTGTATTAAAAAGCGATATATTGGATCAGTTTATAGCAGCCCATCCATGTGGCTGGATGCCTCAGCAGTCCCAATCCAGCTTTGAAAGCCTGAAGCCTTCCTGGAGAGCTGCTGGTTTTCAGCCTGTGCTAGTCTTCATTCAGTCCATGCTGGTCTTCAGTCTACGCTGAAGACAGCCAGCAGCACCAGTAACAGGTGGGAGGAAGGTTTTTTTTTTTTTCCTCCCAAAGCTTCCTTAGATAACACTCCCCCCACCACAGGGTCCTTCCACTCTGGGGAAAAGTCTCACCCTGGGGTAAGGCCTTCCTCCTTCAGTTAATCCTTCCTGGAAACAACCTCAGAGACCTACTCAAGAGGAATGTCTGTGAATTCTTATACAGATCAAATTGACAACAAAACTTACCATTACAGTTACCCTTAGCTATGTCAAGTAAAACATTTTCCTTGGGAAGACATGTGGGACTTTCACTGGGGAGACACCAACAACCATCTATTCACCCCAGATAAGGCACAGGTGACAGACCAAAGCATGATTGTACCAAAACCAGTGTTGGTGAACCAATGAGTTTGTTGGGTTACTTACAGAGCAGGGTTTAGGGGTTGCTTACAGGAGTATGGCTGACTCAAAGGCAGCTGCATCACCAAAAATCCCAGCATAAGTGACAACTCTCTGGAACACACTGCATGTCTTGCTGGAGGCTGTTGTGGTCCCAGTGAAACACTATAGGATATAGGCAATTTTCTTGGCTAGGCAGATTTTAGGGAAAAAGGGTCCTTGGTAGGTGATTATTTTCCTAACCCATGATAATGAAGGGGGTGATTCCTTCCCTTTTCCCTGGCCTAAGAGAATTTTTCCCACCTGTGGCCTGGGTTGGTGGGCTTTTTGTGATCTGCGCAGTACTAGATGCAACAAGGGCCTACCAGTATCTTTGTCTTCATTGAAGCTGACCAGTCATGGACTCTGGACTTATAGGCTTCCCTCATTCAATAAAAGTCCAGTTCCCACTCAGATTAGTGGGTTTTTCAGCTCTGATCCCCTCCTCACTGAGGAGTCGGTCTTTTCCTTTTCCTTTGAAATAAACTTTACTCTCTTAAATCCTTTCTACCTTTTAATTCTTTAACTGGCAGAGTAAACTAACCCAATGTCCCTAGGTGGTATCAGGAGAGTTCTCCCTGACCCCCAATAGTTGTTTATCTTTTATATTCCCTTAGGAAGGGGAGGTCATGCAACCTTTTAAGTTTCAGCTTTCTCAGACTTGTTCACCTCCTGAGTCTACCCCCTCCTCTCAGGAGGAAATGTTTCAATCCAAAGAAAATTACTACACAAGACTGGAAAGTTGGGTTCCTCAGTTGTTTATAGCTCCTCTAACTTTGGGCAGTGGTGTGTGTCCATTAAGTTTCAGCTCTCCAGACTTGTTGACCCCTTCTGAGTCTCCATAGGTAATATTTCAATTTGAAGGAATTTGCTACACAAAACCTGCCTAGCCAATTTCTATCACTTATTATGACAAATGAATGATTAATATCCTTGTTTTAAGTTTCCAAGAGCTCCTCATAAAATAGTGTTCTATTAATGACCATATGTGAAAATATATCCATGGATCAATTACTGTCACTAAAAATTAACCGCTAAAAATTAAATACCTTTTGAGGGAACTACTAGAATAGTGAACAGTTGGTATAATAATTCAATGGGAAGGGTTTAAAATCTTTTTTTTTTTTGCTGCCTGTTAATATGTATATATTTCTTTTTTGTTGGTATGAGGTAATGAACCCAGGGACTTACATATGCTACATAAGCATTCAACCACTAAGCTACATTACCAACCCAATTTCCTTTTAATTAGTATCTTATTGGTAGTGTATGATAGGGAAAAACACCTTTGTCTCTGTATACTCCTACATTCTCTAACTGGAGTCCTGGAAATTAATCTGACAAAATACACATTAACTAGGACAAAGGTTTAGTTATGTAGTTATGCATGAGAGTTTCACAAAGAAATGAGACATAGAGATGCAGGGGAGGACAGACCATTTTACTATGATTGAAAAACGTTCCAGGGGTTCTAGTTTAGGAAGCAAACAGGGAGAGGAGAGGAGGATATGTTTGGTAAGTGAAGGTTGCCTTGTCCTGCAGATAAATCTGTCTTAGGTGATAAGATTATCCCCTGAGAGTATGGACTTGCTACTATAGAGATACCTTTACAAGTGGAAACTGCCTTTTAAATGGAAATTTCCTTTATAATAGGGGGAACACATAATCTATTTTTTAGGTAGTTAGGAAGTAATGAGATTCTTCTGAAACCTTCTGGATTGCTATTGCTTTTAGGTCAATATATCAATTTGCCAAAGAGACATATTTTTGAATGGCATCTTATGATAACCTTTTGATGATTAGTGATAGATCTAATTGTTGAAGATATTTTGAAACAATCATAATAAGAGAGCACTCTGTCTTAAATGAATATGAGCTATTGAAGGATTTACTTATGCTGAATGTACTCTCTATAGTTTCAATTTCTTGGGATCAACTGTGCTATGAAAAGAGTATTTGTTTGGACTCTTTTGAGTCAGGGAGACCAGGGTTTAGGGTGAGGGTTAGTAGTAGAACACTTACCCACATTCTTAAGGTTCTGAGTTTGATTCCCCAGCCATACAACAATATATAAATAAATTTTAAAAATTGAGAGTACATACTCATGTTTTTATTCCAATATTTACTATAAGTATTTTATTATATTAGGTCAAACGACAAAAATTACAACAGTTTGGTTTGAAGATCTTTTTCTAAATCTGTTTTTATTATTATTATTAACAACATATTTCATATGGATGTGTTGGTACCCTCTTTTCCCTTGTCCCTATCACCATTCTGTTGGGGATGCTACTCAGTGGGGTTTCAGGTAATTCCCATGAACTTGTGGTTTATTCATTGTGGAATCAGCAGTCAGTTACTTTTGGGAGGAGTGAATACCTCTGGGCATGAACCTGTAGCTCTTACAATCTTTCCACCCCCTTTTCTGTAAAATTCCCTGAGCCATTGTGGGTGAGTTTTAAGTCTACTTCAGTAATGAGCTCTTAGGAGCCTCTGAATCTCTGCTTTTGTAGGTGTTGAGTATCCTCAGGGTATGTAATCCTACACCCTGGTGCTGATTATCAGGTTCAGCATAGAAGCAGCACTCTTGCTCTTCTCCCAAATTCTTCTGTGATTTCAGCTGTGGCTTGGCTGAAGTGCAAGGGGTTGTTTATCTCCTTGGGTCTCTCCACCTTCTGAAAAAGAAGAACAGATTCTCCAATGGAGAGTAAGTCAGCATAGTTTAAATGGGAGAAGCATTATTAATTTAGGGAGAATTTGATGTATGTAACCCCTCTTTTAGCCAAAGACTAGTGACAACTTGACACTGGAGATCATAATCTTTGTCTCCATAGGATTCTGATCTGGTTCCCAATTCCAAAAATGGGTTCCATTACACTGAGTAAAAAAAAAAAAAAAAGCTATTGGTTACCCAGTAGGCTATGTGCCACTATTGCACTGGCAAATACATTGCATCAGGGTGTTTGCTTCTGAGTAGCTTAGACCTCTAGTTGCTCAGACCATTGTTGGCTGTTTTCCCCCAGTAGTTCATATAGCACTGTCCAGCACTAGACAGGCGAACTCTCTGGAGTCTGGCTTTCTTCAGAATTCTAGCCAGGTCTCTCAGTGCTCTGTGTCAGCAGCAAAAACTCTCGGGATCCTCATTCTCTGCCTCTTGAATGCTGAGATTAAAGGCATGCACCACAAAGCCCCAAATAAGGATGAAGGTTTCTATGGTATCAGCTCATTGTGGATTTAATTTTTTTTTACTAGTTATGTATATAGTGTATACACAGTCATGATATTAGCCTTCTCATGTCCTCACCCATGGGTAATATGGGTCTTGCCTTATGGGGGTAGCCATTAGTTATGTGGGAGAGGCAATGGCTCTGTAAATAATGACCCAACTCATGGCTCAAACAATCTTTCTGCCCCCTCTTCTGAGAATTTCCCTGAGCCATGTTGGGTTTAGTTTAGCTCTATTTCAGTGATGAGGTTTTGTGAATCTCTGTGTCTCTGGATATCTGATTTTGTAGGGGTTGAGTGTTCTTTGTGTCTATCTCCTTCACCCGTGTGCTGGTACCAGGTTTGCCAATAAAGCAGCACTCTTGCTCATTTCCCCTATAACTGTGGGCTTTAGCTGGTGCCCTGGTGAGGTGCAATGGGCTGATTCTTTTTTTTTCCATTTTTTAAAATTTTATTTATTCTTATGTATGTTATTCTGGTTTTACATTCATAGTGGTGACTCCATTATCCTCCTCCCTGTTCTCCCTCTTCCATAGGGACCCTCATCAATGGGGAATGTGGTTCACACATTGTGGGGGTAATCAGGAGCTATGGGGATAGGCCAAGTCTCTGTTCATAATGCCCCAACTTGTGGCTCTAACATTCTTTCTGTCCCCTCTTCTGCAAATTTCCCTGAGCCACAGTGGGGTCATTTTAGCTCTACTTCAGTGAGAGGTTTTGGGAGCCTCTGTGTCTCTGGATATCTGGCTTAGTAGGAGTTGGCTGTTCTTTGTGTTTATCTCCTTCAACCTCTTTCTGGTTGATCCCCCTTCAACCCTCTCCACATTATTCTGTGTGTTAGTGGAGCCCTGGTGAGAGCACTGAACCTCCCTTCTGGTTCATTGTCCATCTGGAAAAAGTAAGCATTATTCTGTGAGAGAGAAGTTACAGATGGGATGCCCTGGTGAGGTGTGGTTGATTGGCTGATCCTCCCTGCACTTGTTTGAGCATTATCCATTGTTTCTTGCTGGGTATCTGTATTAGTCAGGGTTCCAACAGAATGGACAGAATGAATTGTATTAAAGATATTTATTGGGATTAGCCATAGCAATATTGGTTGCAGGTCATGTGAAGAAACCCGGTAGCTGCTCAGTGCACTTGTTTGGAGGCCTTATATCACTGGGCCTTGTTTCTTGCTGGTCCACCTCTAGACTGGAGAGCAGCAACACCAAGCAGCAGGTACCAAGCAACAATGTAGCACCGGCAGCCAGGTGGGATTTTTCCCCAGAGCTCCTTTTTAGCCCCCTCCTGCTCTTACCCTGGGGGCAGGATTCTTCCTTTAGTTAATCCTTCCTAGCACCTGCACACTGAGCCTTCAAACAAATCAAGTTGACACAAACACCCACAGTATATTAGACTGGAACTTGTTTGCATATCAAGCTCAAAGACCCTACAGTGTTCCCCTGCCAGCCCTAATACCCAATCTCACTTTAGCATCATCAGGGACTTAAACCTATCATTTTCCCCCTCCTTCATGTTGGCCTCTTCCACCACACTTATTCTGCCTATAATACTCCTATCCTGCCTGTTATTAAGCCAGTCAATCAGGAAATCAGATCAAAAGGCCTGCTTCCAAAGCCCAAATTCAGGGACCAAGCCATCCCAAAGCAGTAGCAGGGGTACTGGTACCAGGGAAGTATGAGGTGGGGTACCAACCAGGAGCTCTGGCCTACTCTCTCCAGAGCTGTGATTCTGGGAGTTGTGGACCCAAGAACATTCAATAAGGAAGGGCGAGCAAGAGGCCTGCTTCTGCATCAAGCTTGCAGGGTCCAGGCAGCCCCAGGTGAGCAGCAGAGGAACTAACCAGGACCAGAGAACTGGAAGGAATGTGGGGAGGGGGGGCGAGGGAGATCTGGCCTACTCCACATGCACCCTCTGGACTGGTTTGAAGATTTTAATTGGCCTCTCTCTCTCTAGCTCCCTCACCCTCTCTTTCTCTCACTGTATGTGTATGGGGCTGGGACTGGGGATCAAATCCAGTGTCTTATGCATGTTAGAAAAGTACTCTACCATCATCCATAAATGGCATCATGTTTTTTGCTAGCATTGGACAATACTTCATTCCACAAAACAGAGAATGTTCCAACACACTGAATATAAGCACTTGTATATATAAATAGAGAAGGGCTAAAACCAAAGCATAAACAAAGAAAAAAAAAAAACAACTGAATGAAATGATTATTTCAAAGTTACTTTGCTTGTAATGCAAGGGCCAAGTGACAGAAAAGTGGAAAACTACTGATTAGTTAACATCAAGTTACTTCAGGTTCCCTTTTCTTATATGGAGATTAAAGTAAAGGGAATTTCATTGCAAAGGGGATTGAGGCTTGCCTGTGTGGAAAACCTGGGGTCTATCTCTTCTGATTTCTATGAAAAGGGAGATAACAACCTGCTTTACATCTGGTGGAGTGGAACTCCATGTTGATTTGTAATCTGTTCTTTTGGGACCCAGTGCCAGAGACTGCTCCACAATAATTACCACCTGTAGTATTTACTTAGCAGTTATTGTTAACTCATTGCTAATGTTGTTCCCTAGTATAATAATCACACTTATGGATATACTCTTGTCCAACCCCTAACTCTGCTTCTCTTTAAGAATAAGATCAAGGTTTTGTGACCAGTTCAGTTAAAAATGGCTACATCCATAATGAATACCACAGCAACCTCTAATATACCCTAAACTCCATTATAGTCCATATGTATGCTACCCATCCCCCATACCCCATCAAAACATGCCATGATGATAGGGGAATTGATTGGAAGGATGAAAAGAAGTGGAACTCACATTCCTAGAAAATCTCAGCAGATTTTAAGAAAATACATGAGCATTCCTCTCTTTGATAGCCTAATCCTCCCTCTCTTTTTCCCCTATGATTTTCCCACACCTGACTCATTGAGAAGTAAATGTTCAAATGAGGATTCCACTTCTCCATTCTTTAGCCTTTGAATAAGATCAAGGTAATGACATTCAGCTTAGGTTTTGATGTTTGGTTACACAACACAGAATTTAAAAAATATTCCACCTCATGGAGGTGAGGTGGTGTTCTCCATTCTTCAAGGGAGGAATGAGAAAATTGTCTCTTGCTTTTCTTCTTTTTTATTTCTTTTTCTGCTTCTTTTATTATTATTATTATTATTAAGAATATATTTTGTATGGATGCATCATGTGTGGGTACCATCTTTTCCCTCCTCCCTGCCCCCATTCTATAGGAGGCCCCCTCAGTGGGATTGCTGTTATTCCCCATGGAGTTGTGGGTTATGTGTTGTGGGAGCAGCAGGTTATTGGAGAGAGACAGTGCCTCTGGGCATAACATCCCAACCTGTGACTCTTACTATCTTTCTGCCCCCTCTTATGCAAAATGCCCTGAGCCATGGTAGGTGTATTTTAAGTCTACTTCAGTGATGAGCTCTCAGGAGCTTCTGGATCTCTGCCTTTGTAAGTGTTGAGTATCCTCACTAACTATCTCCTTCACTCTGGCACTGATTGTCAGGCTGTCCATGGAATCAGTACTCTTGCTTGTCTCCCCACTTCCTCAGTGGTTTCATCTGGGCCTTCACTTAGATGTGAGGGATGGTTCATCTCCTGGGGTCTCTCTACCTTCTGAAAAAGAAAAAATAATCTCCAATGGTGAGTAAAGTCAGCATAGGTTAAATGGGATAAGCATTATTAACTTAGGGAACATTTGATGGATGTACCCCTCTTTTAGCCAGACTCATGAGTGCTTGACACTGAGAGCATAATCTCTGTCTTCATAGGATTCTGACCTGATTTCCAATTTCAGATATGGTTCCTTTACACAGAGCAGATCTCTTAGCAAATCAGAAAGCCATTGGTTACCAACCAGGGCTGTGTGCCACCATTGCACTGGAGTGTACTTTTGTCAGGCTGGTTGCTTCTGAGTAGCTTAGAACCCTGTTTGCTCACACTATTGTTGTTCGCTTTCCTCCAGTAGCTTATGTAGTGCTTTTCAGTAATAGACAGACTAAACTGTTTTCTTTATTATGTCCTCTTTCTTCCTCCTTCCCTCCATTCTTTCCTTTCATCCTTCCTTCCTTATTTCATTTGTTTTAGTTTTTTTCCCTATGACAGTGTATTGCTTATTGTAGCTCAGTTTAGCCTGGAATTCACAGCATAAGATTAGTGTTAGCATAAACTTAAAAACCCCTACCTCAGTCTCCCAAGTTCTGGGATGACAAACATATACCACCACACTGACTCTACTATACCTAGTTTATAACATCATCATAGCATATATGTATATGAAAACTGCATATCTAGTATGTAAGGGAAAAAACCCTATATATACATGACTCTGATAGTATCTGTGACTTCAGGCATCCATTAGAGGTTATGGACTGTATTCCCCTCAGATAAGGGGGTCTACTATATTTGGGTAACCTACATATTATAAGACAGAAGAATGAAAAGAAGACTGGGAAAATAGCTGTTGGTAATGTGCTTGCTGTGCAAGCATGAAGACCCGATTTGGATCCCCAAACCCATGATTTAAAAAGCCAGGCATAAAAAAAAAAAAAAAAAAGCCAGGCATTATGGTGAATGCTTGTAATACTGAAAAAGGATAGGAGGAAGCTGGCTTCTCTTGGGCTGTTTCAGTTAGAAATTGAGGCCCACAGTGATCTAGGAGATGGCACTCCTCATGCCACCTAGCCCTGGCACAGGAACAGATCTCTTCACAGAAAGGGAACTTGTGTCTGATCAAGACTGAACTATAGCACCCCTGCTTCCCAAAGTCTAGCTGAACTAGCTAGATGGGCTGGCCCAGATGTCCTGGCTCTGGGGTCCCCCCTCAAGATCTACAAACCAATAAGTTCTTTACTTTGTATATAAACAGTGCTGTTTTCTTCTTGCTTGACCCTTTTCCTCTTTGTGGAGCTCTCTCTGGATTCCTTCTCATCTCTGCTTGGATACACAGCCTGTTTGGGTGTTTGGAGAGCATAACACTGTTTCTTGATCTGGGGGAATTTTTCTGCTTGCCTCTGCTTTATAGTTTGGGGTAACTTTTCACTTTGATTACATGCATGATTTTCCTCAGGTCTTTAAATCTATCAAATGCTAGATCTACCACGTGGGTGCTCTCACTAACTCCAGGCCAGCTACCTGAGTAATTTCTTTAAACTTGGGATAACCATGAGTGTAACTCATTACTCATTGTCCTCTGAATTTCTTAGTCTGTGCTTTGATCTTTTCTCTCTACTATTCTTCCTTAAGTTACCACCATTTGGTCTTTTAACTTGCTTCCATGGGGAAAGCACATGATAGATGCCATGGGTGTTCCTTCTAAATCTCCCTACATAAGCTCCTAAATTCTATCCTCCATGTGCTTGTAGGTCTACCTCAGTCTTTTTTTGAAAGCCTCAGTTTGTCTTATATGACCTTTATAAGCTATCTTCCATGTTCTTGTGGTTCTCCTCCTGTCTTTCCTTAAAAATCTCAATTTCTCTTAAATGAATATTGTGAATTATACAGTGTTTCCTACAAAAGTGTGTGTTTCCTACTTCTCATATGTTTATGACTCTGTCACAACTTTTCTTCCTAGATCCCAATCTCCCTTAAAATAAGCCACAAAATAAATAAATAATATATAATTAAAATTCATAATTCATAATTTTTCCTTATTGAGTCCATCTCTATCAATTTTTGTTAAAGGTAGGATAGAACCCAAAGTTGTGGTTCATGAATTTGGAGAACCCTTCTTGAACACCCAAATCCTGCTTCAATACTAGCACTGGGGAGACTGAGGAAGCTTGATGCCTAAGACTACCTGACCAGTCAATCTAATCTACTTGGTGAGTTCCAGGTCAACAAGAGACCCCGTCTCAATACAGATGGACATCACTTTGAGGAATAATAATTGAAGTTGTCCTTTGACCTCCACATACACACGTATTATATTCCTCACACATGTGTGCACCAACACACAAACATACACATATGCACACACACTATATTATGCATAAACAAGTGAAGTAATATAGTAGACTATAATACTATACCTCTAAAGCTTTTATCCAGAAGAGTGAGCAACAAATGCCAATAATATTAACCTCAATTTCAGATTTATAATTGACATCATCAATAAATTTCATTTCTAGAAAGAAGGTTCATAACCTAACTAAAACATGTGTGCTGTGCTTCTGTTGGTGACTGCTCTACCTACCCATATGTGTTCTGGCAGAGTCTGGGATAGTAGCAGATGACCAAGTTAGGGAACACTCTTTTCTGAATCATTATTGATCCCCCAAAATACCCAGGTCTCACTTTTCATCACATCATTTGCCTGGCAAGTACAAAATAAGAGCTAGGTTTCTATTCAACATCTCTGAATTTTGCATCTAAGGGAATTTTCATCATACTTGGTACTCATTTGTAGAATTTTTAGAGGGAAACAACCTCTTAACTAGCTTTTCTTTGATCCAGAAATTATGTTTTTATTTATTAATATATTTTATTATGGGGTTTAAAATCATATAAGGACATAAAAGAAAGCATATCTGAATATCCAATAGCTATGTAACTATCCAATGTTGTGATTTAGCTATGTTTTGCTTCTGGTATTAATAGATAAAATGTAAATCATGCAATCAAACTCCCATTATTTCCATTCTCAACTCTGTTGCTCTCTTTTCTTTGCTACAGATAATGCTAATTTAGATCATTTGAACATTTTCATTGTTTTTATATGTATGTATGAAGCCATACATAATATAATTTTAATTTTATAAAAATAAAATACCATGCTATATTCTTGCAGTAGTTCTTCATTGAATATGTTTTGGAGACTATTCTTTATGAAGCACCTTGCTATGATCCATTTTGACTATTTCTTGTTAAGTCATTGCTTTATTATATAACTTATTCTATTTCAGATGATTTTAAAAAGATATCTCTCACTTTTACAAAGAATGATGTAATGAGCATTGCTTGGAAATGTAGTTACAAACTTGAAAACCTACAAAAGAAAGGAACATTTTTTTTTTTTGAATGAGCATTAAAAGAGATTGTGATGCGTGTCACTGGCAACCCACAGAGAGGAGCCATTTCCATCTTATATATGTTCTCAAGATTAACAAGTAAATGAGCATGACAGCACTATTCATTACTGTTGGGGTCCCCCCTAGGGCCAGCCCAGGAAGGACAGCATAGTCTTTGCTGAGTTGGGGGTGAGAAGCACGAAAACACAACAGAGACTCCAGGAGTTGGGTGAAAGCAGGCAGAGGGCGAGCTGCAGCAAACTCGTTTATTCAAAGAAGTGTCGGGGGTTTTAAGGGGCTTGGCTGACCAATCATTGTATGGGGTGGTCCACTTTTTGTGACCAATGACAGTCTGTCTCTGAACAGATCATCTCATAGCAGGTTTCTCAAGAGCATGGGACTGTAGCTGTTGTCACGCCAGGCCTGTGCAGGACACCATGTTCACAGAAGCCACTTCCTGGTTTCTTCTGCCATGCAGTCTGGCTAGGGGCAGAACTGCATTGTGCCATGCATATCCCCTTTTTTTAAATTATTGGCAACCCTGGGAGGCATGGTTCTTTGCCAAGCCATTGTTGAACCCAGGCCCCAAGGTATCATCACATGTGATGGTGCCTGTCTAAGGTTGCCCCATCCCATGGAGTCTTACCCATCATTGACTAACCACCATCCTACTGAGAAACCCAGCCATTCTAGTGAGAAAACCCGAGGGGTGTGGCCTGGTTTCTTCTGCCATATGGTATGGCTAGGGCCAGACCTGCATTGTGCCATATATATCCTCCTTTTTGTTTTTATTATTGGTGAGCCTGGGAGGCATGGTTCTTTGCCAAACCATTGTTGACCCCAGGCCCCAAGAGATCATCACCAGTGATGGTGCCTGTCTTAGGTTGCCCCATCTCCTGGGGTCTTACCTGTCATTGTCTAACGCCAATCTGGTGAGAAAACCTGAGGGGTGTGGCTGTTGCCTAGGAGGCATGGGAGGGCCACGTTGTGGTGGCTCTGTGGCATGCAAACAGTCCCAGCAAGAGAGAATTAACTATAGAACCTGAAAAAGACTGGGGTAGGACAGGTTGCTGGGTGACTGTCATGAGCTCACCCTTAGCATCATAATTAGTAGTGTTGAGTGTCCTTCATGGTAGCATATCAATGTAATAAAAGGAGTTGGAAAGGAATTTATGGCTGGTTGGGGGGTAGCATTACCATAAGAGGCATTAATAAGCAAAAAAGGCAAAGGTGTGGCTAAGGAGAAGTATGTGCTTGAAGGGGGGGAATAAGGCAAAATAGAGTGGCTAAAATAAAGCCTAGGAAAAGTGTGGGAATCTAAGCCCACTGGACCAAACAAATATGGCCCAAGAAGAACTGTCCAAAATGGTTTCTGGAAAGTGGTAGGAGGGAGAAAAGGATATAAAAGGAGAAAAGGGGGGAATAAATTTAAAGTCCCGTATCCCGACTGAGGGGTTTGGCATCATCCTCTTCATCAAGGTCGATCCCTGAGTCAGTGGCTGGCTGGATGTTTCTGGCAGGGATCCATATTGGGATCTGTGAAGTTTCTGAAAGACACAAGCATACCCTCGGCCCTGTGTTAAAAGAGGGTGGGGCCCCTTCCAGATATTAGTAAGAGGATCCTTCCAGTGGACTAAGGGTAAGGGTGTTGTGGTTGGTTGGGATCTCCAATGTTTGTAGGCTTGGGAGAGTCCTGCCTCATCAAAGATGAGAAAATTGAGGGTGAAGAGAGCCTCCACCAGGGCCAAGTGGGGACCTTGGGCGACGTAGTAGACTTTTGTTTTATAATTAGTTCCATTAGGGTCCGGTTAGTTCTCTCCACAATGGCTTGTCCTTGTGGGTTGTAGGGGATCCCAAGGCAGTGTTTTATTCCCCAAGAGTCCATGAAGGATGTGAATTGGGCAGTTGTATATGCAGGGCATTGTCAGTTTTAATGGACCAGGGTACGCCCATGACCAACATAGCAGTTTTTGTTGCCTTAATGACATGGGACGCCTTCTCCCCTGAGAGAGCAATAGCAAATGTAAACTTAGAGTAAGTGTCCACAATGACATGGATATATTTGAGGTTACCAAAGGAAGGTATGTGGGTAAAATCCATCTGCCAGATAGAATTTGGGGTAAGGCCTCTAGTATTGACTCCTTGAGGCTGTAGGGGGCCCAAGGGGGCTAGAGGGTCACATGACTTACAGGTATGGGTTAAATGTTTGCATTGGTTAAGCAAGAGCTCAGGGTATAGGGTTTTGAGATTTGTGGGGGATAGATGGAACCTTTGGTGTAAACATTTAGCTTGTTCTAAAGGTGGCAAGGAGGATCAACAATAAATTTTTCTACCTGCAAATTCCCATTAGCAATAAAGCCAGGCAGACCAGTGTGTGAGTGAACATGCTCAATAAACCAAGGGTACTATCTGTTTTCCACCTGCAATTGTAAAGTTGAGATGGCAATCTATGGGATGATGAGAGGGCCTGGGATTGGCTAAGGGCAGTACCTTTGTCATTTGAATTGTGTAACTGCTGTCAGAGAAGATGTTGATGGTCTCGTGTTGACAGAGCTCTAAGACTTTGATGATAGCATATAGTTCCCCTAGCTGGACAGAATGGGGGTTAGGGAACTTAAGGGCCTCATCCAGTTGATTGGCTCTCTTAATAATTAGTCCATAAGTATGTTTATTGGCATCTGTAAAGGCCAAGGCTGCTAAGGGTATTGGCTGACCAGAAGGCCTGGAAAAATAGTCTTTATGGGCAAAGCCTTTAGGGATTGAAGTAGTTTGTGAGCAGGGAGGTGATTGTCTATCTCATTGGGGAATCCCGCCATTAAGATGTGGAAAAGGGGGTCCTCCCTAAAAAGAGTTGGAAGTCCCAACATGGGGATGGGCAAAATTATTTAGGAGGGTTCCATATTATAGATTTTGTTAGTCTAGGTATATGCCTTAATTGCTATGAGAAGCATTGCTTGTAGGTTGGTGGTGAGTTTATGGACCTCTGCCCAATAAAGGGGTGATGGTTTTGCCAGATGACTCCCAAAGGCACCCCTGCTGTCCAAAGGAACACATTTAGGATTGGAGCAGACAGGTCATATCTTGTGAGGGTCATTGAAAAGAGGCAGCAGGATATTTTATGTAACAAATTTTTGGAATGATTGTTTAGAGGAAATTTCCTTGAAGGGTTATCAGTAACTCTAAGGATGTCATAAAGTGGTAGGAGTTCACTAGGAGGGATGGGCAAGAAAGGTTTGAACCAGTTAATTTGACCACAGAGTTTTTGGAGATCATTGAGGGAATACTGTCCTTTATTAGAAGGTCAAAGTAGGCATGTATGCCCACTGTGGCTTGTGATACAGGGTCTGTATAAGGTCCTGTGCCAAGGAGCATGTCCAGGGTAATTGGAATTCCACTCCCAAGATTTTGGTGGGCCTGGGATTCAGCCAGGTTATTATAGGTGGCTTTCCATTGGAGGAATTCAGTGGGGGAGAAGGACTGCCTTGAGGAGCGAGTACCAGTCAGAGTAAATCTGAAGGTGGATGGCCCATTGTAAAAGGATTTTTCAAAGTAAGAGGAGTCAATGCCAGATTCCTTGGCCACCTTGCAGATGAGGGCCAGATCAGAGGGGGGTGGGGTGGGGTACCAGGGCCTGGCTGTTGCATCCGACCCTATGTTAAGGGGGAAGGCAGCGAAGGGGCATGTCAGGGAATTGGCAGTCACCTGGGTGTGTCCAGGACTGAGCAGGGAGAGGTCCTTGCAAGGGTAAAGAGGGGGAGAGGTGGTTGTGATTGTGGCTGTAGCAGGCAGTGATTGGGGTGATGGTCTTTTATCATTTAAAGGTTTGACTTCCTCCTCATCCAAGATATTGTAAGAGGGGCTGGGAGGGATGAGCTTTGAAGAGCCAGTTTTGGTTTCTCCTTATAGTGTTCGTTATGGACAGAAATGACTTTCTCCATGGAGGAGCCTTTAAGGCTGGCAATTATGGCAAGGAGGATAGGAAAGAATGGGGCAGAGGGTGTGTGCCCTTCATAAACCTCATGTTTCTTTGTGAGGAAGAGAACCCGGGACCAAATGGAAGTGTCCCAGATGTTCTCCGGACTAATCCATGCAGCTAAAACAAGAATTTCATCCCCAAAACTATGGAGGTCCTTTTGTTTCACTTTTAAGCCATGTTGCAAGAGGAGGGCCTTAAGAGCCTGCAATTGTGGCATCTTCTGGTGGGGAAGGAGGTTGCCCATTACAGCATGGTGTGTTTGGGGGGTGGATAGGCTGGGACACTTCTGAATCAAAGAGACTGAGAAAATAATAACCCAGATAAAAAATGATAGCCCAAAGGATAATCATGCAAACCACAACTCCTAATGCTGGGGCCAGCTGAGACATACGGATAGAATGCTTAGGACCCATGTGTCTTGTGCTTAGTGGGGGACTTCCGTGGGTTGTTACTCCATGGCCGTATGCCCACATGATGTCTCTGGGGAAGCTCAGCCAAAGGCCTTGCCTTGGTTCCAAAATCAGGTTGGTCAGACCCTTATGTGATTTCACTGGGATGAACCAATATGGAGGTGCCAACACGGGCTTCGGGACCATGTGGCAATGTGTGCCTTCCTGCCAGGGAAAAGGACTAACAAAGGGAAAGGGGGGAGGAGGGGGTTGCCCACTCACCCTCGGGCTGCCGTCAGCACACAGAACAGCATGGGGCTTTCTCACCAATTATCAAGAAGGGGGCATCTTGCCAATGCCAGTTGGGGGCTGCTCACCAATGATCAAGGAGGGGGCATCTCACCAACACTGATGGGACAGAGGGTCCCTATTCAGGCACCAGATGTTGGGGTCCCCCCTAGGGCCAGCCCAGTAGGGACGACAGGGTCTCTGCTGAGTTGGGGGTGAGAAGCGTGGAATCATGACACAGACTCCAGGAGTTGGGTGAAAAACAGGCAGAGGGTGAGCTGCAGCAAACTCGTTTATTCAAAGAAGTGTAGGGGGTTTTAAGGAGCTTGGCTGGCCCATCATTGTATGGGGTGGTTCCCTTTTCATGACCAATGACAGCCTGTCTCTGGACAGATCATCTTATAGCAGGTTTCTCGCAAGCATGGGACTGTAGCTGTTGTCCCACCAGGCCTGCACAGGGTGCCATGTTCACAGAAGCCACTTCCTGGTTTCTTCTGCCATGGGGTCTGGCTAAGGCCAGTCCTGCATTGTGCCATACATATCCTCCTTTTTGTTTTTATTATTGGCAACCTTGGGAGGCATGGTTCTTTGCCAAGCCATTGTTGAACCCAGGCCCCAAGGGATCATCACATGTGATAGTGCCTGTCTTAGGTTGCCCCATCTCATGGATTCTTACCCATCATTGAGTGCCTGCCATCCTAGTGAGAAAGCCCGAGGGGTGTGGACTGGTTTCTTCTGCCATGTGGTCTGGCTAGGGCCAGACCTTCATTGTGCCATACACATTACATATAGTTCATCCTACATTCATTGAACAATCAGGTTATCATCTGTCATTTAATTGGTTTCATATAGAATAAAAATCAACCTTTTTTATTTATTCACTTATTTTAATGTGCATTATATATTTTGGGTTGAGTACTTATGTCTGCATGTCATGGCACATGTGTGGAGTCAGAGGACAACTTTCCAGGCTCTCTTTGGCTTTCACCTTGTTTGAGTGATGATCTCTCATCATTCTCTGCTCCAAGTGCAAGTCTAGCTTGTCTTTGAGTACTCCAAACATTCTCCTGTGTCTGCTTTTCTTCTCATAGTAGACATTCTACAATACCAGAAGCTTACCCTAGTTTGTAGACTTTATGTGGTGCCTGAGAATCCACTTTATCCACAAACCAATTTATTTCCCACCCCAACATTTATTTTTATGACAGTTTTGAAAGTGGGAACAAGTGACCCACCAAAGTGAGACTTTCAACCTCTCACAGACATAGGTTTGGGCACTCTTCCCTACTTAGGCTGTGAGAGAAGACTCTGGGTCCTTGAGAATGACATTACTGAATGACAAAGTGGGCAAGAGGTTTATTTAACTGTGAAGGGCTTTACATACATTTCAAAAATATGGAGAAGGAACTTACAAGTTTTCTAAAATAAAACTCATATAAGAAAAGGGAAAACAAAGAGATTTAAGCATCTTACTTTTCATTTTTATTTTTACTTGCAATATAATTTTTATTTGTCTCATGAATGTGTAAGTTACATATATTTGAGTATATGTAGAAGTAAAACTCCTCTTTTGTAAAATTTGTTCCTGGGTAACTTTCATAGACATTAGGAAATTATTTTCCAGAATGTTTTACCAAATCGTGTGAACAATGTAGGGGCATTTCTGTGTTTAAAAATCTCCACAATTATTTGGTAGTGTCAGAATCTATATTTTTTACAAAATTACTGGGTGAGAATGGTATCAGTATTTAGTTTACATTTTTGTTTCCCCAATGAGGAAATTCATGGAGTATCTTTTCATATGATAAGTAATCATTTGTGTTCTTTACTTTGACTTCATTATTTCCTTTCAGAATTTTTCTGTTGTTTGTCTTATTTTTTTTTTTTTGAGGTAGGGTTTCACTCTGGTCCAGGCTGACCTGGAATTAACTATGTAATCTCAGGGTGGCCTTGAACCCAGGGCTATCCTCCTACCTCTGCATCCCAAGTGCTGGGATTAAAGGTGTGTGCCACCACGCCCGGCTCTGTTTGTCTTTTTAAAACTTAAAAAAAGACAAATTCTTTCTTCCCATTGTTTTTCTATTATTTGTAAGCTTTGTAAGTTTTTTCAGGTCTCTAATTTGTCTAATTAAAGCTTTTGGAATGTTCAATATAATTTTGATGTAAGAGTACTCAAGAATGAGAAAATATAATGGTGCCTCTCCATGCTCACTCATGTGTGTGTTATCAGGCAGTTGTTTCTCAGAATATGGATCTTTCTAGATTGTTTCCTCATGATGTGACTGTTGGCTTTCCCCAAGGCAAGAAAACCAGAGAGAACTCAAAAACATGCTGAAGATTGAGGCACTGTCTTTGTATACCCCAATGCTTGCAGCAGTCTCCTATTATTTCTCCCATGCCCACTTACTCATTAAAAGTAAATAGTAATTCCAGCCCATACTGAATGGCAGGGGAGCATATAAGAGCATAAATACTAGAATATAAGGGCAATTGTGAACATCCAAGAAGCTGCCTACCACAGTACATTTTTGTGCCATTGGCTCACACTTATTTCGATCTTCTTTATACCTTTGGATTAGAGTTTGACAGAGTTATTTTTTTTTGTAATTTATTTACTTGTTGTTTACTAATTCTTTGGAAATAGAGATTTATTATATTGCTCAGGTTAGTTCCTAACCCTCAGTTCTCCAGTGTCAGCCTCTTGAGCATTGGGATTACACATCCATATTATTATATCTAGTTCCAATTGATTTGAAAATTCTTGGTAGGGATTAAGGCACTTGCCCACAAAAGTCAAAGGACCCATGTTTGATTCCCTAGGACCCATGTAAGCCAGATGCACAATGCTGCACATACATCTGGAGGTTGTTTGCAGTAGCTGGTGGTCCTGGCACACCCATTCTCTCTCATAAATAAGTAAATAAATATAAACAAAGTGAAAAAGAAAGAAAATTCCAAGTACTCTGAAACTTTTCTTCAAAGTGTAAGAAACTTTCCAGTGGTTAAGACAGCTGGATTCTTGAATTGTGATGTGACTTGTTGACTTGTTTTCTTTTATGGGAGTTTTTACCTTCAACTCTGTATTTTTGCTGTATATGCAATAATGATATCTTTCACTCTGTGTAAATTTTCTTCAGTTTTTTTTATTGCTTCCTTTCTTTCATTTTTAAAAACTCCCAATGGAGAGATGTTGGACCTCCTTTTTATGATATCTCATTGTACTACTTTTTCTTTGTCTTGATCTGTTTGTCATTCTTGAAGATTTTGTCTTGAGTCTGCTGATTCTTGGTTGTCTATTCACAGTAGAAATGAGTCAGTAAATTGTGGATTTGATCTTCTGCATGTGAGAACTGCACTTGAGATCTTGAGAAATTCATTGAAGAGCTGCAATACAGAGAATTAGTGTTAGAATCCTACAGGAAAAAAAAGTGATATTCTGATTAGAATAGTTTTAGGGAGATTGATGTAGATAGTATTGACAGTATACATGGGATTGGTAATATTCTAGGGTTATTGTCACTCTTGGGTACATAGAGGTGATAAGAAATGGCTATCAGACCCTGGAAAGTGAATCATGTTAAATAAGCTCAGTGAGCATAGAGTGATCTGCATGCAGAGTACCAGGGAATAAATTTTCAAAATTCTTTTTTACCATCTCAGTTCTTGTGGGACTCCTTCATAGTGGGATCTGAAAAGAAGATTGAGAGCAGAGGGTTTATTTATGTATTCCTTCTGATTCAGATTTCTAGGGCAGAGAAGGGGATGTGGAAAAAGTGAGAGGACTCTAAGGGAATGATGGAAATGTGGCCTGCTGAGTTATTCATTGGGGGCACTTAGGTATCATTATTTTTCCTCGGTCATCTTTCTCAAGTAATCTCAAGTTTCATGCCATTGCTGACTTGCAGTGGGCTTGGTGTAGAGATAGTAAGCCAGTATGCTAAGACAAGTAGATAAATAGATAGAGAGAGGGAGTCTCCATTTAGAATGTGGATTCTGAACTTCTATGATTAAACTATGATTAGCCAGAAATGAAGAGACTCATTTTCTGCTTATGGATGAGATATAAGTTTCTTAGACTTGTACATACTCCCAATTAAACTTCTCATACCCATTTCCAGAAATCCATTGTGCTTCATACTTTGAAGTTTTTATAGGGTTCTGCCTCATTTTGACTAGCATCTTCCCTTTCTCTGTGCATGCATATATTTCTGCTATAATAAACACCTACTTTCCAAATTCAAAATTTTGTTTTTTTTTTAAAAAATTATTTTCCATCATCATAGTAAGTATAGAGTGTAGAGGAAGATAGGAATTAAGTTTACTAAGTTTAATGGGATGTACTACTGATTAATTTTTTAATTTTATCTTAATTTTATTTATTTATTTTATTTATTTATTTTGATTTGCTTTTTTTTTTTTTTTTTTTTTTTTGAGATAGGGTCTCACTCTAGCTCAGGTTGACCTGGAATTCATTATGTAGTCTCAGGGTGGCCTCAAATTCATGGTGATCCTCCTACCTCTGCCTCCCAAGTGCTGGGATTAAAGGTATGCACCACCATGCCCAGCTTTTAAAATTTTTATTTATTTATTTATTTATTTATTAGAGACAGAGAGAGAAAGAGTGAGAATGAGCACTCTAGGGCCTCTAGCCACTGCAAACAAACTCCAGACGCATGCACCACCATGTGCATCTGGCTTAGGTGGGACCTAGAGAATCAAACCAGGGTCCTTAGGCTTCACAGGCATGTGCCTTAACCACTAAGCCATCTCTCCAGCCCTATTTTAATTTTTTTAAATTTTTACTTGTGTGTGTTTATGTAATGTGACATGGGTGATGGTGGTGTGTGTGTGTGTGTGTGTGTGTGTGTGTGGTGTTTGCATGTATGTGTGCCCTTGTTGCACCCCAAGTGTTTGCATGTTGTGGTTGGAGTGGAATTACTGGCTCCATTGCTCGACTGCCTGGTCTTGTTTTTGAGCCCAAGTCTCCTTTTACTGATTCCAGAACTTGAGGAGCTCAGAAGATTCTTGGGTCTCTGCTCCCCAGCAGGACTGGGGTTATAGGCATGTGTGACCACACCATTGGCTGGAGATTTGAACTTGGCTAGTCTTAGGCCCCTTTTTGAGCCACCTTTTTAACCCTTGATTAAGTTTTCAAAAAGAAAGTCCATGTGCAATATTTTCATTGCTAGGAATTCTAATTGATTCTTTTGCATGCCTACCTGTCGTTGTTTCATAATTTCTTATGCATCTCAAAGAAATTAACATTTGAATCTCATAATACATTTATTTTAAGTGCATTTCTTACAGCTTGTTTTATTTCATTTAGTATGAGATGGAATCATTGAACAATTATTGATGATTTTGTCTGACCTTTGGTTTCTATGTGTTCTGAAGTGTTTGGTTGAAATTTGGCTTCAGGGAATTGTCATTATGAACAATGTAATTCTCACTCCCCCTACCACTGGAGTTTTATGTATTCCCTTTGTATTCTCCAATGTCCAAGTCACACACAGTGATCCATTCTGGAGGTAACACTGTTAGGGTGGAGATACAGCAAATTCAGTGGACCATTTGATGACAGTGCTGGTAGTGAAGCTGCAGGTAACATCCTACTCCCTACATGTGCAGCTGTCTATATGTCTCAATAAAGACCAAGGAAGTTGATTGGAGCTAGTAGTAGAGCACTCAGGTTCTGGATTAGTATAGCTCTTGGTTTACTAGAAGTGCTTTTGTTTCTTAGTCCATCTAGCCAGCTTGTAGTCCACTTACTGTCCTTCATTCCTGCTTTCTTTCTTGCTCATTTAATGGAGGGATGAACATACACATTTATTCTCAGTGAGAACTTCAGGACTCTTTTAAAAGGGAATTCCTTTAATACATGGGTTCTTCTCTGTGTTTTGTTATTCCTGCCCCAGCATCATTGTGGGGTGGTCATAATAAGTAAAATCAGAGCCAATCTGTCTTCAGAGTTGATTTGTAAATTGAGATGAAAAGAAAAGTGAAGCAAGCCACATGAAGAGTTCATAGAATTAGCTTCCTAGCAAAGGAAGTGGCATTTCAGAGTTCAACCTAGGAAAGACTGAATAAGCCAGTGAATGGAGCAGAGCAAGGCCAGGATGCAGGAGATCAAAGGAGTGCCATGAGGTGAGGGTGAGGAGGTAGGAGTTTGCTGATATTCCCTAATGAGCTTTGCTTTCACTTCTTTTTTTAAAAACTTATTTATTTGAGAGACAGAAAGAGGGAGAGAAAAAGATACAGTAAGAGAAAGAGACAGAGAGAGAGGGAAAGGGCATGCCAGGGCCTCTAGCAAACAACCTCCAGATGCATGCAACACCTTGTGCATCTGGCTTACATGAGTACTGGGGAATTGAACCTGGGTCCTTAGGCTTCACAGGCAAGCACCTTAATTGCTAAGCCATCTCTCCAGCCATGCTTTCACTTTTAATTAATGCAGTAAACAGACATTGAGATGCTTTAATTAGGAATAATATTAGGCAAGTAGAAAGAAAGATACTGAAATATATCAGGAAGAAATGGCCATATCTGTTATACTATATAAAGCAGGCTTGAAGTAGGGTAATATCTGAGGATACAAATATAGGAACGTTTGGCATGGAAAATACATATTTTAGTAATAATCGAAAGCTACAGATGAATATTTGTAGACCTGGGTTATCCACATGTAGCTTTTTTGTTTTGGTTTTTGAGGTAGGGTCTTGCTCTAGCCCAGACTGAGCTGGAAGTCACTATGTAGTCTCAGTGTGGCTTCAAACTCACAGAGATCCTCCTACCTATGGCTTCTGAGTGCTGTTATATTAAAGATGTGGGCCACCACTCCCAGATTACATGTAGCCTTTACAAGTGAATATTGAGTGTTTATTTTATTTTTTTTTTTACTGCTGATATTCAGGAGCTACACAGAGGAGGAGAAGATATGATAAGAAAGGGAGGACCAATATTGGTTATGGAAGTGATGTTTCTTAACCCTTAGTTTGCTATTATAGCCCTGTAGCCACACCCATTTATAAATTCCTAAACACAGCTGTCATCTTATAGGTCTAGGCACCCTGCTGATACCAAAGTCTGTGGATGCTCAAGTTCCTCATGTAAATAGCATACCTTTTACATGTAACCTATGTACATTCTCCTGAAATAGTTGTACCATATTGTTTAGGAAATCATGACAAGGAATAAGTGTGAACATGCTCAGTAAAGATTACTTCAACAACTTGATAGTGTTCCATAATCATTGAAATCATGTTTGGATAGAAACAAAAGCCAAGTCTAACCAGATGACTTGAATCTGTCTGTTTGTTACCTTGGGCACTGTTGGCTCCTGGGTTCTCCATCTCCCTCTGCTGCAGGGATCAGGGCTTAGTGATGGGTCCAATGTTTATGTGTCCATCTTGTCCTGTCCCTTCACCCATCTACACAAATCAGAGACTGTTTTCCAGGAAAAGAGGAGCCTTAAATGTTGCTCAGTTGGTTTCAGAAAGAGTAACTAGGAAGCTGGCTGTGCGGAATTCTGATTTTGCTCACACCAGGGCAGGCCAGGCTTTGGGTAAACAGTAAGACAGAGAGGCAACTCTAAATACCAAGGAATACTTTGGGAAAACAAACATAAATTTACTAGTGATACTGTGTTGATCTAACTTATTGTTTTATATAACTAATTCCTTCAACTTCATGCCTACAAACATTACCACTACAGGGCAAGTTAAAAATTCTTTCTTTCCTTCTTCTTTTTTCTTTTATTATTATGAAAACCTTTCTAGAAGACAGGCTAATGGTCATGGGATACTGTCATAGGTAAGTGAACACTGAACTCCATGAATTGTTGAACTTGAAGTAGCATATAAAATTAATCATCTTTTTATTAGCTGAGACTTTATTTTTCAGTTTTGATATTTCACCACTCTCCAAAGGCATCATGGCCTATCTGAGCCTAAAGAAACTTATAAACTCAAAGGTAGGTTTTATAAATGATAAAGCCACTATGGGTTAATAAAATATTCATTGGGTCTTGAAAGCTCCAAGACCAAATCCATAAAACAAGCACCAAGATTTTAATAAGGATAAAAGCAAGATAGTGCCTTTTAACTTGGGCTAGAAGGTTCAACCTCAGCCAGTTTATTGGAAGTAATATTTTGAAGAAACATTTCTATTAATTCTCTGCATTCCAATGTGTTGTGTTAAAGTAGCTCTGTAAAGCATCTGGCTTGAGCTCTTATAACCTTTTAAAGAATATTTTATTTGTTTATTTGCACACAAAACAATACAGAGAGAAGAGAAAGTGAGAGAGAGAGAGAGAATGAGAGAGAGAGAGAGAGAGATAGTGGGTGCACCAGAGCCTCTGCCATGGCCAAACTTCAGATTCACATGCCACTTTGTGGATCTGGCTTTACATGGGTACTAGGGAATCAAACCTTTGCAGGTAAGTACCTTAACCACTGAGCAATGTCTCTTGTCTCCAGCTCTTACAATCTTGATGCAACCAGTGACACAAAAAGTGTAATTAAGCTGAATATGTCGTCTCCAAATCACCTAAATTGTGCCTGAAATTGTAAAGAAATATAAAACTTAAGGATTTAAGACTATTTCCCAAAGGTCAAGTGTATGGTATAAAAGGAATTTTTAGTGCATTAAAGTTTTATTGTTCTTTATATGCTTAAGCATGTTCTCTCTCATATGTGGATCCTAGCTATAAATGTATAAACTTGTGTGTGAACTGGAACCAAAAATAGGTACCAGAAACCAGTAAGCTGGTAAAAGCATATAAGGGAGGGAGGAAAGGGAAGGACTTAAGTGTATGGTATTGCACATATGTAAGTAGAAGAACAGATTACAGGGAGGGGAATGGCCTAAGTGAGGCCATGGGAAGATAATGCATAAAAGAAGGACAGGGGGAGGGTCAATCTAAATTCAAGATATTGTGAATAAGACTTATGTAAAATTACTTTTTTGAATAATGTCACATCTAGAAGCTGTAGACTGTTACTAGAAAATTTTCAGTACCTGGGATGGGATACCTTCCAGTGAGTTGTTGGCCAAGGAGGTCCCGGTAGCCTCCAGAACATTAAATGCTTTTGCCCAAGCCCTTGGTTTCCCTTGAGAAACAGATAGTAAGACCCTATTGCTGAAGACATCTCTTGCCTGAGAGGCAAGGTCACTGAGAAAGCAATCTGGTGCTGAGCAGAAAACCTTCTCCCTGTAGACCAGCCAACTGAAAGCTGGAAAAAGCTGCACTGCATGCAGCGTATGGGAGACAAAAGTCATCAGCAGAGAAAACAGCGGACGCTGAATATTCATGTTTGGCCAGACATTCCCAATGACTGAATGGGTGCAATAGTGGCATGTGTACTCTTGGGGTAACCAACTGCTCCATAATTGGACTGAAGGCCCTCTCTATGGGAGGGAATACATACCTGGTACTGAAAAACCTAAGCAAAAGTCTATGGTAAGTGAGGTCATGAACCTTAGGGGTATAAAGCCTGCTCTTCTCTGACTAAATGTATATATAATTCCCACCAAGCTGCCCTGAAAGTACTACACTTAATGTTCATATTCACATATTAATGATACTCTCACTTCTGGTTAGAGAAGCTTCTCTTTTCAGATGGTGATGACCACTGGGATCACCCAAAAGGCAACATAGTGCTGAGAAGAAGGGATGGAGGAGTGCCCAGCACTGAAACACCTCTGTCACACCTTCCAAGGCTCAGGGACCATTGCAGAAGAGGGAGTGGATAGAATGGAAGAGCCAAAGGAAGGGTATGACTTCTTAGAGTGCAACTGTCCAGACAGAAATTGGCCTCGATGTCCATGACCTTGCAATGCCTAGCAATACCTCTGCAAGACCCTCAAAATAGAAGAAAAAGATGATGACATCAAATTAAAAGAGAGACTAATGGAGAGAGGGAGGGGATATGATGGAGATTGGAGTTCTAAAGTGGAATGGGAGGATGGGAGGGAAATATCAGGTGTTTTGTGTCTGTGTGTAAGTATAGAAGTTGTCAATAAAAAATAATAATTTAACAATAAAAAAAGAGAAAAAACCACTCCCCCCCAAAAGTATACATAAAAGAACAGGGGATGGTAATCATCTTTTTGTGCTTCAGCCTGCATTGTAGAGTTGGACAATAAGGAGACCATGTGGGTCTCAATTATTCTTGAAAATATCTAAATGATTCAAGAAGTACGGGAGAATATTACCTCAGTCAGGCAGAGGCAGTTAGGTTTTCCTTAGGTTCCTTATTGTTTGTTCAGCTGTAGCTGTTGAAGCTTTCTGGGAGTTGAATGAATTTTATTACTTTAAATACTAAGCTTAGAAACTAGACTTAGTTCTGCTATATGAGCTGCTCAGGAAGAGTCCAGATCAAGACTTCACCTTGAGCTCATCTAAACCTCAGCCCAGAGAGTAAGATGAAAGCTAAATTGCAATTTTCTGTTTTTACCTGCCCACACTGTGAATATGTGGCTAAATTCATATAGGTTTGTGTTGGTTACTTGTGTGTATCTTTGACCACAATGTTTTGCAGAAACAACTTAATGAACAGAACTATTTTTACTCATAGTTTCAGATGTTTTGCTCCATGCTTATTTAGCTTCTGTTTCTGCTTGTTGGGAAGCAGAATATCATGGTGACAGGAGTGTGTGGAAGAGTAGACTGCTGACCTCGTGGAAAAGAGAATGAAGCAAGCTAGAGCCCACATAGGGATAACTCTTCTTTTCCCTTTTTTGTCCAGTCATCCAGTCTATGGGATGGTGTCACCTACATCCAGAATGGGTCTGCCCTCATTTACTCACTCCTCTCTGGAAATGCCCTCACAGACACACCCAGCGGTGCCCTTTAATAATCTCTTAAGGGCTTTTAAATATGATCAAGTTGACAGTCAAAATTAGTCATCACAAATTTAAATTTGAACACTAAGTGGCACCACTGTATACTGTACTGTGCTCTGAGTTTACATGTGATTACAATCACTTTGTAAGGTAGGACAAGCAAGTCTCTGAGGGTGAGATTTTGAATGGAAGATGTTGGTTGGCATATAATAAGAGAATTTTAGTTATAGGTCATATCCTATATATGTTATATCCCTGAGTGCCTGTCAAATTCCATGCTTAGTGATTGTGGTGGTAGTATTGACATCTTCCTATAGAATTTACCTTCTCTGTTACAGAATCACTTCAGAATCACTTGAAATTGGAATGTAACATGGGCAAGTATCTGAGCACATCATGGGCAAAGTGCCAAGCACATTGAAAATAGTTGCTAAACTATTGAGACCAATCTGGATTTCTTTCTTGTGGTTTTATCTGCAAATGTCAGGTCAGTTCATTCAATTCTCTTTTAAACCAAGTTTGCTTTTATGTTATTGTTTTTATTAAGCTAATTGAGTCAGTGTTTCATGAGATTGCTGTTAGATTAGCTGCATTATTTACATGGCTTTCTAGAATATGAACTTGAGGAGTTCACCACAGGACAGAGAATCCTATGTGCTTTATTGTGATGGCTTTAGATGTAAATAAGTAAATGTAATTGGACCTAGATAAACTCATGAGGAAGTAATCAGAGAAAATTATGTAACATTCTTTCTATTGCATTCAGAGCCATTTCCATCTATGAAATTGCCTAAGATTGAAGCAAAAAGTTCTAACAGGTTATCTGATTAATTATTTTTAAAAGAGGAGAGTATGTAGTAAAAAACAACAAAAAAAGGAGTGGAAGGAAACATCTTCCTCTGGAAGATGGGAGACAAGGAGAATAGCTTCAAGTTCAATTATCTAGCTCTACCTTTCTCATACAAGCATACAACCAAGTAATTCTCAAACTTGAATATGCATAAAAATCAACTAGGAAGCTTACACAATGCAGATGACAGGGTCCTGTCTTTGAGATTTAAGAAAATAATTCAATGTTTATCGGCCAAAGATTTGAACAGACATTTCATCAAAGAAGATACAAAGATGGCAAATGAGCAAAGGAAAAGCTGATCTACATTATTGGCCATTGGTGAAACAATTTAAATGACAATGAGTGACATTGGCACAGAAAATAAACTGAAACATAAAGTACTGGCAAGTCTACTCAGTGATCATGGATTAGATTCAGGGTGAAAGGACACATAGGACAGAAAGGGGAAGGAGACTGGGGATGGAAGGGTAAAAGGGAACAGAGGGGTCTTGTGGAGAAACTGGGTCAAGAATCAACTAAAATTATTTTTTGAAAATTACAGAATGAATAATACTTAAATCTATATATGCAAACTAAAGAAAAACCACAGTATCTGAAATTTGAAAATTCTCCGTTATTATGCATGTAATTGTTGGACTACACCTTGAAAAGCATTGTCTGTAACATTAATCATCTGGTATACTTTCCAATACTTTCAGAAAAAATACTGTATGAAGTTGGCATCTGGATATATAAGACATGACTGAGAGGAAGTGAGAAAACATTGAGAAAACTTCATATACTTGCATACAATAATTTAATAAATTATGATGGAATTGATCTCCAATTTGTATTCAACTCTGGAGGTTCTATAAGTATCTCTTACTGTTTTAATCAGGGCACACTGAATTTTAAAACTATTATTTTATGAGCATACATATATGAAATATTACATTTATTATTGTTTGTATTTTTTTTTTCTAAATGGACCATTTTGCTCTTAGGGAATTCTCTAACCATTTTAGCTATCAACCCAGAAAAAGATAATCAAGACCATTGGAGAAATGGATAAAAGTATTTAGAAGATGCTAGATAGCATGTCAAGGAACGTTGTGTCTCTGTGTGATTTCTTTCATTGACAAGTATGAGAGAGGAGTTAAGATGTTTTTCCATTTGGAATTTATTTTTTTCTATTTAGAATATTAGCTAAGTAGAGCAATATAAAGTTTTGTTGCAGAATAAGGAAAAGATTGAGATGCTGGGATCATATCCAAGGCCTCACATATCTTAGACAAATGCTGTACCACTGAGCCACATTCATTCCTGAAAAAATAGAAATGGATAATAAAAATAAGGATTCTGGCTGGATTTTATTTTTTTATTTTATTTTATTTTTTTTTTGGTTTTTCAAGTTTTTCAAGGTAGGGTTTCACTGTAGCTCAGGCTGACCTGGAATTCACTATGTAGTCTCAGGGTGGCCTCGAACTTGTGGTGATCCTCCTACCTCTGCCTCCCAAGTGCTGGGATTAAAGGCGTGCGCCACCACGCCCGGCCCTGGCTGGATTTTAAAAACAGATGTGTTGGAGAACATCTGCCCTAGGAGAGTGAATGTATTTTTCTTTGTCTTATGTGTATAGTATGTGGGGTGAGGTGTGGTATGTGTATGTGGGGTGTGATGTGTGTGGTGTATGCACGTGTGTCTACAGATGCACGTACCCTGTGTACATGCACGTGGAAGCCAGAGAAGGTCAGGTGTCTCCCTCTATCGTTTATTCATTTGTTTCCATAAGATGTAATCTCTAACTGTACCTAGACCTGCTGTTTCTCATCAGATCAGTAAGCCCCAGATACTTTGGTTTCTTCTCAGCACAGAAGTGGGGTTACAGGCATGTGAGGCCATGCCCAGCTATTTAAGAAAATATATTTTATTTATTTAAGAGAGAGAGAGAGAGAAAGAGAATGAGCATGTCAGGGCCTCCAGCCACTGCAAAGGAACTCCAGATGTGTGTACCCTCTTGTGCATCTGGCTTACATGGGTCCTGGAGAATTGAACCGGGGTTCCTTTGGCTTTACAGGCAAATGCCTTAAACGCTAAGCCATCTCTTCAGCCTCAATGCCCAGATTTTTATGTGGATGAATTAGGCCCTTATGCTTGTGATTTTCCCAAGGGAAAACTATTTACAACCGAAGACATTCTAAAGGGTCTCACTGCCTTCTGCTTAGTCCATCAAACAAAGCCTGCAAACATATCCATGAAGAGTGAGGAGAGTGTGTACCTTGTCCTTTTGAAAGATCCCAGGCAGAGACAGTAGGACTCAGCAAAGTGATTGTTAAACGAAGGTGGCATTGTACTATGTATATGAGATTCTAAATTAAGAAATGTTATAATGAATATTGTCTTTATTATAGTTAATTTCTTTCTTTCTTTCTTTCTTTCTTTCTTTCTTTCTTTCTTTCTTTCTTTCTTTCTTTATTATAGTTTAGGTTGTAATTACTGAGGTATCCAATATTTTACCATACAAATTGTGACTGTTTGGAAGAATTCTCCATGAACACATTTTTCAAATGTACAGTTTATTTAAAAAAGTAAAAACATAAAGTGTCAAAGACAATTGACACCAGAAATGCCCCCAAGGTGATAAAAGAAAGCACAGTGATGGAAAGCAGAGTGCCAGACTTCAGTGGATTCTGCATCAAATATTTACATTACAAATCCAACAAATGCATGGATTGTAGGAAACACAGTCACATATTAGCAGGCTTCTCATCACCTCTGAAAGTGAGAACACGCTTGAAGTAAAACATTGGGTGGTGATGTCAGTCAGAGACAATGTGCTTGTTAGAACTATATTGCCATTCCATATTCAGGAGTTCTCACATGTCATATTTAGTTTGAACATTATACTCAGGGAGCTATTATAAATTTAAGAAATCATGTAGAGAAATTTATACAACCTTATTTACCAATGGCATTTGTGTGATCATTTTCATTGAAATAAATTTTCATGATTCTTTAAAAAAGTTTCTATATATTAAGTAAGAATAACTAGGGCTGGAGAGATGGCTTAGCAGTTAAGGTGTTTGCCTATGAAGCCAAAGGATCTAAGTTCAATTCCCCAGGACCCACATAAGTCAGATGCATAAGGTGGCACATGTGTCTGGAGTTCATTTGTAGTGGCTGAAGGCCCTGGTATGCTCATTATCTCTCTTTCTCTCTCTCTGCCATGTTCTTTCTCCTTCTAACACTCAAATAAAAATAAAATAAATTTAAGAATTCTAAAAAGATATGTTTTAAAAATAATTATATTTAAAAAAGAATAACTAAATTTAATTTCATTACTTTAAAAATATTTTCCCTTTTAAAAAAATATATTTTATTTATTTATTTATTTATTTATTTATTTATTTAAGAGAAAGGGACAGAAACAGAGAGAGAGAGAGAGAGAGAGAGAGAGAGAGAATGGGGGCGCCAGGGCCTCCAACCACTGCAAATGAACTCCAGATGCATGCACCCCCTTGTGCATCTGGCTTACATGGGTCCTGGAGAATCGAACTGGGATCCTTTGGCTTTGCAGGAAAATGCCTTAACCACTAAGCAATCTCTCCAGCCCTATTTTCCCTTTTTGGAAGTTCAGGGGACCCAGGGCCTTGTGCATGCTAAGCAAGTGCTCCACCACAGAGTGTCATCCCCTGTCCCCAGTTTCTTAGCTAAGAAAAAGAAAAGGTGCATCATTGAATGTTTTCCTCATGTACTAGATTTGTAAAGCAAAGAAGGAATATACACTAAAATCAAGCTTTGTAAGTTTTCTAAACAAACATACAGAAAGCCAAGAGAACAATTATAAATCTTAATGCTCTTGAAAAGCTGATCTTTTTCACTCTCCTGTAAGTGAAGATGCTATAAGTCAAGACCTTGTCAATGCATTCTCTACTTTATTCCTGACCTCTAGAAGGGCCTAGAAGAGAGATAGGCTTCAATAAATATTGAATGAATTAATAGATTAAAGTTAAGAGGCAGAACGAGAAGCAGAATTACATATATTTTTGAGTCTGGTAAGTGTTCTTTTTTTTTTTTTTTTTTAACATATACCTAAAGGTTAAGGGTTTATCATCTTCCTTAAGAGTAACAGAAAGCCTGACCTGGGTAACAGATCATTTATTTCCTTAACAAGCTGTTATTGCAAACTGTTCTTGTGTATGTTTTTGTTCATAATGGCTGTATTTATTAAGTTGTATTTATTTTGAAAACAAATTGGTAACTTCAGGCTGGAGATATGGCTTAGTGGTTAAGGCGCTTGCCTGCAAAGCCAAAGAATCATGGTTTGATTCTCCAGGACCCACATAAGCCAGATGCACAAGGGGGCACCTGCATCTGGAGTTCATTTGCAGTGGCTGGAGGCCCTGGTGCACCCACTCTCTCCCTCTCTCTCTCTCTGTTCTTCTCTCTATTAAACAAATAAAATATATTTGAAATTTTTAAAAAGTTTGGTAACTTCTTGTATTTAAAGGTAAATGACTATTTCTTCTTTATGACCTTGCAACCATCTAAGACATTATACTTAAAGTAAATATTTGGATATCTATCCCTTATACAAATATTTATGGGTCAACAGGCATAACATAGTCATACAACCTACACTATAAATTCAGTGTAGTTGTTCATCCATGAAAGGATCATTTGAGGTAAATATGACAATATTACAGAGGCAATATATATTTAAACTTAAGATATCTGTATAGTATATAATGAAGTAATTTCTAAAGACATTATGAATCACCTGAAAATACATTTAAATATCTTATCCATAATGTACTAAATGAATAATTAATGTCTTTTAATTTAATTCAGTTTGTGAGGGGGTTCTCACTATGCTATTCAGACTTATCTGGGATTCCTGTACACAAGGGATTCTTCTCCCACCACAGCATCCTGAGTAGCTGGTTTACTGGTGTGTACCATTGTGTCATGTTTTATACCATTTTCTCAATGGCCTCTTATCTCCATGTTTCCTGAATAGTCTAAATTCATCTTATTATTCAATTGCCTTGGTTAGAACACCTTATTTATTCCTAATACTCTCATTATTACTTTTATTGAAATGCATTATTTCAAATTACTGTCCTGTAGGGAGGTTAGGGAGTATATTGTATTTTTAAAATTTTTTATTTTACTTATTTTATTTTTTTAATATTATTCTGATTTTACATTCACTGAATTGGTTCCATTATCCTCTTCCCTGTCCTCCCTCTTCCAAAGGGACCCTCATCAATGGGGAATGTGGGTCATGCATTGTGGGGGTAGACAAGAGTTCTGGTGGGTAGGCCCCAGTCTCTGTGCATAATGCCCCGACTTGTGACTCTAACAATCTTTCCGCCCCCTCTTCTGCAAATTTCCCTGAGCCACATTGGGGTCATTTTAGTTCTACTTCAGTGATGAGGTTTTGGGAGCCTCCATGTTTATGGATATCTGGCTTAGTTGGAGTTGGATGTTCTCTGTGTTTATCTCCTTTGGCCTTTTTCTGGTGTCGTGATCTCCATGAATGCTGTATGCTTGTCCTTTATCTGTGTTGTTCTATGGTAGGCTGGGGCCCTGGTGAGGTGTGGTTAGCTGATCCTCCCTTCAGGTTTGTTGTCCATCTGAAAAAAGATAAGCAAAATTCTCCAACGGAGAGAGAAGTTAGCACTAGATAGAAGGGATGACCATAGATATTTTGGAGGGAATTTTATATGCGTTGGCTCTCTTCTAGCCCACATTTGGTGGTATCTTGATCTTGGAGACTGAGCTCATTTTTTGTACCTGGTTTTGACTTATTTCCCAGTTCCAGCAATGAGTTCCATTCCACTGAGTGGATCTATTAGCCAAATCAAGAGCAGTTGGTAACTCACCATGGCTGTTTGCCACTACTGCTCTTGTTTGAGCACTATGTCAGGCTGTTTCCTGTTGGGTATTTTAGACTGCAAGTTGTTTGGACCAATATTGGACATTTTCCCCCAGTTGCTCGTGTAGCACCCTCTGGTACTAGACTAGCTAACTGTCTGATGACTGACCCTCTTCCAGGTTCTGGCCAGGTCTCTCCGTGTTTGGTCTCACTCACGTATACTGTCTTCGACAGTAGGGTCTTACCATTAACCTTTGGTGGGTCATCAAGAACTCTGACAGAAGTCTGTCTTTTTTGGGAAACCTTGTAGGTGTCTCAGATCAACAGCTCATTGTGGATTTTAACCCCGTGCTGACACTGGGAGTTATAAGTCTGCACCTAGGGAGGTGAGGGAGGAGAAAGATAGATAATATAAAAGAGAAAGTGAGTATAGAGAGGAGAGGGAGGGTGAGAGAGAGAGAGAGAAGAGCAAGAGAAGCAGGACAAGATTAGGGTTGTTCTTCATGATGCTCTCTCCAGTTTCCTGTGGTTTGGGTGTTCCCTCTGTGGGCCTGCTGAAAGATCAGTGTTTTAGCCTGATGTTCAGAGGAAAGGGTTTTATAGTATCTTTTCCTTTTGGGTCCAAATTTGTATCCCTCCCTTGTCCTCCCTCCCACCCTCTCGTTCCCTCCCAACCTCTCATTCCCTCCCACCCTCACCCTCCCTCTATCCAGACCTCCCTCATGTCTGGTCCTCAGAGTGTTTATTAGGTTTGGCCACATGTCACGTGGATTCAGGTTAGGAGAGACAGATAAACGAGATCATGTGACGCTTATCTTTTTGTGCTTTGGTGAGCTCACTGAGGATGATCTGTTCCATGTTTGACCATTTTTTTTCTCAAATTTCCTTATTTCATCTTTCCTTACTGCTATGTAGAATTCCATCATATACATATACCACATCATTGTTAACCATTCATCTAGTGATGGACACCTGGGTTGATTCCAGCTCTTTGCTATTATGAATTGAGCAGCTATGAACATAGTTGAGCAAATGTCTCTGATCTGAGGCTTGGACCTTTAAGTTAAATGCCCAGTAAGGGAATAACTGGATCCATTGGTAGGTCTATGGTCATCCTTTTCAGGAGTCTCCATATAGCTGTCCATAATGGTTGAACCATTTTACATTCCCACCAGCAGTGAAAACTTGTTCCTATTTCTCCACAGCCTTGCCAGGATTTTTTTTTTTTTTTTTAATGTGAAAATTTTCTCATTTCCCTGATGATTAGGGATGTTGAACAACATTTGCTATTTGTATTTCTTCCTCTGTAATCTGCTGGCTTTGGTTTTATTGGGTTTTGGTATCCTTTTGTCAGTGAAATAGCTTTTCAGCTTCATGAGATCCCAATGGTTGAGTGATTGTTTAATTTCCTCAGCTGATGGGGTTTTGTTCAGGAAATCTTTTCCCACTCCTATGTCATGAAATGTTCCTCCTATTTTTTCTTCCAGTAGTAGCATTGTTTCTGGTTTTATATTAAGGTCTTTGATCCATTTGGAATTGGTTTTTGTGCATGGAGAGATGTGTGGGTCAAGTTCAATTTTCCTACATATGGTTGTCCAGTTTGGCCAGCACCATTTATTGAAGATGCTGTCTTTCCTCCATTCTGCATTGGTAGGGCCTTTGTCAAATATCAAGTAGCTGTAGTTACTTGACCCAAAGTCTGGGTCTTCAATTCTGTTCCATTGGTCTATATTCCTGTGTTTATGCCAGTACCATGTTGTTTTCATTACAATGGCTTTGTAGTATAGCTTTAGATCAGGTATGGTGATGCCTACAGAGGTGTTTCTTTTGCTGAGGATGAGCTTGGATATCCAAGGCCTTCTGCCTTTCCATATGAATTTTGAGATAGTTTTTTTTATCTCATTGAAGAAGGAAGTTGGGAATTTTATTGGCAGGGCATTGAATCCATAAAGTGCTTTTGGTAAAATTTCCATTTTCACAATTTTCATTCTACCAATCCAGGAGCATGGGAGGTCTTTCCATTTTTTAGGACCTCCTCAATTTCTTTCTTGAGTGTTTTTATATTTTCATTGTATAGGTCTTTCACTTCCTTAGTTAATGTTATTCCAAGGTATTTTATTTTCTTTGTTGCAATTGAAAATGGGACAATGTTAGTTATTTCTTTTTCTGTCTCTTTGTCCTTTGCATACAGAAAGGCTACTGATTTCTGTGCATTGATTTTATATCCTGCTACCTTGCAAAAGGTGCTCATCACCTTTAAGAGTTTTGAGATGGAAGTTCTAGGGTCACTTATGTATAGAATCATGTCATCTGCAAGTAGGGCTAGCTTAACTTCTTCCTTTCCAATTTGTATCCCTTTTATTTCTTTCTCCTGTCTTATTTATTGAGCTAATACTTCTAGCACTATGTTGAAGAGTTGAAGAGAGAGTGGACATCCCTGCCTTGTTCCTGATCTCAATGGGAATTCCTTCAGTCTTTCCCCATTAAGAATTACTTGGGCTTTAGGTGCTTTATATATAGTCTTTATTATGTTGAGATATGGGTCATCCATGCCTATTCTCTCCAATGTTTTGATCATGAAGTGATGTTGTATTTTGTCAAAGGCATTTTCTGCATCTATCGAAATGATCATGTGGTTTTTGTGTTTAAGCTTGTTTATGTGGTGTATTACATTGACAGATTTACATATGTTGAACCACCCATGTGTTCCAGGGACAAAGCCTACTTGGTCAAGGTGGATAATGCTTTTGATGTATTGTTGAATTCGGTTTGCAAGAATTTTGTTCAGGATCTTTGCATCTATGTTCATCAGAGAAATGGGCCTATAATTTTCCTTTCTTGTGGGATCCCTGCCTGGTTTTGGAATTAGGGTGATACTAGCTTCATAGAAGGAGTTGGGGATCCCTCCCTGTTCTCCAATTGTGTGTAACAGTTTGAGAAGAATTGGTTTCAGTTCTTCCATGAAGGTTTGTTAGAATTCAGCTGAGAAACTGTCTGTTCCTGGACTCTTCTTTTTGGGGAGGTGTTTGACTCCCTCTTCAATCTCAAAGGGTGTGATGGGTTTGTTTAGGAAATTAATCTGCTCTGGGCTTAGCTTTGGTAGGTGGTATGTGTCTAGGAATTCATCCATTTCCTTTATATTCTCCTGTTTTATGGAGTAGAGGTTTTTGAAATAAGTCCTAATAATTCTTCCTATTTCACTTATGTCTGTTGTGATCTCTCCTTTTTCATTTCTAATTAAAGATGTTTGCTAATAAACCAGACATAATAACCAGTTGCTTAGTGAGAACTTTTTTTTAACTGAATGGGATTTTTAAAAAATATATTTAGATCTAGCACGGTGGACATAATGTGCTTATTAAGCCATACCAATTTTTCTTTTTAGGGAATAGATATTCATGTAGACATTTATAGAATGTTTGCTTTAAATTAGTATTTAATCCATGCTCATATGTCTTTGCAGACAAATATTATTGGCTTTATTATTTTATAATAACTTTCAAATTTTCATTGAATCAGTACTATTGCTTTTTTTGCATATATATGTGCATACATATGTTTGTGTGTCTGGGTATGCCTTGGTCTCTTGCTGCTTCATGAATGCCCATCTGGCTTTACATGGGTGACTAAGGAATTGAACCAGGGTCAGAAGAGTTGCAAGCCAGTGCCTTTAACCAGTGAGCCATCTTCTCAGTCCCTGAACCAGTATTATTTTAACCATTATAGCTTAGGCAAGATTTTCTATGTAAATCATTTTAGTTGTGTTGTTGAGTATTAGCTACAGGAGTGACACTGATGCCAGCTGAGATAGCATAGGCTCCAGAGCTTATCAGAGTTTCTTTGATGGAAATTGATGCATATGTCCAGGCACCTATTTCTTCATTCATAACATGAAGCAGATAACTGGTCAGATATTCTTAACCAGGAGAGCCTTTATTGGAATTTGAGAATATGTCTTGATATTTGTCAATTATTATAATGGTTTGATTTTCTGCCAGGACTTGTGGTTCTAGGGTTTGATTTGCTAAAACTATCATAATGCATAGGACAACTCAACCCAGTGAAATCATCCTATCTGAATGGCTGTCAGTGACCCTTGTGAGAAGCTGGGGAGATGAATTACAGGATGGATCTGAAGTCAGATCACCTGCAAGTAGACATAGACTTTTACTCCTCATCCTCATTGCTGTTGCTTTTAGCCCCAAATTTAAATATAATGAACTAGGGTTATTCCACACATCCCTACTTCAAGTCCTATGGGCAAAGCCAACTTGGGAGAAGTCATGACCTTCCTCTGGCATCAACCCTGACATGGAGTCATTTAAAGGAAACATTTACCCCACCATGGGATTATCACCTCACTAATGACAGCAGGATTATTTTCCAGTTTTATTGTCTATAGTTGTATTATTAATATTTTGTAAATGAAGTGGTTAGAGTTTGCTTTAAGCTAACTAATTTAACTTAACTGAAACTTAGACTCCTCATTTGTAAAATCAGTATATCAAAGCAGAAAATGTCCAATTTCTTTACAGGTCTGAGACTTGAAGAATCAATATTTTGAAAGAAAATGCTGACTATAATAGAAGGGTTTTCATGGTTGTTGAGAAATACTCTCTGAATAAGTGTGGAGTTGTATCAGACATAAAGCCCTTTATTTGTAATGTTTGCTAATTATCATGCTATAAATAATCCTGTCATAACCAATCTCAAGCTCCCATTGTGAAGCTGACATTAGGAAAGCACATATACACACCTTCATGCAAAGCCTGGAGAATCCAGTTCCATCACAGCAGTGCTGGAATCTCAGTACTCCTTTCAGTTTGCTGGATTTTTAACAAATGTATCTAAGCATGCTTAGATTTTTCAATTTTCTATGTGTTTCTAGGATATGCACTTAGATTCTCTATTAGAATAATTCACTAGCCACGTTCATCTCTGAGCAGTTGACAGAGCTTAAACATTCCATCAGCAAATATTTACTGAGCATCTAATTACTGAGCAGTGTTCGAGGCAGGGGAATTCAGCAATGAACAAGACAGACAAAATTCTTGCCCTGCTGTACCTTGAACTTTATTTCCATATCACTCAAAGATTCAACTGTAAAACAGAAGACTGTTATATCAGTTAAAAATCTTTTAGTTGCCAACTATGAACCAAAATGGAAGTCATTTTTGTTAAAACAAATAAAAGAATTTATCAGTTGGTCAAACTGAAAGTCCAGATGTATTCTTGAGGTGAAGCTTTAATCACAAGGACTCAGTTAGTATCCATCTCACTAATCTATCTTTCCTCTTTATACCGTACCCTTGCAGGGCCACAATGTCCACACGTGGTAGCAAAAATATTACTGCAGCTTCAGATCCACATGATACTCAGAAGACAAAAAAAGTGCCTTTCTAAACCCACCACCACACCTTAAGATCCACCTAGAAACACTGCCTCCAGCAAGGTGGCTGTAGATATAAACTATAAACTAATAAAACACTGAATATAGTGTGGGCCATCTATTCAAGCTACCACAGTGTGCCCCCACACCTGGCCAGACTTCTCTATGCTATAGATGAAAGCTTTGTATTACCTGATGTTAGGTGGCTCACCAGAGAAACAAGAAGAGCACTAAACAACCTGGACCTTCAGAGTGACACCCGAATTCTTCACTCAAATCATGTGCTTAACTAATAAACACTTCCTTTTACTATTAAAAAAAAAAAAAAAAAAGGTGCCTTTTAGGAGCTCTTAAACTCCAGAGGAAAAGATTTTCTTTTCTCCTGAATTCCCAGAATATACCACCTTGGCTGTTACTGAGTTATTTGTTCATCTCTTAGCAACTCTCCTGTCAAAGGGATTGACCATTGTGGGAGTTACAGATGAGTATTTTACCCTCACAAATCTCAGGGATGATCTTTCTCCCAAATGAAAAGCTAGCTAAAGGAAAGCAAACAGAAGAGGGGGAAAAATAACACATGTCAGTTACTGGTCCCTTCCACACACTAAATGTGAGTGACCATACTGCTATGAAAGCAAACAGAGCTTGTATTGTTTCTCTCTGTGTGATCAATTATAGGAAGGAATTAGTCTTTTGGTTTATGAAGAATTTACAAACCAATGAAGGATTTCAACCTTGGTCAACATAGATAATATTCCATTAAAAAGTAACTGAAGTTTAGGAAGCTCAGAATACATTATAATCAGCACAGTGGCCCTAACTAGTCCATTTGAATGTACATACAAGGTTCTGTTTTTTACATTTTGTTAATTTTTAAATTTAACAGGAATTTCTTGGTTGTGTCAAGGATGGTGTTACAAACGAACAAGATAAACTGAGACAAGTGTTTTTAAGGAACATCTGCAAATACTTGACAATAAACATACTAAATAAACATTGAGATTGTGGTTTCTAGAGAAATATATTGATTGAAGCCTGAAAATCATAACATTTGAGAGAAAATAGTTGTCTTTAAGTAACCATCATTAAGAAGAATATATTACTTTTATGTAATTGTTTTCCAATCAATTAATTGGTTTCTACATTTCAAGTTTTTTTTCTCCAAAAATCTACACATCCCTGAATATATGCCAAAGTTGAAAACCATTGAAGTACCTTTAAATTTATTAATTTCTCTACCTCAGTTGATCATAAAATATGAGACTGGCAAAAATTGTCTTTGGCTTTCAGATAATTATCTTAAGCCACGAAGTACAAATCTTGTTGGAATATGATCCCCCTTTATTTAATATGACTAAGTTGCAATCTGCCCAGTGACGTCAGTAGTCTCATCTAACATCAAGATATGTCTTTGTGTTTTTAATCTAAATCCTATGAGATGGTCCCTGAAACTTAATCCTGATTCTCCTTTTTATATTCTAAGAAGAAATTAAGGATAGCAATTAATCTAGGGATTTCAGTTTTGATTTCTATTTCCTAATGACAGTCTTCCTCCCTCTTCTCTCTCCTTTTTGAGAGTCTCACTATTTAACCCAAGCATCCATAGAACTCACTATATAGCACAGGCTGACTTCCAACTTGTGATCCTCTTGCCTCAGACTTCTGAGTAAGTCAGCATGTCTCCCACATGCAGTTTTCTATGTGAAAACTTTCCCCTATTGTTCTTGTTGCAGTAAATATAGATTATCTGTTTGTATCTGATTTGTTTGTTTGTTTGTTTTTGAGGTAGGGACTCACTCTAGCCCAGGCTGACCTAGAGTTCACTATGTCAGTCTCAAGGTGGCCTCGAACTCACAGCGATCCTCCTACTTCTGCTTCCAGTGTGCTGGAACTGAAGGCATGCACCACCACACCTGGCTTGTATCTGGATTTTTTAAAACATTTTTTATTGAGAACTCTAATATATGAACATACTATAATTTGACTAAATTTTTAATGTGTATATGTTGATAGAATGCAACAAAGGAACCTCGTGAAGGGACTTTCCTAAAAAGTCTAAGTGTTTAAAATAGAGGCTGTTTAGCCACGTGGCGACCTGGTCCTTAGAAAAGAGGAATAGACTCCAGTGAGAGAAATTTGTTAAAAAAGATGAGACCTTATTTCAGGAATAAGAGATAGTAGCCAGAGATCTAAATATTATGCCTCCACATGCCACAATGGCACGTGCACACTCACATACCTGCTGTCTCTCTCTCCCCTCTCCCCCCCACCTCTCTCTCACTCACACACACACATACAGAGTGAATTTGAATCCCTTGCCAGCTCACATTCATGAATGCTTACATTTTGTGCATAATGTCAGTTTCTGTGTCTCCAAGGCCATTAGTGATGCAACTTTTCCTAAGAGTCTTCAATTACCGATTCCAAAATTTTCTCCCAAGCAACCAATTCTTGTACAAATTGAAACTGTTGGTACATGAAAATCAGTTAATTTGGATGAGTCTGACAAAGGAACTGTGTATAGTAGATATGGGGAGCTCAAGCTCTCAGGTGTAGATAGCCCCACCCTTCCCCAGGCCTTGCTGAGCTATCAGGAACTGCAGCCTCTGGTTGAAGGACAGCCTGTCCACTCATGGAATGAGACAAGAGATGACTATTTCAACCTCCTTCTCCTCTCCTGCCAGGGGCTCTACTAATGGAACAAATTTAAAAAGCAAAAAGTAATTCAGCCCATTCATCAGTGAAGTCCTTCCAGAATGCCCTGGCTCGGATGGTGGATGTGAAAACAGAGCCATTATGACCCAGTCCTATGTGTGTTCTCTGTATATTTTACACACATTTCTTATTGTAATATCTACTTGTGATATATAGTTTCTTATCCTTCCCGCTTATGTGTTCCTTCTTTACGACTGTGGACAGGGGCTGTTTCTAAGTTAATTCTGCTCTGCAAGGATGCAGCTACCGGTATATAACTTTTGGGCCTTTCTGGGTTCTGGGGTTCAGGAGTAGGGAGTGACTGTGGCTCTCCAGGCAGGTCATAGGCTCAACATCCCTGTCACTGACAAAAGCTGGCCTTGTCTCCATCTACCACATGACTTTTGTAATTCCCTTGGGATTGAATTCAGTGTGCATATAGCATGTAATCATACTTTTCACTCTTCCTCTGTCTTCTCTATTCTCTTCTTTCCTTTTCTCAAGGTCTATAGGCTCAGTTAATCCTATAAGTCTATCTATAGCATGTCATCATTATTGGACCACACAGGACCTCTACATTTAGTTCCCATTCACTGAGTGCTTCAAATTTCAACCAAATTTTTATTTTTTTATGCAAATCCAGAATAATCTCTCTCCCTTCCTGAAATGGGATTTTAAGTCTAGAGCACACAGAATTGTATCTTTTTCTATTTATATAGACATGTATTTTGGTAGCCCCAGATAACCTCCAATTGCTAGGAGCCTTGAAAAATAGCATATGTACATAAGATTATTCTAAAACTATTTTAAATTAAATTATTTTTATTTTGTATCATTCTTGACAGAGGGAACACACTCTATACACTTGCTGGAATACCTTGTATTTAAAAATAACTTCTTTATGTGGGTTTGGGATTGACCCTTGGTTCTGATGCAGTAACTTTAATTTCTTTAAAAAATATTAACAATTTCTATACTTATAGAGAATAAGCCATGATAATTCCCTCCCCTCCCCACTTTCCCCTTCATAACTACACTGTCCATCATATCCCCCCCCTCCATTAGTCTCTTTTTTATCTTGATGTCATTGACTTTTTCTCATATTATGAGGGTCTTGTAAAGGTACTGCTATGCACTGTGAGGTCATGGATATCAAGGCCAATTTCTGTCTGGACAGTTACATTGTAAGCAGAGGTACCCTTCCTTGGCTCTTACAATCTTTCTGTCACCTCTTCCACAATGAACCTTGAGCCTTTGAGGGTGTGATAGGGATGTTTCAGTGCTGAGAACTCTTCTGTCACTTCTTTTCAGCACTATATTGCCTTTTAGGTCATCCCAGCTGACCATCTGAAAGGAGAGGCTTCTCTAACCGAAAGTGAGAGAGTAATATTTATATATGAATATGAACATTAAGTGTAGTGCTTTCAGGACAGTTTGATGAGAGTAATATTTGTAATTAGCATGACAAGAGTAGACTTTATACTCCTAAGGCTCATGACCTCCCTGCCACAGGCTTTTCCGTACTAGGCATGTATACCCTGCCATAGAGTGGGCCTCCAGTCCAATCAGAGAGCAGTTGGTTTCTCCCAGAGCAGACATGCCACTATTGCACCCATTTAGTAATTTGGCCTGTCCGGCCAAACATGAGGCTTCCAGTGTCCACTGTTTTCACCTCTGATGACTTCAGTCTCCCATAGGGCTACATGCAATGTAGCTTTTTCCAGTTTACAGTTGGCTGATCTACAGGGAGAAGGTTTTCAGCTCAGCACCAGCTTGATCTCTCAGTGACCTTGCTTCCCAATAGGGTCTTAACATCTGTTTCTCATGGGAAACAAGGGCCTTGGCAATAGTCTATAATGTTTTGGAGGGAACAGGGACCTCCCTGGCCAACAACTCACTGGAAGGTATCCCATCCCTGGAACTGAAAATTTACTAGTAGCAATTTATGATTTTTTTGATGTGCCATTGTCCAAAATGGTAGGCTTTCATATGTCTTATTCAGAATATCTTGAATTTTGATCCCCCCACCCTCTCTTAATCTCTTCCCCTGGCCTCACTGAGACCATTACACTCTCTGTAATCAGTTCTTCTACTTATATATATACAATATTATTCCCTAAAGTCCTCCCTTCTCCTCTCTCCCTTATAGCCTTTTTCTAGCTTACCGGCCTCTGATACCAACTTTTTGTTCCAGCTCACACACAAGTCTCAACATTTGTAGCTAGAATCCACCTATGAGAGAGAACATGTGACATTTGGCTTTCTGGGCCTGGGTTACCTCACTTAGTATAATCCTTTCCAGATCCATCTATTTCCCTGCAAATTTCATAATTTCATTTTTCTTTTCCACTGAATAGAATGCCATTGTGTAAATGTACCACATCTTTATTATCCATTCACATGTTGAGGCACATCTAAGCTGGTTCTATTTCTTAGCTATTATGAATAGAGCAGCAATAAACATGGTTGTGCAAGTATCTCTAAGGCAGTGAGAAGAGTCATTAGGATATATGCCTAGGAGTGCTATAGCTGGATCATATGGTAAATCTGCTTTTAGCTGTCTCAAGAACCTCCACACTGACTTCCACAATGACTGTAGCAGACTACATTCCCACCAACAGTGTAGAAGGTTTCCCCTTTTTCTGCATCCTCACCAACATTTATTGTTATTTGTTTTCTTGATGATAGCCATTCAGACAGAAGTGAAAAGTAATCTCAAAATAGTTTTAATTTGCATTTCCCTGATGACTAAGGATGCAGAACACTTTTTTAAGATCTTTATATGCCATCTGTACTTCTTTTGAGAACTCTCTATTTAGTTCCATAGCCCATTTTTTAACCTGGTTGTTTGATTTCTTATTGTTCTGTTTTTTGAGTTCTTTGTATATTCTGGATATTAATCCTCTCTCAGATGCATAGCTGGCAAAGATTTTCTCCCATTCTGTAGGTTGTCTCTTTGCTCTATTCACAGTGTCCTTTGCTGTACAATAGCTTTGTAATTCATGAGATTCCAATGGTTGATTAGTGGTTTTATTTCCTGAGCAATTGGGGTTATATTCAGAAAGTCATTGCCTATGCCAATATGTTGAAGGGTTTCCCCTACCTGTTCCTCTGGCAGTTTCAGAGTTTCAGGTCTGATGTTAAGGTCCCTGATCCATTTGTACTTGACTCTTCTGCATGCAGAGAGAGAAGGATCTATTTTCATCCTTCTACATATAAATATCCAGTTTTCCCAGTGCCACTTGTTGAGGAGTCTGTCTTTTCTCCACTAAATGTTTTTGGCATTTTTGTAAAAACTCAGATGGCTATAGAACCTGGCTTAACATCTGGGACCTCTATTCTGTTTCTTTGATCTACATATCTGTCCTTGTGCCAGTACCATGCTGTTTTTGTTACTATGGTTTTGTAATATAGCTTAAAATCAGGTATGGTGATACCACCAGCCTTATTTTTGTTGCTCAAAATTCTTTTGGCTATTTGAGTTTTTTTGTACCTCCCAGTGAGTTTTAGGATTTTTTTCTATTTCTGTGAAGAATGCCATTGGATTTTTAAAATTTTTTTAATTATTATTTTTTTATTGACACCTTCTATACTTACATACAAAAAACATATGACATTTCCCTCCCCTCCCCATTCCACTTTAGACCTCCAATCTCCATCATATCCCCTCCCTCTCTCCATTAGTCTTTCTTTTAATTTGATGTCATCATCTTTTTCTTCTATTTTGAGGGTCTTCGAAGGTATTGCTAGGCACTGCAAGGTCATGGATATCGAGGCCAATTTCTGTCTGGGCAGTTGCATTGTAAGAAGTCATACCCTTCCTTTGGCTCTTCCATTCTATCTGCCCCCTCTTCCGCAATGGTCCCTGAGCCTTGGAGGGTGTGACAGAGGTGTTTCAGTGCTGGGCACTCCTCTATCCCTTCTTCTCAGCACTATGTTGCCTTTTGGGTCATCCCAGTGGTCATCACCATCTGAAAAGAGAAGCTTTTCTAACCAGAAGTGAGAGTAGCATTACTATATAAACATGAACATTAAGTGTAGTGCCCCAGGCAGCTTGGTGGGAAGAATATATACATTTAGTCAGATAAGAGCAGGTTTTATACCCCTAAGGTTCATGACCTCACCTGCCATAGACTTTTGCTTAGGTTTTTCAGTACCAGGTATATATTCCCTCCCATAAAAAGGGCTTTCAGTCCAATTATGGAGCAGTTGGTTACCCCAAAAGTAGACATGACACTATTGTACCCGTTCAGTCTTTGGGCCTGTGTGGCCAAACTTGAATATTCAATGTCCACTGTTTTCACTGCTGATGACTTCTGTCTCCCATATGGCTGCATGCAGTGCAGCTTTCAGTTGGCTGGTCTACAAGGAGAAGGTTTTCTGCTCAGCACCAGCTTGCTTTCTCAGTGACCTTGCCTCTCAGGCAGGAGATGTCTTCAGCAATATGGTCTTACTTTCTGTTTCTCAAGGGAAACCAAGGGCTTTGACAATAGCCTTTAATGTTTTGGAGGCTACCATGACATCCTTGGCCAACAACTCACTGGAAGGTATCCCATCCCAGGCACTGAAAATTTTCTAGTAACAGTCTACAGCTTCTAGATGTGCCATTATTCAAAAAAGTAGGTTTATATAAGTCTTATTCACAATATCTTGAATTTAGATCAACCCGCCCCCTACCCTTCTTTTATGCATTCTCTTCCCATGGCCTCACAGTAAGCTGGTAAAAGGCTATAAGGGTGGGAGGAAAGGGAAGGACTTAAGTGTATGGTATTGCACATAGGTAAGTAGAACAGATTACAGCGAGGGAATGGCCATTGGAATTTTAATGTGGATTGCATTAGATATATAGATTGCTTTTGATAAGATTGATATATTCACAATATTGATTCTTACAATCAAAGAACATGGGATGTCTTTCAATTTCTAGTGTCTTCTCCAATTTCTCTCTTGAGTATTTTAAATTCTCATTATAGAGATCCTTAACTTCCTGAGTTAGGGTTATTCCAAGGTATTTTAATTTTTTATGGCAATTGTGAATGGGAGATATTCCCTGATTTCATCCTCCACATTTGTTGTTAGTATATAGGAAAGCTACTGATTTTGTCTGTTTATTTTGTAACCTGCTACATTGCTAAAAGTGTTTAGCAGCTCTAACAGTTTGCTGGTAGAGTCTTTAGTGTCTGTTATGTATAGAATCATATCTTCTGCAAATAATGATAATTTGATCTCTTTCTTTCCAATTTGTGTCCCTTTTATGAGTGTCTCTTGCCTTATTACTATAGCTAGGACTTTCAGTACTATATTAAATAAAAGTGGGGACAGTGGACACTCTTGTCTTTTTCCTGAATTTAGAGGAAAAGCTTCATGTTTTTCCCCATTTAGTATTATGTTGGCTGTAGGTTTGTCATAAATAGCTTTTATTATGTTGAGGTATGTTCCTTCTATTCCCAGTTTCTGTAGGACTTTTACCATGAAGGGATGGTGGATTATGTCAAATTCCTTTTCTGCATCTATTGAGATGATCATATGATTTTTGTTCTTTAGTCCATTTATATAGTGTATTACATTGATTGATTTGTGTATGTTTAACCATACCTGTGTCTCTAGGATAAAGCCTATTTGCTCGGCAGGATAATCTTTCTGATATATCCTTGTATTCTGTCTACCAATATTTTGTTGAAAATATTTGCATCTATGTTCATGGGGGAGATTGGTCTGTAATTTTCTTTTTTGGTCCTGTCTGGTTTTTGTATCAGGGTGATGCTGGCTTTGTAGAAGGAGTTTGGTAGAATTCCTTCCATTTCTATCTTATGGAAAAGTTTGAGAAGCAGTGGTATTCTTCCATGAAGGTCTGGTAAAATTCACAAGTAAATCCATCTGGGCCTGGACTTTCTTTAGTTGGGATACTTTCTATAGCTGCTTGGATCTCTGTACTTGTTATAGGTATATTTAAATAGTTTAATCTCATCTTGATTTAATTTTGGTAGGTCATATGAATCAAGGAAATCATCCATTTCTTTCAGATTTTCAAACTTAGATTCATATATATTCTTAAAGTCGGTCCTTATGATTTTCTGCATTTCTTGCTGTGTGTTGTAATGGTGCCTTTTTCATCTCTAATTTTATTAATTTTTGTCTCTCCTCTCTTTCTTCTGCTCAGATTTGCTAAGGGTTTATCAATCTTGTTTATCTTTTCAAAGAACCAACTCTTTGTTTCATTGATTCTTTGGATTTTTTAAAGTTACTGTTTAATTAATTTCTGCCCTAATCTTTATTATTTCTTCCCATCTACTGATTTTTGGTTTACCTTGTTCTTCTTTTTCTAAGGCCTTAAGGTGAAGAAGTAAATTGTTTACTTATAAACTCTCTAATTTCTTAATATAGGAACTTATAGCTTGCTGATTTGTTGTGTCCCTAAAGTTTTGTTAATTCCATCATTTTGATTATGAATTTATTGATTTGCTTTTTGATTTCTTCAATGTTCATTCAATAGTGTATTGTTTAGTCAATGTTCTGTATTCTCTGTAATTTTTCTTGTTGCTGATTTGTAACATTGTGGTCAGATAGCTAAATTATTTCAATTGATCCTTAACATTACAGGCTAAAACATTGATCCTTCAGCAGGCCCTCAGAGGGAACACCTGAACCACAGGAAAGTGGAGAGAGCATCATGAAGAACAACCTTAATCTTGTCCTGCTTCTCTTTCTCTTTTCTCTCTATCTCCCTCTCCTCTCTATACTCACTTTCTCTTTTATATCATCTATCTTTTTCCTCCCTCACCTCCCTAGGTGCAGACTTATAACTCCCAGTGCCAGCATGGGGTTAACATCCACAATGAGCTATTGATCCGAGACACCTACAAGGTTTCCCAAAAAAGACAGACTTCTGTCAGAGTTCTTGATGACCCACCAAAGGTTAATGGTAAGACTCTACTGTCGAAGACAGCATACATGTGTGAGACCAAACATGGAGAGACTTGGCCAGAACCTGGAAGAGGGTCAATCCCCAGACAGTTAGCTAGTCTAGTGCCAGAGGGTGATACACGAGCAACTGGGGGAAAAGGTCTGACATCGGTCCAAACAACTTGAGGTCTAAGATACCCAGCAGAAAACAACCTGACATAATGCTCAAACAAGTGCAGTAGTGGCAAACAGCCATGGTGGGTAACCAACTGCTCTTGATTTGGCTAATAGATCTACTCAGTGGAATGGAACTCATTGCTGGAACTGGGATATTAGTCAAAACCAGGTACAAAAAATGAGCTCAGTGTCCAAGATCAAGATACCACCAAATGTGGGCTAGAAGAGAGCCAACGCATATAAAATTTCCTCCAAAGCATCTATGGTCAGCCCTTCTATCTAGTACTAACTTCTCTCTCCATTGGAGAATTTTGCTTATCTTTTTTCAGATGGACAACGAACCTGAAGGGAGGATCAGCTAATCACACCTCACCAGGGTCCCAGCTAAAGCCATAGGACAATGCAGGAGAAGTGCAAGAATGCAGCATTCATGGCGATCATGACACCAGAAAAAGGCTGAAGGAGATAAACACAGAATATCCAACTCCAACTAAGCCAGATATCCAGAGACACAGAGGTTCCCAAAACCTCATCACTGAAGCAGAACTAAAATGACCCCAATGTGGCTCAGGGAAATTTGTAGAAGAGGGGGCGGAAAGATTGTTAGACTCACAAGTTGGGGCATTATGCAGAGAGACTGGGGCCTACCCTTTAGAACTCTTGACTACCCCCACAATGCATGACCCACATTCCCGTTGATGAGGGTACCTTTGTAATCCCTTTGGAAGAGGGAGGACAGGGAGGAGGGCAATGGAACCAATACTATGAATGTAAAATCAGAAATATATATATATGTATATATGACACTTGATTTAAAAAATTTACTTTATGTCCTAATATGTTGTTATTTTGGAGATTGTTCCATGTGCTCTGAGAAAAAAATGTATATTCTACAGCATTTGAATGGAAAATTCTATAGATATCTGTTAGGTCCAATTTTTGCATGACATCATTTAATCCAGATGTCTCTTTGGTTATTTTTTTGCCAGGATGACCTGTCAATTGATGTGAGTGGGATATTGACATCACCCCCTACAATTTTGTTTGGTGTTATCTGTGACCTTAAGTCTAATAGTGCTTGTTTGATGAAATTGGGAGTCCCCATGTTAGATGTATATATGCTTGAAATACCTTTTTTCATCCTTTCACCCTAAGACAGTGTCTATAGTTTATTATGAGATGAGTTTCCCAGAGACAACATACTGCAAGTTCCTGCCTTTCAGTCCAGTCTGCATGCCTGGGTCTTTTGGTTGGGGCATTGAATCCACTGATATTAAGAGTTATTATTGAAAGCTATGTGTTTATTCTCACTATTCTTCTTGTTTTATAGTGCTTCCTGTTTCACTTTACCTTCTTGTTGTAACTGTTATTTGAGTTTGGTTTATTATTTCTGGTTTCCTCATGTGTGTGCTTTGCTTTATCTTCATCATGAAGGGGTCCTTCAAGTTTTTTCTATAGAGCTGGCTTAATTGTCATAAATTCCTATTGCCTGTTTTTGTTGTGGAATGTCATTTCACCTTCATTTTGGATAGATTGCTTTGCAGGATAAAGTAATCTTGGTTGACAGTTGTTTTCTTTCAGAACTTGGAATACATCATTCCAAGCCATTCTGGCTTTTCAAGTTTTTGTTGAGTAATCTGCTGTGATCCTGATGGGCTTGCCTTTATAGGTGACTTGCTTTTTCTTTGTAACTGCTTTCAATATATTTTCTTTGATTTGCATGTTTAGTAGCTTAATTTTAACAAGGTAATGAGAGGTTCCTTCCAGGTTTTGTCTTCTTGGTGTACTAAAAGCTTCCTGTATCTGCATAGCCATTTCTTTCCCAATTTGGGGAATTTTTTCTTTTATAATTTTCTTGAAAACACCTACTGAGCATCTGGATCAAAATTCTTCTCCTTCTCCCATACCCTGGGTTCTTATGTTTGATCTTTTCATAGTGTCTCGACTATCTTGAAATTCCTGTTCACACCTTACTTTTAGCTTTTCTTTCTCTTTGTGGGACTGTATTTTACCTGCCACCTTGACTTCTCATTTAAATATTCTGTTCTCTCCTTCATCCATTCTACTGACGAGACCGTCTACAGAATTTTTATTTGACTGACTGTGTTTTTCAGTGCTAGAATTTCTGCCTGGCTTTTCTTTAGTATTTCTATTTCCTTACCCATGTCTTGTAGTGACCTCCTTATTTCATTAAGCTGATTCCCTTGTTCTTCTGGAATTTCTTCTGGAGTTTGTTTCCTTCCTTAATTTCTTTGTTTTATTCTTTGATTCCTTTGATTTCTTATTTGATTTATTTGAGTATAGATAAAATCATTTTTTGGAAACCTTTGTCAGGAATTTCATCTAAAACAGTCTCATTGGGGGGCCATTTCTGATGGATTTATAATTTTTGGTGGGATTGTATTGTCTTGATTATTTGTGTTGCTTATATAAAATGCTGCAATTTTGCATCCTCAATTGCTTTGATCTTTGAGTTTTCTAATAATTCATGGTGCTCTTAGATTTGGAAATCCAACTTTTTGTAGCTATAGAGTAGGTGTTTACAGTGGCATGTGTAGCTCTTGACTCCAGTCCAACCACAGAAGTATTCCTAGGTGTTGAGTTTGCCTTCTATTCAAGTAGTCTAGTGTCCTGAGTGGAGCAATTTGCTGGCAAATTCTAAAATTCAACTGAGAAATATAGACATTCAATACAAACCAGCACAGAGTATGGGGATTGAAACAGATAATGTAATAAACCCAAAATCTCTAAGGGTGTGTGTTGCTCTATACCCTTAATTCTGTCTGTTGGGAGGTTATGATTTCTGTTCTGAAAAGGGTTCCAGGTCAGCCTGTGTCTGAATCAGACTCTGCCTCCCCCCCCCCATAATGACAGAAGAAAAGGACAAAGGCCCTGTGAATCTGAAAGCATCAAAGGCAACAATAGTCAACCCCCAAATGCAGCTTGAGAATGATAAAGCCAAGCAAGAATATGTAACCCATAATCTGCTCTGGCATGGAAGGAGTGATTAGCACTTCCAATGCAGGCTTATGTACCTGCTTTTTTGTCAGTCAGCCTCATTACCTTTTGGGGTGGCTTCCAGTCTCACCAATGCTGAATGCCCACCTCAATCCCTGTGTTGTGCTGTGAAACTGGTGCTCTGATCAGCTGTGCCACTGGGAGCTGAATGCATTGTCTGTTGGGGGATGGGATAGTGCAGGAAGCCTGGTGTTGTACTGGAACTGCTCAGCTGGTACAGCCTGTGTCCTGTTCAGCAGCTTTTCTGCTGTCTCCCCTTCAGGTTTCTTGACTTTGTAAGGAGGCTGATGAGGTTGGAAAATCCCCTTGTTTGGTGTCTGCTCCTGCAGCTGGGTGCTGGGTGACTGCACAGATCCACACAGGTCCTGCAGATTGGGTCTGGGTCTGGGTCTGGGTCTGTGATGAGCTTCTTGATGGGATTCTGGCCAATTTCCTCCTTTCTGATAGATCTTAGTCTCTCCTGCTTCCCCACTGTGGCCAATAAAAACCTATACACCTTCACTTTTCAAGTGAAGAGTGTATTTTGCTGTGGTTTTGCTCAAATCCCTCCCTAGTTTGAATTGGTCTGACTCCCATGCAGCCATCTTGTCAGGAAGATCAGAAACTTTAATTTCATTTTTGAAAATATTTTATTTATTTATTTATTTGAGAGAGAGATCCAGAAATAGGCAGGTAGAAAGATAGCAACAGAGAAAGAAAGAGAGAGGATGGACATGCCAGGGCCTCCAGCCACTGCAAATGAATTCTAGATGTGTGCTCCCCCTTGTGCATCTGGCTTATGTGGATCCTGGGGAATAGAACCTGGGTCCTTTGGCTTTGCAAGCAAGCACCTTAACCACTAAGCTGTCTCTCCAGCCCCAGCAACTTTAATTTCTAATAAGAGAAAGTTATCCTTGCTTCCAAGATATACATGTTATAAAATTTGGAGCAATGTGTACTATACTGAAACACTTGGGAAGACTTCTGCATGCCTGCCTTGCCATGATCCAGTCCCCATACAGCAAAATGTTTCTCTAGTGTCTCCCTGGTCACGGGCTTTTTGTCAAGCCCAAGAGTTATGGCCTTGTATTACCTAATACATATTAAAGCATGGATTTGGATATTGTTTACCAGGATCATAGAAAGACCATTCTTTGATGACTACATTTGAAACTGCTCATTACCCTCATTCAACCCACACATGCCTGACAGCCAGATTTTGAAAAGAATGAAGCCACATCTATATTTCTTCCCCTTCATATGTACTTAGGGATGGATGTGGAGGATCTCTTGACAAGTGCATAGTGAAACCCTCATTTTCCAAATAGGGAACTTGTAGATTGGGAAAGGTTCAACTGGATTCTTAGGAAGAATTTGTTATAAGTATTTAGAAAACAACTTGCTATGGTCTCAGGGGGAAGTAGAGTTACTTGTTTTGATAGTCTTGGTTTCCCCCACTTTTGGGGTACAGGTGTGTGCTTCTATTTCTATCCAGCCTGCTCCATAGACTCCATTGTATTATTCAAATTATAAATAATTCCAAGGCAGATGTGTTTCAATAGCTATACTCTTGGGAAACCTGATTGATCCTGATTTAATGTTCAAGGAAGCACCAATCTCCAATTTACATCTCTTAAGGACAGTGTTTATTTACAATAAAATAACATTCTTTTTCTTTCCTTTTTGTGCCAAGGGGAGATAATCATAGAAGTGTTCTTTGCTGTCCAACCCACCTTCTTTAAAAGTACAAGGGATTTAATGCAGAACTTTACACATGTTATGCAAATATTTTATCAATGTTCACATTTCTAGTCCCAATTACAATATTCTTTTTTAACATTTCATTTATTTATGAGAGGGAGGGAGGGAGGGAGAGAGAGAGGGAGGGAGGAGAGAGAGAGAGAGAGACTGACTGGGCTTTCCAGGGCCGCCACTTTGTGCGTTTGTCCAAATTTGGGTTCTGGGGTATCAAAGCAGGGCCATCAGGCTTTGCAAGCAAGTCTCCTTTAACTATTGAGCTATCTCTCCATCCATGACAATATTCATTTAGATAATCCCCCATCACTCCATTGATCAAATTATAACATGATTTTTTACATGGCTGTGGAAGAAAGCCATTTCTCACCTCTTTGTCACTTTCTTATATGATTGCTATTCTCCTGGTGAAGTTAGGTAGATGTCTAACTGCTCATAGTCACTCTCAGTTGGAGAGAGGGAGAGAAAGAGAGACTGAGATATGACTTTTAGGATACCTTTTAAACCTATTCAGGTAGTCATTGACAACTGTTAAGAATTTTCTAGTGGGTAGTCTCATTTCAAAGGAAAATGAAATGCACATCAGTGAAGGAGAAATGTGTGGCACATTTTAGTAAGTAGAATGGAAGGAAGCTGGATTGTAATTGTAATAATCTTTGTGCTTGGTTCCTATGTGTCCCAGACATTTACTCATCCTACCTTTCACTGTCCCTCTGTGTACACTGGACTAAGCAGACATCGAGATGAGGCAACCTCTTGACACCAAAACCTAATTGAAATGAAGATGTAGAACATTTTATTTCAAGTCATTATATAGGGAGATTCCTAATTTCCCTATAAACACATAATTTTAGCTATTGTTAAGGAAAAAAGAAAATTGTTTATTGTGATATTTATTAAAGAGCTAGTACAAATATATTAAAATATAAACCACTAATGTAAAAAATATACTTCTTTCATGGCATCACATGATATAAGTTTAAGAAATACTCTGGGGCTGGAGAGATGGCTTAGTGGTTAAGGCGCCTGCCTGCTAAGCCTAAGAAACTGGTTCCAATCTCCAGGTCCCACATTTAGTCAGATGCAAAGTGAGGCAAGGGCGCAATGCTGCACTTGCCCACAAGGGGGCACATGCATCTGGATTTCATTCACAGCAGCTGAGAGACTGCTGGTGCACCCATCTCTATGTGTTTCCCTCTCCCTCTCTCTCTGTCTGTCTCTCTTTGTCTCTCTCTCCAAAAATAAATAAAGTAAAAAAATTTTTTTTAAAAAGAAATACTCTGGACATTGATTCCAGCTGTGATTTGAGAGTAAACAAAAACCCATCAGGAACTCTTTCATAATCTCAGAAGTCCATCATGATAGGAAGGAAAAGGTACATGCCCCACACATACCAGCTCCCTTCTTTAATATTGACCAAACCCTTAGTGAAAGAATACAGGGCTTTACACTCCACTCTGCTTCTAACAGAAAGAATAAAATACCTTGGAAAGAAGTGGCTGAAACCTGTTTTGTAATATCTTTGCAAGTTATATTGTTAAGCCAGGCTTGGGGCAAGGTACACACCTAGAGGATTGCTGTGAGTTCAAGAAAAGTCTAAGGCTACAAATGAGTTCCCAGTTAACCTGAGCTAGAGTGAGACCCAGCCTCAAAAAAAATCTGTTTATCATCTCTTCTTCACACCATTTAATTATAAAGAAGCTTCAAGTTATATTAAACTTTCCTCTGCTCTTTTTATCCAAATCTCTTTTGAGAAGCCACAAGTTGTGTAAAATGTCTTGTTACCAATATTCCCTTCCCCACTATCATCTTATTTTGCTTCAAACTTTTTTCTTACCCCCTTTCCCTTTTCTTTCTGTGTTTTTTTTTAAAGTATGGTGTGTGTGTGTGTGTGTGTGTGTGTGTGTGAACACAGGTGTATCATGTCAAGGTACATGTACCACAGTGCATGTCCAACATCAGTGCCAGTCCTCACCTTCCACTTTGTTTGAGTCTGGGTCTCTTGTTCTCCACTGTATTCACCAGGCTAGCTGTCCCTCAAGCTACTGGAGCTTCTCTTGTCTCTGTGTCCTGTCTTAAAGGTATGTGCTCTGGGATGAACAACACTTTTGTTACCATGTTCAGCTTTACATGTGTTCTGAGGATCTGAACTCTGGTACCCATGCTTGCATAGGAAATGGTTTTATCTACTGAGCCATCTCTAAGTCCTAGACTTCTTTTCAAGATCCAGAACCTAGATCAAAATATCATGTTTGTTGAAACTTTTCTTGATTATCAGTTTAATTATTCCCTACTTTGACTTCCAACTGCAATATTTTATTTTTACTTATTTTTTTTGGCTTCTTGAGATAGGGTCTTGCTCTAGCCCAGGCTGACCAGAATCCACTCTGTAGTCTTAGGGTGGCCTAAACTCATGGTGATCCTCCTACCTCTTTTTTTCAGTTTTATAACAAACACACATCATGTTGCTGGCTTTTGCATATAGGTCTTTAGCTTCCATATTACAATCTACTAAAGATCATTTTATTATTTATTTATTTGAGAAAGAGAGAGAAATAGGCAGGGGAGAGAGAGAGAATGGGCATGCCAGGGCCTCCAACCACTGCACACAAACTCCAGACATGTGCATCTAGTTTATGTGGGTCCTGGGGAATTGAACCTGGGTCCTTTGCCTTTGTAGGCAAGTGTCTTAACCACTAATCCATCTCTCCAACCCTCAAGATCATTTTTTTTGTGGTGTGTATGTGTGTTTTTTATGTGTGGTGCATGCATGTGTGTTTCCATAATCTGTTGTCAGAAGAGGATGTTGGGTATCCTCTTAGTTCTCTCTTTTGCCCTATTTTCTTGAAACAGGATCTCTCATTGAACCAAGAGTTCACTGTTTTTCAGTTAGATGGACTGACAAGTGAGCCTCAGTAAACTTCTTGGCTCTGACACCCTCAGCACTGTGGTTACAGGGATGTGTCCCCATGCAAGGCATTTTACATGGTTGCTGTGGTAGCACCCAGGTCTTCACACCCATGCTATTACCCATGAATCCATTTCCCTAGCCCCTCAAGTTTATTAGTCATAAGTTTAAACTTCAATAACTATCATACCTCTGGCAAAAAAAAAAAAAACCCATCCACTTAACTGTACATTAAACGAGGGGGTACATGATTTTGCAACTGGTATGCCAAAAAAAAAAAAATGTATGTACAGTAACCAGACTTCAGCTGTGTAATAATTTCTTTCTCATAATAGTCTTAAACGTCATCCAAAAGTGAGGTGTAATTCCTCTGCCTTGGATGAAAACCCCTGGGGAGTCTTATGAATTCTCAGTTACAATGAAAAATTTCAGCAATATGAATATTGGAGTTTACTAATTTGAAAGTTCAAAGGCCCTATATTTTTTATTTGACATCAAGACAGGCAAAAGAGAACTTTAATAGATAAGAAAGTTGTGAAGCAATTTTCATTTGTAAGGACAAATTTACAAATTATTACAGGTACAGTACAGAGAAATATTTCTTCCAACCGTCTGTGTACTAAGTGATGACCTCATCTCCCTTTAGCCCCCACACTTGGGTTTGTATTCTTACAAATAAGGGTGTTTTCATAGGTGATGGAAGCATGAAACAACATCACAACTAAGAAGTTAGCAGCAAGCATTTCCTGCACCTACTTTCTAGGCCCCAACTCCTGTTCCTACAGTTATTTTAGTATGTTCTTCTATAATTAAATGATCCAGTCCAGACCTGCATTTCTTTAACTTGTTTGATGATGCCTCAGTCTTTAGTCTTTCCTCAACTTTCGTGACTTATACTTTTGAACAATATAGTGTTTTTTTGTGTCTTCTGACAGGGTAAGAGTTTCCACATAAATGTTATATTCCTAATAAGTGGCTCATACCTGTTCCTGTTCATCTAATGATGTGCATTTGGTCACTTGAGTAATGGCATTTAAAAATAGTAAGAAGCGAAGGAGATGGCTCAGTGGATAAAGAGCTTGTTGCACAGGCATGAGAACTTGAGTTTGAATTCCCAATGCCCAAGTAAAAGTTCGGCATGGTAGCCTCACTTTTGTAATTCTAATGTTGGGGAGGCAGAGACAAGCAGATGTGTAGGGCTTGCACAATAGCTAATCTAGCCAAATCAATGAGCGCCAGGCTCAGTGAGAGACGCTGTCTCAAAAATCAAGATGGAAGGAGACTGAATAAGACACAAGTTGACCCCAGGCTTCCAAACACACACACACACACACACACACACACACACACACACACAAACACACTCGTGCATGTATACTCACATAAACACCCTCACCCCCAAATATGCATATACACATGTACACACACATGCATATACACATAAAAAAGAGAAAGAAGAAAAACTAATAGAAATTCTTTATCTGGCCATGTGGGTGGCTTCATGTTTGCTGTAGCTGGCAAACTGTTATTTCTCCCATGCATGCCTTTGAGCATGTTTTGAAGATAAAAATAAGTGTTCATTCAGATGGAAGTAACTGTAATGTTAGCAAAATTCTCTTCTTTTCATAACTCATAATACCCCTTCTGGTAATCTAACACCACACCTATTATAGTTACATTCTTGTTGCTAGGACAAAGCACCACACCAGAAGCATCATATGGAAGGAAAGTATTTATTCTGGCTTACAGTATCTAGGGAAAGCTCCATGATGGCAGGGGAGAGCATGGGATGGGCAGAGGCCACAGTAAGTGGAAATCAAAAGCAGGAGAGTAAGACAACCAGCAATGGCAAGCTAGGGGTTTAGAATCCTTGTCACACCATCTGTGGTAGTTTGTCTATAAATGTCCTCCATAACCTCAGATATCTTTGACTAAGCTTCCTTTTTAGTCCCCTGCAAACAGAGCACTGCTAAAGGAGCTATGTAACCAGGCATGGAGCTGGAGGTGGAACAAGCCCTAGGTGTGTGTTCAGCACGACTCAGCTTGCCGGTGCTGCCTATTCTCACTGTGCTATGGATGGATGCTGAAATGAGCCAGCTTCTTCTGCTTTCCCTGTAATCTGTAAGCCTTAAATAAACCCTTTCCTCCCATAGGCTATTTCTGGCTGGGTGTGTGCCCCAGCAATGAGAAGCTAACTGCTACACCATCTTTAACAAAAATCTCAATGCTGAAGTCTCCTCATACTTTTGTAGAAATTATCTTTGGAAAACCTCCAAATTCTTCCAATTCTCAAAGTTATTTTCAAATTTGCAGACCAGATCTGGTCTCCATATATGGACCATAAAGTCCTAGGAGAGTAAAGCATTCATTGGAACTACATTTAGTGGGCATCTCTCTCTCTCTTTTTTTTTTTATCCTATGTGTGAGCCAGACACCAATCTTTTGCACCTCTCAACTACAGAGAACACATTTCAAAGCCTCCCATATGTTCTCATGTGTGGCTGTTAGCTTCATGTTGCTGGCAGAAAACACCTGACCAAGAGCAGCTTGTCTGAAGAAAGGGTTCATTTTGGCTGACAAACTGGAGGGGAAGCTCTATGATGGCAGGGGAAAAGATGGCATGAGCAGAGAGTGGACATCACTTCTTGGCCAACATCAGATGGACAACAGCAGCAGGACAGTGTGCCAAACAGTGGCAAGGTGAAGCTGGATATAACACCCATAAGCCCACCTCTAGCAATGCATTGCTTCCAGGGGGCTTTAATTCCCAAATTGCCAACAGCTGGGGACCTACCATTCAGAACACATAAGTTTGTGGGGATACCTTAATCAAACAACCACACCATAGAAGACTGCTTTTCTAGGGCTGGTATAAATTAAGTCATTTTCCTACTGTCTTCTTAAAGTGGCTCTTGCATTTATGTTCATATACACTGTCATTATGTGCACAGTATCAGGCCTGTCAACATATTATCATGGATGATGGAGGAAGAATAAATAAGCCAGGTGTGGTAGCATGCACTTTTAATCCCGGCACTCAAGAGGCAGAGGTAGATGGATCTCCATGAGTTCGAGGCTACCCTGAGACTACAAAATGAATTACAGGTCAGCCTGGCCTACGAGACCCTACCTCAAAAAACCAGAACAAAACACACACACACACACACACACACACACACACACACACACACACACACACACACAGAATGAATAAAAAATAAATAATGGCTCCCAGTATCCTAGTCTCAATACCCTATTCTGGAGGGAGTGAGGGCACAGCATGGAAGGAGTAGACAGATCCCTGTTCTCCAGCCCCTCCCAGTTCCCTGGTTCTGGTACCCTAGGCCAGAGGGTGTGTATGGCACAGAGTGAGTGAAGCCATATACCTGTACCCCTGCTCCTCTCAGTTCTCTGGTCCTGGTATGTCCCTCTGCAGCTGGCTTGGGGAGAATTAGACCCTGAAAGCTTGCTGCAGAAGCAGGCCTTGCTCCATCTTCCTGGTTGAAATGCCCCTGGGTCCCCAATTCTCAGATACACTGCACCAGAGGTTGCATGTAGCGCTGAGTGAGTAGGCCAGATTCTTGTTTCCTGGCTACTCCCAGTTCCCTGTTCCAGATAGGTCCCACTGCGCCTGGCTTGGGAAGGCCTGGTCCCTGTGTAGGGGCTGTGGAACAGGCCTTTTGCTCTGGTATCCTGACTGGCCACTGGGTACCAACATCCCTATCCACCTGAATCAGAGGGTGCACAGGCCACTGCAGGAGCTGGCCTCTTGCCTCTGGTTTTGCATCTTCATAGTGCCTGGTTCCCCAATCTGTGATTCCCACGTGCTGAAGACTATGTGCAAGTCAGTGAGTAGGCCAGAGTTCCCAGTTCACAAGGTAACTTTGATGTACTTGCAATCTCCATAGTCTGAGAATCTATGGTTATAACCCCATTATACACCAGTGCTCCAATCCAGTTCACATTTAAAACAGAACACCCTCTGAAGATCATACAAGGACAAAAACTTACTTCCTCCTCAATAGAATAAAATGTATCCCCAAGATAAAAAGCCAACAAAAGTTAAAAAAAAAAAAAAAAAAACTAAGCATGCTAGTCCTACAATGGAAGGCTCCAATGAAATCAAAGAGAAATCCTTCCAAACTCCTTTTATGAAACTACCATAACCCTAATACCAAAACCATACAGAGATACAACAAGAAAAGAAAACTATAGGCCTATATCCCTGCTGAACTTAGATGCAGAAATCAGTCAGCAAAATACACCACATAATAAATTTAACTATAAGAACCACATGATCATCTCAATTGATGCAGAGACAGCCTTTGACAAAATACAACACCATTTCCTGATCAAAACACTGGAAAGATTAGGCATGCAGGGTTTATACCTCAACAATAAAAGGCTATATATAAAGCACCCAAACCCCAAATAATATTTAATGGGTGTGGTAGTTTGAATATATGGCCCGCAATATATTCAGTGTTTTATTAGTTTATAGTTTGCATCTGTAGCCACCTTGCTACAGGCAATGTCACTGGGCGGTTCTTAAGGAGTGGTGGTGGGTTTGAGATTCTATTGTAAAGATATGCAAAGTGTGCCTAGTAGGAGTTCCTAAAGTGTGCTGTGCTGTGTGGCTGGTGGCTTTTCTCTTTCTGCTTGGCCCTGTGAAGGCAGGCCAGCTTCTTCTGCCATTATGGAACTTCCCCTGGATCTGTAGGCTTCAATAAATAATATCCCTTCCTTCATAACTGTGCCTGGTCTGGAAGTTCATCTCAGTGAACCTGAAGCTGTCTGCTACAATGGGGAAAGACTCAAGGAGTTCCCACTGAGACTGGAAATAAGACAGGGGTGCCTACTCACCCTTCTGCTCTTCAACATAGTACTAGAAGTACTTTCCCAAGCAATAAGACAGGAGAAAGAAATGAAAGGGATTCAAATTGGAAAGGTATTGGGGTCCCTCCTAGGGCCAGCCCAGGAGGGACGGCAGGGTCTCTGCTGAATTGGGGGTGAGAAGCACGGAATCATGACACAGACTCTGGGATTTGGGTGAAAGCAGGCAGAGGGTGAGCTTTAGCAAACTCGTTTATTCAAGGATGTGTAGGGGGTTTTAAGGGGCTTGGCTGGCCAATCATTGTATGGTGGTCCCCTTTTGTGACCAATGACAGCCTGTCTCTGGACAGATCATCTTGTAGCAGGTTTCTCTTGAGCATGGGACTGTAGCTGTTGTCACGCCAGGCCTGCACAGGATGCCATGTCCACAGAAGCCACTTTCTACTGGCTAAGGCCAGTCCTGCATTGTGCCATACATATCCTCCTTTTTGTTTTTATTATTGGCAACCCTGGGAGGCATGGTGCTTTGCCAAGCCATTGTTGAACCCAGGCCCCAAGGGATCATCACATGCAGGTGCCTGTCTTAGGTTGCCCCATCTCATGGAGTCTTACCCATCATTGACTACCCCCCATCCTGGTGAGAAAACCCAAGGGGTATGACCTGGTTTCTTTTAGCATGCGGTCTAGCTAGGGCTAGACCTGCATTGTGCCATACAGAAAGGAAGAAGTCAAGTTAGCCCTATTTGCAGATGATATGATCCTGTACATAATTGACCTGCAAGCCTCCATCTGAAAACCTCTAAAGGTGATTAATTCCTTCAGCAAAGTGGCAGGATACAACATCAATGCACGAAAATCAGTAGCCTTTCTATATGCAAAGGACAAATATACAGAGAAAGAAATCAGTGAGACTGTCCCATTTTCAATAGCAACAAAAAAATTAAATACTTTGGAATAACACTAATCAAAGATGTGAAAGACCTATATAATGAAACATAAAAAAAAAAAAAAACTCATGAAGGAAACTAAGGGGGACTTGAGAAGATGGAAAGACCTCCCATACTCCTAGATAGGTAGAATTAATATTGTGAAAATGGAAATTCTACCAAAATCAATATATAGATTTAATGCAATACCAATAAAAATACCAGCATCATTCTTCACAGAGATTGAGAAAATTATCTCAAAATTCATATGGAATGGCAGCAGACCCCTCAGATATCCAAACACATCCTCAGCACAAAAAACACCTCTGGAGGTGTTACCATACCTGGTCTAAAGTTATATTACAAAGTCATAGAAACACTAACGGCATGGTACTGGTGTAAAAACAGAAACATAGACTAATGGAACATTTTAGACCCAGATCTTAGGACAAGTAACCACATCTACTTGATTGTTGACAAAAGTGCCAATAATGTCCATTGGAGAAAAGACAAAATCTTTAACAAATGGTGTTGGACAAATTGGATGACCATATGTAGAAAAAGGAAACTATACCCACTCCTCTCTCCACACACAAAAATCAAGTACAAATTGATTAAATGGCTCAGTATAAGACCTGGAACTCTTCTTCTACTGGAAGAAAAAAATAGTAGACACTTTGCATGATATAAGAGTGGGGAAAGACTTCCTGAGCAAAACTCCAGTAGCCCAGGAAATTAAACAAGCACTTAACCAGTGGGAACTTATGAAGCTAAAAAGCTTTTGCACAGACAAACACACCATAAGCATAGCCTGTAGTTTATTCATTGAATCAGAGAAAAATCTTTGCCAGCTGTACCACTGACAGAAGCCTAATATCTAGAATCTACAAAGAATTCCAAAAACTAAACATTAAAACATCAAACAACCCAATCCAAAAGTGGGACAAAGAACTGAATAGGGAGTTCTCAGAGGAAAAATTACAAATAGGCCAACACACACTTAAGAAAATGTTCAACATCCCTAATCATTTAGGAAATGCAAATTAAAACAACTATGAGATTCCACCTTACCTCAGCAAGGATAACAAACATTAAACAATGAAATGAAAACAAATGGTGAGGATGTGGAGAAACAGGAACACTCATTCACTGTTGGTGGGAATGTAAACTGGTACAACCACTACGAAATGGAGCCTCCTAAAAAGGATGAATATAGAGTTACCTACAGATACAGTTATTCCCTTACTGGACATTTACCCTAAAAGCTCCAGGCCTCAGTTCAGAGATATTTGCTCAACCATGCTTATAACTGCTCAATTCATAACAGCTAAGAACTGCAATCAACCTAGGTTCCCATTATTGGATGAATGGATAACCAAGATGTGATATATCTACACTGTGGAATTCTACTCAACAGGACGAAAAAAAATGACACACTGAAATTTGTAGAGAAATGGCCTAACATGGAACAGATCATACTGAGTGAACTCAGACAATCACAGAAAGACAATAGTCACGTGGTATGGTAGTTTGAATATATGTCCCCCAATATATTCAGTGTTTTATTAGTTATAGTTTGCATCTGCCATCACCTTGCTAGAGGCAATGTCACTGGGGGCCGGTCTTAAGGTGTGGGTTTGAGATTCCATTGTAAAGATATGCAAATGTGCCTAGCAGGAGTTCCTGAAGTGTGCTGTGTGACCTTTTGGCGGTAGTTTTGCTCTGTGTGCTGTGCTGGCTGGTTGGCTTTTTCTCTCTCTGCTTGGCCCTGTTGAAAGCAGGCTGCTTTTCCTGTCTTTATGAAACTTCCCCTGGATCTGTAAGCTTCATTAACTAATATCCCTTCCTCCATAACTGTGCCTGGTCTGGAAGTTCATCTCAGCGAACCTGAAGCTGTCTGCTACAACACACTGAAATTTGTAGAGAAATGGCCTAACATGGAACAGATCATACTGAGTGAACTCAGACAATCACAGAAAGACAATAGTCACACGGTCTCATTCATCTGCAATTCCTAAGCTGGATTAGCCCAAATTGCTGACATACCTGATAGACATCTCCAGGCCCGGACAATAGGGAAGGTAGAGCTTGGGGGAGGGAGAGGAAAGATGGGAGGGACACAAAACTGAACCCAAATTGAACTGGTACCATAGAAACCTACATCCTAAAAGGTAGAATAATGGGTTGAACCTTCAATAGGACCTTAGGGAGAGCACCTTAATTGAAGGGCTCTGCAGACGATGCGATGAAGCCTAACCTTAAATTTCTCCTGGTTCTCTCTCTGATTCTTTCTTTCTGTCTTTTCCCTTGGTAGGCCAGTAACTCCCACTACTGGGATGTGGTTAATACCCACAGTGAGCTACGGATTAGAGAGACCAACATGGTCAAGAGCACTTGCTTACCCACCAGAGGTTAATGGTAAGACCCTACTGCTGAAGACACCATACTCTATCTGCATGGAGCATGGAGAGACCTGGCTGGAATCCAGAAGAGAGCCATTCCCAGATAGCCCATCTAGTGCTGGAAGGCACTACATGAGCTACCAGGAGAAAGTGGCTCGCATTTGTCCAAGCAATTCAAGGTCTAAGCTACTCAGAAGCAAACAATCTGAAATGATGTTCACACAAGTATAATAGTGGCCCACATCCATGGTGGGTAACCAACTGCTCTTGGATTGGCTAACAAATCTGCTCAGTGGAAAGGCAACCATATTTGGAACTGGGAAAAAAGTCAGAATCATATCCACATAATGATTTTTCTTTCCAATGTCAAGCTCCCACTAATCTTGGGCTATAAGAGAGTCTACACCCTTAAGTTCTCTCTAAATTAATAATGGTTATCCCATTTAACTTGTGCTAACTTCACTCTCTGTTGGAGAATCTGCTTCTCTTTTTCAGATAGGAGCAGGACTTGAGGGGATAAATGACCCAGTAAACTTCACCCTGGCCCCAGCTGAAACCACAGAGGAATTGTGGAAATGAGCGAGAATGCTGCTTTCTTGGTGAATATGAGCACAAGGGTGAAGGACACAGACACTGAGGGCACTCAACACCTACCATAGCAGAGAGCCAGAGGCTCCTAAGAGCCCATCATTGAAGTAGACTTAAAACACAGCCAACATGGCTCAGGGAATTTTTGGGAAGAGGGGGAAGAAAGATTGCTAGAGCCACAAGTTGAGATATTATGCACAGAGACATTGCCTCTCCCATAACTGACTGCTGCCCCCACAATTCATGATCCACAATCCCCATGGGAATGACCTGCATCCCCAACAAGGAGGGCCTCTTTGGAAAAGGGGAAGGGATGAGAGAAAGGATGGCACCAGCATGTGTTGTTTACATACTAAGTATGCCCATAACTAATAAAAATAAATATAATATAAAAAATTGAAAATACATTTGAAGAAGGAAACCACAATAACATTTTTCTAGAGAGGTGCTGATAATAAAAGATTATGATAGACAGGAAAAAGAATCTTAAAATAGTGAAATAAAAGCACAATTACTTTAAATCAAATAAAGACCCATATCATTCTCATCAGTTTTATTTCCACCAAATGTAACAGTCAATAAAATACTTATTTGCCCTTGGTTAATATAAGTAAATAAATAAACAAATAAGTAAATAAAGGCTGGAGAAATGGTTTAGCAGTTAATCCGATTGCCTGCAAAACTTAAGAACCCAGGTTTAGTTCCCTAGTACCCACATAAGCCAGAAGTACAAGTTGGCACATACTCTGGACTTCGTTTCCAATAGCTAGAGGCCTTGGCATGCCCATTCTCTCTCTGCCTCTCCCTGCCTCTTTCTCTCTCACTTTCATAATAAATGAAATATTTTCATAAAATAAATTTTAAAAAATAGAATAGGGGACTAGCTAGAAAGAGGGAGGGTTTCATTGAAGGGCTCTGAGACAGAGGGACAAAACAAATTAATGGGATGGGATTGTGGTGAAAATACATTGTGAACATGCATAAAAATTATCAATAAAAATTTAATAAAATAGCACTGTATTGTATTGCATTTGTAACACTAGATTATTAATACTGATACTTTATTATGCAATTGAGAAAGTAAGTATATGATAATACCAGAATGAACAAGTAGGATTAGAATGAGTTTATTAATAAAATGATCATGTCATAGGGAAAACAACTAGTTCTCACCTAAGAAATGTATATCAAGATATTTCTTTTCAGTCCAGAAGTGAATGATTTTTATATCCTGAGCCTGACAGAGAAGTCTTGTGTCTATTATAATTTCATTCATGAATTTGGCAACATGGGTCTGTCTCAATTTTACTTTGATATCTGATATCTATTTTACAGCCAGTTAAATTGAAATGGAAGTATTATTATTATTACTTTCATAATAATGTTGCAAAAAAATGAGTAAGCTAGCCTTCAAATGAAAATAGAAATAAATGCAAAATTTGTTCTTTTAATGCTTGCATCTTAGCCAGAAACAGTAAGCAAATATTTTAGAGCATGTATATGTGATACTTTTATTCTAAGGACAAATCCAATGCAGAAAAGTGAGCTGGACAGAACTGATGGGGATGTGACAGGGCTGGTTAAATTAGAATAGATGGGAAAAACTTGTATAACAAGTGATAATGGGTAACTATGTTAAGCAAAGATTGAGATGTTGAGTTATTGATAGAAAATTCTACAGAGATAAAAGCTAGAATAAAATCTCTGTCAGAGCAAAGCGAGAGATGATCAAGAAAAGAAAAAAAAAATGCAAGAAGCCAATGTGTCTAAGCAAGGTTAGTAATGATTTAAATGGTAAATAATGGGCCAGGACATGCAGACTTTGGATGCCATGGTACTGGTTTCAGTACTATTCTGCTCATGCAGGAAAGCCACTGGAGGGCTGGTATGGGTTGAAAGTGGCTTGTTTTCCAAGCCATATTGGTATGACTGATAAAGAATATGAAAAGTCTACATACTTTCTGCATGTTAGGCTCCACCTCTGCCTTCCCATTCCCACTGAAAACTCACCCAGTTCCTTAAGTTTTCACATCTCTCACTGGACCAGTATATTTTATGTATTATAGTAGACTTAGTATCTTAAATTCAGTCACTTGGTTAGTAGTGTTTTAAAATGAATAAGGGGCTGGTGAGATAGTTCAGGGGTTGAAATGCTTTCAGAGATTGCCCATTCCTTTGGGTTATTTTTTTCCACTCAGCTTGAATTTAAGACATTCTGCTGAAACATTTATAACTTTCTACTCTGTTCTACTACAGTGAGCTAGTCACACTACTATCAGAGGCTACTCATCACTATAAACAGTTCTTCACATGTGCCATGCTTGCTCTTTCTCACTTGTTGTAAACATATATACATATACCCCCAACCCCCACACTTGCCTTTATATATGTTTGAGTCTTGTTTTCACAGTGTGTCTGAAGTGCTTTTAGACAAAAGATCCCATATGTACATAGACTAGTCAGTGAAGAATAGTAAAGCACAACTAAACTACAGGTGAAAATGGTGTTATTTTTATTTTTTTAATATCGAAAAATGATGCCACATAAGTTATACTGGTATTTGACATGTAGTGAATTTAAGACCCTACCTAACAGAAAAAAAGAGAAGCTACTTAAGGGATTCTAATGAGCTTGGTGTATTGCCATAGGAAATCATTCAAATAAGCAGATTTCTAAGTGCATATTTCTAATGGGTAATTTGTCTGATCTAACAAACGGTAAAGATTAAATTCAGCTTTTATCATGTATACTTATTTCTAATTGACACTGGCATGTAAAACAGGCTTCTAGGGAGAGGTTATCATTAAGGCAAGTTTATAAGGATAATTAAGATTCAGATTGGGGTGATAATAATTGTGGGGGCATGAATTTGCATTGTGTATATATGTATGTATCTCACCACATACTATTTAAAGACTAGACATGACCAGTATATTCCAGTTCTGAAAATGTTTCAGAGAGCAAATTGGTTTGGAATGAGTAGAATATAATGCAGTGTGCCTAGGGATAGGGAATGACTGCATAGGAGTAGACAGAGCCTTGAGTGCAAAGACTTTGAGGTCCTCTTGCAAGTGTGAATATCCCTCCAAAGGTGCCACAAAAGCATTTAAACAGAAGTGTAGGATAGTCAAATTTAAGTCTGCAATATATAGTGATGATTTAAATAGAAAAAAATTAAATAGTAAAAGAATTTTATAAGATTTGCAATTTATAACTTGATGTTTTAAAGTTATGTTTCCAATAACTAGCAAAGAAACCCATGCTTTCTTCCTTAACTTAAATCTTGTGGGCACATAAAATAATTGTTCGCAATTTTTGAACTATCTGATTTTCCACTAGAAGTCTAGAAAATGGATAACAAAAAGATATGAGAAAAAGCAATAAAAGAGAAAAACTTGTCTTGGCAATTAGATTTTGTTTATACCAACTTGGTTCCTGTTATTAGTAAGGGCCATCTGTCTGGGATAATCACTCAATTTAACTAAGTGAATGCAGTCTTGTAGGATATAGATCAAATCAGCTTCAGAAAGAAGGTCTTAAGGAGATTGTATTTCTTAGCAACGTAGGCTGTTTAGACATTTTATTGTTGAATCATTACATAACCATCACAAGGGCAAATTGCATGTAGATAATTAATATTTTGGCAGAGCTGTGTGAAGTTTGGCAAATAAAAACTGGAAGAAAAAATACCAGAATAAAAAGAAAAAATATATAATACCAATGTAAGGAATATATGCCTATAATACCACACATGCATTGTATACCAGGCATACCCCTGTATGCTGGGGGCATCAAGATGATTGAGACACTGGTCCTCAAACAATTGAATACAATGGAAGGAAATAGAGACAAGCAGGAGGTATAATATGGTCATGAAAAGAAATGAAGAGAATATACAAAAGAGAAAGAAAAAGGGGCTTCTTTGAGAAGGCGAAGCATGAATGAGTCTGATTAGATATCAGGCTATTAATTACATAAGAAAGGAATGGGTATCCAGGCAGAAATAGCAAAGTTAAAGAGATAAAGAAGAAAGAATAATCAGTGTCAAACACTGGAGCACAGGAGATAGTGGTAATGAAGACTGGCTGGGGAGATTGGAGATCTGTCAAGTTCTATACACCATGCAAAGACATTTGGACTTGGTGATTTAGGCACATGTTTCTTCAACTGAACTGTGTGCTGTCACCATCCTCAGACTGGCAAAAGATGTGGGTAATGTGATGCATCTTCTGAAAGGCTAATTTTACTTATTGCTGAAACATTATTTAAGACAACTATTTTCTTCCTTAGGACAAGATGACAGGACCAATTGCAATATTTATATAGAACTTTAAAGTGAACCATGCTGCCACAGATATTTTATCCTTGAAGTACTGGACTGCCTTTAGCTCTTACAATATTAACCCTTACAAAATTAAGTCCATAATATCCTCTCCTATTGGAATATTATTTAAAAGATTGGGAAGAGATCAATGGAGGAATTTTCAAAAAGAGTTCCTTATCATTAGCCTGATAGCAAATGTTAAGATTGAAGTTTAGACAATGCACAAAAGAAAATGTGGCCAGGCTGGTGTGGTTAGTCCAGATTCTTCACTCAGGAGAGTATTTGAAGAATTGATGGCTTGCATGCTAACAATATTTGCCCTGTTCATATCTAGGTCAGACTTCTTCAGGCAGCCATGGTCTCAGCTTAGCTTTCTGAGGATTGCTGCTCCCCCCACCACCACCAATGCAAGAACCTTAAGTCTTAAAGCAGAGGCATTTTCAGTATTCCCCCAAATCTTAGTGCTTCTTACTTGATAAAGAACAAAATTATGCCCTATGTTTATATTTGCACTTATGAAAGGATAAGTTCAGGCCTATCATCCTCAGGAAACTAAGAAATTAAACAATTCATGTTTTGTAGAGCTTTTTTGAATATAATCAAGATACTTAGAGATTTGATGCCTCAGCATGACCATGTCTCATTCCCTTTTTTTAAAAAAAAATTTCAATTTTAATTAATTTATTTATGAGGGAGAGAAAGAGAATGGGCATGCCAGGGCCTCTAGCCACTGCAAATGAACTCCAGAAACATGCACCACCATGTGCATCTGGCTTACATAGGTCCTGGGAAACTGAACCTGGGTCCTTAGGATTTGCAGGCAAGTTCCTTAACTGGTAAGTGAGTTTTCCAGACTCTGTTCCCTTTCTTAATAACTAGAAAGGGTGATGAATGTCCATTAAACCAGACCTACAGACTAAGTCAAATTCCACAGATCAAATTAGATTTATATTCTCTTTTTAAAAATTATTTATTTGGGCTGGAGAGATGGCTTAGCGGTTAAGGCGCTGCCTCCTAAGCCTAAAAACGCTGGTTCCAGTCTCCAGTGGTTCCAATCTCCAGGTCCCACGTTTAGCCAGATGCAAAATAACACAAGGACACAATGCTGCACTAGACCACAAGGAGGTGCACACATCTGGATTTCATTCACAGCAACTTCCTCTCCCTCTCTCTCTGTCTCTCTCAAAAAAAAATATTTATTTATTTATTTATTTATTTATCTCAGAGAGAGAGAGAGAGAAAGAAGAAGCAGATAACAGATCTGTTCAGTGGAAAGGAACCTATGTCTGGAACTGGGAAACAAGTCAGAATCATATCCAGATAATGATTTTGCTTTCCAATGTCAAGCTCCCACTAATCTTGGGCTATAAGAGAGTCTACACCCTTAAATTAATAATGGTTATCTCATTTAACTGGTGCTGACTTCACTCTCCATTGGAGAATCTGCTTCTCATTTTCAGATAGGAGCAGGACCTGAGGGGATAAATGACCCAGTGCACTTCACCCCGGCCCAAGCTGAAACCACAGAGGAATTGTGGAAATGAGCAAGAATGCTGCTTTCTTGGTGAATATGAGCACAAGGGTGAAGGACATAGACATTGAGGACACTCAACACCTACCACAGCAGAGATCTAGTGGCTACCAAGAGAATATCACTGAAGTAGACTTAAAACGCAGCCAACATGGCTCAGGGAATTTTGCAGAAGAGGTGGGTGGAAAGATTGTTAGAGCACAAGTTGGGACATTATGCACAGAGACATTGCCTCTCCCATAACTGACTGCTGCCCCCACAATGCACAACCCACAATCCCAATGGGAATGACCAGCATCCCCAATGAGGAGGGCCTCTTCAGAAAAGTAGCAGAGAGGAGGGAAGGATGGTACCAACGTGTTGTTTACATACTAAGTATGTCCATATCTAATAAAAATAAATTTTGAAAACTCAGTGGATGGAATAGGCACACAGGTAAATTACAATAAAACTCACTAGGTAGACTAGGCATAGAGATGAATTAGTATAAAACTCACAGGATGGGCTGGGCCTATACCTAAGTCAGTTTTATAACTTACTGGATAAGCTAGGTATGCAGGACAAATCTCACTGGATGACCTGAAATACAGGTGAGTGGGGATAAAACTCACTTGATAGGCCAGGCATACCACTGAAACAGGAGAAAAGTCACTGGATGAGCCTGGCATATAGCTGACAGGGAATAAAACTCCTTGGATGCCTGGAGACAGTATTAAACTCATGGGGTGGCCTGGGCATATGGTTGAGTTGGGACAAAACTCAGTGCATGGGCCGGACATAGGGCTGAGTTGGACAAATCTCACTGGATGGGCCAGCCAGACATACAGCTCAGTCGTGATTAATCACAGTGGTTCAGTGGTGCATACAGCTGAGGTCCAATTGAATTATTATAATCCCAGACCTCAGCAGGTAGAAATGAAGGATCAGGAGTTGCAGGCCAGCCTTGGTTACATTGTAAGTTTGAGGCCAGTTTGAACTACATGAGACTCTCTCAAGAAAAGAATAAAATAAATAAATTAACAAAATCACAATTATGGCATTTAAAGAAGGAAACTACTCTATTCAGATATTATTTTTTCACAATTTTCCAATCTTATATGAGTATTTCTCCATCAAAGGAACAACTTCACAGTTTTTCAAAAAATTAAATTAGTGATAGCAACTTCAAAGGTTTTACTTGATAAGTACAGGGCAAGCCTCAAGCTTTTTAAAAAATTTTGTTTATTTTCATTTATTTATTTATTTGAAAGCAACAGGCAGACAGAGAGAGAAAGAGGCAGAGAGAGAGAGAGAATGGGCATAGCAGGGCCTCCAGACACTGCAAATGAACTCCAGATGCATGCACCACCTTGTGCATCTGGCTTACATAGGTCCTGGGGAATTGACCCTCGAACCAGGGTCCTTAGGCTTCACAGGTGAGCACTTAACTGCTAAACCATCTCTCCAGCCCGCCTCAAGCTTTTTTGATGCTTTCAGTTTATTACCTTTTGGCCAGCATCTACAATCTTCTCAATTCACTAATCTCTTCATTCACACAATTCTGAAATCTTTCATGCACTTATATTTGAACCATTAGCCTTTTCTGCTGAGCCTATGACCAGCTCGTAGCAAGTAACTGTGCATAAACCAAGTGTGGTGGCACATTCCTGTGATTCTGGAAGGCTGACAGGAGAATTGCCATGGGTTTGAGACAGCCTAAACTCGAAGAGAGTGCCAAGGCAGACAGGGCTACATAACAAGAAACTGTCTCAAAAAAAAAAAAAAAAAAAAAAAAAAAAAAAAGAGAGATTAAAAAGTATAAAAAAAAAACAAGAAAGTAGAGCCTTCACTTACTACAGACTCTGAAAAGGGTCTGTTATAAAGGGGCATAGATTCTAATTGGCAATGTTGGCATTCTGATTTCTCAGGTTAATACTTTAGTCATCTTTTATGAATAATTACTGTGTCCTTGGCAAGACCCTAGTAGTTATGTGTGTGTCCTAGCTGAATTTCTGGACTACAAGAAAGCTAGAGTCCAGAAGTTGCCTAAAACAGAGGACTTCCTGGAAATTTCCTCCCAGAAATGTTTCTTTGGAATCCCCATTATTCTGTTGAGTCTGATGGTGATAAAGAAAGTCTGGTTTTTAGAGAATGGCTGGCTGAGCCTGGATCCCAGATGAAGAAGCACAGCGACAGTCACAGAGCAGCACTATTTTGATGAGAACATCATAGATGGGTGAAATATTGGGGTTTAAGAGACATAATCCTTCTCCTTATAAAAGAGACTGGGAAAGATTTGGGCTATTGGCATAGTGCACAGGGCCTAGCAGCAGCATTAAAAGTTACTTGGAACAATGGTTCTGTGGAGGATGAGCTAGGTACAGAGCTGGCCAGACTTAGACAAACAGCCCCCTCTGTTCACCTGCTTTCCATTGCCAGGCAAATCCTTTCCTGACATCCCGGTTCCCAATAGCCTGCTAGCTCTCAGGAAGGCCCAGCACTTGCTCTTGCTGCCACCAGGATGGATGATGTGGCCTTGTTGCTCTGGCTCACATTTCTGCTGCTGGTGGAGGTGGTGATCAGGACTGCTGGGACTCGACTTTCTTTTGCAACATCTTTTGGAGTTAAGGCTTTACACTATTGTTTTGACCCATGCTATGGAGGCTATAATTGTGGTAGATTTATTCCCAAGCTTACACGTATATCTTGGATGGTGAGTTATGTAGAGTGACACAAGAGTCATCACTCCCATCTGAAGTCTGTGGACTTCCACAAAGTCACTGCAGCCTTGTTATTCCAAAGGGGTAATGACATTCCCATGACCACACAGGGCTTTCTTAAATGTTGACATCTACTGCTCATCCCTTATTCTCCTTTATACCTTGCTTATATACCTGATCTCTAATCTGGTAACTGCACTGGGTGGTTTAACAAGCTTCTTAAATAAATGAAATTAAGTTCCATAAACAGTAGCCAAGCAATTCTAGTAAAAAGACATGTGAAGCTTCACTAGAATTTTCATTTAATTAAAACAAAAAGCTGGGTCTGGTGGTGTAGGACTATAATCTCAGCTACATGAGATGCTGAGGCAGGAGAACTGCAAGTTAAGACCTGCTTGACTTGCTAGAGAATTCAAGGCCACTTAGGACAATTTAGATAGACCCTATCTCAAGCCCAAAAGAAATAAAAGGACATGAGCAGGATTGTAGTTCAGTGGTAGTGCACTTGCCTAGCATAAATCAAGCCCTAAGTTTAATCTCCAAATAAATAAACAAATAAATCAATAACCCAACCCCATAATTATTTGTAGTCACAAAACAAAGCATACAAAACAGTGTTAATGAAGAGACCAAGAATCACAAAGCACAATGTTTTAACCAGGAACATATTAGATATTGATTTGTTTCCTCTGCCTGAAGTTGTATTTCAATAGAATCATACCCTTTAAAGATAAAGTGATATATTATTGATTTGTTTAACCAACTTCTCTGTTCTTAGATAATGAAAACAGCAACAAGTATTTTATACACTGTATTTATCCCTTCTTAATTAAATTATATTGCTTTATTTCTAGATAATAGAAAAGAAGAGGATTAATTAGTATAAAGTAATTTATCTGGAATGAAGAGATGACTCAGTGATTAAAGACACTTACTTGCAAAGCCATGTTCAATTCCCTAGTACCCATGTAAGACCACAGAATGGTGCTTGCATGTGGAACACCCTCATTCTTTCTCTCCTTTCTTACTCTCAAATAAGTAAATAAATATTGAAAAAACAGGAATAAGTAATGATTTTTCTTGTAAGTTTCTCATATCAGCTGATCTTTAAGCTTGATTGTCTTCTTGGTTCTTTTAGCTTGTTAACCACCTCATTTAATTCCTGGCTTTTGCCTATCCTCTTCTGTGTATCTAGAATGTTCTTAACAATTTTTTTTCTTTTTTTTTTTAATATATATATATTTTTTATTTATATTATTTTGATTTTACATTCATAGTAAAGGATCCATTGTCCTCCTCCCTGTCCTCCCTCTTTCAAAGGGACCCTTGTCAATGGGGAATGTGGGTCAAGCATTGTGAGGTTGGTTAAGAGTTCTGGGGGGTTGGCCCCAATTACCACCTTTTCCTAGAAAAGTCTCATCTTTTTTTTAAGTCTTCTGTGAAATGTCAAATCCACGAAGGCTTCCCTCCCTCTCTCCCTCACCTCCAAGACAGCTGCTGCAACCAAATGAAATCTCCTCTACATAGACACACACACACAGAATAAGCTGCTCAACTAACATCTAACTTATACATTGCCTTGGGCCAGCACTTAACAGAGTCTTTGGTACAGATTAGTTACTCAACAGCTAATAATTAAGGTATAGTAAACCTTTTTGGAGGATGATAGGAATATGGTGCCTTAGGCTAAAAATGATAACATATTTATGACCCTATTTTAAATAGTCATTAATTCTAAATATTTCATTTAATTCATTTAATTCATAAATATTTCATTCAAAAAGGTTAAGGCTTAAAACATACATGTTCCATGTAAGATGGATTAGAAGCTGCCTCAGAGTGACCCAGTGAAGGACAGAGTCAGAGTAAAAAAGAAAACAAAAGAATAAGGAAGAGTCCTTCCTAAGAGAGAAAGAGCATAAGGACACAAAATACACACACAGGGAGTGGCACAGGGAAAAGGATAAAACAGAGAAAAGAATGCTGAAGTGAGATTCACAAAATCCTTCATGAGAAATAGTCAAAAATGGCTGTCCACTAGCACCTGGGTATAAAATGCTTCTTGCACCAGGCTGGGGGTCAGCAGTAGTTAACATGAAGATGCTTGTCTCTTCTAAACATGGACATTCTAAGAATAGCATGCTGTAGACCAACCAGGCTTTGGAGACCCAACCAAGGCTGGCTACACTGTAGGGGCTGCAATGTGTGGCGGTTATGGCAGAAGTGTGGCACAGAAGACTGAAGTTGAGCTTCACCATGGGCATGCCAGCTTGCCTAGTCTGAAGAGTGTATGAAGGGCCCCACTCATCCCACTTCCCAGGTATGGTAGTTTGAATAGATGTCCCCCAATATATTCAGTGTTTTATTAGTTTGTTGTTTGCATCTGTAGCCACCTGGCTGGAGACAATGTCACTGGGCGGATCTTAAGGTGTGGTGGTGGGTTTGAGATTCCATTGTAAAGATATGCAAAGTGTGCCCTGTGGGAGTTCCTGAGGTGTGCTGTGCTGTGTGGCTGGTGGCTTTTCTCTCTCTTGCCTGGTGCTGTAAGAGCAGGCCACTTCTCCTGCCATTATGGAACTTCCCCTGGATCTGTAAGTTCAATAAATAATATCCCTTCCTCCATACCTGTGCCTGGTCTGGAAGGTCATCTCAGTGAACATGAAGCTGTCTGCTACAGCAGGTGAGATGGATATAGGAGCACCAGAAGTCTAGGACCATAGCACAGGCTCAACAACACAAGCAAGGGTTCTCAGGTAACAATGTGGCTTTGGTGAAAACCTGTCAGGATCCAGGGAAGAAGGAAAAATTAATACAAGCATGGGGGTCCCTGCCTTCCTCTCAGAACCTGGGACAGAGTCCCATGTGGAAAGTGCAAGTGCCAGCATGACAAAGAGAAGTCTGTAACTGGAAGAATGGAGGGGTCTGTGGCTGTGAAACACCCATAAAAAGTTGAGCCCATCTGGGCATGGTGGAGCATGTCTTTGATCCCAGCACTCAGGAAGCAAAGGTAAAATTGATGGAGTTTGTGGCCACCCTGAGACTACATAATGAATTCCAGGTCAGCCTGGGCTAGGGTTAAACCTTACCTCAAAAAATAAAAACAGAAACAAAACAATAACAAAAAATGTTGAGTCCAATAGGGAAACTCCTCTCAGCAGGAACAGCACACTGAGTTTACTTGATTGACTTCCTCTCACCATCTGCAGAACCGGCTACAAAAAGAAAAAAACCAACCAGGAACTGATGGAGCCCACATTCACAGAGTCTGAAATACAGAACTTATGCATAGGAAACACAGCAAAATCATTATCAGAATGCTCCCTTAGTCTGGGGAAATAAACCAACATTCAAGCATATGAGACATTTAGGCCCCAAGTAGACATGCCCAGAAAAGAACCTTCCCACCTCAAATAAAAGTGCCAAGAGAACAAAACAAAGAAAGACTGTTACTAGCTGCAAGAGAAGTGCCAGCATACTTCCCAAGGCAAATAAATTAGTGACAGCAGACCTTTAGGGTCTCATGGGAACAGAGTATGGACTGATATATTTCAAAACTTGAAGAAAATCACTGCCACCTAAGGTCAGTGCATCTAGCACTAATTCTTCAAAAATCAAAGGAGAAATAAAGACCTAAAGAAAGAATGAAAGGAAGGAATGAGGGAAGTAAGGAAGGAAGGGAGGAAAGAAGGAAGGGAGGGAGGGAGAGGGGAGGAAGAAAGGAAGGAAGGAAGGGAAGGAGGGAGAGAGGAAGAAAGAAGGAAGGAAGGAAGGAAGGAAGGAAGGAAGGAAGGAAGAAGAAGAATGACAAATAAAGAAGTTATTAAAGGCATGGCAATTGGGAATGAAGAAGAAGTCAAGCTGCCTTTGTTAGCATACAACACAACAACCTATGTAGAAAACTTATAGGAACTAATAAAGTCTGCAACATTTATACTAAACTGTACTTTATACTAACTCCCAAAAGGTACTACTTTCTGAACACATGTACACTTTCTTCCACTTTGCCTTTTTTCTCCCAAATTCTTGATTTACTAGGATTTCAATTATTGATTCTGTAGACTTTCATCTATTATCAGTGGTTGTTCTAACGATTCTTTGCTAGTTATCAAGTATGGCACAAATAGTGGGAGTCTGAGCAATGCTGTTGCATTTCTACTTATCTGAATGATAATATGGGTTATTAAGTCATGTCATTTAGCTTTATGCAGAGATTGTTTGATTACTAATGGCAAATAAGAATGACTAAATAACTCTTATCTTTTTATTCTGAAACCAACAGATTATCTCACCCCTTTTTTTTCCCTAAAACACTTCCCCATGTATCTCTTAATGAAATCTGGAAATGCAGAATGATTATTCATGTTTCAGAATATAAATTAAAATATTATGAAAGCTTATGGGAATGGAACTTAGCACTCTTGTGCTAATAGAGAAATTTTCAGGTCTTGAGGGCATATTAGTGACTTTGCTCTTATTGCTGGGACATAAAACTGACAAAATCAACTTAAGGAAGGAAGGGATTAGTTTGGTTCACAGTTTGAGGGTTTAAAGTTCATCTTGGTGGGAAGGCATACTGGATGGGTCTTGAGGCAGCTGGTCACAATGTGTACACAGTTGGGAAACAGAGAGATGAACACTGATACTCAGCTGGCTTTCTCTTTTCCCCTTTTATTTAGTATTGGACCCATGTCCATGGGTGATACCACTCCTATTTAAGATCCATCTTACTTAAACTTAAACTTCTCTGGAAATAACCTCATGAAACACACACAAAAGTGTCTTCTGGGTGCTTACAAATCCAGTACAGTTTACAGATCTCAAACCCAGACAATGAAGATAACCATTATAGAGGGTAATGCAGTAAAATAAGGATCATGTGTTTTTTGCTCTTTATCACAAAATACAATAAGATACACATCTATACCTGTAACATTTTGCAGGAAGTGGCAGTTTGTTGGACCAGTAACTGTGACTTATAAAAAGAAAGAATTTTTCTCCCCAGTGTTGCAGTCAGGTTTGCAGGCAGAAATCACCTGACCAAGAGCAGTTTGGGGGAAGAAAGGATTCAAGGGGTAGCTCCACAATGGCAGGAGAAAATGATGGCATGAACAGAGGGTGCACATTACCCTCTGACCAACATCAGGTGGAGTACAGGAACAGGAGAGTGTGCCAAACACTGGCAAGGAGACGCTGGCTATAACACCCATAAGTCCGCCCCCAACAATACACTGTCTCCAGGAGATGTTAATTCCCAGTTGGCATCAGCTGAGAACTTAGCATCCAGAACACGTAAGTTTATGGGGGACATCTGAATCAAACCACCATATTCCACCCCTGGCCCACATGAACTGATAACCATCCATGATGTAAAATGCAATGTATTCAGTCCAACTTTCAAAATCCCCATAGTTTTTATCAATCCTAATGGTGTTCAAAAACATTCCCATAGTCCAAGATCTTTTAAGTGAAGCCATAATATTAAAAAATCCCCCCAAAACCTATAATGGCACAGAATAAACATTCACAGTGCAAAAGATGGCATTGGACATAGCAAAGGAATACTCAACCAATACAAGATTTAAACAGGGCAAACATCAAAATCTGTAGCTCTAAATCCAACTCTAGCCAGTGACAAGTCTCTAAGTCCACTAATTGTAACCAACAATACTCTGGAGTTCCAATTCCTCCCCTCCAGCTAGGCTACTCACAGTCCTGGAAAATTTCATCTAGGGGTGGAATTGGAACTCCAGAAACTTGTTGCTGATTAGAATTATCAGACATGGAGATTTGTCACCGGCTAGAGTTGCTGGATTTGGAGCTACAGATTTTGATGTTTGCCTTGTTTAAATCTTGTATTGCTTGAATATTTCTTTGCTCTGCCCAATGCCATATTTTGCAGTGTGAGTGTTTATTCTATGTCATTATGCTTGATTTCTTGTTTTTTTTTTTTTTTGGTTTATTTTTGGTATATTGGCTAAATTAAAAGATCTTGGACTATGGGAATGCTTGATCATCATTGGAGTTGATAAAAACTATGAGGACTTTTAAGGTTGGATGAATGCATTGCATTTTATGCATCTGCCTTATGTGGGACCTGGGGAATCGAACCTGGGCCCTATGGCTTTGCGGGCAATCACCTTAACTGCTAAGCCAACTCTCCAGCCCTAGCATTTTAAATCATGTATGGTTATCACTTTATGGGGGTAAGGGGTGGAATGTGTTGGGTTGATTCAGATGTCCCCCATAAACTTAGGTGTTCTGAAAGCTAGGGTCCCAGCTGGAATTTGGGAATTAACACCTCTTGGAGACAGTGTATTGTTGGGGGGTGGTCTTATGCTATTATAGCCAGTTTCCCCTTGCCAGTATTTGGCACACTCTCCTGTTGTTATTGTCCACCTTGTGTTGGCCAGGGGTGATGTCCACCCTCTACTCATGCCATCATTTTCCCTGCCATCATGGAGCTTCCCCTCAAGTCTGTAAGCCAAAATAAACCTTACCCACTTAAAAAAATTCTGCTCTTGGTCAGGTGATTTCTTCCAGCAATCCAAACCTGACTGCAACACCATGAGAGCAGTATTCATGCCACCACTTCCCCTATAATGACTTCTGTGTCCCAGGCAGATGAGGTGGAGGTGGCCAGCCTCCTGGTAGGTGGCCTATTCTTGATGTCCTGATGTATCCTTGTTCTCTCCTGTATTTATAAAAGATTGAGAGAGCCTCAGAGTGCATGGGAACAGCCTGAGACACCATGCTTCCCCCATCCCTGCAGAGACTGACTGAGGTATCTTGATCTTCACAATGACTACCAATAACCCCACTGAAGACCCTCAGCCGAATTGGGGCAGGGGAGAAGGAGTTTATATGTGAACCCTTTTTATAAAAAAAAATCAATAAATTTTTTAAAATGCATGCAGGGGGATTTTCAATCTCCTGACCAGTCAGCAAGGACTCTTGAGGAAGTGATAATTAAGCCACAACTAGGTGAGATTTCTAGAGGTGAGGTAAAGACCCTTCAGAGAGAGGTGAACCAGTAAGAGTAACTGGGCACAGAACAAGGAGCAGTGGGCATGTGACATGACGGAAGGCTAGAGTAGCAGTGCAGAGTGAGGAGCTAAATAGTGTAGGCCTGAGGAGACCATAGGAACTGGCTGTTTTCCTTAGGAGCACTTACAAGCATAAGTGTTTTTAGGGAGGCAAGTGCACATGCAGTACTGCTTATAAGACCATGTTGGTATGAATATAAAGATTGACTTAAAGATGACACCCATATATTAATAGTGTGGGTAACACAACAGTCTGATAAGAATGGTGCCTCCTAGGACCGTGCCTAGCTTGAAGGCCTGTATGTGTCAACTCTGACAGGAGGCTGTAAACATAAGGACATGTTCAATACGAGAACAGACTTTTAACATAGTGGTTTATTTTTACCCATCCAGCAGGGATTACCTTTGGTAGGCATCCTATGCCAGAGGTAATTCCTCCCTTGTTCTGTTTGCTGAGACCAAAGCTGAGCTGAACCCCCACCTGAGAATAGGACTAATCACCCATATTATAAAAAGGAGTTACAAAATGCAAAACAGTCCAGTGGTTGGTAGCATATTGTCTCCTGGACCTACAACTGAGAATTGTATCTTAAATTGTCTAGGTTTTTTTTTTTTTTTTTACATTGCTTCTGCAAAAGGCCTGATAGTATATTTCCATGTCAAGAAGTCTCTTCATTTAACGACAGCCAAATTATCTTGCTTACCTGGGGAAATACAAGTCTTCACTGTGGTCTCCCATGTGCATTTGTAATTCTATGAAGTACATTTGGAATCCACAGGAATCCAGAAAGTAATGCAATAGAATCTGTATAGAAAGCATCTCCCAATCCACCTGTGTTATGGCTACTTCTGAGTTCTCCAGTTGATAAGTCATAACTGCCATGACAAAGAACCATGTTGCTCTGTCTTTCCCCAGTTCCTCAGTAATATATGTTCAGTGAACACATGCTTTCATTATTGTCAATGTGATAATCATAGGAAGAATACTAATTGAACACCAGTCTAGTAGGTACTGGGCACACCAAAGCCAATGCTGTTTGTACATCCATGTGCTTCCCTCCTAGGCACTATGAAAAATTACATTTCTTAATATGCTTATGTGGAAGCTATATACTCTGTCTCTATTCAATGAGATGAAGACAGATATTGTATATGGTAATTGCAGACTTGGCCATTCTTATGGAAGTTGTCATGGTCTCCTTTGCCCTGCAGACCTAAAGCTATGCATAGAGATGAGTGTTAACATTAAGGGCCTGATTAGTGAGTCATCACTGGGAAGGAAGGTGCACATGAGTCCTGATATCCAGACTATTCATTCTTCATAGATGTATGAATTAAGAGAATAGGGGCTGGTTATTGGTGAAGGTGCTGGTACACAAAGCCTGAGGACCCAGTTTCAATTCCCCAGAGCCCACATAATGCACATGGATTCATGCATCTGGAGTTCATTTGCAGTGGCTAGAGACCCTGGCATGCCCATTCTCTCTGTCTCTCTCTAACTGCCTCTTTCTCTGTGTCAATTAAATAAAAATAAAAATTTTTAAGGAAGAGAAGAAAGCTTTGCTGTACTGAGATTTGAGGGTTGCCGCACAGGAGCATTCTTCTTGATTAATGTAATATACTGATATAAATTTTGATCTATACCTTACTAGAAGGAACACTATTATAGTATAAGTTGTTGTACAGGAACTGATTTGGTTTTTTGAATATTATTGTTTATTGCTAAATCCCTAAGTATAAAAAGTTTTAAAAAAAGAATGACACATGAAGATTTTGTATGGACAGTCATGTTGAATTAGTTTCAATATAGTGCAATTTAAAAGACATTGCTGGGCTAAGAGTGTAACTCACTGATAAAGTCCTTGCCTAGCTGTGTAAGATACTGGATTCAATCCCCAACACCATAAGAAACACCCTAACCTGACCAAATAAAAAAAAATGAAAACATATTGCAGTAGAATACTTGTATTGTTTCTAAGTGAGATCTAATCTGGATAACTAAGGTTCAATACAACTTATTGAGAAGCATGAAGAGTCAGGAGGTCAAGTTAGTCATGGAGGAAATACTCTAACATGAAGACATTTCTATTTCAGATAAATATCTAGAATTTACTCTTTAAAATGTTAGTGTTTCTGGGAGCTAGAGTGCTGGCTCAACAGTTACATGTACTTACTGAATAAGAATGAGGGCCTGAGCCTGTCTGAGACCACCTGAGTTCAAATCTCTAGAACCCAACTTAACAGCTGGGCATAGCCATGTGTATCTGGAACCCTGGGGGGAGTGGGACACCAGAAAATCACTAAGTCTCAACAACAGCATGTTCTGGAGTCAGCAAGAGACTTTATCACAAAGAAAATATAGGTAGGGGAGCAGTGGAAGGGGATGCCTGACATTTTCCTCTGGCTGCTGCACATGAGCTCCTGAGCCACTGCATTAGCACATACATGTATACATATATCACACAGTTCCACAATATACTACCACACATACATCACACCATACACCACCATATAGACACACAAAAAATTGGTGTTCTTTATTAGATTATGACAGAGCATTATGCTCTGTAATGATATTTAATGTTACAGTACTATTAACATGTAGTTGCTGCAGTTCTAATATAGAGGTTTAGGATTTTGAGACACAGTTCTATTCTTCATTAATTTAGAGGTGTTTCATTCACATCAACAAATTAATATAAGATAGAATAAAAACAAGTGTGCTACTGAGTTATATTATGCTGGTATTAATAGGTTCCTACTGAAAGATAAATCAGAAGTAAGATGAAAATGGTTCATGTTAATTGTACAAGTATTTTAGTCATAGAAGGTAAGATTATGTTGAAAAGTAATTTAATTATGTTTTACGAGTCTGGTATGATGTATTTTTCCTCTTCATAGTTTATGGTATAAAATGTTGCATGAGACGCATGCCAAGACCTCATCCAACAGGAAAGAGTTGAGCTCAGGAAATAGCCTGGGAGACATAACCTAGTACAATGGTTGTCTCCAAATAATGGAAGCAAAATTATTCTTTGTACAAAAGGTAAGCCAGTTTCAGTTGGGATTGTTTCTGAGATCAAAAGATGCTTAGCTATTAAATGGAGCAGAAATAACAGCAATAATAAGGATGATGGTGGCATTCAGAAACATCATGTTGACCATTGAATCCTGGATAGAAATATAGCCCATGAGCTTGGAGGCCAGAAAGGAGACTAGACAAATGTATTATTGATACTGGTTTAAAGGAACCAGGAGCCAGCTCCTAGGAGGAAATCAGGCCACATTTAAGTCGAATACACAGAAATGTGGACAATATTCATGTTCTGGTTCATGGAGAGGTATTGAAAGTTCAGGTTGAAGGGACCAAAATATGTTCCTGATATGAACTGAGTCTAGTGATACTCTCATTATTGATATTAAGCAAAAATAATAACAGCTAACATGTACTGGATACTTACTGTGTATAAATAAAGACCATAGATATAAAATCTGTTGTCTCATTTCATTTAAATCCAATCCTCATGGCTGTTCAATGAGGTGGATATTACTATTTCCATTTTCAGGCATGAAGAAAGCTGATATGTGAAAAGATTTGCAAGCGTAAGTAAAGTCACATCGTGTTGGAGACCTCCCTAAGGCCAGCCCAGGAGGGACGACAGGGTCTCTGACAAGTTGGGGGTGAGAAGCGTAGAATCATGACAGAGATTCCGGGAATTGGGTGAAAGCAGGCAGAGGGCAAGCTGCAGCAAACTGGTTTATTCAAAAAAGTGTAGGGGGTTTCTTGGTTGGCCAATTTTTGCATGGAGTGGTCCCCTTTTTGTGACCAATGACAGCCTGTCTCCAGACAGATCATCTCATAGCAGGTTTCTCTCAAGCATGGTACTGTAGTTGTTGTCATGCCAGGCTTGCGCAGGACGTCATGTTCACAGAAGCCACTTCCTGGTTTCTTTTGCCATGCAGTCTGGCTAGTGTCAGACCTGTACTGTGCCATACAACACCCTAGAAAGCAGAGGTGGAATTTTAATGCAGAGTTGACTCTTAGATGCAACTCAGCATTGTTGATGTTAAGTTCTCTAGCAAATCTAGTTAAGATTTGGTAAGGAAATAAGTTATCTGAATCAAATGCTAGAGGCCTTCAGAGGCTTAACTTTAAGAGATTAGAAAACTGTCTCTTCCATCCATAGCCCTGGTACATTCAATGATTTATATTCAGTAAGCATTCATCGTTTATTGTTTGATTGACTTTTTTTTTTTCCATTGTTAAGAATGGAGCCCAGAGCCTCAGGAATTCTAGGAGGTTGCTATACCACAAAGATTCTCTAGGCCTTGTATTAGCATTTAGATAATTTAGTGGGAAGATTCAGTAAGAAACAATGACAAGAAAACAAGTACAATACCTCGTCATTTGCTCAGGATGGACATTTATGCCCAATAAAGGCAAGTAGCAATGTATATCTTCACAGAAATCATGAATCTTCAAGATCCAGGTGTACTGTCCACATGTGCATCTTTTAGCACTTAGCCAATCATGTCAACTGGTCAAGTTTAATGCATTATCCATTAGATACTGAAATGAATTAATTCTTTTTTTTTCAGGTATTTTATTTCCATGTGTGTTCGACATATAGCAAGCACTCAGAAAGAAGTTGGCTGCTTGCTCTAATTTGTGTTATTATTGTGTTCAAAGTAATCAATATTATGGTGGCAAAGACTTTAGATTGAAAACCTTAAATAAAATACTTTTTTATTTGTAGTGGCCATTAGCCAGGACATCATTAGAGACTTTAGAAAAAGATTAGCTAAAGAGTAGCTCAACCCATTCATGAAACAACTGAGCTATACTTTCTGCTCCCTTGATGGCAGATCTTACTCTCCAAGGGACTATGAAAGCTATTAAAATAACTAAAGAGATCATTACCATTGTCATAAGAGGTTCAGTCTAAGCACATATCTTTACTAGTAAATGTTTCACTAATAAGGATTTGTTCCAGTAAAATTTCTTACATGCTTAGTGAAATCAAAATAGAGTCAGGAAATGATAGAAAACCAGCTTCAGGATGTTTGGATTCTGTAGTTACCTTCTTGTTGCTGATGCAAAGCTGCCAACCAAGAGCAGCTTGTGGGAGGAGAGGGTTTATTTTGGCTTACAGAACTGAGGGTTAGCTCCATGATGGCAGGGGAAAGGATGGCATGAGCAGAGGTTGGACAACACCTCTGCCATATCACAGCAGGAGAGTGTGCCAAACTCTCACAAAAGAGAGCTGGCAATAATACCCGTAGGCCTTCCCCCAACAACACACCTCCTCCAGCAAAGCTTCACCTCCAAAATTGCCATCATCTGGGTATCAAGCACTTGGAACACCTGAGTTTATGGGGGACACCTAATTGAAACCACCACAGATTCAAACAATAAGCACATATTTAATTAATACTACAGTTTTCAGTCAGATGCTATATGGTTAGCATTGTATCAGTATGACTACATACCTGAGAGATCAAGTTAAGAGTGGGGAAGATTTATTCTGATTCAGGTTTAAGGGCTTTGGCACACAATCCTTGATGCAATTAATTCTGAGCCTATCTTGAGTCAGAACATCATGATGGAACATGTGAAGGGAGGGTTATTTATTTCAGGGCAGTCAGGAAACAGAGAATGAGGAAAATACTGGAGGCTAAATATCACCTTCAAATTAATATCACCATTGACCTATTTTGTTCAACTAAGCTCCACCTTGTAAAGTTTCCAGAACCTCCTCAAATAGCACCAACATCTAGAACCATACATTCAACACCTGACACTGAAGGTGACATTTCCTATTCTTCATAACAGATGTATAATTCCAGTCAGTTCTGTGTGTGAACACCATGTAAATGTTGGATTTCTCTACTTTTAAATTATATGAACACCTTGCACTTAGGTGTTAATAAGTCCTATGTGAAATACATGTCACTCCCTGTTTGCACTATAGATTGTTATTGATAGTACTGTGTGAGTGGCTAGGGAAGATGCTGTAGCTGCCAACTGACTTGTCAGTACTCAAATTCTCAAGCAGGCTGCTGTTATGTATGTCTGAATGTGTGTGCATGTGTGCATGCATGCGTGCGTGTGTGTGTGTGTCCCTCCAGTTCATAAATTCAAGTATAATCCCCAATGTAGCATTATGTGGAGCTGGAACCTTGGGAAGTAATTAGTTCTGGAGAATGGAGCCTTTATAAATGGGACTAGCACTTTTGTAAGAGGCCAGAAAGTTAGTTTGCTTTTATTTTGCCATGCTAGTCTTGAGAAGTCAGCAGACTAGAACCGCAAGGTGACCCCTTACCAAAATTCATCATGATGTCACTCTGACCCCAGACTTTCCAGCCTTTATAACTGTGAGAAATAAATGGCTGTTGCATAAGCCTCCCAGACAAAGACAGCTGTGCTCATTTAAAAGAACAATAGATTTACTCTTAGCTCAATGAACTCAGTCATGTTTCTGTTCATAGGATTGTAAATCCTTGTCCAGCATGGTAACAAAGTTCAACATTTTAATACTAGTAAAAACTTGTAAACCCATAACATTGTTTTAAAAACTGTGCACCTGGGCTTTCTCCATAGATATAATTAATTAGCACCTTCCTTTAGTCCCTCATGTGAACATTCCCAAACCCCATCTTCACAGCTTCTTTCTCCTTTCATTGCTGCTATGTGAATGATATATATTTTTTTAAAAACTGACATTTTATTTTCTGTTGATATTAAACTGCCTATTGGCCTCATTTTCCATTTTTATGGAATTTGGATATTCAGCACATGGTTTGGCTAGTATATATTTAATAAAATATATGACTTTCTTGATTAGTGTTTGTTGATCTTACAAAATATCTGACTGAAACAACTTTAAGGAGGAAAGGCTTTTTTTTGGCTCTGAGTCTCAGAGGATTTCAGTTCATCATGGTGGGGAAGACCTGGCAGAAATCATGGCTGCATAAGATTTGTTGGATGGTAGCAAGAGAAAGTTGAAATAGATATAAACATCAAAGGTCTGTACCTAATTTTCTACTTCTTAAAAGCAAGATCCACATTGTAGTCTCAACAGCTTTCAAATCAGTGCCCAAAGCTTGTGAACAGCTATTCAAAACATGAGACTGTGAGGGGTATTTCAGATTCTAGCTACCACAACTTCTAGTCTCCTAATGTAAGTGAGGGGAATGCATGTGGGTATGTTTAGGAGTATTACACATTTTATTAAATATCTGAAACTGTTTAACAATATATAGCTTAAACTTAATATTTTATTTAAGTAGATGTATTGTCATTTTATAATGTATGACTTTTTCAAAGGGAATTTTGCCCACATGTTCCTAATAAATTTGTATTTAACTCACCAACTGTTCACATGAGTAGGAATTTCAATTAAGATTATTGAATATTAATTTATTTCAAATTCTTTAAGTGATGGATAATTTCTTTATGCATCTTTGTGCAATGACATGTAATGTGACCTAATCATTGCTTATGGGTACATTATCTGGCAAGAATTCTGAGTCCTTTTTTACAGAAAACCAGTGAATCAATATCAAATAACCATAATTGAGGAAACTGATACTATTATTCATTTCAGTTATTAATATACCTCTTACTTCATAAGGCTCTGAGGTGAATTACAAAGAGCGACAACAAAAATAAACACTTGCATAGTAAGAATATAAGGTTATAAATAGATGTGTTTACTGCAGATGTAGTTCAGTGGTAGTAGGTAGAGTGCTTGTTTAACATATGCAGAATCCTAGGTTAAGTCTTCAGCACATCAAAAAAAAGGTGTGTATAGTGATTAACTTGAGAGTAAGACAAATAGCACATTTTAAGGGCTTTTGAGGAAATTCATCCTTCTCCAAACAAATATCAACTCAGAAAGAAGAGACAGGAGTTAGGACATTAGGCCATAGATTTTTCAAGATTATGAACCATAGGGAATAAAATTCCCAGACACATGTCAATGTAAAGTCAATGCCTGGGTGGACCTCCTGTGTTGGAGGATATAACCGGGCCTTATTGTCAGAATACCTGTAATAATGCAAATACAGATGATCCTCTCAGGTTCTGTGACCCTAAGCAGTGAAACTTAGATGGAATCTATCTATCTATCTATCTATCTATCTATCTATCTATCTATCTATCTATGGAATAGAATGGATGGAATATATATATTTAATAAGAAAGTATAAACTTCTCAACAGAAGCCATGGATCCATCTTCACTTTCTCTATATAACTTTAAAAGTTCAGGGGCTAGAGAAATGGTGCAGCAGTTAAAGGCACTTGTTTGCAAACCTGATGGCCCAGGTTCAATCCCCCAGTATCCATGTAAATCCAAATGCACAAAGTGGCACATACACCTGGAGTTCATTTGCAGGGGCAGAAGGCCTTGGTGTGCACATTCTCTCTCTCTCTCTCAACTTCTGTTCCTCATATAAATAAATATTTTTTAGAATTATAAAGAATTCAGACCTCTGGGTAAGACAAGACTCACTCCAAACAAGCATAGGGAGGGATTTAAGCAAAACCACAGCAAAATACACTAGTCTTCTGAATAGGAAGGTGTATATGTAATTATTGGCAATAGCAGAGTAGCAGGAGAGACCAAGATCTACCAGAAAGGAGGAAACTGGCCGGAATCCCACTGAGGTAATTGTGGCCCCAATGCATGCAGATCTGTTTGCCCACTCAGACATGCAATGAGCTGCAGGAAAAGAGAACAAATGAGGGAATTTTTAAACCTTATCAGCCTCCTTTCAAAGGCAAGAAACCTAAAGGGAACAGCAGAGACCAGCTGAAGAGAATACAAGTGGGACCAGCTGAGCAGTTCCAGTTCAACTTCAGGCTTCCTGCACTCTACCATCCCCCAACCATCAGAACCGTGGACATCCAGAGAACTCATTCAGCCCCTGGCAGCAGGGCATCCAGCACAGCTGATCAGAACACCATAGCACAACATAGAGGGATCTAGGTGAGCATGCAGCATTGGTGAGATTGGAAGCCACCCCAAAAGGTTACTAGGACAACTGACAAAAAAGCAGGTACATAAACCTGCAATGGAAATTCTAATTTCACTTTCCATGTCAGGGCAGGTTATGGGTTACCTATTCTTGGTTGGCTTTACCATTCTCAATTAAGCTGTATTTGGGGGTTGACTATTGTTGCCTTTGATGCTTTCAAATTTATAGGGCCTTTGTCTTTTTCTTCTGTCATTTTTAGGGGCAGGATCTGATTCATACCCAAGCTGACCTGGAACCCATTTCAGAACAGAAATATAAACCTCCCAGCTGACAGGATTAAGGGTGGATAGCAACACACACCATTAGGGATTTTGGCTTTATAAGGTTATCTGTTTGTTTTAATCCCCACACTTGCATACTCTGTGCTCGTTTTACAGAATGTGTATATTGCTCAGTAGAATATTAGAATTTTGCCAGTAAATTGCTCCATCCAGCCCACTAGAATACTTGAATAGCAGGCAAACTCAACACCTAGGATTACATCTTCAGTTAGACTGGAGTACAAGAGCTACACTTGGCACATTAAATTCCTACCCTGAAAATACATAAAGTTGGATTTCCAACTCTAAGAGCACTGCAGATAATTAGAAAACCCAAGCAAAATCAACTCATGATGCAAAAATTACTACATTATAGTACAAAAAACACAAAGAATCAAGACAATACAATCCCATCAAAAATTATAAACCTGGGCTGGAGAGATGGCTTAGGGGTTAAGGTGCCTGCCTCCTAAGCCTAAGAACACTGGTTCCAATCTCCAGCGGTTCCAATCTCCAGGTCCCACGTTTAGCCAGATGCAAAGTGATGCAAGGGCACACTGATGCACTTGACCACAAGGGGGTGCACGCATCTGGATTTTGTTCACAACAGCTGAGACACTGCTGGTGCTCCCATCTCTGTCTCCCCCCCGTCTCTTTTTGTGTCTCTCTCCAAAAAAATAATAAAAAATAAAAAGTTTAAAAAAATTATAAACCCATAAAAATTCCCCCCAATAGACTGTATTAGATGAAATGCCTGACAAATATTTCAAAAAATTATTAAATCTATATTCAAAGAAATCAAAGGAATTAAAAAAGAAAACAAACTCCTGAAGGAATCCCAAGAGAACACAGGAAACCAGCTTAATGAAATAAGGAGGTCATTACAAGACTTGAGTAAAGAACTAGAAATATTGAAGAAAAATCAGGCAGAAATACTAGTACTGAAAAACACAGTTAGTCTCACCAGTAGAATAGATGAAGGAGAGAACAGAATATCTAAACTAGAAGACCAGGTGGCAGACCTAATACAGCCCAACAAATGGAAAGACAAGTTAATAAGAAGGCATAAATTGGAATTTCAAGATATTCAGGACACTATGAAAAGATAAAATATAAGAATTCAGGGTATAATATAAGGAAAAGAATTTCAATCCCAAGACATAGTAGGCATTTTCAACAAAATTATAGAAGAAAAATTTCCCCACATTGGAAAATCAATGCCAATGCAGATACAGGAAGCTTTTAGAACACTAAACAGGTAAAACCTGGAAAGAACCTCTCCTCACCATGTTACAATTAAACTACTAAACATGCAAACCAAAGAAAATATATTGAAAGCAGTTAGAGAAAAAAGGCAAGTTACCTATAAAGCAAGCCCATCAGGCTAACAGTAGATTACTCAACACAATCTCTAATAGCTATAAGGGCTTGGAATGATGTATTCTACGTTGTAAAAGATAACAGTTGTCAACGGAGATTACTTTATCCTCAAAGCTATCTACCCAAATTGATGGAGAAAGAATGACATTTCACAACAACAACAACAACAACAACAAAAGGCTAAAATAATTTATGACAACTAAGCTGGCTTTACAGAAATACTTGAATTTATCCTTCACATTGAAGAAAAACAAAGCACACACATAAGGAAACAAGAAAAAAAAAAAAAAACATACCCAAGGGCTGGAGGGATGGCTTAGTGGTTGAGCTGTTTGCCTGCAAAGCCAAAGGACCCAGGTTCAATTCCCCAGGACCCACGTTAGCTAGATGCACAAGGGGGTACATGTATCTTGAGTTCGTTTGCAGTGGCTGGAGGCCCTGGAGGGCCCATTCTCTCTCTGTTAAATAAATAAATAAATAAATAAATAAATAAATAAATACCCAAACAACAGTTTTTAAAAGAGAGTAGGCAAGTGGGCATGGTGGTGTGGAGTAGGCTAGGCCCTGTTTCCTGGGTCCTCCCATTCCCCTAGTCCAGGTTCCCTGGGATGGACTGCATGCAGGCAGGTGTGGCATGTATTGAGTAGATCAGATCCCTGTTCCCTGGCTCCTCCCAGTCCCCTGGTGGTCCTGGTAGGTCACAATATGCCTTTCTTGTGGAGGCCTGGTCCCTGTGTGAGTGTGGAATCAGCTCTTTTGCTCAGGTATCCTGACTGGCCACTGGGTATCAACATCCCTGTTCACCTGAGTCAGAGGTTGCATGGGCCAAAGGACAGAAACTTGTTTTCTCCTCAGTAGAAAAAAGTGTTTCCTCAAGATAGATAGACCATAATGCAAAAAAGCCAATGAAAGTCAGAATATTGAGAGATCTCCACCAAAAATGCCAAATCCCACAATGGAAGCCAACAATGAAATCATAGATAAAGCAACAGAAATTCAACCCCAAAATTAAGACACAACAACCAATGAGACTCTGATCAAAACAATTGCTAAACTTGAAGGAAACCAACAAAAACCCAACAATTTTATCTACGAAATTGAACAGGATTGTCTTTTAAAGTGTTCAGCTTTTGAGAGTAGGCTTAACTTGTTTGAGGAAAATATTAGAACCCTCAAAAGAGATACAAGTGAATTGAAGGTTAATCAAGAAACGGAAGTTCTCAATAACCCATTGATTAAGCTTAATGAAGACGTGGTCAAGTGCAGGAATGAATTCCAGGAAGAATCAAGAAAATCAGAACTCAAACTAAACTTGTACCTCAAAAAAGAAATGGACACGATGCAAAATAACACAATTGAAAACAAAAATCAAATAGAGCTTTTAAATCTTCTGTAGAACCCCTTACTAACCATGTTACTCATGTAGACGACAGAACCTCTGAACTGAAAGACAAGACAGAAAAAATTGATAAGGAGTCAAAAAACTTTGCTAATTCATGAAATTAAGTGAACAGAATATGAAAAACTGTGGGATACCCTAAAAAGACCATACATCCAGATCATGGGTATACCAGAAGGAGAGGAAATCCAGGCCAGAGACATAGAGGACATATTCAACAAAATTATTGAAGAAAATGTTCCCAATCTCTCAAAAGAAAGGCCTATCCAGATATAAGAAGCCCACAGAGCACCAAACAGAAAGGACCAAAGAAGAAACTCTACAACACACATCATAGTTAAAACTCTTAACAATGGAAACAAAGAGAGAGTGTTAAAAGCAGCAAGAGAGAAAGAACTCACAACATACAAAGGAAATCCCATCAGAATTACCTCAGATTTCTCAGTGGAAACCCTGAAAACAGGAAGGGCCTGGAATGGAACACTTCAAATTCTAGAAAACTATGGCTTCCAACTCAAGCTACTGCTACTCTACCCAGCAAAAGTACCCTTCAAAATAAATGGTGAAAGAAAAACTTTCTATAAAAAAAGGTCAACTCTATGATTATATGAACACAAAGCCAAACCTACAGACAATACTTGAGGGAATATTCCACAAAGAAGAGTCAAATAACCAATCTCAAGAGCCAACATGAAGATCACAATAACCAAAATAAACCAGGCTAAAAATAGCACAAATAAAAACGAAAGAAAGAAAGAAAGAACGAAAGAAAGAAAGAAAGAAAAAGAAAGAAAGCAACAAACCCCATAAAATACCTCATCATGGCAGGGATTAATTCAAACCTCACAGTAATAACTTTAAATATTAATGGTCTGAGCTCACCCATAAAAAGATACAAGTTATCAAGGTGGATCAAAAAATGGTCCCTTCTCTCTGCTGTCTTTAAGAAACCCACCTCACCACTAAAGATAGATACCTCCTCAGGGTGAAAGGTTGAAAAATGATATTCCAAGCAAATGGAAATACAAAACAAGTAGTTGTCACTATTATTAATATGTGGTAAAATAGACTTCAAACCAAAACTAATCAAAAAGTAGGCCACTTCCTACTCATCAAGGGAATGATCCAACATGAGCACATCACAATCATAAATATATATGTGCTAAACACAGGTGCACCACAGTTTATAAAACAAAATCTACTTGACAATAATACAGAAATAAACACCAAGGCTATCATAGTTGTAGACTTAAATACTCCACTATCATAAATAGATCATCCAAGCAGAAAATCAACAGGGAAATAATAGAGCTCAACAACATCATAGATCAACTAGACCTAATGGATAACTACAGAGCTTTCCACCCTCGCTCTACAGAAGAAACATTCTTCTCAGCAGCCCATGGAACTTTCTCCAAAATTTACCATATATTAGGTGATAAAGTGTTCCTCCATAAACTCAGGAAAATTAAGTAACTTCCTACATCATGTCAGATCAAAATGTTTTAAAGATAGAAATCAACAAGAGACACAAGAACTCCAGCAGCTCCTGGAGATTAAACAACACACATTTAAACAATGAATGGGTCATAGAAGAAATTGTAAAATTCCTAGAATTTAATGTTAATGAATGTACAACCTATAAAAATTTAAGGGACACATTGAAGGCAGTCTAAAGGGAAAAATTTGTAGCCAAATACAAGTACAATACAAAGCCAAAGAGATTGCAAATTAATAACCTGACTGTCCACCTAAAGACACTGGAAAAACAAGTAGAATCCATTCCAAAGAGCTCCAAATGGAAAGAAATAATCAAGATTAATGCAGAAATTAATGAATTGGAAACTAAGAAAACAATTTTTAAAAATAAATGAAACCAAGACATGGTTCTGTAGAAAAAAAAAAAAAAGATTGACAAGTACCTCACCAATTTAATCAAGGGAAAAAAAAAGAGAAGTCTCAAATTAACAAAATCAGAAATGAAAAAGGAGAGATCATTAAAAAGCCAGGCATGGTGGCACACACCTTTAAACCCAGCACCTGGGAGGTAGAGGTAGGAGAACCACTATGAGTTCAAGGCCAGCCTGAGACTACATAATAAATTTGAGGTCACCTTGGACTAGAGTGAGACCCTCTCTCAAAAGAAAATGAGAGATCAAAACAGACTTCGGTGAAATTGGAAAATCATCAGGGCTTACTTTCAAACCTCTACTTCACAAAATTGAATAATATGGAAGAAATGGATAGATTCCTAGACACACACCACCTACAATCTACCAAAACTAAGCTCAGAGAAGAATTATCTCCTATACAAATCTGCCACACGCATGGAGATTATAAAGGTAATCACAAAGCCTGCCCCAAAAGAAAAGCCTAGGACTGGATGCCTTCTCAGTCAAAATCTAAACGTGCATTGAAGAACTGAACCCAATTTTTCTCAAACTGTTTCACATAATCGGAAACCAGGAAATCCTCCCCAACTCCTTTTATGAAGCTAGTATCAACCTAATACCAAAACCAGACAGAGATGCAACAAGAAAAGAAAACTATAGACCTATCTCCCTAAAATACTTAGATGCAAAGATCCTGAACAAAATCCTTGCAGCACACTTCAGGAACTCCCACTAGGCACACTTTGCATATCTTTACAATGGAATCTCAAACCATCACCACACCTTAAGATCCACCCCCCAGTGACATTGCCTCTAGCAAGGTGACTGCAGATGCAAACTATAATCTAATAAAACAATGAATATATTGGGGGCCATATTTTCAAGCTACCACATTCCACCCCTGGCCCCCAATATATTTATAAGTATCACACATTGTAAATTGTACTCAGTCCAATTTCAAAGGTTCTCACAGTCTTGACCAACTTAAGATAGTGAGTCCTATAAAATCAAACAAGTTAAATACTTTCAACATGTAAAGGCACAGAGTAAACATTTTTAACTGGTATAAGGCATAGCAAGGAGAGACTAGAATAGTGCAAACTCAACCACCATCAACAGTCATTAAACTTCTGCAGTTCAAGTTCAATATAACCAGAGACTGACAGTCTCCAGGTTTTCCAATTCTGCCCCTCCAGCTGGGCAGAGTAGCCAGGGAAAACTTTCATCCCATGCCAACACTGCATTCCACGGTAGCCCTTTTGCACAGTCCTGGTATATCCAAAACATCTTCAGATCTCCATGCAAACCATGGTCCATCTTCCAAAGGCTCTTCCAGCCTATACATGAGGGTCTTCATGCCCTGCCTCATGGGGCATCTCAGCAGTGGCTCCTAGAGCCATGTGCAATTCATGACCACTCCATGCATTTTTCATGCTTCCAAAACTAATACCAGGTGTGCAGGACACAGCCATATTCTTAATCCAGGGACAAAATAAATCATAGCCTTGAAAAGCAGGTTCCTTCTCCAGTCAACTCTTTCCAAGAGTTTGCATTTCTAACAGTCTTTTCTCAGGCATCCTCTCCATTGTTTTAATGTAAAGCACCTTCCTTAAGATTGCTAATGTGTTGACAATAGCAGCTCCAGTAACCTAAAACCAGTCTCAGTGCCTCTAATTTTAACTTGCTTGAGATTTTCCAACTTAAAATCTTAATAAGTCTCAGTCCAATATCTTTAGCCAAGCACACCACTCCATTATAAATTTAACCTTGATCAAACTTTCTGGGCCTGGATAGTGGAACACAGTCATCCCTTATGCCAGTAGCCCAGTACCTCCCATGCTCCTGGATAGGCAGAATTAACATTGTGGAAATGACAATCTTACCAAAAGCAATATATAGATTTAATGCATTACCAATAAAAATCCCAACATTTTTCTTCACAAAGATAGAAAAAGATGGTCTCAAAATTCATATGGAATGGCAGAAGGCCTCAGATATCTAAACATATCCTGAGCAAAAGAAACATCTCTAGAGGCATCACCATACCTGATCTAAAGCTATAGTACAAAGCCATAGTAATAAAAACAACATGGTACTGGCATAAAAACAGGATTATAGACCAATGGGACAGAATTGAGGACCCAGACTTTGGGTCAAGTAACTACAGCTACTTAATATTTGACAAAGGCCCTACCAATGTAGTCTGGAAAAAAAGACAGCATCTTAAACAAATAGTGCTGGACACGCTGGATAACCATATGCAGGAAAATGCAAGTTGACCCACATGTCTCACCATGCACACAAATCAAATCCAAATGAATCAAAGACCTCAGTATAAGGCTGGAAACTCTGCTACTACTGGAAGAAAAAAATAGGAGGAGCTTTCCATGATATAGGAGTGGAAAAAGACATCCCCAGTAGCTCAGGAAATTAAACAATCACTTAACCATTGGGCTTTCATGAAGCTGAAAATTTTTCCACAGAAAAATATACAATAAGCAGAGCCAATAGATTACCCACAGAATGGGAGAAAATTTTTGCTGGCTATACAACTGATGGAGGCCTAATTTGTAGAATTTACAAAGAACTCAAAAACTTAAACCATAAAAAGTCAAACAACCCACTCACAAAATGGGGCAGAGAACTGTACAGAGAGTTCTCAGAAGAAAAAATACAAATGCAAACACACACTTAAGAAGAAAATGTTCAACATCCCTAATCATCAGGGAAATGCAAATTAAAACAACTATCAGATTCTACCTTACCCCAGTAAGGATGGTAAACAATAAAAAAAAAGTCTAACTTAAGGGGCTGAAGAGATGGCTTAGTGGTTAAGACGACTGCCTCCTAAACCTAAAGAACGCCAGTTCTAATCTCCAGCGGTTCCAATCTCCAGGTCCTATGTTTAGCCAGATGCAGTGATGCAAGGGTGCAATGCCACACTTGACCACAAGGGGGCACACACATCTGGATTTCATTCTCAGCAGCTGAGATGCTGCTGGCATGCCCATCTCTGTCTTCCTCTCCCTCTCTCTCTGTCTCTCTCTGTGTCTCTCTCCAAAAATAAAAAATAAAAAAAAAATCTGTAAAAAAAAAAAAAACTTAAACAAATGCTAGTGAGTTTGTGGAGAAATAGGAACCCTCATTCACTGATGGTGGGAATGTAAGATTTTACAACCACTATGGAAACCAATATGGAGACTCCTAAAAAGGTTGATTGTAGAGTTACCAACAGGCCCAGTTATTTCCTTCCTGGGCATTTACCCTAAAAGCTCCAAGCCTCAGTTCAGAGAGATTTGCTCAACCATGTTTATAGCTGAGCAATGCATAATAGCTAAGAACTGGAATCAACCCAGATGTCCATCATTAGATGAATGGATAACCAAGATGTGTTATATCTACATGATGGAATTCTACACAGCAGTAAGGAAAAATGACACAATGAAATTTGGAGAAAAGTGGTCGAACCTGGAACAGATCATTCTAAGTGAACTCACCCAATCAAAGAAAGATAATTGTCACATGGTCTCATTCATCTGTGGCTACTAACCTGAATCTGCCTGAGATGCTGACATACCTAATAAACATCTTGAGGATGGGACAATAGGGGAGTGGAGCAGGAAGGGAAGGTAAATTTTGCTGGGAGGTGGGGGGGGGACACAAAACTGGACTCAAATGGAAATGGCACCATAACATCCTATATCCTGAAAGACAGACTAAAAGGTTGAACCTTTATCAAATCCTTAGAGGAAACACATGATTCACAGGGCCCTGGAGAGGGTATGATGAAGACTAACCTTAAGCTTCTCCTGCTTCTCTCTCTCTCCCTCTTCTCTCATTCTCTTCTATATTACCTATCTTTTTCTTCCTTCTTTTCCCTTGGTGATATCCTGTAACTCCCAGAACCAGCATGTGGTTAACATCTACAATGAGCTGTTGATCAGACAGACCTACATGGTTTCCCAAAATTAGATTTCTGCCAGAGTACTTGCTGACCCATCAATGGTTAATGATGGTAAGACCCTACTGTCAAAGACACCATATACTGTTGGTATGGAACATGGAGTAACCTGGCTGGAATCTGGAAGAGAGCCAGTCCCAAGACAGTTAGCTTGTCTAGTGCCAGAAGGTGCTACATGAGTGACTGGGGGAAAGTGACCAACAACTGTCTAAGCAATGCGTGATCTAACATCCTGATGTAATGCGCACACAAGTGCAATAATAGCACACTGCCATGGTGGGTAACCAATTGCTCTTGATTTGTCAAACAGATCTGCTCAATGGAATGGAACCCATAGCTGGAACTGGGAAACAAGTCAGAACCATATCCAAAAAAAGAGCCTGCTCTCCAATATCAAGCTCCCAACAATCATGGGATACAAAAGGGCCTACACCTATGATATTCTCTCCAAAATAATAATGGTTATCCTATTTATCTGGTGCTGACTCTCTCTCCTTTGGAGAATTTGCTTCCCTTTTTCAGATGGATGCAGAACCTGAGGGGAGAATCAGCCCATCACACCTCACAAGTGCTGAAACCATAGAATAATGGGGGAAATGAGCAAGAGTGCTGCTTTCTTAGTGAACCTGATACCAACACATGGGTGAAGGAGAGAAACACAGAGAGCACTCAACTCCTACCAAACCAGATATCCAGTGACACAGAGACTTCTTTGACCTCATCACTGAAGTAAACCTAAAACGTTCCAAACCTGACTCAGGAAAATTAATGGAAGAGGGAGCAGAAAGATTGTTAGAGCCACAAGTTGAGGCATTATGTACAGAGACATTGCCTCTTCCCCATAATTGATGGCTACCCCTGCAATGTGTGGCCCACATTACCCAACGAGCAGAGTCCCTTGTGGGGGGAGGACAGGGAGGAGGCATGACATATACACACTGTCTACATAACTAATAGAATAAAAATAAGTACCATAAAAAAGAGTAGGAAGTAAAGAAGGCAAGAGACTAGCCAGTTAGTGTGTTTTCCACCTTTCTTTTACAGTAGCAGGATTTCCATGAGAGGAAAATAATCATGGAGGCAAAAATTTGCCAAAGATAGAATTATTGAGGAATTTGAAGTCACAGTCAGTTAACGATTTAGAGAACTGATTCTAACTGGGTAAATGTGCAGCGTTATCTATTCTTTCTGGGAAGCAGGATGTCTCTGTGGAGCAATAGCTGGGAATGAACTAAGCATTAGTCTATAGTCTTTTTGTTTACATTTTGCCATGGAATTTCGTGATGCCTAAGAAATGCTACTTTGGAGTTATATGATCTCATAGGGAGCATCTCTATCCAACGTGTGATAGTGTCTGGTCCCATACTGTAATGAGTTAGCATTCCCTGGGTATTCAGGTCCACAATGGCCAGGATGGAGAAAAAAAACCTGAAGCGTGGTCACCCCTTGGTTCACACGATACATTATGGGACTCCATGGAGGGAAGATGATTGAGGGAGTCAGGGGGAAGCAGAAAACCCTCCAGAAAGCACTTCCAATGTTGGGTGATCTCTATAAGCATCCCTCTCTTCATCACCTATCAACAAAGAGAACCGGTGATGGTTTCATTCAGATGTGCCACCCATAAACTTAGGTATTCTGAATGCTAGTCTCCCCAGCTGATTAAAATTGGAAATTAAAAAAATAAATAAGATAAATAAAATAAAATAAAATAAAATAAAATTGGAAATTAAAACCTCCTGGAGGTGGTGTATTGTTGAGGTATTGTTGGGGGCAGGATTATGGATGTTATAGCAAGTTTCTCTATGCCAGTGTTTGGCACACTCTCCTATTCCTGTTGTCCACATTATGTGGGCCAGGGGGTGATGTCTACCCTCTGCTCATGTCATCATTTTTCCTGCCATTGTGGAGCTTCCCTTCGAGTCTGTAAGCCAAAATAAACCTCTCTCCCCCCACACAAAATATCTGAAGGACATTTTGACAGGAACAACAAATCCATTTTGTTCCTATGGCCTGTCTAACCACAGGCTTTTGACTAGGCTTTCAGTACCAGAGGAAGAGCATCTCATGTCTTTAGACACTCCTCAAGCCCACTATTTTTCTCTCTTTGTAGGAGGTGACTCAGCACTAAAACCACCTAAAATATCTTTCTAGAGCTCCAATAACTAGAGTATTGAGTATACATTGTGCATTACTCCAGACTACTTAATTTCAGACCTACCCCCAGAAGGTTCTACACAGAAGGTTCCCAATAATGGTGAAATATCAGCACTTGACTGACCTTTCCTAAAGTCTCTTTGGAGAACACAAGAGGCTATCTATCAATTCCCTTGCTGTATTATCATTAATGCTTTAATTTATGGAAGATGTATATTCTCTGGGGGTAGACCTTTCAGGCAAAATATCTATTAGTGAAAACTATACAGAAACCTGAATTTCCAGTAACAAGCATAAGTAGAAAAACACTGTCAGTTAAAGTGTTATGTTTCTCTGGTTTAAAAAATAATTGCTTATGGTAACCAAAATGATATTATGGGCTTTCTGCCAGCTGACTCACACAAGTCTTCATTCACTCAATCAACTGTTAGTTAAAACCAAGAGTATTTTGGAAGCTAATAGAACTTCTATTAAAGTAAAATGTTAGAAAATAAATAAAAACAATAAAAAAACTCTATTTTAATAAGGTCATTACAAAGGACATTGTACTAGTGACAGAGAAGGGTCTAATTTAGGTAGAATGGACAAGAAAAACTTCTCCATGGATGTGACATTTAAACTGAGACCCCTCCCCCACTTCCCAAATGAGACAGATTTGCCTTGTGAATGACAGAGAATACACCTTCCAGTGAGAGAGAGAAAAAAGCAAATAGTGACTGAGAAAAACACATTGAATGCTTTAGTCTATTCCAGCTGCCATCAAAAATTACCAAAATGTGGTGGCATGTGGCTTTAATCCCTCCACTTGGGAGGCAGAGGTAGGAGGATGACCATGAGTTCGAGGCCAGTCTGAGACTACATAGTGAATTCCAGGACAGCCTGGGTTCGAGTGAGACCCTACCTCAAAAGGGTGGTGTGTGTGAAGAGATGGCTGGTTAAGCTGCTTGTCTGCAAAGCCTAATGACTCAGGTTCAATTCCCCAGGACCCACATAAAGCCAGATGCACAAAGTGCCTGGAGTTCATTTGCAGTGACTGGAGGCCCTGACATGCCCATTCTCTCTCTGTGTCTCCTATCTCTTTCTGCTTGCAAATAAATAAAAAGTCTTTTAAAAAAGAAAAATATTGGGGCTGGAGAGATGGATTAGTGGTTAAAGCACTTGCCTGAAAACCTAAGGACCCAGGTTCCACTCTCCAGTACCCACATAAGCCAGATGCACAAGGTGGCACATGTGTCAGTGGTGCATTTGCAGTGGCTGGAGACCCTGGCATGCCCATTCCCACTCTTTATCTGCTTTTTGTGGTGTATTGTTGAGGTATTGTTGGGGGCAGGATTATGGATGTTATAGCAAGTTTCTCTATGCCAGTGTTTGGCACACTCTCCTATTCCTGTTGTCCACATTATGTGGGCCAGGGGGTGATGTCTACCCTCTGCTCATGTCATCATTTTTCCTGCCATTGTGGAGCTTCCCTTCGAGTCTGTAAGCCAAAATAAACCTCTCTCCCCCCCCACAAAATATCTGAAGGACATTTTGACAGGAACAACAAATCCATTTTGTTCCTATGACCTGTCTAACCACAGGCTTTTGACTAGGCTTTCAGGACCAGAGGAAGAGCATCTCATGTCTTTAGACACTCCTCAAGCCCACTATTTTTCTCTCTTTGTAGGAGGTGACTCAGCACTAAAACCACATAAAATATCTTTCTAGAGCTCCAATAACTAGAGTATTGAGTATACATTGTGCATTACTCCAGACTACTTAATTTCAGACCTATCCCCAGAAGGTTCTACACAGAAGGTTCCCAATAATGGTGAAATATCAGCACTTGACTGACCTTTCCTAAAGTCTCTTTGGGGAACACAAGAGGCTATCTATCAATTCCCTTGCTGTATTATCATTATTGCTTTAATTTATGGAAGATGTACATTCTCTGGGGGTAGACCTTTCAGGCAAAATATCTATTAGTGAAAACTATACAGAAACCTGAATTTCCAGTAACAAGCATAAGTAGAAAAACACTGTCAATTAAAGTGTTATGTTTCTCTGGTTTAAAAAATAATTGCTTATGGTAACCAAAATGATATTATGGGCTTTCTGCCAGCTGACTCACACAGGTCTTCATTCACTCAATCAACTGTTAGTTAAAACCAAGAGTATTTTGGAAGCTAATAGAACTTCTATTAAAGTAAAATGTTAGAAAATAAATAAAAACAATAAAAAACTCTATTTTAATAAGGTCATTACAAAGGACATTGTACTAGTGACAGAGAAGGGTCTAATTTAGGTAGAATGGACAAGAAGAAAAACTTCTCCATGGATGTGACATTTAAACTGAGACCCTCCCCACTTCCCAAATGAGACAGATTTGCCTTGTGAATGACAGAGAATACACCTTCCAGTGAGAGAGAGAAAAAAGCAAATAGTGACTGAGAAAAACACATTGAATGCTTTAGTCTACTCCAGCTGCCATCAAAAATTACCAAAATGTGGTGGCATGTGGCTTTAATCCCTCCACTTGGGAGGCAGAGGTAGGAGGATGACCATGAGTTCGAGGCCAGTCTGAGACTACATAGTGAATTCCAGGACAGCCTGGGTTTGAGTGAGACCCTACCTCAAAAGGGTGGTGTGTGTGAAGAGATGGCTGGTTAAGCTGCTTGTCTGCAAAGCCTAATGACTCAGGTTCAATTCCCCAGGACCCACATAAAGCCAGATGCACAAAGTGCCTGGAGTTCATTTGCAGTGACTGGAAGCCCTGACATGCCCATTCTCTCTCTGTGTCTCCTATCTCTTTCTGCTTGCAAATAAATAAAAAGTCTTTTAAAAAAGAAAAATATTGGGGCTGGAGAGATGGATTAGTGGTTAAAGCACTTGCCTGAAAAACCTAAGGACCCAGGTTCCACTCTCCAGTACCCACATAAGCCAGATGCACAAGGTGGCACATGTGTCAGTGGTGCATTTGCAGTGGCTGGAGACCCTGGCATGCCCATTCCCACTCTTTATCTGCTTTTTTTTCTCTCTCTCTTTCCCAAATAAATACATAAAATAAAAAAATAAAAAATATTATTACTTCTTCTTTTTTTTTTTTTTTTTTTTTTTTACCAAAACCCATGTGGTTTATAAACAAAGAACACAGTCATGGAGATGGGGAGGGATGAGCCTGAGACACTGGCAGATTCTGGGGAGGGCCAGGATCCTCACACATTCCCTTCTCACAGTATATGTGGTAGTTTGAATAGATGGCCCCCAATATATTCAGTGTTTTATTATAGTTTGTAATTTAGATCTGTAGCCACCTGGCTGGAGGTGTCACTGGGCAAATCTTGTGGTCCAGTCCTAAGTGTAGGGATGAGTTTGAAATTCCAGTGTAAAGATATGCAAAGTGCCTACTGTCTGGAGTTCCTGAAGTGTGCTGTGTGGCTTGTGGCTGGAGGCTTGTGGCTTTCTCTCTTTTTGTCTCTCTGCCTGGTCTTTTAAGGGGGTAGGGCAACTTCTTCTACCATTATGGAACTTTCTCTGGATCTGTAAGCTTCAATAAATATCACTTTCTCCATAACTGCACCTGGTTTGGAAGTTCATCTCAGCGAACCTGGAACTGCTACAGTGTACTTCTACCATGTGAGGATATAGTGAGAAGGAACTAGCTAGCTCTCGGAGTTCTCATTTGTAATCCCATGCCCCAATTACCCCTTAAAAGCCTCATTTCCTAATACCATCCCTTTGTGTTTTGGGTCTCAGAGTAAGATTTAGGATGTGGGAGATATTCATCTCCTTACTGCAGTGGGTGAGGTGAAGTGCTACGTGATTAGAGAACAAGGAAGAGGAGACATGGGAGACAGAAAACTCAGAGCCTTAAGAAACTTATGGTAATGGATCTGAATTCAGATAAAAATCAAAGATGTAGAAGGATATGCATAGGAATTCCATAATATGATTTTGTATTGAAAATTTAACTTACTTGCAAACAATGAATTGTAAAGAAGCAAAAAGTCATGGCTGATTCCTGTTAGGAGACTGTCATGTGGTTTTGGCAGGAAAGAGGTGATGGCAGCACAGTGTTGTCCCCATCAACAGAGATTATGGGAGGGATCAAAGCCATGTATGGAGTTCAGTCATGTAGCTAGTGTTATTCCACAAATAAAGCCAGCCTTGCACCCCTCTGTTTATAGCTATGATTCCACGGAGCTGCCATGTGGAAGAAGCAATGGAGTAAGACAGTTTGACTCTCTTCTTCCTCTACAGGACAGCTCCTGGTGGAGGTGGCTTCTTTAGCTCCAGGATCCCCACCTTTTTTCCTGCAGCCTCCCTTGTTCAGATGTGACATAATAAATAATTATAACACAATCATTCATCTTAGGACACTTAAGGAAATTTTAATGCAGGATAATAAAATTTGCATTCAGGATGGACTTTTAGCAGACTCAGATCTTTTCTCTGTCTCCACAAAATTAACAATTTTAGTATGTTCATGTGTATTTTTAATTATTTAGGGGGGATAAAATAGTGATGTACATCTAAAGGGAAGTTTGTAACATTATTTTCTTTAATTCTCTGCTAATGCTATGTAGCAAATCATCATGAATGTAGTGCTGAAATTTATCTTATAGTTCTAGAGGTCAGAACCCAAATTCAGTCTGGTTACACTACAGTGAGCATGTTGCCTAGGCTGAGGACCGTTCTGGAAGTGCAAAGGGAAAATTACTCCTTTACCCCTGTAGCTTCTAAAGGTTGCCTGGATTCTTTGGCTCCTGGCCCATTCCTTGCATCATTCCAGTCCCCTATTTCTGTTGTCCCCCCTTGCACTACTGACTCTGACCTCTTTGTTTCTCTCTTAAAAGTATCTTAATGGGCTGAAGAGATGGCTTAGCAGTTATGGTGCTTACGTGCAAAGCCAAAGGACCCAAGTTTGATACCCCAGGACCACATAAACCTGATGCACAAAGTGGTGCATGTGTCTAGAGTTCATTTGCAGTGGCTAGGGGCCCTGTCTCTCTCTCTCTCTCTCTCTCTCTGCCTCCTCTTTCTCTCAAATATAAATAAATATTTTTAAATAAAGGATACTTTGTCTGGAGAGATGGTTTAAGGTACTTGCTTGCAAAGCCAAAAGACCCAGGTTGGATGCTCCAGGACCCAAGTAACCCTGGGGAACAAAGTGGTGCATATGTCTGGAGTTTGTTTATGGTGGCTGGAGGCCCTGGCTTGCTCATTCTCTCTCTCTCTCTTTCTCTGTCTCTCTCTCTCTCTCTCAAATAAATAAAAATAACATATTTTACAAAGGTATCCTAATAATGACACTGGATCCATCTCAATAGTTTGTTTGTTTTTGTTTTTTATGAAGATTTTATTTTTATTTATTTATTAGAGACACAGATAGGGGAAGAGAGAGAGAGAAAGAGAGAGAGAGAGGGAATGGGCACCCCAGGGTCTCTAGCCATTGCAAACGAACTCCAGATGCATGTGCCACCATGTATATCTGGCTTACGTGGGACCTGGAGGATCTAACTGGGGTCCTTAGGCTTCAGAGGCATGCACCTTAACCACTAAGCCATCTCTCTCTCTAGCCCTGTTTGTTTGGTTTTTGAGGCAGGGTCTCATTCTAGCCAGGCTGACCTGGAACTCGTGGCAATCCTTCATTACGCTTTTCTCCATCTCAAGAATCTTAATCACACCAGACAGACAACTATCTTTTTCTATGTGAGGTATCATATTCACAGGATTGGGGTTTAGTATATGAACATCTTGGGGAAGGGGGTGCTCATCATGTTGCCACGCCACTCTCTCTGTTCATATCCCCCGTCTACACCCTTATAGTCTATACCCTCTGTCCACACAATTTCTGTCACAACTGCCTATAGCACCTGTTCATACTGTGTACAAACTCTTTCTACACCCTCTCTGACTATATCTTTCCTGCTCCCATAATCTCTGTCCACTCCCTATCTGCTCTACCCTCTCCACATCCTTTCCATCACACTCTCTCTGTCCACATTCTCTCCCATAGCCCTCTCTATATCTATGTCAGAACTTCTATAGAACAGCAGAATAAATTGGCAGCCACTGATTTAGAAAAATCTCAGTAGAAAAATAGTTTCAAATGTAAGAAATTGAAAAAGGTTTCACCCCACTAGTAAAATATAATTCAAGACATCAATTTAATTTGGGTTGACAACTGGAAAATTCAATGTGGCATATTCCTTCTTAATAATACTTGTGGGGTAGTATTAAATTAAAACTCAGAAAACAGTGGAGGACTAAAGGAGGCACACAAGTGTTACCTATGATGACATAATAAATGGAATTACTGTTATGCTGATGAAAAATAACCAGATAACTTTTGCCAACTTGATGCCTTAAAGTTCACTATAGAACACAAAATTGGTAAAAGTTAAAGCCAACTTCATCAGGCTTCCTTTTTATATTTGTCTGTAAATTAAATTTAATAATTTGGTTAGGACAACATATCATCTTTATACTATGAAAATACATCCTAGCTGCAAAAATAAGAATATTAAATTACGATAGAGTGCTTAAAAAGCTGAAATAAATAAGAAATTTGTTATGTTGTTTGTGGAGCAACTTAAGAGTATTTAAGTATTCATTGATTCTTTTATCTTATTAATTTATGTAAAATATCAATGGAGACTCTAGTCTATGCATGGTAGACCTGTATCTTGTAAAGCCTTGTGGTCCATTATAAGAATGTTAACTTATTTATTTATTTATTTATTTATTTATTTATTTATTTACAAGCACACACACAGAGAGAGAGAGAGAGAGAGAGAGAGAGAGATATTGAGAGAAAATGGGCACATCAGAGCCTCTAGCCATTGCAAATGAACTCCAGATACATGCACTATTTTGAGCTTCTGGATTTACATGGATACTGGGGAATTGAACCTGGGTCCTTAAGCTTTGCAAGCAAGTACCTTAAATGCTAAGTCATCTCTCCAGCCCAAGAATGTTAACTTTTATTCTAAGCATGATGAAGAACCCCTGGAGGCTATTGAAAGAATGGCAGAATTATGCTTGCCTTTTTAAAGAGCCACTTTTGCTCCTGGGTTACAAATAGATGAAGGGAAGAAAGAG